>JAYESD010000003.1:111887019-114493997 GCA_036927565.1 Tuctoria greenei
ATGTAGTCATATGATGGCAAGAAAAACATGGCAATAAAATTTAGACGATTTGTGCATAAGTTGGTGTCAAGTTCTTCACAAATGAACACATCTCAAACTAAGTTTCATAATCTTGAACTAGAACTTTCTACCTTCACTACGTAAGAAAGGCTCATTTGAGACGTGCCCTGGACGAAAAAGGGAGACGAACAAACGGTGTGTCTCGGTCGTCGCGTCTCGCATTACATTGTCATCAGAGACGAATGGAAGGCGCGTCGCCGATCATACTAAGTGCAAGACAGGCTCAAAGAAAGTGTGTCTCCTTTCTTTGATTCATAATAGATTGGCTTTACGAGGTCATTGGAGACGTGCAAGGCGTGCATCGCCCATCATCATACATGAGATACACGCTCTAATACAGCGCGTCGCAGATATGTTGACTGATCCAAGATGGGCTTTATGATAGCTCGTCGCACATTTGATGGCTGATTTGAGACGCTCTATAAGAAAGTGTGTCTCCTTTATTTAGATAGTTCAAGACATCCTCTGTTACATCGCGCTGTAGTTTGTTTACAAGCAGGTTTTCAGTACGGTGATAACAGGAGACGCTCCCTACTAGATGCACGTCTTCTATTAGGTGCCCCCACCCCTGATTATCTTGGTTCCCGGCTGCATCCTGGAGCTAGCCAGAATTGGGAAGACGCATTACCTGTGTCAGCAACATACACATATAGAAACATATGTATAGTCAAATGGCTCCTGTTCATCCAGCTTAACATGTAACTGATGAAATATTAACAAATATTAACAAAGTCTACACACATTGACCAACAAAATATTAACAAAGTGTAAATCGAGGTTACCAAGTAACTATTTACACAGAATTCCCCCGTTCATCTAGCTTAACGTGTAACTAATTTACACAAAGAATAACTGTCACCTAATTCTCTTTTGGGTAATGAAATTCTCCCTTTGAATTAATGATTTCAGAATGATAAACCTGCATAGGACGTCTCTAATTTTTTTCAAGGCTACGACCTTCAGCATTCCTGAAGGCGGGTCCGTAGTCTTGCCACATGATAAAATGAGATTTAGCAACATATTAGTAATAAAGTACAATAAAAGCACTTACACATACATTGTAATTAGGTTGCTCTCCAAATAAAGCCATGTGTAGGTAGACGTGGAAGCCACATGTGTTGCCTGGAGCTTGTTGTGGGACGTCGAATGCAATATGATGTGTAAGCTATCGGCGTTTTCCTTTTACTTGTCCAAAATACCTAAACAAAAACATTCACAGTTAATTTAAAATTATCGTACAAGGAAACTAAAGTGGGAGACGAAGAAGGGAGATGAACAAACGGTGCGTCTCAGTCATCGCATTTTGCATTACGTTGTCATCAGAGACGAGTGGCAGGCGCGTCGCCGATCATACTAAGTGCGAGACAAGCTCAAAGAAAGTATGTCTCCTTTCTTTGAGTCATAACAGACGGGCTTTATGAGGTCATTGGAGACGCGCAAGGCACGTGTCGCCCATCATCGTACATGAGAGACACGCCTAATACAGCGCATCGCATATATGTTGACTGATCCATGATGGGCTTTATGATAGCTCCTTGCACATTTGGTGACTGATCTTAGATGCGCTATAAGAAAGTGTGTCTCCTTCATTTAGGTAGTCCAAGACATCCTCTGTTACAGCGCGTCGCGAATTGTTTACAAGTAGGTTTTCAGTGCGGTGATAACAGGAGACGCTCCCTGCTAGACGCACGTCTCCTATTAGGTGCCCCCACCCCTGATTATCCTGGTTCCCAGCTGCATCCTGGAGCTAGCCAGAATTTGGTAGCCGCATTGCCTGTGTCAGCAACATACACAAATAGAAACATATGTATAGCCAAATGGCTCCAGTTCATCCAGCTTAACATGTAACTAATCAAATATTAACAAAGTATACACACATTGACCAATCAAATATTAAAAAAGTGTAAATTGTGGTTACCAAGTAACTATTTACATAGAATTCCCCTGTTCATCTAGCTTAACATGTAACTAATTTATACAAAGAATAACTGTCTCCTAATCCTCTATTGGGTAATGAAATTCTCCCTTTGAATTAATGATTTTAGAAATGATAAACCTGCATAGGACGTCTCTAATTTTTTCAAGGCCATGACATTCAACATTCCGGAAGGCGGGTCCGTAGTCCTGCCACACGATAAAATGAGATTTAGCAAAATATTACTAATAAAGTAAAATAAATGCACTTACACATACATTGTAATTAGGTTGTTCTCCAAATAAAGCCATGTGTAGGCAGACGTGGAAGCCGCATGTGTTGCCCGGAGCTTGTTGTGGGACGTCGAATGTAGTATGATGTGTAAGCTATCGGCATTTTCCTTTTACTTGTCCAAAAGACCTAAACAAAAACATTCACAGTTAATGTAAAATTATCGTACAAGGAAACTAAAGTGGGAGACGAAGAAGGGAGACGAACAAAGGTGTGTCTCGGTCATCGCGTTTCGCATTATGTTGTCATCAGAGACGAGTGGCAGGCACATCGCCGATCATACTAAGTGCAAGACAAGCTCAAAGAAAGTGTGTCTCCTTTCTTTGACTCATAACAGACGGGCTTTACGAGTTCATTGGAGATGCGCAAGGCGCGCGTCGCCCATCATTGTACGTGAGAGACACGCCTAATACAGCGCTGTCACATATATGTTGTCTGATCCATGATGGTCTTTATGATAGCTTGTCGCACATTTGGTGACTGATCTTAGACGCACTATATGAAAGTGCGTCTCCTTTCATTTCGGTAGTCCAAGACATCCTCTGTTACAGCGCGTCGCGGATTGTTTACAAGTAGGTTTTCAGTGTGGTGATAACAGGAGATGCTTCCTGCTAGACGCACGTCTCCTATTAGGTGCCCCCACCCCTGATTATCTTGGTTCCCAGCTGCATCCTGGAGCTAGCTAGAATTTGGCAGCCGCATTGCCTGTGTCAGCAACATACACATATAGAAACATATGTATAGCCAAATGGCTCCTGTTCATCCAGCTTAACATGTAGCTAATCAAATATTAACAAATATTAACAAAGTCTACACAAATTGACCAATCAAATATTAACAAAGTATAAATTGTGGTTACCAAGTAACTATTTACACAGAATTCCCTTGTTCATCTAGCTTAACATGTAACTAATTTACACAAAGAATAACTGTCACCTAATCCTCTATTGGGTAATGAAATTCTGCCTTTGAACTAATGATTTTAGAAATGATAAACCTGCATAGGACGTCTCTAATTTTTTTCAAGGCCATGACCTTTAGCATTCCTGAAGGCGGGTCCGTAGTCCTGCCACACGATCAAATGAGATTTAGCAAAATATTAGTAGAAAGTAAGATAAATGCACTTACACATACATTACAATTAGGTTGCTCTCCAAATAAAGCCATGTGTAGGCAGACTTGGAAGCCGCACGTGTTGCCCGGAGCTTGTTGTGTGACGTCGAATGCAGTATGATGTGTATGCTATTGGCGTTTTCCTTTTACTTGTCCAAAAGACCTAAACAAAAACATTCACAGTTAATGTAAAATTATTGTGCAAGGAAACTAAAGTGAAGAAGGAACTTACTCGTCAATAATGAAAGAGATATCATTCCATGACCGGGTCTTTTGCTCGTCAGTTTTTTCATCTTTCGACCTTGTGGAGTCACAATACCAGACCTGGTCGTACCGTGTAGATATTGTTATGGTTACCCGAGTTGAACGGTATGACTAGAAGGTCCTTATCACTGTGCTGTTTCATTGCCTTCACAGATTATTGAACAACTTCTTTTCTGTCGCTTGACGTTTGAATATAAGTCCTTGCTGGTACTTGCGGGTCAAGATATGCAGCAGACGCATTTCCCGTGTTATGACGAGCATGTTGTTGTTGGTGTCTACATGCAAAATGCCAAATTTCTCACATATAACACTTGTATTGATTATGTATTGAAGAACCTAGTTTTTAAGGATACTTACAATGCAAAGCAGCGTATTAGGGAGACATCCAACACGTCGAGGTTGAAAAGGTCGTAGAGATCGGACCATGAGATGATAAAAGTGCCACCACCCGAGAGAAAATGTTTATCCTTCAATGCCACTAATATGGTATCCAAATTTTTGTAATTTTCCATGTAGTATTGATGAAGTTGAACACAAGGTTTACCAACTTGTTTGAGTGCTGCCGCAGTTAACATCGGCTTTCCATTTTCATACTTCGAGTTTGCATGCGTCATAGCTTTTGCCGCCCTCAGGTTAGGTTTCGACCCTTTCATTGGTTTCTTCCAAACTTCCTTCGACGATAATCACCTCCATGACAGACTCTTGTTCTTAGCATTACATTCTTCGTCGGCTTTGCTGATGGTGGATCAAGTGTAGGGTGCAGGGCACTTTGAGTGCGAGGTGGAGACCAACGCGGCTGCTCTTCAAGTGGAGAGTTCTGCGGCCGCTCTACAGTTGGAAACATATGTGGCTTCTCTGTAACTAGAGGCAACTGCTCTCCAATTGGACATTTCTGCTACTTCTCTATAACTAGAGGCAACGATAGCTCTGGAATTAGAGACAGATCCATCCGTTCTGGATTTGGATGCAGAAGCAAAAGTGCCTCAAGAGACAATGAAGCGATCAACGCGGAAGCTGTTGCTGCTGGGTCAACAAGAATAAGGCTCCGTCTCCACTGAACACTTCTAGTAACTGCATCCCACATCGTCAGTGTTGTATCGTCCAGTGGCACTTCGAACTACAGGTTTTTCATATTTTCATGCACCATGTCCACATTGACCACATCATAGGATGTTGTGTCCACCTGGATGTCGTCATGCATGTTCTTATCGTAATACACTAGCCCTCTCCCGACCTCCATTCGAGTGATTCCTCTGACCATTAGCAGAAGGTTGCATGATGTTGGCTGAGCCAAGTTATCTATCGTGCCCAGCTCAATTGAAGGTGCAGACGCTGGTGCTTGAAGATCATCCTATGGTTGTCCACCCCCAGCTGCTGTAGAAGCAAAGCTGCTCCTACGCTCCTCGTCATTGAAAAATGCGTTAGGGATTGCTATACCTACTCCCTCCAGCATTTGCTTCACGTATCCTAGGAGCTCCCTTCTCAGCTGTGTTTTCAGCTCCTCAATGTCAACTTGTGATGTCGAGGCCGTTTTCCGCTTCCAATAAGTAGTTTTGTGTTCCGGAAAACCCTTCCTCCAGGTCAACTTACTAGAAACACCACAAACACGGCCTCGTTGCTCCGGTCTTTGCAGGGCCTTGGTGAGGGCATCTGTTTCCCTCTCATTATTTGACTCTTCGCTGCTCATGTTCCAGGCCCTTTGAGCGACGTGTAAGGTGCTCGTGTTGTAGAAGCTAATACAAGCACGCATAAATGGTTTCAGCCGTCCACTGAAACTGTCGTATGGATTCGCAACACCTAGCTCGGCCAATGTTTCATCCTATTGTTCCCAAATACTTTTTTTACCTGCATAAACGGTGTTGCCGAGGTGGTGGTCAAGCTCATTCTGCGATCAAATCCACTTCATACGTTCACCACTCTTGGCAAATTCCTGTGATTCACACTTTTCAAAAAATCTCGTCCAGTCCTCTTCTGACACATGTTGATACTTATGGAAGGCGGTTTCACGATTCTTCCAAAAACTCGCAAAGCTTAGTTTTGTAGGTCCTCCATGCATGAGAGATCATCTTCATAGCTAGCTTCTTTCCCTTCTGCTTCTTATGTTCCGGATATTGAACATATGGTTGGATAGAGCTTTCGAAGAGTTCATCCTTTTCATTTTCGGTCAGGTGATCAAATCTTTGCGGGTTTAGAGGCACCCTTTCCCAAGCAGCTAGACCACAAATTCTGGATAGTCTCGTATTCACATTATGGTCCAGAGGTACACCTTCATCATTGGACTCATAACAGTCACAACGTCTATCGGCCACGTCGTCCGCGACCTTTTCTTTCTTGTGTTACTAGAGGCAGATGCATCATCTTAATGTGTCTGCTGCTGAGTGTGCTGCTGAGGCTCCTCTTCAATATGTTATTGATGCTACAACTGAGATCTCTTCAAATTCACAAAAATACACTGAAATCCTGTAAAATATTATCAAATTTCAGTCATATTCACACAAACGGTCACACAAGGGAGCAAATTCTCTCATGGCATTTGTATCTTAATAAGAGAAAGATCTATGTTCCAAGTGTAAGGACAATCCAAACCAAGCAATCATTAAATAAATCACTAAACTTTGACCGGTACTTAGCCAAAGTGTAATACTCTAAGCGTAGAACTCGGGAAATATACTAAACATTGACCGGTGAACCACCAAAGCGCGGACCATTTCGACTCCAACCAAAGCGTAATACTCTAAGCGTAGTACTCCAAAAATATACTAAACATTGACTGGTGAACCACCAAAGCGCGGACCATTTCGACTCCAACCAAAGCGCAAACAAACCTCATTAGGGCAGTGCCGAGCTGGTCGATGGGGAGTCGAGGGTCGGCGGCACCATCGTGACAATGAGCAAGATGGTAGTGTCAAGGCAGTGACGAGCTCCGGGAAGCAGACCGACGCGGCGGTGTGCTCTGCGGAAGGAGACAAATCAGTGGCGGTTTCTACGGCGAAAAGTGATCAGGGTGCACGAAAAGTGAAAAGTTTTGCTAAGTGTTGCAAAGAGAGCATGCGAGAGAGCTAAAAGTACCTTAGGGCAGTGTCAAGACAACGACGAGCTCTGGGGAAGTAGACCAACGCGGTGGCGTTCTCCGGGGAAGGGACGACGCGGCGTCAGTTTCGAGGTCGAGAAGTGATTAGCGCGTGCGAAAGGTGAAGAGTTGTACTAAGTGTTGCGAAGAGAGTGTGCGGGAGAGCTAAAAGTACCTTAGGGCAGTGTCAAGGCGGTGATGAGCTCCGGGGATGTGGACCGACGCGGCGGCGTGCTCCGGGGAAGGGGACGATGCAGCGGCAGTTTCTAGGGTGAGAAGTGATTAGCGCGCGTGAAAAGTGAAAAGTGAAAAGTTGTGCTAAGTGTTGCGAAGAGAGCATGCGAGAGAGCTAAAAGTACCTTAGGGCAACTATTACAGACACGCGTTAGAAGAGCCACCGCTAAGCACGTCTCACTTTTGAAAAGCCCGTCTCTTTTCTCTTGAATTAATGTGCGTACGTTACCATAATGCCATTCGGGCATAGAATTCGAAGCGCTCCGACGTCATTGTCTATGACATGTGGTACCGTGCGAAAACTCAATATGCAAAAGCTCAAATTTCTTGTGAACTTTCATGATTGCCAGATTAAATTTTGTTTAATATAACATCACGAAGGTCCACGCGAAACTTGTTGCGAACGTTGCAACACCACATCTTATGTGCTCGTCACAGCGCGCTCAGAGTTTCGAGGTGGGAAAAAGAGCTAAAAGTACCAGGGCAACAATCGGAGATGCGCACAGAAGAGCCACCGCCGGGCACGTCTCTTTTCTTTTGAATTAATGCGAGTCGTTGCCAGTAATGCCATTCACTCAGATCGAAGCATCTAAATCGGAGACGCGCTTCTGAAAAACACGTCTCACATTATCTTGCATGAGAGACACACCTTTGTGAGGCGCGTCTCACATCACTTTCGAATCCCATTTTTCAGGGCAGAGCAAGTGCTATATTCAGTAGTGCTTCCTTAAGAAATAGAACACAAGGAATCAATACTTCTCCATAAGAAACAGAGCACATATGACGAATGGAAGTCAAATTTTCACTCAAATGGCAATATTTTCACACATTTGAGCATATATCACACAAATATCCAAATGGAAGTCAATTTTTCACTCAGTTGACCATATTTATACACAATCAATTTGGTACTTTACATTGTGGTCTTGGTTTTTTGAAATTCTTGACTTTTTCATGGTGGCCGTTCTACAAGTAAGGAAGTTTGTTGGACGATGGTATTCTTAGCTTGATCATCGAGGTGACAAAAGGAGGAATCTCATCAAATTGGTCAAACTCTTCCTCATCGACGACATTCTCGACTCCGACGATTCGTCATTTTCCATGTATAACCACCTTAAGTCTTTTATTTGTTGTGTTTGGAACATAGAACACTTGAGCACGTGTTCTGCTAACACAAAAGGCTACCACATATATCCTTGATGGTTAAGATCAATGCTAGTGAACTCGTACTTGTCTTGTACAACACCTTTGATTCCATCAACCCAATTGCAACGGAAAAGGGGAATCTTGAATCCTTGAATGTCAAGCTCCCATATCTCTTGTATTTTACCATAGTACAAGTTTTTGTCTTGGCCCGCAACATTATAAGCATCAACACGGACACCACTATTCTGATACATGCTTTTCTTATCTTGTTATACAGTGTAGAACGTGTATCCATTTATGTTGTACCCTTGATATGTAATAACTGTGAATATAAGACCACGAGCCAACTTTTTTAGGTATAAACTTATTTGATTATCCGATGAGTGAGAAATCTGATCCCAGAGGCAGCCAATGAATTTTTTCCTGTGTTCATTTGTTAACCAAGATTCATTGTGGCCAGGATTGTCTCTAAGCACCACCTCCTTGTGCTCATGGAGGTACTCTGACACAATGGAGATGTGTTGCAATACGTGGAAATAAGTGCAGAAGAATATATGTGAATCAGGAGTTATAGCCTTCTTCCCAATGGTCCCTTTTCCTGTGAGCCTCCCCTCATGACGAGACTTGGGAACACCAATCGGGTTACTCGGGTCAGTGTAGTTTGGAGCCCACTCCAAAGCTTCCTCTATAGAGTATCCTTGTACCATGTTGACCTTAGGGTAAGCTCGATTTCTAACGAAGTACATCTTGTATGCCGTTGAATCTCTCGTAGGCACACAACTGGTGAAGGATCACAGCGCCAAGTAGCTTTATCTACTTAATAAGATGAGTTGTGAAATGGACACTGATGTCGAAAAAGGCAGGTGGAAAATACATCTCAAGGAAGCATAAAGTTTCATAGTGCCTTTTTTCCAATGACTCGAGATCACATAGTAATTTTTGACCAATTGCATTGAAGAAAAAGCAAAAGTTCATTATAGCCTCCCGAACATTGACTGGTAGGATATTCCGAATTCCAACAGTAATCATCTGCTTAAGCAATACATGGTAGTCATGAGACTTCACACAGGGAGCTACTTTTAGATCTGGAAATGAAATAAGCCTTGAGACATTCGTCGAGTAGCCGGATGGTACTTTCAAATTTTTCAAGAACCCACAAAACTCTTTCTTTTCATTTTTTGAATCGGTGATGCATGATGTGGGTAGTTATGTTCCTTTTACCGAGTCATCGATCCACAACTCAGGCCTAATTCCCATTTTCTTTAGATCTGCCCATGCATGTCCATGGTCTCTAGTTTTCCCATCAGTGTTAAGCAATGTCCCAAGTAGGCTCTCGCTCACATTCTTCTCAACATGCATCACATCAATTGAATGATGGACGTATAAGTATTTCCAATACAGTAGCTCCCAAAAAATCGATTGCTTCTTCCACATGTCATCTTTGCCAGTATTTTTGTCAGTCCTTTTCCTCTTACCAAGGACAAGATGGATATCCTTGACCACATTACAGGCTTCATGACCCATGAGATGAGGTGGAGGATGCCTCTTCTCAGTGTCACCATTGAAATTATCCTTCATACTGCGAAACGGATGCTTCATTCAAACGTAGCGTCGATGTCCCATGTACACTATTTTTTGTGACTCGCTCAAGTACTGTGAGTCTGTTTCTCTCAATTAATGTGGACATCCGCAACCTACTTTCTTACTCTGTTCGAACAAGTTACGTGCCGCTGGAGAAAAACTAACAGTCATAAATAAAATGGCTTTGGGGCGAAAATACTCACGCTTGTGGGCATCCCAGGTTTGCACTCCGCCGTTTTACCACAACGGCTTCAGATCTTCAACCAGAGGCCTGAAATAAGTGTCGATGTCATTCCCAGGTTGTTGTGGCCCCGGCATCAGTCCTGACATCATAATATATTTCTGTTTGTTGCACAACCAAGAGGGAAGGTTTAAAATTGTAAGCACAATTGGCCATGTGCTATGTGTGCTACTGTTCAAAAAAGGATTCATGCCATCAGTGCTCATTGCGATCCTAATATTCCTCGAATCAATGGAAAATTCAGGATTTCGTGAATCAATGTTTCGCCACTGCGTGGCATCAGTAGGATGTCTTATCATTCCAGCATCCTGCTTATGCTTCTCTTTGTGCCATTGCAACAATTCTGACTCCTTCTTGTTTGCAAACCAACACTTCAAACGAGGAATGATAGGGAAGTACCAAAACACCTTTTTAGGCCCTATTTTTCTTCTATTGCATTTCTCGTCATCACCGTTGCCTTTCCTACGGTTCAATCTATCCAATCCACAAATAGGGCATTTCTCAAAGTTTTCATACTCAGGTCCACGATATAATATACAATCATTCTTGCACGCGTGGATTTTCTCCACCTCCAAACCTAGTGGACAGATTATCTGTTTTTCCTCATAAAATGTCGTAGGGAATGTGTTGCCTTGGGGTAACATGTCCTTAAGGAGCATCAACAATTCCTTAAAACTACAATCACTCCATCTGTTGCTCGCCTTCAACTGGAAAAGTCTTATCATCACACACAGTCTCGTGTACTTAGCCGCACAACAATCATACAATGGCTTCTTTGAGTATTGGATCATCTTCTTGTAATTTGCAAGTTCACCATCACTGTATCGATCATCATCGCCATGTCTCTCGACATTGCGTACCATCTCCTCCATGTTATGTACCTAAAACTCAATGTCGTCATCGGTGGACCCTGATATATCTGGCTCGTTCACATCCTCGTTGTGATCTTCTTCGACACTGGTAGGACCTCCCTCTCCAGATATGAATCTCTCATCTCTGCTTCATTAAGCCCCTCCTCCCCATGTTTGTTCCAACATAGATAATCCACCATGAATCCATACATGATCAAATGTGACCTCAACACTTTATCTGTGTGATATCTATTCTCATTCTTGCAGTGTTTGCAAGGACAACAAATAGTCCCTCTAATTTTGTCCAACATGTCTTTCTTCGCGAAAGCGAGAAATGCATCTACCCCTTGGATATATTCATTGCAAAGGCGCGGCCCTTACATCCAACTTCGATCTAACGACATCTACGTAGAGAAAAGAAGAGCTAAATCAAATAAACTCGAAGCCACTGATTGTCAAGATCTAATAGTAAAAAATAGTAAGGAACATGAGAGGAGGAGAGGACTAATCCTTTGTTTTAAGATCCACTGATAATCACCGCAATACTTTTAGAATGAAATAGGGAAAGAACAGGGCAAGAACAGGGCAGATCTGGTAGCCGCTTGTTTTTCCACAACAGAAAGGTCATAGTAGGGCAACAGAAAACCGAGACGAACCGATATAAAACACGTCTATCTATAGAGGGAATGGGAGACAGGCCTGCTTCCACAACTAAAGGAGACGCGCTAGACCGGTGGTTATGGGAGACGCGCCTGATTTATAATTAAAGGAGACGAGCTGCAACCAAAGTCCTTCTAAGTTACCTAATATGAGTCATGCTTAATTAAAGCGCGTATCCCGTTTGTCAATGAGGAGGGCGCGTCTCGGATACCTACTTAACTAAGACGGGTTGTATTCTAACGCATCTCCTTGTACATTCAAGCGAGTCATGTCAGATCCTCACTAAAGCGGCTTTATCTCGCTTAAGGTTATCAAAGACGTTCTCCTTTTAGCACGTCACCTATCTTTGTGTCCTATTTGAGTTTCATACGTAGTGCTTGTACTATATAAAAATTTATTTTCATTATTTTCACTTCTAATTTGGTGTAAACATTCATTTAGGATACTCATTTACTTAAGCCTTACAAATTTTCTTTACTTAACACTTTTATTTTTATACCGAAAAACATCGATGTTGATGTTTTGGTTGTATCGTGTTCAATAAAATTCCAAATTGGGTAATTCTAGTTGTATCATATTCTTTACCTAAGAACTAACATCTTCCCAAATTTTTAAGTCATTTTCATCTTGAATCGCATCGCTGCATCCATTTCTATTTGCATGTCAATTTCAATAAAATAAAATAATATGCAAATATGGTACAAAAAATTTGAAATCTGGTATGTAGTCATATTATGGCAAGAAATGCATGGCAAAAAAATTAGATGATTTGTGCATAAGTTGGTGTCAAGTTGTTGACAAATGAACACTCAAACTAAGTTTTATAACTTTGAACTAGAACTTTCTATCTTGTACTATATAAAAAAATTATTTTCAGTATTTTCACTTCTAATTTGGTGTAAACATTCATTTAGGATAATCATTTACTTAAGCTTTACAAATTTACTTTACTTAAAACTTCTATTTTTATACAAAAACGTCGATGTTTTGGTTATATCATGCTCTATAAAACTCCAAATTGGGTAGTTCCAGTTGTATCATATTTTTAGTTAAGCACCATTATCTCCAAAATTTTAATGTCATTTGGATCTTGCGTCACATCGACATCCATTTGTCTTTGCAAGACATTTTCAATAAAATAAAATAATATACAAATGTGGTCCAAAAATTTTGAAACTTGGTATGTAGTCGTATTATGGCAATAAAAGCATGACAAAGAAAATTAGACGATCTGTGCATAAGTTGGTGTTAAGTTCTTCACAAATAAATACATCTCAAACTAAAATTGTAGGTCAAATAAAAGTTAGGGATGCAGGAAACAGGTATCGAACGCGCGCCCTGATGCATCACACGGTGGTGCACTAACCAGCTAGGAAGGTCTCTGTTGGTACCCTAGAAATCATACACCCCTTGAGGTTACAAAGATCTCAAAGGAAAGTCATCTACTTGATTTGAAGACCTTCGGAGGCCCACATGTCAGACATAACCGGACCCGCTTCTCCAACATGGTTAATCCCAGGGTCGCCATGTGTACTATCAAACCGGAGCTACCGCCCACAAGGGGGAAGCTTCGGGCCATGTACCGAAATGGCACCTCCGGACTTAACCCCAGACCGAGAGAAGCTCCGGACCTGACACGTGTCAGGTAGCTCCGGAGCTACCTGTTTCCCACAGTATGCTCCAGAGCTGACACGTGTCCAATCGACGAATCTTCAGCCTCTAACCTCCGGAAGACCTCGCAACGGCTCCGGATCTTTAAAGGGGAATCAAGGACTTCAAGACCCGATTAAGTGTCATTAATACCATATTAATGACACTTAAACGGACGATCTTAACACCAGTAACGGTGTTGTCAAAGCCCGTTATAGGGTCATTAAGAGCAATTAAACGTGTTGAAGAGGTATCAATGCTAGTAACCATCGGGGCCACATGTCCGGCCAGGCTAACTTGTAACGGCCTGCCCTTGTACTATAAAAGGACAGGCCGACGACACGTTCAGGGGGCTAGACACACAGGCCATTGATGCTCAACACAAGCTCATACAACTAATACAACAACAACACACCCGTGGAGTAGGGTATTATGCTCAGGCGGCCCGAACCACGTAAACTCTTGTGTCTCCTATGTCATTTACTACTCACCTTCTTGAATCTCTGCGCGCCCACACCGAACATCAAACTCCTCTATCACTTTAGTAGTGTAGGGAGATCTACCGGTTTCAAACCACCGACAGTTGGCGCGCCAGGAAGGGGGCGCCTGAGATTTTGAGAGTGGTGAACTCAGCTGCTGGATCATCCAACGGTCAACCTGCTGCTCAGGCTATTGGGGGCAATCCCTCCAATATGCAGCCGCCAGCAGGAGCCTCAGCACCAGTAGGAGTCACACTCCCACCACCACCGTCTCCTCCAGCAAATCATGCTGGGCAACTTGATGGTGCGCCGGCGTCAATTACTGCGTCGGCAAATCATGGCAACCCGGAACACGTGCTCCATGCAGCGCGTGCTCTTCTCCAACGCCCACCACCTCCGGATGCATCTCGGGATGCCCTGGAACAGTGGAGGGCTGACATGGAACATTTGGTTGCAGCAGCAGCCGAACGCCTCAGCAACTAGGGTCTTCCTCCTTCAGGACGAGCCCCGTCGCAGCGGCGGACTTTGTCTGGAAGACTTGGTCCGCACGTTTCTAATAGCAAGAGACGTGCTGCATCGCAACAAGTGATGTCATTGCCCTCCGGGGCACGACGCACTCACACGGTATCCAGGCTCTCAACTCATGACCTCTGGGCGGAGCTTGATCGCCGATACCGTCAACAAGATGGCCGAGTCCATATTGAGCATGCTCGTGAAAGACGGGAAGCTCAGGACCTTTCTACTCCTGAAGGAGTAGGAGGAGGTGTTCAGCTCTGGCCATGCACCTGCGCATGGTTAGGTGGCCACAGAAGTTCTGGCCTCACCTGCCGGAAAAATTCGATGGGACTGTCAATCCCGCCGAATTTCTTCAGATCTACTCCACTGCAATCTTGGCAGCTGGAGGAAACGAGGCCGTGATGGCCAATTATTTTCCAGTGGCCTTAACTGGGACCGCCAGGTCCTGGTTTATGAGCCTTCCACCCAACTCTATCAACAGTTGGGAGGAGCTGTGTCGGCAGTTCACCGCCAACTTCGAGAGTTCATACACCCGACCAGGCACTGAACTAGACCTTTTTGCGGTCGTGCAAAAAGGGGGAGAATCCTTGCGATCATTCATCTAGAGGTTCTCTCAGGTACGAAACACTATCCCTTCTATCTCTAGCGCCTCTGTCATTGTGGCATTCAGACATGGTGTACGGGACAAGAAGATGTTGGAGAAACTGGCGATCAAGGAGATCACCAGCGTCATGGAACTCTTCAGCTTGGCTGACAAATGTGCCAGAGCTGCGGAGGGCCATGAGATGCACTCCAAACCAACCTCGGAGGGTCACAAGAAATCCTCCAAAGAAGAAGCCGCTACCTCCGGGGGTGGCAAGAAGAAAAAGAAGACCAACGGCAAGAAGAAGTCGTCGGCCGGCACATCCAACGTTGCAGCTGCTACAACTCCGGGTGGCCGGGGGCCACGCCCCGAGAAGCGACCTCGACCGTCTTCTGAAGACAGTGGCAAACCCAAAGTGTGGTGTCCCATTCACAAAACGGGCAGCCACAGTTTGGAAGACTGTCGGGAGGTCCAAAACCTTGTCGAGCGCCACAACAAGCGCCGGGAAGAATCTCCTTTCCGACAGAGGGAAGGAAAGCAAAAAGTCGACGAAGCTCCGGCTGAAAAGGAGTTAGGATTTCAGGATCCCAAAAAGGTCCTAAAGGCCATTTACACCTCAGTCGACGATGATTCTGACGTCTCTGACAACGAGTGTCGGAAGACCATGAACACCATTTTTGGTGGATCATGGGATATCACCCCTCGTCGCGTCATCAAGACTATGCGTCGGGATATGGCCGCTGTAGCTCCTACAGTCAGGCTGGAACCTCATCGGAAGTGGATGGACACAGCCATCACTTTTGATGCTTCGGATTGCCCTCGGAGCATGGTTGGAGCATGTCAGTTACCTTTAATGGTATCTCCTACCATCAATAACATCCAGCTCCACCATGTCATGGTAGACGGAGGTTCGGGGCTTAACCTCATTAGCTTCGAAGCTTTCACTAAGCTTCAGCTCCGACCTTCGGATCTCCACCCCTCTCGACCTTTCTCTGGAGTAGGTTCGGGGGCCATTACCCCACTCGGAGCTATTACACGGGGGAAATACCGCACCGAGAAGTTGGCCTTTGATGTCGCTCAGATCAACTTACCCTTCAATACCATCTTGGGAAGGCCTGCCCTGTACAAATTCATGGCAGCTGCTCATTATGGTTATCTGGTGTTGAAAATGCCAACACCAGTAGGCGTTCTCCGGATCCGCGGAGATCGTACTGCCGGAGTAACTGCACTGGAAGAACTCCATGCACTCACTATGGCGCAAGAGGAGGACTCCAGGCAGGAGCAAGCTCCAAAACCCCCGAGCATCCGTCAACGAGGCTCGACTTCTGCACCTCGAGTGCAGCCAAGCGGCGACACCGACATTCCCGTCAAAGTCGTCCAAATTGGTTCCGATGCCGCTCAAACCACCCGTATATCAGGGGGATTGAATGACAAATAGGAACTCGCGCTCATCACTTTCCTCCGGGCTAACGTCGACGTATTTGCCTCGCACCCGTCACAAATGTCTGGGATCCCCAGGGATGTGATTGAGCACAATCTGAAGATCTACCCCGACGCCCGGCCTGTGCATCAGAAGCCTCGAAAGAAATCCGTAGAGTGACAGAACTTCATCCGACAAGAAGTGAAGAAGTTACTCGAAGCCGGATTCATCCGAGAAGTCTTCCATCCAAAATGGCTAGCAAACCCAGTCGTTGTGCCCAAGGCCGGCGGGAAGCTTCGGATGTGCATCGACTACACCACACTAAATATGGCATGTCCAAAGGATCCATTCCCACTACCTAGAATAGATCAGATAGTGGATTCCACCTTCGGGTGTGAATTACTGTGTTTCCTAGACGCATATTCCGGGTATCATCAAATCAGGATGTCTAGGGAAGATGAAGAGCATACTTCATTCATCACAGTAGATGGATTGTACTGTTACACAGTCATGCCCTTTGGTCTCAAGAATGTAGCTTCAACTTTTGTACGAGCTATGTACAAAACTTTTGAAGAACTCATTAGAGACATAGTGGAAGTTTACGTCGATGACATCGTGGTCAAGGTCAGGAACAAGGAGTCACTCCTTGACACCTTGCAGGCAGTCTTCGACAAGCTGCGGGCCACCCGCACAAAGCTAAACCCAGACAAGTGTGTCTTCGGGGTTAGCTTCGGAAAACTTCTCGGTTTCCTGGTAAGTCACCGGGGCATAGAAGCTAATCCGGCGAAGATTAAGGCCATTGAAGACATGCGGCCACCAACCCGCATCAAAGACATCCAAAAGTTAACTGGATGCCTAGCAGCCCTCAGCCGGTTCATCTCAAGACTGGCGGAACGGGCACTCCCCTTCTTCAAGTTATTGAGGAAGTCCAAACCATTCCAATGGTCCGAAGAAGCAGAGAAGGCATTCCAGGAGCTGAAACAGTTCCTCACCACCCTACCAATTCTGGTAGCTCCGAACCTTGGTGAGCCTTTGTTCCTTTATATTTCAGCTACTGACGAAGTCGTGAGTATGGTTCTGGTTGTGGAGAGACCAGAACTACCCCATACTCAGGAATCCAGACCCCTTCGGGAGGGTCCGGAGGTTCCTGAAAGCGAGTCTGGGTCCCAGCTCCCGGATTCGAATCCACAAGAAGTCACTTTAGGAGACCCAGACCCCTCCGGGAGGGTCCAGGTCACTTCTGAAGAAGCTCCGGGTTCCTTCAGCCAGAACCCGGAGGCCCCCGAAGAAAATCCGGATTCCTCCGAGAGGAACCGGGTCAGTGAAGAGGAAGCTCCGGACCCCTCCGGGAGGGTCCGGACCATTCAACGCCCGGTGTACTTCATTAGTGAAGTATTACATGATGCCAAGACTCGATACCTAGAGGTGCATAAGCTTCTCTATGCAGTTCTTATTGCCTCCAGAAAGCTTCGCCATTACTTCCAAGCTCACAAAGTCTCAGTGGTGACCTCCTACCCACTTCGAGCAATCTTGCATAATCCCAATTCAACTGGGAATATTGCAAAGTGGGCAGCGGAATTGGCTGAATTTGATCTTGAATTTATTTCAAGACAAGCAGTCAAGAGTCAAGCATTGGCAGATTTTTTGGCAGAATGGACTCCCTCTCCATCAAACCCTGGGGGCCCCAGTGAGCAGAAGACGGAGCATCAAGCTCCAGCCTTCACCGAGCCTCACTGGACCCTCTACTTCGACGGCTCCATGCAGAAGCAGGGGGACGGAGCTGGAATCCTTATCCTTGCACTAACTAGGGAGAAGGTGAAATACATGGTACACCTTGACTTCAAGGCGACCAACAACATGGCAGAGTATGAAGCACTCATCTACGGACTAAAGGTGGCACTGTCATATGGTATCAAGCAATTGCTGGTCAAGGGAGATTCACAGCTCATCATTAAGCAGGTGAAGGGTGAATGTTCCTGCAATAATCTCCAGCTAGCTGCTTACCTCCTTGAAGTCCAGAAGCTTCAGAAGGACTTCGAAGTCCTAGATCTCCACCATGTTCAGCGTGCCCACAACGCTGAAGCTGACGAACTCTCGACCAAAGCGTCAACCGGAGCTCCGGCTCCTGACGAAATCTTTGTTCGGAGGTTGTCAAAGCCAACAACTCAGCCTGCCGAACTGAGTGAAGGGGGCGAGATCAGCATCCTGAAGCTGACAGTCCCGATGGCCATGTTACCATGGCAGCCATCAAGGGTCGTAGGTGCTGCCGGGAGCTCTGAGCAACCCAGCACGCAAGACTCAAAAGCTCAAGCTAGTTCCGATGCATGGATCTCGGAGATCCGGAGCTACTTGAAAGACAACATCCTTCCTGACGATGATGTATCCGCTGACCGGGTAGTCAGATTGGCTAAAAGATACACGCTGGTAGAAGGGGATCTCTACCGGCGCGGTGCCAACGGCATCCTAATGCGGTGTATCACAAGGGAAGAAGGCTGTGAACTCCTCGCAGAAATCCATGGAGGCGAGTGTGGAAACCACGCGTCTTCTCGCAAGCTGGTTGGTAAAGCCTTTCGGCATGGCTTCTACTGGCCTACAGCACTCCAGGATGCAACTGAGCTGGTGAAGAAATGTGAAGCATGCCAATTTCATGCAAAGCAAATTCACACACCAGCTCAGCCCTTACAAATGATACCTCCTACATGGCCCTTCGCTGTGAGGGGGATGGACATCTTGGGACCTTTCCCAAGAGCCGTCGGAGGTTACAAGTTCCTGTACATTGCCGTTGACAAGTTCACCAAGTGGCCGGAAGCAACTCCAGTTGTGACAATCAACAAGCAATCTGCTATCAACTTTTTGCAGTCCATTGTATGCAGATTTGGAGTCCCAAACAAAATCATCACTGATAATGGGACCCAATTCACAAGCTCTGCATTCCAAGGATATTGCGAAGACCTCGGCATACAAGTTTGCTACACCTCCGTAGCTCACCCAGCCAGCAATGGCCAAGCCGAGAGAGCAAATGCTGAAATCCTTAAAGGACTTAAAACGCGCACCTATGAGCGCTTGAAAAAACATGGAGCCAACTGGATCGAAGAGCTTCCGCCCACTTTATGGGCCAACAAGACATCTAAAAACCGGTCAACTGGAGAGACACCCTTCTTTCTGGTGTACGGAGCTGAAGCAATCCTTCCTCCGGAAATCACCTTGGGTTCACTCCGGGTCCGGACCTTCGACAAAGCCGCGCAGGACCAGCTCCGGCGTGAAGACCTAGACCTCCTTGAGGAGGAAAGGTGCCAAGCAGCTGTTCGGAATGCTCGATATCGCCAAGCCCTAAGGCGTTATCACCAGCGGCATGTACACAACCGACAGCTCGAGGAAGGCGATCTAGTGCTACGGAGAATACAATCCAGAGAAGGGTTAAACAAACTCTTCCCCGGCTGGGAGGGGTCCTTCCGAGTGATTAAAGTATCCCATCCCGGAAGCGTTCGCTTGGCTACTGAGGATGGGACACCTCTCCCAAATCCTTGGAACATCGAGCACCTCCGTAAGTTCTACACTTAATACCACGGAGGTGAGTCTTGAGTTACTTGAGGTGTATGTTATAGAGTCATTGTACAGAGTCGGGTAGTTCCTCCGGGAGAGCAGCCGGACCTTTCCCGAAAGGTCAGCAAAGTTCATGCAACACTTGTCACAGTCTCAAGACTAAAAGTGTGGCTAACTACCCTGGGTCAAACGAGAAATGAAACACACTTAGCCTGGTTCCGTACCCTAAGAGTGTACTTGTTTCCCCTGTACCCCGGACCTATAATGAAAGACATCTTCATGTGAAATAGACTCCACGTGCATTTATTTTGTACAGGCTCAACATTTTTATTTTTCTCTTTCTTGTCTATAACAAAGACGTGCAATTCTTAAGAAATTTTAGTTCGACCGGTTTATATACGATACGAGTTGTATTGTCAATTCTTTTGGATTCAAATATTGTTCATGGCCAACTCGCTTGAAAGCTGCCAAGCCAGAGTGTGCTATCGACTTAGCCTGGTCAAGCACCCTAAGTACGCCACTCTACCTACACCCCGGCAGGCCGAAGTAAGGCGGGTCCATGTACAGTTGGATCTAGAAGAAAAGACAACGCATTCGGTTGTATTTAGAATCGCGTTTGACTTAAAATCTTCTTGAAAATCGTAAGCCACGACGAAGTTATAGACAAGAAACGAATTTTATTATTTTTCTTGGCTTAAGTGTGCAGGAAAAATAAAATCTACGTTGATGGAGAAAAGCCGGAGCTAACAAAGCTTCGACTCCCCTAGGTGGCTTATAATCGATGTTATGCATCACCGGAGTAATCAAGCTCCGGTAAAGCCAGGGGGGCCAGCTGTCGACGCTGAATAAAAGATGGTGAGAAGACCTCGTAAATGGAGTCTGCTGCCAACAAACTAAGTGTTGGCAAAGGTCACTACTGGAGCTACTAAGCTCCGACACCCCGGAGGACTAACTATCGATGCTCTACGCATTGATAGAGACTATTGCCGGAGCTACCAAGCTCTGGCGATATACAATGCCAGACCTTCTAAGCTCCGACAACCTCAGGGGGCCTTCACTATCGAAGACTCGGACCTAAATCCTACAAGTTCGGAGCAAATGAGTCTTCAACAAAACATAATCTACTTGGTACATGTTCACAATCAAATTGTGTACATCTACCAGGGGGCCAAGTGAAGACAAAAAGTGAAATTCACAAAAATTTGGGGATTTCATTTATCTGGAGACAAGGGATTACATTTGAAGACAAGGGATTACAAAATTGAGGAAGAAGAAGAGAAAATACAAGTGAGAACTAAAGAGAAGGTCCTAGACCCTATGAAAGAATTGGGCGACTTTCTGGGCAACCTCCGACACGTTGGCTCGGGTAGCTTCCCCTTCTCCTTCGACGGGACCTTCAAGCACCGGGTCCAGAGGAAATTGGGAGTTCCGGCTGGTGTAGCACGTCAGCACATATTCTGCGAGCGTCGAGGGCACGAGTCATACTCTCCATGTCATCCAGTAACTTGCCCCAGTATTCCAGGCGGATCTTCTCCCGCTTGATCCACTCTTTGTCATCCGCTAGCCTCGACTACGCCAGCTTGGTCTCGAAGTAGAGCCGGTTACGCCACCGTCTAAGGGTTTGGCGCTCCTCTTCAAGAGCCTTGCTGTCGTGGAAGAAGGCCAGTTGGACTTGACGCAGACTGGAACATGCGTTGACAACGGGATGGGTTCCGGACCTGCTGGGGTCTCCTCCGCTGGTTCCAGCGGGTTTTTAGATACAAAAATTGGGTCCCACTCAACAAGAGTGGTCCCCTGAGTCTCCATGGCACTAGGGCCATCCTCCGGGATGGCCTTAGTCGCCATCGAGGAAGGCCCCGCCGCCAGGTCTTCGTTCACCCCCTCAGGCAGGGGGCCAGCGACTTCGCTTGGGCACTCCAGCTCGGCCGCAGGTACCTCCGACGTCGTCGCTTCCGGAGCAGGAGCCGTTGCTGGCCCCGGTCTGGGCAACTCTTCCGATGGGGGATCGAGCTTTGTCATCTCTTCAACAACCGGCTCAGGAGCCAGAAGATCTTCAACATCGACCGGCCCTGTGGCCGGAGCTCCAACAATGACCGGCTCAGCGGCCGATGCTTCGGAAGTAGCTGGCCCAACTGCCGGAACTACCTCAGTTTTCGGCGCGCACGCCGGGGCTTCAATCACCTCCGGCTCAACCACCGGGGCTTCGACAATTTCCAGCTCGGAGGCCGGAATTACTGCTTCTTCCGGCTCAACAGTCGGAGCTTCCATCATCTCAGCACCAGGACCCGGATCTTCAACCTCCGGGACAGGTGCCGCTGGCGCATCTTCACTCCCGTGGTCCGGCGCTACCACGAGAACTTCTGGGGATGAGTCGAGGTCCATGACCACGACAGCCGACGCAGGAGCTGTCGCAGCTTCAGCCACTACTTGGGGCGGCACCAGGACAGGAGCAGAAGCTCTCACCCTCACGGCTTCAGCCACTGTGGCTGAGGGTGGAGCCTCACTCCCCTTCTTGGGGACGCTGCAGATGATGAACGAAGAAAATTAAAAAATAGTTGCTACAATTAAAACAACTATCCAAGGTAGAGATTAAAAATTACCTTGGGAGGCTTCCGCACCAGCTTGCGCGGAACCTTTTTCCTGGGCGTTCTGGGCTGGTCATAGCCGGCATGGAAGCTCCGGAAGGCCCCCCGGAACTCGTTGCGGCCACGGGCGTTTCCCGAGTCGAGGCCCCCCTCGATCGGGAAGAACCCCCGGACCTGGAGGCCTCCACCGGCCCAGGTGCTGGAGTCGCGTGCCCGGAGCTAACACCCCGGGAGGACCCCACTGCGGGAATAGATGCGCTCCGGGAGGACCCCACTGCAGGAACAGTCGCGCTCCGGGAGGACCCCACTACGGGAACAGTCGTCGTAGTTGTAGAAGACCTTCCCCTCCGGGGAGAAGGAGCCGACGCAGAAGTAGCGGGCCTGACGGACCTTCCGTCAGCGTACTGTAGCTTCCTCTTCCGGCTCACGGGTTCATCCGCTAGCTCCTTGCCCTTGCCGACGACCTCTTCCCTCGGCTTCGGAGCAGGGTCGAAGCCATCCTTGGGCATTCCGGGGATCGCTAACCCGGTGGTTGATCTTCTCCCGACGACAGCAAGGTCGTCAAGCACGGACATCTTCCGCCGGAGCTCCCTGCTGAACTCCACTTCTACGTTCAGAGGAAGAAAAGCAGATGGCGGAGTCAAGTCGTCGCCTTCGACATCGATGCCGTGCTGGAACTTCTTGAGGTGGAACTCCAAAGTTTTCCCCACCATGTTGGACTTCAGCCCGGTCTCGACCCGGTCGTCGTCCATCACGCTGTTGAGGGCCCATGCGAGTTTCTCTCTCCTCTTCAGCGGCGCCCACCTGTTGGCCAAGAAGTTGCAAAACACGGCCTAAGGAGTCAATCCTCCCTCCACGCATTGGCGGATCCTGGTCAAAACAGGGTTGAAGGCTTCCACCAGCACCGGAGCCTCACTCCAGATTGTCGTGTCAATGCTGGGAAGGCCTTCAGGCAGCTCCAACCTCTCGTGCTCCTCCACCCGGACGACTATCCAGTCCTTCTTCCAGTCATCCCACTTCCCAGAGGGAAATGACCGGAGGTACTTGTGTAGGATGGAAGAGCACGTGAAAAGCTACCAGAGGGGGGGTGAATGGTAGATTTAAAAATCTTACACAGCGGAAACAATAAAATCCTAATCCCTTCGGTAGAAAAACGATTTGTTAAAGAAATCGTGTACGAGACTCATCTAAACGTGTTTCATCGTGACAAAAGTGATAGATACCAGAGAGAATCAAGTCACGAAGACAACACATAAAGAATTACTCAAATCCGTCAAGAAAAACTCAAGTTATGATCGAAAGATCAGACTATGGTCAATCTGACCTACCCGAGAAAAACAGTTTATGGAATGCTGCAAAGAAACTCGTGTAGCTCAGAAACTACAAATCCAATGACCATGAAATTTTGATAGATGATAGACAATCAAGTTGTGAAGACAACCCCAAAATAATCACGTCAATTGGATCTATAAAACTCGAGTTATGATAAAACCACCGACGAAAGGTAGTGCTGTCCAGAAACTCAACGAGTAAAACTTGTCTGGAACAAGTCGGACGAACAAGGCACAAAAGTTACTTCAAACTATGAATTTTATTCAATAGAACATAAGAGGAACAGCCCAAAAGTCATCTCTACACGAGCTTTGGCCTTCCCTTGCATATATAACCAGCCCTTAGGCCATCCCAAACTCAACTAGGACTCCAATCCTAATCCGATCACAATCGGAACTTTCCATAACTGCTCAAGATTCTTCTATACGCAGATAGAAGCAATCTTAAGACTTCCAAACACCTTAGGAATGTATCCCACATTCCTAAACAACTCAAATTCGCGACCCACACGAAATCCTAACATAACCAACTCGATATTTCCATACCGAGCCATAACCGACTCAGCTAGCAGCCTAAGTCTTCAACCGATACGATCGGATCCTTCCGATCAGATCTTCCTTCCATAAACCGTCTCTAGAAGCATATTGCCACGTCATGCACCGCATGCATACGTGCGAACACCTTCCTTCGACCTTCATATGCACTGCTCTTGATTCAATCATCCTGCGCGACCTCCTGACCCGCTCAACCACAGTTCCTCCCGAACTTGGTTGTTGGAACCTCATCTCCTCCTGAGACTAGTCCAATGGATCCTGTCACCAGCCATGACTTGAACTCAAGCAACACCTGCACATGAACAAACAACAATTCCATAGGAGTCCAAGTCCTCGACTTGACTCAAGTTAGTTCCGAACACAACACCTTACGTGAGAACCTCACATAAGCATGTTGCAAAACCACAGTAGAAACGATATCAACCATATCATCCAAAACGCACCAAAAACTTAGCAAATGAATATTAAGCAATCTTTCCAATCATGTAAAGCAAGTACGAAACATTGCAAATGAAAAGCAGAAGCACTTAGGTCAAGTTCCGGACCTTGCCAGAGCAACCCGGAGCTTGAGCCGGAGCTACCAAAAGCTAGTAGAACCTAGCGCTGGAGCTTACCAAAAACTAGTCAAAACTAGTCAACCCAAAACCGGAGCTAGATAAAGTACGTCGGAACTTAGCAAAAGCATGCCGGAGCTATCAAGTATATGCTGGAGCTATCAAAGATATGCTGGAGCTAACAAAGACATGCCAGAGCTAAAGATAAAGCTCACCGGAGCTAACCAAAGCTAGTCGGACCTTACCAAGAAGCCGGACCTAGCATCTAACGTAGCCGGAGCTACCCAAAACAAGTCGGACCTATGGTCGGACCTTGCTGTTGCTCGGAGCTAGAGTCGGACCTTGATAAAAACGTGTTTTGGTGATATTTAAAACTTTTATCATCAAAGCCAAGTGTATTCACTACAAGCCAATGTATTCAGCACATATAGGTCTTACAATCTCCCCCTTGATGAATGCATTGGCAACACCATTTAAAATCCGAACATTGGCTTATTCACATAAAAGTTTTGAAAGTGAAAATCTCTCCCCCTTTATTATCTCTCCTTATGCACATATTCTCTTTCTTTTCATGCTTATCTCTCCCCCTTTGACAATTGAAAGCATTTAGGCCCCCCTCATGTAGTACGGTTTTGGTGATTAATGACAACCATTGAACTTTACTAATGAATTTGTGAATGCAAGGTCCCCATAAACACTCAATAAAATGAAATGAACATGTCATTGGAGACCCATAGATACTCAACTTTCGAGATCAAATTCATGAGATAAAGACAAGATGTGAAGGCTCTATGTCTAAGTCACTCAATCAAAAATTGACAACATACAATGCTTAAGAACCATCAGAGAGCCTTGTGGAACAAATGTCTAAGAGGTCATTCGAGCAAGACACAAAAGATTCACTCAAAACAACTCGTAGCAAACAAAATCAACTCACCGGATCAACCGATGATTTCCAAAATGAACACATCGGTCGAGTTGATTCAACTGAAGAAAAAGACCTCAGACAAATGAACTCACCGGATCATCCGATGTGAAGGGCTCAACAACATCGGTGCATCAGTACAGTTTGTAGTACAATTGGACCAAGTGAAGCACCGGATCATCCGATGTGCAGACTTACACACATCGGTTGATCACTCCGGTAAGCATCAAGATCAAGCAAATTCTGGAGGAAGAGCCACCGGATCATCTGATGAGAAGACAGGGGGCAACATCGGTCTAATAACGGTAATATCTGACAAAATGACGTCAGCCGAAGTAATTACACCGATGATATCTAGAGGGGAGACATCGGATCATCCGGTGTTCACAGTAAAGTTCTGTCA
This sequence comes from Tuctoria greenei, assembly GCA_036927565.1. NCBI lineage: Eukaryota > Viridiplantae > Streptophyta > Magnoliopsida > Poales > Poaceae > Tuctoria > Tuctoria greenei. Next base: position 111,912,990 of record JAYESD010000003.1, read on the forward strand.
GCCTACTTTTCCAATGGCTATTTCAGTTAAGCTGGCTATAAAACCCCTCTAACCCTGTCATTCCGAAGAGTCTTGATAACCTGAAGCCAACTACACATCCAAGACCATTCAAGACTATAGAGCATACATTTCCACACTTTTAGATCATTTGTAATAGGCTAGAGAGAAGCTTGTGTGCGTTCTTTCTTTGTGATTGAACTCTCTAGGCTAGTGAGAAGTTGAAGAAGATCGTTCCGGAGCTTGCCAAGGTGTGTGTGGAAGCCCGGAACATCGAAGGTTGTACAAGGCTTGAGCTCCACCTTGCCGGAGATGGCGAACGGAGAAGATTAGTGAAGACCCCATTGTCTCGGTGACATTGGAAGTGGCAAAACCCTTCGGTGGGTGCCACAACGTGGACGTAGGAAGATCCTTGCGATCTTGCCGAACCACGGGATAAACCTTCGTGTCCCCTAGCGTTTGCATTTCTCTCCCTCTCTTTACATTATGCAATCTTTACTTCACAAGTTATATCTACGTTGATTGCATAGTTAGAACCGCATTGGGAATTGGGCTTAAGTAGTTCGTTTTTAATTGCCTTAAAATTTGAAAGAAAGCCCAATTCACCCCCCCGCCTCTTGGGCGTTTCGATCCTTACAATTGGTATCAGAGCTAGGTTGCTCATAGGATCATTCTAGCTTCACCGCTAGAGAGCAAAAATGGCCAAGGTTGGGGGTTCAGTTCCTATCTTCGAGGGCAAGAATTTTGCCTATTGGAAAGCACGCATGCGCGCTTACCTTGAGGCTATTGCCCCCGAAGTTTGGGAAGCGACTCATGCGGGATTTGGAGAACTTAACTATGTGGGTGATCAAGTTAAGTGGGGTGCTAAGGCTAGGAATGCTATTTATGAATGCATAAGTCAAGATGTCTTCTCTAGGATTGCTAGTAAGGAGAAAGCTTGTGAAATTTGGGCTTGCTTGATAGAAATCCATGAGGGCTCATCTCGTGTAAAGGAACTTAAATATCACATGCTCAAAGCTAAAAATTTAAGATGCTTCCTCATGAAAATGTTAATGAAATGTTTTCACGCTTAAATGTTCTTATTGAGGAAATTAATGCTCTTGACATTGCGTCTCTTGGCAAGGGACTTATTAACCGCAAGATCCTCATGCTCCTTCCCAAGCCGAAGTACAACATCATCAACTCCATGCTCCAAAAGGAATCACTTGACAACATTGAAGTTTCGGAGCTCATTGGAGAAATACACGCTCATGAGATGAGTGTACTTGGGATGATGGAGCAATCATCATCAAAAACAATTGCTCTAAAGGCCTCCACCAAGAAGACAAGCTTCAAGAAGAAGAAGGTGGTTGAGCCTAGCTCAAGTGAAGAAGAGCAAGCGTCAAGTGAAGATGACGATGATGAGCTTGCCTTGATGATGAGAAAGTTCTCACGCTTGAACTCCAAGATCACCAAAAAGGGATACACCTTTGATCCCAAGAAGAAGGCATTTCTACCAAGAAGAGATGATCGCAAGATATGCTACAATTGTGGAGATCAAGGCCACATCTCCTATGATTGTCCAAAACCGGACAAAAGGAGAGAGAACTACAAAGGCAAGCAACGCAAGCTTGAAGAAAGTGATGATGATGAAGAAGAAGCCAAGCCCAAACCAAGAGCCTTTGGGAAGAAGAAGCAAGACAAGGGCAAGAAGGCAAGACTCTTCCCAAAGAGGAGAAGTGGTCCACAAAAGGTGTTTATGTGTGAGGCAAATGAATGGGTCACCGACGAAGAAACAAGTGATGAAGAGAGTGAAGAAGAAGAAGAAAGCTTGGCTGGCCTTGTCATTGCCAACCATGATGACTCACCTCTTCCTCCACCACCCATGTGCCTCATGGCTAAAGGTAACACCAAGGTATGTGACGACTCTAGTGATGATGAGCTTTCCCCCGATGATTTAACTTCTTTGATTAATGAATATCATGCTATCATTAAGAGAGAGAAGAGTAAGGTTAAAACTCTTGAAGAAATTCGTGCTAAACTTGAGAGTGCTAACCTTGATTTGCTTGACAAGTATGAAAGCATACTTAAAGAGCATGACACGCTCAAATCTCATGTCAAGCAAATTGAGGAATAAAATGCTAAAATCAAGGTAGACAATGATGAGCTCAACATAGCACACCAAACTCTCTTGGAGGAGCACAACAAGCTAACTCAAGAATACCAAACACTTAACATTGCTCATGACATGCTTGATCAAGAGTTAAAAGATGCAAAGAAACAAACTCTTAATGATAAGATATCCATTACTTCGCATGTCTCTAATGTCTTGGACAAGTCTTTGTCTTTAAAAGCTAATGCTAGGGAGAAGGACTTGTTGGAAGAAATTGAGAGTCTCCGCACTAGTGTGGCTAGACTTTCAAAAGGTGAAGTCAAGCACAAGGAAATCCTCTTCCAACAAGCAAAAGCCTTCAACAAAAGAGGACTTGGATCCTTCCCGGTGCCCAACAAAGGAAAGGTGCCCTCACCGGAGCTTAGAACAAGCTTCATCAAGGAAGTTGGTTCTTATTGCCAACATTGTGAGGTCACCGGTCACCACACAAGGGAGTGTCCTCTTCCTAACCGACCTTCACCTAAATTTCCTACTAACTACAAATCTATTTTCAATGATCGCTATTATCTTCTTAGTAAAGTGAATGGCAAGGTGAAAGCTAGGTTCATTGGCAAAGACATGAAGAGCATGAAGGGGGAGCTCCCCAAGCAACTTTGGGTCCCAAAGACACTTGTATCTCACATACAATGACCTAAGTTGGCTTGGGTGCCTAAAGTCAAAAATTAACTTCATGTGTGTAGGTGAACTACAAAGCCGGAGGAAAGCATTGGGTACTCGATAGCGGGTGCACTCAACACATGACCGGCAATGATGGTATGTTCACCACCATAGAAAACCCCGGTAATCATGAACAAGTCACTTTTGGTGACAATTCTAAGGGTAAGGTAATAGGATTAGGTAAAATTGCTATCTCTAATGATTTATCCATTTCTAATGTGTTGTATGTTAAGTCGCTTAGCTTTAATCTACTTTCCATTGCACAACTTTGTGATCTTGGACTAACATGCACATTTAGCAAAAATGATGTTGTTGTGAGTAGTGAGGCAAGCAAAGAGCTAATCTTCAAAGGGTATCGGCATGGACATCTCTACTTAGTAGACTTCTCCAACAAGAATGCTAGCCTAACCACTTGTCTTTTCACTAAGACAAGCTTGGGTTGGCTATGGCACCGACGCATAACACACATTGGAATGAGCAAACTCAAGAAGTCATTCAAGCTTGGGATGGTGACCGGCGTGAAGGATGTGACGTTTGAGAAGAACAAGCTTTGTAGCGCTTGTCAAGCCGGGAAGCAAGTTGCTTCACACCACCCAATGAAGACAATGGTGTCAACCTCCAAGCCACTTGAACTACTCCACATGGACCTCTCCGGACCGTCCACATACCAAAGCCTTGGCGGTAACCTCTATTGTCTTGTTATAGTTGATGACTACTCTCGCTATGCTTGGACTCTATTTTTAGGTGACAAGAGTGAAACTCCGGAAGTGTTCAAGACCTTCGCCAACCGTGCTCAAAGGGAATTCCAACTTCCCATTATCAAGGTCCGGAGTGACAACGACACCGAATTCAAGAACTACAACATTGGGGAGTGGTGTGACCGTGAAGGTGTGAAGCATGAATTCTCCGCCACATACACTCCTCAACAAAACGGTGTCGTTGAGAGGAAGAACAAAACCCTCATCACTCTTGCAAGAGCAATGCTTGATGACTACGGCACGTCGGTGAAGTTTTGGGCCGAAGCAATCAACACGGCGTGCCATGCTGCAAACAGGGTCTATCTTCACCGACTACTCCAAAAGACCCCATATGAGCTTCTCATTGGGAGAAAGCCCAACATCTCCTACTTTAGAGTCTTTGGGTGCAAATGCTACATCTACCGCAAGAAAAGGCTCGGTAAGTTTGAAAGAAGATGTGATGTTGGCATTTTTCTTGGTTATGCATCAAACTCAAAAGCATATCGAGCATTCAACCAAACCTCCTGTCTAGTTTAAGAATGTTGTGATGTTGAGTTTGATGAGACTAATGGCTCCCAAGAGGAGAGTTTTGGTCATGATGAAATAGATGATGAGCCTCTACGAGAAGCCATGAAGAACATGACCATTGGAGACATCAAGCCGGAAGTTGAAGAGGGCCATGATCAAGGGGGAGCTTCAAGTTCCAACAACAACACCTCCATGGCGCCTCAAGTAGACGAAGAGGAGAAAGATGACCCATTGCCAACTCAAGACTCACAAGCAATACAACATCAAGATGAAGAAGAAGTCCATGATCAAGTCCAACCACAAGAGGAGCAACACACTTCACCACCGCCAAGTGCTTCACAACCACTTATGAGGCATGGACGCATCTCCAAGGTGCATCCAATGGACCAAATCATTGGAAGTCCTTCAAGGGGCGTAAGTACTCGTTCCCGCCATGTTGCCTCATTTGTGAGCACTACTCATTTGTTTCGTGTGTAGAACCCACTCACATTGAGGAAGCACTCCAAGACCCAAATTGGGTGATGGCTATGCAAGAAGAACTCAACAACTTCATCCGCAATGAAGTCTGGGTGTTGGAGGAGCGACCCAAGGACAAGAACGTCATCGGAACAAAGTGGGTGTACCGCAACAAACAAGACGAGAATGGCGTTGTGGTCCGCAACAAGGCAAGACTTGTGGCCAAAGGGTTCTCGCAAGTTGAAGGACTAGACTTTGGGGAGACATTTGCTCCGGTCGCCCGGTTAGAGGCAATTCGTATTCTCCTTGATTTTGCTTCACATCATAATATTACTCTTTATCAAATGGATGTGAAAAGTGCCTTTCTTAATGGCTACATTAATGAGCTTGTTTATGTTGAACAACCTCCCGGTTTTGAAGATCCGGGGAATCCTAACCATGTGTATAGGTTGCACAAGGCGCTCTACGGGCTCAAGCAAGCACCTAGGGCGTGGTATGAACGACTACGGGACTTCCTTATCATGCAAGGATTTAAGATCGGGAGGGTGGACACCACACTCTTCACCAAAGACATCAACGGAGATTTGTTCATTTGTCAAATTTATGTTGATGATATTATCTTTGGTTCAACTAACAAAGCTTTCAGCCATGAGTTTGGCAAAATGATGTCTAGGGAATTCGAGATGTCAATGATTGGAGAGCTCAACTTCTTCCTTGGATTCCAAATCAAGCAACTTCAAGAGGGAACCTTCGTCTACCAAGAGAAATACACCAATGACCTCTTGAAGAAATTTGAGATGGGAGATTGTAGCTCAAGAAGCACTCCAATGGCAACAAATTGCCATCTCGATGCGGATAAGGACGGTAAACCTATTGACCAATCTCACTACCGCTCTATGATTGGTTCATTGCTTTATCTTACCGCATCTAGGCCCGATATAATGTTTAGTGTATGCTTATGTGCTTGCTTTCAAGCGGCTCCTAAAGAATCGCATAAGAAGGCGGTCTTTAGGATACTTAGGTATCTTAAGAATACACATAGTATGGGCTTGTGGTACCCTAAAGGTACAACCTTCCAACTCTTGGGATACTCGGATTCGGACTTTGCCGGATGCTGCGTGGATTGCAAGAGTACCTCCGGTGGGTGCCACTTGCTTGGGCGTTCCCTAGTGTCTTGGTCTAGCAAAAAGCAAAACTCCGTCGCCTTGTCCACGGCAGAAGCGGAGTATATAGCAGCCGGTGCATGTTGTGCCCAAATTCTTTACATGAAGCAAACCCTTTTGGACTTTGGTATTAAACTTGGTTGGGTGCCTCTCCTTTGTGACAATGAAAGTGCGGTTAAGATAGCTAAAAACCCCGTTCAACACTCCCGCACTAAGCACATTGATATTCGCCACCACTTCTTGAGGGACCATGAAGCTAAGGGAGACATCTCATTGCGAGGTATTAGGTCCGAAGAACAATTGGCGGATATCTTCACTAAACCACTTGATGAGAAAACCTTTTCTAGGCTTAGAAGTGAATTAAATGTGCTAGATGCAATGAACGTCATGTAAGAATGCATATCATGTAGGTCTTGCCTAACTCTCAAAGGATAGGGGTGAGCTAGGGTTAGCTTGGGATGAAAGTTCTTTTGGGTGTACCCAAGGTTTGGGGAGTGGCTCTCCCTGAAGAAGCCTTTGAAAGGACCAAATTTGGCGAGATAGATTTATTTTATGTCTTGCATAGTGCCTGCCATATCTATTGCATTAAAATGTTTGGCATTGCATAACGGTAGATTGTCACAAAGGGGAACCCACCTCATGAGAAAGAGACTTGTTTGAAATGCAATATCTCAACTCATATAAGGTGGAAAGAACGAAATGTTAGGTGCGTTAATGCCTAGAGGAACATGCTTCATTGAGATAGTAGTCTTCATACTCTACCTCACAAAGCATGGGCCTTACATTTCATTTGGATAATTTCCTCCCATTTTTCTCGATTGTTCAAATTGTTTTAAGGACTAGCCAAATTATTGGCATATTAGTATTTTTGAGGGGTAAGGGGTTGCCCAAAAAGTCCTAAGACATGTGTTTCACATTGTTTGATTGTTTGGTCAAAGGACATATATGGGATGTTGGTGTTTAGTTATCATCGGATTATCCGATGCCTAGGTCCATCCCCCATCGGATCAGTAGGTGTTCAAAATCCAAGTGCTAGTTAAGTCAATATCCAAAATCGACTGATGAGTTCAAACAGAAAAACATCGGTCCATCCAATGTTCACAATTTTGAAACCTTGATGAATTCCACCGATGCTTTTCCATCTAACGTCGGACCATCCGGTGTCAACTTCCCTCTCCTGAATTCCCATTACTGTGCCATTCATCCGATGATCAAAACCCTACACGTCGGTCCATCCGATGTCTTCAGTGACTCTTTGAATATCCATACTGTACTATTCGACCGATGTCCACATTGATAAGCATCGGTCCATCCGGTGTTTAAAAAACGGCTAGGGTTTGGGACCCACTATTTAAACTCGGCCGTACCCCCTTTCGTCTTCCTTCTCCCGATCCCGACGCCACCAGCCGATTCTTCTCGCGCCCTCCATCTCCTCCACCGCCGGACGCCGCCGCCGTCGCCCTCAGGCCGCCGCCGCCGTCTCCGGCCACCTCCCACACTCCACCGCCGTCACCCACGCCACCGCGCCGCCGCCGCACCGCCACTCCACGCGCCGCCTCCATCCACGCACCCACGCGCCGGCTTTGCCCACCTCCGCCATCTTCACCGCCATCGACCTCGCCGCCGCCTCTCCTCGCCGCCGCCGTTTCCACCGCTTCCAAGCATCACCACTGTCCATCCCCATCGCCACCAAGCTCCAACATCACCTTCCACGTCCTCGTCGCCGCTAGGGTTTCCGGCCGCCCAACGTCGTTCCACGTCTTCAAGTTCATTCTCCCGCATCGCTATGGCTCGCGACAAAAGAAACAAAGGCAAGGCGATCGCGGAGCCTGCCGCGAAGAAACAGAAGCTATCCAAAGAAGAGAAGAAGGCACTAATGGCCGCTCGCGCCGCCGAGGAGCTTGAGCGCGGCCGAGGGGGATCCCTGAGGATCCGCAAGGCTCGGCAGCCTCCTATGATCGACGACTCCGACATCGAAGAGGAGCCGGTTGAGCCGCTTGTCCGCCGGCGCTCAGCCCGGACACGTGGGGGTCAGTCCCCGGCCGTTCCTCGTCCAAGACCGACGGTCGCCGACCGTCGTGAGGACAAGGAAGCTCAGCGGGCCATATACGAGTTGGACACCACTGTCCACGTGGCTGAGGGAGTCCGGTTGACGGACTACCGGAAGATGAAGGCCAAGCAGCTACGCAAGCTTCGATGGAACGTGCTGCTTGAGGAGTGGTACCCACAGCCCCGAGAGGCTCTTGTGGACAGTCGCTTCTAGACTGTCACCCAGGCGTCTCCCTACGAGACCTATAGACGTCGGGGGCACAAGCTATTTCAGCATAACTACCTGGACTGGGAGCAGCTTGCATTGGCAGCGGAGATGGAGGTCCGTACTTTGAGAGATACCGAGGATTGTTGCAGCTGCTAGCTTACGAGAGGGGTGCATATGTGGAAGATTGGGTCCGTGTCTTCTACGCGATACATCTCTGAGGGCAGGAGGTCGATCGACTTCATGTTTATGTGTCAGCACTACCACCTCACGAGGCAGACGTTGGGGCAGCTTCTTGGTATGGACCTGCACGACACCTGCGTGCACGAGAGGGTATACGGGCAGGCAGATCCACCAAGGAGGCCACTTACTGGAGGGGTGGCACCACAGCTTGAGGAGATCCGGTCCCTGTTCGGCCCCACGTTCTCTCCGGACCAGCCGAGAGATCCAGCACTTCTGACCCCAGCTACGCGCATTGTGCACCTCGCCTTGCGCCGCACGCTCCTGCCGAGGTCGGGGTACTTGGAGGGGTTCACTAGTTTACAGCAGACCCTCCTGTTCTACATAATGAACGGGATGGATTTCGACATTGTGGACATTCTCCTGTGCGAGATGGAAGACGTGATCACAGATGGGGTAGGCATGATGAGGCAGATGGTCTATGGGCACTGGATCATTTACCTATGCACTATGATGGTGCCTGAGGGGGATGCAGCACAGGTCAGACTTTCTGACGAGAGTGTGACTCGCTTTGGTCACTACCATTCCCCGGCTCCTGGAGACCGCCACCTTGGTCGTCTAGTTGAGCGCCAGATCAGGGCCCGTCTGACAGAGGAAGATTGGTCCGAGCTAGAGCGGAAGGACGAGAGACTTGCAGAGGCTGAGGCTCAGGGGGAGGACCTGCAACACATTTGGTCAGAGAGCGACACTGACGATAGTGTCGAGGAGTATTTCCCTCCTCCCCCCTCTCCCCGACAGCACGACGCGGAGGCTGGAGGTTCTACAGCGCCACCACCCACTCCACCTCCCATCATTGAGGCGCAGGTCACGCAGCCGTTTGAGCTAACTTTGCTCCTCCAGCAGATGGTCGAGCAGCAGAGGCTAGACAGGCTGGCCGCCGAGCAGGCCCGCGCGGAGCAGGCTGCACGTCTTCTTGAGCTCCAGCAGCAGCAGCAGCAGGAGATGCAGCGTCAGATCGCCCGTGAGAGGCGTGAAGACACTGACCGGTTGACGGGGCTCATCGACCAGATGCACCAGCGCACTCTGGACCAGCAGCAGCAGATGCAGCAGGCGATGATGGGGATCCTGGGGTTAATCACCAACCTCTACACCCAGACAGGGATCGCCCTCCCATCGCAGCTGCCTAGAGTAGCTCCTCCGCCCCCCGTCTTGGCTCCAGCTGCTGCACCAGTGGCTCCAATTCCCTCCACTCCGATCCCTTTGTTCAGCATGTCCCCGCTGCTGGCTCCTGGTGCTCCTCTCCACTCCCCACTGCCGGCCACGACACTGTTTCTTCAGACGCCGGCCTCCGCCACCAGTGCCCCTGCTCCAGCACCTCCTCCTCAGCAGGCACCAACGGTGGCACCTTCGGCTCCGGTAGCACCCTCCTCCGCTACTCCGGCCAGCAGCTCCGACGACAGCGGCGGTGACCAGTTCGTCATCGCGCCCAGCTCTCAGGGTCCGTAGGCGCTCGGATCCCTTTTTGGTGCCTTGATGCTAAAGGGGGAGAAGAGTTAGAGGATTCAGGGGGAGTCCTAGTGTAAGGGGGAGTCGAGTCCAGCTTATCTTTGCTTATCTTTATTGTATTTGAGTCCAGCTTATCTTTGCTTATCTTTATTGTATTTGCGTATTTCTACATTTGGTGTGTAATGAACCTATTTCCATGAGTTGTTAATCTTTTGAACTCATTTGATGTTTATCTATGATTATGATCTCTTTGAATTCACACTTGTGTTATTAATTGATGTTTAAAGCTTCAAGTGTGACATCCGTATTCATTGCATATCTCATTCTATCAAATTCACTACCATTGCGCTTTGATTATTGTGTTGTCATCAATCACCAAAAAGGGGGAGACTGAAAGCATCTAGGCCCCCCTCATGTAGTACGGTTTTGGTGATTAATGACAACAATTGAACTTTACTAATGAATTTGTGAATGCAAGGTCCCCATAAACACTCAATAAAATGAAATGAACATGTCATTGGAGACCCATAGATACTCAACTTTCGAGATCAAATTCATGAGATAAAGACAAGATGTGAAGGCTCTATGTCTAAGTCACTCAATCAAAAATTGACAACATACAATGCTTAAGAATCATCAGAGAGCCTTGTGGAACAAATGTCTAAGAGGTCATTCGAGCAAGACACAAAAGATTCACTCAAAACAACTCGTAGCAAACAAAATCAACTCACCGGATCAACCGATGATTTCCAAAATGAACACATCGGTCGAGTTGATTCAACTGAAGAAAAAGACCTCAGACAAATGAACTCACCGGATCATCCGATGTGAAGGGCTCAACAACATCGGTGCATCAGTACAGTTTGCAGTACAATTGGACCAAGTGAAGCACCGGATCATCCGATGTGCAGACTTACACACATCGGTTGATCACTCCAGTAAGCATCAAGATCAAGCAAATTCTGGAGGAAGAGCCACCGGATCATCCGATGAGAAGACAGGGGGCAACATCGGTCTAATAACGGTAATATCTGACAAAATGACGTCAGCCGAAGTAATTACACCGATGATAACTAGAGGGGAGACATCGGATCATCCGTTGTTCACAGTAAAGTTCTGTTAGCCTACTTTTCCAACGGCTATTTCAGTTAAGCTGGCTATAAAACCCCTCTAACCCTGTCATTCCGAAGAGTCTTGATAACCTGAAGCCAACTACACATCCAAGAGCATTCAAGACTATAGAGCATACATTTCCACACTTTTAGATCATTTGTAATAGGCTAGAGAGAAGCTTGTGTGCGTTCTTTCTTTGTGATTGAACTCTCTAGGCTAGTGAGAAGTTGAAGAAGATCATTTCGGAGCTTGCCAAGGTGTGTGTGGAAGCCCGGAACATCGAAGGTTGTACAAGGCTTGAGCTCCACCTTGCCGGAGATGGCGAACGGAGAAGATTAGTGAAGACCCCATTGTCTCGGTGACATTGGAAGTGGCAAAACCCTTCGGTGGGTGCCACAACGTGGACGTAGGAATATCCTTGCGATCTTGCCGAACCACGCGATAAACCTTCGTGTCCCCTAGCGTTTGCATTTCTCTCCCTCTCTTTACATTATGCAATCTTTACTTCACAAGTTATATCTACGTTGATTGCATAGTTAGAACCGCATTGGGAATTGGGCTTAAGTAGTTCATTTTTAATTGCCTTAAAATTTGAAAGAAAGCCCAATTCATCCCCCTCTTGGGCGTTTCGATCCTTACAACAATGTATTCAGCAAGTCATGGGATATAAACAAATTATCTCTCCCCCTTTGACAATGTATTCAGCAAGTCATATTCTCTTTCCAACTTTCAGTTGTTATGAGCATATTATAACATATACATATAAACAAAGCTCATCCAAGTCATACTATCAAGTACCTTACATTATAACATCAATGAAATACATAAAGTAGTGTAAGACATGCTAGAGATCAAATGTAATTTTCAATTTAAGCAAGTCATGATCTCACAAACTTAACTATTTCAAACCTGATAGCATGACACTAGTTGCTGCATTTTATTATTTTTCAAGGAATAAATTTAGATCATATGATATTTGCAAGAGATTATATGCGCATCTGCCTTATTCTAACCAACCAAGCCAAGCCTATGTCATTTGACAATCAGAAGCTTAAGGACATGGTTTTAGTCATACACAACTTCTTCCAAGTTCATATCTAAGTGCAATGATAAGCCATCTCAAAAGAAGAAGTGCGATGCATGCATATTCTCTTGATCTTTTCTCAATTTATATTTGTTCATAAAAACTCAACATGTGAGTTGATTACTTGATGAATTCTTAATGATTAAAAGCATTTGTGAGCATGCAACAAGTTCAAAACAGCAAGAAAGTTCGACCATGACCAGATTTAGTGTAAGTAATTATTCCAATTACTAGACATGGCAAAAACTACAAAATGTATAACACGAGTAATGTAGTAAGAACTTTCAGCATGTAAAAGGAATCACAAAGTCATATATGTATGAAATACTATGCTCATATTATTTTAATTTCAGATTCACACATAGACTTCCCGAGTTTCAACAACCCCCCCTCAATTTAAGCCATGAGGATGTATAACCCCTATTTCACTATGAATGTAACAAAAACGAGTGAAATCCAAAGGTTTTGTAAAAATGTCAGCCAATTGTTGTTCGGTATCTACATGGTGAAGCACAATGTTTCCCTTTTCAACGTTATCTCGGAGAAAGTGATACCTAATATCAATGTGCTTAGTTCTAGAATGTTGCACGGGGTTTTTGGCAATGCAAATAGCACTAGTGTTATCATAAAACAGTGGAACACTATATAGATCAACCCCATAGTCCTTAAGTGTTTGAACAATCCAAAGAATTTGTGAGCAAGCACTAGCAGCAGCTACATATTCAGATTCGGCTGCGGATTGTGCAACTGAATTTTATTTTCTAGAGGACCAAGCAACAATAGAATTACCAAGAAAATGACAAGCACCGGGAGTACTTTTCCTATCAATCCTACAACCCCCAAAATCAGCATCCAAAAAAGCTTTCAAAGTAACGGTTGAGGAAGAAGGAAGAAAAATGCCAAATTCTTGAGTTCCATGTAAGTACCTGAGAATCCTTTTAACGGCTTGACGATGTGAAACACGTGGGGAAGCTTGAAACCGTGCACAAAGGCATACGCTGAATTGTATGTCCGGTCTTGATGCCATGAGGTACAAAAGTGATCTGATCATGCTTCTGTATTCTTTTTGATTCACGGATTCACCATATTCATCAAGTTCAAGTGTTGTTGCTGTACCCATTGGTGTCCGAAGAGGCTTGCTTTTGTCCATGTTGAAGCGCCTTAGGAGGTCTTTGGTATACTTCGTTTGATGCACAAAGCTACCCTCCTTGGTTTGCTTGATTTGCAGCCCCAAAAAGTAAGTGAGTTCACCCATCATACTCATTTCAAATTCGGAACTCATCATTGATGAAAACTTGGACAAAAGATCATGAGAAGCACAACCAAAGATAATATCATCCACATACACTTGAACGAATAATGAGTCATTGCCATGCTTAAGCACAAAAAGAGTTTTATCAACCTTGCCCATGGTAAACCCCTTTTCAAGTAAGAATGTTTTTAACCTATCATACCATGCTCTAGGGGCTTGTTTGAGACCGTATAAGGCTTTGGACAGTTTGTAAACATGATTAGGAAAATCTGGATTTTCAAAACCCGGTGGTTGTTTGACATAAACCTCCTCATCTATGTAGCCATTAAGAAAAGCACTTTTAACATCCATTTGATATAGCTTAAAACCTTTAGATGCTGCAAAAGCTAAAAAAAATCTTATGGCTTCTAATCTAGCAACAGGAGCAAAAGTTTCATCAAAATCTAGACCTTCAACTTGAGTGAAACCTTGAGCAACCAACCTAGCCTTATTCCTAACCACAACCCCATCCTCACTTTGTTTATTTTTAAATACCCATTTAGTTCCAATTAAAGTGTGACCTTGAGGTGGAGGTACAAGTTTCCAAACATTATTTCTTTCAAAATTTCTAACTCTTCTTGCATGGCAATAATCCAAGATTCATTAGTGAGTGCGTGTGATATATCTTTGGCTTCAAAAGAAGCAACAAAAGCAGAATGAGCATAAGAGTTTGGATCGCAAAACCTGGACCGTGTGACTCGTTCGTGCAAGCTTCCAATAATCTGTTGTGGGGGATGATCTTTGTAAAAATGTAGGGGAACAGATGTCTCACAAGCTTCTTCTTCATTAGGTTCATCGTAGATTGATGAGCTTGTGACTTGTGGACGATCAGGACCAGCAGAGGTGATAGCCGGAGCTTGTTCAATGTCCGGAGCTGGACACGTGTCAACTTCGGAACTATCAGGCAGTATCACTGGCTCTTCTTCATCTTCGAAAATACCCTCCCCCTGAGGATACGGATCTGGTCCTGCAACACCGGAGCTAGTACCTGGGCTAGCTTCATCAAAAGACACTTCACAAGTCTCCACAATTTTGTTAGTGTCAAGTAAAAGCACACGGTAGCCTCTAGTATGAGATGGATAACCAAGAAACATGCCATCAATGGATCTAGGTTCAAATTTATCAAGGTTACCATGTTTCTTAACAAAGCATTTGCAACCAAAGACCCGAAAGTGTGTAACACTAGGCATATGTCCAAACCGGAGCTCATATGGTGTTTTACCTAGCTTAGCACGCAAGAAAACACGATTTGAGACATAACAAGCAGTTGCTAATGCATCAGCCCAAAATTTTCTAGGAGTTTGATATTCATCAAGCATAGTCCTAGCCATCTCAACTAAGGTTTTATTCTTTCTTTCTACAACACCGTTTTGTTGAGGTACATATGGTGAAGAGAATTGATGATCTATTCTATTTTTAGCACAAAAGTCAAAAGATTGATTTTTAAATTCAGTTCCATTATCACTTCTAATTGCTTTTAATGATCCTGGGTGATCAATTGATAATCTAAGAAATAAAGTTCTAAAGTGACTAAAAGCTTCATTCTTAGACGCCATAAAGTAAACCCAAGAGTATCTAGAATAATCATCAACAATAACAAGAACATACCATTTACCTCCGAAGGATTGAACACGTGAAGGTCCTACGGTGTCAAGATGCAAAAGTTGACATGGTTCAGTTCTCATGATCATTGAGAGAGGAGTATGTGAACCTGCAACCATCTTAGCATGTCTACAAGAAGAGCATACAATATCTTTGTCCCCTTTAAGCTTAGGCAGCCCACGTATGCGATCAAGAGCACTAACACGCGTTAGGTGATCAAAGCCTACGTGACCAAGTCTACGATGCCAAAAATATAAGTCCTTTGAATCATTAGCAACTAGACACCTATGCTTAGAGGAAGACATATCAAAATCAGCTTTAAAAACTCTTCCAAACCGAGACATGTTAAAAATAAGCTCACTATTTGAACTTACAACTTTGCAGCAGTTTTTATTGAAAATAATTTCCAGATTTTCATCTAGCAATTGTGAAACAGAAAGCAAGTTCTATTTCAAATTTTTGAGAAGTGCCACATCCTTCAAAATGTAGTGATCATTTACTCTAACCGAACCCTTAGCAATTATAGGAGTTGAAGAATTATCGGCAAAAGTAACATTTTCTACACGTGACGCAAAAGAGGGGGAGGAGAACCAATCTTTGTTACCGGTCATGTGGCGTGAGCAACCTGAATCCACAATCCAAATGTTCTCCTTCCTCAAATGTGTAACCTACATAGAAGCACAATACGTCGATGACTCAATACTGGGATTAGTCAACAGGCATTTAGGAATCCAGTACTGAGTCACGTGGCGTGCAGTAGGAAAAACACGCGAAAGCTGAGACAAAACAGCAGGTTTATGAGTCAAAGATTGAGGTTTTCTATTCTTAACAATTTTAGCACAAAAAGCAGTAGCTCCGGAGGTAAAAGAAGCAGTTCCAAAAGACAAGGCTGAAGCTCCGGAAACAAAAGCTGATGTTCCGAAGGAAACAACAGAAGGTCCGTGAGCTCTCGGAGCTATCGGAACTATCGGAGCTGCTTTTGCGGATTTCTTACCAGAAGGTCCGGAAGCTACCTTTTCAAATTTCTGACTCATTAAAGCAGGTTGTGTTTTTCTAATTGCATGAAAGTTATAAGATCTAGCAATTTTTCTTTCCTTTTTCTGTTGTTTAGCTAGTTTATAACAAAAATCTATGACATGACCATCTCTACCACAGAAGGTACAATGAAATTTAACTTTGTGTTCATGTCTAGATGAGCAAGCAATATTTTTATTTGAAACCAAATGAGGCAACACTCCTGCAGATTTGAAAACCACTCCTTTTTGTTTAGGAACTGTTTGAATCAAACCACTTCCTAATGACTTTACAATTTTAGGTGGATGTGCCTTAGCATGAGCATGAGAATCAAAACCTAAATCAGTTTTATTATTGCAAGACTTGGAAGAATTCAGCAGCAAGTTTAGGTTCTTATTCCCATTACAAAACCGATCTAATGTCCTATGCATGTCATCAAGTTTATTGGACAGATCAAGGCAATTTTCACATGAAGTTTTTCTTTTTAATTTGCAATTGGAACAAAATTTAACTTCATGAGAACGTAAAGCATTGTTCAATATAGAAATTTCATTCATAGCATCCTGTAGTTTCTTATCAAGATCATCACAAGTAGAACAATGCAAGTCATTTGTAGAACAGCTAGCATCTTTCAAGTTTTTATCATTAAGTGCAGCAAGCTCTTTGTTCTTTTTAATTTCTTCATCAAGTCTATCTAGAGTGGAGGAGTGTGCATTTTTTAATGTGGACAATTGTTCATAGATTAAGTCACATGAGGGGCATGCATCATCACTAGGAATCAAAGTTTTTAAACGGTTAATTTCAGATTCTAGTGATTCAATTTTAGCAGCATTATCCCTAAGCTTTTTGTCCTTTCTCTTGACAATAACAGTGGCACGAGAAATAGCATCACACATTTCATTGCAGGTAGAACATACCTCATCGTCTTCACTGTTGTGTTCTGCATCCTCCTGACTTGATCTTGATCTTGTTTTGCCCGCCATGAAACATAAGTTGGCCAGATCATCATCATCTTCATCACTTTCAAAGTCTACATCACTTGAACTAAGTTCTTGAAGTGCGGTGATGAAGCTGTTAATCATCTTGCGTCCTATGGTACCCTTCTTCTTCATGTTGGAGTTTCCAGAGGAGGTCCAGACATTGCTTTGTTTTTCTTCCCGAGTGGTCGGACCTGAAAGGTTAGGGCATTCTGTACGAAAGTGTCCTATTTTACCACATTCAAAACATCGTTGAGGTCCGGAGCTTCCTCTCCTTCTAGTTCTCACATTTTGCAATGCTTTTGAGAATCTAGTAGAGATAAGTGCCAACTCCTCTTCTGGAAATTCTTCGATCTGTTCCAGGGTTAGTGAGGACAAAAAAGCAAGAGTATTGCAGGATGATGATTGGTCGGAGCTAGACATATCACGTTGTGAGACAAATGCAATAGACTTGTTTGGGTTCTTACGTGCTAGGATGTCAATTTCATGAGTTTTAATTTAGAATAAAGTACATCCAATGTAAGAGAACTCATGACAGTTGATTCACGAATAGATGTTACTTTCATCTCCCAAATTGACATGTCTAATGCACTAAGAAGTTGTCTAGCATTCTCAGCATTAGAAAAAATTACATTGACACTACGTAAGTTGCTGAGAATTTTATTGAAACGAGCAAAGAGGTCATCGATAGACTCACCTGGTTGCATCTCAAAACGCATGTATTCCTTTTTGAACATATCTTGTTTTACCTCCTTGATTGTGTTGGAGCCTTCATGATAATCACAGAGAGCTCTCCAAACATCGTATGCTGATCGGAGGTGCGCGACACGATCAAAGTCGCTCTGAGTGAGTCCTTGGATGATCAAGTTTCGGGCTTTGTTGTTGTTGTCAACGTCCTGTAGGTTTGTGGCCGTGACTTGATCATTGAATGGCACTTCATAAGGCTTATACACCTTCTCCCATATTGCAAAGCCTTGTGCCTGGATGAAAGCCTCCATGCGTGCCTTCCAAACCTGGAAATCAATACCAGAAAACACACAAGGTTTGGCGGAGTACTTCTCCATGATGATTAGTCAAAAACACGTGCAAATCACAAAGATTAGAGCACCGTAGCTCTGATACCAATTGTAGGATCGAAGAGAACGTGAAAAGCTACCAGAGGGGGGGTGAATGGTAGATTTAAAAATCTTACGCAGTGGAAACAATAAAACCCTAATCCCTTCGGTAGAAAAATGATTTGTTAAAGAAATCGTGTACGAGACTAATCTAAACGTGTTTCATCGTGACAAAAGTGATAGATATCATAGAGAATCAAGTCACGAAGACAACACAAAAATAATTACTCAAATCCGTCAAGAAAAACTCAAGTTATGATCGAAAGATCAGACTATGGTCAATCTGACCTACCCGAGAAAAACAGTTTCTGGAATGCTGCAAAGAAACTCGTGTAGCTCAGAAACTACAAATCCAATGACCGTGAAATTTTGACAGATGATAGAAAATCAAGTTTTAAAGACAACCCAAAAATAATCACATCAATTGGATCTATAAAACTCGAGTTATGATAAAACCACCGACAAAAGGTAGTGCTGTCCAGAAACTCGACGAGTAAACTTGTCTGGAACAAGTCGGACGAACAAGGCACAAAAGTTCCTTCAAACTATGAATTTTATTCAATAGAACATAAGAGGAACAGCCCAAAAGTCGTCTCTACACGAGCTTTGGCCTTCCCTTGCTTATATAACCAGCCCTTAGGCCATCCCAAACTCAACTAGGACTCCAATCCTAATCCGATCACAATCGGAACTTTTCATAACTGCTCAAGATTCTTCTATACGCAGATAGAAGCAATCTTAAGACTTCCAAACACCTTAGGAACGTATCCCACATTCCTAAACAACTCAAATTCGTGACCCACACGAAATCCTAGCATAACCAACTCGATATTTCCATACCGAGCTATAACCGACTCAGCTAGCAGCCTAAGTCTTCAACCGATACGATCGGATCCTTCCGATCAGATCTTCCTTCCATAAACCATCTCTAGAAGCATATTGCCACATCATGCACCGCATGCATACGTGCGAACACCTTCCTTCGACCTTCATATGCACTGCTCTTGATTCAATCATCCTGCGCGACCTCCTGACCCGCTCAACCACAGTTCCTCCCGAACTTGGTTGTTGGAACCTCATCTCCTCCTGAGACTAGTCCAATGGATCCTGTCACCAGCCATGACTTGAACTCAAGCAACACCTGCACATGAACAAACAACCAATCCATACGAGCCCAAGTCCTCGACTTGACTCAAGTTAGTTCCGAACACAACACCTTACGTGAGAACCTCACATAAGCATGTTGCAAAACCACAGTAGAAACGATATCAACCATGTCATCCAAAACGCACCAAAAACTTAGCAAATGAATACTAAGCAATCTTTCCAATCATGTAAAGCAAGTATGAAACATTGCAAATGAAAAGCAGAAGCACTTAGGTCAAGTTCCGGACCTTGCCAGAGCAACCTGGAGCTTGAGCCGGAGCTACCAAAAGCTAGTAGAACCTAGCGCCGGAGCTTACCAAAAACTAGTCAAAACTAGTCAACCCAAAACCGGAGCTAGATAAAGTACGTCGGAACTTAGCAAAAGCATTTCGGAGCTATCAAGTATATGCTGGAGCTATCAAAGATATGCCGGAGCTAACAAAGACATGTCGGAGCTAAAGATAAAGCTCACCGGAGCTAACCAAAGCTAGTCGGGCCTTACCAAGAAGCCGGACCTAGCATCTAACGTAGCCGGAGCTACCCAAAACAAGTCGGACCTATGGTCGGACCTTGCTGTAGCTCGGAGCTAGAGTCGGACCTTGATAAAAAGGTGTTTTGGTGATATTTAAAACTTTTATCATCAAAACCAAGTGTATTCACTACAAGCCAATGTATTCAGCACATATAGGTCTTACAACTTGAATGGGCACTTCTTGCGCAACGAAGTAGTAGAAGCCAAGGTACTCATTGCTCCTACAGGTGGTATGGACAGTGAAGAAGGTCCGGAAAAGTTCGATGCAGGGGGGATGCCCACCCACATCTCACAGAAGTGGACGAATATAGACACGAGGAGAATGGAGTGAGGGCCAAGGTGGTATAACTGCAGACCATAGAAGTCTAGCAGCATCAAGAAAAAGGAAGAAAAAGGTGGGATCAACCCCACCATGGCGTACGAGGAGAAGTACACCATTTCGCCGGCGTGCTCCTTCTCAAACGGGAGCTCCCCATCGGCGCGGACTGAGCGGTTGAAGAAGTGCGAGGACCATCCCATGAGGGCCCGGACCTTCTTCAGGTCGCTGTCAGTCTTCAAACGGCTTTCGCGGAGGCCCAACTCCATCGCAGCACAACGGGGCAAGAGAGGAAAAGTAAAGCACAAGTTGGGAGTTTGAGCGCAAGAACAGATGAGAGGCGTAAAGAACTCCCGACGGTGCACACTTTCCTTCTTAAGTAAGCCCTCGCAACGCTTGGATGGAAACCGCAAAGAAGTCGAAGATACCACCCAAAAATTCCACCCAGCTGATGACAAGCGGGCCCGGGACCACCCCGACGATCAAGTCGAGGTTCTTACCCAGACGAACGGTTGCCATAATGAGGCGGGAAGCCCAAAGGCGGCGGCCTGACAAGGCGCGCGGAACCGATACGGTTTTCGTATCGGGAACCGGCGACCTTCAATTGCGTGGGATCCGCATGCCAAAGATCTCATCTGCCGCACGCGACGAGGATTTAACTCCAAATCATCGCCAACGGCACCTCCGAAGACCTTTGAAGACCCAGTTCAAAAGTCGCGAGGATGGACCCACCTCCGGCGGAATAACTTCACCCCAGTGGTCTTCCCCGGAGGTACGTCCAGGGGGCCACTGTCGGTACTCTAGAAACCGTACACCCCTTGAGGTTACAAAGATCTCAAAGGAAAGTCATCTACTTGATTTGAAGACCTTCGGAGGCCCACATGTTAGATATAACCGGACCCGCTTCTCCAATATGGTTAATCCCAAGGTCACCATGTGTACTATCAAACCGGAGCTACCGCCCATAAGGGGGAAGCTCCGGGCCATGTACCGAAATAGCACCTCCGGACTTAACCCCAGACCGAGAGAAGCTCCGGACCTGACACGTGTCAGGTAGCTCCGGAGCTACCTGTTTCCCACAGTATGCTCCGGAGCTGCCACGTGTCCAATCGATGAATCTTCAGCATCTAATCTCCGGAAGACCTCGCAACGGCTCCGGATCTTCAAAGGGGAATCAAGGACTTCAAGACCCGATTAAGTGTTATTAATACCATATTAATGACACTTAAACGGACGATCTTAACATCAGTGCTGTCAAAGCCCGTTACAGGGTCATTAAGAAAAATTAAACGTGTTGAAGAGGTATCAATGCTAGTAACCGCCGAGGCCACATGTCGGGCCAGAATAAATTGTAACGGCCTGCCCTTGTACTATAAAAGGACAGGCCGACGACACGTTCAGGGGGCTAGACACACAGGCCATTGACGCTTAACACAAGCTCATACAGCTAATACAACAACAACACACCCGTGGAGTAGGATATTACGCTCAGGCGGCCCGAACCACGTAAACTCTTGTGTCTCGTGTGTCATTTACTACTCACCTTTTTGAATCTCCGCACGCCCACATCGAACATCAAACTCCTCTATCACTTTAGTAGTGTAGGGAGATCTGCCGGTTTCAAACTACCGACAATCTCACTGACATGCGTGTTCTAACCTCATTCCGTCCAAATCTCTATTTACAGCTAATTCTATCTATGTTGACTTTATATTCCCTCCAAAATTTTGGATTTCCCTCCAGACTTTTTTGGAGGCACGAAATCATTTTTAAACTGAGCTTTTCTAGCTGCGGAAATAGTCCTCTTATAGCCCGTGCCATCCTCCAGTGAAATGCAACCAGTCTCACTACCGAAACCCTACACGGGCACCACTCCTCCGCACGCGCTAGATTTAACTGTATCAAATCGCAGCCTCTCTTCCTCTCTGGTCCAGCGCCTCCGCCCGTGCGCGCTTCCTCTCTAGTGCCCCTCAGCCCGGAGCCCACGCCTTCAGCTCCAACCCCACCTCTTTTCCTGTCTCTCTCCTCCCTTACCCACACCCCTCTGCTTCTTCCGGATTCATTCACCCAATACTCGCCGCGCGGCGTGGCGCAGCGTGGCGGCGCAGGTCGAAGCCGGTGGAGGCCCTAAAGAGGGCGCTTGAAGGCTCGCCTCTCAAGACCCGTGACGAGCAGTGCAGGGTTTGGCCTCGATTCTCTTGCCGCTCGTGTCTCCATTATTCCTCTTCTTCCGTGGGTTCTATCTGGTTTTTGGCGAGATATGAGTTTTCCCCCGCTCACGCGCGCCATGATGTCCGACCAGGAGATCGCTAGCTGCGTCGAGTCTGTCCTCCGCGGCTCCGCTGGCAGCCCCCGTGGGGAGGCCTCGCTCTCCGCCGTGCTGCAGCAGGCGGAGGGCAAGCTCGGCATGGACCTCTCCCACAAGGCGCCCTTCATCCGCGACCAGATGGACCTCTTCTTCGGCCCGCGGCTCCAGGCGCCGATCCCAAAGCCCAGACCCCTCCACGGACTCCGGTCCCGGCCGCCGATGATAACAAGGACAGGTGAGCTGTGCTTGTAATTAGGGCGTTCGTTCCCCGGATTGAGTTGGTTCATATTTATCTCTACCCATCGTCTAAATTCCAGTCTGGTTTTGATACGTAATTAGTCAATTCATTGGATTGGTGTTGCTAATAGTGACGAGTTCAGGTTTATACTACTGATGATACCCTTGTGGAGTTATGAAATGGCATATTGTGCCTAAACTAGGGTTTAGGGTTAGACCTTAACAAAGTTCGTCCGTTTTCAGTTTATCCATGTAGAAGTTCGTTGCTATGTTCTGTAATGTTCAGGGTGTTTTGATTAATTTGCCAAATCCTTCCTTTTGGTTTCAGCCTGAGATAATTGCTTTGTAACTGTTTGTAACCTAACCCTCCTATTAATCAACCCTTGGGGGTTTGTCTGATGCACTAGCAAAGTTTATTTGAACAGATGGAATGGTACCTAAGGATGATGCTCTGAAATATCTCTGGGATTACATAAAAGCAAACCAACTTGAGGTATTGACGGATGTGTCTACCTTTTCGTTTGCAGACTAACTGTACCAGTTGTTCTTTTGCTGCAATTAATTTTGAAGATATTATTTAAAAAAGCTGGAGCATTAACAACTATTAAGAAGTAGTATGATTGTATGACATTGAAAAGTGAAGAACAACTAGCTAGACTATTACCTTCCTTTTAATGTGAAAATTTCTGGACTATTAACTTGGTTAAGGTGAGTTTTATTTTTGAAGCGAACAAAGTGAAGCTTGTTTATGCAGGTATTTACGATATTGTATGGTGTGCGTGTGTGAGAGTGCGTGTGTGTTATCCTGGTATATTTTTTGGCCTATACTGGCAGACACAGACCACTGTGTAGACACTTGTTTATCTGAACATTTTCATTACCACTGTTTCCTTGCCCATTTCATTGTCTAGTGGTAACTGAGACTGTGAATCATGTCTTTGATACACAGTATAAATTCATTACTCTTGTTGATTTTGCACAGGATGTCATCGATGGATCAATATTATGCGATTCAAAACTTCAATAGCCCTTCAGCTGTGCGAGCATCCCTATGTCAGGATTGTTAGAAATACTTTCTAACCATTTTATCAAGAAGACGTAGCAGATCCTCATTAACTGGTCAGTTTCTCGCTTTACACTCTCGTGACACACATTTACTGACTTCAGTTCATACATTTGGAATGGTAAAAATATTTGACCCAATGTATTTTAATGATAACACCAGAGACTTTAGTGATTAATTATCTGCTTGCTTGAATCATATTTTAATGAACTTACTTTGTCTTATTCTGCTTTTGCTTCCTTTCCATGCAGATCTAGGATTGCAGTGTGGCAGATAGGCCTAACATTACAACAATATGGTGTTCTTGACAAAATGGACAGCATAGCTTATGTATTTCTTCACTGTTATGGATTATATGAATTGTGTAAGACAAGATCACACTATATGTGGTAGCCTGTAATTCGTTGACTACTGGCTACCGCATCAGTGTCTAGTGTAACCTTTACTGAATTTGTAGTGTTAACCCCTATAAACTTCTTATGGTTGACTCTGTAAAGTTTTCTATTTAAGTGCCAGGTTGAACTTTTTAAAAGGGCATAATGCTATTATTATATATCATTTGCCATGTGGCTTACCACGTTATCATAATTATGACGAACATTTTAATCACAAATATTGTGTCACATCAGCTGCTACGTCACTCGTCAGCAGCCATGTGGCTTGCCACGTCAGCAGCCACGTTGCTTGCCACGTCATCATAATTATGGCGAACATTTTCGTCATAAAGATTTTGCCACGTCAGCTGCCACGTCACTTGTCAGCAGTCACATGGAATGGCACATGTGTATGAATTGTGATGTTTTTAAACACACTTGTGACAAATTAGAGCATCACAAATTCAGTGATGATTGTAGTGTGTGTCATAAAAGCTATGACAATTTTTTGCTGATCGTCATAGTTGTTCATTTAACACATACTTTCTATGACAATGTCCTATTCGTCGCAATGGTGTCACCAAAATACAAACTATTACAAAAAAACTGTACTTAGTGACATAATCATTATGTCACAGAAGGCCTAAAAGATTGTAGCGTTGCTGCCGGCACCATGGCTGTGCTTCGCCGTGAACCACACCCACCACCGCCGCACACGCCCTAGCACAGTTTGCGCTTCGCCGCTGCTGCGTATCGCGCTTCGCCCGCTACTGCGCACCGAGCCCTGCCGCTGCAGGCTGCGCCCATGCCGGCCGTGTACCACCTGTGCGCTGTGGCCGTGCCCATCCGCTCCCGCTCAGGCTTCATCCACAACCACACCCTGATGTTGATGCTCGCCCTTGTCCGATGCAACGCCGCGTTCCTCGCCCATGCGCCTCCCGCGCCGTGGTGACTGCCATCCGTCGACCGTTCGGGCCGTTCCGGGCACATCTCCGCCGCACTGCCCATGCTGCAGATCATCCCCATGCCACTTCCTCCACCTCTGCACCACAGGCAAGAAAGCGCGTGCATTCAAATTTATTCTGCTGCTGAACCGCATCGACGTCGTCGCCTCCATGGCGTCATCGCGATGTTCTGAGTTGTGGCTGTGTCCTGGCAGCAAGGCGAGTGATGTATGTGATGGATGAGATGCAGGAACACGTCGATGATGCAGCAGCGATGGCAATTAGGCCAAGGTTAGCTCTGATTTGTGCAAAAATGGGTCGAGACAGTGCTGCCATCAACATGTTCGATGAAATGTTTACAAGGCAAAAAGAACTGTGATGATGAGCAGTACTGATGTGTGGTGCAAGAACGCGACGGCATCACAACGGGTCAGCTAGGCTTCGAGAATCTCTGAATTGTGCAAAAGTGACCGTATCGAATGTGCAACCATGATGTTTGATGCAATGCCTGAATCAGAAAAATATTGCTGTGTCTCTGAGATACTGGGATCAAGCTGTGAATAGTGGCAAAGAGGATTTGATAAATTAGGATGGAGAGTAATTTGATGCTGTTGTCAGGACATCACTCAAGTTAGTCAGCAAAGGACGAAGCTTTGAGATTCAGTGGCATGGGTTCAAGCTGGTTCTGCACTTGTTGAGATTTCAGGCGAAAGAAATTGGCCGCTCATGGTTCGTTGATAGTCTGGGTATTCTTGCGTTAATAAAAAAAATGGGCTTGCCATGCTATCAAATTGGCTTCTATGAGATCAGCTGCTGCATTTGTGGTAGAGATAGATTGGACATTACGTAAGAAACCCAAATAGGACACAAAGATGAGCGACGCGCTCAAAGGCGAACGTCTCTGATAAGATGAAGCGAGACGAGCCCGCTTCAGCGAGGACCTGACATGGCTCGACTGAATGTTCAGGGAGACGTGTTGCAATAAAGCACGTCACAATAAAGCACGTCTCAGTTACGTAGCTATTCGGGACGCGCCTTCTCTCTGACAAATGGGAGACACACTTCTAAAAAACTGCGTCTTCTATTAGCGAAAGAAATGAGACGTCCTTTACAGAAAACACGTCTCCTTTGTCTTCGCTTACAGACAAACATGAACTCATCGTAGAACGATTAATTCATTCATTCATAGTTGAACAAACAAAATATTCATCACATAGATAACACATTCATTCGTTAATAAATATATTACAAAACACAAGAAAAAAGTACAAGACACAAGAAAATAGAAACAACATTAACTAAAAAAGAATAAAAGAAAACCTAAATCCTACTCCTCCCCTCTCCTCCTCCTTCGGCTGCTCTGCCTACTCCGCCGGTTGCTCCAGTTGGTTCTAGATCCGGCGGTGCGACCTCGCGACCGAGGATCCTCGCCATCGTCGCCACCAGGATACAGTGGCCCTTGGCGCCGAGCACCTCGGCCATCGTCTCGAGCAGCTTCTGGAACCTGTCGAACAACATCTCGAGTAGCTCGTTGTTGAGCCTCTTGAGGGAGCGGCAGCACTGTTTCTTGTAGGGTGGCTCCCTCGGCGGGCTTGGCGGTGGAACGTTGGCAATAGTGGGTTGTTTGCGGGGAGAAGACGAAAGAAGAGAAAAGGAGAGAATGATGGCGCCTTATATAAGGTCTGTGTGGAGACGCAAAATGGAGACGCACTTAACACCAAAGATTGTCGCCTATGGTCGACGTCTCCCTCTCCTCCGCTAAAAGGGAGACACACTCTTAGGTAAAGCGCATCTCCTATTATGCACGTCTCCTTTAGCTTTGTGATTTTCTCCATTTTGCTTTGGTTCACTGTTAATGTCACAAATCACTAAACTTAGAGCACATTCATGTGATAACAAAATCATTCACTTGTCCAAAAAATAATCAAATCCTTCCTTATGATTCCTGAGAAACACGATGAACACACCACACATCTATTCATTCACACAGTTGCCAACGTTTTGTAATATATTCATTCACACAGTTGCTGACCACACAAGATAATAATATTCGATCACATAGATGAACAAAGATAGATTTCATTTATTAACACAATATATTACAAAACACAAGAAAAAGTACAAGCAACTAAAACCAACAAAGAAAAACTAAATCCTCCTCCTCCTCCTCCTCCTCCTCCTCCTCCTCCTCCTCCTCCTCCTCCTCCTTCGGCGACGACTTGGGAACCGGTGCAAAAGGAGCCTGGGTTGAGCCGACTGCGCATGCTGTGCCGGCTGCACCGGCGATGCAAACCCAAGACCGAGGTTGATCTCCGTCGCCTCCACCAGGTTTTTGCGGCCCTCGGCACCGAGCACCTGGGTCATCGCCTCAAACAGAATGTCAAGACGATCGGCCACACCCGTGAGGGCGAAGAGGTAGTGGCCGATGGTACCCATCCCACTGAGCTGTGGAAGGGTACTCAGACCTAAGGAACTCATAGCGTGAGACGTATTGTTGTACGCCTCTTACGCCATAAGGAGACGTTTCTCGATGTTGAACCTCTCCGTAGAGTTGCAGCACAATTTCTTGCACGATGGCTCCCTCGGCGGGCTTGGCGGTGGAAGGTCAGCCATGGTGGTGGTGTGTCATCGGCGCGGAGAAGACAAAGAAGAAGAAATGAACTCAAAATGAGCGAAGCACTTGTGGAGAACTGACGGGTGATGGCGTGTCTTAAATAAGGACTGCGCGGAGTCGACGATGGAGCAGTTGGTTTCCCGCGCATTGATGGACGATGGGACGCATCGATACCGCCTCAGAGAAACGAAAGGTCGCGCACGCAGGTCGCACGCGTCTTTTCAACATCGCCGCCGAAATTAATTTCTCCGCAGTCCTCGTGCCACACGTCTCTCTTTCAGCAATGGAAGACGCACTTTCATATATCGCGTCTCTTTAGTCTCCAGCACATCTCACTTTAGTCTTCCACGCATCTCGTGTTTATCTCGCTTGTCTCTTCGCCTCCGGTGCTCCTTTACAAAGAACAATGCTCCTTTACTAATCGACCAACTCCGGTGCGACTGCTGCCTCTGTTCGCCATCACTGACGTTGTTGTTGTCGCCGTCCTTGTCGTTGTCATCACTGTTCATGGCTGGGTTAGATATCGGCTTGGCGCATAGCCGACTGAAGGAGGAGCACTTGGCGTGGCTCAAGAACCATCCCCATATATGCACCTGTCGCATGGTTGTATATATGTAGCTCTGCAATGGACTTATGAACTTAAATGTTTGTTTTTGGTATTTTCAATTTCTCTGCGTTGGGTTTCTGTGTGAAGTTTGAATCTGGAGATTTATTGAAGTGGCAGTGCATCGTCCCCGGTAAAGAAGGGATAAGTCATGAAGAACAAGCACAATTATATGAGTTTAACCATCATATTGTTATTAATGAACTTCCATTGTAGACTGACTGAGAAGATGGTTACTACCCCCTGACAATCTCCTTCTCAGAGGACTATCCGTTGGTGCCTCCAAGATGCGACTTTCCACGTGGTTTCTTCCACCCAAATGTCCATCGCTCAGGAGCACTCTGCATTGAGATTCTTGATCAAGAGACTGTAAGATAAACTTATTTTGCTCATGTTGAAAATACTTGTTGCCGAACTTATTTGAACTGGTTTCTAATGTTGCTTAAATTTATATTTCATAGGGGTGGTGGACTAGTTTTACAATCAAAACTATACTACTTGAAGTTCATCCTTTGCTTCATCAGCCAAATGCGTCCGATATTGCAAATGATTGCTATAACCTACTTATCAAGTTTAGACACTTTGTGTTAGTGACCAATGAAGGTTTTTCATTCCCCATTTGACATTTGTTAATTTAAATAATGTCAATATTTTACGGATCTAGTGGAATATAAGAGACGTGTTCGGGAGCAAGCTGGACGTTATAGTTTAATTGATCGATGGGAGCTTTAGGAATAAGTTTAGATTCAAATTAGTTTAGAGGGCGCGCAATGTGTACGAACTATGAAATTTTATTGAGTTGCAAATTATTTCTTAATTGCATTGTCATTGCGTTTGTTTATCCCTGAATATAATTATATCCCTTGATTGCAATATCATTGCGTTTCTTTATCCCTGCAGTGGATGCTCACGATAACGTGCGAGTTACAACGGACGCTCACAATATCGTGCGAGTGGAAATTGGGAGACGAGTGCATGAGAGACACACTTTAAAAAGGCATGTATCCGATTTCTGAGATCTGGCAAATCTGCGCACGTCTCTGATTCGTGCAAAGATTTTTGTCCCACCTCAGAAAGCTGTGCGCGTTGCAACGATCTGTAAGGCATTTTTCACAATAGCCAGTTGGACATGCCAGCATGCGAAAGATGGCATCGCACCCCGCGAACAACATCTTTCACATGTTGCATGTCCGTTCGACCACAAAATAATGCAAAACGTGCGTTACTCAGGTTCGTCTCTGATTCATTTTTTTTGTCTCACCACGAAAAGCTGAGCGTGCGCTCTCTGGCAAAATTTTTTATCTCTCGCGCACTCTCTCCCAATACGTGACCAAAATTTTTAGCTCTCGCGCGCTCTCTCGACCTAGAAAACCGTAGCTCCTGAGCAAGCTGCAGCCGCCCCTCTTCCTCAGCCCGCTCTTCGTCATTGTCGTGCTGCCGCTGTCGACCCCGACCTCGCAGTCGACCCCGACCTTCGTCATCAGAGATTTGAGCATGCTGGAGCACGCTGCCTCGTCCCCTGCCGCTGGAGCACGCCATCGCCTCGACCCCGACCTCGGTAATTTGTATGAGCATGCCACCGCCTTCACATAAGTGGAAATGTTCTCCCTGTCGCTGGAGCATGTCGACCTGCTGTCATCAGAGAGTTGAGGAACCGCCGCTACAGCGCCTTCGCCAGCTCGTCTCGGAGCATGCCGCTACCTCATCCCCTATCCCCAGAGCACGCCGCCACCTCGACCCTGCCCTCAGAGCATGCATTCCAGTGATTTTATTGAATTTAAATATGTCCAATGAAGGCTCATCATTAATGAAGTCATTGATCCAAAGGGAGAATTTTCATTACGGTATACATTCATCTTCCTTATTTATATCCAATGCAGAAGTAATGTATTTGTTTGGACTATCAATGTATAATGAATTCTGATTCACAAACTCTTGAAACTGCAGGAACTATGGTTGACACTAGCATTTGCCATCCAACCGAGTTTGATTTATACCTCTGCAGCCATGCTGAAATCAAGGTACCTATGCGATAATTGGTCTTTCTCTCACAAGTTTTTGATATCAGGCTATAAAAGCATCAGTGGAATGTAAATTGTTTCTTTTTTTAGGGGACAAGCACACCAACTCAGTACCATGTTCTTTACCATGAGAACAATTTCTCTGTTGATGCCTTGCAGATTCTCACCAACTGCCTATGATACAAGTAAGCTCGATTCTCCATTCACTATCAGTTCCTATGTTTATTACAATTGTATACCAATTTGTTCTTGTGTTTATTACAGTTGAATTTCAGGATGTCTCGGCTGGAGCATTAGAGGCTATGAAGTCTCACCGTTAATGAAGTCATTGATCGGGAGAATTTTCATTACACTATACATGATTAGATGATGACAGTTATGATGTGTGTAATTAATAACATTGTAATCAGGATGAACACTTTGTTAATACTTGATTGATAAATATACACTACAGGAAATGATGAATAAGGTGTCGATTAAGTTAGAGGCATCGGCCTCGACACATTAAATTCATCTAAGGGTGTCAGTTTCAAGAAATCGACACTCGTAAGTTAAAGATGTCGGCTGAAATTCAGGGAACTGACACACATAATACATGCGTCGGTGGAACAGACACTCTTAGTAAATGCGTCGGTGGAACCGACACTTATAATAGCGGGCCTGGCCGCGCAGGTTCTAAGAGCGTCGGTCCTGTCCTAGCCGACGCTCTTAGGTGGGACCCACATGAAACTCCAAATCCCTCCATGCTTTCGCTCGTGTTTTCACTTTTGACCTTGCGCCACTTCTCCATCCATCGCCCGCAGCTTCGACGCCCCTCCCTCGCTCGCTCCCTTCACCTCCCACTACCTCTGCCCTCTACCGTCGTGTCCCCGTCCGATCGCGCCCCCGTCCGGCCGCGCCAAGTCCGACTGCGCCCTGTTCGACCGCAACACCGTCCAGCTGGGCCCCCGTCCGGCCGTGCCCCTGTTTGTGGCCCTCCTTCCGTGGCAACCCCTGTCCACGACGTCCGTGACCCTCCGTCCGCAGTGCCCCTACCCTTCATCTGCGGCACGTCGTTGATTTGCAGATAAGGTAAACATTTTACATTTGAAGTCGTATATTTGAGAACTATGTGTGGTCCTTGTTTGGTGCATGAGTTTGTATATGTGATGTTCTATTGTGAGCTTGATTCATAGCTAATGTGGATTTGTAAGCTTAATTAATAGTTAATTCTCAAATTACATGAAAATTTACACATGTTTAACTTATATACGTGAGCATTATTAATAGTTTGTAATTTAACTTGTATGAATAGGTAATTTAACTTGTATGTATATGTGGTCATGTTTAGGTTTTAGTAGTCTCCAAATATGTGTGACTTGTTAGTGTGAATAGGTATAAGATGAAAATGGGTGACGACCGTAAGGTGATGTATGATGGATGGAGTTCAGATAGTGTGTATACTTTGGAATGGACACAAATCGCAAGTGTGTTCGTGAACCAAGCATTTCCTAGTGTTGCTCGTTTTGTGAAGTGTCCGTGTAGCAGGTGCCAGAATCGTCGATATTTGGGGAGGTCTGAAATGATTCTACACCTTTGTAAGCACAAATATATGCCCAACTATCTAGTGTGGCATGAGCGTAGAGAGATTGATCATGCTAGTGAGTCAGATGGAAACGAGAATGAAGATCCGATGGATGAGATAATGGCGAATGTTGGTCGAGAGTACGAAGAGCAGTCACTACCAAAGGAGGTGAAGAAGTTTTTAAGGCTTCTTGCTATTGCGGATGAAAAAGTGTATGAGGGCACCAATGTGACCGTTCTGCAGGTGGTAACACGACTTATGGGGTTGAAGTCTAAGTTCAATTTTGCAAACAATTGCTACAATGGTAACCTAAAGTTGATCAATGATCTCCTTCGGTCAAAACATAAGATGTCAGAAGATATATATCACTCAAAGAAGATTTTAGAAGGTCTAGGCATGAGTTACAAGAAAACTGATGTGTGCGAGAATAATTGCATGTTGTTTTGGAAGGAACACGAGAATGATACTCATTGTATGCATTGCAAAGCATCTAGACATGTGAAGGTTTTGAATGATGATGGAGAGGAAATAAGGGCAAAGGTACCGATCAACAACTTTGGTACATGCCTATCACATCAGGCATAAACGGTTGTTTATTTCTCAATAAACAGCGAAGCAGATGAGGTGGAATTTAGAAGGGATACGTGAGAGATATGACAAATATATTATGGTGCATCCTTCGGATAACGCGACATGTGAAGCTCTAGACCTTTTCGATCTGGAGTTTGGTAAAGATCCAAGAAATGTTTGTCTTGGGTTGTCAACAGATGGTTTCACTCCTTTCAACACAAGTAACAGTCCATACACTTGTTGGCCTGTTTTTACCATGCCTTACAATCTGCCTCCCAACATGTGCATGAAAGAATGATACATATTCCTTGTGGCCACCATTCCTGGTCCTAAACATCCTGTGACGAAAATCAATGTGTTTATGCAACCATTGATTGAGGGGTTGAAAGAGTTATGGCAAGGTGTGAAGGCATACGACAGTCATATCAAATGTGAATTTACTTTACGTGCCGCATATCTATGGTCTATACATGATTTGTTGGCATATGACATTTTGGCTGGTTGTTGTGTCCATGGAAAATTGTGTTGCCCCATATATATGGCTGACACCGATGCCTTCAGGTTGAAGTATGGAAGAAAAGTCATCTTTGTTGATTGCCATTGACAATTCCTTCCTTCAAATCAACCTTTTAGGAGTGATACACGATCATTAAGAAAAGACAAAAGTGTTACAGAAGGGCCCCCTCGTCGATGCGAACAAAAAATGGCATGGCATACAAAGTTAAAAGAGTCTGCTGAAGGTGGTTTCGAAGGGTATGGTTCAGAACACAACTGGACTCATATTTTTTTTCTTTGGGAGCTACCATATGCAAAGGCATTGCTTTTACCACACAACATAGATTTGATGCACCAGGAGCGTAATGTCACTGAAAGCATCATAAGCATGTGTTTTGATTTTATCGGTCAAATTAAAGATAATTTGAGTGCGAGGAAAGACTTAGCTGATATTTGTGATCATCCTGGGCTTGAGGTTATAACAAATGCAAGCGGAAATGAAAGTAGGCCACGAGCTCCATACTGTGTTAGACCAGAAGAAAGAAAGCAAATACTTAGTTGGTTGAAAACACTAAAGTTTCCAGACCACTATGCAACAACCATAAAACGATGTGTTAATCTCAACACTGGTAAACTGAATGAGTTGAAGATCCATGATTACCATGTTATGATGGAGAGACTTATACCGGTAATGTTCCATGGCTATTTCAAACCTGATTTGTGGAAGATGTTTGCTGAACTCAGCTACTTTTATAGACATATTTGTGCTAAGGAATTGTCGAAAAGGATGATGCGACGATGGGAGAAAGAAATTGTTGTGCTTGTATGTAAGATGGAAAAAGTGTTCCCGCCTTGATTTATGAATGTTATGCAACATTTGTTGGTGCATTAACCTTGTGAAGCATTGGTAGCAGGTCCTGCACAATTCAGGTGGATGTATATCCAAGAAAGAGAATTGAAGAAACTTAGAGCTACAGTGCGCAACAAGGCAAGAGTTGAGGGTTGTATTGCAGAAGCATTTGTAGCTAAAGAGATTACTATCTTCTCTAGCAAATATTTTTCACGTGCCGACAACGTGAATGCATCTGTCACACGATATCATTATGTAGAAGAGCAATCTACGAGTGAGCTAAAGATTTTTTCAATGGAATGGTAAAGGTGTTGGGGATGCTAATTCTCATTATATTTCGGCACAAGAGAGGAACTACACCATGCTTTACATATTTTTTCAACATGGAGGAGGTGTTACCAAATTTTGAAATGTTTGACAAGTTGTATTGGAAATATTCACGAAGACCTACACAAAGTAAATTGGATAAGATGCGTCAGCATGGCATAAACGATGGAAAAAGCTTTGTGGACTGGTTCCGTGAATATGTAATTTTCTATCCATTTTTTCCTTCAATCTTAGTTCGCATGTTTATCATAAGATGCTAACTATGCCACTGAAAGTGCAAACAAACTTATCAAATGTTTATTTATGTAGTGTACGAAAGATGTCAACATCTCCGATGACTTGCGACAGATGTCGAATGGCAATTGAGAGCAACAGAAATTAGCAGATACGATATCAACGAATATCGTTTGTAGATGGCAAGTTTAGAAGCAATCATCCACTTGCTGCCACAACAGACAGTGGAGTAATGATAACTATCGCAGAGGATAGTGGAGAAGTGACAGAATACTACGATGTTCTTAAAAAAATTGAGTATACATTTGGCGGTCCAAAAACACTTCAACTTGTGATTTTCGACTATGAATGGTTTGATCCAACATCGGGCACACGAGTTGATGATATTGGAATGGTGGAGGTCAACCACAAGTAACAGCCCATAACAACAATGTTGTAGTTGCAAATCAAGTGTTACAAGTGTACTATTTAAGTTATCCGCACCCAAGTTTGAAAAATTGGTGGGTTGTGTATAAAGTTAAGCCTGAAGTGCACTATCATCGTTATGATGAGTATATATAGATTCAAGAAGATGACGATATTGTCTATCAAGATGAAGTCGAGGAATCAGAAGGTTTTATGATATCTTATGGGAAAGGACTCGCATAAGTAGCTAGTAATATGCTAGAGTGATGTCTGAAGAACAAGTTGGCCCTTCAAGAAAACGTGTCCGACAATCACAAAGGATTATGGAAAAGTAGAAAAGAATTATGGAAGAAGAGGAGAGGTTTGATGATGAAGAAGAAGAGATGGAAGAGAGTGAAGAGGAAGAGATGGAAGAAGAGATACGTGAATATCTTAATGCACACGTGACAGAAGCAAATTCTGATGCTGATGATTTTTTATTTATATTGTACGCATTTTTTAGATTTTTATTATCATTGTAGACATTCTTCATTTATTATCTAATGTTGTATACTAATCATTTATATAAAAATGTGCGCAAATGTTTAAGCTTTTGCCAAGTTTGGGGAAGAAGAAGAGCAAGAAGGGTAGTGGATCTTCGTCCTCCACTCCCAGTTCTACTTCGGGCCATCCGAACTCGTTTTAGATACTTGTTTTTTACATACATTTAGATATTAAAATTAATTGTCTATTGTTTCTTACTTCTTTACATATTTCTTTTTTTTATATTTTTAGGGTACTACTTACAGTGGGCAGAGGAAGAGGCAGTTTATGAGTTGTGTGGCAGTGCCGACGTGGAGTGAGCCTGCACGAGGTTCGAGTCCGACACAGGTGGCAGATCACTGCCCGACGTATGAGGATTTGTACGGGGAGGAAGCAAAGACTATCAGGCAGACGTTGGAGCAGGAAGGTGGTTCAGGAGGAGGCTCATGACGAGGCTTAGGAGGAGGCTCAAATACTGTTGGGTGGGGGACCTCTTCAGATGGTGGTAATGAGAGGGATGATTAGGATGATGGTGAAGAGCCTGAGGATCCCATGCGAGATGCCAGGATTGCAAGAAGAGCAGAGCGAGAAGAGTTAGGACCCCCGATCGATGCCCCTTTAGGTAATATTTATGACTAATTAATATGTTAATTATACCTTTTCAATTAACTAATTTTATGTACCTTTTATGTATAGGCCATGGAGGCACCTTTTATGTGGTGTAAGTAAAAGCATGGATGAGCGAACGATTATAAAGCCGAAGGGTACTAGGTGCTAGGTCGAGCTTGGTTGGAGTGGCAAGGGGCATCGACGAGTTGTTAACACCGAGTTCAGAATCGCCGTCTGGTTTTTCTATCCCAGTATGGTTTTAGTGGATGGTCAAAGGATTGCGCATAATTGGGATCACTATGCGCTTCAAGAGTATGGCGATTCGGGTACATGTCATGATAGAGTTTGGGAGATCTTCTGGGTAAGTTTGCTTTGATTGTTTCCATTACATTGCATCTTATTTGTTTTACATTAATTGTTACTTGTATGCAGGGTATGTTTCGTTTGGTGGAGGGTGTGAGTCAAGCATATGCTTGTTCGGTTTTTCATAATGCAGCAAAAAGACGTATCAAGGACTCGTTCTCTAAGGCACGGATCGAAGCTGTGACTGTCTACTACAAGACAGTGATGTTCCAGCCCATGACAAACAAAGAAGCAGCCAAAATTCACCTAACGTGGGAGGAGTACATGCAGAGTTATGTGGACTGGATTTGTGCAAATATGGAGGCTTGGAGTGGTTACGCGGGTATTAGAGTTCAGCTTAGTTCAGAAATATTTCCGATAGACACCGAAAAAACCGGAAGAGCAAGCCAGGAAAGCACTTCTTCGGGCCGGATTGTAACACCCTATTTTTTTTAGCATCATGCATTGCATAGCATTTTCATGCATAAATCATTAGTAGAACAAAAGAGAAGACAAATGAAAGATAAAGCATATGTATAAAAAATATGTGTAGGTACTAAGAAAAGTGAAGAAAGAATACACAATATATACTAGGAGATATATATAAACAAATCGGAAATATATATATATATAACAGTTGTATATGAAATCTATAAAGAAAAAAAGTTCCGGAACCTTCTGGAAGGTTATGGGGGAAGCTTTGCTTCTACCTCGGAACCTTCTGGGCAAATAGTGTCCGCTGCGGGAGCCGGCACCCGCGCGCCCCGCGCGCCCGTGCCTCGTCTGCGCGCCAGCGCATGTGCGCCCGAGCCGGCTACCGTCCATGTGCGTATACGCGCACCCGCGCGCCGCGTTGGGTCAGAGGCCGAGCCGGTTGCCGACTCAGTGAGTCGTGCGACACCGGTACTCGGAGCGCTCCGCCTATAATAGGAGCCGAAGGCTCTGCAATTTTTCGACATAAACTATACCAGCGCCACCGCAAAAACCCTACCACCAGAGAAAAAAAGAACAGAGGCTGCGCCAGAGAGGAAAAGAGGAGAAAGAAAGGGAGGAAGAAGAGGAAAAGGGGGAAGGAGCCGTGGTCCGCCGGAGATCGTCGCGCCGCCATCGTCATGCCACCGGAGGATCACTGCACCGTTTATTTTGTCTATGCTACACCTCCGTCCCACGATCTACGAAGCCACCGCATCTACGGTATAATACATTTTCCGATACGGATTTTGGTCACGTATTAGATCTAATAACCGGAATTAGATCGTAGTTGCAGCTATCTGTTTATTTTCAGCAACCTTAATTCTCTCTAAAACCCCGTAAACTCTCATGAACACATATGAACTAGTTGGATCTAATTAATAAACGACTGTAGTTAATTAATTATTGAACTTTGCATGCATTCATGTCATTGCATATTGATTAATATGTGTGCATCATGTTGATTTGTATGTATTTTCTTGTATGTGTGATCACGAGTAGAGGGATGTGCAAAAGAGGCCGTGTACGAGGATTTCCAGAACCAAGACTTCGAAGCGCTTGAGCAACCCCATCCGTTGGAGAAAGGCAAGTGTCCTTGATCATATTGATCCCATTTTATTAAATGTTTGTTCGTGAAATTGCATGCTCGTGTCAATATGATGGGAAACCCATACGTAGGAGTTTACTAGAGTTGTATTCAACTTCTTGTCGCCGGGATATACATAATGAGTCGGGTATGGGTATTATCCTTTTTGCACCGCATTGCTACACGGGTTATGGATAACTTAAGTAATATGGTGAACAACTTTAGTTATGAGAATTTGGGATGGTAATAAGATTATGATTAATTTAGCAACAGGGAACTTAGGTGATCTAAGCAAGCATGGTTCTGTGGAATGGGTTGGATGGAACGGTGGTTTTGCTTGCCTTAGATCTAAGTACCAGTTTATGTGAGAATATGCTAGGACAACAGTGCCACCACAAGGTGTAGCTGAATAATTAGAAGTGTTACAAGTATTGTATGGACCATTGGATGGCGCAGGGAATGGGAGTCAAGTAGGGCTTTCCTGGGATCCGCATGGCACACGAGGGGGCCCGTGGGTGGGAGAACGAAGATTCAAGCCTGCCGGTGAATCCTTAGTGGGCCTGCACATACTAGTAGTCCCTTTTGAAAGGCTATTTTGTGATCTCTTGGCCACACACCTATGGAAGTGTGATAAGGCATAATAAAGGTTCTTAGTCACCGAAAGGTGATGAAATTACCAACATGTGAGTAAAGTGGTACAACCTCTGCAGGGTGTTAAAAACTATCATGATAGCCATGCTCCCGGTCACGAGCACCTGGATGACCTACATGATGAGACATAGACATGGATTTGGGATGGTTTGGTATGGTTTGGTTTGTCACTTGAGTATAGTTGGTTTATGGAAGAATATGGAATTGGCATATGGTATTAAATTAATTGTTGGCTGGTATTAAATGGATTGTGATGGTAAATGAGAATTTTGGATTCATGAGATCATAATTACTTGGGTTATGAAGGGAAATAAACTCACATAGACATGATAGGCTGCTTTTACATATTTATGAAATGTACTTTTCTGCAATTAGCCATTTATTTCCAGTCTTTTGTTATGCTACATGTCATTTATTCCCACACTTGATGAGTACAACACATACTCACCCTTGCAATTCCCCCACCAACAGCTATAGGAAATAATTGGGAGTACCATGAGGATCACGCGGAGTACTAGGTTGCGTACTGTCGTGAATTGCCGGTGGAATGGATTCGTGCTACTTAGTTTATTTTCTGCTGCAACAATTAGAGTCTTGTCATTCATGAACTATTGGATTATTGTCATAAGGCACTTATTTAATAAATAATACGTGGTTAAATTCTGTATATCATTTGTGATGCATTCGTATATGTGTGATGGACGTATTGGGCACACATATGCCTTACGCTTGGTTCATATTCGGAACTAGGTGCCACAAATTGGTATCAGAGACGCGTTGACCGTAGGATGCAAGCCTAGGTAGAATGGGCTCCCTAGAGCACATAGGAACACTCCTCTAATTTGCTATTTTTGAAATTTCTTGCTGCTGGTTTACATCGTCATTTTAGCCACCAAAAAGTGTCGGTTGATGCTGCGTTTTCAATGCAATTTTCAGCCAAGTCTTATGTGGCTCGCTGCTGTTTTTGCTGCTTAAATTTTTGCGTAAAGTGTGTGTTTTCCTGCTGTTATGTGTGGGTAAAATTATTGTGTTAACTGCTGCATTTTCTTCCTCTCTTTTCCTTTCTTCTGGATAGCTGCACCGCTCTTTTCCCATTATTTTAGCCGCTGCAATTTTCAGATTTATATTACATTATTCCCTCCTCTAATGTATTCTTGTTTTCTATAGATGCCGATCACTAGGAGTGCAGCGTGCAAGAGCACCTGTTCGCTGCCCCTTGGAGGTGGGCTTAACCCCATTGACCTTGACAAGCCGAAGCAAGAGGAGGAGAATATCAAGCCCCAGGAGGAGGAAGCAAACAATTTGAACAATATGGAGGAGGATCCGGAGGAGTATGAGCCGTATGAGGAGGATATGGACGAGGATCCTAGTGCGGAGTACTACATACCAGCTTCAGATGAGGAGGATAATGGAGGTGAAGACGGAGGGGGATCACAACCTGATGCAAATGAGAATGGACACAACAACCCCGAGTTTCCCCATGTGGAGGAGATTTGGACCACCGGAACCAAAGGAGGACATGCATCGCTGGAACTAACGGAACTCCTTCATTCCCATTGCATGTGTGCTAACTACTTCGTGAAGAGAGTCTCTCATCCTGGACGCGATGAATGGCACGCTGAAGTTCTCATCTTCAACACCAACAAAGTGGTCTCACGACATTATGCTCCCACCTGGAGGTCTACTCAAAAGGATGCTACGGATGATGCAACATGGGCGGCACTCAAAAGTTTGTGCCATACTCGCCGCTTTGAGCTTGAGAATACCACGTTTGAGCTGCAACCTCATCGGGAGAGTGGTACGGGGAAGATATTTGGACCACAAGAAGCTTCAGACAATTTGCTAGCGATGGATAGGTCTCAAAAGGCATTATTGTACATGAGCAATTGCTATGCAACCGCACAAGGGGAGGTCCACTACATTCGCAAGGAGCTAGCTCGGTTGGAAGCCAACTTGGAGATGAAGGAATGTGAAGCAAGAGGAGAACTGTGGTCATCGAAGAGAATCTTGTCCCCTACATCACCATGGCACAACCCCATCACATCCGCGTAACCAAGGACGTCCTCACTTCCTCGCAATTAGGAATTAAGCCCCCTATTAGTATTTTGTATTAAGAACACTTAGACCATATTAGTTTTAAATAGTGTGGTGTGCTGAATTTTTATTTGGAGTTTGCTTGTGTTCTTAGTTGCGAGTTGTGGGACGCCTCGGCGAATGTCCACATCCGCATATAGTAGAGATTTGTAGGATGCTTCGTCCCATGTCCACATCCTCATATAGGTCTATATTAATAAAGGATTGTTTAGTTACATCTACCTTGATGCATATAGTTGGGGTGTATCTTTCCAAATTCTAAATTCTTCTGTCTCTACCTTTCTTT
This sequence comes from Tuctoria greenei, assembly GCA_036927565.1. Lineage (NCBI taxonomy): Eukaryota > Viridiplantae > Streptophyta > Magnoliopsida > Poales > Poaceae > Tuctoria > Tuctoria greenei. Next base: position 111,953,482 of record JAYESD010000003.1, read on the forward strand.
CGCCAACAGATGCCGAGGACTTGCAACTAGACGAATGTCGATGGTGAGGAGGAGAACGATGGAGCACCTCATAACAACAATGGACAAGGAGCTATCAACCTTGAACAGCTGTTAGCTATGCAGGACCAGCTCATACAGACACTGATACAAACTATAGGACAGCTGCAAGCTGACAACAACAATCATCCTTACATGCTGCCACCGGCACCACCCCCACCACACCACAACCGTTTGGGAGAGTTCATGAGGACCAAGGCCACCTACCTTTAGCCAAGCCAATGATCCTATGGAAGCTAATGATTGGTTGAAGTCGGTTGAGAAGAAGCTTGCTATTGTTCAATGTAGTGATCGTGAGAAGGTTCTCTTTGCATCATATCAACTAGTTGGAGCAACTGCTGACTGGTGGGAAGCCCTTTGCAACGCTCATGATAATCAGGAGGCAATAACTTGAGCTGAGTTTAAGCAGAGTTTCAGTTCTCACTATAGACCTGAGGGAGTTATGATACAGGGAAGACACGAATTTGAAAACCTCAGGCAAGGAAGGATGAGTGTGAGTGAGTATCTCAATAAATTCACTCAACTGTTAAGATATGCTCTAGAAGACATCAACACTAATAGCATAAAGCAGTATATGTTTATGAGGGGTCTCAAGAATGAAATTCATGTCCACTTGCTCAATACTGACTATGCAAACTTTCAGAAGCTTGTTGACAAGGCCATTGTAGTTGAGAACAAGGTTCGTGAGATGGAGCAGAACAACAAGAGGAAGATGCCACATCATGGACAGCCGCAAGGAAGCAATGTCCGTCCCCGTATGCACCACCAACTGCACCTTATTATAACCCATCTGCTCCTGCATACCACACTGCTTATCCACCGTGCCCAAATCAGCAACCGCAGCAACGCCCTGCCATGCAAGCGCCTCGCTATCCTGCGCCACCTACGCCACATCCTAACATGGTGGATAATGCTCAAATAAGTTGCGCCCAAGCTTTCCTAATGCTACGAGCGGGAAGACATGCTATGTGTGTGGAGAGGCTGAGCACTTTACAAGTCAATGCCCCAAAAGAAGCTATGGACCAATGACCAATGTACCAAGGCCAGACTACCCATGGACAAAGGAAGGAGCACCGCAAGGCAACCGTGGCCAGCAAAATTTTGCTTGTGGCAATGTGAATCATGTCTCCACTGAGGAAGCCCAACAAGCTGATGACATCGTGATTGGTATGTTCCTCGCCAACTCCAAACCCACGACTGTTCTATTTGATTCGGGAGCATCTCATTCATTCATCTCATAAAAGTATGTTGCCACGTATAATCTGCCTATATCTCATATGAAGCAAACTATGCTAGTAAGTTCTCCTAGTGGAGAGATGAGGACAAAGATAGTATGTCCAAAAGTAACTGTTAAAATAAGGGGGGTAGACTTTCTCGCAAACCTCATAGTCCTGGACTCGAATAGACATTATACTTGGAATGGACTGGCTGAGCAAGCATAAAGGAGTCATTCAATGTCCCGAGACGATTGTGCAGTTAACAAGTGAACACGGTACATGCATCGAAGTTGAGGCAGCCCAAGCTGCAAGAGAGAAGGCTATGCTGAATCACATGGAAGGTGTGACCTTGGAAAGCATCCCGGTTGTTCGCGAGTACCCATATGTGTTTCTGGATGAGTTGCCAGGTATGCCACCTGATCGTGACATAGAATTTGCCATTGAGTTGATACCAGGAACTGAACCTATAGCTATGAGGCCAAATAGGATGCCCCCTAAGGAATTAGCAGAGCTTCAGAAGCAAATTCAAGAGCAGCTAGAGAAGGGTTTTATACGGCCAAGTTCATCCCCGTGAGGAGCACAAGTACTCTTTGTAGTCAAGAAGGATGGAACCCAAAAGATGTGTGTGGACTATAGGTCTCTCAACGAAGTGACAATTATGAACAAGTACTCACTGTCCCATATAAAGGATTTGTTCGACCAAATGAAGGGTGCCTGTATTTTCTCCAAGATCGACTTGCGGTCAGGTTACTTCCAAATGAAGATTAGACCATCGGATATACCCAAGATGGCATTTCAGACACGGTATGGGTCATATGAGTACACTGTTATGTCATTTAGATTAACAAACGCGCCTGCGTACTTTATGTATCTCATGAATAAGGTCTTCGTGAAATATTTGGATAAGTTCGTCGTAGTGTTCATTGACGATATTGTGATATACTCGAGAAGCGAGGAAGAACATGAGGAGCACTTGAAGCTTACATTGAAGAAGCTATGGGAACACCAGTTGTATGCCAAGTTCAGCAAATGTCAATTCTGGTTAAGGGAAGTGTCATTCATGGGCCATATCATCTCCAGAGGAGGAGTATCAGTCGACCCGGGAAAAGTGAGAGATGTGCTTAAGTTGGAGCCGCCACAGACCGTGAAAGAAATTTGAAGTTTCCTTGGAATGGTAGGATATTACCGCCGATTCATCAAGGATTCTCCAAAATAGCAAATCCTATGACCAAATTACTTATGAAAGGTAAGGCATTCCGATGGACTCAAGCTTGTCAAGATTGCTTTGAGGAGATAAAGAAAAGGTTGACAACCGCGCTGGTGTTAGTATTGCCGGACGTGAGCAAGAGCTTTGATATATATTGCAATGCATCAAGGCAAGGGCTTGGATGTGTGCTTATGCAAGAAGGTCAAGTGGTAGCTTATGCATCGAGGCAACTAAAGAAACATGAGCTGAATTATCCTGTGCATGACCTTGAACTCGCAGCCATGGTGTACGCCTTGAAGATATGGAGACATTATGTTTTTGGTGACTGTCGGTACCCTACGTACCGGATACCCCTGGGGATTGCAAAGATCACAAGGAAACTCCATCTACCAGATTTGAATACCTCCGAAGGACCCACATGTCAGGCGTAACCGGACCTGCTTCCCCGACATGGTTAGTCCCAAGGCCGCCACGTGTATCATAAGACCGGAGCTATCGCCCACACATGGAAAAGCTACGGACGGAATACCATTATGGCACCCCCAGACCTAACCCCATACAGAGGGAAGCTCCAGTACTGACACGTGTCCAACAGCACCAGACCTACCCGTCCACGACGGCAAGCTCCGGAGCTGCCACGTGGCTGAACCGCCGGACCTTCAACTTCAACAATCAGACTGGTGGACCCCCCTAACAGCTCCGGACCTTCAAGGAGCAGTCAAAGACTTCAAGACCCGATTAAGTGTCATTAATGCCATATTAATGACACACGATCGGATGACCCTTAATACCGGTAACGACACTGTTAAGGCCTATTACCGGGCTATTAAGGGTAATTAACCTCATTAATTGTGTATCAAGCATGTGTAACCACCGGGGCCACATGTCGGGCTAGGCTAACGGTGTAACGACCAGTCCTTGTACTATAAAAGGACTGGTTGACGATACACAAGGGACGGCTCCACACCACTATTGGAATCCTTGACCTAGATGAGCTTCTTCTTCTGGAGCTTCTTCTAGACTCACACGCTTAATACAACACCAACACACCCCATGGAGTAGGGTATTACACTCAGGCGGCCCGAACCACGTAAATCTCTGTGTCCATTTGTCTTTCACCTTCTTGAATCTCTACGCGCCCATTACCGAACTACAACTCCTCGATCTACCAACGGTAGTGTCAAGAGATCTGCCGGATCCAAACACCGACAGTTGGCGCGCCAGGTAGGGGCGCCCGAGATTTCAAGGATGGTGAACTCAGCTGCTGGATCATCCAACGACAATCCTGCTGTTCAACCTGCTGGGGGAAATCCCTCCAACATGCAGCAACTAGCAGGTGCCACGGCTCTAGCAGGAGTCATGCCTCCACCGCCACCACCTACACCAGCACATCAAATTGAGTAGTGTGACAGTGCATCGGCGTCAGTCACCGCATCGGTGAATAACAACAACCCTGAACACGCGCTCCATGCAGCATGTGCTCTCCTTCAACGTCCACCACCTCCAGGTGTATCCCAGGGTGCAATGGAGCAGTGGAGGGCTGACGTGGAATATCTAGTTGCAGCAGCAGCCGACCACATCAGCAACCAAGGTCCTCCCCCTTCGGGGCGGGCCCCATCGCAGTGCCGGACTGTGTCGAGCGGACTTGGTCTGCACGCTTCCCAGAATAGGAGGCGTGCTGCATCACAGCAAGTTACGTCGCTACCTTCGGAGGCGCGACACACTCATACGGTAACCAGACTTTCAACTCATGACCTCTGAGCAGAGCTTGATCGCCGTTACCATCAACAGGACGACCGTGTCCATATCGAGCATGCTCACGAAAGGCGAGAGGCTTGAGACAGTCCTGCTCCCGAGGGAGTAGGAGGAGGCTGTTCTGCCTTGGCCATGCACCTACGCATGGTCAGATGGCCACAAAAGTTCCGACCTCATCTGCTGGAGAAATTTGACGAGATTGTTAATCCCGCTGAGTTTCTCTAGATTTACTCCACCGCAATCCTTGCGGCCGGAGGTAACGAGGCCGTAATGGCCTACTACTTCCCAATGGCCTTGACTGGGACCGCCAGGTCCTGGTTCATGAGTCTTCCTCACAACACCATCAATAGTTGGGAGGAATTGTGCCAACAGTTCACCGTCAATTTTAGGAGTTCATACACTCGACCAAGCACCGAACCAGACCTTTTTCCTGTTGTGCAGAAAGGGGGAGAATCCCTGCGCTCAGTCATCCAGAGGTTCTCCCAGGTACGAAACACCATTCCTTCTATCTCCAGTGCCTCTGTTATCATGGCATTTATACAGGGCGTACGAGAGAAGAAGATGCTGGAGAAGTTGACGATCAAGGAGATCACCAGCGTCACAAAGCTCTTCACCTTGGCAGACAAGTGTGCCAAAGCTGCGGAGGGCCGTGAAATGCACTCCAAACCACCTCCGGAGGATGGTAAAATATACTCCAAAGGTGAAGCCACTACCTCCAGGAGTGGCAAAAAGAAGAAAAAGTCCAACGGCAAGAAGAAGCCGTCGGCCGGCACATCTACTGCTGCAGCTGCTGCAGCTCCGGGTGGCCGGGGGCCACGCCCCAAGAAACGACCTCGGCCATCCTCTAAAGATGGTGGCAACACCAAAGTGTGGTGTCCTATTCACAAGACAAACAGCCACAACTTGGAAGACTGCCGGGAGGTCCAAAACCTTGCCGAGCGCTACAACAAGCGCCAAGAAGAAGTTCCTTTCCGTCAGAGGGAAGGAAAACAGAAAGTCGATGAAGCTCCGGCTAAAGAGGAGTCAGGCTTTCAGGACCCTAAAAAGGTCCTGAAGGCTGTTTACACCTCCGTCGACGACGACTCTGGTGTCTCCGACAACGAGTGTTGGAAGACCATGAACACCATGTTTGGTGGTTCGTGGGACATCACCTCCCGCTGTGTCCTCAAGACCATGTGGGGGGACATGGCCTCAGTAGCTCCTACAGCCAGGGCGGAGCCTCATCGAAAGTGTATGGACACCCCCATCACTTTTAATGCTTCAGACTGCCCGCAGAACATGATAGGAGCTGGTCAAATACCTTTGATGGTATCACCTACCATCAATCACATTCAACTCCACCATGTAAATGGTGGAAGGAGGTTCGGGGCTGAACCTCATAAGCTTCGAAGCTTTCGTCAAGCTTCAGCTTCGACCTTTGGACCTTCGCCCCTCCCGACCTTTCTCTGGAGTAGGTCCGGGGGCCATAACCCCACTCGGTGCCATTACTCTCCCCATGACCTTTGGGACTCGGGAGAATTATCGCACCGAGAAGTTGATCTTTAACGTCACTCAGATCAACTTACCTTTCAACGCCATTCTGGGCAGGCCCACCTTGTATAAGTTCATGGCTGCTGCTCATTATGGCTACCTGGTGTTGAAGATGCCAACACCAGCTGGTGTTCTCTGGATCCGCGGAGACCGCACTGCCGGAGTGACTGCTCTGGAAGAACTTCATGCGCTTGCTACAGTGCAGGAGGAAGAATTTAGGTAGGAACAAGCTCCAAAACCCCCGAGCATTCGTCAATGAGACTCAACCTCCGCACCTCGCGTGCAACCAAGCGGCGACACCGACATCCCCATCAAAGTCGTCCAAATCGGTTTCCGATGCTGCTCAGACCACCCGTATATCGGGAGGTCTGAATGAAAATAGGAACTCGCGCTCATCACTTTCCTTCGGGCTAATGTTGACGTGTTTGCCTGGCAACCGTCGCAAATTCCTGGGATCCCTAGGGAAGTGATCGAGCATAATCTAAGATCTATCCTGACGCTCGGCCTATGACCCAGAAGCCTCGGAAGCAATCAGTAGAGCGACAAAACATCATACGACAAGAAGTGAAGAAGTTGCTCGAAGCTGGGTTCATCCGAGAAGTCTTCCACCCAAAATGGCTGGCAAACTCAGTCGTTGTACCCAAGGCCGGCGGGAAGCTTCGGATGTGTATCGACTACACAACACTGAATAAGGCATGCCCAAAAGATCCATTCCCACTACCTAGAATAGATCAGATAGTGGATTCCACCTCCGGGTGTGAATTACTGTGTTTCCTAGACGCATAGTCTGGGTACCATCAAATCAAAATGTCTAGGGAAGATGAAGAACATACTTCTTTTATCACAGTAGATGGATTGTACTGCTATACTGCCATGCCATTTGGTCTCAAGAATGCAGCTTCAACATTTGTACGAGCTATGTACAAAACCTTTGGAGAGCTCATTAGAGACGTAGTGGAAGTGTATGTTGATGACATCGTCATCAAGATCAAAGACAAGGAGTCACTCCTTGACACTTTGCAAGCTATCTTTGACAAGTTGCGAGTCACTCGCACAAAGTTGAACCCAGACAAGTGTGTCTTCGGGGTTAGCTCCGGAAAGCTTCTTGGTTTCCTGGTAAACCACCGGGGCACAGAGGCAAATCCGGCGAAGATTAAAGCCATTGAGGATATGCGGCCACCAGCCCGCATCAAGGACGTTCAGAAACTGACTGGATGTCTAGCCGCCCTGAGTCGGTTCATCCCAAGACTGGCAGAACGAGCGCTACCCTTCTTCAAGTTATTGAGGAAGTCCAGACCATTCCAATGGTCTAAAGAAGCAGAAAAGGCGTTCCAGGAGCTAAAGCAGCTCCTCACCACTCTACCAACCTTGGTAGCTCCAAACCCTGGTGAGCCCTTACTGCTTTACATTTCGGCTACCGACGAGGTTGTCAGCATGGTCCTGGTTGCGGAGAGACCAGAACCATCCCAAGCTCAGGAATCCAAACCCCTCCGGGAGGGTCCGGAGGTTCCTGAAGGTGAGTCTGGGTCCCAGTCCCCAGACTTGGATCTACAAGGAGTTATTCCAGAAGATCTGGACCCCTACGGGAGGGTCCGGGTCGCTCCAGTAGAAGCTTCGGGTTCCTCCAACAAGGACCCGGAGGTCCCCGAAGCAGTTCTGGACCCCTCCGGGAGGGTCCGGGTCGATGTGGAGGAAGCTCCGGGCCCCTCCAGGAGGGTCCGGACAGTTCAGTGCCCAGTGTACTTCATCAGCGAAGTACTACATGATGCCAAGACTCGATACCTAGAGGTGCACAAGCTGCTTTACATAGTTCTCATCACCTCCAGGAAGCTTCGCCATTACTTCCAAGCTCACAAGATCTCAGTGGTGACTTCTTATCCCCTGCTTGCGATCTTGCATAATCCCAACTCTACTGGGAATATTGCAAAGTGGGCAGCGGAGTTGGCCGAATTCAATCTTGAATTCGTCCCTAAACAAGCTATCAAGAGTCAAGCACTGGCGGACTTTGTGGCAGAATGGACCCCCTCTCCATCAAACCCCGGGGGCCCTAGTGAGCAGAAGACGGAACTCAAGGCTCTGGTCTTCACCGAACCTCACTGGACTCTCTACTTTGACGGCTCCATGCAAAAGCAGGGGGCCGGAGCTGGAGTCCTCCTCCTCGCTCCAACCGGGGAGAAGGTAAAATACATGGTCCACCTTGACTTCAAGGCGACCAACAAAATGGTGGAGTATGAAGCACTCATTTATGGACTAAAAGTGGCACTATCATATGGTGTCAAGCAGCTGATGGTCAAGGGAGATTCACAGCTCATCATCAAACAGGTGAAGGGTGAATGCTCTTGTAACAATCCTCAACTAGCTGCTTATCTCCTTGAAGTCCAGAGGCTTCAGAAGGACTTCGAAGTCCTGAATCTCCACCATGTCTAGTGTGTCCATAACACTGAAGCTGACGAACTCTCGACGAAAGCGTCAACCGGAGCTCCAACTCCTGATGGAACCTTCACCCGGAGATTGTCAAAACCCACAGCTCAGCCCGCCGAACTGAGCGAATGGTGTGAGACCAGCATCCTGAAGCTGGCGGTCCCGATGGCCCTGTTACCATGGCAGCCATCAAGGGTCGTAGGTGCTGCTGGAAGCTCCGAGCAACCCAGCACACAAGACTCAAACGCTCAAGCAAGCTCTGATGCATGGATCTTGGAGATCTGGAGCTACTTGAAAGACAATATCCTTCCTAACGATGATGTATCCGATGACCGGATAGTCAGATTGGCTAAAAGATACACGCTAGTAGAAGGGGATCTCTACCAGCGCGGTGCCAACGGCGTCCTAATGCGGTGCATCACAAGGGAAGAAGGTTGCGAGCTCCTCCCAGAATTCCATGGAGGCGAGTGTGGGAACCACGCGTCTTCCCGCACGCTGGTTGGTAAAGCCTTCCGGCATGGCTTCTACTGGCCTACAGCGCTCCAGGATGCAACTGAGCTGGTGAAGAAATGCAAAGCATGCCAGTTCCATGCAAAGCAAATTCACACACCAACTCAGCCTCTACAAATGATACCTCCTACATGGCCTTTCGTTGTGTGGGGGATGGACATCTTGGGACCTTTCCCAAGAGCTGTCGGAGGTTACAAGTTCCTGTATGTTGCCATTGACAAGTTCACCAAATGGTCGGAAGCAACTCCAGTTGTGACAATAAACAAGCAATCAACTATCAACTTCTTGCAGTCCATCGTATGCAGATTTGGAGTCCCGAACAAAATCATAACAAATAATGGGACCCAATTCACAAGCTCTGCTTTCCAAGGATACAGCGAAGACCTCAGCATCCAAGTCAGCTACGCCTTCGTAGCTCCCCGGCATGCAATGGCCAAGCAAGAAGAGAAAATGCAGAAATCTTGAAAGGACTCAAGATGCGCACATATGAGTGCCTGAAAAAACATGGAGCCAACTGGATCGAAGAGCTTCCACCCACTCTATGGGCCAATAGGACAACTCCAAACCGGTCAACTGGAGAGACACCCTTCTTCCCGGTGTACGGAGCTGAAGCAATCCTTCCTCCGGAAATCACCTTGGGGTCACTCCGGGTCTGGACCTTCGATGAAGCCATGCAGGACAAGCTTCGGCGTGAAGACCTTGACCTCCTTGAAGAGGGAAGGTGCCGAGCAGCTGTTCGGAATGCCCGATACCGCCAAGCTCTTCGGCGCTATCACCAAAGGCATGTTCACAGCCAACAGCTCGAGGAAGGCGATCTGGTGCCACGGAGAATACAATCCAGAGAAGGGTTAAACAAACTCTCTCCCAGCTGGGAGGGACCCTTCCGAGTGATCAAAGTATCCCATCCCGGATGCGTTCGCTTGGCAACCGAGGATGGGACACCTCTCCCAAATCCTTGGAACATTGAGCACCTCCATAAGTTCTACGCTTAATATCACGGAGGTGAGTCTGTAATTACACGTGATGTATGTTATAGAGTCATTGTACAGAGTCGGGTAGCTCCTCCGGGAGGGCAGCCGGACCTACCCCGTTAGGTCCGCAACATCCATGCAACACTTGTCATAGGCTCAGTACTAAAAGTGTAGCTAGCTACCTTGGGTCAAACGAGAAACGAAACACACTTAGCCTGGTTCCGTACCCTAAGAGTGTACTTTTTCCCCTGTACCCCGGACCTATAATGAAAGACATCATTGTGTGAAAACAAACTCCACGTGCATTTACTTTGTACAGGCTCAATATTTTTTATTTTTCTCTTTCTTGTCTATAACAAAGTTGTGCAGTTCTTAAGAAACTTTAGCTCAACCAGTTCATGTACAATTCGAGTTGCATTGTCTATCCTTCCGGGTTCAAACATTGTTGATGGTCTACTCGTCTGAATGCCGCCAAGCCAATCTAGGGCCGGAGTGTGCTATCGACTTAGCCTGGTCATGCACCCTAAGTATGCCACTCTACCTACACCCCGACAGGCCGAAGTAAGGCGAGTCCAGAAATGATCGGACCTGAAGGAAACAAGATGACACTCTTGATTGTATTTAGAATTGTGTTCGACCTATAACTTTCTCGGGAATAGTAAGCCGCAATGAAGTTATAGGTAGGAAACAGATTTTACTGTTTTTCTTGACTTCAGTGTGCAGGAAAAATAAATATTTCATGATGCCAGTGAATGAAGCCGGAGCTGCCAAAGCTCTGACATCCATAGGCAGCTTGTGGTCGATGTTCAAACATTGATATCGAGCGTTGCTGGAGCTACTCAGCTCCGATAAAGCTAGAGGGGCAAGCCGACAACGTGAAGAAAAGATGGTGGAAAGACTCTAAAGTGGAGTCTGCCGTTGACACACCATGTGTTGACAGATGTCACTGCTAAAGCTACCAAGCTCCGACACCCCAGAGGGCTAACCGTCGATGCTTTACGCGTTGATGGAGACTACTGCCGGAGCTACTAAGCTCCGGTGATGGTCAATACCGGATCCACTAAACTCTGACAACCTCAGGGGGCCTACACTATCGAAGACTTCAGACCTACATTCTGCAAGTTCGAAGCATGCAAGTCTTCAACAACTGTTACATCCTCTTGGTACATGTTCACAATCAAATTGTGTACATCTACCAGGGGGCCAAGTGAGACAAAGGTGTTGAAGACAAAAAATGAAATTCATAAAAAATTTTGGATTTCATTCATCTGGAGACAAGAGATTACAAAATTGGAGAAGAAGAAGAGAGAATACAAGCAGGAGCTATAGAGAGATGGTCCTAGACCCTATGGAAGAACTGGGCGACCTTCTGGGCCACATTCGACACGCTGGCTCAGGCGGCTTCACCCTCTCCTTCGATGGGGCCTTCAAGCATCGGGTCCAGAGGGAATCGAGGGTCCTAGCTGGCGTAGCACGTCAGCACAAACTCTGCGATGTTCTTCGCCGGGGACTGTCCCTCAGTTTCCAGCTGGTCCGCGATGACATCGCCCATCTTGGTGAGCTTGCTGCCTACTGAACTCAGCGCCTCCAACGCCTGGTCCAGCTGTGGCTCCGGATCATCCGCACGCACGGGACTGAATCCCATTGGTGTCAGCGTGTCATTGGCCTTGCTCAGGAAGTCCCAAACTTGTTGGGACTCCGCAACCCTTGTGCTTCGCATCTCCACCAAGGATCTTTTGGCAGCCACAATCTCCGAGTTCTCCCGAGCAAGACGCTCCACCTCTTTGGCATTCTGCTGAATCTTTTCAGCAACCTGCCTTTCGAGTTTACTGAGCTCTTCCTCCCGGAGGTGGATCTCATTCCGGCGGTTGACCAGATCCTTCTCTCGGCCCTGCACTTTCTTCTCCTTAGCGGCGATGGCATTCTCCTGCTTGTAGAGATCTTGCCCTTGCTTCCAGGCCTTCTTCTCCTCCTCCTCACAACGCTCCTCCAATTTCATGGTGCGTTCTTTGAGGCTCTTGTCAGCCAGAGCTGTCTTTTGGACAAGCTCTTCCTCCCTCTTCACGAGGTCGTCCCGCAGCTCCAGGAGTTTTTGCTCTTCATCTTTGAGCTTTCTCTCCCACGCCTCAAGAGCTCCCGGTGCTTGACGAGACTATCGTGGATGGCAGCGAGCCTCTCTTGGCGGTCATCCGCTGCGCTATTAGCAGCTTTGGCTTGCTCGTAGGTGGCCTGGGACTGGTTGTCAAGGGATCGCGTCATGCTTTCCCTCTCATCCAACAGCTTACCCAGTACTCCAGGCGGACCTTCTTCCTCTGCACCCACTCTTTGTCGTCAGCCAGCCTCGACTGCGCTAGCTTGGTCCCGAAATGGAGTCGGTTGCGCCACCTCCTAAGGGTTTGGCACTCCTCTTCGAGGGCCTTGCTGTCATGGTAGAAATCCAGGTGGACCTCGCGAAGACTGGAGCAGGCGTTGTCAATAGACAACGATAGGGGATTGGGTCCGGACCTGCCGGGGTCCTCTCCGCTGGCTCCAACGGATATTAAGTGACGAAAATTGGGTCCCACTCTACAAGAGCGGTCCCCTGAGCTTCCACGGCACTAGGGCCATCCTCCGGGATAGCCTCGACACAGGCGCTAGGTGCTACTTCTGGCTCCGGCACAGGCGCCTCCTCCACTGCTGGCTCAGGTGCAGGCGCTTCGACCATCATGGGCTCAGGCGCTGGCGCTTCGACCACCATATGCTCAAGAGCCGACACCTCCGCAGCAACTGGCTCGGATGCTAGAACCTCTTCAATGATCGGCTCTACAGCTGGAACTTCTGCAGCAACCGGCTCCACTGCCGGAGCTTCCTCGACAACTGGCTCAAGTGCCGGAGCTTCATCAATACCCAACTCCACTGTCGGGACCTCATCAACCACCGGCTCGACTGCCGAGGCTTCAACAACATCTGGCTCCAGGGCCGGAATCGCAGCTACCTCCAGCTTTGTGGCCGGAGCGTCCAACATCTCAGCATCCAAGTCCGGAGCTTCAACCTCCGGGGCTGGCGCCGCTGGTACATCTTCATTCCCGTGGTCCGGCGCTACCACGGGAGCTTCTGGGGATGAGTCGAGGTACAAGACCACGACAGCCAGCGCCGGGGTTGCCGCAGCCTCAGCCACCTCTTGGGGCGACACTGGAATTGGAGCCAGAGCTTCAGCCTGCACAGCCTCAACTGCTGCTACAGGGACCGGAGCTTCAACCCTTTTCTTAGGCACGCTGTGGATGAAGGATGAACAAACTCAAAATACAGACATAACAATAAAACAACCGGCTGAGGTAAAAAATCAAAAATTACCTCGGAAGGCTTCCGCACCAGTTAGCACGAAACCTCTTTTCCAGACGCTCTGGACTGACCCCAGCCGCCACCGGCGTGGAAGTCCCGGAAGGTCCCCTGGAGCTTGCTGCTGCTACTGGCGTTGCCTTGGTCGACGCCCCCCCTCGACTGGGAAGGACCTCCGGACCCAGAGCCCTCAGCTGGCCCTGGTGCTGGAGTCACACGGCCGGAGCTAGCACCTCGGGAAGATGCCGCTGCTAGAGTAGATGTCGCCGTCGAAGACCTCCCCCTCCGGGGAGAAGGAGCTGCCGTGGAAGAATCAGGCCTGGCGGACCTTCCGTCGGCATGCTTCAGCTTCCTTTTACGGCTAGAGGGCTCGACCAACTCCTTGCCCTTGCCGACGACTTCGGTTCTTGGCTTTGGGGCAGGAACGGAGCCGCCTTCAAGAGCTTTGGAGATTGCCAACCCGGTGGTCGAACGTCTCTCAACGACACCAAGGTCGTCAAGCACCGGCATTGTTCGCCGGAGCTCCCTGCTGAACTCTGCCTCCATGTTCAGAGAGAGGAAAGCTGCTGGCGGAGCCAAGTCGTCACCCTCGACATCGATGCCGTGCTGGAACTTCTTGAGGTGGAACTCCAAAGTTGAACCCTCCATGTTGGACTTCAAACTGGTCTCGATCCGGTCGTCGTCCAGCATACTGTTGAGGGCCCAAGCAAGCTTCTCCCTCTTCTTCAGCGGAGCCCACCTGTTGGTCAGGAAGTTGTAAAACACCGCCAGAGGAGTCACCCCTCCTTCCATGCAAAGGCGGATCCTGGTCAGAGCAGGGTTGAAGGCGTCCGACAACACCATAGCTTCACTCCAAACCGCAGTGTCGTTGTTAGGGAGGCCTTCCGGCAGCTCCAGCTTCTCATGCTCCTCCACCGTGATGACAATCCAATCCTTCTTCCAGTCGTCCCACTTCCCAGAAGGGAACGACCGCAAGTACTTGTACGGGCACTTCTTGCTCTTCACAAAATAGTAGAAGCCAAGATACTCATCACTCCTGCCCATAGTGTGGACAGCGAAGAAGGTGCAGAAGAGCTCAATGTAGGGGGGAATGCCCACCCACATCTCATAGAAGTGGACAAAGATCGACACTAGGAGAATGGAGTGGGGGCCAAGGTGGTACAGCTACAGACCATAGAATTCTAGTAGCATCAAGAAGAAAGAGGAGAAAGGTGGGATCATCCCCACCATGGCGTACGCAAAGAAGTACACCATGTCGCCGGCGTGTTCCTTCTCGAACGGAAGCTTGCCGACGCGAACCAAGTGGTTGAAGAAGTCAGGGGACCACCCCATGAGGGCCCGGACCTTCTTCAAATCACCATCGGTCTTCAGTCGGCTCTGGCACAGCGAGGCAAGAGAGGAAAAGCAAGCAAAAGTTTGGAAGGTTTGAGCGCAAGTTTGAATGAAAGGCATAAAGAACCCCAAACAGTGCATGCTTTCCTTCTTAAGTAAGCCCCCGCAATGCTTGGATGGAAACTGCACAGGAGCCGACGATACCAGTCAAAAACTTCACCCTGCCAATGACAAGGGGGCCCGAGACCACCCCGACGATCAAGTCAAGGTCCTTACCCCAGGCGAACGATTGTCATCATGAAAGGTGGAAAACCCGAAGGCGGCGGCCTGACAGGGTGCGCGGAACTGATACAATTTTCGTATCGGGAACTGACGACCTTCAATTGCGTGAGATCCGCACACTGAAATCTCACCTGCCGCCTCCAAGATATGCCACGCGGCGGAGGTTTAACTGCGAACATCGCCAATGGCACGTCCGAAGACCCTTGAAGACACGGCTCAAAAGCTGAAGAATGGACCCACCTCCGGTAGAATGACTTCATCCAAAAGGTCTCTCCTGGAGGTGGGCCCAGGGGGCCACTGTCGGTACCCTACGTACCGGATACCCCTGGGAATTGCAAAGATCACAAGGAAAGTCCATCTACCAGATTTGAAGACCTTCGAAAGCCCCACATGTCGGGCGTAACCGGGCCTGCTTCCCCGACATGGTTAGTCCCAGGGCCGCCACGTGTATCATAAGACCGGAGCTATCATCCACACATGGGAAAGCTCCGGACGAAATACCAGTATGGCACCCCCGGACCTAACCCCAGACAGAGGGAAGCTCCAGTACTGACACGTGTCCAACAGCACCAGACCAACCCGTCCACGACGGTAAGCTCCGGAGCTGCCACGTGGCTGAACCGCCAGACCTTCAACTTTAACAATCAGACTGGTGGACCCCCCTAAAAGCTTCGGACCTTCAAGGAGCAATCAAAGACTTCAAGACCCGATTAAGTGTCATTAATGCCATATTAATGACACACCATCGGATGGCCCTTGATACCGGTAACAGCACTGTTAAGGCCCGTTACCGGGCTATTAAGGGTAATTAACCTCATTAATTGTGTATCAAGCATGTGTAACTGCCGGGTCCACATGTCGTGCCAGGCTAATGGTGTAATGACTAGTCCTTCTACTATAAAAGGACTGGTCGACGATACACAAGGGACGGCTCCAGACCACTACTGGAATCCTTGACCTAGACGAGCTTCTTCTTCTGGAGCTTCTTGTAGACTCACACACTTAATACAACACCAACACACCCTGTGGAGTAGGGTATTACGCTCAGGCGGCCCGAACCACATAAATCTCTGTGTCCATTTGTCTTTCACTTCTTGAATCTCTGCGCGCCCATTACCGAACTACACCTCCTCGATCTACCAATGGTAGTGTCAAGAGATCTGCCGGATCCAAACACCGACAGTCACCAATGTGAGATTTATACGGATCACAAGAGCCTCAAGTATATATTCATGCAAATGGATGTAAATCTGAGGCAACACCAATGGTTGGAGCTCATCAAGTATTATGATGTGGGAATCAACTACCACCCAGGGAAGGCTAATGTAGTGGCCGATTCTCTGAGTCGGAAAGGAGTAAGTATCCAACTCACGGTCCAAGAGCTGCCACTCGAGTTATGCTAGGAGTTTGAATGGTTGAATTTCGGGTTTGTGAATGAGATGGGTATGATGTAAGTCGACCCAACATTAGACCATGAAATACAGGAAGGACAGGCAAAGGATGAGGAAGTCCAAGAAATCAAGGAAAAGATCCGAGAAGGGAGAGAATTCGGATTTGATGAGGACGAACATGGTACTTTATGGCTTGAAAGAGGATTGTGGTGCCTAATGTTAGGCATATTTGGCAAACAATATTGAAGGAGGCACATGACTCACCTTACTCAATCCATCCCGGCTGTACGAAGATGTACAGATACTTAAAGACATGTTATTGGTGGCTAGCATGAAAGAGTACATAGCTGAATATGTAGCGTTGAGTGATGTGTGCCAACAAGTGAAGGCGGAACATCAAAGGCCAGTTATTATTACAGCCATTGAAGATCCCGGAGTGGAAGTGGGAAGAAATTGGTATGGACTTTATAGTTGGATTACCGCGAACCCAATCCAATTATGACAAAATATGGGTTATTGTGGACCGGTTGACAAAATCAGCTCATTTCATTCCTGTCAAGACCACATATACCACTGCGCAACTAGCAGAAATTTATATGGAGCGTCTTGTGTGCCGACATGGAGTTCCGAAGAAAATAGTCTCGGATCGAGGTTCTCAGTTCACCTCTAGGTTTTGACAGAAACTGCATGAAGCTATGCGTACAAGGTTAAATTTTAGTTCAACATATTCCACAAAAATGATGGACAAACTGAGAGGAAAAATCAAATATTCAAGGATGTGTTGAGAGCCTGGGCTTTGAAACATGGACGTAGTTGGGACAAGAGTTTGCCGTATGCGGAATTCTCGTACAACAATAGCTACCAAGTCCATTTGAAAATTTCACCCTATGAAGCTTTATACGGAAGGAAGTGCAGGGCACCCTTGTTTTGGAATGAAACAGGAGAGAATCGACTATTTGGTCCTTATGTGTTACAAGACGCTGAAAGGCAAGTTCAAATAATACGTGAAAACCTAAGGGCTGCCAAATCTCGACAAAAGGGCTATACGGATATAGGCGAAGGAATTTTGCGTTTGAAGTTGGAGATTTTGTATACCTCAAAGTGTCGCCTATCCGAGGTCAATGATGGTTTAACATTGGAAAATTGGCATCTCGTTATATCAGGCCATTTAATATTTTGGACAAGTGAGGAGAGGTAGCATATCAACTTGAGCTGTCGTCGTATCTCTCTGATGTACACGACATATTTCACGTGTCTCAACTCAAGAAGTGTCTGAGAGTGCTAGAAGAACAAGTGCCGATGGACGAACTAGAACTTTAGTAGGACTTGTCCTATGTCGAGCAACCTATCAAAATCTTGGACGTGAAGGAAAGAGTCACGAGGAATAAGAGGGTCTGTTGGTGCAAAGTGCAATGGAACCACCATACGAAAGCCGAAGCTACGTGGGAAAGTGAAGAAGACCTAAAGACAAAATTCCCTCATCTTTTCTCCATGCTATCGAATTTCGAGGGCGAGAATCACTTTAAGGGGGGTAGGTTTGTAACACCCTAATTTTATTTTAGCATCACGCATTGCATAGCATTTTCATGCATATATCATTTGTAGAACAAAAGAGAAGAAAATGAAAGATAAAGCATATGTATAAAAAATATGTTTAGGTAATAAGAAAAGTGAAGAAAGAATATAAAATATATAGTAGGAAATAAATATAAACAAATAGAAATATATATATATATAAATATATATATATAAATATAAATATATAAATATATATATATATATATATATATATATATATATATATATAACAATTGTATATGAAATCCATAAAGAAAAAAGTTTCGGAACCTTTCGGAAGATTCCGGGAGAATCTTTGCTTCTACCCCGGTGTAGGATCGAAGAGCACGTGAAAAGCTACCAGAGGGGGGGGGGGGTGAATGGTGGATTTAAAAATCTTACGCAGCGGAAATAATTAAACCCCAACCCCTTCGGCAGAAAAACGATCTGTAAAGAAATCATGTGTGAGACTAATCTAAACATGTTTCACCGTGAAAAAAGTGATAGATTTCAGATAGAAGCAAGTCACAAAGACAACACAACAAGAATAACTCAAATCCATCGAGAAAAACGCAAGTTATGATCGAAAGATCAAACAAAGGTCAATCTGCCCTACCCGAGAAAAAAACAGTTCCAGAACGCTGCAAAGAAACTTGTGTAGATCATAGAACAAAAATACAATGACCGTGAAATTTTGACAGATGATAGATAATCAAGTTGTGAAGACAAACCAAAAAGAATCATGTCAATTGGATCTGTAAAACTGGAGTTATGATAAAACCACCAACAAAACATAGTGCTGTCCAGAAACTCGACGAGTAAAACTTGTCTGGAACAAGTCGGACGAACAAGACACAAAAGTTCATTCAAACTACGAATTTTATTCAATAGAACACAAGAGGAACAGCCGCCAAAAGTCGTGCACCATGAGCTCTAGGCTCCCTTGCTTATATAACCAGCTCGAAAGCCAACTCAACTCAAATCAGGAACCTAATCCTACTCTGTTCACGAATCGTAACTTTCCATAACTGCTTAGGATTCTTCTATACGCAGATAGAAGCAATCTTAAGACTTCCAAACACCTTAGGAACGTATCCCACATTCCTAAACAACTCAAATTCGTTACCCACACGAAATCCTATCATAACCAACTCAAATCTTTCCATATCTGAGTCAAACCCTACTCAGCCGTAGTCTGAGTCCATAACCTAGTCGGTTGGACCTTTCCGACCAACTCTTTACGTCCACATCTCTTCATCACGTCTCGGAACCATGCAGCCACGTCCATGCACTCCTTGCGCATGTGCAAACATCTTCCAATGACGTCCACGAGACCTTCACATGCATTGTTCTTGATTCAATCATGCTGCGCAATCTCCTGATCAGCTCAACCACAATTCCTCCTGAATTTGGTTGTTGGAACCTCATCTCCTCCCTGAGACTAGTCCAATGGATCCCGTCACCAGCCATGTATTGAACTCAAGCAACACCTACACATGAATAAACAACCAATCCATTGTAACACCCTCAATTTTCGCATCATGCATTGCATACATGATCATGCATTAAACATTAGTAGGATAAAAAAAAGAAGATAATAAAAGGATAAAACATACATATATGTGTAGCAAAAGAAGAAAAAGAAAATAATAGCGTAAAACATTTATTAGGGAATAAATATAAAAATAATAATAATAATATATAAAAAGAAATATATATAAATAAATTATATATATAATAATAAATATAAATAAATAAATAAATAAATAAATAAATAAATAAAATGAATAAGATAATTAAAATAAAAAATATATAAATAACACTATATAATAACAGTATATAAAAAAAAGAAGAAAGAAAAACAAAAAAAGAAAAAAAGTCAACCCGCCGCTGGCCAGGCCGAGCGGCGTCGGTCGCGCGCTTCGGCCCAGCCAGCAGCGGCATCCCGCGTGCCGTGCGATCCCGCCCGGACCGGCCGCGCGCCCCGATGCCCCGCTCGGCCCCAGCACCGCGCGTAGCACACCCGCCCGACGCCCAGGCCCCGCGCCTCCCGCGCGCGAGTGCCGTACCGGCCGCCCGCGCCTCCCGCGCGATTCGCTCGCCCGACTCCCGCGCGATTCCCGCACCGGGCCCCACCCGCACCGCAGCGCCGGCCCTAGCGCCCTACCGCCGCCTATAAAAAGCCCCGAGACTCGTGTTTTCCCTCAACTCCAGAAGCGCCGCCCCAGAAAAAAAGGGATCCCGCCGCCAGCAGCAGGAAAAAGGGCACCAGAAGGCTGCGCCGCCAGGGGAAGAAAAGGAAGAAAAAAAGGGGAAGAAGAGGAAGAAAAAGAGGAGGGTGCCGTCGTCCACCGGAGATCGTCGTCGTCGTCGTGCCGCCGGAGGACCTTGCACATCTACCTCGTCTACGCGTCACCTTCGTCCCTCGATCTTCGAAGCCATCGCATGTACGGTAGGATTCGTTTTTCCAATGCGAATTTTAGCGACGTATTAGATCTAATAGACATAAATTGATTTTAGTTGCACCATAATTTTATTTTCAGCAGAATTAATTCTCGCTAAAACGTGCATAAACTCGTATGAACACGTATGAACTAGTTGCATCTAATTAATAAACAACTGTGGTTAATTAATTATTAAACTTTGCATGCATGCATATCATCGCATGTTGATTAATGTGTGTGCATCATGTTGATTTGTATATGTATTTTCTTGTATGTGTGACCACAAGTAGAGGGAAGTGCTCAAGAGATCGTGTACGAGGATTTTCAGAATCAAGATTTCAAAGCGCTTGAGCAACCCTATCCGCCGGAGCAAGGCAAGTGTCCTTGAAGCATATTGATCCTATTTTTAAAATAAATGTTTTGTTTGAAAACTGCATGCTTGTGTCAATTTGATGGGGATCCTATGATAGGAAGTTTACTAGATTTGTTTAACCACCCTTGTCACCTGGGATATATGGTAGAGAGTCGGGATGGACTTTTTACCTTTTTGCTTCGCTTAATTAATTGGAATGGCAAACAACACTACACATTTAATTATGCATCAATGATATTCTGGTTAATGTGAACTGGTCAATACGACAGGTGATCTAAGCAAGCCTGGTATGTGGATGGGTTGGATGTTATGGTGGTTTGCTTGCTTTAGATCTAAGGAACGGTTCATGTGAGAATAGGCCAGGACTACAGTGCCACCACGAGGCCAAGTATGGGTGCGGTGTAGCTGATTAATTAGAGCTTTGCTAGTGCTGTTTGGACCATTGTGGATGTTCGGGGAAGGGGTAGTCGGATTGGGTTTGTTGATGATTGGCGGGACTACCCTGGGATCCGAATGGCTCAAGAGGGGGCCCTTGGTTGAAGATGTGCTCAGTTGGAGGCATCGCCACCGGTGAAACCTCAGTGGGGTCTAAATAGGCTAGTAATCTCTTTGTAAAGGCTATTTTGTGATCTCTTGACCATACACCAAAGGAAGTGTAATTGGCATAAGGGAGGTTCTTTAGTCACCGACGGGTGATGAAATCACAAACACGTGGGTAAAGTGGTACAAACTCTACAGAGTATTAAAACTATCATGATAGCCGTGCTCCCGGTTATGAGCGCCTGGATGACCTACATGATTAGAGGGAATTTGGTAATGGTTATGGTTGATATTATGATAATGGTTATAGATGGAATTATGGTTTATGACATTCATTATGGTTATTGGTAATGGTGAATTATGGACTGGTATTATTATGGTTACATGGTTTATGATGGGTTTACTTCACATAAATATGATACATTGCTTTTCCAAATGTTTTACTGTACTTTTCAGCACTTAGCCATTATTACATTCGTCATTTGAATAAGCCACATGTCGTACTTTCCACACTTGCTGAGTACGACATGTACTCACTCTTGCAATCCCCCCCAACAGTTGCAGGTCAGATTGTGAGTTTAATGGCGATAATGCGGAGTTCTAGGTCGTGTCTACCGTCAGCTTTGCCTGTGGTGTTGCATGGAGCTGCGCTATCCCTTTTGCTTAGTTTGCTTAGTTGCTTAATTAGTTTATTTCCACTGCATTAGTTCAAACTTGTCATAAATATTCATTAGAGCTTGTATTCGAGGATAATATGGTTTGTGTAATAAAATTTGATAATTAATCTTGTTCTGTGGTAATTTTCTGTATACTCTTTTGTGATTGCACTCGTGTATGTGTGTTGAGCATCCTGGGCACACATATGCGTTAGCTTGGTTCATTTTTCGGAACCGGGCGTCACATCCATACAAGCCCAAGTCCGCGACTTGACTCACATCAGTTCCGAACACAACACCTAACGTGAGAACCTCACATAAGCATGTTGCAAAACCACAATAACACGATATCATCCATATCAACAAAAACGCACCAAAAACTTAGCAAATGAATACTAAGCAATCTTTCCAATAATGTAAAGCAAGTACGAAAAATTGCAAATGAAAAATAGAAGCATTGCGGTCAAGTTCCAGATCTTGCCAGAGCAACTCGGACCTTGAGCCGGAGCTAACAAAAGCTAGTAGAACCTAGCGCCGGAACTTACCAAAACTAGTATAACCAAATAAACCCAAAAGCCAGAGCTAGAGACAAAACTAGCAGGACCTTAATAAAAAGGTGTTTTGGTGATATTAAAACCTTTATCGTCAAAGCAAGTGTATTTACTACAAGCCAATGTATTCAGCACACATAGGTCTTACAATCTCCCCCTTGATGAATGCATTGGCAACACCATTTAAAATCCAAACATTGGCTTATTCACATAAAAGTTTTGAAGACAATTTCTCCCCCTTTGTAAATCAAAAGTAAAATGAGAAGAAAATCCAAAAATAAAATTATCCCATATTATCTCTCCTTATGCACATATTCTCTTTCTCTTCATGCTTATCTCTCCCCCTTGACAATGTATTCAGCAAGTCATGAGCATATAAACAAATTATCTCTCCCCCTTTAGTTGTTATGAGCATATTATAACATATACATATAAACAAAGCTCATCCAAGTCATACTATCAGGTACCTTACATTATCACAACAATGAGATACATAAAGTAGTGTAAGCCATGCTAGAGATCAAATGTAATATTCAATTTAAGTAAGTCATGATCTCACAAACTTAACTATTTCAAAACCTGAAATCATGACACTAGTTGCTGCATTTTATTATTTTTCAAAGCATAAATTTAGATCATTTGATATTTGCAAGAGATTATATGCGCATCTGCCTTATTCTAACCAACCAAACCAAGCCTATGTCATTTGACAATCAGAAGCTTAAGGACATGGTTTTAGTCATACACAACTTCTACCAAGTTCATATCTAAGTGCAATGATAAGCCATCTCAAAAGAAGAAGTGCGATGCATGCATATTCTCTTGATCTTTTCTCAATTTATATTTGTTCATAAAAACTCAACATGTGAGTTGATTACTTGATTAATTCTTAATGATTAAAAGCACTTGTGAACATGTAAAAAGTTCAAAACAGCAAGAAAGTTCGACCATGACCAGTTTTAGTGTAAGTAATTATTCCAATTACTAGACATGGCAAAAACTACAAAATGTATAACACGAGTAATGTAGTAAGAACTTTCAGCATGTAAAAGGAATCACAAAGTCATATATGTATGAAATACTATGCTCATATTATTTTAATTTCAGATTCACATATAGACTTCACAACATTCAAAACTCCCCCTCAATTTAAGCCATGAGGATGCATAACCCCTATTTAACTACGAATGTAACAAAAACAAGTGAAATCCAAAGGTTTTGTAAAAATGTCAGCCAATTGTTGTTCGGTATCTACATGGTGAAGCACAATGTTTCCTTTTTCAACATTATCTCGGAGAAAGTGATACCTAATGTCAATGTGCTTAGTTCTAGAATGTTGCACGGGGTTTTTAGCAATGCAAATGGCACTAGTGTTATCACAGAACAGTGGAACACTATCTAGATCAACCCCATAGTCCTTAAGTGTTTGAACAATCCAAAGAATTTGTGAGCAAGCACTAGCAGCAGCTACATATTCAGATTCAGCTGTGGATTGTGCAACTGATTTTTGTTTTCTAGAGGACCAAGCAACAAGAGAATTACCAAGAAAATAACAAGCACCGGAAGTACTTTTCCTATCAATCCTACAACCCCCAAAATCAGCATCCGAAAAGGCTTTCAATGTAACGGTTGAGGAAGAAGGAAGAAAAATGCCAAATTCTTGAGTTCCATGTAAGTAACTGAGAATCCTTTTGATGGCTTGACGATGTGAAGCACGTTGGGAAGCTTGAAACCGTGCACAAAGACATACCCTGAATTGTATGTCTGGTCTTGATGCCGTGAAGTACAAAAGTGATCCAATCATGCTTCTATATTCTTTTTGATCCACGGGTTCACCATCTTCATCAAGTCCAAGTGTTGTTGCTGTTCCCATTGGTGTCCGAAGAGGCATGCTTTTTTCCATGTTGAAGCGCCTTAGGAGATCTTTTGTATACTTTGTTTGATGCACAAAGGTACCCTCCTTTGTTTGCTTGATTTGCAGCCCCAAAAAGTAAGTGAGTTCACCCATCATACTCATTTCAAATTCAAAACTCATCATTGCTGAAAACTTGGACACAAGATCATGAGAAGCACAACCAAAGATAATTTCATCCACATACACTTGAACGAATAATGAGTCATTGCCATGCTTAAGCACAAAACGTGTTTTATCAACTTTGCCCATGGTAAACCCTTTTTCAAGTAAGAATGTTTTTAACCTATCATACCATGCTCTAGGGGCTTGTTTGAGACCGTACAAGGCTTTGGATAGTTTGTAAACATGATTAGGAAAATCTGGATATTCAAAACCTAGTGGTTGCTTGACATAAAACTCCTCATCTATGTAGCCATTTAGAAAAGCACTTTTAACATCCATTTGATATAGCTTGAAACCTTTAGATGCAGCAAAGGCTAACAAAATTCTTATGGCTTCTAATCTAGCAACGGGAGCAAAAGTTTCATCAAAATCTAGACCTTCAACTATAGTGAAACCTTGAACAACCAACCTAGCCTTATTCCTAACCACAACCCCATCCTCACTTTGTTTATTTTTAAATACCCATTTAGTTCCAATTAAAGTGTGACCTTGAGGTGGAGGTACAAGTTTCCAAACATTATTTCTTTCAAAATTTTCTAACTCTTCTTGCATGGCAATAATCCAAGATTCATTAGTGAGTGTGTGTGATATATCTTTGGGTTCAAAAGAAGCAACAAAAGCAGAATGAGCATAAGAGATTGGATCACAAAACCAGGACCGTGTGACTCGTTCGTGCAAGCTTCCAATCATCTGTTGTGGGGGATGATCTTTGTAAAACCGTAGGGGAACATATGTCTCACAAGCTTCTTCTTCTTCATGTTCATCACAAATCAATGAGCTTCTGACTTGAGGATGATTTGAATCAGCATTGACGGTTGTCGGTGCTGGTTGAGAATTAACATCCGGAGCTGAACCAAAGTCTTTAGCTGCTGAATTCATAAAAGTCTTCATGTTCATACGCATATAGAAGCAATCTTTAAGACTTCCAAACACCTTAGGAACGTATCCCACATTCCTAAACAACTCAAATTCATGACCCACACGAAATCCTATCATAACCAACTCAAATCTTTCCATATCTGAGTCAAACCCGACTCAGCCGCAACCTGAGTCCATAACCTAGTCGGTTGGACCTTTCCGACCAACTCTTTACGTCCACATCTCTTCATCACGTCCCAGAACCATGCATCCACGTCCATGCACTCCTTGCACACGTGCAAACATCTTCCAATGACGTCCACGGTACCTTCACATGCATTATTCTTGATTCCATCATGCTGCGCAACCTCCTGATCAGCTCAACCACAATTCCTCCTGAATTTGGTTGTTGGAACCTCATCTCCTCCCTGAGACTAGTCCAATGGATTCCGTCACCAGCCTTGTCTTGAACTCAAGCAACACCTGCACATGAATAAACAACCAATCCATACGAGCCCAAGTCCGCGACTTGACTCACATCAGTTCCGAACACAACACCTTACGTGAGAACCTCACATAAGCATGTTGCAAAACCACAGTAACACGATATCATCCATATCAACCAAAACACACCAAAAAGTTAGCAAATGAATACTAAGCAATCTTTCCAACAATGTAAAGCAAGTACAAAAGATTGCAAATGAAAAACACAAGCATTGCGGTCAAGTTCCGAATCTTACCAGAGCAACTCGGACCTTGAGCCGGAGCTAACAAAAGCTAGTAGAACCTAGCGCCGGAACTTACCAAAACTAGTATAACCAAATAAACCCAAAAGCCAAAGCTAGAGACAAAACTAGCAGGACCTTAATAAAAAGGTGTTTTGGTTTATATTCAAAACTTTTATCGTCAAAGCAAGTGTATTCACTACAAGCCAATGTATTCAGCACACATAGGTCTTACACCCGTAACCTTTTGGGCAAATAGTGCCCGCTGCAGGAGCCGGCACCCGCGCGACCCTCACGGCCGAGCCGGCCACCGTCCATGCGCGTATACGCGTGCCCGTGTGCCGTGTTGGGCCAGAGGCCGAGCCGGTTGCTGACTCGGTGAGTCGTGCGGCACTGGAACTTGGAGCGCTCCACCTATAAAAGGAGCCAAAGGCTCTGTTGTTCTTCGACAAAAACTATTGCAGCACCGCCGCAAAAACCCTAGCGTCAAAGAAAAAAAAAGAACAGAGGCTACGCCAGAGAGGAAAAGAGGAGAAAAAAAGGGAGGAAGAAGAGGAAAAGGGGGAAGGAGCCGCCGTCCGCTGGTGATCGTCGTGCCATCATTGTGCCGTCTGAGGATCACTACGCCGTCTACTTCGTCTACGCTACGCCTCTGTCCTGCAATCTTTGAAGCCACCGCATCTACGGTAGGATACATTTTCCAATACGAATTTTAGCGACATATTAGATATAATAACCAGAATTAGATTATAGTTGCACCTATCTATTTATTTTCAGCAACATTAATTCTCTCTAAAACACCGTAAACTCGCATGAACTCGTATGAACTAGTTGGATCTAATTAATAAACGACCGTAGTTAATTAATTATTGAACTTTGCATGCATTCATGTCATTGCATATTGATTAATATGTGTGCATCATGTTGATTTGTATGTATTATCCTGTATGTGTGATGACTTGTAGAGGGACGTGCTCAAGAGTCTGTGTACGAGAATTTCCAGAATCAAGACTTTGAAGCGCTTGAGCAACCCCATCCGTCAGAGCAAGGCAAGTGTCCTTGATCACATTGATCCCGTTTTACTAAATGTTTGTTTGCAAAATTGCATGCTCATGTTAATATGATGGAAACCCATATGTAGGAGTTTACTAGCGTTGTATGACACTCCTTGTCGCTGGGATATACATGATGAGTCGGGTATGGGTATGTTCCTATTTGCACCGCATCGCTACACGGGTTATGGGTAACTTAAGTAATATGTTGGACAACTTTAATTATTAGAATTGGGGATGCTAATAAGGTTATGATTAAATTAGCAACAGGGAACTTAGGTGATCTAAGAAAGCATGGTTTTGTGGAATGGGTTGGATGGTACGGTGGTTTTGCTTGCTTTAGATCTAAGGACCAGTTCATGAGACAATATGCCAGGACAACAGTGCCACCAGAAGGCCTAGTATGGCTGCAGCGTAGCTGAATAATTAGTTGTGCTGCTAGTATTGTAGGGAGCATTGGATGGCACGGGGAATGCGTTTCGAGTAGGGCTGCCCTGGGATCCATATGGCACACGATGGTGCCCGTGGGTGGGGGAATGGAGATTCAAGCCTGCCGGTGAAACCTTAGTGGGCCTGTACATACTAGTAGACCTTTTTGAAAGGCTATTTTGTGATCTCTTGGCCACACACCCATGGAAGTGTTATAAGGCATAATAGAGGTTCTTAGTCACCGAAAGGTGATGAAATCATGAACATGTGGGTAAAGTGATACAACCTCTTCAGAGTGTTAAAAACTATCTTGATAGCCATGCTCCCGGTCACGAGCACCTGGATGACCTACATGATTAGAAATAGACTTGGATTTGGGTTGGTTTGGTATGGTTTGGTTTGTCACTTGAGTATAGTCGGTTTATGGAAGAATATGGAATTGGCATATGGTATTAAATTAATTGTTGGTTGGTAATAAATGGATTGTGATGGTAACTGAGAATGTTGGATTCATGATATCATAATTACTTGGGTTATGAAGGGAAATAAGCTCACATAGACATGATAGGCTGCTTTTACACATTTATGAAATGTACTTTTCTGCAATTAGCCATTTATTTCCAACCATTTGTTGAGGTACATGTCATCTATTCCCACACTTGTTGTGTACGACACGTACTCACCCTTGCAATTCCCCCACCAACAGCTACAGGAGATAATTGGGAGTACCCTGAGGATCATGCGGAGTACTAGGTTGCGTACCACTATCAAATGCCTGTGGAATGGAGTCGTGCTACTTAGTTTATTTTCCGCTGCAACAATTAAAGTCTTGTCATTCATGAACCATTGGATTATTGTCATAAGGTATTTATTTAACAGTTAAGACATGGTTAAATTCTGTATATCGTTCGTGATGAATCCGTATATGTGTGATGAACATCCTGGGCACACATATGCGTTACAATTTGTTAATATTCAGAACCAGGTGCCACACGGATGGTTATGTTCAGATTAAACAAAGGATGGTATGAATTCTTACATTCATACTTAGATTGCTTCAATTAATTGTATTGATTAAATTGTTGAATTTTGATATTGCAGACTGCTGAAACAGGTATGCCTCCTATGTTTTTCGAGGTTTATCTGAAGGGGCACAAAGGTCCAGACCCAACTTGCCCGGAGGTGTTGTGTGACGAGGCATCAATGCAGAAATTGGTACATATGTTGATTGTTTGTTGCTTTTATCCATCAACTCAATTTATCTTGTATTACATTAATTTGTTAACTAAATGTATCACAACAAAAGTATGTTGAGTGTTTTAAGAAGAATCATGGACCTAATTCAGACTATTTTAGAGATCCGTTGGATGTCGCTGCGGTCTACGATGCCGGCGGAGGTCTACCGCATGGGAGGTATGTGTAAGGATAATGATGATTTCAATGTTAATGTATGTTCATTTATCACACTTGTATTTTTGTAGACTTGGGTTGGGCGACGGGTATGTAGAGCATGAGGCTTATGCTAAACGACGACCATCCAATGTTAGTGGTAGTCGATTTCAATCTACTACAGAGGCTGAATTACGAGAAGAATTGAGACGCACTAAGGAGGATATGCAGATGCATCAGCAATAGACACAGATGCTAGAGCAACAAATGCATTATTTGTATATGTCTCAAGTAACATGTAATTTTCTCATTTAAAATTTTTATTCGATTTACAAATGATTCTACTCAAGATATGACAACTAATATACTTGATGCAGGTCATGGGTCAAGGTAGCACCAATTCTTAGTTTGGTCCACCACGGCAATCTTACCTCGACATGATGCCTCGTCCAATGCAGACAACACTACACGTTGGGTCCTCCTCACAGGTAAAACTGCTTATCTTATTGGCTCGGGTTATATAATGCAATATCGCAACCATTTGTGTTGCAAGGTTTCGAGAGTGGTCAATCGTGTGTTCAACAACCTTATGGATTCATGTAACTTTTGGCTTCTGGATTGCAGCAAAACAATCCAGGTAAACTGTAATTTTCTCATTTGACCAATTTATTTGATTTCAAAATAATTCTAATTATAATCTCACAACTTGAAGCAGTTTTCCCACCGATGCCTTTCCCTCTGGTGCAGACTCACCCATCACAAGTTAGAGACACAGCGGTATGCATGACTTGTATACTTGTTACAATATTTTCATTATAACAACACCGATTAATTAGCACAATATTAGAAAGGAAAGGGAAAGACTTAGCAGATAGATGAAGTAAAAGAGGGAACAAGTGAGATAGCGAGAGAGGAAGAGATGGATAGAGAGGGAGAGGAAGACATAGAGAGAGAAAATAAGTGATAGATAGAGAGGGAAAGGAAGACATAGAGAGGGGGAGAGGGAGAGATAGAGAGATAAAACAAGAGATAGATAGGGATCTAGAGAGAAAGAGATAGAGGGAGAGTGGAAGAGATGGAGAGAGTGGGAGAGCGAGTGAGGGCGAGGGAGATAGGGAGAGTAAGAGGAAATGAGAGAGCTTTAATAAGTTTTAGTCGAAACCAACATGCTTCTCTTTTATTAAGGTATGTTTTTATGTTAGTCGAAGTTAACATGTTATGTTTTAAGTTTTTCTTTTATTTGTTTATCGCAAGGATCCCGTCATGGAACACCTAAAGCTTGCGATGTTTTCCTTAACATCAACGTCGGAGGTGCGAGTGGAGAAGATGGTAGTGCAGGACGTGCGAGTGGAGGCTCCCGCAACGACATTTTAATTTCATTTACTCATTTTTGTATTGTTGTGCTTGTGTTTAAAACGTTTGAAAACTTGTCTACGTTGCTATGTTTGAACTGTTTGTGAATGTTTATTATGGCTGTGGCTGTATAATCTGTTGTGTATGTAAAATGGAGGCACCCCAGCCGGGGAGGGAGAGGAAATAGGTTGTTTTAAAAAAGTTATGTTCGTCGGTTTTGGCTAAACCGACGCCCATAGTCGCCCTCTGTATGCTGCCCACGTGGTGAGGTAAATGCGTCGGTATGAGACCTATGTGTGTTGAATACATTGGCTATGACGATAAAAATTTTGAATACTGCCAAAACACCTTTTTAACAAAGTATGACTCTAGGTCCGATCTCCTGCTAGGTCCAACGATAGGTCCGGCTTGTTTTGGGGAGCTCCTGCAAGGTCTGATGCAAGGTCTGACTTATTTTGGCTAGGTCCGACTTCTTTGTCTAGGTCCGACTTGCTGTGGCTAGGTTCGACATGTTTTTGTTAGGCTCGGCGCAAGGTTCATCTAGCTTTGGTTAGCTCCAGAGCTAGCTAGGTCCGACTAGCTTTGGTAAGCTACGGCTCTAGGTTCTGCTAGCTTTGGTAAGCTCCGGCTCAAGGTCCGGTTAGCTTTGGCAAGGTTTGGAGCTTGATCACATTGGTTCTGTTTTTAACTTGCAATGTTTTGAACTTGATATTTGTAATATGGAAACCTTTATTAGTATTCTTTTACTAGTTTTTTGTGGTTATGGTTGATATCTTTTTTCTATGTTTTACAACATGCTTATGTGAGGTGCTCACGTAAGGTGTTGTGGTTTTGGAACTAACGAGAGTCAAATCGAGGACTTGTGCTCAGAAGTATTGGTTGTTTATTCATGTGCAGGTGTTTCTTGAGTTCAAGACATGGCTGGTGACAAGGATCCATTGAACTAGCCTTAGGGAGAAGATGAGGTTCAATAAGCAAGTTCGGGAGGAATTGTGGTTGAGTTGGTCGGGAGGTCGCACAACATGTTTGAATCAAGAACAATGCATATGAAGGTATCGTGGATGTCGTTGGAAGGTGTTTGCACATGTGCAAGGAGTGCATGGATGTGGCTACATGGTTCCGAGGCATGATGAAGAGATGTGAACATAAATAATTGTTTGGAAAGGTCCAACCGACTAGGTTATGGACTCAGGGTGCGGCTAAGTCGTGTTTAACTCAAATATGGAAAGATTTGAGTTGGTTATGACATGATTTTTTGTGGGTCACGAAGTCAAGTTGTTTTAGAAATGTGGGATACGTTCCTAAGGTGTTTGGAAGTGTTAAGATTGCTTCTATCTACGTATAGAAGAGTCTTGAGCAGTTATGGAAAGTTTTGATTTGTGAATTGAGTAGGATTAGTGTCTTAGTTTGAGTTGAGATGGCTTTCAGGCTGGTTATATAAGAAAGGGAGGCCAGAGCTCGTGGTAGACAACTTTTGGGCTGTTCCTCTTGTGTTCTTTTGAATAAAATTCATAGTTGAAAGGAACTTTTGTGCCTTGTTCGTCCGACTTGTTTTCTTCAAGTCTTTCTCGTCGAGTTTCTGCACAACACCACCTTGCTTCGGTGGTTTTATCATAACTCGAGTTTTACAGATCCAATTGGCATGACTTTTTTGGGTTGTCTTCAAAACTTGATTTTCTAACATATATGAAAATTTCACGATCATTGAATTTGTGGTTACTGATCTACACGAGTTTCTTTGCTGTGTTACAGATCTGGTTTTTACTCGGTAGAACAGTTTGACCTTTGTTCGATCTTTGATCGTAACTTGAGTTTTTCTCTATGCATTTTCGTGATTCTTATTGTGACCTATTCGTGACTTGATTCTCCACAATCTATACCGGTTTTTTCACAATTGATCATGTTTAGATTAGTCGCACACACAATTTCTTTAACAGTTTGATTTTCTTCCGAGGGGTTTTTGTTGCTTCCGCTGAAAAGTTTTAATCTACCATTCACCCCCCCTCTGGTAGCTTTTCATTTGCTCTTCGATTTTACAATTGGTATCAGAGCCACAATGCTCTAATCTTTGTGATTAGCATGTGTTTACCAAGCCTCATGGAGAAATACTCGGCAAAACCTTGTGTGTTTCTTGGCATTGATTTTCAGGTTTGGAAGGCACGCATGAAAGCTTTTATGCAGGCGCAAGGCTTCACAATATGGGAAAAGGTGTACAGGCCTTACGACGTGCCGACGAACGATCAAGTCACGGCTACAAACTTAAGAGATGTCGACAACAACAACAAAGCCCGCAACTTGATAATCAAAGGACTAACTCAAAGCAACTTCGACCGTGTTGCACACCTCCGATCGGCGTACAATGTGTGGAGAGCACTTTGTGATTACCACAAAGGATCCAACACAATCAAGGAGGTAAGGCAGGATATGTTCAAGAATGAATACATGCACTTTGAAATGCAACCCGGTGAGTCCATTGATGACCTCTTTGCTCTCTTTAATAAAATTCTCAGCAACTTGCGTAGCTTCAATTTTTATTTTTTGAGTTGCTGAGAATGCTAGGCAATTACTAAGTGCATTAGATATATCTATCTGGGAGATGAATGTTACATCTATTCGTGAATCTACTGTCACGAGTACACTTACATTAGATGTGCAATATTATAAATTGAAAACTCATGAAATTGACATAATCTCACGTAAGAACCCCAATAAGTCTCTTGCATTTGTTTCTCAACGTGATAAACCCAGCTCCGGCCAATCTTCATCTAGCAATAAACTTGCTTTGCTGTCTTCACTAACCCTAGAACAGATTGAAGAATTTCCAGAAGAGATCCAGCACTCATATCTACTCGGTTCTCAAAAGCATTGCAAAATGTGAGAACTAGAAGGAGAGGAAGCTTCGGACCTCAACGATGCTTTGAATGTGGTAAGACAGGACACTTTCGTACAGATTGCCCTAACCTTCTAGGTCCTTCTACCCGTGATGAAAAGAAGAATAAAGTCAAGTCCTCTTCTGGCAACACCAACAAGAAAAAGAAGGGTTTTGTAGGATGCAAACTGATAAACAGTTTCATCGCCGCACTTCAAGAACTTGGCTCGTGTGATGTAGACATTGGAAGTGACGAAGATGAAGATGATCTGGCAAACTTGTGCTTCATGGCGGGCAAAACAAGATCAAGTATGTAGGATGCAGAACACAATAGGGACAACGAAGAGGTATGTCCTACTTGTGATGAAATGTGTGATGCTATTTCCTGTGCAACTGTTATTGTTAAGAAAAAAGGACAAAAAGCATAGGGACAATGCTGTTAAAATTGAGTCACTAGAATCTAAAATTAATCGTTTGAAAACCTTGATTCCTAGTGATGATTCTTGTTCCTCATGCGACTTGATATATGAACGATTGTCCTCCTTAAGAAGTGCACACTCCTCCACTCTTGATAAACTTGAGTTAGAGATTGAAAAGAACAAAAAGCTTGCTGCACTTAATGATAGAAACTTAAAAGATGCCTCTTGTTCTTCAATTGATTTGCATTGTTCTACCTGTACTGATCTTGAAAACAAACTAAAAGATGCTATGATGAACAATGCTTTACGTGCTCATGAAGTTAAATATTGTTCTAATTGCAAACTAAAAGGAAAAACTTCATGTGAAAACTGTCTAGAATTATTTAAGAAACTTGATGACATGAATATGACACTAGAGCAGTTTTGTATTAGAAAGAAAATCTAAACTTGCTGCTTAATTCATCCAAATCTTGCAATGATAAAACTAGTTTAGGATTTGATTCCCATGCTCATGCTAAAGCACATCCATCTAAAATTGTAAAGTCATTAGGATGTGGTTTGATTAAAATAGTTCCTAAACCAAAAGAGGTGGTTTTTAAATCTTCAGGAGTGTTGTCACATTCGATTTCAAATAAACATACTGCATGCTCATCTAGACATGAACACAAAGTTAAATTTCATTGTACCTATTGTGGTAGAGATGGTCATGTCATATATTTTTGTTATAGACTAGCTAAAGAACATAAAAAGGAAAGAATGCGAGCTAGATCTTATAACACTCATGCAAAATTTGCTGCACATACTAAACCGAATACCAAGAACATGCAACCTGCTATTATGAGTCAAAAACATTCAAAGTTTACCCCTGAAGCTTCAGCTTTTGCCTTCGGATCTTCTGTTGTTACCTCTGGACCTTCAGTTTTTGCCTCTGGAGCTACTAATTTTTGTTCTACACATGTAACACCTCATAGGTCAGTAGTTAAGAACAAAAAATCTCAAACTTTGACTCATAAACCTGATGTTTTATCTAAGCGTTCGTGTGTTATTCCTGTTGGACATTGTGTGACTCAGTGTTGGATTCTTCATCGACGTATTGTGCTTCTATGTAGGTTACACACTCGAGGAAGGAGAACATTTGGATTGTTGATTCAAGTTGCGTACGCCACATGACCGGTAACAAAGAATGGTTCTCCTCCCTCTATCCCGTGTCACGTGTAGAGAACGTTACTTTTGCCGATAATTCTTCAACTCCTATAATTGCTAAAGGTTCGGTTAGAGTAAATGATCACTACACTTTGAAGGATTTGACACTTGTCAAAAATTTGAAATACAACTTCCTTTCTGTTTCACAATTGCTAGATGAAAATTTGGTAATTGTTTTAAATAAAAATTGCTGCAAAGTTGTAGATTCAATTAGTGAGCTTATTTTTAACATGTCTCGGTTTGGAAGAGTTTTTAAAGCTGATTTTGATATGTCTCCTTCTAAGCATAGGTGTCTGGTTGCTAACGATTGGAAAGACTTATATTTTTGGCATCGTAGACTTGGTCACGTAGGCTTTGATCATCTCACTCGTGTTAGTGCTCTTGATCGCATGTGGGCTGCCTAAGCTTAAAGGGGACAAAGAAATTGTGTGCTCTTCTTGTAGACATGCTAAGATAGTTGCAGGTTCATATACTCCTTTCACAATGATCATGACAACTGAACCGAGGCAACTTTTGCACCTTGACACCGTAGGACCTTCACGTGTTCAATCTTTCGGAGGTAAATTGTATGTTCTTGTGATTGTTGATGATTTTTCTAGATACTCTTGGGGTTTACTTTATGGCATCTTAGAATGAAGCTTTTAGTCACTTTGGAACTTTATTTCTTAGATTATCAATTGATCACCCAGGATCTTTAAAAGCAATTAGAAGTGATAACAGAACCGAATTTAAAAATCAATCATTTGTTCACTTTTGTGCAGAAAATGGAATAGATCATCAATTTTGTTCACCTTATGTACCTCAAAAAACGGTGTTGTAGAGAGAAAGAACAAAAAATTAGTTGAGATGGCTAGGACTATGCTTGATGAATATCAAACTCCTAGAAATTTTTGGCAAATGCAATTGCAACCGCTTGTTATGTCTCAAATCATGTTTTCTTGCGTGCTAAGCTAGGAAAAACACCATATGAGCTTCGGTTTGGACATAGGACTAGTGTCACACACTTTAGGGTCTTTGTTTGCAAATGCTTTGTTAAGAAACATGGTAATCTTGATAAATTTGAAGCTGGATCTCTTGATGTCATGTTTCTTGGTTGTCCATCTTGTACTATAGGCTACCGTGTGCTTTTACTTGATACTAACAAAATTGTGGAGACTTGTGAGGTTTCTTTTGATGAAGCTAGCCCTGGTACTAGCTCAAATATTGCAGGCCCAAATATATATCCGCACTGGGAGAGTATATTCGTTGAAGATGAAGAAGAAGAGGTGTTGCTGCCAGACAATTCGGCAGCTAATGACATTGTTCTAGCTCTTGATTTTAATTCACAGCCAGCACCGACGACCATCATTGCTGGTCCAGATCATCCTCAAGTCACAAGCTCATCGATTTGTGATGAACATGAAGAAGCAGAAGCTTGTGAAGTGTCCACTCCCCTCCGAGTCCTCAAAAATCATCCTCCACAACAAATCATTGGAAGCTTGCACGAACGAGTCACACGGTCCAGGTTTTGCGTTCCAAACTCTCATGCTCATTCTGCTTTAGTTGCTTCTTTTGAACCCAAAGATATATCACACGCACTCACTAATGAATCTTGGATTATTGCCATGCAAGAAGAGTTACAAAATTTTGAAAGAAATAATGTTTGGAAACTTCTACCTCGAACTCAAGGTCACACTTTAATTGGAACTAAATGGGTGTTTAAAAATAAACAAAGTGATGATGGGGTTGTGGTTAGGAATAAGGCTAGATTGGTTGCTCAAGGTTTCACACAAATCGAAGGTCTAGATTTTGATGAAACTTTTGCTCCTGTTGCTAGATTAGAAGACATAATAATTTTGTTATATTTTGTTGCAACTAAAGGTTTCAAGTTATATCAAATGGATGTTAAAAGTGCTCTTCTTAATGTCTACATAGAAGAGGAGGTTTATGTCAAGCAACCACCGGGTTTTGAAAATCCAGATTTTCCTAATCATGTTTACAAACTGTCTAAAGCCTTGAACTGTCTCAAACAAGCCCCTAGAGCATGGTGTGATAGGTTAAAAACATTCTTACTTGAAAAGGGGTTTACCATGGGCAAGGTTGATAAAACTCTTTTTGTGCTTAAGCATGGCAATGACTCATTATTCGTTCAAGTGTATGTGGATGATATTATCTTTGGTTGCGCTAACATGATCTTGGTCCAAGTTTTCATCTATGATGAGTTCAAAATTTGAAATGAGTATGATGGGATAACTTACGTACTTTTTGGGGCTGCAAATCAAGCAAAAGAAGGAGGGTACTTTTGTGCATCAAACGAAATATACGAAAGACCTTTTTAAGCGTTTCAACATGGACAAAAGCAAGCCTCTTTGGACACCAATGGGTACAGCAGCGACACTTTAACTTGATGAAGATGGTGAACCCTTGGATCAAAAAGAATATAGAAGCATGATTGAATCACTTTTGTACCTCACGACATCAAGACCAGACATACAATTCAACGTATGTCCTTGTGCATGATTTCAAGCTTCCCCACGTGCTTCACATCGTCAAGCCATCAAAAGTATTCTCAGGTACTTATATGGAACTCAAGAATTTGGCATTTTTCTTCCTTCTTCCTTGACCGTTACTTTGAAAGTTTTTTCGGATGCTGATTTTGGGGGTTGTAGGATTGATAGGAAAAGTACTTCCGGTGCTTGTCATTTTCTTGGTAATTCTCTTGTTGCTTGGTCCTCTAGAAAACAAAACTCAGTTGCACCATCCACAGCCAAATCTGAATATGTAGCTTCTGCTATCACTTGCTCACAAATTCTTTGGATTGTTCAAACTCTTAACGACTATGGGGTTGATCTAGATAGTGTTCCGTTGTTTTGTGATAACACTAGTGCTATTTGGATTGCTAAAACCCCCGTGCAACATTCTAGAACAAAGCACATTGACATTAGGTATCTCTTTTTCCGTGATAATATTGAAAAGGAAACATTGTGCTTCACCATGTAGATATCGAACAACAATTGACTGATATTTTTACAAAACCTTTGGATTTCACTTGTTTTTGTTACATTTGTAGTGAAATAGGGGTTATGCATCCTCATAGCTTAAATTGAGGGGGTGTTTTAAAACCTGGGAAGTCTATGCGTGAATCTGAATTTATAATAATATGAGCATAGTATTTCATACATATATGACTTTGTGATTCCTTTTACATGCTGAAAGTACTTACTACATTACTCGTGTTATACATTTTGTAGTTTTTGCCATGACTAGTAATTGGAATAATTACTTAAACTAAATCTGGTCATGATTGAACTTTCTTGCTATTTTGAACTTGTTGCATGCTCACAAGTGCTTTTAATCATGAAAAATTAATCAATCAAGTCTTCTCATGTTGAGATTTTATGATCAAATATAAATTGAGAAAAGATCAAGAGAATATGCATGCATCACACTTCTTCTTTTGGGATGGCTTATCATTGCACTTAGATATGAACTTGGAAGGAGTTGTGTATGACTAAAACCATGTCCTTATGCTTCTGATTGTCAAATGACATAGGCTTAACTTTGTTGGTTAGAATAAGGCAGATGCAACATATAATCTCTTGCAAATGTCATATGATCAAAATTTGTGCTTAAAAGAAAACAAAATTGCAGCCACAAGTATCATGCTTTCAAGTCTTAAAATAGTTAAGTTTGTGAGATCATGACTTGCTTAAATCGAAAATTACACTTGATTCCTAGCATGGCTTGCACTACTTTATGTATCTCATTGTTGTGATAGTCTAAGTTACTTGATAGTATGACTTGGATGAGCGTTGTTTTATATGTATATGTTATAATATGCTCATAACAATTAAAATTTCTTGTTTGTACCTTGCTGAATACATTGTCAAAGGGGGAGAAATTGATCACACATTGCACATATTCACAAGTGTTTTTGGCACAATTTTCTCAGGGGAGAATTTTTGTTTTTCTTCTCATTTTATTTCTGATTTACAAATGGGAAGAAATATGCATAGGGGGTAAATTTTGTTTTCAAAACATTTCATGTGAATAAGCCAATGTTCGGATTTTAAGTGGTGTTGCCAATGCATTCATCAAGGGGGAGATTTTGAGACTTATGTGTGTTGAATACATTGGCTATGAAGATAAAAGTTTTGAATACTGCCAAAACACCTTTTTAACAAGGTCCAACTCTAGGTCCGATGATAGGTCTGGCTTGTTTTGGGTAGCTCCTGCAAGGTTCGACTTGTTTTGGCTATGTTCGACTTCTTTGTCTAGGTCCGACTTATTTTGGATAGGTCCAACTTGCTGTGGCTATGTTCGACATGTTTTTGCTAGGCCCGACACAAAAGTGTAGCTTTGGTTAGCTCCAGCACTAGCTAGGTCCGACTAGCTTTGGTAAGCTCCGGCGCTAGGTCCTGCTAGCTTTGGTAAGTTTCGGTTCAAGGTCCATTAGCTTTGGCAAGGTTTGGAGTTTTATCGCATTGGTTTTGCTTTTAACTTGCAATGTTTCGATCTTGCTTTTTGGATTATGGAAAGCTTTCTTAGTATTCTTTTACTAAGTTTTTGGTGTGTTTTGGTGGTTATGGTTGATATCTTTTTGCTAAGTTATGCAACAGGCTTATGTGAGGTGCTCAAGTAAGGTGTTGTGGTTTCGGAACTAAGGAGAGTCAAGTCGAGGACTTGTGCTCGGAAGTATTGGTTGTTTATTCATGTGCAGGTTCTGCTTGAGTTCAAGACATGGCTGGTGATGGGATCCATTGAACTAGTCTTAGGGGGAAGATGAGGTTCAACAACCAAGTTCGGGAGGAATTATGGTTGAGTTGATCGGGAGGTCGCGCAACATGTTTGAATCAAGAACAATGCATATGAAGGTATCGTGGATGTCGTTGTAATTGCACATGAGCAAGGAGTGCATGGATGTGGCTACATGGTTCTAAGGTGCGATGAAGAGACGTGAACATAAAGAATTGGTCGGAAAGGTCCAACCGACTAGGTTATAGACTCAGGCTGCGGCTGAGTCGTGTTTGACTCAAATATGGAAAGATTTGAGTTGGTTATGACAGGATTTCATGTGGGTCACGAAGTTGAGTTGTTTTAGGAATGTGGGATACGTTCCTAAGGTGTTTGGAAGTCTTAAGATTGCTTCTATCTATGTATAGAAGAGTCTTGAGCAGTTATGGAAAGTTTCGATTTGTGAATTGAGTAGGATTAGAGTCCTAGTTTGAGTTTAGTTGGCTTTCGGGCTTGTTATATAAGCAAGGGAGGCCATAGCTCGTGGTCGATGACTTTGGGCTGTTCCTCTCGTATTCTATTGAATAAAAATCGTAGTTGAAAAGTACTTTTGTGCCTTGTTCGTCCGACTTGTTTTCTTCAAGTGTTCCTCATCGAGTTTCTGCACAGCACTACCTTGCTTCGGTGGTTTTATCATAACTCGAGTTTTACAGATCCAATTGACGTGATTCTTTTTTTTGTTGTGTGAGACCTATGTGTGCTGAATACATTGGCTTGTGATGAAAACATTGAATTTGATAATAAAAAGTTCTGAATTCTGCCAAAACACCTGTCAGTACCCCTGCGTACCAGGTACCTTTTGATACCGCAAGAAGTGCAAAAGAGTTCTACCCGTCAAAGTTGAAGGTCTCCTCAAGCCCCACATGTCATATTACATCGGACTCGCATCCCTCATATGGGTAGCTTCTGAGATTGACACGTGAAATGTAAATCCGGGGCTAAACTCGCAATGCAGGGAAGCTCTGCGATCAACACATGTATCATGACCCCGAAGCAAAACCCCAGCACAGGGAAGCTTCGGTGTTGACACGTGTATAGCGGTTCTGGAGCTACCTCCCCGCAAGGGGAAGCTCTGAAGCTTCCAGGTGTGGAGCCTCCGGACCTTCACCACCAACGAAGGCATTGATGGATCTCCTTTAGCACGGATATTCAAGGGACTATTAAAGCGGCAGTTACAGGACTTGAATACATGTCGTTAATGTTGTATTAACGACACTCGATCAAAGCACTGTTAATAGAGATAACACATCCATTAAGGCACATTATCACACTATTAACAATG
Organism: Tuctoria greenei; assembly: GCA_036927565.1. Classification (NCBI taxonomy): domain Eukaryota; kingdom Viridiplantae; phylum Streptophyta; class Magnoliopsida; order Poales; family Poaceae; genus Tuctoria; species Tuctoria greenei. The sequence goes on from JAYESD010000003.1 coordinate 111,994,023, forward strand.
CTTAATACTCATAGATAGTGTATTAGACTATTTAATACGTCAGGGACACATGTCGGGCCAGGCTAATGATGTAACAGTCTGTCCTTGGACTATAAAAGGACTGAGCCGCACGATACAAAAGAGGACTCCAGGCTGAGCCAGAGACTAGGCATTCTAGAAATTTACAATACGACAACACACACTCTATGTAGTAGGGTATTACTCTTAAGCGGCCTGAACCACGTAAATCTCCTGTGTCACCATCTTGCTCGTGATCTCTGAGTGCCCTGACAGAAACAAGAACCTCCGTGGGCTACCTTTGGTAGTACCGGGGGAAGTGTCGTTGCTACACTTCGACATTTGGCACGCCAGGTAGGGGGACTTCCCGAGATCTCAAGATGGTGAATTCCACTATAAGATCTTCCAACGGCAATCGTGTTGAACAACCTGCTAGAGGCAATCCCTCCAACGCACAACAGCCAGCGGGTGCCATTGTTTCGGCAGACATTATGGCATCACAGCCACCATCTGTTCCGGCAAACAATGTTAGGCGACAAGATGGGGCATCTACGTTGATCACTGCATCGACAAACAACAACCCTGAGCATGCGCTCATTGCTGTGCGAGATCTTCTACAACATCCACCACCTCAAGGGGGCACCTCAGGGTGCTATGGAATAATGGAGAGCAGATGTTGATCATTTGGTTGCAACTGCAGCTACTAGCATCAGCAACAAAGGTCCTCCCCCTTCAGGGCGAGCACCATCACAAAGACGGACCTTATCTGGCCGACTTGGTCCACAAGTCTCACAACGGAGGAGACGAGATGCATCCCAACAAGTGACTTTGCTGCCTCCCGAGGCACGACACACCCACACCATCACCAAGATTCTCACTCATGACCTGCGGTCAGAACTTGATCGCCGTTACTGGCAGCAAGACGACCGTGTCCATATCGAGCGTGCTCATGAGAGGTGAGAGGCTCGGGACAACCCTGCTTCTCAGGGAGTAGGAGGAGGCTGTTTTGCCCTGGCAATGCATTTACGCATGGTCAGATGGCCACAGAAGTTTCGGCCTCACATGCCGGAAAAATTCGACGGGGCTGTCAACCTCGCTGAGTTCCTACAAATCTACTCCACTGCTATACTGGCAGCGAGGGGTGATGAGGCTGTGATGGCCAATTACTTCCCGGTGGCTCTAACTGGGACTTCAAGGTCCTGGTTTATGAGTCTTCCACCCAACTCCATTAATAGTTGGGTGGAGCTATGTCAACAATTCACTGCCAACTTCGGGAGTTCTTACACTCGGCCTGGCACCGAATTGGATCTATTTGCTATAAAGCAAACATCGTGAGAATCCCTGCGATCCTTCATCCAGCGGTTTTCTCAGGTACGAAATAATATTCCTTCAATGTCGAGCTCTTCTGTTATCGTTGCTTTCAGACAGGGTGTTCGAGATAAAAAGAAAATTGGAGAAGCTAGCCATCAAAGAAGTCACTAGCGTCACCGAACTCTTCAGCCTAGCAAACAAATGTGCTAGAGATGCGAAGGGCTGTGAAATGCACTCCAAGCTAGCTCCGGAGGCCAACAAGAAGTCCTCCAAAACTGAAGCCACTACCACCAGTAGTAGCAAAATGAAGAAGAAGCCCAACGACAAGAAGAAGCTATCGGCCGGCGCACCATCCACTGCAGCTACTACAGCTCCGGGTGGCCGGGGTCCATGCTCCGAGAAACGACCTCGTCCTTCATCAAAAGACGGTAACAGTTCCAAAGCATGGTGTTTGATCCACAAGACGGACAGACACAGCCTGGAAGAATGCTGGGATGTCCAGAATCTTGCCAAGCACTATAACAAGCGCCGGGAAGAAGCTCCTTTCCGTCAGCGGGAAGGAAAACAAAAATTTGACGAAGCTCCAGCTGAGGAGGAGCTAGGTTTCCAGGATCCCAAGTAGGTCCTGAAAGCTGTCTACAACACTGTCGACGATGATTCTGATGTCTGTGACAATGAGCGCCGGAAGACCCTAAACACCATCAATGGTGCTTCTTGGGACATCACCTCTCGCCGCATCCTCAACACATTGCGGTGAGACATGGCTATGGCAGCTCCCATCGCTAGAGCAGAGCCTCATCGGAAGTGGATGGACACTCCCATCATTTTCGATGCTTCAGACTGCCCTCAAAACATGATCGAAGCTGGCCAACTCCCGTTGATGGTGTCACCCACCATTAACAATATTCAACTCCACCATGTAATGGTGGACGGAGGTTCAGTTCTAAACCTCATAAGCTTCAAAGCTTTCGTTAAGCTTCAGCTCCAGCCTTCGGACCTTCGCCCATCCCGACCTTTCTCTAGGGTAGGTCAGGGTACCATTACTCCTCTCGGTTCCATCACACTCCCAGTGACCATCGGGACTCGGGAGAACTACAGAACCGAGAAGTTGGTCTTCGACGTCGCGCAGAGTAGTATTCCGTTTAATGCAATTTTGGGCAGGCCAGCCTTGTACAAGTTCATGGCCGCCGCTCATTATGGTTACTTAGTGGTAAAGATGCCAACACCCACGGGCGTTCTCCAGATCCGTGAATATTGCACTGTAGAAGTTATTGCTTTAGAAGAACTCTATGCGCTTACCACGGCGCAAGAGGAAGCATCTGGTAAGGAGACAGCTCCGAACCCTCCGAGCATTCGTCATAAAGGCCCTACCTCCGCACCCCGTGTGCAACCAAGCGGTGACACCGACGTTCCCGTCAAAGTCGTCCAAATTGGTTGCGATGCTGCTTAGACAACCCGTATATCAGGAGATTTGAACAACAAATAGGAAATCACACTCATCACTTTCCTCTGGGCCAATGTCGACGTATTTGCCTGGAAACCATCACAAATGCCTGGGATCCCTAGGGAGGTGATTGAGCATAATCTGAGGATTTAACCCGACGCACGGCCTGTACACCAAAAGCTCCAAAAGCAATCAATCGAGCGGCAAAACTTCATCCGACTGGAAATAAAGAAGTCACTCGAAGCTGGATTCATCCGAGAATTCTTCCATCCAAAATGGCTGGCAAACCCAGTTGTTGTACCCAAGGCTGGCGGAAAGCTTCGGATGTGTATCGACTACACCACCTTAAATAAGGCATGTCCAAAGGATCCATTTCCACTACCTAGAATAGATCAGATAATGGACACCACCTCCGAGTGTGAGCTATTGTGTTTCTTAGATGCATATTCTGGATATCATCAAATCCAAATGTCTAAGGAAAATGAAGAGCATACTGCCTTCATAACAGTAGATGGATTCTACTGTTATACTGCCATGCCATTTGGTCTTAAAAATGCTGCTTCAACATTTGTGCGAGCTATGTACAAACATTTGGAGAGCTAATTAGAGACTTGTTGGAGGTTTAAGTGATGACATCGTAGTGAAGATCAAGAACAAGGAGTCACCCCTTGACAATTTACAAGCTGTCTTCGATAAGCTACGCACTACGCGCACCAAGCTGAACCCTGATAAGTGTGTCTTCGGGGTTAGCTCCGGGAAGCTTATGGGTTTTTTGGTGACTCACCGAGGAATTGAAGCAAATCCGGCGAAGATCAAGACCATAGAAGATATGCTGCCCCCAACCCGCATTAAGGATGTCCGGAAGTTAACTGGATGTCTAGCTGCACTCAACCGGTTTATCTCAAGACTGGCAGAACGGGCGCTACACTTTTTCAAACTCTTGAGGAATTTCGGACAATTTCATTGGTCTGAAGAAACAGAAAAGGCGTTTCAAGAGTTGAAACAACTCCTCACCACACTACTGATATTGGTAGCTCCGAATCCTGGTGAGCCTTTACTGCTTTACATCTCGGCAACCACCAAAGTTGTCAATATGGTCCTGGTTGCGGAAAGACTGGAGCCACATCCAGTCCAAGAACCCAGACCCCTCCGGGAGGGCCCGGAGTTAAATGAGGGCGTATTTGGGTCCCAGCCCCCAGACACGGAACCTCAAGACAAAATACTAGGAGATCAACCTCATTCACCTGAGGGGGTTCACCTGGCCGACCAAGACGATCTGGACCCTTCTAACAAGGTCTGGGTCGAACAAGAAGAAGTTTTAGACCCCTCTAGGAGGGGGGGTCCAAGAAACACAACATGAAGGACCGGACCCCTCCAGGAGGGTCCGGGTTGATGGAGAAGAAGCTCTGGGTCCTTTCAAAAGGGTTTGGTACGTCCAACGCCCCGTGTACTTCATTAGCTAAGTACTCCACTCAAAGCATCTAGGCCCCCATGAGGTATGGTTTCAGTGATTAATGACAACCATTGAATATTACTAATGAGTTTGTGGATGCAAGGTCTCTCATATAACTCATCACGCTTAATGAACTCTACACTTATATCATCTACTGCTCATTGGATATGATTGAAGACCCCTTAACAAATCATTCTATGAGGTCAATCGATTTTTTTGAAGATTAGAAGAAAAAGCTCATATGTCAAAATTATTCAACCAAAATTGACAACACCCAAGACTTGGAAATCATCAGAAGAATATTTCAAACCAATGTATAAGAGGTCACTCAAGCAAATTCCAAAAGAATCACTTAGAACAACTCGAAGCAGACAAAATCAACTCACCGGATCAACCGATGTTTCCAGAAAACAACACATCGGTTGAGTTGGTTTAGCAGAAGAAGAAGACCTTAGAGCTAAGTACTCACCGGGTCACCCAATGATGAAGAAAGTGTTATGTCGATCGATCATCACAGTAAGCAATTACTCTGGACCAAGTGTAACACTGGATCATTTGATGTACAACTATAACACATTGGTCAATCACTCCAGTAAGCATAAATTTTGAACCAATTCTGGATGAAGTGTCACCGGATCATCCGATGATGAGGCAAGTATTACATCGGTCTATCAACGGTGATATCTGACATAGTGACATCAGCTAATTTGGATTCGACCGATGACAACGGAAGGGAGAACATCGGATCATCTGGTGTTCGTAGAACAGTGATGTCAGCCTACTTTTCCAACGGCTATTTCGTGGAGGCTGGCTATTTATACCCCTTCAACCAGTCTATTCGACAAGTCTTGACAACCAGAGCTACTCTACACATTCTCAAGCATTCAAGACATTGAGCTACCACTTCTACATCATTTACACCACTTGTACACCAAGAGATAGGCTAGAACTTGCTAGAGATAGTGCTTGTGTGATTCCATTCTTGGTGATTGGAGTCTCTAGTATAGTGAGAGCTGTAAGGGAGTGTCTCTTGGTGATTGTACTCACTGTGTAAGAATCGGTGATTGGAGAGAGCCTTCCGGAGCTTGCCAAGACGGCTGTGGAAGCCCGGAGGATTCAACTTGTACGGGGCTTGAGCTCCACCTTGCCGAGGTTGGCGAACGGAGAAGTTTAGTGAAGATCCCTGGTCACGGTGACTTTGGAGTGGCTATACCCTTTGGTGGGTGCCACAATGTGGATGTAGGAAGATATTGACGATCTTGCTGAACCACAGGATAAATCTCCGTGTCTTCGTGTCTCCTCAGGAGTTTGCGCTTTCTTCCTCTACCCTTACTCTTATGCTTTTCATATACCGCAAAGTTACTATTCACTTGAATGCATAGGTTGTTTGCATAGGGAATTGGGCTTTTAGTAATTAAGTTTTTATTGCTCTAATTTTTTAAAAGAAGCCCAATTCACCCCCCCCCTCTTGGGCATTCGATCCTTACAATTGGTATCTGTCGGTACCCTAAAAACCATACACCCCCTGAGGTTACAAAGATCTCAAGGGAAGGACGTCTACTCAAATTGAAGACCCTCGGAGGCCCACTTGTCAGACATAACCGGACCTGCTTCTCCAACATGGTTAACCCCTAGGTTGCCACGTGTACTGCCAGACCGGAGCTACTACCCACAAGGGTGAAGCTCCGGGCTAGGTACCGAAACGGCACCTCCGGACTTAACCCCTGACCGAGAGAAGCTCCGGACCTGACACGTGCCAGGCCACCCCGGATCTTCCCGCTTCCCACAAGCAAGCTCCAGAGCTGCCACGTGTCCAAACGTCGGAGCTGGCCGCCTCAAACCTCCGGAAGACATTGTAACGACTCCGGATCTTCAAAGGATAGCCGCGGACTTCAAGAACCGATTAATTGTCATTAATTCCATGTTAATGACACTTAATCGGACAATCTTAACACCTGTAACGGCACTGTCGGAGCCCGTTATAGGGTTATTAACAACAATTAATCGTGTATCAATACTAGTAACCGCTGGGGCCACATGTCGGGCCAGGCTAACTTGTAACGGTTTGTCCTTGTACTATAAAAGGACAGACCGACGATACACGGAAAAAGGAAGAAGGCTCTCGAACGCTCTCAGGCACACACGCATTGACGTGAGCTTTCATACATAAACTAATACAACACCACACACCTATGGAGTAGGGTATTACGCTCAGGCGGCCCGAACCACGTAAACCACTGTGTCTCTCGTGTCCAATCGTGATTCACCTTCTTGAGTCTCCGCGCGCCCACACCGAACTACAAACTCCTTCAACACTTTAGTAGTGTCAGGAGATCTGCCGACTCCAACAGTCGACAGTTGGCGCGCCAGGTAGGGGCGCCTGAGATTTTCAAGAATGGTGAATTCTGCGGCTGGATCATCCAACGGGCAACCTGCTGCTCAGGCTGTCGGGGGCAATCCCTCCAACATGCAGCCACCAGCAGGAGCCTCAGCACCAGCAGGAGTCACACTCCCACCACCACCATCTTCTCCGGCAAAACGTGCCGGGCAACATGATGGTGCGCCGGCGTCACATACTGCGCCGGCAAGTCATGACAACCCAGAACACGCGCTCCATGCAGCGCGTGCTCTTCTCCAGCGACCACCACCTCCGGATGCATCTCAAGATGCCATGGAGCAATGGAGGGCTGATGTTGAGCATTTGGTCGCAGCAGCGGCCGAACGCCTCAACAACCAGGGTCCTCCTCCTTCAGGGCGAGCCCCGTCGCAGCGACGGACGTTGTCTGGAAGACTTGGTCCGCATGTCTCCAACAACCGAAGACGAGCTGCGTCACAGCAAGTGACGTCGTTGCCCTCTGGGGCACGACGCACCCATACGGTATCTCGGCTTTCGACACATGACCTCCGGGCGGAGCTTGATCGCTGATACCGCCAACAGGATGGCCGTGTCCATATCGAGCGAGCTCGAGAAAGACGGGATGCTCAAGACCTTTCTACTCTGGAAGGAGTAGGAGGAGGCTGTTCCGCCCTAGCCATGCACCTGCGCATGGTTAGATGGCCACAGAAGTTCCGGCCACACTTGCCGGAAAAATTCGACGGGACTGTCAACCCCGTGGAATTTCTGCAGATATACTCCACTGCAATCTTAGCAGCTGGAGGAAACGAGGCCGTAATGGCCAACTACTTTCCAGTGGCCTTAACTGGGACCGCCAGGTCCTGGTTTATGAGCCTTCCACCCAACTCTATCGACAGTTGGGAGGAGCTGTGCCGTCAGTTCACTGCCAACTTTGGGAGTTCATACACCCGACCGGGCACTGAACTAGACCTTTTTGCGGTCGTGCAAAAAGGGGGAGAATCTTTGCGGTCATTCATCCAGACGTTCTCTCAGGTACGCAACACAATCCCTTCTATCTCAAGCGCTTCTGTCATTGTGGCATTCAGACAGGGTGTACGAGACAAGAAGATGTTGGAGAAGCTGGCGATCAAAGAGATCACCAGCGTCACGGAGCTCTTCAGCTTGGCAGACAAATGTGCCAGAGCTGCGGAGGGCCATGAAATGCACTCCAAACCAGCCTTGGAGGATCACAAAAAATCCTCCAAAGAAGAAGTCGCTACCTCCGGGAGTGGCAAGAAGAAAAAGAAGACCAACGGCAAGAAGAAGCCGTCGGCCGGCACATCCAACGTTGCAGCCACTGCAACTCCTGGTGGCCGGGGGCCACGCCCCGAGAAGCGACCTCGACTGTCTTCCAAAGACGGCGGCAAATCCAAAATGTGGTGCCCCATTCACAAAACGGGCAGCCACAGGCTGGAAGACTGCCGGGAGGTCCAAAACCTTGCCGAGCGCTACAACAAGCGCCGGGAAGGGTCTCCTTTCCGACAGAGGGAGGGAAAACAGAAGGTTGACGAAGCTCCGGCTGAAGAGGAGTTAGGGTTTCAGGACCCCAAAAAGGTCCTGAAAGCCGTCTACACCTCCGTCGACGATGACTCCGACGTCTCCGACAACGAGCGTCGGAAAACCATGAACACCATCTTTGGTGGATCATGGGACATCACTTCTCGTCGTGTCATCAAGACTATGCGGCGGGATATGGCTGCTGTAGCTCCTACAGCTAGACCGGAGCCACATCGAAAGTGGATGGACACACCCATCACTTTTGATGCTTCGGAATGTCCTCAAAGCATGGTCGGAGCTGGCCAATTACCCTTGATGGTATCTCCCACCATCAACAACATCCAGCTCCATCATGTTATGGTGGATGGGGGTTCGGGGCTGAACCTTATAAGCTTTGAAGCTTTTACCAGACTTCAGCATCGACCTTCGGATCTTCAGCCCTCTCGACCATTCTCCGGAGTAGGTCCGGGGGCCATTACCCCACTCGGAGCTATAATTCTCCCCGTTACCTTCGGGACACGGGAGAAGTACCGCACCGAGAAGTTGGTCTTCGACGTCGCTTAGATCAACTTACCATTCAACGCCATCTTGGGTAGACCTGCCCTATACAAATTTATGGCAGCGGCTCATTATGGATACTTGGTGTTGAAGATGCCAACACCAGCAGGCGTTCTCCGGATTCATGGAGATCGCACCGCCGGAGTAACTGCTCTGGAGGAGCTCCATGCACTCACCACTGCGCAAGAGGAGGACTCCAGACAGGGGCAAGCTCCAAAACCTCCGAGCATTCGGCAACGAGGCTCAACCTCTGCTCCCCGTGTGCAGCCAAGTGGCGATACCGACATCCCCGTCAAAGTCGTCCAAATTGGTTCCGATGTCACTCAAACCACCCGCATATCGGGTGGGTTGAATGACAAATAGGAACTCGCGCTCATCACTTTCCTCCGGGCTAACGTTGACGTATTTGCTTGGCAACCGTCACAAATGCCTGGGATCCCCAGGGAAGTGATTGAGCACAATCTGAAGATTTACCCCGATGCTCGGCCTGTGCATCAGAAACCTCGGAAGCAATCTGTAGAGCGACAGAACTTCATCCGACAAGAAGTGAAGAAGTTGCTCGAAGCCGGATTTATCCGAGAAGTCTTCCATCCAAAATGGCTGGCGAACCCAGTCGTTGTGCCCAAGGCCGGCGGGAAACTTCGGATGTGCATCGACTACACCACACTGAATAAGGCATGTCCAAAAGATCCATTCCCACTACCTAGAATAGATCAGATAGTGGATTCCACCTCCGGGTGTGAGTTACTGTGTTTTCTAGACGCATATTATGGATATCATCAAATCAGGATGTCTAGGGAGGATGAAGAGCATACTTCATTCATCACAGTGGATGGATTGTATTGTTACACAACCATGCCGTTTGGTCTCAAGAATGCAGCTTCAACTTTTGTACGAGCTATGTACAAAACTTTCGAAGAACTCATCAGAGACATAGTGGAAGTGTACGTCGATGACATCGTGGTCAAAGTCAAGAACAAGGAGTCCCTCTTGGACACCTTGCAGGCTGTCTTCGACAAGCTGCGGGCCACCCGCACGAAGCTAAACCCAGACAAGTGCGTCTTCGGGGTTAGTTCCAGAAAGCTTCTTGGTTTCCTGGTAAGTCATCGGGGCATAGAGGCTAATCCGGCGAAGATAAAAGCCATTGAAGACATGCGGCCACCAACCCGCATCAAAGACGTCCAAAAATTAACTGGATGTCTAGCAGCCCTCAGCCGGTTCATTTCAAGACTGGCGGAAAGAGCACTTCCCTTCTTCAAGTTACTGAGGAAGTCCGGACCATTCCAATGGTCTGAAGAAGCAAAGAAGGCATTCCAGGAGCTGAAACAGTTCCTCACCACCCTACCAGTCCTGGTAGCTCCGAACCCTGGTGAGCCTTTGTTGCTTTACATTTCAGCTACTGACGAAGTCGTCAGTATGGTTCTGGTTGCGGAGAGACCGGAACTACCCAATACTCAGGAATCCAGACCCCTTCGGGAGGGTCCGGAGGTTCCTGAAAGCGGGTCTGGGTCCCAGCTCCTAGACTCAAACCCACAAGAAGCCACTTCAGAGGACCTGGACCCCTCTAAGAGGGTCCAGGTCATTTCTGAAGAAGCTCCGGGTTCCTCCACCCAGAACCCGGAGGTCCCCGAAGAGAGTCTGGACCCCTCCGAGAGGGTCCGGATCAATGAAGAGGAAGCTCCAGACCCCTCCGGGAGGGTCCGGACCATTCAGCTCCCGGTATACTTCATCAGTGAAGTGTTACGTGATGCCAATACTCGATACCTAGAGGTGCATAAACTGCTTTATGCAGTTCTTATTGCCTCAAGGAAGCTTCGACACTATTTCCAAGCTCACAAAGTCTCGGTGGTGACCTCATATCCACTTCGAGCGATCCTGCATAATCCCAATTCAACTGGGAATATTGCAAAGTGGGCAGCAGAATTGGCTGAATTCGATCTTGAATTCATTCCGAGACAAGCAATCAAGAGTCAAGCGTTGGCAGATTTCGTGGCAGAATGGACTCCCTCTCCATTAAACCCTGTGGGCCCCAGCGAGCAGAAGACGGAACCTCAAGTTCCAACCTTCACTAAGCCTCACTGGACCCTTTACTTCGACGGCTCCATGCAGAAGCAGGGAGCCGGAGCTGGAATCCTTCTCCTCGCACCAACTGGGGAGAAGGTGAAATACATGGTACACCTTGACTTCAAGGCAACCAACAACATGGCGGAGTATGAAGCACTCATCTATGGATTAAAGGTGGCACTATCATACGGTGTCAAGCAATTGCTGGTCAAAGGAGATTCACAACTCGTCATCAAGCAGGTGAAGGGTGAATGCTCCTGCAATAATCTCCAGCTGGTTGCTTACCTCCTTGAAGTCCAGAGGCTTCAGAAGGACTTCGAAGTCCTAGACCTTCACCATGTTCAGCGTGCTCACAACGCTGAAGCTGACGAACTCTCGACCAAGGCGTCAACTGGAGCTCCGGCTCCTGATGGAACCTTTGTCCGGAGGTTGTCAAAACCCACAGTTCAGCCTGCCGAACTGAACGAAGGGGGCGAGATCAGCATCCCGAAGCTGACGGTCCCGATGGCCCTGTTACCATGGCAGCCATCAAGGGTCATAGGTGCTGCCGGAAGCTCCGAGCAACCCAGCACGCAAGACTCAAATGCTCAAGTCAGTTCCGATGCATGGATCTCGGAGATCCGGAGCTACTTGAAAGACAACATCCTTCCTGACGATGATGTATCCGGTGATCGGGTAGTCAGATTGGCTAAAAGATACACGTTGGTAGAAGGGGATCTCTACCGACGCGGTGCCAACGGCATCCTAATGCGGTGCATCACAAGGGAAGAAGGCTGCGAGCTCCTCGCAGAAATCCATGGAGGCGAGTGTGGGAACCACGCTTCTTCCCGCACGCTGGTCGGAAAAGCCTTTCGGCACGGCTTCTACTGGCCTACAGCGCTCCAGGATGCCACTGAGCTGGTGAAGAAATGCAAAGCATGCCAATTTCATGCAAAGCAAATTCATACACCTGCTCAGTCCTTACAAATGATACCTCCCACATGGCCTTTCGCTGTGTGGGGGATGGACATCTTGGGACCCTTCCCTAGAGCCGTCGGAGGTTACAAGTTCCTGTACGTCGCCATCGACAAGTTCACCAAGTGGCCGGAAGCAACTCCCGTTGTGACGATCAACAAACAATCTGCAATCAATTTTCTACAATCCATCGTGAGCAGATTCGGAGTCCCAAATAAGATCATCACTGATAATGGGACTCAATTCACAAGCTCCGCATTTCAAGGATATTGCGAAGACCTCGACATACAAGTTTGCTACGCTTCCGTAGCTCATCCTGCCAGCAATGGACAAGCCGAGAGAGCAAATGCAGAGATCCTTAAAGGACTCAAAACACGCACTTATGAGCGCTTGAAAAAGCACGGAGCCAATTGGATCGAAGAGCTTCCGCCCACTCTATGGGCCAACAGGACTTCTCCAAGTCGGGCAACCGGAGAAACACCCTTCTTTCTGGTGTACGGAGCTGAAGCGATCCTTCCTCCGGAAATCACCTTGGGTTCCCTCCGAGTCCGGACCTTCGACGAAGCCGCGCAGGACCAGCTCCGGCGCGAAGACCTAGACCTCCTCGAGGAGGGAAGGTGCCAAGCAGCTGTTCGGAATGCCCGATACCGCCAAGCTCTACGGCGCTATCACCAGCGGCATGTACACAACCGACAGCTCAAGGAAGGTGATCTGGTGCTACGGAGAATACTATCCAGAGAAGGGCAAAACAAACTCTCCCCCGGCTGGGAAGGGCCCTTTCGAGTGATCAAAGTATCCCGTCCCGGAAGCGTTCGCTTGGCTACCAAGGATGGGACACCTCTCCCAAATCCTTGGAACATCGAGCACCTCCGTAATTTCTACACTTAATTCCACGGAGGTGAGTCTTAAGTAACTTGAAATGTATGTTATAGAGTCATTGTACAGAGTCGGGTAGTTCCTCCGGGAGAGCAGCCGGACCTTTCCCGAAAGGTTTGAAAAGCTCATGCAACACTTGACACAGTCTCCGGACTAAAAGTGTGGCTAACTACCCTGGGTCAAACGAGAAACCAAACACACTTAGCCTGGTTCCGTACCCTAAGAGTGTACTTGTTTCCCCTGTACCCCGGACCTATAATGAAAGACATCTTCATGTGAAATAGACTCCACGTGCATTCATTTTTGCATAGGCTTGACATTTTAATTTTTCTCTTTCTTGTCTATAACAGAAACGTGCAATTCTTAAGAAGTTCTAGTTTGACCGGTTTACATACGATTCGAGTTGAATTGTCAGATTTTTTGGATTTAAATATCGTCTGTGGCCAACTCGCCTGAAAGCCGCCAAGCCATTCTAGGGCCGGAGTGTGCTATCGACTTAGCCTGGTCAAGCACCCTAAGTACGCCACTCTACCTACATCTCGGAAGGCCAAAGTAAGGTGGGTCCATGGACAATTGGATCTAAAAGAAAAGACAATTCATCCAGTCATATTAAAAGTCGTGTTCAACTTAAAATTTTCTTGAGAACCGTAAGCCGCGACGACGTTATAGACAAGGAACGAATTTTACTATTTTTCTTGGCTTAAGTGTGCAGGAAAAATGAACCCTACGTTGATGGAGAAAAACCGGAGCTAACCAAGCTCCGACTCCCACCAGGGCGTCAACCGTCGGCGTTGACTAAAAGATGGTGAGAAGACCCCATCACTGGAGTCTGTTGCCAACAAACCAAGTGTGGCAAAGGTCATTGCCGGAGCTGCTAAGCTCCGACACCTTGGAGTATTAACTACCGACGCTCAACGTGTTGATAGAGGCTATTGCCGGAGCTACTAAGCTCCAGCGATGGACAGTGCCGGAGCTTCTAAGCTCCGACAACTTCAGGGGACCTTCACTATCAAAAACTTCGGACCTAAATTCCACAAGTTCGAAGCAAATTCGTCTTCAACAAAACTCAACATCCTTTTGGTACATGTCAACAATCAAATTGTGCACATCTACCAGGGGGCCAAGTGAAGATAAAGATGTTGAAGACAAAAAAAAAATGAAATTCGCAAAAAATTGGGGATTTCATTTCATCTGAAGATCGGAGATTACATCTGGAGACAAGGGATTACAAAATTGAGGAAGAAGAGAAGATACAAGTAAAGGCTAAAAGAGACGGTCCTAGACCCTATGGAAGAACTCGGCGACCTTCTGGGCGACCTCCGACACGCAGGCTCGGGTAGCTTCGCCTTATCCTTCGACGGGGCCTTCAAGCACCGGGTCCAGAGGAAATCGAGGGTTCCGACTGGTGTAGCACGTCAACACATATTCCGTGATGTTCCTAGCCAGGGATTGCCCCTCGACCTCCAGCTGGTCCGCGATGACGTCGCCCACCTTGGAGAGCTTGCTGCCTGCGGGGCTCAACGCTTGCAACGCAAGGTCCGGCTCCAGCTCCGGATCATCCGGGTGCACGGGGCTGAAACCCATCGGCGTCAGCGCGTCGTCGGCCTTGCCCAGGAACTCCCAAATCTGCAGGGAGTCCGCCTTCCTCAAGTTCTTCATCTCTTCCAGGGATCTCCGGGCCGCCGTCAGCTCCGAATTCTCCCGGGCGAGGTGCTCAACTTCTTTGGCGTTTTGCTGGATCTTCGCAGCAACCCGCTTCTCAAGTCTTTCGAGCTCCTCCTCCCAGAGGTGGATCTTGTTCCGGCGGTCGACCAGGTCCTTCTCCCTAGCCTCCACTTTCTTCTCCCTGGCGACAAGGGCACACTCGTATTCGTAGAGTTCCTGCCCCCGCACCCAGGTCTTCTCCTCTTCCTCGAGGCAGCGCTCTTCCAATTTCTTAGTGCGCTCCTCGAGGCCCTTGTCCGCCAGAGCTGTTTTCTCGGCGAGCTCTTCTTCCCGTCGCAAGACGTCATCCCGTAGCTCTAGGAGTTTTTGCTCCTCGTCCTTGAGCCGTCTTTCCCTCCCTTCAAGTGCCTCTCGGCGCTTGATGAGTGCGGTGCTGATGGCCTCGAGCTGATCAAACCGAGCATTGGCCGCGTCGTTAGCAGCCTTAGCTCGGTCGTGGAACTCCCGGGATTGAGCATCGAGGGCGTGAGTCATGCTCTCCCTCTCGTCCAGCAGCTTATCCCAGAGCTCCAGGCGGATCGTCTCCCGCTTGATCCACTCCTTGTCATCCGCAAGCCTCGACTGCGCCAGCTTAGTCTCGAAGTGGAGCCGATTACGCCACCGCCTAAGGGTTTGGCGCTCCTCTTCAAGAGCCTTGCTGTCATGGAAGAAGGCCAGTTGGACCTGACGTAGACTGGAGCAGGCGTTGTCGATGGACATCGACAGCGAGATGGGCTCCGGACCTGCTGGGATCTCTTCCGCTGGTTCCAGCGGGTCTTCACATACAAAAATTGGGTCCCACTCTACGAGAGTGGAACCCTGAGCTTCCAAAGCGCTAGGGCCTTCCTCCGGGATGACCTCAGTCGCCATCGAAGAAGGTCCCGCCGCCAAGTCTTCATTTGCCCCCTCAGGCTGGGGGCCGGCGACTTCGTTCAGGCACTCTGGCTCTGCCACAGGTACCATCGACGTCGTCGCCTCCGGAGCAGGAGCCGCTACTGGCTCCGGCCGGGACACCTCTTCTGAGGGAGGCTCAAGCTCCCTCGCCTCTTTAACCGCCGGCTCTGTGACCGGCGCTCCAACAATCACTGGCTCTGCGGCCGGAGCTTCGCAAGTAACCGGCTCAACTGCCAGAACTACTTCGACTTCCGGCTCGCATGTCGGGGCTTCAGCCACCTCCGGCTCAATCGCCGGGGCTTCAGCATTTTCCGGCTCCGAAGCCGGGACTGTTACTTCCTCCGACTCAACAGCCGGAGCTTCTACTACTGCAGCACCAGGACCCGAAGCTTCCACTTCCGGGACGGGTGCCGCTGGCGCATCTTCATTCCCGTGGTCCGGCGCTACCACGGGAACTTCTGGAGACGAGTCGAGGTCCATGACCACGACAGCCGGCGCCGGAGCTGTCGCAGCCTCCGCTTGGGGCGGCACCGGGACTGGAGCAGAAGCCCTCGCAGCCTCAGACACTGTGGCTGAGGGTGGAGCTTCACTCCCCTTCTTGGGAACGCTGCAGATGAAGAACGAAGAAATTGAGCAAACAGATGCTACAATTAAAAAGTTAATCGAGGTAAAAAAGAAAAATTACCTTGGGAGGCTCCCGCACCAGCTTGCGTGGAACCTCTTTCCCGGACGATCCGGGCTGGCCACGGTCGGCGTAGGAGCTCCGGGAGGACTCCCAGGACTTGCCACAGCCGCGGGCGTTTCCCGGGTCGGAGCTCTCCTTGATCGGGAGGAACTCCTGGACCTGGAGGCCCTCACCGCTCCAGATGCCGGAGTCGCGCGCCCGGAGCTAGCACCACAGGAGGGATCCACCACGGGGACAGTCACACTTCGGGAGGATCCCACCGCCGGAACAGTAACGTCCCGGAAGGACCCCACCACGGGGACAGTCGCCACGGCGGCGGAGGATCTTCCTTCCTGGGGAGGGGGAACCGGGGGGGAAGTGGCAGGCCCGATGGACCTTCCGTCAGCATTTCGCAGCTTCCTCTTCCGGCTCTCCGGCTCCTCCGCCAGCTCCTTGCCCTTGCCGATGACCTCAGCTCTTGGCTGTGGGACAGGGGCGGAGCCGTCTTCGGACAACCCGGGGATCGCCAACCGGGTGGTTGATCTTCTCTCGACGACACCAAGGTCGTCAAGCGCGGGCATCGTCCGCCGGAGCTCCCTGCTGAACTCAACTTCCACGTCCAGAGGGAGGAAGGCCGGCGGCGGAGTCAAGTAATCTCCTTCAACGTCGATGCCGTGCTGGAATTTCTTGAGGTGAAACTCCAAGGTCTTCCCCACCATGCTGGACTTCAACCCGGTCTCAACCCGGTCCTCGTCCATCACGCTGTTGAGGGCCCAGGCGAGCTTCTCCCTCCTCTTCAGCGGCACCCACCTGTTGGACAGGAAGTTGCAGAACACCGCCTGGGGAGTCAATCCTCCCTCCACACATTGGCGGATCCTGGTCAGGACAGGGTCGAAAGCTTCCGCAAGCACCGGAACTTCGCTCCATACTGACGTGTCAATGCCGGGCAGACCGTCTGGCAACTCCAACCGCTCATGCTCCTCCACCCGGACGACTATCCAATCTTTCTTCCAGTCATCCCACTTCCCAGAAGGGAATGACCGGAGGTACTTGAATGGGCACTTCTTGCGCTTCACGAAGTAGTAGAAGCCAAGATACTCATTGCTTCGGCCGGTGGTGTGGACGGTGAAGAAGGTTCGGAAGAGCTCGATGCAGGGAGGGATGCCCACCCACATCTCACAGAAGTGGACAAAGATGGACACAAGGAGAATGGAGTGAGGGCCAAGGTGGTACAGCTGCAGACCATAGAAGTCCAGCAACATCAAGAAGAAAGAAGAAAACGATGGGATCAGCCCCACCATGGCGTACGAGGAAAAGTACACCATCTCGCCAGCGTGCTCCTTTTCAAAGGGGAGCTCTCCGCCGGCGCGGACCGAGCGGTTGAAGAAGTCCGAAGACCACCCCATGAGGGCCCGGACCTTCTTCAGATCGCTGTCAGTCTTCAAGCGACTCTCACGCAGACCCAACTCCATCGCAGCACAGCTAGGCAAGAGAAGAGGAGCAAAGTACGAGTTGGGAGTTTGAGCGCAAGAACAGATGGGAAGCGTAAAGAACTCCCGACGGTGCGCTTTCCTTCTTAAGTAAGCCCTCACAACGCTTGGATGGAAACTGCAGGGGAGTCAAGGATACTACTCAAGAATTCAACCCTGCCGATGACAAGAGGGCCCGGGACCACCCTGACGATCAAGTCGAGGCTCTTACCCAGGCGAACAGTTGTCATCACGAGGCGGGAAACCCAAAGACGGCGACCTGACAAGGCGTGCGGAACCGATACGGTTTTCGTATCGGGAACCGGCGACCTTCAATTGCGAGAGATCCGCACGTCAAAGATCTTATCTGCCGCCTGAGGTGCGCCACGCGTCGGGATTTAACCGTAAAGCCCCGCCAATGGCACCTCCGAAGACCCTTGAAGACCCAGTTCAAGAGTCGCGAGTATGGACCCACCTCCGACGGAATGACTTCACCCCAGTGACTTTCCCCGGAGGTAGGTCCAGGGGGCCACTGTCGGTACCCTAAAAACCATACACCCCCTGAGGTTACAAAGATCTCAAGGGAAGGACGTCTACTCAAATTGAAGACCCTCGGAGGCCCACTTGTCAGACATAACCGGATTTGCTTCTCCAACATGGTTAACCCCTAGGTTGCCACGTGTACTGCCGGACCGGAGCTACTACCCACAAGGGTGAAGCTCCGGGCTAGGTACCGAAACGGCACCTCCGGACTTAACCCCTGACCGAGAGAAGCTCCGGACCTGACACGTGCCAGGCCACCCCGGAGCTTCCCGCTTCCCACAAGCAAGCTCCGGAGCTGCCACGTGTCCAAACGTCGGAGCTGGCCGCCTCAAACCTCCGGAAGACATTGTAACGACTCCGGATCTTCAAAGGATAGCCGCGGACTTCAAGACCCGATTAATTGTCATTAATTCCATGTTAATGACACTTAATCGGACAATCTTAACACCTGTAACGGCAGTGTCGGAGCCCGTTACAGGGTTATTAACAACAATTAATCGTGTATCAATACTAGTAACCGCCGGGGCCACATGTCGGGCCAGGCTAACTTGTAACGGTTTGTCCTTGTACTATAAAAGGACAGACTGACGATACACGGAAAAAGGAAGAAGGCTCTCGAACGCTCTCAGGCACACACGCATTGACGTGAGCTTTCATACATAAACTAATACAACACCACACACCCGTGGAGTAGGGTATTACGCTCAGGCGGCCCGAACCACGTAAACCACTGTGTCTCTCGTGTCCAATCGTGATTCACCTTCTTGAGTCTCCGCGCGCCCACACCGAACTACAAACTCCTTCAACACTTTAGTAGTGTCAGGAGATCTGCCGACTCCAACAGTCGACAGTATCAGAGCAAGGTTGCTCATTGGATCATTCTAGCTTCACCGCTAGAGAGCTAAAATGGCCAAGAATGGGGGTTCGGTTCCTATCTTCGAGGGCAAGAACTTTGCCTATTGGAAAGCACGCATGCGTGCTTATATAGATGCTATTGCTCCCGAGGTTTGGGAAGCGACCCATGCGGGGTTTGGTGAGCATAACTATGTTGGTGATCAAATCAACTGGGATGCTAAAGCTAGAAATGTTATTTATGAATGCATTAATAAAGATGTATTTGCTAGGATTGCTAGCAAAGAAAAAGCTTGTGAAATTTGGGCGTGCTTGATTCAAATTCATGAGGGTTCTTCTCGTGTTAAAGAACTAAAATATCATATGCTTAAAGCCAAATATGATGAGTTCAAAATGCTACCTCATGAAAATGTCAATGAAATGTTTTCTCGCTTGAATGTGCTTATTGAGGAAATTAATGCTCTTGACATTGCTTCTCTTGGCAAGGGACTCATGAACCTCAAGATTCTTATGCTCCTTCCCAAGCCAAAGTACAACATCATCAACTCTATGCTTCAAAAGGAATCTCTTGATCACATTGAAGTTTTGGAACTTATTGTAGAGATTCATGCTCATGAGATGAGTGTACTTGGGATGATGGAGGAATCATCTTCAAAAACAATTGCTCTAAAGGCTTCCACCAAGAAAACAAGTCTCAAGAAAAAGAAAGTGGTTGAGCCTAGCTCAAGTGAAGAAGAGCAAGCATCAAGTGAAGATGAAGATGATGAGCTTGCATTGATGATGAGAAAGTTCTCTCGCTTGAACTCCAAGATTACCAAGAAGGGATACACCTTTGATCCCAAGAAGAAAGCTTTCCTACCAAGGAGAGATGACAACAAGACTTGCTATAATTGTGGTGATCAAGGCCACATCTACTATGATTGTCCAAAACCGGACAAAAGAAGAGAGAACCACAAGGGCAAGCATCACAAGCTCGAAGATAGTGAGGATGATGAAGAGGACAAGCCCAAACCAAGATTCTTTGGGAAGAAGAAAAATTACAAAGGAAAGAAGGCAAAACTCTTCCCAAAGAAGAGAAAAAGTGAATGTAGGCCTAGAGGGGGGGTGAATAGGCCTTTTTGAATTTTTCTCGGTTCCTGTAACACTCAACAACACAGTCAATACCAGAGATATCGGACTAGTCCGGTAAAGTGCGAACTAGTCCGGTTTTCACAGGCTAAGTTGATCAAGTTCAGTCAATTTGATTGATTCGTTAATGTAGGCAGCGGAAATATAGACTTAAATGATAGTTTAATAGTTGTATGTCAATTTCTATAACAATTAAGGCTCTTGTTTAACAAATTAACTCTAATTGAACAAAATGAATCAAACCCTAGATTAAGTTTATCAATTAAGATGAAGAACACAAAAGGACAAGACACAAGATTTATCCCGTGGTTCGGCTACCACGAAGGCAACCTACATCCACGTTGAGGAGACCACAAAAGGACCGGGTCTTCTCCAACCCTTCCCTCGTCGGATCGCCACGAAGGCCAATCCTCTTCCACTAATCACAAAGGGGTAAATAACCAAGTTGAAGGGGCGTTCTCACACGTTGAGAGCTCCCTTGATTACAACTTACAAAGCCACCAATAACACACTCGAAAATTACAAATTGAAACGCAAGAGTGTGTTAGAGAATCAAACCAAGATCTCAATGATGTGTGCCAAGTGTCTCTCCAATGATCTAGAAGTGATCTTTAATAGATTGATCGATTTTGCACTTAATTTCGTGAAGAGAGGTGGTTTTTGAGTCTCTTTGGAGGTGTGACGGCGCTAGGGTTCGAGAGATTGTGAAAGTGGGCCGTGCACCTCTATTTATATGGGGTTTCTAAAAGTGACCGTTAGGGTTTAGAAAGATCGGACTAGTCCGTGGTGGTCACCAGACTAGTCCGGTGTGCTGTGTGTAGCAAACCCTAAGTGTCCAGGAATATCGGACTAGTCCGTTTGAAAACGGACTTGTCCGATTTCGCTACTGGAAATCTCCGGACTAGTCCGATTGCCATCGGACTTGTCCGGACACATGAAACCCTAAGTGTTTAGAATGACAAGTCTGCACTTGGAGGACTTGTCCGATTTAGATCAGTGTGTATATCGGACTAGTCCGTGTAGACACCGGACTTGTCCGAAGTGGATCAGAATGAATATCGGACTAGTCCGGATTACAACGGACTTGTCCGATTTTGTGTGACTTGTGCATTGTGTTGAGGACTAGTACGCATCGGGGAGGACTAGTCCGAAGTGAATCAGAATGATATTGGACTAGTCCGGTGGGGACCGGACTTGTCCAATCTAGTGCAGAATGTGATATCGGACTAGTCCGGCTATTTTCGGACTAGTCCGGTCCTGTATAACTTTGTGCATTGTGTGTGTGTGCTTGAAAGTGATTGAGCTCTTGGATGTGTTTCCTTAACACACTCCATACATAATAAACTACTATTTTCTTCTCCTTGAGCTCACATTTACTTTGCTTCTCATTTCCCTTCTTTTTGGCATTTTGCTCATTTTTCATCATTTGCCTGCATTCATCTCAACAAAAGGATTAGGATCCCAATTGCTTGTCATAAATCATCCAAAACCCACAAGGGAGTCCAAGATGCACTTTCAATCTCCCCCTTTTTGGTGATTGATGACAACTAATTGAGATTTCACAAACTAAGGCAAAAATTTGAGATTTTCATAAAGTTTGCACATATGACTCAAGAATACATCAAGCAACAAGAGAATTATTCATATGTGCATTCTTTATGGTGGGATGCATACTAAGTGCATGAATACATTGAGAATGACAGAATTTACATTAATCAACCGATACAAAGTGCATATGACATTCCAGGAGCAAAAATGCAGTTTTCATCACATACTCGCAAATAAATTGAGCAATTCATCACAGGACCAAACTTAATAGGAAAATAGAGTTAAACTATTACAATCACAAATAAAAGATAAAGAGAACTCTCTCCTCGCACCCTACCACAGCTAAAGCTAAGACTCCCCCTCAATCTCTCCCCCTTTGGCATCAAGACACCAAAAAGAAGGAGAGGAGGGTCCTGGGGTCTTCACTCTTCACTGTCGGTCCTCTCGTCATCGTCTTCATCTTCTTCGCTTTCCGCTTGACGAGGAGGAGAGGGAGGATGAGGAGCAGAGCTGCTCGAGCCCCCAATGCCAAAGTAGGCAAGCTCGGAGGGGTTCAGAGGCCCGAGCTCGGTGATGTCAAGATCATAATCTTCAGAAATTACTGGAGATCTAATGGGGTTGATCTCCAGCTTTTCACTTAGTTGCTTCACGTTGGCTTTGATGTATCTCATATCCTCCTTCCTCTTCTGATTGAGTTTATGAAGCTTTACTTCAGTCTTCTTGCAGGAGGAGAATATGGCGGTCAGGTACTTGAGGATCCCACTAGCTGATCCTCTCTAAGGGGCTTCCCTGGAGGTAGGGACAGCCTTGGCAGCATCTCCTTCTCTTGCCGGTGCCTCAGGACTTGAGGCCGGCGAGGGAGCAGCCTGGACACTAATAGGCTGAGGCTTCTGAGGCCTCAGAGGAGTGTGCTCCACATCCTTCACGAACTCAATACCTGTGACTTTCTCAATCATAAACATTAGGTAGGGAGCATAGCCACAGGACCTATTGGGGGTGCTTGAGATGTTGACCATGTCATTCCATATGTAATCTGCAACATCAAACTGCCTCTTCTTGCTTATGACCCTCATTAGAGTCCGGAGGTAGCCCTGTACACTCCCTGCATCCCCATCCTTGGGGGCAATGGTCTTCCGAAGAACTCTGTTCAGGACCACAAAGAAGGGATTCATGTTCTTTGTGGAGGGAGGAACATACTTAGAGTTGGGCTCATACATGAACTTCATTCCATCCCTCTCAATGACCCCTATGTTGTGGATGATCAGCCTGTCATTGTTAGAGGTGTCCAGATGAAGCAGATTATTGAAGTCCTCTTGAGTGATACTATACTTGGATCCGTGGGTCATCCAAGTCACACTCTCTTCATCTTCACTCGAGAAGTGGCACGTTGCATAGAACTGTGCAATCACCTCATCATTCCAGTTATGCCTGAAGGCAAAGAGATCCTTCAGGCCATGCCTCTCAGCTGCTGCAATAACTTCATCAAAAGCTGAGCACTTCTTCTTCTCTAGGTAGGCCCAGTCAATCCACTGACTGCGCACCACCGGAGTCTTCATTGGCAGGTAAACCAGCCTGTAGAAATCTGCATGGAAGTTTGTCCAAAACCTTCCATCAGCTGCCTGCTTTTGCCTTGCATAGCAATCAATGCTTCTGAGCTTGGCTGCCAAATCGCTGCCTTTCCCATTGAATTTCTCTTCATTGGGGTCCCGGACCCCTTCCCTAGGAGCATGGAGCTTCAAGGGCCCAACTGGCCCCGTTGCTACTCCCTTGCCCTTTCCTTTTGCTTGACGAAGGACGCTTGTAGACGGAGCAGCCTTCGAGGCGGCCTTCTTGACACAAACCTTCCTCTGAACTTGGGGAGGGGAAGTAGCAGGCTCGGAAGGTCTTTCTTGGCGTTTCTTGCCAAGTCCCGCTGAGGACCGAGGTGCCACCTCGTGGTCCAACTCGGCCTCAAAGTCGGAGATCTCCTTGTCGGAGCTCGACATGATCTGAGAATGATTGAGCAAGAATAATGACAAGATATACAAGGCATTGGTAAGGCAAGATAGCAATGGATGGCATTAAGGAATTAAGGAATTAGGTTTCAGGTTCAGAAACATCGGACTTGTCCGGTGCTCAGGCACGGACTAGTCCGGGGTACCGGACTTGTCCGTGTATGGACAAGTCCAGTGTTCATCCTCAAAACCTAACAGATTGGTCAAGGGATGATTCCTAATGCAAATCTAGTCTAGCATACACGTAGTACATCAAATAAGCATGTATATAGTGAAGGATGCTAGGCTATACGATCAACAATGGAGAAAAACAAGATTTCTAGGGTTTTGAAGAAATTTACCGAAGAAATCGATGGAGGCTCGAAGTGTTGGGGTTTGGAGGTCGGACTAGTCCGATAGCTTCAATCCCCAAGAGGTCAAGCTCGATCTCCGCCCAAATGTGGACTTTTTCGACGGAGGGAGGAGAAAATCGCCTTGGGAGCTCGAGCGCAAGAGAGAGGAGGCGTGAGCAAAAGTGGGGATGAGGAGATTAGGGTTTGGTGGCGGCTAGGGTTATGGACACGAAAAATCGGACAAGTCCGGACATGACCGGACTAGTCCGAAGTCATCCAGAGACCTATATCGGACTAGTCCGTGGTATATCGGACTAGTCCGGCCTAACCGGCACTCTGTGGACTAGTCTGCATGGGCGGACTAGTCCGGGTAACCACGGACTAGTCCGTGGTCACCAGGAAAGAATTGCATAGCCCATTCATATATATTTGAAGGTTCAATAATAGAGAATAGAGAGGCAAAACAAATCAAGTAATCTTGATGAATTTGACCAGTAAGCATACAACAATCATACGATGATCAAAATTCATCAAGATCTAATAATTGACATAGTTTTTCGACAGAAAAATGGAGAGGGATGATTTTCACAATTTAATCAACATTTTGAAGCAATCATACAGGTATGCAACTTTTCAAGCCACACTCCGAGAATCAAGAATATTTAGCTCATTTCGGAGTTCACAAAAACGCTTTTCATCAAGTGGCTTGGTGAATATGTTGGCCAATTGTTTTTGGGTGTTGACATGTGAGATGGTTATGTCTCCTTTCATGGAATGGTCTCTCAAGAAATGATGTATTATGTCTATGTGTTTAGTCCTAGAGTGCTCAACTGGATTGTGGGCTATTTCAATGGCACTCTCATTATCACAAAGAAGAGGAATACGGTTCATATTGTAACCATAATCCCTTAGAGTTTGTCGCATCCAAAGGAGTTGTGCACAACAACTCCCGGCTGCAACATACTCTGCTTCGGCTGTGGATAATGCAATGGAATATTGTTTCTTAGATGACCAAGAAACTAAAGATCTTCCTAGGAATTGGCATGTGCCAGAGGTGCTTTTTCTATCAACTTTGCACCCGGCATAATCTGCATCGGAGTAACCAATGAGATTGAATTTGGAGCCTTTTGGGTACCAAAGACCAAGGTTGGGTGTATGAACTAAATATCTCAAGATTCTTTTTACGGCTGTCAAATGACATTCCTTGGGGTTGGCTTGAAATCTTGCACACAAACATACACTTAACATAATGTCTGGCCTAGATGCACATAAGTAGAGTAAAGATCCAATCATGGAGTGATATACCTTTTGGTCGACGCTTGGTCCATCTTCATTGAGATCCAAGTGGCCATTCGTAGCCATGGGAGTCTTTATGGGCTTTGCCTTGTCCATGCCAAACTTCTTGAGTATGTCCTGCGTGTACTTGGTTTGGCTTATGGATGTTCCTTCCCTTTGAATGCATTGGTGTACTCTTGGGTGTGGCACTTGGAGAGTTGTGTGTTGGTGATCATTTTCTTCTCCCCCTGAGTGGTTGCCCTCGTTGATTTGTTGATCATCTTCATATTCTTGTGATTGATCTTGTATAGAAGCTCCCCCTTGATTGTTGATCTCCTCTCGTGGTTCACTTTCCTCTTGTATTTGTGATGATGACTCTTGTGGTCGAACTTCGCCTAGAGCCATTCTATTCAATGCTTGATAAGGAGCTTCTTCTTTACCGGTGAGTAGCTCATAAGGAGTCTTCTTGAGTAGTCGATGAAGGTAGAGTCGATTTGCGGCATGGCAAGCGGTGTTAATTGCTTCTGCCCAAAATCGATCCGAAATCTTGTATTCTTTGAGCATTGTTCTTGCCATCTCTATGAGCGTACGGTTCTTCCTTTCGGCAACTCCGTTTTGTTGTGGAGAGTATGGTGCTGAAAATTTGTGCTTGATTCCCTCCTCATCAAGGTACTCCTCCACTTGTATGTTCTTGAATTCCATGCCGTTGTCGCTCCGAATACTCTTGATCGATAGTGAGAACTCGTTTTGCGCTCTCTTGAAGAATTTCTTGAGTGTCCCTTGTGTTTCTGACTTGTCATGCAAAAAGAACACCCAAGTGAAGCGGGAAAAATCATCAATAATGACTAAACCATATTTATTACCGCCGATGCTTATGTAAGCAATTGGATCAAACAAGTCCATATGAAGTAGTTCGAGAGTTCTTGTCGTAGTCATGATGTTCTTTGCGGGATGATGTGCTCCAACTTGCTTCCCGGCTTGGCACGCGCTAGAAGGCCTGTCTTTCTCAAAAACAACATCTTTCAAACCTCGGATGTGATCGCCCTTGAGGAGTTTTTGGAGATTCCTCATACCAACATGTGCTAGCCGTCTATGCCACAGCCAACCCATGTTGGTTTTTGCAATCATGCATGTGTCGAGTTCGGATTTATCCTTGTTGAAGTCAACAAGGTAAAGCTTTCCCTTCAACATACCCTTGAATGCAACGGAACCATCACTCCTTCTTGAGACGGTCACACCCTCGTTAGTGAACAGGCAATTATAACCTTTTTCACATAATTGAGATATGGACAGCAGGTTATAATCTAAAGATTCAACATGTAAAACATGAGAAAGAGTGTGTTTAGAGGATATTGCTATTTTACCGGTACCGAGGACCCTTCCTTGACTATTATCTCCGAAGTAGATGCCTTCGTTTGGGTCCTCATTTTCTTCATATTCCACGAACATCCTCCTTTCTCCGGTCATGTGGTTGGTGCATCCACTGTCTAGCACCCATTTGGATCCACCGGAGGAGTAGGCCTGCAGAAACAAATTATGTCTTGGTTTTAGGTACCCAAGCTTGCTTGGGTCCTTGGAGGTTAGTTACAATACATTTGGGCACCCACACATGGGATTTTGTGTTCCCATGGCATGGCCCAGCATAATAAGCATAAACTTTACCAAGATTGTTTCTCATTAATACATAAGAGGCATCAAAGGTTTTGAACGAAAGTTGTTGTTGTTTGTTGATCGGACTAGTCTGGGTGATCGGACTTGTCCGTATGACCGGACTTGTCTGGACCACAACCGGACTAGTCCGGTGTTCATGAGAGTTCAGGTTTTTAACTTTCGAGTTACCAGATTGTGAGGATCCTCCCTTCACAAAGGTAATCTTTCCCTTGTTATTCTTATGACTTCCAGCATTTTGCTTTCCATCATAAGAATAACCAATGCCATACTTGACATATGGATGTCTTTGGACCAAGTATGCACTACGTGCATAGTTGATCCTCTCCTTGTCAAATATTCCACATTGGGTAGGATTTTTATCCTTTGTGGAGGTAGACTTTTCCTTCAAACTGGTGTTGATTTTACTACATTTGCACATATGAACAAGATTAGTTGAAGTGGGTTGAGAAGGTAGACTTGAAGAGGAGGAAGATTCACTTAGCTTGAGTGACTCAACTTGCACTTCAAGGATCTTGTTAACCTTGATCAGGTCATCAAGTTGATCCTTGATTGCAACGTTTGAGTTGGTTAACTCCAGGCAAGTTTTCTTGCTTGAAGCTAGCTCAAGCTCTAGTGAGCTGTTTTTCTCCTTTTCAAGAACTAGAAGATTGTCAAGTTTGACATACTTCTCCTTTTGGGAGATAATCATGTCCTCTTGACGATCAATTAGCTGTTCCTTCTCAACAAGTTGGTCAAGTAAAAATTTCATTTTAGCAGCAGTTTTTCTGTCTAATCCCATTAACATATCTTCATCATCACTATCTAGTTCATCATTACTTGAGTAGGAATGCATGGAAGGAGTTTTGATGTTTCTCTTGCGTTTACCTTCCTTTGCCATGAGGCAAGTGCCATGTCCCTTCTTTGTACCGAGCGTGGGGAAGAGTGTGGGTTTCTTGGACGTGCTTTCAATGGCTATGCTAGCCATCTCTTCTTCATCGGATGATGAAGACTCATCGTTTGAGTCCCACTCCTTTCCAATGTGTGCTTGTTCAGCTTGTTTCTTCTTCTTGAAGAATTTCTTCGGTTGAGGCTTGACTTCTTTATTCTTCTTCTTGTTGTCCTCATACGGGCAATCGACTATAAAGTGGTTATACTCACCACAGTTATAGCACGCCTGCCTCATCTTCGGCTTTGTCCTCTCTTTGTACTTGCCTTCACTTGATTTTGTTCCCTGTCTTTTCTTCAATATTCTTTTGAACTTTTTTCATGAACAAAATCATATTCGTCGTCATCTGGGATGTCTATTCCTGTGCACACAATATGCTATAAACTTGGGTTAAGGGAAATCAAGTGCATCTTCATATTTTGCCTCCACATGGAGTAATCACTCCCATCGAAGTGTGGGGCTTTTCCAAGAGTAATAGATAGATAATGGCTGTTATTTGAATTTAAACGATCATAGTTAAAAGGATATCGGGAGTAGTCGGTGTGACTACTCCCCTTCTTCTTTTCTTCAACTTTGGCTTTCCCTTTGGAAAGTGCTTTCTTCCTGAGGAGTGCTTTCAGCTCCAGCGTCTCCTCGTCATCATCATCGAAGTCTTGAATTGCTTCGAGATACTTTTCCAGCTTTTGGTTCTTGTCGTTGTTCACTTCTTCCTGGTTGTTGATTTTCTGAACTTCCTTCATGTCCGACATGATCTCTTCGAGTGGTTGCACTCTTTCTTGAAGAACCTGCTCTGATACCAATTGAATGTAGGCCTAGAGGGGGGGTGAATAGGCCTTTTTGAATTTTTCTCGGTTCCTGTAACACTCAACAACACAGTCAATACCAGAGATATCGGACTAGTCCGGTAAAGTGCGGACTAGTCCGGTTTTCACGGGCTAAGTTGATCAAGTTCAGTCAATTTATTGATTCGTTAATGTAGGCAGCGAAAATATAGACTTAAATGACAGTTTAATAGTTGTATGTCAACTTCTATAACAATTAAGGCTCTTGTTTAACAAATTAACTCAAATTGAACAAAATGAATCAAACCCTAGATTAAGTTGATCAATTAAGATGAAGAACATAAAAGGACAAGACACAAGATTTATCCCGTGGTTCGGCTACCACGAAGGCAACCTACATCCTCGTTGAGGAGCCCACAAAAGGACCGGGTCTTCTCCAACCCTTCCCTCGTCGGATCGCCACGAAGGCCAATCCTCTTCCACTAATCACAAAGGGGTAAATAACCAAGTTGAAGGGGCGTTCTCACACGTTGAGAGCTCCCTTGATTACAACTTACAAAGCCACCAATAACACACTCGAAAATTACAAATTGAAACGCAAGAGTGTGTTAGAGAATCAAACCAAGAGCTCAATGATGTGTGCCAAGTGTCTCTCCAATGATCTAGAAGTGATGTTCAATAGATTGATCGATTTTGCACTTAATTTCGTGGAGAGAGGTGGTTTTTGAGTCTCTTGGGAGGTGTGACGGCGCTAGGGTTCGAGAGATTGTGAAAGTGGGCCGTGCACCTCTATTTATATGGGGTTTCTAAAAGTGACCGTTAGTGTTTAGAAAGATCGGACTAGTCCATGGTGGTCACCGGACTAGTCCGGTGTGCTGTGTGTAGCAAACCCTAAGTGTCCAGGAATATCGGACTAGTCCGTTTGAAAACGGACTTGTCCGATTTCGCTACTGGAAATCTTCAGACTAGTCCGATTGCCATCGGACTTGTCCGTGTAGACACCGGACTTGTCCGAAGTGGATCAGAATGAATATCGAACTAGTCCGGATTACAACGGACTTGTCCAATTTTGTGTGACTTGTGCATTGTGTTGAGGACTAGTCCGCATTGGGGAGGACTAGTCCGAAGTGAATCAGAAAGATATCGGACTAGTCCGGTGGGGACCGGACTTGCCCGATCTAGTGCAGAATGTGATATCGGACTAGTCCGGCTATTTTCGGACTAGTCCGGTCCTGTATAACTTTGTGCATTGTGTGTGTGTGCTTGAAAGTGATTGAGCTCTTGGATGTGTTTCCTTAACACACTCCATACATAATAAACTACTATTTTCTTCTCCTTGAGCTCACATTTACTTTGCTTCTCATTTCCCTTCTTTTTGGCATTTTGCTCATTTTTCATCATTTGCCTGCATTCATCTCAACAAAAGGATTAGGATCCCAATTGATTGTCATAAATCATCCAAAACCCACAAGGGAGTCCTAGATGCACTTTCAAAAAGTCCACAAAAGGTGTTCATGTGTGAGGCAAATGAATGGATCACCAATGAAGAATCAAGTGATGAAGAGAGTAAAGCGGAAGAAGAAAGCTTGGCCGGCCTTGCCATCGCCAACAATGATGATTCATCTCTTCATCCACCTCCCATGTGACTCATGGCTAAAGGTAACACCAAGGTATGTGATGAATCTAGCGATGATGAGCTTTCCCCCGATGATTTAGCTTCATTAATAAATGAATACCACACTATCATTAAGAGGGAAAAGAGTAAGGTCAAGGCTCTTGAAGAAACTCGTGCTAAGCTTGAGAGTGCTAACCTCGATTTGCTTGACAAGTATGAAAGCATACTTAAGGAGCATGACACGCTCAAATCTCATGTCAAGCAAATTGAGGAGGATAAAGCTCAAATCAAGCTAGAACATCATGAGCTTGACATAGCACACCAAGCACCCTTGGGAAAGCACAATGAGTTAATCCAAGAGCATCAAGTACTTAACCTTGCTTATGAAGTTCTTGATCAAGAATTGAAAACCATAAAGAAAGAAACCCCTAATGATAAGGTATCTATTACTTCTCATGCCACTAATGTCTTGCATAAGTCTTTGCCTTTGAAAGAGAATGCTAGGGAGAAGGACTTGTTGGAAGAAATTGAAAGTCTCCGCACTAGTGTGGAAAGACTATATAAGGGAGAAGTCAAGCACAAAGAAATCCTCTTCCAACAAGCAAAGGCCTTCAACAAGAGAGGACTTGGATCATTCCCAGTTCCCAACAAAGGAATGGTGCCCTCACCGGAGCTCAAAACAAGCTTCATCAAGGAAGTTGGTTCTTATTGCCAACATTGTGAGGTCACCATACAAGGGAGTGTCCTCTTCCTAACCGGCCTTCTCCAAAATTGCCTAAACTACAAGTCTACTTTCGATAATCATTATTATCTCTTGAGTAAAGTATATGGCAAGGTGAAGGCAAGGTTCATTGGCAAGGACATGAAGGGCATGAAGGGGAAGCTCCCCAAGCAACTTTGGGTCCCAAAAACACTTGTATCACACATACAAGGACCTAAGTTGGCTTGGGTGCCTAAAATCAAAAATTGAGTTCATGTGTGAAGGTGAACCACAAAGCCGGAGGAAAGCATTTGGTACTCGATAGCGGGTTCACTCAACACATTACCAGCAACGATGGTATGTTCACCTCCATAGAGAACCCCGACAATCATGAACAAGTCACCTTTGGTGATAATTCTAAGGGGAAGGTAATTCGGTTGGGTAAGATTGTATTGTTCACATGGTTTATTTCAAAAATGTTGTATGTTAAGTCACTTAGTTTCAATTTGCTTTCTATTGCACAATTTTGTGATCTTGGACTAACGTGCACCTTTAGCAAGAATAATGTTGTTGTGACTAGTGGAACAAGCCTAAAGTTGAGGAGAGCCATGATCATAGGGGAGCTTCAAGTTCCAACATCAACACATCTATGGCACCTCAACTTGAAGAAGAAGAAAAAGATGATCCATTGCCGACACAAGATTCACAAGCCACACAACATCAAGAAGGAGAACAAGTCCATGATCAAGTCCAACCACAAGAAGAACAACACGCATCACCACCGCCAAGTGCTTCACAACCACTTATGAGGCATGGACGCATCTCCAAGGTGCGTCAGATTGACCAAATTATCGAAAGTCCGTCAAGGGGAGTAAGTACATGTTCTCGCCATTTCGCTACATTTTGTGAGCACTACCCGTTTGTTTCATGTGTAGAACCCACTCATATTGAGGAAGCACTCCAAGATCCAAACTGGGTGATGGCCATGCAAGAAGAACTTAACAACTTCATCCGCAATGAAGTTTGGGTGTTGGAGGAGCGACCCAAGGATAAGAACATCAACGGAACAAAGTGGGTGTACTGCAACAAACAAGACGAGAACGGTGTTGTGGTCCGC
Source organism: Tuctoria greenei (assembly GCA_036927565.1). NCBI lineage: Eukaryota > Viridiplantae > Streptophyta > Magnoliopsida > Poales > Poaceae > Tuctoria > Tuctoria greenei. The sequence goes on from JAYESD010000003.1 coordinate 112,025,785, forward strand.
AACAAGGCAAGACTTATGGCCAAGGGTTTCTCGCAAGTTGAAGGACTAGACTTTGGAGAAACATTTGCTTCGGTCGCTCGACTAGAAGCTATCCGTATACTTCTTGCTTTTGCATCACATCATAACATAAAGCTTTATCAAATGGATGTGAAAAGTGCTTTTCTTAGTGGTTATATTAACGAGCTTGTTTATGTTGAACAAACTCCCGGGTTCGAAGATCCGAGGAATCCCAATCATGTGTTTAGGTTGCACAAGGCGCTCTACGTGCTCAAGCAAGCACCTAGGGCGTGGTACGAACTACTACGGGATTTCTTGATCATGCAAGGATTCATGATCGGGAGGGTGGACACTACACTCTTCACCAAAGACATCGACGGAGAATTATTTATTTGTCAAATTTATGTCGATGATATTATTTTTGGTTCAACTAACAAAGCTCTTAGCCATGAGTTTGGCAAAATGATGTCTAGGGAATTTGAGATGTCGATGATTGGAGAGCTCAACTTTTTCCTTGGATTTCAAATCAAGCAACTTCGAGAGGGAACCTTCATCTATCAAGAAAAGTATACCAAGGACCTATTGAAGAAATTTGAGATGGGAGATTGTAGCTCAAGAAGTACTCCAGTGGCAACAAATTTTCATCTTGACGCGGATAAGGACTGTAAACCTATTGACCAATCTAATTACCGTTCTATGATTGGTTCATTGCTTTATCTTACCGCATCTAGGCCTGATATCATGTTTAGTGTATGCTTGTGTGCTCGCTTTCAAGCGGCACCTAAAGAATCGCATCAGAAGGCGGTCTTCAGGATACTTCGTTATCTCAAGCATACCCCAAGTGTAGGCCTGTGGTACCCTAAAGGTGCTAAATCCCATCTCTTGGGTTACTCGGATTCGGACTTTGCCGGATGCCATGTGGATCGCAAGAGTACCTCCGGTGGGTGCCACTTGCTTGGGCGTTCCCTAGTATCTTGGTCTAGCAAGAAGCAAAATTCTGTTGCTTTGTCCACGGCGGAAGCGGAATATATAGCGGCCCGTGCATGTTGTGCCCAAATTCTTTATATGAATCAAACCCTTTCGGACTTTGGTATGAAACTTGATTGTGTGCCTCTCCTTTGTGACAATGAAAGTGCAGTTAAGATTTCTAAAATCCGCATTCAACACTCCCGCACTAAGCACATTGATATTCACCATCATTTCTTGCAGGACCATGAAGCTAAGGGAGACATCTCCTTGCGAGGTGTTAGGTCTGAAGAACAATTGGCGGATATCTTCGCTAAACCACTTGATGAGAAAACTTTTTCTAGACTAAGAAGTTAATTAAATGTACTAGATGCATCGAACGTCATGTAAGTTGCCATGGTCATGTAAGAATGCATCTCATATAGGTCTTGTCTAACATTCAAAGGATAGGGGTGACCAAGGCTTGGAGAGTGGCTCTCCCTGAAGAAGCCTTTGGAAGGTTCAAATTTGGCAAGATAGATTTAAATTTATGTCTTGCATGATGCCTGCCATATAGACTTGCACTCACGTTTAATTTCCTGCAGTATAAATTGTTTGGCATTGCATACGGTAGATTGTCACAAAGGGGAACCCACTTCATAAGAAAGAGACTTGTTTGAAATGCAATATCTCAACTCATATGATGTGGAAAGAACAAAATGTTAGGTGCGTTAATGCCTAAAGGAACATTCTTTAAAGAGATAGAAGTGTTAATCCTATAGCTCACAAAGCATGGGCCTTACATTTTATTTGGATTTCTTCCTTGATTTTTCGGTGTTCTATTTGATTTAGGGCTTAGCCAAGTTATTGGCAACTAGTCTTTTTGAGGGGTAAGGGATTGCCCAAAAAGTCCTAAGACTTATGTTTCTCGTTGTGTGTTTAAGTCAAAGGACATATATGGGATGTTGCTATTTTGTAGTCATCGGATTATCCGATGCTTAGGGAAGAACCATCATCGGATCAGTTTGTGCTCAAGTGCCAAGGGTCAGCTCAGTCAGAAAGTCAAATCAACCGACGAGTTCATTCTGAGAAACATCGAAGCATCCGATGTTCACTTTTCTGGAGTTGTGCCAAAATAAACCGATGCTTATCCTTTCCTCGTCGGATCATCCGGTGTCAATGGTGCCTCTGGAATACCCTTACTGTACCATTCGACTGATGCACCTCCAAACTAACGTCGGTTCATCCGATGTTAAATTTTGAGCTAGGGTTCGGGCCCCACCTATTTAGTGCCTCTTCGCCTTCGTCTTTCTCTCTCCCCGACTTTGATCTCCTCCACCGACACCCCGACACCTCCTCTCTGCCGCCGCCACTCCTTGCCTCCGGCCGCCGCCACCCTCCGGCCATTGCTGCCGCTCAGTGCCGCCGCCCCACGCAGTGCCGCCGCCCCACGCAGCGCCGCCGCCTTCTCACACAGCGCCACCGCCGTCTCCCCACACTTCACCGCTGCCACACCACCGCCGTCGCCCTAAGCGTCGCCCGCCACTCCACGTGCCATAAGTACCGTCTATGAGATGGACACCAACGTCTGTGTTGGCTAGGGTGTCCGCCTGACCGATTACAGGAAGTTGAAGGCTAAGCAACTCAGGAAGCTCAGATGGAGCATTTTACTTGAGTGGTTCCCGCAGCCCAGAGAGTCACTTGTGGAGAGCTGCTTCTAGACCTTGACATAAGCGTCATTGTACGAGACTTACAGACATCGGGGCCATAAGCTCTTCCAGCATAACTTTCTTGACTGGGATCAGCTCGCACTTGCAGCTGGGACTGAGATACGCCCTTACTTTGAGAGGTACAGAGGGCTAGTGGAGCTGATGTCTTACCAGCGGGGTTCCTTCGTGGAGGACTGGGTCCGAGTATTCTATGCCACACTCTACGTCTCTGAGGGCCGCAGATCCATTGATTCCATGTTCTTGGGCCAGCATCACCATCTGACTAGGCAGACTTTGGGACAGCTGCTAGGAGTGGATCTCCATGACACCTGCTTGCACGAGAGGGTATATGGACAGGCTGACCCACTGAGGAGGCCGCTCACTGGAGGTGTGGCACCACCGTTTGAGGAGATATGATCACTGTTCGCTCAGCCTTTCTCTCCAGACCAGTCGAGGGTACCTTCTCTACTCACTCCAGCTGCGCGCACTGTGCACCTTGCCTTGCGCCGCACACTTCTGCCGAGGTCCGAATACCTTGAGGGGTTTACCAGCTTGCAGTAGACTCTCCTGTTCTATGTCATGAACAGGATGGAGTTCGACATTGTGGATATCCTGATTTGTGAGATGGAGGATGTCATCACTGATGGAGTTGGGATGATGAGGCAGCTTGTGTTTGATCACTAGATCAGTCACTTGCTCTACTTGATAGCTCCAGAGGGGACCGCCGTTCGTGATAGTCTCACCGACGAGAGCGTCACACGGTTCGACCACTACCGTGCTCCAGCTCCTGGAGACCGTCGCCTTGGCAGTCCAATTGAGCGTCAGGTCTGTGCTCATCTATCTGAAGAGGATTGGTTAGACCTTGAGAAGGAAGATGAGATACTAGCACAGGTTGAGGCTCAGGGTGGGGATTTGTAGCACATCTGGTTCGAGAGTGACACTAGTGACAGTGTCGAGGAGTACTTCCCACCTCCTCCCTCACCCATGCAGCACGACACGGAGGCTGGAGGCTCGACTGTGCCACCACCTACTCCACCTCCGGTGTCAGAGGCACAGGTCTCTCAGTCGTCCGAGCTTACCTCTCTTCTCCAGCAGATGGTTGAGCAGCAGCGTCTGGATAGGCTTGCAGCTGAACAGGCCCGAGCTGAGCAGGCTGCGCGTCTCTTAGAGCTCCAGCAGCAGCAGCAGGAGATGCAGCGACAGATTGCCCGCGAGAGGCGAGGGGACACTGACAGGCTCACTGGGCTGATTGATCAGATGCACCAGCATTCTCTCGACCAGCAGCAGCAGACGCAGCAGGCTATGATGGGCATCCTGGGGTTGATCACCAACCTCTACACTCAGATCGGGATTGCCCTGCCATCACAGCTTCCGGGTCTAGCTCCAGGTCCTCCTGTGTTAGCTCTAGTCTTAGCACCAGTGCCGACCACGCCGATCCCGACGATCAGCATGTCACCACTGCATGCTCCAGGCGCACCTATCCACTCTCCCCTGCCAGCTATGATTCTTTTTCAGCAGACTCCAGCGTCCGTTGTCAGTTCCTCTACTCCAGCCTCAGCAGCAGCAGGCAGCAGCTCTGATGATAGCACCCCCAACGGTGACCAGTTCGTCATCGCCCCGAGCGCTCAGGATCCTTAGGCACTCGGCTTCCTTTTTGGTGTCTTGATGCCAAAGGGGGAGAAGAGTCAGGGGGAGGGTTAGCTTAGTCCCAGGGGGAGTCCTAGCTGAAGGGGGAGTTTATCTTTTTGGGAGTCCTTTTGTAATTTGGTGATTTGCTACTCTTTTGCTATTCTTGAGTATTCATGTGCCACTTAATTCTCTCATGTGTTATTGATCGCCCTTTTGAGCCTTCGAGTTTCGTATGATGGTTTTTGTACTTTTTGCTTATCCTCCTGAGTATCGTATTGTTAATTTCATTACTATTATGCTTTACTCATTGTGCTGTCATCAATCACTAAAAAGGGGGAGATTGAAAGCATCTAGGCCCCCATGAGGTATGGTTTTGGTTATTAGTGACAACCATTGAATATTACTAATGAGTTTGTGGATGCAAGGTCTCTCATATAACTCATCACGCTTAATGAACTCTACACTTATATCATCTACTGCTCATTGGATACGATTGAAGACCCCTTAACAAATCATTCTATGAGGTCAATCGATTTTTATGAAGATTAGAAGAAAAAGCTCATATGTCAAAATTATTCAACCAAAATTGACAACACCCAAGACTTGGAAATCATCAGAAGAATATTTGAAACCAATGTATAAGATGTCACTCGAGCAAATTCCAAAAGAATCACTTAGAACAACTCGAAGCAGACAAAATAAACTCACCAGATCAACCGATGTTTCTAGAAAACAACACATCGGTTGAGTTGGTTTAGCAGAAGAAGAAGACCTCAGAGCTAAGTACTCACCGGATCATCTGATGATGAAGAAAGTGTTACGTCGGATGATCATCACAGTAAGCAATTACTCTGGACCAAGTGTAACACCGGATCATCTGATGTACAACTATAACACATCGGTCAATCACTCCAGTAAGCATAAATTCTAAACCAATTCTGGATGAAGTGTCACCGGATCATCCGATGATGAGGCAAGTATTACATAGGTCTATCAACGGTCATATCTGACACAGTGACATCAGCTAATTTGGATTTGACCGATGAAAACTGGAGGGAGAACATCGGATCATCCGGTGTTCACAGAACAGTGATGTCAACCTACTTTTCCAATGGCTATTTCGTGGAGGCTGGCTATTTATACCACTTCAACCAGTCTATTCGACAAGTCTTGACAACCAGAGCTACTTTACACATTCTCAAGCATTCAAGACATTGAGCTACCACTTCTACATCATTTACACCACTTGTACACCAAGAGATAGGCTAGAGCTTGCTAGAGATAGTGCTTGTGTGCTTCCATTCTTGGTGATTGGAGTCTCTAGTATAGTGAGAGCTGTAAGGGAGTGTCTCTTGGTGATTGTACTCACCGTGTAAGAGTCGGTGATTGGAGAGAGCCTTCCGGAGCTTGCCAAGACAGTTGTGGAAGCCTGGAGGATTCAACTTGTACAAGGCTTGAGCTCCACCTTGCTGAGGTTGGCAAACGAAGAAGTTTAGTGAAGATCCCTGGTCTCGGTGACTTGGGAGTGGCTATAGCATTTGGTGGGTGCCACAACATGGATGTAGGAAGATCTTGACGATCTTGCCAAACCTCGGTATAAATCTTTGTGTCTTCGTGTCTCCTCGGGAGTTTGCGCTTTCTTCCTCTCCCCTTACACTTATGCATTTCATATACCGCAAAGTTACTATTCACTTGAATGCATAGGTTGTTTGCATAGGGAATTGGACTTTTAGTAATTATGTTTTTATTGCTCTAATTTTTGAAAAGAAGCCCAATTCACCCCCCCCCTCTTGGGCATTACCACATCCAGTCCAGGAACCCAGACCCTTCCGGGAGGGTCCGGAGTTAAATGAGGGTGTGTCTGGCTCCCAGCCCCCAGACACGGAACCTCAAGACAAAATACTAGGAGATCAACCTCATTCACCTGAGGGGGTTCACCTGGCCGACCAAGACGATCTGGACCCTTCTAACAAGGTCCGGGTCGAACGAGAAGAAGTTTTAGACCCCTCTAGGAGGGTCCAAGAAACACAACATGAAGGACCGGACCCCTCGAGGAGGGTCCGGGTTGATGGAGAAGAAGCTCTGGGTCCTTTCAAAAGGGTTCTGTACGTCCAACACCCTGTGTACTTCATTAGCAAAGTACTCCACGACGCCAAGACACGATACATTGAGGTGCCTAAGCTGCTTTATGTAGTTCTTATTGCCTCAAGAAAGCTTCGACACTACTTCCAAGCACACAAAATATCAGTGGTAACTTCTTTCCCACTGCGTGCTATTTTGCATAACCCTAACTCTACAAGGAACATTGCAAAGTGGGCAGCGGAACTGGTTGAGTTTGATATAGAATTCATGTCACGACAAGCAATCAAAAGTCAACCTTTGGCTGACTTCATGGCAGAATGGACTCCCTCTCCATCAAACCCTGGGGGCCACAGTGAGCAGAAACCAGAACCCAAGGTTCTGGTATTCACCGAGCCTCATTGGACTCTCTACTTTGGTGGCTCCGTCTAGAAGCAGGGGGCAGAGCTGGAATCCTTCTCCTTGCCCCGACTGGGGAGAAGGTCAAGTACATGGTTCACCTTGATTTCAAGGTGACCAACAACATGGCGGAGGATGAAGCTCTCATCTATGGACTCAAGGTGGCACTATCTTATGGTGTCAAACAGCTGTTGGTGAAGGGAGATTCACAACTTATCATCAAACAAGTCAAAAGTGAATGCTCTTGTAACAATCCTCAACAAGTTGCTTATCTCCTTGAAGTCCAGAGGCTCCAGAAGTACTTTGATGTTTTGGATCTCCACCATGTTCAGCATCTTCACAATGCTGAAGCTGACGAACTCTCAACGAAAGCCTCAACTGGAGCCTCGGCTCCCGATGGAACCTTCATCCGGAGGTTCTGAAGACCAACAGCTTAGCCTGCCGAACTGAGCTAAAGAGGCGAGACTAGCACCACGAAGCTGGTAGTCCGGTGGCCCTATTACCATGGCGTCCACCAAGGGTCATAGGTGCTATTGGAAGCTTCGAGCAACCCAACACGCAAGACTCAGAAGCTCAAGTAAGGTCCGATGCATGGATCTCAGAGATCCGGAGTTACTTGAAAGACAATATCCGTCCTGAAGACAGTGTATCTGCTGACCGGATTGTCGGATTGGCTAAAAGATACACGTTGGTAGAAGGGGATCTCTACCGACGCGGTGCCAATGGCATCCTAATGCGGTGCATTGCAAGGGAAGAAGGCCATGAGCTCCTCACGGAAATCCATGGAGGCGAGTGCGAGAACCATGCTTCTTCTCGCACGTTGGTTGGTAAAGCCTTCCGACATGGCTTTTACTGGCCTATAGAACTCCAGGATGCGGTTGAGCTAGTGAAAAAATGTGAAGCGTGCAAGTTCCACGCAAAACAGATTCACACACTGGCTCAGTCACTACAAATGACACCTCCTACATGGCCATTCGTTGTGTGGGGCATGGACATCTTGGGACCTTTCCCAAAAGCCATCGGTGGTTTTAGGTTTCTATATGTTGCCATCGACACGTTCACCAAGTGGCCGGAAGCAACTCCAGTTGTGACGATTAACAAGCAATAAACAATCAAGTTCTTGAAGTCCATTATATGCAGATTTGGAGTTCCAAACAAAGTCATAACTGACAACGGAACTCAATTTGTTGCATTCCAAGAATATTGCGAAGACCTCGGCATTCAACTCAGCTACGCCTCCGTAGCTCATCCAGCAAGCAATGGCCAAGCCGAGAGAGCAAATGTAGAAATTATAAATGGACTCAATACGCGCATATATGAGCGCCTGAAAAAGCACAGAGCCAACTGGATTGAAGAGTGTCCATCCACATTGTGGGCGAACAGGACAAAACCTAACCGGTCAATTTGAGAAACACCTTTCTTCCTAGTGTACGAAGCTGAAGAAGTCATTCCTCCAGAGATCACCTTGGGGTCCCTCCGCGTTCGGACCTTCGAAGAAGCTGCGCGAGATCAGCTCCAGTGTGAAGACCTTGACCTTGTCGATGAGGGAAGGTGCCAAGCAGCTGTTTGAAATGCACGTTATCGCCAAGCACTCCAGCGCTATCATCAAAGGCATGTGCGCAACCGACAAGTCGAGGAAGGTGATCTGGTGCTTCGGAAGATACTAATCGTGAAGGGATGAACAAACTTTCCCCCGGATGGGAAGATCCTTTCCGAGTGATCAAAGTATCCCGACCCGGATGCCTTCGCTTGGCAACTAAGGACGGGACTCCACTTCCTAATCTTTGGAACATCGAGCACCTCCATAAGTTTTATGCTTAGAATCACAGAGGTGAGATTGTAATTACACATGATGTATGTTATAGAGTCACTGAACAGACATGGGTAGGTCCTCTGGAAGAACATCCAGACCCCTCCGAGAAGGTCCGGAAAGTTCGAGTACACTTCATACAGTCACAACACTAAAAGTGCAACTACCTACCCTGGGTTAGTACAAGATGTATAGCGCACTTTGCTTGGTTCCGCACCCTAAGTGTGTCCTTGTCTCCCTTGTAATCCAGACCTATAATGAAAGACATTATTGTGTAAAAATAGACTCCATGTGCATTTATTTTTGTATAAGGCTCAATCTATCAAATTATTGTTTTTAACCTTCTTGTCGATAATGAAGTTGTGCAATTCTTTTTTAGTTTTTACCCAAGTTATTCATATGCATTGCAAGATATATTGTTTATCTCTTTGGGTCTTAACATGCTGTATAGTCTACTTGCCTGAATGCTAAGCAAACATAGGTCCGGAGTGTGCTATCGACTTAGCCTGGTCCTGCACCCTAAGTACGCCACTCTACCTACACTCCGGTAGGTCTCAGTAGGGTGAGTACTAAAAAAGCATGAGCCCGAAAGGGTTACATCAATATACTTGTTACCATATCGAGTTACCTCGGAATAAAAACTCAAGTAAGAACAATAAGTCACAAACAATTTATAGACAAGAGGACAAATTTTACTTTTTTCTTGTATTTAATGTGCAGGAAAAACAGAAATTCATAGCGATGGTGGACGATGCCGGAGCTACTAAGCTCCGACATCCTCCGAGGGGACCCGCCGTCAATATTTAATACGATGACAGTGGGTAATGTTGGAGTTACAAAGCTCCGACAACCCCTGGGGGGCCTACTTCAACTATTTGTGCAGCGACATCAAGAGCTACCAAGCTCCGATAAATCCTAGGGGGCCCACCGTCGATGTTTTATACATTGATAATAGGTACCGTCGGAGCTACGGAACTCCGATAAATCCTAGGGGGCCCATCGTCAGCGTTTTATACGTTGATAGTGGGTACCATCAGAGCATACAAGCTCCGCCAAACCCAAGGGGCCTGTCGTCGATGCATCAAAAATTAAGACTTCGGACATAAAATCTACAAGGTTGAAGCGTTCAAGTCGTCAATATACTATCAAATCCTTTGGTACATATACACACTTCAATTGTACACATATACCAGGGGGCCAACAAGTCATAGCGCACTATATTGAAGACAAAAATAAAGTGAAGTTCATGGTAAAATGGATTTCATTAATTTGAAGCACTGGATTAGAAAATTGGGATTACAGCAGAAGGCGGAAGGAAAAAGTCCTAGCTACTGGAGGGTCTAAGACCTGTAGAAGAATGAACTGACTTTCTTGGCAACCTCTTGGCTGCTGGCCTTGGCGGCGTCTTCCTATTCAGCAATGGGACCTTAGAGCAACAGGTCCAGGGAGAATTGGGGGTCTTGGCTTACATAGAACATCAGCACATATTCCACGACGTTCGTAGCCAAAGACTTCCCCTCTGTTTTGAGCTGGTCCGCAATAACATCGCCCATTGCATTGAGTGTGCCGCCAACACCATTGAGGGCCACCAGCGCTCGGTCCAAGTCCAGTTCTGGGTTGTCCGGATGTACGGGACTGAGGCCTAGTGGTGTCAGCGCGTCGTTGGCCCGCCCCAAGAAGTCCCACAATTGAATGGACTCCGTCTCCTTCAAGCTTCACAGCTCCTCCAGCGACTTCCGGGCGACCGCAATCTCCAAACCTTCCTGAGCGAGGCGCTCGACCAATTTAGCATGTTGCTACATACTCTCAACAACTTGCTTCTCACGATCGATCAGCTCCATCTCCCGGAGGTGGATGCGGTTCCGCCTTTCTGCCAAGTCCTTTTAACTGACTTTCACCTTCCCTTCCCTGGTGGCAACGTCAGCTTCCCTTTTCGAGAGCTCCTGTCCCAGTTTCCAGTACTTCTCCTTCTCCTCTTTGCTCCAAAGATCCAACTTCTTGCTGCGATCTGCGAAATTCTGTTCACCCAGAGTCTATTTTTGGGTCACCTCCGCCTCCCTTTTCACAACATCCTCCTGCTGCTCCAGGAGCTTTTCTTCCCTCGCCTCAAGGTCCACCCGGAGCTTCAGGAGAACCTAGTTCAATTCATTGAGGTTTTCGTGACACTCGTCAGCAGCATCACGCCTCTCCTTGGCTTGCTCAAGGATCTCCATGGAATTAGCGTCGAGTGCCCAAATGGCGGCTTCCTTCTCCTCCAGCAGCTTGTCCCAGTATTCCAACATGGCCTTTTCCCTCTTAGCCCACTCCTTCTGGTGAGCCAGCCTCGTCTGGGCAAGCCTTGTCTCGAGGTGGAATCTGTTGTGCCAACGCCTCAAGGTGTTGCGCTCCTCCTCCAGGGCTTTGCTCTCATGATCGAAGGCGAGTTGGACTTGTCAGAGGCTCGAGCAGCCGTTGTCTATAGACAATGCCAAAGGGATAGGCTCCGGACCTGCTGGGACCAACTCCGCAGGCTCTAGAGGATTTTTCCATCACAAAAATTGGGTCCCACTCTACAAGAGTGGTCCTCGGAGCTCCTGCAGCACTAGGGCCGCTCTCTGGATGTCCTTCAGCAGCGGTAGAGGAAGAACCCACAGGGGAACTCCCACTTCCAGAGCGGAAGTTGAAGGCGCTGCTTCAAGGTCTTCGGTCGCCGGCTACGAGGGCGGAGGACCTGTCGCCACCTCTTCATGCAGCTCTGGCTCTAGTTTAGCTACCTCTGGGGCAATGGCAGGGACTTCATCCGGGGCCTCTACCACCGCTGGCTGAGATACTGGCACGTCAGCTCCTTCCAGTTCAGCAACCGGAGCTTCAAACATTTCCGGCTCAGCCGCCCTAGTCGCCTCGTAACCTCTTCTTCTAAGGTCTAGAGCCAGAGCCCACCAAGTCTTGTGAGACAACGACTTCGGACCTCAGCTGAGGAATTTTTGCGGCAGTCGGTGTCCTCTCAGCCGAAGCTTCTCTTGGTCGAGAAGAACTCCCAGGCCTGGAACTTTTAGCCGACACTGAGGCCGGGGTTGACTGCCCGGAGCTAGCGCCTCTGGAAGACGCCTGCATCGGAGAAGGTGCAGTCATAGAAGACCGCCTCCGCTGGGGAGTAGGAGCCGTCGTAGAGGGAGCAGCCCTGACAGACCTTCCATCAGCATGCTTCATCTTCCTCTTCCGGATGGATGGTTCGGCCGGCCTTGCCCTTGCCCTTGCCTATGTCTTTAACCCTCCGGCTCGGGGCGGAGGCAGGCCCTCCTTCGGAAGTTCCGGAGATTACCACCAAGGAGGTCAGACGCCTTTCCACCTCACCAAGGTCATCAAGCGCCGGCATCTTCCTCCAGAGCTCTCTGCTGAACTGCGGCTCCATGTTCAGAGCAAGGAAAGCTGCCGGCGGAACCAGGTCGTCGCCGTCGACGTTGACCCCATGCTAGAATTTCTTGAGATGAAACTTCAAAGCTTCATCATCCAAGTTGGATTTCAGACCAGTTTCAATATGGTCGTCATCCATCACGCTGTTGAGGGCCCAAGAAAGCTTGTCGCTATTCCTCAGCAGAGCCCATCTGTTGACCAGGAGGTTGCAGAAGACAATCTGAGGGGTTACTCCACCCTACATGAATTCACGAATCCTGGTTAGGATGGGGTTGAAGGCATCTGACAGCACCGGAACTACACTCCAAGCGTCGGTGTCAATGTTGGGGAGTCCTTGGGGCAGCTCCAACCTCTCGTGCTCCTCCACTGCAATGACGACCCAATCCTTCTTCCAGTCATTCCATTTGGCGGAAGGAAATGACTTCAAGTACTTGAAGGGGCAGCTCTTGCACTTCACGAAATAGTATAAGCCAAGAAGCTCGGTCCCCTTGCCGGTGGTGTGGACAATGAAGAAGGTACGAGACAGCTCGATGTAGGGGGGAACACCCACCCATATCTCAGAAAGTGGACAAAGGTTGCCACTAGCAGGAGAGAATGGGGGACAAGATGATACAGCTAGAGACCGTAAAAGTCTAGCAGCACTAAAAGAAAGGTTGAAAATGATATGCACACGCCTAGGCAGCATGTGTAGCAAGTTGTTGTGGCCCGATCTTCTCGTAGGATCTGCGAACTCGATAAATTGTCGCTGCGTGACCTAGTGAAGAGGCGGCGCACCGTGAGGCTGTCCACGCGACAAACTACCGAGACAATCACCCTTCCACGTATTGCCAAAGCAGCGCACACAATCACGCCCTATAGATGTGAAGGAACGAACTGGGTGAACCGCAGTTAGGCGTTCTACAACTCCCTCAGGAATCGAAAGAACAAGTATTGTAAGCCTCTCAAGACTCACACATAAACAAAACTCCTCTAGTTTGTGTATTGTGAATTCAATAAAAATAAGCTCCTCCCCTTTGCATTATCTAGTACAAGATATATATATATAGAGATAGGGACGTTCAGCTTTGAGTAAATGGCTGCATGCGCATGCTCTAATGGATTTCGTGGCTGGTTTGCGCGCCTTTTCTGTTTCTGGCAGCAGTTACTAAAATGATCATAACTCCTTATTAAAACATCCAAATAGTGAACCATTTGATGGGCTGGAAAGTAGACTTGAAAACGCTTCCATCCACTTATAGAACACCGTGTAAATCCTTGTATTCTGTCCGCAGTGATGCATGGAATTCGTACCATATGTGAGTCATCTAGCTTCTGGTTGCATTCACATGCTAAGGTGATGAACCACCATTTTATTCACGCACACCATAGGCTTCTTGGTTCAGATGTCCAGAGGCTTGAATCCATCTTGATTCCATGCTGGTTCATACACTCCATCATTCCTAAGGACATTGAAACAAGAACTCAAAAGTATAGGCTCATTCAACATAGACTGATTATTAAACATAAGGTTAGCGTTCACGTGAGAATGAATTTCCTTCTGCAATTGTTTAGCTCTACTCCTTGTAATTGGACTAGCTATATCAAGTGGATTTTCATTTGAAAATGAGTGAATGCTAGGCATGTCCTCATTAGCCTCCCCCTCTTGAGGAGGAGTCGTCCTCGATTCAGGATCACCAACAAATGGAAGCAAGTCTTTGACATTGAATGTTGTACTCACATTGGAATATTCAGGTGGCAGCTTGATTTTGTAAGCATTATCATTTATCTTTTGGAGAACCTTGAACGGACCATCACCCCGAGGAGATAACTTACTCTTACGCTGTTGGGGAAAGCGATCCTTTCGTAGATGCAACCATACAAGATCTCCTGGCTGAAATGTAACCTTCTTCTTACCTTTGTTTGCTTGCTTTGCATATTGTGCTGATTTCTTCTCAATATTCTTTCTTGTCTCCGCATGTAACCACTCGATAAAGTCTGATCTTTTGGTGGCATCCAAGTTAACTTGTTCCTGTAATGGTAAAGGCAAAAGATCCATGGGAGTACGCGGTTTAAACCCATAAACTATTTCAAATGGACAAGAGTTTTTTTGTGCAATGGACTGCCCTGTTATAAGAAAATTCAACATGTTGAAGGCAGTCTTCCCAGAGCTTCAAATTGTTTTTCAACACAGCAGGCAACATGGTTGACAAGGTGTGGTTGACAACTTCAGTTTGGCCATCTGTTTGTGGATGGCAAGTGGTTGAAAATAACAACTTTGTGCCAAGCTTAGCCCACAATGTCTTCCAAAAGTAGGTGAGAAATTTAGTATCCCAGTCTGAAACAATAGTCTTTGGAACTCCATGTAAACGAACAATCTCCATGAAAAAACAAATCAGCAACGTGTGAAATATCATCGCTCTTATGACAGGGGATAAAATGTGACATTTTAGAAAAGCGATCTACAACAACAAAAATAGAATCCCTCCCCCTCTGAGACCGAGGTAACCCCAGAACAAAGTCCATAGATATATCTTCCCAAAGTACATGTGGAATAGGTAATGGAGTATATAAACCATGGGGATTGAGCGGGACTTAGCTTTCAAGCAAACGATGCAGCACCCAACGTGCCGCTGGACATCACGTCGCATATGTGGCCAAAAGAAATGATCAGAGAGCATGTCCAATGTCTTTTTGACACCAAAATGACCAACTAGTCCACCGGCATGTACTTCCTGCAAAAGAATTTGACGACTCGAGCAAGCTGGAATGCATATTTTGTTAGTCCGAAACAAGAAGCCATCATGCGTATAATATTTATCCCAACCTTTTCCATCAATGCAATGAGAGAAATGTTCTTTAAAATCAGCATCAGCAGCATAAAGTGTTTTAATGGATTCCAAACCAAGCACTTTTGTATCTAGTTGTGTAATCAATGCACATCTTCTAGACAAGGCATTAGCAACAATGTTATCTTTACCACGCTTATGTTTGACAACATAGGGAAATGTTTCAATGAACTCAATCCATTTAGCATGTCAACGGTTCAGCTTGCCTTGACTTTTAAGATATTTCAAAGCTTCATGATCAGAATGAATTACAAATTCTGTAGGTAACAAGTAATGTTGCCACACCTCCAAAACACGAACTAACGCATAAAGCTCCTTGTCATAAACTGAGTAATTCATATGTGGACCATTTAGCTTTTCAGAAAAGTAGGCAACAGGTTTACCTTCTTGCAGCAGTACACCTTCTTTGCCAATACCACTTGCATCACATTCGATCTCAAATGTCTTACCAAAATCAGGAAGTTGCAGCAGCGGTGCATCACAAAGCTTTGTTTTCAGCGTTTGAAATGCTTGGTCTTAGTCATGTCCCCATTTGAATAGAACATCCATCTTTGTGAGATTGTTAAGTGGTGCAGCGAGAGTGCTGAAATCTTTCACAAAACACCTATAGAAACTTGCAAGACCATGAAAGCTTCGAACTTAGCTCACATTTACCGGTGTAGGACAATCCTTTATTGCTTTGACCTTCTCTTCATCAACCTGAATACCATTTTCAGAAACAACAAAGCCAAGGAAAACAACACGGTCTGTGCAAAAAGTGCACTTAGCAATGTTGCCATACAATTTCTCTTCCCTCAAAACAGCATGTACTTGACGGATATGATCAAGATGTTCATCAAATGATTTTCTATAGATCAGAATATCATCAAAATAAACAACTACAAACTTGCCAATGAAAGCTTGTAAAACATGATTCATTAAGCGCATAGAAGTTGAAGGAGCATTTGTCAAGCCAAATGCCATCACAAGCCATTCATAGAGACCAAATTTAGTTTTAAACGCTGTTTTCCATCCATCATCAAGTTTCATGCGGATTTGATGATAACCACTACGCAAATCTATCTTGGTGAAAATGATAGAACCACTCAACTCATCTAACATGTCATCAAGTCGTGGAATGGGATGGCGATATCTAACAGTTATAGCATTCATAGTACGACAATCAACACACATGCGCCAAAAACCATCTTTCTTTGGGACTAAAAGAACGGGAACTACACATGGTGATAAGGATTCACGAACATACCTTTTGTCCAAAAGCTCTTTTACTCGTCGCTGAATTTCCTTTGTTTCTTCAAGATTGGTGCGGTAGGTTCGACAATTTGGAAGCGAAGCACCTGGTACCAAATCAATTTGATGCTCAATTCCACGGAGTGGAGGAAGTCCGGCTAGTATCTCATCAGGAAAAACATCTTCGAAGTCCTGTAAGAGATCAAGAACAACACTAGGCAGCGATGAAGGTAAATCGTCAGTTGAAAGTAGGATCTCTTTGTGCAAGAGCACAAAGAATGGGGTTGTGGTGTCTCTCACTTCTCTCAAATCACTCTTGCTGACAAAGAGACATCCAGTGTGGCGTGGCTGTTTAGGATTGGCATGAGGCTTTATGTGGCTGAATCGGTTAGAACTCTCTCCCTTACTTGGGTTGAGGGTCTCACTCAATTTTCTTTTGTCTGATTCCTCTCTTTTCTTGCGAGCCATATCTAAAGTATGTATCTCCTCTGGAGATAATGGAACAAGAACCACCTTCTTGTCATTGTGAATGAAAGTGTATTTGTTAGGCCGTCCAAAATGCACCGAGTCCACATCAAATTGCCAGGGCCGACCAAGCAGCAAATGGCATGCTTGCATGGGGACAATATCACAATACACCTCTCCATGATAACCACCAATGGAAAATGACAAACGAATCATGGCGGAAACCTTAACTGTCCTGGAATTATTCAGCCATTGCATATGGTATGGATGTGGATGGCCACGTGGCTGCAAACCAAGCTTCTCAACTAGCAAGGCACTAACAATATTATTGCAGCTCCCACCATCTATGATGAAACGGCACACTTGGCCTTGCACTTTGCATCGAAACTGAAATAAATTATTGTGTTGTCCTTGTTCAGCAGCAACAAACTGAGTGGAAAGAACTCTCCTAACCACCAAAGAAGGAGATGGTGTATTCATTGTAGAAGGCTCGAAAGTAAGGAAATCAACAAAGAACTCATCAAAATCAGCAATAGTAATCTCATCAGAAGATGGAGAAATAACATCTTGTAACATGTCATTGGGAGCAAAAGTTGGAATAGGTTGAATCACTAAACAATTCAGACCTAGCTCAAATGTACCATCTTCTGCTGAATACTCACAAGTGTCAAGATTAAAATCTGCAAATACATTGGTAAACTCGTCCTCCTCTTCACTTTGTGAATCATAAGAACCATCAACAAGGGCAATAATAGTATGACGATTGGGACATTCAGCTTGTTTATGCCCATGACCACCACACTTAAAACACTCAATCTTGCTTGTCTTGTGTTGGGTCGCCACAATAGAAGAAGTGGGCTGATTTGAACTCACAGCTTTACCTTTCGCATCCAATTGTTTGGAAGAAGGTGGAATGGATCTATTTGTTCCACGAGATGAAGATTTGGGCATTGCAGCTCCTTGCTGTTGGAATTGAGGAGTGGCATCCCATTGCTATTGGGAATGACGCCATGAAGCATTGTATTTGTAAGACATAGCAACTTGCCGTTCAGCCCTCTTTACAAAATGAACCAACTCAGTGAGACAAGTGTAATTTGTCATATCCACTTTATCAGCAATGGATTTATTGAGGCCAACCATAAACTGGGCCATTGTGGATTCCTCATCTTCAGTTATCCCTGTACGAAGTAAACACATTTCCAATTCTTGAAAATCTTCATCAATAGTACGAGTACCTTGGACAGGACGTTTCAGCTTCAAATGTAGGTCACGATAATAATATGCAGGAACAAAACGATGTCACATTTCCCTCTTCATGTCTTCCCAAGTTATACGAACATGCCCAACTCTTTGATATTCAGTACGGACCGGATTCCACCAAGTTGTGGCATAGCCTTTAAACTCAATGGCTGCAAGCTTTGCCTTCTTTTCAGCAGGGTATTCATACAAATAAAATAGTTGCTCCACTTTTGTTTCCCATTCAAAGTAATCATCAGCATTCTCCTTGCCGCTGAATGGAGGAATGGACACTTTAACCTTGCCTAAACCATCATCATTATGACATCATTCATGATGACATTGATGGTGATCACCATAACGACCACGGGCTCCAAAACGGCCAATGTTGTCACCACCATGATCATCATATGCATCACGGCGACCATAAGGATCACCTCCATGTTCAGCACTATAATTTGAAAATGTTTCAGCATCAAAATCAGGAGGATGCCTAACAGGAAAACGTCGTGCACGACCAAAACCAGCAGCAAATCCTCGGCCACGATCACCTGCAAAGTTATCAAAACCAGCAGCGAATCCTCGGCCACGACCACCACCACCGCCACCGGCATGTTGATCATCATCCTCAATGTGTTCATCATCATGATGTGGATGCTCCCCGTGTTGCTGCTGTAGTGATCATTGAAGCGCTTGCATCCCCTGCATCAATTGTTGCATTTGTGCACACACTTCCTGAATTTCTTGACCAGAAAAAGTGTGAGAAGGGGAATCTTCATTTCCTGCCATGTTAGTAATAAATGAAGAAAGTAATAGGACAAAATATATGTGGAATCGTGTGGGGACCGGAGTCCACACTTTCCAGGAATCGCATTGGGTGGTGGCGTGCGATGTGACACCCAACAACACACATATAAAGGAAACGCGTATTACATAGATCATTAGCTGAAATTTAGAAAGATATTCAGTTTACAAATAGTTTATAAAAATAAACTATAGCGGAAGATAAGTTTACAACTCTCGTACTCCAGTCTAATAAGCAAAAGAGAAGTCGTCCAGCCCACGGACGCTCCTCACTAGCCACAAAAACCAAACAGCAGCGGCATGGTTCCCACATGAGTATATTACTCGGAGAGTCCCGAGTCTCATCGAACAACCATAATCAAAAGCATAGAGGTTAGTACCTGCAAAACAACTTATATAGCAACTGTGAGCACGAAGGCTCAGCAAGACTTAACCGTCTCACCTAAACATGAAACTCTACATGAGGATAAAGACATAAACATAGGATGGCAGATTTGCATAATGGACTCGCCTAAATGTGGGTCCATATTTTCAGATTTATATCAGCAGCTTAAACCTTGTGCGGGGCAACATCGTAACTCCACAATCAAACAAGAAACGCTTTATCACGATGCTGCATGCCCAAGGTGGAAATTAAATTTAGTGAGCACTATACTCATACATACAACATAGCAATACCATGATAATATAATTTTCATAACAGCAACAATTAATTCTCATCTCAAGTGCAAGTATTTAACTACATCACAACTCAGTGAACATGTGGTACTCATAACCACGAGGGTTGGTGATTCAAATCAATGATACCCGGAATACACGACATGTACGCTTGTACTGGAAGTCACATTGGTGCACTCCACGGACTTCGTACGCAGCCACCTTTCTCAAGTTCCGCCCAAGTTGAATCGATTCAATCGTCTAGGACAGTATCCCCACTCATGTTGCACCCTTCCACTGTGAAGATGTCGTGAGCGAGTTTCCGTCTACTTTGTTGTGGCCGAAAGCCTGAGGCGATTCAAAAAGTCTCAACAAAAGCTTCCCAAGGTACATCGGTTTCCTGGACCCCATATATCCAGTATGATTCCGGTACAGATCAAACTTGCTCAGCAGGGCGGCATACGGATGGGTCCTTAACCGACACATGCAGGGCTGCGCACCCAAGACCATGTCTTGCTGCATCCTACGCTCCTGCCCGGTCTCATTTTCAGATTACTACTTCATTCTCTTTGAACCAATCCCGTGTGAAAAAGTCCTATCCATGTGAGTAGATTCCAACTACTCGACTTCTACCGAATCCTATACAACATTTAGCATAGCATAGTCTACACAATGACTTCACAACTATCCAAATACTCCATGGGTTGATCTGGTCATGCAAGTGGATTTTCAATCACCTTAGCCCTAATGCACATAACTCACCCTAGACATAGGTGATACAAATCAAAATTTTGTAATAACGGTTAAATGCAATCTGGGACTTGCCTGGTTGCGAGACAGTATCAAAGTTAATCTCCAGAGGTATGACTTCAAGTAGCTCCGGGGTCCTCTTGAGCTCGGCAACTAATCGATATGCAAAAAATTATGCAAGTTAATCAATACCGGTATTTTATTATAGTTCAATGAAAAGACAGTTAAGTATAATAATTTAAGCTTAATGGTTCTAGAAATTTTACAAGGGACATAAGCTGCTATGGGGAAGATCTGGACCAAAAATGGGAGATGTTCAAGGAAGCTTGTTGTCTATAAAATTCCAACAAATAAAAGATTTCTCTGAATTTTGGTTGTAATTATGGAGGTCTATCATGGCTACCAGTGATTGTACCATATAGGCGGGATCTCACTGGTTCTAGGAAAATTTGTTTCATAAATTTCTAAGCTTCCTATTGGGAGATATTGAATTTAGAAGTTTGGATAAATTTCTGAAATAGTTCTGATGTTTTTGGGCATTCTATGACCTGTTAGGAAAATCTCCCAATTGAACTAGGTTATTAAAGTCCGATGAAGCTGAATTTTTTTCAGGTTTTCTATGAAGTGAGTTATCAGATAAAAATCAAACATGATTTTGCTTTAAAGGGCTCTACAGGAAAATCTAGGGATTTTCATGAAGATTGGGTTGTAGTTCTTGTGAGTGTGGACACAGATCGAACAAACAAAATTGGTTTGACAAATTTCTACGCTTTATAATTAGATTTATTCAATTTAGAGTTTGCACAAGTTTCTGTCCAAACATTAAATGAATTTGACTATTTTTATGTGCATAGAGAATACCCAGGTGATAAGAATATGTAAATGAAGTCTAATGACCATGATATTTTTACTGGAGTTCAAGGATATTCAAATGAAGTTTCTGGAAAAATTTGGTATTTTTCCAAAGAGCAGAACAATAGGAATTAGTTCTATAAGCATTTTTTATTGGAATTATGGAGAAATTCATATGTACTTTCATACAAATATAAGTGTACCACTGGAAAGTGCTCTTCATGCTGGTTCTATGAAAATTTATTTGGGAATTTTTGGACAAGTATCCTAGGAGGTATAGATTTTCCAAGTTGGGGCAAAATCTGAAATAAATTTCAAATGGGAAATGTTTGAATAATCCAGGGGGCCTACGGGTTTAAAATGGACCAATTGGGTTGAAGCAACACCGGGCCACACGGTTCAGGGATGTAGCCACACGGGATCCTTGTCCACACCAGATCCTGGCGTGCGTTGGTTAGACTAACGACCGGGGCCCACCCCGAGTCGTCTTCAACCTCGCGCCGGCGGCGCTCGGGTGGCGCCCGACGGCGGCCCCTCGTCGCAGATCGCTCCAGGGAATGGCGACACACCACTCTGACCGCCCCCACCTAAAATCAGGCGATGAACTCGATGGTGATCCTCCTGACGGAGATGGATGGCCGGAAAAGCTCGCTTTCACGACGGCAGCGGCGGTGATTAGGGTTGCGGCCAACACAAATTCGCTTCGGCAAGAGCTGCAACCACTCGTAAATTGATTGAAGAGCATCCTGGGATCACAAGGATGACCAAAATGAACTCCTATCGAGGTGGAAATGGCTTGATATACAAGTTCGATGGCGACCCGCGGCTTTTCAACCGGCGGCCGTAAGAACTTCGATTCATATGCGTATGGTCGATAACTTTTGGGCATTTTTGGCTAGGGTGTGCTCGAGAATTTTTAGAAGCTATTTTCTAAGAAAGTCGAATAATTATTGCATGTGTAAACCGAATTTGGGTGAAGAACCAAAGCGGGCAAAAGAACTAAGCGTCGGTTCTTTGAGGAAAACCTGAGCTACAAGCTATGACAAAAGCTGAAACTTTGCGAGCATGAACTAGTTGTAATTGCGAACCTTTTTCCTTAAAGGATCGAAGCTTGATAAGGCCCATAGCTGCGGTTCCACGGAGCAGCAGAGGACTCTCTCGGCGGCCTCCTTGTTGGCGGCGAGAAAACCTCGAAATACAATCAACACAAGGCATGAAACAAGGAACCAATCGGTGGAGAAGATAGAGCAACGAGTTGGGTTACTTTTCTCTTCTTGGAGCAGGGCGCAACACTGCTTCTCTTGGCCGGCACGCTTGAACGACGGTGAGGTGGTGCTGTGCGGGCGGGTGGACGAAAAACAGGGAAGAACTGCCCACCAGAAGGAGAAGAATGAAGAAATGGCACCAAGCTTGTTTTATAAGGGCAAGGGCAGCGATGGACAGGCTGTGGAGAGGAGGTGGCACATGCAAATGGAGTGGTGTCTCCATGGGAGAAGCAGAGAAGTGAAACACGTTCAGCTGAGCTCCATCTCTGTATGACAAGTGGGTCCCACAGCCCCCTCCACTCAAACCTTCTCTGTACAAAGAAATATCCCACCAACTTGTGTCTAAAATTCATGAAACTTTGTAGATAGGCTCAAACAAATATCTAGGATCTGATTCTGAAATTGGATTTCAAGTTTGGATATGTTTTATGTGAAATTCAAATTCAAATTTGAATTTGACTAGAAGTCAATGTGCCCATTGAATTAAATACAATTAGTGCTTCAAATATTATGAAAATTTGCAGGGGTGCTATTTGAATATTTGCAAATAAATGGTGAACTCAGATTCTTATCTTGGCAAAGTTTGAACATGAGTTAAATTTGAATTCTTGAATTCTCTCAATTGAGGTTTAAATTGGTTTGATTTTTTTTCAGATTCTAATTAAATTTCTTTTTCCCCTCCAAATTTCAATATCCCCCATCTCAACTTTGTCTTTTTAATTTAGGGCTTTTACATTCCCCCCTCCTTAAAAGAATCTCATCCCGAGATTACTATGAAGAGACGAAAGTAGGAGAGAAATTACCAGATATGAGACGATAAGAAATCCGGATAGTTGGAGCGGAGATATTCTTCGAATTCCCAAGTCGCTTCTTCAACAGTATGGTTGCTCCATAACACTTTATAGAACCACAGCGTGCGTTTCCACGTTGTTCGAGTCATCTCATCGAGGATCTGAACGGATGTTCGGAGTACGTCAAATCCGGTTGCAATTTGCCGATGTCGTCGGTGTGGACTGCAGCTGTGAACTTAAGACGTTTCCGGAGCTGAGATACATGGAAAATGTCGTGTATACCAGCAAGAGATGCTGGTAATTCCAATTGATAAGCCACAGGTCCGCACTTCTCCGTGATAGCAAATGGGCCAATAAATCGGGGAGCTAGCTTTCCTTTTACTCCGAACCGGTGAATTCCTTTAATAGGTGACACGCGGAGGTACACGTGATGCCCGACATTGAAGTGCAGCGGGTGAAGCCTCTTGTCCGCATAATTCTTCTGTCGAGATTGAGCCGCTCTTAGGTTTGCTTGAATGATACTAAATTGATCCTAGGCTTCGTTGACTAGATCAATCCCGAATGTCACTCTTTTGCCGGACTCGCACCAACTCAGTGGGGTGCGACATTTCCGGCCATAAAGAGCTTCATATGGTGCCACCTTGATACTTGCTCGATAACTGTTGTTGTATGAGAATTCCGCCAACGGCAAATGATCATCCCAATTTTTACCGTGGTGGATGGCACATACACGCAACATGTCTTCAAGGACCTGGTTCACCCTCTCGGTTTGTCCATTGGTCCGGGGGTGATATGCGGAGCTTCTAATCAGTTTAGTACCCAACGAGGCGTGCAGTTGCTCCCAGAAATGAGCAACGAACAGCGAGCCTCGATTTGAAATAATCGTGCGAGGAATGCGTGTAAACACAGGATTCTTGATATGTACAACTCTGCATATTTCTTGGCATTGAATCCGACATTTACTGGGATGAAGTGTGCTGATTTGGTTAGTCGGTCGACTATTACCCAAATCGAATCATGCTTTCGGAATGTGAGTGGCAATCCGACTATGAAATCCATACTCAGATCCTCCAATTTCCATGCCAGAATATTCAACGGTTCTAGCTGTCCCGCCTCTTCATATGGTCGGCCTTCACTCGCCGACACGTATCACACTCGTATACGTGCTTCGCTATTTCCCGCTTCATCCGTGTCCACCAAAACTTGGTCATTATATCTTGATACATTTTACTGCTGCCCGGATGAATAGAAAACTTTGACATGTGAGCTTCATCCAATATTTTTTTCCGGAGCTTAACATCTCGGGGTACAACTAAACGTTCCTTGAACCATAATGTACCATTATCATCTTTCCGGAAACATTTTACTTCCCTGCTGTCCGCTCTTTCTCGTATGTGTGACATGCCCTTGTCCTTTTTCTGGGCTTTAATAATTTACTCTCGGATGGTGGGAATGAGAGCAATATTATTGAGAGCCCCATATGGAATCACATACAGACTTGGTTCCTCATCTTCCACTTCAGCCATGGTGATGTTGTGGACATGGGTTTTCCGACTAAGCGCGTCGGCAACCACGTTGGCTTTATTGGGGTGGTAGTGAATTTCAATTTTGTAATCTTTGATCAGCTCTAACCACCTTCGTTGTCTCATATTCAGCTCCTTCTGCGTGAAAATATATTTCAAACTCTTTTGGTCGGTGTAGAGGTGTACAAGATTTCCAAGCAAGTAATGCCTCCACATTTCTAATGCCAATACCACGGCAGCGAGCTCAAGGTTGTGAGTCGGATAGTGCTGCTCATGGTTTCGGAGTTGGCGAGATCCATATGCGACCACACGTCCTTCTTGCATAAGAACATAGCCAAGTCCGATGCCGGATGCATTGCAATAAACGTCAAATGGTTTTGTCGTGTCCAGCTGAGAAAGAACCGGGGCTGTTGTAAGGTGATGTACTAATGTCTTGAACGCTTCTTCACAAACTGAACTCCAAAAATATTTGGTTCCCTTTTTCAGCAGCTCCGTCATCGGCTTAGCGATTTTTGAAAAGCTCAGGATGAACCTCCGATAATATCCCGCCAAACCGAGGAACCTTCAGACTTCATGTACTGACTTTGGAGATTGCCATTTAAGTACTTGAACAATTTTACTTGGGTCCACAACGATGCCTTCAGCTGAAATAATGTGCCCCAAGAATGGCACTTGGCTGATCCAAAATTCACACATGCTGAATTTTGCGTATAACTTGTGATCTCTCAACCGTTGCAACACAATATGCAAATGTTCAGCATGCTCTTCCTCTGACTTGGAATAAACCAATATGTCGTCGATGAATACCATGACGAACTTGTCCAACTCTGGCATAAATACTGAGTTCATGAGATACATGAAGTGAGCCGGAGCGTTGGTGAGACCAAAAGACATGACGAGATACTCGTATAATTCGTATCTCGTCGAGAATGCCGTCTTCGTTATATCTTCCGGTCGGATTTTGATTTGATGATATCTGGACCGAAGATCCATCTTTGAGAATACCCTCGCACCAACAAGTTGATGGAATAAAATGTTGATGCGGGGCAGCGGGTACTTGTTCTTTATAGTCACGGCGTTGAGCGGCCGATAATACATGCATAACCGCAATGTTTCATCCTTATTTGTGACAAACAGCGCCGAGCAACCCCAAGGTGACGAGCTTGGGCGAATAAAACCTTTGTACAAAAGGTCCTTCAAATGCTCCTTTAATTCCGCTAGCTCATTAGGTGCCATTCGATACGGTCTTCGAGAGATCGGTGTGGTTCCCGGTATAAGTTCAATCTTGAACTCAACGTCCTGTTCGGGCGGCATGCCCGATAAGTCATCAGGAAACACGTCGGGATATTCACGGACCACCGGAATATCTTCAAGTTTAGTTGCTTCCGTGTTATATGCAGTTGTACTGGTACTTGTCTGCTGGTCAAGATCTTCTCTGGGCAATAATTGGTATAGTGCCCAACACGGTCATATGGGGAACACCTATACTGATTTAACGTCCCACTGACTTGAGGCCTGAATTGTCCTGCATCTCGCTGCGAGATAAATGCCCCTGGAACAATTTGGGACGGTTCTTGCTGTTGACGTATTGCTGGTTGGAAATCTGCTACTTCAAACAGCCGGCTCCGATATGAACTCGGTTGTGCAGCCGGCTGCCATATCTGACCGGACGGTGATCGGTACACCATACGGTATTTCTGAGGAAAATTATGTGTGCTGTCCTGCACAGCAAGTCTCTTCTTTGACTCCTCTGTGATCTGCTAACGTGTGGAATCCTCTTGCATAATCGTGGCATTAAGCATAGCGTTGAATGAGCCATGATTGAACAATGCAAGCTTTTCTTTCAACACGGGGCTTAGACCTCAATAGAAGTACTCTCGCTTCTGATCCTCTGTACTCACATACTCCGATGCATATTGTGCTAGATTAACAAAGACTTTGGAGTATTCTTGAGCACTCCTTTCTCCTTGCTTCAAATCAAGAAATTCCTGAAGCTTCCTTCTCACAATGGCAGGAGGAACATGATAGGCATGGAATGCCTTCCGGAACTCTGTCCAAGTGACTTGCTGTCCAGCGGCCAAGGAGGCGATTTGGTTCACCCACCAAGCACCAGCGATGCCATGCAGTTTCTGTGCTGCATATAAAACCTACATAGGGTCACTGCACTGCATCAATCCGAACTTAGCTTCAATGGTGCGGAGCCAATAGACTGCATCTAGAGGTTCACCATCTCCACTGAACACGGGGGGTGCAGTCGCCAAGAATTCTTGATATGTTGCTTGCTGAGGTTGATAATTGCCTTCGGCTCGACGCCCCCCCCCCCCCCCTGATTGGACATAATCTGCACAAGGGTTCGTGGCAGTTCGGTCCGCTCGTCGCGCGAACCCAGCATGGCTGCGATATCATCTGCCAATGTAAGCGGAGATGGAGGTGGCTGTTGCGCCGGTTGTTCCAGCACTCGGGAGTCATCCCCTCCCTGACTTGAACCACCAAACTCATAAGTTGTGCGAGTGCGCACCATTCTGCAGTTACAGTCATTAATGCAACATGAGATGTGATATTGCAAGATCACACTAGGATGAAAACAATAGTGTGTGTATTGATAACCAAATTTGCATAACAGTCATACATTGATAAAGTATAAACTTTATACACAATACATCATCCCCGGACCAATGTTACAATAGCGAGTTCCAAAATAATGAACTCCATGGATCGAAGTTCATTTTGACTATTGTTGGTCGCGACGGGATGTTATGCGCGTTATCGTGCGAAAACACACTTTTATCTTTAATATGACACAAACATGGCCCATAAAAGAAAAGAGGTTAGAGTGAGTCAAACAATCAATTCCACTGGTAAATAGTTGAGTATCGACAACTGATCCGCTACGACACTTCTGGAATTGAATTCGAGGACCAGATTCATAACAAGACCAAAATGTCAAACCGATAAAGTTTCTGTTGAAAACTGATCAGTTTGTACTCAAACACAAATTTAACCCAGTAAATGGCAGAATCAGATGTTGAGGTGAAGTACAGAGTTGAAGTACACTTCAAGACCTTTCTAAAGAGTATCAGTTTGCCTCCAGATAGTTTCCAGTTGAGAAGACATGGTATTGTAAACCTGACAGTTTTTCTGGAAAATTTTGACAGCATCTCCTTTGTTTATGCTGAATTTGGGCCACAATTTCCAGATATAAAACAGCATAATTTGCAAAAGACACAATCTACAAATTTGTAATAAATATTACAAGGATTCCAAAAATGTCTTCCACGATCCCGTTTGAATTTTCTAGAGTGAGATATGGTGAAAACAATCAGGAGTCCATAAAAGGGTTCCAGTTTCTGTCCAGTTTTGGCAGAGTTTGGAACATTGAAATTTTGAACAGGTTAGATGGAAATTCAGTTCTGGAGTTGAACATAACAGTTTTAAACGACTTCCTACACTTTCCATCCATGTATGTTACATATTCATTGGATTTTTCTACTGGGAGATACGGTTTCTCAAAGTCAGGTCTTTTGCGGTAGAAAACAGAACACTCTGTTTCTGAATTGGTGACTTCAAAACCTACTCCAAATTTGAAAACTTAGTTCAAACCCAGAGGTCGATAGCTAATATAAGTAGTTTACATCTTCCTGGTTCCATTTTACATAAAAGTGGTTAATGCATCAATGGAGTACATGTCGGTATTACGTGCCTCTCAAAGCAAAAATTCTAAGCCGGTATTCCGACATACATCTCAACGGTGGCCTTAATGACGTTAACTCGCACACGATTTCTAAATGCAATATGATCACGTGGTCAGTGTACCTGTCACTACACACAAACTATTGATCAATCATATGGTGTCATACGACATAGCCCGCATGGGCGAATAGTTCACAATAATATATATGAAAGTAAAAACATTCGTCCCGTATCATTCCATACGGGCCGCCCCGAGTTAAGCCACGTCTCGAGGTACATGACCGGGTTTTCTACCACCCGACGGGGTCCCACATCTTTGCATAGTGCTGCACCAGTAAGAGGCGCATCGGGTTATGTCCCACCCGACGGGGGCTCCAACTAACTTTGAAGCACGCTGGGGTACCGCGTGTCATATGTTCTCAGAAACATGGAAAGTTTCAGAGACTCATATTGACTCTTCCGTGCGAAGCCACGGAAAGATTTCCATGCTACCTCTCGCATGGTGAGCTTACCGCAATTGATCCGCTTGGGGTGGTGTACCTTACCTCTTACCTGACGTCAGAGCATCGTTACAGAATATAATAACACATACGTTAGTTTTGCCACCTTAATAACTTATGCTAATATAGTCCTTATGTGGGCCTAGTATCATATCCTCACCGTATCCTATGCTTTTCTTGCAATATGATCCTTTATAAGTGTGCTATTCCCAATGCGGCTCTAATAGCACGTTTGTGGGGACCAGAGTCCACACTTTCCATGAATCGAATTGGGTGGTGGCATGCGATGCGACACCCAACAACACACATGTAAAGGAAATGCGTATTACATAGATCATTTCCTGAAATTTACAAAGATATTCAGTTTACAAATAGTTTATAAAAATAAACTATTGCGGAAGATAAGATTACAACTCTCGTACTCTAGTATAATAAGCAAAAGAGAAGCCGTCCAGCGAACGGACGCTCCTCACTAGCCACAAAAACCAAACAGCAGCGGCATGGTTCCCACATGAGTATATTACTCGGAGAGTCCCCAGTCTCATCGGACAACCATAATCCTAAGCATAAGGGTTAGTACCTGCAAAACAAAGGCTCAGCAAGACTTAACCGTCTCACCTAAACATGAAAGTCTACATGAGGGTAAATACATAAACATAGGATGGCAGATTTGCATAATGGAATCGCCTAAATGTGGGTCCTTATTTTCAGATTTAAAGCAGCAGCTTAAACCTTGTGCGGGGCAACATCGTAACTCCACAAACAAACAAGAAACGCTTTATCACGATGCTGCATGCCCAAGGTGGAAATTAAATTTAGTGAGCACTATACTAATACATACAACATAGCAATATCATGATAATATAATTTTCATAACAGCAGCAATTAATTCTCATCTCAAGTGCAAGTATTTAACTACATCACAACTCAGTGAACAAGTGGTACTCATAACCGCGAGGGACGGTGATTCAAATCAATGATACCCGGAATACACGACACATACGCCTGTACTAGAAGTCACATCGCTGCACTCCACGGACGTCGTATGCAGCCACCTTTCTCAAGTTCTGCCCAAGTTGAATCGATTCAATTGTCTAGGACAGTATCCCCACTCACGGTGCACCCTTCCGATGTGAAGATGTCGTGAGTGAGTTTCCGTCTACTGTGTTGCGGCCGAAAGCTTGAGGCGATCAAAAAAAAGTCTCAACAAAAGCTTCCCAAGGTACATCGGTTTCCTGGACCCCATATATCCAGTATGACTCCGGTACACTTCAAACTTGCTCAGCAGGGTGGCATATGGATTGGTCCTTAACCGACACAGGCAGGGCTACACACCCAAGACCATGTCTTGCTGCATCCTACACCCCTGCCCGGTCTCATTTTCAGATTACTACTTCATTCTCTTTGAACCAATCCCGTGTGAAAAAGTCCTAGCCATGCGAGTAGATTGCAACTACTCGACTTCTACCGAATCCTATACAACATTTAGCATAGCATAGTCTACACGATGACTTGACAACTATCCAAATAATCCATGAGTTTATCTAGTCATGCAAGTGGATTTTCAATCACCTTAGCCCTAATGCACATCACTCACCCTAGACACAGGTGATACAAATCAAAATTTTGTAATAGCGCTTAAATGCAAACTGGGGCTTGCCTGGTTGCGAGACAGTATCAAAGTTAATCTCTAGAGGTATGACTTAAAGTAGCTCCGGGGTCCTCTTGAGCTCGGCATCTAATCGATATGCAAAGAATTATGCAAGTTAATCAATACCAGTATTATATTATAGTTAAAAGTAAAGACAGTTAAGTATATTAATTTAAGCTTAATTGTTCTGGAAATTTTACAAGGGACATTAGGTGCTATGAGGAAGATCAGGACTAAAAATTGGAGATGTTCAAGGAAGCTTGTTGTCTATAAAATTCCAGCAAATAAAAGCTTTCTCTGAATTTTGGTTGTAATTCTTGAGGTCTATCATGGATGCCAGTGGTTGTACTACACAGAGGGGTTCTTACTGGTTCTAGGAAAATTTATTTCATAAATTTCTAAACTTCCTATTGGGAGATATTGAATTTAGAAGTTTGGAAAAATTTCTGAAATAGTTCTGATGTTTCTGGGCATTCTATGACCTGTTAGGAAAATCTCCATATTGAACTAGGTTATTTAAGTCCAATGAAGCTGAAATTGTTGCAGGAATTCAGAAACTTACTAAAGGACATTTCGGCACAATTTCATAGTTTTCTATGAAGTGAATTATCAGATAAAAATCAAACATGATTTTTTTAAAGGGCTCTACAGGAAAATCTAGGGATTTTCATGAAGATTGGGTTGTAGTTCTGGTGAGTGTGGACAAAGATCAAACCAACAAAATTGGTTTGACAAATTTTTACGCTTTATACTTAGAGTTATTCAATTTAGAAGTTTGCACAAGTTTCTGTCCAAACTTTAAATGAATTTGACTATTTTTATGTGCATAGAGAATACCCAGGTGATAAGAACATTTAAATGAAGTCTAATGACCCTGATATTTCTGCTGGCGTTCAAGATTATTCAAGTGAAGGTTCTGGATAGATTTGGTATTTTTCCAAAGAGCAGAACTATAGGAATTAATTCTATAAGCATTTTTTTATTGGAATTATGGAGAAATTCATATGTACTTTCATACAAATCCAAGTGCACCACTAGAAAGTGCTCTTCATGCTGGTTCTAACAAAATTTATTTGGGAATTTTTGGACAAGTATCCTAGGAGTTATAGATTTTTCAAGTTGGGGCAAAATCTGAAACAAATTTCAAATGGGAAATGTTTGAATAATCCAGGGGGCCCACGGGTTTAAAATGGACCAATCGGGTTCCAGCAACACCGGGCCACAGGTTTCAGGGATGTAGCCACACGGGATCCTTGTCCGCACCAGATCCGGGCGCGCGTTGGTTAGACTGACGACCGGGGCCCACCCTGAGTCGTCTTCAACCTCACGCCGGCGGCGCTCGGGCGGCGCCCGACGGCGGCCCCTCGTCGCAGATTGCTCCAGGGAATGGCGGCACCACACTCTCACCGCCCCACCTAAAATCAGGCAAGGAACTCGATGATGATCCTCCCGACGGCGATGGATGACCGGAAAAGCTCGCGCGACAGCAGCGGCGGCGATTAGGGTTGCAACATGAATTCGCTTCGGCAGGGGCTAAAACCACTCGGAAATTGATCGGAGAGCATCCTGGGATCACGAGGATGACCAAAATGAACTTCTATCGGGGTGGAAATGGCTGCGTATACAAGTTCGACGGCGACCCGCGGCTTTTCAAACGGCGGCCGTAAGAACTTCGATTCCTATGCGTATAGTCGATAACTTTGGGGCATTTTTGGCTAGGGTGTGCTCGAGAATGTTTAGAAGCTACTTTCTAAGCAATTCGAATAATTATTGCACGTGTAAACCGAATTTGGGTGAAGAACCAAGGCGGGCAAAAGAACTAAGTGTCGGTTCTTTGAGGAAAACCCGAGCTACAAGCTATGACAAAAGCTGAAACTTTGCGAGCATGAACTAGGCGTGATTGTGAACCTTTTTCCTTAAAGGATCGAAGCTTTATAAGTCACGTAGCTGGGGTTCCACGGAGCAGCAGAGGACTCTCTTGGCGGCCTCCTCGTTGGCGGCGAGAAAACCTCGAAATACAATCAACACAAGGCATGAAACAAGGAACCAATTGGTGGAGACGATAGAGCAACGAGTTGGGTTACTTTTCTCTTCTTGAAACAGGGCGCAACACTTCTTCTTTTGGCCGGCACGCTTGAACGACGGCGAGGTGGTGCTGTGCGGGCGGGCAGAAGAAAAACTGGGAAGAACTGTCGACCAGAGGGAGAAGAATGAAGGAATGGCACCATGCTTGGTTTATAAGGTCAAGGGTAGCTGTGGACAGGCTGTGGAGAGGAGGTGGCACATGCAAATGGAGTGGTGTCGCCATGGGAGAATCAGAGAAGTGAAACACGTTCAGCTAAACTCCATCTATGTATGACAAGTGGGTCCCACAGCCCCTTCACTCAAACCTTCTCTGTACAAAGAAATATCCCACCAACTTGTGTCCAAAATTCATGAAACTTTGTAGATAGGCTCAAACAAATATCTAGGATATGATTCTGAAATTGGATTTCAAGTTTGGATATGTTTCATGTGAAATTCAAATTCAAATTTGAATTTGACTAGAATTCAATGTACCCATTGAATAAAATACAATTAGTGCTCCAAATATTATGAACATTTGCAGGGGTGCTATTTGGAATATTTAAAATTGAATGGTGAACTCAGATTTTTATCTTGGCAAAGTTTGAACATCAGATAAATTTGAATTTTTGAATTCTCTCAATTGAGGTTTAAATTGGTTTGAATTTTTTTCAGTTTCTAATTAAATTTATTTTTCCCCTTCAAATTTCAATATCTCCCATCTGAACTTTGCCTTTTCAATTTAGGGATTTTACAAATCGCTCCCTCACCCTTGACAAAACAAGTTCTTTCTCTCCCTGAAAAGAGCAAGAACCGGGCTGCAATTTGTAGTGGAAGAGTGATTGTAACAGCGACGACAGTGCAACAACTCACGGTGCGTTTTAAGTGGAGCTTGGTGGGGTAGTATGTATGTGGAATGCGCTAAAAAATGTAGTGATGCAAAACCGAATAATAATCCAAAAACACAAGTCTAAGTTGCTGAATATAAAGGAAAAGATGCACAAATGTGTAGAAACAAGATGTAGGAAGTGGATAGATGAAGACCAAGTGCATCAACCGAAACTTATTGCTGCCCAAACCCCTTTGGACGTTCACAATTCTCTTTTTATTTCTTCTTTCCTCTTTTTTTAACCTTTGTGATAAATGCAGCACAACTTTCAACTAAAGGGGCGCATAAGGATTAACTAAGACGGATGGTGCAGCACAAAAACAAGAAACTCGGGTGGGGAATTTCTGGCTAGTAGAAAACAAGAGTGGGATGGGTGGTATACGCAGCAAGCGATTTGATGATAAGAACAAAGATAACAACTAGAAGGATGTGGAAAAGAAAAAAATTCTGCAACTAGACAAATCTTAAAGGATTAAAACTCGATAAAGCAAACTACAAAATCAGTAGCACGTATGAATTTGGGCTGTAGGTTTTCTTTTTGGCTATTAGTGGACAGTAGGTATATAAAAATCTATCTTGCCAAAAGCAAGAATAATCCTACTGAGGAAACGGAGGCTCTGGTACCAGATGATATGCACACGCCTAGGCAGCACGTGTAGCAAGTTGTTGTGGCGTGATCTTCTCGTAGGATCTGCGAACTTGATAAATTGTCGCTGCATGACCTGGTGAAAAGGCAGCGCACCGCGAGGCTGTCCACACGATGAACTACCGAGACAATCACCCTTCCACGTATCGACGAAACAGCCCACACAATCACGACCTATAGACGTGAAGGTGCGAACTGGGTGAACCGCAGTTCGGCGTTCTAGAACTCCCTCAGGAATCAAAAGAACATGTATTGTAAGCCTCTCAAGACTCACGCGTAAACAAAAATCCTCGAGTTTGTGTATTCTGAATTCAATAGAAATAAGCTCCTCCCCTTTGCATTGTCTAGTATAAGATATATCTAGAGATAGGGACGTTCAGCTTTGAGTAAATGGATGCATGCGCATGCTCTAGTGGATTTCGTGGCTGGTTCGCGCGTCTTTTCAGCTTCTGGCAGCCGTTACTAAAATGATCATAACTCCTTATTAAAACATCCAAATAATGAACCTTTTGATGGGCTTGAAAGTAGACTTGAAAATGCTTCCATCCACTTATAGAACACCGTGTAACTCCTTGTATTCTGTCCGCAATGAGGCTTGGAATTCGTACCATATGTCAGTCGTGTAGCTTCTGGTTGCATTCACATGCTAAGGTGATGAACCACCATTTTATTCACACACACCATAGGCTTCTTGGTTCAGATGTCCAGAGGCTTGAATCCATCTTGATTCTATGCTGGTTCATACACTCCATCATTCCTAAGGACATTGAAACAAGAACTCAAAAGTATAGGCTCATTCAACATAGACTGATTATTAAACATAAGGTTAGCGTTCACCTGAGAATGAATTTCCTTCTGCATTTGTTTAGCTCTACTCCTTGTAATTGGACCAGATATATCAAGTGGATTTTCATTTGAAAATGAGTGAATGCTACGCATGTCCTCATGGTGGGATCAATCCCACCATGGCATACGCAGAGAAGTACACCATATCGCCATTACGCTCCTTCTTGAATGGGAGCTCGCCGGCGTGGATCAGGTGGCTGAAGGAGTCACTGGACCACCCCATATAGGTCCGGACCTTCATCAAATCGTCCTTGCTGTTTAGGCGACTCATGGGAGGACCCAACTCCATCGCGACAAAGTGGAGCAAAGAAAGAGAAAGCTAGGAAAAGTTTGGGAGGCTCTGAGCGCAAGTTTGATCGAAAGCGTAGAGTCCTCAAACCGCGCCCACTTTCCTTCTTAGTAAGCCTCCGCGATGCTTGGATGGAAACTGCAACAAAAGTGGGGTTACATTTCAAAAAATCTACCCCGTCCATGACAAATGGGTATGAGGCTACCCCGACGAAGAGACCGAGGTTATTACCCCAGGCGAACTGTTGTCATGATGGCAGCAGAAGACCCAAAGACGGCACCCTGACAAGGCGCTCAGAACTGATAGGGTTTTTGTATTGGGAACTGGCGACCTTCAATTGCGTGAGATCCGCACTCAAAGATCTCATCTGCCGCATTCATAACAAGCCACACGGCGATGGTTTAACCCCGGACCATCGCCCCAACGGCACGTTACAAGACTTCTGAAGTCAAAGCGCGGGAATCAAGGATGGCCCCACCTTTGGTAGAATAACTTAATCCCAAGGGTTTCTCCCAAAGGTGGGCCTGGGGGCCACTGTCGGTACCCTGCGTACTAGGTACCTTTTGATACCGCAAGAAGTGCAAAAGAGTTCTACCCATCAAAGTTGAAGGTCCCCTCAGGCCCCACATGTCATATTACACTGGACCTGCATCCCTCATATGGGTAGCTCCGGAGATTGACACGTTTAATGTAAATTCGGGGCTAAACTCCCAATCCAGGGAAGCTCCGCGATCAACACGTGTATAATGACCCCGGACCTAACCCCCAGCAGAGGGAAGCTCTGATGTTGACACATGTATAGTGGTTCTGGAGCTACCTCCCTGCAAGGGGAAGCTCTGAAGCTGCCACGTGTGGAGCCTGCGGACCTTCACCACCAACGAATACATTGATGGATCTCCTTGAGCACGGGCATTCAAGGGACTATTAAAGCGACAGTTACAAGACTTGAATATGTGTCACTAATATTGTATTAATGACACACGATCAAAGCACTGTTAATAGAGGTAACGCAACCATTAAGGCACGTTATCACACTATTAACCATGCTTAATACTCTTAGACAGTGTATTAGGCTATTTAATACGCCAGGGCCACATGTCGGACAAGACTAATGATGTAACGGTCAGTCCTTGGACTATAAAAGGACTGAGCCACACGATACAAAAGAGGACTCCAGGCTGAGCTAGAGACTAGGCTTTCTTGCGATTCACAATACGAAAACACACACTCCGTGGAGTAGGGTATTACGCTCAGGTGGCCCGAACCACGTAAATCTCTCTTGTCACCATCTTGCTCGTGATCTCTGAGTGCCCCGACCGAAACAAGAACCTCTGCGGGCTACATTTGGTAGTACCTTGGGAAGTGCCGTTGCTACACTTCGACAACACCTTTTTAGCAAGGTCCGACTCTATGTCCGAGCTTTTACTAGGTCCGACTTATGTTGGTTAGCTTAGACATGTGCTTGGGTAGCTCCGATGAGCTTTGTCCTTAGCTCCAGCACTTCTTTGATAGCTTCGGCATGTCCTTGTTAAGCTCCGACATGTTTTTTCTAGCTCCGGCTTTTAGGTTGACTAGGTCCGACTAGCTTTGGTAATCTCCGGCGCTAGGTCCGACTAGCTTTGGTAAGCTCCGACGCTAGGTTCTGCGAGCTTCGGTAAGCTCCGGTTGAAGCTCCGGTTAGCTTTTGCAAAGTTTGGAGTTTGATCACAATGTTTCTAACATTCTTGTAAAATGTTTCAAAATTGCTTTACATTGTTGGAAAGATTGCTTAATATTCATTTGCTAAGTTTTTGATGCGTTTTGGTTGGATAAGGTAGATATCATTTTTACTGTGGTTTGCAACACGCTTATGTGAAGTGCTCGCGTAAGGTGTTGTGTTCTGGAACTGATGAGAGTCAAGTCGCAGACTTGGGCTCGTATGGATTGGTTGTTTGTTCATATGTAGGTGTTGCTTGAGTTCAAGTCATTGCTGGTGACAAGATCCTTTGGACTAGTCTCAGGGAGGAGATGAGGTTCCAACAACCAAGTTCAGGAGGAATTGTGGTTGAACAGATCAGATGGTCACGCAGGATGATTGAATCAAGGGCAGTGCATATGAAGGTTACTGGACATCGAAGGAAGGTGTTCGCATGTATGCATGCGGTGCATGATGTGGCAACATGGTTCTTAACATTGGTTATTGAAGGAAGATATGAAGGATCAGATCGTATCACATGATGACTTCGGCTGCTGGCTGAGTCGGTTATGGCTCAATATGGAAAGTATCGAGTTGGTTATGGTAGTTTTCGTGTGCCGCACAAAAGTCAAACTATTTAGGAATATGGGGCGTGTTCCTGGTTTGTTAGGGAGTCTCAATATTTTTCCTATCTACGAATAGGAAGATCTTGAGCAGTTATGGAAAGTTTCGATTCGTGAATTGAGTAGGATTAGAGTCCTCGTTTGAGTTGAGTTGGCCTTCGGGCTGGTTATATAAGCAAGGGAGGCCAGAGCTCGGATTGAAGACTTTTGGGCTGTTCCTCTTGTGTTATGTTGAATAAAATTCATAGACGGAAGGAACTTTTGTGTCTTGTTCGTCTGACTTGTTTTCTTCAAGTCTTTCTCGTTGAGTTTCTGTATAGCACTACCTTTCTTTAGTGGTTTTATCATAACTCGAGTTTTATAGATCTGATTGACGTGATTCTTTTTGGGTTGTATTCAAAACTTGATTTTCTATCATCTGTTAAAATTTCACAGTCATTGGATTCATGGTTTCTAATCTACATGAGTTTCTTCGATGAAAAACAAAACTGTTTTACTCGGTAGAACATAATGATCCTAGTTCAATCTTTTGATCGTAACTTGAGTTTTTCTCGACGGATTTGAGTGATTCTTATTGTGTTGTCATTGTGACTTGATTTTCTCTAATATCTACAATTTTTGTCACGATTGAAAACGTTTTAAGATCATCTGCACACATGGTTTATCAATTGATTGATTTTCTACCGAAAGGGTTGGGATTTAATTGTTTCCACTGCGTAAGATTTTTAATCTATCATTCACCCTCTCTGGTAGCTTTTCACGTGCTCTTCGACCCTACAATTGGTATTAGAGCTTTGGTGCTCTAATCTTTGTAATTTGCATGTTTTTTTGACTAATCTTCATGGAGAAGTACTCTGCAAAACCCTGTGTGTTTGTTGGCATTGATTTTCAGGTTTGGAAAGCACGCATGGAAGCTTTTATCCAGGCCCAAAGCTTCGGCATATGGGAAAAGGTATACAAACCTTATTGCCACCGAATAATGAAGTTACGGCTGCAAACCTCTGGGATGTCGACAACAACAACAAAGCCCGAAACTTGATCATCCAAGGACTCACTCAGAGTGACTTCGACCGCGTTGCACACCTCCAATCGGCATACGATGTGTGGAGAGCACTTTGTGACTATCACAAAGGATCCAACATGATCAAGCAGGGGAGACAAGATATGTTCAAAAAGGAATACATGCATTTCGAGAAGCAAACCGGTGAGTCTATCGATGACCTTTTTGCTCGCTTCAAAAAAATTCTCAGCAACCTGCGTAGTGTCAATGTTAACTTTTCTGATGCTGAGAATGCTAGGCAACTTCTTAGTGCATTAGACATGTTAATCTGGGACATGAAAGTTACATCTATTCGTGAATCAACTGTCATGAGTTCTCTTACATCAGATGTGCTTCACTTTAAACTAAAAACTCATGAAATTGACATCTTATCGCGACAGAATCCAAATAAATCTATTGCATTTGTCTCACAACCTGATATGCCTAGCTCCGGCCAATCATCATCTTGCAATACTCTTGCTTTGTTGTCCTCACTAACCCTGAAGCAGATTGAGTAATTTCCAGAAGAAGAATTAGCACTCATCTCTACTAGATTCTCAAAAACATTGCAAAATGTGAGAACTAGAAGGAGAGGAAGCTCCGGACCACAGCGTTGTTTTGAATGTGGTAAGATTGGACACTTCCGTACAAAATTCCCTGATATTTTAGGTCCTACTACACGTGATGAGAAGCAGAACAAGGTCAATACAATCTCTGGAAACTCCAACAAGAAAAAGAAGGGTACCTTAGGATGCAAGATGATAAACAAATTCATCGCCACACTTCAAGAGCTCAGTTCAAGTGATGTAGACTTTGGAAGTGATGAAGATGATGACGATATGGCCAACGTATGCTTTATGACGGGCAAAACAAGATCAAGATCAAATCAGGAGGATGTGGAACACAATAGTGACGACGATGAGGTATGCTCTACTTGTAATGAAATGTATGATGCAATTTCTTGTGCAACTGTTATTGTCAAGAAAAAAAAAACTTAGGGATAATGCGGCTAAAATTGAACCACTAGAATATTAAATCAAACGTTTGAAAACTTTGATTCCTAGTGATGACGCATGCCCCTCTTGTGACTTAATCTATGAACAATTGTCCACATTAAGAAGTGCACACTCCTCCACTATAGATAGACTTGATGAAGAGATTGAAAAGAACAAAAAGTTGTCTGACTTTAATGGTAAAAACATAAAAGATGCTTCTTGTTCTACAGATGATTTGTATTGTTCTGCATATGATAATCTTGATAAAAAACTAAAAGATACAATGAATGAAATTTTCATTCTGAACAATGCTTTACGAATACATGAAGTTAAAAATTGTTCTAACTGCAAACTTAAAGGTAAAGCTTCATGTGAAAACTGTCTAGACTTGTCTAAAAAACTTGATGACATGAATAGTACACTAGAGCGGTTTAGTAATGGGAATAAGAATCTAGACATGTTGTTAAATTCTTTTAAACCTTGCAATGATAAAACTGGTTTAGGTTTTGATTCTCATGCTTAATCTAAAACACATCCATCTAACGTTGTAAAAATGTTTGGAAGAGGTTTATCAAAATTGTCCCTAAACAAAAGGATGTGATTTTTAAATCTGCACGAGTGCTTTCTAATTCTGTTTATAATATTGGATGCTCATCTAGACATGAACACAAAATTAAATTTCATTGTACTTACTGTGATAAAGATGGTCATGTCGTAGATGTCTGTTATAGACTATCTAAACAAATTAAAAAGTATAAAATGACTGCTAGATCTCATAACTTTCATGGTAAATCTGCTATGCATGCTAAACCTAAAATTAGAAACATGCAACCTTCTTTAATGAGTCAGAAATTTGAAAAGGTAGCATCCGAACCTTCTGGTATGAAATCTGCAAAGGCAGCTCTGTCAGCTCCAATAGCTCCGAGAGCTCCCGGACTTTCTGTTGCTTCCTCTCGAGCTTCAGCTTTTTCTTCTGAAACTTTTGTGTTCACCTCCGGAGCTACTGGTTTTCATGCTAAACATGTAACAACTTTTAAATCAGTGGTTAAGAACAAAAAACCTCAATCTTTGACTCATAAATCTGTTGTTTTGTCATAGTTTTTGCGTGTTGTTCCTACTGGACATCGCATGGCTTAGTACTGGATTCCCAAATGCTTATTGACTAACCCCAGTATTGAGGCATCGACGTATTATGCTTCTGTGTAGGTTTCACGCTTGAGGAAGGAGAACATATGGATTGTGGACTCAGGATGCTCACGCCACATGACCGTTAACAAAGAATGGTTCTCCTCCCTCTCTTTTGTGTCATGTGTAAAAAGTGTTACTTTTGTCAATAATTCTTCAACTCCTATTATTGCTAAAGGATCGGATAGAGTAAACGATCTCTACACTTTAAAAGAGGTGGCACTTGTCTAAAATTTGAAATACAACTTACTTTATGTTTCTCAGCTACTTGATCAGAATTTAGAAATAATTTTCTCTAAAAATTGTTGTAAAGTTGTAAATTAAAATATTTAGCTTTTTTTTTAACATGTCTCGCTTTGGAAGAGTTTTTAAAGCTGATTTTGATCTGTCAACTTCTGAGCATAGGTGTCTAGTTGCCAATGATTCAAAAGATTTATTCTTCTGGCATCATAGACTTGGCCACGTAGGCTTTGACCACCTCACTTGTGCTAGTGCTCTTGATGGTTGCAGGTTCACATGCCCCTCTCACGATGACAATGACAACTGAACCTGGTTAACGTTTGCACCTTGACACTGTTGGTCCGGCATGTGTACAATCCTTTGGAGGTAAATGGTATGTTCTTGTGATTGTTGATGATTATACTCTGGGATCACTTTATGGCATCTAAGAATGATGCTTTTAGTCACTTTAGAATTTTATTTCTTAGATTATCAATGGATCACCCATGATCTTCAAAATCAATTCGAAGTGATAACAGAAATGAATTTAAAAATCAAACTTTTGATCACTTTTGTGCTAAAAATATAATAGATCATCAATTTTCCTTACCATATGCGCCTCAACAAAACGGTGTTGTAGTAATGAAAACAGAACCTTAGTTGAGATGTCTAGGACTATGCTTGATGAATATCAAACTCCTAGAAAATTTTGGGCAGAGGCAATTGTGACAGCTTGTTATGTTTCAAACCGTATTTTCTTGTGCACTAAGCTTGGTAAAACACCTTATGAACTTCAGTTTGGACATAGGCCATATGTTTCACACTTTAGGGTTTTTGGTTGCAAATGCTTTGTTAAGAAACATGGAAATCTTGATAAATTTGAAGCCAGATCCGAATATGGCATGTTCTTGGTTACCCATCGCACATTAGAGGATATCGTGTGTTTTTACTTGGAACTAACAAAATTGTGGAGACTTGTGAAGTTTCTTTTGATGAAGCTAGCTGAGGCACTAGCTCCGGTATTGTAGGACCAGACCCATATCCTCAGGGGGAGGGTATTTTCGAAGAATAAGAAGAAGAAGAGTCGGTGATATTGCCTGATAGTTCCAAAGGTGACACGTGTCCAGCTCCGAACCTTGAACAAGCTCCGACTACCATCTCTGCTCATCCTGACCATCCACGAGCCATAAGCTCATCAATTTGTGATGAACCTAAAGAAGAAGAAGCTTGTGAGACATCTGTTCCCTTATGGATTTACAAGAATTATCCCCCACAACAAATAATTGGAAGCTTCCATGAACGAGTTACAAGATCCAGGTTTTCTGACCCCAATTCTCAAGGTCATTCTTCTTTTGTTGCTTCTTTTGAACCCAAAGATATATCACACACACTCACTAATTAATCTTGAATTATTGCAATGAAAGAAGAGTTAGAAAATTTTGAAAGAAATAATATTTGGAAACTTGTACCTCCACCTCAAGATCACACTTTAATTGGAACTAAATGGGTGTTTAAAAATAAAAAAAGTGAGGACAGGGTTGTTATTAGGAATAAGGCTAGATTGGTTGCTCAAGGTTTCACACAAATTGAAGGTCTAGATTTTGATGAAATTTTTGCTCCTGTTGCGAGATTAGAAGCCATAAGAATTTTGTTAGCGTTTGCTGCAACTAAAAGTTTCAAGTTATATCAAATGGATGTAAAAAGTGCTTTTCTTATTGCATTCATAGATGAGGAGGTTTATGTGAAGCAACCACCTGGTTTTGAGAATCCAGAATTTCCTAATCATGTTTTCAAACTGACTAAAGCCCTATATGGTCTAAAACAAGCTCCTAGAGCATGGTTCGATAGGCTAAAAACTTTCTTAATTGAAAATGGTTTTACCATGGGCAATGTAGATAGAACTCTTTTTGTACATCGGCATGACAATGACTCATTATTCTTTCGAGTGTATGTGGATGATATTATCTTTGGTTGTGCTTCTCATGATCTTCTGTCCAAGTTTTCAGCTATGATGAGTTCAGAAATTTGAAATAAGTATGGTGGGAGAACTCAGGTACTTTTTTGGAGCTACAAATCAAGCAAACCAAGGAAGGTACCTTTGTGCATCAAACAAAGTATACAAGAGACCTCTCAAGCGCTTCAACATGGACAAAAGCAAGCCTCTTCAGACACCAATGAGCACAACAACAACACTTGAGCTTGATGAAGATGGTGAACCAGTTGATCAAAAAGGATATCGAAGCATGATCAGATCACTTTTGTATCTCGCGACATCAAGACCGGACATAAAATTCAGTGTATGTCTTTGTGCATGATTTCTAGCCTCCCCACAAGCTTCACATCGCCAAGTCGTCAAACGTATTCTCAGGTACTTCAATGGAACTCAAGAATTTGGCATTTTTCTTTCGTCGTCCTCAATCGTTTCTTTGAGAGCTTTTTCCGATGCAGATTTCGAAGGTTGTAGGATTGATTAGAAAAGTACTTCTGGTACTTGTCATTTTCTTGGTAACTCTCTTGTTTCTTGGTCCTCTAGAAAACAACACTCAGTTGGACAATCCACTGCTGAATCTAAATATGTAGCTGCTAGTGCTTGCTCACAAATACTCTGGATTGTTCAAACACTTAAGGACTTTGGGGTAAA
The DNA here is from genome assembly GCA_036927565.1 of Tuctoria greenei. Classification (NCBI taxonomy): domain Eukaryota; kingdom Viridiplantae; phylum Streptophyta; class Magnoliopsida; order Poales; family Poaceae; genus Tuctoria; species Tuctoria greenei. The sequence goes on from JAYESD010000003.1 coordinate 112,069,096, forward strand.
TCTAGATAGTGTTCCACTTTATGTGATAATACTAGTGCTATTTGCATTGCTAAAAACCCCGTGCAACACTCGAGAACTAAGCACATCGACATTAGGTATCACTTTCTCCGTGATAATGTTATAAAAGGTAACAATGTGCTTCACCATGTAGATACCGAACATCAATTGGCTGCCATTTTTACAAAACCTTTGGATTTCACACATTTTTGCCTTATTCATAGTGAAATTGGGGTAATGCATCCACAAAGGTTAATTTGAGGGGGAGTTGATTTTAAAATTTGGAATATGTGAATCAGAACTTGAAAATATGAGCATAATATTTCATACATATATGACTTTGTGATTCCTTTTTGTGCTGAAAGTTCTTACTACATTACTCATGTTTTACATTTTGTAGTTTTTGCCATGACTAGTAATTGGAATAATTACTTACACTAAATCTGGTCATGATTGAACTTTCTTGCTGTTTTGAATTATTTGCATGATCACAAGTGCTTTTAATCATAATAATTTAATCAAGTAAGCAACTCACATGTTGAGTTTTATGAACAAATATAAATTGAGAAAAGATCAAGAAATATGCAAGCATCGCACTTCTTATTTTGAGATGGCTTATCATTGCACTTAGATATGAACTTGGAAGAAGTTGTGTATGACTAAAACCATGTCCTTAAGCTTCTGATTGTCAAATGATATAGGCTTGGCTTGGTTGGTTACAATAAGGCAGATGCACATATAATCTCTTGCAAATATTATATGATAAAATTTACGCTTAAAAGATAAATAAAATTGCAGCAACAAGTGTCATGCTTTCAGGTTTTGAAATAGTTAAGTTTGTGAGATCATGACTTGCTTAAAATTGAAAATTACACTTGATCTCTAGCATGGCTTACACTACTTTATGTATCTCATTGATGTGATAGTGTAAGTTACTTGATAGTATGATTTTGGATGAGCTCTGTTTTATATGTATATGTTATAATATGCTCATAACATTTGAAATTTCTCTTTTAAACCTTGCTGAATACATTATCAAAGGGGGAGAAGTAAGTATGCAAGGGGGAGAAGTTATGGATAGGGGGAGAAGTTATGTCTATCTCATTTGATTTTCATTTTCAAAAAGGGGGGAGAAACTGTTTTTTGTTTTCAAAACTTTTTATGTGAATAAGCCAATGTTCGGATTTTAAATGGTGTTGCCAATGCATTCATCAAGGGGGAGATTGTGAGACCTATGTGTGTTGAATACATTGGCTTGTGCTGAAAACATTAAACTTGATAATAAGTTCTGAATTCTGCTAAAAACACCTTTTTAGCAAGGTCCGACTCTAGGTCCGAGCTTTTACAAGGTCCGACTTATGTTGGTTAGCTTAGACATGTTTTTGGGTAGCTCTGATGAGCATTGTCCTTAGCTCCAGCATGTCTTTGATAGCTCCAACATGTCCTTGTTAAGCTCTGACATGTTTTTTCTAGCCCCGGCTTTTAGGTTCACTTGGTCTGACTAGCTTTGGTAAGCTTCGGCGCTAGGTCCGACTAGCTTTGGTAAGCTCCAACGCTAGGTCCTGCGAGCTTTGGTAAGCTTCGGTTCAAGCTCCGGTTAGCTTTTGGAACGTTCAGAGCTTTATCGCAATGTTCCTAACATTCCTGTAAAACGTTTTGAAGTTGCTTTACATTGTTGTAAAGATTGCTTAGTATTCATTTGCTAAGTTTTTGGTGCGTTTTTGTTGGATAAGGTTGATATTGTTTTTGCTGTGGTTTGGAACACGCTTATGTGAAGTGCTCATGTAAGGTGTTGTGTTCTGGAACTGATGTGAGTCAAGTCGCAGACTTTGGCTTGTATGGATTAGTTGTTTGTTCATGTGAAGGTGTTGCTTGAGTTCAAGTCATTGCTGGTGACAGGATCCTTTGGACTAGTCTGAGGGAGGAGATGAGGTTCCAACAACCAAGTTCAGGAGGAATTGTGGTTGAACGGGTCAGGAGGTCGCGCAGGATGATTGAATGAAGGGCAGTGCATATGAAGGTTATTGGACGTCGAAGGTAGGTGTTCGCATGTATGCATGAGGTGCATGATGTGGCAACATGGTTCTGAAGACGGGTTATGGAAGGAAGATCTGAAGGATCAGATCGTATCGAATGACGACTTCAGCTGCTGGCTGAGTCGGTTATGGCTCAATATGAAAAGTATTGAGTTGGTTATGGTAGTTTTTGTGTCCCGCACAAAAGTCAAACTGTTTGGGAATAAGGGACATGTTCCTAGTTTGTTGGGGAGTCTTGAGATTGTTTCTATCTACGAATAGGAAGATCTTGAGCAGTTATGGAAAGTTTTGATTCGTGAATTGAGTAGGATTAGAGTCCTCGTTTGAGTTGAGTTGGCCTTTGGGCTGGTTATATAAGAAAGGGAGGCCAGAGCTCGGGTTGAAGACTTTTGGGCTGTTCCTCTTGTGTTCTTTTGAATAAAATTCTTAGTTGGAAGGAACTTTTGTGCCTTGTTCGTCTGACTTGTTTTCAAGTCTTTCTTGTCGAGTTTCTGTACAGCACTACCTTTCTTCGGTAGTTTATCATAACTCGAGTTTTAAAGATCCGATTGACGTGATTATTTTTGGGTTGTTTTCGCAACTTTATTTTTATATCAATTGTAAAAATTTCACGGTCACTGGATTTGTGGTTTCTAATCTACACGAGTTTGGTTGACGAAAAGCAAAACTGTTTTTACTCGGTAGAACAGATTGATCCTAGTTCAATCTTTTGATCATAACTTGAGTTTTTCTTGGAAGATTGGAGTGATTCCTAATGTGTTGTCATTGTGACTTTATTTTCTATAACATCTACAATTTTTTTCACATTTGAACACGTTTTAAGATCATCTTCACACACGGTTTATCAATTGGTTGACTTTCTACCGAAGGGGTTGGGATTTAATTTTTTCTGCTGCGTAAGATTTTTAATCTACCATTCACCCCCCGCCCTCTGGTAGCTTTTCACGTGCTCTTCAATCCTATGGTTTGTCTTCAAAACTTGATTTTCTATTATCTATGAAAATTTTACGGTGATTGGATTTGTGGTTATTGATCTACACGAGTTTCTTTGCTGTGTTACAAATCTTGGTTTTACTCGGTAGAACAGTTTGACCTTTGTTCGATCTTTCAATCGTAACTTGAGTTTTCCTTGACGAATTTTTGTGATTCTTGTTGTGACGTCTTCGTGACTTGATTCTCCACAATCTATACCGGTTTTGTCACAATTGATCACATTTAGATTAGTCGCACACATGATTTCTTTAACAGATTGATTTTCTGCTGAGGGGTTTTCGTTGCTTCCGCTGAAAAGTTTTAAACTACCATCCACCCTCTCCCCCTCTGGTAGCTTTTCACGTGCTTTTCGATCCTATAGTCTGTTACCCTCTAAGTGATGCACTTAAGTGGAGTAAGAGCGTTTGTTCTGCGATACCGACACTCAAAGACGCGCTCGGTGCGCTTGCCACGTGGCGCTGTAAGTGTGTCAGTGATGCAGAACCGACACTCTTAAGGGCAGTAAAGGAGTCGGTTCCGCTGGCCGATGCATTTAATTCTAAGGGTGTGGTCTCCTGGCAACCGATACACATAATAGCTAAATGCATCGGCCCCCCACGCACATAAAAGTTAAAGGCGTCCGAACTATTTCATCGGCTAAGTGCGTCGGTTGACCGACGCTTTTAGATTATGGGTGTCGGTTTCTATAAGCAACCGACGCTCGTATGGCTGACGCCCTATTGACGAATTCCTATAGTGATAATTGAAGGAGTGATATTATTGGCTATACATATGTTCATGTATGTGTATGTTGCTGACACTGGCAATGTGGCTACTAAATCCTGCCTAGCTCCAGGATGCAGCCGGCAATTAGGATAATTAGGGGTGGGGGCACCTAATAGGAGACCCTGCCTATAAACAATCCGTGATGAGCTGTGTCGGTACCCTAGAAACCGTACACCCCTTGAGGTTACAAAGATCTCAAAGGGAAGTCATATACTTGATTTGAAGACCCTCGGAGGCCCACATGTCAGCCATAACCGGACCCGCTTCTCCAACATGGTTAACCCCAGGGTCGCCACGTGTACTACCAAACCGGAGCTACCGCCCACAAGGGGGGAAGCTCCGGGCCATGTACCGAAATGGCACCTCCAGATTTAACCCCAGACCAAGAGAAGCTCCGGACCTGACACGTGTCAGGTAGCTCCGGAGCTCCCTGTTTCCCACAGTATACTCCGGAGCTACCACGTGTCCAATCGTCGGATCTTCAACCCCTAACCTCCGGAAGACCCCGCAACAGCTCCGGATCTTCAAAGGGGAATCAAGGACTTCAAGACCCGATTAAGTGTCATTAATACCATATTAATGACACTTAAACAGACGATCTTAACACCAGTAACGGTGCTGTCAAAGCTCGTTACAGGGTCATTAAGGGCAATTAAACGTGTATCAATACTAGTAACCGTCGGGGCCACATGTCGGGCCAGGCTAATTTGTAACGGCCTGCCCTTGTACTATAAAAGGACAGGATGATGACACACACAGACACACGGACACATACGCCATTGACGCTCAACAAAAGCTCATACAGCTAATACAACACCAACATATCCGTGGAGTAGGGTATTACACTCAGGCAGCCCGAACCACGTAAACTCTTGTGTCTCCTGTGTCAATTCCTACTCACCTTCTTGAATCTCCGCGCGCCCACACCGAACATCAAACTCCCCTATCACTTTAGCAGTGCAGGGAGATCTGCCGGTTCCAAACCACCGACAGTTGGCGCGCCAGGTAGGGGGTGCCTGAGATTTTGAGAATGGTGAACTCAGCTGCTGGATCATCCAACGGTCAACCTGCTGCTCAGGATGTTGGGGGCAATCCCTCCAATAGGCAGCCACCAGCAGGAGCCTCAGCACCAGCAGGAGTTGCACTCCCACCACCACCGTCTCCTCCAGCAAATCGTGCTGGGCAACGTGATGGTGCGCTGGCGTCAATTACTGCGTCGGCAAATCATGACAACCCGGAACACGCGCTCCATGCAGCGCGTGCTCTTCTCCAATGCCCACCACCTCCGGATGCATCCCGGGATGCACTGGAGCAGTGGAGGGCCGATGTGGAACATTTGGTTGCAGCAGCAGCCGAACGTCTCAGCAACCAGGGTCCTCCTCCTTCAGGAAGAGCCCCGTCGCAGCGGTGGACTTTGTCTGGAAGACTTGGTCCGCACGTTTCCAATAGCAGGAGACGTGCTGCGTCACAACAAGTGACGTCATTGCCCTCCGGGGCACGACACACTCACACGGTATCCAGGCTTTCAACTCATGACCTCCGGGCGGAGCTTGATCGCCGATACCGCCAGCAGGACGGCCGAGTCCATATTGAGTGTGCCCGTGAAAGACGGGAAGCTCAGGACCTTTCTGCTCCTGAAGGAGTGGGAGGAGGTTGTTCAGCCCTGGCCATGCACCTGTGCATGGTTAGGTGGCCACAGAAGTGCCGGCCTCACCTGCCGGAAAAATTCGATGGGACTGTCAATCCCGCCGAATTTCTTCATATCTACTCCACTGCAATCTTTGCAGCTGGAGGAAACGAGGCCGTGATGGCCAATTATTTTCCAGTGGCCTTAACTGGGACCGCCAGGTCCTGCTTTATGAGCCTTCCACCCAACTCTATCAATAGTTGGGAGGAGCCATGCCAGCAGTTCACCGCCAATTTCGGGAGTTCATACACCCGACCAGGCACTGAACTAGACTTTTTTGCGGTCGTGCAAAAAGGGGGAGAATCCTTGCGATCATTCATCCAGAGGTTCTCTCAGGTACGAAACACTATCCCTTCTATCTCTAGCGCCTCTGTCATTGTGGCATTCAGACAGGGTGTACGGGACAAGAAGATGTTGGATAAACTGGCGATCAAGGAGATCACCAGTGTCACAAAACTCTTCAGCTTGGCTGACAAATGTGCCAGAGCTGCGGAGGGCCGTGAGATGCACTCCAAACCAACCTTGGAGGGTCACAAGAAATCCTCCAAAGAAGAAGCCGCTACCTCCGGGGGTGGCAAGAATAAAAAGAAGACCAACGGCAAGAAGAAGCCGTCGGCCGGCACATCCAACGTTGCAGCTGCTGCAACTCCGGGTGGCCGGGGGCCACGCCCCGAGAAGTGACCTCGACCGTCTTCTGAAGATGGTGGCAAACCCAAAGTGTGGTGTCCCATTCATAAAACGGGCAGCCACAGTTTGGAAGACTACCGGGAGGTCCAAAACCTTGTTGAGCGCTACAACAAGCGCCGGGAAGAATCTCCTTTCCGACAAAGGGAAGGAAAGCAAAAAGTCGACGAAGCTCCGACTGAAGAGGAGTTAGGGTTTCAGGATCCAAAAAAGGTCCTGAAGGCCGTCTACACCTCCGTCAATGATGATTCTGACGTCTCTGACAACGAGCGTCGGAAGACCATGAACACCATTTTTGGTGGATCATGAAATATCACCTCCCGTCGCGTCATCAAGACTATGCGTCGGGATATGGCCGCTGTAGCTCCTACAGTCAGGTCGGAACCTCATCGGAAGTGGATGGACACAGCCATCACTTTTGATGCTTCGGATTTCCCTCGGAGCATGGTTGGAGCAGGTCAGTTACCTTTGATGGTATCTCCTACCATCAATAACATCCAGCTCCACCATGTCATGGTAGACGGAGGTTCGGGGCTTAACCTCATCAGCTTCGAAGCTTTCACTAAGCTTCAGCTCCGACCTTCGGATCTCCACCCCTCTCAACCTTTCTCCAGAGTAGGTCCGGGGGCCATTACCCCACTCGGAGCTATTACTCTCCCCGTTACCTTCGGGACACGGGAGAAGTACCGCACCGAGAAGTTGGTCTTCGACGTCGCTCAGATCAACTTACCCTTCAATGCCATCTTGGGTAGGCCTGCCCTGTACAAATTCATGGCAGCTGCTCATTATGGCTATCTGGTGTTGAAAGTGCCAACACCAGTAGGCGTTCTCCGGATCCGCGGAGATCGCACTGCCGGAGTAACTGCACTGGAAGAACTCCATGCACTCACAACGGCGCAAGAGGAGGACTACAGGCAGGAGCAAGCCTCAAAACCCCCGAGCATTCGTCAACGAGGCTCGACTTCTGCACCTCGAGTGCAGCCATGCGGCAACACCGACATTCCCGTCAAAGTCGTCCAAATTGGTTCCGATGCCGCTCAAACCACCCGTATATCAGGGGGACTGAACGACAAATAGGAACTCGCGCTCATCACTTTCCTCTGGGCTAAAGTCGACGTGTTTGCCTGGCAACCGTCACAAATGCCTGGGATCCCCAGGGAAGTGATTGAGCACAATCTGAAGATCTACCCCGATGCCCGGCCTGTGCATCAGAAGCCTCAGAAGCAATCCGTAGAGCGACAGAACTTCATCCGACAAGAAGTGAAGAAGTTACTCGAAGGCGGATTCATCCGAGAAGTCTTTCATCCAAAATGGCTGGCAAACCCAGTCGTTGTGCCCAATGCCGGCGCGAAGCTTCAGATGTGCATCGACTACACCACACTAAATAAGGCATGTCCGAAAGATCCATTCCCACTACCTAGAATAGATCAGATAGTGGATTCCACCTCCGGGTGTGAATTACTGTGTTTCCTAGATGCATATTCCGGATATCATCAAATCAGGATGTCTAGGGAAGATGAAGAGCATACTTCATTCATCACAGTAGATGGATTGTATTGTTACACAGCCATGCCATTTGGTCTCAAGAATGCAGCTTCAACTTTTGTACGAGCTATGTACAAAACTTTTGAAGAACTCATTATAGACATAGTGGAAGTGTACGTCGATGACATCGTGGTCAAGGTCAGGAACAAGGAGTCACTCCTTGACACCTTGCAGGCTGTCTTCGACAAGCTGCGGGCCACCCGCACAAAGCTAAACCCAGACAAGTGTGTCTTCGGGGTTAGCTCCGAAAAACTTCTTGGTTTCCTGGTAAGTCACCGGGGCATAGAAGCTAATCTGGCGAAGATTAAGACCATTGAAGACATGCGGCCACCAACCCGCATCAAGGACATCCAAAAGTTAACTGGATGTCTAGCAGCCCTCAGCCGGTTCATCTCAAGACTGGCGGAACGGGCACTCCCCTTCTTCAAGTTATTGAGGAAGTCCGGACCATTCCAATGGTCCGAAGAAGAAGAAAAGACATTCCAGGAGCTGAAATAGTTCCTCACCACCCTACTAATTCTGGTAGCTCCAAACCCTGGTGAGCCTTTGTTGCTTTATATTTCAGCTACTGACGAAGTCGTCAGTATGGTTCTGGTTGCAGAGAGACCAGAACTACCCCATACTCAGGAATCCAGACCTCTTCAGGAGGGTCCAGAGGTTCCTGAAAGCGAGTCTGGGTCCCAGCTCCCAGATCGGATACACAAGAAGTTACTTCAGGAGACCCAGACCCCTCCGGGAGGATCCAGGTCACTTCTGAAGAAGCTCCGGGTTCCTCCAGCCAGAACCCGGAGGTCCCCGAAGAAAATCCGGATTCCTCCGAGAGGATCCAGGTCAGTGAAGAGGAAGCTCCGGACCCCTCCGAGAAGGTCCGGACCATTCAACGCCCGGTGTACTTCATTAGTGAAGTATTACATGATGCCAAGACTCGATATCTAGAGGTGTATAAGCTACTCTATGCAGTTCTTATTGGCTCTAGAAAGCTCCATCATTACTTCCAAGCTCACAAAGTCTCAGTGGTGACCTCCTACCCACTTCGAACAATCCTGCATAATCCTAATTCAACTGGGAATATTGCAAAGTGGGTAGTGCAATTGGCTGAATTTGATCTTGAATTTATTTCAAGACAAGCAGTCAAGAGTCAAGCATTGGCAGATTTTGTGGCAGAATGGACTCCCTCTCCATCAAACCCTGGGGGCCCCAGTGAGCCGAAGACGGAGCATCAAGCTCCAACTTTCACCGAGCCTCATTGGACTCTCTACTTTGACGGCTCCATGCAGAAGCAGGGGGCCGGAGCTGGAATCCTTCTCCTTGCACCGACTGGGGAGAAGGTGAAATACATGGTACACCTTAACTTTAAGGCTACTAACAACATGGCAAAGTATGAAGCATTCATCTACGGACTAAAGGTGGCACTGTCATATGGTGTCAAGCAATTGCTGGTGAAGGGAGATTCACAGCTCATCATTAAGCAGGTGAAGGGTGAATGCTCCTGCAATAATCTCCAGCTAGCTTCTTACCTCCTTGAAGTCCAAAGGCTTCAGAAGGACTTTGAAGTCCTAGATCTCCACCATGTTCAGTGTGCCCATAACGCTGAAGCTGACGAACTCTCGATGAAAGCGTCAACCGGAGCTTCGGCTCCTGACGGAATTTTTGTCCGGAGGTTGTCAAAACCAATAGCTCAGCCTGCCGAACTGAGCGAAGGGGGCGAGATCAGCATCTCGAAGCTGACAGTCCCGATGGCCCTGTTACCATGGTAGCCATCAAGGGTCATTGGTGCTGCCGGGAGCTCCGAGCAACCCAGCACGCAAGATTCAAAAGCTCAAGCTAGTTCCGATGCATGGATCTCGGAGATCCGGAGCTACTTGAAAGACAACATCCTTCCTGACGATGATGTATCCGCTGACCGGGTAGTCAGATTGGCTAAAAGATACATGCTGGTAGAAGGGGATCTCTACCGGCACGGTGCCAACGGCATCCTAATGCGGTGTATCACAAGGGAAGAAGGCTGCGAACTTCTCGCAGAAATCCATGGAGGCGAGTGTGGGAACCACGCGTCTTCCCGCACGCTGGTTGGTAAAGCCTTTCGGCATGGCTTCTACTGGCCTATAGCACTCCAGGATGCAACTGAGCTGGTGAAGAAATGTGAAGCATGCCAATTTCATGCAAAGCAAATTCACACACCAGCTCAGCCCTTACAAATGATACCTCCTACATGGACTTTCGCTGTGTGGGGGATGGACATCTTGGAACCTTTCCCAAGATCCGTCGGAGGTTACAAGTTCTTGTACGTCGCCATTGACAAGTTCACCAAGTGGCCGGAAGCAACTCCAGTTGTGACAATCAACAAGCAATCTGCTATCAACTTTTTGCAGTCCATTGTATGCAGATTTGGAGTCCCAAACAAAATCATCACTGATAATGGGACCCAATTCACAAGCTCCGCATTCCAAGGATATTGCGAAGACCTCGGCATACAAGTTTGCTACGCCTCCGTAGCTCACCCAACCAGCAATGGCCAAGCCTAGAGAGCAAATGTTGAAATCCTTTAAGGACTTAAAACGCGCACCTATGAGCGCTTGAAAAAACATGGAGCCAACTGGATTGAAGAGCTTCCGCCCACTATATGGGCCAATAGGACATCTCAAAATTGGTCAACTGGAGAGACACCCTTCTTTCTGGTGTACGGAGCTGAAGCAATCCTTCCTCCGGAAATACCCTTGGGTTCACTCCGGGTCCGGACCTTCGACGAAGCCGCGCAGGACCAGCTCCGGCGTGAAGACCTAGACCTCCTTGAGGGGGGAAGGTGCCAAGCAGCTGTTCGGAATTCCCGATATCGCCAAGCCCTACGGTGTTATCACCAGTGGCATGTACACAACCGACAGCTCGAGGAAGGCGATCTGGTGCTACGGAGAATACAATCCAGAGAAGGGCTAAACAAACTCTCCGGCTGGGAGGGGCCCTTCCGAGTGATTAAAGTATCCCGTCCTGGAAGCGTTCGCTTGGCTACTGAGGATGGGACACCTCTCCCAAATCCTTGGAACATTGAGCACCTCCATAAGTTCTACACTTAATACCACGGAGCTGAGTCTTGAGTAACTTGAGGTGTATGTTATAGAGTCATTGTACAGAGTCGGGTAGTTCCTCCGGGAGAGTAGCCGGACCTTTCCCGAAAGGTCCGCAAAGCTCATGCAACGCTTGTCACAGTCTCAGGACTAAAAGTGTGGCTAACTACCCTGGGTCAAACGAGAAATGAAACACGCTTAGCCTGGTTCCGTACCCTAAGAGTGTACTTGTTTCCCCTGTACCCCGGACCTATAATGAAAGACATTTTCATGTGAAATAGACTCCACGTGGATTTATTTTGTACAGGCTCAACATTTTTATTTTTCTCTTTCTTGTCTATAACAAAGACATGCAATTCTTAAGAAATTTTAGTTCAACCGGTCTATATACGATTCGAGTTGTATTGTCAATTCTTTTGGATTCAAATATTGTTCATGGCCAACTCGCCTGAAAGCCGCCAAGCCAACCTAGGGCTGGAGTGTGCTATCGACTTAGCCTGGTCAAGCACCCTAAGTATGCCACTCTACCTACACCCCGGCAGGCCGAAGTAAGGCGGGTCCGTGTATAGTTGGATCTGGAAGAAAAGACAACGCATTCGGTTGTATTTAGAATCGTGTTCGACTTAAAATCTTCTTGAGAGTCGTAAGCCGCGATGAAATTATAGACAAGAAATGAATTTTACTATTTTTCTTGGCTTAAGTGTGCAGGAAAAATAAAATCTACGTTGATGAAGAAAAGCCGGAGCTAACTAAGCTCCGACTCCCCTAGGGGGCCAGCCGTCGATGCTGAATAAAAGATGGTGAGAAGACCCCGTAAATGGAGTCTGCTGCCAACAAACTAAGTGTTGGCAAAGGTCGCTGCCGGAGCTACTAAGCTCCGACACCCCGGAGGACTAACTATCGATGCTCTACGCGTTGATAGAGACTATTGCCGGAGCTATCAAGCTCCAGCGATGGACAATGCCGGAGCTCCTAAGCTCTGACAACCTCAGGGGGCCTTCACTATCGAAGACTTCAGACCTAAATTCTACAAGTTCGGAGCAAATGAGTCTTCAACAAAACACAATATCCTCTTGGTACATGTTCACAATCAAATTGTGTACATCTACCAGGGGGCCAAGTGAAGGTAAAAGTGTTAGTGTTGATGACAAAAATTGAAATTCACAAAAATTTTGGGGATTTCATTTATCTGGAGACAAGGGATTACATCTGGAGATAAGGGATTACAAAATTGAGGAAGAAGAAGAGAAAATACAAGTGAGAACTATAGAGATGGTCCTAGACCCTATGGAAGAATTGGGCGACCTTCTGGGCAACCTCTGATACGTTGGCTCGGGTAGCTTCGCCTTCCCCTTCGACGGGACCTTCAAGCACCGGGTCTAGAGGAAATTGGGAGTTCCGGCTGGTGTAGCACGTCAGCACATATTCTGCGATGTTCTTCGCCAGGGATTGCCCCTCAACCTCCAACTGGTCCGCGATGACATTGCCCACCTTGGAGAGCTTGCTACCTGTTGAGCTCAACGCCTGCAGCGCTAGGTCCGGCTCTGGCTCCGGATCATCCGGGCGCACGGGGCTGAAACCCATCGGGGTCAGTGCATCGTTGGCCTTGCTCAAGAACTCCAAAATCTGTAGGGAGTCCTCAGCCCTCAAGCCCGTCATCTCTTCTAAGGATCTTCTGGCCGCCACCAGTTCAGAATTCTCGCGGGCAAGACGCTCAACTTCTTTAGCGTTCTGCTGAATCTTCTCAGCAACCCGCTTTTCGAGTTTTCCGAGCTCCTCCTCCTGGAGGCGGATCTTGTTCCGGCGGTCGACCAGGTCCTTCTCTCTACCCCTCACTTTCTTCTCACTGGCAGTAAGGGCACACTCTTGTTCATAGAGTTCCTGCCCTCGCACCCAGGCCTTCTCCTCTTCCTCATGGCAGCGCTCTTCCAATTTCTTGGCGCGCTCCTCGAGGCCCTTGTCAGCCAGAGCCACCTTCTCGGTGAGCTCCTCCTCCCTCCTCAGGACGTCATCCCGCAGCTCTAGGAGTTTCTGCTCTTCATCTTCGAGTCGTTTCTCCCTCTCTTCAAGTGCCTCTCGGCGCTTGATGAGTGCAGTGTTAATGGCCTCAAGCTGTTCGTGACGTGCATCGGCCGCATTATTGGCTGCTTTGGCCTGATCGTAGATCTCCTGGGATTGAGCGTCGAGAGCACGAGTCATACTCTCCCTGTCATCCAGCAACTTGCCCCAATACTCCAGGCGGATCTTCTCCCGCTTAATCCACTCCTTGTCATCCGCTAGCCTCGACTGCGCCAACTTGGTCTCGAAGTAGAGCCGATTACGCCACCGCCTAAGGGTTTGGCGCTCCTCTTCAAGAGCCTTGCTATCGTGGAAGAAGGCCAGTTGGACTTGACGCGGACCGGAACATGCGTTGTCAATGGAAAGTGACAACGGGATGGGTTCCGGACCTGCTGGGGTCTCCTCGCTGGTTCCAGCGGGTCTTCGAATACAAAAATTGGGTCCCACTCCACAAGAGTGGTCCCCTGAGTCTCCATGGCACTAGGGCCGTCCTCCGGGATGGCCTCAGTCGCTATCAAGGAAGGCCCTGCCACCAGGACTTCGTCCACCCCCTCAGGTAGGGGGCCAGCGACTTCGTATGGGCACTCCGGCTCGGCCGCAGGTACCTCCGACATCGTTGCTTCCGGAGTAGGAGCCGCTACTGGCTCCGGTCCGGACACCTCTTCTGATGGGGGCTCAAGCTCCGTCACCTCTTCAACAATCGGCTCAGGAGTCGGAAGATCTTCAACATCGACCGGCCCTGTGGCCGGAGCTCCAACAATGACCGGCTCAACGGCCGGTGCTTCGGAGGTAGCCGGCCCAACTGACGGAACTACCTCAGTTTCCGGCGCGCACGCCGGAGCTTCAATCACCTCCGGCTCAACCGCCGGGGCTTCGACAATTTCTGGCTCAGAGGCCGGGATTACTGCTTCCTCCGTCTCAAAAGTCGGAGCTTCGATCATCTCAGCACCAGGACCCGGAGCTTCAACCTCCGGGACAAGTGCCCCTGGCGCATCTTCACTCCCGTGGTCCGGCGCAACCACGGGAACTTCTGGGGATGAGTCGAGGTCCATGACCACGACAGCCGGCGCCGGAGCTGTCGCAGCTTCAGCCACCACTTGGGGTGGCACCGGGACAGGAGCTGAAGCTCCCACCCTCACGGCTTCAGCCACTATTGCTGAGGGTGGAGCCTCACTCCCCTTCTTGGGGACGCTGCAGATGATTAATGAAGAAAATTAAAAAATAGTTGCTACAATTAAAACAACTATCCAAGGTAGAAATCAAAAATTACCTTGGGAGGCTTCCGCACCAGCTTGCGCGGAACCTTTTTCCCGGGCGTTCTGGGCTAGCCATAGCCGGCGTGGAAGCTCCGGAAGGCCCCCCGGAACTCGTCGCGGCCACGGGTGTTTCCCGGGTCGAGGCCCCCCTCGATCGGGAAGAACCCCCGGACCTGGAAGCCTCAACCAGCCCAGGCGCTGGAGTCGCACGCCCGGAGCTAACACCCCGGGAGGACCCCACTGCGGGAACAGTCGCGCTCCGAGAGGACCCCACCGCGGGAACAATCGCGTTCCAGGAGGACCCCACTACGGGAACAGTCGCCGCAGCTGCAGAGGACCTTCCCCTCCGGGGAGAAGGAGCCGACGCAGAAGTAGCGGGCCCGACGGACCTTCCGTCAGCGTACTGCAACTTCCTCTTCCGGCTCACTGGTTCATCCGCCAGCTCCTTGCCCTTGCCGACGACTTCTCCCCTCGGCTTAGGAGCAGAGCCGGAGCCATCCTTGGGTACTCCGGGGATCGCTACCCCGGAGGTTGGTCTTCTCTCGACGACACCAAGGTCGTCAAGCATGGGCATCTTCCGCCGGAGCTCCCTGCTGAACTCCACTTCCACGTTCAGAGGAAGAAAAGCTGATGGCGGAGTCAAGTCGTCGCCTTCGACATCGATGCCTTGCTGGAACTTCTTGAGGTGGAACTCCAAGGTTTTCCCCACCATGTTGGACTTCAACCCAGTCTCGACCCAGTCGTCGTCCATCACGCTGTTGAGGGCCCAAGCGAGTTTCTCCCTCTTCTTCAGCGGTGCCCACCTATTGACCAGGAAGTTACAAAACACCGCTTGAGGGGTTAATCCCCCCTCCACGCACTGGTGAATCCTGGTCAGAACAAGGTCGAAGGCATCCGCCAGCACCGGAGCTTCACTCTAGATCGTTGTGTCAATGTTGGGGAGGCCTTCAGGCAGCTCCAGCCTCTCGTGCTCCTCCACCCGGATGACTATCCAGTCCTTCTTCCAGTCATCCCACTTCCCAGAGGGGAACGACCAGAGGTACTTGAATGGGCACTTCTTGCGCTTCACAAAGTAGTAGAAGCCAAAATACTCATTGTTCCTACCGGTGGTGTGGATGGTGAAGAAGGTCCAGAAGAGCTCGATGCAGGGGGGGATGCCCACCCACATCTCACAGAAGTGGACGAAATTGGACACGAGGAGAATGGAGTGGGGGCCGAGATGATACAACTGCAGACCATAGAAGTCTAGCAGCATCAAGAAAAAGGAAGAAAAAGGTGGGATGAACCCCACCATGGCATACGAGGAGAAATACACCATTTCGCCGGAGTGCTCCTTCTCGAACGGGAGCTCTCCACCGGCGCGGACCGAGCGATTGAAGATGTCCGAGGACCATCCCATGAGGGCCCGGACCTTCTTCAGGTCACCGTCGGTCTTCAAGCGACTCTCGCGGAGACCCAACTCCATCGCGACACAGCTAGGCAAGAGGAGAAAAGCGAAGCACAAGTTGGGAGTTCAAGCGCAAGATCAGATGGGAGGCGTGAAGAACTCCCGACGGTGCGCGCTTTCCTTCTTAAGTAAGCCCTCGCAACGCTTGGATGGAAACCGCAAGGAAGTCGAAGATACCACCCAAAAATTCCACCTAGCCGATGACAAGGGGGCTCGGGACCACCCCGACGATCAAGTCGAGGTTCTTACCCAGGCGAACGGTTGTCATCATGAGGCGGGAAACCCAAAGGCGGCGGCTTGACAAGGCGCGCGGAAACGATACGGTTTTCGTATCGGGAACCGGCGACCTTCAATTGCGTGAGATCCGCACGCCAAAGATCTCATCTGCCGCACGCGGGACACGCCAAGTGGCGATGATTTAACTCCAAACCCTCGCCAACGGCACCTCAGAAGACCTTTGAAGACCCAGTTCAAAAGTCGCGAGGATGGACCCACCTCCGGCGGAATGACTTCACCCTAGTGGTCTTCCCCGGAGGTAGGTCCAGGGGGGCCACTGTCGGTACCCTAAAAACCGTACACCCCTTAAGGTTACAAAGATCTCAAAGGGAAGTCATATACTTGATTTGAAGACCCTCAGAGGCCCACATGTCAGACATAACCGAACCCGCTTCTCCAACATGGTTAACCCCAGGGTCGCCACGTGTACTACCAAACTGGAGCTACCGCCCACAAGGGGGGAAGCTCCGGGCCATGTACCGTAATGGCACCTCCGGATTTAACCCCAGACCGAGAGAAGCTTCGGACATGACACGTGTCAGGTAGCTCCGGAGCTCCCTGTTTCCCACAGTATGCTCCAGAGCTGCCACGTGTCCAATCGTCGGATCTTCAACCCCTAACCTCCGGAAGACCCCGCAACGGCTTCGGATCTTCAAAGGGGAATCAAGGACTTCAAGACCCGATTAAGTGTCATTAATACCATATTAATGACACTTAAACGGATGATATTAAAACCAGTAACGGTGCTGTCAAAGCCCATTACAGGGTCATTAAGGGCAATTAAACGTGTATCAATACTAGTAACCGCCGGGACCACATGTCGGGTCAGGCTAATTTGTAACGGCCTGCCCTTGTACTATAAAAGGACAGGCCGACGACACACACAGACACACGGACACATACGCCATTGACGCTCAACACAAGCTCATACAGCTAATACAACACCAACACATCCGTGGAGTAGGGTATTACGCTCAGGCGGCCCGAACCACGTAAACTCTTGTGTCTCCTATGTCAATTCCTACTCACCTTCTTGAATCTCCGCGTGCCCACACCGAACATCAAACTCCCCTATCACTTTAGCAGTGTAGGGAGATCTGCCGGTTCCAAACCACCGACAAGCTGTAACAAAGAATGTCTCAGATTACCTAAATAAATGAGACAAGCTTCCATAAAGTACGTCTCAGATCAGTAAACAAATATGCAACGGCTACAATAAAGCACGTCTCGGATCACCCAATAAATTTGCGACAGACTTTGTTAGTGTTTGTCTTGCATGTATGATGATGGGCGACGCGCACCACTCACATCTCCAATGACCACGTAAAGGACGTGTGTTATGAAAAAAAGAAAGGAGACACACTTCCTTTGAGCATGTCTCACACTTGGGATGATCGGCGATGCACCAACCACACATCTTTTATGACAATGTAATGCGAGACACAACGACGGAGACGCACAGTCTGTCCGTCTACCTTCTTCGTTGGGGCTCATCTTGGATTAGCCTTTCTTACGTAGTGGGAGCAATGAGGTTTCATTATTGAAAAGTTTAATTCCATACTTGGTTACTCTATCTGCAAATAGTGCCTGTGAGGTTGAGTTAGTCTACTTGATTCTAAGAGCAATTTTGAGTGTTGGAGTTACAAGTGCTACACACTTCGAAGCAGAAAAAGCCATTGTACATCTGCGATATGGTGTAGACCTGTAAGGTGGTTACAGAGATGAGAGGAAGAAGATCACAACGGATGCCGAGCTGTGCAAGAAAGGCCATGGAGATGATGTCGGGCACCTGATGAGATAGATGGTTGAAAACGATGCGATGCAACGGCAGCCTGAGTTTGCTAAGTAGCATGTAGGCACAATCTAGGCCATATGAGCTGATTCATGTATTAAAATCTATGAAATCTTTTGTAAACATCTTAATTAAAATTCTAGATTATGATATATTAAAATATATTGATATGTATATGTGCATAATCATATGATTAAATGACGTGACGAAGACTACAAGGAGCACGACTCGGAGGAGAAGGACTAGTGTGGACCCCGCAACAAGAACAAGAGTTCCCCAAGCAGCATCCAAGCTCAAGATTTGCCCAAGCAACAATGAAGATAATGAAGGAAGAAGAATGATGAGAAGCTGAAGTCAGAAGATCAATCACTGACTTGTTGACATTTACACTAGCCGTCATATAAGGAAAGTCCTATTTTGCATTTAAGTTGTTAATATGTTTTCCTTTTTTATTCTACATGATGGTAATTGTGCATTAAGTCTAGAGATGTATGATACTCCACATGCATGACCCAAGAATCCCTGAAGTCTCGTTAGAATAGGATTTTCATGATATCAGCTATTATATTAAATTTGAGGAATATGGATAGAAGAAGGATGATGAATGGAATAGGATGGAATGGTTAATCTGAGACTGGGCAAGAAGGCTATGATGCTCAAGGACGTGGTCCTGTGAGCATAGTTCCTGTTTGTGTCGATTAAGGACCATACCGTGTGCGGCCCTGCTGGGCAAGTTTGAATATATACTAAATGTATAATGGCTCTAGTGGACCCAACAAAGTGATGTAACTTCTTTACCTGAGTATTGAGGCATGCCCCACCATCTTAGACATCACCACACATATCATTAAGAAAGTTGAGATCACTGCGGCATAGGTCGTTATGTGAATCTTACTACCGGGATGGTGGGAGCAGTTCCATGCTTGGGTGTCTTGTGAAAGGTGGTTGTACACGACATCAACGGAATTGGTTGATCCCCTCTTTCAGATGGCTATGTATGTCGTGCAAGCCAGGTGTATCTTAATTCGAATCACCGTCGCTCGCGGAAGGGAGCATACTTTTTCACTGCGTTGTGATGTAGTAACAACTGGAACTTGGTGGAACTTGTTGTATGGTTAAACAACTTGGTTGAAGTAGTGGATAGTAGAACTAAAGTTATCATTCTAAACAACTTCACTTGTTATTATAAAACTAAAGCAAGGATCTACTAATAGTGAATATTTACTAATTGTTGTTTAAATTCAAGTCTTACATTCCCAGCCTGTAGAGTTTTATGTTCTTAGGTGAGACAGCTGAGTCTTGCTGAGCCTTGTGCTCACAAATGCATTTATATGAGTTTTGCAGGTATATAGCTATGAAGAGTTCCTAGGCTTTGCTCTCGTTGGGGTATTTAGCCAATGAAAGCCCTAGACGCTGCTGCTTTCTTCTGTGATGCTAGAGTGTAGTATCTGTGGGCTGGGTACGACCGCTACTATTGTGGTGTAGGTTCGAGAGAGTAGTATGAAGACTTTCGCTGATGTAAGCTCTGTTGTATAAAACTTGAAGATTAGTGGAAGTTGCTCACTTATGTTATGAGTTTCTTGTTCTTTTCTGTGTTGTGCTATTTGGTGTCGCATCGCACGACACCACCCAATGTGATTCCTGGTTTGTCTGGACCCCGGTCCTCGTAGTAACATAGGCATATATATATATATATATATATATATATATATATATATATATATATATATATATATATATATATATATATATATATATATATATATATATATATATATACAGACACCTTAGAAAGTCCTTTACCAAGTCTATATTGAACTCCGAAGCTAATTCTTAGTGTAACATGGTGCAATTCAAAGAATCGTCAAAGCTATTCTGGCAGTCCAGAAATCTTCACCTTAATAATAGTTTCAATCACTCTGTTCCATCGTGTACGCTCCATTACTTTGAGGTGAACCTCACCATTCCTTGCTAACGCTTTTCCCCTGAAATCACCGAACTTGGTCAAGACATGAAAGTAGCATCCTTTATTCCACACCTTTCATGAACAAGTTATTTGAACATTTTGAAGCTGGAGATATTCCTTACCGTATTTGGATTGTCTCACATGTTCTTGCTCCACTAAAAAATTACGCCATACCTCATGCATCAGTACCTCAGAGGCGCCAATATACATAACAGTATCCAAGTGGAGATGCATCATGAAGCATGATTCATGCTGAGCTTGAGCAAGAATAAGTGTCTACACTCAAGTACTTGAGTAGTGTCTACAATTCTTGAGCTATGAACAACTTTATCATTCATAACGCCATTTGCTTATTTCATTATCTTGATTACCATAGGGGAAACCTATTACTTAAAACCCTTGTAACTAAATCCCAATTGAGTCGTTATCCTTGACTTATTGAGATTCAATCACCTTGATTGCTAAAAAATGTGTGTTTCTAAATTGTGAGGAGTTTCCTTATGACTCCTCAACATTGCGAGAACCTTGCATCCTCCCTACTCGCGAGACAATCGCTTGATTGCCAATTCGAGGGAACTCCTTGACTTGTAATGCATGGTGACATTGTCTTTGTCCCACGACCTTGTAGTCACCATCTATTGTGTGTCTTTGTCTTTTGATGACATATTAGAAATTGAACCTTGAATTCTCTTATGTCAGTACAAAACGTTTCATTCTTTGTCTCATTTATTGAGATCGCAAATCCTTGTGAGTTGATCATTCCTTGTTTTGATCTCAGTAAACCTTGATTATTATTTCGAAAAGATAGAGTTAAATCCTTAAGGATGCAACCAAAACAAAGTAAATCGTCAGAATAGCTACACCTTCTATTATAAGTCATCCTTGGGATAAAGAAACTCAAAGAGCAAAAATGGAATACTGGATCAACATTTGGACAATAACGTCTTCAAAAGCGAACACAAATTACTGAGCCAAAGATTGTAGAGTTGTTGCGTCTTGCTTATGGAAAAGGATACACCCTTTTAGAGTAAAGAAGAAGACTTCAAAACGCTATCACGGAAAAGATATAAACTCTCCAATTTAATCTCACATACATTAAGTATCTGAATTCAGACCGCTCGGAAGAAGACAAATATAATAAGGAATCTGTGGATGTGGTACAATAGGCTGTTATGGACAAACCACACCGTCAAGGAGCGACATGAGAAGGCGAAGAATTGTTCCATCCAACTACTCAGGATAGTTAGTGTCATAACACCGTAACTCGCCTCACCCTCCTCCATTCAGTACAATCTCAGGATGTGATCTCTTTAAAGGGGAAGGGTTGTAAAAGCCCACATTTGAGAAGAACCAAAAAGCCAAAAATGATAACTTAAATTTTTAAGTTAAATCGGAAATGCAAGCTCACGTGAATAATGTTTGTGAATAAGTAAGCTCCAAAACAGGAATTCCAAACTTCGAAATTAATTTTGGAGGCTGGATAGTATGATTGAACTTAAGTACGTACAACAATTAAGAAAATTCTAAAGTGTCAATTAAAAAACCAAAGACAAATAAATACAAACATTAGTCATAAGTCAACTACAATGAATAGGTATATGGTAATATCGGATGCAAGTCAAGAGCACAAGTTAAATTTTTTAAAAGAAGTTATTAGAAATAAGTTCAGATTGAAAAAGTACATTTGGAGAATAAATTTGAATCAACACATACATATTTGAAGTAAATTATATAACTCGTGAATTCGAACTAAAGTTTGATGCATAAACACAATGGTAGCATGAGTCAAAGTTTGAATTATCAAAATATTCTCATATTAATTATGTGGTTGCACAAAATTTCATTAACATAGGAACCAATATAAATCAAATTAAAAATTTGTTAATGTGTTCTTCATAATTGTTGGGTGATCTTACAGAAGCATCGGTAATGAAGGGGGAGAAATAACATAACTACATTTAGGTGAGGATTCAAATTCCTATTTTGAATTTCAAACTCGATTTCATCTGATGCCAAATTGGTTTCCGCAATTGGAGTCCTCACATTTTATATAGTAGCTCTGATAAATTTAACAAAATTTTGAGCTTGTTTACTCACTATTTGAAAGAGGGTGAAAGAGGGGACGGGATATGCACAAGAGTGGTGCCCACCTGTAAGAGACAGCGCAGGGAACCTCCTCCACACGCAGCCACTTGCTGCTGCCTCTCACTCATCCTAATCTGGCTCTGTGCTTTGCCTCCAAACCCAGGCTCTTGGTCACTTTCTCTTCCTTGCTGCTCTTTGTCTTGGTCCCGCGCAACCTTGATGCCCCACTGCTGCTCTCTTTTTCTCGCCCGAGGCCATGCATGAGTCACCATCCTCTTCGATGCGCGCCTAGGCTGTTTCCCTCCTTTGCCGTGCCACACCGAGGGCACAGCCTCGACGCCGCCCCTGTACAATGAGGCCACCATGGTCCCGCATTTCTCGTCGCTCCTCTGCCCAACTGGGCCACCAAGAGTGGCTCCACATTCCAATTCACCTCCCTGACATACTCCTGCTGCACCATGTCTCTCCCTCGAGCTGCACCATGGCAATTCCATTGTCGCGGTTCAAAATAGTCGCACCGTGGCGCATCCTTGTCGCCCTTCCACCTTGGGCCTTCTCTGGTTCATCGAAACCCTATCGCAGGTCCGCACTCCTCTCCTCTCCACGTTCCCTCCTTTAATTGAACTCTCATGCCTTGGTTTACCTGGAACGTGAGAACTTGTGGCCACCCATTGTTAACCTAGGTTACCCCTGAACACCATGCTGCAGTCCATATCCTTGCAATTAGAGGCCATATTTGAGTCCCCCTTGACGCAAGGAAGCTTTAGGATCAAGAGCCGAGCTCGTTTGGCCTTTGCCCAGCTGTGTCCATGTTGCTGTCGGGTTCCACGCCGCCGCCGCCGTCGCTGGCGACATTCCGGTCACCACAGTGTTGCACCACATTGCCCTACACACATTCCAAGATCTCTAGGTCATTTCCCAACAAGAATCTCCATCTTTCATCAAGTATTGGCGCGGGAACGTAAGCACACAGCCACTCACCCGGCACCCCTGTGACTCTGTCCAAAGGTTGAAAAGGGACCTGCCACGTGGACCCCTTTGTCAGCCAAATATTGAATTGTCGAGTAAAAGGAAATTCCAGATAATATAGAGCACTTGTAAAAACCATAATAAGTAGTAGACAAATCTGAAAAATGGCAAATAAATTTCTATAGACTCCTTATGATCTACACTTTGTGTTGCAACAGTCAAATTAACATGAAAACCGTTATGAATTTCTCTAAAAATCCGAGAAGCATAAATGTTCGGGAAATTCTTCTTCAAGCTACAGACCCTAGAATATTTTGAAATTTTCCTGGTAATACACTTGGCATCTCTAGAGTCCATAGTAGAAGTTCCAAATTAGTTTGACATGTATAACCAGAACAATAAATTGTTAAGTGATCTAGGTTTGTTAAATTGGTTAAACCCTTCTTCCCCATGTCCTCCATCTTCGAAATCTCTCATGACCATTAGAGGATCAGAGCATTGAGAAATTGGTTAATCAATGGTACTTTGTATAATTGATTCAACATAGTAATTTCTATAGTTATATTCCTTATTGATCTTAATTCTCCTCTCAACAACACTAGGACTTCTAATCCTGATTAGGTCACTGTTGGGTACATAAACATTATTCCTTCATCTTAACCATTGGGCTAAAAAAGCATTGGCACACAAAATCCCTCTCCTTAAGCATATCAGAAACACATATGGATGAACTGCTCCATAAGTAAGTTGAGGAAAATGAATATTCTTAGCATCCTATTAGAACTTAGCAAAATCCTCATCTTCATTTCCTGACTATTTTATGAACTCTCTTTTAATTGATAAGCATTTTTAATTTCAAAATAGTTAACGAAATTTTGCAATGCATATTCAGAACGGTAGGATCAATGACAAGGATGATCTACAAGGAGCACAACTCAGAGAAGGACCAGCGTGGACCGCGCTGCAAGCAAGAATCTGCCCAAGCAACATACAAGCACAAGATTTGCACAAGAAGCACACAAGAACAAGATTTGCCTAAGCAACAGTAAAGATAAGGACAGAAGAAGAACTACGAGAAGCTTCAATCAGAAGATCGAACCTGACAATTGATATTTACACTAGTCGCAACCTAAGGCAAGCCATGGTTTGCATTTAAGTTATTTAACAAGTTTTGCTTTTATAATATATAGCATGGTTAGTGTGAACTGTTGCATTAAGTCTAGTGATGTATGATACTCCACATGCATGACCCATGAATCCTTGGAGTCTTGTAATCATAGAACATTATGTGATTTTAGCTGTTAAATTAAAGTTGTCCAAATTCACAGTGCACCGGACTAGTCAGCTCATGGACCGGACAAGTCCGATCTACTTTCTGGAACAACATTTCACAGTGCACCGGACTAGTCCATTTATGGACCAGACTAGTCCGTTTATGGACCGTACTAGTCCATTTAACTTTCTGTAAACCTATTATGTTGTGCATCGGGCAAGTTCATAGGACCGGACTAGTCTGTTGAACTCTCTAATGCTCTATAACAAATAGCACTGGACAAGTCCGCTCGTTGACCGGACTAGTCCGTTAAACTCTCTTGAACTCAAATACACAGGGGACCGGACAAGTCCGGATACGAACTAAACTAGTCCGGTACATCTCACACAGTCTAGGGTTTCTAGTGTCCTGCACATTTCACGCCGACTTATACATAGAACACCAGACAAGTCCAGTCCCCAGTACGGACTAGTCCGTTCGTCGAGATCCCAAATGGTAACAATTTTGAAAACAATATAAATAAGAGATCCACGACCCCACAAGAACAAAACACATATTCTACTATTCACAACTGGAACCCTAGCACCGCCACTTGTCCCAAGAGCACAAAAACACATCTCCCCACGCATATGAAGTCCTCAAAAGGTGAAAATCAATTGAGTATTCAGATTTGGGGTTAGGAGATCGTTGTCTATGCTTCGTTGAGCTCTTGGGGTTTTATCTCTTCACACTGGTGCATCTACTTGTAATCTTTTCGAGTGTATTTGATCATCTTTTAGTTGTAATTCTTGAGGGAGCCCTCAATGTGTGAGGTTGCCCCATAAACTCGATGATTACCCGTGATAGTGGAATCAAGTCGGTCTTGTGTGGTGACTTGATGAGGGAAAGGATCTGAAGAGACCCAGCTCAGTGCGGGCTTCCTCAATGAGGAGTAGATCTCTTTGGTGAGATCGAGCCTCGGTAAAAATCCATGTCTCGTGTGCTTTTTGTTTTTGCATTATCATTACTTAGGGCATTAGAATCGATCAATCAAATAGTTTGTGATTCACGTGAACATTAAGTAATCTGATCTCTTGTTCAAGTTAAAATAATAGTAATTAAATTCCGCTACAATTTCATTCGAAATTCCTGCATAAACGTTTTACAATGTAGTTATAACTGAACAACCGGATTAGTCCGCATAACGAACCGAACAAGTCAGGTCTCCCTGATATTTGATGATTTAATTAAGTGTGCATGAAATTATCAAAGCCTATTCACCCCCCTCTCTAGGCCACATTCAATTGGTATCAGAGCAGGTTCTACATTATTGAGACTTACCGCTCGGAGAGATCAATGGCCTTTGAGAAGAACAACGAGATCCCGAAGGTCTCAAGGCACTTCTAAGGAAGAAACTCCTGAGTCAAAAGGGAAAAGAGGACGAGAAGACGACGGAGAGTGGTCATCATGACTACTCCCCATATCCTTACAATTACAATCGTCTCAATTCAAATAATCATTATCTTTCTATTCCCAAAGGAAAACCCCTGCAATTCAACAGAAACGATTACACCATGTGGAAATACAATATAAAAATGCATCTAATCTCTTTAAATCCCAGTCTTTGGCATATTGTGTGTACAGGTGTAGATATCCCGGATACGGACGAAGAACTCACTCCAGAACAAGAACAAAAAATTCACCGCAATGCACAAGCCGTTGCAGTGATAACTTCATCATTGAGCCAGGAAGAGTTCACCAAGATTGATGGACTACAAAGTGCGAAAGAAATCTAGGATACACTTAAATAGCACATGAATGAAATAGGTCATTCCAAGAAGCTAAAATTGAGATGCTTGAATGAGAATTGGGGAGATTTGCCATTGAAGAAGGTGATTCACCTCAATACATGTACAACCGAATGAAGGCGCTTATCAATAAGATCTGTGCCTATGGAAGCAAGAAGTGGACTGACCATGAGGTGGTCAAAAGGATGATTACAGCCTTCATGCCAAGAAATGTCACCTTATGCTCAATGATCCGAGAAAGCCCAGGGTTTCACAAAATGACTTCAGATGAACTACTGGGCAAAATTATAAACCATGAGATAATGGAGAAGGAGGCCCAATACGTCAAAGACCTAGCAGAGCTCACCTCCTCCAAAAAGAAGGAAGTTGCTCTCAAAGCAACTTGCAATCCTAAAGGAAAGGAAGCCTCTGAAGGTAGAGATGAGGGAGATACAAGTGATGTGAGTACCGACTTGGATGATGAAGTGATGGTACTCTTTATTAAGAAATTCAAGCACATGATGAAAAGAAGAAACGACAGCAACTCAAATGAAGGGAAGAGCAAAGAAAAAGGAAAATCCAAGTCTCGACGTAGCTGCTATAACTATGGCGAGTATGGTCAGTTCATGGTTGACTGCACTTATCAAGAGAATAAGAGGAAGAAGGAAACAAAGCCTCAAGAAAAGGAGGCAGGCTCATCAAACACATATTGGCAAGGAGTGGGACTCAAACGATGTGTCCTCCTCCGATGAAGAAGAGGAGATGGCCACCATTGCCATCAAGAAGCCTACCAAGAGGTCTACGCTCTGGTCGAACATGGGAGGACGGGAGACTCAAAATCACATTTGCCTTATGGCTAAGGAAGGCAAGAAAAAGGTTCGACTTACTCCTCCCTTGGTAAATTCCTCTATTGATGATTTTTATAGCTCCAGTGAAAATGAGGAGATGTTTAGGGGATTAAGTAAAACTTCATTGAAGAAAATGAAAAAGTTGCCGAATGAAATCTTTGAGAAGGAGGAGCTTGTCAATTGACAAGAAGATATGCTCATCCGTGAAAGAAAGAGGTATCAAGAGGTTGAGAAACTCCTTGATCTTGAAAGAGAGAAGAGCAAGTCACTTGAGCACGAGCTAGTCTTAAGTAAGGAAACTTACTCAAAGCTAGAAGACTCACGCATTGCAATCGAGGACGAACTTGCTAATTTGTCAAAAGTTAACAAGATTGTTGAAGTGCAGGTTGAGTCACTCAAGCCAAATGACACCTCCTCCTCCAAAAGCTCACCTTCCAAAGGTGTAAGTCCGATAACAATTGCAACGTGCAGATGTTCCAATAAGAAAAATGTTGTCAAAATTGATTCTTCTAATCATGCTAAGCATCCTTCCCAAAAGGGCATCTTTGACAGAGAGAAGATCAAATATGCACGTAGTTCATATATGGTCACCAGACCTCCTAACATCAAATATGGTCTTGGGTTTAACAAGAACAAACACATGTCCACTAATGTTCATGCTAAAAACCAAATTACTTTTGTTAAGTTAACATCACATGAATCTGACTTGTAAATATTATTTTGTACTTTTGATGCTTCCTATGTACTTATGAAAGACAAGTTTGGACATGTATTTGCTAAATATACAGGGCCACGCCACGAGAACTCAAAAACTTGTGTGTGGGTGCCCAAGACTCTTGTGACTAACCTGAGAGGACCCAAGCAAGCTTGGGTACCCAAAACCAAGGAATAATTATATTTTGCAGGCCTACTCCTCCGATGGAATAAAATGGGTACTAGACAGCAGATGCACTAATCACATGACCAGAGAAAGGAGTATGTTCGTGGAGTATGAGCGCAATGCAGATCCAAGTGAAGGGATATACTTTGGAAGCAACAGCCAAGGAAAGGTCCTTGGTAGAGGTAAAATTGAAATCTCTTCTTAACCTACTCTCTCGAATGTTTTACATGTAGATTCTTTAGATTATAACCTTCTATCCATATCTCAACTATGCGACAAAGGTTATAACTATTTATTCAGTAATGAGGGTGTGATCGTCTTTAGAAGAAGCGATGGCTCGATTGCATTCAAGGGAATGTTGAAGGGAAAGCTTTATCTTGTTGACTTCAACAAAGATAAAGTTGAATCCAACACTTGCTTGATTGCTAAAACTAACATGGGATGGCTGTGGCATAGACAACTAGCCCATGTTGGGATGAAAAATCGGCACAAACTTCTAAAAGGTGGACACATTCAAGTTTTAAAGGATGTCATTTTTGAGAAGGACAGACTATGTAGCGCTTGCCAGGCGGGAAAACAAGTTCGAGCACCACACCCCACCAAGAACGTGATGACTACCTCTAGACCGCTATAACTTCTTCACATGGACCTATTCAATCCAATTGCTTATATAAGCGTCGGGGGTATCAAATATGAGTTATTTATTGTTGATGATTTTTCTAGATTCACCTTGGTATTTTACTTGTATGATAAATCAGAAACTTAGGGAATTCTCAAGAAATTCCTGAAAAGAGCTCAGAATGAATTCTCTTCAATTGTGAAGAACATTAGATGTGACAACGGGACCGTATTCAAGAATACACAAGTTGAGGAGTACCTAGATGAAGAAGGAATAATGTACGAATTTTCAGCACCCTACTCCCCACAACAAAATCTGGTGGACGAAAGGAAAAACAGAACACTAATCATGATGGCAAGAACAATGCTAAATGAATACAAGACATCAGACATGTTTTGGGCTGAAGCGGTGAACACTGCTTGTCACACCACAAATTAGTTGTATCTTCACCGAGTCTTGAAGAAAATGCCATATGAGCTTCTCACTGGTAACAAACCAAATGTTTTATATTTTAAAGTATTTGGTTGCAAATGTTTTATCCTGAACAAGAAACCGAGGACTTCAAAGTTCGCTTCAAAATCTGATGAAGGGTTCTTGCTCGGTTAATATTCGAACGCCTACGCCTACCGTGTCTTCAACAAAGTCTCCTGCCTTGTTGAATTAGCCCGTGACGTGGTGTTCGATGAAACTAACATCTACCAGTTGGAGCAAGTTGATAAGTGTGTGCTAGATCAAGAAGAAGCCCCATGTCAAGCATTGAGGAGGATGGCACTTGGTGATATTCTACCTCAAGAGCAACCACAAGACTCAAGTGCACATGATGAACCTCAACAGGGAAGCAATGATCAAGGCGGAGCTCATGCACAAGATCAAGATTAGGAAGATCAAGAAGATCAATATAACCACAGAATCAATGATCTAGGGGGATACAATGAATATGAACACAATGAAGTGCAAGCTACTTCACAAGTCCCTCACCCAAGAGTACATCTTAGTGTACAAAGAGATCACCCCGTCAACAACATCATTGGAGACATTGCTAAGGGAGTAACTACTAGATCTCACGTAGCTAATTTTGTGAATATTACTCTTTTGTCTCGTTTCTGGAACCGTATAGGGTAGAAGAAGCATTAAACATGACCAGTAAGCAATCAACAATCATACAATGGCCATAATTTACCAATATTCACTAATTTAAATAGTTTTCAAGAGAAATCGAGATAAGGGACAAATTTTTGCAAAAATGAGTAAATTTTGAAATCACAGTTAGGTATGCAGCGTTTCAAGCCACATTTTGGGCTTCAAGTATATTTAGCTCATTTCTTAGCTCACAAAATCTCTTTTTTATCTAATGGCTTGGTGAAAATGTCTGCAAGTTGTGATTCACTCCTAACATGTGAGATTACAATGTCACAGTTTAATTAATGATCTCTTAAGAAATGGTGACGAATATCTATGGCTTAGTTCTTCAATGCTCTACTGGATTGTGTGCAATTTTTATAGCACTCTCATTATCACATAGGAGTGGAATATGGTTCAGATTGTAACCAAAACCCCTTAGAGTTTGTCGCATCCAAAGTAGTTGTGTGCAACAACTTCCGGCTGCAACATACTCCGCTTCGGCTGTGGAAAGAGTAATGAAGTTTTGCTTTTTAGATGACCATGAAACTAGGGATCTGCCAAGAAATTGACAAGTCCCTTATGTGCTTTTTCTATCGACTTTGCATCCTGCATGGTCGGTATCGAAATATCCTATCAAGTTAAAGTTGGATCCTTTGGGATACCAAAGGCCCAAGTTAGGTGTGTGCACAAGGTATATTAAAATTCTTTTTACAGCTATTAAATGGCACTCTTTAGGTGCGGATTGAAACCTTGCACACATATACACACAAAACATAATATCTGGCCTAGATGCACATAAATAGAGTAATGAGCCAATCATAGACCTATATACCTTTTGGTCCACATTCGGACCATCTTCTTTGAGATCGAGATGTCCATTAGTTGCCATGGGTGTCCTGATGGGCTTGACCTTGTCCATATTGAACTTCTTGAGGATGTCCTGCGTGTACTTGCTTTGGCTTACGAACGTGCCTTCTTTTAATTGCTTCACTTGGAATCCCAATAAGAACTTTAATTCGCCCATCATCGACATCTCGAATCTGTCTGTCATGATCTTGCTATCTTCACAAAAGGATTTATTAGTAGAACCAAAGACGATACCATCAACATAGATTTGACATACAAATAGATCATCATCAAAGTGTTTTGTGAACAAAGTATAATCAACTTGTCCAATTTTAAAACCATTTTGAGTTATAAAATCTCTAAGGCACTAGTACTAAGCTCGAGGATCTTGTTTGAGGCCTTAGAAAGCCTTACACAGTTTGTACACATGGTTGGGGTACTATTGGTCTTCAAATCCTGGTGGTTGCTCCACGTACACTTCCTCCTTAATGGTAGGAAAGCACTTTTGACGTCCATTTGATACAGCTTGAAATTATGGTGAGTAGCATATGCCAATAAAATACGAATGACTCAAGTCTAGCTATGGGAGCAAAAGTTTTGTCAAAGTTGAAACCTTCGACTTGTGAGTAACCTTTTGTCACAAGTCGTGCCTTATTTCTTGTTACCACTCCATGTTCATCTTGTTTGTTCCGGAAGACCCATTTGGTTCCAACGATGTTCACCTTTGGTCTTTCCACCAGTTTCCACACTTCATTTCTCTTGAAGTTATTCAACTCCTCTTGCATTGCAATCACCCAATTTGGATTCTTCATCAAGATTAATTGTTAAATAATGTCCTTGAGATCACTACTAGATCAAACAACCAAAATCTACTTGATTCAATTCTGTTCTGTCCTGTTGACACCGAACTTGTCCAGCATCAGCACTGGACTAGTCTATTGCCACAAACTAGTCTGGCCCTGGTCTGGCATACCGGACTTGTCCGGTGTCAACCGGACTAGTCCGGATATGTCAAGGTTAACCCTAATCCGCCGCTAGGAGCTCATCTCTCATCTCTCACAATATCCTTTGCACTCTCTCTCCTAAACTGTGAGCTCCAAAGGCGATTTCTACTTCCATCTGTCAAAAACGTAGATTTCTCCAAGGGAAATTTTCTTCTCGGCACGGAGCTTGCTCACTCCGGACTAATCCAGTCTCTACTCCGCTCCTTCAACTCGAATCTTCAATTTTTCGGAAAAACTTCACTCAAACCCTAGCTCTCAACTTTTCTTGATTCTTGCTTATTTCACTTGATTCCTAGGGCACACATTACTCTATTAGATGTATTCCTACTGTTGTTCTATTCATTGTGAATCGATTCGAGCAAGATTTGTTGAAAATAGGAAATTAGGGTTATTATGCCAGACCAGACTAGTCCGGTGTTCAAGTCTGGACAAGTGAGGTACTCCGAACAAGTTCGTACTCCAAAAACGAACAAGTCCAGTACCGAACAATTTGAACCTCTAAGTTCTTACTTGCACATAGTCTCAAATCCATACTTATGAATCCTTGAATTCCCTTGTCAGGCACAATGTCTTCAGGTTCCAAGGACAACTCTTTTGATTATGATGAAGAGCGTAACTGTGCTAGAGTGCAAAGAGCCAAAGAGAGGTTGATGATGAAAAGACACGACCACAATGTTCACTCCTCTCCTCCCGACGATGTACTTCCCAAGAAGAGTAGAGTGGTGGTGAAGAAACCAATAAGCAAGGAAGGTCTTGGGAGTTCATGAGCACCCAAGAAAACTCTCAACAAGGGCAAAGGACTGGCAAGTGGTCCTATTGGCCCGTTGAAGATGAAGGATCCTATTCATTGCAATAGGCAGCTCTCTAGTGATGACTTTACATGAAAAGGGAGTGAATTGGCTGACAAGTTCAAAAAGCTTGAAGTCTATGAACAGCCCAAATAGTCAGCTGACCCTAGATTTTGGAGTAACTTACATGTTGACTACTATGTGCATGTCTACTTGAAGATTAGGAACCCAGTGTCAGCTGACCCTAGATTTTGGAGTAACTTACATGCTGACTACTATGAGCATGTCTAATGAAGATGATGAACCCAGTGCTTGAAAGTCAGTGGGTGGATATAACCTACCTCCAGTCCAAGAGATGTCAAACTTAATGATAATGTGACTAGTAGTCTATTTTGGTGTCTTGATGCAAAAGGGGGAGAGATTGAGACTAGTAGTCTATTTTATAGCCAATAAGGACTTCTGGTCAAGCACATGTATCTCAATTTCAAACTGCTGTAATTTATTTTGGATGTGCTTACTTTACTTAATGAGTGATGCCTAGTTTGATGGTTATGTGATGATTGTTGCTATAATTGTTAAGTTATTATATTTCGCTCATCACATCGTTTGATCACACACTCTTTAGGCACCCCACTATAAAAGAGTGCATATATGTGAATAGTTTTTGTTACTCATCTGTCATTCTCATATATGCACACTTTATGAAAATCAATTTTTATTCTTAATTGTGAACTCTCAATTGGTTGTCATCAATCACCAAAAAGGGGGAGATTGAGAGTGCATCTAGGCAATCCCTTGTGGGTTTTGTACGACTGATGACAAACAAATGAGATCCTAATGAACTCGTTGAGATGATTGCAGGTCAATTTAAATGAGATAGTTTGGTGCACTCACAAAGTGAAAAATGAAGTGGTGAAGGAAAAGAGAAAAGCCCAACTAATGACAGAAGTGCAAAGTAGACTTAAATGTATAGGATGTGTGTGAGAGACACATCCCAAGAGCTCAAGTCTTTGCGTAGGGGTAAGGGCTTAAAATCAACCTAAAAATTCGGTAAGCACCGGACTAGTCCGTTCAAGGACCGGACTAATCCGTTCAACTCTCTGTTGTACAAATTCACAGTGCACCGGACTAGTCCGATCAACTTTCTGGAACCACAATTCTCAGTGCATCAGACTAGTCCGTTTATCGATCGGACTAGTCCATTTAACTTTCTGTAAACCTATTACGCTATGCACCAGACAAGTCCATAGGACTGGACTAGTCCGTTGAACTCTCTAATGCCCTATAACAAATAGCACCGGACAAGTCCGCTCATTGACCGGACTAGTCCATTAAACTCTCTGAAACTCAAATACACAGGGAACCGGACAAGTCCAGACACCAACCGAACTAGCCTGGTACACCTCACACAATCTAGGGTTTCTAGTGTGCTGCACATTTCACTCCGACTTTTACAAAGCACACCGGACAAGTCCAGTCCCTAGTACGGACTAGTTCGGTCATCGGGATCCCTATCGTTAACAATTTTGGAAACACTATAAATAGGAGATCCACGACCCCACAAACACAAAACACATATTCTATTTTTCACAACTCGAACCCTAGCGCTATCACTTGTACCATGAGAACAAAAACACATCTCCCCACACATCTAAATTCCTCAAAATGTGCAAATCGATTGAGTATTCAGATTTGGGGTTGGGAGATCGTTGTCTACGCTTTGTTGAGCTCTTGGGATTTGATCTCTTTACACTACTGCATCTACTTGTAATCTTTTCGAGTGTATTTGATCATCTTTTAGTTGTAATTCTTGTGGGAGACCCCAGCATGTGAGGTTTCCACATAAACTTGGTGATTACCCGTGATAGTGGAATCAAGTAGGCCTTGTGTGGTGACGTGACGAGGGAAATGTTTGAAGAGACCTAGCTCTGTGTGGGTTTCCTCAACGTGGAGTAGATCTCTATGGTGAGATCGAACCTCGGTAAAAATCCATGTCTCGTGTGCTTTTTGTTTTTACATTATCATTACTTAGAGCATTAGAATTGATCAATCACATAGTTTGTGATTCACGTGAA
Organism: Tuctoria greenei; assembly: GCA_036927565.1. NCBI lineage: Eukaryota > Viridiplantae > Streptophyta > Magnoliopsida > Poales > Poaceae > Tuctoria > Tuctoria greenei. The sequence goes on from JAYESD010000003.1 coordinate 112,102,935, forward strand.
CATTAAGTAATCTGATCTCTTGTTCAAGTTAAAAGAATAGTAATTACATTCTGCTACAATTTCATTCAAAATTCTTGCATAAACATTTAATAGTTTAGTTATAATTGAACAACCGGACTAGTCCGCATAACAAACCGGACAAGTCCGGTCTCCCTGGTATTTGACGATTTAATTAGGTGTGCATGAAATTATCAAAACCTATTCACCCCCTCTATGCTACGTTCACATAGTTCATACCTGTGTGGATTAAAGACCGTACCGGTCGCGGCCTTGCTGGACAAGTTTGAATATGTACCGGATGCATACTAGCTATATGGGACCTAGGAAACCGATGTAACATGTTAACCTGGGTATTGAGGAATACCTCACCATCCTAGACACCACGCACGTTGACATGCGGGTAGAGATCACTGCGGCATTAGTCGTCATGTGAGGCTTGCCTAGCGGGACGGTGGGACCGGTTCAATGCTTGGGTGTCTTGTGCAAGGTTGTTGTGTACAATGTTAAGGGAAGTGGTCGCACCTCTTCTAGACAAGTGTACATGACGTGCAAGTTAGGTGTATCTCGATTCGAGTCACCATCGCTCGCTGAAGGAGCATACTTGCCAATTGCGTTGTGACGCAGTAACAACTTGAACAGGGTGAAACCTGTTGTATGTTTAAGCAAATTGGTTGAAGTAGTTAATAGAAGAACTGAAGTTATGTTTCTATGCAACTTCACCTGCTATTATAAAACTAAAGCAAAGATCTACAAATAGTGAACATTTACTTACCGTGGTTTAAATTCAAGTATTACGTTCCCAGCATGTAAGGTTCCATGCTCTTAGGTGAGACGGTTAAGTCTTGCTGAGCCTTGTGCTAACAATTTCATTTATACAAGTTTTGTAGTTATATAGCTATGAAGGGTTTCTACGCTTTGCCCTATTCAGGGTATATAGCCATATGGAAGCCTTGAATGCAGCTGCTATCTTCTGTGATGCTAGAGTATGATAACTCGTATGGACGTCATCATCGATGTCAGCGCAGGCATCATAACCCCATCCAAAATATTGAAGGGGCACCAGGACCATTTGTGATTCAGCAAGCTGTTACTTGGCCACACAGATCAAAGAGTGAGCATAGGCCGATGGTGACTCCTCAATGCATTATTGGGTGGACAGATCATATTGCTCGAGCAGAAGAAGATTTGCATAAGGCGGATATTATCTATGTCATCAAGGAAGGAGCCTCATTTGTTGCAGCAAGTGATGATCTTGCATTGATTTCTGCAAGAATTGAGGTACCCGTGGATTTCATGGTTCTGCGTCGTGTTAACTCCACAAGTTTTATTCTGTTCCTTACTGATGAACACATAATGGAGAGGCTCATTAGTTGGCATCAACCAATGCAATCCTCTAGTTTTGACTTATTATGCAAGCGCTGGATGAGGCATGCTGGATCCTCAAGTGTGTACTTCCCTGCCTAATTGATATTGAGTTTTCTGGTATTCCGGCTAATGAATGGGAAAATTCTACGGTTGAACATCTCCAGAACCCTTATGCTTGGGTGCAACAAGTCCATCCTGACACACAGAAGAATCTAGCATGCTTTCTTTGTACAGCGTGGTGCCGTGATCCACTGGCAATACCATCCAGCAGAGAGCTGTTGCAGAGAACCGACCGGTGAAGAGAACTCTAATCTACAATGTTGACATTAGGTTCTCAATTCTCCTCCAACATGGGGGTTTTGATCCTGACCTACCTCTGCACCTAGAGGACAACATTGATGAAGCGGAATCGTCTCGCAGACGACGCCATGTCCAGTCTGCAACTGGGTACTGCTCATGAAGATTTCATAGCAGAACAGCCAGGGGTTGATGAGTTGAACCCCTCAGTAATCTCCCCAACACTTGTGCGGTTTGATGAGTTTACACTGGAAGCCCAAGACCCTCAAAATGTGACAACTATTTCTCAATATTTAATTCAACCTGCAGCACCTGTTTTGGAAGTTCAAGAAACAACACGGAATGAGGCCATAAACACTGAAGGGATGTACAGTGTGGGAGCAGCAGATGTGGATGCACCCTGACATATTATGGTCTCCCCACCACTGTCCTCCTCCCTCACATCTATTGATAGGATCTCAACGCCGACAGGACTCCCAATGTTTGATAAGCTTGTCACTCCATTGAAGTTCACCACCTTGGGGGATCTTAAAGTGTATTCTCGCCGATGGCCTCATGGGCATGTGGAAACCCGTGTGGTGCGCTTCGAGTTGCCTTAACAAACTGTGCAGTTACCAATACAGAATACTGAGGTTAATGATGATTTTTACCTGTCTTCAACCTTAGTAGGGGATGTCTGTTGACTCCATCCCTGAGACCCTGACCCAGAAGGGTGTTGAGGTCACTGTCGAGTCTGCGCCACAAAATGAGGATTCAGTGGTCAATAAAGATCTTCACGTTGGAACTGCAGACATCATAAATGAGGTTTTGACTCCATACTTATCTAGGGAAGAACAGCGTTATTCAAGTCCACAGAAACCTTAGTTCAGGAGGTGGCAGTTTGCATGCATCAACCCCTACAAGTCTCAGCTATGGAGGTTGTGTCTCCTTCCATAGATGGGGAGAGACCGGGTAACAAAACATTTGTTGAAAAAAATAAAGAAACACTCTACTGGTCTGCTTCCAATTCCAGTTCGCAATAGTAGCAGACAAAAATCACCTCAGCTTGGAATGACTCCACGCCATAGTCGACGCCTTTCTTGGGTTGAGGCTGAATTTCAGTCTAGTGATATGTTACGGAGAGCAAAGAATAAGTCAATGAAAGCATTGGATATTCTTGGTGAGAATAACAGCATTGATCAACAGGCACACCATGAGTATGTTCAATTATTTTCCCAGCCATTGGTTGATGCTCACATCCAAGCTCTGGTGGCTTTATTCGGATGGATGCCGCCGGATGATCCCTGCTATGAGGGTGAAGCTACCGCAGCCTGATATATGTTTGATGCAATGATTTGGGCATGTTCAAGCGTGATTAATGGATCCTAGAAATATTTTAATTTAGAATGTACGGGGGTTAAATTCATCAACTAGCCAAGATTCCGTTGGAACAATCGTGGACAGCTCTAGTTTTGAATTGGTTTGTCTGCAGGAAACAAAAAAGGCCGGTGTCGAAGTTTGCCAACGATAATCCGCGGAGGTTCGTATTTAGGCAGGGAGCAAAATCAAGATCCAAGAGCGAGGTGACACGAGGTGTTTACGTGGTTCGGCCGCCTGAGCATAATACCCTACTCCACGGGGTGTTTGTGTATTGGATTGCTTTGAGCGAGTGTGGATGACCTCAACCTTCAAAAGCTTGTGTTCTACCGTGCAGCGTTGACCTCTTATATGCCAAGGACTGACTGTTACAGTATGTGTCATGGCCTGATAGATGGCCCCGGTTGTAATAACCTCCCTATACATGATCTATAGATGTAAAAAAGGGGGGTCCATAGTGTGATAATGTGCCTTAACAGCAGCGTTACCGGTCTTGATAGTCCCCTGATCGTGCATTGTTAATATGGCATTAATAATGTGTTAACCAGGTCTTGTAATGGTCAATTGATAGCCTTTGAATGTCCGGTGCCGTTGGACATTCCGAAGTCTTCCTGTTGTAGACATAGATCTGGACGTGTGACACGTGGTAGCTCCGAAGCTTCCTTCTATGGGGAGGCAGGTCCGGAGCTACTAGAAATGTGGCTGCACCAGAGCTTCCCTTGTTGGGGAGGCAGGTCTGGCACCCCAGGACACGTGGCAGCACGGAGCCACTCTAAGGAGGGAGGCAGGTCCGGCACTGCGAGACACGTGGCAGGGCCCGAGCCACCATAAGGAGGGAGGTAGATCTGTCACTACAGGACACATGGTAGTGTTGGAGCCACCCTAAGGAGGGAGACAGGTCCGACACTGTGGGATACGTGTTGCCTCTGAAAGTCCAAATACTAGAAGGTGGAACTCAACGCGTCTTCTTCTGGTATGATGGGATACCTAGTAGGCACGGTATCGACAGTGTCCCCTGGGCCCACCTCTGGTAAGATTATGAGGTTTCGATGCCGAAGGTGGGGCCATTATCTCTCCCGCACTGCTGCTTTAGCTTTCCTCTTGAGACATTTGACCTTTCTTGATTTGGTAGGTGAGTTACATGACGTGCGGATCTCATTCAATTGAATGGCGCCGGTTTCCAATACAATTTTTTATTGGTTCCCAGCTTCTCATCATGACAACGGTTCACCTGGTGCGATTTTTTTTGGTGAAGGGGGCCTGGGCCTCCTTGTCATTGACGAGGTAATTTTGTTGAGCGTGATCAAGGTCCGAATGCAGTTGTCATCCAAGCGTTGTAGAGGCTTAATAAAGGGAGAGGCGTTGCTAGGTGAGATAACTCTTACACACCGATCTGTTCTTGCTCATAGAGTTCTTCGCTTGAACCCTTGCATCGTGCTCCCACTTTTGCTCCACTTTGCGACGATGGAACTCGGACTTCCCCCCAGCAAGATTGTGAGTGAGAATGATCTCACAAGAGTACGAAAGCTAATGGGCTGGTAGAGCGACTCTTTCAATAATGCTATTCGCTGCAGCAAGCTCCTATTGAAGAAAAAGTCCTCCGGTGACATTGTCTACTTCTCAGTGTATGCCACGGTCAGGCTGGTTCCACCAGTATATAGCTTCTTGCTGATGCTGTTGGAGTTAGAAGGGCTCCAACGGCATTATCTCAAACCTCATTTGATCTTTTTGGTGGTGATCTTCGTCCACTTCTGCGAGATGTGGGTGAGCGTGCCACCCTGCGTGCTGCTGTTCCGGACCTTCTTCACTCTCCGGGCGGCATGCAAAGGTTACAACTTGTTGGGATTCAACTACTTTGTAAGGCGTAGGAATCCCCCATACAAGTACATCAAGTCCTTTCCTTACAGAAAGTGGGAGACTTGGAAGAATGATTGAGTAGTTATGCGAGTGGACCCTCATGACCGGCTAGAGCTACCAGAAGGGTTCCTGACAATGAAGTATGACTCCTGGGAGGAGCTCCCGAAGTTGACTGGAGAGTACAACCCCGTGCTATCAAGAATATGGAAGTTGGTCAACAGAGGATTAACATCTCTGATGGTCCTCGAAAACTTCCTGACCAACCGTTGGGCTCCACTCAAGCAGTGTGAATTTGCCGCTTGGTCATACTCAAGAGAAGTTGACTTCCTTCTGGTTTAGATTGGTCGGGGAACCAACTTAGATGAGCATACCAAGAAGGTCAATGAATTGGCAGATGATCGCTCAGAGAGTGTCAATGCTTTGAGGGAACAACTCCTCAAGCACTGAGATGCTTTAGATAATAAGGAGTATGAGCTCAAAATAAGAGAGGTTGAGATCTCTCAGAAGTTAGAGCACAGTGAGCAGGATTTGGCTGACCACGTAGAGAAATTCAAGTCCTGGTGCAAAAAAAGAAAAGAACCAAGTATGGCTAGCAGGATAAGGAGTCAGCAAGCAAGAAAGTGTTGTCTCTACCAAGGAGAACAAGGTGAAGGCTAAGGAGAGGGACCATGTGGAGAAGCGATATTGCTTGAACCTTCGAGAGAAGCAAATCACTGACCAAGAGAGGCAGCTAGCTAAATATATTTAGCATCATGCCAAAGAGATGAGCGGGTCCTGAAGGAGGGCTCTGTGGAGCTCTCATCCGCAAGAAGGTCACTGGATGAGCTCTGTGGTACGAGAGCAATTGAGTCCCAGCCGGTCTAGGATTTCCTTGGGCGAGTGGAAGATGCTTTGATGTCAATGGGATTCAGTCTGGTCCGATCGGCTGAACATGAGCTAGAGATGGACAAAGCTTTGTTGATGCTCAACTCCACTGGAACTAAGATGGATGCACTGGAAGATGTGATCAGCGACCAACTCGAGATCGAGGGAAAATCTCTGGCAAAGAATGTCGCAGAATATGTGCTGACATGCTTCTGAAGTTGGGATCCCTCTATGTCTTTGGCTCTGGTCATTGACGGACCATCGCCGAGTAGGAAGAAGCTGCCAAGGCAAGCGTCTAAGAAGCCACCCAGAAGGTTGCTTTGTACATTGAGTAGAACTCCAATAGCTAGGATCCTTCCCTTTTGTACTTTCATCTTGTAAATCTCCAAATTTTGAATGAATGAAGTCCTTTCGAATTCCATTTTTGACTTCAATGTACCATTGCCTTTAACTTGTTGGCCCCCTGGCAGATGTGCTCAACTGATTCAGGACATCTACCATAAGGAATTTGGCATTGTCTTGAATATTTGATTGCTCTGAACTCGTAGCTCATGTGATAGCTCTGAGGTCTGAGTCTTGCATTCAAAATATCCAAGGACCCTTTGCCACGTTCTTGACGTCAATGGCGGGCCTTCTGGGAGTTGTCATGGCCTAGTTGCTTCAACAACACCCACTATCAACGTATGAAACATTGACGGCGGGCCCCCTGGGTGTTGTCGAAGCTTAATTCCTTCGACGGTGCCACTATCAACGTATAAAATACAGGTGGCCTTATATGCCAGGCCATATGGGCCAGCCCGAGGCCCGCAAATATCGGCACGGCCCAAGCACCACAAAGCCCGAAGAAAACAAACTCGTGCCAGCCAGAGGCCCACAGTGGGCCTTGCTTGGGTCTGGCCATAGGACCAGTGTTCCAACACGGCATGGCCCCATTTGGGCGGCTCCTTAGGCACGGGTAGGCAGCCCGAGTGGCCGGGCATCATGGGCTCAGCACAACACAGCCCGAGTGGCCCGGGGAAGTAGTAGACCGGTTATAAAATCAGAGCCTAAAGACCCCCCTTCGAAAAGCTACCCCTTCCGCACATTTCCACTCGACCACTCCCCTCGAGCTCTCCGTCTCCGCCCTACATCTCGCCGATGTCGACTTGTCCTCTCGGACTCCATCCCGCCGGCCGCTGCTGGGACCTCCCGCACTCCACCCCGCACTCTACCGGCCTCCGATACTCATCCTCTAGGTTGTATCCTTTCCGGCAACCCCACCTTCCTCCATCCCCTTTGGCCCTTCCCATGGCTGGCTCCGTCACGACGTCGCCACGTTCTCTTACCGCCAGATCTCCCTAGATCTCACCGTGTTCTGTGCAGATCTCGACGGATCTCGTCGTGCTTCTTTGATGGACTGACAGTGCCCTCGCAGAGTGACTGTGCTGTTCAACCCGTGGGCTTGGTACTCCCTTCCCCGCTTCCTGACATCGGTGCCCACCGGATCTCGCCGTGTTTCATGCAGATCGCATCGGACCTCGCCGTGCTTCCTTGACAGATCGACGGTGCCCCTGCAGAGTGACGGCTTCGTTCGACCCGCGGGATCGGTACTCCCTTCTCGATGTCGGCGCCCACTGGATCTTGGTGTCCCCGCAGAGTGATAGTGCCACCATCCGCCGGATCTTGCTGCCGTCTACAGATTGTCGGTGTCGGTGTTTCTCGTCGCCTCGTTGGTGCCCCTGCGACTCTACTTGCCTGGTCGCCATCAAATCGGAAGGCTGAAACCATGGCTGGAGAGGGAGAGGGCATCGGATCCATCAACGAAGACCTTCGAGCTCAGGGTCTTGAAGATGATAACAACAACAATGACATTACAACAGGTGTTCTACTTATCTACTTATCTTTTTCTCTATGTTTTTGATGTTGATTAGTTGAGTGCTTGACTACTTGTCCATTAATGCAGGTGCGGAGGGCTTGTTTAGAGCTGCTGCAGCAAGTGCCTCCACACCAATTGCTGATGGGAGCTCCTCAACTAGCACCACTACAAAGGAGTAAAAAAGAACATCAAAAATATGTGATGACATGTGTGACACCTATTTGTGCTGAATACATTGACTTTGACGATAAAAGTTTTGAATACTACCAAAACACCTTTTTAACAAGGTCTGACTTTAGGTCCGAGCTCCTACAAGGTCCGACGCTAGGTCCGACTAGTATTGGTTAGCTCCAACACTAGGTCCGACTAGCTTTTGTAAGCTCTAGCGCTAGGTCCGACTAGCTTTGGTAAGTTCCGGCGCTAGGTCCTGCTAGCTTTGGTAAGCTCCGGTTCAAGGTCAGGTTAGCTTTGGCAAGGTTTAGAGCTTGACCACAGTGGTTCTGCTTTTAACTTGCAATGTTTCGAACTTACTTTTTGGATTATGGAAAGTTTTCTTAGTATTATTTTACTAAGTTTTTGGTGTGTTTTGGTGGTTATGGTTAATATCATTTCGCTATGGTTTGCAACATGCTTATGTGAGGTGCTCACGTAAGGTGTTGTGGTTTCAGAACTAGCGAGAGTCAAGTCATGGACTTGTGCTCAGAAGTATTGGTTGTTTATTCATGTGCAGGTGTTGCCTGAATTCAAGACATGGCTGGTGACAGGATCCATTGAACTAGTCTGTCGGAGTTTGGATCCGGCAGATCTCCCGACACCACCTTTGGTAGATCAAGGAGTTGTAGTTCGGTAATGGGCGCGCAGAGATTCAAGAAGGTGAATGGCAAGTGTACACAGAGGTTTACGTGGTTCGGGCTGCCCGAGCGTAATACCCTACTCCATGGGGTGTGATGGTGATGTATTAAGCGTGTGAGTCTAGAAGAAGCTCCAGAAGAAGAAGCTCGTCTGGCTCAGGGAGTTCAGTAGTGGTCTAGAACCGCCCCTTGTGTATCGTTGACTAGTCCTTTTATAGTACCAGGACTGGTCGTTACATCGTTAGCCTGGCCCGACAGGTGGCCCCGGCGGTTACACATGCTTGATACACAATTAATGAGGTTAATTACCCTTAATAGCCTGGTAACAGACCATAACAGTGCTGTTACCAGTATTAAGGGCCATCCGATCGTGTGTCATTAATATGGTATTAATGACACTTAATCAGGTCTTGAAGTCTTTGATTGATCCTTGAAGGTCCAGAGCTGTTGGGGGGTCCACCAGCCTGATTGTTGAAGTTGAAGGTCTGACAGTCGCCACGTGGCAGCACCGCAGCTTACCGTCGTGGACGAGTAGGTCGGGTGCTACTGGACACGTGTAAGTACCGGAGCTTCCCACTGTCTGGGGTTAGGTCCGGGGGTGCCATACTGGTATTCCGACCGAAGCTTCCCATGTGTGGGTGATAGCTCCGGTCTTATGATACACGTGGCAGCCCTAGGACTAACCATGTTGGGGAAGCAGGTCCGGTTACGCCTAACATGTGGGGCCTTCGGAGGTCTTCAAATCTGGTAGATGGAGTTTCCTTGTGATCTTTGCAATCCCAAGGGGTATCCGGTACAGAGGGTATCGACAGTGGCCCCCTGGGCTCACCTCCGAGAGTGACCTTTTGGATGAAGTCATTTCGCTGGAGGTGGGTCCATTTTTCGGTTTCTGAGCCGTGTCTTCAAGGGTCTTTGGTCGTGCCGTTGGCGATAGTTTGCAGTTAAACTTTCGCCGCATGGCGTATCTAGGAGGCGGCAGGTGAGATCTCAGCGTGCGGATCTCACGCAATTGAAGGTCGCCAGTTCCCGATACAAAAATCGTATCGGTTGTGCGCGCCCTGTTAGGCCGCCGCCTTCGGGTTTCCTGCCTTTCATGATGACAACCGTTCGACTGGGGTAAGAACCTTGACTTGATCGTCGGGGTGGCCCCGGGCTCCCTGGTCATTGGCGGGGTGAAATTTTTGACTGGTATCATCGGCTCCTCTGCGGTTTCGATCCAGGCGTTGTGTGGGCTTACTTAAGAAGGAAAGCACGCACCGTTTGGGGTTCTTTACACCTTTCATTCAATCTTGCGCTCATAGCTTCTAAACTTTCGCTTGCCTTTCCTCTCTTGCCTCGCTGTGCCGCGATGGAGTTGGGTCTCCGCCAGAGCCGACTGAAGACCGATGATGATTTGAAGAAGTCTCGGGTCCTCATGGGATGGTCCCCTTACTTCTTCAACCACTTGGTCCGCGCCGAAAAGCTTCCGTTCGAGAAGGAACACACCGGCAACATGGTGTACTTCTCCCCGTATGCCATGGTGGGACTGATCCCACCTTTCTCCTCTTTCTTCTTGATGCTGCTAGACTTCTATGGTATGCAGCTGTACCACCTTGGCCCCCACTCCATTCTGCTGGTGTCAATCTTTGTCCACTTCTACGAGATGTGGGTGGGCATTCCCCCCTGCATTGAGCTCTTCCGCACCTTCTTCACTGTCCAAACTATGGGCAGAAGTGACGAGTACCTTGGCTTCTACTATTTTATGAAGCGCAAGAAATGCCCGTACAAGTACTTACGATCGTTCCCTTCTGGGAAGTGGGACGACTGGAAGAAGGATTGGATTGTCATCAGGGTGGAGGAGCACGAGAAGCTGGAGCTGCTGGAAGGCCTCCCCAACATCGACACTGCAGTTTGAAGTGAAGCTCCAGTGTTATCAGACGCCTTCAACCCTGCTCTGACCAGGATCCGTGTGCGTGGAAGGAGGAGTGACTCCTCAGGCGGTGTTTTGCAACTTCCTGACCAACAGGTGGGCTCCACTGAAGAGGAGGGAGAAGTTGGCTTGGGCCCTCAATAGTATGCTAGATGACGACCGGATCGAGACTGGTTTGAAGTCCAACATGGAGGGTGCAACTTTGCAGTTCCACCTCAAGATGTTCCAGCACAGCATCGATGTCGAGGGTGACGACTTGGCTCTGCCGGCAGCTTTCCTCCCTCTAAACATGGAGGCAGAGTTCAGCAGGGAGCTCCAGTGGACGATGCCGCTGCTTGACGACCTTGGTGTCGTTGAGAGCCATTCAACCACCAGGTTGGCGATCTCCGAAGCTCCTGAAGGAGGCTCCGTTCCCGCCCCTAAGCCAAGAACCGAAGTCGTCGGCAAGGGCAAGGAATTGGTCGAGCCCTCAAGCCGTAAGAGGAAGCATGCCGACAGAAGGTCCGCCAGGCATACTTCTTTCGCAGCGTCTCCTTCTCCCCGGAGGGGGAGGTCTACGACGGCGGCATCTACTCCAGTAGCGGCTTCTTCCCGCGGTGCTAGCTCCGGCCAGGTGACTCCGGTACCAGGGCCAGCTGAGGGCTTCGGGTCCGGAGGTCCTTCCCGGTCGAGGGGGGCCTCGACCAGAGCAACGCCGATAGCAGCATCAAGCTCCGGGAGACCCTCTAGGACTACCATGCCAGTGGCGGTTGGGGCCAGTCCGGAGCATCCGGAGAAGAGGTTCCGTGCTAACTGGTGCGGAAGCTTTCCGAGGTAATTTTTGAATTTTTACCTCAATCAGTTGTTTTATTGTTGTAACTACATTTTGAGTTTCTTTGTCCTTCATCCACAACGAGCCTAAGAAAAGGGTTGAAGCTCCGGTCCCTGCAGCAGCGGTTGAGGCTGTGTAGGCTGAAGCTCCGGCTCCGATCCCAGCGCCGCCCCAAGAGGTGGCTGAGGCTGCGGCAGCCCCGACGCTGGCTGTTGTGGTTTTGGACCTCGACTCGTCCCCATAAGCTACTGTGGTAGCGCCGGACCACGGGAATGAAGATGTACCAGCAGCGCCAGCCCCGGAGGTTGAAGCTCCGGGCTTGGATGCTGAGATGTTGGACGCTCCGGCTGCAGAGCTGGAGGGAGCCGCGATTCCGGCCCTAGAGGCGGATGTTGTTGAAGCTCCAGCAGTCGGACTGGTAGTTGATGAGGTCCCGGTAGTGGAGACGGGTGTTGATGAAGCTCCGGCACTTGAGATGATTGTCAAGGAAGCTCCAGCGGTAGAGCCAGTTGCTGCAGAAGTTCTGGCCGTGGAGCCGGCGGTTGAAGAGGTTCCAGCATTCGAGCCAGTTGCTGCGGAGGAGTCTGCGCCTGAGCCTTTGGTGGTCGAAGCGCCAGCACCCGAGCCCATGATGGTTGATGAACCAGCACTTGAGCTAGAGGCAGAGGAGGAGCCTGCGCCGAAGCCAGAAGTAGCTTCTGCTTCGACCGAACCTTCGACACCTGCTCCAGAAGTGGTGATCCCAGAGGTGCCCGCTGCTGAGCCAGAGTGCCATGATGAAGCTGCTGTCCTCCCACCGGAGGGGCCAGTTGTTGATGACCTGGCGGCTGGGCCTTCGGAGCCAATTTCGGAGGTTGGAACTTCGGCTACAAGTACTTCCTCGGCGGCGGCCGAGGCTATCCCGGAGGACGGCCCTAGAGCCGTTGAATCTCAGGGGACCGCTCTCGTAGAGTGGGACCCAATTTTTGTTGCCAAAGATCCACTGCAGAGAGCGGAGAGGACCCCAGCAGGTCCGGACCCGATCCCCCTATCGTTGTCTATCAACAACGCCTGCTCTAGTCTTCGCCAAGTCTAGGTGGCCTTCTACCACAACAGCAAGGCCCTCGAGGAGGAGCGCCAAACCCTTAGTAGGTGGCACAACCAACTCCATTTCAAGACCAAGCTGGCGCAGTCGAGGCTGGCTGACGACAAGGAGTGGGTGCAAAGGGAGAAAGTCCGCCTAGAGTACTGGGGTAAGTTGTTGGATGAGAGGGAAAGCATGACGCGAACCCTCGACAACAAATCCCGGGCCATCTATGAGTAGGCCAAGGCTGCAAATAGTGCAACAGATGATCACCAGGAAAGGCTCGCCGCCATCCACGATAGTCTCGTCAAGCGCCGGGAGGCTCTTGAAGCGTGGGAAAGACGACTCGAAGATGAAGAGCAGAAACTCGTGAAGCTGCGGGATGACCTCGTGAAGAGGGAGGAAGAGCTTGTCCAAAAGACAGCTCTGGCTGACAAGAGCCTCGAAGAACGCACCAAGAAATTGGAGGAGCATTGCAAAGAGGAGGAGAAGAAGGCCTGGGAGCGAGGGCAAGATCTCTACAAGCAGGAGAATGCCATCGCTGCCCGGGAGAAGAAAGTGCGGGCCTGGGAGAAAGATCTAGTCAACCACCGGAATGAGATCCACCTCCGGGAGGAAGAGCTCAACAAACATGAAAGGCAGGTTGTTGAAACAATTCAGCAGAATGCCAAAGAGGTGGAGCGTCTTGCTCGGGAGAGTTCAGAGCTTGTGGCGGCCAAAAGATCCTTGGCGGAGATGCGTGGTGCAAGGGTTACGGAGTCCCAACAAGTTTGGGACTTCCTGGGCAAGGCCATTAACGCGCTGACGCCAATGGGCTTCAGTCTCGTACGTCCTTCTGATCCAGAGCCGGAGCTGGACCAGGCGTTGGAGGCGCTGAGTTCAGCAGGCAACAAGCTCTCCAAGATGGGCAATGTCATCACGGACCAGCTGGAAATAGAGGGTTAGTGCCTGGCGAAGAACGTCGCAGAGTTTGTGCTGACGTGCTACACCAACTGGGACCCTAAATTCCCTCTGGACCCAGTGCTCGAAGGCCCCATCGAAGGAGAGGGTTAAGCCACCCAAGCCAGCGTGTCGGAGGTGGCCCAGAAGGTCGCCCAGTTCTTCCGTAGGGTCTAGGACCATCTCTCTGTAGATCCCGCTTGTATTCTCTCTTCTTCTTCTCCAATTTTGTAACCTCTTGTCTCCAAATGAATGAAATCCAAATTTTTGTGAATTCAAATTTCATTTTTTGTCTTCAACACCTTTGTCTCACTTGGCCCCCTGGTAGATGTACACAATTTGATTGTGAACATGTACCAAGAGGATGTAAAAGTTGTTGAATACTTGCGTGCTTCGAACATGTAGAATGTAGGTCCGAAGTCTTCGATAGTGTAGGCCCCCTGAGGTTGTCAGAGCTTAGTAGCTCCAGCATTGACCATCGTCGGAGCTCAGTAGCCCCGGGAGTAGTCTCCATCAACGCGTAAAGCATCGACAGTTAGCCCTCCGGGGTGTCGAAGCTTGGTAGCTCCGGTAGTGACCTCTGTCAACACATGTTGTGTCAATAGTAAGCTCCTATTTAGAGTATTTCCACCATCTTCACATTGACAGCATGCCCCCTAGCTTTACCAGAGCTGAGTAGCTCCAGCGATGCTCGATGTCAATGTTTGAAACATCGACCACGAGCCGCCTGGGGAATGTCGAAGCTTTGGTAGCTCCGGCTTCATTCACAATCATCATGAAATATTTATTTTTCCTGCACACTGAAGTCAAGAAAAACAGTAAAATCTGTTTCCTGTCTATAACTTCATTGCGGCTTACTATTACCGAGAAAACTTTAGATTGAACACAATTCCAAATACAATCAAGAGCGCTGTCTTGTTCCCTTCGAGTCTGATCGTTTCTGGACTCGCCTTACTTCGGCCTGCCGGGGTGTAGGTAGAGTGGCATAGTTAGGGTGCATGACCAGGCTATGTCGATAGCACACTCCGGCCCTAGATTGGCTTGGCGGCATTCAGACGAGTAGACCATCAACAACGTTTAAACTCGGAAGGATAGACAATGCAACTCGAATTGTACATGAACTGGTAGAGCTAAAGTTTCTTAAGAACTGCACAAGTTTGTTATAGACAAGAAAGAGAAAAATAAAAAATATTGAGCCTGTAAAAAGTAAATGCACGTGGAGTCTGTTTTCACACAATGATGTCTTTCATTATAGGTCCGGGGTACAGGGGAAATAAGTACACTCTTATGGTACGGAACTAGGCTAAGTGTGTTTCGTTTCTCGTTTGACCCATGGTAGCTAGCTACACCTTTAGTTCTGAGACTATGACAAGTGTTGCATGGACGTTGCGGACCCAACTGGGTAGGTCCGGCTGCCCTCCCAGAGGAGCTACCCGACTCTGTACAATGACTCTATAACATACATCACATATAATTACAGACTCACCTCCTTGATATTAAGCGTAGAACTTACGGAGGTGCTCAATGTTCCAAGGATTTGGGAGAGGTGTCCCATCCTCGGTTGCCAAGCGAACACATCCGGGACGGGATACCTTGATCACTCAAAAGGGTCCCTCCCAGCTGGGGGAGAGTTTGTTTAACCCTTCTCCAAATTGTATTCTCCATAGCACCAGATCGCCTTCCTCGAGCTGTCGGCTGTCAACATGCCGTTGGTGATAGCGCTGAAGATCTTGGCGGTATCGGGCATTCCGAACAGCTGCTCGGCACCTTCCCTATTATAGAGGTCAAGGTCTTCACGCCGGAGCTGGTCCTGCATGGCTTCGTCGGATTTCTGGACCCGGAGCGACCCCAAGGTGATTTCTGGAGGAAGGACTGCTTCAGCTCCGCACACCAGGAAGAAGGGTGTCTCTCCAGTTGACCAGTTTGGAGTTTTCCTGTTGGCCCATAGAGTGGGAAGAAGCTCTTTAATCCAGTTGGCTCCATGTTTTTTTAGGCGCTCATATGTGCGCGTCTTGAGTCCTTTTAGGATTTATACATTTGCTGTCTCGGCTTGGCCATTACTTGTCGGGTGAGCTACAGAAGCGTAGCTGACTTGGATGCCGAGGTCTTCGCAGTATCCCTGGAAAGCAGAGCTTGTGAATTGGGTCCCATTATCTGTTATGATTTTGTTCGGGACTCCAAATCTGCATACTATGGACTGCGAGAAGTTGATAGCTGATTGCTTGTTTATTGTCACAATTGGAGTTGCTTCCGGCCATTTGGTGAACTTGTCAATGGCAACATACAGGAACTTGTAACCTCCAACGGCTCTTGGGAAAGGTCCCAAGATGTCCATCCCCCACACAGCGAAAGGCCATGTCGGAGGTATCATTTGTAGAGGCTGAGCCGGTGTGTGAATTTGCTTTGCATGAAACTGACATGCTTTGCATTTCTTCACCAGCTCAGTTGCATCCTGGAGCGTTGTAGGCCAGTAAAAGCCATGCCGGAAGGCTTTACCGACCAATGTGCGGGAAGACGCATGGTTCCCACACTTGCCTCCATGGATTTGTGCGAGGAGCTCGCAGCCTTCTTCCCTTGTAATGCACCGCATTAGGACGCTGTTGGCATCGTGCCGGTAGAGATCCCCTTCTACTAGCTTGTATCTTTTAGCCAATCTGACTATCCGGTCAGCGGATACATCATCGTCAAGAAGGATATTGTCTTTCAAGTAGCTCCGGATCTCCGAGATCCATGCATCGGAGCTTGCTTGAGCATTTGAGTCTTGCGTGCTGGGTTCCTCGGAGCTTCCGGCAGCACCTACGAACCTTGATGGCTGCCATGGTAATAGGTCCATCGGGACCGCCAGCTTCGGGATGCTGGTCTCGCCCCCTTCGCTAAGTTCGGCAGGCTGAGCTGTTGGTTTTGACAACCTCCGGATGAAGGTTCCGTAAGGAGCCGGAGCTCTGGTTGACGCTTTTGTCGAGAGTTCAACAGCTTCATCATTATGGACACGCTGGACATGGTGGAGATCCAGGACTTCGAAGTCCTTCTGAAGCCTCTGGATTTCAAGGAGATAAGCAATTAGTTGGGGATTGTTACAGGAGCATTCACCCTTCACCTGTTTAATGGTGAGCTATGAATCTCCCTTGACCAACAGCTGCTTGACACCGTATGATAGTGCCACCTTAGTCCATAAACGAGTGCTTCATATTCCGCCATGTTGTTGGTCGCCTTGAAGTCAAGGTGGACCATGTATTTTACCTTCTCCCCAGTTGGAGTGAGGAGAAGGACTCCAGCTCC
Source organism: Tuctoria greenei (assembly GCA_036927565.1). NCBI lineage: Eukaryota > Viridiplantae > Streptophyta > Magnoliopsida > Poales > Poaceae > Tuctoria > Tuctoria greenei. Next base: position 112,119,381 of record JAYESD010000003.1, read on the forward strand.
GGCCCCTTGCTTTTGCATGGAGCCGTCGAAGTAGAGGGTCCAGTGAGGTTCGATGAAGACTGGAGCCTTGAGTTCCGACTTCTGTTCACTAGGGCCCCTAGGGTTTGATGGAGAGGGGGTCCATTCCGCCACAAAATCTGTGAATGCTTGACTCTTGATCGCTTGTCTTGGGATGAATTCAAGATCAAATTCGGCCAATTCCGCTACCCACTTTGCAATGTTCCCAGTAGAGTTGGGATTATGCAAGATCGCACGCAATGGGTAAGAGGTCACCACTGATATTTTGTGAGCTTGGAAGTAATGGCGAAGCTTCCTGTAGGTGATGAGAACTGCGTAGAGCAGCTTGTGCACCTCTAATTATCGACTCTTGGCATCATGCAGTACTTCGTTGACGAAGTACACTAGGCGTTGGACTGTCCGGACTCCCCCGGAGGGGCCTGGAGCTTCCTCCACATCGCCCCAGACCCTCCCAGAGGGGTCCGGGCCTGCTTCGGGAACCTCCGGGTCCTTGCTAGAGGAACCCGGAGCATCTACTGGAGTGACCCGGGCCCTCCCAGAGGGATCCAGATCTTCTAGAATGACTCCCTGTAGATCCAAGTCTGGGGGCTGGGACCCAGACTCACCTTCAGGAACCTCCGGACCCTCCCGGAGGGGTCTGGATTCCTGCGCATGGGATGGTTCTGGTCTCTCCGCAACCAGGACCATGCAAAGAACCTCGTCGGTTCCTCAAATGTAAAGCAGTAAGGGCTCACCAGGGTTCGCAGCAACCAAGGTTGGTAGAGTGGTGAGGAGCTGCTTTAGCTTCTGGAATGCCTTTTCTGCTTCTTCAGACCATTGAAATGGTCCGCACTTCCTCAATAGCTTAAAGAAGGGTAGTGCCCGTTCCGCCAGTATTGAGATGAATCAGCTGAGGGCGGCTAGACATCCAGTCAGTTTCTAGACATCTTTGATGCGGGCTGGTGGCCGCATCTCCTCTATGGCTTTAAACTTCGCCGGATTTGCCTCTATGCCCCGGTGGTTTACCAGGAAACCGAGAAACTTTCCAGAGCTAACCCCAAAGATGCACTTGTCTGGGTTCAGCTTCATGCGGGGACCCGCAGCTTGTCGAAGACAGCTCGCAAGGTATCAAGGAGTGACTACTTGTCCTTGATCTTGACGATGATGTCATCAACATACACTTCCACTACGTCTCTGATGATATCTCCAAAGGTTTTGTACATAGCTCATACAAATGTTGAAGCTGCATTCTTGAGACCAAATAGCATGGTAGTATAACAGTACAATCCATCTACTGTGATAGTATGTTCTTCATCTTCCCTAGACATTCTGATTTGATGGTACCCAGAATATGCGTCTAGGAAACACAGTAATTCACACTCGGAGGTGGAATCACTATCTGATCTATTCTATGTAGTGAGAATGGATCTTTTGGGCATGCCTTATTCAGTGTTGTGTAGTCGATACACATACGAAGCTTCCCGCCGGCCTTGGGTACAACAACTAGTTTTGCCAGCCATTTTGGGTGGATGACTTCTCGGATGAATCCAGCTTCGAGCAACTTCTTCACTTCTTGTCGTATGAAGTTCTGTCGCTCTACGGATTGCTTTCGAGGCTTCTGATGTACGGGTCAAGCGTCAAGGTAGATCTTCAGATTATGCTCGATCACTTCCCTAGGGATCCCAGACATTTGTGAGGGTTGCCAGGCAAACATGTCAACATTAGCGCGGAGGAAAGTGATGAGCGTGAGTTCCTATTTGTCATTCAGACCTCCTGATATATGGGTGGTCTGAGCGGCATCGAAACCGATTTGGACGACTTTGACGAGGATGTCGGTGTCACCACTTGGTTGCACGCGAGGTGTGGAGGTTGAGCCTCGTTGATGGATGCTCGGGGGTTTTGGAGCTTGTTCCTGCCTAGATTCTTCCTCCTGCGCTGTAGCAAGCGCATGAAGTTCTTCCAGAGCAGTCACTCCGGCAGTACGATCACCGCAGATCCGGAGGACATCAGCTAGTGTTGGCATGTTCAACACCAGGTAGCCATAATGAGCAACAGCCATGAATTTGTACAAGGCGGGCCTGTCCAGAATGGCATTGAAAGGCAAGTTGATCTGAGAGACGTCAAAGATCAACTTCTTAGTGCGATAATTCTCCCGAGTCCCGAAGGTCACAGGGAGAGTAATGGCACCGAGTGGTGTTATGGCCCTCGGACCTACTCTGGAGAAAGGTCGGGAGGGGCGAAGGTCCGAAGGTCGGAGCTGAAGCTGACGAAAGCTTTGAAGCTTATGAGATTCAGCCCCGAACCTCCATCCACCATTACATGGTGGAGTTGAATGTTATTGATGGTAGGTGATACCATCAAAGGTAGCTGACCAGCTCCGATCATGTTCCGAGGGCAGTCTGAAGCATCAAAAGTGATGGTGGTGTCCATCCACTTTCGATGAGGCTCCGCCCTGGCTGTAGGAGCTACTTAGGCCATGTCCCGCTGCATGGTCTTGAGGACACAGCGAGAGGTGATGTCCCACGAACCACCAAAGATGGTGTTCATGGTCTTCCAATGCTCATTGTCGGAGACGTCGGAGTCATCGTCGACGGAGGTGTAAACAACCTTGAGGACCTTTTTAGGGTCCTGGAAGCCCAACTCCTCTTCAGCCGAAGCTTCATCGACTTTCTATTTTCCTTCCCTCTGACGGAAAGGAACTTCTTCCTGGCGCTTGTGGTAGCGCTCGGCAAGGTTTTAGACCTCTTTGCAGTCCTCCAAGTTGTGTCTATTCGACTTGTGGATAGGACGCCACACTTTGGAGTTGCTACCATCTTCAGAGGACGACCGAGGTCGTTTCTTGCGGCGTGGCCCCTGTCCACCTGAAGCTGCTACAGCTGCAGCGATAGATGTGCCGGCCGCCGACTTCTTCTTGCCGTTGGACTTTTTCTTCTTTTTGCCACTCCCGGAGGTAGTGGATTCGCCTTTAGAGGATTTATTGCCATCCTCCAGAGGTGGTTTGGAGTGCATTTCACGGCCCTCCGCAGCTTTGGCACATTTGTCTGCCAAGCTGAAGAGCTCCATGACGCTAGTGATCTCCTTGACTACCAGCTTCTCCAGCATCTTCTTATCTCGTACGCCTTGTCTAAATGCCACGATAACAGAAGCACTATAGATAGAAGGAATGGTGTTTCGTACCTGGGAGAACCTCTGGATGAATGAGTGCAGGGATTCTCCCCCCTTCTGCACAACTGCAAAAAGGTCTAATTCGGTGCCTGGTCGGGTGTATGAACTCCCGAAATTGGCGGTGAACTGTTGGCACAATTCCTCCCAAATATTGATAGAGTTGCGAGGAAGGATCATGAACACAGACCTGGCAGTCCCAGTCAAGTCCATTGGGAAGTAGTTGGCCATTACGACCTCGTTACCTCCGGCCGCAAGGATTGCGGTGGTGTAAATTTGGAGAAACTCGGCGGGATTAACAGTCTCGTCAAATTTCTCCGGCATGTGAGGCCGAAACTTTTGTGGCCATCTGACCATGAGTAGATGCATGGCCAGTGCAGAACGGCCTCCTCCTACTCCCTCGGGAGCAGGACGGTCTCGAGCCTCTCGCCTTTTGCGAGCACGCTTGATATGGACACGGCCGTCCTGTTGACGGTAACGGTGATCAAGCTCCGCCCGGAGGTCATGAGTTGAAAGTCTGGTTACCGTAGAGTACGTCGCGCCCCAGAAGGTAGCGATGTAACTTGCTGTGATGAAGCACACCTTCTATTTTGGGAAGCATGCGGACCAAGTTTGCCAGACACGGTCTGTCGCTGCAATGGGGCCCGCCCCGGAGGAGGAGGACCTTGGTTGCTGACGCGGTCGGCTGCTGCTGCAACCAGATGTTCCACATCAGCCCTCCACTGCTCCATTGCACCCTGGGATGCACTCGAAGTGGCGGATGTTGGAGGAGAGCATGCGCTGCATTAAGCGCGTGTTCAGGATTGTTGTTATTCGCCTATGCAGTGACCGACGCCGATGCACCGTCACGCTGCTCAGCTTGACGTGCTGGTGCAGGCGGTGGCGGTGGAGGCATGACTCCTGCTGGAGCGACAGCACCTGTTGGTTGCTCCATGTTGGAGGGATTGCCTCCAGCGAGTTGAATAGCAAGGTTGTCGTTGGATGATCCAGCAGCTGAGTTCGCCATACTCGAAATCTCGGGCGCCCCTACCTGGCGCGCCAACTGTCAGAGTTTGGATCCGGCAGATCTCCCGACACTACCTTTGGTAGATCAAGGAGTTGTAGTTCGGTAATCGGTGCGTAGAGATTCAAGAAGGTGAACGGCAAGTGTACACCAAGTTTTATGTGGTTCGAGCCGCCTGAGCGTAATACCCTACTCCACGGGGTGTGTTGGTGATGTATTAAGCGTGTGAGTCTAGAAGAAGCTCCAGAAGAAGAAGCTCGTCTAGCTCAGGGAGTTCAGTAGTGGTCTGGATCCGCCCCTCGTGTATCGTCGACCAGTCCTTTTATAGTACAAGGACTGGTCGTTACATCGTTAGCCTGGCCCGACAGGTGGCCCCAGCGGTTACACATGCTTGATACACAATTAATGAGGTTAATTACCCTTAATAGCCTAGTAATGGGACTTAATAGTGCCGTTACCAGTATTAAGGGCCATCCGATCATGTGTCATTAATATGGTATTAATGACACTTAGTCGGGTCTTGAAGTCTTTGATTGCTCCTTGAAGGTCCGGAGCTGTTGGGGTGTCCACCAGCCTAATTGTTGAAGTTGAAGGTCTGGCGGTCGCCATGTGGCAGCATTGGAGCTTACCATCGTGGACGAGTAGGTCCGGTGCTACTGGACATGTGTCAGTACCGGAGCTTCCCTCTATCTGGGGTTAGGTCCGGGGGTGCCATACTGGTATTCTGACCGGAGCTTCCCATGTGTGGGTGATAGCTCCGGTCTTATGATACACGTGGCGGCCCTGGGACTAACCATGTCGGGGAAGCAGGTCCAGTTACGCCTGACATATGGGGCCTTCGGGGGTCTTCACTGGTAGATGGAGTTTCCTTGTGATCTTTGTAATTCCAAGGGGTATCCGGTACGGAGGGTACCGACATAGTCTTAGGGAGAAGATGAGGTTCAACAACCAAGTTCGAGAGGAATTGTGGTTGAGTTGATCGAGATGGTGCACAACATGTTTGAATCAAGAACAATGCATATGATGGTATTGTGGACGTTGTTGGAAGATGTTTGCATGTGTGCAAGGAGTGCATGGATGTGGCTACATGGTTCCGAGGCATGATGAAGAGATATGGACGTAAAGAATTGGTTGGAAAGGTCCAACCGACTAGGTTATGGACTCAGGCTGCAGCTGAGTTGGGTTTGACTCAAATATGGAAAGATTTGAGTTGGTTATGATAGGATTTCATGTGGGACGCCGATTTGAGTTGTTTTAGGAATGTGTTATATGTTCCTAAGGCTTTTCAAGTCTTAAGATTGCTTCTATATGCGTATAGAAGAGTCTTGAGCAGTTATGGAAAGTTTTGATTCATGAATTGAGTAGGATTAGAGTCCTAGTTAGGTTTGGGTTGGTCTAAGGGCTGGTTATATAAGCAAGGAAGGCCAGAGCTCGTGGTGCATAACTTTGGGGCTGTTTCTATTATGTTTTGATCAATAAAATTCGTAGTTTGAAGGAGCTTTTGAGCCTTGTTCATCCCACTTGTTTTCGTCAAGTCTTTCTAGTCGAGTTTCTGCACAACACTACCTTTCTTCGGTGGTTTTATCATAACTCAAGTTTTACATGTCCGATTGACGTGATTCTTTTTAGGTTGTCTTCGAAACTTGATTTTCTATCATATGTGAAAATTTCACGGTCATTGGATTTGTCGTTTCTGATCTACACGAGTTTCTTTGCAGTGTTCTAGAACTGTTTTTTGCTGGTATGACAGATTGACCTTTGTTCAATCTTTCGATCGTAACTTGAGTTTCTCTCGACGGATTTTCGTGATTCCTATTGTGACTTCCTCGTGACTTGATTCTCTACAATATATACTAGTTTTTGTCACAGTTGAACACGTGTAGATTAGTTGCACACACAGTTTCTTTAATATATCAGTTTTATGCCAAGGGGTGTTTTGTTGCTTCCGCTAAAAAGTTTTAATCTACCATTCACCCCCTATGGTAGCTTTACACACGCTCTTCGATCCAACAATTGGTATGAGAGATACGGTGCTCTAATCTTTATGATTCGCATGAGTTTTTGACTAATCCTCATGGAGAAATACTTGGGAAAACCTTGTGTGTTTGTTGGTGTTTATTTTTAGGTTTGGAAGGCACACATGGAAGCTTTTATCCAGGCGCAAGGCTTCGCGATATGAGAAAAAGTGTACAAGCCTTATGATGTGCTGTTGAACGGTCAAGTCACGTCTACAAACTTAAGAGATGTCGACAACAACAACAAAGCCCGCAACTTGATAATCCAAGGACTAACTCAGAGCGACTTCGACCGTGTTGCACACCTCCGATCGGCGTACGATGTGTGGAGAGCACTTTGTGACTACCATGAAGGATCCAACACGATCAAGGAGGTAAAGCAGGATATCTTCAAGAAAGAAAACATGCGCTCCGAGATGCAACCCGGTGAGTCTATTGATGACCTTTTTGCTCACTTTAATAAAATTCCTAGCAACTTGCGTAGTGTCAATGTTAATTTTTCAGATGCTGAAAATGCTAGGCAATTGTTAAGTGCATTACATATGTCAATTTTGGAGATGAATGTCACATGAATTCATGAATCTACTGTCATGGGTACACTTACATTAGATGTGCTATATTCTAAATTGAAAACTCATGAAATGGACATAATCTCACGTAAGAACCCTAACAAGTCTCTTGCATTTGTTTCTCAACGTGATATGTCTAGCTCCGGCCAATCTTCATCTAGCAATACACTTGCTTTGTTGTCTTCACTAACCCTGGAACAGATTGAAGAATTTCCAGAAGCGGAGCTAGCACTCATCTCTACTCAGTTCTCAAAAGCATTGCAAAATGTGAGAACTAGAAGGAGAGGAAGCTTTGGACCTCAATGATGCTTTGAATGTGGTAAGACATGACACTTTTGTACAGATTGTCCTAATCTTTCAGGTCCTTTCATTTGTATGAAAAGCAGAATAAAGTCAAGTCCTCTTCTGGCAATCAACAAGAAAAAAAAAAGAGTTTTATAGGACACAAAATGATAAATAGTTTTAGCACCACACTTCAAGAACTTGGCTCAAGTGATGTAGACATTGGAAGTGACGAAGATGAAGATGATCTGGCAAACTTGTGTTTCATGGTGGGCAAATCAAGATCAAGTATGGAAGACGCAGAACAAAAAATTGACAATGAAGAGGTATGTCCTACTTGTGATGAAATGTGTGATGCTATTTCCCGTGCAACTGTTATTGTTACGAAAAAGGACAAAAAGCTTAGGGACAATGCTGTTAAAATTGAGTCACTAGAATATGAAATTAATCATTTGAAAACCTTGATTCTGAGTGATGATTCTTATTCTCATGCGATTTAATATATGAACAGTTGTCATCCTTAAGAAGTGCACACTCCTCCACTCTTGATAAACTTGAGTTAGAGATTGAAAAGAACAAAAAGCTTGCTGCACTGAATGACAGCAACTTAAAAGATGCTTCTTGTTCTACAATTGATTTGCATTGTTCTACCTATAATGATCTTGAAAAGAAACTAAAATATGCTATGAAGGAAAATTTCAATATTGAACAATGCTTTACGTGCTCATGAAGTTAAATATTGTTCTAATTGCAAATTAAAAGGAAAAAACTTCATGTGAAAACTGCCTAGAATTGTCTAAGAAACTTCATGACATGAATAGGACACTAGAGCAGTTTTGTAGTGGGAACAAAAATCTAAACTTGCTACTGAATTCATCCAAATCTTGCAGTGATAAAATGGTTTAGGTTTTGATTCTAATGCTCATGCTAAAGCACATCCACCTAAAATTGTAAAGGAATTAAGAAGTGGTTTGATTAAAATAGTTCCTAAACCAAAAGAGGTTGTTTTTAAATCTGCAGGAGTGTTTTCACGTTCGGGTTCAAATAAACATATTGCATGCTCCTCTAGACATGAACACAAAGTTAAATTTCATTGTACCTATTGTGGTAGAGATGGTCATGTCATAGATTTTTGTTATAGACTAGCTAAACAACATAAAAAAGGAAGAATGCAAGCTAGATCTTATAACTCTCATGCAAAATTTGCTGCACATACTAAACCGAATGTCAGGAACATGCAACCTATTGTTATGAGTCCAAAACGTTCAAAGTTTACCTCCGGAGCTTAAGCTTTTACCTCTGGACCTTCTGTTTTTGCCTCCATAGCTACTAATTTTTGTGCTACACAAGTAGCACCTTATAGGTCAGTAGTTAAGAACAAAAAATCTCAAACTTTGACTCATAAACCTGCTGTTTTATCTTAGCTTTTGCATGTTTTCCTGTTTCACATCGTGTGACTCAGTACTGGATTCCTAAATGCCTTTTGACTAACCCCAGTATTGAGTCATCGATGTATTGTTCTTCTATGTAGGTTACACGCTTGAGGAAGGAGAACATTTGGATTATGGATTTAGGTTGCTCACGCCACATGATCGATCACAAAGAATGGTTCTCCTCCCTCTCCTTTGTGTCAAGTGTAGAGAATGTTACTTTTGCCAATAATTCTTCAACTCCTATAATTGCTAAGGGTTCGGTTAGAGTAAATGATCACTACAAATTGAAGGATGTGGCACTTGTTAAAAATTTGAAATACAACTTTCTTTCTGTCTCACAAATGCTAGATGAAAATCTGGAAATTATTTTCACTAAAAACTGCTGCAACGTATTAAATTCAAATAGTGAGCTTATTTTTAACATGCCTCAGTTTGAAATAAATTTTAAAGCTGATTTTGATATGTCTTTCTCTAAGCATAGATGTCTAGTTGCTAATGATTTAAAGGACTTATATTTTTGGCATCGTAGACGTTGTCACATAGGCTTTGATTATCTAACGCGTGTTAGTGCTCTTGATCGCATACGTGGGCTTCCTAAGCTTAAAGGGGACAAAGAAATTGTGTGCTCTGCTTGTAGACATGCTAAGATGGTTGCAGGTTCACATACTCCTCTCACAATGATCATGACAACTGAACCAGGTCAACTTTTGCACCTTGACACCGTAGGACCTTCACGTGTTCAATCCTTCGAAGGTAAATGGTATGTTCTTGTGATTGTTGATGATTATTCTAGATACTATTTGGTTTACTTTATGGCATCTAAGAATGAAGCTTTTCGTCACTTTAGAACTTTATTTCTTAGATTATCAATTGATCACCTAGGATCTTTAAAAGCAATTAATAGTGATAACAAGACCCAATTTAAAAATCAATCTTTTGATTACTTTTGTGCTGAAAATTGAATAGATCATCAATTTTCTTCACCATATATACCTCAACAAAATGGTGTTGTAGAAAGAAAGAACGGAACCTTAGTTGAGATGGCTAGGACTATGCTTGATGAATATCAAATTCTTAGGAAATTTTGGGCTGATGCTATTGCAACCGCTTGTTATGTCTCAAATCATGTTTTCTTGCGCGCTAAGCTAGGTAAAACATCATATGAGATCCAGTTTGGACATAGGCCTAGTGTTACACACTTTCGGGTCTTTGGTTGCAAATGCTTTGTTAAGAAACATGGTAATCTTGATGAATTGGAACCTAGATCCATTTATGACATGTTTCATGGTTATCCATCTCATACTAGAGGCTACCGTGTGCTTTTACTTGACAGTAACAAAATTTTGGAGACTTGTGAGGTGTCTTTTGATGAAGCTAGCCCAGGTACTAGCACAAACATTGCAGGTCTGGATCCATATCCGCAGGGGGAGAGCATTTTCGTTGAAGATGAGCAAGAAGTGGAGCTGCTGCCCGAAAATTCAGCAGCTAATTACTTTGGTTCAGCTCTGGATGTTGATTCTCAACCAGCACCGACAACCATTATTGCTGATCCAGATCGTCCTCAAGTCACAAGCTCATTGATTTGTGATGAACATGAAGAAGAAGCTTGTGAAGTGTCTACTCCTCTCCGGATTCTCAAAAGTCATCCTCCACAACAAATAATTGGAAACTTGCACGAACGAGTCACACGGTCCAGGTTTTGCGATCAAAACTCTCACGCTCATTCTGCTTTTGTTGCTTATTTTGAACCAAAATATACATCACACACTCACTAATGAATCTTGGATTATTGCCATGCAAGAAGAGTTAGAAAATTTTGAAAGAAATAATGTTTGGAAACTTGTACCTCCACCTCATGGTCACACTTTAATTGGATCTAAATGGGTGTTTAAAAATAAACAAAGTGAGGATGGGGTTGTGGTTAGGAATAAGGCTAGGTTGGTTGCTCAAGGTTTCACACCAATTGAAGGTCTAGATTTTGATGAAACTTTTGATCCTGTTGCTAGATTAGAAGCCATAAGAGTTTTGTTAGCTTTTCCTGCATCTAAAGGTTTCAAGTTATATCAAAAGGATGTTAAAAGTGCTTTTCTTAATGGCTATATAGATGGGGATGTTTATGTAAAGCAACCACCAGGTTTTGAAAATCCATATTTTCCTAATCATGTTTACAAACTGTCCAAAGCCTTGTACGGTCTCAAACAAGCCCCTAGAGCATGGTATGATAGGTTAAAAACATTCCTACTTGAAAAGTTGTTTTGTCATGGGCAAGGTTAATAAAACTCTTTTTGTGCTTAAGCATGGCAATGACTCATTATTCGTTCAAGTGTATGTGGATGATATTATCTTTGGTTGTGCTTCTCATGATTTTGTGTCCAAGTTTTCAGCTATGATGAGTTCAAATTTAGAGATTAGTACTATAGAAGAACTCACATACTTTTTGGGGCTGCAAATCAAGCAAACTAAGGAGGGAACCTTCGTTCATCAAACGAAGTATACAAGGGACCTTCTCAAGCGCTTCAACATGGACAAAAGCAAGCCTCTTCGGACACCAATGGGAACAACATGAAAACTTGAAATTGATGAAGATGGTGAACCCTTAGATCAAAAAGAATATAGAGGCATGATAGGATCACTTTTGTACCTCACGACATCAAGACCGGACATACAATTCAGCGTATGTCTTTGTGCACGGTTTCAAGCTTCCCCACATGCTTCACATTGTCAAGCCGTCAAAAGGATTCTCAGGTACTTACATAGAACTCAAGAATATGGCATTTTTCTTCCTTCTTCTTCAACTATAACTTTGAAAGCTTTTTCGGATGTTGATTTTGGGGGTTGTAGGATCGATAGGAAAAGTACATCCAGTTCTTGTCATTTTCTTGGTAATTCACTTGTTGCTTGGTCCTCTACAAAACAAAACTCAGTTGCATAATCCACAGTCGAATCTGAATATGTAGTTGTTGCTAGTGCTTGCTCACAAATTCTTTGGATTGTTCAAACAATTAAGGACTATGGGGTTGATGTAGATAGTGTTCCACTGTTTTGTGATAACATTAGTACCCTTTGTATTGCTAAAAACTCGGTGCAACATTCTAGAACTAAGCACATTGATATTAGGTATCACTTTCTCCGTGATAATGTTAAGAAAGGAAACATTGTGCTTCATCATGTAGATACCAAACAACAATTTGCTGACATTTTTGCAAAACCTTTGGATTTCACTCGTATTTGTTACACTCGTAGTGAAATAGGGGTTAGGCATCCTCATGGCTTAAATTGAGGGGGAGCTCTAAAATATGGGATCTGAATTTAAAAATAATATGAGCATAATATTTCATACATATATGACTTTGTAATTCGTTTTACATGCTAAAAGTTCTAACTGCATTACTCGTGTTATACATTTTGTAGTTTTTGCCGTGACTAGTAATTAGAATAATTACTTACACTAAATCTGGTCATGATCAAACTTTCTTGCTATTTTGAACCTGTTGCATGCACACAAGTGCTTTTAAAAGAATTAATCAAGTAAGCAACTCACATGTTGAGTTTTTATGTTCAAATGAAGAAATGAGAAAAGATCAAGAGAATATGCATGCACCGCACTTCTTCTTTTCAGATGGATTATCATTGCACTAGATATGAACTTGGAAGAAGTTGTGTATGACTAAAACCATGTCCTTAAGCTTCTGATTTTCAAATGACATAGGCTTGGCTTGGTTGGTTAGAATAAGGCAGATGCGCAGATAATCTCTTGCAAATATCATATGATCTAAATTTGTGCTTTGAAAAGTAATACAATGCAGAAACAAGTGTCATGCTTTCAGGTTTTGAAATAGTTAAGTTTGTGAGATCATGACTTGCTAAATATGAAAATTACATTTGATCTCTAGCATGGATTACACTACTTTATGTATCTCTTTGTTGTGATAGTGTAAGTAACTTGATAGTATGAATTGGATGAGCTTTGTTCCATATGTATATGTTATAATGTGCTCATAACAAATTAAAATTACTCTTTTGTACCTTGTTGAATACATTGTCAAAGGGGGAGAAGTATGCAAGGGGGAGAAATAAATAAATTTGTTTCTATCTCATTTGATTTTTAAAAAGGGGGAGAAATTGTTTTCAAAACTTTTAATGGGAATAAGCATATGTTCGGATTTTAAATGGTGTTACCGATGCATTCATCAAGGGGGAGATTGGGAGACCTATGTGTGATGAATACATTGGCTTTGACGATAAAAGTTTTGAATACTACCAAAACACCTTTTTAACAAGGTCCGACTTTAGGTCTGAGCTCCGCAAGGTCCGACGTTAGGTCCGACAAGCTTTGGTTGGCTCCAGCGCTAGGTACGACTAGCTTTGGTAAGCTCGGGCGCTAGGTCCGACTAGCTTTGGTAAGTTCCGATGCAAGGTCCTGCTAGCTTTGGTAAGCTCCGATCAAGGTCCGGTTAGCTTTGGCAAGGTTCGGAGCTTGATCACAATGGTTCCGCATTTAACTTGCAATGTTTTGAACTTGCTTTTTGGATTATGAAAAGTTTTCTTAGTATTATTTTACTATGTTTTTGATGTGTTTTGGTGGTTATGGCTGATATCGTTTCACTATGGTTTGCAACATGCTTATGTGAGGTCCTCACATAAGGTGTTGTGGTTTCAGAACTAACGAGAGTCAAGTCGTGGACTTGTGCTCGGAAGTATTGGTTGTTTATTCATGTACAGGTGTTGCTTGAATTCAAGACACGGCTGGTGACGGGATTTGTCGGTACCCTATGTACCGGGTACCTCGCGATACCGCAAGAAGTGCAAGAAAGTTCCACCCGTCATAGTCGAACGCCCTTGCAGGTCCCACATGTCACGCTGCACCGGACCCGCTCCCCTCACATGGCTGGCTCCCAGGTTAACACATGTAAAATAAGACCGGAACTAAGCTACCAACCATGGGAAGCTCTGGCGACTACATGTGTACAACAGCCCCGAACCTAGCCCCCGTCAGAGAGGAGCTCTGGTGCCGAGACGTATACAGCGACCCCAGACCTACCCTCCCGCAAGGGAAAGCTCCGGATCTACCACGTGTAGAGCCTCCGGACCTTCATCGCCAACAGAAATACAAGCAGATCACATCCATTACAAACATTCAAGGACGGTTAAAGCGGCAAATACAAGGCCTGATAATGTGTGATTAATGCTGTATTAATGACAAATGATCAGTGCACCGTTAATAAGGGTAATGTTGCCATGAAGGCATGTTATCACACTATTAATTATACTTAATATCCTTAGACAGTGTATTAGGCCATCAAATGCGCTAGGGCCACATGTCGGGCCAGGCAAACTCTATAACGGTCAGCCCTTAGAACTATAAAAGGATTGTATCGCACAAACATCGGGGAGGATCTGATAGAACCTGATCCCAGCAGACCAACTCTCAATACAGCAAGACAAACCCCGTGGAGTAGGGTGTTACGCTCAAGTGGCCCGAACCATGTAAATCTCTGAGGTCACCATCTTGATCTTGATCTCTGCGTTCCCCAACCATAAAAGAACCTCCGCGAGCTGCTTCTCAGCGGGTCCGGAGGAAGTGTCGTATCAAACACTTTGACATTTGGCGCGCCAGGTAGGGGAGCTAAATCCTGAGATCACAAGATGGTCAATTCAGCTGCTGGATCCTCCAATGGCAACCACGCTGGACAACCTGCCGGAGGCAATCCCTCCAACGTCCGGCAACCAGTAGGTGCCATTGTCCCAGCAGGCGCTATGGCACCACAGCCACCATCTGTTCCAACAAACAATGCTGGTCAACAAGATGAAACATCCGCGTCGATCACTACATCGACAAACAACAACCCCGTGCATGTGCTCATTGATGCGCAAGCTCTTCTACAACGCCCACCTCCTCCAAGTGCACCCCAGGATGCTATGGAGCAGTGGAGGGCTGATGTTGACCATCTGGTCACAGCTGCGGCTGCAGTCATCAGCAACCAAGGTCCTCCCCCGTCGGGGCGAGCACCTTCACAATGACGGACCATGTCCAGCCGACTTGGTCCGCAAGTCTAACAACAGAGGAGATGTGCTGCATCTCAGCAGGTGACTTCGTTGCCTCCCAGGGCATGACGCACCCACACAATTACCAGGATTCCGACTCATGACCTGCGATCGGAACTGGATCGTCGTTACCGACAGCAGGACGACCGTGTCCACATTGAGTGCGCTCGTGAGAGGCGAGAAGCTTGGTACAACCCTGCTCCTCAGGAAGTAGGAGGAGGTTGTTCTGCCCTGGCCATGCACTTACGTATGGCAGGTGGCCACAGAAGTTCAGGCCTCACTTACCGGAGAAATTTGACGGGACTGTCAACAACGGTGAATTTCATCAAATCTACTCTAATGGCCAATTACTTCCCGATGGTTTTAACTAGGACTGCAAGGTCCTAGTTCATGAGTCTTCCACCCGACTCCATTAATAGTTGGTCAGGAGCTTCTACACCCGACCCAGCACTGAATTGGACATGTTTGCCGTAAAGCAAACATCAGGGGGAATCACTACGGTCCTTCATCCAGCGGTTCTCTCAGGTATGAAATACCATTCCATCAATCTCGAGCTCCACTGTTATTGTTGCATTCAGACAGGGTGTTCGAGATAAGAAGATGCTAGAGAAGCTGGCCATTAAAGAAGTTACCAGCGTCACGGAACTCTTCAGCCTAGCTGACAAATGTGCTAGAGCTGCAGAGGGCCATGAAATGCACTCTAAGCCAGCTCCGGAGGCCAACCAGAAGTCCTCCAAAACTGAAGCCACTACCTCTGATAGTGGCAAAAAGAAGAAGAAGCACAACGGCAAAAAGAAGCCGTCGGCCGACACTCTAGCTGCTGCTGCCACAGCTCCTGGAAGCCGAGGGCCACACCCCGAGAAGCAACCTCGACCTTCATCAGAGGACAGCAACAGTTCTAAAGCATGGTGTCCGATTCACAAGATGAACCGACACAGCTTGGAAGAATGCCGGGAGGTTCAGAACCTTGCCGAGAACTACAACAAGCGCCATGAAGAAGCTCCTTTCCGTCAAAGGGAGGGAAAAAAAAGTCGACAAAGCTCCGGCTGAAGAGGAGCTAGGTTTCTAGGACCCCAAAAAGGTCTTGAAAGCCGTTTACAACACTACCGACAATGATTCCGACGTCTCTAACAATGAACGTCAGAAGACCTTGAACACCATCTATAGTGGTTCTTGGGACATCAGCTCTCGCCGCATCCTCAAGACAACGCGGCAGGACATGGCCATGGTAGCTCCCGCTGCTAAGGCAGAACCACATCGGAAGTGGATGGATACACCCATCATTTTTGATGCTTCGGACTGCCCCCGAAATATGATTGGGGCTAGTCAACTCTTGTTGATGGTGTCACCCACCATTAACAATATCCAAATCCACCATGTAATGGTGGACGGAGGTTCCGGGTTAAACCTCATAAGCTTTGAAGCTTTCGTTAAGCTTCAGCTCTGTCCTTCAGACCTTCGCCCATCCCGACCTTTCTCCGAAGTGGGTCTGGGAACCATTACTCCTCTCGGTTCCATCACACTCACAGTGACCGTCGGGACCCGGGAGAACTACAGAGCTGAGAAACTGGTCTTCGATGTCGCGCAAATCAGTATGCCTTTCAATGCCATTCTAGGCAAGCCAGCTTTATACAAGTTTATGGCTGCTTCCCATTATGGTTATTTGGTGTTGAAGATGCCAACACCCACGGGCGTCCTCCGGATCTGCATAGATTGTACCGCAGGAGTTACTGCGCTGGAAGAACTCTATGCGCTTACCACAGCACAAGAGGAAGCATCCGGTAAGGAGCCAACTCTGAATCCTCCAAGCATTCGTCACAAAGGTTCCACCTCCGCACCTCGTGTGCAACCAAGCAGCATCGCCGACATTCCCGTCAAAGTCGTCCAAATTGGTTCTGATGCTGCTCATACTACCCGTATATCAGGGGGTCTGAACAACAAATAGGAACTCGAGCTCATCACTTTCCTCTGGGCTAATGTCGATGTGTTTACCTGGCAACCGTCAAAAATTCATGGTATCCCTAGGGAGGTGATTGAGCACAATCTGAAGATTTACCCAAACGCACGGCCCGTACACCAGAAGCCTCGGAAGCAATCAATCGAGCGACAAAACTTCATCCGACAGGAAATCAAGAAGATGCTTGAAGCTGGATTCATCCATGAAGTCTTCCATACAAAATGGCTGGCAAACCCAGTTGTTGTACCCAAGGTCGGTGGGAAGCTTCGGATGTGTATCGACTACACCACCTTAAATAAGGCATGTCCAAAAGATCCATTTCCACTATGTAGAATAGACCAGATAGTGGACTCCACCTTCGGGTGTGAGATATTGTGTTTCTTAGATGCATATTCTGGATATCATCATATCCAAATGTCTAAGGAAGATGAAGAGCATACTTCCTTCATAGCAGTAGATGGATTGTATTGTTATACTGCCATGCCATTCGGTCTTAAAAATGTTGTTTCAACATTTGTGCGAGCTATGTACAAAACATTTGGAGAGCAAATTAGAGACTTGGTTGAGGTGTATGTCCATGACATCGTCATGAAGATCAAAAACAAGGAGTCACTCCTTGACAACTTACAAGCCGTCTTCGACAAGCTGTGCACTACGCGCACCAAGCTGAACCTGGACAAGTGTGTCCTCGGGGTTAGCTCTGAAAAGCTTCTGGGGTTCTTGATGACTCGCCGAGGAATCTAAGCAAATCCCGCGAAGATCAAGGCTATGGAAGAAATGTGGCCCCCAGCCCGTATTAAAGATGTCCAAAAGTTGACTGGATGTGTAGCTGCACTCAGTCGGTTTATATCAAGACTGACAGAACGGGCGCTACCCTTCTTCAAACTCTTGAGAAAGTTCGGACCATTTCTTTGGTCCGAAGAAGCAGAAAAGGCGTTCCAAGAGCTTAAACAACTCCTCACCACACTACCAATATTGGTAGCTCTGAATCCTGGTGAGCCTTTACTACTTTAAATTGCAGTAACTACCGAAGTTGTCAGTATGGTCCTAGTTGCAGAAAGACCAGAGCCATATCCGATTCAGACGTCCGGACCCCTCCATAAGGATCCGGAATCACCCTAAACATGACTGGGTCCCAGCTCCCAGACACGGAACCTCAAAACGAAGTGCTAGGAGATCAATCTCTTTCGTATGAAGAGGATCACCAGGCTAAGCAAGATAATCTCGATCCTCCTAGAGAGATCCGGGTTGAACAAGAAGAAGTTTTGGACCACTCCGGGAGGGTCCAAGAAGCACAGCCTAAAGGTCCGGGACCTTCTAGCAGGGTCCGGGTCAAAGAAGAGGAAGCTCTGGGTCCTTCTGAAAGGGTCCAAACCATCCAATGCCCTGTGTACTTCATCAGTGAAGTACTTCACGACGCCAAGACAAGATACATTGAGGTGCATAAACTGCTTTACGCAGTTCTTATTGCCTCAAGAAATCTTCATCGCTACTTCCAAGCCCACAAAATATCAGTGGTAACTTCTTTTCCACTATGTGCAATTTTGTATAATCCTAATTCTACCGGGAACATTGCAAAGTGGGTAGCGGAGCTGGCAGAATTTGATCTAGAATTCGTGTCAAGACAAGCAATCAAATGTCAAGCCTTGGATGACTTCGTGGCGGAATGGACCACGTCTCCATCAAACCCTGGGAGCCACAGTGAGCAGAAACCAGAGCTCAAAGTTCCGGTATTCACTGAGCCTCACTGGACTCTCTACTTCAACAGCTCTGTGCAGAAGCAGGGGGCCGGAGCTGGAATCCTTCTCCTGGCTCCAACCGGGGAGAAGGTCAAGTATATGGTACACCTTGATTTCAAGGCAACCAACAATATGGCGGAGTATGAAGCCCTCATCTATGGACTCAAGGTGGCACTATCTTATGGTGTTAAACAGCTGTTGGTAAAGGGAGATTCACAACTCATCATCAAACAAGTGAAAGGTGAATGTTCCTGCAACAATTATCAATCAGCTGCTTATCTCCTTGAAGTCCAGAGGCTTCAAATGGACTTCGAAGTCTTGGATCTCCATCATGTTCAACGTCTACACAACTCTAAAGCTTATGAACTCTCGACGAAAGCCTCAACCAGAGCTCCAGCTCCTGACAGAATCTTCATCCGGAGGTTGTCAAAACCAACAGCTCAGCCTGTCGAACTGAGCGAAGGGGGCAAGACCAGGACCTCGAAGCTGGCGGTCTCGATGGCCCTGCTACCATGGCGTCCACCAAGGGTCGTAGGTGCTGTCGGAAGCTTCGAGCAACCCAGCAGGCAAGACTCAGAAGCTCAATTTAGTTCCGATGCATGGATCTCGGAGATTCGGAGCTACTTGAAAGACAATATCCTTCCTGAAGACAGCGTATCCACTGACCAGATTGTTAGATTAACTAAAATATACACGTTGGTAGAAGGGGATCTCTACCGACACGGTGCCAATAGCATCCTAATGCCGTGCATTGCAAGGGAAGAAGGCCGCGAGCTCCTCGCGAACATCCATGGAGGCGAGTGCGGGAACCATGCTTCTTTTCGCACGCTGGTCGGTAAAGCCTTTCGAAATGGCTTCTTCTAGCCTACAACACTTCACGATGTGGTTGAGATAGTGAAAAAATGTGAAGCGTGTCAGTTCCACGCCAAACAAATTTACACACTGGCTCAATCACTACGAATGATACCTCCTACATGGCCATTTGCTGTGTGGGGTATGAACATCTTGGGATCTTTCCCAAAAGTCGTCGAAGGTTACACGTTCCTATATGTCGCCATCGACAAGTTCACCAAGTGGCCGGAAGCAACTCCAGTAGTAACAATCAACAAACAATCAACAATCAAGTTCTTGAAGTCCATTATTTGCAGATTTGGAGTTCCCAACAAAGTCATAACGGACAATGGAACTCAATTTACAAGTGCTGCATTCTAAGAACATTGCGAAGACCTCGACATTCAACTTAGCTACGCCTCAGTAGCTCATCCAGCAAGCACTGGCCAAGCCGAGAGAGCAAATGCAGAAATATTTAAAGGACTCAAGACACGCACATATGAGTGCTTGAAGAAGCACAGAGCTAACTGGATTGAGGAGCTTCCATCCACATTATGGGCGAACAGGACAACACCCAATCGGTCAACTGGGGAGACTCCATTCTTCCTAGTGTACGGAGCTGAAGCAGTCCTTCCTCCGGAGATCACCTTGGGGTCCCTACGAATCCAAACCTTCGATGAAGCCATGCAAGACCAGCTCCGGCGTGAAGACCTTGACCTTGTCGACGAGGGAAGGGGCCAAGCAGCTGTTCAAAATGCACATTATCACCAAGCGCTCCGGCGCTATCATCAAAGGCATGTGCGTGATCGATAGCTTGAAGAAGGTGACCTGATGCTTCTGAAGATACTAAGCCGTGAAGGGATGAACAAACTTTCCCCAAGCTGGGAGGGTCCCTTTCGTGTAATTAAAGTATCCCGACCAGGATGCCTTCGCTTGGCAACTGAGGATGGGATTCCGCTCCCAAATCCTTGGAACATCGATCACCTCCGTAAGTTTTATGCTTAGAATCACGGAGGTGAGTCTGTAATTACACACAATGCATGTTGTAGAGTCATTATACAGAGACGGGCAAGTCCTCCGGGAGAACATCCGGACCCCTCCGGGAGGGTCCGGGAAGTTCAAGTAACACTTGAGACAGTCATAGCACTAAAAGTGTAACTACTTGCTCTGGGCTAGCACAAGATGTATAGCACATTTAGCTTGGTCCAGCACCCTAAGTGTGTCCTTGTCTCCCCTGTAATCCGGACTTATGATGAAAGGCATTGTTGTGTGAAAACAGACTCCACGTGCATTTACTTTTTGTGCAAGGCTCAATATATCAAATTATTTTTACCCCGCTTGTCTATAATAAAGTTGTGCAAATATTTTTGAACTTTGTTCCAAGTAATTCACATGTATTACAAGCCTAATTGATAGTTCCTTTGGATCTTAACATTGCTACATAGTGTACTTGCCTGAATGCCAAGCCAACATAGGTCCGGAGTGTGCTATCGACTTAGCCTGGTCCTGCACCCTAAGTACGCCACTCTACCTACAACCTGGCAGGCCTCAGTAGGGTGAGTACTAAAAAGGCATGCAGATCTAGAAAGATTATATCAAAATGTTCGTCATCATGTGGAGTTTCCTCGGATCTAAAGTCCAAATAAGAACGATAAGTCATAACCAATTTATAGACGAGAGGACAAATTTTACTTTTTCCTTTTCCGTTAATGTGCAGGAAAATCAAAAATTCATAGTGATGGTGGATGACGCCGGAGCTACTAAGCTCCGACATCCTCCAAGAGGGGTCCGCCGTCAATGTCTAATATGTTAACAGTGGATGACGTCGGAGCTACCAAGCTCCGACCATCTCAGGGGGCATGTCTTTGACGCCTCAAAATTGAAGACTTCGGACCTAAAATCTACAAGTGCGAAGCATTCAAGTCATCAACATACTGCCACAACCTTTTTTACATGTACACATGTACCGGGGGGCCAACAAGATACGACACAGTATATTGAAGACAAAGTGAAATTGAAGGCAAAAAGGAGGATTTTATTAATTTGAGATACTGGATTACAAAATGGGGAGAGTACATCAGAAGGCAAAAGAAAGGAAGTCCTAAGCTACAGGAGCACCGTTGCCTAAGACATGCGGAAGAATGAAGCTGCTTTTTGGGCAACTTCTTGGACACTGGCTTTGGCAGCATCTTCCTCTTCATCGATGGGACCTTCGAGCACCGGGTCCAGTGGAAATTGGGGATATCGGCTCACATAACATGTCAGCATGTATTCTGCGACATTTGTAGCCAAAGACTTCCCCTCTGTCTCCGGCTAATCCGCAATGACATCGCCCATTGCGTCAAGTTTGCCGCCAGCACCGTTGAGGCCACCAGCGCTCGGTCCAAGTCTAGTTCCGGGTTGTCCGGATGTATAGGACTGAGGCCCAGTGGTGTCAGTGCGTTGTTTGCCCGCCCTATGAAGTCCCACACTTGAATGGCTTCAGTCTCCTTCAGGATTCATAGCTCCTCCAACGACTTCTGGGCAGCCGCAAGCTCCGAACCTTCACGGGCAAGGCGCTCAACCAACTTAGCATGCGGATGCATGTTCTCAACAACTTGCTTTTCCTGGTCGGCTAGCTGCATCTCCCGGAGGTGGACGCGGTTCCGCCTTTAAGAAGGTCTTTCTCCCTGCCTTTAACTCTCTCCTCCCAGTGGCAACGTCAGACTCTCTTTTCAAGAGCTCTTGCCCCACCTTCCAGTTCTTCTTCCTTTTTTCCTCCTTCCATAGATCCAGCTTTTAGCTGTGATCTCACAAATTTTTCACACCCAGAGTCAACTTCTGGGTGACCTCCGCCTCTCTCCTCACCACATCCTCCTGCTGCTCCAGGAGTTTTTCCTCTCTCGCCTCCAGGTCCGCCCGACGCTTCAGGAGAATCTCATTCAATTCAGTGAGTTTCTCGTGACGCTCGTCAGCAGCGTCACGTCTCTTCTTGGCTTGCTCCAGGATTTCCCTAGAGTTAGCATCAAGCGCCCGAATGGCGGCTTCCTTGTCTTCTATCAACTTATCCCTGTATTCAATTCGGGCTTTCTCAATCTTAATCCACTCCTTTTGGTCATCTAGCCTCATTTGGGCAAGCGTGGTCTCAAAATGGAGTCTATTCTGCCACCGTCTCAAGGTGTGGCGCTCCCCCTCCAAGGATTTGCTCTCATGATCAAATGAAAGATGGACCTGTCGGAGACTTGATTAGGCGTTGTCTATGGACAACGCAAGAGGAATAGGTTCTGGGCCTACTGGGACCATTTCCGCAGGCTCAAAAGGGTTTTCCATCACAAAAATTGGGTCCCACTTTACAATAGTGGTATCCTGCACTCCTGCAATACTAGGGCCGCTGTCCTGGAACCCTTTAGCGACAGCAGAAGACCCCACTGGGGAACTTCCATCTCCAGAGCAGTTGGGGCGCCACTTCAGGGTCTTCAATTGACAGCTCCGAAGTCGGAGGACCTGTCGCCAGTTCTTCAGGCTGCTCTGGCTCCGCCCCAAGTACCTCCAGGACCACCACCTACGGAGCATCAGTAGCGGCTTTGTTTGGGGCCTCAACCACCACTGGCTCAGGCTCCGGCACAGCGACTACTTCCGGGTTAACCACTAGACCTTCAACCAACCCCCGGCTCAGCCGCTGGACCTTCTACCACATCCGGCTCAGCCATCGGATCTTCAACTGTTTCCTACACAAGCGTCGGAGCTTGGGTAATTTCCGTCTCAATAGTCGGGGCTTCAACTACTTCTGGCTCAGCAGCTAGGGCTTCAGCAACTTCGGTCTCGAAAGCTAGAGCTTCTGGCATCGCTGGTGCTAGAGCATCAGCCTCCGCCGCCAGGGGTACATCTTCAACTTCTCTCATGTGGTCCGGCGCTACCACAGGAGCATCGGGTGAGGACTCCGAGTCCAAGCTCACGACAGCTGGCGCCAGAGCTGCCGCGACTTCTGCCTCTGCTTGATGAGGAGGCTCAGCGCTTGAAGCCAGAGCATCAGCAGGCGCAGCCTTGGCCGCTGCAATATACGCTGAAGCTCCCGGCCCCTTCTATGACACCCTAGGAATAAAGGGAAGAGAATATTAAAAACATGTCAAGAACAAGATTCGCATGTCAGGGTGAGCAAACAATGCTTACCTAGGGATGTTGCCACCCCAGTCGCCTCGGAAACTCTTCTTCTGGGTCCCGGAGCTAGAGCCCACCAAATCTGGTGAGACAACTGCTTCGGACCTCAATTGAGGACCACTCTCAGCATCCGGAGTTCTTTCGGCCGGAACTTCTCTGGGCCGGGAATAACTCCCAGGCCTGGAGCCTTTAGCCGGCACTGAGGTCGGGGTCGATTGCCCGGAGCTGACGCCTCTTGAAGGCGCTTGCACCGGGGCAAGAGTAGTTGCAGAAGACCTCCCCCGCCGGGGAGAAGGAGCCGTCGTAGAAGGAGCTGTCGTAGAAGGAGCAGGTCTGACAGACCTCCCGTCAGCATGCTTCAACTTCGTCTTATGGCTGGAGGGCTCAGCTGGCTCTTTGCCCTTGCCCTTGTCGGTGTCTTCAGTCTTTCAGCTCAAGGCGGAGGCAGGAACACCCTTGGAAGCTCCGGGGATCACCAATCTGGTGGTCGGATGCCTCTCCACCTCGCCAAGGTCGTCAAGCACCGACATGCTCCTCCGTAGCTCCCTACTGAACTGCGCCTTCATGTTCAGGGGGAGGAAGGCTGCTGGTAGAACCAAGTCATCGCCATTGACGTTAATACCATGCTGGAATTTCTTCAAATGAAACTCCAAGGATTCATCATCCAAGTTGGATTTCAGACTGGTTTCAATCCGGTCATCGTCCATCACGTTGTTGAGGGCCCACACGAGCTTCTCCCTCTTCTTCAGTGGAGCCCACCTGTTGAACAGGAAGTTGCAAAAGACCATCTGGGGGTACACTCCACCTTCCACACACTTGTGGATCCTGGTCAAAACAGGGTTGAAGGCATCTGACAGCACTGGAACTACACTCCAAGCGTCAGTGTCAACTTTGGGGAGACCTTCGGGTAGCTCCAATTTCTCGTGCTCCTCTGCCGTAACGATGATCCAATCCTTCTTCCAGTCATCCCACTTGCCGGAAGGAAACGACTTCAAGTATTTGTAGGAACAGTTCTTGCACTTCACAAAACAGTAGAAGACAAGGAACTCGGACCCCTCGCTGGTGGTTTGGATGGTGAAGAAGGTGCGGAAAAGCTCGAATCAGGGGGGGATACCCACCCACATCTCGCAAAAGTGGACGAATGTCACCACGAGAAGAAGAGAATGAGGGCCAAGGTGATACAGCTGCATACCATAATAGTCTAGCAGCATCAAAAGGAAAGAAGAGAAAGATGGAATGAACCCCACCATAGCATACGTTGTGAAGTACACCATATCTCCACTGCGCTCCTTCTTGAACAGGAGTTTGCCGGCGCGTACCAAATGGTTGAAGGAGTCTTTGGACCACCCCATGTAGGTCCAGACCTTCTTCAGATCATCATCGCTCTTTAGCCAGCTCTTGGGGAGACCCAACTCCATCGCGGCAAAGCGGTGCAAAGGAAGGGAAGCTAGGCGGAGTTTGGGAGGCTCTGAGCGCTAAGATGATCGAAGGCGTAAAGAGTCCTCAAACCGTGCGCACTTTCCTTTTTAAGTAAGCCTCCGCGACGCTTGGATGGAAACAGCAGTGAGATCAAAGGCACTCTTCATAAATCTACCCCGTCAATGATGAGTGGGCCTGGGGCCACCTCGACAAAGAGATCGGAGTTCTTACCCAATGCGAACCGTTGTCATGATGAACGGCGGGAAACCCAAAGTCGGTACTCTGACAGGCCGCACAGAAACGATAAGATTTTCGTATTGGGAACCGATGGCCTTCAATTTCATGAGATTCGCACTCAAAGATCTCATCTGCCGTATTCATAACAAGCCACGCGTCGAAGGTTCACTCCCGGACGGTCACTCTATCGGCACATCAGAGGACTTTTGAAAATCGAAGTGCGGGAATCGAGAATGGTCCCACCTCTGGTAGAATAACTTATCCCAAAGGGTTTCTTCCAGAGGTGGGCCCGGGGGGCCACTGTTGGTACCCTACGTACCGGGTAGCCCGCGATACCGCAAGAAGTGCAAGAAAGTTTCACCCGTCAGAGTCAAAGGCCCTTGCAGGTCCCACATGTCATGC
This sequence comes from Tuctoria greenei, assembly GCA_036927565.1. Taxonomy (NCBI): domain Eukaryota; kingdom Viridiplantae; phylum Streptophyta; class Magnoliopsida; order Poales; family Poaceae; genus Tuctoria; species Tuctoria greenei. The sequence goes on from JAYESD010000003.1 coordinate 112,144,609, forward strand.
TGCACCGGACCCGCAGCCCTCAAATGCCTGGCCCATGGGTTAACATGTGTCAAATAGGACCGGAACTAAACTCCCAACCAAGGGAAGCTCCGGCGACTACACGTGTACAACAGCCCCGGAACTAGCCCGTCTCAGAGAGGAGCTCCGGTGCCGACACATATACAGTGACCCCGGACCTACCCCCTCGCAAGGGAAAGCTCCGGATCTGCCACGTGTGGAGCCTCCGGACCTTCATTGCCAACAGAAATACAAGGAGATCATGTCCATTACAAACATTCAAGGATGGTTAAAGCTGTAGTTACAAGGCCTGATAATGTGTCATTAATGTCGTATTAATGACACACGATCAGTGCACCATTAATAGGGGTAATGCAGCCATGAAGGCACGTTATCACACTATTAATGATACTTAATACCCTTAGACATTGTATGAGTCCATCAAATGTGCCAGGGCCACATGTCAGGCTAGGCAAACTCTATAACGGTCAGCCCTTAGAACTATAAAAGGGTTGTATCACACGAACATCGGGGAGGATCTGATTCAACCTGATCCCAGCAGACCAACTCTCAATACAACAAGACAAACCTCATGGAGTAGGGTGTTACGCTCAGGCGACCCGAACCACGTAAATCTCTGAGGTCACCATCTTGATCTTGATCTCTGCGTTCCCCAACAATAAGAGAACCTCCGCGGGCTGCTTCTCAGTGGGTCCGGGGGAAGTGTCGTATGAAACACTCTGACAGGATCCATTGAACTAGTCTTTGGGAGAATATGAGGTTCAACAACCAAGTTCGGGGGGAATTGTGGTTGAGTTGATCGGGAGGTTGCGCAGCATCTTTGAATCAAGAACAATGCATATGAAGGTATCATGGACGTCGTTGGAAGATGTTTGCACATGTGCAAGGAGTTCATGGACATGGCTACATGGTTTCGAGGCGTGATGAAGAAATGTGGATGTAAATAATTGGTCGGAAAGGTCCAACCGACTAGGTTATGGACTCAGGCTGCAGCTGAGTCGGGTTTGACTCAAATATGGAAAGATTTGAGTTGGTTATGATAGGATTTAATGTGGGACACAAATTTGAGTTGTTTTAAGAATGTGGGATACGTTCCTAAGGTGTTTGGAAGTCTTAAGATTTCTTCTATCTGCGTATAAAAGAGTCTTGAGCAATTATGAAAAGTTTTGATTCGTGAAGAGTAGGATTAGAGTCCTATTTAGGTTTGGGTTGGCCTAAGGGCTGGTTATATAAGCAAGGGAGGCAAGAGCTCGTGGTGCACAACTTTGGGGCTGCTTCTCTTGTGTTTTGATCAATAAAATTCGTAGTTTGAAGGAGCTTTTGTGTTCTGCTCGTCCCACTTGTTTTCGTCAAGTCTTTCCAGTTGAGTTTCTGCACATCACTACCTTTCTTCAATGGTTTTATCATAAATCGAGTTTTACAGATCCGATTGACGTGATTCTTTTTTGGTTGTCTTGACAATTTGATTTTATATCATCTGTGAAAATTTCACGGTCATTGGATTTGTGGTTTCTGATATCCACGAGTTTCTTTGAAATGTTCCAGAACTGTTTTTCTCGGGTAGGACAGATTGATCTTTGTTCAATCTTTCTATCGTAACCTTAGTTTCTCTCAATGGATTTTTGTGATTCTTGTTGTGACGTCTTCGTGAATTAATTCTCTATAATATATACTAGTTTCGTCACATCTGAACATGTGTAGATTAGTCGCACACACGGTTTCTTTAACAGATCGGTTTTCTGCCGAGGGGTGTTTTGTTGCTTGCGCTGAAAAGTTTAAATCTACCATTCACCCCCCCCCCCCTCTGGTAGCTTTACACGTGCTCTTCGATCATACAACATGGATGAAATCAAAGGTATGGCTTATTGTAATGAAGTTCCTCTTGTTCGTTGCAACTGTTGCAAAACTACTTTGAGTGCTAGATCTGCTATTTGTACTGGTCATTTAATACGTCATGTAGCATCATGTAAAAGAAAATACCTGGCTGCATCATGTAGATATCAATCTCAATTACATTTTGCTTCTGATTGTTTTGTTCATCATTTTCAATATGATCCCGATGTTGCATGATCTGAACTAGTTAAATTAGTTGCTAGATTAGATTTACCTTTGTCATTTGGTAGTACCACTACTTTCAAGGACTATATTACTACAGCTCATAACCCTAGTTTTAGAAAAGTGTCACGGCAATCTACTACTAGAGATCATTCTTCTTATTTTAAATTAAAGAGAACAAATATAATTGAGATGTTAAAATTAACCACTTGTGTTTGTATAACTTCTGACATTTGGTCCGACAATGCTAAGTAAGATTACCTTAGTGTTGTCTTTCATTATGTTAATAATGACTGGGACTTAGAAACAGATTGTAGGTATGAGATTAATTGATTGTTCGCATTCTGGAATTAACATTGCTTAACATATTACTTCTGTTGTATCTGAGTTTGGCATGAATCGAAAGGTATTGTCTATAACCCTTGGCAACACATCGGCTAATGCATGTGCTTTACAGGAATTGTCACTAATTGTCTTCATATGTTGGCTCAAGTCTTTTGCATCAACATTGTGCATGTCATATAATAAACCTAATTGTTAAATCTGGATTAAAACATATTAAAAATTACATTGAAGATTTTAGGACATCAATATATTTTCTAAACTCTTCTAATCAAGGAATTGCTTCTTTCAAAATTTTTGTTTATCTATGGGGGTCTGTCCTCATAAATTCGGGTTAGATATGGATGTTAGATGGAATGCGACATACCTTATGCTCAAACATGTTGTACCACATAAGGATATTTTCTCTGTTTTTATCCATACTCACTATCCAACTCCGTTATTGAATGATGCACATTGGTACATTGCTGAAAATATGTTAAAGTTTTTAGAATTGTTTTATGTGCATACAGTTTTCCTTTCTGGAGTTTACTACCTCACTTATCCATTAATGATTCATATTATACTTGAAAATGCAGACCATTTAAATCAGTACGAAAATGATGAATTGTTTAGATCTATTGTTGTTCCAATGAAGACTAAATTTCTTAAGCATTGGTCTGACATTCATCTTTTATACTCTGTTGCTTTCATTTTAGACCCTAGAGCTAAATTGACATATTTTACCAATGTACTTAATTTACTTTCTCAGTTGCGTCATCATGATTACTCTTTGTATTTTAACACTATTAGAAAAGAATTATCTAACTTGTTTGCGAAGTATGTAGCAAATTTGGATCTGTTAGATTGTAGCGACGAACACAAAGTAACTCTTCAGCAGGTAAGCAGGTAAGTTCTTGGAACAAATTTTTTGCTAGAGCTCAAATCCCTACTGCTACAAGTTTTGGAAATCAAACTATTCCTACCAATTATGTTTCAGAATTAAGTTCTTATTTAGATTCAGATTCAGTTTTAAAATTCTCAAAATCATTTAATATTCTCACTTGGTGGCATTAACACAAAAGAACATATCCTGTCATGTCTATTTTAGCTAAAGACATCATGATTGTGCCTGTTTCTACTATTTCCTCTGAATCCGCTTTTAGTCTATGTGGCAGATTAATTGAGGAGCATCAACAAAGTCTGACTTCCGAGCATGTCGATATGCTGTCCTTGCTCAAGGACTGGGAGCAAGGAGCTGCCATGCAACAACATACTATGGTAGATCAAGATTTGGAGGAGAAAATGAACGACCTATAGCTTGACACAGAGACAGAGACTGAGTCTTGAAATTTTTTCAATTTCTGATTTTATTGATGTTGGACACTTGGACAGTTGGATTGTTGACTGTTTGTTTGTTTCATACTTTCATTTGATCACTAAAAGAATTGGGCTGTACTCTTTTTCCATTTAGGGTTTTATCCTCTATGGAGTTTTACCTAAAGGTTTTTAATGAGGCAGCCCATTGTAAAACTCCTTAAAGTCTGGTGATCAAAAACTTATTTTGAATTGAGTTCTGTTCAGTTTAATTTGAGTTCTCTAATAGTGTAATCTGTATAAAATTTTGAATGTACTGATGTTCATTTTGGCCGCGGGCCTGGGCTCGCACAACACGCACGACATGCGAATTGTCCCGGCACGGCCTGACACGAGTAATGGTGCTTTGTGCCGTACTTGGGCCTGGCCTCCGGCCCGTAGTGCCGGCACAACATGACACGATAAAATTTTGGGACGTGCCGGGCCTGGTTACTTTAGGCACGGCCCATTGGCCACGTATAGTATAAAACATCGACATCAAGCCTCCTGGGTGATGCTGGAGCTAGGTGATCTGGCAGCACCCACCATTGTAGACAATTATTCTTTTTTCCTGCACATGAGAGACAAGAAAAAGAGTAAAATTTGTCCTCTTGCTATAGCTTATTTGCAGCTTATTATCCTTCTTTGAATTTTAGATCATATCAAACTCATTGTGATAATATAAGTATACTAATTAAACTTCCTTAGGTCCGTATGCTTCCCGGACCCGCCTTACTGAGACCCATCAGAATAGGTAGAGTGGTGTCCTTAGGGTGCTAGACCTGGCTAAGTCGATAACACACTCCAGAGCTATCATCGACATTGGTTTTCAGGCGAGTAGGCCATTCAGTAATACTAAGATCCACTAGAAGATTACCAATAAAACTTATATATCACATGAATCTATAGGACTAACTTTCAAATGGATTGCACAACATTGCTATTGACAAGAAGGTAAAAGATGGTAAAATAATGAGCATGTGCAAAGTAAATGGACGTAGAATCTGCTTTCAGAGAATAGTATTTACATTATAGGTTAGAATAACAGGGGAAGGCAAAGACACACATAAAGTACAGGACCAAGTTAAGTGTGCTATTCATCTTGGACCAACTCGACTCTGTTCATAGACTCTATGAGATACTTTTTATACAAATACAGACTCACCTTCGTGCTACTAAGTATAGAACTTATAGTGATGCTCAATATTCCAGGGGTTGGGAAGTGGTATCCTATCCTCTGCTATCGATTGAATGCATCTGGGACGGGAAAATTTAATAATTCGGAAAAGACCTTCCCAGCTGGGGGAAAGTTTGTTCATCCCTACTTGAGTGAGTATTCACTGTATCACCAAGTCACCTTCTTCCAACTACTGATTGCGCACATGCCTTTGATGATAGCACCGGAGTGCCTGGCGGTATCGCGCGTTTCATATAGCTGTTTGGCACCTTGCCTGGGTGACGAGGTCTAAGTCATCACGCCGGAGCTGGTCCTGCGTGGCTTCGTCGTAGGTTCAGACTCGTAGAGACCCCCATGGCAATTTCCAAAGGAATTAAAGCTTCGGCTCTGTATACAACGAAGAAGGGTGTTTCTCTTGTTGCCCGGGTGGGTGTTGTCCGGCTCGCCGACAATGCAGATGGAAGCTCTTCTATCCAGTTGGCACCATGCTTCTTCAAGCGCTCATAAGTGTGCATCTTGAGTCCCTTGAGAATTTCTGCATTTGCTCTCTTGGCTTGGCCATTGCTTGCCAGATGAGCTACCGATGCGTAGCTGACTATTATGCCAAGGTCTTCGTAATACTCTTAAAAAGCTACACTTTTGAATCGGGTTCCGTTGTCAGTGATGATTCTGTTCGGAACTCCATATCTGCAGACAATGGACTTCAAGAACTTGAAGGCAGATTGCTTGTTGATTGTCCAAACTTGAGTAGCTTTCGACCACTCTATGAACCTGTCGACGGCGACGTATAAGAACTGGTACCCTCCGACGGCTTTGGGGAAAGGTCCCAAAATATCTATCCCCCACACAGCGAATGGCCATGAGGGAGGAATCATTTGCAGTGGCTATGCCAGTGTATGAATTTGCTTCGCGTGGAACTGGCATGCTTCACACTTCTTGACCAGCTCGACTGCATCCTAGAGTGTTGTAGGCAAGTAAACACCATGTCAGAAAGCCTTACCGACTAGCGCGCGGGATGACAGTGTACGGCTGTTATATACCAATTTCACCCATCAATATAACTCAATTATGCGAAGCAAATATTATTTCTTGCACAAATCACCTTTCTATTTAACATATTTTCACATGTACTTGGAGAAATTGGTGCATGCAATTATTTTATACATAATTGGAGTGAAACAAGGGGATAGATCCTATAAAATATCATCCCAGCCAATCAAGCGCCGACATGTGGCCCCACATGGATCAAATGGCCCACAAACAGAAGTATCCGAGGCCATCCAATGGTGTAGCACCCATATCAAGGGATGGAACCCACCTGGCAGTGATCTGGAGAAAGCACACGGGAAACAGTACAAAGACCAGGTCGGCTGACCCCCCTAGTCAGGCGACCTGGTCCTGGCACCAAACTCAGTCAGCTTCCACGTGTTGCCTCCTCCCAGCTTGAAGAAGTCAATGGTGACCGATTCACACATCTTTGGTGGTGGGAACCGACCCTTCTCAATTGGGGTACAAGTTTAAAATTTTCCATAGTTGGAATTACATTAGGATTGAATGATTTTTGCTTACATTGGTAAGGAAGGTTTACATGTTCTCATCATTCAGTTCTTATGCATCCTCAGGAGAGTAAGTGATTGCATTACTCTTTTCGATTCTTCAAAATGAATGTCACCATACATGAGAATATATTTAAATGAGTACCTAAAATTTCATCAGCATTTCTGAAATTGACTTAGACATTTTCTGCCTAGGTAATGCTTATGGAATAACCTATTGGTTGAATTGGTATGTAGCAACCTAGGAATAGTGATATCCATAATTTTGATTTGAAACTCATTCTTGCATGGGTCACTAAATTTTAAATTCCTAAGCAAGAAAATTAAAAATGTTCAAGAGGATAAAATTCAGAATCTTGTTTGCCAAGACCTAAATGATAAACATTTGCTCTTGTGTAAAAAGCTATGATGGTTTCAAAATTTACAAGATGAAGGGATCCATATAGTGTATTTATATCACTTGCACTGTTATGAGTAGGAGCTTTAGGAAAATGTGCAAATTGATTTATCCATAAAGCCCCACTCCTATCAATAATTCATACATTGTTTATGAATACACTTGAAATAGGACCCACATCATCTTTCATTTTGTTGTTCACCGTATGTACGAATGAAGATTCGGTTACCTAACCCAAAAATTCATTTGTACAAGTATCGGGAGCTAACCATTCCTCTATATCATAGAGAGGAAGTTTGCAGAAGTAAAATAACTATGCATTCATTCAAATACCCGATTGTTGGAAACCCTAAGAGGATACCATTTCAATATCTCTTGGCCATGGAGTAAATTAGGATGGTTGCTACTTATTAAAAATTAAGCTCGGAGGTCAATCATAACTATACGAGGCCAGAGATTTGACATGGAAACCCTCCATGAGCAACCAATGGGTTGCTACAAATATGTGAGAGCATTATGCTCTCAACTATTCTAAGGACTCATTCAAGCTCAAGGGTATTGCCACCATCATTTTGTGTAAGTTATTCCTTTGTGGCTAAAAGGTATGATGCACCTTAACCAAGGAATGACAAGATCACATCCAATGTATATTGGGTGCAAGTTATTCCTATGTGGCTTGAATGTATTTTATACCTTAGCCAAGGAACAATGGATCACACTCAATCCATGTTGAGTGCACGTCATATCTATGTGGATATAGGTATGTTTTACCTTAGCAAAGGAATAACAGGATCGTACTCAACACATGTTGGGTACATGTCACTCCCTCATGACTAAGGGTTCTCATTAACTTAAGCCAAGGAATGACAGATTGCACCCAATGCATGAGAGGTACAAGTTATTTCATTATGGCAAGAAGGTATGATACACCTTAGCCAAATAATGACGGAACACACTCAACCATGTTGAGTGCACATCATTTCTTTGTAGCTAAGGGTTATAATTACCTTAGCCATGGAATAACAAAGTGTATCCAACCTATAGGAACCTTGAGGTGTGGATGAGCGACGTCGACAACACTCTCCTTGACCATACTTGTGGAACCATGAAAGGCAACCCAACATTGACACTCAACCCTCCAATGTCAAAGCCATGCTGCAACAAGGTTAGGCCAACCTCATGGCCCACATCCGTCATTAGGGTTTTAGCCCCTAGCACAAACCTGGAACAAGAAAAAACTTTGCGGAGGGCCCCCACTTGAGGTAACTTGTATCTCATCCCTTTCATATTTATTTTCCATTAGCACATCATCCACCTTGCATATAAAAAAATAGAGTAGATTTGCTTCCAAAATAAAATAAATGATGTGCGGTAAGAATGATTTGGAATTCACATAGATGAAATGATGAATAGTTGCTCTGTTTTAATTTTCCTAAGTCTAAACTTTACGACTTACTACTCTGCAAAATATTGCTTTCATTGGCTGCTTTTGCCTTGATTAGAAATTGTGGGTAGCAAAAGCTTAATCCAATTCTAAGTTGTTGTGAGATATGATATAGTGATAGGGCTGCTATTCCTAGTTTGAAAAGTGAAATGTAGATTTCTAGAGAAATTCCAAAAATATTTAAGTTATCCTCATTTAATTGGAAATACCTACCAAAGCCATATGCATATGCTATTTGTCTTCACATTGAGCTTTGTCAAACTAGTATAGACCTATGTGAGATTTCATTCATTACTTTTTGAATTCAAGACTTCACTTGCACATGCTATACTTCTACACTAGAAGTAAGCAAATTCCCATCATACCACCATTCCACAATAAAAAGAGAAACTCCATACCCTTCATGCTTATTACTCTCAAAATTTCTTGCATAAAAAGGGAGTATAGGACATGGCTACAAGAAAAAGAAGAATAAAATGTGTTCTTACTTCAAAAACATGAGAAAAAAAGTATCCATGTTTCATCACTGCAAAATAAGAGAGTCTACTTAAAAAGGAGTCATCTCAAATATCCACATTCACCTCCATTCCATCACACATGCACAAATTTTGAATCAAATAGTTTTGAATTGATTTCTCATAAGGCTTGCTTTTTTGACTTAGCAATATTATGTGTTGCAAATATGCCTACTACATTCCCTACCAACCTCCACAAACAAGCCTAATTTAGAGGTAGGATGAATTTAGGCACAATGCCTTGGTGAGGACATATTTCCACTACACATAAAGGAGAGACCAAGAGAATCAAATTGAGATACTTAAAATCTAAACTGAACTCTCCAGAATTTGAGTGGAATTTGATTTCTAGGGTATGTGTGCTCCATTTGCTATTCTATCTTTCAACCACCCATGAATAGGAGATGGCATAAGCCCCATAATGACTTAAGATGGGTGAGGTACAATGGCAATGTTTGCAATACTAGGTACAATACTTTGTTGTGCACATGGTACTTTTGAAAAGTAAAACATAGTAACAACTCCTGATCGTCAACCTAAAGTCTTGGCTTTGTTCTAGACGAGCAAAGGATAAGCTTGGAGGAGTTTGTTGACGGCAGTTAATACCAATTTCACCCGTCAATATAACTCTATTATGTGAAGTAAATATCATTCTTACACACATAACCTTTCTGTATAACCTATTTCCACTTGTACATGGATAAATTGGTGCATGCAAATATTTTATACAGAATTGGAGTGAAACAAGGGTATGAATCCTATAAAATATCATCCCAGCCAATCAAGCGCCGCAATGTGGCACCACATGGACCAAATGGCCCACAAACAGAAGCATCTGAGGCCATCCAACGGTGTAGCATCCATATCAAGGGATGGGACCCACCTGGTAGTGACCTAGAGAAAGCACACACGAAGCGTTGCAAAGACCAGTTCGGTAGACCCTCCTAGTTGGGTGACTTGGTCCTGGCGCCAAACCCGGTCAGCTTCCACGTGTTGGCTCCTCCCACCTTGAAGAAGTTAGTGGTGACTAATTCGTGCGCTTTTGGTGGCGGGAACCGACCCTTTTCGACCTATAAATAGGACCCCTCACTTCAACACACACCACATGAGCATCATTCTATTGTATACACTAGTTCTCTTAGTCCTTAGTGGAGTTAGTGTATAGAGAGGAGAGCCTCTAGTACCAAGTCAAAGTTGGGAAAGGTATGGCTCATGTATCTTTTCTTATATTCATCACTTTACGCATAATAAAGATATTATCTTTAGTCTTCTTTTATTCATATACTTGGATGAAGTGTTTCTTGTTTGATTGTGGTTTCCATGTATGTGGTAGGAGTAGTCTTTATGATTATGCCATATCACTCCGAATATATCATCATAAACACTACAAACCCCCACTATAGTCTAATTAGTTATGATATGATCGTGTTAATATGAATAACTTATGATATGTCTCAACATTGGTTCAACGATGTTTAGGTTAGTCATTGCCTTATAGAGGTAGTTGTACTCGAGCCTCTAAGGTGTTTACTTAATATGTTAGCATGGTGCTAGGATAGTAAGCAGCGTTGGATGTCTCATACACCCATGGATTGAAGAGGTAGACAGTAGGTTGTAACAACCCTATTTGTCCTTTGTAATCCTCCACGTTCAGCTATGCGACAGGCTCTTGGCGGGATTCATCCTAGTATTGCTAGGGGTAAACCCATGCTCGATATGTTGAATAACTTAGCACAAAGATTCACCATTGACATGCTCATTAGTATCTAACTTAGGCTATTTATATGTATACAAGAAGCATTGTAGGACCAACTCCCCAACTCTTAGTCTAATATCCATTAGGACCCATCTACCCTTTAGAATAGATTGCTTAGGTGTGTGTCACACTACCCATATAATATCAACTTACCCCTATCACGATAATTGGTTACTATCCCATATCTTGATCATAATGGTAGTGTTTACTTTACTCCATTGCCTTCCTTTGGGATAAATACAATACCCATGGGAATACTCTTGGGTGAAATTCTACACGACAGTTTCCGTGCTCTTGCAGACCTCATCTCTTTTTAGAGATGATCTGTGACGTTAAGAAACCTCAACAATGACGTGTGGTTCCCACACTCACCTCCATGGATCTCTTCGAGAAGTTCGCAGCCCTCTTTCCAGGAAATGCACCGCATTAGAATGTCGTTGGAACCACGTCAATAAAGATCCCCTTCTACCAACGTGTATCGGGCTTAACCCTAGTCTTAAGGAGTTTTGCTTTTTAGATGACCATGAAACTAGGGATCTGCCAAGAAATTGGCAAGTCCCTGACGTGCTCTTTCTGTCGACTTTGCATCCTGCATAGTTGGCATCCGAAGATCCTATAAAGTTAAACATGGATCCTTTGGGATACCAAAGGCCCAAGTTGGGTGTGTGCACAAAGTATCTTAAAATTCTTTTTACAGCTATTAAATGGCACTCTTTAGGTGCAGCTTGAAACCATGCACACATACAAACACTAAGCATGATATATGACCTAGATGCACATAAATACAGTAATGAACCAATCATAGACTGATATACTTTTTTATCAATATTTGGACCATCTTCGTTGAGATCAAGATATCCATTAGTTGACCTGGGTGTCTTGATGGGCTTGGCTTTGTCCATATTGAACTTTTTGAGGATGTCTTGTGTGTACTTGGTTTGTCTTATGAAGGTTCCTTCTTTTAATTGCTTCACTTCGAATCCCAAGAAGAACTTGAATTCACCCATCATCGACATCTCGAATCTGTCTGTCACAATCTTGCTAAATTCTTCACAAAAAGATTTATTAGTAGAACCAAAAATGATATCATCAACATAGATTTGATATACAAATAGATGATCATCAAAATGTTTCGTGAACAAAGTATAATCAGCTTTTCCTATTTTAAAACCATTTTGAGTTAGAAAATCTCTAAGGCACTCATACAAGCTCGAGGAGCTTGTTTGGGGCCATAGAGAGCCTTACGAAGTTTATACACATGGTTAGGGTACTCTTGATCTTCAAATCCCGGTGGCTGCTCCATGTATATTTCCCCCTTAATGGGGCCGTTGAAGAAGGCACCTTTTGACGTCTATTTGATACAGCTTAAAATTACAGTGAGTATCAGATGCCAATAAAATACGAATGGACTCAAGTCTAGCTATGGGAGTAAAAGTTTCGTCGAAGTCCAAACCTTTGACTTGTGAGTATTCTTTTGCCTCAAGTCGCGCCTTATTTCTGGTCACCACTCCATGTTCAACTTGCTTGTTCCGAATGACCCATTTGGTTCCTATGATGTTCGCCTTTGGTCTTTCTACAAGCTCCCATACTTCATTTCTTTTGAAGTTGTTCAGCTCCTCTTGCATTCCAATCACCCAATCTAGATCCTTTAGTGCTTCCTCTACCCTGTATGGTTCTAGAAAATAGACAATAGAGTAATTTTCACAGATATTAGCTATGCGAGATCTAGTGGTTAGTCCCTTAGCAATGTCTCCAATGATGTTGTTGACGGGATGATCTCTTTGTATACTCTTATGTACCTTTGGGTGAGGGACTTGTGAAGTTGCCTGCACTTCATTTTCTTCATTGTCATTGTCTCCCACTAGATAATTGCTTCTATGATTATATTGATCTTCTTGATCTTCCTAATCTTGATCTTGTGCATGAGCTCCCCCTTGATCATTGCTTTCCTGTTGAGGTTCATCTTGAGCACTTGAGTCTTGTGGTTGCTCTTGAGGTCAAATATCACCAAGTGCCATCCTCCTCCGCGCTTGGCATGGAGCTTCTTCTTAATATAGCACACACTTATCAACTTGCTACACTTGGGAGCTATTAGTTTCATCGAACACTACATCACATGTTACTTCAACAATGCTACAGACATTGTTGAAGACACGATAGGTGTAGGCATTCGAATCATAACCAAGCAAGAACCTTTCATCGGATTTCGAAGCGAACTTCAAAGTCCTCAGTTTCTTGTTCAAGATAAAACATTTCCATCCAAATACTTTGAAATATGAAACAATTGGTCTCTTACCAATGAGGAGCTCATATGGCGTTTTCTTCAAACGTCGATGAAGATATAGTCGATTTCTGGCGTGACAACTGGTGTTTACCGCTTCAGCCCAAAACCGGTCCAAAGCCTTGTATTCATCCAACATTGTCCTCACCATCTCGATGAGCGTCCTGTTCTTCCTTTCGGCTACCCCATTTTGTTCAGGGGAGTAGGGTGCTGAAAATTCATGCTTTATTCCTTCTTCATCTAGGCACTCCTCAACTTAAGTATTCTTGAACTCCGTTACATTGTCACTTCTAATGTTCTTCACGGTTGAGGAGAATTCATTTTGTGCCCTTTTCAAAATTTTCTTAAGGATTCCCTAAGTTTCTGATTTATCATACAAGAAAAACACCCAGGTAAATCTAGAAAAATCATCAACTATAACCAACCCATGTTTGTTACCGTCGATGCTTATATAAGCAATTGGACCGAAGAGGTCCATGTGAAGAAGTTCCAGCAGTCTTGAGGTAGTCATCATATTCTTGGCAGGGTTGTGTGCTCCAACTTGTTTTCCCGCCTGCATGCGCTGCACGGACTGCCTTCCTCAAAGGAAACATCTTTTAAACATTGGATGTAACCACCTTTTAGAAGTTTTTGCAGATTTCTCATGCCAACATGGGTTAGCCATCTATGCCACGGCCATCCCATGTTAGTTTTAGCAACCTGGCAAGTGTTGAGTTCAGCTTTATCTTTGTTGAAGTCATCAAGATAAAGCTTTCCCTTCAACATTCCCTTGAATGCAATCGAGTCATCGCTTCTTCTAAAAACGGTCATACCCTCATTAGTGAATAAATAATTATAATCTCTGTCGCACAGCTGAGATATGGACAAAAGATTATAATCTAGAGAATCGACATGTATAACATTTGAAAGAGTATGTTGACAAGAAATTTCAATTTTACCACTACCAAGGACTTTTCATTGGCTATTGTCTCCAAAGTATATTCCTTCACTTGGATCCGCGTTACGCTCATACTCCACAAACATACTCTTATCTCTAGTCATGTGATTAGTGCATCCACTATCCAACACCCATTTTGATCCACTGGAGGAGTAGGCTTGCAAAACATAGTTATTTCTTTGTTTTAGGTACCCAAGCTTGCTTGGGTCCTCGCAGGTTAGTCACTAGAGTCTTGGGAACCCACACACAAGTGTTTGAGTTCTTGTGGCGTGGTCCTGCATATTTAGCAGAAACATGTCCATATTTATGTTTTATAAGTACATAGGAAGCATCAAAAGTACAAAACAGTATTTGCAATTCAGAGTCATGCGATGTTTCCTTAATAAAAGTAATTTGCTTGTTAACCTGAACATTAGTGGACATTTTTTTATTTCTAGTAAATCCAAGACCATCTTTGATGTTAGGAGGTCTAGTGACCATATATGCATTATGTGCATATTTAATCTTTTCGTTGTAAAAGATGCCACATTGGGATGGATGTTTAGCATGTGAAACAGAAGAATCATCTCTAACAACATTTTTCTTACTAGAGCATGTGCAAGTTGTAGTTGTTGTCGAACATACATCTTTGGAAGGTGAGCTCTTGGAGGAGGTGGAGTCACTTTGCTTGAGTGGCTTAAATTGCACTTCAATGACCTTGTTAATATGAATAACTTATGCTATGTCTCAACATTGGTTCAACGATGTTTAGGTTAGTCATTGCCTTAGATAGGTACTTGTACTCGAGTCTCTAAGGTATTTACTTAGTATGCTAGCATGGTTCTAGGATAGTAAGTAGCGTTGGATGTCTCGTAGACCCACAGATTGAAGAGGTAGGCAGTAGGTGGTAACAACCCTATCTGTCCTTTGTATTCCTCCACATTCGGCTATGCCACAGGCTCTTGGCAGGAGTCGTCCTAGTATTGCTAGGGGTAAACCCGTGCCTGATATGTTGAACAACTTAGCACAAGGATATTCACCATTGACATGCTCATTAGTATCTAACTTAGGCTATGTATATGTATACTAGAAGCATTGTAGGAGCAACTCCCCGACTCTTAGTCTATACTCCAATACGACCCATCTACCCTTTACAATAGATTGCTTAGGTGTGTGTCACACTACCCTTATATTATCTACTTACCCCTGTCTTGATAATTGATTACTATCCCATATCTTGATCATAAGAGTAGTCTTTACTTTACTCCATTGCTTTCCTTTGCGATAAATACGATACCCTTGGGAATACTCTTGGGTGAAATGCTACAGGACAATTTTTGTGCACTTGCAGACCTCATCTCTTACTAGAGATGATCTATAATGTTAAGAAACTTCAACAATGACGCGTGATTCCCACACTCGCCACCATGGATCTCTGCGAAAAGTTCGCAGCCCTCTTTCCAGGAAATGCACCGCATTAGAATGTTGCTAGCATCACGTCGATAAAGATCTGCTTCTACCAACGTGTATCTTTTAGCCAATCTGACAATTTGATCAGCGGATACACCATCTTCAGGAAATATGTTGTCTTTCAAGTAGTCCTGGCCCTCCGAGATTCATGCATCAAGACTGACTTGAGCTTCTGGATCTTGCGCACTTGGTTGCTCAGAGCTTTCTGTAGCGCCTACGGCCCTTGGTGGACACCATGGTAACAGGGCCACCGGGACCGCCAGCTTCGGGGTGCTAGCCCCGTCCCCATCACTCAGTTCGGCAGACTAAGTGGAAGGTGCCGATATTCTCATGACAAAAACACTGTGAGGTGCCTGAGCCCCGGTTGAAGCTTTCGTCGAGAAATCGTCAACTTCAACATTGTTGAGACACTGGACATGGCAGAGGTCCAGGTGAATGTGGCATAGAGGGGGGTGAATAGGCTTTTAACTTTTCCTGCACACTTAATTAAATTGTTAAATTCCTGGTGGACCAGACTTGTCTGGTGCAAATGCGGACTAGTCCGTTGTGCTTGAATAATGTGAATTGAGCAAGTGCTATAGTAGAATTTGTATGTGTTGTAGAACCTATTCAAACAATCTTTATTAAACGATATATATTGAAAATGTGCATGTGAACACAAATTACTTGATAGATTAAATCTAATGCCCTAGATAATCAAACTTGCAAAAGTAAAAGAGTAAAGCACACGAGACACAGATTTTTACCGAGGTTCAATCTCACCAAAGAGATCTACTCCTCGTTGAGGAAGCCCACACAGAGTCGGGTCTCTTCAAACCCTTCCCTCGTCAAGTCACTACACAAGGCCGACTTGATTCCACTATCACAGGTAATCACTGAGTCGGTGGGGAAACCTCACACGTTGAGGGCTCCCACAAAAGATTACGGCAGAATAGGATGATCTAATACACTCGAAAAGATTACAAGTTATTCAACAGTGTAAAGAGATCAAATCCCAACAACTCAAAAACGTGTAGACAATGATCTCCCAATCCCAAATCTGAATACTCAAATGATTTCACTTTTGAGGATCTTAGATGTTTGGAGAGATGTGTTTTTGTGCTCTTGGGACAGGTGCCGGCGCTAGGGTTTTAGTTGTGAACAGTAGAATACGAGTCATATCATTATGGGGTCGTGGATCTCCTATTTATAGTGTTTCAAAAAATGATACTGTTAGGGATCCCAACGGCCGGACTAGTCCGTACTTGGGATCGAACTTGTCCGGTGTGTAAAGTTGGCGTGAAATGTGTAGCACACTAGAAACCCTAAATTGTGTAAGGTATAACGGACTAGTCCGGTAAGAGTCCGAACTTGTCCAGTGCCATGTGAATTGGAACATCAGAAAGTTTCTCGGACTAGTCTGGTCCATAAACAAACTTGTCCGGTGCAATGTGTTATGAAACATCAGAGAGTTCAACGGAGTAGTTCGATTCCTGAACAGACTTGTCCGATGCACAATGTATTGAGTTTACAGAAAGATGAACGTACTAGTCCGGTACATAAACGGACAGTTCAGTCACTATGAAATTGAGGTTTCAAAAAGTTGAACGGACTAGTCCGGTCCATAAACAGACTAGTCCGATGCACTGTAAAGTGAGACAACAAGGAGTTTAATGGACTAGTCCAGTCCATGGATGGACTAGTCTGGTGCTCAGTAAATTTTAAGATTGAATTTAAGCCTTTACTCCTACGCAAAGATTTGAGCTCTTAGGATGTGTCTCTCACACACATCCTATACAATTAAGTCTACTTTGTGCTTCATTCATTGGTTGGACTTTTCTCTTTCTTCATCACTTCATTTTTCACTTTTTGAGTGCACCATCTATCTCATTTTAGTTGAACTGCATTCATCTCAACAAGTTCATTAGGATCTCATTTGTTTGTCATCAATCGTCTGAAACCCACAAGGGATTGCCTAGATGCACTTTCACGAGGACCTGGAAATCTTTCTGCAACTTCTGGATTTCAAGCAGGTATTCAGCAAGTTGAGGGTTACTGCAACTACATTCACCTTTGACTTGTTTGATGCTGAGTTGTGAATCTCTCTACATCAGCAGCTGTTGGACGCCATATGATAGTGCCACCTTGAGTCCGAAGATGAGAGCTTCATATTCTGCCATGTTGTTGGTCGCCTTGAAGTTGAGATGCACCATGTACTTGACCTTCTCTCCGGTCAGAGCGAGGAGAAGGATTCCATCTCCGACCCCCTGCTTCTGCACGAAGCGATCGAAGCAGGGAGTCCAGTGAGGCTCAGTGAAGACTCGAATCTTAGGGTTCAGCTTCTGCTCGTTGAGGCCCCCCAGACTAGATGGAGAAGGTGTCCACTTCGCCACGAAGTCAGCCAGCGCCTGACTCTTAATTGCATGTCGAGGTAGGAATTCTAGGCCAGGCTCTGCCAGCTCTGTAGCCCACTTGGCGATATTTCCCGTTGAATTGGGGTTATGCAAAATAGCACGCAGTGGATAAGATGTTACCACTGATATCTTATGGGCTTGGAAGTAATGATGTAGCTTCCTTGAGGCAATAAGTACTACAAATAGCGCTTATGCACCTCAATGTGTTGAGTCTTTGTATCATGTAGTACTTCTCTAATGAAGTATACTAGCCCCTGGATAGTTCAGACCCTCCCGGAGGGGTCCAAAGTTTCTTCTTCATCAATCTGGACCCTCCCGAAGGGATCCAAATCTTCTTCTTGAGCGGTAGATACTCTCTAGGATGAGAGAGGTTGATCCACAAGAATCTTTCATTTAGGATCCGTGTCTGGGGTTGGGACCCAGACTCACCATCAGGTAGCTCCGGACCCTCGCGGAGGGGTCTGAGCTCCTGAGTTGAAGATATCTCTGGTCTTTCTGCAACCAGGACCATGCTTACAACCTTCGTAGCTGCACCGAAGTAAAGCAGAAGAGGTTTACCAGGTTCTGGAGCTACCCTAATTGGTAGTGTGGTGAGGAGCTGCTTGAGCTCTTAGGACACCTTCTCTGCTTCTTCAGACCAATGGAATGGTCCGGACTTCCTCAATAGCTTGAAGAAGGGAAGCGCTCACTCTGCCAGCCTTGAGGTGAACCGGCTAAGCGAAGCTACACATCCAGTAAGCTTCTAGACGTCCTTGATGTGGGCTAAAGGCCGCATCACTTCGATGGCTTTTATCTTGGTCGGATTTGCTACAATTCCTCGGTGGGTCACCAAGAATCCAAGAAGCTTTCCAGAGTTAACCTCGAAGACACGCTTGTCAGGGTTGAGCTTCGTGCGTGTCAGCCGCAGCTTGACAAAGATGGATTGAAGGTTGTCGAGCAGTGAATATTTGTTCTTTACCTTGACAACAATGTCATCGACGTAGACTTCCACTAGGTCCCAAATGACCTCCCCAAAGGTTTTGTGCATAGCTCGCACAAAGGTGGAGAGTGCATTTTTGAGACCATAAGGCATTGTTGTGTAACAATAGAGATCTATACCATAATGAAAGCAGTGTGCTATTCATCTTCCTTAGACATTGGAATTTGATGGAAACCAGAATATACATCTAAGTAACATAAAAAGCTCACAGCCAGAGGTAGAATTCACAATATGATCTATTCTTGGTAGTGGAAAGGGGTCTTTTGTACATGCCTTATTCAAAGTGGTGTAGTCGATGCACGTCCAAAGCTTCTCGTCGGCCTTTGGCACGACGATCGGGTTTGCCAGCCATCGCAAATGATGTACCTCCCGGATGAATCCAGTGTCAAGCAGCTTTTTGACATTTTCTTGGATGAAGTTCTGTCGCTCAACAGATTGCTTCCGGGGCTTCTGTTGTATAGGCCATGCATTGGGGTATATCTTTAGATGATGCTCAATCACCTCCCTGGGATCACAGGCATTTGTAACAGTTTCCATGCAAACACGTCTACATTTGCTCATAGGAAAGTGACGAGCGCGAGTTCCTATTTGTCACATAGACCTCCCGATATACGAGTGGTCTGAGTGGCATCAGAATCGATTTGGATGACTTCAATGGGAACATCGGTGTTGTCGCTTGGCTGCGCACGAGGTGCACGGGTTGAGTCGCACTGGCGCGACCTCAGAGGTTGCTGAGCAAATTGCTTTTGCTAGACTCAGCATCTTGCACTGCTGCAAGCGCATGAAGTTTTTTCAGCACATCAACTCCAGAAGTGTGGTCCCCTCGGATCTGAAGGACGCCTAACGGAGTTGGCATCTTCAACTCAAGGTAGCCATAATGGGCCACAAGCATGAATCGATACAGGGCTGCCTGCCTAGGATGGAATTGAAGGGTAAGTTGATGTGTGCCACATCAAACACCAGCTTCTCGGACCCTCTCCGGAGAATGGGCGTGAGGGCCTGAGGTCCGAAAGGTTGAGTTGGAGATTCAAAGAGCCACGAAGCTGATCAAATTGAGGGTCGTGCCACCATCCACCAAGACATGGAAGAGATGGATATTATTGATAGTCAGGGAGACCATCAGGGGCAATTGTCTAGCTCCTGCCATGTTCTTTGGACAGTCTGAAGCATCAAAGGTGATGGGAGTGTCCATCCACTTCCGATGAGGCTCTACCTTGGCAGTGGGAGCAGCAACAGCCATCTCCCAACGTAAAGTTTTCACAATGCATCTAGAAGTGATGTCCTAGGATCCTCCATACATCATATAGAGAGTCTTCCGATGTTCATTGTAAAAGGTTGTGTCGGAGTCGTCGATGGTGTTGTAGACCACTTTAACGCCTTCTTGGTGTGTTGAAAGCCTAGCTCCTGATCAGAAGGAGCTTTGTTGAATTTTTGTTTTCCTTCCCACTAGCGAAAAAGTGTTTCATCTTGATGCTTGTTGTTACGTTCAACAAGCCTCTTGACCTCGCAACGATCTTCAAGCTACTGGGTCATAGACTTGTGGATCGGACACCACATCTTGTCGTTGTCTTCCAACAATGGTCGAGGACACTTGTCGGGGTGTGGCCCCCGGCCACCTGGTGCTGCGGCAGAGACAACTGTAGGTGTGGTGGCAAGTGACTTCTTCTTGCCACTTAACTTCTTTTTCTTTTCGCCACTGCCGTTGGCAGTCACTCTGCCTTTGGAGGCAGATTAACCAGCCTCCACACCTGGTTTGGAGTGCATCTCACGACCCTCCGCAGCTCTGGCACATTTGTCAGTCAGGCTGAAGAGTTGAGTGACACTGCTAACATCCTTAGTTGCCAGCTTCTCCAGCATATTCTTGTCTCGAAATCCCTGCCAGAATGCAACAATGACAAAAGCATTGGAGATAAAAGGTATCGTGTTTCGTACCTGAGAGAACCATTGGATGAAAGATTGCAGTGACTCTCCCGACTTCTATTGTATGGCAAAAATGTCCAGCTCAGTGCCACGCCGGGTGTACGAGCTCCTAAAGTTGGCAGTGAACTGGCGACATAATTCCCCCCAACTGTAGATGAAGTCAGGGGTAAGGTCATAAACAAGGACCTAGCAATTCCTGTCAAAGCCAGTGGGAAGCAATGGGCCATGACGGCCTCACTTACTCCTGCCGCAAGTACAGCGGTGGAGTAGATTTGAAGAAATTCGATGGGTTGATTGTCCTGTCATATTTCTGGAACTTGGATGGCCTTTCCAACATGCAGCGGTTTAAGGTGAGGGCCAAACAGCCGCCTCCAACTCCCAGAGGAGAAGGGTTCTCACAAACAAGTCACCTCTTGCGACTACGCTTGATGTTGACGCGGCAATCCTGCCTCATGTACCGGCGGTCAAGCTCCGAACGATGGTCTTGAGTCGAGAGCCCCAACGCCGTATGAGTACGACAAGCCCCCAAGGGTAGAGACGTCATGTTCAAAGAGGTCAAATGTCTCCTGGGTTGCAATGCCATAGGACCAAGTTTTCCAGACAAGGTCGTATTACGGGAACGTGCCTGCCTTGCATGGGGTAGACCCTTGTTGTTGAGCACTGTGGCTACAGCTGCAATCAGATTCTCAACTTCAGCATGACGTTGTTCTAGCTTGGCCGGGGGAGCTCTCGATGCTGGAGGACATTGAAGAAGAGTTTGTGCTGCGTTAGCACGTTCTTTGGGTTGGTCGATTCTGTGACTGACGAGAAGTAACCATCCTGCTGTAAAGCGTTCACTACTGTAGTAGGTGGTGGTGGTCGTGGAACGACGTTCACCGGGACAATGTTGGTGGGCTGCTGAGCATTAACCCCCTTCCCAAATGTCAAAGTGTGCAACGACACTTCCCCCAATACTACTAAGAAATAGTCCGGTTCGTATTTAGGCAAGGAGCAAAATCAAGATCCAAGATCAAGGTGACACGAGGAGTTTACGTGGTGCAGTCCACCTGAGCGTAATACCCTACTCCATCGGGTGTTTGCGTATTGGATTGCTTTGAATGAGTGTTGATTACCTCAGCCCTCAATAGCTTGTGTTGTACTTTGGAGCGCTGTCCTTTTATAGGCCGAGGACTTGCTGTTGTAGTATGTGTCGTGGTTCGAAAGGTGGCCCCGGCTGTAACAACCGCCCGATACACGATCTACAGGTGTAAAAAAGGGGGTTAATAGTGTGATAACGTGCCTTAACGGCAGCATTACAAGTATTGATAGTCCTCTGATCGTGCATCATTAATCTGGCATTAATGATGCGTTAACCAGGTCTTGTATCGACCAGTTGATAGCCCTTGAATGTTCGCACTTTTGGAGATCCCAAAGTCTTCCCGTTGGAGACATAGATCTGGACATGTGACACGTGGTAGCTCTGGAGCTTCCCTCTGCGGGAAGGTAGGTCCGGAGCTACTATACACATGGCGGCACTAGAGCTTCCCTTGTTGGGGAGGCAGGTCCAGCACCTCGGGACACGTGGCAGCACCGAAGCCACCCTAAGGAGGGAGGCAGGTCCAACACTGCGGGACACGTGGTAGGGCCAGAGCCACCCTAAGGAGGGAGGCAGATCTGGCACTACAGGATATGTGGCAGTGCCGGGGCCACCCTAAGGAGGGAGACAGGTCTTGTACTACGGGATGCATGTTGCCTCCGGATGTCCACAACACTGGAAGGTGGAACTCAACGCGTCTTCTTCTGGTACGAAGGGATACCTGGTATGCAGGACATCGACAGCTGGTATTCCCCAATGTGTACTTTTATCAATGCTTGGTGCTTACATCACAAGTTGTGTTGAACTCCCATTGGAGCTAGTGGCGGTATATTGATTTCTTGGCGGGCTCATTGGAGTGTACTGGTGAACGTTGGGTGGATGCTCATAGTGCTTCGGTCCAGTTTCGGTCTGTTGGCGGCCAAGTCTGGTGGCTAATCTGTGTTATGGACCACAAAGAAATGATGATAAGAGCAGAATGCCCAGGACCTTGGGTTCTAGCATGGGATTTAATCTTATCTAAAAGGTAGAGGATAAAAACAATAGAAATTACAATAGAGCTATCATGGGATGTTTCAGGAAATTGATTAATGATCTTGCACTCAAAGAACTACCTTTGCATGGTCGCTTATATACTTGGTCCATTCAACAAAATAATCTTGCGCTGATCAAGTTAGATCATTTTTTGTGCTATATTGATTGGGAGGAAATGTTCCCTGGTTGTTTACTTCAAAGTGTTGCCTCTGATGATTCAGATCATTATCCATTGCTGCTTGGTCTCCAGAATAATAGGGAAGGTACACGGTGTTTTCATTTCAAAACCTTCTGGCCAAAACTAGCTGGTTTTTAGGAGGTCGTACAAACTGCCAGGAAATCAACTTAGTCACAATTGTGTCCCTCTGTAGGATCGAAGAGCACGTGAAAAGCTACCAGGGTGGTTGATGGTAGATTAAAACTTTTTTAGCGAAAGCAACAAAAACCTCTCGGCAAAAATTAATCTGATAAAGAAACCGTGTGTGTGACCGAACTAAACGTGTTACCCAATGACAAAACAGGCATAGATTGTAGATAATCAAGTCACGAAGACACGACAACAAGAATCACAAGAAAACGTTAAGTAAATCTCATGTTATGACCATAACCCTGAGCAAATGTCAATCTATTCTAATAGAGAGCAAACAGATCTGCTACGTTGCTGTAGGATCAAAGAGCACATGAAAAGCTACCAGAGAGGGTAAATGGTAGATTAAAACTTTTTCAGCGGAAGCAACAAAAAACCCTTGGTAAAAAAAATCAATCTGTTAAGAAATCGTGTGTGCTACTAATCTAAATGTGATCAATCGTGACAAAATCAGTATGGATTGTGGATAATCAAGTCACAAAGACATGACAACAAGAATCATGAAAAACCGTTGAGAAAAACTCAAGTTACAATCGAAAGATTGAAGGAAGGTCAATCTGTTATACCCGAGAAAAACCAGATCTGCAACACTGCAAAGAAACTCGTGTAGATCCAAAACCACAAATCCAATGATCGTGAAATTTTCATAGATGATACATAATAAATGTGTAAAGACAAACCAAAAATAATCACGTCAATTCGATTTGTAAAACTCGAGTTGTAATAAAACCACCGAAGCAAGGTAGTGTTGTGCAGAAACTCAATGAGAAAGACATGAAGAAAATAAGTCGAACGAACAAGGCACAAAAGTTCCTTTAAACTACGAATTTTATTGATCAAATCACAAGAGGAACAGTGCCAAATTCGTGCACCATGAGCTCCGGCCTCCCTCGCTTATATAACCAGCCCTTAGGCCAACCCAATCCTAACTAGGACTCAAATCCTACTCAGATTCAACCGAAACTTTCGATAACTGCTCAAGACTCTACCATACGCAGATAGAAGCAATCTTAAGACTTCCAAACACCTTAGAAATGTATCCCACATTCCTAAAACAACCCAACTTTATGACCCACACGAAATCCTATCATAACCAACTGAAATCTTTCCATATTTTAGTCAAACCCGACTCAGCCGCAGCCTGAGTCCATAACCTAGTCGGTTGGACCTTTCCGACCAATTCTTTACATACGCATCTCTTCATCACACCTTGGAACCATGCAGCCACGTCCATGCACTCCATGCACACGTGCGAACACCTTCCAACAATGTCCACGATAGCATCATAGGCATTGTTCTTGATTCAAACATGTTGCACGACCTCCCGATCAACTCAACCACAATTCCTCCCTAACTTGGTTTGTTGAACCTCATCTTCTCCCTAAGACTAGTTCAATGGATCTTGTCACCAGCCATGTCTTGAAGTCAAGCAACACCTGCAAATGAATAAACAACCAATACTTCCGAGCACAAGTCCTCGACTTGACTCTCGTTAGTTCCGATAACCATAACACCTTACGTGAGCACCTCACATAAGCATGTTGCAAACCATAGCAAAATGATATCAGCCATAACCACCAAAACACACAAAAAACTTAGTAAAAGAATACTAAGCAAACTTTCCATAGATGTAAAGCATGTTTGAATCAATTCAAAAGTAAAAGCAGAACCATTGCAATCAAGCATCGAACCTTACCAAAACTAACTAGATCTTGAGCCGGAGCATACCAAATCTAGTAGGACCAAGCACCGGAGCTTACAACAGCTACTCAGACCTAGCGCTGGAGCATACTAAAGCTTAGTTGGCCCTTGCCAAAGCAAGTCAGACATAGACAAAGAAGTCAGACCTAGCCAAAGTATGTCGGATCTAGACAAAGCAAGTCGGATCTTACGTCGGACCTTGCTGGAGCTACCCAAAACAAGTCGGACCTTGCACGAGCTCGAACCTAGAGTCGGACCTTGATGAAAAAGGTGTTTTGGTAGTATTCAAAACTTTTATCATCATAGCCAATGCATTCAGCACACATAGGTCTCACAATCTCCCCCTTGATGAATGCATTGGCAACACCACTTAAAATCCAAACATTGGGTTATTCACATTAAAAGTTTTGAAAAAAAAATTTCTCCCCCTATGCATATTTCTCCCTCTTTGTAAATCAGAAATAAAATGAGAAGAGAAACAAAAATTCTCCCCGGAGAAGAATCGTGCCAAAAACACTTATGAATATGTGCACTGTGTGATCAACTTCTCCCCCTTTGACAATGTATTCAGAAAGGTTCAAAAGAGAAATTTCAACTGTTATGAGCATATTGTAAAATATACATATAAAACAAAGCTCATCCAAGTAATACTATCAAGTAACTTACACTATCACAACAATGAGATACATAAAGTAGTGTAAGCCATGCTAGAGATCAAATGTAATTTTAAATTTAAGCAAGTCATGATCTCACAAACTTAACTATTTCAAGACCTGAAAGCATGACACTTGTTGCTGCAATTTTTAAGCACAAATTTTGATCATATAAAATTTGCAGGAGATTACATGCGCATCTGCCTTATTCTAATCAACCAAGTCAAGCCTATGTCATTTGACAATCAAAAGCTTAAGGACATGGTTTTAGACATACACAACTTCCTCCAAGTTCATATCTAAGTGCAATGATAAGCCATCTAAAAAGAAGAAGAGTGATGCATGCATATTCTCTTGATATTTTCTCATTTTTTTATTTTAACATAAAAACTCAACATGTGAGTTGCTTACTTGATTAATTCTTTATGATTAAAATCAATTGTGAGCATGCAACAAGTTCAAAACAGCAAGAAAGTTCGCTCATGACCAGATTTAGTGTAAGTAATTATTCCAATTACTAGTCATGGCAAAAACTACAAAATGTACACCTCCGGCCGTTGTGGCAGAGGCACCTCCTGCCATCGTGGCACAGGGAATGTCGGAGTCGGCTCCGGGAGCTCAAGGCCTAGCCTCCACTGCTGCTGAGCCGGTGGGCGGCTCCTTGAGCGACGGTGGCGCTGCTGCTTTGGGTGGCACCACAACTTATGCTCAGTCTCCGGGGGCAACATCTCGAGTACTGGTGGCCTCGCCTTCATCGCTACGGGAGGAAGAGGTCCCCGAGATGATCACCGGACAGCCTTCCTTGACTTCAGCGCATCCGAAGCGCCTCTCCGACGTCTTGGACTTGACGCGGTCTAGCATCCTTCAGGTGCAATCCAATCTCCGCCGGGCACAAGAGGCTCTTTTCGTGGAGTGGGAGAATCTGCAGGTCGAGGGCGAGCCTCCAAGGCTGAGAGGATCTTTTGGGGTCCAGGATCGCCGAGGCAAAGGTGAAGTACTAGAAGGAGAGCAAGAAGTTGGAGGTGAGGCACCGATTGGTGAGGGCCAGAGACACCCTATCCCAGAAGATTCTAGCCAACGCCAAGGTAGCCAGCGACACGGCTGATGCCCGCCTGTGCGCTCTTGAAGAAGGTCGAGAGGCCCTGAGTCGCCAAGAAGCCGTTGTTGTCAAGAGGGAGGCTATAGTCGCCGAGCAAGAGGTGACGGCCCAGGCAATGATGGCTCGGGCTGAGGCTGATCGGGACAGGCTGCAGTCCCGCCTTGAAGATCTTGAGCTCCAGGAGAGGGACTTGTCGCGGGATCGGGCGAAGCATTCAGCTGAGCCTCAAGATCTTCTCCTGCACAATCTCGACGTCCAAGCCTGGGAGTGCTCGATGGAGCACCGCGCCCGGGAGCTCGATCTGCAGGAGCGTCAACTGGCACAGTGCCCGGAAGCCGAGGGTAGGGCGGTGGTGGAGATGGTGGCAACCCATGTCCTGGTGTGCTACCAGAGCCGATAACCTGATCTGCCCCTAGAGCCAGTTTTTGAAGGTCATGTTCAAGAGCGTGAGGAGCACCAGCGGCAGAGGTCAAGAATGCTGCAAAACGTGTCGTCACGCAATTCACCAGGGACTGAGGCTGGCAGCCCGACTTTGTATCCGGGGTTCGCCCCTTTGTAAATATTCCTTAACGAATATAAATTTGTGTTTTCCATCTTGGCTTGTCTTTGTGCTTCTCAACTTTTGCTCTGAGTAATTAGTTGCATAAGGGTTTGCAGAATCTTTGCCGAGCCCGTTAGGTTTTGAGGACCAACGGTTGCACCATTGATATGGCCGAGATGTTGCCCATTGACTTCCTGCCTATGGAACCCCATTAGAGGCCCCTTGGTAGATGTGGTTAGTTGGTTGGACACATCTACCATTTTGATTTGTAGGAGGTCTTCAATGCGCCCCCAGCAAAGCATGGTAGTTGGAGTGTCGTAACGCTACCAATTGCCAGAGAAGGACGCTCCAGCGTCGCCCACCACCATCGTGGGCATGTTGACAGTAGGCCCCTTGGGAGGTGCTGAGCTGGATGCTTCAGCGTCGTCCACCATCGTCGTAGAGTCATCGATGGCAGGCCCCTAGTGTACAGGCTATCACAAGAGAACCCTGTTAGCAACAAGAGTAGTGCAAGAGAGTTTACTCACTTATTCACGCTTGGTGCTGACGTTGACTTTCTGGGACATCGACGGCAGGCCCCTTCCGAAGTGCCAGAGCAGGACTCTCTGGCATCACCCACCACTGTTGTGGAGACGTCGACGGCTGGCCCCTTGGGAGGTGTCGGAGCTGGATGCTCTGGCATCGCCCACCATCATCGTAGAGTCGTCGACGGGAAGTCCCTTGGGAGGTGCTGGAGTTGGATGCTCCAGCGTCGTCCACCATTGTCGTAGAGTCATTGATGGCAGGCCCCTTGAGAGGTGTCGGAGCTGGATGCTCCGGCATCGTCCACCATCGTCGTAGAGTCGTCGACGGCAGGCTCCTGGTAAATTTGCTATCACAAGAGAACCCTATTAGCAACGAGTGCGGGGCAAGAGAGTTTACTCAATTATCTGTGCTTGGTGCTGACGTTGACATTCTGAATCGTCGATGGCAGGTCCCTTTGGAGGTGCCGGAGCTGGGTGCTCCAGCGTCGTCCACCATCGTCATAGAGTCGTCGACGGTAGGCCCCTTGGGAGGTGCCACAGCCGGGTGCTCTTGCATCGCCCACCATCGCCGTAGAGTCGTCGACGGCAGACCCTTTGGGAGGTGCTGGAGCTGGATGCTCCGGCATCATCCATCATAATCGTAGAGTCGTTGACGGCAGGCCCATGGTGCACAGGCTATCGCAAGAGAATCCTGTTAGCAACAAGTGTGGGGCAGGAGAGTTTACTCACTTATCCGCGCTTGGTGCTGAAGTTGACGTTCTGGGACGTCGACGGCAGGCCCCTTGCGAAGTGCCAGAGCTGAACGTTGTGGCATCGCCCACCACCGTTGTGGAGAAGTCGACGGGAGGCCCCTTGGGAGGTGTCGAAGCTGTGTGCTCTAACGTCGCCCACCATCGTCGTAGAGTCATCGACGGCAGGCCCCTTAAAAGGTGCCAGGGCTGGATGCTCCGGCGTCAGCCACCATCGTTGTAGAGTCATCGATGACAGGCCCCTGGTGCACAGGCTATCGCAAGAGAACCATGTTAGCAAAAATTGTGGGGCTGGAGAGTTTACTCACTTATTCGCACTTGGTGCTGACGTTGACGTTTGGGACGTCGACGGTAGGCATCTTGCGAGGTGCCGGAGCTGGACGCTCCAATGTATCCCACCACTATCGTGGAGACGTCGACAACAGGTCCCTTGGGTGGTGTGGGAGCTGGGTGCTCCGGCGTTGCCCACCATCGTTGTGGAGTCGTCGACGACAGGCCCCTTAGGAGGTGCCGGAGCTGGATGCTCCAGAGTCGTCCACCATCGTCGTAGAGTCGTCGACGGCAGCCCCTGGTGTATAGGCTATCGCAATAGAACCTTATCCACGCTTGGTGCTGATGTTGACGTTCTGGGACGTCAACGGCAGGCCCCTTGCAAAGTCCCAGAGCTGGACGCTCCAACGTCGCCCTTACACTGTTCTACTAATCTTAATATTTGCAATAGGGGTGCCAAGGCTCCAAGGTAGTTGTGATGGTTGTGGTGCAACCTTGTTGTCGACAGCTACCAGAGGGCTATGAGCGAGCGTCCCTACTTCCTGCCCCTGTCGCCCGTCTTGCGGGTGGTATAAGTAGTGCTGGGACTTAGCTCGGCGGCTTTGACAGGGACATCGGTGCTGCCAAAGGGCTGCAGTCGGGGCGCAGCGGGTGCTCCGCGCTAACGTTAGCTCGGCGAAGGCTTACTTGATCCAGCATCCCTCGGGGTGGGTGTCAGGTCTGCTAAGAGGGCTTGGAGCCGCTCCAAGGCTTACACCGCGGCGGTGCGGTCTCCGCGGATCCTGAGGACGCCGGAGGGGGTTGGCATCTTTAGGACTAGGTATCAGTAGTTGGCTATGGCCATGAATCGGTACAGGGTCGGCCTGCCGATGATGGCATTGAAGAGGAGGCTGACATCAGCGACCTCGAAGAGGATGCTCTCCGTCCTGTAGTTGTCGGGTGTCCTGAAGGTCACCCGGAGATGGATGTTGTCGTATGTGATGATGCCCCCTAGTCCCACCCCCGAGAATGGGCTCAAGGGGGTGAGATTGGACATCGGGATCTGTAGCTGCTCAAAGGCCGCACAGCTGAGGAGGTTGAGGCTGGCCCCGCCATCTATCAAGATGTAGTGGAGCTTGACGTTGGCTATGGTGGGGGAGACTAGAAGAGGTAGGACCCCTGCCCCATCCATGTTCTTGGGGCAGTGAGAGGCGTCGAAGCTGATCAGCATCTCCTTCCCGCGGTGTTGTCGCGTCGGAGTGGGTACAGGGACTATCGAGGCCACTGCATGACGAAGAGTCTTGACCACGTTTCGGGACGCGGGATCCCAAGACCCTCCAAAGACGACATGGAGGGCCTTGCGATGCTCGTGGTCACTTCTGGTGTTAGAGTCCTCATCTCGGTGGACCTCTTTGACAACTCTCTCTTTCTTCTAGTACTCCATCTCGTTGTCGTCGACCTTGGGGTCGACCTTGTGCTTGCCTTGCCGCTGGTGGAAGGGCGCACTGTCTGGGCACTGTTGCGCCCACTCTTGGTAGCGTTCGGCACATCTCTTTATCTCCCAGCACTCGCTCGCAGTGTGATCGCAAGATTTGTGCACCAGGCAGGGCTTGACGCTTTCATCGCTGGCAGGTGGCTTACGTGGGCGCTTCTCTGGGCACGGGGGTTTGCCACCTCCGGTCGCGGCTGCTAACGCGATGGGGGACCCATGCAGCGGCTAGTTCTGGCTGCCACCCCGGTTCTTGTTCTTCTTCTTGCCGCTACCAGGGGTAGTGGCTCCTTCCCTGGTCTGGCCAACCCCGCCTTCCCCTTCGGTAGGGTGAGCGTGCCAGTCGTGGCCTTTTGCCGCCCTGGCGCACCGATTCATGATCGAGAAGAGCTCGGAGACGTCTTGCACATTGTGCGTGGCTAACTTCTCGAGCATCTTGCGGTCATGCACTCCTAGCCAGAATGCCACTATGACAGAGGCATTTGGGATGTTGGGGATGGAGTTGCGTACCTGGGAGAAACGCTGGATGAAAAACCTCAGCATCTCCTTGGGTTGTTGCCGCACGGCGTGGAGGTCGAGGTTGGTGCCAGGGAAAGTGTAGGAGCTTCCGAAGTTCACCGTAAATTGCCGGTATAGCTCATCCCAAGAGGTTATAGACCCCTCAAGCAGGTTCATCAACCACAAGCGGGCCGATCGAGTCAAGGCGACTGGAGAGTAGTTCGCTAGGATGGTCTCATCCACTTCTGTAGCAAGGAGCATCGTGGTGTGGATCTGAAGGAACTCAGCCAGGTTGACGCTCCCGTCGAACTTCTCCGACATATGTGGCTGGAACTTGTGTGGCCCGTCGCGAAGCGAAGGTGCGGAGCCAACGCTGCGCAACCCTCGATGGGTTTCATTGGAGAGGCGTACGGGGTAGCATACCCCAAGGGGGTCTGCTGTACGACGTGTGGCGCCTGGGGAACCTACGGTTGTGGCAATGGTTGTGCCATGCGTTGCTGCAATTGTACCCACTACACTAAGTACTATTGCTTCATGTCCTGCTGCATCGAGTACTGCATGGGGGGGGGGGGGGGGCTGTCGAGCTGACATACTCCTAGTCAGGTGGTGGAGGTTTTACCTGCGATGCACCTTGGACAGAGGACGCCTTGTGAACAGGGCATTGAGGGCCATATTCGGCGTCGAGGTTGCGCTGCCTCTCTCGCTGTCACTCGATGATGACTCGGTCGTCTCAGCCCTGAGGTCCTCCGTGGGGATCCGGCCAACGCTCATAGGCCTGGAGGAGCGGGGAGTTAGCGGTGCGACGGAAGATGGACAACGTTCATGACAGCGACACGGGGCACCTTCCCCTGTTGGGGGAGTTGATGGCTGCGATGACGAAGTGTTCGATGTCTTGGACCCACTACTGAGCTGCTCCCCGGGAAGCGTTCAGCAACGGTGGTTGATGGAGAAGGGCCCTGGCCACTGCTAGGGCTCTCTCTGGGCTTGAAGTCAGTGGCACCAGCGGGGCCGACTGGGTCAGGATGTGTCCCGACGTGCCATCCTGGCCAGCTGTACCTGCCGAGGGGCGTGATGGACTAGAGAGCACTGCTCGAGCGACGGATCTGATCACCAGACGTCGGCCGCGGAAACCGCCTTCCACAGGTCTGATGAACACCATGGTGTTGAGAGCGCTACCACTTTTTTGAGGGAAAAAGCCCCTACCTGGCGCGGCAAATGTCGAAGTGTTAGAGCGACACTTCCACCGGATCTGCTAAGTAGTAGCCTGCAGAGGTTCTTTATTCAGCGGGGCTTAGGCCTCAATCTAGTGTTCTAGCGGATGGAAGTATGAGAAAGTGGTTTTTATATGGTTCGGGCCGCAAGGAGCATAACACCCTACTCCACGGTGGATGGTATTGCTAGTATGTGTGTGTGTGTGTGTGTGTGATGTTCGATGTGGGATCCTTTGTAACAGTGGCGGTCCGGGCCTATTATAGATAAGGTCGGACGCCTTACAAGTGGGGTCCCGGAGCCCGACAGGTGGTCACATAGCGATCTTATCCTAATGATCTAAGGATTCTTCCGTAAGCTTGCTCTAACCATGGTATTCAAGACTCGCTGTCATGTCGCCTGCGTTGTTAGTAGCCCATGCGCCATTGCTGACATTGGCAGGGGATGTCCCGTCCATCTGTATTTGTCGCCGTAAGATACCCACTTGGCAGAGTGGGATAGGCCTATGGCGTCTTCACTATGATTGGATTGGTCGCAGCGGTACTTGACATTAGGCGTGTGCCGCGCCATGCATCTAGGGAAGTCGCGTATCTTCAATCTTTGACACGGACAAGGCGCACCGTCCTCTAAACTCCCGCGTCCCTCCGTCCAAGGCAAGTGGATGGACTATGTGATAGCTCGAGAGCTCACCTTTGCAAGGGAGGTCAGGTTTCGCCTTGCGGACCACGTTGCAGCTCAGGAGCTCACCTCTGCAGCGGAGGTCAGGTCTCGCCTTGCAGGTCATGTGGCGGCTTGGGAGCTCACCTATATGGGGACGGCTAGGCCTCGTCCTCCTGGACACCTGTCGGTGTCGGGAGCTCACTTCCGCAGTGGAGATTAGGTCCTGCCTTGCAGGACACGTGGTAGAGCAGGAGCCCACCGATTCGGGAGGTGGCCCGTATGATGTCTATGTCCACGTGGCAGCTCTGGAGTCCTGTCTCACAGGGAGGAGGCGTCCTTACCAGCTGGACACATGGTTACCTTGGGGCTATTCTCCGAAAGGGGGTGCCGAGCTTCTCCATCAGGTTTCTTGCGTATATCCTGGACCTCCCATCTGTGACTGATGGGTTCGGGTCTCTTGAACACGTGGCGCCCTAGGACACCGCCTCTGTTGGGAGGCGAGGTACCTAGGCGGCTCTAGCCTGGGCGCGAAGGTACCCGGTATGTCAGGTACCGATAGGGCACAAAGACGTATACTGAATTGAATGTCTGGTCTTGATTCCATGAGGTACAAAAGTGATCCGATCATGCTTCTATATCTTTTTGATCCACGGGTTCACCATCTTCATCATGTTCAAGTGTCATTGTTGTACCCATAGGTGTCCAAATAGGCTTGCTTTTGTCCATTTTGAAGCCCTTAGGAAGGTCTCCTGTATACTTTGTTTGATGCACAAAGGTATCTTCCTTGGTTTGCCTAATTTGTAGCCCAAAAAAGTATTTGAGTTCTCCCATAATACTCATCTCAAATTATGAACCCATCATAGCTGAAAACTTGGACACAAGATCATGAGAAGCACAACCAAAGATAATATCATTCACATACACTTTAACGAATAATGAGTCATTGCCATGCTCAAGAACAAAAAGAGTTTTATCAACCTTGCCCATGGTAAACCCTTTCTCAAGTAAGAATGTTTTTAACCTATCATACCATGCTCTAGGGACTTGTTTGAGACCATACAAGGCTTTGGACAGTTTGTAAACATGATTAGGAAAATCTGGATTTTCAAAACCCGGTGGTTGCTTGACATAAACCTCCTCATCTATGTAGCCATTAAGAAAAGCACTTTTAACATCCATTTGATATAGCTTAAAACCTTTTAATGCAGCAAAATCTAACAAAATTCTTATGGCTTCTAATCTAGCATCAGGAGCAAAAGTTTCATCAAAATCTAGATGTTCGATTTATGTGAAACCTTGAGCAACCAACCTAGCCTTATTCCTAACCACAACTCCATCCTCACTTTGTTGATTTTTAAACACCCATTTAGTTCCAATTAAGGTGTGACCTTGAGGTGGAGGTACAAGTTTCCAAACATTACTTCTTTCAGAATTTTCTAACACTTCTTGCATGGCAATAATCCAAGATTCATTAGTGAGTGCGTGTGATATATCTTTGGGTTCAAAAGAAGCAACAAAAGTAGAATGAGCATGAGAGTTTGGATCGCAAAACCTGGACCGTGTGACTCGTTCGTGCAAGCTTCCAATAATTTGTTGTGGAGGATGACTTTTGAGAACTGGAGGGTAGTGGACACTTCACAAGCTCCTTGTTCTTCAAGTTCATCACAAATCGAATAACTTGTGGCTTGAGGACGATTAGTACTAGTTGTCGTAGTTGTGGTGCAAAATCAACTAAGGTTTTGTTCTTTCTCTCTACGACACCATTTTGTTGAGGTATATAGGGTGAAGAAAATTTATGATCTATTCCTTTTTCAACACAAAAGTGATCAAAAGATTGTTTTTTAAATTCAGTTCCATGATCACTTCTAATTGCTTTCAAAGATCCTGGGTGATTAATTGATAATCTAAGAAATAAAGTTCTAAAGTGACTAAAAGCTTCATTCTTAGATGCCACAAAGTAAACCCAAGAGTATCTAGTATAATAATCAATAATCACATGAACATACGATTTACCTCTGGAGGATTTATCACGTGAAGGTCCTACGGTGTCAAGATGCAAAAGTCGACTCGGTTCAGTTGTCATTGTCATTGTGGCAGGAGCATGTGAACCTGCAACCATCTTAGCATGTCTACAAGAAGTGCACACAATTTCTTTGTCCCCTTTCGGCTTAGGTAGCCCACGTATGCGATCAAGAGCACTAACACACATGAGATGATCAAAGCCTACGTGACCAAGTCTACGATGCCAAAAATATAAGTCTTTGGAATCATTAGCAACTAGACACCTATGCTTAGAAGAAGACATGTAAAAATCAGCTTTAAAAACTCTTCAAAACCGAGACATATTAAAAATAAGCTAATTATTTGAACCTACAACTTTGCATCAATTTTTATAGAAAATAATCTACAGATTTTCATCTAGCAATTGTGAAACGGAAAGCAAGTTGTATTTCAAATTTTTTACAAGTGCCACATCCTTCAAAGTATAGTGATCATTTACTATAACCAAACCCTTAGCAATTATAGGAGTTGAAGAATTATCGGCAAAAGTAACATTCTCTACATGTGACACAAAAGAGAGGGATGAGAACCATTCTTTGTTTCCAGTCATGTGGCTTGAGAAACCTGAATCCACAATCCAAATGTTATTCTCCCTCAAGCGTGTGACCTACATAGAAGCACAATATGTCAATGACTCAATATTGGGGTTAGTCAAAAGGCATTTAAGAATCTATTACTGAGTCACACGATGTCCAACAGGAACAACACGCGAACGCTGAGATAAAACATCAGGTTTATGAGCCAAAGTTTGAGAATTTTGGTACCCAACTACTGACCTAAGAGATGTTACATGTGTAGCACGGAAAACATTAGGTTTGGGAGCAAACATTGCATGTTTTCGACTCATTACAGCAAGTCGCATTTTCCTATCATTCAGTTTAGCATGTGCAGAAAATTTTGCATGAAGGTTATGAGATCTAGCAATCATTCTTTCCTTTTTCTATTGTTTAGCTAGTTTATAACAAAAATCTATGACATGAGAATCTCTACCACAGTAGGTACAATGAAATTTAACTTTGTGTTCATGTCTAGATGAGCAAGCAACATTTCTATTTGAAATCGAATGAGACAACACTCCTGCAGAATTGAAAACCACTTCTTTTTGTTTAGGAACTGTTTGAATCAAACCACTTCCTAATGACTTTTTAGGTGGATGTGCCTTAGCATGACTTGGAATCATTGCAAGACTTCGAAGAATTCAGCAGCAAGTTTAGGTTCTTATTCCCATTACAAAACCGATCTAATGTCCTATGCATGTTATCAAGTTTATTTGACAGATAAAGGCAATATTCACATGAAGTATTTCTTTTTAATTTGCAATTTGAACAATATTTAACTTCATGAGAACGTAAAGCTTTGTTCAGTATGGGAATTTCATTCATAACATCTTGTAATTTCTTATCAAGATCATCACAAGTAGAACAATGCAAATCAATTGTAGAACAGCAAGCATCTTTCAAGTTTTTATTATTAAGTGCAGCAAGCTCTCTGTTCTTTTCAATTTCTAACTCAAGTTTATCAAGTGTGGAGGTGTACGCACTTCTTAGAGAGGACAATTGTTCACATATTAAATCACATGAGGAACAAGAATCATCACTAGGAATCAAAGATTTCAAATGATTAATTTCAGATTCTAGTGACTCAATTTTAACAGCATTGTCCCTAAGATTTTTGTCCTTTTTCTTAACTATAACAGTGGCACAAGAAATAGCATCACACATTTCTTCGCAAGTAGGACATACCTCTTCATTGTCGCTGTTGTGTTCTGCCTCCTCCATACTTGATCTTGACTTGCCCGCCATGAAGCACAAGTTTGTCAAATCATCTTCATCTTCATCACTTCCAATGTCCACATCGCTCGAGCTAAGTTCTTGAAGTGCAGAGATAAATCTATTCACCAATTGGCGTCCTTTGAAACCCTTCTTTTTCTTGTTGTTGTTTGTAGAGAAGTGTTTCATCCTTGTTTGCTTTTCATCAACGGAAGTAGTACCTAAAAATTTAGGGCAATCCATGCAAAAATGTCATGTCTTACCGCATTCGAAGCATCATTGAGGTCTGGCACTTCCTCTCCTTCTAGTTCTCACATTTTGCAATGCTCTTGAGAACCGAGTAGACATAAGTGCAAGTTCTTCCTCTAAAAACCCTTCAATCTGTTCAAGGGTTAGAGAGTACAGCTAAGCAAGTGTTCCTCACGATGAAGATTGGTCGGAGCTAGGCATGTCACGTTGAGAAACAAATGCAAGAGACTTGTTGGGGTTCTTACGTGAGATTATGTCAATTTCATGAGTTTTCAATTTATTATATAGAACATATAAAGTAAGTGTACTCATGATATTAGATTCACGAATAGATGTGACATTCATATCCCAAATTTACATGTCTAAAGCGCTTAGTAATTGCCTAGCATTTTCAGCATCTAAAAAATTAGCATTGATGCTACGCAAGTTGCTGGGAATTTTATTAAAACAAGCAAAGAGATCGTCGATGGACTCACCTGGTTGCATCTCAAAGTGCATGTACTCTTTTTTGAACATTTCTTGCCTTACCTCCTTCATCGTGTTGGATCCTTCATGGTAGTCGCATAGTGCTTTCCACACATCATATGCAGATCGGAGGTGAGGAACACGATTGAAGTCACTTTGAGTTAATCGTTGTATGATCAAGTTGCGATCCTTGTTGTTGTTGTCGACATCTCTCATGTTTGTAGCCGTGACTTGATCGTTTTGCGGCATGTCTTAAGGCTTGTACACTTTTTCCCATATTGCAAAGCCTTGTACCTAGATGAAAGCTAACATACGTGCTTTCCAAACCTAAAAATCAATACCACTAAAGACACAAGGTTTTGTGGAGTATTTCTCCATGATAATTAGTCAAAAGCATGTGCAAATCACAAAGATTAGAGCAACGTGATTAGGTGACAAATCACTAGCTAGCCGCCTTGTGTGAACTCCCGCATCGCCAGCCCTAGATTAGGTGACAAACCTTTGTGTCACTCATCCTTGAATCATCACACACCACCCCATTAGTTGCTGTGCAAATTCCTGATCAGTTTCATATCCGATTGCGAGTTCTATTCTCAAACTGAGTTGGAATCAACATCCAAAAATCGTAACTCGGACAGCCTACCATAAAACGGCCATAACTTTCACATACGAACTCGAAATCGGGCGATTTTTTTTTCAAATTCATCTACGAAAAATTATGCATCTAATTTTCTGCCATGTAGCCACGTTCGGCAAAATTAGATTGCCCAAATTCCCCTCAGAAGATAGTATCCGTCCTCCGAAGTTTCAGCACGAATTTTAAAGAATCTTCTTGATTTTCTATAGGACGCATATTACATCCAATTGAGCTGCAAATTTGTGTGCTTCATATCTTCGTGCTCCTGAGTAAAGAAATATCAAAAAAATATTACAAAAAAGAAAAAAATAGTGAAGAGCATGCATATTAAAGCAATTGCCCTATACTATTTGTGTTGTGATTGTTAGTTATATCATTTTGTCTTCCTTTTGCCTTGCTACTTCCTTGTGTTGTGCTAGGCCCTAGAGCACTGGGTTGACCAGCAACGGTTTCCTACATTGAATACTTATTTAACTTTGTTTACCTGTTAACAATTCTCTATTTATTAGCCACAATTTTTTGTCATCCAAGCTCCACCTTTCTCTTGAGCATAACAGGTACCTTTGCAATCACCCCACGCTTCATTGGTTCATCTCACCATCCACACCACCTGCTGTGTCGGTAAGAACACTTGTAAGAGCGTGATAAGGCGTTTGAGCGAGAGAGATTGTTTTTCTTCCACCTTTCACATTGTCACTCTAGTTGATAGGGATAACATAATTTTGTTGTCTTTGGTTTCCTACTAACAATGGCAGGAGAAGACAATGATGACGAATGTGTTCAACATGCTGAGTTGCGTGATATGATGAAGGTCATGACAGATATGTTCGCCAAATACAATGCAACAACGGAGGAGTCATAGGCGAACTTGACTCGCCAACTCGATGACCTTGCTCTTCGGATGAATACTTTTGAGGCTCGGTTGCCTCTCGCTAGATGACATGAAGACAATGCTTATGATGATATGAAAGATCACAACAATAAGCCAAGACTACAACTTTATCATCGAGGTATGGGAGGTAATAATCATCATAACAATTATAATCGTCCTCCTGATGATCCTTTTGCTAAAGTGAAATTTACCATACCCCCTTTTTCTGGTGCTTATGATGCTGAGGCTTATCTTGATTGGGAGACGACAGTAGAGCAAAAATTTAATGCCCATCTTGTTCCTGAACAACATAGAGTTCGTTAAGCCACTAGTGAGTTTAAGGACTTTGCTATCATATGATGGAATGAACTTGTTAAAACTAGAACTGATCCTCCAACATGGGACAGATTAAATGATAATATGCGTGTTCGATTTGTTCCTCCATCTTTTCAGCCGGACCTTTGCAAAAAATTGCAGCGCTTAGACCAAGGTAACATGTCCGTAGAGGAGTATTATCAAGAGTTACAAAAGGGTATGCTGCGTTGTGGGGTAATGGAGGACATGGATGATAAAATATCTCATTTTTATGAGGGGTTGAGGCGTGAAATTCAGAACATTGTTGATTACAAGGAATATGATACTGTTAACAGATTGTTTCAGCTTGCTATGTTGGCAGAAAAAGAATTGAAAAAGAATTGCAGGCGACAACAACAGCAACAACGCTTGAGGAGCAACTTCACGCCGCATTCGACGTCTACACCATCCAAAACAGCACCATCTTTGACCCCCCCCCCCCCCCCCCCCCCCCCGTGCAGCGACTACACCATCCAATGGCGGTCAACGAACTATACCTGCTGCTCCACCTTCTCGCGTGTCGGAAGGCAGCAAGGCGACATCATTCAAGCCTTCATTGTCCACTCCTTCTACGGGTCGTACTTCCGAAATTAAGTGTCACTGCTGCCAGGGACTTGGTCATATGATGAGTGATTGCCTGAGCAAACGAGCATACATAGCACGCGACGATGGCGGGTATGATAGTACTTCAGATGTTGAAGATGAATATTCTCTTGCTACTGACTTTACAGATCCAAATGATGAACACACCGAAGAATAGGTATTTGGTACAGTGGCGACGGAGAACTATAGGAGCATCATTGTGCAGCGTGCCTTGAGCTCCAAAGTGGAGACCGACGACAAGCTACAACGACACAATCTCTTCCACATGTTTCTCGTCCTCAAGGACTGCCTTGTACACACTATAATTGATGGAGGTAGCTGCAATAACTTGGTGAACACGGACGTTGTCAAAAAACTTGGTTTGACAACAAGAGCACACCTTCATCCATACCACATTCAATGGTTAAACAACAGCGGTAAGGCTCGGGTAATACAAACAGCGAGAATACATTTTTCAATTGGTTCTTACCATGATTTTGCTGATTTTGATGTCGTTCCTATGGATGCTTGTTCCCTTTTATTGGGTCGGCCTTGGGAATTTGATACAGATGCTATTCATCATGGTAGAACTAATAAATATACTCTCATGCATAAGGGAAAGAAAATCACTTTGCTCCCCATGACTCCTGCTGAAATTGTGCATTTTGAGAAGAGTAAAATTTGTGATGGCAAAGCAACAAAACTAGAATTTGAAAAACAGCGAGTCATTAATTAAAATCATCATCGTTGCTCGCAACTAAATTTGACCTTGCTGATTTATTTGATGCTAAGGGGATGTGCTATGCTTTAGTATGCAAAGAAGCCATGTTCTCACTTCATGAATTGTCTATTGCATTGCCCCTTGCTGTTGCTAACCTTTTGCAGGAGTTTGAGGATGTGCTTCCCTCCGAGATACCCCCTGGATTACCACCGATGAGAGGCATTGAACACAAGATTGATTTGATTCCAGGAGCAAGTTTGCCATATCGTGCTGCATACAGGGCGAATCCAGAGGAAACTAAGGAAATTCAGCGACAAGTCCAAGATCTTTTGGACCGCGGGTACATTCGTGAAAGCCTTAGCCCTTGTTCCGTTTCTGTTCTTTTGGTTCCTAAGAAAGATGGTAGTTGGCGCATGTGTGTTGATTGTCGAGCGATTAATAACATCACCATTCGATATATTTATCCTATTCCTCGCTTAGATGACATGCTTGATGAATTGAGTGGTGCTATCATCTTCACAAAAATTGACTTGCGTAGTGGTTATCACCAAATCAGAATGGTACCAGGAGATGAATGGAAAACTGCTTAAAACCAAGTTTGGACTTTATGAGTGGTTAGTCAGCCTTTTGGTTTAACTAATGCACCCAGCACATTTATGCGTTTAATGAACGAGGTTTTACATGCTTTCATTGGACAATTTGTGGTGGTTTACTTCGATGATATCCTCATTTACAGCAAGTCCTATGATGAACATCTTGATCATTTACGTGCTGTTTTTTCTGTTTTGAGAGATGCACGTTTGTTTGGTAACCTCGAAAAGTGTCTTTTGCACCAATCGAGTCTCGTTTCTTGGATATGTCGTTTTCTTGCAGGGAATTGAGATGGATGAGGCAAAAATTGAAGCAATCACTAGCGGGCCAGTCCCAACAACCGTCACGCAGGTTCATAGTTTTCTTGGTCTTGCAAGTTTTTATCGTTGTTTTGTGCGGGGTTTCAGCACCATTGCAGCACCTCTACATGAGCTGACAAAGAAGGGAGTGCCGTGTCAATGGGGCGAACAGCAGCAACAAGCTTTTGATGCTCTCAAATCGAAGCTTACACAAGCACCATTGCTACAACTTCTAGATTTTGAGAAGACCTTTGAGCTAGAATGCGATGCAAGCGGCATTGGTATTGGAGGCGTTCTCATACAAGGAGGTAAACCCGTTGCTTTCTTTAGTGAAAAACTTCATGGTACTTCTCTTAATTATTCCACTTATGATAAGGAATTGTATGCCTTAGTGCGAGTATTACAAACTTGGCAACATTATCTTTGGTCTAAGGAGTTTGTCATACATTCCAATCAAGAATAATTGAAGTA
This sequence comes from Tuctoria greenei, assembly GCA_036927565.1. Classification (NCBI taxonomy): domain Eukaryota; kingdom Viridiplantae; phylum Streptophyta; class Magnoliopsida; order Poales; family Poaceae; genus Tuctoria; species Tuctoria greenei. The sequence goes on from JAYESD010000003.1 coordinate 112,186,079, forward strand.
TCTTAAGTGTCAAACCAATCTGAATAAATGACATGCTAAATGGATTGAGTTCATAGAGTCGTTTCCATAAATCATTAAGCATAAGAAAGGGAAGGAAAATGTCATTGCCGATGCATTATCTAGGTGTCATACCATGCTGTCCCAACTTGATCATAAAATCTTTGGTTTGGAAACAATGAAAGCATTATATCCTACTGATTTGGACTTCAAAGATGCATTTGAAAATTGTAGAGAAGGAAGAACTTGGAATAAATATGTGATGCGAGAGGGTCTCCTCTATCGTGCTAACAAGCTATGCGTTCCAGCTAGCTCTGTTCTTCTATTACTTTTTGCAGGAAGCACATGGAGGAGGTTTGATGGGACCTTTTGGAGTGAAGAAAACTGAAGACGTGCTGTCCACACACTTCTTTTGGCCAAAGATGAGGCGTGATGTCGAGTGCTACATGTCACGATGCACTACTTGCAATAAAGCTAAGTCTCGCCTTAACCCACATGGTCTTTATATGCCTCTTCCTGTTCCTAGTGTACCTTGGGTGGATATTTCTATGGACTTTGTTTTAGGATTGCCTAGGACTAAGAGGGGAAGAGATAGTATTTTTGTAGTTGTTGATCATTTCTCTAAAATGGCACACTTTATACCTTGTCATAAGAATGATAATGCCTCACACATTGCTGATTTATTTATGACGGAAATTGTTCGTTTACATGGTGTGCCAAATACATTGTTTCTGATCGTGATGCAAAATTTTTAATACATTTTTGGGGAACCTTGTGGTATAAATTGGGAACCAAGTTTCTGTTTTCAACTACATGTTACCCACAAACGGATGGACAAACCGATGTAGTTAATCGTACTTAATCTACTATGTTGCGGGCTGTCTTGAAAACAAATTTGAAGTTGTGGGAGGAGTGTTTACCACATATAGAATTTGCATACAACAGATCCGTTCACTCCACAACAAAGGTAAGTGCATTCCAGGTAGTGTATGGTTTCAATCCCCGTGCTCCTATTGATTTACTACCTTTGCCTCCTTCTGAAACTATAAATTTGGATGCTACACAACGATCTGAATTCATTATTAAGATGCTTGAAACTACAAAGAAAAATATTGAAATGATGAATGAGAACTATAGGATTGCAGGTAGTAAAGGTAGAAAAGAAATAAAACTTGAACCGGGTGATTTGGTGTGGTTACATTTGAGAAAAAGAGTGATTCCCCGACTTGAGAAAATCTAAACTTATGCCACGAGCTGCTGGTCCTTTTAAGATTGTTGAAAAGATTAATGATAATGCATATAAGCTTGAATTGCCTTCCGGTTTTGGGGTTAGTCCTACATTTAACATTTCAGATTTGCGACCGTACTTGGGAGAAGAAGATGAACTAGAGTCGAGGACGACTCCGATTCAAGAGGAGGAGGAGGATGAGGACATCACAACAGCGTAGACACACATTGAAATGCAAGGACCAATCACAAGAGCACGAGCACGGTTAATAAATCAGCAGGTGGATTCGCTCTTAACTTCTTTTGCATGTGAGTTTGAGAATAGATTGCTATGTGATGATTTAATTGTCATTAGGAATAATGAAGAAGATCAACAAGTGAAGGAAAGAGACCTTGGGAGCATGGAGAACCAGCTGGGACGTCCACAAGTTGATGGAAGCAGTTTACAACTCAGACTCGAGTTCAACTCGGAGTTCAGGAGCAGTCCACCTTAAAATGGACGCCCAGGAACGGACTCCGTTGTCGACATTCCACATATGCACGGAAAGAGGAGAAGATTATCTTTCCAATGGATCTGGTCCTACCACAAAATTACTCCAGGGAAATTTGGAATCCTCAAAACAAATCGAGTCCAGATTCCTGTCCGGTGCTGCGCCACCGAGTTGTGCCTTTGGGCCTTGTATCCCGTACGAGTCAATTAGGGACGCATCTAATCGTGTTTTGGTCAAACCCTAGCCTTTGAATACTGCAGCCACTGGTGATATTCGGTGGGTTTTGCTTATATCAATAATATCACCATTCTACGGTTTGTGAGACCCCAACTTCGCGATTTCAGATTGTGTCTTCGACGTTCTTGCTCGTGTTCTTGGTTGCACTTGCAGGGATTAGCCTTTTTGGCAAGGTCAAGCGTGTGCAGCACGGTTGATAACCAATAGAGCTATGGTGTAGTGATTGCAGGGATACTCGAACCGCTCGAGTGCTGCGGATCATCAACGTCGAGTTCTCCACCCCAATCGACTTACTTTTCAGAAGATCGGGCCTAAACCTACTCATTACCGTGTGTGTGACCAAACTAGATGTGTTAGACTATGAAAAAACAGGTATAGATTGCAGAGAATCAATTCACTAAGACAGGACAAAAAGAATCACAAGAAAACATCGAGTAAAACTCAAGGTATGACCAAAACTCTAAGCAAAGTTCAATCTATTCTAACAGAGAGCAAACAAATCTGCTATGCTGCATAGAAACTTGTGCAACTCAAAAACCACAAATCCAATGACTGAAATTTTCACAATGCTAGTGTATTGAGTTTTGAAGACAACACAAAAGAATAATTACGTCAATTGGATCTGTAAAACGTGAGTTATGATAAAAACAACGAAGAATGGTTGGGCAGCGCAGAACTCGACGAGAAACACTTGACGAAAACGAGTTGTACAAACAGGGAACAAAAGCTCCTCTAAACTACAAATTTTATTGATCAAAACACAAGGGGAACAACCCCAAAGTCGCGCCCCATGATATCTAGCCTCCCTTGCTTACATAACCAGCCCTAAGGCCAACCCAATCCTAACTAAGACTCCTAATCCTACTCAGTTTCAAATGAAACTTTCTATAACTGCTCAAGACTCCTCCATACATAGATAGAAGCAGTATTAAGGCTTCCAAACACCTTAGGAATGTCCCAAACATTCTTAAAACAAACTAACTTCATGACCCACACAAAATCTAACCAAAACCAACTCTAAACTTTCCATAAACAAACCATAACTGCCTCAGCTGCAGCCTGAGGCATAATCCAGCAAGTTGGACCTTTGTGGCCACATCTTCACGACTATATCTCTTCACCACGTCTTGGAATAATGTTGCCACATCCATGGACCCCTTGCACACATGCACACACTTTCCAACAACGTTCACAATACCTTCATATGCATTGTTCCTGACTCAAACATGTTGTGTGACCTCCCGATCAACTCAACCACAATTTCTCTCGAACTTGGTTGTTGAACCTCATCTTCTCCCTAAGACTAGTTCAATGGATCTCGTCACCAGCCATGTCTTGACCTCAAGAAACACCGGCACATGAAAAAATTACCAATTCTTCCAAGCACAAGTTCTCGACTTGACTCACATTAGTAAGAAAACCACAACACCTTATGTGAGCACCTCACACAAGCATGTTCTAAACATAGCAAGATAATATCCACCATAATCGTCCATAAAACATCAAAAACTTAGTCCAAAAGTACTAAGCAAACTTTCTCAGATGTGCAAAGCAAGTTTGAAACTTTGCAAATGAAAAACATAGCAGTCGTACGAATATTTCAGCAAATATAACGTTCGGACAGTCCAAAACAGCAGCCATGCATTATACACTCCAAAGCAAGTTCTCGAATTTTTGGACAATCCTAAGTGGGTTTATCAGATATACTCAAAACTTTACATGTAAACACTCACTTTTAACATTAATGCCAATGTATTCAACACGTAGGTACACTGAATTTGAAATTTGAATTGTTGGCCAAAAGACTGCAGAGCTAGAGTCAAAAAAATGTCGGGAATATTAATTGTCAATTATTTCTGGCTCGTGACATTCTACATCAACTAGAAATTGCTCAGGATGGGCGCAATCTTACAATAATGGAAACAAGGTTGAAGAATAAGCTCAAGAAGCAGAGTCTTGTGCTTGCTTCTTTCAAAAGGACTATAGCTCGAGTTAGATATAAAATGAATTAATTACGAGAGGGAGATGCAAAAACTAAGCTTTTTCATTCTCATGCGAGACTCAGGAAGAGAAAAAATTTATTACCAAGCTTATCTCCAATGATCAAGTTTACACAAGCTATGAGGATAAAGCCCACATACTGGAAGATTTCTATGTAAATCTGATTGGACAAGCACAGATCGGCAGTACACTATTGACTTAAACTTGTTGGGAATAAAAGCATTTGACTTGACTGCTCTGGATTTTCCCTTCTCGGAGGAAGAGGTATGGAATACAGTCAAGCAATTACAATCTGACAAAGCTCCAGGACTGGACGGCTTTACTGGTAAATTTTATAAGTCATGCTTGAGCATTGTTAAGGTGGATGTAACGGCGGCTATTGCAGTAGTATGGAGCATAAAGTTAATGAATTTTGTAGCTCTAAACAGTGCTTATATTACTCTATTGCCTAAGCATGAAGAAGCTGATAACGCCAGCGATTGTAGGCCAATTAGTTTGGTGCACTGTTTTGCGAAATTAGTCACTAAACTATTGTTTACAGGTTGGCAGGAAAACTACACCAAATTAGTCATTAAAGGTTGTTTTATTCAGGACAATTTCATATTGGTGCAGCAAACAGCAAGATTTTACACGAAAAAACAGCCTCATATCTTACTCAAGCTTGACATTTCAAAGGCTTATGACTCTGTATCGATCTTGGCCTTTCCTCATACTAGTGCTGCAGCATCTAGGCTTTGGTCCAATATGGAAAGACATGATCAGTGGACTTCTCTCCACATCAACCACTCAGATTTTGTTGAATGGTGTCCCCGGAGAGAGGATTGAATACCGCAGAGGATTACGACAGGGAGCCCCCTTTCTCCCATGTTGTTTATCCTAGTAATAGATGTACTTGGTTATTTGGTTGATAGAGCAGAGGAAGCAGGATTGTTACAGCCAGTATACCCAAGAGCAATCAAACATCAAATATTCCACTATGCTGATGATGTGGTTTTGTTTCTACGACCTCAAGCCATTGATATCACCACTATTCTTGAAATCATACAAATTTTTGGTGAAGCATCAGGGCTGAAATCTAATATGCAAAAGAGTAGTGTATATTCAATTCAATGTGTTGATGATTATCCTAATATGCTACATCAGCTTCTTCCTTGTGGGATCTCTAAATTTCCTTGCCGATATTTGGGGCTGCCACTCTCATTGCAATCGTTAACCAAGCAACAAATACAGCCGATCATTGACCGAATTGCTGATCAGCTGCCAGGCTGGAAAGCATATCTAATGACACGTGCCGATCAAAGAGTGGAAGTTCAATATGTTCGCACAACCATGGTAATTTACATGGTGATGGCAATATATCTCCCAAGCTGGGCAGTCAAGGCAATTGATAAAATCCATCATGCATTTTTATGGAGAGGATGACAGGATGTCAAAGGGGGGTATTGTCTGGTTGCATGGGGCAAGGTATGCCGTCCTCTTAATTTGGGGGGACTTGGTATTGCAGATCTTATGACTCTCAGTTGGGCTTTGAGGATGAGATGGTTATGGTTGCAAAAGACAGAACCAAACCGTCCGGGCTGCATTACATGTTCAAGTGCCGCATCACGTTCGTGCGTTCTTCTCACCTGCTATGATGACGCAGATCGGAAGCGGTGCTACCACCCGATTCTGGCAGAACAGGCGGTTGTATGGTCATCGGATTGAGGACCTTGCACCACTAATTTAGGCCATAGTTCCCAAGAGGAGAATAAAACCAAAAACAGTTCAGGAAGCACTCTCCAATGGAACGTGGATAAATGATATTAGAGGAGCAACAACACTTGGCGAGCTGGTGGATTTTCTAAGGTTGTAGGATATTCGATCCGAGTTCCAGCTATGACCTGAAGTGGAGGATATTCATATTTGGAGGTTCTCGGAAAGTGGTCGTTATTCCACAAAATCAGCATATCAAAGCCCTTTCATTGTATCAACACAGTTTGGTTCCTGGGAACGAATCTGGCAGTCATGGACACCGCCCAAGTGTCAATTTTTTTCTCTGGTTGGTAGCTCAGAAGACGTGTTGGACTGCCGATCGTTTGTCAAAGAGGGGCTTAGGTCATCCGGAAAAATGCCCTCTTTGTGATCAGGAAGATGACACTATCAATCACTTATTGGTATCCTGTATCTTTGCTAGACAATTTAGGTATTACTTTTTTGCCCAGGTTGGCCTTCAAGCCCTATCTCTGCAGCCTACAGAGGTCGCCTTTGATGATTGGTGGCAAATATCATATAATACAGTCAGCAGCATGGCAAGGCGTGGTGTTAATTCTATCATCATGTTGGGAGCCTGGACTATTTGGAATCATCATAATTGTTGTGTTTTTTTATGGCTCTACCCCTAATGTAGCGGAGGCTTTAACTTTTGCTGGTGATGAGCGCTGCCTTTGGGAGATGGCAGGAGCCCGTGGATTATCATACTCAACTAGTTTTGTAACTGCTTACTAGGTCACTCGTTTCATATTCTCTTGCGTCGACTGCGTTTATGAGTGGTCATTGGTTGTACGGTGTATTGTACAGTATATTTTTCTTCTTCATAATATAATGATACGCAACTCTCCCGCGTGTTCGAGAGAAAAAATAAGTAGTAACAACTGGAACGGGGTGGAACCTGTTGTATGGTTAAGCAACTTGTTGAAGCAGTTGATAGAAGAACTAAAGTTATGATTCTAAGCAACTTCACCTGCTATTATAAAACTGAAGTAAGGATGTACTAATAGTGAACATTTACTTACTGCAGTTTAAACCCAAGTCTTAAATTCATAGCATGTAGAGTTCCATGCTCTTAGGCGAGACGGTTAAGTCTTTCTGAGCCTTGTGCTCACGGTTGCATTTATACGAGTTTTGCAGGCATAGATATGAAGTGTTTCTAGGCTTTGCCTCTTCACGATATATAACCATATGGAAGCATGGACGCCACTGCTATCTCCTCTGATGCTAGACTGTAGTATCCGCAGGATGGATACGACCGCTACTGCTATAGAGTAGGTTCAAGAGAGTTGTATGAATATTTCCATTGATGTAAGCATTTTTGTGTAAAACTCTGAGAAATATTGTAATTTGCTCACTTATGTTATGTGTTCTTTTCTGTGTTGTGTTGTTTGGTGTCACATCGCATGACACCACCCAATGTGATTCTTGGTTTTTTGGGATTCTGGTCCTCACAGATGAAAACTCATGTAGATGATGTGAATTTTGTAAAAGAGGTGTTGAATGTGGGTGCTGCGTACGAAGCCGACAGAGGTCTACCGCATGGGAGGTATGTGTAAAGATATTGATTGTTTTATAGGTTAATGACTATCGATTCATAATACTTTTATTTTTTGTAGACATGGATTGGGCGACAGGTATGTGGAGCACGAGGCTTATGCTAGACAATGGTTCTCTAGTGCTAGTTCAAGTCGGTCCCGGTCTACCGCGGTGACAGAGGAATTCGGAGAAGAATTGTGATGTATCCATGAGGAGATGCAACAGATACAATATTTGTTTATGGTACAAGTAATATGTAATTTTAACAATTGAACAATTTATTCAATTTCAATATGGTTCTACTTAATATCTCACAAATAATTTACTTCATGCAGTTCTTGGCTCAAGGTTATTTAACAACTTCAGGGATTCATGTCGATGTTGGTCGTAAATCATTCTGGATGGCAACCTTCTAATGGTGTTCTCCCACTTATGCCCTTTGGTTCTGGACAGACTCAATCATCATCACCTCCAGCCAAAGTGGTATGACTTGTAAATTAGTAGCTCTCATGAAAACACAGTTTAATTAGAACAATACTTGACTTTTAATCGAATTCATAGTTGGTAATACCTTTGAGAAAAATATATATGAGCATGATAATTTTAGACATAGACCAGTTACATATGTGAGCTTTGTAACACATAAGTCAGTTAGCAAATTTTAGATAGATTGAGACATGTGAATTATAAGTGTGAATGCAAAGTTGAACTTGTATTTATTTCTCGCAGGGTTCCCGTCATGGAACATCCGAAACTTGCGATGTTTTTCTCAATTTAAACGGCAGAGGTGCGATTGGTGGTGGTTCAAATAACAATATGCAGATGGATTGATCTTTGCAATGTTGTAAACATTGTGTTTTCATTCGGACTTTGAAAATTTGAATTTGAATGAGCATGGAGAACTTTTGGACATTAGAACTTGTCATTTACACTCAAGTTTGCTGAAATTTGCTTGTTTATGAAATTGTTGTTTGTGTTTGTGCTAAATATATGAATGTTGTATGGATTTGTATGAACTGGAGGCTTCCCAGCAAGAGAGGGAGGGAAAAACATCCACAGTTAAAAAAATGGACTAGAGACGTCAGTTATGGCTCTGGCCGACAGCTACAACAAACTAAGGGCATCGGGATTCCCACTATGCCAACGGTCATAAAGGCATAAAGGCATCCGGTACATGATATGGCCGAAGGCTTTAAAAGTTTAAAGATGTCAGGGGCGAGATCAAGCTGACGATTATAAGGCATTAAAGTTGTCGGGTCGAAAGGCCGATAGCTATAGGTTGTAAAACCATCGGGTATTGAAATTGACGTGCATACGTTTTAAAGCTGTCGGGGTCGACGGTACACCGATTGCTATAATTTAGGGGTGTCAGCTACAGTAGCCAACTGACATCTATAAGGTCGACATCCTTTTAGTCATTTCATATAGTGTTAAGGCTTCTTCATAAAAGTTTAATTCTACAATTCATACTCTTCTGTTAGCTTTTCACGTGCTATTTGATCCTACAAAAAGATATCATCTAGTCTCTCATTTTAACCCTCCATATCATGGAAAAATTTCTCATTCGGTGCAAGAGTGAGTTATGCATGATGGTGTTGATCATCAAAACTCTGGATACGGAAATATTTCTTGGTAGGATTAGTCACTTCGCGTACACCTCCATGTTGAAATTTAGCTGACCAGGTGCGTGAACTACATGACATTAGCAAAACGACTAGAACGCAATTAGATGTTTGGTGCAAGCAACCATCCTCAACTGTTAGATTTGTATCTTATGGAAAAAGATTTATTAGTAGAACCAAAAATGATATCATCAACGTAGATTTGATATACAAATAGATGATCATCAAAATGTTTCGTGAACAAAGTATAATCAGCTTTTCCTATTTTAAAACCATTTTGAGTTAGAAAATCTCTAAGGCACTCATACAAGCTCGAGGAGCTTGTTTGGGGCCATAGAGAGCCTTACGAAGTTTATACACATGGTTAGGGTACTCTTGATCTTCAAATCCCAGTGGCTGCTCCATGTATATTTCCCCCTTAATGGGGCCGTTGAAGAAGGCACCTTTTGACGTCTATTTGATACAGCTTAAAATTACAGTGAGTATCATATGCCAATAAAATACGAATGGACTCAAGTCTAGCTATGGGAGCAAAAGTTTTGTCGAAGTCCAAACCTTTTACTTGTGAGTATTCTTTTGCCACAAGTCGCGCCTTATTTCTGGTCACCACTCCATGTTCAACTTGCTTGTTCCGAATGACCCATTTGGTTCCTATGATGTTCGCCTTTGGTCTTTCTACAAGCTCCCATACTTCATTTCTTTTGAAGTTGTTCAGCTCCTCTTGCATTCCAATCACCCAATCTAGATCCTTTAGTGCTTCCTCTACCCTGTATGGTTCTAGAAAATAGACAACAGAGTAATTTTCACAGATATTAGCTATGCGAGATCTAGTGGTTAGTCCCTTAGCAATGTCTCCAATGATGTTGTTGACGGGATGATCTCTTTGTATACTCTTATGTACCTTTGGGTGAGGGACTTGTGAAGTTGCCTGCACTTCATTTTCTTCATTGTCATTGTCTCCCACTAGATAATTGCTTCTATGATTATATTGATCTTCTTGATCTTCCTAATCTTGATCTTGTGCATGAGCTCCCCCTTGATCATTGCTTTCCTGTTGAGGTTCATCTTGAGCACTTGAGTCTTGTGGTTACTCTTGAGGTCAAATATCACCAAGTGCCATCCTCCTCAGCGCTTGGCATGGAGCTTCTTCTTAATATAGCACACACTTATCAACTTGCTACACTTGGGAGCTATTAGTTTCATCGAACACTACATCACATGTTACTTCAACAATGCTAGAGACTTTGTTGAAGACACGATAGGTGTAGGCATTCGAATCATAACCAAGCAAGAACCTTTCATCAGATTTCGAAGCGAACTTCAAAGTCCTCGGTTTCTTGTTCAAGATAAAACATTTCCATCCAAATACTTTGAAATATGAAACAATTGGTCTCTTACCAATGAGGAGCTCATATGGCGTTTTCTTCAAACGTCGATGAAGATATAGTCGATTTCTGGCGTGACAACTGGTGTGTACCGCTTCAGCCCAAAACCGGTCTGAAGCCTTGTATTCATCCAACATTGTCCTCACCATCTCGATGAGCGTCCTGTTATTCCTTTCGGCTACCCCATTTTGTTCAGGGGAGTAGGGTGCCGAAAATTCATGCTTTATTCCTTCTTCATCTAGGCACTCCTCAACTTAAGTATTCTTGAACTCCGTTACATTGTCACTTCTAATGTTCTTCACGGTTGAGGAGAATTCATTTTGTGCCCTTTTCAAAATTTTCTTAAGGATTCCCTAAGTTTCTGATTTATCATACAAGAAAAACACCCAGATAAATCTAGAAAAATCATCAACTATAACCAACCCATGTTTGTTACCGTCGATGCTTATATAAGCAATTGGACTGAAGAGGTCCATGTGAAGAAGTTCCAGCAGTCTTGAGGTAGTCATCATATTCTTGGCAGGGTTGTGTGCTCCAACTTGTTTTCCCGCCTGCATGCGCTGCACGGACTGCCTTCCTCAAAGGAAACATCTTTTAAACATTGGATGTAACCACCTTTTAGAAGTTTTTGCAGATTTGTCATGCCAACATGGGTTAGCCGTCTATGCCACGGCCATCCCATGTTAGTTTTAGCAACCTGGCAAGTGTTGAGTTCAGCTTTATCTTTGTTGAAGTCATCAAGATAAAGCTTTCCCTTCAACATTCCCTTGAATGCAATCGAGTCATCGCTTCTTCTAAAAACGGTCATACCCTCATTAGTGAATAAATAATTATAATCTCTGTCGCACAGCTGAGATATGGACAAAAGATTATAATCTAGAGAATCGACATGTATAACATTTGAAAGAGTATGTTGACAAGAAATTTCAATTTTACCACTACCAAGGACTTTTCATTGGCTATTGTCTCCAAAGTATATTCCTTCACTTGGATCCGCGTTACGCTCATACTCCACAAACATACTCTTATCTCTAGTCATGTGATTAGTGCATCCACTATCCAACACCCATTTTGATCCACTGGAGGAGTAGGCTTGCAAAATATAGTTATTTCTTTGTTTTAGGTACCCAAGCTTGCTTGTGTCCTCGCAGGTTAGTCACTAGAGTCTTGGGAACCCACACACAAGTGTTTGAGTTCTTGTGGCGTGGTCCTGCATATTTAGCAAAAACATGTCCATATTTATGTTTTATAAGTACATAGGAAGCATCAAAAGTACAAAACAGTATTTGCAATTCAGAGTCATGCGATGTTTCCTTAATAAAAGTAATTTGCTTGTTAACCTGAACATTAGTGGACATTTTTTTATTTCTAGTAAATCCAAGACCATCTTTGATGTTAGGAGGTCTAGTGACCATATATGCATTATGTGCATATTTAATCTTTTCGTTGTAAAAGATGCCACATTGGGATGGATGTTTAGCATGTGAAACAGAAGAATCATCTCTAACAACATTTTTCTTACTAGAGCATGTGCAAGTTGTAGTTGTTGTCGAACTTACATCTTTGGAAGGAGAGCTCTTGGAGGAGGTGGAGTCACTTTGCTTGAGTGGCTTAAATTGCACTTCAATGACCTTGTTAATATGAATAACTTATGCTATGTCTCAACATTGGTTCAACGATGTTTAGGTTAGTCATTGCCTTAGATAGGTACTTGTACTCGAGTCTCTAAGGTATTTACTTAGTATGCTAGCATGGTTCTAGGATAGTAAGTAGCGTTGGATGTCTCGTAGACCCACAGATTGAAGAGGTAGGCAGTAGGTGGTAACAACCCTATCTGTCCTTTGTATTCCTCCACGTTCGGCTATGCCACAGGCTCTTGGCAGGAGTCGTCCTAGTATTGCTAGGGGTAAACCCGTGCCTGATATGTTGAACAACTTAGCACAAGGATATTCACCATTGACATGCTCATTAGTATCTAACTTAGGCTATGTATATGTATACTAGAAGCATTGTAGGAGCAACTCCCCGACTCTTAGTCTATACTCCAATACGACTCATCTACCCTTTACAATAGATTGCTTAGGTGTGTGTCACACTACCCTTATATTATCAACTTACCCCTGTCTTGATAATTGATTACTATCCCATATCTTGATCATAAGAGTAGTCTTTACTTTACTCCATTGCTTTCCTTTGCGATAAATACGATACCCTTGGGAATACTCTTGGGTGAAATGCTACAGGACAGTTTTTGTGCACTTGCAGACCTCATCTCTTACTAGAGATGATCTATAACGTTAAGAAACTTCAACAATGACGCGTGATTCCCACACTCGCCACCATGGATCTCTGCGAGAAGTTCGCAGCCCTCTTTCCAGGAAATGCACCGCATTAGAATGTTGTTGGCATCACGTCGATAAAGATCCGCTTCTACCAACGTGTATCTTTTAGCCAATCTGACAATTTGATCAGCGGATACACCATCTTCAGGAAATATGTTGTCTTTCAAGTAGTCCTGGCCCTCTGAGATTCATGCATCAAGACTGACCTGAGCTTCTGGATCTTGCGCACTTGGTTGCTCAGAGCTTTCTGTAGCGCCTACGGCCCTTGGTGGACACCATGGTAACAGGGCCACCGGGACCGCCAGCTTCGGGGTGCTAGCCCCGTCCCCATCACTCAGTTCGGCAGACTAAGTGGAAGGTGCCGATATTCTCATGACAAAAACACTGTGAAGTGCCTGAGCCCCGGTTGAAGCTTTCGTCGAGAAATCGTCAACTTCAACATTGTTGAGACACTGGACATGGCAGAGGTCCAGGTGAATGTGGCATAGAGGGGGGTGAATAGCCTTTTAACTTTTCCTGCACACTTAATTAAATTGTTAAATTCCTGGTGGACCAGACTTGTCTGGTGCAAATGCGGACTAGTCCGTTGTGCTTGAATAATGTGAATTGAGCAAGTGCTATAGTAGAATTTGTATGTGTTGTAGAACCTATTCAAACAATCTTTATTAAACGATATATATTGAAAATGTGCATGTGAACACAAATTACTTGATAGATTAAATCTAATGCCCTAGATAATCAAACTTGCAAAAGTAAAAGAGTAAAGCACACGAGACACAGATTTTTACCGAGGTTCAATCTCACCAAAGAGATCTACTCCTCGTTGAGGAAGCCCACACAGAGTCGGGTCTCTTCAAACCCTTCCCTCGTCAAGTCACTACACAAGGCCGACTTGATTCCACTATCACGGGTAATCACTGAGTCGGTGGGGAAACCTCACACGTTGAGGGCTCCCACAAAAGATTACGGCAGAATAGGATGATCTAATACACTCGAAAAGATTACAAGTTATTCAAGAGTGTAAAGAGATCAAATCCCAACAACTCAAAAACGTGTAGACAATGATCTCCCAATCCCAAATCTGAATACTCAAATGATTTCACTTTTGAGGATCTTAGATGTTTGGAGAGATGTGTTTTTGTGCTCTTGGGACAGGTGCTGGCGCTAGGGTTTTAGTTGTGAACAGTAGAATACGAGTCATATCATTATGGGGTCGTGGATCTCCTATTTATAGTGTTTCAAAAAATGATACTGTTAGGGATCCCAACGGCCGGACTAGTCCGTACTTGGGATCGAACTTGTCCGGTGTGCTGTGTAAAGTTGGCGTGAAATGTGTAGCACACTAGAAACCCTAAATTGTGTAAGGTATAGCGGACTAGTCCGGTAAGAGTCCGAACTTGTCCAGTGCCATGTGAATTGGAACATCAGAAAGTTTCTCGGACTAGTCTGGTCCATAAACAAACTTGTCCGGTGCAATGTGTTATGAAACATCAGAGAGTTCAACGGAGTAGTTCGATTCCTGAACAGACTTGTCCGATGCACAGTGTATTGAGTTTACAGAAAGATGAACGGACTAGTCCGGTACATAAACGGACAGTTCAGTCACTATGAAATTGAGGTTTCAAAAAGTTGAACGGACTAGTCCGGTCCATAAACAGACTAGTCCGATGCACTGTAAAGTGAGACAACAAGGAGTTTAATGGACTAGTCCAGTCCATGGATGGACTAGTCTGGTGCTCAGTAAATTTTAAGATTGAATTTAAGCCTTTATCCTACGCAAAGATTTGAGCTCTTAGGATGTGTCTCTCACACACATCCTATACAATTAAGTCTACTTTGTGCTTCATTCATTGGTTGGACTTTTCTCTTTCTTCATCACTTCATTTTTCACTTTTTGAGTGCACCATCTATCTCATTTTAGTTGAACTGCATTCATCTCAACAAGTTCATTAGGATCTCATTTGTTTGTCATCAATCGTCTGAAACCCACAAGGGATTGCCTAGATGCACTTTCACGAGGACCTGGAAATCTTTCTGCAACTTCTGGATTTCAAGCAGGTATTCAGCAAGTTGAGGGTTACTGCAACTACATTCACCTTTGACTTGTTTGATGCTGAGTTGTGAATCTCTCTACATCAGCAGCTGTTGGACGCCATATGATAGTGCCACCTTGAGTCCGAAGATGAGAGCTTCATATTCTGCCATGTTGTTGGTCGCCTTGACGTTGAGGTGCACCATGTACTTGACCTTCCCTCCGGTCAGAGCAAGGAGAAGGATTCCATCTCCGACCCCCTGCTTCTGAACGAAGCGATCGAAGCAGGGAGTCCAGTGAGGCTCAGTGAAGACTCGAATCTTAGGGTTCAGCTTCTGCTCGTTGAGGCCCCCAGACTAGATGGAGAAGGTGTCCACTCCGCCACGAAGTCAGCCAGCGCCTGACTCTTAATTGCATGTCGAGGTAGGAATTCTAGGCCAGGCTCTGCCAGCTCTGTAGCCCACTTGGCGATATTTCCCGTTGAATTGGGGTTATGCAAAATAGCACGCAGTGGATAAGATGTTACCACTGATATCTTATGGGCTTGGAAGTAATGATGTAGCTTCCTTGAGGCAATAAGTACTACAAATAGCTGCTTATGCACCTTAATGTGTTGAGTCTTTGTATCATGTAGTACTTCTCTAATGAAGTATACTAGCCCCTGGATAGTTCAGACCCTCCCGGAGGGGTCCAAAGTTTCTTCTTCATCAATCCGGACCCTCCCAAAGGGATCCAAATCTTCTTCTTGAGCGGTAGATACTCTCTAGGATGAGAGAGGTTGATCCACAAGAATCTTTCATTTAGGATCCGTGTCTGGGGTTGGGACCCAGACTCACCATCAGGTAGCTCCGGACCCACGCGGAGGGGTCTGAGCTCCTGAGTTGAAGATATCTCTGGTCTTTCTGCAACCAGGACCATGCTTACAACCTTCATAGCTGCACCGAAGTAAAGCAGAAGAGGTTTACCAGGTTCTGGAGCTACCCTAATTGGTAGTGTGGTGAGGAGCTGCTTGAGCTCTTGGGACACCTTCTCTGCTTCTTCAGACCAATGGAATGGTCTGGACTTCCTCAATAGCTTGAAGAAGGGAAGCGCTCGCTCTGCCAGCCTTGAGGTGAACCGGTTGAGCGAAGCTACACATCCAGTAAGCTTCTAGACGTCCTTGATGTGGGCTAAAGGCCGCATCACTTCGATGGCTTTTATCTTGGTCGGATTTGCTACAATTCCTCGGTGGGTCACCAAGAATCCAAGAAGCTTTCTAGAGTTAACCTCGAAGACACGCTTGTCAGGGTTGAGCTTCGTGTGTGTCAGCCGCAGCTTGACAAAGATGGATTGAAGGTTGTCGAGCAGTGAATATTTGTTCTTTACCTTGACAACAATGTCATCGACGTAGACTTCCACTAGGTCCCAAATGAGCTCCCCAAAGGTTTTGTGCATAGCTCGCACAATGGTGGAGAGTGCATTTTTGAGACCATAAGGCATTGTTGTGTAACAATAGAGATCTATACCATAATGAAAGCAGTGTGCTATTCATCTTCCTTAGACATTGGAATTTGATGGAAACCAGAATATACATCTAAGAAACATAAAAAGCTCACAGCCAGAGGTAGAATTCACTATATGATCTATTCTTGGTAGTGGAAAGGGGTCTTTTGTACATGCCTTATTCAAAGTGGTGTAGTCGATGCACGTCCAAAGCTTCCCGTCGGCCTTTGGCACGACGATCGGGTTTGCCAGCCATCGCAAATGATGTACCTCCCGGATGAATCCAGTGTCAAGCAGCTTTTTGACATTTTCTTGGATGAAGTTCTGTCGCTCAACAGATTGCTTCCGGGGCTTCTGTTGTATAGGCCATGCATTGGGGTATATCTTTAGATGATGCTCAATCACCTCCCTGGGATCACAGGCATTTGTAACAGTTTCCATGCAAACACGTCTACATTTGCTCATAGGAAAGTGACGAGCGCGAGTTCCTATTTGTCACATAGACCTCCCGATATACGAGTGGTCTGAGTGGCATCAGAATCGATTTGGATGACTTCGACGGGAACATCGGTGTTGCCGCTTGGCTGCACACGAGGTGCACGTGTTGAGTCGCACTGGCGCGACCTCAGAGGTTGCTGAGCAAATTGCTTTTGCTAGACTCAGCATCTTGCACTACTGCAAGCGCATGAAGTTTTTTCAGCACATCAACTCCAGAAGTGTGGTCCCCTCGGATCTAAAGGACGCCTAACGGAGTTGGCGTCTTCAACTCAAGGTAGCCATAATGGGCCACAAGCATGAATCGATACAGGGCTGCCTGCCTAGGATGGAATTGAAGGGTAAGTTGATGTGTGCCACATCAAACACCAGCTTCTCGGACCCTCTCCGGAGAATGGGCGTGAGGGCCTGAGGTCCGAAAGGTTGAGTTGGAGATTCAAAGAGCCACGAAGCTGATCAAATTGAGGGTCGTGCCACCATCCACCAAGACATGGAAGAGATGGATATTATTGATAGTCAGGGAGACCATCAGGGGCAATTGTCTAGCTCCTGCCATGTTCTTTGGGCAGTCTGAAGCATCAAAGGTGATGGGAGTGTCCATCCACTTCCGATGAGGCTCTACCTTGGCAGTGGGAGCAGCAACAGCCATCTCCCAACGCAAAGTTTTCACAATGCATCTAGAAGTGATGTCCTAGGATCCTCCATACATCATATAGAGAGTCTTCCGATGTTCATTGTAAAAGGTTGTGTCGGAGTCGTCGATGGTGTTGTAGACCACTTTAACGCCTTCTTGGTGTGTTGAAAGCCTAGCTCCTGATCAGAAGGAGCTTCGTTGACTTTTTGTTTTCCTTCCCACTAGCGAAAAAGTGTTTCATCTTGATGCTTGTTGTTACGTTCAACAAGCCTCTTGACCTCGCAACGATCTTCAAGCTGCTGGGTCATAGACTTGTGGATCGGACACCACATCTTGTCGTTGTCTTCCAACAATGGTCGAGGACACTTGTCGGGGTGTGGCCCCCGGCCACCTGGTGCTGCGGCAGAGACAACTGTAGGTGTGGTGGCAAGTGACTTCTTCTTGCCACTTAACTTCTTTTTCTTTTCGCCACTGCCGTTGGCAGTCACTCTGCCTTTGGAGGCAGATTAACCAGCCTCCACACCTGGTTTGGAGTGCATCTCACGACCCTCCGTAGCTCTGGCACATTTGTCAGTCAGGCTGAAGAGTTGAGTGACAATGCTAACATCCTTAGTTGCCAGCTTCTCCAGCATATTCTTGTCTCGAAATCCCTGCCAGAATGCAACAATGACAAAAGCATTGGAGATAAAAGGTATCGTGTTTCGTACCTGAGAGAACCATTGGATGAAAGATTGCAGTGACTCTCCCGACTTCTATTGTATGGCAAAAATGTCCAGCTCAGTGCCACGCCGAGTGTACGAGCTCCTAAAGTTGGCAGTGAACTGGCGACATAATTCCCCCCAACTGTAGATGGAGTCAGGGGTAAGGTCCTAAACAAGGACCTAGCAATTCCTGTCAAAGCCAGTGGGAAGCAATTGGCCATGACGGCCTCACTTACTCCTGCCGCAAGTACAGCGGTGGAGTAGATTTGAAGAAATTCGATGGGTTGATTGTCCTGTCATATTTCTGGAACTTGGATGGCCTTTCCAACATGCAGCGGTTTAAGGTGAGGGCCAAACAGCCGCCTCCAACTCCCAGAGGAGAAGGGTTTTCACAAACAAGTCGCCTCTTGCGACTACGCTTGATGTTGACGCGGCAATCCTGCCTCATGTACCGGCGGTCAAGCTCCGAACGATGGTCTTGAGTCGAGAGCCCCAACGCCGTATGAGTACGACAAGCCCCCAAGGGTAGAGACGTCATGTTCAAAGAGGTCAAATGTCTCCTGGGTTGCAATGCCATAGGACCAAGTTTTCCAGACAAGGTCGTATTACGGGAACGTGCTTGCCTTGCATGGGGTAGACCCTTGTTGTTGAGCACTGTGGCTACAGCTGCAATCAGATGCTCAACTTCAGCATGACGTTGTTCTAGCTTGGCCGGGGGAGCTCTCGATGCTGGAGGACATTGAAGAAGAGTTTGTGCTGTGTTAGCACGTTCTTTGGGTTGGTCGATTCTGTGACTGACGAGAAGTAACCATCCTGCTGTAAAGCATTCACTACTGTAGCAGGTGGTGGTGGTCGTGGAACGACATTCACCGGGACAATGTTGGTCGGCTGCTGAGCATTAACCCCCTTTCCAAATGTCAAAGTGTGCAACGACACTTCCCCCAATACTACTAAGAAATAGTCCGGTTCGTATTTAGGCAAGGAGCAAAATCAAGATCCAAGATCAAGGTGACACGAGGAGTTTACGTGGTGCAGTCCACCTGAGCGTAATACCCTACTCCATCGGGTGTTTGCGTATTGGATTGCTTTGAATGAGTGTTGATTACCTCAGCCCTCAATAGCTTCTGTTGTACTTTGGAGCGCTGTCCTTTTATAGGCCGAGGACTTGCTGTTGTAGTATGTGTCGTGGTTCGAAAGGTGGCCCCGGCTGTAACAACCGCCCGATACACGATCTACAGGTGTAAAAAAGGGGGTTAATAGTGTGATAACGTGCCTTAACGGCAGCATTACAAGTATTGATAGTCCTCTGATCGTGCATCATTAATCTGGCATTAATGATGCGTTAACCAGGTCTTGTATCGACCAGTTGATAGCCCTTGAATGTTCGCACTTTTGGAGATCCCAAAGTCTTCCCGTTGGAGACATAGATCTGGACATGTGACACGTGGTAGCTCTGGAGCTTCCCTCTGCGGGAAGGTAGGTCCGGAGCTACTATACACATGGCGGCACTAGAGCTTCCCTTGTTGGGGAGGCAGGTCCAGCACCTCGGGACACGTGGCAGCACCGAAGCCACCCTAAGGAGGGAGGCAGGTCCAGCACTGCAGGACACGTGGTAGGGCCAGAGCCACCCTAAGGAGGGAGGCAAATCTGGCACTACAGGATATGTGGCAGTGCCGGGGCCACCCTAAGGAGGGAGACAGGTCTTGTACTACGGGATGCATGTTGCCTCCGGATGTCCACAACACTGGAAGGTGGAACTCAATGCGTCTTCTTCTGGTACGAAGGGATACCTGGTATGCAGGACATCGACAGCTGGTATTCCCCAATGTGTACTTTTATCAATGCTTGGTGCTTACATCACAAGTTGTGTTGAACTCCCATTGGAGCTAGTGGCGGTATATTGATTTCTTGGCGGGCTCATTGGAGTGTACTGGTGAACGTTGGGTGGATGCTCATAGTGCTTCGGTCCAGTTTCGGTCTGTTGGCGGCCAAGTCTGGTGGCTAATCTGTGTTCTGGACCATAAAGAAATGATGATAAGAGCAGAATGCCCAGGACATTGGGTTCTAGCATGGGATTTAATCTTATCTAAAAGGTAGAGGATAAAAACAATAGAAATTACAATAGAGCTATCATCGGATGTTTCAGGAAATTGATTAATGATCTTGCACTCAAAGAACTACCTTTGCATGGTCGCTTATATACTTGGTCCATTCAACAAAATAATCTTACGCTGATCAAGTTAGATCATTTTTTGTGCTATATTGATTGGGAGGAAATGTTCCCTGGTTGTTTACTTCAAAGTGTTGCCTCTGATGATTCAGATCATTATCCATTGCTGCTTGGTCTCCAGAATAATAGGGAAGGTACACGGTGTTTTCATTTCAAAACCTTCTGGCCAAAACTAGCTGGTTTTTAGGAGGTCGTACAAACTGCCAGGAAATCAACTTAGTCAGAATTGTGTCCCTCTGTAGGATCGAAGAGCACGTGAAAAGCTACCAGGGTGGTTGATGGTAGATTAAAACTTTTTTAGCGAAAGCAACAAAAACCTCTCGGCAAAAATTAATCTGATAAAGAAACCGTGTGTGTGACCGAACTAAACGTGTTACCCAATGACAAAACAGGCATAGATTGTAGATAATCAAGTCACGAAGACACGACAACAAGAATCACAAGAAAACGTCAAGTAAATCTCATGTTATGACCATAACCCTGAGCAAATGTCAATCTATTCTAATAGAGAGCAAACAGATCTGCTACGTTGCTGTAGGATCAAAGAGCACATGAAAAGCTACCAGAGAGGGTAAATGGTAGATTAAAACTTTTTCAGCGGAAGCAACAAAAAACCCTTGGTAAAAAAAATCAATCTGTTAAGAAATCGTGTGTGCTACTAATCTAAATGTGACCAATTGTGACAAAATCAGTATGGATTGTGGATAATAAAGTCACAAAGACATGACAACAAGAATCATGAAAAACCGTTGAGAAAAACTCAAGTTACGATCGAAAGATTGAAGGAAGGTCAATCTGTTATATCCGAGAAAAACCAGATCTGCAACACTGCAAAGAAACTCGTGTAGATCCAAAATCACAAATCCAATGATCGTGAAATTTTCATAGATGATACATAATAAATGTGTAAAGACAAACCAAAAATAATCACGTCAATTCGATTTGTAAAACTCGAGTTGTAATAAAACCACCGAAGCAAGGTAGTGTTGTGCAGAAACTCAATGAGAAAGACATGAAGAAAATAAGTCGAACGAACAAGGCACAAAAGTTCCTTTAAACTACGAATTTTATTGATCAAATCACAAGAGGAACAGTGCCAAATTCGTGCACCATGAGCTCCGGCCTCCCTCGCTTATATAACCAGCCCTTAGGCCAACCCAATCCTAACTAGGACTCAAATCCTACTCAGATTCAACCGAAACTTTCGATAACTGCTCAAGACTCTACCATACGCAGATAGAAGCAATCTTAAGACTTCCAAACACCTTAGAAATGTATCCCACATTCCTAAAACAACCCAACTTTATGACCCACACGAAATCCTATCATAACCAACTGAAATCTTTCCATATTTTAGTCAAACCCGACTCAGCCGCAGCCTGAGTCCATAACCTAGTCGGTTGGACCTTTCCGACCAATTCTTTACATACGCATCTCTTCATCACATCATGGAACCATGCAGCCACGTCCATGCACTCCATGCACACGTGCGAACACCTTCCAACAATGTCCACGATACCATCATAGGCATTGTTCTTGATTCAAACATGTTGCACGACCTCCCGATCAACTCAACCACAATTCCTCCCTAACTTGGTTTGTTGAACCTCATCTTCTCCCTAAGACTAGTTCAATGGATCCTGTCACCAGCCATGTCTTGAAGTCAAGCAACACCTGCAAATGAATAAACAACCAATACTTCCGAGCACAAGTCCTCGACTTGAC
This sequence comes from Tuctoria greenei, assembly GCA_036927565.1. NCBI lineage: Eukaryota > Viridiplantae > Streptophyta > Magnoliopsida > Poales > Poaceae > Tuctoria > Tuctoria greenei. The sequence goes on from JAYESD010000003.1 coordinate 112,207,965, forward strand.
TCTCGTTAGTTCCGATAACCATAACACCTTACGTGAGCACCTCACATAAGCATGTTGCAAACCATAGCAAAATGATATCAGCCATAACCACCAAAACACACAAAAAACTTAGTAAAAGAATACTAAGCAAACTTTCCATAGATGTAAAGCATGTTTGAATCAATTCAAAAGTAAAAGCAGAACCATTGCAATCAAGCATCGAACCTTACCAAAACTAACTAGATCTTGAGCCAGAGCATACCAAATCTAGTAGGACCAAGCACCGGAGCTTACAACAGCTACTCAGACCTAGCGCTGGAGCATACTAAAGCTTAGTCGGCCCTTGCCAAAGCAAGTCAGACATAGACAAAGAAGTCAGACCTAGCCAAAGTAAGTCGGATCTAGACAAAGCAAGTCGGATCTTACGTCGGACCTTGCTGGAGCTACCCAAAACAAGTCGGACCTTGCACGAGCTCGAACCTAGAGTCGGACCTTGATGAAAAAGGTGTTTTGGTAGTATTCAAAACTTTTATCATCATAGCCAATGCATTCAGCACACATAGGTCTCACAATCTCCCCCTTGATGAATGCATTGGCAACACCACTTAAAATCAAAACATTGGGTTATTCACATTAAAAGTTTTGAAAAACAATTTTCTCCCCCTATGCATATTTCTCCCTCTTTGTAAATCAGAAATAAAATGAGAAGAGAAACAAAAATTCTCCCCGGAGAAGAATCATGCCAAAAACACTTATGAATATGTGCACTGTGTGATCAACTTCTCCCCCTTTGACAATGTATTCAGAAAGGTTCAAAAGAGAAATTTCAACTGTTATGAGCATATTGTAAAATATACATATAAAACAAAGCTCATCCAAGTAATACTATCAAGTAACTTACACTATCACAACAATGAGATACATAAAGTAGTGTAAGCCATGCTAGAGATCAAATGTAATTTTAAATTTAAGCAAGTCATGATCTCAGAAACTTAACTATTTCAAGACCTGAAAGCATGACACTTGTTGCTGCAATTTTTAAGCACAAATTTTGATCATATAAAATTTGCAGGAGATTACATGCGCATCTGCCTTATTCTAATCAACCAAGTCAAGCCTATGTCATTTGACAATCAAAAGCTTAAGGACATGGTTTTAGACATACACAACTTCCTCCAAGTTCATATCTAAGTGCAATGATAAGCCATCTAAAAAGAAGAAGAGTGATGCATGCATATTCTCTTGATATTTTCTCATTTTTTTATTTTAACATAAAAACTCAACATGTGAGTTGCTTACTTGATTAATTCTTTATGATTAAAAGCAATTGTGAGCATGCAACAAGTTCAAAACAGCAAGAAAGTTCGCTCATGACCAGATTTAGTGTAAGTAATTATTCCAATTACTAGTCATGGCAAAAACTACAAAATGTACACCTCCGGCCGTTGTGGCAGAGGCACCTCCTGCCATCGTGGCACAGGGAATGTCGGAGTCGGCTCCGGGAGCTCAAGGCCTGGCCTCCACTGCTGCTGAGCCGGTGGGCGGCTCCTTGAGCGACGGTGGCGCTGCTGCTTTGGGTGGCACCACAACTTATGCTCAGTCTTCGGGGGCAACTTCTCGAGTACTGGTGGCCTCGCCTTCATCGCTACTGGAGGAAGAGGTCCCCGAGATGATCACCGGACAACCTTCCCTGACTTCAGCGCATCCGAAGCGCCTCTCCGACGTCTTGGACTTGACGCGGTCTAGCATCCTTCAGGTGCAATCCAATCTCCGCCGGGCACAAGAGGCTCTTTTCGTGGAGTGGGAGAATCTGCAGGTCGAGGGCGAGCCTCCAAGGCTGAGAGGATCTTTTGGGGTCCAGGATCGCCGAGGCAAAGGCGAAGTACTAGAAGGAGAGCAAGAAGCTGGAGGTGAGGCACCGATTGGTGAGGGCCAGAGACACCCTATCCCAGAAGATTCTGGCCAACGCCAAGGTAGCCAGCGACACGGCTGATGCCCGCCTGTGCGCTCTTGAAGAAGGTCGAGAGGCCCTGAGTCGCCAAGAAGCCGTTGTTGCCAAGAGGGAGGCTGTAGTCGCCGAGCAAGAGGTGACGGCCCAGACAATGATGGCTCGGGCTGAGGCTGATCGGGACAGGCTGCAGTCCCGCCTTGAAGATCTTGAGCTCCAGGAGAGGGACTTGTCGCGGGATCGGGCGAAGCATTCAGCTGAGCCTCAAGATCTTCTCCTGCACAATCTCGACGTCCAAGCCTGGGAGTGCTCGATGGAGCACCGCGCCCGGGAGCTCGATCTGCAGGAGCGTCAACTGGCACAGTGCCCGGAAGCCGAGGGTAGGGCGATGGTGGAGATGGTGGCAACCAATGTCCTGGTGTGCTACCAGAGCCGATAACCTGATCTGCCCCTAGAGCCAGTTTTTGAAGGTCATGTTCAAGAGCGTGAGGAGCAGCAGCGGCAGAGGTCAAGAATGCTGCAAAACGTGTCATCACGCAATTCACCAGGGACTGAGGCTGGCAGACCGACTTTGTATCCGGGGTTCGCCCCTTTGTAAATATTCCTTAACGAATATAAATTTGTGTTTTCCATCTTGGCTTGTCTTTGTGCTTCTCAACTGTTGCTCTGAGTAATTAGTTGCATAAGGGTTTGCAGAATCTTTGCCGAGCCCGTTAGGTTTTGAGGACCAACGGTTGCACCATTGATATGGCCGAGATGTTGCCCATTGACTTCCTGCCTATGGAACCCCATTAGAGGCCCCTTGGTAGATGTGGTTAGTTGGTTGGACACATCTACCATTGATTTGTAGGAGGTCTTCAATGCGCCCCCAGCAAAGCATGGTAGTTGGAGTGTCGTAACGCTACCAATTGCCAGAGAAGGACGCTCCAGCGTCGCCCACCACCATCGTGGGGACGTTGACAGTAGGCCCCTTGGGAGGTGCTGAGCTGGATGCTTCAGCGTCGTCCACCATCGTCGTAGAGTCATCGATGGCAGGCCCCTGGTGTACAGGCTATCACAAGAGAACCCTGTTAGCAACAAGAGTAGTGCAAGAGATTTTACTCACTTATTCGCGCTTGGTGCTGACGTTGACTTCCTGGGACATCGACGGCAGGCCCCTTCCGAAGTGCCAGAGCAGGACTCTCTGGCATCGCCCACCACTGTTGTGGAGACGTCGACGGCTGGCCCCTTGGGAGGTGTCGGAGCTGGATGCTCTGGCATCGCCCACCATCATCGTAGAGTCGTCGACGGGAAGTCCCTTGGGAGGTGCTGGAGTTGGATGCTCCAGCGTCGTCCACCATTGTCGTAGAGTCATTGATGGCAGGCCCCTTGAGAGGTGCCGGAGCTGGATGCTCCAGCATCGTCCACCATCGTCGTAGAGTCGTCGACGGCAGGCCCCTAGTAAATACGCTATCACAAGAGAACCCTATTAGCAACGAGTGCGGGGCAAGAGAGTTTACTCAATTATCTGTGCTTGGTGCTGACGTTGACATTCTGAATCGTCGATGGCAGGTCCCTTTGGAGGTGCCGGAGCTGGGTGCTCCAGCGTCGTCCACCATCGTCGTAGAGTCGTCGACGGTAGGCCCCTTGGGAGGTGCCACAGCTGGGTGCTCTTGCATCGCCCACCATCGCTGTAGAGTCGTCGACGGCAGACCCTTTGGGAGGTGCTGGAGCTGGATGCTCCGGCATCATCCATCATCATCATAGAGTCGTTGACGGCAGGCCCATGGTGCACAGGCTATCGCAAGAGAATCCTATTACCAACAAGTGTGGGGCAGGAGAGTTTACTCACTTATCCGCGCTTGGTGCTGAAGTTGACGTTCTGGGACGTCGACGGCAGGCCCCTTGCGAAGTGCCAGAGCTGGACGTTGTGGCATCGCCCACCACCGTTGTGGAGAGGTCGACGGGAGGCCCCTTGGGAGGTGTCGAAGCTGTGTGCTCTGACGTCGCCCACCGTCGTCGTAGAGTCATCGACGGCAAGCCCCTTAAAAGGTGTCAGGGCTGGATGCTCCGGCGTCAGCCACCATCGTTGTAGAGTCATCGATGGCAGGCCCCTGGTGCACAGGCTATCGCAAGAGAACCATGTTAGCAACAATTGTGGGGCCGGAGAGTTTACTCACTTATTCGCACTTGGTGCTAACGTTGACGTTCTGGGATGTCGACGGTAGGCATCTTGCGAGGTGCCGGAGCTGGACGCTCCAACGTATCCCACCACTATCGTGGAGACGTCGACAACAGGTCCCTTGGGTGGTGTGGGAGCTGGGTGCTCCGGCGTTGCCCACCATCGTTGTGGAGTCGTCGACGACAGGCCCCTTAGGAGGTGCCGGAGCTGGATGCTCCAGAGTCGTCCACCATCGTCGTAGAGTCGTCGACGGCAGCCCCTGGTGTATAGGCTATCGCAATAGAACCTTATCCACGCTTGGTGCTGATGTTGACGTTCTGGGACATCAACGGCAGGCCCCTTGCAAAGTCCCAGAGCTGGACGCTCCAACGTCGCCCTTCACCGTCGTGGAGACATTGATGGCCAGCCCCTTGGGAGGTGCCGGAGTTGGGTGCTCCGGTGTCGCCCACCATCGTCGTAGGGTCGTCGACGGCAGGCCCCTTCGGTGGTGCCGAAGCTGGATACTCCAGCGTCGTCCACCATTGTCGTAGAGTCATCGATGGGAGGCCCCTGGTGCACAAGTTATCACAAGAGAACCGTGTTAGCAACAAGAGCGGGGCAGGAGATTTGACTCACTTATCCGCTTTTGGTGCTAACGTTGATGTTTTGGGACATTGACGGTAGGCCCCTTGTGAAGTGCCGGAGTAGGACGCTCTAGCATCTCCCACCACCATCGTGGAGACGTTGATGGCAGGCCCCTTGGGTGGTGCCGGAGCTAGATGCTCTGGCTTCGCCCACCATCGCCGTTAGACGTCAACGGCAGACCCCTTAGGAGGTGCCGGAGTTGGATGCTCCAGTGTCATCCACAATCGTCGTAGAGTTGTCGACGGCATGCCCCTTGGGAGGTGCCGGATCTAGATGCTTTGGCGTCGCCCACCATTGTTGTAGAGATGTCGACGGCGGGCCCCTTGGGGGATGCCAGTTCTGGACGCTCTGGTGGTTTGTCCTACACATAGAAAGAGGGGGGACTAGTCTTGCTCGTCAGTCATACCTGTTCCCCTCCTTAGCTTTGTCATGTCTTACTGTCTTGGACTGATGAACAGGGCTTGGGTAATTCGATGCGTTGGTGCTCTGGGGTCCGGCTCCTGTCGTCCTTAGGGTGTGAGCTTTTTGGTTCCAGTAGGCGGGGTGTGTATGCTTAGGGTGCAGGACCAGGCTAAGCAACTTACACCCCCTAGAGCTCCTGCTCGGCACAAACCATTTCGTGGAAAGCTTCTGGTGCCACAGGACCCTAATGACGACAGTTGATGAAAGAACCCCTTACACACCGCAGGTACCTCAAGCGAACCCGCCTCTAGCAGGACTGCATGACTTCAGCATGGGTGAGTTACAGAGCATACAATCGTGTATGTGATGATAACATACAATAAACGAGGCTAGTATGGTGTCATCATAAAATTAATGCGTAATTAAATGAACAATGTTTTTAAGAAAGCATTTAAGTAAAACAGTGATCCTTTTTCATCGGAGTTCGTAGGGGGAGCCAAGCTTTTATTAAAGAGGACAACGACTTATTTTCGGACAATGATGGAGGCAGGGTGTACGAGCATAGGGTTTGGAACCAAGCTAAGCTGACTGCACACTCTGGACCTAACCCCCCCTCCCCCCTCCCCCCCCCCCCCCCGGTGCTCAGTTGTCCTTTGTGCTGCTCCTAAGCCCTACGAAGACATTTACACTGTTCTACTAATCTTAATATTTGCAATAGGGGTGCCAAGGCTCCAAGGTAGTTGTGATGGTTGTGGTGCAACCTTGTTGTCGACAGCTACCAGAGGGCTATGAGCGAGCGTCCCTACTTCCTGCCCCTGTCGCCCGTCTTGCGGGTGGTATAAGTAGTGCTGGGACTGAGCTCGGCGGCTTTGACAGGGACATCGGTGCTGCCAAAGGGCTGCAGTCGGGGCGCAGCGGGTGCTCCGCGCTAACGTTAGCTCGGCGAAGGCTTACTTGATCCAGCATCCCTCGGGGTGGGTGTCAGGTCTGCTAAGAGGGCTTGGAGCCGCTCCAAGGCTTACACCACGGCGGTGCGGTCTCCGCGGATTCTGAGGACGCCGGAGGGGGTTGGCATCTTTAGGACTAGGTATCAGTAGTTGGCTACGGCCATGAGTCGGTACAGGGTCGGCCTGCTGATGATGGCATTGAAGAGGAGGCTGACATCGGTGACCTCGAAGAGGATGCTCTCCGTCCTGTAGTTGTCGGGTGTCCTGAAGGTCACCCGGAGATGGATGTTGTCGTATGTGATGATGCCCCCTGGTCCCACCCCCGAGAATGGGCTCAAGGGGGTGAGATTGGATATCGGGATCTGTAGCTGCTCAAAGGCCGCACAGCTGAGGAGGTTGAGGCTGGCCCCGCCATCTATCAAGATGTAGTGGAGCTTGACGTTGGCTATGGTGGGGGAGACTAGAAGAGGTAGGACCCCTGCCCCATCCATGTTCTTGGGGCAGTGAGAGGCGTCGAAGCTGATCAGCATCTCCTTCCTGCGGTGTTGTCGCGTCGGAGTGGGTACAGGGACTATCGAGGCCACTGCATGACGAAGAGTCTTGACCACGTTTCGTGACACGGGATCCCAAGACCCTCCAAAGACGACATGGAGGGCCTTGCGATGCTCGTGGTCGCTTTTGGTGTCAGAGTCCTCATCTCGGTGGACCTCTTTGACAACTCGCTCTTTCTTCTAGTACTCCATCTCGTTGTCGTCGACCTTGGGGTCGACTTGTGCTTGCCTTGCCGCTGGTGGAAGGGCGCACTGTCTGGGCACTGTTGTGCCCACTCTTGGTAGCGTTCGGCACATCTCTTTATCTCCCAGCACTCGTTCGCAGTGTGATCGCAAGATTTGTGCACCAGGTAGGGCTTGACGCTTTCATCAGTGGCAGGTGGCTTACGTGGGCGCTTCTCTGGGCGCGGGGGTTTGCCACCTCCGGTCGCGGCTGCTAACGCGATGGGGGACCCATGCAGCGGCTAGTTCTGGTTGCCACCCCGGTTCTTGTTCTTCTTCTTGCCGCTACCAGGGGTAGTGGCTCCTTCCCTGGTCTGGCCAGCCCCGCCTTCCCCTTCGGTAGGGTGAGCGTGCCAGTCGCGGCCTTTTGCCGCCCTGGCGCACCGATTCGTGATCGAGAAGAGCTCAGAGACGTCTTGCACATTGTGCGTGGCTAACTTCTCGAGCATCTTGCGGTCAGCACTCCTAGCCAGAATGCCACTATGACAGAGGCATTTGGGATGTTGGGGATGGAGTTGCGTACCTGGGAGAAACGCTGGATGAAAAACCTCAGCGTCTCCTTGGGTTGTTGCCGCACGGCGTGGAGGTCGAGGTTGGTGCCAGGGAAAGTGTAGGAGCTTCCGAAGTTCACCGTAAATTGCCGGTACAGCTCATCCCAAGAGGTTATAGACCCCTCAAGCAAGTTCATCAACCACAAGCGGACCGATCGAGTCAAGGCGACTGGAGAGTAGTTCGCTAGGATGGTCTCATCCACTTCTGTAGCAAGGAGCATCGTGGTGTGGATATGAAGGAACTCAGCCAGGTTGACGCTCCCGTCGAACTTCTCCGACATATGTGGCTGGAACTTGCGTGGCCCGTCGCGAAGCGAAGGTGCGGAGCCAACGCTGCGCAACCCTCGATGGGTTTCATTGGAGAGGCGTACGGGGTAGCATACCCCAAGGGGGTCTGCTGTACGACGTGTGGCGCCTGGGGAACCTACGGTTGTGGCAATGGTTGTGCCATGCGTTGCTGCAATTGTACCCACTACACTAAGTACTATTGCTTCATGTCCTGCTGCATCGAGTACTGCATGGGGGGGCTGTCGAGCTGACATACTCCTGGTCAGGTGGTGCAGGTTTTACCTGCGATGCACCTTGGACAGAGGACACCTTGTGAACAGGGCATTGAGGGCCATATTCGGCGTCGAGGTTGCGCTGCCTCTCTTGCTGTCACTCGATGATGACTCAGTCGTCTCAGCCCTGAGGTCCTCCGTGGGGATCCGGCCAACGCTCATAGGCCTGGAGGAGCGGGAGTTAGCGGTGCGAGGAAGATGGACAACGTTCATGACAGCGACACGGGGCACCTTCCCCTGTTCGGGGAGCTGATGGCTGCGATGACGAAGTGTTCGATGTCTTGGACCCACTACTGAGCTGCTCCCCGGGAAGCGTTCAGCAACGGTGGTTGATGGAGAAGGGCCCTGGCCACTGCTAGGGCTCTCTCTGGGCTTGAAGTCAGTGGCACCAGCGGGGCCGACTGGGTCAGGATGTGTCCCGACGTGCCATCCTGGCCAGCTGTACCTGTCGAGGGGCGTGATGGACTAGAGAGCACTGCTCGAGCGACGGATCTGATCACCAGACGTCGGCCGCGGAAACCGCCTTCCACAGGTCTGATGAACACCATGGTGTTGAGAGCGCTACCACTTTTTTGAGGGAAAAAGCCCCTACCTGGCGCGCCAAATGTCGAAGTGTTAGAGCGACACTTCCACCGGATCTGCTAAGTAGTAGCCTGCAGAGGTTCTTTATTCGGCGGGGCTTAGGCCTCAATCTAGTGTTCTAGCGGATGGAAGTATGAGAAAGTGGTTTTTATATGGTTCGGGCCGCAAGGAGCATAACACCCTACTCCACGGTGGATGGTATTGCTAGTATGTGTGTGTGTGTGTGTGTGTGATGTTCGATGTGGGATCCTTTGTAACAGTGGCGGTCCGGCCCTATTATAGATAAGGTCGGACGCCTTACAATTGGGGTCCCGGAGCCCGACAGGTGGTCACATAGCGATCTTATCCTAATGATCTAAGGCTTCTTCCGTAAGCTTGCTCTAACCGTGGTATTCAAGACTCGCTGTCCTGTCGCCTGCGTTGTTAGTAGCCCATGCGCCATTGCTGACATTGGCAGGGGATGTCCCGTCCATCTGTATTTGTCGCCGTAAGCTACCCACTTGGCAGAGTGGGATAGGCCTGTGGCGTTTTCACTATGATTGGATTGGTCGCAGCGGTACTTGACATTAGGCGTGTGCCGCGCCATGCATCTAGGGAAGTCGCGTATCTTCAATCTTTGACACGGACAAGGCGCACCGTCCTCTAAACTCCCGCGTCCCTTCGTCCAAGGCAAGTGGATGGACTATGTGATAGCTCGAGAGCTCACCTCTGCAAGGGAGGTCAGGTTTCGCCTTGCGGACCACGTTGCAGCTCGGGAGCTCACCTCTGCAGCGGAGGTCAGGTCTCGCCTTGTAGGTCATGTGGCGGCTTGGGAGCTCACCTCTGTGGGGACGGCTAGGCCTCGTCCTCCTGGACACCTGTCGGTGTCGGGAGCTCACTTCCGCGGTGGAGATTAGGTCCCGCCTTGCAGGACACGTGGTAGAGCAGGAGCCCACCGATTCGGGAGGTGGCCCGTATGATGTCTATGTCCACGTGGCAGCTCTGGAGTCCTGTCTCACAGGGAGGAGGGGTCCTTACCAGCTGGACACATGGTTACCTTGGGGCTATTCTCCGAAAGGGGGTGCCGAGCTTCTCCATCAGGTTTCTTGCGTATATCCTGGACCTCCCATCTGTGACTGATGGGTTCGGGTCTCTTGAACACGTGGTGCCCTAGGACACCGCCTCTGTTGGGAGGCGAGGTACCTAGGCGGCTCTAGCCTGTGCGCGAAGGTACCCGGTATGTCAGGTACCGATAGGGCACAAAGACGTATACTGAATTGAATGTCTGGTCTTGATGCCATGAGGTACAAAAGTGATCCAATCATGCTTCTATATCTTTTTGATCCACGGGTTCACCATCTTCATCATGTTCAAGTGTCGTTGTTGTACCCATAGGTGTCCAAATAGGCTTGCTTTTGTCCATTTTGAAGCCCTTAGGAAGGTCTCCTGTATACTTTGTTTGATGCACAAAGGTATCTTCCTTGGTTTGCCTAATTTGTAGCCCAAAAAAGTATTTGAGTTCTCCCATAATACTCATCTCAAATTATGAACCCATCATAGCTGAAAACTTGGACACAAGATCATGAGAAGCACAACCAAAGATAATATCATTCACATACACTTTAACGAATAATGAGTCATTGCCATGCTCAAGAACAAAAAGAGTTTTATCAACCTTGCCCATGGTAAACCCTTTCTCAAGTAAGAATGTTTTTAACCTATCATACCATGCTCTAGGGACTTGTTTGAGACCATACAAGGCTTTGGACAGTTTGTAAACATGATTAGGAAAATCTGGATTTTCAAAACCCGGTGGTTGCTTGACATAAACCTCCTCATCTATGTAGCCATTAAGAAAAGCACTTTTAACATCCATTTGATATAGCTTAAAACCTTTTAATGCAGCAAAATCTAACAAAATTCTTATGGCTTCTAATCTAGCATCAGGAGCAAAAGTTTCATCAAAATCTAGATGTTCGATTTATGTGAAACCTTGAGCAACCAACCTAGCCTTATTCCTAACCACAACTCCATCCTCACTTTGTTGATTTTTAAACACCCATTTAGTTCCAATTAAGGTGTGACCTTGAGGTGGAGGTACAAGTTTCCAAACATTATTTCTTTCCGAATTTTCTAACACTTCTTGCATGGCAATAATCCAAGATTCATTAGTGAGTGCGTGTGATATATCTTTGGGTTCAAAAGAAGCAACAAAAGTAGAATGAGCATGAGAGTTTGGATCGCAAAACCTGGACCGTGTGACTCATTCGTGCAAGCTTCCAATAATTTGTTGTGGAGGATGACTTTTGAGAACTGGAGGGTAGTGGACACTTCACAAGCTCCTTGTTCTTCAAGTTCATCACAAATCGAATAACTTGTGGCTTGAGGACGATTAGTACTAGTTGTCGTAGTTGTGGGTGCTGGTTGTGGTGCAAAATCAACTAAGGTTTTGTTCTTTCTCTCTACGACACCATTTTGTTGAGGTATATAGGGTGAAGAAAATTTATGATCTATTCCTTTTTCAACACAAAAGTGATCAAAAGATTGTTTTTTAAATTCAGTTCCATGATCACTTCTAATTGCTTTCAAAGATCCTGGGTGATTAATTGATAATCTATGAAATAAAGTTCTAAAGTGACTAAAAGCTTCATTCTTAGATGCCACAAAGTAAACCCAAGAGTATCTAGTATAATAATCAACAATCACAAGAACATACGATTTACCTCTAGAGGATTTATCACGTGAAGGTCCTACGGTGTCAAGATGCAAAAGTCGACTCGGTTCAGTTGTCATTGTCATTGTGGCAGGAGCATGTGAACCTGCAACCATCTTAGCATGTCTACAAGAAGTGCACACAATTTCTTTGTCCCCTTTCGGCTTAGGTAGCCCACGTATGCGATCAAGAGCACTAACACATATGAGATGATCAAAGCCTACGTGACCAAGTCTACGATGCCAAAAATATAAGTCTTTGGAATCATTAGCAACTAGACACCTATGCTTAGAAGAAGACATGTAAAAATCAGCTTTAAAAACTCTTCAAAACCGAGACATATTAAAAATAAGCTAATTATTTGAACCTACAACTTTGCATCAATTTTTATAGAAAATAATCTACAGATTTTCATCTAGCAATTGTGAAACAGAAAGCAAGTTGTATTTCAAATTTTTTACAAGTGCCACATCCTTCAAAGTATAGTGATCATTTACTATAACCAAACCCTTAGCAATTATAGGAGTTGAAGAATTATCGGCAAAAGTAACATTCTCTACATGTGCCACAAAAGAGAGGGATGAGAACCATTCTTTGTTTTCAGTCATGTGGCTTGAGAAACCTGAATCCACAATCCAAATGTTATTCTCCCTCAAGCGTGTGACCTACATAGAAGCACAATATGTCAATGACTCAATATTGGGGTTAGTCAAAAGGCATTTAAGAATCTATTACTGAGTCACACGATGTCCAACAGGAACAACACGCGAACGCTGAGATAAAACATCAGGTTTATGAGCCAAAGTTTGAGAATTTTGGTACCCAACTACTGACCTAAGAGATGTTACATGTGTAGCACGAAAAACATTAGGTTTGGGAGCAAACATTGCATGTTTTCGACTCATTACAGCAAGTCGCATTTTCCTATCATTCAGTTTAGCATGTGCAGAAAATTTTGCATGAAGGTTATGAGATCTAGCAATCATTCTTTCCTTTTTCTATTGTTTAGCTAGTTTATAACAAAAATCTATGACATGAGCATCTCTACCACAGTAGGTACAATGAAATTTAACTTTGTGTTCATGTCTAGATGAGCAAGCAACATTTCTATTTGAAATCGAATGAGACAACACTCCTGCAGAATTGAAAACCACTTCTTTTTGTTTAGGAACTGTTTGAATCAAACCACTTCCTAATGACTTTTTAGGTGGATGTGCCTTAGCATGACTGGGAATCATTGCAAGACATCGAAGAATTCAGCAGCAAGTTTAGGTTCTTATTCCCATTACAAAACCGATCTAATGTCCTATGCATGTTATCAAGTTTATTTGACAGATAAAGGCAATATTCACATGAAGTATTTCTTTTTAATTTGCAATTTGAACAATATTTAACTTCATGAGAACGTAAAGCTTTGTTCAATATGGGAATTTCATTCATAGCATCTTGTAATTTCTTATCAAGATCATCACAAGTAGAACAATGCAAATCAATTGTAGAACAGCAAGCATCTTTCAAGTTTTTATTATTAAGTGCAGCAAGCTCTCTGTTCTTTTCAATTTCTAACTCAAGTTTATCAAGTGTGGAGGTGTACGCACTTCCTAGAGAGGACAATTGTTCACATATTAAATCACATGAGGAACAAGAATCATCACTAGGAATCAAAGATTTCAAATGATTAATTTCAGATTCTAGTGACTCAATTTTAACAGCATTGTCCCTAAGATTTTTGTCCTTTTTCTTAACTATAATAGTGGCACAAGAAATAGCATCACACATTTCTTCGCAAGTAGGACATACCTCTTCATTGTCACTGTTGTGTTCTGCCTCCTCCATACTTGATCCTGACTTGCCCGCCATGAAGCACAAGTTTGTCAAATCATCTTCATCTTCATCACTTCCAATGTCCACATCGCTCGAGCTAAGTTCTTGAAGTGCAGAGATAAATCTATTCACCAATTGGCGTCCTTTGAAACCCTTCTTTTTCTTGTTGTTGTTTGTAGAGAAGTGTTTCATCCTTGTTTGCTTTTCATCACCGGAAGTAGTACCTAAAAATTTAGGGCAATCCATGCAAAAATGTCATGTCTTACCGCATTCGAAGCATCATTGATGTCTGGCACTTCCTCTCCTTCTAGTTCTCACATTTTGCAATGCTCTTGAGAACCGAGTAGACATAAGTGCAAGTTCTTCCTCTAAAAACCCTTCAATCTGTTCAAGGGTTAGAGAGGACAGCTAAGCAAGTGTTCCTCACGATGAAGATTGGTCGGAGCTAGGCATGTCACGTTGAGAAACAAATGCAAGAGACTTGTTGGGGTTCTTACGTGAGATTATGTCAATTTCATGAGTTTTCAATTTATTATATAGAACATATAAAGTAAGTGTACTCATGATATTAGATTCACGAATAGATGTGACATTCATATCCCAAATTTACATGTCTAAAGCGCTTAGTAATTGCCTAGCATTTTAAGCATCTAAAAAATTAGCATTGATGCTACGCAAGTTGCTGGGAATTTTATTAAAACAAGCAAAGAGATCGTCGATGGACTCACCTGGTTGCATCTCAAAGTGCATGTACTCTTTTTTGAACATTTCTTGCCTTACCTCCTTCATCGTGTTGGATCCTTCATGGTAGTCGCATAGTGCTTTCCACACATCATATGCAGATCGGAGGTGAGGAACACGATCGAAGTCGCTTTGAGTTAATCGTTGTATGATCAAGTTGCGAGCCTTGTTGTTGTTGTCGACATCTCTCATGTTTGTAGCCGTGACTTGATCGTTTTGCGGCATGTCTTAAGGCTTGTACACTTTTTCCCATATTGCAAAGCCTTGTACCTAGATGAAAGCTAACATACGTGCTTTCCAAACCTAAAAATCAATACCACTAAAGACACAAGGTTTTGTGGAGTATTTCTCCATGATAATTAGTCAAAAGCATGTGCAAATCACGAAGATTAGAGCAACGTGATTAGGTGACAAATCACTAGCTAGCCGCCTTGTGTGAACTCCTGCATCGCCAGCCCTAGATTAGGTGACAAACCTTTGTGTCACTCATCCTTGAATCATCACACACCACCCCATTAGTTGCTGTGCAAATTCCTGATCAGTTTCATATCCGATTGCGAGTTCTATTCTCAAACTGAGTTGGAATCAACATCCAAAAATCGTAACTCGGACAGCCTACCATAAAACGGCCATAACTTCCACATACGAACTCGAAATCGGGCGATTTTTTTTTTCAAATTCATCTACGAAAAATTATGCATCTAATTTTCTGCCACGTAGCCACGTTCGGCAAAATTAGATTGCCCAAATTCCCCTCAGAAGATAGTATCCTCCAAAGTTTCAGCATGAATTTTAAAGAATCTTCTTGATTTTCTATAGGACGCATATTACATCCAATTGAGCTGCAAATTTGTGTGCTTCATATCTTCGTGCTCCTGAGTAAAGAAATATCAAAAAAATATTACAAAAAAGAAAAAAAATAGTGAAGAGCATGCATATTAAAGCAATTGCCCTATACTATTTGTGTTGTGATTGTTAGTTATATCATTTTGTCTTCCTTTTGCCTTGCTACTTCCTTGTGTTGTGCTAGGCCCTAGAGCACTGGGTTGACCAGCAACGGTTTCCTACATTGAATACTTATTTAACTTTGTTTACCTGTTAACAATTCTCTATTTATTAGCCACAATTTTTTGTCATCCAAGCTCCACCTTTCTCTTGAGCATAACAGGTACCTTTGCAATCACCCCACGCTTCATTGGTTCATCTCACCATCCACACCACCTGCTGTGTCGGTAAGAACACTTGTAAGAGCGTGATAAGGCGTTTGAGCGAGAGAGATTGTTTTTCTTCCACCTTTCACATTGTCACTCTAGTTGATAGGGATAACATAATTTTGTTGTCTTTGGTTTCCTACTAACAATGGCAGGAGAAGACAATGATGACGAATGTGTTCAACATGCTGAGTTGCGTGATATGATGAAGGTCATGACAGATATGTTCGCCAAATACAACGCAACAACGGAGGAGTCATAGGCGAACTTGACTCGCCAACTCGATGACCTTGCTCTTCGGATGAATACTTTTGAGGCTCGGTTGCCTCTCGCTGGATGACAGGAAGACAATGCTTATGATGATATGAAAGATCACAACAATAAGCCAAGACTACAACTTTATCGTCGAGGTATGGGAGGTAATAATCATCATAACAATTATAATCGTCCTCCTGATGATCCTTTTGCTAAAGTGAAATTTACTATACCCCCTTTTTCTGGTGCTTATGATGCTGAGGCTTATCTTGATTGGGAGACGACAGTAGAGCAAAAATTTAATGCCCATCTTGTTCCTGAACAACATAGAGTTCGTTAAGCCACTAGTGAGTTTAAGGACTTTGCTATCATATGATGGAATGAACTTGTTAAAACTAAAACTGATCCTCCAACATGGGATAGATTAAATGAAGATATGCGTGTTCGATTTGTTCCTCCATCTTTTCAGCGGGACCTTTGCAAAAAATTGCAGCGCTTAGACCAAGGTAACATGTCCGTAGAGGAGTATTATCAAGAGTTACAAAAGGGTATGCTGCGTTGTGGGGTAATGGAGGACATGGATGATAAAATATCTCATTTTTATGAGGGGTTGAGGCGTGAAATTCAGAACATTGTTGATTACAAGGAATATGATACTGTTAACAGATTGTTTCAGCTTGCTATGTTGGCAGAAAAAGAATTGAAAAAGAATTGCAGGCGACAACAACAGCAACAACGCTTGAGGAGCAACTTCACGCCACATTCGACGTCTACACCATCCAAAACAGCACCATCTTTGACCCCCCCCCCCCCCCCCCCCCGTGCAGCGACTACACCATCCAATGGCGGTCAACGAACTATACCTGCTGCTCCACCTTCTCGCGTGTCGGAAGGCAGCAAGGCGACATCATTCAAGCCTTCGTTGTCCACTCCTTCTACGGGTCGTACTTCCGAAATTAAGTGTCACTGCTGCCAGGGACTTGGTCATATGATGAGTGATTGCCTGAGCAAACGAGCATACATAGCACGCGACGATGGCGGGTATGATAGTACTTCAGATTTTGAAGATGAATATTCTCTTGCTACTGACTTTACAGATCCAAATGATGAACACACCGAAGAATAGGTATTTGGTACAGTGGCGACGGAGAACTATAGGAGCATCATTGTGCAGCGTGCCTTGAGCTCCAAAGTGGAGACCGACGACAAGCTACAACGACACAATCTCTTCCACATGTTTCTCGTCCTCAAGGACTGCCTTGTACACACTATAATTGATGGAGGTAGCTGCAATAACTTGGTGAACACGGACGTCGTCAAAAAACTTGGTTTGACAACAAGAGCACACCTTCATCCATACCACATTCAATGGTTAAACAACAGCGGTAAGGCTCGGGTAATACAAACAGCGAGAATACATTTTTCAATTGGTTCTTACCATGATTTTGCTGATTTTGATGTCGTTCCTATGGATGCTTGTTCCCTTTTATTGGGTCGGCCTTGGGAATTTGATACAGATGCTATTCATCATGGTAGAACTAATAAATATACTCTCATGCATAAGGGAAAGAAAATCACTTTGCTCCCCATGACTCCTGCTGAAATTGTGCATTTTGAGAAGAGTAAAATTTGTGATGGCAAAGCAACAAAACTAGAATCTGAAAAACAGCGAGTCATTAATTAAAATCGTCATCGTTGCTCGCAACTAAATTTGACCTTGCTGATTTATTTGATGCTAAGGGGATGTGCTATGCTTTAGTATGCAAAGAAGCCATGTTCTCACTTCATGAATTGTCTATTGCATTTCCCCTTGCTGTTGCTAACCTTTTGCAGGAGTTTGAGGATGTGCTTCCCTCCGAGATACCCCCTGGATTACCACCGATGAGAGGCATTGAACACAAGATTGATTTGATTTCAGGAGCAAGTTTGCCATATCGTGCTGCATACAGGGCGAATCCAGAGGAAACTAAGGAAATTCAGCGACAAGTCCAAGATCTTTTGGACCGCGGGTACATTCGTGAAAGCCTTAGCCCTTGTTCCGTTTCTGTTCTTTTGGTTCCTAAGAAAGATGGTAGTTGGCGCATGTGTGTTGATTGTCGAGCGATTAATAACATCACCATTCGATATATTTATCCTATTCCTCGCTTAGATGACATGCTTGATGAATTGAGTGGTGCTATCATCTTCACAAAAATTGACTTGCGTAGTGGTTATCACCAAATCAGAATGGTACCAGGAGATGAATGGAAAACTGCTTAAAACCAAGTTTGGACTTTATGAGTGGTTAGTCATGCCTTTTGGTTTAACTAATGCACCTAGCACATTTATGCGTTTAATGAACGAGGTTTTACGTGCTTTCATTGGACAATTTGTGGTGGTTTACTTCGATGATATCCTCATTTACAGCAAGTCCTATGATGAACATCTTGATCATTTACGTGCTGTTTTTTCTGTTTTGAGAGATGCACGTTTGTTTGGTAACCTCGAAAAGTGTCTTTTGCACCAATCGAGTCTCGTTTCTTGGATATGTCGTTTTCTTGCAGGGAATTGAGATGGATGAGGCAAAAATTGAAGCAATCACTAGCGGGCCAGCCCCAACAACCGTTACGCAGGTTCGTAGTTTTCTTGGTCTTGCAAGTTTTTATCGTTGTTTTGTGCGGGGTTTCAGCACCATTGCAGCACCTCTACATGAGCTGACAAAGAAGGGAGTGCCGCGTCAATGGGGCGAACAGCAGCAACAAGCTTTTGATGCTCTCAAATTGAAGCTTACACAAGCATCATTGCTACAACTTCCAGATTTTGAGAAGACCTTTGAGCTAGAATGGGATGCAAGCGGCATTGGTATTGGAGGCGTTCTCATACAAGGAGGTAAACCCGTTGCTTTCTTTAGTGAAAAACTTCATGGTACTTCTCTTAATTATTCCACTTATGATAAGGAATTGTATGCCTTAGTGCGAGTATTACAAACTTGGCAACATTATCTTTGGTCTAAGGAGTTTGTCATACATTCCAATCAAGAATAATTGAAGTATCTTAAGTGTCAAACCAATCTGAATAAATGACATGCTAAATGGATTGAGTTCATAGAGTCGTTTCCATAAATCATTAAGCATAAGAAATGGAAGGAAAATGTCATTGCCGATGCATTATCTAGGTGTCATACCATGCTGTCCCAACTTGATCATAAAATCTTTGGTTTGGAAACAATGAAAGCATTATATCCTACTGATTTGGACTTCAAAGATGCATTTGAAAATTGTAGAGAAGGAAGAACTTGGAATAAATATGTGATGCGAGAGGGTCTCCTCTATCGTGCTAACAAGCTATGCATTCCAGCTAGCTCTGTTCTTCTATTACTTTTGCAGGAAGCACATGGAGGAGGTTTGATGGGACCTTTTGGAGTGAAGAAAACTGAAGATGTGCTGTCCACACACTTCTTTTGGCCAAAGATGAGGCGTGATGTCGAGTGCTACATGTCACGATGCACTACTTGCAATAAAGCTAAGTCTCGCCTTAACCCACATGGTCTTTATATGCCTCTTCCTGTTCCTAGTGTACCTTGGGTGGATATTTCTATGGACATTGTTTTAGGATTGCCTAGGACTAAGAGGGGAAGAGATAGTATTTTTGTAGTTGTTGATCATTTCTCTAAAATGGCACACTTTATACCTTGTCATAAGAATGATAATGCCTCACACATTGCTGATTTATTTATGACGGAAATTGTTCGTTTACATGGTGTGCCAAATACATTGTTTCTGATCGTGATGCAAAATTTTTAATACATTTTTGGGGAACCTTGTGGTATAAATTGGGAACCAAGTTTCTGTTTTCAACTACATGTTACCCACAAACGGATGGACAAACCGATGTAGTTAATCGTACTTAATCTACTATGTTGCGGGCTGTCTTGAAAACAAATTTGAAGTTGTGGGAGGAGTGTTTACCACAAATAGAATTTGCATACAACAGATCCGTTCACTCCACAACAAAGGTAAGTGCATTCCAGGTAGTGTATGGTTTCAATCCCCGTGCTCCTATTGATTTACTACCTTTGCCTCCTTCTGAAACTATAAATTTGGATGCTACACAACGATCTGAATTCATTATTAAGATGCTTGAAACTACAAAGAAAAATATTGAAATGATGAATGAGAACTATAGGATTGCAGGTAGTAAAGGTAGAAAAGAAGTAAAACTTGAACCGGGTGATTTGGTGTGGTTACATTTGAGAAAAAGAGTTATTCCCCGACTTGAGAAAATCTAAACTTATGCCACGAGCTGCTGGTCCTTTTAAGATTGTTGAAAAGATTAATGATAATGCATATAAGCTTGAATTGCCTTCCGGTTTTGGGGTTAGTCCTACATTTAACATTTCAGATTTGCGACCGTACTTGGGAGAAGAAGATGAACTAGAGTCGAGGACGACTCCGATTCAAGAGGAGGAGGAGGATGAGGACATCACAACAGCGTAGACACACATTGAAATGCAAGGACCAATCACAAGAGCACGAGCACGGTTAATAAATCAGCAGGTGGATTCGCTCTTAACTTCTTTTGCATGTGAGTTTGAGAATAGATTGCTATGTGATGATTTAATTGTTATTAGGAATAATGAAGAAGATCAACAAGTGAAGGAAAGAGACCTTGGGAGCATGGAGAACCAGCTGGGACGTCCACAAGTTGATGGAAGCAGTTTACAACTCAGACTCGAGTTCAACTCGGAGTCCAGGAGCAGTCCACCTTAAAATGGACGCCCAGGAACGGACTCCGTTGTCGACATTCCACATATGCACGGAAAGAGGAGAAGATAATCTTTCCAATGGATCTGGTCCTACCACAAAATTACTCCAGGGAAATTTGGAATCCTCAAAACAAATCGAGTCCAGATTCCTGTCCGGTGCTGCGCCACCGAGTTGTGCCTTTGCGCCTTGTATCCCGTACGAGTCAATTAGGGACGCATCTAATCGTGTTTTGGTCAAACCCTAGCCTTTGAATACTGCAGCCACTGGTGATATTCGGTGGGTTTTGCTTATATCAATAATATCACCATTCTACGGTTTGTGAGACCCCAACTTCGCGATTTCAGATTGTGTCTTCGACGTTCTTGCTCGTGTTCTTGGTTGCACTTGCAGGGATTAGCCTTTTTGGCAAGGTCAAGTGTGTGCAGCACGGTTGATAACCAATAGAGCTGTGGTGTAGTGATTGCAGGGATACTCGAACCGCTCGAGTGCTGCGGATCATCAACGTCGAGTTCTCCACCCCAATCGACTTACTTTTCAGAAGATCGGGCCTAAACCTACTCATTACCGTGTGTGTGACCAAACTAGATGTGTTAGACTATGAAAAAACAGGTATAGATTGCAGAGAATCAATTCACTAAGACAGGACAAAAAGAATCACAAGAAAACATCGAGTAAAACTCAAGGTATGACCAAAACTCTAAGCAAAGTTCAATCTATTCTAACAGAGAGAAAACAAATCTGCTATGCTGCATAGAAACTTGTGCAACTCAAAAACCACAAATCCAATGACTGAAATTTTCACAATGCTAGTGTATTGAGTTTTGAAGACAACACAAAAGAATAATTACGTCAATTGGATCTGTAAAACGTGAGTTATGATAAAAACAACGAAGAAAGGTTGGGCAGCGCAGAACTCGACGAGAAACACTTGACGAAAACGAGTTGTACAAACAGGGAACAAAAGCTCCTCTAAACTACAAATTTTATTGATCAAAACACAAGGGGAACAACCCCAAAGTCGTGCCCCATGATATCTAGCCTCCCTTGCTTACATAACCAGCCCTAAGGCCAACCCAATCCTAACTAAGACTCCTAATCCTACTCAGTTTCAAATGAAACTTTCTATAACTGCTCAAGACTCCTCCATACGTAGATAGAAGCAGTATTAAGGCTTCCAAACACCTTAGGAATGTCCCAAACATTCTTAAAACAAACTAACTTCATGACCCACACAAAATCTAACCAAAACCAACTCTAAACTTTCCATAAACAAACCATAACTGCCTCAGCTGCAGCCTGAGGCATAATCCAGCAAGTTGGACCTTTGTGGCCACATCTTCACGACTATATCTCTTCACCACGTCTTGGAATAATGTTGCCACATCCATAGACCCCTTGCACACATGCACACACTTTCCAACAACGTTCACAATACATTCATATGCATTGTTCCTGACTCAAACATGTTGTGTGACCTCCCGATCAACTCAACCACAATTTCTCTCGAACTTGGTTGTTGAACCTCATCTTCTCCCTAATACTAGTTCAATGGATCTCGTCACCAGCCATGTCTTGACCTCAAGAAACACCGGCACATGAAAAAATTACCAATTCTTCCAAGCACAAGTTCTCGACTTGACTCACATTAGTAAGAAAACCACAACACCTTATGTGAGCACCTCACACAAGCATGTTCTAAACATAGCAAGATAATATCCACCATAATCGTCCATAAAACATCAAAAACTTAGTCCAAAAGTACTAAGCAAACTTTCTCAGATGTGCAAAGCAAGTTTGAAACTTTGCAAATGAAAAACATAGCAGCCGTACAAATATTTCAGCAAATATAACGTTCGGACAGTCCAAAACAGCAGCCATGCATTATACACTCCGAAGCAAGTTCTCGAATTTTTGGACAATCCTAAGTGGGTTTATCAGATATACTCAAAACTTTACATGTAAACACTCACTTTTAACATTAATGCCAATGTATTCAACACGTAGGTACACTGAATTTGAAATTTGAATTGTTGGCCAAAAGACTGCAGAGCTAGAGTCAAAAAAATGTCGGGAATATTAATTGTCAATTATTTCTGGCTCGTGACATTCTACATCAACTAGAAATTGCTCAGGATGGGCGCAATCTTACAATAGTGGAAACAAGGTTGAAGAATAAGCTCAAGAAGCAGAGTCTTGTGCTTGCTTCTTTCAAAAGGACTATAGCTCGAGTTAGATATAAAATGAATTAATTACGAGAGGGAGATGCAAAAACTAAGCTTTTTCATTCTCATGCGAGACTCAGGAAGAGAAAAAATTTATTACCAAGCTTATCTCCAATGATCAAGTTTACACAAGATATGAGGATAAAGCCCACATACTGGAAGATTTCTATGTAAATCTGATTGGACAAGCACAGATCGGCAGTACACTATTGACTTAAACTTGTTGGGAATAAAAGCATTTGACTTGACTGCTCTGGATTTTCCCTTCTCGGAGGAAGAGGTATGGAATACAGTCAAGCAATTACAATCTGACAAAGCTCCAGGACTGGACGGCTTTACTGGTAAATTTTATAAGTCATGCTTGAGCATTGTTAAGGTGGATGTAACGGCGGCTATTGCAGTAGTATGGAGCATAAAGTTTATGAATTTTGTAGCTCTAAACAGTGCTTATATTACTCTATTGCCTAAGCATGAAGAAGCTGATAACGCCAGGGATTGTAGGCCAATTAGTTTGGTGCACTGTTTTGCGAAATTAGTCACTAAACTATTGTTTACAGGTTGGCAGGAAAACTACACCAAATTAGTCATTAAAGGTTATTTTATTCAGGAAAATTTCATATTGGTGCAGCAAACAGCAAGATTTTACACGAAAAAACAGCCTCATATCTTACTCAAGCTTGACATTTCAAAGGCTTATGACTCTGTATCGATCTTGGCCTTTCCTCATACTAGTGCTGCAGCATCTAGGCTTTGGTCCAATATGGAAAGACATGATCAGTGGACTTCTCTCCACATCAACCACTCAGATTTTGTTGAATGGTGTCCCCGGAGAGAGGATTGAATACCGCAGAGGATTACGACAGGGAGCCCCCTTTCTCCCATGTTGTTTATCCTAGTAATAGATGTACTTGGTTATTTGGTTGATAGAGCAGAGGAAGCAGGATTGTTACAGCCAGTATACCCAAGAGCAATCAAACATCAAATATTCCACTATGCTGATGATGTGGTTTTGTTTCTACGACCTCAAGCCATTGATATCACCACTATTCTTGAAATCATACAAATTTTTGGTGAAGCATCAGGGCTGAAATCTAATATGCAAAAGAGTAGTGTATATTCAATTCAATGTGTTGATGATTATCCTAATATGCTACATCAGCTTCTTCCTTGTGGGATCTCTAAATTTCCTTGCCGATATTTGGGGCTGCCACTCTCATTGCAATCGTTAACCAAGCAACAAATACAGCCGATCATTGACCGAATTGCTGATCAGCTGCCAGGCTGGAAAGCATATCTAATGACACGTGCCGATCAAAGAGTGGAAGTTCAATATGTTCGCACAACCATGGTAATTTACATGGTGATGGCAATATATCTCCCAAGCTGGGCAGTCAAGGCAATTGATAAAATCCATCATGCATTTTTATGGAGAGGATGACAGGATGTCAAAGGGGGGAATTGTCTGGTTGCATGGGACAAGGTATGCCGTCCTCTTAATTTGGGGGGACTTGGTATTGCAGATCTTAAGACTCTCAGTTGGGCTTTGAGGATGAGATGGTTATGGTTGCAAAAGACAGAACCAAACCGTCCGGGCTGCATTACATGTTCAAGTGCCGCATCACGTTCGTGCATTCTTCTCACCTGCTATGATGACGCAGATCGGAAGCGGTGCTACCACCCGATTCTGGCAGGACAGGCGGTTGTATGGTCATCGGATCGAGGACCTTGCACCATGAATTTAGGCCATAGTTCCCAAGAGGAGAATAAAACCAAAAACAGTTCAGGAAGCACTCTCCAATAGAACGTGGATAAATGATATTAGAGGAGCAACAACAGTTGGCGAGCTGGTGGATTTTCTAAGGTTGTAGGATATTCGATCCGAGTTCCAGCTATGACCTGAAGTGGAGGATATTCATATTTGGAGGTTCTCGGAAAGTGGTCGTTACTCCACAAAATCAGCATATCAAAGCCCTTTCATTGTATCAACACAGTTTGGTTCCTGGGAACGAATCTGGCAGTCATGGACACCGCCCAAGTGTCAATTTTTTTCTCTGGTTGGTAGCTCAGAAGACGTGTTGGACTGCCGATCGTTTGTCAAAGAGGGGCTTAGGTCATCCGGAAAAATGCCCTCTTTGTGATCAGGAAGATGACACTATCAATCACTTATTGGTATCCTGTGTCTTTGCTAGACAATTTAGGTATTACTTTTTTGCCCAGGTTGGCCTTCAAGCCCTATCTCTGCGGCCTACGGAGGTCTCCTTTGATGATTGGTGGCAAATATCATATAATACAGTCAGCAGCATGGCAAGGCGTGGTGTTAATTCTATCATCATGTTGGGAGCCTGGACTATTTGGAATCATCATAATTGTTGTGTTTTTTATGGCTCTACCCCTAATGTAGCGGCGGCTTTAACTTTCGTTGGTGATGAGCACTGCCTTTGGGAGATGGCAGGAGCCCGTGGATTATCATACTCAACTAGTTTTGTAACTGCTTACTAGGTCACTCGTTTCATATTCTCTTGCGTCGACTGCGTTTATGAGTGGTCATTGGTTGTACGGTGTATTGTACAGTATATTTTTCTTCTTCATAATATAATGATACGCAACTCTCCCGCGTGTTCGAGAGAAAAAATAAGTAGTAACAACTGGAACGGGGTGGAACCTGTTGTATGGTTAAGCAACTTGTTGAAGCAGTTGATAGAAGAACTAAAGTTATGATTCTAAGCAACTTCACCTGCTATTATAAAACTGAAGTAAGGATGTACTAATAGTGAACATTTACTTACTGCAGTTTAAACCCAAGTCTTAAATTCATAGCATGTAGAGTTCCATGCTCTTAGGTGAGACGGTTAAGTCTTTCTGAGCCTTGTGCTCACGGTTGCATTTATACGAGTTTTGCAGGCATAGATATGAAGTGTTTCTAGGCTTTGCCTCTTCACGATATATAACCATATGGAAGCATGGACGCCACTGCTATCTCCTCTGATGCTAGAGTGTAGTATCCGCAGGATGGATACGACCGCTACTGCTATAGAGTAGGTTCAAGAGAGTTGTATGAATATTTCCATTGATGTAAGCATTTTTGTGTAAAACTCTGAGAAATATTGTAATTTGCTCACTTATGTTATGTGTTCTTTTCTGTGTTGTGTTGTTTGGTGTCACATCGCATGACACCACCCAATGTGATTCTTGGTTTTTTGGGATTCTGGTCCTCACAGATGAAAACTCATGTAGATGATGTGAATTTTGTAAAAGAGGTGTTGAATGTGGGTGCTGCGTACGAAGCCGACAGAGGTCTACCGCATGGGAGGTATGTGTAAAGATATTGATTGTTTTATAGGTTAATGACTATCGATTCATAATACTTTTATTTTTTGTAGACATGGATTGGGCGACAGGTCTGTGGAGCACGATGCTTATGCTAGACAATGGTTCTCTAGTGCTAGTTCAAGTCGGTCCCGGTCTACCGCGGTGACAGAGGAATTCGGAGAAGAATTGTGATGTATCCATGAGGAGATGCAACAGATACAATATTTGTTTATGGTACAAGTAACATGTAATTTTAACAATTGAACAATTTATTCAATTTCAATATGGTTCTACTTAATATCTCACAAATAATTTACTTCATGCAGTTCTTGGCTCAAGGTTATTTAACAACTTCAGGGATTCATGTCGATGTTGGTCGTAACTCATTCTGGATGGCAACCTTCTAATGGTGTTCTCCCACTTATGCCCTTCGGTTCTGGACAGACTCAATCATCATCACCTCCAGCCAAAGTGGTATGACTTGTAAATTAGTAGCTCTCATGAAAACACAGTTTAATTAGAACAATACTTGACTTTTAATCGAATTCATAGTTGGTAATACCTTTGAGAAAAATATATATGAGCATGATAATTTTAGACATAGACCAGTTACATATGTGAGCTTTGTAACACATAAGTCAGTTAGCAAATTTTAGATAGATTGAGACATGTGAATTATAAGTGTGAATGCAAAGTTGAACTTGTATTTATTTCTCGCAGGGTTCCCGTCATGGAACATCCGAAACTTGCGATGTTTTTCTCAATTTAAACGGCAGAGGTGCGATTGGTGGTGGTTCAAATAACAATATGCAGATGGATTGATCTTTGCAATGTTGTAAACATTGTGTTTTCATTCGGACTTTGAAAATTTGAATTTGAATGAGCTTGGAGAACTTTTGGACATTAGAACTTGTCATTTACACTCAAGTTTGCTGAAATTTGCTTGTTTATGAAATTGTTGTTTGTGTTTGTGCTAAATATATGAATGTTGTATGGATTTGTATGAACTGGAGGCTTCCCAGCAAGAGAGGGAGGGAAAAACATCCACAGTTAAAAAAATGGACTAGAGACGTCAGTTATGGCTCTGGCCGACAGCTACAACAAACTAAGGGCATCGGGATTCCCACTATGCCAACGGTCATAAAGGCATAAAGGCATCCGGTACATGATATGGCCGAAGGCTTTAAAAGTTTAAAGATGTCAGGGGCGAGATCAAGCTGACGATTATAAGGCATTAAAGTTGTCGGGTCGAAAGGCCGATAGCTATAGGTTGTAAAACCATCGGGTATTGAAACTGACGTACATACGTTTTAAAGCTGTCGGGGTCGACGGTACACCGATTGCTATAATTTAGGGGTGTCAGCTACAGTAGCCAACTGACATCTATAAGGTCGACATCCTTTTAGTCATTTCATATAGTGTTAAGGCTTCTTCATAAAAGTTTAATTCTACAATTCATACTCTTCTGTTAGCTTTTCACGTGCTATTTGATCCTACAAAAAGATATCATCTAGTCTCTCATTTTAACCCTCCATATCATGGAAAAAATTTCTCATTCGGTGCAAGAGTGAGTTATGCATGATGGTGTTGATCATCAAAACTCTGGATACGGAAATATTTCTTGGTAGGATTAGTCACTTCGCGTACACCTCCATGTTGAAATTTAGCCGACCAGGTACGTGAACTACATGACATTAGCAAATCGACTAGAACGCAATTAGATGTTTGGTGCAAGCAACCATCCTCAACCGTTAGATCTGTATCTTACAAGTACATCTTTTTGTTTAACCCCCTCAACAACTCCTTCATATGATGGATTAAGTTAAATGAAAACATGCAACAACGGTAGGATGCAGATCCAATGGTTGCACCAAAACTCTGATTGCATTGTAGTTATTGCCTTATATTAGTGGTTGCCTTAATTCATGTGATATTGTCGTCACCAGTCCCGGTCAGCGGTTGGGCTATCAAGGAGATGCCTGTGTTCCAACGTCTTGTCTCCTGAAGATGTTGAGACCAGAGAGGCCGCTTGCAACACAGTTCACCGATGAAGCACCATCCTGCTAGGACTTGGTGATTTTGTGAGCTCCTTGGTCGAGCTCACCGGAGCGCCATCTCCCCGAGGACTCCGCCGAAATCAGAATCCAAATGACTTTGCTCGCAGGGAGTGGAACAATCATCGGAACTGCTAGTGATTGCCGCTCCTTTTTTTCTTCGCATGATGCAGTTATCCCG
Source organism: Tuctoria greenei (assembly GCA_036927565.1). Classification (NCBI taxonomy): domain Eukaryota; kingdom Viridiplantae; phylum Streptophyta; class Magnoliopsida; order Poales; family Poaceae; genus Tuctoria; species Tuctoria greenei. The sequence goes on from JAYESD010000003.1 coordinate 112,235,726, forward strand.
GTTGTCGATTCGATCTGCGGCAAGTCAGCCAGGGTACGAGCAGTGGCCATTCCTAGGCCAGTTATCGAGATGTTGTCGTCACTCTTCCATAGTCACTAGCTCCCACTGGAGACCCACCGGCGATCGCTAGAATCGCCACTTACGTAAAAGTCATGGTTCAAAACAAATAACTTCCATCATCTTCCATAAACATGTACCACCAGGCCTTGTACACGCTGGTACAACATCGCTCGGTCTAGGTCTAGTGGAAGCCCTGCGGCCTGTTTAGTTTGGACGTTAGCATAATCTTCGCTTTCTTATGGAAATTGAACTTCTTAACTTTCTCCCGATCCCCTGTGATGTCGCGGTTCAACAACTGAGCACTGAGAACTGTCCCCAACTCGTGTTGATCACGGACAAAGGAGGATTCGAATGTCGGCATTGGTCCCCAATGCTTCTGACCAGATTCCTCAACCTCTGAATCACATGTTGCATGATGAGAATCATAGCACAGGTTCCTCCGCGATTTAACTCTATGGACATGTCTTGATTTTCAGGATTTATCGGATGACACTACAAGCACAAGTTCTAGTAATCTTGCCAATCTCTCGGCACTCAGGTGATTTGGTTATGATTGATCCGTTGGCACTACTGGAGCTAGAGCTAATCGTCAAAGCCTCCATCCGTTCCTCGTCATACCAGCGGATCTATTGAAAGAAACGACGAGCGCAACGAAGCTGGCATCAGTGACTACAGTGTCATGCAAAAAGTCTATGCCGATCTAGCTAGCGCAAAATATGAGCAAAAGCAATCGATTTAGCAGTAGATTACTAACCTCCGAATTCCAAATTACCTTAGTGGACGTCACCATCGGCCATTTCCAGAGACCTAGCCCGAATTAACACTACGGTTTTGTAAAACTACCCATTAACATCCTCCTGTATTTTATGATTTGGCAAATGGGAAAGCACCTCCTATTGTGTTCAACATGAATGGGTAAACCTACACCATTGGGTATTATTTGGATGATCAGAGGTATCATGATTGGGCGACATTGGTGAAGACAACCAATGTCCCTATTAGCAACAAAGAGAAGGTGCTTGTAGGGTAGCAAGAGGCATGCCATAAGGATGTTAAGCGAGATTTTGGGTGTCCCGTAAGCGAAGTGGAAGTTATTCTATGGGCCCTCTTTTTATAGAACCAAAGGGGCCATAATTTCATAATGCGTGCATGTGTCATCCTTCACAAAATTATCAAAGAGGATGTTTGTGGAGTTGATCGACCTGAATTGCATTGTCTGAGTTGCTAGGGGTATGTAACCCTCCAATCACAGAAGTATGTAACAATCTTGGAATTGAGGAGTTCACAGATGCCCTGTTGGTGATTCAGGACAAATAAACCTCAGCACTCCTAAAATCCGACCTTGTAGAGCACATGTGGGTACTATATGGCTCTAGCTCAGGACCTTTCACACTTCATCCAATGGCTTAATGTGTTGGATGGCAAATACTGGTCAACAATGTTATGAATTGTGGACCTGTATTACTCAGGAGGTTGGAGGCCTCTATAAATAGATGTACAGGGATGGTCAATGAGCATAAAAGCCCTTATGCAAAAGGGAAATATAATACACACCCCTACACCTCTAACACCCCCCTCAAACTCAAAGTGCGTCACGAACACTGAGTTTGGAGAGATAAAAACAATGCTGAGCTCTGGTCAATGCCTTCGTGAAGAAATCAGCTAGCTGACGCTCTGAAGGCACATACTGAAGATCAACAACACCATCCTGTACCTGTGCTCGTGTATAAGAAGCATCAACACCAATATGCTTGGTAAGCTCATGCTTGACCGGATCACGAGCAATGCTGATAGCACCTGTATGGTAAGATAAAAGAGGAGTCAACATACCAACAGAAACACCAAAGTCCTCAAGCAACCACCGCAACAAAGTCACCTCTGCACTCACAAGAGTCATAGCACGCAACTCAGCCTCTGCACTCGAACGAGAAACTGCTACCTACTTCTTAGTCTTCCAAGCAATGAGGGAACCACCAAGAAAAACACAATAGGCAGAAAGAGGTCGACAGTCAGAGGGATCACTAGCCCAAGTAGCATCAGAATATGCTTTGAGCTGTAAAGAGCTAGAGCGTGAAATGAACAAGCGTCTAGAGATAGTCCCATGAAGATAAACGCAAGACACGAAGCAAGTGACTATAGTGGACCTAGGTGGGAGCAGAAACAAACTAACTCAGAATGTGAACAGAGTACGAGATATCAGGACGAGTGACACCAAGGTACACGTGACTCCCTACAATATGATGGTAACAAGTAGGATCATCAAGAGGCTCACCATCAGTGGATCGAAGATGGACATTGAGTTCCATGGGAGTCTCAACAGTACGGTGATCAGTAAGAGAAGCCCGATCAAGAAGATCCTGAATGTACTTCTGTTGAGACAGATAAATTCCCTCAGAGGAGGAGGAAACCTTAATCCCAAGAAAGTAGAGAAGAGGACCAAGATCAGACATAAAAAACTGCTCACGGAGACGGGCCTTCACAAAGGCTATGTACTCTGAATCTTCTCCGGTGATGATCATGTCATCAACATAGACAAGAAGAAGAGCGCGGCCATGTGACGAAGTATGCACAAAAAGCGCAGGATCATGATCACTGGCAGAATAACCATTAGCAGTGACCATAGATGCAAAGCGCTGAAACCAAGCACGAGGAGCCTGCTTAAGGCCATAAAGAGAACGGCGAAGGCGACAAACCATACCCTCAGGAACAAAATACCCAGATGGTGGCTGCATATAAACCTCCTCATGCAGCTCACCATTAAGAAAAGCATTCTTTACATCAAGTTTAGAGATGGACCAATTACGAACAGAGGCCACAACAAGTAGAGTACGAACCGTGGTCATGTGAGCGACAGGAGAAAAGGGCTCATCATAGTCACGACCATGTTCCTGCTGGAAGCCACGGGCGACCAATTGAGCCGTATATCGCTCCAGTGAACCATCCGAGCGGGTCTTAACCTTATAGACCCACTTACAGGTGATCGGTCGAACACGTGGGAGACAGGGCACAAGTTCCCACGTGTCGGTGCGCTCAAGAGCAGCAATCTCCTCAGCCATCGCATGCTGCCATTCCTGATGATGAACAACATCATGATATGTAGCCGTCTCAGGAAGAGCAGTAGCAGCAAAGCTAGAAGGAGAGTACCGATCAGGAGGCTGGCGAGAACAATGACCACGTCCAAGGGGCTGCTCAGGAGAAGAATCATCAGAAGGAGATGATCCCTCAGGAGAAGAAGACGTATCCAGAGAGTCAGACTGAGCTGGAGAAGCTGAGACATCAAAAGAAGACTCAATTGGAGTAGACGGCTCATCGAAAGAAGATGGCACATCTGTAGGGGGCACAAATCGTCAAGTATATATTTGCATCACCGGGGCCTTCAAGGCATAATCAGGAACCATCGAAGAAGGTTCAGAAGAAGAGGAGGTCATGGATTTAGGTACTGAGTGTGAAGGAGAAAAACTCACAAGTGGAGCATCAGGAAGGAAAAGGAACGAAATAGGATCAACCACAGATACATAAGAAGTATCAGAAGATGGTCGGGGATAGAAAGGGCGTGTCTCATCAAAAACAACATCCCGTGAAATTCTCATCCATCGACCAACCGGATCCCAACAACGATAACCCTTATGCTCTGAGTTGTAGACTAAGAGGATTGTCGGAGTGTTTTTTCGGCAATTCTCCCGATACTACCGTTGGTGGCTCAAGGAGTTTGTAGTTCGGTATTGGGTGCGTAGAGATTCCAAAGAATATGGCAAATGGACACAAGAATTTACGTGGTTCGGGCCGCCTAAGCGTAATACCCTACTCCACAGAGTGTGTAGCTGTTGTATTGAGTGTCTGAGAGCTTTCAGTCAGAGACTGTGTGTGAGTGTGAGAGCCTGAGAGAGTCCGCGAGCATCCCCCTTTGTATCGTTGACTAGTCCTTTTATAGTACAAGGACTGGTCGTTACACCGTTAGCCTAGCCCGACATGTGGCCTCGACGTTTACTAATGTTTAATACATCATTAATGAGATTAATTACCCTTAATAGCGTGGTAACGGAACCTGACAGTGCCATTACTGGTATTAAGGGCCTTCTGATCGTGTGTCATTAATATGGTATTAATGACACTTAATCAGGTCTTGAAGACTTTGATTGCCTCTTGAAGGTCTGAGCCGTTGGGGGTCCTCGAGTCTGCTTGTTGAAGTTGAAGGTCCGGTGGTTGGACACGTGGCAGCTCCAGAGCTTACCATATAGGACAGGTAGGTCCGGTGCTGTTGTACACGTGTCAGGACCGGAGCTTCCCTCTGTCGGGGGTTAGGTCCGGAGGTGCTGCGCAGGTATTTGGCCCGAAGCTTTCCCATGTGTGGATGTAGCTCCAGTTGTAGGATACACGTGGCAGCACAAGGACTAACCATAGAACGGAGGCAAGTCCGGTCCCGTATGACACGTGGGGCCTTCGGAGGTCTTAAACTTAGACAGGTGAAGTTCTTTTAGTCTCTTGGTAATCCCATGGGGTATACGGTACGCAGGGTACCGACAGTGGCCCCTTGGGCCCACCTTTGGGAGAGTCCTTTTGGATGAAGTCGTTCTACCAGAGGAGGGTCCATCCTTCGATTTTTGTGTCGTGTCTTCAAGGGTCCTCGGATGCGCCGCTGGCGGTAGTTCGTAGTTAAACCAACGCCGCGTGGCATATCCAGGATGCAGCAGGTGAGATCTTAGCGTGCGGATCTCACGCAATTGAAGGTCGTCGGTTCCTGAAATGAAAATCGTATTGGTTCCACGCGCCTTGTCAGTCCGCCACCTTTGGGTTTCCCGCCTTTCATGATGACAACCGTTTGCCCTGGTAAGGACCTCAACATGATCGTCGGGGTGGCCCTGGGCCCCCTTGTCATTGGCAGGGTGAGGTTTTTGACTTGTAATGTCGGCTTCTCTGCGGTTTCCATCAAAGTGTTGTGGGGGCTTACTTAAGAAGGAAAGCAGGCACCGTTTGGGGGTTCTTTACGCCTTCATTCGATCTTGCGCTCAAACCTTCCAAACTTTCGCTTGCTTTTCGTCCCTAGCCCCGCTTGTGCAGCAATGGAGTTGCGTCTCCCCGACAGCCGACTTAAGACTGACGGCAACTTGAAGAAGGTCCAGGCCCTCATGGGGTGGTCCAGTGACTTCTTCAATCACCATGTTCGTGCCGGCCAGCTCCCGTTCGAGAAGGAGCACGCCGGCGAAATGGTGTACTTCTCCGTGTACACCACGGTGGGACTGATCCCACCCTTTTCTCCTTTTCGCTTGATGCTGCTAGACTTCTATGGTCTGCAGCTGTACCACCTCGGTCCCCACTCCATTCTTTTAGTGTCAATCTTTGTCCACTTCTGTGAGATGTGGGTGGGTATTCCTCCCTGCGTCGAACTCTTCCGCACCTTCTTCACCATCCACACCACCGGCAAGGGTGACGAGTACCTTGGCTTCTACTACTTCGTGAAGCGCAAGAAGTGCCCGTACAAGTACTTGCGGTCGTTCCCTTCTTGCATGTGGGACGACTGGAAGAAGGATTGGATTGTCATCAGGGTAGAGGAGCATGAGAGACTGGAGTTGCCCGTAGGCCTCCCCAATGTCGGCACTGAAGATCGGAGCAAAGTTCCATTGTTGTCGGACGCCTTCAACCCTGCTCTGACCAGGATCCGCTAGTGTGTGGAAGGAGGGGTGACTCCTCAGGCAGTATTTTGTAATTTCCTGGCCAACAGGTGGGCTTCGCTGAAGAAGAGGGAGAAGCTTGCTTGGGCCCTCAACAGCGTGATGGACGATGACTGGATCGAAACTGGTTTGAAGTCCAACCTGGAAGGCGATGCCTTGGAGCTTCATCTCAAGAAGTTCCAGCACGGCATCGACATCAAAGGCGACTACTTGTCTCCGCCAGCGGCTTTCCTCCCTCTGAACATAGAGGCAGAGTTCAGCAGGGAGCTCCGGCGAAAGATGTCGGTGCTTGATGACCTTGGTGTTGTTGAGAGGCATTCGACCACCGGGTTGGTGATCTCCGGGGCCTCCGAGGGTGGTCCCCCCTCTGTCCCGGAACAGAGAGTTGAAGTCTTGGGCAAGGGCAAAGAGTTGGTCGAGCCCTCGAGTCGGAAGAGGAAGCTGAAGCATTCTGATAGGAGGTCCGTCAGGCCTGCTCCTTCCCTAGTAGCTCCTTCTCACCGGAGGGGGAGGTATTCAACGGCAGCAACAACTCCAGCATCGGCACCTCCCCGAGTTGTTAGTTCCGGTCGTGTGGCTACGATACCAGGACCACCTGAAGGTTCTGGATCTGGAAGTTCTTCCCAATCGAGGGGGACCTCGACCAAAGCAACACCGACAGTTGCGATAAGCTCCAGGGAACCTTCCGGAACAGACATGCCAGTGGGCCAGGGTACAGTCCTGAGCGTCCGGATAAGAGGTTCCGTGCTAACTGGTGCGGAAGCCTTCCGAGGTAATTTTTGTTTTTACCTCAATTAGTTGTTTTGTGTTGTAACTGCGTTTTAAGTTTCTTTGTCCTCCATCCACGGGGTACCCAAGAGAGGGGTTGAAGCTCCTGTTCCTGCCACAACACCTGAAGCTATGTAGGCGGAGGCTCCGACTCTAATCCCGGCGGCGCCCCAAGGAGTGGCTGAGGCTGCGACAACTCCGGCGCCGATTGTCGTGGTCTTGGACCTCGACTCATCCCCAGAAGCTCCCGTGGTAGCGCCGGACCACGGGAATGAAGATGTACCAGCGGCACCTGCCCCGGAGGTTGAAGCTCCGGGCTTGGACGCTGAAATGGTCGAGGCTCCGGTCTCAAAACCATAGATATCTATGACTCCGGCCCTAGAGCCGGATGTTGTTGAAGCTCCGGCGGTGGGGCTGGTGTTTGATGATGCCTCGGCAGTAGAGCCAGTAGTTGCTGAAGCTCCGGCACCTGAGCCAGTTGAAGAAGTTCTAACGGTAGAGCCGGCTGCTGCAGAAGGTTCAACGGTGGAGCCAGTCATTGGAGAGTTTTTGGCGCCTGAACCAATCGCCGCGGAGGTGCCAGCGCTCGAGCCCATGGTGGTTGAAGCATCAGCATCTGGGTCGGTGTTGGAGGAAGCGCCAGCGTCGGAGCCGGAAGTGGCTCCAGCTCCGATCGAACCTTCAACTCCTGCCCCGGAGGTGGTGGTCCTGGAGGTGCCTGCTCCCAAACCAAGGTGCCGAGATGAAGTTGTTGGCCCCTCGCTTGAGGGACCAGTTGTTGATGACCTGGTAGCAGGACCTTCGGAGCCAACTCTGGAGGTTGAAACTCCTGTAGCAAGATCTTCCTCGACGGTGGTTGAGGCTATTCTGGAGGGTGGCCCTAGAGCCACGTAAGCTCAGGGAACCGCTCTTGTAGAGTGGGACCAAATTTTGTCACGGAGAACCCGCTGGAACCGGCGGAGATTACCCTGGCAGGTTCGGACCCGATCCCTATATCGTTGTCTATTGACAACGCGTGCTCCAGTCTTTGCCAGGTTCAGCTGGCTTTTTACGACGATAGTAAGGCTCTCGAGGAGGAGCGTCAAACTCTTAAGAGGTGGCACAACCGGCTCCAATTCGAGACCAAGCTGGCGCAGTCGAGGCTGGTTGACGACAAGGAGTGGGTGACGAAGGAGAAGATCCGCCTAGAGTACTGGGATAAGTTGTTGGATGAGAGGGAAAGCATGACGCGATCCCTTGACAACCAGTCTGGGGTCATCTACGAACAGGCCAAGGCTGCTAGTAGCACAGCGAATGATCGCAATGAGAGGCTCGACGCCATCCACACAAGTCTCGTTAAGTGCCGGGAGGCTCTTGAGGAGCGGGAGAGAAAGCTCGAGGATGAAGAGGAAAAACTCCTGGAGCTTCGGGATGACGTCGTGAAGAGGGAAGAAGAGCTTACTCAGAGGCTAGCTCTTGGTGACAAAGTCTCGAGGAGCGCACCAAGAAATTGGATGAGCGCTGCAAGAAAGAATAGAAGAAGGCCTGGCAGCAAGGACAGGAAATCCATAGGAGGGAAACTGACATTGCTGCCAGGGATAAGAAGGTGTGGGGACGAGAGAAAGACCTGGTTAACCGCCGGAATGAGATCCACCTCCGGGGGGGGGGGGGGAAGAGCTCAGTATACTCGAAAGGCAGGTTGCTGAAAAAATTCAGCAGAACGCCAAAGAGCTGGAGCGTCTTGCTTGGGATAACTCGGAGCTTGCGGCGGCCAGAAGATCCTTGGAGGAGATGCGAAGTGGCAGGGTTGCGGAGTCCCAACAAGTTTGTAACTTCTTGGGCAAGGCCAACGACGCACTGACGCCAATGGGTTTTAGTCCCGTGCGTCTGGATGACCCGGAACCAGAGCTGGACCAGGCGTTGTAGGCGCTGAGTTCGGCAGGCAACAAGCTCTCCAAGATGGGCGATGTCATTGCACACCAGCTGGAAACTGAGAGACAATCCCTGGCCAAGAGCTTTGCAGAATTTATTATGTCGTGCTACACAAGCCGGGACCCCCAATTCTCTCTGGACCTAGTGCTCCAAGGTCCCATCGACGAAGAGGGAGAAGCTGCCCAGGCCAGCGTTTCTGAGGTTGCCCAGAAGGTCACCTCGTTCTTCCATAGGGGTCTAGGACCATCTCTTTGTAGCTCCCGCTTGTATCCTCTCTTCTTTTTCTCCAATTTTGTAATCTCTTGTCTCCAGATGAATGAAATCCATGTTTTTTTATGAATTTCATTTTTTGTCTTCAACACCTTTTTGTCTCGCTTCGCCCCCTGGTAGATGTACGCAATTTGATTGTGCACATGTACCAAGAGGATGTAACAGTTGTTGAAGACTCGCGTGCTTCAGACTTGTAGAGCATAGGTCCGAAGTCTTCGGTAGTGAAGTCTCCCTGAGGTTGTCAGAGCTTAAGGGCTCCGACTTTGATCATCATCAGGGCTTGATAGCTCCAGCAGTAGTCCCGGAGCTGAATAGCTCCAGCGATGCTTACTATCAATGTTTAAAACATCGACTACAAGCCTTCTAGGGAATGTCGGAGCTTTAATAGCTCCAGCTAAATTCACCATCATAACGAGATATTTATTTTTCCTGCACACTGAAGTCAAGAAAAATAGTAAAATTTGTTTCCTATCTATAACTCAAATGCGACTTATTATTCTCGTAAGAAATTTTTTTGGTCGAGCGCAATTCTTCATACAATCAAGTGCACCGAGTTGTTTTCTACAGGTCCAATTGTTTTCAGGACCCGCCTTACTTCGGCCTGCCGGGGTGTAGGTAGATTGGCGTACTTAGGGTGCAGGACCAGGCTAAGTCGATAGCACACTCCGGACCTAGATTGGCTGGCGGCATTCATGCAAGTGAACCATTCAACAACGTGAAAACCCGAAGGAATTATCAATGCGACTCGAGTTGTACATGAATTAGTCGATCTAAAAATTCTTGAGAATTGCACAACTTTGTTATAGACAAGAAATAGAAAAATAAAAAATATTGAGCTTGTACAAAATAAATGCACGTGGAGTCTGTTTTCACACAAAGATGTCTTTCATTATAGGTCCGGGGTATAGGGGAAACAAGTACACCTTAGGGTACGGAACCAGGCTAAGTGTGTTTTGTTTCTTGTTTGACACAAGGTAGCTAGCTACACTTTTAGTTCTGAGACTGTAACAAGTGTTTCCTGAACTTTGCGGACCTTCCGAGGAAGGTCCAGCTGTTCTTTCGGAGGAGCTACCCGACTCTATACAATGACTCTATAACATACATCACGTGTAACTACAGACTCACCTCCGTGATATTAAGCGTAGAACTTACGGAGGTGCTCAATGTTCCAAGGATTAGGGAGCGGTGTCCCATCCTTGGTTGCCAAGCGAACGCATCCGGGATGGGATACTTTAATCACTCAAAAGGGTCCTTACCAGTTGGGGGAGAGTTTGTTTAACCCTTCTCTAGATTGTATTCTCTGTAGCACCAGATCACCTTCCTCGAGCTGTCAGCTGTGAACATGCCTTTGGTGATAGCACCCGAGAGCTTGGTGATATCGGGCATTCCGAACAGCTGCTCGGCACCTTCCCTCTTCAAGGAGGTCAAAGTCTTCACGCCATAGCTGGTCCTGCGCGGCTTCGTCGAAGGTCTGAACCCGGAGCGACCCCAAGGTGATTTCTGGAGGAAGGACTGCTTCAGCTCCATACACTAGGAAGAAGGGTGTTTCTCAAGTTGACCGGTTTGGAGTTGTTCTGTTGGCCCATAGAGTGGGCGGAAGCTCTTCGATCCAGTTGGCTCCATGTTTTTTCACACGCTCATATGTGCGCGTCTTGAGTCCTTTTAGGATTTCTGCATTTGCCCTCTCGGCTTGTCCATTACTTGTCGGGTGAGCTACGGAAGCATAGCTAACTTGAATGCCGAGGTCTTCGCAATATCCTTGAAATGCAGAGCTTGTAAATTGGGTCCCATTATCGAATATGATTTTGTTTGGGACTCCAAATATGCATACGATGGACTGTAAGAAGTTGATGGTTGATTGCTTGTTTATTGTTACAACTGGAGTTGCTTCCGGCCATTTGGTAAATTTGTCAATGGCGATATACAGGAACTTGTAACCTCCGACGGCTCTTGGGAAAGGTCCCAAGATATCCATCCCCCACACAGCGAAAGGTCATGTAGGAGGTATCATTTGTAGAGGCTAAGCCGGTGTGTGAATTTGTTTTGCATGAAACTGACATGCTTCACATTTCTTCACCAGCTCAGTTGCATCCTGGAGCGTTGTAGGCCAGTAAAAGCCATGCCGAAATTCTTTACTGACCAGCGTGTGGGAAGACACGTGGTTCCCACACTCGCCTCCATGGATTTCTGTAACACCCTAAATTTTCGCATCATGCATTGCATACATGATCATGCATTAAACACTAGTAGAATAAAAGAAAAATAATAAAACATGCATATACAAATATGTGTAGCAAAAGAAGGAAAAGAAAATAATAGTTATAGCCTAAAACTTGTAATAGGGAATAAGTATAAAAATAATAATAATAAAATATATATAAATGTATATAAATAATATATATAACAATATATGAAAATAAATAAAATATTAATATTAATAATATACATTATAATAATAATAAATAATAAATATATAACATGAATAATATATATATAAGATATATATATAATAAGTTATATAATAAAAAAGAGTATAAAAAAAGTAAAATAAATAAATATAAATTATAAAATAATAATAATACAAAAAAAGAAAAAAAAAGGAAAAAAAAAGAGAAGGGCCAACCCGGCGGCCAGGCCAGCGGCCCAGCCGACCGAGCGCTCCGCGCCAGCCAGGCCTCCCGCGCGCGAGCGCGTGCCCCCCCCGCTGGGTCCCGCTCCGCGCCCCGCAGCCGACCGGCCCCGCCCGCCCGCCGTACGCCTCCCGCCCGGCTCGGTCGCCGCCCCCGGTACGACTCCGCCCCGAGTCCCGATCCCGCCCGCTCCCGATTCCAGTGCCAATTCACCTGCGTCGCCTGTTCCGCCACCCCTATAAAAAGGAACCGAAGCCCCACGACCCCGACGCCAGAAGCGCTCCAGGAAGACCCTAGCCGCCAGGAAAAACAACAGGAGTCCAGAGAGCTGCGTCCAGGGAAGAAAAAGAAGGGAAAGAAGAGGAAGAAAAAGATGAGGGCCCCGCCGTCCGCCGGAGATCGTCGTCGACATCGCGCCGCCGTCGTCGTGCCGCCGGAGGACGCATCTACTTCGTCTACGCATTGTCCCCATCCCGCGGTCATCGAAGCCAACGCATCTACGGTAAGCCATGTTCCCGATGCGAATTTTAGCGATCATATTGAACCAAATAGGCGTAAATTGATTTTAGTTGTGCCATAATTTTATTTTCAGCAGCATTAATCCACCCTAAAACCCCCGTAAACTCATATGAACACGTATGAACTACTCGCATCTATTAATAAACAACCATAGTTAATTAATTATTGAATTGTGCATGCATACATGTCATTGCATGTTGATTATTTTGTGTGCATCATATTGATTGTATATGTTTTCTTGTATGTATGATCACGCGTAGAGGGAAGTGCTCAAGAGATCGTGTACGAGGATTTCCAGAATCAAGATTTTGAAGCGCTTGAGCAACCCCATCCGTCGGAGCAAGGCAAGTGTCCTTGAAGCATATTGGTCCTGTTTTTAAAATAAATGTTTTGTTTGCGAACTTGCATGCTTGTGTCAAATTGATGGGAATCCTATGGTAGGAAGTTTACTAGTTTTGTTTGACCACCCTTGTCACCTGGAATTTATGATAGAGAGTCGGGAAGGGTTTTTACCTTTTTGCTTCGCTTAATTAATTGGGATGGCAAACAACACTACACATTTAATTATGCATCAATGATATTTTAGTTAATGTGAACTGGTCAATATGATGGGTGATCTAAGCAAGCCCGGCATGTGGATGGGTTGGATGATATGGTGGTATGCTTGCTTTAGATCTAAGGACCGGTTCATGCGAGAATATGCCAAGTCAACAGTGCCACCACAAGGCCAAGTATGGGTGCGGCGTAGCTGAATAATTAGGAGCGCTGCTAGTATTGTATGGACCATTGGATGGCGCGGGGAATGGGAGTCGAGGAGGACTGCCCTGGGATCCGCATGGCACACGAGGGGGCCCGTGGGTGGGAGAATAGAGATTCAAGCCTGCCGGTGAAACCTTAGTGGGCCCGTACATACTAGTAGTCCCTTTTGAAAGGCTATTTTGTGATCTCTTGGCCACACACCTACGGAAGTGTGAGATGGCATAATGGAGGTTTCTTAGTCATCGAAAGGTGATGAAATCACAAACATGTGGGTAAAGTGGTACAACCTCTGCAGAGTGTTAAAAACTATCATGATAGCCGTGCTCCCGGTTATGAGCGCCTGGATGACCTACATGATTAGAGTTGGATTTTGGTATTGGGATGGTTGGATTATGGAAATTGGGATATGGTTATGGTTATGGTTTATGGTCATGGATATGAATTTGAGTTCTGGTAATTGGACATGGATAATGATGATGTTGGCAATAATTGGATATGGTTTATATTATGTTAATATGATGGTGATGATGGGATTGTTTCACATAGACATAGTATAATGCTTTTCAAATGTTTTACTGTACTTTTCAGCACTTAGCCATTATTACATTCGTCATTTGAATTAGCCACATGTCATACTTTCCACACTTGCTGAGTACGACATGTACTCACTCTTGCAATCCCCCCCAACAGCTACTGGAGACAATTGGGAGTACCCTAAGGATCACGTGGAGTACTAGGTTGCGTACCGCCGTCAATTGCCTGTGGATTGGAGTCGTGCTGTTTAGTTTATTTTCCGCTGCAATTATTTAGAGTTTTATCATTCGTGAACTATTGCATTATTGTAATAAAGTACTTATTTATTAGTTAAGACGTGGTTAAATTCTGTATATCGTTTGTTATGCAACCGTATATGTGTGATGAACATCCTGGGCACACATATGCGTTACGCTTGGTTCATATTCGGAACCGGGTGTCACAAATTGGTATCAGAGCCAGGTTGACCGTAGGATGCAAGCCTAGGTAGAATGGACACTCTAGAGCACTTAGGAACACTCTTCTAATCTGCTATTTTCCAAAATTTTTGCTGCTGTTTTGTTCCTTTATTTTCAGCCGCGAAAAGTACTAATCGCTGTTGCGTTTTTGATAAAAATTTTCAGAAGTGAGCAATATTAAGTGCTACTGTTTTGCTGCGTAAATTTTCGCGAAAAAGGTGTGTTTTGCTACTGTTATGTGTGGGTAAAATTATTGTGTTGGTTGCTGTATTTTTTCTCTCTATTTTTTTTTCGTTCTTTTGGAACCGCTGCACTGCTCTTTTTCCGCCATTTTAACTGCTGAAATTTTCAGATTCGTTTTTTATTATTTTTCTAATGTATTCTTGTTTTGTGTAGATGGCCCGCACCAAGACAACCCCCCCCCCCCCCCCCCGTAAGTCGACCGGTGGACTTGTGCCCCCGCGTAGGTTGGTCAGTCGCTCTCCGGCCGTCGACCCCCGTCACCCCGTGGTGATCCGCTCTGACGGCAGGGTCGCAGGACAACTGCGACACGGTCTCCGTGCCCTACTCCGTGAGGCTGGCTACCATCACCACAGCCTCTCGCTCTCCTACCACACCATAGGAGTGCAGCGCCCCGGCAGGAAGGAGTGGAGCTGCAAGATCTATATCTACAACGGTGATGAGTTGGTGAAGACCCACAGCAGTCCTGCTTGGAGGAGCTCCCGCCGATCTACAGAGCAGGATGCTAGCTGGGAAGCAGCCACCTTTTGGAGTCACGCCCGCCGTTTCCGTCTGGAGGACACGGTGCATGACTTCGTTCCGCAGCGTCCCAGTGGCACTGCGCGTTTCGTCTCCAGGCACATGGAGGGACCCCTGGACCTCCCGCAGTCTCGGCAGACTGTTGACGACGTGGCCCAGCTCAGTGCCCGACTTCAGAGGGCACAGTAGGAGATTCAGGATGGACGTGACCTCGCCCAGCGCCACGAGGCGATAATCAGGAGGTATCGTCGGATCACCGACAAGGACTCGGACGACTACGCGTCCGACACCCCGACGTGGACCCCAGACTCTCCAGACCGTCGCAACGGTCAGCGTGAGTCGTCTTCTGAGGAGTCCTCTGACGAGGATCCTTCCAGTGTGGCGTCTAGCGCACCACCGCCGCCTGCTGCCTCACCACCACAGGACCCCGAGGACCCCGAGGACCCCGACGACGACGACGATGACGACGAGGACCCGGATGAGTTTCCGCTTGACGACGAGTAGTCCTCGACCTATGCCACGACTCAAGGATAGGCACACCCCATTAGTTAAATAAGAGCGACGTAGACATACTTGTGTGACCTTGAGTTGTGTTACTTCTTTTAGGATTTTTGTCAATTTTGTTTGGTGCTTGTTTGAGTGCTTGTGTGCTTAGTAGAGAGTTGTGGAATGCTTCGGCACTTGTCCACATCCTCATAATATAGGTCTATATTAATAAAGGATTATTTAGTGTCACATACCTTGATGCATATAGTTGGGACGTTCTTTCCAAATTCTAAATCCTTCTGTCCCCACCTTTCTTTCATCAACAGATGGTGAGAACTCGTAACCAGAGGGATGCCAACGATGAGGAGGAGCGCAATGAAGTACCTCAGAACAACCAGGGACATGCTCATGGAGCTATCAACATTGAACAACTATTAGCTATGCAGAACCAGCTCATGCAGACCATGATACAAACTATGGGAAAGCTCCAAGCTGGCAACAACAATCAGCCCCACATGCCTCCACCGCCACCCCCGCCTCCTCATAACCGTTTGGGAGAGTTCATGAGGACCAGACCGCACACCTTTGCACAAGCCACAGACCCAATGGAAGCTGATGATTGGCTGAAGTCTGTTGAGAAGAAACTTGCTATTGTCCAGTGCACTGATAGGGAGAAGGTTCTCTTTGCATCACATCAACTAGTTGGAGCAGCCGCCGACTGGTGGGAAGCTCTTTGCAACGCTCATGATAATCAGGAGACAATCACTTGGGCTGAGTTTAGACAGAGTTTCCGTTCCCACTATGTACCTGAAGGAGTTATGATACTGAGAAGACAAGACTTTGAAAATCTCAGGCAAGGAAGGATGAGCGTGAGTGAGTATCTCAACAAATTCACTCAATTATGAAGATATGCTCCAGAAGACATCAAAACTGATAGTAGGAAGCAGTATCTGTTTATGAGGGGTCTCAACAATGAAATTCAAGTCCAGTTGCTCAATACTGATTATCCAAACTTCCAAAAGCTGGTTGACAAGGCTATTGTGGTTGAGAACAAGATTCGTGAGATGGAGCAGGCAACAAGAGGAAGATGTCACATCATGGACAGCGGCAAGGAAGCAATGTTCGCCCCCGCTATGCACCACCTACTGCACCACACTACAACCCATCTGCTCCTGCATACCGCGCTGCTTATCCGCCCCGCCCAAATCAGCCACCGCAGCAACGCCCCGCCATGCAAGCGCCTCGCAATCCTGTGCCACCTGCGCCGCGTCCTAACATGGCGGCAAATGCTCAAAACCAGTTGCGCCCAAAATTCCCCAATGCTATGGGCGGTAAGACATGCTATGTGTGTGGAGAACCCGGACACTTTGCAAGTCAATGCCCCAAGAGAAACTATGGACCTATGAACAATGCACCAAGGCCAAATAACCCGCGACCAAATGGAGGAGCACCACAAGGCAACCGTGGACAGCAGAATTTTGCTCGTGGCAATGTGAATCATGTCTCTACTGAGGAAGCCCAGCAAGCTGATGATGTCGTGATTGGTATGTTTCTCGCCAACTCCAACCCCGCGACTGTTTTATTTGATTCGGGAGCATCTCATTCATTCATCTCGTCAAAGTATGTTGCCAAATACAATTTGCCTATATCTCATACGAAGCAAACTATGCTAGTAAGTTCTCCTGGCGGAGAGATGAGGACAAATATAGTATGTCTGAAAGTAAGCATTAAAATAAGGGGGGGTAGACTTTCTCGCAAACCTCATAGTATTGGACTCCCAAGGAATAGACATAATAGTTGGAATGGACTGGCTGAGCAAGTATAATGGAGTCATTCAATGTGCCGAGAGGATTGTGCAGTTGACAAGTGAACATGGTACACGCATCGAAGTTGAGGCAGCCCAACCTGCAAGAGGGAAAGCGATGTTGAATCACGTGGAAGAAGTGACATTGGAAAGCATTCCGATCGTTTGCGAGTACCCGGACGTGTTTCCAGATGAGTTGCCAGGTATGCCACCTGATCGTGACATAGAATTCGCTATTGAGTTGATACCCGGAACTGCACCTATAGCTAAGAGGCCGTATAGGATGCCTCCTAAGGAATTAGCAGAGCTCAAGAAGCAAATTCAAGAGCAGCTAGAGAAGGGTTTTATACGCCCAAGTTCATCCCCATGGGGAGCCCCAGTGCTCTTTGTAGATAAGAAGGATGGAACCCAGAGGATGTGTGTGGACTATAGGTCTCTCAATGAAGTGACAATTAAGAACAAGTACTCACTGCCTCGTATAGAGGATTTGTTCGACCAAATGAAGGGTGCCTGTATCTTCTCCAAGATCGACTTGCGGTCAGGATACTTCCAAATGAAGATTAGACCATCGGATATACCCAAGACAGCATTTCGGACATGATATGGATCTTATGAGTACACCGTCATGTCATTTGGATTGACGAACGCGCCTGCGTACTTTATGTATCTCATGAATAAGGTCTTCATGGAATATCTGGATAAGTTCGTTGTAGTGTTTATCGATGATATTATGATCTACTCGAAGGATGAGAAGGAACACGAGGAACACTTGAGGCTTACGCTGCAGAAATTGAGGGAGCATCAATTGTATGCCAAGTTCAGTAAATGTCAATTTTGGTTACGGGAAGTTTCTTTCTTAGACCATATTATTTCCGGAGGAGGAATATCAGTTGACCCAGGGAAAGTGAGAGATGTGCTTAAGTGGGAACCGCCACAGAATGTCAAGGAAATTCGGAGTTTCCTTGGAATGGCTGGATATTACCGCCGATTCATTAAGGATTTCTCCAAAATAGCCAAGCCTATGACCGAATTACTCATGAAGGGAAAGGCATTCCGATGGACTCAAGCTTGTCAGGATAGCTTTGAGGAGTTAAAGAAAAGGTTGACAACCGCGCCGGTGTTAGTATTACCAGACGTGAGCAAGAGTTTTGATATATACTGTGATGCATCAAGAAAAGGATTAGGATGTGTGCTCATGCAAGAAGGCCAAGTGGTAGATTATGCATCGAGGCAACTAAAGAAACATGAGTTGAATTATCCTACGCACGACCTTGAACTCGCAGCCGTGGTACACGCCTTGAAGATATGGAGACACTATGTTTTTGGTCACCGATGTGAGATTTATACGGATCACAAGAGTCTCAAGTACATATTTACGCAAACGGATCTGAATCTGAGGCAACACCAATGGTTGGAGCTCATCAAGGATTATGACGTGGGAATCAACTATCACCCAGGGAAGGCCAACGTAGTGGCCGATGCCTTGAGCCGAAAAGGAGTAAGTCATCAACTCACAGTACGAGAGCTGCCATCCGAGTTATGTAAGGAGTTTGAACGGTTGAACCTTGGATTCATAAATGAGATGGGAACGATGGAAGTCAACCCAACATTAGAGCAGGAAATACGGGAAGGACAGACAAAGGACAAGGAAATACAGGAAATCAAGGAAAGGACCCAAGAAGGGAAAGAATTCAGATTTGATGAGGACGAACAGGGTACCTTATGGCTTGGAAAGAGGATTGTGGTACCTAATGTCAGGCATATTCGTGAAACAATATTGAAGGAGGCACATGACTCGCCTTACTCAATTCACCCCGGTTGTACAAAGATGTACAAGGACTTAAAGACATGCTATTGGTGGGCTAGCATGAAAAAGGACATAGCCGAATATGTTGCACTTTGTGATGTGTGCCGACGAGTGAAAGCTGAACATCAAAGGCCAGCCGGATTCTTACAACCACTAAAGATCCCGGGGTGGAAGTGGGAAGAGATTGGTATGGACTTTATAGTTGGATTACCGCGAACTCAGTCTGGCTATGATTCAATATGGGTTATTGTGGATCGATTGACAAAATCAGCTCATTTCATCCCTGTCAAGACCACATATACCACCGCGAAGCTAGCAGAATTGTATATGGAACATATTGTGTGCCGACACGGAGTACCGAAGAAGATAGTCTCGGATAGAGGTTCTCAGTTTACCTCCAGATTTTGGCAGAAATTGCATGAAGCAATGGGAACAAGGCTGAACTTTAGTTCGGCGTATCACCCTCAAACAGATGGACAAACCGAGAGGACCAACCAAATTTTGGAAGACATGTTGAGAGAATGTGCTTTAAAGCATGGGAAAAGTTGGGATAAAAGTTTGCCGTATGCTGAATTCTCGTACAACAATAGTTACCAAGCATGTTTGAAAATGTCACCGTACGAAGCATTGTACGGAAGGAAGTGTAGGACTCCCTTGTTTTAGAATGAAACGGGAGAGAATCAAGTGTTTGGTCCCGACGTGTTACAAGACGCAGAAAGGCAAGTCCAAATAATACGGGAAAACTTAAAGGCTGCCCAGTCTCGACAGAAAGGTTATGCTGATAATAGGCGAAGGAGTCTGACTTTTGAAGTTGGAGATTTTGTATACCTCAAAGTGTCACCTATCAGAGGTCAGCGGCGGTTTAACGTCAAAGGAAAACTGGCACCACGTTACACCGGACCGTTCAAGATTTTGGACAAACGAGGAGAAGTGGCATATCGACTTGAGCTGTCGACGTATCTCTCCGATGTACACGACGTATTTCACGTCTCTCAACTCAGGAAGTGTCTCAGGGTACCGGAAGAACAAGTGCCGATGGACGAGTTAGAACTTCAAGAGGATTTGTCCTATGTCGAGCAACCTATCAAAATTTTGGATATGAAGGAAAGGGTCACGAGAAATAAGAGGATCCGTTGGTGCAACGTGCAATGGAAACACCATACGGAAGCCGAAGCTATATGGGAACGTGAAGAAGACCTGAAGGCAGAATTCCCTCATCTTTTCTCCACGCTATCGAATCTCGAGGGCGAGATTCACTTTAAGGGGGGTAGGTTTGTAACACCCTAAATTTTCGCATCATGCATTGCATACATGATCATGCATTAAACACTAGTAGAATAAAAGAAAAATAATAAAACATGCATATACAAATATGTGTAGCAAAAGAAGGAAAAGAAAATAATAGTTATAGCCTAAAACTTGTAATAGGGAATAAGTATAAAAATAATAATAATAAAATATATATAAATGTATATAAATAATATATATAACAATATATGAAAATAAATAAAATATTAATATTAATAATATACATTATAATAATAATAAATAATAAATATATAACATGAATAATATATATATATAAGATATATATAATAAATTATATAATAAAAAAGAGTATAAAAAAGTAAAATAAATAAATATAAATTATAAAATAATAATAATACAAAAAAAGAAAAAAGGAAAAAAAAAAGAGAAGCGCCAACCCGGCGGCCAGGCCAGCGGCCCAGCCGACCGAGCGCCCCGCCCCAGCCCGGCATCCCGCTCGCGAGCGCGCGCCCCCCGCTGGGCCCCGCTCCGCGCCCCGCAGCCGACCGGCCCCGCCCGCCCGCCGTACGCCTCCCGCCCGGCTTGGTCGCCGCCCCCGGTACGACTCCGCCCCGAGTCCCGATCCCGCCCGCTCCCGATTCCAGCGCCGATTCCCCCGCGTCGCCTGTTCCGCCGCCCCTATAAAAAGGAACCGAAGCCCCACGACCCCGACGCCAGAAGCGCTCCAGGAAGACCCTAGCCGCCGGGAAAAACAACAGGAGTCCATAGAGCTGCGTCCAGGGAAGAAAAAGAAGGGAAAGAAGAGGAAGAAAAAGAGGAGGGCCCCGCCGTCCGCCGGAGATCGTCGACGACATCGCGCCGCCGTCGTCGTGCCGCCGGAGGACGCATCTACTTCGTCTACGCATTGTCCCCATCCCGCGGTCATCGAAGCCAACGCATCTACGGTAGGCCATGTTCCCGATGCAAATTTTAGCGATCATATTGAACCAAATAGGCATAAATTGATTTTAGTTGTGCCATAATTTTATTTTCAGCAGCATTAATCCACCCTAAAACCCCCGTAAACTCATATGAACACGTATGAACTACTCGCATCTAATTAATAAACAACCATAGTTAATTAATTATTGAATTGTGCATGCATACATGTCATTGCATGTTGATTATTTTGTGTGCATCATGTTGATTGTATATGTTTTCTTGTATGTATGATCACGCGTAGAGGGAAGTGCTCAAGAGATCGTGTACGAGGATTTCCAGAATCAAGATTTTGAAGCGCTTGAGCAACCCCATCCGTCGGAGCAAGGCAAGTGTCCTTGAAGCATATTGATCTTGTTTTTAAAATAAATGTTTTGTTTGCGAACTTGCATGCTTGTGTCAAATTGATGGGAATCCTATGGTAGGAAGTTTACTAGTTTTGTTTGACCACCCTTGTCACCTGGAATTTATGATAGAGAGTCGAGAAGGGTTTTTACCTTTTTGCTTCGCTTAATTAATTGGGATGGCAAACAACACTACACATTTAATTATGCATCAATGATATTCTGGTTAATGTGAACTGGTCAATATGATGGGTGATCTAAGCAAGCCTGGCATGTGGATGGGTTGGATGATATGGTGTTATGCTTGCTTTAGATCTAAGGACCGGTTCATGCGAGAATATGCCAGGTCAACAGTGCCACCACAAGGCCAAGTATGGGTGCGGCGTAGCTGAATAATTAGGAGCGCTGCTAGTACTGTATGGACCATTGGATGGCGCAGGGAATGGGAGTCGAGGAGGATTGCCCTGGGATCCGCATGGCACACGAGGGGGCCCGTGGGTGGGAGAATAGAGATTCAATCCTGCCGGTGAAACCTTAGTGGGCCCGTACATACTAGTAGTCCCTTTTGAAAGGCTATTTTGTGATCTCTTGGCCACACACCTACGAAAGTGTGAGATGGCATAATGGAGGTTTCTTAGTCGTCGAAAGGTGATGAAATTACAAACATGTGGGTAAAGTGGTACAACCTCTGCAGAGTGTTAAAAACTATCATGATAGTCGTGCTCCCGGTTATGAGCGCCTGGATGACCTACATGATTAGAGTTGGATTTTGGTATTGGGATGGTTGGTTTATGGAAATTGGGATATGGTTATGGTTATGGTTTATGGTCATGGATATGAATTTGAGTTCTGGTAATTGGACATGGATAATGATGATGTTGGCAATAATTGGATATGGTTTATATTATGTTAATATGATGGTGATGATGGAATTGTTTCACATAGACATAGTATAATGCTTTTCAAATGTTTTACTGTACTTTTTAGCACTTAGCCATTATTACATTCGTCATTTGAATTAGCCACATGTCATACTTTCCACACTTGCTGAGTACGACATGTACTCACTCTTGCAATCCCCCCCAACAGCTACTGGAGACAATTGGGAGTACCCTGAGGATCACGTGGAGTACTAGGTTGCGTACCGCCGTCAATTGCCTGTGGATTGGAGTCGTGCTGTTTAGTTTATTTTCTGCTGCAATTATTTAGAGTTTTATCATTCGTGAACTATTGCATTATTGTAATAAAGTACGTATTTATTAGTTAAGACGTGGTTAAATTCTGTATATCGTTTGTGATGCAACCGTATATGTGTGATGAACATCCTGGGCAAACATATGCGTTACGCTTGGTTCATATTCGGAACCGGGTGTCACAATTTCTACGAGGAGCTCGCAGCCTTCTTCCTTTGTTATGCACCGCATTAGGACGCCGTTGGCACTGCGCCGGTAGAGATCCCCTTCTATCAACATGTATCTTTTAGCCAATCTAACTATCCGGTCAGCGGATACATCATCGTCAGGAAGGAAATTGTCTTTCATGTAGCTCCGGATCTCTGAGATCCATGCATCAGAGCTAGCTTGATCATTTGAGTCTTGCGTGCTGGATTGCTCAGAGCTCCCGGTAGCACCTACGACCCTTGATGGCTGCAAGGTAACAGGGCCACCGGGACCGCCAGCTTCGGGATGCTGGTCTCGCCCCCTTCGCTCAGTTCGGCAGGCTGAGCTTTCGGTTTAGACAACCTCCGGACGAAGGTTCCGTCGAGAGCCGGAGCTCCAGTTGACACTTTCGTAGAGAGTTCGTCCGCTTCAGCGTTATGGAAACGTTGTACATGGTGGAGGTCTAGGACTTCGAAGTCCTTCTGAAGCCTCTGGACTTCAAGGAGATAAGAAGCTAGTTGGGGATTGTTCCAGGAGTATTCAACATTCACCTGTTTAATGATGAGCTGCGAATCTCCCTTGACCAGCTGCTTGACACCATATGATAGTGCCACCTTTAGTCCGTAAATGAGTGCTTCATACTCCGCCATGTTGTTGGTCGCCTTGAAGTCAAGGTGCACCATGTATTTAACATTCTCCCCGGTCGGAGCGAGGAGAAGGATTCCAGCTCCGGCCCCCTGCTTCTGCATGGAACCGTCGAAGTAAAGGGTCCAGTGAGGCTCGGTGAAGACCGGAGTCTTGAGTTCCGGCTTCTGCTCACTGGGCCCCCAGGGTTTGATGGAGAAGGGGTCCATTCCGCCACAAAGTCTGTCAATGCTTGACTTTCAATTGCTTGTCCTGGGATGAATTCAATGTCAAACTTGGCCAATTCTTCCGCCCACTTTGCAATGTTCCCAGTGGAGTTGGGATTATGCAAAATTGCTCGCAGTGGATATGAAGTCACCACCGAGATCTTGTGAGGTTGGAAATAGTGTCAAAGCTTCCTGGAAGCAATAAGAATTGCATATAGCAGTTTACGTACTTCCAGGTACCGAGTTTTGGCGTCGTGGAGTACTTCACTGATGAAGTACACTGGGCGTTGGACTGTCCAGACCCTCCCAGAGGGGCCCGGACCTTCCTCCTCTTCGACCCGGACCCTCCCGGAGGGGTCTGGAACTTCTTCAGGGATTGTTGGGTCCTTGTTTGAGGGACCCAGAGCTTCTTCAGGAGTGACATGGACCCTCCCAGGTAGGTCTGGCTCTTCTTGCTCAACAAGAGTAACTCCTTGTTGACCCAAGTCTGGGGGCTGGGACCCAGACTCACCTTCAGGAACCTCCTGACTCTCCCGGAGGGGTCTGGATTCCTGAGCTTGTAATGATTCTGGTCTCTCCGCAACCAGGACCATGCTGACAACTTCGTCAGTTGCCGAAATATAAAGCGGTAAAGACTCACCAGGATTTGGAGCTACCAAGGTTGGTAGAGTGGTGAGGAGTTGTTTGAGCTCCTGGAAGGCCTTTTCCGCTTCTTCAAACTATTTGAATGGTCCGGACTTCCTCAATAGCTTGAAGAAGGGTAATGCCCATTCCGCCAGCCTTGAGATGAACTGGATGAGGGCGACTAGACATCCAGTCAGCTTTTGGACATCCTTGATGCGGGCTGGTGGCCGAATATCTTCAATGGCTTTAATCTTCGTCGTATTTGCTTCTATGCCTCGGTGGTTTACCAAGAAACCAAGAAGCTTTCCGGAGCTAACCCTGAAGACACATTTGTCCGGGTTCAGCTTTGTGCGAGTGACTTGCAACTTGTAGAAGACAGCTTGCAAGGTGTCAAGAAGTGACTCCTTGTCCTTAATCTTGACGACGATGTCATCAACATACACTTCCACTACGTCTCTAATGAGCTCTCCAAAGGTTTTGTACATGGCTCGTACAAATGTTGAGGCTGCATTCTTGAGACCAAATGGCATGGCAGTATAACAATACAATCCATCTACTGTGATGAAAGAAGTATGCTCTTCATCTTCCCTAGACATTCTGATTTGATGGTTTCCAGAATATGCGTCTAGGAAACACAGTAATTCACACCCGGAGGTGGAATCCACTATCTGGTCTATTCTAGGTAGTGGGAATGGATCTTTTGGACATGCCTTTTTCAGTGTTGTGTAGTCGATACACATCTGAAGCTTCCCACCGGCCTCGGGTACAACGACTGGATTTGCCAGCCATTTTGGGTGGAAGACTTCTCGGATGAATCCAGCTTCGAGAAACTTCTTCACTTCTTGTCGTGTGAAGTTTTGTCGCTCTACTGATTCCTTCCGAGGCTTCTGGTGTACAGGCCGAGCATCGGGATAGATCTTCAGATTATGCTCGATCACTTCCCTGGGGATCCCAGGCATTTGTGACGGCTGCTAGGCAAACACGTCGACATTAGCCCGGAGGAAGTGATGAGCGTGAGTTCCTATTTGTCATTCAGTCCTATCGATATACGGGTGGTCTGAGCGGCATCGGAACCGATTTGGACGACTTTGAAGGGAATTTCGGTGTCACCGCTTGGTTGCACACGGGGTGCAGAGGGTGAGACTCGATGACAAACACTCGAGGGTTTCGGAGCTTGCTCCTGCTTGGACTCTTCCTCCTGCGCTGTAGCAAGAGCGTGAAGTTCATCCAATGTAGTCACTCCGGCAGTGCGATCTCCACGGATCCAGAGAACACCAGCTGGTGTTGGCATCTTCAACACCAAGTAGCTCAAATGAGTAGCAGCCATGAACTTGTATAAGGCTAGACTGCCCAGAATGGCGTTGAAGGGTAAGTTGATCTGAGAAACGTCAAAGACCAACTTCTCAGTGCGATAGTTCTCCCGAGTCCCAAAGGTCACGGGGAGAGTAATGGCACCATGTGGGGTTATGGCCCCCGGACCTACTCCAGAGAAAGGTCGGGAGGGGCGAAGGTCCAAAGGTCAGAGCTGAAGCTTGATGAAAGCTTCAAAACTTATGAGGTTCAGCCCCGAACCTCCGTCTACTATCACGTGGTGAAGTTGGACGTTGTTGATGGTCGGAGATACCATCAATGGGAGTTGACCAGCTCCGATCATATTTCGAGGGTAGTCCGACACGTCGAAAGTGATGGCAGTATCCATCCACTTCCGGTGCGGTTCCGCCCTAGCGGTGGGAGCCACCGAAGCCATGTCCCACCGCATGGTCTTGAGGACGCGGCGGGAAGTGATGTCCCATGAACCACCAAATATGGTATTCATGGTTTTCCAACGTTCATTGTCGGAGTCGTCAGAGTCGTCGTCGATGGAGGTGTAAACAGCTTTCAAGAACTTTTTAGGGTCTTGAAAGCCTAATTCTTCTTCAGCCAGAGCTTCGTCAATTTTCTGTTTTCCTTCCCTTTGTCGAAAAGGACCTTCTTCCCGGCGCTTGTTGTAGCGCTCGACAAGGTTTTGGACCTCTCGGCAGTCTTCCAAGTTGTGGTTGTTCGACTTATGAATAGGACACCACATTTTGGAGTTGCCACCATCTTCAGATGAAGGTCGAGGTCGTTTCTCGGGGTGTGGCCCCCGGCCACCCGGAGCTGCAGCAGCTGCAGCAGTAGGTGTGCCAGCCGACGGCTTTTTCTTACCGTTGGACCTTTTCTTCTTTTTGCCACTCCCATAGGTAGTGGCTTCGCCCTTGGAGGATTTTTTGTTATCCTCCGGAGGTGGTTTGGAGTGCATTTCACGGCCCTCCGTAGCTTTGGCACTTTTGTCTTCCAAGCTTAAGAGCTCCATGACGCTGGTGATCTCCTTGATCGCCAGCTTCTCCAGCATTTTCTTATCTCGTACGTCCTGTCTAAATGCCACAATAACAGAGGCGCTGGAGATAGAAGGAATAGTGTTTTGTACCTGGGAGAACCTCTGGATGAAGGAACGCAGGGATTCTCCCCCCTTCTGCATTACATTAAAAAGGTCCAGTTCAGTGCCTGGTCGAGTGTATGAACTCTCGAAATTGGCGGTGAACTGTTGGCACAATTCCGCCCAACTATTGATGGAGTTGGGTGGGAGGCTCATGAACCAGGACCTGGCAGTCCCAGTTAAAGCCACGGGGAAGTAGTTAGCCATTACGGCCTCATTACCTTCGGCTGCAAGGATTGCAGTGGAGTAAATCTGGAGAAACTCAACGGGATTGATTGTCCCGTCAAATTTCTCCGGCAGGTGAGGCCGAAACTTTTGTGGCCATCTAACCATGCGCAAGTGCATGGCCAAGGCAGAACAGCCTCCTCCTATTCCCTCAGGAACAGGACTGTCTCGAGCTTCTTGCCTTTTGCGAGCACGCTCGATATGGATGCGGCTGTCCTGTTGATGGTAACAGCTATCAAGCTCTGCCCGGAGGTCGTGAGTTGAGAGCCTGGTTACCGTATGGGTGTGTCGCGCCCCAGGAGGCAACAACGTCACTTGTTGAGACGCAACACACCTCCTATTTTGGGAAGCATGCGGACCAAGTCTGCCCAACAAAGTCCGATGCTGCGATGGAGCCCGCCCCTAGGGGGGAGGACCTTGGTTGCTGATGCGATCGGCTGCTGCTGCAACCAAATGTTCCACATCAGCCCTCCACTGCTCCATTGCACCCTGAGATGCACCCGGGGGTGGTGGGTGTTGGAGAAGAGCACGTGCTGCATGGAGCGTGTGTTCAGGATTATTGTTATTCACCGACGCCGTGACCGACGCAGATGCTCCGTCGCATTGTCCAGCTTGATTTGCTGGTGTAGACGGTGACATCGGAGGTACGACTCCTGCTGGAGCTGCGGCACCTGTCGGTTGTTGCATGTTGGAGGGATTGCCTCCAGCAAGTTGCGCAGCGAGGTTGCCGTTGGACGATCCAGCAGCTGGGTTCACCATTCTTGAAATCTCGGGCACTGCCCCCTTCCTGGCGCGCCAACTGTCGGAGTGTTTTTCTGGCGATTCTCCCGATACTACCATTGGTGGCTCAAGGAGTTTGTAGTTCGGTATTGGGTGCGCAGAGATTCCAAAGAATATGGCAAGTGGACACAAGAATTTATGCGGTTCGGGCCACCTAAGCGTAATACCCTACCCCACGGAGTGTGTAGCTGTTGTATTGAGTGTCTGAGAGCTTTCAGTCAGAGACTGTGTGTGAGTGTGAGAGCCTGAGAGAGTCCGCGAGCATCCC
Source organism: Tuctoria greenei (assembly GCA_036927565.1). Lineage (NCBI taxonomy): Eukaryota > Viridiplantae > Streptophyta > Magnoliopsida > Poales > Poaceae > Tuctoria > Tuctoria greenei. Next base: position 112,263,333 of record JAYESD010000003.1, read on the forward strand.
CCTTTGTATCATCGACCAGTCCTTTTATAGTACAAGGACTGGTCATTACGCCGTTAGCCTGGCCCGACATGTGGCCCCGACGGTTACTAATGTTTAATACATCATTAATGAGATTAATTACCCTTAATAGCGTGGTAACGGGACCTGACAGTGTCGTCTGGTATTAAGGGCTTTCTGATCGTGTGTCATTAATATGTTATTAATGACACTTAATCAGGTCTTGAAGTCTTTGATTGCCTCTTGAAGGTCCGAGCCGTTGGGGGTCCTCCAGTCTGCTTGTTGAAGTTGAAGGTCCGGCGGTTGGAACGTGGCAGCTCTGGGGCTTACCGTATAGGACGGGTAGGTCCGATGCTATTGTACACGTGTCAGGACCGGAGCTTCCCTCTGTCGGAGGTTAGGTCCGGAGGTGCCGCGCAAGTATTTGGCCCGGAGCTTTCCCATGTGTGGGATTTGGCTCCGGTTCTAGGCTACACGTGGCAGCACAAGGACTAACCATAGAAGGGAGGCAGGTCTGGTCCTGTATGACACGTGGGGCCTTCGGAGGTCTTCGACTCAGACAGGTGAAGTTCTTTTAGTCTCTTTGTAATCCCAAGGGGTATACGATACGCAGGGTACCGACAAACACACACTCAACTGACTGAGCAGTCAACTTAGTGCGCTCACGTGGTGCAAGCAACACGTAGCACACACAGCCAAAGAGACGAAGGCTGGTGTAATCAGGCATCTTGCCAGTAAGACGCTCAAAGGGAATTCCATTTTTAAGGCTAGACGAGGGTTGAATGTCAATTAAGAAAGTGGCAGTAGAAATAGCCTCGGCCCAAAAATGAGGTGGAAAAGAAGAGGCAATCAGAAGAGAACGAGCTATCTCAAGAAGATGTCGATGCTTGCGCTCAGCAATGCCATTCTGAGCATGAGCACCTGGACAAGAAAATTGAGCAAGTGTACCTTGCTCAGAAAGGAAACGACGAAGAGCATCAGAAAGATACTCGCCAGCAGAATCAGCTCGAAAAATATGAATATGAGTGTCAAACTGAGTACGGACCATAGTCGAGAAGGATTTATAGATAGATAACGCCTCACTACGATGTTTCATAAATTAGATCCACGTGTGGTGAGAAAAATCATCTATAAAAATGATATAATATCGATGTCCTCCTTTTAAAGCAAAAGGAGCAGGACCCCATACATCAGAATGAACAAGATCAAAATGACGCTCAGACACTGACTCACTAGAAGGATAAGGAAGTTGAATCTGCTTCCCTAGCCGACAATCCTGACACTGATCTAAAGACTCGGGACTAGAGACTGATCCTAAAAGACCACGACGAACTAGAATGGAGAGGCGAGAGCCACAAAGATGTCTCAAACGGTGGTGCCACTGAGCAATCGTCGAAGTGGATGAAGCAGCAAGAGTGTAGCCAACTGAACTAGGCGCATCGGAAGGAAGACGAATCCAGTCAAGCTCCCAAAGACGCTGTGAATCACGACGATGAGGGCCAGTACCAAGCAGGTGACCCGTGCAACGATCCTGAACATAGCAAAAATCATGATCAAGAATCACTCGACAATCATTATCAGTGAGTTGACCAGCGGATATAAGTTGCATTGTAAGTCCAAGAACGAAGGAAACATCAGGAACAACAAAAGAGTCAGATAAAAGAGTGTCTTGTCCAATAACCAAAAGAGGAGAACCATCGGCATTATGAACAGTAGAAGGACGATACGAAGGACTCAAGGAAGACAAACTGATACGATAGGAAGTCATATGGAACAGAGCACCAGAATCAAGAATCCATGGACAGGTACCTGGAACAGAAGTAGGAGGTGGTCCCTTAGTGGAAGACGAAGAAGCAGCAACAATATTCGAAGGTGCAAAAGACTGAATCATAGAACCAGCAGCTCCTGATGGTGCAGAAGTAGCAAGGCGACAAAGAAGCATGAGCAACTGTGCATCCGAGGTAGCAGAACTCACCTGAGATCCTCCAGTACTAGCGCCACCAGCACCCTGTGAAGACCGACGAGCCTGAGCCTTCTTCTTTTTGAAACAAGACGTATCCACATGACCATCTTTCCCACAATAATCGCAGTGACGATTACCACGCCCCCCTGGCATAGAAGGAGGGGTAGCTGAAGTCAATACTGTGGACGGAGATGTAGTGTGCATAGGTGACGAAGAGCAAGCTGTCAACACTAAAGAAGGATGCAGCAAACCAGCAGCCTGAAAACGAGTCTCCTCATTACGAACACTCATCAGAACATCCATAAGAGATACACACGGGTGACGAGCAAGCAGCTCAGCACGAAGAGGCTCAAACTCGGCACGAAGACGAGTCAGAAAATCATAGGTGCGTCGAAGCTCAAGTGTAGCCTTCTGAATCTGACATGAGGAGCAAGTATCTGTCAACAACCGCGGACCAAGAGCATCAAGCTAACGCCAAATAGCAGACATCTGACCGAAAAACTCCTCCACTGAAGACCCTCCCTGCTGCAAAAGTTGCTCCTGACGAATAGCAGCAAGGTAGGTAGACTGTCTAGTAGGCCCGTATCGAGAGCGAAGAAAATCCCACATCTGATACGCATGCTCCAACTCAACTATGTCTGCAGCAAGGCGATCCTCCATACTAACAGCAAGAATACCAGTAGCTCGAGCATCATCCAACCAAGTCCTGTATAAGCTGATGTGAGACTGATACGCAGAGATACGTGCATTATAATCCGTTAGCATCTTCTTCTTATCATCATCAGTAGCCTGATTTGAAATAACAAGCTCTGAAGGAACTGCAGGGCAAGACGGACATTTGAGATCGCCCGTAAGATACTTCCAGAGTCGTAGACCACGCATATGCAGACGCATGCGACAGTCGCGGTAATTGGTGCCATTGAAAAGCACCGGACACCACACAACTGGAACCCCACTCAAAGAAGTCATCGTGAAGAAGATGACCGCTGACGGCGAGAGCGCAAAATAAGTAGCGGCGGGCGACGGCGAGAGCATAGAAGAATAAGCGGCGTAAGCTGCAAGAAAGAGATAAAAAAATCTTTTTCTTTTTTTTTCTTTTTTTCTTTTTTCTTCTTTTTTTTTTCTTTTTTTTTTCTTTTTTTTTTTACAATGCACAAACCCTAGCCAAGGCCTACTGGGCTACTGGCAGCTGCAAATACACGGACGTGCAGAGGGCAGCGCAAAACCAAGTCACGATCCCAGGACCCAGACCAGGAGCAGTGAGATGCCACGAATCAGATCGGGCAGATGCCACGACCGAAGGCAAATCGGGCAGAATGCCACGGATCCACGCAGGAGCGGGGAGGGATTGATCAAATCCACGCAGGAGTGGCGACGGATTGGGATCAATGCGACCGTGAGTCAGCCTTGGTTCAGCCGGCAGTTCACACGCGCACCAAAAACCACGGCAATCGGCGACGAATCTCGCGGTGAAGCCGGTAGACAATCTGTTGATGGCGCCGGCCGGATGCGTCGGAGGTAGGGAAGAGCCGGTAAGATGAACCGACGTCGGAAGGAAAACCGACGGCAGCGGGTAGGGTAGAAAAAAAAATATAACCCTAATAATCTGGCTGTGATACCATGTTTTGAATTGTGGACTTGTATTACTCAGGAGGCCGGAGGCTTCTATAAATAGATGTACAGGGATGATCAATAAGCATAAAAGCCCTTATGCAAAAGAGAAATATAATACACACCCCTATACCTCTAACAAACTATAGTAGCTAATGTGGCCAGCAGTATGTAATACGTATGCTTTTGTGGATAGGATATACGTATACTTTTGTGGCTGTATGTATGCTGTAGTGACAATCAATATATGTACTCTCAGCTATGTATGCTTTTGGGGCAACAAATATACGCAGCAGAACTGTATGGCATATGCAAAAAAACTGAAATTTCAGTTTCAGTTGCTGTATCAGTTCCAGTTTTCTATTTCACATTCAGATTCTGATACAGAACCATGTTAAACATTCTGATTCAGTTTCTGTTTCTGTATGTGTTTCTGTTTCATTGAGAAAGTTTCAGTTCCAGATTCTGTTTTTGTCTCAGTTTTGTAGTCTTATCTTCTGTTTCTGTTTTTGTATGCGTTCCTGTTTCTATATGTGTTTCTGATTCATTGAGAACGTTATTGTTCCAGATTCTGTTTATGTATGTGTTTCTGTTTACCGAGAAAGTTTCAGTTCCAGATTATGTTTGGGTTTTATGGTCCTATTTTCAGCTTCTGTTCTGTAGTCTAATTTTCAGTTTTTGTTCCTGTTTCTGGTTTATAGTTCCAGTCCCGATTGTCTTACGGAACACTGTATAAAACCCAGATTGTGCTACAGTTTCTGTACGAAGTTTCAATTTGTGATACAGAACCCAGATACAGACTGTGATACAGAACCTAGATACAGTTTCTGATACAAGTCACATGTAGATGACCCAGCATTAGTTCACTTTCAGTTTCATCAGAATTGTAATCACCACATTGATCTGTACCAGCCTGAAACAGAGTTATAAGCACCACTCTGATCTGTACCAGCCTTCAAATTAACAGAATCTAATAACAGGTTTGGAGATTTTGAGAATATATTACTGGAAAACTGAAGCATGTACTCAAATGAGATACATATGTCCAAGTGGTATTAAGGAAATATTACAAGCCTGTTCTGCAACACATGCACATGACAAGTGTTCTACAACACAGGAAATATTACATGTCTTAACAGTTGTGCTACAACTTAGACACAAAAAATCTATTACATCAACTATCGTTGTTTGGAAGAATGTTGATTTCCCTACACTCCAAGATCTGTTTCCATGCAGTGACGTAGTACGCCTTCACTTGTGGACAAAGCCTCTCTAAATCTGCTCCCATTATCCCAACCTCAGCAATTAAAAGTTGTGTTCGCTTTTTTCTCTCTGACCTCAATGTCCTTGGTAGTTAGGCTAAGTCGTTCAGGTCATACATCATCTCTCCCAGGTTCATTTTATTTCTCTAGCTTTAGGATCTCTTCCATCTATTGGTTTTGCTCCACCATAGATTTCTCATTTCTTTCATTTAAACATTCTAACACTTCCGCAGGTATGCCAGAAGAGCATTCATCTCCTGCACCCGTCACCTCCTTCGCTTAACACTATCTCTATTTCTGGTCGTGGTGGATCATAATTGTCATTTCCAGACTCACAGTTACTTTCCTGCAGTTGGCTTGGAATTGTTGGGGTGTATTACCAGGTACAATTCTTATGTTTAGCTCCAAAATGTCTATCATTCTAGTTTGACTTGTTTTTTTTTTTTGACCGAATCGAGTTTGACTTGTTGCAAAGTAGCTTCCAACAGTGCATGAACATAAATGTCTCTCTTCTCGTACATGTTCAAAGCATCATCGATCTGTAGTGTCAAAGAAAGGAGCATAGCTGACATTGTTGGGGCAGCGGCACCGTACGCGATGATCTCCAGTGACTAGAGAGTGCCGGGATAACGCCGCGGTTACCATGTATACAGAATGCACACAGTTGTTGTCATGTGGGGCCGGCATTACCAGCGCCGACCCAGAGCACCGGTGCACCAACAACCGAAGACAAAGCACTAGGCGCAATTTTTGGAAAGTAGGGATTGCGAATAAAGAAATAAATATAGGCGTAAAAAGGCAAGCTAGAATCAGGGGATTGCCGATAGGCATGCAAGACAAGCTAGAATAAGGGAGTTTGTTTCCTTTTGTTACAAGTTTGTTTCCTTTGTTAGCAGACTCCTAGCCTATATATTAAAGGTCATATGTAACCGTGAATGGCAGCAAAGAATTATCATCTTAATTTCCCTTCTTCTCCTCTCAATCCTAGTCTCATCATCATCGGGCCGCCAGGCAAAAACAATGACGCCTCTACCAGCCAAGGCTACAAACTACGTAGCCGGGGCCCTGCCGTCTTGGGCATCGACGCCCTTGACAACCTGGTACACGGTCCAGGCATTCCTCCTCCACTACACCGCCATCCTCCTGGGCCGCTTCTGCCACACCGCCACCGCCGAAACCGTCAAGATCCATGCCAATGGCAGCACCAACATCAGCCGATCTCGAGGCCTTAATCACCAAATTGACCGCGACAGTCCAGACCCTGCAGGCCAAGCTCGAGACACTCGAGAAACGCACCACCGACTCCTCTGCATCGGGCCCTAGAGGAGTGCAGGGTGGCGAGCACCACAACGACCGTATGCCGCTTTTCCTGAAGTTGATTTTCCCGTGTTTGATGGGAAATCTGATCCACTTGCATTCATAAATCGGTGCGAGTCCTACTTTCACCAACAACACATTGCGAAAGGAGGAATAGGAATGGATGTCATCGTACAACCTGGAGGCACTTCATGGAGCTGCTCAACCTGGAGGCCAGTGCTTAGCTTTGGTTCATGCAGCTTTAGCGCGACGAAGGAACGCCGTCAAGGAGGCGCTTCACCGAGCTGCTCAACACCCGTTTTGAGCCGCCCTTGCACTCCAATCCGCTCAGTGATCTTGTGACGTGCAGAGGCATGGGCTCGATCATTGACTACCAGGACCGGTTTGAGGCCCTGCTTCCCCGATTCGGTGCACCTATGGAGGCCTAGAAACTGCAGCTCTTCACTGCCAGTCTGCAACCACCCCACAACTTGCAATCTCTCACCATCGCTATGAGTTCCACACGCAACCTGGAGCTGCGCCATCAGTGCATGGGGGGCCTCCCCGCCACAGCCTCATCTTCCGGACCAGCAGGGTCTCCTATCGATGCCCTTGCCGTGACTTGCACTTCCTGCGCCCAGTCCGCAGGCTGCTCCACAATAGACACCTGTCACAGTAGAGGGGCGACAAGCGCCTGTCCCAGGCGGAGATGGAGGAGCATTCCCGCCTGGTTCTCTTCTTAAACTGCAACGAGAAGTTAAGGCGCGACCACAACCGTGTTTGCTAACGTATCTTCCTCCTCGATTTGGCGCTCGAAGATGATGAAGGGGACTCAGGGGTGGATGAGCCTGGCTTCCAACAAGCCGCACATTTCGGTCCACGCGATCACCAGCATCCGCACCAGCGAGACAATGCAAGTGTGCATCCACATCGGTGGCATCTCCCTCCTCGCCCTACTCGACTCTGGCTCCACCCACAACTTCGTCGCCGATGAGGCAACCTACTGTACCTCGCTCAAGCTTTGACCCGGAGGCAAACTGCAGGTTACGATGGCCAACTGTGACTGCGTATTGTGCTGCGGCTTGTACTGCGGCTCAACTTTCTCCATCAACGGCGAGGCATTCTCCATGGACTTCTGCGCCTTGCCCTCGCCGGTTACAATATGGTCATGGGAACGAAGTGGCTCGCGTCTCTGGGACCCATCTTCTGGGATCTCGGTGCCCTCAAAATGTCCTTCTGGTGCGGGCAATAACAAGGTGTCCTGGCGCGGCCAGGCAGGTTGTAAAATCCCACTTTTTCCTTTTATGAGAAGCTCAACCACAAGTGGTTTATCAAACATAATGGAGGGCAACAAAAATTTTGCACATAAGCTTGACCTCACCAAAAAGTTTTCTTTCTACAAAGTTGGGAAGTTATTGATTGCAATGGCTAGGGCAAACAGCAGTATAAAAATCAAAACCAATGTTATTTGATTATGTTGCTATGCATATTAGCCCTACCAAAAAGATTCAAATCCAAGCTCCAAATTTTTCCTTGGACTCTTAAATATCTAAATAGCTTCTCAGAAAAATTTCAAGATTTTTGAAGTACATCTTCCATTGGTTTGGACATGTACAAAGGATTCAATTCGCGTCGACATCAAATTTAGCTTTGCACTAAATTTTGCCCAAATCAACCCCTAAATTTTTCTAAGGCCTTTTATGGTTCAGGGAACTTGATTTCAAAGTTTGGAGATTTTTGGACCTCAGATACTATTTATTTCAACAAGGTTTATACCCATATTGGAATTCAAAATTTGAATTTGAATTTGACGCAAACTATGTCCAAATTGAATTCTGATTGCAGAATTGAATTCCCCATATTTTTCTTAGTCTACCTGTAAATTTTGGGAATTTTCGGACAATGTTTAAGCTAGAATTTAGAGGAATGGATAAGGAAGAGAGGTGGGGCCCATAGGTCAGGCAGTGAAACCGATTCACCGCCTCTGTTTCTCACCCCCGCTCGACACCGCGACGCTTGCATGCGCCAGCTCGCCGTCGGTCGCCTCCAGCTGCCCCCCTGACGTCCTTATCTACTGCAGTGGGGAGGAATGGATAAGGAAGAGAGGTGGGGCCCATAGGTCAGGCAGTGGAAACCGATTCACCGCCTCTGTTTCTCACCCCCGCTCGACACCGCGACGCTTGCATGCGCCAGCTCGCCGTCGGTCGCCTCCAGCTGCCCCCCTGACGTCCTTATCTACTGCAGTGGGGCCTATAAAAGCCCCCCCCCCCCCCCCCCCCCCCCCCCCCCCCCCCCCCCGTCGACGGAGTCCTCACCCATTCACCGCACCGCGCCGTTTTTCATCGCCGCCGCGATCACCCCGTGCCGCTCAACGCGGTGCAGCCTCGCCGTCGATACAAGCACCCTCATCCTCTTCGGTCAATAACAAAAAGGTGTGCAACGACCTCGTGCAGCTTCTGGTTAAGCTTGAATCCCTATAAATCCCGAAGAACATTTATCACGTTGAGGCTAGATCGTCGGTTTAATTCTGATTGTATGTACAAAATCTCTTCGATCCAGTTAGAGGACATTATCCATGTAGTCTAACGCACCTTCCCTCCAAAAATCAGAAAGAACCATCGGCTAATTAGCAAGATCTTCAAGTTTTCCCCTTCCGCCGTTGTTAACGTTCGGTTCACCGTCGACTTCGGTATTGCCAGCTATGACACGAGCTCTAAACCCTCCTTAGACCTTCCCCATGCATCCACGATGCTTCTCGAGCTTTCAAACAAGAAGTTTAGCTAGAGAATCGAAGGTCTCCACTTCACCGAAACCCTAACCCCTGCCGCCGCCGTCGGGATTAGTTTTCCGGTCACCCTTCGTCGTCGGGAGCTAGTCCATCGTGTTCCCCGTGCGAAAATATATGGGAGCAGCGAGTCCCGAGGCCTCCCGTAGGCCGGAGGCTATCACCGGCGAAAGCGCCGCTGCGTGCTGGTGAGAACGCCGCCGTCCGAGCAATGACTCGAGGTGGAAGAAGACCGGATACGCGGGTCCCACCTGCCATTGAACGCAACGCGCCCGGATCAGTCTGTGGCTAAGGATCCAATGTGGCCGCGTGGAAAATTTTATAACCCCCGGTGTGGCTTGCCCCTGATTGGATGATTTTAAATCCAGTGGACCCTGGCGCCAAATTCAAAAGATGAATTTTCCCTTTTGGTGCAGAACCATTTCCAAAGTTTGAAAATCAATATCTTTCAGTAGGATGCTCCAAAAATATTCAAACAAATTTTGTTTGAAAGTCCCTGAGCTCTAGTTTCTATCGGTACCAATTAGGTTCTGTGGAACTCACAGTTAAATTCTGTAACAGATGCAAACACAATTTTTCCAGATAAGATAGCCACTAGAAAAATCCCAAAAATTCGCATAAAATTTGTTGTCTTATTATTGACTTCCAAAAAAAAGTTTGGGAGCCATTGCACCTGTTTAACCCTCTGTATAGTTCAATTACCTTTTTCAGTTATTGAATTTTTACATATGTTCAGTGGCTTTATTATGTCCCAATTTGGACTGAACCTTCCTTTAGTCATACACTAGTTCCTGTAAAAATATTGGATTTAATTGACCTACTATCCTAGTGCTAATTCAGTTACAAACTGAATATTGATTAAATGGCTAACAATTCAATTATAAGATAATTTCAGAAATTCTTGCCAACTTAGAAATACAATAACTCCTTCACCAAAGCTTAGAAACTTATGGAACAAATTTTGTTAGAACAAAGACAATTTCCTCTATCTTGATTATCAACTGTTAGCTATGTTCAAGCTACAATTTCCTCTCTAGAATTTTTGGAAGTTAATTGCTTGCCATAATTTTGGAGACCACAATGTACTTTGATCATCTCCTGTTCTTTGCAAGAGTTTCTATCATATTCCATAGTATCCACCTTCAAATTTCCAAAGCCAATTAGGTCATTATCACATAATGGTCACCATAAATTAAATCATGGTCTTGGTAATAATTATTTTTCAAAGTCATTCATATACGTATTCTATGCATATCGTATAGTGACCGAAGTCGAGGAGGAGCCAGAAACCTTGGAAGAGCACCTTCCAAATATTAACTCAAACTCTGACCTGCAACAAGGCAAGCCCCGGTTTGCATTTAAGTCGTTTATAAAATTTTACTTTATCACTATGATGAGCAGTATATGAATTGTGCATTACGTTTAGGATGATTGATACTCCACATGCATGACCAAAAATCCTAGGGATTGGTTGAAACGAGTTACAGTTTGACCTGTAGTAACTGCTTTGCTAATGCATAGGAAATCCGGTAAAAGTCAACTAGTTGGAATCTACTCGCGAGAGATGTAGGACATATCTCACAGGATTGGTTAGATAGAAAATGGCATGATATAATGAAACAGAGACCGGGCAGGGAATGGATAGGAAGCAGCGAGAATTGAGTCTCGGTCGCATAGCCCTGCCAGTGTCGATTAAGGCCCGTCTGTATGCGGCCCCTTCGGACAAGCTTGAATTGTACCAGCGACATAATGGACATATGGAATCCAGTAAACTGATGTAACTCGATAACTGGGGTGTCGAGGCCCATTAACTCACCACCGATAGGGGTGGGTTGAGGACAGTAAGGTGTAAATCGGTCAGCGGACACATGAGGTGTTCCGTGCGGGACCTTCTGTTTGTGGAGGTGAGACGGGCTCGGCGGTCGGGTTTCTCGTGAAAGGTGGCCATATACGCCTAATACTGAAGTGTTATGTAGGTACAGGTATGCTCGCTGACACTTCCGAACGACGTATGTGTCGTGTTGTCCGGGTGTGTCCTGATTGCAATCATTGTCCCTCGCAGTAATAGAGTACCACTTGTTCACTGCGCCGTGACTTAGTAAATACTAAAGAAACCAAAAAATTATATTGTATTAAATTATAATTGCATTGCAACCTTGTATGATTTAGAGATAGTGCAATTAAAAGTTTACAGTTTCCCCATACTTTAGCTGTAATAGCATTATGTGCTCTGGGCATGTCATATCATCGGTAAAGTGTTTCTTTTTTTATTGTGGAGCCCATGATGTGTCGTGCCTGGAGAATGTCATTTGCTACATAAAACCATATTATAAGGATCCACTTGTAGGCGAGTCATTTATGCTTCACCTTACCTATGTTTAGTGTCCCCTTTGCATATGTCTAGTGAGACGGGTTAGTCTTGCTGAGCCTTATGCTCACGTTTGCAGTTAACGAGTTTTTGCAGGTTATACAATTGATGAAGGGTTTGATGATGAGATTGCACCCCCTCCAGAGTGTACAGCCGAATGGGAACCCTGCACGCCGCCGTGATTGAGTGTTGCTAGTGCAAAGTATCCAAGGCATGGATAACTTTGCTTTTGTATAGCTAGTGCTGAGAGCGTAGCTATGATATATATATATTTTACTTCCGTTAGTATTGTAAAACTTCCGCTATATTATAAACAAAAGACTTCGTCTTGTATTTTATTCGGGTTCTGTTCCTGTATACTGTTGGGTGTCGCATCGCACGACACCACCCAATGAGATCCTTGGATGTCGGGATTCCGGTCCCCACAGTCATGGTATCCTAGCTTCGTTGGGAACAGTGTACTTGAAAAGAACATATTTTCAAAAATTAGGTTTTGAGTGAGGAATTAGCTATATGCCTTTATAAGGAGTATTATTAGTATAAGATATAAAGGTGGCAAACTAACTATGTGTTATTATATTCCGTAACGACACCCCGACGTCAGGTAAGAGGTAAGATACGCCACCGAGAGCGGGTCAATCTCGGTAAGCTCAGCATACGAGGAGTGGTATGTAAAATTTTCGTGGCTTGGCACAGGAAGTTAATAGGAGTCTCTGAAGCTCTCAATGTTTCTGAGAACCTATGACACGCGGTACCCCAACGTGGTTCAAAGTTAGTGGGAGCCCCCATCAGGTGGTGTATAACCCGATAGTATGCCTCTCTAGAACTATCCATGTTCTATGGGAGCATGCGAAACACGTATGCACGAGCGTGTATAAGCCGGATCGTACGGGATTCTTTGCTGTACAGACGTATTTACAGCCATGTACCTCGAGACATGACCTCGCGCGAGGGCGACTCACACCAGAGTTGTATGCATTTATTTTCATATGTATTATTGTGACTGCCTGTCGTATTTCCCCGTACCGCCCTTGAGGTGTGAAGGTGTGAAAGGGTATTGTTTGTCTTCTGCAGGTACACTAACTCCAGTAGAGACCCGTGTAGCAAACGTTTGTGAGAGATCGATATAGGAACCACCTATAGACGTAACCGGATATACCGAATAGAATTTTCTTTGGTGAGATACGTAGTACCGTCAGTATCAAACATGATACTAGACCATCCCCAATGACAGAATGGATGCATAATGCTTTGGAAAGTCCAGATATCAAATGCTGGTAGGTTTGGACTCCGTAAAAAGGGACTCCGACTCGATAGGGTAGATAGAATCAAGATTCTTGATTTCTGGCAGAAGTTGGCTCGATTTCGCCAGGTTGTAATCGTGGTTATCGAATAGATAACATAAGAGTATCATATATGGATGGAAAGCTCGTGAAGACCTCTACAACTTTTCTGTAAACCATCAGGGCAGTAAAGTTTGAAATTCTATTGAAATCTGGAGTATACTAAAACTGCTCTGGATGACCCAACCATTGTACCAGTTCCAGAAATATTGACATAACTCACTGTAGGAACATCTTCTGCCTTATTGTGACACATGTTTAGAAAGGGCAGAGGCAAGTCTACTGGTTTGATATTTAGAGTTTTTCCTAATTCAAATTTTATTTAAATCAAATTTGGAACTCAAAACAGTGGACTGCAGGACTACTGGTGCAAACCAGTCAGTTCAACTGTTTAGTTTGGATAGTTATAACTCTTAATCCAGATTAGTGAAATAGTCACATATATACATATCTGGAAATATTAGGAAGTCCTCTATCAACTTTATTTTGCATTCCTGATCTAAATCTGGGTATAGCGGTGTCTAACTCCATTTGTCGCAAACTTGGTTCTGGCAGTCCAGAACTTAAAACAGTTTGCACCTATTTGTTAATTCGCGCGCGATACCTGTATAACAAACTTTTCAGGGGTTAAATCTTTTACTTCTGGATTTTTAACTTGATGTTATACAAAGTTTATTTCGTCATTACCTCAAAATATTATCATGATATCCCTGTATAAATTGTGGACATCACTACATATACAGGGGGGGGGGGGGGGGGTTCTGTCAAAAATTCCAGAAAATATGGGTCAATTTAAAACCTGTATAGATTCTATTTACTAGCTCACTTGTAGCTGTATGAGTACAATATGGAAAGCTTGGAAAGTATATTACAACTTTTGTATTCAACTCCACCTTTGATTCTGACAAATCCTGTAGGAAACTGTGGTGTTTCTACAGGAAGATGGCAGCAGAGATGATCCAATTACCTAACGGTTGGGTGCACGCGACATGCACTGGTCAAGGCGGGTTTCCGGATTTGTTTGTCATGCTGCTGAGCCAGTGCGGATATGAGGAGGCGCCTAAAGGAATTCCATGACAACAGAGTGAAGAAGTGTGTCATCTATGTCGACGTACCTGCTGGTCCACCAAGCAACGGATGGGCCCCCTTTTCTATCAAAACAAGGGGTGTTCTATTGGAAGAAACTTGGAGCTTCGCCGCAAGTGTTGCTATGGGGAGGTTTTGCAGACTTCACCATCATCAGCTTGTGGGTACTCCGTATGAGTTCTTTCCGGTCAGCAGTAGGGCTGCTGAAGGGTGGGCTAACCAATTAATCGCCGATTATGACCTCCACGGGGGAACATCGGTGACAGCCTTAGCGGTGTATGCATCGGCATCACGTCGCGAAAATGGCACCCAGAAAGCGTGCATTAAGGAGTTGGTGGATAATCTGAGGGAAACCATGATTCGAGGGGATCGCTTTGAACGTGAAAATAAATCGCTTAGAACCTCGATCGCCCCTCTCAACCAACGTCTCTGTTTCAAAGAAGAGCAGTATGAGCTAATTGCTCAAGACCTGTCAGAGGCTCGTGGAGCAACTCAAGAAATAGAAATTGAGTTAGAAGCAAGCTTAGTTGATGTGCACCAGCTGGGTACTCAGTTTAGCACGATGACTGAAGCTCGAGATCGGTCTAGGGCAGAGGCTCAGGACTGGAAAGCCAGTTGCGAACGGGCCCAGCAAGAACTTGACGGTTTTAGGATGTTTATGGTGCAGGCCGATATACAAGCATTGGCTGCCACAAAGGCATCGATAATGGGTGAGACAGTAGCTTCTACTTCAGCACCCATAACTGTGGTGCCTACTCCTGAGGATGATGAAGCAGAAGAAGAAGATCCCGAGGAACTTGAATACGTCGAGTAGGACGTATTGAAGGGAATGTGGCAGCACTTCTGCCAACACGGGGCAACATATAGTTAAATGGTTGCTCGTGTTTTTCTTTTGTGACCATGTTTGTATCATATTAAGAGTAGTGGTGGTTATGTCTAGATAACCAGATGTGTACGACATCTCAAGAGGACCAAGTATGGTAGAGATGTATTTCCATAGTGGATTCCATCATTTTGGAGTTTACTACTGTAAACTTGGTCAAGAGATAATATATCTTGTATAAAGTTTATACTTTATCAATATATGTTGATGTTGTATATTTTCTATCGTGGTCTACCGCATTACTATTTATATGGAAGGACGAACTTGAGGTAGTGAGACTTATGGTGCGAATCGTTATATTGCAGCATGGTGCGTACACGTGCAGCCCCAAAAGTGGGAGGCTCAAGTGAAGGGCAGGGGGATGACATACCACCCCCGGGGCAGAATACGCCCCAGACGTAGCCACCTCCACCACCTCCACCCACACTTCCCAGAAGTCTCGCGGAGGTTCTTGCAGCAGTACTTGGCTCGCGCGACGAGCAAACCGAGTTGTTGCGGACTCTTGTACAGCACTCGTCCCGTCAAGGGGGATGACACGCTGATGGGCCACGTCAGTCATATCCGAGTTCTTACTCGGATTTCTCATCGATGCATCCACCGATCTTCAGAGAGGCCGACGAGCCTTTGGAGGCGGACAACTGGCTCCGCACCATTGAAGGGAAGTTCAGTTTACTTGAGGTAACTGAACAACAGAAGGCTTTGTTTGCATCTCAGGAACTGCAAGGTTCTGCTGGTGCGTGGTGGGCAAACTACCACGCCGCACGCCCTGCAGGCTATGTCATGAGCTGGGCAGAATTCTGGGAGGTGTTCCGCGCCTATCATATTCCTCCTGGGATTATAAGGAGGAAGCTTCAAGAGTTCTTGGAGCTGAAGTAGGGAGGAAGGAGTGCTTACGAGTACTCCAAGGCCTTCAACCACTTGGCCCAATATGCACAGGACCAAGTGAACACAGAAGACAGGAAGCGAGAGTGCTTCGACCGGGGGCTGAACACCAAGATGAAGGACAAGCTGGTCTTGTTCAACCGCGGCAGTTTCAACGACCTGGTCAACGCCGCGATCATGCAGGAGTACGCAACTCGAGAACTGTCCTCAGACAAGAAGAAGAGGAGTGCTCCACAGGGCAGCGGAGGTAGTGCTCCTCAGAAGTACCGAATGGTATATCGATCACCATCCGACCAGAGGTGGCAACCGCCATCACGACCACCAATGTTCAGTGGTCGCCGGTTCGGCAACTCCGGGTTCCGACCGCAGCAACAGCAGGGGATGATCCCACGTGCACTTCCACCTCCACCAGGTGCACTGGGATTCCGTCCTCCCATTTGTACTGGCCAAACCCCGTACACGTGTTTCACGTGTGGACGCACGGGGCACTTCGCCATGGACTGCCCGCAGAGTAGGCAAGGCGGAGGATAATCATCATACCAGGGCCAACCAACCCCGCAACCAGCCCAAGAAGCCAGTTCCCAGACTCGGCAACGTCCACCACCTCGCCATTGAGGATGTTCCGGAAGGCGCACCCGTACTCACGGGTACTTTCTCTATCTTCGATCATCCCGTAGTCATACTCTTTGACTCCGGAGCTTCACACAATGTCATTAGCAAGTCTTTTGTCATTAAAAGTCAATTGCCTATAATCTCCACAAAAACTCCATATGTGATTAGCACTCCAGCTGGGAAAACAGTAACAAATGAATTAGTTCCTGGGATACCACTTAACCTAGATGGAACCATATATCTTACTTCACTTATGATACTAGAGCATCAGAAGTTAGATGTCATCTTGGGAATGACATGGTTACAACACCATGGTGCTATTCTAGATCTAGTCCCTCGAAAAATATATCTAAATTCTCCACTTCATCCCTCTAAAATCCTCAATCTTGAGAGAACCATTCTAGTGAATCCATCTACTCACAATACCGAGGTTATTGAGCTAAAATATATTCCGGTAGTATGTGAATACCCAGACGTGTTTCTCGAAGATCTTTCTGGTATGCCCCCAAAAAGAGATATAGAGTTCAAGATTGAACTTGCGCCAGGAACAGTGCCAATCTCAAGACCACCCTACAAGATGGCACCCAAGGAACTTGCAGAACTTAAGGAAAAGTTAACCGAACTTGAGAACAAGGGTTTCATTCGTCCAAGTTCATCACCATGGGGTTGTTCTGCACTGTTCGTAGAGAAGAAAGATAAGACCTTGAGACTGTGTGTAGACTATCGTCCACTCAATGTTGTCACTATCAAAAACAAGTATCCACTACCACGCATTGATATCCTTTTCGATCAATTAGTGGGTGCTAAAGTATTTTCAAAGATGGATCTTCATTCTGGTTATCATCAGATCAGAATCCGACCGGAAGACATACCAAAGACAGCATTCTCGATGAGGTATGGACTGTATGAGCACCTTGTTATGTCCTTCGGATTGACCAATGCACCGGCTCATTTCATGTATCTCATGAACTCGGTGTTTATGCCGGAATTGGACAAGTTTGTCGTGGTCTTCATTGATGACATACTTGTGTATTCAAAATCCGAAGAAGAACATGCTCAACACTTGCGTATCGTGCTTCAACGATTACGGGACCACCAGCTATATGCTAAGTTCAGCAAGTGTGAATTCTGGATCAGCCAAGTGCCATTTTTAGGGCACATCATATCAGTAGCAGGGATTGCAGTTTATCCAAGCAAGATCAAGCAAGTCCTCAAATGGGAGTCTCCAAAGTCTGTACATGAAGTTCGAAGTTTCCTAGGTTTAGCTGGGTATTACCGGAGGTTCATTCCCAGTTTCTCCAAAATAGCTAAACCAATGACAGAACTTCTGAAGAAGGGGACGAAGTATGTATGGATCGAGGCATGTGAGGCAGGTTTTCAAGCATTAGTGAAACACCTCACAACAGCACCAGTATTAGCTCAACCGGACACAACCAAATCTTTTGATGTGTATTGTGATGCATCAGGAATTGGTTTAGGATGTGTGTTGATGCAGGATAGACGAGTGATCGCTTATAGATCACGGCAGCTTCGAAACCATGAGCAGCACTATCCGACTCATGATCTAGAACTCGCTGCTGTGGTACTAGCATTAAAGATGTGGAGACATTATCTACTGGGTAATTTAGTACATCTCTACACCAATCACAAGAGCCTGAAATACATCTTCACCCAGAAAGATTTAAATATGCGACAGCGTAGATGGTTGGAGTTAATCAAGGATTATGAGATTGAGATCCACTACCATCCAGGCAAAGTGAATGTAGTCGCAGATGCTCTGAGCCGCAAGTCCCATGTCAACAATCTTTCCATTACCTCAATGGAAGGAGAAGAAGAACCGAGTCTCTACATGGTTCCATATGGGGCACTCTACAACCTAGCTCTCATTCCTACTATCAAGGAAGATATTATGGCAGCTCAGAAAGAGGACAAAGGGATGTCGCACATTCGCCAAAGAATGGAGAAGGGGGAGATGAAATGTTTCCGATGTGACGATGAAGGTAGCCTCTGGTTTAAAACCGTATAGTGGTACCCCGAAACCTGGACCTTCGGAAGAAGATACTGGATGAAGCTCATTTATCCAAGTATTCCATTCATCCGGGAAGTAAAAAAATGTACCAAGATCTGAGAAAGAAGTTCTGGTGGACTCGGATGAAGAGAGAAGTAGCAAAATACATATCCGAATGTGATACGTGTCGACAAGTTAAGGCCGACCATATGAAGGCAGCTGGACAACTTCAAACTTTAAGCATACCGGCTTGGAAATGGGAGGATATCAACATGGATTTCATTGTTGGATTTCCTCCCACTCTCCATAAGCACGACTCAATTTGACCGGTTGACCAAATCAGCTCATTTCATATCAGTCAGTGTCAAGTATGATGTAAAGCGGTATGCAGAACTTTATATCTCCAGAATATTGTGTCTACATGGTGTACCCCACACTATCATTTCAGATCGTGGATCTATTTTCGTCGCTCACTTTTGGGAGCATCTCCACGATGCATTGGGTACCAAACTGATTCGAAGCTCGACTTATCATCCTCAGACTGATGGACAAACTGAACGGGTGAATCAAGTTCTAGAGGATATGCTCCGTGCCTGTGCCATCCACCATGGTAGGAATTGGGATGATCATCTACCATTGGCAGAATTTTCGTACAACAATGGTTACCAGGCTAGCATCCAGATGGCACCATATGAAGCTCTTTATGGCCGAAAGTGTCGCACACCCTTGAACTGGTGCAAATCTGGTGAACGAGTGGTATATGGCATCGACTTGATAAAAGAAGCAGAAGAGCAAGTACACATCATCCAAGCAAATCTCAAAGCCACCCAATCTCGTCAAAAGAGCTATGCGGACAAATGACGTCGACCTCTTCACTTCGAGGTTGGGGATCAAGTTTATCTCCGGGTATCCCCAATGAAAGGAATTCATCGATTCGGAGTGAGAGGGAAGCTAGCTCCACGTTTTATTGGGCTGTTCGCAGTAATCAAAAGATGCGGACCTGTGGCATATCAATTGGAGTTACCGCCATCGCTGGCAGGGGTCCATAATGTGTTTTCACATTTCTCAGTTGCAGAAATGTCTCAAAGTCCCAATGAATATACGTATTGAGGATTTGGAAACCCTCCAGCCAGATCTTACGTATTCCGAGCATCTAACCCAGATCGTTGCTGAGAAAACTCGCACCACAAGAAGGCGCACATTGCGTTTCTACAATGTCTTGTGGAGCAACCACAGTGCTGAAGAAGCCACGTGGGAAAGCGAGGAATATCTTAAAACGAACTATCCGGAATTGTTAGCGGCACATGTTCAGTAGATCTTTATCTTTTGTCCTTCCTTTGTAATCTCGGGACGAGATTCTTTTAAGGGGGGGAATGTAAAATCCCACTTTTTCCTTTTATGAGAAGTTCAACCACAAGTGGTTTATCAAACATAATGGAGGGCAACAGAATTCTGCACATAAGCTTGACCTCACCAAAAAGTTTTCTTTCTACAAAGTTGGGAAGTTATTGATTGCAATGGCTATGGCAAATTATATGGCAGCAGTATAAAAATCAAGACTAATGTTATTTGATTATGTTGCTATGCATATTAGGCCCTGTCAAAAAGAATCAAATCCAAGGCTCCAAATTTTTCCTTGGACTCTTAAATATCTAAATAGCTTCTCAGAAAAGTTTCAAGATTTTTGAAGTACATCTTCCATTGTTTGGACATGTACAAAGGATTCAATTCGCGTCGACATCAAATTTATCTTTGCACTAAACTTTGCCCAAATCAACCTCTAAATTTTTCTAAGGCCTTTTATGGTTCAGGGAACTTGATTTCAAAGTTTGGAGATTTTTGGACCTCAGATACTATTTATTTCAACAAGGTTTATACCCATATTGGAATTCAAATTTGAATTTGAATTTGATGCAAACTATGTCCAAATTGAATTCTGATTGCAGAATTGAATTCCCCATATTTTTCTTAGTCTACCTGTAAATTTTGGGAATTTTTGTACAATGTCTAAGCTAGAATTTAGAGGAATGGATAAGGGAGAGAGGTGGGGCCCACAGGTCAGGCAGTGAAACTGATTCACCGCCTCTGTTTCTCAGCCCCGGTCGACACCGCTACGCTTGCATGCGCCAGCTCGCCGTCGGCGTCGGTCGCCTCTAGCTGCCCCCCTGACGTCCTTATCTACCGCAGTGGTGCCTATAAAAGCCCCCCCCCCCCCCCCCCCCCCGTCGACGGAGTACCGCACCGCGCCATTTTTCATCGCCGCCGTGATCACCCCGTGCCGCTCGACGCCGCACAGCCTCGCCGTCGATACAAGCACCCTCATCCTCTTCGGTCAATAACAAAAAGGTGCGCAACGACCTCGTGCAGCTTCTAGTTAAGCTTGAATCCCTATCATGCATCCTAGCTCTAGTATTCTTTAAAATCCCGAAGCACTTTTATCACGTTGAGGCTAGATTGTCGGTTTAATTCCGATTGTATGTACAAAATATCTTCGATCTAGTTAGAGGACATGATCCATGTAGTCTAACGCATCTTCCCTCCAAAAATTAGAAAGAACCATTGGCTAATTATCAAGATCTTCATGTTTTCCCCTTCCGCCGTTGTTAACGCTCGGTTCACCGTCGACTTCGGTATTGCCAGCTATGACACAAGCTCTAAACCCTCCTGAGACCTTCCCCATGCATCCACGATGCTTCCCGAGCTTTCAACGAGAAGTTTAGCTAGGGAATCGAAGGTCTCCACTTCACCGAAACCCTAATCCCCGCCGCCGCCGTCGGGATTAGTTTTCCAGTCACCCCTCGCCGTCGAGAGCTAGTCCATCGTGTTCCCCGTGCGAAAATATGTGGGAGCGGCGAGTCCCGAGGCCTCCCATAGGCCGGAGGCTATCGCCGGCGAAAGCGCCGCCGCGCGCCGGTGAGAACGTCGCGGTCCGAGCAATGACTCGAGGTGGAAGAAGACCGGGTTCGCGGGTCCCACCTGCAAGTGAACGCAACGCGCCCAGATCAGTCTGTGGCTAAGGATCCAGTGTGGACGCATGGAAAAGTTTATAACCCCCAGTGTGGCTTGCCCCTGATTGGATGATTTTAAATCCAGTAGGCCCAGGCGCCAAATTCAAAAGATGAATTTTCCCTTTTGGTGCAGAACCATTTCCAAAGTTTGAAAATCAAAATCTTTCTGTAAGATGCTCCAAAAATATTCAAACAAATTTTGTTTGAAAGCCCTTGAGCTCTATTTCTATCAGTACCAATTAGGTTCTGTGAAATTCACAGTTAAATTCTGTAGAAAACAATCTTTCCAAATGCAAATACAATTTGTCCAGATAAGATAGCCACTGGAAAAATCCCCAATCCATGTAAAATTCGTTCTCTTATTCTTGACTACCAAAAAAAGTTTGGGAGCCATTGCACCTGTTTAACCCTCTATATAGTTCAATAACCTTTTTCAGTTATTGAATTTGTACATATGTTCAGAGGCTTTATTATGTCCCAAACTTGGATTGAACCTTCCTTTAGTCATACACTAGTTCCTGTAAAAATCTTGGATTTAATTGACCTACTATCCTAGTCTTAATTCAGTTACAAACTGAATATTGATTAAATGGCTAACAATTCAATTATAAGATAATTCCAGAAATTCTTGCCAACTTAGAAATACAATAACTCCTTCACCAAAGCTTAGAAACTTATGGAACAAATTTTGTTAGAACAAAGACAATTTCCTCTATCTTGATTATCAACTGTTAGCTATGTTCAAGCTACAGTTTCCTCTCTAGAATTTTCGGAAGTTAATTGCTTGCCATAATTTTGGAGACCACAATCTACTTTGATCATCTTCTGTTCTTTGCAAGAGTTTCTATCATATTCCCTAGTATCCACCTTCAAAGTTCCAAAGCCAATTAGGTCACTATCACATAATGGTCACCATAAATTAAATCATGGTCTTGGTAATAATTATTTTTCAAAGTCATTCATATACGTATTCTATGCATATCGTATAGTGACCGAAGTCGAGGAGGAGCAAGAAACCTTGGAAGAGCACCTTCCAAATATTAACTCAGACTCTGACCTGCAACAAGGCAAGCCCCAGTTTGCATTTAAGTCGTTTATAAAATTTTAATTTATCACAATGATGAGTAGTATATGAATTGTGCATTACGTTTAGGATGTTTGATACTCCACATGCATGACTAAAAATCCCAAGGATTGGTTGACTTGTAGTAACTACTTTGCTAATGCATAGGAAATCCGGTAGAAGTCGAGTAGTTGGAATCTACTCGCGAGAGATGTAGGACATATCTCACAGGATTGGTTAGATAGAAAATGGCATAATATAATGAAATTGAGACCGGGCAGGGAATGGATAGGAAGCGGCGAGAATTGAGACTCGGTCGCATAGCCCTGCCTGTGTCGATTAAGGCCCGTCTGTATGCGGCCCCTTCGGACAAGCTTGAATTGTACCAGCGACATAATGGACATATGGAATCCAGTAAACTGATGTAACTCGATAACTGGGGTGTCGAGGCCCATTAACTCACCATCGATAGGGGTGGGTTGAGGACAGTAAGGTGTAAATCGGTCGGCGGACACATGAGGTGTTCCGTGCGGAGACCTTCTATTTGCGGAGGTGAGACGGGCTCGGCGTTTGGGTTTCTTGTGAAAGGTGGCCATATATGCCTAGTACTGAAGTGTTATGTAGGTACAGGTGTGCTCGCTGAC
This sequence comes from Tuctoria greenei, assembly GCA_036927565.1. NCBI lineage: Eukaryota > Viridiplantae > Streptophyta > Magnoliopsida > Poales > Poaceae > Tuctoria > Tuctoria greenei. The sequence goes on from JAYESD010000003.1 coordinate 112,286,144, forward strand.
ACTTCCAAATGACGTATGTGTCGTGTTGTCAGGGTGTTTCCTGATTGCAATCACTGTCCCTCGCAGTAATAGAGTACCACTTGTTCACAGCGCCGTGACATAGTAAATACTAAAGAAACCAAAAAATTATATTGTATTAAATTATAATTGCTTTGCAACCTTGTATGATTTAGAGATAGTGCAATTAAAAGTTTACAGTTTCCCCATACTTTAGCTGTAATAGCATTATGTGCTCTGGGCATGTCATATCATCGGTAAAGCATTTCTTGTTTTATTGTGGAGCCCATGATGTGTCGTGCCTGGAGAATGTCATTTGCTACATAAAACCATATTATAAGGATCCACTTGTAGGCGAGTCATTTATGCTTCACCTTACCTATGTTTAGTCTCCCCTTTGCATATGTCTAGTGAGACGGGTTAGTCTTGCTGAGCCTTATGCTCACGTTTGCAGTTAACGAGTTTTTGCAGGTTATACAATTCATGAAGGGTTTGATGATGAGGCTGCACACCCTCTAGGGTGTACAGCCGAATGGGAACCCTGCACGCCGCCGTGATTGAGTGTTGCCAGTGCAAAGTATCCAAGGCATGGATAACTTTGCTTTTGCATAGCTAGTGCTGAGAGCGTAGCTATGATATATATATTTCTTTACTTCCGCTAGTATTGTAAAACTTCCGCTGTATTATAAACAAAAGACTTCATCTTGTATTTTATTTGGGTTCTGTTCCTGTATACTGTTGGGTGTCGCATCGCACGACACCACCCAATGAGATCCTCGGATGTCGGGATTCCGGTCCCCACACAGGTCCACCCAACCCAGTAATTCGGACGTGCACAAGAGACGATCTCCTGAATGCCTTCCTTGACGCATTCGCCACGGTCTTCACTGAGCCCGAGGTTCTGCCGCCGCCACGCTCCCACGACCACGACATCACTCCACTGCCAAGGGCAGCACTGGTGGCAGACCGCCCCTACCGATACCCCGCCGCACACAAGGACAAGTTGGAACTCTAGTGCGCTTGCTGGAGCATGGCATCATCCGCAGGATATCTTCAATGTTTTCCCCCCTTGTGCTGCTTGTGCGGAAGGAGGATGGCACCTCGCATTTTTGCATCGACTATCGCACCCTGAACGCCATCACGGTCAAGGACGCGTACCCAATTCCTGTGGTTGACGAACCCCTCGACGAGCTCTACAGCGCCCACATCTTCTGCAGGCTAGATCTTCGCTTCGACTACCATCAAGTCTAGATGCGCGTCGAGGACATTTCCAAAATGGCGTTCCCCACACGCGATGGCCTCTACGAGTTCCTGGTCATGCCATTCAGGTTGTGCAATGCACTGGCAATGTTCCAAGCGCTCATGAATGACACCCCGCGCCCATTCCTCCGTCGATTCGTCCTTGTCTTCTTCGATGACATCCTCATCTACAACACCACATGGACCGATCACCTTCCTCAGGTGCGTGCGTCCTCGATGTTATCCACCAGCACCACCTCTTCGTCAAACGTCAAAGGGTGAGTTCAACGCCGACTCCATCGCCTACCTCGGCGACATGATCTCCGCCTTCTGCGTTGCCATGGATCCGACCAAGGTACACCCAGTCGCGTACTGGCCGGTTCCTCTGTCTGCACGATCGATGTGAGGCTTCCTCAACCTTGCAGGCTACTACCGCAAGTTCGTCAAGAAGTTCAGTGTGACCGTCGTGCCCCTCACCTCCCTCCTTCATGAGGAGGGATTCGCTTGGTCCGCCGAGGCCGAGGCGACATTGAAGGTGCTCAAGACCACTGTCACCATGGCACCCGTGGTCACGCTACCAACTTCAGCCAACCCTGTGTAGTTGAGTGTGATGCCTCGACGCATGGGTTCGGCATTCTCCTTCTTCAAGGGCGGGACCTACTGGCATTCTTCAGTCGACCTATCGCACCGCACCATCGATCCCTGGCGGCTTACGAGCGCGAGTGCATTAGCCTCGTCCTCGTCGTTTGCCACTGGAGGTTGTACCTTTAGGGTCGCCATTTCTTGGTATGAACTGATCATTTCATTCTCAAGTTCTTACTTGACCCGTGCCTTACCACCATACTGCAACATCATTGGGTGGGAAAACTCCTCGGACGACTTTGCTATGGAGTACAAGACCGGTAGTACTAACACGATGGCCGATGCTCTCTCTCGGTGCAACACAGACGAGCTGGCGATCCTTGCCGTATTCGGTCCCAGCTTTGACTTCGTCGATCGTCTCCACCAAGCACACACCTCCGACCCGGTTCTTGTGGCACTCAAGGAAGAGATTGCGGCAGGCCAACAAGCTGAACCTCGTGGCATGCAAGGTCCATCTCTACATTCCACCTACATCACAACTCCTTCACGAGATCATCTTTGCAGAGCACGATGACGGCCACAAAGGCGTGCAACATACACTGCATCACCTATGCAGCATTTTTTCACCCCTAGCCTCCGGCAAGCGGTACAGGACTACGTACGCACTTGCGTCAAATGCCAATGCTACAAATTGGACCATCTACAACCGATTGGCCTACTCCTGCCCCTGCCCCTACATATGGCGGTCTGGACGGACATTGGGTTGGATTTCATCGAGGCGCTACCTCTTGTTAGTGTAAGTCCATCATCCTCACAGTGGTGGACCAATTGAGCAAGCGCTGCCACTTAGTCCCGCTCGCACACTCGTACACTATGGAATCGGTGGCGCAGGTTTTCTTCGTCGGGATCGTGCGCCTTCACGGTGTACCCCACTCCATGGTTTCAGATCGGGATCCCGTCTTCACTTCCATCTTCTGGCTGGAGTTGATGCGCCTCGTCAACGCCAAACAGCACATGACATCGGCTTTCCACCCCTAGTTCAACGGCCAAGCGGAGGCCGCCAATAAAATGATCACCATGTACCTGTGCTTTTATACCAGTGTAAGGATCGAATGCCCAAGAGGGGGGTGAATTGTGCTTCTTTTCAAAAATTAAAGCAATAAAAACTTGACAACGAAAAGCCAAATTCCCTATGCAAACAACTTATGAATTCAAGTGAATAGTAAGATTGCGGTATATGAAATGCATAAGTGTAACGGGAGAGGAAGAAAGCGTAAACTCTCGAGGAAACAAGAAGACACGGAGATTTATCCCGTGGTTCGGCAAGATCGTCAAGATCTTCCTACATCCACGTTGTGGCACCCACCAAAGGGTATAGCCACTCCCAAGTCACCAAGACCAGGGATCTTCACTAAACTTCTCCGTTTGCCAACCTCGGCAAGGTGGAGCTCAAGCCTTGTACAAGTTGGATCCTCCGGGCTTCCACAACCGTCTTGGCAAGCTCTGGAAGGCTCTCTCCAATCACCGACTCTTACATGGTGAATACAATTACCAAGAGACACTCCCTTATAGCCTCACTGTGGGGACCGAAGTCCACACATCCGAGGATATCATTGGGTGGTGCCGTGCGATGCGGCACCTAACAGCACACACAAAAAGGATACCAAAACATATAAAGTTTTCATTTCATAATAAGAAGAGTTTACAACAAGGTTACACACGCAACAGAAAATACATACTCATAATCTCACCTAACTAAGCAGGAGAGAAGACGTCCATGACCTAGGACGCTTCTCACTAGCAACATGAAGAACATTGAGCAGCAGCGTGGCTCACATGAGATTTATCTCGACACCTCTAGTCTCATGTACACAACCTGAACAGCAGAAATAAAACTAATACCTGCAAAAAATTTTAAAGCGCAAACGTGAGCATAAGGCTCAACAAGACTAACCCGTCTCACTAGACATATGCAGTGTAAAGTCTAATCATAGGTAAGGAATAGCATAAATAGACTCGCCTACAAGTGGATCCTTATAATCAGGTTTTAAGTAGCAAATGACATTCTCCAAGCACGGTACATCATGGGCTCCACAATCAAACAAGAAACGCTTTACCAATGATATGACATGCTCAAAGCACATAATGCTATTACAGCTAAAGTATGGGGAAATTGTAAACTTTAATTTTGCTATCTCTAAATCATACAAGGTTGCAAAGCAATTATAATTCAATACAATATAATTTGCTGGCTTCTTTAGTATTTACTACGTCACGACAGCGACGGACAAGTGGTACTCTATTACCGCGAGGGACGGTGATTGCAATCAGGACACACCCGGACTGCACGACACACACACCCGCGTGGGAGACACATACGAGCTCTCCTCCCCGCGTCATACGTGGCCACCTTTCACCGAAGACCCCAATGTCGACAAACGTCTTCATCCCGAGCAAAAGGTCCCCTACACGGACACGTCAAAACGTTCCGCTAGGAGATTTACACCTTTGTGCCTTCGCATCTCCATTCAAGGAAAACCGAGGAGTCTCCACACTACAGTCTAGAGTTACATCAATTTAATGGGCCCATATACCCTTATGCAACCGATACAGTTCAAGCTTGCCCAACGGTGCCGCATACGACACGGTCCTCAAGCGACACAGGCAGGGCTATGCGCTCGAGATTCCATCTCGTCGACTCCTATTCTCCCTGCCCGATATCGTATTCATTTCATAAGCCATTTTCAATCTTCTACCCACATGTGAACTGTTATTCCTATCTCGCAAGTAGATTTCAAGTACTCGACTTCTATCGGATTTCCTTTACATTAGCAAAGCTGTTACTACAGGTCAAACTGTAACTCGTTCCAACCAAACCCTGGGATTTGTGGTCATGCAAGTGGAGTATCAAACACCTTATACATAATGCACAATATCAAATGGAGACGTAAGTGAATAAAACTGGAAAAATTTGAAAAGCTCTTAAATGCAAACCGGGGCTTGCCTTAGTTTGCGACTCGAATAAATGTCAATTGTTAGTGGCCCTTTTGTGCAGACTCCGCCAAGGACTTCAAGTGGACACCCTAGCCTCCTCCTCCAAGCGAAACTCCTCATCGATCACCTATCATCATGTTCCTATCGACATGATATGCATATAAGTAATTAAGTAATTTAATAATAAACTCCACGGGGTTGTGTAAACTTTAAGAACGAGGAGTTTGACTAGGAAGGACAGATATGCCTCTGTTGTGTGGATGAACAAAGGATGAAGTCAAGTGGTCATAGTAGTATCGAGATGTGAATTGAAAGGTGCAATGTAAGCACACATTGCAACTTGGCACTCAACACTCGACGCTATGCCACTCAAGGACGATACAGCTGAATGGTGTGGAAGTGCTGGACTGGTAGTGTAAGGATGACCTAAGTGTCAAGGTGGCATCGAAATCTTGCATATGAGTGGAGTGTACAAGACGAAGGTCGTGACTTAACAGTCAACCAATGAAGTTGTTCTAACTCGTAAAGGAGTAAAGCTAGTCATAGCTGAGAAGTGTTGCCGCGGGGTTCAAGAATAGGATGAATCAAGGTGGAACCCTAGCGATACTTGGAGTGAAGTGAGATTGACATTGCTTGGACTCAAAAAATCATAACCATCCCTGATAATCTGATGTGAGTACCAAGACAACATTGAAATGACTTTTTGTTAAAGTAGTTTCTACGACAAGCTTCTTGAGCATCGTTCAAGTGCTTACACGACGACACTAATGTAGTGTCTCCCGCAAGCTTGTTCAGGTGAGCTCGATAAGCTCTTGGGACTTAAACATGATGCGAGACCTTGCCGTGGAGGCATGCTTTGCCATCTCGAGAAGATCGTCTTAGCGAGGTCCACATCAACCCGGACTCATCAATGGGGTGAGCGGAATCTCGAACACCACCTTGTGAGTCTTAAGGCTAGTGATGTCGACTCGATTGTTGATAAGCGACTCAACGAACCTGTCGTCGATGAAGTAGTACACCAAGTTAACCAATCCTGTGATCGGTTAGGGAACATCCTCGACACAACCAAGGAACTCTTATCCAAGGTTCTCCTTGGTCTAGTTCTCCTTGTTGGTCGTAACATTCTTGCATACCTTTACCCTAGGTGATCGGTGATCACCAATACCCGTGGTTGACCTAGAAGGCCTTTTATCGAGCACCTTGGCTACACTGAGGACTCGATTGCTCTCGTAATCACTAACTCCTAATTTGGCTAAACGACCGTCGACCGTTGTGTCGTGGTTGTGTTCTAGCATCATGTACGTTACAGGCATCCTTCATCTCGATGCCAGGACACGATGATGGCTCGGAACGTCACGACGACGTCATGTGGTCAACGACGTCGACGCGGCTCATGGTGGAGCATCACGAGCATGCACGGACAAGTTAACGCGATCCAAAAGACAAAGAAGGTCAACTTGGGGACTCCTATAGGAATTATATCAATGCGGAAACTGGATGTACGACTTGACGACACATGAGTACCCTTAGCGATCACGACAAACGGACGTCGGTGACGTCAAGCAAGGTATTTCAGGGCAAGGCTCACCTTGTAGGCATTTCGCTGAACATCTTGGGTGTGTATTTGATTTCCATTGCTTCATCACCATTCAAAGGGCATCTTGGCACTTAGGCTTGTCGGTTGCGACATCATCCTACCCCTTGCACCAATTGTCGTTGTCGTTGTGTCGTCGACGTGTTCTTGCATCTCATACATCACATACATCCCTCGCTTTGCTGGTTTGGTGCAACCATGGCGCGGAACATCGCGACAAAGTACCGAGGGTGGCGAGCACATGCAGACTTAGGAACGGGCGCGGCATGTCGCAAGTCAGGGCGTTGGAGGCCACAGGAGGGCAAGGGGGCACGGTTGCCGGCGAGGCGATGCAGCAGCGTGGAGGGCAGTCGACGAAGGAGCAGAGCGGCGAGAGCAGCAAGCGCAGACCAAGGCGCGTCTATGGGCGGCAAGCCGGAGCACGGGGACAGCACGGTAGCGCTGGGGCGCGGGCAAGCCGGCGGCCGTGAGGTGGAGCGCCGACGAGGAGCACGACATCGGCGGTCGAGCGAGCAGCGTGCAGGGGGCAACAACGCGGCGCCATGGTGGCCAGGAGCTGGAGCAGAGGCGACCGGCGGCGAGTGCGAGCTTGGCGCGTGGGTTGCGGGTATGGAGGTGGCGAGCGGGAAGATAAGGACCGACGCGGTGATAAGGACGGGAGAGGAAGAAGCCAAGTTGGTTTTGTGGCTATGAGGATAGACATGACATGTGGGACCCACTCCAATTTTCCCCCTTATCCACTTCATTCCATATGCAAAATATCTCCATCCAATGAGTAGCTTACCAGTGGGGCCCACCTTTTCCTAGTACTGAGGATAAGTATGACATGTGGGTCCCACTCTCTTCTCCCTTCTCTTTTCAAAATTCAAATGGAGCTAGCAGACATGCTTCAAAAATATTCAACTTTGGCCCAATGACTAAATAAAATGTGGAGAATTTTATGGTGCAATCAGATTTCAAAACTGAGCAAGTTGAATTTCAACTCAGATTTGAATTTGAATTCAAGTGGTGATACTTGACTCAAGGAAATAAATAGTAGATTAGGTTCAAAAATCTTGAAACTTTGAAGTTAACCTTTTTGAACCATAAGGGACCTCAGGAAAAATTTGGAGTTGATTTGGACAAGGTTGAGCACAAAGTTTAAATTTGAAGTCGACGTTGATTTAACTCTCAGTACGTGTCCAATAAATGGGAAACGTGCTTCAAAAATTTTGAAACTTTACCGAGAGTCTATTTGGAATATTAGAAAGTCATGGAAAAATTTATGGCATGAGATTTGAATATTTTTGGATGTCCCATTTTAGGGTTGGAATAATTCCTTTTTCTTTCTCTCTATTTTGTTTTCATTTCTCCTTTAATTTTTCATTGAAAATGTGAATACTTGGAAATTAAGGATTTTACACCTTAAGTTCCAATATACATTACCAAATATGCTCTATATGTAAAATTTTAACAAGTCCCTATTTTAAGTGAACATTGGTTAACTCATATGGTTCATGTGAGTTTGGATTTCCAAGTCCATTTTCAAAATTTTTAAGTTCGCATTTTTGCATTTTTGTTCTTCCGAAAAACGGGCTTTTACAATCCTTCCCCCTTAAAGGAATCTTGTCCCGAGATTCTAACAAGTAGAATAACAGAAACAATGAGGGGACGATCCGTAAAAGAGGGTCATTGACTAAGGAAAATGACAATGCCCTTAAAGACTTGGGTTCTACGAAATAGTGATTATCTTCAGGCATCTTACGAAATTCTAAAGTCTGCTTCAAGTGGTTCCAGTCTTTAGGTTGATAACCTTGACAGGAAGCTCGACATGACAATATCACATCATAAAACTTTCACGTCTGTTACTGACCCTTTATTGTTGTATTCTTACACTGACATGGCATCCTGTTCTGCCCTCATCTTGACTTGAAGAATCAACACTTGTTCTCTGCTTCTCTAGGTCACCATGATAGTTTAAAACTATCTTTGCATTGATTCTTGGTTGCTTGCTTGGTTTTGCATAGGTCCTTATAACTCGATGTGGTATTTCCCTTGACATGAGTTAGGATGGTTTACGAGGTTAAACAACAATCATTAACCTCATTTGATGTTTACTCAACCATAGGATTCCTTAGCCGTAGCATAAGAGTAGCAAGACACCCAACACTCTTATGTGATGAAAACAGCAGGAATACGGAAGATATGGCGACTACAAGGTTTTTGGGTATATCAACATCTTCAAACAATAGAAATAGAAGAGGAAGACCCTTTGTGGTGTCACACGAGGATTTAAGGATTCAGCATCCTCACATGTTCCAAACACAGCAAAGAACTCAATCATATGGTAACTACAAGGTAATTAGTGTAGCAAGGTTACCATATAACAATGCAAGATATTAGATGGACCCAAAGAGTTTCACGAGGTTGACAATCGAACGGTATCCTCATGAGGAAGGAGATTTCATGGATTTTACAAGGTTGATCATCGAACCGATGACCACTCAATGACGAACGGTATAGTTGCAACAATCAAGGTACTTGAACCTAAACAAGTCAAGGATGGAAGTTCAAGTGTTTGTTTAGTTGCAAGGGAGGTTGAGTGATCGGTTGCCCAGGTATCACTCAATAGAAACAGGATCAACAATGTAAGAAGTTAAATGAATATGGTGAAATGATCGTAGTCATTAGACACCTTAGAATAGTTTGAATGGGGTACACAATCTTGCTCTAAATTTTAGTATTATCATGCATTCCATCATTGGTGGTACATTGGTAATGACGCTTCATGATGCATCATATGTTGTATGGTGCAATGTATATGCACATGGTATGGTGCAAATGGTGCATATGTATGGTGCAAATGATGCATATGTATGACGCAAATGGTGCACATGCATGGTGCAGTAGCTTTTATAGTTGGAGCAAGACTAAATGAACCACACCCACAAAACTCAAGTACTGTCTCATGATTTGCAAGGATTGGATACCGTGGTCGTGAAAGACACTCAATGAGTAGCGTTCCTTTAATGACTCGACCACAGTTAAGGAATTCATAACAGAACAATTGACAAGGAATGTGGGAAATATATCACATTACCTCGACCTTTCGAAAGCTTGTTCATGTTCTACTCAACTTGATTGTATCTTCATCAGGAGGAAAACAACTAACTATATGCCTCTAGTGATGCTTCACTTAACCTTCGCTTCGATCTGGAAAGAGGAATGGATATCCTTCTCGATCACTCTAGTGGAGTTGAAGTCACACTCTTCTTCGAGTAACTCAATCTGGTGGTGGATGTTGGATCCTCTTGAAGATGTAATCTTACTTGATCGTCTTCTACTTGACACGACTCGTTGTAACCAAGGTTGATGGTTGAATACCACCATTACTTGAGTGCTCGCCTTCCCCCTTAAAGTTCCAAACCAGGATTTTGAAGCGTACTCCAAACAGTCCTCATGGAAAGACGAGATGCAACTCGAGTAATTGCGACCTGCGTTCAACATCACAAGATGTGATGTGGCAAGTCACATAAATCAGACACTAGTATGCCTATCCAAGGGAAAAGGCTTCGAATGAGTTTAACACTTCATTCGACTTGGTAAATAGTTAAATCCTAACTCTTGGTCGGTTACGACATTTCTCGAGTTGAAATCGAGAACCGAATGCTTAACAAAAACCAAATGTTCAAACTGGCCAGACTATGGTGACAAATGACCAGTCTGGACGCAAACTCGATTTTGATCCAGTTAATGGTAAAATCAGATCTCGATGTGAATAACAAAGTTAAAGTACACTTCAAGATATTTCCAAAAAGTATTGGTTTGCCTCTATATCATCCTTGGTTTGCAGGTTATACTATTTTAAAGTCAGCAGAATTTTTCTGCACTTTCAGCAGAACCTGCTTAAAAAGTAGCACTTTCGATCTAAAGTTTTCAGGCTGTTCTGATGGAAATTGGGAAATATTATTATAGACAAAGTTGTAGACAATGTAATAAGATTTCCATAATGCATTTATTTGTATTCATATCAGTCCTGGTTTAAAAGATTGAATTTTTGAAGTTGGGAAAAATTTCAGCATTCAGAATTTGAATTCAGTTCAGATTGACCACTCTGCATTCAAACTTGATTTGGAATATGTAGATGACCGATTCAGGTCTGGAGCCAATTGCAAAAATTGTAGCTGACTCTCTATCTTTCCAACGGTTACTCGCACGACACCATTGGATAAAGGGTCTGCGAGTTATGGATTAAATTCAGAGGTGTACAGATTGCTGTCCAGTTTGGGTATGCCTGGACAGTCTCTGCGATTATCCAAATTTCACCCACTTAAAAAAAATATATTTTGGTCTTGATCTGAATAGAGAACTTGTAGAGGACTTCCAAAACTTTCTAAGGAGTACTTACTTGCCCTCGTAGCACTTCTGGTTGAGAAGATATGGTATTTGCAAGTTGACAGTTTTTTCTGAAAATTTGGACAGCACCTCCTTTGTTTAAGGCTAATTTTGTCCACAATTTTCAGATATACAAATATCAACATTTGCAAAAATAACACATATCAAACTGGTTGCATACATTCTCAAGATTCCAGAAATGAAAATTATGAATCTTTCGACAATTCTACAGCGAGTTATGCGAGAAACAGTAACTGTATACAGGACTGTCCACTTGCTGTCCAGATTTGATCAAGTTTAGAAATTTGAAATTTTGAGTATGTTAGAGATGGATTCTGCTCTGGAGTTCTATAGAAACGTTGTATAGGACTCTCTACACTTTCTAACCACATAAAGTAGGCCTGCAGCAGTGAAGTCTGCAGAAAGTTATGATTCAATTGGTGCAGAGTTCAGATTCTGTCCCCTCTTCCGGACTGCCAGAACCTCTTAAACGACACTTTAATTTAGACCTTGTTAATGTGAGTTTTAGCCTTCGTGTTGAATATGAAGTTGATAGAGGACTCATTAAGATTTCCAGGCATGTATAAATATGCCTAGGTTGCATTTATAGTTTAAGAGTTATGGCCGTTCAAATTTCAGAATTTTTTTTGACTGTTTCAGATAGCACATATATACTTGTACTATCTTCAACTCCCGTTTCTAATTAGTTCTAAACTGCATTTGAGGTAACATTGCATAATAAAATTGTATAATAGCTCTTCCCCTTTCCAGAAATGTGTCATAATGGAAGAGAATAGCTTTCTACAGAGAGTTATGGCAAAAATTCAAATGTTGTCTTACACAGTTTCAAAACAGCAGTTTAGTTAGTTGGAGAGGATTTTCACCATCTTACAATGGTCCTTTGGCTTGGGGGTCAATAGAAAACTTATAGAAGATTTCAAAAGCTTTCCAAAAAGTATTCAATTGCATTCATAGCCATTCAGGTTGAAGAGATATGGAATCTCAAAGTCAGGTCAATTCTGTTTGAAAACAGACCTCACCGGCTTCGAAACACAAGAATTTGGGAACAACCTCAGATTTTGAAACTTAGCTCAAAACTCAAGTCCGATGGCTAGAACTTGATTCATAACTAATCATTCGCTTTGGAACTAAATGGAGTCTTAAAAGAGACTTGACGACCTTCTTATCCATAGCATATCACTATGGATCTTCATACTTAACCAAAGTCTTACTCCGGCTAAGTCGAGCTAAACTCTCGCCAGGAACAAAGAACTTTGGTTCACCTACTCTTGAAGAGAAACATTTTCTATTGTCCATAAGATACCAGCAACTGATACTTGGACTTAATATGAATATGAAGCCATTTCTTTCGTGGGGGATAGTCAAAGTATCAAATGTGATACTGACGGTACTACGTTCCTTACCAAAGAAAAGTCTAACCCGGTATATCCGGATACGTCTATAGGTGGTTCTAATATCGATCACTCGCAAACGTATTCTACACAGGTCGCTATCGGAGTTAGTGTACCTGCAGAAGACAAACAATCCCCTTTCACACCTTCACACCTCAAGGGCGGCACGAGGAAACAAGACAGGCAGTCACAATAATATATATGAAAGTAAATGCATATGACTCTGGTGTGAGTCGCCCTCGAGCGAAGTCATGTCTCGAGGTACATGGCTGTAAATACATCTGTACAGCAAAGACTCCTGCATGAACCGGCTTATACAAGCTCGGGCATACGTGTTTCGCATGATCCCATAGAACATGAATAGTTCTAGAGATGCATACTATCGGGTTATACACCGCCCGACGGGGGCTCCCACTAATTTTGTGTCACGCTGGGGTACCGCGTGTCATATGTTCTTAGAAACATGAAAAGTTTCAGAGACTCATATTAACTTTCCATGCGAAGCCACGGAAATTTCACATACATATCTCGTATGTAGAGTTTACCGAGATTGATCCGCTCTCGGTGGCGTACCTTACCTCTTACCTTGAAGATGGAGCGTTGTTACAGAATAATATAACAACTTAGTTCACCATCTTTATAACTTATACTAGTAATAGTCCTTAATGGGCATATAGCTAATTCTCACTCGACTACTTCGGAGTTTTCGAAAATAGGTTCTTTTCGAGCGTGCTATTCCCAATGAAGCTCTGATACCATGTCTGTGGGGACCGGAGTCCACACATCTGGGGATCTCATTGGGTCGTGCCGTGCGATGCGGCATCTAACAGCACACACAAAAAGGATATCAAAACATATAAAGTTTTCATTTCATAATAAGAAGAGTTTACAAAAGAGTGTACAACAAGGGTACACACGTAGCGGAAAATACATACTCATAATCTCACCTAACTAAGCAGGAGAGAAGACGTCCATGCCTTAGAACGCTTCTCACTAGCAACATGAAGAACATTCAGCAGCGGCGTGGCTCACATGAGATTTATCTCGACACCTCGAGTCTCATGTACAACCTGAACAACAGAAATAAAACTAATATCTGCAGAAATCGTTAAAGCGCAAATGTGAGCATAAGGCTCAGCAAGACTAACCCGTCTCACTAGACATATGCAGTGTAAACTCTAATCATAGGTAAGGAATAGCATAAATAGACTTGCCTACAAGTGGATCCTTATAATCAGGTTTTAAGTAGCAAATGACATTCTCCAAGCACGATACATCATGGGCTCCACAATCAAACAAGAAACGCTTTACCGATGATATGACATGCTCAGAGCACATAATGCTATTACAGCTAAAGTATGGGGAAATTGTAAACTTTAATTTTGCTATCTCTAAATCATACAAGGTTGCAAAGCAATTATAATTCAATACAATATAATTTGCTGGCTTCTTTAGTATTTACTACGTCACAACAGCGACAGACAAGTGGTACTCTATTATCGCGAGGGACGTTGATTGCAATCAGGACACACACGGACTGCACGACACGCACACCCGCGTGGGAGACACATACGTGCTCTCCTCCCCGCGTCATACGTGGCCACCTTTCACCCAAGACCCCAATGTCGACAAACCTCTTCATCCCGAGCAAAAGGTCCCCTACACGGACATGTCAAAACGTTCCGCTAGGAGATTTACACCTTTCTGCCTTCGCATCTCCATTCAAGGACAACCGAGGAGTCTCCACACTATAGTCTAGAGTTACATCAGTTTAATGAGCCCATATACCATTATGCAACTGGTATAGTTCAAGCTTGCCCAACGGTGCCGCATACGGCACGGTCCTCAAGCGACACAGGAAGGGCTATGCGCCCGAGATTACATCTTGTCGACTCCTATTCCCCCTGCCCGGTCTCGTATTCATTTCATAAGCCATTTTCAATCTTCCACCCACATGTGAACTGTTATTCCTATCTCGCGAGTAGATTCCAACTACTCGACTTCTACCAGATTTCCTATACATTAGCAAAGCAGTTACTACAGGTCAAACTGTAACTCGTTCCAACCAAACCCTGGGATTTGTGGTCATGCAAGTGGAGTATCAAACACCTTATACGTAATGCACAATATCAACTGGAGACGTAAGTGAATAAAACTGGAAAAATTTGAAAAGCTCTTAAATGCAAACTGGGGCTTACCTTAGTTTGCGACTCGGATAAATGTCAATTGTTAGTGGCCCTTCTGTGCAGACTCCGCCAAGGACTTCAAGTGGACACCATGGCCTCCTCCTCCAAGCGAAACTCCTCGTCGATCACCTATCATCATGTTCCTATCGACATGATATGCATATAAGTAATTAAGTAATTTAATAATAAACTCCACGGGGTTGTGTAATCTTTAAGAACAAGGAGTTTGACTAGGAAGGACAGATATGCCTCTGTTGTGTGGATGAACAAAGGATGAAGTCAAGTGGTCATAGTAGTATCGAGATGTGAATTGAAAGGTGCAATGTAAGCACACATTACAACTTGGCACTCAACACTCGACGCTATGCCACTCAAGGACGATACAGCTGAATGGCGTGGAAGTGTTGGACTGGTAGTGTAAGGATGACCTAAGTGTCAAGGTGGCATTGAAAGCTTGCGTATGAGTGGAGTGTACAAGATGAAGGTCGGGACTTAACAGTCGACCAATGAAGTTGTTCAAACTCGTAAAGGAGTAATGCTAGTCATAGCTGAGAAGTGTTGCCGCGGGGTTCAAGAATAGGATGAATCAAGGTGAAACCCTAGCGATACTTGGGAGTGAAGTGAGATTGACATTGCTTGGACTCAAAGAGTCATAACAAGCCCTGTTAATCTGATGTGAGTACCAAGACAACATTGAAATGACTTTTTGGTAAAGTAGTTTCTACGGCAAGCTTCTTGAGCATCGTTCAAGTGCTTACACGATGACACTAATGTAGTGTCTCCCGCAAGCTTGTCCAGGTGAGCTCGATAAGCTCTTGGGACTTAAACATGATGTGAGACCTTGCCGTGAAGGCATGCTTTGCCATCTCGAGAAGATCATCTTAGCGAGGTCCACATCAACCCAGACTCATCAATGGGGTGAGCGGAATCTCGAACACCACCTTGTGAGTCTTAAGGCTAGTGATGTCGACTCGGTTGTTGATAAGCGACTCAACGAACCTGTCGTCGATGAAGTGGTACACCAAGTTAACCAATCCTGTGATCGGTTAGGGAACATCCTTGACACAACCAAGGAACTCTTATCCAAGGTTCTCCTTGTTGGTCGTAACGTTCTTGCATACCTTTACCCTAGGTGATCTGTGATCACCAATACCCGTGGTTGACCTAGAAGGCCTTTTATCGAGCACCTTGGCTACACTGAGGACTCGATTGCTCTCACAACGACTAAACCCTAATTTGGCTAAACGACCGTCGACCGTTGTGTCGTGGTTGTGTTCCAGCATCATGTGCGTTACAGGCATCCTTCATCTCGATGCCAAGACACAATGATGGCTCAGAATGTCACGACAACGTCATGTGGTCAACGACATCGATGCGGCTCATGGTGGAGCATCACGAGCATGCACGGACAAGTTAACGCGATCCAAAAGACAAAGAAGGTCAACTTGGGGACTCCTATAGGAATTATATCAATGTGGAAACTAGACGTACGACTTGACGCCACATGAGTACCCTTAGCGATCATGATGAACGGACATCGGTGACGTCAAGCAAGGTATTTCAGGGCAAGGCTCACCTTGTAGGCATTTCACCGAACATCTTGGGTGTGTATTTGATTTCCGTCGCTTCATCACCATTCAAAGGGCATCTTGGCACTTAGGCTTATCGGTTGCGACATCATCCTACCCCTTGCACCAATTGTCGTTGTCGTTGTGTCGTCGACGTGTTCTTGCATCTCAAACATCACATACATCCCTCACTTTGCTAGTTTGGTGCAACCATGGAGCGGAACATCGCGATGACGTACCGAGGGCGGTAAGCGCACGCAGACTCAGGAACGGGCGCGGCATGTCGCAGGTTAGGGCGTTGTCGGCGAGGCGATGCAGCAGCGTGGAGGGCGGTCGGCGAAGGAGCAGAGCAGCGAGATCAGCAAGCGCAGACCAAGGCGCGTCTGTGGGAAGCAAGCCGGAGCTCGAGGACAGCGTGACAGCGCTGGGGCGCGGGCAAGCCGGCGACCGTGAGGTGGAGCGCCGGCGAGGAGCACGGCGTCGGCGGTCGGGCGAGCAGCGTGCAGGGGGCAGCAACGCGGCGCCATGGTGGCCAGGAGCCGGAGCAGAGGCGACCGGCGGCGAGTGCGAGCTTGGCGCGTGGGTTGCGGGTCTGGAGGTGGCGAGCGGGAAGATAAGGACCAACGCGGTGATAAGGACGGGAGAGGAAGAAGCCAAGTTGGTTTTGTGGCTATGACGATAGACATGACATGTGCGACCCACTCCAATTTTCCCCTTATCCACTTCATTCCATATGCAAAATATCTCCATCCATTGAGTAGCTTACCAGTGGGGCCCACCTTTTCCTAGTACTGAGGATAAGTATGACATGTGGGTCCCACTCTCTTCTCCCTTCTCTTTTCAAAATTCAAATGGAGCTAGCAGACATGCTTCAAAAATATTCAACATTGGCCCAATGACTAAATAAAATGTGGAGAATTTTATGGTGCAATCAGATTTCAAAACTGAGCAAGTTGAATTTGAACTCAGGTTTGAATTTGAATTCAAGTGGTGATACTTGACTCAAGGAAATAAATAGTAGATTAGGTTCAAAAATCCTGAAACTTTGAAGTTAACCTTCTTGAACCATAAGGGACCTCAGGAAAAATTTGGAGTTGATTTGGACAAGGTTGAGCACAAAGTTTAAATTTGAAGTCGATGTTGATTAAACTCTTAGTACGTGCCCAATAAATGGGAAACGTGCTTCAAAAATTTTGAAACTTTACCGAGAGTCTATTTGGAATATTAGAAGGTCATGGAAAAATTTACGGCATGCTATTTGAATATTTTTGGATGTCCCATTTTAGGGTTGGAATAATTCCTTTTTCTTTCTCTCTATTTTGTTTTCCTTTCTCCTTTAATTTTTCATTGAAAATGTGAATACTTGGAAATTAAGGATTTTACACCTTAAGTTCCAATATACATTAGCAAACATGCTCTGTATGTAAAATTTTAACAAGTCCCTATTTTAAGTGAACATTGGTTAACTCATATGGTTCATGTGAGTTTGGATTTCCAAGTCCATTTTTAAAATTTTTAAGTTCGCATTTTTGCGTTTTTGTTCTTCCTAAAAACGGGCTTTTACACTGACTACACTAGAGACTCCAGTCACCAAGAATGGAAGCACACAGACACTATCTCTAGTAAGTTCTAGCCTATCTCTTGGTGTACAAGTGGTGTAAATGATGTAGAAGTGGCAGCTCAATGTCTTGAATGCTTGAGAATGTGTAGATTAGCTCTGGTTATCAAGACTTGTCGAAATGACTGGTTGAAGGGGTATAAATAGTCAGCCTCCACAAAATAGCCATTGGAAAAGTAGGTTGACATCACTGTTCTGCGAACACCGGATGATCCGATGTTCCCCCTTCAGTTGTCATCGGTCGAATCCAAATTAGCTGATGTCACTGTGTCAGATATGAATGCTGTTCGACCGATGTAATACTTGCCTCATCATTGGATGATCTGGTGACACTTCATCCAGAATTGGTCCAGAAATAATGCTTATTGGAGTGATTGACCGATGTGTTATAGTTGTACATCGGATGGTCCGGTGTTACACTTGGTCCAGGGTAATTGCTTACTGGAATGATCGACCGACGTAACACTTTCTTCATCATCGAATGATCCGGTGAGTACTCAGTTCTGAGGTCTTTTTCTTCTGTTAAACCAACTCGACCGATGTATTGTTTTCTGGAAACATCGGTTGATCCGGTGAGTTGATTTTGTCTTCTTCGAGTTGTTTTAAGTGATTGTTTTGGAATTTGCTCGAGTGATCTCTTATACATTGGTTTGAAATATTCTTTTGATGATTACCAAGTCTTGGTTGTTGTCAATTTCGATGGAATAACTTTGACATATGAGTTTTTTCTTTTAGTCTTCATAATAATCGATTGACCTCGTGAAATAGTTTGTTTAGGGGTCTCCAATTATATCCAATGAGCAGTAGATGATATACATATAGAGTTCATTAAGCGTGATGAGTAATATGAGAGACCTTGCACCCACAAACTCATTAGTAATATCCAACGGTTGTCATTAATCACCGAAACCATACCTCCTGGGGTCCTAGATGCTTTCAATCTCCCCCTTTTTGGTGATTGATGACAACACAACGAGTAAAGGACGATAGTAATGAATTTAAGAATACAATACTCAAAAAGATATGCAATAAGTACAAGATTTTGCACATGAAACTTGAAGACTCAAAAGTGATCAATAAAGCATGAGAGAATTAAGTGGCACATGAATACTCAATAAATACCAAAAGAGTAGCAAATATCCCAAATTACAAAAGAACTCAAATCTCCCAAATTACAAAAGACTCCCAAAAAAGATATACCCCCCCTACAACTAGGGCTCCCACTGGGACTAAGCTATCCCTCCCCCCGACTCTTCTCCCCCTTTGGCATCAAGACAACAAAAAGGGAAGTAGGGTGCCTAAGGATCCTCAGCGCTTGGGGCGATGACAAACTGGTCGCCGTCAGGGGTGCTGTCGTCGGAGCTACTGCCTGCTGCTGCTGAGGCTGGAGTGAAGGAGACTGGTGCTGCGGGAGCTGCTGTCGGTGCCTGCTGAGTCTGGACTGCTAGTAACGGGACACTGACAACAGAAGTCGGAGTCTGCTGGAAGAGTATCGCAGCTAGCAAGGGAGAGTGGATAGGTGCACCTGGAGCAAGCAGTGGTGACATGCTGATCGTCGGAATCGGCGTGGTCTGCACTGGTGCTAAGACTGGAGCAAGAACAGGCGGACCTGGAGCTAGACCTGGTAGCTGTGACAGCAGGGCAATCCCGGTCTGAGTGTAGAGGTTGGTGATCAACCTCAGGATGCCCATCATAGCCTGCTGCGTCCACTGCTGCTGGTCAAGAGAATGCTGATGCATCTGATCAATCAGCCCAGTGAGCCTGTCAGTGTCCTCTCGCCTCTTGCGGGCAATCTGTCGCTGCATCTCCTGCTGCTGCTGCTGGAGCTCCAAGAGATGCACAGCCTGCTCAGCTCTGGCCTGCTCAGCTGCAAGCCGGTTTAGTCGCTGCTGCTCAACCATCTGCTGGAGTACAGAAGTGAGCTCAGATGGCTGAGAGACCTGTGCCTTGGACACCAGAGGTGGAGTAGGTGGTGGTGCAGTCGAGCCTCCAGCCTCTGTGTCGTGATGCCTGGGTGAGGGAGGAAGTGGGAAGTACTCCTCGACACTGTCACTGGTGTCACTCTCGGACCAGATGTGTTGCAGATCCCCACCCTGAGCCTCAGCCTGTGCTAGGATGTCATCTTCCTTCTCCAGGTCTGACCAATCTTCCTCAGATAGACGAGCACGGACCTGACGCTCAACTAGACGGCCAAGGCGGCGATCTCCAGGAGCTGGAGCACGATAGTGCCCAAACCATGTGATGCCCTCATCAGTGAGACTGTCACGCATGGCGGACCCCTCTGGAGCTATCAAGTAGAGCAAGTGACTGATCCAGTGACCAAACACAAGCTGCCTCATCATCTCAACTCCATCGGTAATAACATCCTCCATCTCACAGATAAGAATGTCCACAATATTGAACTCCATCCTGTTCATGACATAGAACAGGGGTGTCTGCTGTAGACTGGTAAACCCCTCAAGGTATCCAGACCTTGGTAGAAATGTGCGGCGCAAGGCAAGGTGCACAGTGCGCGCAGCTGGAGAGAGTAGGGCTGGTACCCTCGGCTGGTCTGGAGAGAAGGGCTGAGCAAACAGTGATTGTATCTCCTCATAAGGTGGTGCCACACCTCCAGTGAGCGGCCTCCTCGGTGGGTCAGCCTGTCCATATACTCTCTCGTGCAGGCAGGTGTCATGGAGATCCACTCCCAGTAGCTGTCCCAAGGTCTGTCGAGTCAAGTGGTGACGCTGGCCGATGAACATGAAGTCAATGGATCTGCGGCCCTCGGAAACGTAGAGTGTGGCATAGAACACTCATACCCAGTCCTCCACATAGGCACCCCGCTGGTAATACATCAGCTCCACTAGCCTTCTGTACCTCTCAAAGTAAGGGCGAATCTCCGTCCCGGCTGCAAGTGCGAGCTGATCCCAGTCAAGAAAGTTATGCTGGAAGAGCTTATGTCCCCGAAGTCTATAAGTCTCGTACAGCGATGCCTGTGTCAGGATCTAGAAGCGGCTGTCCACAAGTGACACTGTGGGTTGCGGGAACCACTCCTCAAGTAAAATGCTCCACCTGAGCTTCATAAGCTGCTTGGCCTTCAACTTCCTGTAATCTGTCAAGCGGACACCCTCACCAACTCGGACATTGGTGTCCATCTCATAGATGGCTCTCTGGGCCGCCCTGTCCTCCCAAAGGTTAGCAGCAGAGGGTCTCAGTCTCAGGGCTGCAGCTGGATGACCCCCACGGGTCCTGACTGAGCGTTGGCGAACAAGCGGCACATCAGGCTCCTCTTCCTCCTCTGGCTCCTCGGGCACCGGAGGCTGCCTCTGTCAGGGCCTCCCAGATCCTCAGCGATCCTCCTCGGCCACGCTCTCGCTCCTCAGCGACGCGAGCAGCCATCAAAGCTTTCTTCTCCTCCTTCGATAGCTTCTGCTTCTTAGCTGTCGGCTCCTCAATGGCCTTGCCTTTTCCCTTCTTGTCACGGCCCATGACGACGGTGAAGATGAGCACGCGGGACAACGAGCTCGGGCGCACGAGACGGCGACGCAAAGATCGTCGTGGCCGGACGAACCCTAGCGGCGAAGAGGAGGCGGCAGTGCGACGGAGAGCACGGAGACCGAAGGGGGGCAGCACGATGACGCAGAGGGCGGCGGTGCGGCGCCTAGGACGACGGCGCAGGGTGGCGGCGGCGCTGCGTGGGGCAGTGGCGGTGGCACTGTGTGGAGCGGCGGCGGCAGCGCTGTGTGGAGCGGCGGTGGCAGTGCTGCGTGGGGCAGCGGTGGCGGCGCTGCGGCGGCGGCTGGAGGGCGGCGGTGGCCGGAGGGCGGCGGCGGCCAGAGGGCGGCAGCAGGGCGAGGGAGCGGCGGCGGCGGAGGTGAGGGCACTGAGCTCGGAGCGGCGGAGTCAGGGAGAGAGAAAGGAAATGAAGTGGCCCGCTAAATAGGTAGGGCCCGAACCCTAGCTTAAATTTTAACATCGGATGAACCGACGTTAGTTGGGAGGAGCACCGGTCGAATGGTAGAGTAAGTGTATTCCAGAGGCAGCATCGGCATTGGATGATCCGACGTGGAGAAACATCAGAGCATCCGATGTTCACATTTCTGGAGTTGTGCCGAATTCAACCGATGCTAATCATTTCCACGTCGGTTGATTTGACTTTCTGACTGAGCTGACCCTTGGCACTTGAGCACAAACTGATCCGATGATGCTTCTGGCCTAAGCATTGGATAATCCGATGACTACAAAACAGAAACATCCCATATATGTCCTTTGACTCAAACAACCAAACAGGGAGAAACACATGTCCTAGGACTTTTTGGGCAACCCCTTACCCCTCAAAAAGACTAGTTGCCAATAACTTGGCTAAGCCCTAAAACAAATAGAACACTAAATAAATTAAGGAAGAAATCCAAATAAAATGTAAGGCCCATGCTTTGTGAGCTAGAGGATGAAGACTTCTATCTCTTTAAAGCATGTTCCTTTAGGCATTGACGCACCTAACATTTTGTTCTTTCCACATCATATGAGTTGAGATATTGCATTTCAAACAAGTCTCTTTATCATGAAGTGGGTTCCCCTTTGTGACAATCTACCGTATGCAATGCCAAGCAATTTTTAATGCAGGAAATTAAACGTGAGTGCAAGTCTATATGGCAGGCATCATGCAAGACATAAATTAAATCTATCTTGCCAAATTTGAACCTTTCAAAGGCTTCTTCAGGGAGAGCCACTCCCCAAGCCTTGGGGAAGCCCAAAAGAACCTACATCCCAAGCTAACCCTTGCTCACCCCTATCCTTTGAAAGTTAGACAATACCTATATGATATGCATTCTTACATGACCATGGCAACTTACATGACGTTTGATGCATCTAGCACATTTAATTCACTCCTTAGTCTAGAAAAAGTTTTCTCATCAAGTGGTTTAGTGAAGATATCCGCCAATTGTTCTTCGGACCTAACACCTCGCAAGGAGATGTCTCCCTTATCTTCATGGTCCCGCAAGAAGTGATGACGAATGTCAATGTGCTTAGTGTGGGAGTGTTTAACAGGGTTTTTAGCAATCTTAACCGCACTTTCATTGTCACAAAGGAGAGGCCCACAACCAATTTTAATACTAAAGTCCAAAAGGGTTTGCTTCATATAGAGGAATTGGGCACAACATGCACCGGCCGCTATATATTCCGCTTCCGCAGTGGACAAAGCAAAAAAATTTTGCTTCTTGCTAGACCAAGATACTAGGAAACGCCCAAGCAAGTGGCACCCACCAGAGGTACTCTTGCGATCCACACGGCATCCGGCAAAGTCCGAATCCGAGCAACCAAAGAGATGTAATTTAGCAGCTTTAGGGTACCACAGGCCTACACTTGGGGTATGCTTGAGATACCGAAGTATCCTAAAGACTGCCTTCCGATGCGATTCTTTAGGTGCCGCTTGAAAGCGAGCACACAAGCATACACTAAACATGATATCGGGCCTAGATGCGGTAAGATAAAGCAAGGAACCAATCATAGAATGGTAATTAGATTGATCAACATGTTTACCATCCTTATCCGCGTTGAGATGACAATTTGTTGCCATTGGAGTGCTTCTGGAGCTACAATCTCCCATCTCAAATTTCCTCAAGAGGTCTTTGGTATACTTTTCTTGATAGGTGAAGGTCCCCTCTCGAAGTTGCTTGATTTGAAATCCAAGGAAGAAGTTGAGCTCTCCAATCATTGACATCTCGAATTCCCTAGACATCATTTTGCCAAACTCATGGCTAAGGGCTTCGTTGGTTGAACCAAAAATAATATCATCGACATAAATTTGACAAATAAATAGTTCTCCATTGATGTCTTTGGTGAAGAGTGTAGTGTCCACCCTCCCGATCTTGAATCCTTGCATGATCAAGAAATCACGTAGTCGTTCATACCATGCCCTAGGTGCTTGCTTGAGCTCGTAGAGCGCCTTGTGTGACCTAAACACATGATTAGGATTCCTCGGATCTTCAAACCCAGGAGGTTGTTCAACATAGACAAGCTCGTTAATATAGCCATTATGAAAGGCACTTTTCACATCCATTTTATAAAGCTTTATATTATGATGTGATGCAAAAGCAAGAAGTATACGGACAGCTTCTAGTCGAGCGACCAGAGCAAATATTTCTCCAAAGTCTAGTCCTTCAACTTGCGAGAAACCCTTGGCCAAAAGTCTTGCCTTGTTGCGGACCACAACACCGTTCTCGTCTTGTTTGTTGCGGTACACCCACTTTGTCCCGATGATGTTCTTGTCCTTGGGTCGCTCCTCCAACACCCAAACTTCATTGCGGATGAAGTTGTTAAGTTCTTCTTGCATGGCCATCACCCAATTTGAATCTTGGAGTGCTTCCTCATGTGAGTGGGTTCTACACATGAAACAAACGAGTAGTGCTCACAAAACGTAGCAAAATGGAGAGAACGTGTACTTACTCCCCTTGATGGACTTCCGATAATTTGATCAAT
Source organism: Tuctoria greenei (assembly GCA_036927565.1). NCBI lineage: Eukaryota > Viridiplantae > Streptophyta > Magnoliopsida > Poales > Poaceae > Tuctoria > Tuctoria greenei. The sequence goes on from JAYESD010000003.1 coordinate 112,310,167, forward strand.
CGGATGCGCCTTGGAGATGCATCCATGCCTCATAAGTGGTTGTGAAGCTCTTCTTGTGGTTGGACTTGATCATGGACTTCTTCTTCTTCTTGATGTTGTGTCACTTGTGAATCTTGTGTCGGCAATGGATCATCTTTTTCTTCTTCATCAACTTGAGGTGCCAAGGATGTGTTGATGTTGGAACTTGAAGCTCCCCCTTGATCTTGGCTCTCCTCAACTTTAGGATTGATGTCTCCAATGGTCATGTTCTTCATGGCTTCTCGTAGAGGCTCATCATCTATTTCATCATGACAAAACTCTCCTCTTGGGAGCCATTAGTTTCATCAAACTCAACATCACAACTTTCCTCAACTAAACCAGAGGTTTGGTTGAATACTCGATATGATTTTGAGTCTGATGCATAACCAAGAAAGATACCAACATCACATCTTCTTTCAAACTTACCGAGCCTTATCTTGCAGTAGATGTAGCATTTGCACCCAAAGACTCGAAAATAGGAGATGTTGGGCTTTCTCCCAATGAGAAGTTCGTACGAGGTCTTTTGAAGTAGTCGGTGTAGATAGACCCGATTTGCGGCATGGCACGCCTTGTTGACTGCTTCGGCCCAAAACTTCTCGGTCATGCCATAGTCATCAAGCATTGCTCGTGCAAGAGTGATGAGAGTTTTGTTTTTCCTTTCAACGACACCATTTTGTTGAGGAGTGTATGTGGCCAAAAATTCATGCTTCACGCCTTCACAATCACACCACTCCCCAATGTTGTAGTTTATGAATTCGGTGTCGTTGTCACTCCGGACCTTGATGATGGGAAGTTGAAATTCCCTTTGAGCACGGTTAGCGAAGGTATTGAACACTTCAGGAGTTTCACTCTTGTTACCTAGAAACAAAGTCTAAGCAGAGCGAGAGTTGTCATCAACTATAACAAGACAATAGACATTACCGCAAAGACTTTGATATTTTGACGGTCCGAAGAGGTCCATGTGGAGCAACTCAAGTGGCTTGGAGGTTGACACCATTGTCTTCATCGGGTGGTGTGAAGCAACTTGTTTCCCGGCTTGACAAGCGCTACAAAGCTTGTTCTTCTCAAATGTGACATCCTTCACGCCGGTCACCATCCCGAGCTTGAATGACTTCTTGAGCTTGCTCATTCCAATGTGAGCTATGCGTCGACGCCATAGCCAACCCAAACTCGTCTTGGTGAAAAGACAAGTGGTCAAGCTAGCATCCTTTTTGGAGAAGTCTACTAGGTAGAGATGTCCATGCCGAAACCCTTTGAATATTAGTTCTTGGCTTGTTTCACTAGTCACAACAACATCATTCTTGCTAAAGGTGCACGTTAGTCCAAGATCACATAATTGTGCAACAGAAAGCAAATTAAAACTAAGTGACTCTACATACAATACATTGGAAATAAATAAATCATTTGAAATTTCAATCTTACCCAACCCAATTACCTTCCCTTTAGAGTTATCACCAAAGGTGACTTGTTCATGATTGTCGGGGTTTTCTATGGTGGTGAACATACCATCGTTGCCGGTCATGTGTTGAGTGCACCCGCTATCGAGTACCCAATGCTTTCCTCCGACTTTGTAGTTCACCTACACATATGAATTCAATTTTTGATTTTAGGCACCCAAGCCAACTTAGGTCCTTGTATGTGTGATACAAGTGTTTTTGGGACCCAAATTTGCTTGGGGAGCTTCCCCTTCATGCCCTTCATGTTCTTGCCAATGGACCTTTCCTTCACCTTGCCATCTACTTTACTCAAGAGATAATAATGATCATCGAAAGTAGACTTGTAGTTAGTAGGCAATTTTGGAGAAGGCCGGTTAGGAAGAGGACACTCTCTTGTATGGTGAACGGTGACCTCACAATGTTGGCAATAAGAACCAACTTCCTTGATGAAGCTTGTTTTGAGCTCCGGTGAGGACACCTTTCCTTTGTTGGGCGCTGGGAATGATCCAAGTCCTCTCTTGTTGAAGGCCCTTGCTTGTTAGAAGAGGATTCTTTGTGCTTGACTTCTCCCTTAGATAGTCTTGCCACACTAGTGCGGAGACTTTCAATTTCTTCCAACAAATCCTTCTCCCTAGCATTCTCTTTCAAAGGCAAAGGCTTATGCAAGTCGTTAGTGGCATGAGAAATAATAGATACCTTATCATTAAGGGTTTCTTTCTTTATAGTTTTTAATTCTTGATCAAGAACTTCATAAGCAAGGTTAAGTACTTGATGCTCTTAGATTAACTCATTGTGCTTTCCCAAGAGTGCTTGGTGTGCTAAGTCAAGCTCATGATGATCTAGCTTGATTTGAGCCTTATCCTCCTCAACTTGCTTGACATGAGATCTGAGCGTGTCATGCTCCTTAAGTATGCTTTCATACTTGTCAAACAAATCGAGGTTAGCACTCTCAAGCTTAGCACGAGTTTCTTCAAGCGCCTTGACCTTACACTTTTCCCTTTTAATGATAGTGTGGTATTCATTTATCAATTAAGTTAAGTCATCGCGGAAAAGTGCATCATCACTAGAGTCATCACATACCTTATTGTTACCTTTTGCCATGAGGCACATGGGAGGTGGACGAAGAGATGAATCATCATTGTCGGTAGTGGCAAGGCCGGCCAAACTTTCTTCTTCTGCTTCACTCTCTTCATCACTTGATTCTTCATCGGTGATCCATTCATTTGCCTCACACATGAACACCTTTTGTGGACCTTTCCTCTTCTTTTGGAAGAGTTATGCCTTCTTGCCTTTGTCATGTTTCTTCTTCCCAACGGATCTTGGTTTGGGCTTGACCTCTTCTTCATCCTCCTCACTATCTTCAAGCTTGCGATGCTTGCTCTTGTGGTTCTCTCTTCTTTTGTCCGGTTTTCGACAATCATAGGAGATGTGGCCTTGATCACCACAATTGTAGCAAGTCTTGTTGTCATCTCTCCTTGGTAGAAAAGCTTTCTTCTTGGGATCAAAGGTGTATCCTTTCTTGGCAATCTTGGAGTTGAAGCGAGAGAATTTTCTCATCATCAAAGCAAGCTCATCATCGTCATCTTCACTTGATGCTTGCTCTTCTTCACTTGAGCTAGGCTCGACCACTTTCTTTTTCATGAGACTTGCTTTCTTGGTGGAAGCCTTTAGAGCAATTGTCTTTGAAGATGATTCCTCCATCATCCCAAGTACACTCATCTCATGAGCGTGAATCTCTAAAATAAGTTCCAAAACTTCAATGTGATCAAGAGATTCTTTTCGAAGCATGGAGTTGATGATGCTATACTTTGGCTTAGGAAGGAGCATAAGAATCTTGCGGTTGATGAGTCCCTTGCCAAGAGAAGCAATATCAAGAGCATTATTTTCCTCAATAAGCACATTCAAGTGAGAAAACATTTCATTGACATTTTCATGAGGTAGCATTTTGAACTCATCATATTTAGCCTTAAGCATATGGTACTTTAGTTCTTTGACACGAGAAGAACCCTCATGAATTTCAATCAAGCAAGCCCAAGTTTCACAAGCTTTTTCTTTACTAGCAATCCTAGCAAACACATCTTGACTAATACATTCATAAATAGCATTTCTAGCCTTAGCATCCCACTTGACTTGATCACCAATATAGTTATGCTCACCAAACCACGCATGGGTCGCTTCCCATACCCCGAGAGCAATAGCCTCTAGATAAGCACGCATGCGTGCTTTCCAATAGGCAAAGTTCTTGCCCTCAAAGATAGGAACCGAACCCCCAATCTTTGCCATTTTAGATCTCTAGCGGTGAAGCTAGAATGATCCAATGAGCAACCTTGCTCTGATACCAATTGTAAGGATCGAATGCCCAATAGGGGGGTGAATTGGGCTTCTTTTCAAAAATTAAAGAAATAAAAACTTGACAACTAAAAGCCCAATTCCCTATGCAAACAACCTAAGCATTCAAGTGAATTGTAAGATTGCGGTATATGAAATGTATAAGTGTAACGGGAGAGGAAGAAAATGCAAACTCCCGAGGAGACAAGAAGACACGAAGATTTATCCCGTGGTTCGGCAAGATCGTCAAGATCTTCCTACATCCACGTTGTGGCACCCACCAAAGGGTATAGCCACTCCCAAGTCACCGAGACCAGGGATCTTCACTAAACTTCTCCGTTTGCCAACCTCGGCAAGGTGGAGCTCAAGCCTTGTACAAGTTGGATCCTCCGGGCTTCCACAACCGTCTTGGCAAGCTCCGGAAGGCTCTCTACAATCACCGACTCTTACACGGTGAATACAATTACCAAGAGACACTCCCTTACAGCTCTCATTACACTAGAGACTCCAATCACCAAGACCGGAAGCACACAAGCACTATCTCTAGTAAGTTCTAGCCTATCTCTTGGTGTACAAGTGGTGTAAATGATGTAGAAGTGGTAGCTCAATGTCTTGAATGCTTAAGAATGTGTAGAGTAGCTCTGGTTATCAAGACTTGTCGAAATGACTGGTTGAGGGGGTATAAATAGCCAGCCTCCACGAAATAGCCGTTGGAAAAGTAGGCTGACATCACTGTTCTGCGAACACCGGATGATCCGATGTTCCACCTTCAGTTGTCATTGGTCGAATCCAAATTATCTGATGTCACTGTGTCAGATATGACCGTTGTTCGACCAATGTAATACTTGCCTCATCATCAGATGATCCGGTGACACTTCATCCAGAATTGGTCCAAAAATAATGCTTACTAGAGTGATTGACCGATGTGTTATAGTTGTACATCGGATGGTCCGGTGTTACACTTGGTCCAGGGTAATTGCTTACTGGAATGATCGACTGACGTAACACTTTCTTCATCATCAGATGATCCGGTGAGTACTCAGTTCCGAGGTCTTTTTCTTCTATTAAACCAACTCGACCGATGTATTATTTTCTAGAAACATCGGTTGATCCGGTGAGTTCATTTTGTCTTATTCGAGTTGTTATAAGTGATTCTTTTGGAATTTGCTCGAGTGATCTCTTATACATTGGTTTGAAATATTCTTCTGATGATTACCAAGTCTTGGGTGTTGTCAATTTTGATGGAATAACATATAAGTTTTTTCTTTTAGTCTTCATAATAATCGATTGACCTCACGAAATAGTTTGTTTAGGGGTCTCCAATTATATCCAATGAGTAGTAGATGATATACATATAGAGTTTATTAAGTGTGATGAGTAATATGAGAGATCTTGCATCCACAAACTCATTAGTAATGTCCAACGGTTGTCATTAATCACCGAAACCATACCTCATGGGGGCCTAGATGCTTTCAAACGGCTATCACCCTCGATAATGGCTGCATTGGCTATCGTGGGCAGAGTACATCCACAACAACGTGGCAGAACTGGAAAATTCCTCGCTGACGTCCATCTCTGCCTCGAGCAAGCCCAAGCCATATACAAGCGCCACTATGACAAGCATCAAGGAGAGGTCCGATACGAGGTGGGCGAGTGGGTCTGGCTCCAACTGCACTCATGAGCCGCCTCTTCGCTTCACGTACCACCAACATCTGGGAAGCTCAAGCCACACTTCTACAGGCTGTACCGCATCACCACCATCATCAACAACGTCGCCTACAAGTTGAAGCTGCCTCTCTGAGCCTGCCTCCATGACATGTTCCATGTGGGCCTCTCGAAGAAATTTGTGGGCACACCCCCAGACGCACTGCCAGCACTGCTACAGATCCACAATTGTGCCGCCGTACCGGAACTGGAACACGTTCTTCGTTCTCGCTTGGCTAGGGGTGTTGGCCAGCTACTGGTACATTGGAAGGGCAAGACGGCAGTGTCGGCCACCTGGGAAGATGCCGACAGCTTAATCAACCGCTATCTTGGTTTCCAGCTCGAGCACGACCTGTATGTTGAGGAGGAGGGGGGTGGAGAGATGTTATGCGGGGCCGGCACAATCAGTGCCGCCCAATAGTGCCGGCGTAGCAACAACCGACGACGAAGGACTAGCCGTGGTTTTTGGAAAGCAGAGATTGCAAATGAAGAAATATATAGGCGTGCAAGGCAAGCTAGAATCAGAGAGTTTGTTTCCTTTTGCTAGAAGTTTGTTTCCTTTGTTAGCGGGCTACAAGCTTATATATTACAGGTCATATGTAACTGTGAAAGGCAGCAAAGAAATATCATCCTAATCTCCCTTCTTATCCTCTATATCCCAGTACCATCATCATCAGGCCTTCGGGCAAAAACCCCGATGGCTCTACCATCCAAGGCTATACGGACTACGTAACCGGGGCCGTGCCGTCTTGAGCGTCGATGCCCTTGACAGTTTTTGGCTAGGACAAAGTGTAAACTCAGAAGAACAGAGGATAAAATATGTTTGGCTCGGCACACCCCAATGCATACTAGTATTGCAATATATATATATATATATATATATATATATATTTATTTATTTATTACAACGGTAACACACACACATGGAAGTTAACTAAATCCCGGTCTTCACGCCACGCCTGCTGAGTCCATGATATCCTTCTTACTCGGCATGCACCCGGTTGTACCCAATCTTGCAGACCCGGTCTAACTCTTTATGTGTCTCCACGCTGAAGTCTCGGTCTGTTGTTAAACTAACATGCAAACCAAATATGCAAACATTCGAACGAGATTATCTAACATCTCACCCTCTTAATCTCATTGCACTGAAACCACGTTCAACTTCCGCCTATTCTTAATGAACTTTACTCTGTCCAGAGCTTTGGTGAGAATATCAGCCAGTTGACCTGGTTTTCTTCAACGCACTGCCGTATAAAATGGTGTTTTGTATCTACGTGCTTCAATCTCTCATGATACTTTGGATTTTTTCTCAATTCATTGGCAGCTTTGTTGTCTATTCAAAGCCTGAAACAATTAGGCATATCACCCAACATTTCTGCAACCAATTTACTGAGCCAAACCCCTTGACAGGTTACGGTAGCATCAGCAATGTATTCAGCCTCACAAGATGATGAAGCAACCACCTTCTGCTTCTGTGAACTCCGAGTAATGAGGTTGTTACCAAGAAAATAAAATATGCCAGTGGTGTTTTTTCTATCATTAATGTCACCTGCTAAATCACTATCACTGGACCAAGCAAGTTCTGTAGATGTTCCTTTTGAATACTTGTACCCATATCAAGTGGTCCCAGCTACATACCTCAAGATTCTCTTCACTTTGCACCAGTGTGTTTCAGTCTGTTGGAGTTTCACAGGAGTTGCAGTCATTCATACATGTTGGAATATGATCTAAATTTAGATCTCGCTGGGACGCTTAGAGGATGTGAGAGGTGGAGTCATCCCACGTTACGGATTGTATTCATTTTGAGTGATTTATTTCCTTTGTTAACCACCCCTATAAATAAATTTTTAGGCTGTTGAGGGAGAGGAAGAGATAAGATACCCTCATTGTAATTCCCATTGTAAACTCTCATCATATAGTGAAGATCGCCGGTCGGCGTCCGTGGTTTTTTTACGCAAGGGTTTTCCACGTAAAATATGTGTCTCGTATTCGATCATGTTTACACATTATTTGCTAACAAGTGGTATCAGAGACAGATAGGAGATTGATTAAAAAAATATGATTTTTTCACTGTTATGCCGCCATCGATAGGTTCGTCCGTGCGCCGCCACTAGACAAAAATATCTGTGCCCTTATGCCGCCACGTTCGGATCTGGGAGACTACGCCACTACAAGCGGATCTTCATCGTCCCTGGCGCTAGCGCCGCATGGATTATATCATCGCATTGGCGCCGCTACGAGAGGATTCTGTCGCCGCTTAACGGATGAGGCATCAACCCTCAGTCGTTGTGTGGCAGCAGGATCGAGGTGTGTACTCCCGATAGGTCTTGATCCGTGAAAAAAAACCCATCGAGTTCGCATTTATCTTATGCCCCCGTGAAAACTGGTCCCCTGAAGAAAACCAAGTAGCCTCTTTTGGGATCTTTGCTACACGTAAATAGATATCTATATGGGTCATTGTTTTTTATCTTCTTTTTGTTGCTCACACAGCAAGGTGTATCAGAAGTTCAACATATTCAATCTTTGTTGATTTTCTTCGACACAGTTTCTCTCAAATATGATATTCCGCTGCTAGACGGTGATACACAGTTCACTCTATGGCAAGTCAAGATGTAGGTAATATTAGCACACACCGATCTAGATGATGTGCTAGATGGATTCTCCAAGAAGCAGGAGAATTGGACCGACAATGAAAAGTGTCGTGATCGTAATGCTCTTTCCCAAATTCATCATCATTTATCTAATAATATTTTGCAAGAGGTTTTAGAACAGAAAACCGCTGCTGCGGCAAGCTGAAATCAATCTGCATATCCAAGGATCTAACCAGCAAGATGCATTTGAAGATGAAATTGTTTACCCATAAGTTGCAAGAGGGTAGTTCAATATCCTCTCATGTTCAAGTCTTCAAGGAGATTATTTCGGACCTAGAGTCCGTAGAGGTAAAATATGATGATGAGAATTTAGCTTTTATGCTCTTATGTTTGTTGCTCCCGTCTTATTCAAATTTCAGAGACAATGTATTATACAGTCATGATACTCTTACTGTTCAAGAGGTTTATAATGCTTTGCATGCTAAAGAAAAGATAAAACAGATTGTGTCTGCTGATTCTGCTGCCAGTTGTGATGGAGAAGGCTTGTCTGTTCGTGGTAGGACATAGAACAAATCAAATAAAAATTTGATTGGTCACAAACACTGCTCCAAATCCAAAGGTAAAGATAAGTTCTACATATATTGCAAAAGGAATAATCATGATATCTCTGAATGTTACAAGTTGCAGAAAAAAGAAAAGAGAAAGGCTACTCAAAAGTCTACAAATAAATCCAATGATGATGGTAGTGCCTTTGTTGTCTCTTTCGATAGCAGTTCTAATGGTGATGTTCTCGTTGCTTTTGCTGGATGTGCTAAAATTAATGATGAATGGGTTCTTGATTCTGTCTGCATGTTTCATATTTTGCATTAACAAATATTGGTTCTCTACTTATGAATCTGTCCAGAGTGGAGTTTCCGTTTTGATGGATGATAACACACCTCACAAGGTTGTCAGCATTGGATCTGTTCAGATTAAGGTGTCTGATAGTATTGTTAGTACATGATAGATGTGAGACGCGTTCCAACTATGACGAGAAATCTTATTTCTTTGAGTACTCTTGATCTCAAAGGTTACAAGTATCTTGTTGAAGGTGAAGTTATAACGTAACTAAAGGCTCTCTTGTTGTTATGAAAGGAGACTTGTTAAAATCAAATTTATATATTCTACAAAGTGTTACTATTATTAGTAATGTTGTTGATTCTTCTAAGTGATCTGATTCTGATGCTACATGGTCATTGCATATGCGTCTTGGTTATATTAGTGAACTTAGTTTGTCAATTTTAAGCAAGAGAGATCTTCTTGATGGACACAATATCAGTAAATTGGACTTTTATGAGCATTGTTTGACAAACACAAGTGGGTGAACTTCAACACTTGGTTCATATAGCTGAAGGTATTCTCGATTATGTGCATTCTAATTTATGGGAACCGTCTCATAATAAATCTATTGGAGGTGCTTGTTTTATGTTGACTATTATTGTTGATTATCCGAGAAAGGTATGCCCTTATTTCCTAAAGCATAAATCAGAAGCATTTTTTGCATTTAAAGAGTGGAAGACTATGGTCGAGAATCAAACTGAGAAAAAAGGTGAAGGTTCTTCGTACTGATAATAGGATGAAATTCTGTTCCAATGAATTTTATTGTTATTGTAAGTCTCATGGCATTGTGAGACACCGGACAAGCTTACACACCTCAGCAGAATGGTGTGGCTGAGCATATGAACAAAACTAGCATCTCTAAGGTCTGTTGCATTTTGTATAATGCTGGTCTTAACAGACGTTTTTTGGGCTGAGGCTGCTTTCACAGCTTGTTATCTTATTAACTGTTCTCCCTCTATTGCAATTAATAAGAAGACTCCAATTGAGGTATGGTCTGGTTCTCCAGCTAATTATTCTGAGTTGAGGATTTTTGGTTTTCCTACTTATGCTCATGTTGATAATGGAAAATTGGAGTCTAGATCTATTAAGTGCATTTTTTATGGTTATGGTTCTGGTGTTAAAGGTTATAGATTGTGGGATCTTGAATCGAAAAAGATTATAACTAGCAGAAGTGTTGTCTTTAATGAATCTGCTATGACTACTAATGCTACAGCTACTAATGCTCCTGTTCAGATTTCTGAGACATCTAGTGTGCACGTGGATGATTTAATTGGTCCAGCACATACATCAGATACTAATGACTCAGATGCACTTATCGATGATGATTTATCTGTTATCTCACATTTTTCTCATGTTGTGCAGCCTTCACAACATCCTATTGCAGTTGACAGATCTAGGAGGCCTCATATTCGACCCAAGAGGTTAATTGAGGAATGCAACATTGTTGCTTATGCTTTGTGTTTTGTAGAAGATGTTGAAGGTAATGTAAAACCTTCTTATTATTCTGAGACTATTACTTCTACGGACTGCAATAATTGGATTGCCGCTATGCAAGAGGAGATGGAGTCACTTGAAAAGAATGGTACTTGGATTTAGTGCCATTGCCTAAAGAGAAGAAACTTGTTCGTTGTAAGTCGATTTTCAAGAAGAAAGATCTTATTTCTTCTAATGAGACTGTTAGGTATAAAACAAGGTTGGTTGCTATTGGTTATAGTCAGATTGCAGGTATTGACTATTTTGATGTTTTTTCTCCTGTTGTGAAGAATAGCTCTATTCATTGTTTACTCAGTATTGTTGATGTGCATGATTATGAGTTGGAACAACTCGATGTTAAAACTGCATTCTTACATAGAGAATTAGATGAAGACATTTATATGGATAAACCTGAAGGCTTTATTAACATCTTGTTTGGAAGTTGAAAAAATCTCTTGATGGCTTGAAACAATCTCCTACACAGTGGTATAAGAGATTTGACTCATTTATGCTCTCTCAAAGTTTGAAGTGGTCATCCTATGATAGCTTTGTTTATTTGAAGATCATTGATGATTCAACTATTTATTTATTTCAATGATATGTTGATTGCTACACAAGGTAAGTCAGAAATAGCTAAATTAAAAGCTCAATTGAGTAGTGAATTTGAGATGAAGGATTTGAGTGCAGCAAAGAAAATTCTTAGAATGGAGATTATTAGAGAGAGACATGCTAGCAAATTATATCTTAGTCAACAAAGTTATATTGAAAAGGTCCATCGTTTCAGTATGCATGATGCTAAACTAGTAAGTACTCCTTTAGCTCCACACCTTCAACTTTATGTCTTGAGTCAGATTATGATATTGAGTACATGTCTAGAGTTCCTTATATTAGCACAATTGGATCTCTTATGTATGCTATGGTTTGCTCTCATCCTGATTTGTCATATGCATTAAGTGTTTTTAGTAGATACATGACTAATCCTGGTATAGAGCATTGGAAAGCAGTTCAATGGATTTTGAGATACGTGTGCGGTACAAATGGAGGTCTCTCACGGGTTTTGTTTTCACCGTTGGTATTTCTGCTGTTAGTTGGAAAGCTTGTTTACAATCTACTGTTGCTTTATCTAACTACTGAAGCCGAATATATGGTCATTTCTGAAGCTTGTAAAGAAGCTATTTGGCTTAGAGGTTTATATGCTGAACTTTGTGGAGGTGACTCTTGCACTACTATATTTTGTGATAGTCAGAGTGCTATTCACCTTACCAAAGATCAAATGTTTCATAAGAGAATGAAGCATAATGATGTCAGGTATCACTCTTTTTGAGATGTTATAGCTCATGGTGATATTAAAGTGTGCAAGATCAGTACTTATTATAATCCTGCTGATATGGTGACAAAGTCAGTTCCTACTAACAAGTTCGAGCTATGCTCAAGCCTGGTTGGTATTACAGTTTGAGTCCTAGGTGGTTGATTGAAGGGAGTTGATGGATGATCCTTTCATTGACCATAAGATGGAATTTGTCTCAAGGTGAAGTTTGTTAGAATATGATCCAAATTCTGATCTCGTTGGGGACGCCTAGGGATGTGAGAGGTGGAGTCCTCCCATGTTACAGGTCGTATTTATTTTGAGAGATTTATTTTATTTGTTAGCCACCCCTATAAATACATCTTGTAGGCTGTTAAGGAAGAGCAAGAGAGAAGAGACTCTCGTTGTAATCCCCACTACAAACTCTCATCATATAGTGAAGATCGCCGGTCGGCGCCCGTGGTTTTTTCCCGCAACGGTTTTCCATGTAAAATCTGTGTCTCATGTTCGATCTTTTACGCATTATTTTCTAACAATACAAGCAATAACTAGTATCTTCAAAGCATAAACTTTGTGATTAAGAAAATATACCACCGTTGAATTCCTTACCGCTATTCCATGGTAATAGCTATGTTTACCCAGATCAGTCATGCCGAACCTTTGCTTCATCTGCTCCTTGATGTCTTTGATTTCATTCAAAGTTGGTCCACTGATAATTAGATCATTGACATAGACACCAATCAAAAGTAGATTAGAATCTTCTCCACGCCTAGAGACTGCATGTTCCATAATATTTTTCCTGAAACCCAGCCTATTCAAATCCTGGTCTAACCGAAAATCTCGGGCTCTTGGAGCCTGTTTAAGCCCGTAAAGTGCTTTCTCAAGCTTCAGCACTTTATTTTCCTGACTGTCATCTATAAAACATGGAGGTTGTTTCACATATACTTCCTCTTGTAGCACACCATTCCGAAAAGCAGATTTGATATCTAAATGATGTACTTCTCAGTCTTTACTAGCTGCCAAAGCCAACATCGCTCTCACTGCCTCCATTCTTGCTACTAGTGCAAATACCTCTTTATAGTCCATCTCTTGTCTTTGTGCATATCCCTTGATCACTAGTCGGGCTTTGTGCTTCACAATGTTGCCTGATGGATCTTTCTTTACCTTGAAACCCCACTTGAGCCGGTTGCTTTATGCCTAGGTGGCAGATCAGAAAGCCTCAAGTTTTGTTTTTCATGTATTGCCTTCAGTTCTTCTATAATTGTATTTTTCCTTGAAATTCTTTCAGGGCTTGATCAAGTGAGCCTGATTCTTCTGCTACCATCGGACCTAATGCACTGTACTCAAAGTCTTAAATAGGTTCACTTGCTGCTACTACTTCTCTGACAGCTCTAAACCTTTGAGGAACTCCTTTTGAATCCACCTCTTCAACAATGGGTGGTGTGAACCATTGAATGTCTTCTAATGGGTTCAGAACATTTGGTGCATCCTGAGGGGTCCTGGGTGTGTCAGGCTCTGGTTGATCATATTTATCACCTGCTGTAGGAGCTACAACAGTTTTCAGTCCATTTTGAAATTGAAGACTGAATCTGAAACTGCTGGTTCTCCTTCCTTTCTCTATGGCCAGGATTTTCTTTCATCAAATTTCACATCCCAAGATATAATCACGTTCTTATTTTCTGGATCATATAGCCTATAAGCCTTTTTGTTGGGCTCATACCCCAAGAATATACACTTCACAAATCAAACTGATAGCTTTGTCACACCAGGGCTAACTTTCTTGGCATAAGCAATACACCCAAAAGTTCCACTGCTGTTTTCATTCCTGTCCAAGCCTCACAAGGAGTTACTCCATTCAGGCTTCTTGTAGGTGATTTGATGAAAATATAGAGTGATGTATTCACTGCTTTGTTACCAGAAATGTGAGGGAACTTTCATTCGTTTTAGCATGCCCCTAGCCATTTCAACAACAGTTTGATTCCTCCTTTCTACTACATCATTCTGTTGAGAGGTGTAGGGTGCAGTAGTGAGCTGTTTGATCCCATACTCTCTCAAGTAAGCACTGAATGTTGTAGAGTTAATTTTGCCTTCTCTGTGAATCCGGAGATCCTTCAGTCTCCCTTCGGCTTCAGTTTAGCCTGACATCTGATCAACTTGAAATAATGCAGAGCTTCATCCTTTAAGACGAACAGCTCAACCCACATAAATCCACTAAAATCATCTACCAGAAGGATAAAATATATCTTGCCACCAGGGGTAGGGGGGATCAATATATCCACATGGGTCTCCATGGAATAGATCAAATGTCGGTTTTGCTTTGTATTCAGAAGTATAACGAAAAGGTTTGATGGTGCTTACCCGGTGTGCATCTGTCAAATACTTGTTCCACTTGGTTATTGATTGGAAGCCCTACGACAATCTTCTTCACACCAAGATCATTAGGAGCCCTAAAATTCAGGTGTCCATACCTCTTATGCCACAACCATGCTTCATCAAAGGATTTTTTTCTTCAGACAAACTGGTATTGTATGCTTCAGACTTACACTGTATAGCCTGTTGATCGACTTGTTTGTCGTGACAAGTAGTGCTTGAGTCTGGTCATAGATGGACATCTTCCCTCCTTGTATCAGAATTTTGCAGCCTCCTAACCGGCTAAGGCTAATAGTGTTGCTTCTCAGCTTGGGTATATAATAAACCTATGACAACACCTTATGTTCTTGATGCTGTCCCCTGAAGATAATTGACCCAATTCCACATATCTCAACTTGGGAGCCATCACCAAAACATAAAGTCCCTTTGACAGTTTCATCCAGGGAAGACATATATGACTTAACTCCAATCATATGATTACTAGCATCAGTGTCCAAATGTCACTGATCTTCTCTACCCTTCATAGGCAGAACTCCTCTTTCATCCAGAAGCACTTATTAAGGCCTCACTTCAGTGTGAGCCCCTGTCGATGCCAACAATAATGTCGAATGTTGAGTGTTATGAATTGTGTCTTGTATTGATACGAGGCCAGGAGGCCTATATAGAGTACAAGAGAACTAAAAATATGCAGAATCGTAAAGGGAAAACGCAAAATAACTCCTATATCTCTAACCCCCCTCTCTCAAACTCAAGGTGCATCATGAACACTGAGTTTGGAAGATAAAATCTATGTTGTATCCATGTTCGTGCCTTCATGAAGAAATCAGCTAGCTGAAACTGAAGGCACATATTGAAGATCAACAACACAATCCTGCACATTTGCTCGTGTATAAGAAGCATCAACACCAATATGCTTAGCAAGCTCATGCTTCACTGGATCACGAGCATTACTGATAGCGTCTGTACTGTCAGATAAAAGAGAAGTCGGTAAAGAAAGAGAAACACGAAAATCCTCAAGCAACCATCATAACCAAGTAACCTCTGCAATCACAAGAGCCATAACACGCAACTCAGTCTCTGCACTCAAACGAGAAACTGCTACCTGCTTCTTAGTCTTCCAAGCAATGATGGAACCACAACAAAAAAACACAATAAGCAGAAAGATATCAATGATTAGATGAATCACTAGCCCAAGTAGCATAATAATATGCTTTGAGCTGTAAAGAGCTAGAGCGTGGAAAGAACAAGTGTCTAGATATAGTTCCACAAAGATAACCCAAGACTTGAAGCAAGAGACTATAGTGAATCTGAGTGAGAGCCGATACAAATTGAGTCAGAATTTGAACACAATACGAGATTTCAGGACGAGTGACACCAATATAGACTAGACTCCCTACAATATGATGATAACAAGTAGGATCATCAAGAGGCTCACCATCAGTAGCCGAAGTGAATATTGAGCTCCATGGGAGTCTCAACAGTTCGGTGATCAGTAAGAGAAACTCAATCAAGAAGATCCTGAATGTACTTCTCATGAGACATATA
The DNA here is from genome assembly GCA_036927565.1 of Tuctoria greenei. Classification (NCBI taxonomy): domain Eukaryota; kingdom Viridiplantae; phylum Streptophyta; class Magnoliopsida; order Poales; family Poaceae; genus Tuctoria; species Tuctoria greenei. The sequence continues at coordinate 112,325,817 of JAYESD010000003.1, forward strand.
AATTCCCTAAGAGGTAGAGGAAACCTCAATCCCAAGGTAGTAACAAAGAGGACCATGATCTGACATAAGAAACTGCTCATTGAGATGAGTCTTCATGAAGGTTATGTAATCAGGGTCATCTCCGGTGATGATAATATCATCATCATAGAGAAGAAGAAGAGTACGACCATGAGGGGAGGTATGCACAAAGAGTGCAGGATCATGAGAACTAGCAGAAAAGCCAGCAACACTGATCACTGACCCAAACTACTTAAACCAAGCACGAGAAGCTTGATTGAGGTCATAAAGGGAGCAATGAAGGCGACAAAACAATACCCTCAGGAACAGAATACTTAGTCAGTGGTTGCATGCAAACCTCCTCACGTGGATCACTTTGGGGACCGGGTCCACACATTCGAGGAATCGTAGAGGGTGGTGCCGTGCGATGCGGCCCCCAACAACACACACGAAAAGAATACGATAAAATACAAAGTTTTAATGATATAAACAATGAAAGTCTTTCACAATACTTAATATACAGCGAAAGTCATACTCATAGCTAAACTCTCAGCCAAGCTATGCAAAAGTGCAGCCGTCTAGCCCTGGGATGCTACACACTAGTAGCACACAACAAGATCACAGCGGTGTGCAAGGCTCCCACTCGGTGGTATGCCCCGACGGGGGCATGGCCTCATCCTCGGGCCCTTGCTCATACGTCTCACCTACAAACAATTTAATATAGCAACCGTGAGCACGAAAGCTCACCAAGATTTAACCATCTCACCTAAGCATGAAACTCTACATGCAGGGATACATATAAACATAGGCAGTGATATTGCATAAATGACTCGCCTACAAGTGGATCCTTACTTTCAAGTTATTAGCAGCAAGTTAAATGTTCAGGAAGGTAACTTTAGTGAGCAATATACTACAAAAAGCATGGTTGCAAAACAATTATAATTCAATATATCATATTGTTCTAGCTTCTTCAATATTAACAACGTCACGACACAGTGAACAAGTGGTGCTCAAATAACCGCGAGGTACAGTGATTGCAATTAGTAGACACCCAGATAACACGTCACATACACTCATTTTGGAAGTGGAGCGAATCACACTTCAATACTATGTTGTGTGCAACAACCTTTCAAAGGAAATCCAAAAACCGGTCCTTCCGTAACGGCCAAGAGGTCCCCGCGCGGAGCGTGTCTGTGCCCACCGGCAGATTTACACCTTGCTGCCCTCAACCCACTCCTATAAAGCGGTAGGGTAAGCCTCAACACCCAGGTTAACCAATTACATTGGTTTCCTAGTTCCCATATAGCCAGTATGCATCCGGTACAGTTCAAACTTGCTCGGCGGGGCCACACACGGATCAGTCCTCAATCGACACAGGCAGCGCAATGCACGTGATACCATATCTTGCTGCTTCCTAAGCTGTTGCCGGTCTCATATTCATATACATATGCCATTATCAATATAAACAAACCCCGTGTGACGGTAACTCTATCTCGCGAGTAGATTCCAACTACTCGACTTCTACCGGATTTCCTATAACATTAGCATGGCAATTCTACACGTCAAGCTATACAACTACCTAAATAATGCATGGGATTGTGGGTCATGCAATTGGAGTATCAATTCACCTTAGACATAATGCAATTCAAACTACAGACTTAATAGTGATACAAATGAAAACTTTGCAAAATCACTTAAATGCAAACCGGGGCTTGCCTTTGTGCGAGTCAGAATCAAAGTTAGCCTCAGGGAGTCTGCTGTCGAAGGCCTTCGACTCCTCCTAGATCATGGTCACTATATGTTAAATGATATTGAAACTATATAAAAAACCTTCTAAACACTGATCAAGATGATTTTAAAGTGCTTTGGGATTTTTACAATGGATACTAGGTATTATGATGAGGATCTGTGCCAAGAATTAGAGATGTTCAAAGAAGCTTGTTGTCTCTAAAATTCCAACAAGTGAATGACTTCTCTGAATTTTGTACTAAATTTGTAGCTTTAACATAGCTAATAGCTTCATAATTTTCTGAGCTTTCTACAGGGATGAGTTGATTTTAAAAGTTTGGGATGAAACCTAGAAATGTTTTTGTACATTTCTGAATTTTCTATAGACATTGGAGATATGAACACTGTTTGGTCCAGTAAATGAAGTCCACTGAACCTGAAATATTTACTGGAGATCAAGTGTATTAGAGTGAGTGTTCTGACAAAAATTGGGAAATTTTTCAATTAGCACAACATGACTAATAATTTCCCAAGTAGTTAGCTCAAATGAATTAATTAAGACAATTCTTGGATTCTCATGTTTAACCAATTGCACCACTGCAAAATTGGGATCAATATAAATCTCCAGAATTTATTTGTACTTGTTGGACCAAATATACTAGGAGTAATTGAGTTTTGAAGTTTGGAGGTATTCTGGAATTATTTGTAATTGGAAAACATTTGGAATATTTAAACTGGGCCCACTGATTTGAATTGGGCCACTTAGGTTGAGACCATAGGTTGGCCACTGGGTTCATCCGATTGGCCACATGAAACCGACGGCACAAACTGATGCCGCGCCTGCGCACAGTGACTGACCGGCTGCCCCCTAGGTCGTCTTCCACCTCGGGCCAGAGGCAGCGCCTGAGGCGGCATGCGGCAGTTCCCTCCGGCGAGCTCACCGGCCCACCTGACCCGTCCACCTTTCCTCCAAAAATTTGCCGCCTAGCCATATTTCGAGCAGCTGAGCACGATGGTGCCGTCTGCTTGGGCCGGGGACGGCCAGAAAAGATGGCGCGACGCGAACCACAGCGGCTAGGGTTCCGTCGATGCTGGTGAGCCTCAAACTAGGCTTGCACGCCATGGAAAAAGTGGTTAAGATTCTTGGGAGCATGAGGAACACGAAAATGAGGAGCAAAATGGGTGGAACGGGCTTCACTTCCAACCCGACGGTGAGCAGAGAAATTTTGTTGGCGGTAGGGAAAACTTGAAGAACACGCTCTCTGGTCGATGATTTCACTTTCTGTTTGCTTGAGAGGGTTCACAAGGAGGTTTTCAAGCTATTTGTAAACTGGATTAAAAAAACGGTGGCACGTAAAAACTGAATTGAGCTCAAGACCTAACTCCAAACCTTGCACATGCCGAGAGAAAAATAAGAATTTCTACTTCGAGGAGGGATGAAAAGGGATGCGGTTTTCACCATGAGAAAGGTTTGCTCTTTTTCTCTGTTGAACACAGCTCGCGCGAAGCTCTGTAGCGTGGGTGCGACAGGGAGCAGAGAGGCTCGACCTCGGTGGCTCAACATCGACGGCCGCCATACCTTCAAATACCAGGTTATGAGCCAAGGAAACAACAAACGAATTGCAGGAGAAGCTAGACAAGATTCGTGTGCTATTTTTTGCTCTTTGCAAGGAGTGATTTCACGGTCTTAAGCACTGTCTGCGGATGAGACAGAGGAGGATCGCCGGTGTCTCAAGAATTTGCCGTGGGGAACAGAGAGCAGAAATGCTCAACTGCTATGCGACTTGAGGAAAGGATTAGGATGTCGGCAAGGGAGTGATAAGGAGGAGGTTTCTACCGCTGGAGTACTTGAGCGTGCCCATGTGCGCTGCCAAAATCTGGGAGCGCGGGACACTCACGACAATGGCGGTTCCTCTGTTCTGTGAAGCTGACCAGTGATTCCCACTGCCCCTTTCACCTCTATCCTCTCTGGTCTTTTAATTCCCCGACAACTTTGATCCAAAATTGCTAGACATTTGTGAAGAGACCAAATAAAAAATAAATGATTTGATTCTGAAATTAAATCACTGATTTGACACAATTTCATTCGAATTCGAATTTGGATGGAACTCTATGTAGCCATTGAATTAAATAGCAAACCTGCCTCAATAATTATGAAAGTTTGCAGGTGTGCTATTTGAAATATTTGGAAGCCAATGATCAGCTCAAATTTTTATTCTGTCAAGGTTTGAACAGTGGCTATATTTGATTTTTGGATTGCTCACTTTAGGTTTTAAACCTATTCACTTTTCCTTTTCCATTTTATTTCTTTATCTCTTTCTTAATTATATTTCTCATAACTGAACTCTGCACTTCGCAATTTAGGGCCTTTACACTCACCATTAAAAAAGGAATTCTTGACATCAAGCTGATGCTAGCTCCTCGTTCCTTGCTTCATTCACAATATCAATGCCATATATCACTCGCTCGCCGGATTCACACCTGGTGAGTGCTGTGCGACATTTCCGGCCGTAGACCGCTTCATACGGTGCCATCTTGATGCTAGCTTGATAACGAATGTTATATGAGAACTCCACCAATGGTAAATGAGCATCCTAGTTTTTACCGTGGTGAATGGCACAAGCGTGTAGCATATCTTAAAGAACTTGATTCACCCTTTCAGTTTGACCATCCATCTGCGGATGATATGCGGAGCTTCAGATCAGTTTGGTCCCTAATGATGCGTGCAGCTGCTCCCAGAAGAGAGCAATGAACAACGCACCATGATCTGAGATAATCGTGCGGGGAACTCCGTGCAAGCACATGATTCTTGCAATATACAACTCCGCATACTTCTGAGCATGATAATTGGTATTCACTGGAATGAAGTGAGCTGATTTGGTTAGTCAATCAACTATCACGCAAATCGAATCATGCTTGTAGAACGTGAGAGGTAATTTGACGATGAAATCCATACTAATATACTTCCATTCCAAACTGGAATGTTCAATGGTTGCAGCTGTCCGACTTTCCTCATGTGGTTGGCTTTCACCCGCCGACACGTATCACACTCGGATTTGTACTTTGCAATCTCCCTTTTCATCCGTGTCCACCAAAATCTTGTTTTTAGATCTTGATACATCTTGTTGCTGCTCGGATGAATAGAATACTTGGACAAGTGAGCTTCGTCCAAGATTTTCTTCCGAAGATCCGTATCACGGGGTACCACTATACGGTCTTTGAACCATAGAGTATCATGTTCGTCACTACGAAAACATTTTATTTCCCCATTCTTCATTCTCCCCCGAATGTAAAAAATACCCACGTCTTTCTTTTGAGCTTCCATAATCTCCTCTCGTATGGTAGGAATGAGAGCAAAATTATATAACGCTCCATATGGAACCGAGTATAAACTCGGCTCCTCCTCCTCCATCAGCGTGATGGATAGATTGTTGACGCGAGACTTGCGGCTTAGCGCATTGGCAACCACATTCGCCTTGCCAGGATAGTAGTGAATTTCAATCTCATAATCTTTGATCATCTCTAACCATCTTTGTTGTCGCATATTCAACACCTTCTGAGTAGAGATATATTTCAGGCTCTTTTGATCGGTGTAGAGATGCACTAGATTGCCTAGTAAATAGTGCCTCCACATTTTTAAAGTGAGCACCACTATAGTGAGCTCAAGGTCATGAGTTGGGTAATGTTGCTCATGATTCCAGAGCTGTCGTGATCCATATGCGATCACACGGCCTTCTTGCATCAACACGCAGCCGAGACCAATGCCAAACGCATCACAATAAATGTCAAAAGATTTGGTCGTGTCCGGCTGAGCTAGCACTGGGGCTGTTTTGAGATGCTTCACCAATGCCTGAAATGCGTCCTAACATTCCTTGCTCCAAATATATTTAGTCCCCTTTTTCAGCAACTCCATCATTGGCTTAGTGATTTTTGAGAAGCTCGGAATGAACCTTCGATAATATCTCGCTAATCCGAGGAAGCTGCGGACTTTGTGAACGGACTTTGAGACTTCCATTTTAGTACTTGCACAATTTTTCTTGGATCAATAGTGATGACCTCTGCTAAAATAATGTGACCAAGAAATGGAACTTGGCTGATCCAAAACTCACATTTGCTGAAGTTTGCATAGAGTTTGTGATCTCGCAATCTTTGGAGCACGATATGCTAGTGTTTGGCGTGTTCTTCCATTGGTTTAGAATAAACTAGGATGTCGTCGATGAGGACCATGACAAACTCTTCCAACTCCTCCATGAACACTGAATTCATGAGATACATGAAGTGAGCCGACGCGTTGGTTAGTCCGAATGACATGACGAGATATTCATATTGCCCGTATTTTGTTGAGAATGTTGTCTTTGGTATATCCTCCGATCGGATTTTGATTTGATGATATCTGGACCAAAGATCCATCTTCAAGAATATCTTAGTACCCACTAGTTGATTGAATAAGATATCGATGTGCGGTAGTGGATACTTGTTCTTGATCGTCACGGCGTTGAGCGGACACTAGTCCACACATAGACGTAACGTCTTGTCCTTCTTCTTCACAAATAGTGCGGAGCAACCCCAAGGTGATAAACTTGGGCATATTAGAAAATGCACATGCCGAGAGGAAAACAATAATTTCTACTTCGAGGAGGGATGAAAAGGGATGGGGTTTTCACCGTGAGAAAGGTTTGCTCTTTTTCTCTATTGAACGAAGCTCGCACAAAGCTCTGTAGCATGGGTGCGACAGGAAGCAGAGAGGCTCGACCTCGGCGGCTCAACATCGACGGCCGCCAAACCTTCAAATACCGGGGGTATCAGCCAAGGAAACAACGAATAAATTGCAAGAGAAGCTAGATAAGGTTCATGCGCTACTTTTTGCTCTTTGAACGAATAGATTTCACGGCCTCAAGCACTGGCTGCGGATGAGACAGAGGAGGATTGCCGGTGTCTCAAGTTTTTGTCGTGGGGAACAGAGAGCAGGAGTGCTCAGCTGCTATGCGACTGGAAGAAAGGATTAGGATGTTGGCAAGGGAGTGATAAGGAGGAGGTTTCCACCGCTAGAGTACTTGAGCGTGCCTATGTGCGCTACCAAAATCTGGGAGCACGGGACACTCACGGCAATGGCGGTTCCTCTGTTCTGTGAAGCTGACCAGTGGGTCCCACTGCTCCTTTCACCTCTATCCTCCTCCGGTCCTTCAATTCCCCAACAACTTTGATCCGAGATTGCTAGATATTAGTGGAGATACCAAATCAAAGATAAAAGTTTTGATTCTGATATTAAATCACTGATTTGACACAATTTCATTCGAATTCAAATTTGAATTCGAATTCGGTTGGAATTGAATGTAACCATTGAATTAAATAGCAAACCTGCCTCAAAAATTATGAAAGTTTGTAGGTGTGCTATTTAAACCTATTCACTCTTCCTTTTCAATTTTATTTCTTTATCTATTGCTTAATTCTATTTTCATAATTGAACTCTGCACTTTGCAATTTAGGGCCTTTACACTCACCATGAAAAAGGCATTTTTGTTATCAAGCTGAGAGATGGGCCATGCACGGACAGGAGCCATAATAAGAAGAGTGTGAATAGTAATCATGTGAGAAACAGGAGCAAAAGTCTCATCATTGTCACAACCATGTTCTTGCTGGAAACCACGGGCGACTAGTCGAGTCTTATAATGCTCAAGAGAACCATCAGAGCAGGTCTTGACCTTATAGACCCTCTTACAGGTGATAGCGAACACGTGGTGCACAGGGCACAAGATCCCACGTGCCAGTGCGCTCAAGACCAGCAATCTTCTCAGACATCGCATGATGCAATTCCGGATGAGCAACAACGTCATAATATGTAGGCGACTCAGAAGCAATGGTTGTAGCAAAACAAGAAGGAGAGTACCGATCAAGAGGCTAACGAGAGTGATGACCATTTCCAAGAAGCTGCTTAGGAAGAATCATCAGAAGATGATGACTCCTCAGGACAATGTGATGCATCAAGAGAAGATGGGTCATTAGACGAAGATGATTCAACTGGAGTAGATAGCTCATCAGAAAGAGATACCACTCGTCAAGTGTAGATCTATGTCACAAGAGGCTTCATTGTATAGTCAGGGACCATAGAAGAAGGCTCCGAAGAAGACACAGTGTGACACGGTACCAAATGTGAAGGAGGTACACTAGCAAGAGAGGTATGTGAAAGAAATAAGAATAAAACTGAATTGACCACAGATACAGAAGAAGTATCTAAAAAAATACAAGGATAGAAAGGATGTGTTTCATCAAAAACAACATCCCGTAAGGTCCTCATATGTCGACCAACTAGATCCCAACAATGATACTCCTTATTCTCTGAACTATACCGTAGAGAGACGCACTCAACCGACTGAGCAATCAACTTAGTGCGCTCACGAGGTGCGACCAGCACATAGCACACACAACCAAAAAGATGAAGGGTGGTGTAGTCAGTTGTATTGCCCATAAGGTGCTAACAAAGGATCCAACCCTGAAGAGCAAACAAGAGCTGAATGTTAATCATATATGTGGCAATAGAAACAACCTCAATCAAAAAATAAGGTGGACAACAGAAGTGATCAGAAGAGTTCAAGCAGTCTCAAGGAGATGACGATGCTTGCGCTCAGCAACACCATTCTAAGCATGAGCACCAGGACAATAAAATGAAGCAAGAGTTCCTTGCTCGGAAGGAAGCTGTTGAAGAGCATCAAAGAGGTACTAAACAGCAGAGTTAGCATGAAAGATACAAATAGGAGTGTTGAACTGAGTGCGAACCATAGCCAAGAAAGACTTATAGATAGATAACACCTCACTATGATGTTTTATAAGGTAAACCTATGTGTGACAAGAAAAATCATCTATAAAAATGATATAATATTGATGCTCACCCTTGGAAACAAAAGGAGCAGAACCCCAAATATCCAAATGAACAAGGTCAACACGACATTGAGACACTGATTCACTAGAAGAATAGGGTAGCTGAATCTGCTTCCCTAATCGACAACCCTGACACTGAGCTTAAGACTTAGAAACTAAAACCAATCCTAAAAGTCCATGACGCACTAACACAGAAAGGTGAAAGCCACAAACATGTCCTAGACGATGGTGCCACTGAGCAAAAGATGAGGTGGACAAAGCACCAAAAACAAAGCTAACACGACAGGCAAGCGCAGCGGAAGGAAGACCAAGCCAGTTAAGCTCCCAAATGTGCTAAGAATCATGATGACGAGGGCTTGTGCCAACCAGGCGACCCGTGAGATGATCCTGAACATAACAAGAGTCGGGATCAAGAATAACTCGACAGTCATGATCAGTGAGCTACCCAGCAGACATAAGTTGCATGGTTAGATTAGGAACATAGGAAACATCAGGAACAACAAAGGAGTCAGAAAAAGGGTGCCTTGTCTAACAACTGACAAAGGAGAACCATCGACAATATGAACAGTAAGAGAACGAGAGGAAGGAACAAGGGAAGATAAACAGGTGCAATAAGGAGTCATATCAAATGAAGCTCCAAAGTCAAAAGTCCTTGGATGGGTACCTGAACAAGAAGTAGAAGGTGGTCCCTCAGAGGAAGACTGAGAAGCAATAGTAGAATCTGAAGGTGTAGAAGATTGAGTCACAAAACAAACAACTCTTGATGATGTAGCGGCAAGAGGGAGACAAAGAAGCAAGAGCAACAGGGCATCTATAGTAGCAGAACTCCCCTTAGGTCATGAAGAACTACGAGCTTGAGCAGCAACAGTGTGTCAAGCGGTCAAAGAACGAGCAACCCAAAATAAAGAGGTCTGCAACAAGCCAGCAACACTAAGATGAGTCTCTCATTTCAAATACTAGCCAGAGCATCCATAAGAGAGACACAAGGATGATGAGGGAGCAGATGAGACTGAAGAGGCTCAAACTCATCACGAAGATGGGTCAGAAAGTCATAGATGTGTCGAAGCTCAAGTGCATCCTTCTGACACTGACAAGACAAACAGTTATCCGGTAATAACTGAGAACCAAGAGTATCAAGCTGAAGCCAAATAGCAGACATATGATAAAATAACTCCTCCACTATAGCATCTCCCTGTCGTAAAAGATATGTAGACTGACAGTAGGCTCATAGCGGTGACGCATAAAATCCCACATCTGGTGTGTACACTCAAACTCAACTATATCAGTGGTCAGACAATCCTGCATACTAGCAGCAAGAATAGAACCAACGCGAGCATCCTCATCTAACCATGGCTTGTACACACTAAACTGAGACTCATATGAAGACAGGCGAGTCTCATAATCTGCAAGTAGCTTATTCTTCTTATCATCAGTAGTCTTCTCTCGAATGACATGTTGTGAGGGAGCAACAGGACATGGCGGGCATTTGAGATAACTCGTGAGAACAGAGTCGCAGACCACACATATGAAGATGCATAGTGGGAACCAGTCATGATAATTGGTGCCATTAAAAAGGATCGAATATCGAAAGACCAGAACGCCACTCAACAGAAAAGTCATCCTAATCGGACAACATTCGATGGTGAGAGCACAAAATAAGCAACGGCGGGCGATGACGAGAGCGCAACAGATAAAGTAGCGCGGGTTGCACTTTTATTTTTAAATTTTTTTGTGTTTCGGGCTTAACCATAACAACCCATCATAGTTGCTGGCAATAGTCGGTCAACAGAGAAAACAGAAGTCCAACAGACAGCTCGAACAGATTGGGCATGGACGAAAGAGCGATCGAGTGCCACGGTCCTGAGCGCCAAATCCTGGTGCGGAATTTCAGATGGCGGCGCCATGGATAGAGTCTTCGTGGGCGGCGAAGCAGTTAGGCCCCACCCTCACACTCGACGACATAGGCTGGAGAGGGCCCATAGGGAACCGCCGGGTACCTCCAAGACCTCCGAACTTTGGGACGCAGGTCTGATTGCACGAGAGCGTCGGGATCAAGAAGGCGAGCTGCGCCGAGCATCGAAGAAGAGAGACAAGTGCAGATCTGAGCACCCTACACCGAGATCCAGAAGCAACTGACGTAGAATCGGCAGTAAAAAAAAAGATATCGGTTGAGGAGCAGATAACTTTGGCCTAGAGAATCAGCAAGATGAAATCGACGGGGATATGGTAGTGAAGAAAACCTAACCCTAGTTTGGCTCTGTACCATGTTATGAATTGTGGCTTGTATTGATATGAGGCCAGGAGGCCCAAATATATAGAGTACAGGAGAATTACAAATATGCAAAAAAAAACCTTATACAAAGGGGAAACACAAAAGAACTCATGTATCTCTAAAAGTCAGCATCCGTTCTTGCAAGATGAACTTTATCTTTGTGGTCTCGCTGAGGCTTGCAGCAATCACATGCCCAGTGACCCCATACACCATAATTATTGCATTTTCCCTTTCGCCTTGGTGTGCCCTCCGAGGTGACTTTCCCACCATAGTCATGATGCTCAAATTTTCCTCTAGTCTTATTCTTTGGATGAGAATTCCCACCTGATCTGTTGTTGCTGTGAGATGATTGTGTTACCATTTTTATATTTGGCCAACCAATCATCTTCCACTAGCAACAGCCTACCAAACTTGTCAATGGCTTCTTCTGCTCCATCGAGTCTATCTTCTATAGCATGTAGTTGGCCCACCAGCTCTTTGACAGAGAGAGATCTAGCAATGTCTCGATGGATAATGCGATATGCATACTTTGCTGGCACAACTCGTAGGAACTTTTCCACCACATTCACTTCCTGGAGGGTCTCGCCAAGAGAGGGTAGGCTGCGGGCCAATCTAGAGATTCTTATGGCAAACTCATCCACAACTTCACCCTCCTTGAATTTGATATCCTCGATTTCCTTGAACAACTGCTGAGCATTCACCTCGTGGACAATCTCATCTCCAATGCGCATACTCCGCACTGCCTCCGACGACTCCTTCACGCTAGACATGACTGCCAGAGACAGATGCATGTTGGCTGGGACTCCCCTAAGGATGACTGCCAACACCAACCCATCCTCACGGCGTTCTACCTTGTCGGACACAATGACGTGGCATAATTCTTGTGCCTCTAGATTCACTTGTATCACAAGTGACCACAATTGTAGTTCGTGCACGAATGTATCAAGTAGACGAGCAAGCTTCTGGCCTCCTTCACAACCCACTCCACCGCAACAGGGTTGGACACACTGCCTGCGTCATTTCCCTTGCCATCGCCAGAATGCCTTAGTGGCAATTTGGATGAAGTCCAGTTGCCAGTCATGATTCTTCTCCTCCTATCTTCAACCTAGGCTCTGATGCCACGTGTTGGAGCAGTGGTACCGTACGCGATGATCTCCGATGAATAGAAAGTTTAGGGATCACACCCTCGTTACCATGTACACAAAACATGTTGGTGATATGCCCATGAGGCAATCATAACAATTCGGATTAAAGCCTCGTGGATATCTAATCCATAAGCAATTAGGGCATAATGGGCCTGTGACCAAAAAGCCCATTAGCATGCTTATAAATATGAGGGGTAGGGTTAGAGGCAGCTTACTCCACCATGTGACAACCTTCAATCCTCCAGCAAATAATCTATCACACAAAGTGTGATATCTCTCTTTTCCCCATCTGGGCCTCAAGCTGGAACCCTTGTCACGTGCACGGTGCTAGCACACCGATGCACTACATTCCTCTACGTACGTGTGGATTCTATGAAGGAACTACTACTGCAACTACACTTATCGGCTATGACAACCCCATCGTCTACTCGCTGTTGTGACGAGGGCGTGGAGAAGATGAACATGATCGTCTACCCGCTATTGTGATGAGGAGGAGAAGGAGCAGATGAACGTGGCTGTCTAGTTCTCCTACACCGACTTGCATCTACGACTAGATCTTCCGTTGTGCTGGATGTCTAGTGGTAACGATCTATGACCTCTGTACTTGCTTGTTTCCTAGGTGATGCTGTAGAATTGCTAGAGTACGATACCGCCGATTTACCAACAACAGCATCAGAGCTGACTTGCATAGTTTTTGGTCTAAATCTTTTTAGTAGATGTGATCTACTGCAGACATGTTCATATGTTGAATTTTTATTGCGCCGTTTTTGGAGTTTGGAATTGGTTAGAGTAGATTGTGATCTTATGACTAAAGGGTTAGTTCATGCTCCTTCTCTGTGTTGTGCGCAACCTGTCCCTACTAGTTGGAATCACCATCGGGACTAATCGTGTACATGGCTAATAGATTGAGCCAATAGACAACGGTCATGTGTTGCGATCTTCTCCTAAATACCCTATCATGTTAAAAACCACAATTATGTGCCATTGTTGTCTGCTATATTGATATCATAGAGTCATTTAGCGATAGAAATCATTCTATGCTTAACTCATTTTTACAGGGAATGATGCGAATGGTATGGCCTTAATGTGATGTGATGATCTTTGTATAATATTCGTGCAGCCCGAGTGTTGCAAATTTAATAGAACCGGTTGAGGTTGTCACATAACTTTATAATGACCTACGTTTTGACCTGTGATGCTTGACCTCTCATGTTATTTTTTGGTGGCTATTAGATGTATTAGCTTCTTTTATCTTCATGAAGATGTCTTCAAGCATGGTGGGGATGGTTATCACCACAAGAAAGGAGACTTGGCAGCGTATATCATGATGGAACCATGGAGATGAAGACCATTATGATTCTAGAGGCCATACTATTAATAATGTTGTGAGATCTTGGTGTTGGATACATTGGCAAATAGGATAAAAGTGAAGGTTTACATTTAAAGTTTTTAGCTTACACCGATACACCATGATACACCTCGATACACACGGTCTGAACTTGTCTCAGTACATTTTGGGAGTAATGTTGTTACTATCGATAAGCCTGGACTGTCTGAGCATTTCAATGTGTTTTTCGGAGTAACGTTACTTTCGATAGTTTTGAACTGTTCGATCTTTTCAATGTGTTTTTGGAAGTAACATTACCTTCGATGGTTTTTGTCGAAGTGTGCGATCGACACTTCCCCTGGTACTACTAAGAAGTAGTTCGCAGGGGTCGTATTGAGGCACGGTGTAATCTAAAGAACTCAATAACAGAGGTGACCTAGTGGTTTTTACGTGGTTTGGACCGCCTGAGCGTAATACCCTACTCCACGGCGGTGTTTGTTTATTGGATTGCTTTGAGCAAGTATCCTGGTGAGCTAGTCTCTGATGGGATTAGATAGGATTGGATGGTCTTGAGTTCTACTGTGCAGTGCAATCCTTTTATACGCTAAGGACTGGCTGTTATAGTGTGTCGTGGCCCGACAGGTGGCCCCAGTAGTGTTCACTACTCCATACACAGTCTAAGTGTATAATGGCAGTTTATTAGTGTGATAACGTGCCTTGATGGCAGCGTTACCAGGCTTGATGGTCTTGTGATCGTGCGTCATTAATGTAGAATTATTGACGTGTTAACAAGGTCTTGTAACAGTAGATTGATTGTGTTTGAATGTCTGCATCGTTTGTGATCCCAAAGTTCTTCCTGTTAAAGATGTAGATCTAAACACGTGACATGTGGCAGCACTGGAGCTTCCCTTAGCAGGGAGGCAGGTCCAATGTTATGGGACGCGTGGTAGGGCCGGAGCTTCCCTTTGCAGAGAGGCAGGTCCGACGCCCAGGGACACATGGCAGTGCTAGAGCTTCCCTTAGGACGGAGGCAGGTCCGACGCCATGGGAAATGTGGCAGCACCGGAGCCACCCTATGAGGAGAGGTAGCCACCCTTAGAAGGTAGGAAGGTCTGACACTGCGAGACACGTGGCAGCACTGGAGGCACCCTTAGAAGGGAGGCATGTCCAGCACTACAGTACACGTGTTGGCCTCTAGAGGTCCACTTTCCTGGAAAGTGGAACTCAGCGCTTCTCTTTCTGTTACGAAAAGGGACATGGTCCATACGGTACCGACAGTGGCCCCCAGGGCCACCTCGGGATGAGGTTTTGATCCCAGAGGTTGGCCCACAATCACTTCCTGCGTCTCTGTTTCAACTTTTTACTCGGGCTTGAAACGACGACATACTCCTGTGCCATCGCTACATGGCCCTTCTTGGTTTGGCAGGTGAGACACATGATGTGAGGGTCTCACACAATTGAAGGTCGCCGGTTCCTAATACGATTTTTGTATCAGTTCCCAATGCAATCTAGGTAGCCTTGTCAGGCCGCCGCCCTTGGGCTTCCAACTTCTCATCATGACAACGGTTCACCTGGCACGACTTTCTTGGTAAAGTGGCCTTGGAACCCATGTTATAGACAAGGTAACTGTTGGTATTTCTTAACACCTTTGAGTTATCCGCAAGCGCATGGAAATACCGTTGTAGCACTTTCCCTTAAGGAGTATTCCTAAGGGTATCGAATCCAAAGGACGTGTGTGCTAATCTTTCGAACTAGCTCACCCAAGGACACAAAGTTGTTTGGTAGGCAAGGAACAAAGAGGAATTCAAAGTATTGATCCTAATTCAAGGTAGTTTGCAGTAGATGCTTGCTTCGGGTACGGGCTTACTCCTAGCAATACTAGGATGAGTCCCGCCAAGAGCCTATGGCATAGCCGAACTTGGAGGATTACGAGGACAGATAGGGCTGTCACCACCTACTGCCTACCTCTTCAATCCGTGGGTCTACGAGATATCCACTGATGATTTATAACATAAGCACCACACATACGTTCTAAATCACTACTCTAGTTGTTTCGAACACAAAGCTACAACTAGAGCCTCTAATGAATTAAAGTAGTGAACCCACAAGTAACTACTTGTGCAAACTACTAAGAATAAAAGATCAAACTTGTATTGAATTCACAAAGGATTACTTGATTGAGTAAAACCTTGTAGGGGTACAAGTGTAGAAGAGGGACTTGACAAGCCCAAGCCTCCTTCTCCTAGACTCTTCACAACACTCTCCTTCTACTTTGGTAGCCTCTAGGACTACTATAAACCTTTGGAGTGTAGCACTATTCTCAACTTTTTCTGTGTGTGAGAACTGAGGTGAGGGGGTCTATTTATAGGTGGAGAAGGGTCGGTTCTCGACACAATTAACGCGCGAATCAGTCACCATTGACTCCAGGGAGTCGGGAGGAGCCAACACGTGTTACTTGACCGGGTTTGGTGCTAGGAAGGGGTCGGCCGAACCCCTGGTTCGGCCGACCTGGTCAAGCCTCCCCTCGGGGAGTGCTTCCTCCAGGTGGCTTCCAGGTGGGCTGCTTGATGTATATGGGTGCAACACCGTTGGATCTCCTCGCATTCTTCTGTTTGTGGGCCATTTGATCCATGTGTTTCCACGTGTCATCACCTGATTTGTTGAAATCCATTTTCATGGATTCATCCCTGCATGTTTTGGTATTTTGGGTAATAATTCACCTATATACAAATAAACACCAGCACTTGTGGAATTGGGTTAGTGTATAGCCCTACCACTATGTTTTGTGTTTCTTTTATGTACAGTATGAGGTGAATTGACGGTCAAAATATGATACTTAAGGACCGTCAATAGTAACTTCACAGTGCGTAATCGAGCAGTTGCCATCCAAGCGTTGCAGAGTCTAATAAAGGAAGAGGATTTGCAGGAGGAGAGAACTCTCACGCCTCGATCTATTTGTTTGCATATTGAGCTCTCCGCTTCATAACCTGCATCACGTTATACGCTTTTGCTCTGCTTTGCGGCGATGGAACTCAGACTCCCCCCCCACCCCCACAAGCTTGTGAGCCAGAAAGACATTGAGAGGGCCTGAAAGTTCATGTGGTGGCAGAGCCCCTCCTTCGACAATGTGATTCACTGCGGGAAGCTCCCTTTCAAGAAGGAGAGCTACAACGAGATGGTCTTCTTCACGGCATGCGCCATGGTTGGATTGTTCCGCTGGTCTCCAACTTCGCGCTGATGCTGCTGGAAGTGTACGGGCCTCAACTTCAGGACCTCAGCGCCCACTCAATCTTGCCAATGGGGATCTTCGTCCACTTCTACGAGATGTGGGTGGGCGTGCGGCCTTGCGTGCCGCACAACAGTATGATTGGATTCTACTACTTTGTAATACTTAAAAATCATCGATTCAAGTACATGTCTTTTTTTAGCACTCTTACTCTTTTTGAAGAGTGGATGCTTTTTTTTTTCTTGTAGCCATGTCTTCTACTCCTTTTTATTTTTATAGAGGCTTTCTTTTTATTGTATGGAGTTTCTTTTTGACGGATGGGTAATCGATGGATGCAAACTCTCAATGTGAGAAATTTTGCATGAATGGAGTGCACAAGAGTTTTCAATTCAAATAGTTCATGCATGTCACTCAATTGGGTCCCGTGTTTGACAAAGTTCAATGAAAAGCAAAGTGGCATATGCTTGTGGTTTTCAATGAATGTATCATATGCCCTTGGTGGGTATATAAATTTCCAATGAGAGATTTAGCTAAAGTTCAAGACTTCAAATAGTTACAAATGTCAAAATCAATTTCAAGCAAAAGGATGATTTCTAAAGAACTCATTTACCATATCACACTAGTCAAATACGTAGATGATGTGTTTTTCCTATTGAATTATGGAAATCATAAACATGGTAATAAATTGAAATATAAAGTATTCAAATTTTCAGCTTAAGCAAATTCTTGACTACCAAATTTTACTTCAATTTGTTGAGTTGATTCATTTTAGATATGCAATGAAAAATATGAAATCAACTCAAACAGCAGGGTAGCGCATAAAAGTGGGGATAGGAAATCCAAACCAATTTTCTGGAGCGAAACCGAGTCATACGGTGCGGAAAACAAGTCGGTCGACCTCCTGTTGGCTCTTCTATGGCTCTGTTTCGTCGGGTCGTTTTGCTCATTCGGTCGCGACGTGTTTTGATATGCAACATTAATTTTTCACGTCGGGATTTCGTGACTTGGGGACATGTTTCCCCCACACTTGTTTCCTGAATTCTTTATTCAACAAAATAAACTAAAGGGGGAACTTTACCGGTGTTAGATAATACGGTAAGTTCACTTTATTGAAATCAAAATATGGGGATGCTTACATTATTTAACCTAGCTTTAGAAAACAAATGTTTTTTTAAATAAAATCCTAAGTAGTAAGCATCCTATGCTGTCGGGACATCTAAACTATGGTGCATCGTAGATGTCGGGCTCCCTGACGGCATCGCACAAGCACCGCAGTTTGGCGCTCATGCCACGACGAACACCGTCAATTTCCTCCTTGAGGGCCATGATGTCGTCCTTCGGTTCCGCCCTCTTGATGTGCCCTTCAGCCACAAGTCAGTCAGCTTCTTGTTCTACAAGCGGAGAGAAGCGAACTCCTTGGTCAACTGTGCCACTTTCGGGGCACGAGAGGAGTCCTCATCACTGCCCTCGAACTAACCGGGTGGCCCGTTGATGGCAGGTGGTGGGACATGTCGCCTAATCTTGGATGGCGACGAGCCCGTCAACTCCTCCATCGCCAGATTATTCGCACGCTTGAATAGGACCTTAGCGTAGCCTCCTTCGGGTTTGTGCACCCCGTGGATAAGAAAGCAATCTGCCATGCATTCTGGAAAGGTACAGGTGGGCGTCTTGTAGTGGTGGCTCACTACATCGCCCTTCTTAGTCTTCAGTGTGTACGTGAACTCCTCGCCGGACAGCAATGATGTGAGAGACTCGTCTTTTCCTTGGAAAAGACGTCTCTTGACTGGGTTCAATCTAGCCAAACTCGGACAGTGTGGCATCGTCGACTTCATCAGCGTTCTTTGAGGGGAGAGCGACCGGACAGCGCTACGAGGTGTAAGGCTCTGCTCGCGCAGAGTCGTCGCAGGTGGGATCATGGCAAGGGGCTTGACAACGATCGCCATGACGGACTCCAAGGCGAGGGAAGTTTTTTTGTTGGATGGCGTAATGTCCCCATTCAGGTTGAAGGTTGAGCTGGAGGAGGCGTGAGGCACAATCTTCTTGTCGGCCATGACGAGGACGGGAGGAAGATGATGATTCAATGAGGTGTGTAACTTTCCTTCTATTTTCGTCCTTTAAGTAGGCGGGGAACGAAGCGTTTCACCGAGGATTTTGTGGAGGATATCGAGGTGGATTAACACGAGAAAACAGAACGTGAATGGCGCGAAGGGAGAGTCAGCCGACCCTATAGTTCGGCAGACCCCCTTCTGGCTCTGTGCGGGCCACACTTTCTTGGGTCAATTAAATGGGCCTCATAGATGAAGAATTGAATGGGCCCATTAGTTGGACGTGGAGAATTTAAACAAAATTGAAAGAAATGGCATGGAAATCGATTAGTGAAGGGTCCTTCATATTTACTTGGAATGTGATTGCTCCATGGGATGAAGTCTCTACTACTGTGAAGGGTCCTTCCCATTTACTTCTAAGCTTCCCATGTCCAAAGCGTTCAACCCTGGAGTTAAAGAGTAAAACTTTATCTCCAGGTTAGAACTCTTTCGGCGTAATCATCTTATCGCGCCATCTTTTGGTTCTCTCTTTATAAATTCTTGCACTGTGGTACGCCTTATCTCTCCATTCCTCCCACTCAGAGATTTGCTTCAATCGGTGATTTCCAGCTTTGTTAAGATTCATGTTCCACCGCTTGATGGCCCAATAAGCTCTATGTTCTAATTCTACGGGAATATGGCAAGTCTTCCCATAGACAAGTTGGAAAGGATACATGTTGAAAGGTGTCTTGTAGGCAGTACGATATGCCCACAATGCGTCGGGTAGCTTTTGCTTCCATCCCGTTCCCATTTCCAAGACAGACCTTTGCAGAATATTCTTAATTTGCTTATTAGATGTTTCTGCTTGACCACTTGTTTGTGGGTGGTATGGGGTAGCAATGTTATGCTGGACTCCAAGTTCCCTTAAAAAGTTCCAGAAGGTCTTATCTATGAAATTTGACCCTCCATCACTTACGACCATACGGGGAGTTCCAAAGCATGGGAAAATGATCATGTAACATTTTCCTTGCTTACTTGGAATCAGCATCTTTGCATGGCAATGCTTCTACCCATTTTGACACATAATCGACGGCAACGAGAATATACTCGCAATCATAAGACCTAAGAAAAGGTCCCATGAAATCAATACCCCATACATCAAATAATTCCACTTGGAGATTGTATGTTAGGGGCATCGCACCACGAGCAGAGATTCCTCCATGCTTCTGGCATTTCCAACATTCGCGAATGAATTCCTTGGTATCTTCATACATTGAGGGCCAATAGAATCCACTCTGCCAGATCTTTGCCTGAGTACGGTAAACACCGTAATGATCACCATAGGGGCCAGCATGGCATTTCTCTATAATTTTGGTGCCTTCGATTGATGGGACGCACCTTCTAAGAAGGCCATCAGCACATAATCAATATAGGTAGGGGTCATCCCAAAGGTGTCTACGACTCTCATAAATGAGTTTCTTTTTGTTCTCCCCTGGTGGTACGTATCCCGTGACCATAAAGTCCACGATATCCGCATACCAAGGGTGAGAGTCTGTCGCCTTGAGGAGCATATCATCTCGTAGGAAGTCATTGATAGGTATGTCCATGGTATGTGTGACTTCCATACGTGAAAGATGATCTGCTACTGAATTCTCTACTCCTTTCTTATCTCTTATTTCCAGATCAAATTCTTGGAGTAGAAGAATCCATCGAATTAGCCTGGGTTTAGCATCCATTTTGGTCAGCAAGTATTTCAAGGCAACATGGTCTATGTAGACTATGACCTTTGCTCCAGCCAAATAGGATCTAAACTTGTCGATAGCAAAAACTACTGCTAGGAGCTCTTTCTCCTTTGTGGCATAATTGAGTTGGGCTCCTGTTAGAGTTTTGCTAGCGTAGGAATTGGGTTAGTGTATAGCCCTACCACTATGTTTTGTGTTTCTTTTATGCACATTATGAGGTGAATTAACGGTAAAATATGGTACTTAAGGATCGTCAATAGTACCTTCGCAGTGCGTAATCGAGCAGTTGCCATCCAAGTGTTGCAGAGTCTAATAAAGGAAGAGGCTTTGCAGGTGGAGAGAACTCTCACGCCTCGATCTGTTTGTTTGCATATTGAGCTCTCCGCTTCATACCCTGCATCACATTATACGCTTTTGCTCTTCTTTGCGGCGATGGAACTCAGACTCCCCCACACAAGCTTGTGAGCCAGAAAGACATTGAGAGGGACTGCAAGTTCATGGGGGTGGCAGAGCCCCTCCTTTGACAATGTGATTCACTGCGGGAAGCTCCCTTTCAAGATGGAGAGCTCCAACGAGATGGTCTTCTTCACGGCATGCGCCATGGTTGGCAGTTCTGCTGGTCTCCAACTTCCCGTTGATGCTGCTGGAAGTGTACGAGCTTTAACTTCAGGACCCCAACCCCCACTCGATTTTGCCGGTGGGGATCTTCGTCCACTTCTACGAGATGTGGGTGGGCGTGCGGCCTTGCGTGCCGCACAACATTCTGATTGAATTCCACTACTTTGTAATACTTCAAAATCCTCGATTCAAGTACATCAGGTCCTTTGCCTCTAGGAAATGGGAAACCTGGAAGAGCGATTAGGTGATTGTGTGGATGGACCAGCACGACCAGAGTTTCCAATCGGACTCCCGACGACGGACAACGACTTTTGTGAACTACTCCCGAAGCTATCATATGATTATAACCAAGTGCTCACTAATATCCGACACCTGGTTGTAGAAGGCTTGACGTCCCTGATGGTGCTTGGCAACTTCTTGACCAGTCGTTGGCCTCCACTTAAGCAACGGGAATTTCCTGCTTGGAACTATAGCAGAGAGATGGACTTTCTTTGGATCAAAGTTGGCCTTGGAACTGATTTGAATGAGGAGGCTTGTCTCTAACTGTAGAAGCTGACAGAGGTTATGTCTCAAGAGATGACCTAGTGCAACCATCAGAATTCCTGCCGCTGTCTGTAGTCCCAGAGATCAGAAGGGAGCTGCAGAAGGAGATGCCAATCCTCGACGACACTGGTCTTGCGGTGCGACAGTGGAGTAATATTCCCGGAGGGATTGTCATCCCCGGAGCTCCGTCCCCTTGTCAGCTTGGGAGGTCTGACCTTGCCTCTCTCGGTGGTAAAGGCAAGGCCGTTGTAGAGTCGAGCCAGAAGAAATGTGACTCAAGTCGAAGCAAGGGGAAAGAGACCGCAGATTCCTCCAGCCGGAAGAGCAAGTTGACGCGAATTTGATGGTAGCTCCATCAGGGCAGCTTCAACGGAAGCAGTTCCATCGTCGGTGCCACGCCTGACCTTGAGTTCCATTGTGGTTATACCTCCGGCAACCGCATCTTCGGTCCCGACGCTCAAGACGAGCTTCAGGTCCGGGAAATCATCATGTTCAGTCCCAGTGCCAACGACAGGCTCTAGGTCTGGCAAGTCTTCACCTTCGATCTCGGTGCCAACTGCGGGCACGGGTCCGGAATATCCTCTCTGACAACAGCCTTGGCAGCAAAGAGTGGAGCAGCGTCTGCTCTGGAGGTCCCGACTACTGTGAGACGAGTGACTACTTTAGAGACTCCTGGGCGAAGCCCGAACCATCTGCCTCACTGACAGCTGTGGCTTTAGGTGACTCCGGCCACCCGAGAAAAAAGGTTTTGCACATAGTGGGACAACAGCGCCCCTATGTAAGAATTGACACTAGAAACCTGTCTTTTCTTTCACTTGTTTCCATTTGTTGAATTTTACATTTCCTCTATTTCCAGAGTGTTGAGGCCAGCCGCTGCTGCTGCACCACCAACCAGCCAGACCAGCTTTGCCGCCGAAGAGACCATGCCAGCGGGAGCGCTGGTTGCTGTCGTGGCTCCTCCCGTGGTCATGGCGTGTAGTGTGATAGTTTTGGAGTCAACTGACGTCGAGATGACCTCGACACTAGTAGCTCGAGATGCTGCAGTTGCGTCGGACCACGTAGAAGAAGTTGCAACAGTACCAGAGCAGGCTACAGTAGTAGCGGAGCCAATCCGCAACCAGCAATAGATGCTGAAGTGGCGCCAAAGGTACGACTGAAGTCTCGTGGGTGTCAGAGACAGCGATCCATAATGCCTCGGTGGATGATACTGCAACGGTGTCTTAGCCAACGACCGGCATGCCGGATCCAGTGATTCATGCCATGCCGGAGCTACCGGCAGACTCCATGATGGCGCCTGACCTTTTGCTTGGAGAACCAGCTACTAGTTCTTCAACATCTACGCCAGGGGAAGATGACCTCCCAGAGCTTGGCGCAACTGATGAAGACTTCTTGGGGTCCATGCTTGTGCCATGGGCTCCAACGACTGTCCTAGAAGCTATGGGAGCTCTGGCGGATCTGCAAGAAGGTCCGAAGCCAATCCCTCTGTCGCTCTCAATTGAGAACGCTTGCTAAACCCTTCGCCAAGTTCAACTCAACTTCGACTAAAAGTGAAGTACTTCGGAAGCAGAATGGGAAACTCTGCAGCAGTGGCGGAAGCTTCTCAACTTCAAGACGAAGTTGACACTGACCCACTTGGCCAACTTGAGGGACCTGCTTGAAGCTGAGAAGACACGGCTGAAGTGGCTGGACGAGCTACTATAGGGTAGGCAAGCTACCATAAAAGCTCTGAGCGTGAAGACTCGTGAAATCTATGACAAGGCAACCGAAGCCAATAATTTGGCGGTTGCTCACTTTGATACCCTAGACAAGCTGAGGGATGAGCTCCTTAAGCGATAGGAGGCTGTCAACCATAAGGAGCAAGAGCTTCAAAAGAGAGATGTTGAGATCACTCAAAAGTTAAAGCGCGATGAGCAAGACTTTGTCGACCGTGTTGAGAAGTTCAAGTCCCGGTGCAAGCAAGAAAAGCACCAAGTATGGCTAGCTGGAGAAGGAGTCTCCAAATGGGAGCTTGCTGTCTTCGAAAAAGAAGACAAGGTGAAGGCAGAGGAAAAGGACATGGCAGCAAAGAACGACCACTTAAACCTCCGCAAGAAACAAATTGCAGACCAAGAAAGGCTGCTAGCTGAGCGGATCTAGCAGCACGCCAAGGGGATCGAGCGATTCTCAAAGTAAGGTTTCATGGAGAAAACATCCGCTAGGAGGTCTCTAGAGGAGCTCTGGACCAAGCGGAAAGTCGAAGCCCAGCAGATCTGGGACTTCCTTGAGCATGCAGAGAATGCACTAGTGCCTCTGGGTTTCACTCCGGTTCAACCGGTGGACCCGAAGCCAGATGTGGGGTGCATCTAGGCATCCCTTGTGGGTTTTGGTTTATTTATGACAAACAAATAAGATCCTAACCACATTATTGAGATGAGCGCAGGTTTTAATGAAAGAATGAAGAAAGCGCCAAAAAGAAAGGAGAATGAGGATACATTCGAAAAAGAGCTATAGAACTGAAGAGAAAACATCATTGTGTAGGGAGTGTGTTGGTGTAACACATCCCAAGAGCTCAAGCACAAAACACAATCCTCACACACTTCACATTTCATAGGAAAAATGGACTAGTCCGATATACACTGGACTAGTCCGATATCCTCTCTGTATAGGTTCAGACAAGTCCTGCCAGTGCGGACTTGTCCGCACCGGACTAGTCCGATAATGTTCGGACTAGTCCGATAATTCCTCTGACTAAAAACAAACAAGTCCCATCTCTTCACGGACTAGTCCGAAAAACCCTCTCACTAAAATCGGACATGTCCTCCAAGTGCGGACTTGTCCTCTATTCACTAAGGGTATCACCACACCGGACTAGTACGATATTACCACGGACAAGTCCAAAAACCTTTCTGAATAAAATCAGACAAGTCCGCTCCTAGCCGGACGAGTTTGATATTCCTGGACACTTAGGGTTTCCTGCACGCCACACACCGGACTAGTTCGGACTCCACCACGGACTAGCCCGGACCCTCAAAACCTAACGGTAACTTTTGGAAATACCCTATAAATAGATGTGCACGACCCTACCTTCAACTCTCTCGACCCCCTGTGCCGTCACACCCTCCAAGAGCCTAGAAAACAGATCTCTCCATGCAATCCAACTCAAGAAAGATCAATCCATTAAGGATTCACTATGGATCAAAGGAGAGACACAATTCCACACGTTGAGCTCTTGGGTTTGATCTCTAACACACTCCTGTTGTTTCATTGTTGAACTTAAGAGTGTGTTCTTTGTGGTTTTTGCTTTATAATCTTGGGGAGCCCTCAACCTGTGATCAGGCCTCTTGAACTTGGTGATTTGTCCCTTGTGATAGTGGAAGAGAATTGGCCTTCGTGGTGATTCGGCGAGGTTAGGGTTAGTGAAGACCCGATCCTTTCACGGGCTCCTCAACGTGGATGTAGGTTGCCTTTGTGGGAACCGAACCACGGGATAAACTCTTGTGTCAAACTTGTTCCTAATTTTCATATTACATTCTAGGGTTTTGTCAATCTTGCATTACCTACGTTAAAAATTTGAAACAAGAATTGGTTTGCATTATACTTGGCTTCATTGACTCAATTCTTGCAAGTTACATACTATATTCTGTTGCGCACTGTGCTTGTATTAAAATCATTGATCGAACATGATCAATCTATTCCGCACGCACCGGACTTGTCCGCACTCTACCGGACTAGTCCGATATCTCGGGATTTGATCAATTTGTTAAGTGCTGCAGGTTCCGACTAAATTTCAAAAAGGCCTATTCACCCCCTAGGCCACATTCAATTGGTATCAGAGCAAGGCTCTTCGCAAGAGACCGAATTGCTCGAAGAGAACATGTCGGACATGAAGGATGTGAACAAGAGTCTTAACCAAGAGAAGGTTGAAGACGAAAAAGCTCAAAAATTGGAGAAGCTCCTCGATGCCATCCAGGACTTCGAGGATGACGATGAGGAGATGCTTGAACTCAAGGCGCTCTTAAGGAAGAAAGCTATCTCGAAAGGGAAAGTGAAGGTTGAGGACGAGAAGAAGAAGAACGAGGGTAGTCACACCAACTACTCCCGATATCCTTTTAACTACGATTGTCTTAATTCTAACAATAACCATTACTTATCTATTCCTCTAGGAAAAGCCTCACACTTCGACGGCAATGACTACTCAATGTGGAGGCAGAACATGAAAATGCACTTAATATCACTCAATCCCAGTTTATGGCACATTGTGTGTACAGGAAAGATATCCCGTACAACGATGAAGACCTTACCCCAAGTCAAGAGCAAGCAATTCATCGGAATGCTCAAGCTGCAGCAGTCATTACATCCTCTCTAAGTCGGTACGAGTTCACCAAGGTGGATGGGCTCGAGATTGCGAAAGAAATCTGGGATACATTGCAAACTACACATGAAGGCGATCGTCATGTGCGAGAAGACAAGATCGAAATGTGAAGATTCGCCATAGAAGAAGATGAGTCACCAAAAGACATGTACAACCGGTTAAAGAATCTTATCAACAAGGTTCGAGCATACGGAAGCAAGAAAGTGGAACGATCACGAGGTGGTGAAGCTCATCCTTAGAGCTTTCATGGCTCGCAACGTCACCTTGTGCTCGATGACTAGAGAAAGCCCCGAGTACAAGAAAATGACCACAAATGAGTTGCTAGGGGGAAAATCATCAATTTCGAGATGATGAAAAGCAAGCAAAGCATGTCAAGGAGATTGTCGACCTCACCTCGGCAAAGAAGAAAGGGGCCGCCCTAAAATCCACTTGCAAGCCCCTATATGAAGAAGCTCGAGAAGATCAACAAGAAGAGGACAACGATGACAATAGCAGCGATATTGATGAATAGGACATGATCCTATTTATGAAGAGATTCAAGAAAATGATGAAGAAAAGACAAAGGGGAAAATCAAGTGAAGGAAAATATAAAGAGAAGTCAAGACCAAAGTTGAGGCAGGCATGCTGTAACTGTGGTGAATATGACCACTTTATAGTTGATTGCCCGTATGAAGAAAACAAAAAAAAGACCAAAAAAACAAAGCCTCAACCCAAGAAATTCTTCAAGAAGAAGAAGAAGCAAGCTGGACAAGCGCATCTAGGAAAGGAGTGGGACTCAAATGATGAGTCCTCATCCGAAGAGGAAGAGAAGATGGCTAGCATACATCGAGAAGACATCCAAGAAGTCCACCCTCTTCCCAACTCTCGGCGCATGGAAGGGCAACGACACTTGCCTCATGGAAAAGGAAGGTAAACGAAAGGTAACAACCAAATCCTCTTCCTTGCATTCCTATTCTAGTGACAGTGAAGTTGCTAGTGATAATGAAGACATGTCGTTGGCTTAGATAAGAAAACAACTGCGAAAATGAAATTTCTACTTGATCAGCTTGTTGAGAAGGAGAAGTTGATCAACCGTCAAGAAGATATGATTATCTCCCAAAAGGAGGAATATATTGAACTTGACAAGCTTCTCGAACTTGAAAAGGAGCGAGGTAAGTCACTAGAACTTGAGTTAGCCTCAAGCAAGGAAGCTTGCTTGAAGTTAAACGACTCAAATACTACTATCAAGGACGAACTTGCTAACCTATCAAAGGTCAACAAGATCCTTGAGGTACAAGTAGAGTCACTCAAAAAAAGTGACCCCTCATCCTCTTCAAGATCACCTTCTCAACCCCTTAAAACTAAAGCTACTTTTACTTGTTCATGTGCTAAAGCTGACACTAGCTTGAAAGAGAAGTCAACCTCTACCAAGGACAAGCATCCTTCCCAAAGTGGCATATTTTACAAGAAGAAGATCAAATATGCACGTAGTGCATACTTGGCCACAAGACCTCCTAATGTCAAATATGGCATTGGGTATTCTTATGGTGAAAAGCAATATGCTAGAAGCCATAAAAATAACAAGGAGAGCATCACCTTTGTGAAGGGAAACTCCACTCAAGCTAGAAAGCCTAAAGTCAACACATATGAGTACTGGACTAGTCCGATATATGCACGGACAAGTCTGGTCCTCCGGACAAGTCCGGTTTCCCAGATTAGTTCTGTTCATAAACAATAACAACTATTATTAAGCACTTTCGATGCATCCTATGTTCTAATGAGAAGTAATTTTGGTAATGTTTATGCTCATTATGTTGGGCCACGCCATGGGAACACCAAGTCTCATGTGTGGGTGCCATAATCTCTTGTAACTAACCTCCAAGGACCCAAGCAAGCTTGGGTACCTAAAACCAAGGCATGATTTGTTTTTGTAGGCCTATTCCTCCGGTGGATTGAAATGGGTGCTAGACAGTGGTTGCACCAACCATATGACTGGAGAAAGAAGGATGTTCGTTGAGTATGAAGAAAATGAGGATCCAAGCGAGGGCATCTATTTTGGAGAGAATAGTTAAGGAAGGGTGCTCGATACCGGTAAAATTGCAATCTCATCTCAACACACACTTTCTCATGTTTTGCATGTTGACTCCTTAGATTATAACCTTCTGTCCATATCTCAATTATGTGACAAGGTTTATAATTGCTTGTTCACTAATGAGGGTGTGACCGTCTCTAGAAGGGGTGATGGTTCCATTGCATTCAAGGGTGTGTTAAAGGGAAAGCTTTACCTTGTTGACTTCAACAAAGATAAAGCCGAACTTGATACATGCTTGATTGCAAAGACCAACATGGGTTGGCTGTGGCATAGATGGCTAGCGCATGTTGGTATGTGGAATCTTCAAAAACTCCTCAAGGGCGATCACATCCGAGGTTTGAAGGAGGTTTTTTTTGAGAAAGACAGGCCTTGTAGCGCATGCAAATCCGGGAAGCAAGTTGTAGCACCTCATCCCGCGAACATGGACCTTTTTGGTCCAATTGCTTACAGAAGCATCGACGGTAAAAAATATGGCTTAGTAATTGTTGATGACTTTTCGCGCTTCACTTGGGTTTTCTTTTTGCATGATAAGACAGAAACTCAAGGAATGCTCAAGAAGTTTCTCAAGCGTGCCCAAAATGAGTTCTCATTGAAGGTCAGGAACATACGAAGCGACAATGGCACGAAGTTCAAGAACACTCAAGTTGAGGAGTACCTAGACAAAGAAGGGATAAAGCATGAGTTTTCAGCACCTTATCCCCCTCAACAAAACGGAGTTGTCAAAAGGAAGAATCGAACCCTCATAGAGATTGCGAGAACAATGCTCGATGAATACAAGATCTCGGATCGGTTTTGGATGGAAGTGGTTAACACCGCTTGCCACGCCATAAATCGACTCTATCTTCATCGACTACTCAAGAAGACATCCTATGAGCTACTCACCGGTAACAAGCCAAATATTTCTTATTTTTTAGTTTTTGGTTCTAAATGCTATATTTTGAACAAGAAGCCTAGGACTTCAAAGTTCGCTTTGAAGTCCGATGAAGGTTTCTTGCTTGGTTATGATTCGAACACTTACGCCTATCGTGTCTTCAACAAGACCTACGAACTTGTTGAAGTAGCACATGACGTAGTTTTCGATGAAACTAATGGCTCTCAAGAAGAGCATGTTGATCCATGTGTGCTAGATAGAGAAGAAGCTCCATGTCAAGCATTGAGAAGAATGACGTTGGGCGATGTTCGACCACAAGAGCCACCTCTACATGTGCATGAGGAAGATGAACCACAAGTGGAGGCCAATGATCAAGGGGGAGCTTCCACACAATATCAACCTCAAGAAGATGAAGATCATCAGCAAGTCAATGAGGGCAACCATCTAGGGGCAGAAGTAGAAGATCATGAAGACACAAGACTGCAAGTGCCACACCCAAGAGTACACCAATGCGTCCAAAGAGATCACCCAATCGACAACATCATTGGTGACATCCAAAAGGGAGTAACAACTAGATCATGCATAGCTAACTTTTGTGAGCATTACTCTTTTGTGTCCTTTTTGGAACCACGCATGATTGAGGATGCAATGAAAGATCCGGACTGGATGGTGGCGCTGTAAGAAGAACTGAACAATTCTTAAAAAGGAACGAGGTGTGGGAACTCGTCGAAAGACCTAACGCGAACGTCGTCGGCACCAAATGGGTCTTCCGCAACAAACAAGACGAACACAGGGTGGTGACAAGGAACAAGGCATGACTTGTGGCCAAAGGGTATTCATAATTCGAAGGTTTGGATTTCGATGAAACCTTTGCTCCTGTAGCTAGACTTGAATCAATTAGAATATTGATTGCATATGCTACTCACCATGATTTCAAGCTCTACCAAATGGATGTGAAAAGTGCCTTCCTCAATGGTCCAATCAAGGAGGAGGTTTACTTGGAGCAAGCTCCCGGATTTGAAGACAAAGAGTTTCTCGACCACGTCTTTAAACTGCGTAAGGCTCTCTATGGCCTCAAACAAGCTCCTAGAGCTCGGTATGAGTGTCTTAGAGATTTCTTAATTAAAAATGGTTTTAAGATTGGAAAAGCATATCATACATTATTTACAAAACACTTCGACAATGATCTTTTTATCTGTCAAATCTATGTTGATGACATTATCTTTGGTTCAACTAACAAATCCTTTTGTGAAGAATTTAGTAAGATTATGACAGATAGGTTTGAGATGTCTACGATGGGAGAGCTGATGTACTTCTTGGGATTCCAAGTGAGACAACAAAAGGAAGGGACATTCATAAGATAAACCAAGTACACTCAAGACATACTCAAGAAGTTTGGGATGGACAAGGCGAAGCCTATCATGACTGCCATGGCAACTAAGGGACGCTTGGATCTCAATGAAGATGGACCAAGCATGGATCAAATGGTATATCGCTCCATGATTGGATCCTTACTTTACTTATGTGCATCTAGGCCTGATATTATGTTGAGTGTATGTTTGTGCGCGAGATTTCAAGCCAATCCTAAAGAGTGTCACTTGACAGCCGTTAACAGAATCTTGAGATATTTTGTTCATACACCCAACCTAGGCCTTTGGTACACCAAAGGTTCCAAGTTAAATCTCATTGGATACTCCAATGCAGATTATGCTGGATGCAAAGTAGATAGAAAAATACCCCCGACACCTGCCAATTCCTAGGTAGATCCCTAGTTTCTTGGTCCTCCAAGAAACAAAATTCCATTGCCTTATCCACGGCCGAAGCGGAGTATGTTGCAGCCGGGAGTTGTTGTGCACAACTCCTTTGGATGCGACAAACTCTAAGGGATTACGGTTACAATATGAGCTGTATTCCACTCCTTTGTGATAATGAGAGTGTCATCAAAATTGCTCATAATCCAGTTGACATCCAGTATCACTTTTTGAGAGACCACTCAGTGAAAGGAGACATAGCTATTTCCCATCTCAACACCGAAAAACAACTAGCCGATATATTTACCAAGCCACTTGATGAAAAACATTTTTGCGAGCTCCGAAATGAACTAAATACCCTTGATGCTCGGAATGTGGCTTGAAAACTTGCATACCTGTATGGACTCTTCAACATATATTGTTTGAGTTTCAAAAATCATCTTTCTCAATTTTTTCCAAAAACTATTTCAACTACTTGATCTTGATGAATTATGGTCATTGCTTGATTGTTGTATGTTTACTGATCATATTCATCAAGATTATTTGATTTGCTTTGACCCCCTATTTCCTTAATAAGTACCTTCGAATATATATGAATGGGCTAAGCATTTCTGTTTTGGTGACCATGGACTAGTCCGTGGTTACCTGAACTAGTCCGCCCCTGCAGACTAGTCCGCAGAGTGTCCGGTAGTCCGGACTAGTCCGACAGACAACGAACTAGTCCGATTTAGGCTTTGGAAGAGTTTGGACTAGTCCGATTATTTTCGTACAAGTCTGATTTCTCGACTCCATAACCCTAGCCGCCGCCAAGACCTAATCTTCTTCATCCTCACAACTTGCCCCATGCTCTCCCTCCTCGCTCGAGCTCCCCATGGCGATTTGGCGATTCCTCCATCAAAACTCTCCAAGTTTGGGTGGAAAACGACCTCCATTGCATAGGGATTGAAGACCACGGACTTGTCCGCTCCTTCAACCCCTCCATCTCCAAGAATCGAGGAATTTCGATAAAATTTCCTCCCAAACCCTAGAAATCTTGATTTCCTTCGATGTTGATCAAATAGCTTAGTTCCTTTCACCAAATACATGCTTCCTTGATGTATTACATCGATGTTGAGCTATTCTTGCATTGAGCAACACCATTGATCGTCTAGTTAGGGTTTGAGGTGATGAACATCGGACTAGTCCAGTCCATGTACGGACAAGTTCGGTCACCCAGACTAGTCCGTACCTGTACACCAAACAAGTCCAATTTTTGTTTGAACTTAACCCTAGTTTCCAATTCCTAAATGCAATTCCGTGCCATCAATTCTCATCCATACCTTGTGTAATCCATTCTCAGGACAATGTCGAGCTCCAACGACGAGATCTCCAATTTCGAGGCCGAGATGGACCAAGAAGCCTTGCTTCGGCCCTCGACGAGCCAAGGCAAGAAGCGCCAAGAGCGCTCATCCGAGCCGGCACCTTCTCCACCTCAGGCTCGACGCAAGGTCTTTGCCAAGAAGCTTGTCTCCAAGGCTTCAGCAGGTGCTGGCCCTAGCTCGGCGGCTGCTCGCCAAGCTAAGGGCAAGGGAAAAGGGATTGCCACGGGCCCAATTGGCCCTCTCAAGATGACAGATCGAAAGCAAGGGACCCTGGATCCCTCCTAGGAGAGGTTCAATGGCAGGGGAAGCAACACGACTTCCAAATTCAGAAATGTGAACTGCTACAGCTGGTCCAAGCAGGCAGCTGATGGAAGATTTTGGAGAAACTTCCATGCGTACTTCTATAAGTCTGTGTACCTCACAATGAAGACTCCAGTGGTGCGCAACCAATGTATTGATTGGGCGCACTTTGAAAGGAAAAGCTGCTCAGCCTTTGATGAGGTAGTTCAGACAGTGGAGAAGCATGGATTGAAGGATTTTTTTGCCTTCAGGAACAATTGGAATGACAAAGTCATTGCTCAGTTCTATGATACATGCTACTTTGCAAGTGATGAGGAAGAGCGGGTGACTTGGGTGACTCATGGATCCAAGTACACCATTACCTATGAAGAGTTTGCAAGGCTGCTACATCTTGAGAGCTCCAGCAGCGACAACTTGATCATTCACAACATAGGTGTCCTTGAGAAGGACAAAGTGAAGTTCCTTTATGACATCCTCTTGACTTTCAACCCTCCTTTCACCAAGAATATCAAGCCATTCTTTGTGGTCCTCAATAGGGTCTTGAGGAACACTATTGCCCCGAAGGATGGGGATGCATGGAGTGTCCAAGGCTATCTCAGAACACTGATGAAGGTGATAAGCAAAGACAGGAAGTTTGATGTCTTTGACTTCATATGGAATGACATGGTGAACATCTCCTGCACTCCTAACAGATGCTGTGTGTAGGATCGAAGAACACGTGAACAGCTACCAGAGGGGGGGTGAATGGTAGATTTAAAAATCTTACGCAGCGGAAAAAATTAAATCCCAACCCCTTTGGCAGAAAAACGATCTGTTAGATACAT
Organism: Tuctoria greenei; assembly: GCA_036927565.1. Classification (NCBI taxonomy): domain Eukaryota; kingdom Viridiplantae; phylum Streptophyta; class Magnoliopsida; order Poales; family Poaceae; genus Tuctoria; species Tuctoria greenei. Next base: position 112,358,844 of record JAYESD010000003.1, read on the forward strand.
CGTGTGTGAAACTAATATAAACGTGTTTCACCATGACAAAAGTGATATATATCATAGAGAATCAAGTCACGAAGACAACACAACAAGAATCACTCAAATCCGTCCAGAGAAACTCAAGTTATGATCGAAAGATAGAACAAAGGTCAATCTGTCCTACTCGAGAAAAACAGTTTTGGAATGCTGCAAAGAAACTCGTGTAGATCAGAAACCACAAATCCAATGGCCGTGAAATTTTTACATATGATATATAATCAAGTTATGAAGACATCCCAAAAAGAATCATGTCAATTGGATCTATAAAACTAGAGTTATGATAAAACCACCGACGAAAGGTAGTGCTGTCCAGAAACTCGACGAGTAAAACTTGTCTGGAACAAGTCAGACGAACAAGACACAAAAGTTCCTTCAAACTATGAATTTTATTCAATAGAACACAAGAGGAACAGCTCCAAAGTCGTGCACCATGAGCTTTGGCCTCCCTTGCTTATATAACCAGCCCTTAGGCCAACCAAATCTCAACTAGGACTCTAATCCTACTCCGTTCACGAATCAAAACTTTTCATAACTGCTTAAGACTCTTCTATACGCAGATAGAAGCAATCTTAAGACTTAAAAACACCTTAGGAATGTATCCCACATTCCTAAAACAACTCAAATTCGTGACCCACACGAAATCCTATCATAACCACCTCGATACTTTCCATATCGAGCCATAACCGACTCCGCCGCAGTAAAAGTCATCAACCGATACGATCCGATCCTTCCAATCAGATCCTTCCTTCCTTAGACCATCTTTGAAACCATGTTGCCACATTATGCACCGCATGCATACGTGCAAACACCTTCCTTCGACGTCCAATAACCTTCATATGCACTGCTCTTGATTCAATCATCCTGCGCGACCTCCTGACCCGCTCAACTACAATTCCTCCTGAATTTGGTTGTTGGAACCTCATCTCTCTTCCTGAGACTAGTCCAAAGGATCCTGTCACCAGCCATGACTTGAACTCAAGCAACACCTGCACATGAACAAACAACCAATCCATACGAGCCCATGTTCGCGACTTGACTCAAGTCAGTTCCGAACACAACACCTTACGTGAGCACCTCACATAAGCATGTTGCAAAGCATATCAAAACGATATCAGCCATATCAACCAAAACACACCAAAAACTTAGCAAATGAATACTAAGCAATATTTCCAATAATGTAAAGCAAGTTCAAAATATTTCATAGTAAAAGCAAGAACATTGCAATCAAGCTCCGAACCTAGGCAAAGCAAACCGGAGCTTGAGCCGTAGCTTGCCAAAGCTAGTACAACCAAGCGTCGGAGCTTACCAAAGCTAGTACAACCTAGCGCCGGAGCTTACTAAAGCTAGTCGGACTTAGCGCCAGAGCTAACCAAAACTAGTCGGAACTAGTCATCCCAAATATCGTAGCTAGAAAAACATGTCGGAGCTAACCAACATAAGTCGGACCTAGCAAAACATATTGGAGCTTAACAAAGACATGCCGGAGCTATCAAAGACATGCCGGAGCTAAAGACAAAGCTCACCGAAGCTACCCAAAAACATGTCGGATCTAGACAAAGAAATTCGGACCTATTGTCGGACCTTGCAGAAGCTCAGAGCTAGAGTCAGACCTTGCTAAAAAGATGTTATGGCAGCATTCAAAACTTTTATTGTCAAAGCCAATGTATTCGGCACACATAGGTCTCATAGTCTCCCACTTGATGAATGCATTGGCAACACCATTTAAAATTCAAACATTGGCATGAAAAGTTTTGAGAACAATTTTCCCCCTTTTTGAAAATCAAATGAGATAGAAATAAATTTCTCCCCCTATACATATTTATCACCCTTGCATAATTCACCATATTATCTCTCCCCCTTTGACAATGTATTCTGCAAGGTTTAAAAGAGAAATTTTAATTGTTATGAGCATATTATAACATATACATATAAAATAAAGCTCATCCAAGTCATACTATCAAGTAACTTACACTATCACAACAATGAGATACATAAAGTAGTGTAAGCCATGCTAGAGATCAAGTGTAATTTTCAATTTAAGCGAGTCATGATCTCACAAACTTAACTATTTGAATACCTGAAAGCATGACACTTGTTGCTGCATTTTATTATTTTTCACAGCACAAATTTAGATCATATGATACTTGCAAGAGATTATATGCGCATCTGCCTTATTCTAACCAACCAAGCAAGCCTATGTCATTTGACAATCAGAAGCTTAAGGACATGATTTTAGTCATACACAACTTCTTCCAAGTTCATATCAAAGTTCAATGATAATCCATCTCAAAAGAAGAAGTGTGATGCATGCATATTCTCTTCATCTTTTCTCAACATATATTTGTTCATAAAAAACTCAACATGTGAGTTGATTACTTGATTAATTCTTTATGATTAAAAACACTTGTGAGCAAGTTCAAAATAGCAAGAAAGTTCAACCATGACCAGATTTAGTGTAAGTAATTATTCCAATTACTAGACATGGCAAAAACTACAAAATGTATAACACGAGTAATGTAGTAAGAACTTTCAGCATGTAAAAAGAATCACAAAGTCATATATATATGAAATACTATGCTCATATTATTTTAATTTCATATTCACACATAGACGTCTAGGGTTTGAAAACTCCCCCTCAATGTAAGCCATGAGGATGCATAACCCCTATTTCACTACGAATGTAACAAAAACGAGTGAAATCCAAAGGTTTTGTCAAAATGTCGACCAATTGTTGTTCGGTATTTACATGATGAAGCACAATGTTTCCTCTTTCAACATTATCACGGAGAAAGTGACACCTAATATCAACGTGCTTAGTTCTAGAATATTGCATAGGGTTTTTAGCAATGCAAATGGCACTAGTGTTATCACAAAACAGTGGAACACTATCTAGATCAACCCCATAGTCCTTAAGTGTTTGAACAATCAAAGAATTTGTGAGCAAGCACTAGCAGCAGCTACATATTCAGATTTGGTTGTGGATTGTGCAACTGAATTTTGTTTTCTAGAGGACCAAGCAACAAGTGAATTACCTAGAAAATGAAAAGCACCAAAAGTACTTTTCCTATCAATCGTACAACCTCCAAAATCAGCATCGGAAAAATCTTTCAAAGTAACGGTTGAGGAAGAAGGAAGAAAATGACAAATTCTTGAGTTCCATGTAAGTATCTGAGAATCCTTTTGATGACTTGACGATGTGAAGCACGTGGGGTGGCTTGAAACCGTGCACAAAGACATACGCTGAATTGTATGTCCGGTCTTGATGCCGTGAGGTACAAAAGTGATCCGATCATGCTTCTATATTCTTTTTGTTCCACAGGTTCACCATCTTCATCAAGTTCAAGTGTTGTTGTTGTTCCCATTGGTGTCCGAAGATGCTTGCTTTTTTCCATGTTGAAGCGCCTTAGGAGGTCTTTTGTATACTTCGTTTGATGCACAAAGGTACCCTCCTTGGTTTGCTTGATTTGCAGCCCCAAAAAGTACGTGAGTTCTCCCATCATACTCATCTCAAATTCTGAACTCATCATTGCTGAAAACTTGGACACAAGATCATGAGAAGCACAACCAAAGATAATATCATCCACATACACTTGAACGAATAATGAGTCATTGCCATGCTTAAGCACAAAAAGAGTTTTATCAACCTTGCCCATGGTAAACCCCTTTTCAAGTAAGAATGTTTTTAACCTATCATACCATCCTCTAGGGGCTTGTTTGAGACCATACAAGGCTTTGGACAGTTTGTAAACATGATTAGGAAAATCTGAATTTTCAAAACCCGGTGGTTGTTTGACATAAACCTCCTCATCTATGTAGCCATTATGAAAAGCACTTTTAACATCCATTTTATATAGCTTAAAACATTTAGATGCAGCAAAAGCTAACAAAATTTTTATGGCTTTTAATCTAGCAATAGGAGCAAAAGTTTCATCAAAATCTAGACCTTCAACTTGAGTGAAACCTTGAGCCACCAACCTAGCCTTATTCCTAACCACAACCCCATCCTCACTTTGTTTATTTTTAAACACCCATTTAGTTCCAATTAAAGTGTGACCTTGTGGAGGAGGTAAAAGTTTCCAAACATTATTTATTTCAAAATTTTCTAACTCTTCTTGCATGGCAATATCCAAGATTCATTAGTGAGTGCGTGTGATATATCTTTGGGTTCAGAAGAAGCAACTAAAGCAGAATGAGCATGAGAGTTTGGATCGCAAAACCTGGACCGTGTAACATGTTCGTGCAAGCTTCCAATATTTTGGTGTGGAGGATGAATTTTGAGAACCCAGAGAGGAGTGGAAACTTCACAAGCTTCTTCTTTTTCATGTTCGTCACAAATCGATGAGTTTGTGACTTGAGGAGGATCTAGACCAGCAATGGTGGTCGTCAGTGCTGGCTGTGAATCAAAATCAGGAGCTTGAACAATGTCATTAGCTGCTGAATTTTCGGGCAGCAGCTCCACCTATTCCTCATCTTCAACAAAAATGCTCCCCCCTGCGGATATGGATCTGGACCTGCAATGTTTGAGCTAGTACCTGGGCTAGATTCATCAAAAGACACTTCACGAGTCTCCACAATTTTGTTAGTGTCAAGTAAAAGCACAAGGTAGCCTCTAGTATGAGATGGATAACCAAGAAATATGCCATCAATGGATCTAGGTTCAAATTTATCAAGATTACCATGTTTCTTAACAAAGCATTTGCAACCAAAAACCCGAAAGTGCGTAACACTAGGCCTGTGTCCAAACCGGAGCTCATATAGTGTTTTACCTAGCTTAGCGCGCAAGAAAACACAATTTGAGACATAACAAGCGGTCGCAATCGCATCAGCCCAAAATTTCCTAGGAGTTCGATATTCATCAAGCATAGTCCTAGCCATCTCTACTAAGGTTATGTTCTTTGTTTTTACAACACCATTTTGTTGAGGTACATATGGTGAAGAAATTGATGAACTATTCCATTTTCAGCACAAAAGTGATCAAAAGATTGATTTTTAAATTCTGTTTCGTTATCACTTCTAATTGCTTTTAAAGATCCTGGATGATCAATTGATAATCTAAGAAATAAAGTTCTAAAGTGACTAAAAGCTTCATTATTATACGCCATAAAGTAAACCCAAGAGTATCTAGAGTAATCATCAACAATAACAAGAACATACCATTAACCTTCGAAGGATTGAACACGTGAAGGTCCTACGGTGTCAAGGTGCAAAAGTTGACCCGATTCAGTTGTCATGATCATTCTGAGAGGAGTATGTGAACCTGCAACCATCTTAGCATGTCTACAAGAAGAGCACACAATTTCTTTGTCCCCTTTAAGCTTAGGAAGCCCACGTATGCGATCAAGAGCACTAACACGCGTGAGATGATCAAAGCCTACGTGACCAAGTCTACGATGCAAAAAATATAAATCTTTGGAATCATTAGCAACTAGACACCTATGCTTAGAGGAAGACCTATCAAAATCAGCTTTAAAAACTCTTCCAAATCATGACATGTTAAAAATAAGCTCACTATTTGAACCTACAACTTTGCAGCAGTTTTTATTGAAAATAATTTCTAGATTTTCATCTAGCAATTGTGAAATAGAAAGCAAGTTGTATTTCAAATTTTTGACAAGTGCCACATCCTTCAAAGTGTAGTGATCATTTACTCTAATGAACCCTTAGCAATTATAGGAGTTGAAGAATTATCAGCAAAAGTAATATTCTCTACACGTAACACAAAAGAGAGGGAGGAGAACCATTCTTTGTTACCGGTCATGTGGCGTGAGCAACCTGAATCCACAATCCAAATGTTCTCCTTCCTCAGACGTGTAACCTACATTGAAGCACAATACATCGATGACTCAATACTGGTGTTAGTCAAAAGGCAATTAGGTATCCAATACCGATTCACACGACGTGCAGCAGGAAAAACACGCGAAATATGAGATAAAACAACAGGTTTATGAGTCAAAGTTTGAGGTTTTTTATTCTTAACTACTGACCTATAAGGTGTTACTTGTGTAGCACAAAAATAAGTAGCTCCGGAGGCAAAAACAGAAGGTCCGGAGGTAAACTTTGAATGTTTTTGACTCATAACAGCAGGTTGCATGTTCCTGGCATTCGGTTTAATATGTGCAGCAAATTTTGCATGAAAGTTATGAGATCTAGCAATCATTCTTTCCCTTTTCTGTTGTTTAGCTAGTATATAACAAAAATCTATGACATGACCATCTCTACCACAGTAGGTACAATGAAATTTAACTTTGTGTTCATGTCTAGATGAGCAAGTAATATTTTTATTTGAAACCGAATGAGACAACACTCCTGCAGATTTGAAAACCACTTCTTTTTGTTTAGGAATTGTTTGAATCAAACCACTTCCTAATGACTTTACAATTTTAGGTGGATGTGCCTTAGCATGAGCATGAGAATGAAAACCTAAACCAGTTTTATTATTGCAAGACTTGGAAGAATTCAGCAGGAAGTTTAGGTTCTTATTCCCATTACAAAACCGATCTAATGTCCTATGCATGTTATCAAGTTTATTGGACAAGTCGTGGCGAATTTCACATGAAGTTTTTCCTTTTAATTTGCAATTGGAACAATATTTAACTTCATGAGAACGTAAAGCATTATTCAATATTGAAATTTCATTCATAGCATCTTTTAGTTTCTTTTCAAGATCATCACAACTAGAACAATGCAAATCAATTGTAGAACAAAAAGCATCTTTTAAGTTTCCAATGTCAAGTGCAGCAAGCTTTTTGTTCTTTTCAATTTCATGTTCAAGTCTATCTAGAGTGGAGGAGTGTGCAGTTCTTAGTGTGGACAATTGTTCATAGATTAAATCACTTGAGGGACAAGAATCATCACTAGGAATCAAGGTTTTCAAACGGTTGATTTCAGATTCTAGTGATTCAATTTTAGCAGCATTATCCCTAAGCTTTTTGTCCTTTTTCTTAACAATAATAGTTGAACGAGAAATTGCATCACACATTTCATTATAGGTAGAACATACCTCATCGATGTCACTGTTGTGTTCTGCATCCTCCTGACTTGATATTGATCTTGTTTTGCCCGCCATGAAGCATAAGTTGGCCAAATCATCTTCATCTTCGTCACTTCCAATGTCCACGCCGCTTGAGCCAAGTTCCTAGAGTGCGGAGATAAAATTGTTCACCAGTTGGCGACCTGTAAAGCCATTCTTCTTCTTCTTATCATTTGTTGAGGAGTGCTTCGCCCTTGATTGATTTTCATCTTGGGAAGTAGAACCTGAAAGGTTAGGGCATTCTATACGAAAGTGTCATATCTTACCACATTCGAAGCATCGTTGAGGTCCGGAGCTTCCTCTCCTTCTGGTTCTCACATTTTGCAATGCTTTTGAGAACCTAGTAGAGAGAAGTGCTAGCTCCACCTCTGGAAATTCCTCGATCTGCTCCTGTGTTAGTGAGGACAACAAAGCAAGAGTATTGCAAGATGATGATTGGCCGGAGCTAGGCATGTCACGTTGTGAGACAAATGCAATAGACTTATTTGGGTTCTTACGTGATAAGATGTCATTTCATGAGTTTTGTGTTTAGAGTAAAGCACATCTAAAGTAAGTGTACTCATGACAGTAGATTCACAAATAGATGTAACTTTCATCTCCCAGATTGACATGTCTAATGCACTAAGAAGTTGCCTAGCATTTTTAGCATAAAAAAAATTAACGTTGACACTACGCAAGTTACTGAGAATTTTGTTAAAGCGAGCAAAGAGATCATCGATGGACTCACCGGGTTGCATCTCGAAGCGCATGTATTCTTTCTTGAACATGTCTTGCCTTACCTCCTTGATCGTGTTGGATCCTTCGTGATAGTCACAAAGTGCTCTCCATACATCGTGTGCCGATCGGAGATGTGCAACGCGGTCGAAGTCGCTTTGAGTTAATCCTTGTATGATCAAGTTTCAAGCCTTGTTATTGTTCTCGATGTCCCGTAGGTTTGTAGCTATAACTTGATCGTTAGGTGGCACTTCGTAAGGCTTGTATACCTTCTCCCATATTGCGGAGCCTTGCGCCTGGATGAAAGCCTCCATGCGTGCCTTCCAAACCTGAAAATCAATACCAGCAAAGACACAAGGTTTAGTGAAGTATTTCTCAATGATAATTAGTAAAAAACATGTGCAAATCACAATGATTAGAGCACCTTAGCTCTAATACCAACTGTAGGATTGAAGAACACATGAAAAGCTACCAGCAGGGGGGGGGATGAATTGTAGATTTAAAAATCTTACGCAGCGGAAAAAATTAAATCCCAACCCCTTCAACAGAAAAATGATCTGTTAGAGAAATTGTGTGTGAAACTAATCTAAACGTGTTTCGCTGTGACAAAAGTGATATATATCATATAGAATCAAGTCAGGAAGACAACACAACAAGAATCACTCAAATCCGTCCAGAGAAACTCAAGTTATGATCGAAAGATCAAACAAAGGTCAATCTGTCCTACCCGAGAAAAACAGTTCTGGAACACTGCAAAGAAACTCGTGTAGATCAGAAACCACAAAATCCAATGACCGTGAAATTTTTACATATGATATGTAATCAAGTTGTGAAGACATACCAAATAGAATCACGTCAATTGGATCTGTAAAACTCGAGTTATGTACCGACGAAAGGTAGTACTGTACAGAAACTCGACGAGTAAAACTTGTCTGGAACAAGTCAGACAAACAAGGCACAAAAGTTCCTTCAAACTACGAATTTTATTCAATAGAACACAAGAGGAACAGCCCCAAACTCGTGCACCACGAGCTTTGGCCTCCCTTGCTTATATAACAAGCCCTTAGGCCAACCCAATCTCAACTAGGACTCTAATCCTACTCCGTTCACGAATCAAAACTTTCCATATCTGCTTAAGACTCTTCTATAAGTAGATAGAAGCAATCTTAAGACTTCCAAACACCTTAGGAACGTATCCCACATTCCTTAAACAACTCAAATTTATGACCCACACAAAATCCTATCATAACCACCTCGATACTTCCCATACCGAGCCATAACCGACTCCGTCGCAGTCAAAGTCATCAATCGATATGATCCGATCCTTCCAACCAGATCTTTCCTTCCTTAGCCCATCTTCAGAACCATGTTGCCACGTCATGCACCACATGCATATGTGCGAACACCTTCCTTCGACGTCCAGTAACCTTCATATACACTGCCGTTGATTCAATCATCCTGCGCGACCTGCTGACCTGCTCAACCACAATTCCTCCTGAATTTGGTTGTTGGAACCTCATCTCCATCCTGAGACTAGTCCAAAGGATCCTGTCACCAGCCATGACTTGAACTCAAGCAACACCTACACATGAACAAACAACCAATCCATACGAGCCCAAGTCCGTGACTTGACTCAAGTCAGTTCCGAACACAACACCTTACGTGAGCACCTCACATAAGCATGTTGCAAAGCATATCAAAACGATATCAGCCATATCAACCAAAATGCACCAAAAACTTAGCAAACGAATACTAAGCAATCTTTCCAATAATGTAAAGCAAGTTTGAAAAATTTCATAGTAAAAGCAGGAACATTGCGATTAAGCTTCGAACCTAGCCAAAGCAAACCGGAGCTTGAGCCGGAGCTTGCCAAAGCTAGTACAACCTAGCGCCGGAGCTTACCAAAGCTAGTACAACCTAGCCCCGGAGCTTACCAAATCTAGTCGGACCTAGTGTCGGAGCTAACCAAAACTAGTCGGAACTAGTCATCCCAAAAGTCGGAGCTAGAAAAACATGTCGGAGCTAACCAACATAAGTCGGACCTAGCAAAACATATCAGAGCTTAACAAAGACATGCCAGAGCTATCAATGACATGCCGGAGATAAAGACAAAGCTCACCGGAGCTACACAAAAACATGTTGGATCTAGACATAGGAAGTCGGACCTATTGTCGGACCTTGCAGAAGCTCGGAGCTAGAGTCGGACCTTGCTAAAAAGATGTTGTGGCATCATTCGAAACTTTTATTATCAAAGTCATTGTATTCAACACACATAGGTCTCACACTGTGGCTGCGCACCTTACTTGATGTTCATGATTGAGAAGGTCGCATGGATCGAGTTTGTGAAGGATGTGGAGCACACTCCATTGAGGCTCCAGAAGCCTCCCAAAGTCTCTATCCAAGCTGCCCCTTCTCCTGCATCCAGTGAAGAAGCACCGAGGAGAGCTAGAGGAGATGCAAGGGATGATCCCTCTACTAGGGCCCCTCCCCAAAAAGGGTCTCCTAGTGGAATCCTAAGGTACTTGGTAGCAATCTTTGCCTCATGCAAGAAGGCCGAAGTGAACACTCACAAGCTGAACAAGGCGAGGAAGGCTGATATGCGGTATGTCAAAGAAAATGTCAAACACATTTGCCAGAAGCTGGAGATCGAGCCAATTGGATCTCTAGTCATTTCTGAAGATTCAACCTCAGATTTCGTCGAGCTCGGGCCTTTGACTCCCTCCGAGCTTTCTTACTTTGGCATTGGGGGTTCGAGTGGATCCGCTCCTCCTCCTCCTCCTTAGCCCGAGAATGAATATGAAGATGATGAGAGGACCGACAGCGAGGATAGAAGATCTTAGATCCCTCCTCTCCTTATTTTTGGTGTCTTGATGCCAAAGGGGGAGAACTTGAGGGGGAGTCACTAGGTCTTAGCTATAGGTTGAGAGATGAGAGCTTCATTTATGCATATTTTGTCTCTTTTGGGTTGTAAGACTTCATATTATGCTCTTTTGATACTTTTGGTCTTGTGATGCAATGCTATGAACTATTTATGCTCATATTTATGAAATCTGTGATTTTGCTCTGAAATTGACATATATGCTTGTTGTTGATATAAATATACCAATTATTTCATTGTCATCATGATTACTGCTCTCACTCACTTAGTTTTGCATCCCACCATAAATAGTGCACGTATGTATTATGTTGTCATTGCTAAATGAGTTTCAAGCTCATATGTGCACACTTTGTGAAAATCTCAATTTTTATCATACTTTGTGAAATCTCAATTGGTTATCATCAATCACCAAAAAGGGGGAGATTGAAAGTGCATGTACGCATCCCTTGTGGGTTTTGGTTGATTTATGACAAACAAATAAGATCCTAACCACATTATTGAGATGAGCGCAATTTTTATTGAAAATATGAAGAAAGCACCAAAAAGAAAGGAGAATGAGGATACATTCGGAAAACAGCTCAAGAACTGAATAGAATACATCATTGTGTAGGGAGATTGTTGGTGTAACAAATACCAAGAGCTGAAGCACAAAAAAAAATTCTCACACACTTCACATTTCACAAGAAAACGGACTAGTCCGATATACATCGGACTAGTCCGGTATCCTCTCTGTATAGGTTCGGAGAAGTCCTGCTAGTGCGGACTTGTCCGCACCGGACTAGTCCGATAATGTACAGACTAGTCCGATAATGCCCCTGACTAAAAACGGACAATTCCCATCTCTTCACGGACTAGTCCGAAAAACCCTCTGACTAAAATCGGACAAGTCCTCCGAGTGCGGACAAGTCCTGCGAGTGCGGACTTGTCCTCTATTCACTAAGGGTATCACCACACCGGACTAGTCCGATATTACCACGGACAAGTCCGAAAACCTTTCTGACTAAAATCGGACAAGTCCGCTCCTCGGCAGACAAGTCCGATATTCGTCGACACTTAGGGTTCCAAGCACGCCACACATCGGACTAGTCCGGACTCCACCACGGACTAGTCCGGACCCTCGAAACCCTAATGGTAACTTTCGGAAACACCCTATAAATAGATGTGCATGGACCTACCTTCAACTCTCTCGACCCCCTGCGTTGTCACACCCTCCAAGAGCCTAGAAAACACATCTCTCCATGCAATCCAATGCAAGAAAGATCAATCCCTTGAGGATTCACTTAGGATCAAACAAGAGACACGATTCCACACGTTTGAGCTCTTGGGTTTGATCTCTAACACACTTCTGTTGTTTCATTGTTGATCTTAATAGTGTGTTCTTTGTGGTGTTTGCTTTGTAATCTTGGGGAGCCCTCAACTTGTGAGAAGGCCCCTTGAACTTGGTGATTTGCCTCTTGTGATAGTGGAAGAGAATTGGCCTTCGTGGCAATTCGACGAGGTTAGGGTCAGTGAAGACCCAGTCCTTTCGTGGGTCCTCAACGTGGATGTAGGTTGCCTCTGTGGGAACCGAACCATATGATAAAATATTGTGTCAAACTTGTTCTTAATTTTCATATTACATTCTAGGGTTTTGTCAATCTTGCATATCCTACGTTAAAACTTTGAAACAAGAATTGGTTTGCATTATACTTGGCTTCATTGACTCAATACTTGCAAGTTACATACTATATTCCGTTGTGTACTATGCTTGTATTGAAATCATTGATCGAACTTGATCAATCTACTCTGCACGCACCGGACTAGTCCGCACTCTACTGGATTTGTCCGATATCTCAGGATTTGATCAATTTGTTAAGTGCTGCAGGTTCCGACTAAATTTCAAAAAGTTTCTTTGCTACACGAGTTTCTTTGCAGCGTTCCAGAACTGTTTTTTTCTCGGGTAGGGCAGATTGACCATTGTTTGATCTTTCGATCATAACCTAAGTTTTTCTCGAAGGATTTGAGTGATTCTTTTGTGTTGTCTTCGTTAATTGATTCTCTCTGATATCTATCACTTTTGTCACGGTGAAACACGTTTAGATTAGTCTCACACACAATTTCTTTAACAGATCGTTTTTCTGCCAAAAGGGTTGGGGTTTAATTGTTTCCGCTGCGTAAGATTTTTAAATCTACCATTCACACCCCCCCCCTCTGGTAGCTTTTCACGTGCTCTTCGATCCTACATATATATATTCTTTATTATTTTTCTTTCATATACTAGTTATTTTATTTTATGTATGTATTCTTATTATGTATTGTTTCTTTCTTCCATATTAAATTTTTCTTCCTTTTATTTCTTTTGTTCCATATTCGTTATGGTAATTTAATTTATTTTAATATATTTATTTTGGTAAATAAATTAATACTTAAGAATCAATGCAAATATTAAAATTTGCCATAACAATTCTAGCTTCATATATTTTATGAGATACATATATTTTATATTTTTCTTTATAAAAATTGTTTTTTCTTTCTATTATTAAATTCTAGCTTCCTATTAAAATTTTTAATTTCCAAGGTTTGAAAATCAGGATGTTACAATTCTACCCCTTAACATGAATCTCGCCCTCGAGATTTGAGTGGACCGGAGAAGATATTTTGAAAAAAAATCGTAGATTCTTATTTAGATTTGATTTAGCCAAATTTAGAAAATTGGGGATGTTACAACGAAGATGAGAGCTTCGTATTCTACCATGTTGCTCGTCGCCTTGAATTCAAGGCGAACCATGTATTTGACTGGCTCCCCCGTCGGTGCAAGGAGCAAAATTCCAGGTCCAGCACCCTTCTTATGCACGGAGTCGTTGAAGAAGAGGGTCCTAAAAGGCTCGATGAAGACCATGACTTTAGGTTCTGGTATTTCGACGTTGAGAGCTCCCGAACCAGATGGAGATGGTGTCCACTCCGCGACAAAGTCAGCTGGTGCCTGACTCTTGATGGCGTGTCGAGGCGGGAAGTCAAGCTCGAACTCTGCCAGCTCATCAGCCCACATGGCGATGTTTTTTGTTGAGTTGGCATTATGAAGTATAGCACGCAGTGGATAAGAGGTTACCACTGAGATCTTGTGAGCTTCGAAGTAGTTGCGTAGCTTCCTTGACATAATAAGAACTGTGTATAGAAGCTTTTGAACTTCAAGATATCTAGCCTTGGTGTTGTGGAGGACCTTGCTGATGAAGTAGACAAAACACTAGACAGTCCAGACCCTCCCGGAGGGGTCCGATCCATCTTCTCCATTCACCACCCCTCTAGGCCACATTCAACTGGAAGACATCATCATCGACCATCTTGAGACTTAGGGGAAAAACATTGCCAAGTAAGTCACAGAGTATGTGCTTACTTGTTCCGTAGCCAGGACCCCTCAATGTCGCTAGGTCTGGGGCTTGAAGGGCCCGTCATAGAGACGGAGGAGGCTGCCAAGGAAAGCATACAAGAAGCCGCCTAGAAGATTGATGTGTGGTTCCACTGACCCTCTAGCTAATAGCTAGGACCTCTTCTTCCTTTTGCACCATTAGCTTGTAAAGACTTGAAATTTGAATGAATGAAATCTTCTCGAACTTCATTTTATTGACTTGACTGTAGTCATTGCCACAATATGCTTGGCCCCCTGGTAGATGTGCTCAATTATTTGAGGGTATCTACCGTCTGGAGATTGGCAATGTCCTGAAGTATATTTGTGTTTGCTCTGAGCTTCAAGCTTTTGTGCTATCTCCAAGCTCTGATTTTGGCCTCCGAGAACCCATTGCCAACGTACGGAACGTCGATGGTGGGCCTCCTGCAAGGTATTGGAGCTAGGTACTTCGACGGCGCCCATCATCTTATGTGTGAAACATCGACGGTAGGCCCCCTGGGTGGTGCCAGAGCTGGATGCTCTGGTGGCGCCTGTCATCAACATGGAAAACACCGATGATGGGCCCCCTGGGTGGTGCTGAAGCTAGATGCTCCAGTGGTTCCTATCATCAACGTGCGAAACATCGATGCTGGGTCCCCAGGGTGGTACTTGAGCTAGATGCTCCAGTGGCACCCATCATCAACGTGCGAAACGTCGATGTCGGGCCCCTGGGTGGTACCACCGGAGCTAGGTGCTCCCAGAACGAGCGTGAAAATCATTTGTCCTGCACATGAGAGATAAGAAATATAGTTAAAGTGCTTCTTCTTGCCTATATTTTAGTTGTGGCTTACTATCCTTCCTTGAATTTTGGGTCCTAATCAATTCAACATGATAATACTTAGTATATCAGTTGTACTTTCATAGGTCTGTGTGCTTCGCGGAACAACCTTACTTTGATGCAACACTAGAATAGGTAGAGCAGCGTACTTAGGGTGCTGGACCAAGCTAAGTATATAGCTGACTCCGGACCTGTCATTGACATTAGTTTTCACGTGAGTAGGCCCTTCAGCAAACACTAGATCTCGACAAAAAAAGACTACCAATAATACTTGAATATGTATCACAAGAATTCTCAGAAACCAATTTTCAAGAGGATTGCACAGTTTTACTATTTGCAAGAAGGTAAGATGAAATTAAATAAGAGCATGCAAAGTAAATGCACGTATAGTCTATTTTCATAAAATTGTATTTCATAGTAGGTCCGGATAACAAGGGATGCAAGGACACACTCAAAGTATAAGACCAAGTTAAGTGTGCTATACATCTTGGACCATCTTGACTATGTTCATAGACACTACAAAATACTTTATACAATAACAAACTCACCTCCATTCTAAGTGTAGAACTTAGGGAGGTGCTCTATGTTCCAGGGGTTGGGAAGTGGTATCCCATCCTCTGTTGCCAAGCCAACACATCTAGGGCAGGAAACTTTGATGACTCAGAAGGGACCCTCCAAGCTAACAGAGAGCTTATTCGCTCCTTTTCAACAGAGTATTCACCGCAGCACCATATCGCCTTCTTCAAGCTGCAGATTGCACACATTCCTCTCATGATAGCGTTGGAGCGCCAGGCCATATCGTGCATTTCAGACAGCTGCTTGGAACCTTGCCTCATCAACGAGGTCCAGGTCATCACGCCGAAGCTGATCCTGCGCGGTTTAATCGTAGGTCCGTACTCGGAGAGAACCTACGGCGATCTCCGAAGGAAGGCTGCTTCGGCTCCATACACCAGGAAGAAGGATGTCTCTCCAGTAGACTGGCTAGGTGTTGTCCGGCTTGCCCACAGTGTGGATGGAAGCTCCTCAATCTAGTTGGCACCATGCTTTTTCAAGTGTTCGTAGGTGCGGGTCTTGAGTCCCTTGAGAATCTCAGCATTTCCTCTCTCGGCCTGGCCATTACTTGGCAGGTGAGCTACTAATGCGTAGCTGATGTTGATGCACTGAGATCTTCACAATACTCTTGGAAGGCTACACTTGTGAGTTGGGTCCTGTTGTCAGTGATGACTCTATTTGGGACTACAAATCTGTAGGCAATGGACTTCAAGAACTTGATTGATGACTGCTTGTTGATTGTACAAACGGGAGCTGCTTCCGGCCACTTTGTGAACTTGTCGATGGCGACGTATAAGAACACCCTCTGACAACTTTTGGGAAAGGTCCCAAAATATCCATCCCCCAAACAAGGAATGGACATGAGCGAGGAATCATCTGCATTCATTGCGTTGTTGTGTGGATCTGCTTTGCATGAAACTGGCACGCTTCACATCTCTTGACCAGCTTGACTCCATCCTGGAGAGCAGCAGGACAGTAAAAACCATGTCGAAAGGTCTTACCGACCAGCGTGCGGTGTGATGCGTGATTCCCACACTCACCTCCATGGATCTCTACGGTGAGCTCCCAGCCTTCTTCTCGGGAAATGCACCACAATAGAATTCCATTGGCACCACGTCGGTAGAGATCTCCTTCTACCAACATGTATCTTTTAGCCATCTGGGCAATCCGTTCAGCAGATACGTCATCTTCAGGAAGGATGTTGTCCTTCAAGTAGTCCCAGACCTCCAAAATCCATGCATCAGGACTAACTTGAGCTTCTGGATCTTGCGCGCTAGGTTGCTCGGAGCTTTCTATGGCGCCTACGATCCTTGGTCGACACCATTGTAACAGGGCCATCGGGACCACCAACTTTGAGGTGCTGGTCTCGCCCAAATCACTCAGTTCGGTAGGCTGAGCGGTAGGTGTTGATAATCTCCAAAAAAAAACTCCACCAGGTGCTGGAGCCCTAGTAGAAGCCTTCGTTGAGAGGTCATCAACTTCAGCGCTGTTGAGATGTTGGAGTTGGCATAGGTCCAAGACATGGAAATCTTTCTGCAACTTATGGACTTCAAGAAGATACACTGCTAGCTGAGGGTTATTGCAACTGCATTCACCTTTGACTTGTTTGATGACGAGTTGCGAATCCCCTTTACCAGCAGCTCTTGGATGTTGAATGATAGCGCCTTCTTCAGTACGAAGATGAGAGCTTTGTATTCTGCCATGTTACTCATCACCTTGAAATCAAGGCGGACCATGTACTTTACTTGCTCCATTGTCGGTGCGAGGAGCAAGATTCTGGCTTCGCCCCCTGCTTCTGCATAGATCCATCAAAGTAGAGGGTACAGTGAGGCTTTGTGAAGATCAAGACCTTAGGTGCGAGCTTCACTTCACTGAGACCCCTCGAACCTGATGGAGATGGAGTCCACTCTGCCAAGAAGTCATCTAGTGCCTGACTCATGGTGGTAGGTTGAGGCAGGAATTCTAGATTGAGTTCCTCCAGCTCTGCAACCCACTTGGCGATGTTTCCTATTGAGTTGGGATTATGTAGAATAGCTCATAGTAGATAAGAATTTACCATTGATATCTTGTGAGCTTGGAAGTAGTGACGAAGCTTTCTTGAGGTAATAAGAACTGCATACAACAGCTTATGCACCTCAAGACACCAAGTCTTAACGTCATGGAGGACCTCGCCGATGAAGTAGATTGGTCGTTGGATAGTTCAGACCCTTTTGGAGGGGTCCGGTCCATCCTCTCGATCAATTTGGACTCTCCTGGAGGGATCCACATCTCCTTCTTGAGCCATCAGGACCCTCCCGGAGGTATCTGACGCGTTGTCTTGTAGAGGTTGGTCCAGAGGCGTCTAACCCTTAGGACCAGTGCCTGGGGGCTGGGACCCAGACTCGCCTTGATGATTGTCTCCTGCAGGTGGCTCCGAACCCTCCCGGAGGGGTCCGAGCTTCTGTGTGGTGGAGCTTGGAGATTTGTTTGGTCTCTCAGCGACCAGTACCATGTTGACAACTTCTATAGTTGCAGCGATGTAAAGCAGAAGAGGCTCACCAAGTTTCGGAGCTACCATGATGGGTAGTGTAGTGAGGAATGGCTTAAGCTTTTAGAAGGCCTTGTCTATTTTTACAGACTAGTGGAAAGGTCTGGACTTCCTCAGAAGCTTAAAGAAGGGAAGTGCCCATTCAGCCAGCCTAGAGATGAACTGGCTGAGTGAAGCAAGACACCCCGTGAGCTTATGGACATCTTTGATTTTGGCAGGAGGCCGCATCGCTTTGATAGCTTTTATCCTAGCTGGATTTGCTTCTATCCCTCGGTGAGTCATTAGAAATCCTAGAAGATTTTTGAAGGAGACCCGGAAGTCGCACTTGTCGTGGTTCAGCTCTGTGCGTGTCAGGCGCAGCTTGTCAAAGAAGGACTAGAGATTGTCAATTATGGAGTCTTTGTTATTGACCTTCACGATGGTATCATCGACGTAAACTTCCACTAGGTCTCGGATAAGCTCCAAAAATGTTTTGTGCGTAGCTCACACAAAATTTGAGAAGGCATTCTTGAGACCATAAGGCATTACAGTGTAGCAGTACATAACATCTACTTTAATAAAGGCGGTGTGCTCTTCATCTTCCATAGACATTGGTATTTGATGGAAACCAAAAATATGCGTCCAGGAAGCAAAGTAGCTCACTGCCAGAAGTAGAATCCACTGTCTGATCTATTCTCGGTAGTTGAAAAGGGACTTTAGGGAATGCCATATTCAAAGTGGTGTAGTCGATGCACAACCGAAGATTCCCGTCGGCCTTTAGCGCGACGACTGGGTTTGCCAGTTATCATGGATGATGTACCTCCTAGATGAATCCAGCATCAAGCAGCTTCGTGACTTCTTCTCGGATGAAGTTCTGCGCTCAATAGATTGCTTCTAGAGCTTCTATTCTATAGGTCGTACATCTGGGTAGATCTTCAGATGGTCTCGATCACCTCCCTGGGGATCCCATGCATTTGTGATGGCTGCCATGCAAACACGTTGACATTCGCTCGGAGGAAAGTGATGAGCGCGAGTTCCTATTTGTCACCCAGACCTTTCATAATGCGAGTGGTCTGAGCGGCATCAGAACTAATTTGTACGACTTTGATGGGAATGTCGGTGTCGTCGCTTGGCTGCACACAGGGTGCAGAAATTGTACCGCGCTGACGCGAACTCAGAGGTTATTGAGCCGTCTGCTCCTAGATGGATTCAGCTTCTTGCACAGCTCCGGGCGCATGAAGATTCTCCAATGCAGTAACTCCAGTAGTACAGTCCCATCGAATTCGGAGGACACCTGACGGAGTTGGCATCTTTAACACCAGGTAGCCATAGTGGGCCACCACCATGGACCGGTACATTGCCGGTCTTCTGAGGATAGCCTTAAAGGGAAGGTTGATCTGCACCTCATCAAAGACCAGCTTCCCCGACCAATAGTTCTCTGGTGTCTTGAGTGTAATGGGGAGAGAGACAGAACCGAGTGGAGTAATGGCTCTTGGACCCACCCCGAAGAATGGACGCCAGGGCCTAAGGTCTGAAACGAGAATTTGTAGCTTCATGAAGGCAGCGAAGCTGAAAAGGTTGAGTGCAGCTCCACCATCAACCAAGATATGGAAGAGCTGGATGTTATTGATAGTCGGGGAGACCATGAATTGTAGCTGCCCAGCTCCGACCATGTTCTTCGGGCAGTCGGATGCGTTGAAAGTGATGGGAGTGTCCATGCACTTCTGATGAGGTTCTGCCTTGGCGGTGGGAGCTACAATAGCTATCCCCCGACGCAAAGTTTTCACTATGCATCGAGAGGTAATATCCCATGACCCTCCATACATAATGTGGAGAGTCAGCCAACGCTTGTTGTCGGAGTTGGTGTCGGAGTTGCCGACGTTGTTGTAGACCGCCTTTAATTCCATTTTTGGCGTCTTGGAAGCCTAGCTCCTGCTCTAATAGAGCTTCGTCGACTTTCTGTTTGCCTTCCTGCAGGTGGAAATGCGTGTCATCTTGACGCTTATACTGGGAATGTGTTGACCGCTGTTATATACCAATTTCACCCGTCAATATAACTCAATTATGTGAAGGAAATATCATTTCTTACACACATCACCTTTCTATTTAACCTATTCCACTTGTACATGGAGAAATTGGTGCATGCAAGCAGTTTACACAGAATTGAAGTGAAGCAAGGGGATGGATCCAATAGAATATAATCCCAACCAATCAAGCGTCAACACGTGGCACCACATGGATCAAATGGCCCACTAACAGAAGTATCTGAGGCCATCCAAAGGTGTAGAACCCATATCATGGAATGGGACCCACCTATCAGTCACCTGGAGGAAGAACTAGCCGTTTGGAGCCAGGAACAGGTCGGCCGACCCCCCTAGTCGGCCGACTAGGTCCTGGCGCCAAACGTGGTCAAATGCCACGTGTTGGGACCTCCCGTCTTGAAGAGGTCATGGGTGACTAGTTCGCGTGCTTTTGGTGACGGGAAGCGACCCTTCTCCAAGCTATAAATAGGACCCCTTACCCCTCACTTCAACACACACCACTTGAGCATCATTCTATTGAATACACTAGTTCTTTTATTCCTTAGTGGAGTTAGGCTATAGGGAGGAGAGCCTCTGGTCCCGAGTCCAAGTTGGGAAAGGTATGGCTCATGTATCTTTTCATATATTTGTGACTTTATGCATAATAAAGATATTATCTTTAGTCTTCTTTTGTTCATATACTTGGATGAAGCATTTCTTGTTTGATTGTGGATTCCATATATGTGGTAGGAATAGTCCCTATGATCATGCCTTAATGTCATTACAATATCATCATAAACACTCTAAACCCCACCTATAGTCTAAGTAGTTACAATATGACCATGTTAATATGAATAACTTATGCAATGTCTCAACATTGGTTTAACAATGATTTAGTTTATTGCCTTAGGATGGCTTGTGCCGCGGCTCTTAATATATTTACTTAATATGCTAGCATGGTGCTAGGATAGTTACGTAGTGTTGGTTGTCTAGTAGACCCACGGGTTGACGAGGTAGACGGTAGGTGGTGACAACCCTATCTGTCCTTTGTAATCCTCCATGTTCGGCTATGCCAAAGGCTCTTGGCGGGAGTCGTCCTAGTATTGCAAGGGGTAAACTCATGCCTGATGTGTTGAGCAACTTAGCATAAGGATTCACCATTGACATGCTCATTAGTATCTAACCTAGGCTATGTATATGTATATTAGAAGCATTGTAGGATCAACTCCCCAACTCTTAGTCTAACCTCCATTAAGACTCATCGACCCTTTAGAATAGATTGCTTAGGTGTGTGTCACACTACCCATAAACTATCAACTTACCCCTGCCTTGATAATTGATTAGTTTCCCATAGCTTGATCACAAGAGTAGTGTTTACTTTGCACCATTGCCTTCCTTTGGGATAAATACGATACCCTTTCGAATGCTCTTGGGTGAAGTGCTACATGACAGTTTCCGTGCGCTTGCGGACCTCATCTCTTTCGAGAGATGATCTGTGATGTAAGAAACATCAACAAGCATTTTTGGTGCCGTTGTCGGGGATGATTTGTTAATGTTTCTTAGTAGCTGTCAACAAGCATTTCTTGCGCCATTGCTGGGGAAGGCAAAGGAAGTGAATGATAGCTATCACTTGTGATTAAGCTATAGATACTAGTAGTTGTTAGACAGGATTACCCTTGTTTGTTTTCTCCTTTTTGTGGTGAAAACATGGTAGTGTTGGCAAGCCCATTTTATGGGATGGCCAACGAGGACGCTAGTGCTCAACTGCAAGATGATTAATGGCTACCTCAACAAATGTCTGCTAGGCAACACCATTGCCTTTCGCAGAAGAATTTTAGCTTCCAGTAGAAGCCAAAGTCATCCATACCAAAGCTTGGGGGAGGCTCCAAGAGTTCTTCTTGGTTTGCCTCCACCATGGGGTGGATAGTTGGCTCTTTATCAAACACCCATGTCATGGGTTGGCCTCAACAATCTATCACCACATTTATGCTAGAGCTGAAGGAGTCCGATTCTCATTCATCATGGATGAGAATATGGCCTCCGCACAAGGGGTGGATTGACGAATGCTCTAGTTCCCTTAGCTTGGCATGCACACCACTTATCAAGGTGGACATACTAGCTATGGAACTACACCTCCCATTGAAGTATCATGATAGATCAAGTCAATGGAGAAGTGTGTGGAATTATCTAGGCCATGGATATTCACATGATTTGTGAAAATCAATGTCAACATGGGCCACTCAGGGAATCATTTCCCTAAGACCCATAAGGATTCTTCCTTTCAAACACAACTCCAATGGCTATCACAGACAAGGAGGTCAAGGTTTGAATCAATATCACCCTTGGAATCAAGGAGGCTATGAGGATTTCAAGGGATTAAAGTTCAACTAGCCTACTTTGGAGTATCTTGTCCATGTCCAAGCAAGAAATCAAGACAACATCCACATGAAGCCGTTGTAAAAAGACAAGAAACTTAAAGAGCATTCGAGATCCGAAATATCCCACAATCACTTGTTGGGATACCTACACTTCGACCAAGCCCATGCAACCTAGGGCAAGTGACATTGTGGATGAAGTGTTTCTTGTTTGATTGTGGAGTCCACATGTCATCATGCCCAAGGAAGCTTTTTATCCATGATCAAAGTATGGGTTGACCGTAAGGAATATCAAAAAGGTCGAAGAGGCACCCGTAAGGAAGGACAAGTCTCACAATGCCCTTAAAAGAATGTCTTCAATAGGTAAACGCCATCACTACATCAACACGTCTTCATCAAGATGATGGAGAGGCTAGGGCCATCATAATATCAAAGATGTTTTGGCAAGTCAATCAAGAGAAGTTGTCCACATCTTCAACTCCGAGATTAGACAACAAATCATCGAACATAACAGGACGGAGGTAAGTCCCACTCATCGGACTTTAAAAATTCAGTGAGTCCTTGCCAATAGGTTAATTGGTAGTTATCTCATATTCAATTGCCCAATTTCATATTTGAATTTCCCACCAATCTTTTTATTTGCATTTAGCATGATTGAATTTCCACACTTGCATGTTGGAGTGTAAAATTTCAAACCAACATAAACTAAAATTTTGAATTAGGAAATAAATTTATTTGGATATGAACCTTGGGCGTAACCACTTGAATTCATGTTCCTAATTCAAACAAAAAATATATCTCTTAAATATTCATTGCATTTGCATGTTTTTTCAAGTTGGGCAATACAATTTAACAAAGGGTCCAATATGCTTTTGAGCTAACGTAACCCGTTTTCGAGATGTTTTGTTTCTTCTTGATTTTAGTGCAGCTAAGACAAAATTTGCAAAAAGGTTGGAAGGCCCCACCAAGCGCATATCCCTCCATTGATCTCATTTTGAGTTCATGGTGGAGGAATGCTCAAGATGGTGGTCCAATGGAGGAACAAGATGAAGCTCAGTCAACTCCAACCTCAACTTGGCAGGAGACATTGAACATGAAGGCTACACCAAAATCTATGGTCGTGAGTTTCTGACACAATGACCTTCAACCAAGACTGCTCTTCACTTGAAGTACAAGTTTAAAAATTTCCACTATTGGAATTACTTTAGGATTGAATGATTTTTGCTTACATTGTAAGGAAGGTTTACACCTTCTCATCATTCAATTCTTATGCATCCTCACGAGAGTAAGTGTTGACATTACTCTTTTTGATTATTCAAAAAGGAATGTCACCTTACTTGGGAATAAATTTAAGCAAGTGCCTAGAATTTTATAAGCATTGCTAAAATTAACTTAGACATTTTCTGCCTAGGCAATGCTTATGGAATGACTTAATGGTTAAATTGTATGTAGCAACTTAGGAATAGTGATGTCCATAATTTTGATTCGAAACTCATTCATGCATGGATCACTAAATTTCGAATTTCTAGGCAAGAAATCAATAATTTTCAGGAGGATAAAATTGAGAATCTTGTTTGCCATGACCCAAATGATAAATATTTGCTCCTGTAAAAAAAAACTATGATGGTTAGAAATTTTACAAGATAAGGGGATCCATGTAGTGTATTTATATCACTTGCATTGCTAGGAGTAGGAGCCTTAGAAAATGTTCAACTTGATTTATACATAAAGCCCCACTCCTAGCAACGATTCATACATTGTTCATGTATACACTTGAATGGACCGTATGCATGTTATATTTTTATCTTCCCTGTACGTACAAATGAAGATTTGGTTACCTAAACTGAAAATTCATTTGTACAAGTTCAGGAGTTAACCATCCCTCTCTATCATAGAGAGGAAGTTTGCAGGAGTAAAATAACTATGCAGGCATTCAGAGAGCCGATTGTTGGAAACCCTAAGATGATTCCATTTCAATATCTCTTGGCCAAGGATTAAATTAGGATGGATTCTACCTATCAGAAATTAAGCCCGAAGGACAACCATAACTATATGAGGCCGGAGATTTGACATGGAAAACCTATATGAGCGACCAATGGGCTGCTACAAATATGTGAGAGCATTATGCTCTCAACTATTCTAAGCACTCATTCAAGCTCAAGGGAATCGCCACCATCATTGGGTGTAAGTTATTATTTTGTGGCTAAAAGGTATGATGTACCTTAACCAAGGAATTACAAGATCACATCCAATGTATATTGGGTGCAAGTTGTTCCTATGTGGCCAAAAGGTATTTTATACCTTAGCCAAGAAACAACGGATCACACTCAACCCATGTTGAGAGCACGTCATCCCTTTGTGGTTATAGATATGTTGTACCGTAGTCAAGGAATAACGGATCGTACTCAACACATGTTGGGTACATGTCACTCCTTTGTAGCCAAAGGCTATCATTATCTTAGCCAAGGAGTGACGGATCACGCCCAATGCATGAGAGGTACAAGTTATCTCTATATGGCAAGAAGGTATGATACACCTTAGCCAAAGATGATGAAACACACTCAACGTATGTTGAGTGCACGTCATTCCTTTGTAGCCAAAGGTTATCATTACCTTAGCCAAGGAATAACAAGGTACATCCAACCTGTGGAAACTTTAAGGTATGGATGAACAACATCAACAACACTCTCCTCGACCACACTCGTGGAATCCATGTAAGGCAACCCAACATTGACATTGAACCCCTCCAATGTCAAAGCAATGCTGCAACAAGGTTAGACCAACCTCATGGCCTACATCCGTCGTAAGGGTTTCAGCCCCTACTGCGGACCTTGAACAAGAACAAGCTTGGGGGAGGACCCCCACTTGAGGTAACTTGTATCACAACCCTTGCATATTTATTTTCCATCATCCGCCATGCATATAAAAAAACTTAAAAATAAGTAGAGTAGATTTTCTTTCAAAATAAAATAAAAGGTGTGCGGAAAGAATGATTTGGAATTCACATAGATGAAATGATGAATAGTTGCTCTTTTTTAATTTTCCTAAGTCCCTAGTTTACAACTTACTACTCTCCAAAATATTTCTTTAATTGGCTAGAATTACTTTTGCCTTGATTTAGAATTTGTGGATAGCACAAGCTTAATCAAATTCTAAGTTGTTGTGAGATATGATATAGTGATAGAGCTGCTATTCCTAGTTTGAAAGTGAAACTTAGATTTTGTAACACCCTCATTTTCATGCATCATGCCTTGCATACATTCATATACATGTTTAACATTGATCCACATAAAGAGGAACAAGTTTAAAATTGATTAGGAGCATTTAAAATTGATTGGAACAAAACCGCACTTAAAACGCAGGAAAGTGCGGACTAGTCCGATTTTACTGAGGACTAGTCCGATTTCTCTCTGACTAAAAACGGACTTGTCCATTTTTGCTGCGGACTAGTCCGATTTTGGCTCTGGAAACTTTCGGACTTGTCCGATTTTGTGCGGACTAGTTCAATATTCCAAGAATCCTTGAAAAATTGCTAAGTCCCTGGACTTTTCCGGACTAGTCCGATGTTCCAGCGGACTTGTCCGTTTTTCCTCTCTATTCAAATTCGGACTTGTCCGATTTTTGGCCAGACTTGTCCGATTTTTCTCTCTGGACGACTTCGGACTAGTCCGATCCTTTCCGGAATTGTCCGATATTTCGTGACTTCGGGATTGATCTTTTGTTTTACGACTTGTGTCTTGGGTTTCACGTTATGTGGGCCTAGGGACGTCGTGCCTAACTCTTTTAGAGCCCGTGTGGGACTCTTAACCGGCCTCTACTCCTCTCAAACTCGAAATCCATCTAACCCTAGCCTCCACCTCTATATAAACAGCCCCACCCTTTGGATTGATATCTATTTGCCACTTTTCCACCACCCAAACCATAGTTCGTGGAGAGCCACCACCAAGGAGGGAGGAGAAGATCCCAATCAAGGAGAAGAAGAGGAGGAAACGAAAGAGGATCAAGATCTTCACCAAGTTTCGTCCTTCACCACCAATTCATCTCCAAGTTCATCACCAACCCTAGATCATCAAGATCCAAGTGTTACCTCCAAGTTTCTTGGTTCATTGGAGTTCTAAACACCTGGTATACCTTCTATTCTCTTTTCCTTATGTGAATTCAACCCCTAATCTCCAAATTCACGTCGATCTAGAAAACCCTAATCCGCTGATCTCGCAGAGTGCGGACTTGTCCGGCCCATAGCGGACTAGTCCGATCTTTCTGGTTAAATTGTGTTGAATTAATTCTAAAATTTGATCTAATCGACCCCAAACCTGTATAAACTTGTTAAAATCTATTAGAACTAGTTAGTGATCATTAAAAGCAATCTAGTAACAAGTTCTACCTTGCATTTGCATCAATCATGCATGTCATGTCATATTGAGTAATATTTGTGCACTCTTTGATTGTGTTTCTTGTCTTGTATGTTTATTGTGTGGATTAGACAGATTTGCGCTAGAGAGTGCCGTGGAGGATCTACAGCACCAAAAGTTTGAAGGCTTTGACCCTAATCAACAGCAAGAGCAAGGCAAGTGTCCTTGAAGCATATTGATCCTGTTTTTAAAATAAATGTTTTGTTTACAAAATTGCATGCTTGTGTCAATTTGATGGGAAACCTATGGTAGGAAGTTTACTAGAATTGTTGACCACCCTTGTCACCTGGAATTTATGGTAGAGAGAGTCGAGAAGGGTTTTTACCTTTTTGCTTCGCTTAATCAACTGGGATGGGAAAACAACTATACCACTCAATTTAATTATGTATGGAAGAGATTATGGTTAACATGAACTGGTTAAATATGGTATGGTAATGGGTGATCTAAGCAAGCCTGGTATGTGGATGGGTTGGATGTTATGGTGGTTTGCTTGCTTTAGATCTAAGGACCGGTTCATGCGAGAATAAGCCAGGACTACAGTGCCACCACGAGGCCAAGTATGGGTGCAGCGTAGCTGATTAATTAGGGCTTTACTGGTGCTGTTTGGACCATTGTGGATGCTCGGGGAAGGGGTAGTCGGATTGGGTTTGTTGATGATTGGTGGGACTACCCTGGGATCCGAATGGCTCAAGAGGGGGCCCTTGGTTGAAGATGTGCTCTGCGGGAGACATCGCCACCGGTGAAACCTCAGTGGGGTCTAAATAGGCTAGTAATCCCTTTGTAAAGGCTATTTTGTGATCTCTTGGCCACACACCGATGGAAGTGTGAGACGGCATAATAGAGGTTTTAGTCATCGAAAGGTGATGAAATCACGAACACGTGGGTAAAGAGGTTCAAACTCTGCAGAGTGTTAACTAAAACTATCATGATAGTTGTGCTCCCGGTTATGAGCACCTGGCCAACTTCCATGATTAGAGGGAATTTGGTATTGGAATGGTTATGGTTTGGTAATGGTTATGGTATGATTATGGTTATGGCTATGGTTATGGTTATGGATGAAATTATGGTTTATGACATTGATTATGGTTATTGGTAATGGTGATTTATGGACTGGTATTATTATGGTTACATGATTTATGATGGGTTTACTTCACATAATATGATATATTACTTTTCAATTGTTTTACTGTACTTTTCAGCACTTTGCCATTATTATTGTCGTCATTTGAATCAGCCACATGTCATACTTTCCACACTTGCTGAGTACGACATGTACTCACTCTTGCAATCCCCCACCCCAACAGTTGCAGGTCAGGATTGGGAGTTTAATGGTGATAATGCGGAGTTCTAGGCCGTGTCTACCGTCAGCTTTGCCTGTGGTGTTGATTGGAGCTGCGCATACATACCATGTTGCTTATGCTGCCTAGCTGTTTAGTTTGCTTAATTATTCTATTTCCGCTGCATTAGTTAAACTTGTCATTAGTATTCATTAGAGCTTGTATTCGAGGATAACCTGGTTTGTGTAATAAAATTTGGTTAATTAATCTTGTCTTGTGGTAATTTTCTGTATACTCTTTTGTGATTGCACTCGTGTATGTGTGATGAACATCCTGGGCACACATATGCGTTAGCTTGGTTCAGTTTTCGGAACCGGGCATCACAGATTGGTATCAGAGCCACAAGTTGACCGTAGGACGCAGCCTAGATAGAATGGACACTTTAGAGCACATAGGAGCACTCAGGAATCGATGCGTTTTTGCATGGAGTGTTGTTTGCTATATATATTGTTTTCTCGTGTGCTTAATAGAGGATTTTGGGATGCCTTAGCATTGCCATGTCCACCTAGGCTAGTGTAGCTAGCTGTTTATTTCATATCCCTTGATGCATATAGTTGGGGACGTTTCTAATTCTTATCTATTGCTTTTCTTCAGATGGTGAGGACTCGCAACCAGAGGGATGGCAATGGTGAGGAGGAGAACAATGGAGTGCCTCAGAACAACATCGGACAAGGATCTACTCAGGGAGCTATCAACATTGGGCAGCTATTGGCTATGCAAAACCAGCTCATGCAGACCATGATACAAATAATGGGACAGCTGCAGGCTAGCAATATCAACAATCAGCCCAACATGCCTCCACCGCCACCCCCTCCTCCTCATAACCGATTGGGAGAGTTTATGAGGACTAGGCCGCCAACTTTTGCTCAAGCTGCTGACCCTATGGATGCGGACGATTGGCTCAAGTCCGTGGAGAAGAAGCTGGCTATTGTCCAATGCAGTGACCGGGAGAAGGTCTTGTTTGCTTCTCATCAACTAGTTGGAGCAGCTGCGGATTGGTGGGATTCTTATTGCAATGCTCATGGGAACCAAGAGAGAATTACTTGGGCCGAATTCAAGGAAAATTTTCGTTCTCATTATGTGCCCGAGGGTGTTATGATATTGAAGAGGCAAGAATTTGAGAATTTAAGGTAAGGAAGATCAAGTGTGAGTGAATATCTCAATAAATTCACTCAACTCTCAAGGTACGCGCCTGAGGATGTTAGTCGGGACAACCGGAAGCAATACTTGTTCATGAGGGGCTTGAACAATGAGATCCAAGTACAATTGCTCAATTGTGACTATGCAAATTTCCAGAAGCTTGTGGACAAAGCAATTGTGGTTGAGAACAAGATCCGTGAGATGGAGCAAGAAATCAAGAGGAAGGCACCATATCAAGGACAACAACAAGGAAGTAATGTGCGCCCTCGCTTTGCGCCGCCCAATGCGCCTCATTACAGCTCCTCTATTCCTGCTCAGCGCCCTGGTTATGCACCACGCCCAACTCAGTTTGTGCAGCAGCGCCCTGTTATGCAAGCACCTAGGCCTCCAATGCCTTATGCACCTCGTGCTGATTTTCCTGGAGCCAATGCTCAAAACCAAGCTCGTCCCAACAATTCTGGTGGGGTTAAGAAGTGTTATACTTGTGGAGAAGCTGGACACTTTGCGCATCAATGTCCTAAGTCGGGCCTTGGTCAAGGAAGCAATGCATCGAGGCAAAACCCAAGACCCAATGGAGGACAGCCACAAGGAAGCTGTGGACAGCAGAATTTTGCTCGTGGCAACGTGAACCATGTCTTTACGGAGGATGCTCAACAAGCGGATGACGTGGTCATTGGTATGTTTCTCGCCAACTCCAATCCCGCGACCATGTTATTTGATTCTGGAGCATCGCATTCATTCATTGCATCGAAGTATGTTGCCAAGTATAGTTTGCCTATCTCTCATATGAAGTTTACTCTATTGGTTAAGTCTCCTGGAGGAGATATGAGGACAAATATAGTATGTCCAAAAGTAGGCCTTAGAATAAGGGGGGTAGACTTCTCCGCCAACCTCATTGTTTTGGATTCTCAAGGGTTGGACATTATACTTGGTATGGACTAGTTGAGGAAGCACAATGGAATTATCGAGTGTGCCACGAAGATGGTGAAGTTGACCAATGAGGAAGGGATCACCGTAGAATTTGAAGCATGTCAAACCGCACCGAAGCAATTGGAGCTGAATCATATGGACGGTGCTGCAATTGAGGAGATTCCGGTGGTGTGTGAATTTTTGGATGTTTTTCCAGACGAATTGTCAGGTATGCCACCTGATCGAGACATTGAGTTTGTTATTGATTTAATACCTGGAACTGCACCTATAGCTAAGAGGCCTTATAGGATGCCTCCTATGGAATTAGCGGAGCTCAAGAAGCAGATTCAAGAGCAATTAGAGAAAGGTTTTATTCGCCCTAGCTCTTCACCTTGGGGAGCGCCCGTTCTATTTGTGGACAAGAAGGACGGATCCAAAAGGATGTGCGTGGATTACCGAGCTCTCAACGAGGTAACAATCAAGAACAAGTACACCTTGCCTCGTATAGAGGATTTGTTTGATCAGATGAAAGGCGCCTGTGTGTTTTCCAAGATTGATTTGAGGTCGGGATACTTTCAAATGAACATTAGACCATCGGACATACCCAAGACAGCTTTTAGAACACGGTATGGATCTTATGAGTACACCGTGATGTCATTTGGATTGACAAATGCGCCTGCCTACTTTATGTACCTCATGAATAAGGTCTTCATGGAGTACTTAGATAAGTTCATTGTGGTGTTTATTGATGATATTATGATCTACTCGAAGGATGAGAAGGAACATGAGGAACACTTGAGGCTTACGTTGCAGAAATTGAGGGAGCATCATTTGTATGCCAAGTTCAACAAGTGTCAGTTTTGGTTGAAAGAGGTGCCATTTTTGGGTCATATCATCTGAGGAGGACGAGTATCGGTTGACCCTGGTAAAGTGAGGGACGTGTTGAAGTGGGAACCGCTGCAAAATGTCAAGGAAATAAGGAGTTTTCTTGGGATGGCTGGATATTACCGTAGATTCATCAAAGATTTTTCCAAGATAGCCAAGCCTATGACGGAGTTGCTAATGAAGGGAAAGGCATTCCAATGGACTCAAGCTTGTCAAGAGAGTTTTGAGAAGTTGAAGAAGCGGCTGACAACAGCCCCAGTTTTGGTATTGCCGGATGTAAGCAAGAGTTTTGACATTTATTGCGATGCATCAAGACAAGGGCTTGGATGTGTATTGATGCAAGAAGGTCAAGTGGTCGCCTATGCATCAAGACAATTGAAGAAACATGAGCAGAATTACCCCACGCACGATTTGGAACTCGCGGCCGTGGTACATGCATTGAAGATTTGGAGACACTATATTCTTGGACATAGGTGTGAAATTTATACGGATCATAAGAGTTTGAAGTATATCTTCACACAAACGGATCTGAACTTGAGGCAACGAAGATGGTTGGAGCTCATCAAAGATTATGATTTGGGGATCAACTATCATCCGGGGAAGGCCAATGTAGTGGCCGATGCTTTGAGTAGAAAGGGAGTAAGTCACCAACTCACAGTTCGAGAGTTACCATCCGAGCTATGCAAGGAGTTTGAACGGTTGAACCTTGGGTTTGTAAACGAGATGGAGATGATGGAGTTAAATGCAACCTTGGAGCAAGAAATTCGAGAGGCACAAACCACAGATGAGGAGATCAAGGAAATCAAGGAAAGAACCGAAGAAGGGAGAGAATTCAGATTTGACAAGGATGAACATGGTACCTTATGGCTTGGAAAGAGGATCGTTGTGCCTAATGTAAAGCATATTCGGGAGACAATATTAAAGGAGGCACATGACTCGCTTTACTCGATTCATCCCGGTTGTACGAAGATGTACAAAGACTTGAAGACTTGCTATTGGTGGGATAGCATGAAAAAGGACATAGCTGAATACGTAGCATTGTGTGATGTGTGCCAACGAGTCAAAGCGGAACATCAAAGGCCAGCCGGATTATTGCAACCGTTGAAGATTCCGGAATGGAAGTGGGAAGAAATTGGAATGGACTTCATAGTTGGGTTACCACGTACTCAGTCCGGGTATGACTCAATTTGGGTAATTGTGGATCGCTTAACCAAGTCGGCTCATTTTGTCCCTGTGAAGACCAAGTATACAACTGCACGATTGGCCGAAATATACATGGAGCATATTGTGTGTCGACATGGAGTCCCTAAGAAGATAGTCTCGGATAGAGGTTCTCAATTTACCTCCAGATTTTGGCAAAAATTGCATGAAGCCTTGGGAACGAGATTGAATTTTAGTTCAGCATATCATCCTCAAACGGATGGGCAATGTAAAAGTCCATTTTTCGGAAGAACAAAAACGCAAAAATGCGAACTTAAAAATTTTGAAAATAGACTTGGAAATCCA
Organism: Tuctoria greenei; assembly: GCA_036927565.1. Lineage (NCBI taxonomy): Eukaryota > Viridiplantae > Streptophyta > Magnoliopsida > Poales > Poaceae > Tuctoria > Tuctoria greenei. The sequence continues at coordinate 112,391,344 of JAYESD010000003.1, forward strand.
AACTCACATGAGCCATATGAGTTAAACTATGTTCACTAAAAATAGGGACTTGTTAAAACTTTACATATAGAACATGGTTGCTGATGTGGAATGGAACTTAAGGTGAAGAATCCTTAATTTCCAAGTATTCACATTTTCAATGAAAAATTAAAGGAGAAAAGAAAACAAAATAGAGAGAAAGAAAAAGGAATTATTCCAACCCTAAAATGGGACATCCAAAAATATTCAAATCTCAGGCCGTAAATTTTTCCATGACCTACTAATATTCCAATTAGACTCTCGGTAGAGTTTCAAAATTTTTGAAGCCCATTTCCCATTTACTGGACACGTACTGAGAGTTTAATCAACGTCGACTTCAAATTTAAACTTCGTGCTCAACCTTGTCCAAATCAACTCCAAATTTTTCCTGAGGTCCCTTATGGTTCAAAAAAGTTAATTTCAAAGTTTTGGGATTTTTGAACCTAATCTACTATTTATTTCCTTGAGTCAAGTATCACCACTTGAATTCAAATTCAAATCTGAGTTCAAATTCAACTTGCTCAGTTTTGAAATCTGATTGCACCATAAAATTCTCCACATTTTATTTAGTCACGGGGCCAAATTTGACTATTTTTGAAGCATGTTTGCTAGCCTATTGGAATTTTGGAAAGAAGAGGGAAGTGGGTCCCACAGGTAGCCGCCACCTGGCAGGTCGGCACCGGTTTCCTCTCTCCTCCCCTGCCTCCACGCGACCGCATGCAGCGCCACCGCGATGGACGACGTCGGTCCTTATCCCATCTCCCGACTCGGTCCTATCCACGGCATCGGTCCCTCTCCTCTCTTCCCCATCGCGAGCGTGCGCGCTGCTCGCCTCCACGGCGCCTCCCCGCCAGCCTCCGGGTCATCCCCGCGCCGCGCGCCTCGCACCCGCGCCTGCCGCTCGTCCGCCTCACACGCCGCCAGCCACCTCGGCCCGCTAGCGCCCAGCCACGGCGACGACCGCCTGCTCCTTCCGTCGGCCGCGCCCCACGCCGGCGCCTCCTCGTCTCCTCCCTGGCGCCGCTTCGCCGCCGGGCCGAGTCCCCTCTGACCGGCGCCAGCCGCAGCGAGCACGCACGCCGCCGTACCTGCGCCGCACGCCCGCGCGACGCCAACCTGCGCACCTCTCGCGTCTCTGCTCCTCCCTTCCTCCAGTGCTGCAGCGCCACGCCATGCCAGTCGCGCGCGCCACAGATGCACGTCGTCCCTCACCATGCCGCGCTGCACCATCAACGGCGACGGATGTCCTCCACTGCTCGTGTCTCCCCAGCGCCAACGCACGCCGCCCTGCTCCCTGTCCGTCCGCGACCGCGCCCGCGACGGCCGTCCACCCTCGACGCTGTCCAACACCTCAACCGGTGGTCGACACCCGGCATCGTCGCCCGTTCCGCGCCATGGCTGCACCCAACCAGCGAAGCGAGTGACCTGTGAGATGTATGAGATGCAAGAACACGTCGACGACACAACAACAACGACAATTGGTTCAAGGTTAGCTCAGAATTGTGCGAAGATTAGTTGGGACAGAGCTGCAGCCTAGGTATTCGATGAAATGTTCACAAGGAAAGAACCAACTTCGTTGATGTTCAGAGCTGGTCTTGATGCAGGGGTATGGTGATGTGACAACTCGACAAAGCCCAAGTGCCAAGATACCCTTTGAATGGTGATGAAGCGACGGAAATCAAGTACACACCCAAGATGTTCGGCGAAATGCCTACAAGGTGAGCCTTGCCCTGGAATACCTTGCTTGACATCATCGATGTCCGTTCATCGTGACCCCTAATGGTACTCATGTCTCGTCAAGTCATACGTCCAGTTTTCGCATTGATATCATTTCTATAGAAGTCCCTAAGTCGACCTCCTTTGTCGTTTGTATCACGTCGGCCTGTCCGTGCGTGCTCGTGATGCTCCACCATGAGTCGCGTCGACGTCGTTGACCATATGAAGTCTTCGTGATGCTCCGAGCCGTTATCGTGTCCTGGCATCGAGTTGAAGGATGCTTGTGATGTGTGTGGTGCTGGAACCCAAGCACGACTAGTCGTACAATGGTCGTTTAGCCAAATTAGGGTTTAGTCGAGGCAAGACTCGTCAAGTCCTAGGTGTAGCTAGGGTGCTCGATGAAATGCCTTCTAGGTCAAACCAAGTGGGTCGGTGATCACCGATGACCTGTGGTAGAGGAATGCGAAAACGTCGCGACCAACAAGGAGAACTAGACCAGGGGTAACCTTGGATAAGAGTTCCTTGGTTGTGTTGAGGATGTTCCCTAACCGATCACAGGATTCGTTAACTTGGTGTACCACTTCATCGACAACAGGTTCGTCGAGTCCCTTATCAACAACTGAGTCGACATCACTAGCCTTAAGACTCACAAGGTGGTGTTCGGGATTCTGCTCACCCTATTGACGAGTTCGGGTCGATGTGGACGTGGCTAATCCGATCTTCCCGTGATGGCAAAGCATGACCGTCACGACAAGGTCTCGCATCGTGTTCGAGTTCCAGGAGTTCACCGAGCTCATCTGGACAATCTTGCAAACGACACTACAATAGTGTCGTGTAAGCACTTGAACGATGCCCAAGAAGCTAGCCGTAGAAACTACTTTACCTAAAAGTCATTTGAACGTCGTCTTGGTACTCATACTAGGTTAACGGTGCTTGTAATGACTTCTTAAGTCCAAGCCATGTTGATCTCAATTCAATCCCAAGTGTCGTTAGGTTCCATCATGGTTCATCCTAAGTTAGGACCCTACGACAGCACTGCTCACTTAACTAGGTTTACTCCTGTATGAGTTAAGTCAAATTTATTGGTCGATTGCTAAATCGCAACCTTCGTCTTGTACACCACTCATACTCAAGCTTTCGATGCCACCTTGACTCTTAGGTCATCCTTACCCTACCAGTCCAACACTTTCACACCATTCAGCTGTATCGTCCTTGAGTGGCATAGCGTCAAGTGTTGAGTGCCAAGTTGCAATGTGTGCTTACATTGCACCTTTCAATTCACATCTCGATACTACTATGACCACTTGACTTCATCCTTTGTTCATTCACACAACAAAGGCATATATGTCCTTCCTAGTCGAACTCCTCATTCTTAGAGTTTACACAACCCCGTGGAGTCTTTTCTTAAATTACTTAATTACTTAATTACTTTTATGCATATCATGTCGATAGGAAACGTGATGGTAGGTGATCGACGAGGAGCTTCGCTTGGAGGAGAAGGCCAAGGTGTTTCCACTGAGGTTCCATGGCAGGTTCTCTGGAGGAAGATCAAGCCCTAACAATTGACATTTGTTCAGTCGCAAACTAAGGCAAGCCCCGGTTTGCATTTAAGTCGTTTATAAACTTTTGCTTTATCACTATGATGAGTAGTATATGAATTGTGCATTACGTTTAGGGTGAATGATACTCCACATGCATGACCAAAAATCCCAGGGTTTATTTGGCACGAGTTACAGTTTGACCTGTAGTAACTGCTTTGCTAATGCATAGGAAATCCGGTAGAAGTCGAGTAGTTGGAATCTACTCGCGAGAGATGTATCTCACAGGATTGGTTGAATAGAAAATGGCTTAATATAATGAAATTGAGACCGGGCAGGGAATGGATAGGAAGCGGCGAGAATTGAGTCTCGGTCGCATAGCCCTGCCTGTGTCGATTAAGGCCCGTCCGTATGCAGCCCCTTCGGACAAGCTTGAATTGTACCGGCAATATAATGGACATATGGAATCCAATAAACTGATGTAACTTGATAACTGGGATGTTGAGACCCATTAACTCACCATCGATAGGGGTGGGTTGAGGACAGTAAGGTGTAAATCGGTCGGCAGACACATGAGGTGTTCCGTGCGGAGACCTTCTGTTTGCGGAGGTGAGACGGGCTCAACATTCGAGTTTCTTGTGAAAGGTGGCCATATACGCCTAGTACTGAAGTGTTATGTAGGTACAGGTGTGCTCGCTGACACTTCCGAACGACGTATGTGTCGTGTTGTCCGGGTGTGTCTTGATTGCAATCACTGTCCCTCGCAGTAATAGAGTACCACTTGTTCACTGAGCGGTGACGTAGTAAATACTAAAGATGTCAGAAAAATCATATTGTATTGAATTATAATTACTTTGCAACCTTGTATGATTTAGAGATAGTATAATTAAAAGTTTACAGTTTCCCCATACTTTAGATGTAATAGCATTATGTGCTTTGGGCATGTCATATCATCGGTAAAGCGTTTCTTGTTTGATTGTGGAGCCCATGATGTGTCGTGCTCAGAGAATGTCATTTGCTACTTAAAACTTGATTATAAGGATCCACTTGTAGGCGAGTCATTTATGCTATTCCTTACCTATGTTTAGTGTCCCCTTGCATCTGTCTAGTGAGACGGTTAAGTCTTGCTGAGCCTTATGCTCACGTTTGCGCTTTAACGATTTTTGCAGATATTAGTTTTATTTCTTCTGTTCAGGTTGTACATGAGACTCGAGGTGTCGAGATAAATCTCATGTGAGCCACGCCGCTGCTGTTTGTTCTTCGTGTTGCTAGTGAGAATCGTCCTAGGGCATGGACGTCTTCCCTCCTGCTTAGTTAGGTGAGATTATGAGTATGTATTTTCCGCTGCGTGTGTACTCCTATTGTACACTCTTTTGTAAACTCTTCTTATTATGAAATGAAAACTTTATATGTTTTGGTATCCTTTTTGTGTGTGCTGTTAGGTGCCGCATCGCACGGTACCACCCAATGAGATCCTCGGATGTGTGGACTCCGGTCCCCACAGGCAAACCGAGAGGACCAATCAGATTTTAGAGGACATGCTAAGAGCTTGTGCTTTAAAGCATGGGAAAAGTTGGGACAAAAGCTTGCCATACACGGAAATTTCATACAATAATAGTTACCAAGCAAGTTTGAAGATGTCACCATATGAAGCGCTTTATGGGAAGAAGTGTAGGACACCTTTATTCTGGAATGAGGCAGGAGAAACCCAAGTATTTGGTCCAGATGTGTTGCAAGAAGCCGAAAAGCAAGTCCAAATAATTCGTGAAAACTTGAGGGCTGCCCAATCAAGGCAAAAAGGCTATGCGGACAATAGGAGAAGGAAACTAGCCTTTGAAGTGGGAGATTTTTTACCTCAAGGTGTCACCAATGAGGGATCATAAGAGGTTTAACATAAGAGGAAAGCTAGCACCTCGTTATATTGGACCATTCAAGATTTTGGACAAAAGGGGAGAAGTAGCGTATAAGTTGGAGATGCCAGCTCATCTTTCAGACGTGCATGATGTCTTTCATGTTTCCCAGCTCAAGAAGTGCTTGAGGGTACCGGAAGAACAAGTGCCAATGGAAGAATTGGAACTAGAGGAAGATTTGGCTTATGCTGAACAACCGGTCAAAATCTTGGAAACTAAGGAGAGGGTCACAAGGAACAAGGTTAATAGATGGTGTAAGGTTCAATGGAAGCACCACACAGAAAAAGAAGCAACTTGGGAGCTAGAGGATGATATCAAGAAGGAATTTCCCTATCTCTTCTCTTCCGCGTCGAATCTCGAGGGCGAGATTCATTTTAAGGGCGGTAGGTTTGTAACACCCTCATTTTCATGCATCATGCCTTGCATACATTCATATACATGTTTACCATTGATCCACATAAAGAGGAACAAGTTTAAAATTGATTCGGAGCATTTAAAATTGATTTGGAACAAAACCGCACTTAAAATGTAGGAAAGTGTGGACTAGTCCGATTTTACTGAGGACTAGTCCGATTTCTCTCTGACTAAAAACGGACTTGTCCGTTTTTGCTGCGGACTAGTCCGATTTTGGCTCTGGAAACTTTCGGACTTGTCCGATTTTGTGCGGACTAGTCCGATATTCCAAGAATCCTTGAAAAATTGCTAAGTCCCTGGACTTTTCCGGACTAGTCCGGTGTTCCAGCGGACTTGTCCGTTTTTCCTCTCTATTCAAATTCGGACTTGTCCGATTTTTGTCCAGACTTGTCCGATTTTTCTCTCTGGACGACTTCGGACTAGTCCGATCCTTTCCGGACTTGTCCGATATTTCGTGGCTTCGGGATTGATCTTTTGTTTTACGACTTGTATCTTGGGTTTCACGTTATGTGGGCCTAGGGATGTCGTGCCTAACTCTTTTAGAGCCCGTGTGGGACTCTAAACCGGCCTCTAGTCCTCTCAAACTCGAAATCCATCTAACCCTAGCCTCCACCTCTGTATAAACAGCCCCACCCTTTGGATTGATATCTATTTGCCACTTTTCCACCACCCAAACGCTAGTTCGTGGAGAGCCACCACCAAGGAGGGAGGAGAAGATCCCAAGCAAGGAGAAGAAGAGGAGGAAACGAAAGAGGATCAAGATCTCCACCAAGTTTCGTCCTTCATCACCAATTCATCTCCAAGTTCATCACCAACCCTAGATCATCAAGATCCAAGTGTTACCTCCAAGTTTCTTGGTTCATTGGAGTTCTAAACACCTGGTATACCTTCTATTCTCTTTTCCTTATGTGAATTCAACCCCTAATCTCCAAATTCACGTCGATCTAGAAAACCCTAATCCGCTGATCTTGTAGAGTGCGGACTTGTCCGGCCCATAGCGGACTAGTCCGATCTTTCTGGTTAAATTCTGTTGAATTAATTCTAAAATTTGATCTAATTGACCCCAAGCCTGTATAAACTTGTTAAAATCTATTAGAACTAGTTAGTGATCATTAAAAGCAATCTAGTAACAAGTTCTACCTTGCATTTGCATCAATCATGCATGTCATGTCATATTGAGTAATATTTGTGCACTCTTTGATTGTGTTTCTTGTCTTGTATGTTTATTGTGTGGATTAGACGGATTTGCGCTAGAGAGTGCCGTGGAGGATCTACAGCACCAAAAGTTTGAAGGCTTTGACCCTAATCAACAGCAAGAGCAAGGCAAGTGTCCTTGAAGCATATTGATCCTGTTTTTAAAATAAATGTTTTGTTTACAAAATTGCATGCTTGTGTCAATTTGATGGGAAACCTATGGTAGGAAGTTTACTACAATTGTTGACCACCCTTGTCACCTGGAATTTATGGTAGAGAGAGTCGAGAAGGGTTTTTACCTTTTTGCTTCGCTTAATCAACTGGGATGGGAAAACAACTATACCACTCAATTTAATTATGTATGGAAGAGATTATGGTTAACATGAACTGGTTAAATATGGTATGGTAATGGGTGATCTAAGCAAGCTTGGTATGTGGATGGGTTGAATGTTATGGTGGTTTGCTTGCTTTAGATCTAAGGACCGGTTCATGCGAGAATAAGCCAGGACTACAGTGCCACCACGAGGCCAAGTATGGGTGCAGCGTAGCTGATTAATTAGGGCTTTACTGGTGCTGTTTGGACCATTGTGGATGCTCGGGGAAGGGGTAGTCGGATTGGGTTTGTTGATGATTGGTGGGACTACCCTGGGATCCGAATGGCTCAAGAGGGGGCCCTTGGTTGAAGATGTGCTCTGCGGGAGACATCTCCACCGGTGAAACCTCAGTGGGGTCTAAATAGTCTAGTAATCCCTTTGTAAAGGCTATTTTGTGATCTCTTGGCCACACACCGATGGAAGTGTGAGACGGCATAATAGAGGTTTTAGTCATCGAAAGGTGATGAAATCACGAACACGTGGGTAAAGAGGTACACACTCTGCAGAGTGTTAACTAAAACTATCATGATAGCCGTGCTCCCGGTTATGAGCACCTGGCCAACTTCCATGATTAGAGGGAATTTGGTATTGGAATGGTTATGGTTTGGTAATGGTTATGGTATGATTATGGTTATGGCTATGGTTATGGTTATGGATGGAATTATGGTTTATGACATTGATTATGGTTATTGGTAATGGTGATTTATGGACTGGTATTATTATGGTTACATGGTTTATGATGGGTTTACTTCACATAATATGATATATTACTTTCCAAATGTTTTACTATACTTTTCAGCACTTTTCCATTATTATTGTCGTCATTTGAATCAGCCACATGTCATACTTTCCACACTTGCTGAGTACGACATGTACTCACTCTTGCAATCCCCCACCCCAACAGTTGCAGGTCAGGATTGGGAGTTTAATGGTGATAATGCGGAGTTCTAGGCCGTGTCTACCGTCAGCTTTGCCTGTGGCGTTGATTGGAGCTGCGCATACATACCCTGTTGCTTATGCTGCCTAGCTGTTTAGTTTGCTTAATTATTCTATTTCCGCTGCATTAGTTAAACTTGTCATTAGTATTCATTAGAGCTTGTATTCGAGGATAACCTGGTTTGTGTAATAAAATTTGGTTAATTAATCTTGTCTTGTGGTAATTTTCTGTATACTCTTTTGTGATTGCACTCGTGTATGTGTGATGAACATCCTGGGCACACATATGCGTTAGCTTGGTTCAGCTTTCGGAACCGGGCGTTACAGATTGGTATCAGAGCCACAAGTTGACCGTAGGACGCAACCTAGATAGAATGGACACTTTAGAGCACATAGGAGCACTCAGGAATCGATGTGTATTTGCATGGAGTGTTGTTTGCTATATATATTGTTTTCTCGTGTGCTTAATAGAGGATTTTGGGATGCCTTAGCATTGCCATGTCCACCTAGGCTAGTGTAGCTAGCTGTTTTATTTCATATCCCTTGATGCATATAGCTGGGGACGTTTCTAATTCTTATCTATTGCTTTTCTTCAGATGGTGAGGACTCGCAACCAGAGGGATGGCAATGGAGAGGAGGAGAACAATGGAGTGCCTCAGAAAAACATCGGACAAGGATCTACTCAGGAAGCTATCAACATTGGGCAGCTATTGGCTATGCAAAACCAGCTCATGCAGACCATGATACAAATAATGGGACAGCTGCAGGCTAGCAATATCAACAATCAGCCCAACATGCCTCCACCGCCACCCCCGCCTCCTCATAACCGATTGGGAGAGTTTATGAGGACTAGGCCGCCAACTTTTGCTCAAGCTGCTGACCCTATGGATGCGGACGATTGGCTCAAGTCCGTGGAGAAGAAGCTGGCTATTGTCCAATGCAGTGACCGGGGGAAGGTCTTGTTTGCTTCTCATCAACTAGTTGGAGCAGCTGCGGATTGGTGGGATTCTTATTGCAATGCTCATGAGAACCAAGAGAGAATTACTTGTGCCGAATTCAAGGAAAATTTTCGTTCTCATTATGTGCCCGAGGGTGTTATGATATTGAAGAGGCAAGAATTTGAGAATTTAAGGCAAGGAAGATCAAGTGTGAGTGAATATCTCAATAAATTCACTCAACTCTCAAGGTACACGCCTGAGGATGCTAGTCGGGACAGCCGGAAGCAATACTTGTTCATGAGGGGCTTGAACAATGAGATCCAAGTACAATTGCTCAATTGTGACTATGCAAATTTCCAGAAGCTTGTGGACAAAGCAATTGTGGTTGAGAACAAGATCCGTGAGATGGAGCAAGAAATCAAGAGGAAGGCACCATATCAAGGACAACAACAAGGAAGTAATGTGCGCCCTCGCTTTGCGCCGCCCAATGCGCCTCATTACAGCTCCTCTATTCCTGCTCAGCGCCCTGGTTATGCACCACGCCCAACTCAGTTTGTGCAGCAGCGCCCTGTTATGCAAGCACCTAGGCCTCCAATGCCTTATGCACCTCGTGCTGATTTTCCTGGAGCCAATGCTCAAAACCAAGCTCGTCCCAACAATTCTGGTGGGGTTAAGAAGTGTTATACTTGTGGAGAAGCTGGACACTTTGCGCATCAATGTCCTAAGTCGGGCCTTGGTCAAGGAAGCAATGCATCGAGGCAAAACCCAAGACCCAATGGAGGACAGCCACAAGGAAGCCGTGGACAGCAGAATTTTGCTCGTGGCAACGTGAACCATGTCTTTACGAAGGATGCTCAACAAGCGGATGACGTGGTCATTGGTATGTTTCTCGCCAACTCCAACCCCGCGACCATGTTATTTGATTATGTAGCATCGCATTCATTCATTGCATCGAAGTATGTTGCCAAGTATAGTTTGCCTATCTCTCATATGAAGTTTACTCTATTGGTTAAGTCTCCTGGAGGAGATATGAGGACAAATATAGTATGTCCAAAAGTAGGCCTTAGAATAAGGGGGGTAGACTTCTCCGCCAACCTCATTGTTTTGGATTCTCAAGGGTTGGACATTATACTTGGTATGGACTGGTTGAGGAAGCACAATGGAATTATCAAGTGTGCCACGAAGACGGTGAAGTTGACCAATGAGGAAGGGATCACCGTAGAATTTGAAGCATGTCAAACCGCACCGAAGCAATTGGAGCTGAATCATATGGACGGTGCTGCAATTGAGGAGATTCCGGTGGTGTGTGAATTTTTGGATGTTTTTCCAGATGAATTGCCAGGTATGCCACCTGATCGAGACATTGAGTTTGTTATTGATTTAATACCTGGAACTGCACCTATAGCTAAGAGGCCGTATAGGATGCCTCCTATGGAATTAGCGGAGCTCAAGAAGCAGATTCAAGAGCAATTAGAGAAAGGTTTTATTCGCCCTAGCTCTTCACCTTGGGGAGCGCCCGTTCTATTTGTGGACAAGAAGGACGGATCCAAAAGGATGTGCGTGGATTACCGAGCTCTCAACGAGGTAACAATCAAGAACAAGTACACCTTGCCTCGTATAGAGGATTTGTTTGATCAGATGAAAGGCGCCTGTGTGTTTTCCAAGATTGATTTGAGGTCAGGATACTTTCAAATGAAGATTAGACCATCGGACATACCCAAGACAGCTTTTAGAACACGGTATGGATCTTATGAGTACACCGTGATGTCATTTGGATTGACAAATGCGCCTGCCTACTTTATGTACCTCATGAATAAGGTCTTCATGGAGTACTTAGATAAGTTCGTTGTGGTGTTTATTGATGATATTATGATCTACTCGAAGGATGAGAAGGAACATGAGGAACACTTGAGGCTTATGTTGCAGAAATTGAGGGAGCATCATTTGTATGTCAAGTTCAACAAGTGTCAGTTTTGGTTGAAAGAGGTGCCATTTTTGGGTCATATCATCTCAGGAGGAGGAGTATCGGTTGACCCTGGTAAAGTGAGGGACGTGTTGAAGTGTGAACCGCTGCAAAATGTCAAGGAAATAAGGAGTTTTCTTGGGATGGCTGGATATTACCGTAGATTCATCAAAGATTTTTCCAAGATAGCCAAGCCTATGACGGAGTTGCTAATGAAGGGAAAGGCATTCCAATGGACTCAAGCTTGTCAAGAGAGTTTTGAGAAGTTGAAGAAGCGGCTGACAACAGCCCCAGTTTTGGTATTGCCGGATGTAAGCAAGAGTTTTGACATTTATTGCGATGCATCAAGACAAGGGCTTGGATGTGTATTGATGCAAGAAGGTCAAGTGGTCGCCTATGCATCAAGACAATTGAAGAAACATGAGCAGAATTACCCCACGCACGATTTGGAACTCGCGGCCGTGGTACATGCATTGAAGATTTGGAGACACTATATTCTTGGACATAGGTGTGAAATTTATACGGATCATAAGAGTTTGAAGTATATCTTCACACAAACGGATCCGAACTTGAGGCAACGAAGATGGTTGGAGCTCATCAAAGATTATGATTTGGGGATCAACTATCATCCGGGGAAGGCCAATGTAGTGGCCGATGCTTTGAGTAGAAAGGGAGTAAGTCATCAACTCACAGTTCGAGAGTTACCATCCGAGCTATGCAAGGAGTTTGAACGGTTGAACCTTGGGTTTGTAAACGAGATGGAGATGATGGAGTTAAATCCAACCTTGGAGCAAGAAATTCGAGAGGCACAAACCACAGATGAGGAGATCAAGGAAATCAAGGAAAGAACCGAAGAAGGGAGAGAATTCAGATTTGACAAGGATGAACATGGTACCTTATGGCTTGGAAAGAGGATCGTTGTGCCTAATGTAAAGAATATTCGGGAGACAATATTAAAGGAGGCACATGACTCGCCTTACTCGATTCATCCCGGTTGTACGAAGATGTACAAAGACTTGAAGACTTGCTATTGGTGGGATAGCATGAAAAAGGACATAGCTGAATACGTAGCATTGTGTGATGTGTGCCAACGAGTCAAGGCGGAACATCAAAGGCCAGCCGGATTATTGCAACCGTTGAAGATTCCGGAATGGAAGTGGGAAGAAATTCGAATGGACTTCGTAGTTGGGTTACCACGTACTCAGTCCGGGTATGACTCAATTTGGGTAATTGTGGATCGCTTAACCAAGTCGGCTCATTTTGTCCCTGTGAAGACCAAGTATACAACTGCACGATTGGCCGAAATATACATGGAGCATATTGTGTGTCGACATGGAGTCCCTAAGAAGATAGTCTCGGATAGAGGTTCTCAATTTACCTCCAGATTTTGGCAAAAATTGCATGAAGCCTTGGGAACGAGATTGAATTTTAGTTCAGCATATCATCCTCAAACGGATGGGCAAACCGAGAGGACCAATCAGATTTTAGAGGACATGCTAAGAGCTTGTGCTTTAAAGCATGGGAAAAGTTGGGACAAAAGCTTGCCATACGCGGAAATTTCATACAATAATAGTTACCAAGCAAGTTTGAAGATGTCACCATATGAAGTGCTTTATGGGAAGAAGTGTAGGACACCTTTATTCTGGAATGAGGCAGGAGAAACCCAAGTATTTGGTCCAGATGTGTTGAAAGAAGCCGAAAAGCAAGTCCAAATAATTCGTGAAAACTTGAGGGCTGCCCAATCAAGGCAAAAAGGCTATGCGGACAATAGGAGAAGGAAACTAGCCTTTGAAGTGGGAGATTTTTTACCTCAAGGTGTCACCAATGAGGGGTCATAAGAGGTTTAACATAAGAGGAAAGCTAGCACCTCGTTATATTGGACCATTCAAGATTTTGGACAAAAGGGGAGAAGTAGCGTATAAGTTGGAGATGCCAGCTCATCTTTCAGACGTGCATGATGTCTTTCATGTTTCCCAGCTCAAGAAGTGCTTGAGAGTACCAGAAGAACAAGTGCCAATGGAAGAGTTGGAACTAGAGGAAGATTTGGCTTATGCTGAACAACCGGTCAAAATCTTGGAAACTAAGGAGAGGGTCACAAGGAACAAGGTTAATAGATGGTGTAAGGTTCAATGGAAGCACCACACAGAAAAAGAAGCAACTTGGGAGCTAAAGGATGATATCAAGAAGGAATTTCCCTATCTCTTCTCTTCCGCGTCGAATCTCGAGGGCGAGATTCATTTTAAGGGGGGTAGGTTTGTAACACCCTCATTTTCATGCATCATGCCTTGCATACATTCATATACATGTTTACCATTGATCCACATAAAGAGGAACAAGTTTAAAATTGATTCGGAGCATTTAAAATTGATTTGGAACAAAACCGCACTTAAAATGTAGGAAAGTGCGGACTAGTCCGATTTTACTGAGGACTAGTCCGATTTCTCTCTGACTAAAAACGGACTTGTCCGTTTTTGCTGCGGACTAGTCCGATTTTGGCTCTGGAAACTTTCGGACTTGTCCGATTTTGTGCGGACTAGTCCGATATTCCAAGAATCCTTGAAAAATTGCTAAGTCCCTGGACTTTTCCGGACTAGCCCGGTGTTCCAGCGGACTTGTCCATTTTTCCTCTCTATTCAAATTCGGACTTGTCCGATTTTTGGCCAGACTTGTCCGATTTTTCTCTCTGGACGACTTCGGACTAGTCCGATCATTTCCGGACTTGTCCGATATTTCGTGGCTTCGGGATTGATCTTTTGTTTTACGACTTGTATCTTGGGTTTCACGTTATGTGGGCCTAGGGATGTCGTGCCTAACTCTTTTAGAGCCCGTGTGAGACTCTAAACCGGCCTCTACTCCTCTCAAACTCGAAATCCATCTAACCCTAGCCTCCACCTCTGTATAAACAGCCCCACCCTTTGGATTGATATCTATTTGCCACTTTTCCACCACCCAAACGCTAGTTCGTGGAGAGCCACCACCAAGGAGGGAGGAGAAGATCCCAAGCAAGGAGAAGAAGAGGAGGAAACGAAAGAGGATCAAGATCTCCACCAAGTTTCGTCCTTCATCACCAATTCATCTCCAAGTTCATCACCAACCCTAGATCATCAAGATCCAAGTGTTACCTCCAAGTTTCTTGGTTCATTGGAGTTCTAAACACCTGGTATACCTTCTATTCTCTTTTCCTTATGTGAATTCAACCCCTAATCTCCAAATTCACGTCGATCTAGAAAACCCTAATCAGCTGATCTCGTAGAGTGCGGACTTGTCCAGCCCATAGCGGACTAGTCCGATCTTTCTGGTTAAATTGTGTTGAATTAATTCTAAAATTTGATCTAATCGACCCCAAACCTGTATAAAATTGTTAAAATCTATTAGAACTAGTTAGTGATCATTAAAAGCAATCTAGTAACAAGTTCTACCTTGCATTTGCATCAATCATGCATGTCATGTCATATTGAGTAATATTTGTGCACTCTTTGATTGTGTTTCTTGTCTTGTATGTTTATTGTGTGGATTAGACGGATTTGCGCTAGAGAGTGCCATGGAGGTTCTACAGCACCAAAAGTTTGAAGGCTTTGACCCTAATCAACAGCAAGAGCAAGGCAAGCGTCCTTGAAGCATATTGATCCTGTTTTTAAAATAAATGTTTTGTTTACAAAATTGCATGCTTGTGTCAATTTGATGGGAAACCTATGGTAGGAAGTTTACTACAATTGTTGACCACCCTTGTCACCTGGAATTTATGGTAGAGAGAGTCGAGAAGGGTTTTTACCTTTTTGCTTCGCTTAATCAACTGGGATGGGAAAACAACTATACCACTCAATTTAATTATGTATGGAAGAGATTATGGTTAACATGAACTGGTTAAATATGGTATGGTAATGGGTGATCTAAGCAAGCCTGGTATGTGGATGGGTTGGATGTTATGGTGGTTTGCTTGCTTTAGATCTAAGGACCGGTTCATGCGAGAATAAGACAGGACTACAGTGCCACCACGAGGCCAAGTATGGGTGCGGTGTAGCTGATTAATTAGGGCTTTGCTGGTACTGTTTGGACCATTGTGGATGCTCGGGGAAGGGGTAGTCGGATTGGGTTTGTTGATGATTGGTGGGACTACCCTGGGATC
Source organism: Tuctoria greenei (assembly GCA_036927565.1). Lineage (NCBI taxonomy): Eukaryota > Viridiplantae > Streptophyta > Magnoliopsida > Poales > Poaceae > Tuctoria > Tuctoria greenei. The sequence continues at coordinate 112,406,471 of JAYESD010000003.1, forward strand.
CGAATGGCTCAAGATGGGGCCCTTGGTTGAAGATGTGCTCTGCGGGAGACATCGCCATCGGTGAAACCTCAGTGGGGTCTAAATAGACTAGTAATCCCTTTGTAAAGGCTATTTTGTGATCTCTTGGCCACACACCGATGGAAGTGTGAGACGGCATAATAGAGGTTTTAGTCATCAAAAGGTGATGAAATCACGAACACGTCGGTAAAGAGGTACAAACTCTGCAGAGTGTTAACTAAAACTATCATGATAGCCGTGCTCCCGGTTATGAGCACCTGGACAACTTCCATGATTAGAGGGAATTTGGTATTGGAATGGTTATGGTTTGGTAATGGTTATGGTATGATTATGGTTATGGCTATGGTTATGGTTATGGATGGAATTATGGTTTATGACATTGATTATGGTTATTGGTAATGGTGATTTATGGACTGGTATTATTATGGTTACATGGTTTATGATGGGTTTACTTCACATAATATGATATATTACTTTTCAAATGTTTTACTGTACTTTTCAGCACTTTGCCATTATTATTGTCGTCATTTGAATCAGCCACATGTCATACTTTCCACACTTGCTGAGTACGACATGTACTCACTCTTGCAATCCCCCACCCCAACAGTTGCAGGTCAGGATTGGGAGTTTAATGGTGATAATGCGGAGTTCTAGGCCGTGTCTACCGTCAGCTTTGCCTGTGGTGTTGATTGGAGCTGCGCATACATACCCTGTTGCTTATGCTGCCTAGCTGTTTAGTTTGCTTAATTAGTCTATTTCCGCTGCATTAGTTAAACTTGTCATTAGTATTCATTAGAGCTTGTATTCGAGGATAACCTGGTTTGTGTAATAAAATTTGGTTAATTAATCTTGTCTTGTGGTAATTTTCTGTATACTCTTTTGTGATTGCATTCGTGTATGTGTGATGAACATCCTGGGCACACATATGCGTTAGCTTGGTTCAGTTTTCGGAACCGGGCGTCACAGATTTCCGGAGAAATTCTAAAAAGATTTAAGTTACTCTTATTTGATTGGAAATACCTACCAAATACATATGATATATTACATTGATAGCCCTGTGCGTCAACCAAAGTTACCTTTGTGCATCAAACAAAGTATACAAAAGACCTCCTAAGGCACTTCAACATGGACAAAAGCAAGCCTCTTCGGACACCAATGGGAACAGCAACAACACTTGAACCTGACGAAGATGGTGAACCCGTGGATCAAAAAGAATATCGAAGTATGATTGGATCCCTTTTGTACCTCACGACATCATGACCGGACATACAACTCAACGTATGTCTTTGTGCATGGTTTCAAGCTTCCCCACTTACTTCACATTATCAAGCCGTCAAAAGAAATCTCAGGTATTTACATGGAAATCAAGAATTTGGTATTTTTCTTCCTTCTTCCTCTACCATTACTTTGGAAGATTTTTCGGATGCTGATTTTGGGGTTTGTAGCATTGATAGGAAAAGTAGTTCGGGTTCTTGTCATTTCCTTGGTAATTCACTTGTTGCTTGGTCCTCTAGAAAACAAAGTTTAGTTGCACAATCCACAGCCGAATCTTAATATGTAGCTGCTGCTAGTGCTTGCTCACAAATTCTTTGGATTGTTCAAACACTTAATGACTATGGGGTTGATCTAGATAGTGTTTCACTGTTTTGTGATAACACAAGTGCCGCTTGTGTTGCTAAAAATCCCGTGCAACATTCTAGAACAAAGAACATTGAAATTAGGTATCACTTTCTTTGTGATAATGTTGAAAAAGGAAACATTGTGCTTCACCATGTAGATACCGAACAAAAATTGGCTGACATTTTTACAAAACCTTTGGCCTTCACTCATTTTTGTTACATTCATAGAGAAATAGGGATTATTCATCCTCATGGCTTAAATTGAGGGAGAGTTTTGAAACTTTGGAAGTCTATGTGTGAATCTGACTTTAAAATAATATGAGCATAGTATTTCATACATATAGGACTTTGTGATTCCTTTTTCATGCTGAAAGTTCTTACTACATTACTAGTAATTGGAAAAATTACTTATACTATATTTGGTCATGATCAAACTTTCTTGCTGTTTTGAACTTGTTGCATGCTCACAAGTGCTTTTAATCATAAATAATTAATCAAGTAATCAACTCACATGTTGAGTTTTTATGATCAAATGAAAATTAGAGAAAAGATCAAGAGAATATGCATGAATCGCACTTCCTCTTTTGAGATGGCTTATCATTGCACTTAGATATGAACTTGGAAGGAGTTGTGTATGACTAAAACTATGTCCTTAAGCTTCCGACTGTCAAATGACATAGGCTTGACTTGGTTGGTTAGAATAAGGCATATGCGGCATATAATCTCTTGCAAATGTCATATGATCCAAATTTGTGCTTAAAAAAAATAAAATTGCAGCAAAAAGTGTCATGCTTTCAAGTCTTGAAATAGTTAAGTTTGTGAGATCATGACTTGCTTAAATTGAAAATTACGTTTGATCTCTAGCATGGCTTGCACTACTTTATGTATCTCATTGATGTGATAGTGTAAGTTACTTGATAGTATGACTTAGATGAGCTTTGTTTTATATGTATATGTTATAATATGCTCATAACAATTAAAATTTCTCCTTTGTACCTTGTTGTATCAAAGGGGGAGAAATTGATCACACATTGCACATATTCACAAGTGTTTTGGCACGATCCATCTCAAGGGAGAATTTTTGTTTTTCTTCTCATTTTATTTCTGATTTACAATGGGGAAGAAATGTGTATAGGGGGAGAATTTTGTTTTCAAAACTTTTCATGTGAATAAGCCAATGTTCAAATTTTAAGTGGTGTTGCCAATGCATTTATCAAGGGGGAGATTGTGAAACCTATGTTTGCTGAATACATTGTATATGATGATAAAAGTTTTGAATACTACCAAAACACGTTTTTCATCAAGGTACGACTCTAGGTACGAGCCTCTGCATGGTTCGACAATAGGTCCAACTTGTTTTGGGTAGCTCCGGCAAGGTCCAACGTAAGGTCTGACTTGCTTTGTCTAGGTCCGACATGTTTTGGCAAGGTCCGACTTCTTTGGCTAGGTCTGACTTGTTGTGGCCAAGTCCGACATGCTTTGGTGCTAGATCCTGCTAGTATTGGTAAGCTCCGGTTTATGGTCCGGTTAGCTTTGGCAAGGTCCAGAGCTAGATTGAAATGGTTATTCTTTTATCTTGCAATGTTCCAAACTTGCTTTACAGTTATGGAATGTTTGCTTAGTATTATGTTACTAAGTTTTTGGTGTGTTTTGGCTGATCATGGTGGTTAATGTTTTTTTTATAGTTTGCAACATGCCTATGTGAGGTGCTCACGTAAGGTGTTGTAGTTTCGGAACTAACGTGAGTCAAGTCGAGAACTTGTGTTCAGAAGTATTGGTTGTTTGTTCATGTGCAGGTGTTGCTTGAGTTCGAGACATGGCTGGTGATGGGATCCATTGAACTAGTCTTAGGGAGAAGATGAGGTTTAACAACCAAGTTCGGTAGGAATTATGGTTGAGTTGATCGGGAGGTTGCACGGTATGTTTGAATCAAGAACAATGCATATGAATGTATTGTGGACGTTGTTGGAAGATGTTTGCTCATATGCAAGGAGTGCATGGACCTACATGGTTCCAAGGCATGATGAAGAGATGTGAACGTAAAAAATTGGTCCAAAAGGTCCAACCGACTAGGTTATAGACTCAAGCTGCGGTTGAGTCGAGTTTGACTCAAATATGGTAAGATTTGAGTTTGTTATGATAGGATTTCGTGTAAGTCACGAAGTTGGGTTTTTTAGGAATGTGTAATACGTTCCTAAGGTGTTTGGAAGTCTTAAGATTGCTTCTATCTGCGTATGGAAGAGTCTTGAGCAGTTATGAAAAGTTTTGGTTGAATCTGAGTAGGATTTGAGTCCTAGTTAGGATTGGGTTGGCCTAAGGGCTGGTTATATAAGCAAGGGAGGCCAGAGCTCATGGCACACGACTTTGGGGCTGTTCCTTTTGTATTTTGATCAATAAAATTCGTAGTCTAAAGTAGCTTTTGTGCCTTGTTCGTCCGACTTGTTTTCGTCAAGTCCTTCTCGTCGAATTTCTACACAACACTACCTTGCTTCGGTGGTTTTATCATAACTCGAGTTTTACTGATCCGATTGACATGCTTTTTGGATTGTATTCACAACTTGATTATATATCATCTATGAAAATTTCACGGTCATTGGATTTTTGGTTTTTGATCTACACTAGTTTTCTTTGCAGTGTTGCATATCTGTTTTTTCTCGGGTAGAACAGATTGACCTTTGCTCGATCTTTTGATTGTAACTTGAGTTTTCTTGATGGTTTTCCGCGATTCTTGTTGTTGTGTCTTCGCAACTTGATTCTCCATAATATCTACCACTTTTGTCATAGTTGAATACATTTGGATTAGTCGCACTGCCGAGGGGTTTTTGTTGCTTTTGCTAAAAAGTTTGAATCTACCATTCACCCTCCTCTGGTAGCTTCTCACATGCTCTTCGATCCTACAGATCTCTATAAACTCTAACCTTGGATCCAACCAAATAGGACCAAAACTTATCAATAGCAAAAACTACAGCCAAGAGCTCTTTCTCGGTTGTGGCATAACTGAGTTGAGCTCTTGTTAGCGTTTTGCTAGCGTAAGCTATTGCATGATCTATCTTTGGTTTGTCCTAGAACCGCACCACCAAAATCACTAGCATCACACAAGATTTTGAATGGCAGCATTCAATCGAGAGGATGAATGATTCGAGCTAAGATGAGTGCCTTTTCGAGTATATCAAATGATTTAAGACATTCATCGTCGAAATCAAAGGGAGCTTCCTTAGCTAGTAGGTTAGTGAGGGTTTTAGCGATTTTTGGGAAATATTTGATGAATCGCCGATAGAACCCTGCATGACCTAAAAAACTATGGATTCCCATAATGTTGATAGGAGGTGGAAGTTTTTCAATATCTTTAATTTTTGCCTTGTCCACCTCTATCCCTCTCTCAGACACTAAGCGTCCAAGAACGATGCCTTCACGGACCATGAAGTGGCACTTTTCTCAATTAAGCAGTAGGTCCTTCTCTTTACATCTTTTCTATAAAATGACTAAAAGTTCTTCCATAGACGGAAAAATCGTCCATGAAGACTTCCATGATCTCCTCAATCATGTCAGAAAAGATAGACATCATGCATCTTTGAAAAGAGGCATGAGCATTACATAGTCCAAATGATATAGGTCGGCAGATATAAGTTCCGTAAGGACATGTGAATGTGGTCTTACTTTGATCATCAGGATGGATTGGGATTTTATGATAACCCGAATACACATCAAGGAAACAAATGTAGGAGTGTTTTGCCAATGCCACTAACATCTCATCGATGAAGGGCAGTGGAAAATGATGCTTTCTTGTAGCCTTGTTAAGTTTCTGGTAATCAATGCACATCCTCCATCTCGTGACTGTTTGTTGAGGAGTTAATTCATTCTTCTCATTCTGAACGACCTTCATACCTCCTTTCGTAGGCACTACTTGAACAGGGCTGACCCATTCACTATGAGGGACGGGGTAAATAATTCTAGCATGCAAAAGTTTCAAGACACCTTTCTTGACAACTTTCCGCATTGCATTATTCAATATCCTTTGAGGTTCCCTTGAGGGGACACTCTCGGGGTCAATAGGAATGCAATGCATGCATAACGCTGGACTAATCCCCTTGATATCCTCTAGTGAATAGCCAAAAACAGCTCTATGCTTCTCTAGCATGGCTATGATTTTGAGTGTCTCATCATCTAAGAGCTTTTCACTTATGATGACAAGGGCTTCCAAATTGCCATTTAGAAGGGCATAACATAGGCGTGGAGGTAGAATTTTTAGCTCAACAGGAGGTTTTGGGAAGACCTCTACTTTTGGCAATTCAATTGCCTCCTGAAATTAATCCTCCTCTTGGATGAAATCTTCTTCTCCTTCAATTTCAGGAGGTACTAAGAATTAAAGAGTCCTAACCTCCTCTATTGGTTCATTTTGGATAGGAGATTCTGTGGATGTGTTCTTTGAACGCAAAATACGAATAGAGAACTTCTCCCTCCATGTTTGACATTGATATTTCCTTCCAAAGGAATTTCCATGAGAAATTTCTCAATGGGAATCCGTATCATAATGTCGAAATCTTGGATTTCTAACACATGTATGTCTAAGATAGCCTCAATATCTTTGTGTATTACAAACACCTGTTGCAAAACCCCGGATCCTTCAAGGATGTTTCCGAAAGAATCATGGAAGGATTTACATGTTGGTGCCAACAACACATCACCCAAGATGGCCAGAGCACAAGAATCGTGAGATTTGCTCCAACAGTGGGGTTGCATAGGACCCTCATTGGTGTCCCTCTAATGAAACAAAGAATTGTTGCCAAAGGTGAGGTCATCCGTAGGATTTCGGGAGACTGCCCAACTTCCGCAGTCAATTCTTCGCCTAGAAGAGAGGTTAACTCTTTGACCGTTTGTTGGAAGAACACTCCATCTGGTGGATCAGGTATTTCAAAAATCTTCAAATATTTTTTCCTAAAAGTAAATGGGAAACTTCCCGACACAAAGTTTTCACTAAGCGTCGGGCCCACGACCCTTGATACATCATATGGCGAGTCCTCCTTTGCTCGTTGTCGGAGTTGGAGTCAGAGTTATTGAAGTTGTTGTAGACTACCTTCAATGCCTTCTTGGCATCCTGTAATCCCAACTCCTATTGCTCTGCAACCTCCGAGTATGCATTCTGTTTACACTCCTGTTGATGAAAGGGTACATCTTCTCGACGCTTCCACTAGTTCTGTTAGACTCGCTTCGCGAGCATCTTGACCTTGCAGCACTCTTTGAGGCCGCGACTCGAAGTGTTGTGGATTGGACACCACTTCTTGTTGTCACCATCATCAGACGATGGTCGCAGTCGCTTGTCAAAGCGCGGCCCCTGACCACCTGGAGCCGTTGCAGCTACAGCTGTAGGTGTACCAATGAGTGGCTTGTTTTGCCACCTATCTTCTTATTCTTCTTTTTACCACTACATTGAGCAGTGGTTCCCGCCTTGGAAGCAAATGGTGCACCTACCTCCACAGCTGGATTGGAGTGCCAGTCGCGCCCTTTAGTTGCCCTAGCACATTTATCTGCCAGGCTAAAGAGGTCCGTAACATCCTGGATGTTACGTGTGGCCAGCTTCTCCAGCACATTCTTATACCATATGCTCTGTTGGAAGACAACAACAACAGAAGTGTTCGAGATAGAGGATATAGTGTTTCAAAACTGGGAGAACCGCTGAATAAATGAGCACAGTGAATCTCCCAGATTTTGCCGTACGACAAAAAGGTCCAGCTTAGTGCCAGGACGAGTATAAGAACTTCAGAAATTGGTAGGAAGCTAGCAGCATAACTCTCCCCAACTCTAGAATGAGCTAGGGGGCAAGCTCATGAACCATGACCGAGTAGTACCGGTCAAGGCAATTGGGAAGTAATTGGCCATGACAACCTCATTCCCTCCTGCAGCAAGGATGGCAATGGAGTAGATCTGCAGGAACTCGATGGGGTTGATAGTCCCATAGTACTTCTTCGCCAAAGGAGGTCGGAACTTGGGTGGCCACTCCACCATCGAGCATCCACCACCGACTTTTAGAGGAGAAGGAGGTGGGGGAACATACCTTGTGTGAGTTGTCGCGGGCATGCCCGGCTCTAAAAACTTACCCTCAAGGATGCGTCGCCTCTAGCGACTATGCTCAATGGCAACTCGGCCATCTTCCTCCGTGTAGTGGTGGCCGAGTTCAGCCCTCAAGTCTCCTATCGATAGCCTCAACACTGTGAAGGCATGACGGGCCATCGATGGAGTACGCGACGTCACACGATGCAATCGTGCATGTCTCCTTTGTGAAGGAACATGACCGAGTCATCCTGTTAGGGTCCTGTTGCGTGTTGGTGCCAGCCTAGGCCTAGGCTACGGCGAATTGTTGAGTGCTGTGGCTGCAGCAGTGACCAAATGATCTACATCATGCTACTGTTCTAGCATTGCTGGAGATGCATCTAGCGCTGGTGGACGCTGGAGAGGAGCACGCGCTGCAATCAGTGCATTCTCTGGTTTTGTGGTCGATTCAGTGACCGACGCTAGAACACCATCCAGCATCTGAGCATCGGCTGTTACTGCAGTAGGTGGTGGTCCGTTGTTTCCAGGCTGATGTGCTGCAGCACCAGCTTGTGGGTCTGTTGTTGTATTGCCACTAGGATCGTGGGAGTTGTCGCTAGCTTCATTTCCTCTTCCAGCTCGTGCAGCCGACCAAAGGAAGCAGCAGCGGAGTTCACCATTGTTGGTCTTGAAATTCTTCGAGGAGTGTGCCCCCCCTACCTAGAGCGCCAAATGTCGAAGTATTGCAATGACACTTCCCCCGGTACCGCTAAGAAGTAGTTCGCGGAGGTTCTTTTTCCCCGGGAGGAGGGGAGGTTGTATACTACAGAATCAAGAACTGGGTCGACGCGAGAGATTTATGTGGTTCGGGCCGCCTGAGCGTAACACCCTATCCACGGGGGTTTACTTGTTGTATTGCTTGAGAGCAATAGCGAGTTTGCATGTATGAGTGTGTGTTAGCTTGAATGAGTGTGTGCCCTACCGTAGCAGCACGAACCTTTTATATGCCAAGGTCTGGCTGTTTACAGTGAGGTCGAGGCTCGACAGGTGGCCCTCAGGCTATTAAGTACCCTATACATGGTCCAAGGAACTTAATTATGATTTACTTGTGTATTAACGTGCCCTGATGGCGATGTTACTATGTCTTGATACCCCGCTAATCGTGCGTCATTAACGCGGGATTCATTGTGTTAACCTTGTCTTGATGGGGCTAATTTGTGGCCTTGAATGCCCATGCTGGCTTGGACAGGTGAGGGATCCAGAGGCCTCCTTGCCGGAACGAAAAAGTCCATAGCCACAAGACACGTGGCAGCCCTGGAGCTACCCTTAGTAGAGAGCCAGAACTGGAGCTACGGAACACGTGGCAGCACAAGAGTCACCCTTAGAAGGGAGGCGGGTCTAGAGCTATAGGACAAGTGGCAACACCGGATCCACCCTTAACACTGAGGCATGTCCAGAGCTACGAGACACATGGCAGCACCGGAGCCACCCTTAGCAAGGAGGCGGGTCCCGAGCTATGGGACACGTGGTAGCACTGGAGGCACCCTTAGCAGGGAGGCGGGTCCGGAGCTATGGGATACGTGGCAGCACCGGAGCCACCCTTAGCTCGGAGACAGGTCCGGAGCATCGGGACACGTGATCCTTCAAAGTCTCCTCTCCTGCTAGGTAGGACCAAACGTTTCTTTTCTTTGTATGTGGGGGTACCTGGTCCTCATGGTATCGATAGCAGCCCGAGAGGCCACCTCACGGTAGGTTTCGATCTCGCGGATGGGGCCACCATCAAGCCTTCCCGCGTTGCTGCTTCGACTTTTCTGATTTAATAGGAGTGATGCTCTACATGCGTATCCCACACATTAAAGAACGCCGGTTCACAATATGATTTTTACATCGGTTCCAGTGCAATCTTTGTAGCCCTGTCTTGTCACCTTCCTCGGGTTCACCCCAACTCCTCATCATGACAACGGTTCACCTAGTGTGACTTGTTTGTCAAGTGGACTCGGGCCCCCTCATCATCGAGGAAAGTAACCAAGCGGGGCATGATCAAGTCCCGCATGCAGTTGCCTTCTAATCGTTGCAGAAATGAGTTAAAGAATGAAGTTAGCACGGTGAAAGAACTCTTATGCTTTCATCTGCCTCCTTGCACATAGAACATTCGTCTTCTTCTTTCTACTGTGCCCTCGAGCTTCATTTGCTCGTAGCCATGGATTCCGGTCTTCTCCCCTCCAAACTCGTAAGCAAGACAGATATTGTGAGAGTTCAAAACATGATGGGCTGGCATGATTCTTGCTTTGACAACATGATCTGTTGCGGGAGCCTTCCTTTAACCAAGAAAAGCTCCGATGGCATAGTCTTCTCCACGTCCTATGCCATGGTTGGGTTAGTTTCCCCCGTTTCCTCCTTCTTGATGAAGCTGTTGGAGGTGTGGGGCTGCATCTTCAACACCTCACCCGACAATTCCATACTATTGGTGGCGATCTTCGTCCACTTTTGCGAAATGTGGGTGTCTGTGAGGCCCTGTGTGCCACTTTTCAAGAAATTCTTCAATTTCCGAGCATCCGGAAGAACTTTAGACTACATAGGAGCCTACTACTTCCTGCGGCGCAGTAACTCACCGTATAAGTACATCCCATCCTTCTCTTTCAGGAAGTGGGAGAAGAATGATTGGGTGATAGTCCGGACTGATCAACATGACCGGTCTGATTTACTAATCGGAGCACCCACTACAAACAATGATTTCTGGGAGGTCACTCCAGATCTGTCAGTGGAGTACAACCCGATGCTAACAAGGATTCGACACCTGACTAAAGGGGGGTTGACATCGCTAATGGTGCTCTGCGGTTTATTAACACGATGTCTCGCACCTCTTCGGCAATGGGAGCATCCAGCCTGGTGGTATGGCGGAGTGATGGACTTCACTCGACTAGAGTGTGGCAACGAGACAGACATCGACGAGAATGTTTTGTTACTTGTTCTGTCGAAGTTGTACAGTGGTCTTGTTTCCAATGAAAGCACCTTGCCTCCGTCAGACTTCTTGCCGGTTTTCATCCTTTTGGAGCTAAGGTCACAGCTGCTGAAGGAGATGCCAAAGCATAACACCCTACTCCAGAGGGGTTTGTGTGTTGTATTTCTCGAGAGCAAGAGCAAGTGTGTCTGTATGAGTGTGTGTGAGCCTAAATGAGTTCGTGTCCTACTATAGCAAGATGAAACTTTTATATGCTAAGGTTTGGCTATTTACAGTGAGGTCGAGGCCCGGCAGGTGGCCCCAGGTATTAAGTACCCTATAAATGGTATAAGGCACTTGATTATGATTTAATTGTGTATTAACGTGCCCTGGTGGCGACATTACTATGTCTTGATACCCCGCTGAGCGTGCGTCATTAACACGGGATTCATGATGCGTTAATCTAGTCCTCAAGGGGCTGATTTATGGCCTTGAATGCCCACACCATCTTGGACAAATGAGGGATCTAGAGTCCTCCTCACTGGAGAGGAAAAGTCTATAGCCACAAGACACGTGGTGGCCCCGGAGCTATCCTTAGAATGGAGGCGGGTCTGGAGCTACGAAACATGTGCATCACTAGAGCCACCCTTTGCAGGGAGGCGGGTCCAGAGCTACAGGACACATGGAAGCACCGGAGCCACCCTTAGAAGGGAGGCGGGTCTAGAGCTATGGTACACGTGGCAGCACTGGAGGCACCCTTAGCAGGGAGGCTGGTCTGGAGCTACGTGACACGTGGCAGCACCGGAGCCACCCTTAGCAGGGAGGTGGGTCCGGAGCTACGGGACATGTGACATCACCAGAGCCACCCTTAGCTCAGAGACGGGTCTGGAGAGACGGGACATGTGATCCTCGAAGGTCTCCTCTCCTTATAGGTGGGACCAAACGCTTCTTTTCTTGGTATGTGAGGGTACCTAGTCTGCATGATATTGACAGTGGCCCTAGAGCCCACCTCGGGGGAGGTTTCGATCTAGCAGATGAGGCCACCATCAAGCCTTCCCACATTGCTGCTTAACTTTTCTCTTAACTGGTTAATGTGACGGTACGTTCCTGTACCACTTATACGTAGCCTTTCCTGATTTAGTATGTGTGATTCTCTACATGCGGATCCCACACTTTAAAGAATACATGTTCCCAATATGATTTTCGCATTGGTTCTAGCGCAATCTCTATAGCCCTGTCTTGTCACCTTCCTCGGGTTCACCCCAACTCCTCATCATCACAACACTTCACCTAGTTACTTGTTTGTCAAGTGGACCCGGGCCCTGTTGTTATCGAGGAAAGTAACCATGTTGGGCGTGATCAAGCCCCGCATGCAGTTTCCTTCTGATCGTCGCAGAAATGAGTTAAAGTAGGAAGTTAGCACGGTGAAAGAGCTCTTATGCTCTCATATGCCTCCTGCAAATAGAATTTTCGCCTTCTTCTTTCTATTGTGCCGTCCAGCTTCATCCGTTTGTAGCCATTGATTCTGGGCATCTCCCTTCCAAGCTCGTCATCAAGAGAGATATTTTGAGAGTTTGGAACTTGATAGGCTAGCAGGATTCTTGCTTCGATAACATGATCCGCTACGGGAGCCTTCCATTCTTGTTTACAGTGAAGTCGAGGCCGTACAGGTGGCCCCAGGTATTAAGTACCCTATACATGGTATAAGGAACTCAATTATGATTTAATTGCATATTAACATTCCCTAATGGCAACGCTACTATGTCTTGATACCCCACTGAGCATGTGTCATTAATGCAGGATTTATGATGCATTAACTTGGTCTTCAAGGGGCTGATTTGTGGCCTTGAATGCCCACACCATCTTGTACACACGAAGGATTTAGAGTCCTCTTCACCGGAGAGGAAAATTCCATAGCCACAATACACGTGGTAGCCCCGAAGCTATCATTAGAAGGGAGGAGGGTCTGGAGCTACAGTACACGTGGCAGCACTAGATCCACCCTTAGCAGGGAGACGGGTCTGGAGCCATGGGAAACATGGCAGCACCGGAACCACCCTTAGTAGGGAGGCAGGTCCGGAGCTATAGGACACGTGATGCTCGAAGGTCTCCTCTACTGAAAGGTGGGACCCGATGCTTATTTTCTAGTATGCGAGGGTACGGTCTGCAGGTATCGATAGATGCATATTAAGACATGCCTAATCATGCTTTCAAAATAGGAACTCCCGTTTCCCGAAAATGTGGGGATTTGCTAGAACCGAAGCATCTTTCTCCAGTTTCTTTCTTAACTTGTACATGCCAATCCCATGGGAATGCGCACCACAAGTAACTACATACTTTCTTGCCTGATCTTGGATGTGCACTACTATAAGGTCCATAAATTAATTACGTTGGGCGGCAGTTAGTACCTCATTTGTGACCGCAACAGCATATTCCTCATTTTTATTCGTGATTTCGGTAAATATATGGCACACACTTTTGGTCCTTCTCAGCGGACCACAATCTTCTAGGATCATCAGCTGCAGACAGAACCGACGGGGGCCAACGGAGAAGTTTGCCATGATCGAGCGACGAGCTGCGAAGAAACAAAACTGCCTGTGAGAAACAAGGGTGTACTAGTATTTGGGGGTTGCGGTTTCTTGGGAGACTCCAGAGTACAATATTATAACCGCAAGACTACGAAGTGACACAACAAGAGTAGTGTTAGTGGTGACACCGTATGGAACCGCCGTGTATAGGAGTAGTGGTAGTGATGACACAGTATCAAACCGCCGTGTATAGGGGCATAGGGCCAGTAGTAATAACTTCAGGCCGGTTCCAGCCGTTGCAATATTAATATCGCAACGCTTCAGATTTTGGCAGGAAAACAACATCACAAAACAAGAAAAGAAAAACACCACAAAAGAATAAGAGGGAAAGAACATCATGACTAAATTAATCTGTGTCCAAAGACTTCCTGTTTTACAGTTTGGATCTCCACGCTCTTTCACCTTAAACGTGCGGACTACCTATATATGTTCGTTGTCTCCACTTCTCTTTCCAGTCATCGCTACCTGTTGTGTTTTCTTGTTATTTTACAGACCGATTTGCAGGCCTTGTTGTGGGCAATCTCCTGGCACCTCTAGCGTCTAATGTACCGCACAGGACACTTTAGAGGCCACCGATGTGGAGGGTCTTTCATTAACAGAGAACAAATAGAATATATAGTTCACTAAACAACAGAGAGAAAATAAAATAATAGATGGAACAGATGAACAACACTGAGTTCATTAAGTTTGACAGAAAGGATGTTCCCTTGAGGGTTCGAGGATAGAATGTACCATCTAGGCAAAGATCACTACGTGGTTCATCAAATTAATCGCATGCCATGTACAGAATATATTTCCTTCCGAAGAAACGACAACCGTACAATGGCGGATCTAGAATTTTTACAAAGGGTATGCCACATAAAAATTTCCAGCAGTAGCAACTTCCATCATGTATTTTTTGGATCTTAAAGATCCCACCTAAAAGGCCACACCTGATCTTCCACTAGAAAGGATCCAGGTCCAATCATATTCAGACTGAGGGTTCAAGTTTCTATGAAATCAATCTAAATAATTTTTCTTATTTGTTTATTACAACAAAATAAAATAAAGATGAGAATTAAAAGGGTATTTAATGGTCATGGGCATGCTTTCTTGCCCACACCCCTATAGTTCTAGAAACAAATCTAACATTTTAAATTTTGTTTTCCTATTTTCTTAACCTCCCTCATTGGTCTCTGGAAGAGGTCAGGAACATGATCATCAGATACTACCTTCATACGTCTTATTGTATCTGTTTAACTTTATTTTATTGTTAGATTTTCTAGCACTTTTCTTCATAGCACTCAGGAAAATAAAATCCTCACGATAAGATGTTTCATCCATCCATTCTAGGAGCTTAGGAGTTCGTAAACGGGTCATTTTCTTAATCAGCATACCATTAGTGTTTTCAACAGACATACTAATTGCAGTGATGTTTGCCGTCAAAGCACTAGAAAGTCTCACAATTACAGAAAACATTCACTCCACAAAAAAAACTAAGCAGATCTCAGATGCAGCCAAAGGAAACAAAATTCTAATTTGCAAGAAAAAAATAAGTCTCACAAGGACACGCCTTCACGGATCTTGGAGGGGACGGGCACCTTCAATTGCATTGGCTTGGATTTGGTCATCATGAATGCTGATGCCAAGGATATGGTAGCCATGAAAGTTGACGTCAAGGATCTAGCCACCATGGAACTCGAAACTATGGATCCACCCTCCATTGATCTCTTCTCCATGGTGGAGCGTCTCGTTGCTGGGGAAGCCGAACCGGCGAACTGCACTCACGCTGCCATCGCCGGCTGCCCTACGATACCTGTCCTCAAATCGATGATTACATGTATGCTTGGCTGGTGGCTGGGCCCCGTGTTTGCCATGGCCGACTCGGCATACCACTTGGGTCCGCGCTGCAGCCGCAGGCGCTAGCCGCTATGTGTTCTGATTTTAGGAACAAATGAACACACTTGTAAAAGGCATACGCCACATCCGATCCTCAACGTCATCAAATTAACATTCCTCAACAAGGGGTGCAAAAAAAAGTCAACACGTGATCAAACATGCAAGATCACGAGCTCTCTTTCACATGCATTCATGTCCACCATCATACATGATTGTAAAAGCCCTAATTTTCATAGTGCAAACTTCAGTTACAAGGACTGAAATTTTTGAATGACAAAAAGAAATAAAAAGTAAATTACAAAAACAAAGTAATTCGAATCCGAAAGAGGGAATTCAAAAAAATAAACTTAACTACTGTTCAAATGAGTTTAACATGAAGATTTGAGTTGAACATTGCATTCCAAACATTTCAAATAGTCTCCCTGCAAACTTTCTTAATTTTTGAAGCAAGTTTACTATTTAATTCAATGGCTACATTGAATTCCACTCAAATTCAAATTATAGTTTGAATTTGAATGAAACTTGGTCAAATCAATAATTTGAATTCAGAATCAAATTCTCCACATTCAATTTGGCCTTCCCACAAATATCTAGCAATTTTGGATGAATCTTGGTGAGGGAAACTTACTGTCCAGATAGTAGATGTGGATGAGCAGCAGTGGGACCCACCTGTCATGGACTCCTCGGTTTTCTCTGCATCTCCACAGCTTGCCACTGCATGGCATGCATTTGCCAGAGGTGCTTGCTTCCCTGCTTGCCTCCAGCTGCATACAGCACGTCCCTGGCTTCCTTTTCATCCTCATCTAAACACGAGAGGTGAAACAGCTTGCTCTGCTCCCGTTCTTGACCCAGAAACTCGAACAGCCCCGTGTTCTTCATTTTCAGACCAAAATCAATCAGGTACAACTGGTTTCGATCAGGTTTCTTTGCCTCTCCTCACTCATCAACATCATGCACAACTGTGTGATGATTTTATGCGTAGCTGAGCCATCCCGAAGAAGTCCCGAGCTCAAATGCGGCTGCCGGTTCTCCTGTTTTTCACTTGTGCCTCTGCTCCACTGTCGACCCGGCGATACAATCCTTCTATCACCCAGATCCTTGAAGCAAAAAGGTTCGCCTATGCATATACTCGGTGCTGGTAAAATTTGAGCCCATGCCATGGACTGTAGCCCCGCTAATTCCATTTCTTCTGACGAGCTTCATGTATAAACATAGCCAGATCTCCGATTAAATTCGCTTTCTACATGTAACAATTCTTCGTGGACGTGAAGTTTTATCTTCTACACATCCAGGCGCTTCACCTTGAAAAAGAATCATCGAGTTTCATCGAGTAACCAAGCCGGGCTATGAGTTTTCCCATCTGCCAAATTTTCACTTTGTCGGTTCACCGTCGAGCTCATAATTTCAGGCCGTCCCACCAATTTTACACCTTCTATTCATCCTAATCATGATCCAAGGAAGATTTTAGATTGATTTATGAGTGGTTTGAGCTAGGTTTAGGCGGCTTTGACCTCACCGGAACCCTAGTTCCCCCGCAGCCGTCGCGCCTTCATTGCTGGCCATCTATCGCCGGTGGGGGCTGCAGCGTCATTCTCCCCTTTGAAAAGTAGGTGGGGGCGGTGAGTTTCATGGGCTGCCGTGCCCTGTGTTGTGCACTGGCATGAGGCCGCCGTTGGTCGCCGTCGGCTGGCCTTCCTTGCACCGTCGGGCATGAGGAAGAAGGGCCGGTGGGGCCGGACTGTCAGCCACGGGGGCACAAGCCTGGATCTGGTGCGGCACTGGGATCCAGTGTGGCTACAGCCTGAAGTGGTGTGGCACAATGTGGCTTAAATCTGATTGGATGGTTTTAAACCCGTGGGCCCAGCGAATAATTCAAACTTTCCAATTGGAATTTAATTCCAGATTTTGCTCCAACTTTGAAAATCAATATCTCTTAGCGTTGTTGGCCAGAAATTGTCGAATAATTTTTTTTGGAACCAGGGTGATCTATACTTTCAAGTGGTGCGCTTGTATTTGTAGTAAAATTCCTTATTTGTCCTCAATAATTCCATGAAGCAAAATGCCATTGGAATTAATACCTGATTGTCCATTCATTAAAAAATTCCCAAACTTGGCCAGATCATTCCAAATAATTCCTTTGAGTTACAGTAAAATTTTCAGGTCCATTTGAGTTGATTTATATAACCAAATTGTGTTTCCAATCTGTATGTACCTGAAAATTCCAAAATGTCCAGAATCTTTTTCAGCAAATTGTCCAAACATGTAAATTCAATATATCACATTAAAATGCTTCAAAAATTATGAAACCAATTTTGTTAAGTCACTCTTGACCTTCTTTAAACAGAACACCAACTTTTGGCCATGTTAAAGTCCCAAAAAACCCATGAAAATTTTGGAAATTGTTTATTTACATTAAATTTAGACAACGGAGACTTCCATGAATTGATCTCAATTTTGGCCAGAACCTCAATCATATCTCCTAGTGTCCACTGTAAAATTTTCAGAACCAGTGTCTATTATTTAATATACTTATCTGTGTTTCCATTCAGCTATGCTATAATATCACTATTGAATCACTTTGCATATTCTTTGCATATTGAATAGTTACCGAGCTCGAGGAGGCCCCGGAGCCACTGGAAGTCATCAACCTGGAGACTAACTTTAACCCCGTCTCATAGCCAGGCAAGCCCTAGTTTGCATTTAACGGCATTTTGAATTTTTATTTGTATCACACTATATGGGTTAGAATTTATTGTGCATTTGGTATAGGTTTTCTTGGAGTTCTCCACTTGCACGACCAGAGCACCTATGAGAGCAGGGTACATTTTTAAGTCCTTGATGTGTCCATGCTATGCTTAATGTTATAGTTGCTTCTGTAGAAGTTGAGTAGTTGGAATCTACTCGCGAGTTCAGGATTTGGGTTCACACGTGAATGGTCGAGTGAGAGATTCACCGTTTGGTTAAATATGAGACCAGGCATGGAGTAGGAGCAACAGGACATAATGGCCTGTGAGCTGTAGCTGTGCCCGTGTCGGTCAAGGACCGATACGTGTGCGGCGTGTTGAGCAGTTGAGGCATACTTGATATATGGGACCCAATAAACCGATATAACTTGTCCACTTTAGCGTCGTGGCATACCCACAACCTTTAGGTGCGTGTTGAGAGCACCTAGGTGTAAACCTGCCAGCGGGTACGTCATACTCTGTGTGGGGGCGTCCTGCTCGTAGCGGTGGGTCCAATTCAGCATGTAGGTAGCGGGTGAAAGGTTGCCGCATACATCATCAGTGGAGTGTGCCTTCACAGCTCCGAGTGTGGGTGTATGTGTCGTGCTATTTGGGTATCCCAGCAGGTGTATATTGACTCGAGTCACCGCCCCTCATGGTTATTGAGTACCACTTGTTCACTGAGTCGTGGCATAGTTAATTATTTGGAGTTGAATATTATTGAATCATGCTTTATGGATTAATTATATATTGATACTTGTATGTTTAGGACAGGTTGCTCACTAAATTTCAGATTCATGAAGCCATAATTTGCTGCTAAAAGCTGAAAGTTAGGACTAACATTTAGGCGAGTCTTTTATTGCAAACTGCTGTCCTATATTACATATATCCTGCGTATAGAGTTCCATAGTTAGTGGAGATGGTTAAGTCTTGCTGAGCCTTCGTGCTCACGGTTGCTATTTTAAGTTTCTGCTACAGATGATGACGTATATGATGAAGGGTTCACTGGTGAGGCGTTGCCTCCGTCGGGGTACACGGCGAGTGGGAACCTTGCATGCCGCCGTGATGTGATTTGTGTGCTGCTAGTGTGTTATCTTTAGCGGGCTGAACGGAACGACTTTTGCACAGCTTAGGCTTCAGTGTCGAGAGCTATGAGCTTATCTTCCGTTGTCGTGTATTTTAATGTATATTATTTGTAAAAGAAAAACCTTGTATAACACTATGTTGTTTTATGCAATATGATGTCCTTTTTCTGTGTGCTGTTTGGTGCCGCATCGCACGGCACCACCCAATGGCGATTCCTGGAATGTCAGGACTCCGTTCCCCACAGCATGATATCAGAGCCGCATTGGGAATAGCATAATTAAAAAGGATCGTATTACGAGAAAAAAATTAGGTTTACGGTGAGGAATCGATAGTAGCCCACAAAAGGACTTTTATTAGCATACTTATTTAAGGTGGCAAAGCTAACATATGTGTTATTATATTCTGTAACAACGCTTCGATGTCAGGTAAGAGGTAAGGTACACCACCGCAAGCAGATCAATTGCGGTAAGCTCTCCGTACGAGAGGTACTACGATGATTGTCCCTCTTGGCTTGGCACGACAGTTAATATGAGTCTCTGAACCTTCTCATGTTTCTAGGAACATATGAAAACGCTGTTCCCCGGCGTGCTTCGGGCAAAAGTGAGGATACCCCAACGTGTGGTGAAAAAAACAAACTATGATACTCTTGAACGTTCAATGTTCAAAGGGCCATACGCAGCACTGATCCCTAGTGCAAAAGATGACGTGGGTACCTATTGTGCGGCTGAAAAGCATGTAGTGTGTTTTTTTTATAAACACACGAAAGTGCCTCCTACTGGTGCAGCATTAGGCAAAGACGTGGGACCCCGTCGGGTGGTACATAACCTGATGCGCCTCCTACATGTGCAGCATTATGCAAAGACGGGGGACCCCCATCGGGTGGTAGAAAACCCGGTCATGTACCTCGAGACGTGGCTAAGCTTGGTGCGGCCCGTATGGAATTATACGGGATGCATGTTTTACTTTCATATATTATTGTGACTTCCTAAAATGATCGCCCGTGCGGGCTGTGTCGTACGGCACCATAATGATTTTTTTTGTAATTGTGTGTCTGTCGAAGTGTAGCAACAACACTTCCCCCGATACTACTAAAGCGTAGGCCGTGGAGGTTCGTATTTGGATGGGGTGTGCGTAAGATCATGAACAAGATGGTGACATGGGAGTTTTTACGTGGTTCGGGCAGCCTGAGCGTAATACCCTAGTCCACGAGGTGGTTGTTGATTGAGTGTGTAGTGAGTGTCTGGGTTGCTTGTATGCGTATGAGCTTCGATGCTTTCTACCGTGCAGTGTAGCCCTTTTATATGTTAAGGACTGGTCGTTACAATGTATGCCTGGCCTGACATGTAGCCCCGACTGTCATTAGCACCCTATACACAATCTACTAGTCTTATGGGTGTTTAACAGTGTGATAATGTGACTTAATGGCACGTTACAGTTATTGAAAGTCTTTTGATCATGAGTCATTAATATTGAATTAATGACGCTTTAACCAGGTCTTATAACGGCTATTTGATAGCCTCTTGAATGATCGTGCCGTTGGAGATCTCGTGGTCTTCCTGTTGCTGACTTAGGTCTGGAGGTCTTACACGTGGTAGCTCCGGAGCTTCCCCCTATGGGGGGACAGGTTCGAAGCCACTTGACAAGTGGAGGCACCGAAGCTTCCCTCTACTGTGGGTTAGGTCCGGGGCTACTAGACATGTGGCGGCATCGGATCTTCCCCGTGAGGGATGTAGGTCCGGCCCCACAGGACACGTGGTAGCGCTGGAGCTACCCAAACGAGGGAGGCGGGCCCACTGCTACAGGAAGTGTGTTGCCTTCGGAAGTCTTCAACATTCGTGGTTGAAACTCCATGACTTTGTCCACTATATCAGGGGTTACCTGGTATCCATGGTACCAACAGTGGCCCCCGGGCACGCCTATGGGAGAGGACTCGATAATAGAGGTGGGGCCATCATTGATTCCTGTGTTGCTCCATGAAAGGTCTTTTCTTGGGTAGTTGGGACGGCGTCACGCAGTTATGCTGTCGCCGCGTGGCCCCTCTAGATATGGTGAGTGGGATCCTGGCATGCGAATCTCAAGCAATTCAAGGTCGTTGGTTCCCAATACAAAATTTGTATCGATTTCTGGCGTAATCTTTGTAGCCCTGTCAGGCTGCCACCCTCGGGCTTCCTAATTCCCATCATGACAACGGTTCGCCTAGTACGACTATTTTAAGTAAGTGGACCCGAGCCCCCATGTCATTGAGATTGGGTCCGGAGGTAGTTTCCATCTAAGCGTTGCGAAGGCTTACTAATGGGAGAATGTTTGCACGGGGAGAGAACTCTTTGCGCCATCAGCTAATATTGCACTTAGAGCTCTCCGCCCTTGCAACCTTTCTTCCACTTTGGCTCCACTTTGTGCTGATGGAGTTGGGTCTTCCTTGCAGCCGGATCAAGAAAGATGGAGATTTGTTGAGGGTCCACACCTACATTTTGTGGTCGAGAGACTCCTTCAACAACTTGATTCGCATTAGCAAGTTCCCCTTCAAGAAGGAGAACCCCGACAAGATTGTCTACTTCACGGCTTTTGCCATGGTGGGGCTGATCCCACCCTTCTTCTGCTTCTTGCTGATGCTGCTGGACTTCTACGGTCTGCAACATCATCACCTCGGCCCCCGCTCCTTCTTGCTACTGGCGACATTTGTCCACTTTTGCGAGATGTGGGTCGGTGTGCCACCCTGCATAGAGCTTTTCCGGACCTTCTTCACGGTCCATGCAATTGGCAAGAGCAACGAGTTTCTTGGCTTCTACTACTTCATCGAGCGCAAGAACTTGCCCCTCAAGTATCTGAAGACGAAGGAAGTGGGACAGCTGGAAGAAGGACTGGATGGTGATCACGGTGGATAGCCACGACATGTTGGAGCTGCCTGACATCCTTCCGGTAGTTGACACCGACGTGTGGGGGGTGGTACCAACGCCATCGGTGGAGTACAACCCGATCTTGACAAGGATCCAAGAGTGCATCGAAGGAGGGGTGACCCCCCTGATTGTCATTGCCAACTTCCTGACCAACCAGTGGGCTCCACTAAAGAAGAGGGAATGGCCTGCGTGGGCATTCGATGGTGAGATGGACCAATACCAGATTGAGACTGGTATCGGGTCCAATTTCGGGTCTAATTGGGATGAAAAGGCTTTGAAGTTTCATCTCCAAAAGCTACACCATGGATCTATTTGCCCGGAGGATCTGACACCTCCGGTGGAGTTCCTGCCCCTGAACATGGTGCCAGAGATTAGGAGAGAGCTGCGAAAGAAGATGCCAGCACTTGATGATCTGGGTCTCGTGGGCAGGCGTCGGAGCACTCCCCCGGTGGGGATTGTGATCCATGGAGCTCTTTACTCCCATGAAGGCTCCAACTCTACGCTAGTCAGTGGCAAAGGTAAAGGTCCCATAGCTTCACCTCCCAAGAAATCAACTCCAGTCGAGGCAAAGAGAAAGTTCTCGTTGAAGTTCTGATTTGCAAGAGGAAGCTCACAAGGAGTGATGGGAGCAGTGTGAGGGAAGCTTCGAAAGGAGTGACCCCTCAGCCTCGGCTTAGGTTTGTAGTGGTCATACCCCCAGCACCAGCTGGTTCTTCGGCTCCAATGCCCACAGAGGGCCCTGGCTCTGGAAAGTCGACTCCGGCCTCGATGTCTGCAGAAGGCTCTGGGTCCGAAGCAATCCCTCCTACGATGGAGGTTCCAGATGTGGCAGAGCCGGCGGCCGCCTCAAGTCCCGGTTCGGGTCCTGGAGTGTCCTCCAAGCGCTCTAGGAAGAGGATCCACGCCGATTGGACTCGAAATACCCCTAGGTAAGGGTCGGCTCGTTGTGATTTTGATTCTTGCTTTGTCTTGAATTCCCTAATTTCTGCTTCCAGAACGTCGAGAGCAAGTACGACAGCTCTAGTGCCTATTGCAGCTCCGAAGGCTGCCCCAATTGAAGCTCCCGTCCCAGCTCCTACCTCTCCCCCATTTGTGGTGGCAGACGACACGACAGCTCTCGCACTAATGGCAAAAGATCTTGTGGTAGTGTCGGACCATGTGGAAGAAGTACTTGAGGAAGCTTCGACGGTTTTAGACTCGGCGGCAGAAGCTCCGGCATCAGGTCCAGAAGTGGCTGAAGCTCCAACAAAAGCTTTGGTGCCAGCCCATTGGTGACAGCCTTGGAGGTGATGATGTTCGAGCCGGCACAACCTGAGGATTTAGCCGGAAGTCCTCCGATGATTGAAGACCCGGCTGTGGGACCTTCCTCACCCGCACCGGAGATGGATGAACTACCGAGACCAGCGCCGAAGATGTCGAGTTGTTAGAGTCCATGCTCATGCTAGGGAGGAGGAGATTGACAATAAGGAGGTCAGCATTCAAGAGAAAGAGGAAGACCTCATAAATAGGGAGGAGGAGCTCGGCCAGAAGCTGTCTGTGGGGGAGCAAAGCTTGGCTGATCGCATGGATTAGTTCAATCTATGGTGCGAACAAAAGAAGGACCAGATATGGTCAGTAGGGGTGAACGTCTCCAAAAGAGAGACTGACATCTCCACCAGGGAGGATAAGGTGAAGGCCATGGAGAAGGACTTGGCAAAGCGAAGGAATCGCATTCACCTCCGAGAGAGGGAGCTCAGGGACCTAGAGAAGCAGGTGGCTGAAATGATCCAACATCATGATAAGGAAGTTGAGTGCTTCTACAAGGAGGGTTCAATGGAACTTTCAGCTGCCAGGAGATCACTGGAGGAGCTTAAGAGCTTGAGAGCAACTGAGTCTCAGCAAGTCTATGATTTTTTGGGGCAAGCCCATAAAGCTCTGTTATGTAACACCCTCATTTTCATCCATCATGCATTGCATACATTCTAATACATGTCTAACACATATCCACATAAAAAGTAAAAGTTTAAAATGAATTTGAAGCAAAACCACACTTAAGAATAGTTGGAAGTGCGGACTAGTCCGTTTTTGGTGCGGACTAGTCCGATTTCTCTCTGACCTTAGTCGGGCTTGTCCGTTTTGCTGCAGACTAGTATGTTTTCCTCTCTAGACACTTTCGGACTTGTCCGGTCCTTTGCACACTAGTCCGGTATTCCAGGAATCCATGAAATTTCGCTAAGTCCCTGGACTTGTCCGGTATTCCAGCGGACATGTTGGTTTTACCTCTGACTAAAATCGGACTTGTATAGTTTTGGCCACACTTGTTTGATTTCTCTCTGACCAAGTTCAGACTTGTCTGATATAGTCCGGGCTTGTCCGTTTTCGCCTCTGTCAATCTTCGAACTAGTCCGGCCCTTTTCGGACTTGTCTGGTAAATTGCGGTTCTGAGTTGATCTTTTGTTCTATGATTTGTTTTTGGGTTTTACCTTAAGTGGGCCTAAGGACGTCATGTCTAACTCTTTTTGGAGCCCATGTGGGACCCTACACCGGCCTCAGCGCACCCAAACTCGAATTCATTAAAACCCTAGCCTCCACCTCTATATAAACAACACCACCCCGCCACCTTACATCTTTTGTCTCATTTGAAAGTCCACCCAAACCCTAGTTCGTGGAGAGACGCCATCAAGGAGGGAGAAGGAGATCCCAGTCAAGAAAAATAAGAGAAGGAAACAAAATAGGATCAAGATCTCTAGCAAGTTTTCGTTCTTCATCAACAATCCACCATCAAGTTCTTCATGAACCCTAGATCATCAAGATCCAAGTGTTGCCTCCAAAACCCTTGATTCATTGGAGTTCTAAACACCTGGTATACCTTCTACTTTCTATTTCTAACGTGAATTCAACCCCGTTTTTCCAAATTCACATCGATCTAGAAAACTCTAGTTCGCTGTTCCTGCGAAGGGCGGACTAGTGTGGCCCTGCAGCAGACTAGCCTGATTTTGCGATTTGTTCCCTATTGAATTTATTCTAAATCGATTTGAATCAATTCCAAACCTATCTGAACTTGTTAAAAGATATTAGATCTAGTTAATAAACATCATTAACAACTCATTAACTTGTTTTGCTTTGCATTTGCATTAATCATGCATATCATGACATATTGAGTAATATATGTGCACTTATTGATTGTGATTCTTGTCTTGTATGTTTATTGTGCGGATTAGACGGATTTGCGCTAGAGAGTGCCGCGAAGGACCTCCATCACCAAGAGTTTGAAGTCTTTGATCCAAACAAAGCCCAAGAGCAAGGCAAGTGTCCTTGAACATATTGATATTGTTTCTAAAATAAATGTTTTATTTGCAAAACTGCATGCTTGTGTCAATTTGATGGGAATCCTATGGTAGTGGGTTTACTAGCTTTGTTTAACCACCCTTGTCACCTAGAATTCATGGTAGAGAGTCGGGAAGGGCTTTTTACCTTTGTTTCGCTTGATTAATTGGGATGGGAGAACAAGTATACCATTTAATTATGCATTAATGAGATTATGGTTAATATGAACTGGTTAATATGACATGGTAATGGGTGACCTAAGCAAGCATGATATGTGGATGGGTTGAAGCTTATGGTGGTTTCGCTTGCTTTAGATCTAAGGACCGGTTTGCGGAGCGACCATCCAGGACTTACAGTGCCACCACGAGGCCAAGTATGGGTGCGGCGTAGCTGAATAATTAGGGTATTGCTAGTATTGAGCGGATCATTTGGCGCACCGGGGAAGGGGAGTCGGATTACGTATGGATATGGTTGGCGGGACTCCCTGGGATCCGAACGGCACAAGAAGGGGCCCTTGGTTGGAGATGTGCTCAGTTGTAGACATCGCCACCGGTGAAACCTCATTGGGTGTGTACATGCTAGTAGTCCCTTTGTAAATGCTATTTTGTGATCTTTTGGCCACACACCTAAGGAAGTGTGAGACGGCATAATTGAGACTCCTTAGTCACTGCAAGGTGATGAAATCACGAACACGTTGGTAAAGTGGTACAACCTCTATAGAGTGTCTAAAAACTATCATGATAGTCGTGCTCCCGGTCGTGAGCAACCTCGACCCTCACATGATTAGAGAAAAACTGGGACTTGGGAATTGGTTATTGTTTGGTACTGGTTATAGTTGGTAATATGGTTATGGCTGGTTATGGATTGAATTTTGGTATTGAATATGGTTAATGGTAATGGTGAAATCTGGTATATGGATGATGGTGATGAAATATGGACTTGTATGGTGATAACTGTATAGCTTATGATGGGTTTACTTCACATACATATGATATATTGCTTTCCAAATGTTTTAATGTACTTTTCAGCACTTAGCCTTTATTATATTCGTCATTTGAATCAGCTATATGTCATACTTTCTACACCAATAGTTGCAGGTCAGGATTGGGAGTATAACGATGATAATGTGGAGTTCTAGGCCGTGTCTGCCGTCAGCTTTGCCTGTGGTGTTGTTTGGAGCTGCGCTATACCCTTATGCTTATCTTGCTTAGCTGCTTAGTTTGCTTATTTAGTTTATTTCCGCTGCATTAGTTCAAAATTGTCATTAATAATCATTGGAGCTTGTATTCGGGGATATTATGAATAGTGTAATAAATGTGCTTAATTAATCTTGTTCTGTGGTAATTTTCGGTATATCCTTTTGTGAATGCACTCGTGTATGTGTGTTGAACGTCCTGGGCACACATATGCATCACTTGGTTCATTTTCGGAACCGAGTGTCACAAATTGGTATCAGAGCCAGGTTGACCGTAGGACGTGGCCTAGATAGAATGGACACTTTAGAGCACATAGGAAAACTCAGGAATCGATGTGTTTTTGCTTGGTGTGTTGTTTGTTATGTATTGTTTGCTTGTGTGCTTAATAGAGGATTTTGGGATGCTCTAGCATTTCCATGTCCACGTAGGCTAGTATAGTTAGTTGCTTAGTTCATATCTCTTGATGCATATAGTTGGGGATGTTTTCTAAATTCTTATCTCTTGCTTTTCTTCAGATGGTGGGGACTTGCAACTAGAGGGATGGCAATGATGAGGAGGAGAACAATGGATCACCTCCGAACAATAATGGACAAGGACCTGCCCTGAGAGCTATCAACCTTGAACAGCTTTTGGCTATGCAAAACCAGCTCATGCAGACCATGATATAGACTATGGACAACTGCAGGCTGGCAACAACAACAATCAGCCCCACATGCCTCCACCACCACCCCCACCACCTCATAAGCAATTGGGAGAGATCATGAGAACTAGGCCACCGACTTTTGCTCAAGCCACTGGCCCTACGGATGCTGATGATTGGCTCAAGTCTGTGGAGAAGAAGCTACCTATTGTCCAATGCAGTGACTGGGAGAAGGTGCTATTCACGTCTCGTCGACTTGTTGGAGCAGCTGCCGATTGGTGGGATTCGCTATGCAATGCTCATGAGAACCAAGAGAGAATTACTTGGGAAGAATTCAAGGAGAGCTTCCGTTCTCATTATGTGTCGGAAGGTGTTATGATCTTGAAGAGGCAAAAATTTGAGAACTTGAGGCAAGGAAGGTCAAGCGTGAGTGAATATCTTAATAATTTACTCAACTCCCGAGGTATGCGCCTGAGGATGTGAGCCGGGACAGCTGGAAAAATACAAGTTCATGAGGGGCCTTAACAACGAGATCCAAGTGCAATTGCTCAACTGTGACTATGCAAACTTTCAGAAGCTTGTGGACAAAGCAATTGTGATTGAGAACAAGGTTCGAGAGATGGAGCAAGATACCAAGAGGAAGGCGCCATACCAAGGTCAACAAAAACGAAGTAATGTGCGCCCTCTCTTTGCACCAGCAAATGCCTTAATACAGCTCTTCTGTGCCTGCTCAGCACCCTGGTTATGCACCACACCCTGCTCAGTTTATGCAGCAACGCCCTGTCATGCAAGCACCTAGGCCTCGAATGCCTTTTGCCCCTCGTGCCAACTTTCCTGGTGCCAATGCGTAGAATCAAGTCCGTCCAAATTCTGGTGCAGTTAGGAAGTGCTATACATGTGGAGAAGCAGTACACTTTGCACATCAATGTCCTAAGTCATGCCTTGGTCATGAAAGCAATGCTCAAAGACAGAACCCAGGACCCAATGGAGGACAGCCGCAAGGAAACCGTGGACAGCAGAATTCTGCTCGTGGCAATGTGAACTATATCTCTACGGAGGATGCTCAACAAGCGAATGACGTGGTCATTGGAATGTTTCTCGCAAACTCCAACCTGGTGACTATGTTATTTGATTCTAGAGCATTGCATTCATTCATTGCATCGAAATATGTTGCCAAGTGTAGTTTGCCTATCTCTCATATGAAGTTTACTCTATTGGTTAAGTCTCCTGGAGGAGAGATGAGGACAAATATAGTATGTCAAAAAGTAAACCTTAGAATAAGGGGGGGGGGTAGACTTCTTTGCCAACCTCATTGTTTTGGATTCTCAAGGATTGGACATTATACTTGGTATGGACTGGTTGAGGAAGGACAATGGAGTCATAGAATGTGTCACAAAGAAGGTGAAGTTGACCAATGTGGAAGGAATCACCATAGAGTTTGAAGCATATCAACATGCACCGAAGCAATTGGAGCTGAATCACATGGACGATGCCGCAATTGTGGAGATTCTGGTGGTGTGTGAATTCTTGGGTGTGTTCCCATATGAGTTGCCAGGTATTCCACCTGATCGAGACATTGAGTTTGTTATTGATTTAATTCTGGGAACTGCACCTATATCTAAGTTGCTATATAGGATGCCTCCTAAGGAGTTAGCAGAGCTCAAGAAGAAAATCCAAGAGCAACTAGAGAAGGGTTTTATTCGCCCAAGCTCTTCACCTTGGGGAGTGCCCGTGCTGTTTGTGGACTGGAAGGATAGATCCCAAAGGATGTGTGTGGATTACCGAGCTCTCAACGAGGAAACAATCAAGAACAAGTATACTTTGCCACGCATAGAAGATTTGTTTGATCAGATGAAGGGTGCTTGTGTATTTTGGATTGACAAATGCACCTACGTATTTTATGTACCTCATGAATAAGGTCTTCATGGAGTACTTGGATAACTTCATTGTGGTGTTCATTAATGATATTATGATCTACTCGAGAAGCGAGGAAGAGCATGAGGAACACTTGAGGCTTACATTGCAGAAATTAAGGGAGCGTCAATTGTATGCCAAATTCAGCAAGAGCCAGTTTTGGTTGAAAGAGGTGTCGTTTTGGATCATATCATCTCAGGAGGAGAAGTATCGGTCGACCCCAGAAAAGTGAGGGACGTGTTGAAATGGGAACCCCCACATAATGTCAAGGAAATAAGGAGCTTTCTTGGAATGGCTGGATATTACCATCGGTTCGTCAAGGACTTTTCCAAAATAGCCAAGCCTATGACGGAATTGCTAATGAAGGGAAAATCTTTCCAATGGACTCAAGCTTGTCAAGAGAGTTTTGAGGAGTTGAAGAAGAGGTTAACTATAATCCTAGTTTTGATATTGCCGGACGTGAGCAAAATCATTGATATTTATTGTGATGCATCGAGACAAGGACTTGGATGTGTGCTCATGCAAGAAGGTCAAGTGGTTGCATATGCATCGAGACAATTGATGAAACGTGAGCAGAATTACCCAACGCATGATTTTGGAACTTACAACCATGGTAGACGTAATGAAAATTTGGAGACACTACATCCTTGGACATAGGTGTGAAATTTATACAAATCATAAGAGTCTTAAGTATATTTTCACACAAACGGATCTGAATTTGAGGCAGCGAAGATGGTTGGAGCTCATCAAGGATTATGATTGGGAAACAACTATCACCCTGGGAAGGCCAATGTTGTGGCCGATGCCTTGAGTGGGAAAAGAGTATGTCATCAACTCACGGTTCGAAAGCTACCATCCGAATTATGCAAGGAGTTTGAACGGTTGAATATCGGGTTTGTAAATGAGATGGGGATGATGGAGTTAAATCCGACCTTCGATCAAGAAATTCGAGAGGGTCAAAAGGATGAGGAAATCCAAGAAATCAAGTAATGGACCCGAGAGGGGAGAGAGTTCAGATTTTTTGAGGATGACCATGGTACATTATGGCTTGGAAAGAGAATTGTCGTGCCTAATGTGAAGCATATTCGGAGGACTCACCTTACTCAATTCATCCCGGTTGTACAAAGATGTACAAGGACTTGAAGACACATTATTGGTGGGCTAGCATGAAAATGGACGTAGCTGAATATGTAGCGTTGTGTGATGTGTGCCAACGAGTCAAAGCTAAACATCAAAGGCCAGCTGGGTTACTGCAATCATTGAAGATTCTGGAATGGAAGTGGGAAGAAATTGGTATGGACTTCATAGTTGGATTACCGAGTACCCAGTCCTGTTATGACTCAATTTGGGTAATTGTGGATCGTTTGACCAAGTCAGCTCACTTTATTCCCGTCAATACCACCTTTAATGGGGAGAAGTTGACGGAGCTGTACATGGGAGGAATAGTATGTTTGCATGGAGTTCCAAGGAAGATAGTGTCGGAGAGAGGTTCTCAATTTACCTCCAGGTTTTGGCGTAAATTGCATGAAGCATTGGGAACAAGGTTGAATTTCAGTTCGGCGTATCACCCTCAAACGGATGGACAAACTGAGAGGACCAATCAGATTTTAGAGGATATGTTAAGAACTTGTTCTTTAAAGCATGGGAATAGTTGGGACAAGAGCTTGCCATATGCAGAATTTTCGTACAACAATAGTTACCAAGCACGCTTGAAAATTTCATCCTACGAAGCATTATATGGGAGGAAGTGTAGAAAACCTTTGTTCTAGAATGAGACAGGAGAAAATCAAGTGCTTGGACCTGACATGTTGCAAGAAGCTGACCAACGAGTCCAGATTATTCATGAAAACTTGAGGGCTGCTCAATCAAGGTACAAAGGCTATGCGGACAATATGAGAAGGAAACCAACCTTTGAAGTGGGAGATTTCATGTACCTCAAAGTGTCACCATTGAGAGGTCATAAGAGGATTAACATAAGAGGCAAGCTAGCACCTCGGTACATAGGGCCATTCAAGATTTTGGGCAAAAGAGGAGAAGTAGCACATAAGTTGGAGATGTCAGCTCATCTTTCAGATGTTCATGATGTCTTTCATGTTTCCCAGCTCAAGAAGTGTTTAAGGGTACCAGAAGAACAAGTGCCAACGGAAGAATTGGAACTAGAGGCAGATTTCACTTATGCCGAGCAACCGGTCAAAATCTTGGAAATGAAGGAGAGATTCACAAGGAACAAGGTTATTAGATGGTGTAAAGTTCAATGGAAGCAACACACAGAATCAGAGGCAACTTGGGAGTTGGGGGATAATCTCAAGAAGAAATTCCCCTATCTCTTCTCTTCCACGTCGAATCTCGAGGGCGAGATTCATTTTAAGGGGGGTAGGTTTGTAACAACCTTATTTTCATCCATCATGCGTTGCATACATTCTAATACATGTCTAACATCAATCCACATAAAAAGGAACAAGTTTAAAATGAATTTAGAGCAAAACCGCACTTAAGAATTCTGGGAAGTGCGGACTAGCCCGTTTTCGGTGCAGACTAGTCCGATTTCTCTCTAACCTTCGTCGGACTTGTCCGTTTTGCTGCGGACTAGTCTGTTTTCCTCTCTGGACACTTTCAGACTTGTCCGGTCCTTTGTGGACTAGTCCGATATTTCAAGAATCCTTGAAATTTCGCTAAGTCCCCAGACTTGTCTAGTATTCCAGCGGACTTGTCCGTTTTCCCTCTGACTAAAATCGGACTTGTCCGGTTTTTGCCAGACTTGTCTGATTTCTCTCTAACCAAGTTTGGACTTGTCCGATATAGTCCGGACTTCTCCGTTTTCACCTCTGTCAATCTTCGGACTAGTCTGACCCTTTCGGACTTGTCCAGTAAATCACGATTCCGAGTTGATCTTTTGTTCTATGATTTTTTTTGGGGTTTTACCTTAAGTGGGCCTAAGGATGTCGTGTCTAACTCTTTCCGGATCCCATGTGGGACCCCACACCAGCCTCAACCCACTCAAACTCGAAATCATTGAAACCCTAGCCTCCACCTCTATATAAACAACCCCACCGCTCAACCTTGCATCCTTTTTCCTCAATTGAAAGTCTACCCAAACCCTAGTTCGTGGAGAGCCGCAATCAAGGAGGGAGAAGCAGATCGCGAGCAAGAAAAAAGAAGAGAAGGAAATGAAAGAGGATCAAGATCTCCATCAAGTTTTCGTTCTTCATCAACAATCCACCATCAAGTTCTTCATCAACCCTAGATCATCAAAATCCAAGTGTTGCCTCCAAAAACCTTGATTCATTGGAGTTCTAAACACCTGGTATACCTTCTACTTTTTATTTCTCACTTGAATTCAACCCCGTTACTCCAAATTCACGTCGATCTAGAAAACCCTAGTTTGTTGTTCCTGCGAAGAGCGGACTAGTCCGGCCCTGAAGCGGACTAGTCTGATTTTGCGGTTTGTTCCCTGTTGAATTAATTCTAAATTGATTTGAATCAATTCCAATCCTTTCCAAACTTGTTAAAAGATATTAGAACTAGTTAATAAACATCATTAACAACTCATTGACTAGTTTTGCTTTGCATTTGCATTAATCATGCATATCATGACATATTGAGTAATATATGTGCACTTATTGATTGTGATTCTTGTCTTGTACGTTTATTGTGCGGATTATACGGATTTGTGCTAGAGAGTGCCACAGAGGACCTCCAGCACCAAGAGTTTGAAGTCTTTGATCCAAACCAAGCCCAAGAGCAAGGCAAGTGTCCTTGAACATATTGATCCTGTTTCTAAAATAAATGTTTTGTTTGCAAAATTGCATGCTTGTGTCAATTTGATGGGAATCCTATGGTTGGGAGTTTACTGGCGTTGTTTAATCACCCTTGTCACCTGAAATTCATGGTAGAGAGTCGGGAAGGGCTTTTTACCTTTGCTTCGCTTGATTAATTTTGAAGGGATAACAACGATACCATTTAATTATGCATTAATGAGATTATGATTAATATGAACTGGTTAATATGACATGGTAATGGGTGATCTAAACAAGCATGGTATGTGGATGGGTTGGAAGTTATGGTGGTTTCGCTTGCTTTAGATCTAAGGACCGGTTCGTGGAGCGACCATCTAGGACTTACAGTGCCACCACGAGGCCAAGTATGGGTGCGGCGTAGCTGAATAATTAGGGATTGCTAGTATTGAGCAGATCATTTGGTGCACCGGGGAAGGGGGTCAGATTGGGTTTGGATATGGTTCGTGGGACTCCCAGGGACCCGAAAGGCACAAGAGGGGCCCTTGGTTGAAGATGTGCTCAGTTGGAGACATCGCCACCGGTGAAACCTCAGTGGGTCCATACATGCTAGTAGTCCCTTTGTAAAAGCTATTTTGTGATATTTTGGCCACACACCTAAGGATGTGTGAGACGACATAATTGGGATTCCTTAGCCACTGCAAGGTGATGAAATCACGAACACGTGGGTAATGTGGTACAACCTCTGCAGAGTGTCTAAAAACTATCATGATAGCCGTGCTCCTGGTCATGAGCAACCTGGACCCTCACATTATTAGGGAAAAACTGGGACTTGTGAATTGGTTATGGTTTGGTACTGGTTATAGTTGGTAACATGGTGATGGCTGGTTATGGATAAAATTCTTGTATTGAAGATGGTTAATGGTAATGGTGAAATCTGATATATGGATGATGGTGATGAAATATTGACTGGTATGATGATAACTGTATGGATTATGATGGGTTTATTTCACATACATATTATATATTGCTTTCCAAATATTTTAATATAATTTTCAGCACTTAGCCTTTATTATATTCGTCCTACATGTCATACTTTCCACACTTGTTGAGTACGACATGTACTCACCCTTGCTATTCCCCCGCCAACAGCTGCAGGTCAGGATTGGGAGTATAACGATGATAATGCGGAGTTCTAGGCTGTGTCTGCTGTCAGCTTTGCCTGTGGTGTTGTTTGGAGCTGTGCTATAGCCTTATTATCTTGCTTAGCTGCTTAGTTTGCTTATTTAGTTTATTTCCATTGAATTAGTTCAAACTTGTCATTAATAATCATTAGAGCTTGTATTCGAGGATATTATGAATTGTGTAAGAAAAGTGCTTAATTAATCTTGTTTTGTGGTAATTTTCGGTATATCCTTTTGTGAATACACTCATGTATGTGTGTTGATCGTCCTGGGCACACATATGCGTTCACTTGGTTCATTTTAGGAACCAGGTGTCACATGTTGCCATTTGGTTTCAGTCTGGTACGCCCGGCTGACCCAGAGCCGGAGATGGACAAGTCACTGGTGGCATTGAACTCCGCTGACAAGAAGCTGGAAGTTGTGGGAGACGTGGTTGTCAACGAACTAGAGATGGAAGGTAGGTCTCTGGCCAAGAATGTTGCCTTGTATGTGCTGACATGTTTCAAGAGTCGGGACCCCCATATGTCTTTAACTCCAGTGTTCGAATGACCCATTGCCGAGGAGGAAGAAGTCGCCAGGGCCAACGTTCAAGAAGCTACCAGAATAGTTGCCTCATCCTTCAATAGGAACTCCAGTAGTTAGAACTTCTCCTTTTTGCCTTCATCTTGTAATACTCTGATTTTGAATGAATGAAATCCTTCTGAATTCCATTTTTGTGTCTTCAATGCATTGCCCTTTATATTGTTCGGCCCCTGGTAGATGTGTTCAATGAATTGAGGGCATCTACCATAAGGATTCAAAAAATTTCTTGAAAACTCAATAGCTCCAAATTCGTAGCAAGTATGATAGCTCTGAGTTCCGAGTCTTGCCTCTGATATCTCTAGGGACCCTTTGTTACATCGACGGCGGGACCCTGGGAGTTGTCGCAGCTTGGTGTCTTCGAAGGCACCAACTATCAACGCATAGAACGTCGACGGCGAGCCCCTAGGAGTTGTCGGAGCTTGGTAGCTTCGAAGGCACCCACTATAAAGGCATAGAACGTTGACGGTGGGCCCCCTAGGGATGTTGGAGCTAGTGCTCCGGTAGCATCCACCATCACCGAGCAAATTGCCATCGAATGTTCATTTTTTCTTGCGCATAAGAAACAAGAAAAGCAGTAAAATTTGTCCTCTTTTCTATAACATATTTGCGGCTTATTATCCTTCTTTGAATTTTAGATCCTAAGGAATTTAACATGACGACATAGTGTATTGATGAAATCTCTTTAGGTGTGAATGCCTTTCAGACCTGCCCTACTGGGACCTGCCAGGATATAGGTAGAGTGGCGTACTTAGGGTGCCTGACCAGTCTATGTCAATAGCACACTCCAGACCTATCATAGTCTTTGGTTTCCAGGCGAGTAGACTAGACAGCAATGCTAAGACCCAAAAGAAGATTAACAATACATCTTATATATCACATTAATACCCTGTACTAAATTTCAAATGGATTGCACAACATTGTTATAGACAAGAAGGTAAAAAAGTAATGAGCTTGTAAAAAATTAAATGCACGTAGAGTCTGTCCGTATAAAATGTTTCTCATTAAGGTCCGAATGACAGAGGAGGACAAGGACACACTTAATGTACAATGACCAAGTTAAGTGTGCTATTCATCGTGATCTAACCAATGGAGGGTAAAGACACGCCTAAAGTACAGGACCAAGTTAAGTGCACTAGGACCCTTCCTGACTCTGTCCATAGACTATAAGAGATACAATTTATACAAACAGACTCACCTCCATGTAGCTAATCATAATACTTACGGAGGTGCTCAATGTTACATGGATTGGGAAGCGGAGTCCAATCCTCTATTTCTAAGAGAACGCATCTGACGGGAAACTTTGATAACCCGGAAGGGACCTTCCTAGTCTGGGGAGAGTTTGTTCATCCCTTCTCGAGTCAGTATTCTCCACAGCACCATATCACCTTCTTCTAGCTGTCGGTTGCGTACGAACCTTTGATGATAGCAGCGGAAAGCCTGGTGGTATTGTGCATTCCAAACAGCTGCTTGGCACCTTTCCTCGTCGAAAAGGTCTAGGTATTCATGCCGGAGCTTGTCGTGCGTGGCTTCGTTGAAGGTTCGGACTCGGAGAGATCCCATGGTGATCTCCGTAGGAAGGACTGCTTCAGCTTTGTACACCAAGAAGAAAGGTGTCTCTCCAGTTGCCCGACTAGGTGTTTATAGGATTGAAGAGCATGTGAAAAGCTACCAGAGGGGGGGTGAATGGTAGATTAAAAAATCTTACGCAGCGGAAACAATTAAACCCCAACCCCTTTGGTAGAAAAACAATCTGTTAAAAAAATCGAGTGTGAGACTAATCTAAATGTGTTTCACTGTGACAAAAGTGATAGATATCAGATAGAATCAAGTCACGAAGATGACACAACAAGAATCACTCAAATCCGTCGAGATAAACTCAAGTTACGATCAAAAGATCGAACAAAGGTCGATCTGTTCTACCGAGTAAAAACCAGTTCTGTAATACTACAAAGAAACTCGTGTAGATAAAAAACCACAAATACAATGACCGTAAAATTTTGATAGATGATAGATAATCAAGTTTTGAAGACAACCCAAAAATAATCACATCAATTGGATCTGTAAAATTTAAGTTATGATAAAACCACATAAGAAAGGTAGTGTTGTACAGAAACTTGATGAGAAAAACTTGTCTGAAACAAGTCGGACAAACAAGGCACAAAAGTTCCTTTTAACTATGAATTTAATTTAGTAGAACACAAGAGGAACAGCCCCAAAGTTGTAACTCGAGCTCTGGCCTCCCTTGCTTATATACCCAGCCCTTAGGCCAACCCAATCTCAACTAGGACTCTAATCCTACTCAAATCACGAATCGAAACTTTCCATAACTGCTAAGGACTCTTCTATACGCAGATAGAAGCAATCTTAAGACTTCCAAACACCTTAGGAACATATCCCACATTCCTGAAACAACTCAAATTCATGACCCATACGAAATCCTATCATAACCAACTCGATACTTTCCATACCGAGCCATAACCGACACCACCGCAGCCGAAGTCATCAACCAATACGATCTGATCCTTCCAACCAGATATTTCCTTCCTTAGCCCATCTTCGGAAGAATTCTGCCACGTCATGCACTGCATGCATACGTGCGAAAACCTTCCAATGACATCCACGATACCTTCATATGCATTGTTCTTGATTCAAAAATGTTGCGCGACCTCCCGATCAACTCAACCACAATTCCTCCTGAACTTGGTTGTTAACCTCATCTTCTCCGTAAGACTAGTTCAATAGATCCCGTCACTAGCCATGTCTTGAACTCAAGCAACACCTGCACATGAACAAACAACCAGTACTTTCGAGCACAAGTTCTCGACTTGACTCATGTTAGTTCCGAAACTACAACATCTTACGTGAGCACCTCACATACGCATGTTCCAAACCACAGTAAAACGATATCAGCCACATAAACCAAAATGCACCAAAAACTTAGTAAAAGAATAGTAAGCAAACTTTCCAACAATGTAAAGAAAGTTCGAAACATTTCACAGTAAAAGCAGGAAAATTGCAAACTAGCTCCTGATCTTGCCAAAGCTAACCGGAGCTTGAGCCAGAGCTTACTAAAGCTAGCAGGACCTAGCACCGGAGCTTACCAAAGATAGACGTAGCTAGCACCGGAGCTAACCAAAACTAATCGGAACTAGTCAACCCAAAAGTCGGAGCTAGAAAAACATGTCAGAGTTAACCAACATAAGTCGGACCTAGCAAAACATATTAGAGCTTAACAAATACATGCCGGAGCTATCAAAGACATGCCGGAGCTAAAGACAAAGCTCACCGGAGCTACCCAAAAACATGTTGGATCTTGACATAGCAAGTTGGACCTATTGTCGGACCTTGCGGAAGCTCGGAGCTAGAGTCGGACCTTGCTAAAAAGATGTTATGGCAGCGTTCAAAACTTTTATTGTCAAAGCCAATGTATTCAACACACATAGGTCTCACAATCTCCCCCTTGATGAATGCATTGGCAACACCATTTAAAATCCGAACATTGGCTTATTCACATTAAAAGTTTTGAAAACAATTTCTCCCCCTTTGTAAAACAGAAATATGAGAAAAATAAATTCTCCCCCTGAGAAGAATCATGCCAAAAACAATTGTGAATATGTGCAATGTGTAATCAATTTCTCCCCCTTGCATACTTATCTTTAAAAATTCACATATTATCTCTCCCCCCTTGACAATGTATTCAGCAAGGTTGAAAAGAGAAATTCTAATTCTTATGAGCATATTACAACATATACATATGAAACAAAGCTCATCCAAGTCATACTATCAAGTAACTTACACTATCACATCAATGAGATACATAAAGTAGTGTAAGCCATGCTAGAGATCAAATGTAATTTTCAATTCAAGTAAGTCATGATCTCACAAACTTAACTATTTCAAGACCTGAAAGCATGACACTTGTTGCTGCATTTTATTATTTTTCAAAGAACAAATTTTGATCATATGATATTTGCAAGAGATTATATGTGCATATGCCTTATTCTAACCAACCAAGCCAAGCCTATGTCATTTGACAATAAGAAGCCTAAGGACATGGTTTTAGTCATACACCACTTCTTCCAAGTTCATATCTAAGTGCAATGATAAGCAATCTCAAAAGAAGAAGTGCGATGCATGCATATTCTCTTGATCTTTTCTCATTTTTATTTCATCATAAAAGCTCAACATGTGAATAGTTGATTGATTAATTTTTCATTATTAAAAGCACTTGTGAGCATGCAACAAGTTCAAAACAGCAAGAAAGTTTGGCCATGACCAGATTTCGTGTAAGTAATTATTCCAATTAAGTGACATGGCAAAAACTACAAAATGTATAACACGAGTAAAGTAGTAAGAACTTTCAGCATGTGAAAGGAATCACAAAGTCATATATGTATGAAATACTATGCCCATATTCTTTTAATTTCAGATTCACAAATAGACTTCTCATGTTTGAAAACTCCCCCTCAATTTAAGCCATGAGGATGCATAACCCCAATTTCACTATGAATGAAACAAAAACGAGTGAAATCCAAAGGTTTTGTAAAAATGTCAGCCAATTGTTGTTCGGTATCTGCATGGTGAAGCACAATGTTTCCTTTTTCAACTTTATCACGGAGAAAGTGATACCTAATGTCAATGTGCTCAGTTCTAGAATGTTGCACGGGGTTTTTAGCAATGCAAATAGCACTAGTGTTGTCACAAAACAGTGGAACACTATCTAGATCAACCCCATAGTTTTTAAGTGTTTGAACAATCCAAAGAATTTGTGAACAAGCGCTAGCAACAGCTACATATTCAGATTCGGCTGTGGATTGTGCAACTGAGTTTTGTTTTCTGGAGGACCAAGCGACAAGTGAATTACCAAGAAAATGACAAGAACTAGAAGTACTTTTCCTATCAATCCTACAACCCCCAAAATCAGCATCCGAAAAAGCTTTCAAAGTAACGGTTGAGGAAGAAGGAAGAAAAATGCCAAATTCTTGAGTTCCATGTAAGTACCTGATAATCCTTTTGAGGGCTTGACAATGTAAAGCACGTGGAGATCCTTGAAACCGTGCAAAACGACATACGCTGAATTGTATGTCCGGTCTTGATGTCGTGAGGTACAAAAGTGATCTGATCATGCTTCTATATTCTTTTTGATCCACGGGTTCACCATCTTCATCAAGTTCTAGTGTTGTTGCTGTTCCCATTGGTGTCCAAAGAGGCTTGCTTTTGTCCATGTTGAAGCGCCTTAGGAGGTCTTTTGTATACTTCGTTTGATGCACAAAGGTACCCTCCTTGGTTTGCTTGATTTGCAGCCAACAAAAAAGTACATGAGTTCTCCCATCATACTCATCTCAAATTCTGAACTCATCATAGCTGAAAACTTGGACACAAGATTATGAGAAGCACAACCAAAGATAATATCATTGCCATGCCTAAGCACAAAAAGATTTTTATCAACCTTGCCCATGGTAAACCCCTTTTCAAGTAAGAATGTTTTTAACCTATCATACCATCCTCTAGGGTCTTGTTTGAGACCATACAAGGCTTTGGACAATTTGTAAACATGATTAGGAAAATCTGCATTTTCAAAACCCGGTGGTTGTTTGACATAAACATCCTCATCTATGTAGCCATTAAGAAAAGAACTTTTAACATCCATTTCATATATCTTAAAACCTTTATATGCAGCAAAAGCTAACAAAAATCTTATGGCTTCTAATCTAGCAATAGGAGCAAAAGTTTCATTAAAATCTAGACCTTCAACTTGAGTGAAACCTTTAGCAACCAACCTAGCCTTATTCCTAACCACAACCCCATCCTCACTTTGTTTATTTTTAAACACCCATTTAGTTCCAATTAAAGTGTGACCTTGAGGTGGAGGTACAAGTTTCCAAACATTATTTCTTTCAAAATTTTCTCTTCTTGCATGGCAATAATCTAAGATTCATCAGTGAGTGCGTGTGATATATCTTTGGGTTCGAAAGAAGCAACAAAAGCAGAATGAGCATGAGAGTTTGGATCGCAAAACCTAGACCGTGTGACTCATTCGTGCAAGCTTCCAATAATTTGTTGTGGAGGATGGATTTTGAGAACCAGGAGGGGAGTGGACACTTCACAGGCTTCTTCTTCATGTTCATCACAAATCGATGAGCTTGTGACTTGAGGAGGATCTGGACCAGCAACGGTGGTCGTCGGTGCTGGCTGTGAATCAAAATCAGGAGCTGGAAGAATGTCATTAGCTGCTGAATTTTCGGGCAGCAGCACCACTTCTTCCTCATCTTCAATGAAAATGCTCTCCCCCTGTGGATATGGATCCGGACCTGCAATGTTTGAGCTAGTACCTGTGTTAGCTTCATCAAAAGACACCTCACAAGTCTCCACAATTTTGTTAGTGTCAAGTAAATGCACACGGTAACCTCTAGTATGAGATGGATAACCAAGAAACATGCCATCAATGGATCTTGGTTCAAATTTATCAAGATTACCATGTTTCTTAACAAAGCATTTGCAACCAAAGACCCGAAAGTGTGTAACACTAGGCCTATGTCAAAATTGGAGCTCATATGGTGTTTTGCCTAGCTTAGCGCGCAAGAAAACACGATTTGAGACATAACAGGCGGTTGCAATCGCATCAGCGCAAAATTTCCTAGGAGTTTGATATTCATCAAGCATAGTCCTAGCCATCTCAATTAAGGTTCTATTCTTTCTTTCTACAACACCATTTTGTTGAGGTACATATGGTGAAGAAAATTGATGATCTGTTCCATTTTCAGCACAAAAGTGATCAAAAGATTGATTTTTAAATTCAGTTCTGTTATCACTTCTAATTGCTTTTAAAAATCCTGGGTGATTGTTGATGGCTGTTATATACCAATTTCAGCCGTCAATATAACTCAATTATGTTACGAATTTATCATTTCTTGCACACATCACTTTTCTACTTGACCTATTTCCACTTGTACTTGGAGAAATATGTGTATGCAGATATTTATACGTGAATTGAGGAAAAGTATGGCGGGCAATCCTATAAAATATCATCCAGCAAATCAGGCAACAACACGTGGCACCACATGGATCAAATGGCAAACAAATAGAAGTATCCGAGGCCATACAACCGTGTAGCACCAATATCAGTCAATGGGACCCACCTGGCAGCCACCTGGAGGATATACTGGCCGTTTGGAGCCCTGACCAGGTCGGCCGAACCAGGGGGTTGACCGACTTGGTCCTGGCGCCAAACGCGGTCAACATCCACGTGTTGGCTTCTCCCGGCTCCCTGGGGTCAAAGACGACGTATTCACGCACTTTTGGTGGCGGGAACCGACCTCAACACTAGTATAAATAGGACCCCATACCCCTCACTTCAACACACACCACTTGAGCATCATTCTATTGTATACACTATCTTCCATAGTCCTTAGAGTAGTTAGGATGTAGAGAGGAGAGCCTCTAGTCCCAAGTCCAAATTGGGAAAGGAGTAGAAGGAGTCTCTCTTCCCAATTCCACATTAGGAAAGGTATATCTCATGTATTCCTCCTTGTATTTGTGACTTTGTGCTCAATAAAGATATTATCTTTAGTCTTCTTTTATATGTATACTTGGACAAAGCGTTTATTGTTTGATTGTGGAGTCCATGTAAGTGGAAGGTATAGTCTTTATGATTGTACTCTCATGATCACATCTTATGGTCATAAACACTATAGACCCCCACTATAGTCTATGTAGTTATTATATGATTATGTTAATATGAATAACTATGCTATGCAATCAATATTGGTTCAACGATGATTTAGTTCATTGCCTTAGGATGGCTTGTGCTGTAGCTCTTAAGGTATTTGCTTAGTATGCTAGCATGGTGCTAGGGTATTTATGTAGTGTTGGATGTCTCGTAGACCCACGGATTGAGGAGGTAGGCAGTAGGTGGTGAGAGCCCTATCTGTCCTTTGTAATCCTCCACGTTCGGCTATGCCACAGTCTCTTGGCAGGAGTCGCCCTAGTATTGCTAGGGGTAAGCCCGTGCCCAATGTGTTGAATAGCATTGCATCGGAATTCATCATTGAAATAACCATTAGTATCTACCTTAGGCTATGTATATGTATTAGGAGCATTGTAGGAGCAACTCTCTAACTCTTAATCCAATCTCCCTCTAGGACCCATTTACCCTTTAGTATAGATTGTCTAGGTGTGTGTCACGCTACCCCTATTATCTACTTATCCCCTGTCCGGATAATTGATTAGTATCCCATAACTTGACCATAAGAGTAGTATATACTTTACTCCATTGCCTTCCTTCGGGATAAATACGATACCCTTGGGAATACTCATGGGTGAAATGCTACAATGGTATCTTCCATGCGCTTGCGGATCTCATCTCTTTAGCGGAGATGATCTGTGGTGTTAAGAAATACCAACAAGCATTTTTGGCGCTGTTGCCGGTGATGATTTGTTAGTATATCTTAGGAGCCGTCAACAAGCATTTCTGGTTCCGTTGCCGGGGAAGGCAAAGGAAGTGAAGGATAGCTATCACTTTTGATTAAGCTATAGGTACTAATAGTTACTAGACAGGATTACCCTTGTTTGTTTTCTCCTTTGTGTGAAAACAGGGTAGTGTTGGCCGACCCATTGTATGGGATGGCCAACGAGGACGCAAGTGCTAAACTGGAAGATGATTCAAGGCGTACCTCAACAAATGTCCACTAGGCAACAACATTGCCTTTTGTGGGAGAATTTCAGCTTTTAGTAGGAGCCAAAGTCATCCATACCCAAGCATGGGGAAGGCTCCAAGAAGTTCTTCTTGGTTTGCCTCCACCATGGGGTGGATAGTTGGATCTTCATCCAACACTCATGTCATGGGTTGGCTCCACCAATCCATGACCACATTAATGCTGGAGCTGAAGGAGTCCTATTCTCATTCATCATGGATGAGAAGAAGGTATCCACTCAAGGGGTGGATTGAAGAATGCTCGAGTTCCCATAGCTTGTCATGCACACCACTTCATAAGGTGGATATGCTAGTTATGGAACTACACCTCCCATTGAAGTGTCATGAATATCCAAGTCATTGGAGATTTGTTTGGATAATCCAAGTCCTGGATATTCACATGATTTGTGAAAATCCATGTCATCATAGGACGCGTGGGAATTATTTCCCTAAGACCCATAAGGACCTTTTACAAACAACAACTCCAATGGCTATCATTCACAAAGAGGTCAAGGGTGGAATTAACATCACCCTTGTATTCAAGGAGGCTATGGCTTTCCTAGGGATTTAAGTTTAGCTAGCCTACCTTGAAGTATCTTGGCCAAGCAGAAATCAAGACAACATCACATGAAGATCTTGGCCAAGGACAAGAACATAAGGAGCATTCAAATTCCAAGATATCTCACATCACTTGTTGGGATTCCCACACTTCGACCAAACCCATTCAACCTAGGGCAAGTGACATTGTGGATGAAGCGTTTCTCGTTTGATTGTGGAGTCAACATGTCATCATGCCCATGGAAGCCTTTGATCCATGATCAAGGTATGGGTTGATTCAATGGAATATCAATATGGTAAGAGTGCAACCCCTAAGAAGGACAAAGCCTAACCATGCTCATGAAGGAATACATTCAAGAGGGAGAACCCGTCGCTACAACAACATGTCTATATCAATACAACGGGGAGAGGCTAGGGACACCATGTGGCCCACATGTCCAAATGACAGCCAAATGAGTTTGGCATGTCAAAATAGAAAAAATCATCCACATCTTCAACTCCAGGATTTGACAACAAATCATCGCGCTGAACACAACGAAGGTAAGTCCTACTCATCGGACTTCAAAAATTCGGTGAGTCATTGCCAATAGGTTAATTGGTAGTTATCTCATATTTGTTTTCCAAATTGCATCAACCCTTTCATTTGCATGTCTGAAATTCCACACTTGCATGTTGGAAAGTAAAATTTTTCAACCATCAAAAAACTAAAAATTTGAATTAGGGGAGAAATTTAATTGGATATGAACTACGTGCATGACCACTTGAATTTATCTTCCTAGTTCAAACCAAAAGGATTTGCTTTGACCCTCATTGCATTGACATGTTATTTCAAGCTGGGCAAGACAATTTGAAAATTGGGTTCAATTTTCTTTTGACTAATGTAACCCGTTTTCGAGTTGTTTTGTGTTTTCTTGATTAAAGTGCAGCTAGGTAAAAATTGTGAAGAGGTGGTATGGCAAGAAAGTGGAAGGTTTCATCAAGCTCAAGTCACCATTGGGAAGATTTGAGAACACTTCTCTTTTTCAAACTCATTTTGAGTTTGAGGAAGAGAAATTTCCAAGAATGGAGGAGCCAGAACCAAATGCATTGCCAAATCCAATCTCAACTTGGCATTTG
Organism: Tuctoria greenei; assembly: GCA_036927565.1. Lineage (NCBI taxonomy): Eukaryota > Viridiplantae > Streptophyta > Magnoliopsida > Poales > Poaceae > Tuctoria > Tuctoria greenei. The sequence goes on from JAYESD010000003.1 coordinate 112,451,170, forward strand.
ACATCAACCATCAAGCCTACGCCGAAAATCAAGGTTGTGAGTTTCTCACACAAAGACCTTCGTCACCAACTGCTCTTCAAATGAGGTATGAGTTTGGAATTTTTCATTGTTTGGTTTGCCATAGAATTTAATGGATTTGCTTGCATTTGTGAGGAAGGTTGACACTTCCTCATCATTTAATTCTCATGCATCCTCACAAGAGTAAGTGTGGGTATTGACTTTAGGATCTACAAAAGAAAATCTCACCTTACTTGGAAAAATCTAAAACAAGTACCTAGAATCCTTTAAGCATTGTTTTGTAGACTTAGTCATTTTTGTCTAGGTTCAGAAAATAAAACTTTTGGGCATGACTTAATTGGTGAATTGGCATATAGAAACTTAGGCATAGTGACAGCCATAATTTTTAATTGAGCTTCATGCATAGATGGTGTCACTAGATTTCAAACTCCTAGGAATAAGTGATATCCTTGCTCTAAAATTGAATTGCATTTTTTGGTGGAGTCACTAAATTTTAAATTCATAGTGAAGTTCAGGAGGATAAAATTGAGAATCTTGTTTGCCATGGTCTAAATGATAAAATTTGCTCTTGAAAGCTAAGATGGTTAGAAACTTTAAAAGATGTAGGGATCCATATAGTATATTTCTATCACATGCATTGCTATGAGTAGGAGCTTTAGAAAATATGCAACATGAATTATCCATAAAGCTCCACTCTTATCAATGAATAACACATTGATCATGGATACACTTGACATTGGAACCAATGCATCTTTGATTTTGTTCTTCCCCGTATGTACAAATGAAAGTTTGGTTACCTAACCCGAATGTTCATTTGTACAAGTATCGGGAACTAACCATCCCTCTCTATTCAAGAGAGGAAGTTTGCAGGAGTAATATTACTATGCAGGCATTCAAGAAGCTGATTGTTGGGATCTCTAGAGGATCCCATTTCAACATCTCTTGGCCTAGGAGTAAATGAGGATGGTTGCTACCTATCGGAAATTATGCCCGAAGGTCAATCATAACTATACGAGGCTAGAGATTTGAAATGGGAACCCTCAATGAGCATCCAATGGGCTGCCACGAATGGGTGAGAGCATTATGCTCTCAACTATTCTAAGAACTCATTCACGCTCAAGGGATTTGCCACCATCATTGGGTACAAGTTATTTCCATGTGGCTAAGAGTTATGATGTACCATAACCAAAGAATGACAAGGTTACACTCAATTTATATTAGGTGCAAGTTGTTCCTATGTGGCTAGAAGGTGTGTTGTACCTTACCCAAGGAACAACTGATCATACCCAATGCATGTTGGGCACATGTCACTCCATTATGTCAAAAAGATATGATACACCTTAGCCAAAGAATGATGAAACATACTCAATGTATGTTGAGTGCACGTCATTCCTTTGGTTCTAAAGGTTATCATTATCCTAGCCAAGTAATGACAAATCACAGCCAACACATGGAGACCCAGATGTGCGGACGATCAACATTGAAAACACCCTATTCAACCACACCCATGGTGTCCATGGGAGGCAACACAACAATCAACACTCAAACCTCCATCGTCAAAGCCACACTGCAACAAGGATAGGCCAACTCATGGCCTACCTAAGTCGTTAGGATTTCAACCCCTATCCGGACCTTGATCAAGAATAAGCTTGGGGGAGGACCCCCACTTGAGGTAACTTGTATCACACCCACTGCATTTTTATTTCAAATCATCCATTGCATATTTACTTTCCATTCATCCACCATGCATCTAAAAAAACATAAAAATAGGAACTTAGATTTGCTTTGCTTATCAAATAAAGATGTGCAGTAAGAATGATTTAGAATTCACATAGATGAAATGATGAACAGTTGCTCTGTTTTATTTTTCCTAAGTCACTAGTTTACAACTTGCTACTCTCCAAATATTGCTTAAATTGGCTAAAATTAACTTTGCCTTGATTTAGAAATTGTGGGTAGCAAAATCTTAATCTACTTCTAGGTTGTTGGGAGATTTGAATTAGTAATAGGGTTGCTATTCCTATTTTGAAAGTGGAACTTAGATTTCAGGAGAAATTCTATCAAGATTTAAGTTTCCCTCATTTGATTGGAAATACCTACCAAAGCCATACGATATTCATACATAGACAACACCTTATGCATATGCTATTTGCTTTCACATTGAGCCTAGTCAAACTAGTATAGACCTATGTGAGAAATCATTCAATTCTTTTTGAATTCAAGACTTCACTTTTCCATGCTATACCTCTACACTAGAAGGAAGGAAAATTTCATCATATCCACCATTCCACAATAAAAAGAGAAACTCGATGCTATTCATAGTTAGCACTCTCTTCAAGTTATTGCAACAAAAGGAGCAGACGACATGGCTACAAGACAAAGAAAAATAAAATGCATGCTTATATCATAAGCATGAGAAAAAAAAAGAAGAAAAAATATGCTTACTCCATAAGCATAAAAAAAAGGGTAACCATGTTTCATCCTTGCAATAAAGAGAGTCCACATCAAAAGGAGTCATCTCAATGTTTCCACATCCACCTCCATTCCATCACACATGCACAAGTCTTGTTTCAAAAGTTTGAATTGATTTCTCCTAAGGCTTTCTCTTTTGACTTAGAAATATTATGTGTTGCAAATATGCCTACTTACTTTCCCTACCAAGCTCCACATACAAGCCATATTCGAAGAGTAGGAATAGTATAGGCATAATGCCTTGGTGAGGACATATTTCCACTATACACAAAAGGGGTGATTGAGAGAATCAATTGAGGTACTTATAATCTAATTTGAATCTCTCCAAAATTTAAGTGGAACTTGATATCTAGGCTATGCTTGATCCATTTGTTGTTCTAACTTTCAATTACCCATGAATAGGAGAAGGCATAACCCCCATAATGAATTAAGAAGGGTGAAGTACCATAGCAAATTTTTGCAACATTAGGTAGAGTATTTTGTTGTGCACTTGGTACTTTCGAAAGGTAGAACATTGTAGCAACTCCTGATCATCAACCTAAAGTCTTGACTTTTCTCGGGACGAGCAAAGGATAAGCTTGGGGGAGTTTGTTGACGGCTGTTATATACCAATTTCAGTCGTCAATATAACTCAATTATGTGAAGGATTGATTATTTCTTGCACACATCACCTTTCTACTTTACCTTTTTCCACTTGTACATGGAGAAATATGTGTATGCATATATTTATACATGAATTGAGGAAAAGTATGGGGAGCAATCCTATAAAATATCATCCCAGCCAATAAGGCGACAACACGTGGCACCACATGGATCAAATGGCCCACAAACAGAAGTATCCGAGGCCATACAACGGTGTAGCACCAATATCAGTCAATGGGACCCACCTGGCAGCCACCTGGAGGAAGTACGGGCCGTTTGGAGCCCTGACCAGGTCGATCGAACCAGGGGGTCGGTTGACCTGGTCCTGGCGCCAAACGCGGTCAACTTCCATGTGTTGGCTCCTCCCGGCTCCCTGGAGTCAATGAGTCAATGACGACTGATTCGCGCGCTTTTGGTGGCGGGAACTGACCTCAACACTAGTATAAATAGGACCCCATACCCCTCACTTCAACAAACACCACTTGGGCATCATTCTATTGTATACAATATCTCCCATAGTCCTTAGAGGAGTTAGGATGTAGAGAGGAGAGCCTCTAGTCCCAAGTCCAAATTGGGAAAGGAGTAGAAGGAGTCTCTCTTCCCAATTGCACATTAGGAATGGTATATCTCATGTATTACTCCTTGTATTTGTGACTTTGTGCTCAATAAAGATATTATCTTTAGTCTTCTATTATACGTATACTTGGACAAAGTGTTTCTTGTTTGATTGTGGAGTCCATGTAAGTGGAAGGTATAGTCTTTATGATTGTACTCTCATGATCACATCTTATGGTCATAAACACTATAGACCCCCACTATAGTCTATGTATTTATGATATGATTATGTTAATATGAATAACTATGCTATGCAATCAACATTGGTTCAACGATGATATAGTTCATTGCCTTAGGATGGCTTGTGCTGCAGCTCTTAAGGTATTTGCTTAGTATGCTAGCATGGTGCTAGGGTATTTAAGTAGCATTGGATGTCTTGTATACCCACGGATTGAAGAGGTAGGCAGTAGGTGGTGACAGCCCTATCTGTCCTTTGTAATCCTCCATGTTCGGCTATGCTACAGGCTCTTGGCGGGAGTCGCCCTAGTATTGCTAGGGGTAAGCCCGTGCCTGATGTGTTAAATAGAATTGCATAGGAATTCATCATTGACATGACCATTAGTATCTACCTTAGGCTATGTATATGTATTAGGAGCATTGTAAGAGCAACTCTGTAACTCTTAATCCAATCTCCTTTTAGGACCCATTTACCCTTTAGAATAGATTGCCTAGGTGTGTGTCACACAATACCTATTATCAACTTACCCCCTGTCCGGATAACTGATTAGTATACCATAACTTGACCATAAGAGTAGTATATACTTTACTCCATTGCCTTCCTTTAGGATAAATACGATACCCTTGGGAATACTCATGGGTGAAATGCTACAACGGTATCTTCTGTGCGCTTGCGGATCTCATCTCATTACCAGAGATGATCTGTGGTGTTAAGAAATACCAACAAGCATTTCTGGCGTCGTTGCCGGGGATGATTTGTTAGTATATCTTAGGAGCCGTCAACAGTGATCAATTTATAATATAAGAAATAAAGTTCTAAAGTGACTAAAAGATTCATTTTTAGATGCCATAAATTAAAACCAAGAGTATCTAGAATAATCTTCAATAATCACAAGAACATACCATTTACCTCCGAAGGGTTGAACACGTGAAGGTCCTACGGTGTCAAGGTGCAAAATTTGACACGGTTCAGTTGTCATGATCATTGTGAGAGGAGAATGTGAACCTGCAACCATCTTAGTATGTCTACAAGAAGAGCACACAATTTCTTTGTCCCCTTTAAGCTTAGGCAGCCCACGTCTGCGATCCAGAGCACTAACATGCGTTAGATGATCAAAGCCTATGTGACCAAGTCTACGATGCCAAAATTATAATTCCTTTCAATCATTAGCAACTAGACACCTATGCTTAGAGGAAGACATATCAAAATCATCTTTAAAAACTCTTCCAAATCGAGACATGTTAAAAATAAGCTCACTATTTGAACCTACAACTTTGCAGCAGTTTTTATTGAAAATAATTTCCAGATTTTCATCTAGCAATTGTGAAACAGAAAGCAAGTTGTATTTCAAATTTTTGACAAGTGCCACATCCTTCAAAGTGTAGTGATCATTTACTCTAACCGAACTCTTAGCAATTATAGGAGTTGAAGAATTATCGGCAAAAGTAACATTCTCTACACGTGACACAAAAGAGAGGGAGGAGAACCAATCCTTGTTACCGGTCATGTGGCGTGAGCAACCTGAATCCACAATACAAATGTTCTCCTTCCTCAAACGTGTAACCTATAGAAGCACAATACGTCGATGACTCAATATTAGGGTTAGTCAAAAGGCATTTAGGAATCCAGTACTGAGTCACGCGACATGTAGCAGGAAAAACATGCGAAAGCTGAGACAAAACAGTAGATTTATGAGCCAAAGTTTGAGGATTTTTGTATCCAACTACTGACTTATGAGGTTTTACATGTGTAGCACGAAAAACAATAGGTTTGGGAGCAAACTTTGCATGTTTTCGGCTCATTACAGCAGGTTGCATGTTCCTATTATTCGGTTTAGCATGTGCGGCAAATTTTGCATGAAAGTTATGAGATCTAGCAACCATTCTTTCCTTTTTCTGTTGTTTAGCTAGTCTATAACAAAAATCTATGACATGATCATCTCTACCACAGTAGGTACAATGAAATTTAAATTTGTGTTCATGTCTAGATGACCAAGCAACATTTTTATTTGAAACTGAATGAGACAACACTCCTGCAGATTTGAAAACCACTTCTTTTTGTTTAGGATCTATTTGAAGCAAACCACTTCCTAATGACTTTACAATTATAGGTGGATGTGTCTTAGCATTAGCATGAGAATCAAAACATAAACTAGTTTTATCATTGCAAGACTTGGAAGAATTCAACAGCAAGTTTAGGTTATTATTCCCATTACAAAACCGATCTAATGTCCTATGCATGTCAGCAAGTTTATTGGACAGATCAAGGCAATTTTCACATGATGTTTTTCCTTTTAGTTTGCAATTAGAACAATATTTAACTTCATGACAACGTAAAGCATTGTTCAATATAGAAATTTCATTCATAGCATCTTTTAGTTTTTTATCAAGATCATCACAAGTAGAACAATGCAAATCAATTGTAGAACAGCTAGCCTCTTTCAAGTTTTTATCATTGAGTGCAGCAAGCTCTCTGTTCTTTTCTATTTCTAACTCAAGTTTATCAAGTGTGGAGGTGTGCGCACTTCTTAATGAGGACAACTGTTCATATATTAAATCACATGAGGAACAAGAATCATCACTAGGACTCAAGGATTTTAAACGATTAATTTCAGATTCTAGTGACTCAATTTTAACAGTATTGTCCCTAAGCTTTTTGTCCTTTTTCTTAACTATCACAGTGGTACGAGAAATACCATCACACATTTCTTCGCAAGTAATACAAACCTCTTCATTGTCGCTGTTGTGTTCAACCTCCTCCATACTTGATCTTGACTTGCCCGCCATGAAGCACAAGTTTGCCAAATCATCTTCATCTTTGTCACTTCCAATGTCCACGTCACTTGAGCCAAGTTCCTGGAGTGCAGAGATAAAACTGTTCACCAGTTGGCGACCTATAAAGCCCTTCTTCTTCTTTTTATCATTCGTTGAGGAGTGCTTCGTCCTTGATTGTTTTTCTTCTCGGGAAGTAGAACCTAGAAGGTTAGGACAATCTGTACTAAAGTGTCCTGTCTTACCACATTCGAAGCATCGTTGAGGTCCGAAGTTTCCTCTCCTTCTAGTTCTCACATTTTGCAATGCTTTTGAGAACCTAGTAGAGAGAAGTGCTAGCTCCTCCTTCGGAAACTCCTCAATCTCTTCAAGGGTTAGAGATGACAACAAAGCAAGTGTACCACAAGATGAAGATTGGCCGGAGCTAGGCATGTCACGTTGTGAAACAAAAGCAATAGAATTGTTCGGGTTCTTACGTGATATTATGTCAATTTCATGAGTTTTTAACTTAGAATATAGCACATCTAAAGTAAGTGTACTCATGACAGAAGATTCACGAATGGATGTAACTTTCATCTCCCAAATTGACATGTCTAATGCACTTAACAATTGCCTAGCATTTTCAACATATGAAAAATTAACATTGACGCTATGCAAGTTGCTGAGAATTTTATTAAAGCGAGCAAAGAGATAATCAATTGACTCACAGGGTTGCATCTTGAAGCGCTTGTATTCTTTCTTGAACATTTATTGCCTTACCTCCTTGATCGTGTTGGATCCTTCGTGGTAGTCACAAAGTGCTTTTCACACGTCGTATGCAAATCGGAGGTGTGCAACACGGTCTAAGTCGCTTTGAGTTAATCCTTGTATGATCAAGTTTCGAGCCTTGTTGTTTTTGTCGACATATCTCAGATTTGTAGCTGTAACTCGATCGTTTGATGGCACTTCGTAAGGTTTGTACACTTCCTCCCATATTGCAAAGCCTTGCGCCTGGATGAAAGCCTCCATGCATGCCTTCCAAACTTGAAAATCAATACCAGCAAACACACAAGGTTTGGTAATGTATTTCTCCATGATGATTAGTCAAAAACACGTGCAAATCACAATGATTAGAGCGTTGTGGCTCTGATACCAAATGTAGGATCGAAGAACACGTGAAAATCTACCAGAGGGGTGTGAATGCTAGATTAAAAAATCTTACGCAGTGGAAACAATTAAATCCCAACCCCTTCGGTAGAAAAACGATCTGTTAAAGAAATCGTGTGTAAGACTAATCTAAACGTGTTTCACCATGAAAAAAGTGATATATATATCAGAGAGAATCAACTCACAAAGACGACACAACAAGAATCACTCAAATCCGTCAAGAGAAACTCAAGTTACGATCAAAAGATCGAACAAAGGTAATTCTGTTCTACCGAGTAAAAACCAGATCTGTAATACTGCAAAAAACTCGTGTAGATCAAAAAACACAAATCCAATGACCGTGAAATTTTGATAGATGATCGATAATCAAGTTGTGAAGACAACCCAAAAAGAATCACGTCAATTGGATCTGTAAAACTCGAGTTATGATAAAACCACCGAAGAAAGGTAGTGCTATGCAGAAACTCGACGAGAAAAACTTGTCTGGAACAAGTCGGACGAACAAGGCAGAAAAGTTCCCTTCAACTATGAATTTTATTCAATAGAACACAAGAGGAAGAGCCCCAAAGTTGTGCCACGAGCTCTGGCCTCCCGTGCCATGAGTTCGCACTGTGTTCAGCGCATTCTCAGGGTTGTTTGTCGATGCAGTGACCGACGCGAATACACCATCTTGTTGAGATGGTGGAGCTGGTGCTGGTACGACACCCGCCGAGACAACAAAGTTTGCTAGCTGCTGCATGGTGGATGGATTTCCTCTAGCAGGTTGCTCGGTCAAATCGTTGGACGAAGCTGCGGTGGAATTCACCATCTTGAGATCTTAGGTTCCCCTTCCTGGCGCACCAAATGTCGAAGTGTAGCAATGACACTTCACCCGGTACTACTAAAGCATAAGATCACGAACAAGATGGTGAAACAATAGTTTTTACATGGTTCGGGCCGCCTGAGTGTAATACCCTACTCCACGCGGTGGTTGTTGATTGTGTAGCGAGTATCTGGGGTTGCTTGTATGCGTATGAGCTTGGATGCTTTCTACCGTGCAGCACAACCCTTTTATGTGCTAAGGACTGGCCGTTACAATGTATTTGGCCCGACAAGTGGCTCCGGCTATCATTAACACCCTATACACGATCTACTGGTGTAATGGGTGATTCATAGTGTGATAACGTGCTTTGATGGCGGCATTACAGGTATTGACAGTCCTCTGATCGTGCGTCATTAATACTGAATTAATGACGCTTAAACCAGGTCTTGTAATGGTTGTTTCATAGCCTCTTGAATGACCACACCGTTGAAGATCACGTGGTCTTCCTGTTGCTGACTTAGGTCTGGAGGTCTTACACGTAACAGCTCTGGAGCTTCCATCTATTAGGAGGCAGGTCTGGAGCCACATGACATGTGGCGGCACCAGAGCTTCCCTCTACTGAGAGTTAAGTCTGGGGCTACTGGACATATGGCAGCACCGGAGCTTCCCTATGAGGGACATAGGCCCGGCCCTGCAGGACACGTGGTAGCGCCGGACCTACCCAAATGAGGGAGGCAGACCCAGTGCTGTGGGAAGCGTGTTGTCTTCGGAAGTTTCAACATTGGCGGGTGAAACTCCATGACTTTATCCATAGTATCAGGGGGTACCTGGTATCCAAGATACCGACAGTTTCTTATGCAGGAACACTGACCGTATGATCGTATTCTACTTATAAAACGTTTGCGAGCGAACGTCATTAAGGTCACCGTTGAGACGTATGCCGAAATACCGGCTTAGAATATTCACTTTTGTGAGGCACGTAGTACCGACATGTATCCCATTGATGCATTAGCCACTTCGCTGTAAAATGGAACTGAGAAGCTGTATAAAATACCTATATTAGCTATCAAGCTCTGATTTTGAACTAAGTTTTCGAAACGGGAGTACGTTTTGAAGTCACAGATTAGAAAACAGAGTGTTCTGTTTTCTGCCAGAAAATGACCTGAATTTGAGAAACCATATCTCCCAGTAGAAAACTCCAATGACGGTGTATATTAAATGAATGGAAATTTTAGTAAGTCCTTTAAAACTGTTATGTTCAACTCCAGAACTGAATTCCCATGTAACCTGTTCAAAATTTCCATGTTCCAAAATCTGCCAAACTGGACAGAAACTGGAAACCTCTCTGGACTCCTTACTGTTTTAACCATATCTCACGGTAAAAAATTTGAAACAAACCGTGCAAGGAATTTATGGAATCCTTGTAATATGTATTACAAATTTGTAATTTGTGGCTTTTGTAAATTCTGCTGTTTGATATCTGAAAATTGTTGCCCAAAATCAGCATAAACAAATGAGGTGCTGTCAAAATTTCCAGAAAAACTGTCAGGTTTACAATGCCGTATCTCCTTAACCAGAAATGATCTAGAGGCAAACCAATACTTTTTGGAAAGGTATTGAAGTGTACTTAAACTTTGTTGTCCACCAAAAGATCTGATTCTGCAATTTAATTGATTAAATTTGTTTTTGGGTACAGGCTTGTTAGGTTTCAACAGAAACTTCATCGGTTTGACATAAATTGGTCTTGTTATTGATCCGGTCCTCGATTTCACTTCGAGAAATGTCGTAGCAGACCAGGTGTTGTTACTAAACCATTTACCAGTGGAATTGAGGGTTTGAGCCACTCAAACTCTTTTCTTTTGATGACCATGATTGTATCATATTAAAGATAAGAGAGCGTATTTGCACTATAACGCGCATAACGTCCCGTCGCGACCAACAATAGTCAAAATAAACTTCAATCCATTGAGTTCCTTACTTTGGAGCTCGCTATTTTAACATTGGTCCAGGGATGATGTATTTTGTATAAAGTCTATACTTTATCAATATATGTAACCGTTATGCAAGTTTGGTTATTAATACGCACCCTATTGTTTTTATCCTTGAGTGATCTTACCATATCACGTCTCATGTTGGATTTATGGCTGTGACTGCAGAGTGGTGCACACCCATAACACGGTTGAGATTGGTGGCTCGAGCCAGGGAGGTGATGACTCCCAGCAGCAGAGAACTCGGGATCAGCGACAGCCAACACCGCCACAGCCACCTCCTCCCCCGCTTACATTGGCGGATGTGATTGCAGAAATGGTAGGTTCGCGCGACGAGCAGACCAAGCTGCTGATAACCCTCGTGCAAAATACATCCCATCAGCAGGAGCGTCCAGACGGAGGCAATCATGAGCCTCAACACAGCACCTACTCGGATTTCTTGGCGACACATCTAACGGTCTTCACAGAGGCCGACGAACCACTCGAGGCGAACAACTGGCTCCGCACGACAAAAGCAAAAGTTCAGGTTGCTCCAATGCACCGAACAGCATACGGCGCTCTTCGTGGTGCAGCAGCTTCACAGCTCCACCGGTGCATGGCGAGCAAATTACATCGCCTCTAAGCTGGCTGGTCACGCCATGACTTGGACTGAATTCCGGGAGGCGTTCCACGCCTATCACATACCTCCCGGGATTGTGAAAAGGAAGCTTCCATAATTTTTTTAAATCAAGCAAGGCGAGAGGAGTGCTCACGAGTACTCCAAGGCTTTCAAACACTTGGCGCAATATGCACCGGATCATGTGAACACGGAGGAGAAGAAACGGGACTGTTTCTATCGAGGCTTGAATGCTAAAATGAAGGACAAGCTCGCTTTATTCAATCGCGGCACATTCAATGAATTTGTTAATGTGGAAATTGTACAAGAGGATACGACATGCGAGCTGGTGACAGAGAAGAAGAGAAGTGCTCCACAGGACAGCAGTGGTGGAGCTCCACAAAAGTACCGTATGGTGTACCGATCACCGTCCGATCAAATGTGGCAGCCACCGATGCGACCACCAATGTTCCGTTGCCGCCCGTTCAACGCACCAAGCTTCTGACCACCCCTGCCACAGCAGCAGCAACAGAGGATGATACCTCGTGCACCCCCCACAGCAGCGTGCACCGGGTTTCCATCCGCCGGTGTATGGCGGTCCGATCCAATATACGTTCTACAATTGTGGACGTGTCGGACACCTCACCTACAACTGTCTCGACAAGCAAACCAGCGGACAAGCATCATACCGGGGTGATAAAAGACCCTGCAACCAGCCCAAGAAACCAAATCCCAAACCCGGCAACGTCCACCACATCGCCATTGAGGATGTACCGGAAGGCGAACCCGTACTCGCGGGTACGGTTATTATCATCGATCACCCCATTATCATACTTTTGGATTCTGGAGCCACCCACAATTTCATTAGTAGTTCATATGTTGTCAAACACCAACTAAAATATTTCCTACTAAATATTCATACATGATTTGTTCACCGGGTGGGAAAATGTCAGCTCATAGTATGTTTCCTAAAGCACCACAGTGCATGGGTGGAAAAATATATCCAACCACTCTCATTATCTTAGATGGCCAAAAGATCGATGTCATATTAGGTATGTCATAGTTACATCACCATGGTGCTGTTTTGGACATCGTTCCTCGAACCGTTCATTTGGATTCTCGACTACACAGTCCACATACTCTCATTCTTGATCTACCCGTTCAGGAAATTGTAGCAGCATACCACTCTGAATCTATTAAGTTGGAAAAAATTCTGGTAGTCTGTAAATACCCCGATGTGTTTCCCAATGATCTACCGGGCATGCTGCCCGAACATGACGTGGAGTTCAAGATTGAACTTGCGCCGGGAACCACACTGATCTCTCTAAGACCTTATCTAATGGCACCCAATGAGATAGCTGAATTAAAGGAACATCTAAAGGACCTGCTGGACAAAGGTTTTATTCGCCCAAGCTCCTCACCTTCGGGCTGCTCCGTGCTGTTCGTTAAGCAGAAGAATGAAACGTTGCAGTTATGTGTGGACTATCGTCCGCTAAATGCTGCGACTATATAGAACAAGTATCCACTACCTCGCATCAACATTCTTTTTGATCAATTAGTGGGTGCTAAGGTATTTTCCAAGATGGATCTTTGGTCTGGATATCATCAAATAACAATTCGGACGGAAGATATACCAAAGACGGAATTCTCGACGCGATATGGACTGTATGAATATCTCATCATGTCTTTTGGTCTCACCAATGCTCCGGCCCACTTTATGTATATTATGAACTCAGTGTTCATGCCAGAGTTTGATAAGTTCATCGTGGTCTTCATCGACGACATATTGGTTTATTCCAAATCTGAGGAAGAACATGCTGAACACTTGCATATCGTGCTCCCACAATTGCGAGACCGTAAGCTCTATACAAAATTCAGCAAGTGTGAATTTTGGATCAGTCATGTGCCGTTCTTGGGACACATTAATTCAACTGAGGGCATCGCTACGGACCCAAGTATAATTGTTCAAGTGCTGAAATGGCAATCTCCAAAGTATGTACACGAATTCCGAAGCTTCTTTGGTTTAGCGGGATATTATCAAAGGTTCATCCCAAACTTCTCAAAAATTGCTAAACCTACGATGGAGTTGTTGAAGAAAGGCACCAAATATATTTGGAGTGAAGCATTTGAGAAGGCATTTCAAACATTGGTGAAGCATCTCACAAGAGCCCCAGTTTTAGCTCAACCAGATACAACGAAACCATTTGATGTTTATTGCGATGCATCCGGCATCGGACTCGGCTGCATTCTTATGCTGGAAGTACGCATGGTCGCATATGGATCACTGCAGCTCCGCAATCATGAACAGCACTATCCTACTCATGAATTGGAGCTCGCTGCCGTGGTGCTTGCTCTAATAATGTGGAGGCATTATTTGCTTGGAAATCTGGTTCACCTCTACACCAACAACAAAAGTTTGAAATATATCTTCACTCGGAAGGAGATGAACATGAGGCAAAGAAGGTGGTTAGAATTGATGAAGGGTTATGAGATTGACATTCACTATCATCTCGGCAAAGCTAATGTGGTTGCTGATGCACTTAGCCGCAAATCTCATGTCAATAATTTGACCATCACACCTATAGAAGAGGAATAATCGAGTCTATACTTGGTTCCATATGTAGCTTTATACAATCTTTCTCTCATTCCCACAATCCGAGATGAGATTATTGAAGCTCAAAAGAAGGACAAGGGTATGTCTCACATACTCAAGAGAATGGACTGCGGAGAGATGAAGTGCTTTAAAAGAGATGAACATGGTTCTTTATGGTTCAAGAATCGGATCATAGAGCCCCGTGACATGGACCTTCGAAAGAAAATATTGGACGAAGCTCACTTGTCCAAATATTCCATTCATCCAGGCAGCAATAATATGTATCAAGACTTGATGACTAAGTTTTGGTGGACACGGATGAAGCGTGAAATTGCTAAGTACGTATCCGAGTGCAATACGTCTCAGCGAGTGAAGGCTGACCACATGACGAAATCGGGACAGCTGCAACCGTTGAATATTCCGGCATGGAAATGGGAGGATGTGAGTATGGATTTCATTGTCGGATTGCCACTCACGTTCTGGAAGCATGATTCGACTTTGGTGATAGTCGACCGACTAACCAAATCAGCACATTTCATTCCGGTAAATGTCGGATTCAATGCCAGGAAGTATGTGGAGTTGTTCATATCAAGAATCGTGTGCCTACATGGCATTCCTTGCATGATTATTTCAGATCGAGGCTCGCTATTCGTTGCTCATTTCTAGGAGTAGTTGCATGCCTCGTTGGGTACTAAGCTGATTAGGAGCTCCGCATATCACACACAGACTGATGGACAAACCGAGAGGGTGAACCAAGTACTCAAAGATATGTTACGCGCATGTGTCATCCACCATTGTAAAAATTGGGATGATCATTTACCGTTGGCGGAATTCTCGTACAACAATGGTTATAAAGCGATCATCAAGATGGCACGATATGAAGCCCTCGATGGCCGGAACTATCGCACCCCGCTGAATTGGTACGAGTCCGGCGAAAGAGTGACTTTCGGGATTTATCTAGTCAATGAAGCTGAGGAACAAGTTCGAATCATTCAAGTGAACCGGAGAGCGGCTCAATCTTGATGGAAGAATTATGCGGACAAGCGGCACCGCCTGCTGCAGTTCAATGTCGGGGATCACGTATACCTTTGTGTGTCTCCGTTGAAAGGAATTCACCAGTTTGGAGTAAAAGGAAAGCTAGCTCCCCTGTTTATTGATCCGTTTGCTATTATGGAGAAGTGCAGACCTGTGGCTTATAGATTGCACTTGCCAGCATCTCTCGCTGGTACACACGACATTTTCCACGTATCTCAGCTCCGGCAATGTCTCAAGTTCTCAGCTGCAGTCCAACCGGATGAAATCGGCAGTTGCAACCGGATCTCACATACTCCAAACATCCGATTCAGATTCTCAACAAGAAGACCCAAACCATGCAGAACCGCACGTTGTGGTTTTATAAAGTGTTGTGGAGCAACCATACCGCTGAAGAAGCGACATGTGAATCTGAAGAATATCTCCGCTCCAACTATCCGGATTTCTTGATTTCTCATATCTGGTAATTTCTCTTCTACTTCCGCCTCTTCATTGTAATCTCGGGACGAGAATCTTTTAGGGGGGGATGTAAAAGCCCTAATTTTCATAGTGCAAATTTCAGTTATAATGACTGAAATTTTTGAATGATAAAAAGAAATAAAAAGGAAAGGAGAAAACAAAGTAATTCAAACTCCAAAAGAGGGAATTAAAAAAAATAAAATTAACTACTGTTCAAATGGGTTTAACATGAAATTTTGAGTTGACCATTGGATTCCAAATATTTTAAATAGTCTCCCTGCAAACTTTCTTAATTTTTGAAGTAAGTTTACTATTTAATTCAATGGCTACATTGAATTCCACTCAAATTCAAATTAAAGTTTGAACTCGAATGAAACTTTGTCAAATAAATAATTTTAATTCAGAATCAAATTCTCCACATTCAATTTGGCCTTCCCACAAATATCTAGCAATTTTGGGTGAATCTTGGTGAGGGAAATTTATTGTCCAGAGAGTAGATGAGCATGAGCAGCAGTGGGACCCACCTGTCATGGACTCCTCTGTTTTCTCTGCATCTCCACAGCTTGCCACCGCATGTCATGCGTTTGCCACAGAGGTGCTTGCTTCCCTGCTTGCCTCCAGCTGCATACAGCACGTCCCTGGCCTCCTTTTCATCGTCATCTAAACACCAGAGGTGAAACAGCTTGCTCTGCTCCTGTTCTTGACCCAGAAACTCGAACAGCCCCGTGTTCTTCATTTCAGACCAAAATCAATCAGGTACAATCGGTTTTGATCAGTTTTCTTCGCCTCTCCTCACTCATCAACATCTTGCGCAATTGTGTGATGATTTTCATGCGCAGCTGAGCCATCCCGAAGCAGCCCCGAGCTCAAACTCAGCCGCCGGTTCCCCTGTTTTTCACATGCGCCTTTGCTCCACTGTCGACCTGGCGATACAAGCCTTATATCACCCAGATTTTTGAAGCAAAAAGGTTCGCCTATGTATATACTAGCTGCTGGTAAAATTTGAGTGCATGCCATGGACTGTAGCCCCTGTAATTCCATTTCTTCCAACGAGCTTCATGTAGGTCTCCGACTAAATTCGCTTTCTACATGTAACAATTCTTCGTGGACGTGAAGTTTTATCTTCTACACATCCAATCGCTTCACCTCGAAGAAGAATCATCAAGTTTCATCGAGTAACCAAGCCGGGCTATGAGTTTTCCCAACCGCCAATTTTTCCACTCGTTGGTTCACCATCAAACTCATAATTTCAGGCCATCCCACCCATTTTACACCTTCCATTCATCCTCAGCATGATCCAAGGAAGATTTTAGATTGAATCCCGAGTGGTTTGAGCTAGGTTTAGGCGGGTTTGACCTCGCCGGAACCCTAGTTCCCCCGCCGCCATCGCACCTTTATTGCCGGCCATCTATCGCCGGTGGGGGCAGCAGCATCGTTCTCCCCATTGAAAAGTAAGTGAGGGCGGTGAGTTATATGGGCCGCTGTGCCCTGTGTTGCATGCCGGCATGAGGCCGCCATCCGGCGCCACTGGCTGGCCTTCCTTGCGCCGTCAGGCGTGAGGAAGAAGAAGGCCCGGTGGGGCCGGGCTGTCAGCCACGGGCGCACAAGCCCGGATCTTGTGCGGCACTGGGATCTAGTGTGGCTACAGCCTGAAGCGGTGTGGCACCATGTGGCTTAAATCTGATTGGATTATTTTAAACCTGTGGGCCCAGCCAATAATTCAAACATTCCAATTGGAATTTAATTCCATATTTTGCTCCAACTTTCAAAATCAATATCTCTTACCATAGTTGGCCAAAAATTGTCAAATAAATTTTGTTGGAACAGGGTAATCTATACTTTCATGTGGTGCGCATGGATCTGTATGGAAATCCATTATTTGTCCTCAATAGTTCCATGAAGCAAAATGCCTTTGGAATTAATTCCGGATGCTCCATTCATTCAAAAATTTCTAAACTTGGCCAGATCATTCCAAATAATTCCCTTGAGTTCCAGTAAACTTTTCAGGTCCATTTCAGTTGATTTGAATATATAGACAAATTGTGTTTCCAATCTGTATGTACCTGAAATTTCCAAAATGTCCAACTTTTTCAGCAAATTGTCCAAACTTGTAAATTCAATATCTCACAGTAAAATGTTTAGAAAATTATGAAACCAATTTTGTTGAGTCACTCTTGACCTCCTCTAAACAGAACACTGACTTTTGGCCATGTTAAAGTCCTATATTTGCCATGAAAATTCTGGGAAGAGTTTATCTACATTGAATTTTATACAACAGAGACTTCCATTAATGGATCCCAATTTTGGCAACCTCTGTCATATCACCTAATGTCCACTGTAAAATTTTCAGAAACAGTGACCATTATTTAATATACTTAAGTGTGTTTCCATTCAGCTATGCTATAATATCAATATTGAATCACTTTGCATATTGAATTGTTGCTGAGCTCGAGGAGACCTCGGAGCCACTGGAAGTCATCAACCCAGAGACTATGTTTAACCCCATCTCGCAGCCAGGCAAGCCCCGGTTTGCATTTAACAGCGTTTTGAAATTTTATTTGTATCACACTATATGGGTTAGAATGTATTGTGCATTTGGTATAGGTTTTCTTGGAGTTTTCCACTTGCATTACCAGAGCACCCATGAGAGCAGGGTAGATGTTTAAGACCTTGATGTGTCCATGCTATGCTTAATGTTACAGTTGCTATGGTAGAAGTCGAGTAGTTGGAATCTACTCGCGACTTCAAGATTTGGGTTCACACGGGATTGGTCGAGTGAGAGATTCACCATTTGGTTAAATATGAGACCGGGTATGGAGTAGGAGTAGCAGGACATAGGGGCATGTGAGCTGTAGTTGTGCCTGTGTCAGTCAAGGACCGATCCGTGTGCGGCCTTGTTGAGCAAGTTTGAATGTACTGAAGGCATACTGGATATATGGGACCCAGTTACCTGATGTAACTTGTCCACATTAGCGTCGAGGCATACCCCACCCCTTATAGGTGCGGAATGAAAGCAGCAAGGTGTAAACCTTCTAGCAGGTACGTTGTACTCCATGTGGGAGCCTCCTGCTCGTAGCGGTGGGACCGGTTCAGCGTGTAGGTAGCGGGTGAAAGGTTGCCGCATACAACATCAGTGGAGTGTGCCTTTGCAGCTTCGAGTGTGGGTGTATGTGTCATGCTATTCGAGTATCCATGCAGGTGTATATCGATTGGAGTCGCCATCCCTCGCGGTTATTGAGTACCGCTTATTCACTGAATCGTGACGTAGTTGATTATTTGGAGCTGAATATTATTGAATCATGTTTTATGGAATAATTATGGATTGATACTTATATGTTTATAACAGGTCGCTCATTAAGTTTCAGATTCATGAAGCCTTAGTTTGCTGCTAAAAGCTGAAAGTAAGGACTGACATTTAGGCGAGTCTTTTATTGCAAACTGCTCTCCTATATTACGCATATCCTGCATATCGTGTTCCAAGCTTAGTGGAGACAGTTATGTTTTGCTGAGCCTTCGTGCTCACGGTTGCTATTTTAAGTTTTTGTCGCAGATGATGGCGTATATGATGAAGGGTTCACCGGTGAGGTGTTGCCCCCGTCGGGATACACGACCGAGTGGGAACCCTACACGCCGTCGTGATGTGATTTGTGTGCTGCTAGTGTGATTCCGTTCGCGGGCTGAACAAAATGACTTTTGCATAGTTTAGGCTCTAGTGTCGACAGCTATGAACTTATCTTCCGCTGTAATGTATTTTAATGTATATTATTTGTAAAAGACAGAGCTTGTAAAACACTACGTTGTTTTATGTAAGATGATGTACCTTTTTCTGTGTCCTGTTGGGTGCCGCATCGCACGGCACCACCCAATTGCGATTCCTGGAATGTCAGGACTCCAGTTCTCATAATGATCACGACAATTATCATTGGTTCGACGTGGCCTCTCGATCGCTATTGAATACAGTGGCTTGAAATCAAACTTTATTTTGTTTCCCATCTCGCTTATTAATATTTGTTGGCAACGATCGGATCTTTTAAAAAAAGATATGGACTCTCGATAAATTGCCACGCGCGTTCGCATCGATCTCCCGCACTTGTCGAAATCGTTCGCACAAAATGTTACAGACACTGTGGGACGGACCTACAAAGTATGCCAGGTAGGCCATTTTATACATGCGTCCTTTGCGTGTCAAATAAAAAAATTGCCTGTGAAGCCGATGGGATGTGTCGAGCCGTTGCGATAACCTAGAGGAGGCAAACCGCGGTTTGGAGTAACTCTGACCGACCTACCAGTTCAAAAGCACAGTTTTTGAAGCGTCTGTTCATCTCCATTCGCGCGCTTAGACAATGACCCGCTATAAAGGCACACCGTCCTCTTGCTTCTCCGCTGCACCACCGTCGACCACTTCTCGCCCTTTCTCTACACCTCTGTCGCCGTACAAATGGGTGGCCCCGCATCGAAGCGCTCCAGGCCATCGACGTCCTCCAAACTTCCTTCTCTATTTCCATCGCCGCTAATGCTGGTGGAACTGGAGGTGGCGCCTGCATCTCCTCCACCCCCGTCTCCGGCCGCGGTTCCTGCACCTCCTTTGCCCATGGCTCCTGCACCTCCTCCGCCAGTGGCGCCTGCGCCTCCTCAGCCCAACTGGGTTGATTGGACTGTTCGCCTCCTCACCGCCCGCATCGTCGAACTCGAGTATCGACTTAAGGAGGTCACCGGCGACGTGTCTGCCGCAAACGAGCACACAAGAGCGATTGACAAAATGGCGTGAAATGTATTTAACGATACATCTCGCTCCAATTGACGTCTGGGTCTTGGGAGCCTTGCCCTCTACACCAGCATGGACTTCGTCAGCTACTAATGCTTCGGGTTAAGCTTTGTGGCAGCTCGTCTCGACGCCCTCCATGTAAAGATAGTGGAGGAGTCTGGGGTGGATTTTTGCCGAAAATTGCTACACGCTGTTGCCCAAAAGATCCATTTGGAGATGGACGAGGCGGCGCTGCCAGCAGATGTTGCGGCGGAGGAGGAGGTGGCATCGCCGGCGGATGCGATGGCGGATGCGGAGGAGGAAGAGGCACTGCCGGCGGATGCAGCGACAGAGGCGGAGGAGGAGGAGGTGCCGCCAGTGGATGCAGTGGTGGAGGAGGAGGAGGTGGACGAGTCCTCCTCTGAGAATAGTAGGATCAGGAGTAGTTTTTTCTTGTTTTCTATGTGTTTTTATTTTTTCTTTTTTGTAATATATATGTTGTTTTTATGTTAATGAAAAATGTTTTTTATATTCATGAACAATGTGTCTGATGCACATAACTTCTCTGTCGAAGTGTAGCAACGACACTTCCCCCAGAACTTCTATAGAGCAGCCCGCGGAGGTTCTTTTTTTAGGAGGGGCGAATTTCCTTGAACTACGAGCTAGATGAACACGAGTGGACACTGGGGATTTACGTGGTTGGTACCGCCAGAGCGTAACACCCTACGTCCATAAGAGATTGTGTGTCGTATTGCGTGTCTGAGCGCTAGGATCAGCCTGTTGAGCTCTATTCTCTAGTTGGTGGCTGCTCGGTCGTTTTATATGCTAAGGACTGGCGGCCTGGCAGGTGGCCCCAGGTTAGCTGGTCATGAAAGCACATTAACGTGGTCTGGAAGGCACGCTAATGAGTTTTGATAACATATTAATGTGGTCTTGAAGGAACGTTAATAGGTCTTGATAACATTTTAATGTGGTCTTGATTACACATTAATGGGTCTTAATAGCGCACTGATACCATCCTAAAGGTGAGCTAATGCACACGTCGCATTCCTTTACTCTTGAGGCTTGCAATCTATAGTGGGCGGTTGTGCGGTTGACTGCCCATTACCGCAGGGCACGTGGCAGCACCGGAGCCCTCCTTAGGGAGAGGTCAGGTCTGGAGCAGCGGGACACGTGCCAGCACTAGAGCTCTTTTCAGCGGGGAGGTCAGGTCTGAAGCCGCGGGACACGTGGCAGCACCAAAGCTGTCCTCAGCTGGAGGCCGACTTCGGAGCTGCAGGTCATGTTGCTGTGCCAAAGCCCTCATTGGCGGGGAGGCGGGGTCTAGCCTCGTGAAGCACGTGGTAGCCTCTTGGTACCTCCCCTCTCGGGTGGTGGGACCCAACGCCTTTTCTTCCTTGTATGCGGGGGTACCCGGTCTGCAGGGTAACAACATTCACGTTTTATCAAAAAACATCTCCTTTAACACCCTTGGTGCGGGAATTGAATTCTTTGCAGTAGGACCACACAGCCGTCTCCATGCAACCCTGCCCAGATGGTTGCCACGTACGTTCAGGCTCTGAATCTTACAGCCACGGCCAGGCCAAGAAAATTTGAGGCCCGGTGCCAAATTTAAATTGTATAATTTTTTATAAAATAAGATCATAGATATATAATATATATATTTATACTATATTAATATCTTTCATTTTTAGATGATGGAATATAATATTTGTTGCATGTATAATGTTTATCTGAATAGCATTATTTTTTAATGCCTCTGAAATGAAATCTCCAGTTATATGCTCATATTTAATATTTTTCAAAACTTCACTCTCAAGATGGTCATGTGTGATAAGTGGTAAAATACAGATGAAAGCATCTAGGCCCCATGAGGTACGGTTTCGGTGATTAATGAGAACCATTCGATATTACTAATGAATTTGTGAATGCAAGGTCCCAATAACACTCAATCAAATGAAATCAATATTACATTGGAGACCCATATAAAATCAACCAATGAGATCAAATCGAATCATACGATGACAAGAAGTGAAAGCTCTAACTTGATATATGAAGACTATCAAAACAACACTTCAATCAAGTGTCAAAGAGGTCACAAGTTCAATTTCCAAAAGAACAACTCAAAAGAACTCGAAGTCAACAAATTGAACACACCGGATCATCCGATGTTCGTTGAGTTGACTGCATCGGTCGAGTTGTGTCAACAGAAGAAGAAGACCTCAGACAAATGCACTCACCGGATCATCCGATGTGAGTGGCTCAGTGACATCGGTCATCATCATCACAGTTTGCGATACCATTGGACCAAGTGAAGCACCGGATCATCCGATGTGCAGAACTACATACATCGGTCGATCACTCCAGTAAGCTTCAAGATCAAGCAAAATTCTGGAGAAAGAGCCACCGGATCATCCGACGAGAAGACAGGTCAATATCGGTCTAACAACGGTCATATCTGACACAGTGACATCAACTAATTTGGCTTTGACCGATGTTAACTGAAGGGGAGACATCGGATCATCCGGTGTTCGCAGAGAAGTGATGTCAGCCTACTTTTCCAATGGCTATTTCGTGGAGGCTGGCTATTTATACCCCTTCAACCTGTCAAATCGACAAGACTTGAAGCCCAGGCATACTCTACACATCCTAGAGCATTCAAGACATAGAGCTACCACTTTCACATCATTGTTCATCATTTGTACACCAAGAGATAGGCTAGAACTAGCTAGAGATAGTGCTTGTGTGCCTCCATTCTAGGTGATTGGAGTCTCTAGTGTAGTGAGAGCCATAAGGGAGTGTCCCTTGGCGTGTGTGACTTCCGGAGCTTGCCAAGAGGATTGTGGAAGCCCGGAGGATTCAAAGTGTACAAGGCTTGAGCTCCACCTTGCCAAGGTTGGCGAACGGAGAAGAATAGTGAAGACCCCCTTGTCTCGATAACTTGGGAGTGGCAAAACCCTTCGGTGGGTGCCACAACGTGGATGTAGGAAGATCCTTGTGATCTTGCCGAACCACGGGATAAACTCCGTGTCCCTTGAGCGTTTGCATTCCTCTCCCTTTTACATTTATGCAATCTTCATTCCACAACTTTAATTTACATTGATTGCATAGATTAATCGCATAGGGAATTGGGCTTTAAGTTGTTAGCTTTTAATTACCTTAAAATTTGAAAGAAAGCCCAATTCACCCCCCCTCTTGGGCGTTTCGATCCTTACAATTGGTATCAGAGCCTTGTTGCTCATTGGATCATTCTAGCTTCACTGCTAGACAGCTTAAATGGCCAAGAATGGGGGTTCGGTTCCTACCTTCGAGGGCAAAAACTTTGCCTATTGGAAAGCACGCATGCGTGCCTACCTAGAGGCTATTGCTCCCGAAGTTTGGGAAGCGACCCATGCGGGATTTGGAGATCTCAATTATGTTGGTGATCAACTAAAATGGGATGCTAAGGCTAGAAATGCTATCTATGAATGCATAAGTCAAGACGTATTTGCTAGAATTGCTAGTAAAGAGAAAGCTTGTGAAATTTGGGCATGTTTAATTGAAATACATGAGGGCTCATCTCGTGTTAAAGAACTCAAATATCACTTGCTTAAATCCAAGTATGATGAATTCAAAATGCTTCCTCATGAGAATTTTAACCAAATGTTTTCTCGTTTAAATGTGCTCATTGAGGAGATTAACGCACTTGACATTGCTTCTCTTGGTAAGGGACTTAACCGCAATATCCTCATGCTTCTACCCAAGCCCAAGTACAAAATTATCAATTCAATGCTCCAAAAGGAATCACTTGACAACATTGAAGTCTCGGAGCTCATAGAAAAATTCATGCTCATGAGATGAGCGTACTTGGAATGATGGAGGAGTCATCGTCAAAAACCATTGCTCTCAAGGCTTCAACCAAGAAGACAACTCCCAAGAAGAAGAGAGTGGTTGAGCCTATCTCAAGTGAAGAAGAGCAAGCAACAAGCGAAGAGGACGATGACGAGCTTGCGTTGATGATGAGGAAATTTTCACGTTTAAACTCCAAGATCGCAAAGAAGGGATACTCTTTTGATCTCAAGAAGAAAGCCTTCCTCCCAAGAAAAGATGAAAACAAGACATGCTATAATTGTGGTGATCAAGGCCACATATCATATGATTGTCCAAGACCGGACAAGAGGAAGGACAACCACAAGGGAAAGCATCGAAAGCTAGAAGAAAGTGATGAAGATGAAGAAGAGGTCAAGCCCAAGCGCTCCTTTGTAAAGAAGAAATTTGACAAAGGCAAGAAGACCAAGCTCTTTCCAAAGAAGAGAAGAGGGCCTCAAAAAGTCTTCATGTGCGAGGCCAATGAGTGGATCACGGATGAAGAATCAAGCGGCGAAGAGAGTGAAGATGAAGAAAACTTGGCGGGCCTTGCCATCGTCGACAAGGACAACTCACCTCTTCGTACACCTCCTATGTGCCTCATGGCAAAAGGTAACACTAAGGTACGTGACGACTCTAGCGATGATGATGATGAGCTCTCCCACGATGAATTAGCATCTATGATTAATGAATACCATGTCATCATAAAAAGGGAAAAGAGCAAGGTTAAGACACTTGAACAAGCTTGTGCTAAGCTTGAGAGTGCGAAGCTCGATTTGCATGACAAGTATGTAACCATACTTAAAGAGCATGACACGCTCAAAACACATGTCAAGCAAATCGAGGAGGAAAATGCTCAAATCAAGCTTGATCATCATGAGCTTGACTTAGCAAACCAAGCACTCTTGGGAAAGCACAATGACTTGGTTCAAGAACATGAAGTGCTTAACCATGCTTATGAAGAAATTGAACTAAAAATGAAAAACATGAAAAAGGAAACCCTTGATGGCAAAGTATCAACTACTTCACATGCCACTAATATTTTGGATAAGTCTTTGCCTTTGAAAGCAAGCCTTAGGGAGAAGGAGTTGATGGACGAGATTGAAAGTCTTCGCACTAGTGTGGCAAGACTTTCTAAGGGGGAGGACAAGCACAAGGAAATCCTCTACCAACAAGCTAAAGGCTTCAACAAGAGAGGACTTGGATCCTTCCCGGTGCTCAACAAAGGGAAGGTGCCCTCACCGGAGCTTAGGACGAGCTTCATCAAAGAAGTTGGTTCCTATTGCCAACATTGTGAGGTCACCGGACATCACACGAGGGAGTGTCCTCTTCCCAACCGTCCTTCTCCCAAATTGCCTCCTAACTACAAATCTACTTTCAATGATTACCACTATCTCTTGAGCAAAGTAGGTGGCAAGGTGAAGACAAGGTTCATCGGCAAAGACATTAAGGGCATGAAGGGGAAGCTCCCCAAGCAACTTTGGGTCCCAAAATCACTTGTATCACACATACAAGGACCTAAGTTGGCTTGGGTGCCTAAACTCAAAAACTAACTTCATGTGTGTAGGTGAACTACAAAGCCGGAGGAAAGCATTGGGTACTCGATAGCGGGTGCACTCAACATATGACCGGCAATGATGGTATGTTCACCACCATAGAGAACCCCGATAATCATGAACAAGTCACCTTTGGTGACAACTCAAATGGGAAGGTAATTGGTTTAGGTAAAATTGCTATTTCGCATGATTTGTCCATTTCTAATGTACTATATGTTAAGTCACTTAGTTTCAATCTACTTTCCATTGCACAACTATGTGATCTTGGACTAACGTGCACCTTTGACAAGAATAGTGTTGTAGTAACTAGTGAATCAAGCAAATAACTAATCTTCAAAGGTTTTCGTCATGGACATCTTTAGTTGGTGGACTTCTCCAACAAGGATGCTAGCTTGACCACTTGTCTTTTCACTAAGACAAGCTTGGATTGGCTATGGCATCGACGCATTGCTCACATTGGGATGAGCAAGCTTAAGAAGTAATTCAAGCTTGGGATGGTGACCGGCGTGAAGGATGTCACGTTTGAGAAAAACAAGCTTTGTAGCGCTTGTCAAGCCGGGAAGCAAGTTGCTTCACACCACCCAATGAAGACAATGGTGTCGACCTCCAAGCCGCTTGAACTACTCCACATGGACCTCTTCGGACCGTCCACATATCAAAGTCTTGGTGGTAATTTCTATTGTCTTGTTATTGTTGATGACTATTCTAGATATGCTTGGACCTTGTTTCTAGGTGACAAGGGTGAAACTCCGGAAGTCTTCAAGACCTTTGCTAAACGTGCTTAAAGGGAATTTCAACTTCCCATCATCAAGCTCAGGAGTGACAACGGCACCGAGTTCAAAAACTACAACATTGGGGAGTGGTGTGATGGTGAAGGCGTGAAGCATGAGTTTTCGGCCACATACACCCCTCAACAAAACGGTGTCGTTGAAAGGAAGAACAAGACTCTCATCACCCTTGCTAGAGCAATGCTTGATGACTATGGCACGTCGGAGAAGTTTTGGGCCGAAGCAATCAACACGGCGTGCCATGCCGCAAATAGGGTATATCTTCATCGACTACTTCAAAAGACCCCATATGAGCTCCTCATTGGGAGAAAGCCCAACATCTCCTACTTCCGAGTCTTCGGGTGCAAGTGCTACATCTACCGCAAGAAAAGGCTCGGTAAGTTTGAAAGAAGGTGTGATGTTGGTATCTTTCTTGGTTATGCATCAAACTCAAAAGCATATCGAGTATTCAACCAAACCTCCGGGTTAGTTGAAGAAAGTTGTGATGTTGAGTTTGATGAGACTAATGGCTCCCAAGAGGAGAGTTTTGGTCATGATGAGATAGATGATGAGCCTCTACGAGAAGCCATGAAAAACATGACCATTGGAGACATCAAGCCCGAAGTTGAGGAGAGCCATGATCAAGGGGGAGCATCAAGTTCCAACATCAACACCTCCATGGCGCCTCAAGTTGATGAAGAAGAAGAGAAAGATGATCCATTGCCAATGCAAGATTCACAAGCCACACAACACCAACAACAAGAAAAAGAAGTCCAAGATCAAGTCCAACCACAAGACGAGCAAGATGCTTCACCACCGCCAAGTGCTTCACAATCACTAATGAGGCATGGACGCATCTCCAAGGCGCATCCGATTGATCAAATCATCGGAAGTCCGTCACGGGGAGTAAGTACTCGTTCTCGCCATGTTGCTTCATTTTGTGAGCACTACTCTTTTGTTTCGTGTGTAGAACCCACTCATATAGAGGAAGCACTCCAAGATCCAAATTGGGTGATGGCCATGCAAGAAGAACTCAACAACTTCACCTGCAATGAAGTTTGGGTATTGGAGGAGCGACCCAAGGACAAGAACGTCATCAGAACGAAGTGGGTGTACCGCAACAAGCAAGACGAGAACGGCATTGTGGTCCGCAACAAGGCAAGACTTGTGGCCAAGGGTTTTTCACAAGTTGAAGGACTAGACTTTGGAGAAACATTCGCTCCGGTCGCTCGGTTAGAAGCT
The DNA here is from genome assembly GCA_036927565.1 of Tuctoria greenei. Classification (NCBI taxonomy): domain Eukaryota; kingdom Viridiplantae; phylum Streptophyta; class Magnoliopsida; order Poales; family Poaceae; genus Tuctoria; species Tuctoria greenei. The sequence continues at coordinate 112,478,636 of JAYESD010000003.1, forward strand.
ATTCGTATACTCCTTGCTTTTGCTTCACATCACAATATAATGCTTTATCAAATGGATGTTAAAAGTGCCTTTCTTAATGGCTATATTAACGAGCTTGTTTATGTTGAGCAACCTCCCGGGTTTGAAGATCCGAGGAATCCTAACCATGTGTATAGGTTACACAAGGCGCTCTACGAGCTCAAGCAAGCACCTAGGGCATGGTATGAACGTCTAAGGGATTTCTTGGTCATGCAAGGATTCAAGATCGGGAGGGTGGACACCACACTCTTCACCAAGGACATCGACGGGGATTTATTTATTTGTCAAATTTATGTCGATGATATCATTTTTGGCTCCAATAACAAATCTCTTAGCCATGTGTTTGGCACCATGATGTCTAGGGAAATCGAGATGTCAATGATTGGAGAGCTCAACTTCTTCCTTGGTTTTCAAATCAAGCAACTTCAAGAGGGGACCTTCATCTACCAAGAGAAGTACACCAAGGACCTCTTGAAGAAATTTGAGATGGGAGATTGTAGCACAAGAAGTACTCCAATGGCGACAAATTGTCATCTCGACGCGGACTTGGACGGTAAACCTATTGATCAATCTCACTACCGTTCCATGATTGGTTCATTGTTATACCTTACCGCATCTAGGCCCGATATTATGTTTACTGTGTGCTTGTGTGCACGCTTTCAAGCGGCACCTAAAGAATCGCATAAGAAGGCGGTCTTTAGGATACTTCGGTATATCAAGCATACCCCAAGTGTAGGTTTGTGGTACCCCAAGAACGCTAGTTTCCATCTCTTGGGAGACTCGGATTCGGACTTTGCCGGATGCCGTGTGGATCGCAAGAGTACCTCCGGTGGGTGCCACTTACTTGGGCGTTCCCTAGTATCTTGGTCAAGAAAAAAGCAAAATTCCGTGGCTTTGTCCACCGCGGAGGCGGAGTATATAGCGGCCGGTGCATGTTGTGCCCAAATTCTATATATGAAGCAAACCCTTTTGGACTTTGGAATTAAATTTGGTTGTGTGCCTCTCCTTTGTGACAATGAAAGTGCGGTCAAGATAGCTAGAAACCCCGTTCAACACTCCCGCACTAAGCACATTGATATTCGCCATCACTTCTTGCGGGATCATGAGGCTAAAGGAGACATCTCTTTGCAAGGTGTTAGATCCGAAGAACAATTGGCGGATATCTTCACAAAACCACTTGATGAGAAAACCTTTTCTAGACTTAGAAGTGAATTAAATGTGATAGATGCATCTAACGTCATGTAAGTTGCCATGTTCATGTAAGGATGCATATCATATAGGTCTTGTCTAACTCCCAAAGGATAGGGGTGAGCTAGAAATAGTTTTCCCTGAGGAAGCCTTTGGAAGGTTTAAACTTGGCAAGATAGATTTATTTTATGCCTTGCATGATCCCTGCCATATAGACTTGCATTCATTTAATTTCTTGCACTATAACTTGTTTGGCATTGCATACGGTAGATTGTCACAAAGGGGAACCCACCTCATGAGAAGGAGACTTGTTTAAAATACAATATCTCAACTCATATAAGGGGGAAAGAACAAAATGTTAGGTACGTTAATGCCTAGAGGAACATGCTTCAAAGAGATAGAAGTCTTCATACTCTACCTCACAAAGCATGGGCCTTATATTTTATTTGGATATTTTTCCTCCATTTTTCTCGGTGTTCCATTTGCTTTAAGGTTTAGCCAAGCTATTGGCATATTAGCTTCTTGAGGGGTAAGGGGTTTCCCAAAAAGTCCTAAGACATGTGTTTCTCTTTGATTGTTTGTTTGGTCAAAGGACATATATGGGATGTTTTTGTTCTGTTGTCATCGGATTATCCGATGCCTAATCCCATCCATCATCGGATCAATAGGTGTTCATTCTTCTAGGGCCAGTTCAGTCAGAACCTCAAATGAACCGACGCGTTCATTCTGGAAAACATCGGTCCATCCGATGTTCACTCTTCTGGAGCTGTGGTCAATTCAACCGATGTTTACTTCCTCCTACGTCGGATCATCCGGTGTCAACATCACTCTGTTGAACACCCTTACTGTGATATTCGACCGATGATCAAAACCCTAGACGTCGGTCCATCCGGTGTCAACAGCAATTCTTGAATATCCTTACTGTTGCATTCGACCGATGTTCATATTATCTAGCATCGGTCCATCCGGTGTTAAAATAACGGCTAGGGTTTGGGGTCCACTATTTAACCCGCGCGCCGCTGCCTTTTCTCTCTCTCCCCGACGCCTCGCTCTCCCGTGCCATCGCCGCCGTCTCTCGCCCACCTCGCCGCAGCCGACCGCGCCGCCACCTCCTCCACCGCCGGTCGCCGCCGCCGCCGCCGCCCACAGCACCGCCGTCGTGCTCCCGCCGGGCGCCGCCGCCGCACACCCGCGCCGCCTCACCTCCAAGCGCCGCGCCGCCGCCTCCACCCTCGCGTCGCTCGTCGCACCGTCGCCTCCACGCGCCTCTCCACCGCATCCAAGCACCGCCACTGCTCTTTCCTTCGCCACACCGCCTCCACCGCCCCACGTGCACACCTCACCGTCGTGGTGCCTCCACGGTCGCCGATTCCTCATTGCTAGGGTTGCCGGCCGTGATCCTTCCTCGTTCTCGTGCAACACGTGATCGCAATGGCTCGCAACAAGAAGAACAAGGGCAAGGCCATCGCGGAGCCCGCCGCGAAGAAGCAGAAGCTCTCCAAGGAGGAGAAGAAGGCGTTGATGGCCGCTCGGTCCGCCGAGGAGCATGAGCGTGGACGAGGAGGGTCCCTGAGGATCCGCGAGGCTCGTTCTAGGCAGCCTCCCGTGATCGACGACTCCGAGGCCGAAGAGGAGCCGGTTGAGCCTCTCGTCCGCCGGTGCTCAGCCCGGACGCGTGGGGGTCACACCGAGGCTGCTCCTCGTCCGAGACCGACGGCTGCCGACCGTCGTGAGGACAGGGAGGCCGAGAGGGCCATCTACGAGATGGACACGGCAGTCCGTGTCGGTGAGGGAGTCCGTCTCACGGACTACCAGAAGATGAAGGCCAAGCAACTCCGGAAGCTCAGATGGAGTGTGTTGCTTGAGGAGTGGTACCCGCAGCCCCGGGAAGCTATGGTGGACAGTCGGTTCTGGACGGTCACACAGACGTCTCTCTACGAGATCTACAGACGCCGTGGCCACAAGCTGTTCCAACACAACTACATAGATTGGGTTCAGCTTGAAGTAGCCGCAGGGACAGAGATCAGGCCGTTCTTTGAGAGGTACAGGGGCCTGGTGCAGTTGCTGTCATTTGAGCGGAGTGCTTACATGGAGGATTGGGTCCGCGTGTTCTACGCCACCCTCTACGTCTCTGAGGGCAGACGATCCATTGACTTCATGTTCATGGGTCAACACTACCACCTATCGAGGCAGACGTTGGGACAGTTGCTTGGAGTAGACCTGCACGACATCTGCATCCATGAGAGAGTCTACGGTCAGGCATACCCGCCGAGGAGGCCGCTCACTGGAGGAGTGGCTCCTGCTCTGGAGGAGATCAGATCTCTCTTTGGACCTACTTTCTCTCCAGACCAGCCGAGAGTCCCGGCCTTGCTGACTCCTGCAGCGCGCACAGTGCACCTTGCCCTGCGTCGCTCTCTTCTGCCGAGGTCTGTCTAGCTTGAGGGGTTCACTAGCCTTCAGCAGACGATCCTGTTCTGCATCATGAACGGGATGGACTTTGATATAGTGGATGTCATTATCTGCGAGATGGAGGATGTCATCACAGATGGAGTGGGCATGATGAGGCTGCTAGCTTACGGGCACTGGATCAGCTACCTGCTCACTATGATGGTTCCCGAGGGTTCCGCCACACACGACCGTCTCTCTGACGAGAGTGTGTCACGGTTCGGACACTACCGAGCTCCAGCTCCTGGTGACCGCCGCCTTGGCCGTCCAGTTGAGCGTCAGGTCAGGGCCCGACTGACTGAGGAGGACTGGTCTGACCTTGAGAGAGAGGATGAGCGACTAGCTGAGGCGGAAGCTCAAGGAGGAGATCTGCAGCACGTCTGGTCCGAGAGCGACACAGACGAGAGTGTCGAGGAGTACTTCCCTCCTCCTCCTCCTTCACCGAGGCAGCACGATGCAGAGGCAGGAGGTTCAGCTGCTCCACCATCGACTCCACCTCCTGTGTCCGAGGCACAGGTGTCACAGCTGTCAGAGCTGTCGACACTACTCCAGCAGATGATAGAGCAGCAGCGCCAGGACAGGCTCGCTGCTGAGCATGCCAAGCCAGAGCAGGCTGCTCACCTGGCACAGCTTCAGAGGCAGTAGCAGGAGCTTCAGCTAGAGATCGCCCGACAGAGGCGAGAGGATACGGACCGGTTCACAAACCTCATTGATCAGATGCACCGGCGTACCCTCGACCAGCAGCAATAGACCCAGCAGGCCATGATGGGGATCCTAGGGTTGATCACCAACCTTTACACTCAGACCGGGATCGCCCTTCCTCCATAGCAGCCTGGACTGGGACTGGCTCCAGGTGTTGCTCAGGTGCCCACTACTCCTATTCCTTCGATCAGTATGTCACCACTTCTGGCACCCAGTGCACCGATTCACTCACCTCTGCCGGCGACGACTCTGTTCCAGCAGACGCCAGCATCCATGGTGAGCGCTCCACTTCCTCCAGCTCCACCGGCGCCTCCAGTACCTGCTTCCTCTCCTCCAGCACCGGCAGCGGACCCCCAGCTCCCTCCGCTCCGGCAGCTCCTACGACCGGCGACTCCAGCTCTGACGACTGCGACGGTGACCAGTTCGTCATCGCGCCCAGCTCTCAGGGTCTGTAAGCTCTCTGACCCCTTTTTGGTGTCTTGATGCCAAAGGGGGAGAAGAGGTAGAGGAGTCAGGGGGAGTGGTAGTAGTAGTCTCAGGGGGAGTTTGAGTTTGCTCTTTGTATTCTCGTGTGTTTATCCTTTGTATTCGTGCTTGTGTTCTCTCATGTAATTTTAATTGAGCACTCTTCTGCTTGTCACATTTGCTTATGTTATTAATCGATTGAGCTTTTCGCGCCATTAATTGCATTTGATTTCTACAAGCTTAATGTGTCCTATCTTGTATTCATTGCATATCTACTTGAGTATTGTACCATCAAATTCATTATTATTGCACTTTAAATTATTGTGTTGTCATCAATCACCAAAAAGGGGGAGATTGAAAGCATCTAAGGCCCATGAGGTACGGTTTCGGTGATTAATGACAACCATTTGATATTACTAATGAATTTGTGAATGCAAGGTCCCAATAACACTCAATCAAATGAAATCAATATTACATTGGAGACCCATATAAAATCAACCAATGAGATCAAATCGAATCATACGAAGACAAGAAGTGAAAGCTCTAACTTGATACTTGAAGACTATCAAAACAACACTTCAATCAAGTGTCAAAGAGGTCACAAGTTCAATTTCCAAAAGAACAACTCAAAACAACTCGAAGTCAACAGATTGAACACACCGGATCATCCGATGTTTGTTGAGTTGAATGCATCGGTCGAGTTGTGTCAACAGAAGAAGAAGACCTCAGAAAAATGCACTCACCGGATCATCCGATGTGAGTGGCTCAGTGACATCGGTCCATCATCACAGTTTGCAATACCATTGGACCAAGTGAAGCACCGGATCATTCGATGTGCAGAACTACATACATCGGTCGATCACTCCAGTAAGCTTCAAGATCAAGCAAAATTCTGGAGAAAGAGCCACCGGATCATCTGACGAGAAGACAGGTCAACATCGGTGTAACAACGGTCATATCTGACATAGTGACATCAGCTAATTTGGCTTTGACCGATGTTAACTGAAGGGGAGACATCGGATCATCCGGTGTTCGCAGAGAAGTGATGTCAGCCTACTTTTCCAACGGCTATTTCGTGGAGGCTGGCTATTTATACCCCTTCAACCTGTCAAATCGACAAGACTTGAAGCCCAGACATACTCTACACATCCTAGAGCATTCAAGACATAGAGCTACCACTTTCACATCATTGTTCATCATTTGTACACCAAGAGATAGGCTAGAACTAGCTAGAGATAGTGCTTGTGTGCCTCCATTCTAGGTAATTGGAGTCTCTAGTGTAGTGAGAGCCATAAGGGAGTGTCCCTTGGTGTGTGTGACTTCCGGAGCTTGCCAAGAGGATTGTGGAAGCCCGGAGTATTCAAAGTGTACAAGGCTTGAGCTCCACCTTTCCAAGGTTGGCGAGCGGAGAAGAATAGTGAAGACCCCGTTGTCTCGGTAACTTGGGAGTGGCAAAACCCTTCAGTGGGTGCCACAACGTGGATGTAGGAAGATCCTTGTGATCTTGCCGAACCACGGGATAAACTCCGTGTCCCTTGAGCATTTGCATCCCTCTCCCTTTTACATTTATGCAATCTTCATTCCGCAACTTTAATTTACATTGATTGCATAGATTAATCGCATAGGGAATTGGGCTTTAAGTTGTTAGCTTTTAATTACCTTAAAATTTGAAAGAAAGCCCAATTCACCCTCCCTCTTGGGCGTTTCGATCCTTACAACAGATTAATAAAAGATTGGTGCTTTAAGTATGGTGAGGGTACCACCATACGAATATGAGATTCATCTGTGTGTTCATCATTGGAGGGGCACTTTGTGATTCTTTTATAATTAATATATTCATATCTTCTTTCTCAGATCAGATATCTGTGTTTGATTATTAGATATGCATGACACAATTTGTTTGCATGGACTATATGCATCCAATTAACTAATTAGATGTCGATCTACCATACTACTATTGAATTGAGTTATTAGGATTAGGTGCCTCTGCAATTCATGTGCCCTTGCACATCCCCAGGCTTGGGCCTGCTTATAGCGATACAGCCACGGGCACACGGCACGGTTCTCGCGACTGTGCGACCCTGCCCCAATGATTGCCACGTACGCCAATGCCCCGAATCTTGCAGCACGCAAGGGTACAATGCACGGCTCTTCCGATCCTCAACATCATCAAACATGATCAACAAGCCTCAAACATTTTGATTTTTCAACAAAAAGAGAAAACATGTACGCCACATCCGATCTTCAATGTCATCAAACATGATTGGGGTCTTTCGCATGCAAGTTAGTTGTCCATGCATGCTACGTCTCAAACATGATCAACAAGCCTCAAACTATGACGATCTTTCAACAAAAAGAGAAAACACATAACATCATCAAACATGATCGAGGTCTTTCATGTGCATGTTAGTTGTCCATACACATTACGTCCCAAACATGATCAGCGAGCCTAAAACATGATGATTTGTCTACAAAAAGAGAAAAAACGTAACGTCATCAAACGTGATCGCCGTATTTCACATGCATGTTAGTTGTCCATGCATGCTACGTCCCAAACATGATCAACGAGCCTCAAATATAACAATCTTTCAACAAAAAGAGAAAACACATAACGTCATCAGACGTGATCTAGGTCTTTCACATGCATCTTAGTTGTCAATGCATGCTACGTCCCAAACATGATCAACGAGCCTCAATCTATGATGATCTTTCAACAAAAAAAAAACACTTAACGTCATCAAACATGACCGAGGTCTTTCACATGCATATTAATTGTCCATGCATGCTACGTCCCAAACATGATCAAAGGGCCTCAAACAAGACGATCTCTCAACAAAAAGAGAAAACAAGTAACGTCATCAAATATGATCGAGGTCTTTCACATGCATATTAGTTGTCCAAGCATGCTACGCCCCAAACATGATCAACGACCTTCAAATATGATGATCTTTCAACAAATATAGAAAACACGTAACGTTATCAAACATTATCGAACATGATCAACGAGCCTCAAACTATGACAATCTTTCAACAAAAAGAGAAAATAGGTTGGCCATTGCATAAACTGGGCCCAGCTACCACAGATTGCAGCTCAAGTGACGAGGTTATGATTCCTGTAATCCTGGCATTGTCAGAACAAGTTTGATGCTTTGCTTCGTACGCTCTTTTTCACTCCATGCACAATGCCAGAATTCATTGAGGTTGGCGCTGCCTTACGTGGTACTCCCTCCTGATTCAAAATAATTGTCACCGGTTAGTTCATATTTGACCTAACCGGTGCCCGATGACAATTATTTCGAACCAGGTGGGAGTATATAAGCTACTATACCACATAGTGGGGATGATAGCTTTAAAGTTTATTCCAAGCAATTTTGTTGAACTCTCGGTTAATCTTGTTCAAACCAAAAATGCATAAGTCCGGATATGGCTCATGTTACAGAAGCTTCTAGGAGCAGAGCAACGTGCGTTGGAAACCTTTTTCGGGTCGTGGAGAGACTCTAAAACATACTTTATACACTATTGTTCTACTACTTTTACAGTATCTACTCTAAATTTACACATGTCCAGTATGTTTTACAGTATGCCACTGCGGACAGTCACAATGAGGTGATGGGATGCACCGCTCCCGTCATTGTCTTTATCTCTTCCCCTCCCCCTGGGCCGCGTATACGACTTCTCTCCTCCCGTTATCTTCTCTCCCCGCTGACGGGTAATAATTTTATTCTTCAGAAACAGTCGGCTTCTCTCCTCCCATTCATGATCCCGCTGACGTGTCAAACTTTATTCGTCTCTTCATTTATTTCTAGTCTAATAACCACATTTTACAAACTAGTTAAAATATGACACGTCAGCGGGAGCACTCATGGGACGAGAGCAGCCGCATCTGGCCACGGATGCAATGGCTAGGCGCGGCTTCCTTTATTGTGCCATCGTCTTCCCTTTCGTCCCTTTGACCCTTCTATGTATAGGCATACTGGAGGTGTTGATTGAATGGCTTGCCTTGACCACTATATATGGGTCATCAGTGGCGGATCTAGAATTTTTACGAAGGGTATGCCATATAAAAATTTCAGCAGTAGCAACTTCCAACATGTATTTTTTCAGATCTTAAAGATCCCACTAAAAAGGCCACACCTGATCTTCCACTAGGAAGGATCCAGGTCCAATCATATCCAGATTGAGGGTTAAAGTTTCTGTGAAATGAATCTAAATAATTTTTCTTATTTGTTTATTACAAAAAATGAAATAAAGATGACAATTAAAAAGGGTATTTAATGGTTATGGGCATGCTTTCTTGCCCACACCCCTATGGTTCGAAAAACAAAACTAATATTTTAAATTTTGGTTTCCTCTTTTCCTAACCTCCCTCATTGGGGTCCGGAAGAGGTAAGGAACATGATCATCAGATACTACCTTCATATGTCTTATTTTATCTATTTAACTTTATTTTATTGTTAGATTTTCTAACACTTTTCTTCATAGCAATCACAAAATTAAAATCCTCAGGATCAGATGTTTCATCCATCCATTCTAGGAGTATAGGAGTTCGTACACGGGTCATATTCTTTATTGGTAAACCATTAGTGTTATCACCACGCATATTAATTGCAGTGATGTTTGCCATCAAAGCAAAAGTCTCACTATTACAGAAAACATTCACTCCAAAAAAACTAACGAGATCTCAAATGCAGCCAAAGGAAACGAGATTCTAATTTGCAAGAAAAAAATCTGTCTCACACGCCTCCACGGATCTTGGAGGGGACGGGCACCTCCAATCGCATTGTCGTGGATTTGGTCATCATGGAAGCTGATGCCAAGGATATGGTTGCCATGAATGTTGACGTCAAGGATCTAGCCACCATGGAACTCGAAACTATGGATCCACACTCCATGAATCTCTTCTCCGCGGTGAAGCATCTCATTGCTGTAGAAGTCGAACAGGCAAACCGCACTGACGCCGCCATCGCTGTTTGCCCTACACTACCTATCCCCGAATTGAAGATTACACGTATGTTCGGCTAGCAGCTGGGCCGAGGGTATGCCATGGACCACCCGTCATACCCCTTGGGTCCGCCCCTCTGGGTCATGGTGTCTTGTATTTATAGAGAAATGTATACATGGTAAGTTACATGTATTCCAAGAGTAGAATATTTCCAACCATGTATGAATATATATTTCTGTGTTTATCATTTTCTGTACCATGTATACTCTCAACCTATATGGCAGTTTATCTACCACACTAATGAAAAATAATATCCTGTCATCAATATAGATAACATACTATGTGTGGTAGGAACGTGTTCGCTCGAGGGTTCGAGGATAGAATGTACCATCAAGGCAAAGCTAACTATGTGGTTCATCAAATTAATCGCATGCCATGTACACTATATTTTGCAACATACTGTACTCGTCCTTTCAAAGAAACGACAACCGTAGGCGCTAGCCGCTACGTGTTCTGATTTTAGGAATAAATGAACACACTTGCGAAAACACGTACACCACATTCGATCCTTAACTTCATCAAAATTAACACGATCCTCAACATGGGGTGGAAAATTCCTCAACACGTGATCAAACATGCATGATCACGAGCTCTCTTTCACATGCATTCATGTCCACCATCAGACATGATCAAGACAATTATCATATGTTCGATATGGACTCGCGGTTGCTATTGATTACAGGGGCTTGTAATCAAACTTTATTTTGTTTTCCATCTCGCTTATTAAAATATGCCAGCAACGTTCGGATGGTTCAAAAAAAGATACGGACTCTCGGTCAATTGCCATGCACGTTCATGTCGATCTTCCGCACCTCGTTGAAATCATCCGCACGAAATGTTACAGACACCGCAGGATAGACCTACAAGGAATGCCAGGTGGGCCATTGCATACTCATGGCCCTTTGTGTGCCAAATTAAAAACTGTCTGTGAAGCCGATAGGACGCGTCGAGCCGTTACGATAAACTAGACGAGTCAAGTCATAGTTTGGAGTAACTCCGACCGACCCACTAGTTCAAAAGCAAAATTTTTGAAGCGTCCGATTATCTTCACTCGCATTCTTAGACGACGACTCGCTATAAAGGCACATTGTCCTCTTGCTTCTTCGCCACACCACTCCATCGATCGTAGGCTCCAAACTCCTCCTCTTGCTTCTCCGTCGCACCACTGTCGACCACCTCTCGCTCTTTCTCTGCACCTCCGTCGCTGCACAAATGGGTGGCCCCTTACCGAAGTGCTCCAGGCCATCGACGTCCTCCGAACCTCCTTCTCAATTTTTGTCACTGCCAATGTCGATGGATCTAGAGGTGGCGCCAGCACCTCCTCCACCCCCGTCTCCACTCGAGGCGCCCGCACCTTCTCCACCCGCGGCGCCCGCACCTCCTCATTCTGTTTGGGTTGAGGAGATTGTTCGCCTCCCCACCACCCGGATCGACGAACGCGATTGGCACCTAAAGGAGGCCACCGACGGCAAGTCGACCGCTGACAAGCGCTCAAAAGTGCTCGCCAAATTGGTGCGGGATGTATTTTAAGATACATCTCTCTTGTGTCACCGTTTCGGTCTTGGGACCCTTCCCCTCCACACAAGCATGGACTTTGCCGGCCACTACGGCTTCGGGTTAAGCTTTGTGGCCACTCGTCTCGACGCCCTCCAGAAGACAATTGTGGAGGTGGATGGGGTGGAGGGCCACCGGCACCTTCTGCACACCGTCACTCGGAAGCTTCGGACTCATGAGTCGGAGGAGGAGGAGGCGGCAGCAGCAGCGGCAGAGGAGGAGGTGGAGGAGACCTCCTTTGAGTAGAGTAGGATTAGGAGTAGTTTTTCTTTTTCTTCTTTTCCGTGTGTTTTCGTATTTCTTGTTTGTAATAAATGTGTGGTTTTATGTTAATGAAAAATGTATTTTATGGTCATGATGCAATATCGAAAAACATCTCCTTTTATCGAAAAACATCTCTTGTATGTTTGTAATTAGGGACCATCTATATTGCATGTGTCTGAAAGGCTGAAATCCAGTGAAATTTCATGGACTTGGGTGTTCTTTATTTTCATGTCGTTATTTGCATTAGCACACTGATGCATTTCGCGATTCATAATTTTATTAGTATTTTTTTGGAATGTCCATAGCACATGACTGCTTTTAGATTTTGATCTCCATGGCCACAAAGATAAAGAGGAGCTAGCGGTTGCACAACGAGCAAGCAGCTAGGCCATACTGTAATTAAGAAGCGAGCAAGTTGTCCGAAGAAGTCTACCCCTTTGGAGCTAAACGCACCGGTGAAGAGTAACACCATGTGCAGGAATCAACGCGACATGACTTGAATTTAATCACGATTGCATGTGTGCACAAGGGCGCGGCTAGCGCCAAATTTTCCACTATGAGTATCGGGGTCCTGACATCCAAGGATCTCATTGGGTCGTGTCGTGCGATGCGACACCAAACAGTATACATGAAAAGAGCAAGAATAAAATACAAACCAAGTCTTTTATTTATAAACATAGCGGAAGTTTTTACAGTACTAAATGAAGAAAAGAGTCTATACATCATAGCTACGCTCTCAGCTCTAGCTATGCAAAAGCAAAGTCGTTCATGCCCTTAGGACGCTTTGCACTAGCAGCACTCACTCTCCTGATCACGGCAGCGTGCAGGGCTCCCACTCAGCCGTGAACCCTGATGAGGATATGCTGTTGTCGTCGAGCACTTCATCAACGATATAACCTGCAAAACCTCATTAACTGCAAATGTAAGTATAAGGCTCAGCAAGACTGACCCGTCTCACTAGACATATGTAAGGTAAATACTAAACATAGGTAGGAAATAGCATAAATAGACTAGCCTATGAGTGGGTTCTTATAGTCATGTTTTAAGTAGCAAATGACATTCCTCAGGCACGACACATCATAGACTCCACAATCGAACAAGAAGCTCTTTGCCGATGATATGACATGCCCAAAGCACATAATGCTATTACAGGTTAAGTGTTTGGAAATTGTAATCTTTAATTGTGCTATCTCTAAGTCACACAAGTTGCAATACAATAATAATCATGGCAACAGTTCATAATAATTCAACTACTCTTTATTACTACGTCACAGCGCAATGAACAAGCGGTACTCAAATAACCGCAAGGGACGGTGATTGCAATCAGTAGACACCCGGATAACACGTCACACACGCCCATGCGTTAGAAGCGTGCGGTGCTCCTCACCTCGTCATACGCAGCAACCTTTCACAAGAAACTCAAATGCCGAACCGGTCCCACTATTGCAGAAACAAGGTCCCCGCACAGAGCGTGTTTGTGCCCACTGACAGATTTACACCTTGCCGCCCTCAACCCACCCCAATCGACAGTGGTCTATGCCTTGACACCCAAGTTATCAAGTTACATCGGTTTCCTGGGTTCCATATGCCCAATATGCATCCAGTACAGTTCAAACTTGTCCAGCAGGGCCGCACACGGTTCGGTCCTCAATCGACACAAGAAGGGCTACGCACGTGAGACCACGTCTCGCTGCTTCCTATCCAGCTGCTCGGTCTCCAATTCATATTCATAAACCATTCTTTGATAAACTTCATACCGTGTGATAAAATCCTATCTTGTGAGTAGATTCCAACTACTCGACTTCTACCAAATTCCTCAAAACATTAGCATGGCATTTTCTCTTCGTCAAGATGTAGACCTATCCAATACTCTGTGGGATTTGTGGGTCATGCAAGTGGAGTAACAATCACCTTGGACATAATGCACATATTTCACCCTAGACATAGGTGATACAAATCAATATTTTATAAAAGCACTTAAATTCAAACCGGGGCTTGCCTTGCTCTAGGTTAGTGGTCGAGTTGGTATCCATCTGCCGCTCCTCGTGTGTCGTCCCCTCAATCAACTCAGGTCAGGGATGTGCAAAATGAGTAATTTCACATATATAGTCACGCAAAGGTGTAAAAAAAATGAGGTTATGGAGGAGTATTATGCACTTGATGTGTGACTTATTTGAGATTGGTCATGTTCTGGACATTAGTGGTTATATAGAACGGAATTGATTTATATAGAACATTCTATTGCAGGTTATAACCATTAAGCACTAGGCTAATCATTTCTATGGTTTAAGTGATAAGCAACACTTAACTTCAATTAACAGAACTATACATGTCCATACATGCACAGTATTTGAGACATAGGATTGGTTCACATGTGAGCTCTTAGGCAAGTCAATTTCTAACCACAGGACTTAGTTAACCTAATAGTATCAGTTCCATTATTTAGCCAAGGGTAAAATTATGCCTGCTGCTAACTCACAGCCAGAATCCTGATGTGGGTGATTTACTGGAATGAGTATACGAGTTCAGAAAAATTACTACTAACTATTAGAAGCTACGTCCAACATCATTTGGATTTCCAGTCAAAGAGAACACCATTTGACATGATAGCAACAATAACAGTTGAATCAGTTGGTAGAGCCATTATGCTGTAAAGGTTGGTAATCTCATAAGCACTCACCAATTAGTACTGCTCATCATCACAGTTGTTTTTGTTTTGTAAACATTTTCTCGAACATGTTGACTGCAGCACTATCTCGACCAATCTTGCACAAATCAGAGCTAACCTTGGATAAATTGTCATCGTCGTTGCATCATTGACGCGTTCCTGCATACCATACATGACACAAATCACCTTCTTCGCTGCCAGGACGCAGCAGTGACGTGGAACATCGTGAAGATGCACCAAAGGTGACGGTGTCGATGCGGTTCATCTGTTGAAGATCTTCCATTGAGTGCTACCTTTTCGATGGTGCATATGTGGATTGAAATGGCTTGGAGACACACTGCAGCGGCACCGCGAGGTGTTGATGCACAGCGGCAGCATGAACGGCCGGCGTCATGGATGATGGCACAGACGGCGACCACCGCGGCGCGTGAGGCGCAGCGGCGAGACGCGGACATGGCGGCGCGGCACGCCGCAGCGGCAGGGCGCCGGCGCATGGCTGAAGCAGCGGCGACGACGAGCAGGAGCAAATGGGGCCGGGCCGGCAATGAGCTCAGCCGTGGGCGCGCGGCCAAGGAGGTGGCACGGAGATGCGACCGTGGAGGAGCAATGGCCAGCACGGCAACGAGGTCGGGGAAGCGGTCATGGCGCGGCCGGCCTGTGGAGACGGACATGGCGGTGGCGGTCATCGGGAGCCGAAACAACGGCCGATGTGGGGCGGCACCGTGGGCGGCTGGAGCGCGCGCGAGAGAGACGCACGGAGCGGAAACCACGGGAGCGGCGCAAAACCTGGTGCGATGCTTGCTGAGGCCCGGGTAAGGGGAAACTGCGTCCGTGGTTGGCGCGGCGCGGTCGTGAGATGCGGGCGCGGAGGCACTCGACGCGTGCGACGAGTAGGACGCGAGCCGGCGGCGGAGCGACAGCTGTAGGCAAGGGATGAGCGCGGCAGCCAGGCCACTCACCTGTAAAGCGACGGGGACGGATCAGAGCACCGCTACAGCTTCACCACGGAAGGAGGTCGACGGTAGGGGTCATCGGGCGGCGAGGAAGCTGGACCGCGGGTTGCGACAGCGGAACGCACTTCGTCACGGTAGCACGACGCTTGGGCGTGGGGCGACCTGGGCGCTGTCGGCCGCACGATGGCGGGCGCGATTGGCGGCGGGGAACGGGCAGCGCACCGGGGCGAGGCCGGGAGGTGGCGAGCTGGGGCTCTCTGCACCTGGATGCCGGAACAGAGCGGAGAAGAGATTTCTTCTCTGTTCTGGCAGGTGGGACCCACATCCCATTCTTATCTTCTCCACTTCTCTGCAAATAAATATCTAACATGCTCTAGAATTCTTGAAAGTTGGCAGAGGAACTCAACAAAATATGTGTAATATTTTGATGAACTTAAATCTTGTGTTTTGACCAATTAAGTTTGAATTTAAATTCCAATTGGGAATATTTCTTTATGTGTTGATTTATTTACCACAGTAATCAAGCTCCTAAAATGGTAAAACATTGTATGTTGCCTAACTAAAGGATGAAGAATCTAATTGTGAACTTAAATTTGAGTTTTGACAAGGTTGAAAATAGTTTTGAATTCAAATTTAAATTTTAATGTTCTCCAATAGTTTGATGGAATTAAATAGAAATTGAGGTCAATAATTACTAAAACATGGCAGTGATGAAATTTGAATCAAGAGAAATACTTTAGAGAATTCAAATTTGGAATTTGACAGATTCAAATAAGAAATTTTTATTTGAATTTAAAACTATCATTGTAGAGTTTGAATTAACATACTCCTATATGAAGTATGTGTTCTATTTCACATCTTCCTTCTTGTACTTAATTCTTGAGCTTAGAAATGCATCAAAGTTTTTAGAAGTCATATTTTTACCCTCATTTATTAGTTAACCTAGCTCGTGCGATTTGAATTGCTATTTAAACTTGAAAATTTTAAGTTCACATTTGAATGTGGCCTAGAGGGGGGTGAATTGGCCTTTTGAATTTTGTCGGAACCTGCAACACTTAATCACCAAATTAAAACTTGAGATATCGCACTAGTCCGGTAAAGTGCAGACTAGTTCGGTGTGTACGAACTTGGTTGATCAAGTTTGATTTATTAAGTTTTATTCTAGGGTGTAGCAGCGGAAATATACTTGTAATTTATGTGTTGCAAGATTATGTACTAGAGTATATCACAAGTCAATCTTAAATTTGATGTTTCAATGTAAAGTAGCAAGATTAATTCAAACCCTAGATTGATATGATATAAAGAATAATGAACACAAAGCAAGAACACAAGAGATTTATCCCGTGGTTCGGTTCCCACGGAGGCAACCTACATCCATGTTGAGGAGTCCACAAAAGGACCGGGTCTTTTCCAACCCTACCCTGGTCAGATCGCCATGAAGGCCAATCCTCTTCCACTTTTCACAGACGGGTGAATAACCAAATTCAAAGGGTCCTTCTCACACGTTGAGGGCTCTCCTAGATTACAACACGAAATACCACCAAGAACACACTCAAAATATTATAATGAAATCACAGGAGTGTGTTAGAGAATCAAACCAAGAGCTCAATGAGTGTTGAACGTGTCTCTCCAATGATCTAGAGTGTATCCTCAAAGGATTGATCTTTGTTGCACTTAATTTCATGGAGAGATGTGTTTTTGAGGCTCTTGGGAGGTGTGATGACGCTAGGGTTCGAGGGTTGTGTGAAACATGACCGTGCACCTCTATTTATATGGGTTTCTAAAAGTGACCGTTAGGGTTTAGAAAGATCAGACTAGTCTGTGGTGGTCACCGGACTAGTTCGGTGTGCTGTGTGTAGCAAACCCTAAGTGTCCCAAAATATCAGACTAGTCCGGCTAGGAGCGGACTTGTCCGATTTCGCTTCTGGAAATCTTCGGACTAGTCCGATAGTCATCGGACTTGTCCGGACATGTGAAACCCTAAGTGAATTGGGTGACAAGTCCGCACTTGGAGGACTTTTCCGATTTAGGTCAGAGGGTTTTTCGGACTAGTCTGTGCAAATACCGGACTTGTCCGATTTGGACCAGAATGAATATCGGACTAGTCTAGTTGGGATCGGACTTGTCCGATTTTGTGTGACTTGTGAAGTGTTTTGAGGACTAGTCCGCACTGGGAAGGACTAGTCCGATTCTAGTCAGAGAGATATCAGACTAGTCCGATGTATATCGTACTTGTCCGATTTTGTGCAGAGAGGGTATCGGACTATTCCGGTGTCAGTCGGACTAGTCCGGTCCTATATAACTTTGTGCAATGTGTGTGTTTAATTGTGATTGAGCTCTTGGGGTATGTTTCCTTAACACACTCCATACACAATGATCTACTATTCTTCTTCATTGAGCTCATTTCCACTTTGCTCCTCATTCTTCCTTCTTTTTGGCACTTTGCTTATTTTGCTATTAAAACCTGTGCTCATCTCAACAAAGAGGTTAGGATCTCATTTTCTTGTCATAAATCATCCAAAACCCACAAGGGATTCCTAGATGCACTTTCAATCTCCCCCTTTTTTGTGATTGATGACAACAAAATGAGATTTCACAAAATATTATAAAAGTTGAGATTTTCATAAAGTATGCACATATGAGTTTAAAATACATCAAGCAATGAAAACATAATCCATATGTGCATTCTTTATGGTGGGATGCATAACTAAGTACATTGAAACAATGAGAATGACATAATTGACATTAATCAACCATAAGCAAGCATATATGTCATTCTAGGAGCAAAATTACAGATTTCAACAAATACTTCTCAAAAGATCATAACATTGCATCACAAAACCATAATTAACTCAATAACATAGTTAAAGCTTTATAACCCACAAAATAGTCAAAAAGAATAAAAGAGAGCTCTCTCCTCGCATCCTACAGCTAAGGCTAAGAATCCCCCTCAATCTCTCTCCCTTTGGCATCAAGACACCAAAAAGAAGGAGAGGAGGGTCCTAAGGTCTTCACTCTTCGCTGTCAATCCTCTCATCGTCTTCTTCGTCATCTTCATCTTCAGCCTGATGAGGAGGAGGAGGAGGTGCGCAGCCACATGAGCCCACAATGCCAAAGTAGGCAAGCTCGGAGGGGGTCAAGGGCCCGAGCTCGGTGATGTCAGGGTCGGAGTCCTCAGAAATCACTGGAGATCCAATGGGGTCAATCTCCAGCTTCTGGCAAATCTGTTTCACATTTGCCTTGACATACTTCATGTCTTCCTTTCTCTTCTTGTTCAGCTTGTGGGCCCTGACTTCGGCCTTTTTGCAGGAAGCAAAGATGGAAGTGGCGGATCCCCTTTGAGGGGCTGCCCTACTGGCTGGGGCAGATCTGGCATCTTCAGTTCTTCTTGTCGGTGCCTCAGGACTGGAGGCCGGCGAGGGAGCAGCCTGGATGCTTGGCTTTTGAGGCATCTGAGGCCTCAAGGGTAGATGCTCCACATCCTTGACAAATTCAATCCCGGTGACCTTCTCGATTACAAACATCAGATATGGGGCATATCCACAAGACCTGTTGGGTGTGCAGGATATGTTGACCATGTCATTCCAGATGTAGTCCGCCACATCAAACTGGCGGTCCTTGCTTATGACTCTCATCAATGTCCAGAGATAACCCTGCACACTCCCGGCATCTCCATCCTTGGGAGCAATGGTCTTCCTCAAGACTCTATTGAGCAGCATAAAGAACGGCTTCATGTTCTTTGTGGATGAGGGGTTGAACTTGGAGTTTGGCTCATATAGGAACTTCATCCTATCCTTCTCAATGACACCTATGTTATGGATGATTAAGTTGTCACGTCCAGAGGTGTCAAGATGAAGCAGACTCGCAAAATCTTCTTGGTTGATACTGTACTTGGATCCATGAGTCATCCAAGTAACACTTTCCTCATCTGCACTTGAGAAATGGCATGTTGCAAAGAATTGTGCTATGACCTCATCATTCGAGTTGTTCCTGAAGGCAAAGAGATCCTTCAGGCCATGCCTCTCAATAGATTCCACTACTTTAGTGAACGGGGAGCAGCCCTTCTTCTCAAAGTGTGCCCAATCAATCCATTGACTGTGCACAACCAGTGTCTTCATTGGGAGATACATAGATTTGTAGAAATCTGCATGGAAGTTGCACCAAAATCTTCCATCGGCAGCTTGCTTTGGTCGGCCATACCAATCAATGCTTCTGTACTTTGCTGCCGAATCACTGCCTTTCCCGTTGAACTTCTCTTCAGTGGGGTCCCGGACCCCTTCCCTCAGAGCATGCAGCTTCAACGGGCCAACTAGACCCGTTGTGATTCCTTTGCCCTTGCCCTTGGCTGGGCGGGCACTTGCCGAGTTAGGGCCACCACCGGTGGTAGCCGTAGAAGCTAGCACCTTGGAGGCCGGCTTCTTTGCTAGCACTTTCCTTCAAGCCTGTGGAGGAGACGGAGCTGGCTCGGAAGGTCTCTCTTGACACTTCTTGCCAAGACTCGTCGAGGTCCGAGGTGCTACATCGTGGTCCATCTCGGCCTCAAATTTGGAAACTTCATTGTTTGAGCTCGACATACCCTGAGAATGAGTTGAGTAAGGCATGAATGAGAGTGAATGATACAAGGCATAGGTGTGAAATGGATTGCAAGTAATGGCATTGAGGAATTTAAAAGTTAGGTTTTGAGTTCAAAAAATCGGACTTGTCCGTGCATGGACCGGACTAGTCCGGTATTCATCCTCAAAAACCTAAGCTACTATACAAATGGTGATTCCTAATGCACAACAAGCGTAGTACAAACGTAATACATCAAGGAGGCATGTATATAGTGAAATATGCTAGGCTATTCGATTAACAATAAGAAATTTGGAATTTCTAGGGTTTGAGTGAAAATTACCGAAGAAATCGATTGGAACTTGGAGATGAGGGTGTTGAAGGTCGGACTTTTCCAAGAACTTTAATCCCGATGCGGTGACAATCAAATTCCACCCAAACTTGCGATGTTCCAATGGAGAAATCAAGGAATTGCCTTGGGAGCTCGAGTGTGAGAGAGAGAACACGTGAGGCAAGTGTGAGGATTAAGGGATTAGGGTTTGGCGGCGGTTGGGGTTAAGGACACGAAAAATCGGACAAGTCCGGAGATGACCGGACTAGTCCGAACTTTTCCAAAGGTCTATATCGGACTAGTCCGACCTAACCGGCACTCCGTGGACTAGTCTGCATGGGCGGACTAGTCCGGGTAACCACGGACTAGTCCGTGGTCACCAGGCAAGAATGTCTTAGCCCATTCATATATATTTGAAGGTACATATTTAGAAAATAGGGAGGCAAATCAAATCTAATAATCTTGATGAATATGATCAGTAAGCATACAACAATCAAGGAATGATCATAATTCACCAAGATCTAGTAATTGACATAGATTTCAGAAGAAAATTGAGAGAGATGATTTTCAAATCCAAACAACATATTTTGAAGAATTCATACAGGTATGCAACATTTCAAGCCACACTCCGAGCATCAAGGATATTTAGTTCATTTCGGAGTTCACAAAAGCGCTTTTCATCAAGTGGCTTGGTGAATATGTCGGCCAATTTCTTTTGGATGTTGACATGGGAAATGGTTATATCTCCTTTTATGATGTGGTCTCTCAAGAAGTGATGCCTTATGTCTATGTGTTTGGTTCTAGGGTGCTCAACGGGATTATTGGCAATTTTAATGGCACTCTCATTGTCACAAAGGAGTGGAATATGGTTCATATTGTAACCATAATCCCTTAGAGTTTATCGCATCCAAAGGAGTTGTGCACAACAACTCCTGGCTGCAACATACTCCGCTTCGGCTGTGCATAAGGCAATGGAATTTTGTTTCTTGGAGGACCAAGAAACTAGGGATCTACCTAGGAATTGGCATGTGTCAGAGGTACTCTTTCTATCTACTTTGCATTTGGCATAATCTGCATCGGAGTAACCAATGAGATTGAATTTTGAGCCGTTTGGGTACCAAAGACCAATGTTGGGTGTATGAACTAAATATCTCAAGATCCTTTTTACGGCTGTCAAGTGACACTCCTTAGGATTGGCTTGAAATCTTGCACACAAACATACAGTCAACATAATATCTAGCCTAGATGCACATAAATAGAGTAGAGATCCAATCATGGAGCAATATCCCTTTTGGTCGACGCTAGGTCCGTCTTCATTGTGATCCAAGTGGCCATTTGTTGCCATGGGAGTCTTTATAGGCTTTGCCTGGTCCATACCAAACTTCTTGAGTATGTCTTGCGTGTACTTGGTTTGGCTTATGAACGTCCCTTCCTTTTGTTGCCGCACTTGGAATCCCAAGAAGTACTTTAGTTCTCCCATCATTGACATTTCAAACCTATCTGTCATGATTTTACTAAATTCCTCACAAAAATATTCATTAGTTGATCCAAAGATTATATCATCAACGCAAATTTGACAAATAAAAAGATCATTGTCAAAATTCTTTATAAATAGTGTATAATCTACTTTGCCAATCATAAAGCTATTTTCAATTAGGAAATCTCTAAGACACTCATACCAAGCTCTAGGAGCTTGTTTGAGGTCGTAGAGAGCCTTACGCAATTTAAACATGTGGTCGGGAAACTCTTCATCTTCAAACCGGGGGGTTGCTCCACATACACCTCCTCCTTGACTGGTCTGTTGAGGAAGGCGCTTTTCACATCCATTTGATAGAGCTTGAAATCATGGTGAGTAGCATATGTGAGTAATATTATAATAGATTCATGTATAGCTACGGGAGCAAAGGTTTCGTCGAAATCCAAACCTTCGACTTGTGAATACCCTTTGGCCACAAGTCGTGCCTTGTTCCTTGTCACCACCCCATGTTCATCTTGTTTGTTGAGGAAGACCCACTTGGTGCTGACGAAGTTTGCATTGGGTCTTGCCACAAGTTCCCACACCTCAGTCTGCTTGAAGTTGTTCAATTCTTCTTGCATTGCCACCACCCAGTTCGGATCCTTAAATGCATCCTCAACCCTGTGCAGTTTCAAAAAGGATACAAACGAATAGTGCTCACAAAAGTTAGCTATGCGAGATCTAGTGGTTACTCCCTTTTGGATGTCACCGATGATATTGTCAATTGGGTGATTCCATTGGACGCATTGGTGTACTCTTGGGTGTGGCACTTGAGGTGTTGTATCTTCATGATCATCTTCTCCCCCTAAATGGTTGCCTTCGTTGACATTTTGATTATCTTCGTATTCTTGTGGTTGATCTTGTGTTGAAGCTCCCCCTTGATCGTTGACCTCCTCTTGTGGTTTATCTTCCTCATGTACGTGTGGAGGTGGTTCTTGTGGTCGAACTTCACCTAAGGCCATTATTTTCAATGCTTGACAAGGAGCTTCTTCTTTATCTAGCACACATGGATCAACATGCTCCTTTTGGGAGCCATTAGTTTCATCGAACACTACGTCACGTGCTACTTCAACAAGTCCGGAGGTCTTGTTGAAAAACCGATAGGCGTAAGTGTCCGAATCATAACCAAGCAAGAAACCTTCATCGGACTTTGAAGCGAACTTTGAAGTCCTGGGCTTCTTGTTTAAATTATAACATGGAGAACCAAAAACTCGAAATATGAAATATTTGGCTTGTTACCGGTGAGTATCTCATAGGATGTCTTCTTGAGTAGTCGATTTACGGCTGGCGAGCGGGGTTAATCGCTTCCGCCGAAAATCGATCTGAGGTCTTTTAATCATCGAGCATTGTTCTTGCCATCTCTATGAGTGTTCGGTTCTTTCTTTCGGCAACTCCGTTTTGTTGTGGGGAGTACGGAGATGAAAACTCGTGTTTTATGCCTTCTTCATCAAGGTACTCCTCCACTTGTGTGTTCTTGAACTCTGTGCTGTTGTCGCTTCGAATGTTCTTGATTGTCAATGAGAATTCGTTTTGAGGTCGCTTGAAGAACTTCTTGAGTATTCCTTGTGTTTCTGACTTACCATGCAAAAAGAAAACCCAAGTGAAGCGAGAAAAATCATCAACAACTACTAAACCATATTTGTTACCGCCGATGCTTATGTAGGCAATTGGACCAAACAAGTCCATGTGTAGTAGATCGAGCGGTCTTGATGTAGTCATGACATTCTTGGCGGGGTGAGGTGCTCCAACTTGCTTCCTGGCTTGGCACGTGCTACAAGGCCAGGCCTGTCTTTCTCAAACACAACATCCTTTAAACCTCGAATGTGATCGCCTTTTAGGAGTTTTTGAAGGTTCCTCATACCAACATGCGCTAGCCGTCTATGCCACAACCAACCCATGTTGGTTTTGACAATCAAGCATGTGTCAAGTTCAGCTTTATCCTTGTTGAAGTCAACGAGATAGAGCTTTCTCTTTAACATACCCTTGAATGCAATGGAACCATCACTCCTCCTAGAGACGGTCCCACCCTTGTTAGTGAACAAGCAGTTATAACCTTTGTCACATAATTGAGATATGGACAACAGGTTATAATCTAAGGATTCAACATTTAATACATGAGAAAGTGTGTGTTTAGATGATATGGAAATTTTACCGGTACCGAGCACCTTTTATTGACTATTATCTCCAAAATAGATGCCCTCATTTGGATCCTCATTCTCTTCATATTCAACGAACATTCTTCTTTCTCCGGTCATATGGTTGGTGCAGCCACTGTCTAGCACCCATTTAGATCCACCGGAGGAATAGGCCTGCAAAAACAATTTATGCCTTGGTTTTAGGTACCCAAGCTTGCTTGGGTCCTCGGAGGTTAGTCACAAGAGATTTGGGCACCCTTACATGAGACTTGGTGTTCCCATGGCGTGGCCCAACATAATGAGCATAATCCTTTCCATAATTGTTTCTCATTAAGACATATGAGGCATCAAAAGTATTGAAAAGTAACTTTTGTTGTTTATACGCAGGACTAGTCTGGGAGGCCGGACTTGTCCGGACCCCCACCGGACTAGTCCGGCGGTCATGCGTTTTGTACTTATTAATTTTTGATTTTCCAGCTTGGAAGGCTCCTCCCTTTACAAAGACATTGTCATCCCTGTTATTCTTATGGCTTCTAGCTTGTTGCTTTTGACCATGAGAGTAACCAATTCCATATTTGACATTTGGAGGTCTTGTGACCAAGTATGCACTACGTGCATATTTGATCTTCTACTTGTCAAATATGCCACTTTGGGCAGGATGCTTATCTTTTGTAGAGCTTGGCTTGTCTTTCAAACTGGTGTCAAGTTTATTACATGTACAAGTATAGACAACCTCAGTTTTAGTGGATTGAGAAGGTGAACTTGAAGAGGATGAAGGTTCACCTTGCTTGAGTGACTCAACTTGCACTTCAAGGATCCTGTTAACCTTGATCAGGTCAGCAAGTTGGTTCTTGATTGCAGCTGTTGAGTCAGTTAACTCCAAGCAAGTTTCCTTGCATGAAGCTAACTCAACCTCTAGTGAATTGCTTCGTTCCTTTTCAAGTTCTAAAAGCTTGTCAAGTTCGACATATTCCTCCTTTTGGGAGATGATCATGTCCTCTTGACGATTTATCAACCTCTCCTTCTCAACAAGTTGATCAAGTAGAAATTTATTTTTGTGGCAGTTTTCCTATCTAGTCCAACAAGCATATCCTCATTACCACTATTGATTTCATCATCACTAGAATAGGAATGCACGGAGGGGGGTTTAGTGGTTACCTTGCGTTTACCTTCCTTTGCCATAAGGAAAGTGCCATCTCCCTTCCATGCGCTGAGTTTAGGGAAGAGAGTAGATTTCTTAGATGTTTTCTCGATGGCTATGCTAGCCATCTCTTCTTCTTCGGATGATGAGGACTCATCATTTGAGTCCCACTCTTTCCCTATGTGCACTTGTTCGGCTTGCTTCTTCTTATTGAAGAATTTCTTGGGTTGAGGCTTGGCTTCTTTGGTCTTTTTCTTGTTCTCTTCATATGGGCAATAAACTATAAAGTGGCTATACTCACCACAATTATAGCATGCCCGCCTCAACTTTGGCTTTGTTCTTTCCTTGTACTTTCCTTCGCTTGATTTAGCACCTTGTCTCTTCTTCATTATTCTCTTGAATTTCTTCATGAACAATATCACGTCTTCTTCATCTAATTCACTGCTCTCATCATCACTGTGTTCTTCTACCTGAGCTTCTCGAGCTTCTTTAGATAGGGGCTTGAGGGTGGACTTCAAAGCAACCCCTTTCTTCTTTGCCGAGGTGAGGTCGGCAATTTCCTTGACGTGCTTAGCTTGTTTTTCCATCATCTCGAAATTGATGATTTTTTCAAGTAGTTCATCCGGAGTCATTTTCTTGTATCTGAGGCTTTCTCTTATCATTGAGCATATGGTGACGTTGCGAGGCATGAAAGCTCTAAGGATGAGCTTCACCACCTTGTGGTCATTCCACTTCTTGCTTCCATAAGATCAAACCTTGTTGATGGGTGTCTTTAATCAGTTGTACATATCTTGAGGTGACTCGTCTTCTTCAATTGCAAATCTTCCTAATTCACCTTCGATCATTTTGATCTTTGCTTCACGCACATGTCGGTCACCTTCATGTGTAGTTTGCAGTGTGTCCCATATCTCCTTAGCAATCTCGAGTCCATCCACCTTGGTGAACTCGTACCGACTGAGCGTAGAGGTAATTACGACCGCGACTTGAGCATTTCTGTGAATTGCCTGCTCTTGGCTTGGTTTGAGCTCTTCATCATCGTCCGGGATATCTATCCCCGTGCACACAATATGCCATAAACTTGGATTGAGAGAAATTAAATGCATTTTCATATTTTGCCTCCACATTGAGTAATCACTTCCATCGAAGTGTGGGGCTTTTCCAAGTGGGATAGACAAATAATGATTATTGTTGGAATTAAGACGATCATAGTTGAAAGGATTTCGAGAGTAGTCGGTGTGACTACTCCCCTTCTTCTTCTCTTCAATCTTTACTTTCCATTTGGAAAGTGTCTTCTTTCTTAGGAGCGCCTTTAGTTCTAGCGTCTCCTCATCGTCGTCCTCAATGTCTTGAATGGCTTCAAGGAGCTTCTCCACCTTTTGGTTCTTGTCATCGTCAACCTTTTCTTGGTTGTTGCTCTTGTGAATGTCCTTCATGTCCGACATGATCTTCTTCGAGCGATTAGTCTCTTTCTTGAAGAACCTGCTCTGATACCAATTGAATGTGGCCTAGAGAGGGGGTGAATAGGCCTTTTGAATTTTTTCGGAACCTGCAACACTTAATCACCAGATCAAAACATGAGATATCGGACTAGTCCAGTAAAGTGCGGACTAGTACAGTGTGTACGAACTAGGTTGATCAAGTTTGATTTATTAAGTCTGATTCTAGGGTGTAGCAGCGGAAATATACTTGTAAGTTATGTGTTGCAAGATTAGTACTAGAGTATATTACAATTCAATCTTAAATTTGATATTTCAATGTAAAGTGAGCAAGATTAATTCAAACCCTAGAATTATATGATGTAAAGAATGATGAACACAAAGCAAGAACACAAGTGATTTATCCCGTGGTTCCGTTCCCACTGAGGCAACCTACATCCACATTGAGGAGTCCACAAAAGGATTGGGTCTTCTCCAACCCTACCCTCGTCGGATCGCCAAGAAGGCCAATCCTCTTCCACTAATCACAAAGGGGTGAATAACCGAATTCAAAGGGGCCTTCTCACATGTTGAGGGATCCCCTAGATTACAACATGAAATACCACCAATAACACACTCAAAATATTACAATGAAATCACAGGAGTGTGTTAGAGAATCAAACCAAGAGCTCAATTAGTGTTGAACGTGTCTCAACAATGATCTAGAGTGATCCTCAAAGGATTGATCTTTGTTGCACTTAATCTCGTGGAGAGATGTGTTTTTTAGGCTCTTGGGAGGTGTGACAACGCTAGGGTTCGAGAGTTGTGTGAAATATGGCCGTGCACCTCTATTTATATGGGTTTCTAAAAGTGACCGTTAGGGTTTAGAAAGATCGGACTAGTCCGTAGTGGTCACCGGACTAGTCTGGTGTGCTGTGTGTAGCAAACCCTAAGTGTCCTGAAATATCGGACTAGTACGGCTAGGAGCGGACTTGTCCGATTTCGCTTCTGGAAATCTTTGGACTAGTCCGATAGTCATCGGACTTGTCCGGACATGTGAAACCCTAAGTGAATTGGGTGACAAGTCCGCACTTGGAGGACTTGTCCGATTTAGGTCAGAGGGTTTTTCGGACTAGTCCGTGCAAATACCGGACTTGTCCGATTTGGACCAGAATGAATATCGGACTAGTCCGGTTGGGATCGGACTTGTCCGATTTTGTGTGACTTGTGAAGTGTTTTGAGGACTAGTCCGCACTGGGAAGGACTAGTCCGATTCTAGTCAGAGAGATATCGGACTAGTCCGATGTATATCAGACTTGTCCGATTTTGTGCAGAGAGGGTATCAGACTAGTCCGGTGTCAGTCGGACTAGTCCGGTCCTGTATAACTTTATGCAATGTGTGTGTTTAGTTGTGATTTAGCTCTTGGGGTGTGTTTCCTTAACACACTCCATACGCAATGATCTACTATTCTTCTTCCTTGAGCTCATTTCCACTTTGCTCCTCATTCTTCCTTCTTTTTGGCACTTTGCTTATTTTTCTTTTAAAACCTGTGCTCATCTCAACAAAGAGGTTAGGACCTCATTTGCTTGTCATAAATCATCCAAAACCCACAAGGGATTCCTAGATGCACTTTCAACATTTTTTAATTCTTTTTATTTTCAACTGTGATGTTTTACAACCCTTCCCCCTTAAAAGGAATCTCGTCCCGAGATTCTAGAGAAATGAGAAATTTAGGACGAGTTGTTGATGATATAACTCCATCGTTCCACGTGATTGGAAGAAAGACACACTTCATCATTTTCTACAAGTTCTTGAAGTTGTGGCTAGCCCAGCTTATGTTGTAAACCACAACGTCTAGCTTTGGTGGCTTGCGTCTTCGTACTGCCACTCAGATTCGGATGCTCGGCATGACTGAGATCACCTTGTAAATTTGCGTCTTAGCGAATTATGTTGATTTAGCTAGGTTGTGTGGAGATCCTCTTCTTTCCGTCAAAATAAAGTAATCTTCTTCATAGTAGGAACACTAATGGTTCTATGATATTGGGCATCCTTAACTCGTGACATTCTTCCCATGAAGGCTTTACTGCCCTAGTCTTGTATTCTGAGAATCATTACTTGTTCTTCAACTCTCTTGAGTATTCTGATGATCTTGATACCAGTAGCTTTCAGCTTTGGCTTTGTGTACTGAGTCCTTTAAGTTGGGTGTAGTATTACTAAATACAAAATCAAGGGAGATTGCGAGATTAAATAATGAATTGTTAATCTTGTCTGGATCAAGTTTTGCAATTAGGTAGTCAATAATCGAACTACTTTACCAGGACATAAGAGTAGTAAAGATGTCATCTCTATTATGTGGTCAAAACAGCAAAGTTACAATGTGTATGGTAACCACAAGGCTCCCGACATATCAATGTCACCATTAACTATAAATCAAGGAGTTTCGCAAGCTCAACATAAATGAAATGCTTGCAAACAGGGAAGATCAAGGGTTATTTGGAATGATCACTCACAAGGTATTGTGATCTTAATAAACTAGTCAAAGGATGAAATGTTTTGTACTTGACATAAGAGAATTCAAGGTTTGTTTTCTATTATTTCATCAAAATATAAAGATGTCTAATACATGGCATCTACAAGGTCGTCGGACAAAGCAAAGTTACCATGCATTTCCCATCAAAGGGTTCTCAAAGAATGATCTTGTGAATAGAAAGAATACAAGGTTCTCGCGGGGCTGAGAAGTCATAAGGAGACTCCTCGCAAACTAGAAATATTTAGCTTTCAGCAATCAAGATGATTCAGCCTTAAGAAGTCAAGATAAAGACTCAACTGTGTTTTGGTCACAAGGTGCATCTAGAGGTTGATCAATTGAGGAAGAATCTCACAAATCAAGAGTATGATTGTTTACACAACCGCGAAAATTGAACCCACACAAATCAAGGATGAGGGTTCAACTCATAGTTGTACTACAACGAGGATTGAGTAATCGGTTTCCCTGATATTACTCAATGAAGGAAAATCAACTAGAACGTTGATCATAAGAGTTGGAAACAATCAAGACTAACAAACATCACTTAAGTACTTGAATGTAGATACATATTCTTGCTCAAATTTAATTAAGACTCATGTATTATGATGCATTACAAACCAGATGATGTCCTGCAGACACAATGCAATCCCGGGAAAAACAATGCATAAGGTATGATGCATTCCTCTTTGTGGTTTGAGCAAAAGTATGTATAACGATTCAAACACGATAAGCACTATCTCAAAATCACAACGTTTGAATCAACTTGCTCATCAGAAGTGTTGGACAAGGAACTGACTTCTCATAGGTTGATCAAGATAGAAGGATTCAAGTCTAACCATGGAAATAAGGAGGTGAACAATATACTACACAATCTTAACATTCATAACTTGTACACATTTAACCAGTATATCCACTTGTCTCCCTAGGTCCTTGTCGCATCTGCCGAGTCACAGACTCATCTTTGCTCGAGATATCAACTAACTAGGTTACCTTGATGACTTGGTACTATTCAGTATGGGATCAAACTCTAGAGTTCACGTAGTGGCATTTCGCTTAATCTTCTCTTCGATCATGTAGCGGTGATTGACATATTCCATGACAACGTTGATGGAGTTGAGGATGCACTCCGTCTATGAGGTGCTAACCTCGTGCTTGAAGTTTGTTTCTCTTGAAGATGTAATTTCCTGATCACTTTAAGCTACTTGGATGCACACCTTCTCCCTTAAAGTTTCGAACTAGAGGTTTGAGAAGTTTACTTCAACTAATCCTTATGGAAAGGTTATGTGTAACTTCTGGAAGTAAAACCACTGCTCAAATCCACCACACAGTGTCGAACACCGGTTGCGGAACATGAGCAATGATCCAAGAAATTGAAACCAAGACTGATTGAATTTCGAAATTCGAACCACTGTCCCGGTTCTTGTACAGCTGACCACTATGGAGAAAATCAAATTTTTTGACCAGTTAGAGGCAAAATCTGGATTGGAGTTGAACTACAAAGTTGTAGTACACTCGATGACCTTTCCATAGTGTCTTGGTTTGCTCCCAAATACGTTATGGTCGAGAAGATATGGCTTTGAAATATTGATTGATCTTCTGAAAATTTTCTGCAGCATCCTAGTTGTCGATATCCTCTTGATCCAACTGTTTCCTACCTTATCCAATTTCAACCCAAACTTACAACTACAAATTTGTAGTTTACCTCCTAAAATTTGTATAAAGGTTATGCATAACTTTTGGTGACTCTTATTTTTGAAATATGTGCACTGTGCAGCAATATACAGAAACACTGTTCATATTGGGTGTGGCTGGACAATTTCTGCGATTTCCACACTTTCACCCACTTAAAAAGGAATTATGATCTTGAGTTGAATAGAGAACTTGTAGAGTACTTCCAAAGCTTTCCAAGAAGAATACATTTGCCCTCATAGCACTTCTGGTTGAGGAGATATGAACTTTTAAAGTTCAATTATGTTCCCAGATTTGTAATGAAATTTTGACAGACCCTCCTTTGTTCCTTGCTGATTTTGTCCACAGTTTTTAGATAGATAAACATCAATATTGTAAGAACAAGTTATTACAAACTTATTATATACATCCCCAGAATTCCAAAAATGCAAAACACAAAACAATTAGATGATTCTTCTCGAAGGTATGGTTAAAACAGTAACTGAATAAAAATCTGTCCAGATTCTGTGCTGTCAAGATAACTTTGAAGATACTTCGATTTAAACCTTGTTATTGCAAGTTTTAGCCTTAGTGTCCAATAGAAACATTTTAGAGGACTCCTTAAGATTTCCAGAAATGTATATATATTCCTATGTTGCTGTTCGTATTTTCGGACTTATGTCTATTCGAAGTTCACAATTTTCCTGGCTGGTTCAGGTAGCACATATACTCTTGTTCCAGTTTTTAACTCAAGTTTATAAATACATCTGATCTGAATTTGTGGCAACAATGAATTACAAAGTTGTAGAATATATACTTCCATCTCCGAAAATGCATCACAATGGCCTAGAAGAGTTTTCTATGAAGAGATATGGCAAAAATACAGCTGCTGGTTCACACAGTTTCAGAACAGCAACATTGGTGATCATGGTACACTTTCATCACCTTAGAAAGGTCTTTTGGCTTGGAGGTCAATAGAAAACTTAAAGAAGACTTTCCAAGATTTTAAAAAATTATTCATTTGCCTCCATATACTTTCTGGAATAAAAGATATGGCAGATTGATCACAGGCTACAAGATGGTTCAAAACTGGAGTATGAAACTCAGTGCTGTTCCAGCTGACCATCCTATATAAATTCGAAATTTTTATACAGTAAGGGTCAGTACCAGGATTTGAGTTGAATATAAAAGTTTTAGTTCACTTCATAAAATTTCCATATTGTACTTGCACACCTCCAGGTGAGTTCTGGATTAAAAGTTATCCAGGTTGGAAATTGACTAAAATTTTCTGGAAATTTTGACAGAACCTCCCCTGTATATGTGGTTATCACCCACAGTTTATACAGGTATATCAAAACAATATATTGAGGTAATTACAAAATAAACATGGTAAAACATCATTTTAACATCCCAGAAATAAAATGGTTCGGCCTTACAAAGTTTTTATACAGGTCAAAGCGCGCAATTCCAAACTACGCACAAATGGTTCCTGGTTCTGGACTGCCAGAACAGTGTTTGCGACAAATGGAATTAGGCACTGCAATTGCAAGATTCAATCCAAGAGTCGAATAGAAAGTTGATAGAGGACTTCTTAATATTTCCAGAAATGTATATATTACTATGTCACCTTTCCGGATTAAGAGTTACAACTATCTAAACTTCACAGATTGAGTAAAGGGTTTCTGCCAGCAGTCCTGCAGATGTCTATATTGGGCCCAGAATTTGATTTGGTTCAACGTCGAATTAGGGAACACTTTGAATTACCAAGCTGTAGAGCTGATTCTCCCCTTTCCAAATACGTATCATAATGGTTCAGGATATTTTTCTACAGGATGTTACGGCAAAAATACAGAGACTTTTGCAATGGTATAGGCATTTGGAGTAGTTTTGGTAGAGTTCAAATTTCACCAGGTTATCAAATATTTCTATCTTAGTGGTCAAATGAAAGTTTGTAGAGGCCTTCAAGAGCTTTTCATCCATATAGCATACCCCTATGTTCGCTAGCAACTAACCAAGATTGCAACCTCCCGACGTTGAGCAAACTTCTGCCAGAAACAAAGAATCTTGGTTCTATATCTTTTTTGAGCCGATAACCAATGACACAAGTCCAAACCTACCAGCAAATGATAGTCGGACATCAAACACAATGCACCCATTATGTCGTAGGGGATAGTCTAGTATCAATTGTGATACTGACGGTACTACATGTCTCACAAAACTAAAAATTCTAACCAGTATATCCGGATACGTCTATAGGTGGCCCTAGTATCATTCACTCGCAAACGTGTTCTACGCGGGTCGCTACCGTAGTTAGTGTAGCTGCAAAAGACAAAAAATCCCCTTTCACTCCTTCACACCTCAAGGGAGGCACGGGGAAACACGACAGGCGGTCATAATAATATAGTTGAAAGTAAATGCATACGACTCTTATGTGAGTTGCCCTCGAGTGAAGTCAAGTCTCGAGGTACATGGCTGTACTATATCTGTACAGCAAAGACTCCTGCACGAACCGGCTTATACACGCTTGGACATACGTGTTTCGCATGCTCTCATAGAGCATGAATAGTTCTATAGACACATACTAATGGGTTATCCACCACCCGATGGGGGCTTCCACTAATTTTGAAGCACGTTGGAGTACCGCGTGTCATATGTTCTCAGAAACATGGAGAGTTTCAGATACTCATATTGACTTTCCGTGCCAAGCCATGAAAACAATCACATGCTACCTCTCGCATGGTGAGCTTACCGCAATTGATCTGCTTGCAGTGGCGTATCTTACCTCTTACCTGACGTCGGAGCATCGTTACAGAATATAATAACATGTATGTTAGCTTACCACCTTTATATCTTATACTAGTAATACTCCTTATATGGGCATATAGCTAATTTCTCACTCATATACTCCTAAGTTTTTGAAAATATGCTCTTTTCAGGCACACTGTTCCAAATGATGCTCTGATACTAGGCCGCGGGGACCGGGGTCTCAACATCCAAGGATCTCATTAGATGGTGTAGTGCAATGCGACACCCAACAATATACATGAAAAGAACAAGAATAAAATATAAACCAAGTCTTTTATTTATAAACACAACGGAAGTTTTACAATACTAAATGAAGAAAAGAGTATATACATCATAGATGCGCTCTCAGCTCTAGCTATGCAAAAGCAAAGTCGTCCATGCCCTTAAGACGCTTCGCACTAGAAGCACTCACTCTCCTGATCACGGCAGCGTGCTGGGCTCCCACTCAGCCGTGAACCCTGATAAGGGTAAGGCATCTTTGTCAAGCCCTTCATCAACGATATAACCTCCAAAAACTCGTTAACTGCAAACGTGAGCATAAGGCTCAGCAAGACTGACTCGTCTCACTAGACATATGCAAGGTAAATACTAAACATAGGTAGGAAATAGCATAAATAGACTTGCCTACAAGTGGGTCCTTATAGTCATGTTTTAAGTAGCAAATGACATTCCTCAGGCACGGCACATCATAGACTCCACAATCAAACAAGAAACGCTTTGCCGATCATATGACATGCCAAAGCACATAATGCTATTACAGGTTAAGTGTTTGGAAACTGTAAACTTTAATTGTGCTATCTTAAGTCACACAAGTTGCAATACAATAATAATCATAGCAACATTTTATAATAATTCAACTACTCTTATTACTACGTCACGGCATAATGAACAAGCGATACTTAAATAACCGTGATGGACGGTGATTGCAATCAGTAAATACCCTGATAACACATCACGCACACTCGTGCGTAAGAGGCGTGCGGTGCTCCTCACCATGTCATACGCCACATCCTTTCACAAGAAACTCAAACATCGAACCGGTCCCACCATCACAGGCACAAGGTCCCCACACGGAGCGTGTTTGTGCCCGCCGGCAGATTTACACCTTGCTGCCCTCAACCCACCCCTATCGATAGTGGGCTACGCCTCGATACCCAAGTTATCAAGTTACATCGGTTTCTTGGGTTCCATATGCCTAGTATGCATCAGTAGAGTTCAAACTTGTCCAGCAGGGCCGCACAAAGATCGGTCCTCAATCGACACAAGCAGGGCTACACACGTGAGACCACGTCTCGCTGCTTTCTATCCCGCTGCTCGGTCTCCAATTCATATTCATAAACCATTCTTTGATAAACTTCATCCCATGTGATAAAATCGTATCTCGCGAGTAGATCCAACTACTCGACTTCTACCGAATTCCTCAAAACATTAGCATGGCATTTTCTATTCGTCAAGCTGTAGACCTACCCAATACTCCATGGGATTTGTGGGTCATGCAAGTGGAGTAACAATCACCTTAGACATAATACACATATTTCACCCTAGACATAGGTGATACAAATCAAATTTTTTTAAAAGCACTTAATTGCAAACTGAGGCTTGCCTTGCTCTAGGTCAGTGGTCGAGTTAGTATCCATCTCCTGCTCTTCGTGTGTCGTCCCCTCGATCAACTCGGTCCCTATCGTCAATGTCAGGAATGTGCAAAATGAGTAAGTACACATATAGTCACGCAAAGGTGTAAAAAAATGAGGTCATGGATGAGTATTATGCACTTGGATGTGTGACTTTTTTGAGATTGGTCATGTTCTGGACATTAGAGGTTATACAGAACGGAGTTATTTTATATAGAACATTCTATCGCAGGTTATAACCATTAAGCACTAGGCTAATCATTTCTATGGTTTAAGTGATAAGCAACAGTTAACTTCAACTAACAGAATTATACATGTCCATACATGCACACTATTTGCGACATAGGATTGGTTCACATGTAAGCTTTTAGGAAAGTCAATTTCTAACCACAGGACTTAGTTAACCTGATAGTATCAGTTCCATTATTTAGCCAAGGGTAAAATTATGTCTACTGCTAACTCACAGCCAGAACCCTGATGTGGGTGATTTACTGGAATGAGTAAACGCGTTCAGAACAATTACTACTAACTATTAGAAGCTATGTCCAACATCATTTGAATTCCCAGTCAAAGAGAACGTCATTTGACATGATAGCAACAATAACAGTTGAATCAGTTGGTAGAGCTAATATGCTGTCAAGGTTGGTAATCTCATAAGCACTCACCAATTAGTACGGCTCATCATCACAGTTGTTTTTGTTTTGTAAACATTTCCTCGAACATGTTGACTACATCACTGTCTCAACCAATCTTGCACAAATCAGAGCTAACCTTGGATCAATTGTCATCGTCATTGTGTCATTGACGCGTTCCTGCATACCATACACACTAGAGGAATATCGATCACTTACGTCGGCCAGACCAACTTACGTGGGCCAGCCGACGTAAGTAAGTAACTTACGTCGGTGCCTGGTAGCCGACAAAAGTTCAATAAATTACGTCGGCTGGCCGACGTAAGTAAAGGGACCGACGGTAATAAATGGTACTGACGTCGGCCTTGGCCCATAGCCGACGTAAGTTAAGCGACCGACGTAAGTTAACCCTTACTTACGTCGGCCCTAACATCAGCCGACGTAAGTAACTGTAGCCGATGTAAGTTGCGGATTTAACCTAACCGCGCGAGCGGTGCGCACCTGTTTCATTTCACGCGGGCACCGCTTCGTTTCTTTCCACCACCGCCGCCGACCCCGAGCCGCCCCACCGCCTGCCCGTCGTCGCCGGCACGCCGCCCCGCCGTCGCCGCCCGGCCGCCAACCCTGCTCCCACCCGCGGTTCCGCCCTGACTGCCGCCGCCGCGCCGCTGCCGCGCGGCCCCGCCCCCGCTGCCGCCGCCGCGCGCCTATCGTCGCCTAATACCGCGCCACCGCGCCTCCCCTCAGGTAATCCACTCCTCCTCCTCCTCTCTCCCTCCCCCCTCCTCCATGGATTGCCGAGCCCCCTCCCCAACCCCCCCCCCCACCCCAACCTCACCCCCCTCCCATGCATGGCCGAGCCCCCCCTCCTTTGCAATTGAATTAAAATGCAATTGAATTTTGAATGCAATTTAAATGTGAATGCAATTGAATTGTTGATTATGCTATTGAATTGTTGATTATGAAATTGAATGTTGAAATGCAATTGAATTGTTGATTATGCAATTGAATTTTGAAATGCAATTGAATTGTTGATTATGCAATTGAATTTTGAAATACAATTGAATTCAGAAATGCAATTGAATTGTTGATTATACAATACAGTATTATGTTTATATTATATTGTTGATTATGCAAATGAATTTACGATGCTTTTTATATTATATTGTTTATTATGTTGTGTAGTTAGGATAATTGTTTATTAGTTAGTTTATTATGTTGTTCATTAATTAGTACTTATTGTTTATTTATATCTAATATTTTTGATTGATTACTTAATACATGTAATTAAACGGGTTTCAAGCCTACCCGGCCCCGCACAGCCCGACCCGACACGGCACGACCAGGGTTCTAAATCCATACCTGGTTGCCTAGACACCCGCTGGCCACCGGGATGTCTAGGCACATAGGGAGCGCCAGGTGAGGATGGGGGAGTAGCAGAGGGGGAGAAGCAGAGGGGGAGCGACACTAATAGTTATTAAGGCGTCGCTTTAGGGCGCTCCGGCATCGTAAGACGTCCCTGTTGCCTTGCTTTCTAGGGTAAGGCGGCGGCGGCCAGGGAAGCCGGCGGTGGCAGGGAAAGCTGGCGCCGCAGGAGCAGGGGGATCCGTCGCCTTAAGTCGCCTTACCGCCTTAAGAACGTCAATGACTCGCGATTGTGTAGACGGTGGAAATGGATGTGGAATTGTCATCTAAGACCAACTTTCCTCTCAGTCTTTCTCTAATTCTTTTCTCTCTCTCTTAAATGACCTCAAAATGAAAATGAGCAACGTAACCTATAGCAATGTATTGCCCATTTCAGATCGGCACGTCTCACATGCCATTGGCATGTGAGACGTGTAGGTTCAGAATTGTCCCTTTTTGGACAGCCTCGGAGTGACCGAGGGGGCGTGTCTTGTGACGAGACGCGGGTGCGGATTTGGACGAGATTTCGGTGGCGTAACCCTGTTGTTCTCTGCTGCACCATTTTTGGGCGTGCAGTGGAGAACAGCGGGGTTATGCTGTCGAAATTTCGTTTGAATCCGGATCACGCGTCTCGTCATAAGCACGCTCCGCTCGGTCACTCTTGGGTGGGTTTAGGATCTATCTGCCTAGGTGTTAGGGCCGTGACACATAACATAACAATACATTAACAACAATTTCTTTCGCGTTAAACTGCAGAGTCAAACATGGGCGAAGACTGTAGTTGGATGTACACTGGTTGGAAGAGCAGAACTGATGGTCACTCAGATGAGTGGTACGCCAAGACAGAAGCTTTTATGGAAAGAGCTTTTTCATTGTCAAATAGCGATAAGGCGCGGTGCCCATGTACGAAATGCCAAAATGGAACGTTTTTGGACAAAGTGGAACTTACATTGCACTTGTGTTGAAACGGTTACATGTCACATTATGAGTTGTGGAACTTCCACGGCGAGACAGCATCTCAAGCTGTACAAGATGTGGAAGCGGACAATGATGATTCTCAAGAGGTTGATATGATGGATGAGATGCTGGAAGCTATATGATCAGAGCTTACAGAAGATACTCAAACAGCAGAGGTTAAAGAGTTCTTCAAACGTCTCAAAGATTCAGAAGAGGCTCTGCATGAACACACTAAAATGTCAATCCTTAATTTTGTGACTAGACTTATGGCAATTAAGTCTAAGTTCTTCTTCTCTAACAATTGTTACAACATGCTCATCCATTTGTTCAAAGATGCCCTTCCACAACCCAACAAAGTGCCTAAGGATATGTACAACTCGAAGAAAATTCTTTCTAGTCTCAGGATGAAGCACGAAAAGATTGATTTGTGTCCAGACAACTGCATGCTTTTTTGGAGAGAGCATGCCAATGAGAACAAATGTTTGAAATGTGGTCAACCGAGGTTTGTCGAAGTTGTTAATAACGACGGTAATACAGTGACGACGGAAGTCGCACGTAAGCAGCTTCGTTACTTACCTGTGACACCGAGGTTGAAGCGGTTGTTCCTTTCAAAAAAAAAAACGTCCAGACACATGAGATGGCACAAAGAAGGTGAGCGTGAGAACAATGGAGTCATGACGCACCCGTCCGATGGTGAGGCATGGAAGGCTCTGGACCGGTTCGACCCAGAATTTGCTCGTGAAGTGAGAAATGTTCGCATCGGATTGGCGATAGATGGGTTCATGCCATTCAGCACAAACGCCGCACCATACTCCTGTTGGCCCGTCTTTGTCATTCTGTACAATATTCCACCGATTTTTTGCATGAAGAACGAGTTTATGTTTCTTAGACTCATTGTACCTGGGCCAGATCATCCTGGGTCACATCTCAACGTGATGTTGAAACTGTTGATCAAAGAGTTGAAAATGTCGTGGACAGGAGTCGAAGTGTACGACTGTTACAAGAAACGGAAATTCAACCTCCGAGCTTCTTATTTGTGGTCCGTTCATGATTTTCCGGCATACGACATGTTTTCTGGATGGAGCACTCATGGTCGGTTGACGTGTTCGATATGTTCCCCGAATACCGATTGCTTTCGACTTACCCATGGAGGCAAGATATCTTACTTCGATTGTCATAGACGTTGGTTACCTCCGAATCACTTGTTTAGACAACAGAGGAATGTCTTCAGAAAGAACACCATTGTCACTAAAGGACCACCGGAACGTCTTGACGGGTCAGAAATATCTGATATGTTGGACAAATTGGTGCCAGATGAAGGTCGTCCTAGATATTTTGAAGGTTACGGAGACAAACACAATTGGACTCACATATGTGGACTTTGGGAGTTACCGTATGTGAAGTCGTTGATTCTAAGGCACAATGTTGATGTTATGCATCAAGAGCGTAACATCGCCGAATGTATCATAAGCACATGCATGGACATGACGGGCAAAACAAAAGACAAAAGGCTCAAAAGGATCTTGCTAGATTTTGTAACCGTCAAACTCTTGAGCTCTTCGAAAATGGTGGTAACATGTAATTCGATTCCGTACAACTCAATTGAATCCTTTCGTCCTCTCGCGGCAACATGTAATACCGGAGTTGTGATGAGGGCAATCGATTCGCAAGATCATGAAACGCAGTACTACGGGATTATTAAAAAAATCCTTGAATTCACTTTTGTCGCAAACAGGCCAATTCAAGCGGTATTCTTTGACTGCGAATGGTTTGATTCCATTCGTGGAATTCGAGTAAACAAATTTGGCATGGTCGAAGTAAAACACAAGGAACGGTTGAAAGGATTCGATTCATTAGTTCTTGCACACCAAGTAGAGCAAGTGTACTATCTACCTTATCCATGCAATAAATTCAAAGCTTGGTGGGTGGTACATAAGGTGAATCCTCGTGGGCGGTTATACGCTCCAAGAGATGATGATTATCACGACGAAGCTGAGGTTGATTGTGTCTACCAAGAGGAAGAGTTGCCAGACTCCTTCTCAGTCGAGCCCGGTGTAGGACTCGATAACTTAGTTGGAGACGCTCAAGATATCGAGGCTGGCACGGAAGCGGAAACAGAATTAGAATCAGAAACTGAAGATATCGATGACATAGTCGAACCTGCTGATTTGCGCAAACAAAAACGATATGCAGAAGAAGAAGGTTGACGGGCTGGTTTAAGGAGTAGGGTGCATGATCGTGATGTTGATGAATTTTGAAGTAACGTTTTATTCACTAATTTAACATTAATTTTGTATATTATCTTTGCATATTAATCATTTATTCCTTGCAACAGGATGTCGTCAAAGGGGAAGGGGAAGGGGAAGGGGAAGCCAGTGAGAGGGTTTGAGCCGCCAGGAGACCCTTGCTCAGGGAGCTCGTTCCTTTCTAGCCGATGTGAGCTCTTTATGGCACACGCTCCACCCTCAGCTGTCGTGTGCTTTCAGCGGACAGAGGTAAATTTTAGTTACAATAAAGTTATTTTTGAAATTGCAATTGTTATTAATTATTAATTGTCAAACTTTTCCTTTTGTGCAGTCTGACTCAGAGACTTCTGAGTCAGAGTCAGAGTCAGAGGCTAGGGGGCCGCTACAGGAGTCAGAGTCAGAGGCTAGGGGGCCACTACAGGAGCCCTCTAGCGCTAGCCTCCCTTCGGAGCCGGCTAGCGCTAGCCTCCCTGGGCAGCCGACTACCACTAGCCTTCCTGGAGGCTCCGGGGGTTCCGCAAAGCCTTCAGGGTCACAGGACGCGGCATCGTCGCAGCAGAGGCGACGGACGAGGAGGACCCACTTTGCGGCTCCTCCTCCGGTTACTACTCAGCGGACCACGGTCCGTCCTGTTCTAGACAGGTATAAATATTGTATATAGTATATTAAATAGTAGATGTTGTTTTCCTTTACTTAATGATTTAATATATTTTGTAGATGTTGGTACGACTTTTCGTTCATGGGGGCCGAGAAGCACCACAAGCAGGTTAATAGTGTCCTCGGTGCTATCATCAAGTTGCACTACCCCGGTGTAATTGACGGTTTTCCTGCCCTGTCGTGGGATGACTACGCTCGGGTCTCTCACCCGGTGCACGGCACGGTTCAGGGAGCCGTGTGGCACGATTTTATGGTAAGTTTAACTGTTTCATTTTTTCAACTCGTTTGAATTCTTAATTGCATATCACTTAAATATTTGTTTGCTTAAAGCTGAGGTACCAAGTAGAGGAACCGGGCATGGAGGACCACGCGAGACGCGTGTACCATTACAACACTCGGAAGCTCACGATGGCGGCGTTGTCGTACGCCCGGATTCAGGCTGTCAACGTGTACTACAAGCGGCACCCCCAGGAGCAGGAGCAGGAGCAGCAAAGGGGTGTATTTAGGAAGGACTCGGACTCCTACTTGACAGAGGAGCCGTACGCGGAGGTAAGTTTTTAATATTGTTAAATATTTACAATATCTACATATGTTAACTGCGTTGATGAAAAATGAAATATGTACAGGTTAGTATTTCCTGGTTACAGGGTAACATCGAGGCGTACATAGCTCTCTGTCGGTACTGGGCTAGCGACGCTTTCATAAACAAGTCCACAAAGGCTAGACAGTGCCGCATGGGATCCGAGGGCAAGCACAACTTGGCGGCGACGACTACTTGTGTTTGGCTAAACGCATGGTAAGTACCTTTTTATTTTATTTATGTGTTCCTAATATATTATTTATCTCACTAACACGGCTGTACAGGAGCGAGAGATGGGTCATGAGCCGACCCCAACCCAGGTTTGGAAGAGAGGTCACAAGGGAAGTGACCCTTCTCAGCCAGGACAGTGTAGTCAGGTCGCAGCCGACCGACTAGTAAGTTTTTGAAATTCATCAATTTCATTATAACTAATACTATTATTGACATGCTTACAAGATTTATTTGTTTTGTAGACAGAGTACGCGCAGGAGGTCGCGAAGATACACGGTGTGGATTACGATTGGGAAAGCGTGCCGATCGACCCCCAAGCCGCGTACGCAAGCGGAGGCGGGAAGGCCCACGGACGGTGAGTTCTTCGTGTGTTTCATTTCTTTTTCAATTAATCTTCTTCTACTTAGTGTTTTCATTCTTTTGCAGGTTTGCCATTTTTGATTGAGTTGTCGACTCGATGTCGGCACGACCTTTTGAGAGGTGCTTCATCGTCGCAGGCTTCTACCGTTGGATCCAGTGGTCGTCTCTCGCAGACCCAGCTGGAGCTCCAGGCCATGAGGGAGACGCTGACGCAAACCCAGGCAGAGCTGGAGAGGACGAGAGCGGAGGCAAGGGAGGAGCAGCAGAGGACGGCCTTAATGATGGCCCAGATGCAAGCAACAGTGGCAGTAAGTAATTTAAAGTACCGTAGTTAAATTTCACAGCACTTCAATAACATATATCTTCTAATATTTTGCAATGGCATACTCCTGCTCGACACAGCGATCAGGACATCGAGATTCCTACGCTTCCGCCGCAGCAGACACTGGAGCAAGTAATATTGTCTATCCCTCTTTTTGTTTTCTGTACACCCTGTTATTGTGAGTTTTAGCCTTAGTGTCGAATAGAAACTTGTTAGAGGAGGACATCCATGTCGTCCCTAAAATGCAACTTCCACCGCTCCCATAACATAGATTTTCATTATGTTGAATGCATGATTCCCTTTTGATCCACCACCAACTCAGGGTCGGCTCTAGGAGTTTGAGGGCCCTAGGCCAACTCAGGGTGATAAGCCCTTAAAGATAAATATTATTTAATTTGTAATACTAATACATACTTATAAACTATGCAATATATATTACTAATATGAATACTTTCAGCAGGAGATGAACAATATCTATTACTTTTCATAAAAAGATTTTTCGAGCATTTCTTGAAGCAAAA
Organism: Tuctoria greenei; assembly: GCA_036927565.1. Taxonomy (NCBI): domain Eukaryota; kingdom Viridiplantae; phylum Streptophyta; class Magnoliopsida; order Poales; family Poaceae; genus Tuctoria; species Tuctoria greenei. The sequence continues at coordinate 112,521,526 of JAYESD010000003.1, forward strand.
TCAGTTAAGAGAATCTGATAGGCAATATAGGCATTTGGATAACAGTCTGCAGTTGTAATGAATTGAATATCTTATGTGCTGTTATTATTTGGCAAATAAGTTACTTGCATCACATTTAATTTAGCAAATGTATTACTCACACTATTGACTAGTTGTTTTATGGACTTCTAATTTATCCTAATTATGATTCTTTTGCAGGGTTCGGGAACGCGTCGAGATCCCGGAGGCAGTGGAGGGGCTAGCGTGTAGCCCGGAGTTAAATTGTGTTGTTGTTGTCTATGTTTTGGATATTATTTTATAACTGTCGCTGTATAACTGTATATGTTGTTGTGTTGTTGTGATTTGTGTTCTCGCCATCGAGCAAGGTAGTCAGTTTTTGTTTTAAAAAAAAATCGAAAACTTAACTTACGTCGGCTATTGAATTGCCGACGTAAGTTAGCCCAGTTTAACTTACGTCGGTCAGACCATACCGATGTAAGTTAAACCACTTAACTTACGTCGGTTTGGAGCTAATTGACGTAAGTTAGGGCACATAACTTATGTCGGCATGCTTTGGCCGACGTAAGTACTCAGGCCCAGCCCAAGGCCCATCCCGCCTCTTAACTTACGTCGGCTTCTGCGGACCGACGTAATTAAGTAACTTACGTTGGTGGCCGACGTAAGTAACCTTAATTACGTCCAAACTGCTACGTCGGCCTATCGCTGATGTAATTAAAGGAAAACTGACGTAATTAAGTTAGTTACGTTGGTTTATGCCTTACTTACGTCGGCCCTGGCCGACATAAGTGATCGATATTCCTATAGTGACATGACACACATCACTTTCTTCGCTGGCGGGACGTAGCAGCGACGCGGAACAATGCGAAGACGCACCGAGGGCGAAGGCATCGATGCAGTTCATCTGTTGAAGATCTTCCATTGTGTGATGCCTTGTCGATGGTGAATAGGTGGATGGAAATGGCTTGGAGACACGCTGCAGCGGAACCGTGAGGTTGAGATGCACAGCGGCGGCATGAACGACCGGTGTCATTGACGGTGGCGTGGACGGCGATCACCGCAGCCCGTGAGGTGCAGCGGTGAGACGCGGACATGGCAGCACGGCATGCAGCAGTGGCAGGGCGCCAGCGCACAGCTGAAAAAGCGGCGACAACGAGCTGGAGCATATGGGGCCGGGCTGGCGATGAGCTCGGGCGTGGGCGCGCGGCCAAAAAGGCGGCACAGAGATGTGGCCGCGGAGGAGCAATGGCCAGCACGGCAACGAGGTCGGGGAAGCGGTCATGGCGTGGCCAGCCTGTGGAGACGTACATGGCGGCGGAGGTCATCGGGAGCCGAAACGACGGCCGACGTGGGGCAGCGCCGTGGGCGGCTGGAGCGCGCGCGAGGGAGATGCACGGAGAGGAAACGACGGGAGCGGCGCAAAACCTCGTGCAACGCTCGTTGAGGCGCGGGCAAGGGGAAACTGCATCCGTGGTTGGCGCGGCGCGGTCGTGAGATGCGAGTGCGGCGGCACGCAAAGCGTGCGACGAGCAGGACGCGAGCCGGTGGCGGATGTAGGCAGGGGATGAGCGCGGCGGCCAGGCCACTCACTTGTAGGGCGACGGGGACGAAACAGAGCACCGTCAGAGCTTCACCGCGGAAGGAGGTCGACGGTAGGGGTCGTCGGGCAACGAGGAAGCTAGACCGTGGTTGCGAGGGCGGAACGCACTTCGTCACGGCAGCACGACGCTTGGGCGTGGGGCGACCTGGGCTCTGTCGGCCGCACGCTGGCGGGCACAATTTGCGGCGGGGAACAGGCTGCCGCCGGGGCGAGGCCGGGAGGTGGCGAGGTGGGGCTCTCTGCACCTGGACGCTGGAACAGAGCAGAGAAGAGATTTCTTCTCTGTTCTGGCAGGTGGGACCCACATCCCATTCTTATCTTCTCCACTTCTCTGCAAATAAATATCTAACATGCTCCAGAATTCTTGAAAGTTGGCAGAGGAACTCAACAAAATATGGGTAATATTTTGATGAACTTAAATCTTGAGTTTTGACCAATTGGAGTTTGAATTTAAATTGCAATTGGAAATATTCCTTTATGTGTTGATTTATTTACCATAGTAATCAAGCTCCTAAAATGGTAAAACTTTGTATGTTGCCTAACTAAAGGATGAAGAATCTAATTGTGAACTTAAATTTGAGTTTTGACAATGTTGAAAATAGAATTTGAATTCAAATTTAAATTTGAATACTCTCCAATAGTTTGATGGAATTAAATAGCAATTGAGGTCAATAATTACTAAAACTTGGCAGTGATGAAATTTAGATCATGAGAAATACTTTAGTGAATTCAAATGTGGATTTTGACAGATTCAAATAAGAAATTTTTATTTGAATTTAAAACTATCATTGTAGAGTTTGAATTAACATACTCCTATATGAAGTATGTGTTCTATTTCACATCTTCCTTCTTGTACTTAATTCTTGAGCTTAGAAATGCATCCAAGTTTTTAGAAGTCATAGTTTTACCCTCATTTATTAGTTAACCTAGCTCATATGATTTGAATTGCTATTTAAACTTACAAATTTTAAGTTCACATTTTTGAATTCTTTTTATTTTCAAATATGGGCTTTTACATCCACGCCCATAAAATATTTTAGTTCTTCTTGGTGCGCCACAATTGAGATTTTTACAATTGAAATTTTACTCTCTGGGCCTCTGATTTTAGTCAAGCCCATTGTTACCCTATTTTAGCCACGATGTGTATAAATGGAAACACTGGCCTCTTATCCCGCAGTACTCTGGCCTCCGTTCCCGTAATATCGCTGCCCCGCCCTTTCGGTGATCTCGCAGTACTCAAAATGTTGTACTCTCAGTCCTGTGTTCCAAACTTGTATTCCTAAGAAATTCCATTGTTTTTAGTTCCCACAATTTTTACACTTTTTTCCCATGGATCTCCCAGTAACGCATCGAAGCTCTTGGTGGTTCTGACCCGTGGGTACAACGCCGAGCGACCAAGTTTGACAGGCTCTACCGAACCTCTTCGTCGCCGACACCTCCCTGCGACATCCCAGACTTCAGTTTTGTGCTAGGTAAGTTCTACATAATCTGTCTTTTTATAGAGCTATATTGACTTGTGTATCAGTACACGTTAGGGCATGTTTGGAACCTCTAGAGACAATTGTTAGCTGCTAAAATTAGCTATAGAGATTTGAAACAAGCTAGATTTACAGCTAATTATTAGCCCACCCCAGCGAAGAATAATCACCCAATGCTACTCCTACACACAGATTGACATGAGCTTTTTAATAAAAGAAAGTGTAATTAATTGAAACAGATGGTGGGCTGATATATGAGGATTAAATAAATTAACAAAGAAGAAATGTGCTCTTATGTTTCACGAATTTAGTTGTATATATATATATATATATATATATATATATATATATATATATATATATATATATATATATATATATATATAGCATATACTACCTCTATCCCGAAATAAATGTCGCTCTGAGAGCTTACGATAGTGTATTTCTAGCACAACTCCTTGTTGGGAATGGCAAATATTAAAAACTGGAGGTGCTAGTGTGTAATTTCTGGAATTAGAAGTAAATGACGCAATGGTTATCTAATCAGCCACTCCAAATGTTGTACTCTCATTCCTGTGTTCCAAACTTGTACTCCTAAGATTTTTAGTTCCCACATTTTTACACTTTTTCCTTTCTCGTGATTTTCTTGGATCGTACGTATTTCCTATTCCTTAGTTTTTAATTTCTCCATTCCAAACAAACACTCTCAACTTATAGAAACCACACCGCCCGATCCTAAATCTACGTCGGTCTTGTAGTCTGACGTTATCACTGTTATTTACTATATATACTCCTTACTTTAGGAACAAGACACCAAACCGTCATGTCGTCTACAAGTAATCGTTGTGGCCAAGAAGTACCAGGTATAACGATAAATGTGTTAACTATAAAATTAAAAATTTTAGAATGCATTAATTCCTTTGCATGGTATGCAGAGAATGCAGCACAAGATGTTCAGGAACCTAGAGATTCTTCATTCCCGGTACTACGAGTACGCATGAACCAACAACGCGTATAGACATACAAACCTCAAATATGGACTAGGCTCTTTAATTGTTTTAGCATGTCTTGCGATTCTAGTTTCCTAGTCCCAAATAACAATTCATCAGTCTATGTGATGGCGTGATTTTTTTGATGCCGCCATATCATGCTCTCTCGCCATCGGCCACTCTGGCACCGCCGCGCACGCTGTGCTGCTGGTCACTTTGGTGTCCTCCACGACGCATCTATCTCCCCATCACCACGTCCTTCGCATGCCATGATGTCCCCGGTGCTCGCAAAGCACTGGCCATTCCTCGCCCTGCGACCAATCCTCCTCGATTGAGACTTGCTCCAAGTGATCTAGGCCAGACCAAACCCTCACTTCGTTATGTATTGCAAGCTGCCTTCCTCATCCGTCTTGCATTTGCCACCTACTATCAGTGGCGTTCATTACTGGCCCCACCACAAATCAGAAAATTGTGGCATTAGGATCATCCGTCTATGTGATGGCGTGATTTTTGGATGCCTCCATGATGCACTCTCTCACCACCGGCCATTCCGACATTGGCGCCCACGCTCTGCTGATTGTCACTTCAGTGTCCTCCTCGATGCGTCTCCCTCGTCCATTGCCAAGTCCCATCCTTTGCGTGCCATGATGACCCTGCCGCCGGCAAACCATAATTATGTACTAGGCTCTACTAATTGTTTTTGCATGCCTTGCGAGTCTACTTTCCTAGTCCCAGTTAACAGTTCATCAGTCTATGTGATGGCGTGGTTTTTCTATGCCTTCACACTGTGCTCTCTCGACGCCGGCAACTTCGGCACCAGCACCCACACCCTACTGCTGGTCACTTCAGTGTCCTCCATGACGCATCCCGTTGCCCATATCCACGTCTGATCCTTCGCGTGCTGTCGGTGGTTTGGATCCAGCAGATCTCCCGACACTACCAAAGTGTTAGAGGAGTTTGATGTTCGGTGTGGGCGCGCGGAGATCCAAGAAGGTGAATTGTAAATGACACAGAAGACACGGAGTTTACGTGGTTCGGGCCGTCTGAGCGTAATACCCTACTCCACGGGCGTGTTGGTGTTGTATTAGCTGTATGAGCTTGTCCTCAGCGTCTATGGAACGTGTGTGTAGACGTGTCCTATGTATCGTCGGCCTGTCCTTTTATAGTACAAGGGCAGGCCGTTACAAGTTAGCCTGGCCCGACATGTGGCCCCGACAGTTACTGATATTGATATACATTCAACACATTTAATTACCCTTAATGACCTAGTTATGGGCTTTGACAGCACCGTTACTAGTAATTAAGGTCGTCCGATCATGTGTCATTAATATAGTACTAATGAAACTTGATCAAGTCTTGAAGTCCTTGATCCCCTTTTGAAGATTCGGAGCCGTTATGGAGTCTTCCGGAGGTTAGAGGCTGAAGGTTCGACGGTTGGACATGTGGCAGCACCGAAGCATACTGTGGAGAACAGATGGCTCTGGTGTTACCTGACATGTGTCAGCACCGGAGCTTCCCTCGGTCTAGGGTTAGGTTTGGGGGTGCCATTTCGGTACATAGCCCGGAGCTTCCCTCCTTGTAGGCGGTAGCTCCGGTTTGATAGTACACGTGGCGACCCTGGGACTAACCATGATGGAGAAGCGGGTCCGGACATGTCTGACATGTGGGCCTCCGAAGGTCTTCAAATCAAGTGGATGACTTTCCCTTGAGATCTTTGCAATCCCAAGGGGTATATGGTACCCAGGGTACCGACAGTGGCCCCCTGGGCCCACCTCTGGGGAAGACCCCTTGGATAAAGTCATTCCGCCGGAGGTGGGTCCATCCTTCGACTTTTGAACTGAGTCTTCAAAGGTGTTCAGATGTGCTGGTGATGGTTTGGAGTTAAATCCTCGCCTCGTGGCATATCCCGTGTGCGGCAGGTGAGATCTTTGGCGTGCGGATCTCACGCAATTGAAGGTCACCGGTTCTTGATACGAAAATCGTATCGGTTCAGCGCGCCTTGTCAGGCCGCTGCCTTCGGTCTTCCCGCCTCATGATGACAACCGTTCGCCTGGGTAAGAACCTCGACTTGATCGTCGGGGTGGTCCCAGGCCCTCTTGTCATTGGCTGGGTGGAATTTTTGAGTGGTATCATTGACTTCCTTGCAGTTTCCATCCAAGCATCGCAAGGGCTTACTTAAGAAGGAAAGCCCACACCGTTTGGGGTTCTTTATGCCTCTCATCTGATCTTGCGCTCAAACTCCCAACTTGTGCTTGCTCTTCCTCTCCTGCCTTGCTGTGCTGCGATGGAGTTGGGTCTCCGCGAGAGCCGTTTGAAGACCGACGGCGAACTGAAGAAGGTCCGGACCCTCATGGGATGGTCCCCGGACTTCTTCAACCGCATGGTCCGCGCCGGGGGAGAGCTCCCGTTTGAGAAGGAGCACGCCGGAGAAATGGTGTACTTCTTCTCGTACGCCATGGTGGGCTTGATCCCACCTTTTTCCTCCTTTTTCTTGATGCTGCTAGACTTCTATAGTCTGTAGCTGTATCACATTGGCCCTCACTCCATTCTCCTTGTGTCTATCTTTGTCCACTTCTGTGAGATGTGGGTGGCCATCCCCCCTGCATTGAACTCTTCCGGACCTTCTTCACCGTCCATACCACCGGCAGGAGCAATGAGTACCTTGGCTTCTACTACTTCGTGAAGCGCAAGAAGTGCCCATTCAAGTACTTCCGGTCATTTCCCTCTGGGAAGTGGGATGATTGGAAGAAGGACTGGATAGTCGTCCGGGTGGAGGAGCACGAGAGGCTGGAGCTGCCCGAAGGCCTCCCCAACATCGACACGACAATCTGGAGTGAAGCTCCGGTGCTGGCGGAAGCCTTCAACCCTGCTCTGACCAGGATCCGCCAATGCGTGGAGGGAGGATTGACTCCTCAGGCGGTGTTTTGCAACTTCCTGGTCAACAGGTGGGCACCGCTGAAGAGAAGAGAAAAACTCGCTTGGGCCCTCAACATCGTGATGGACGACGACCGGGTCGAGACCGGGCTGAAGTCTGACATGGTGGGGACAACCTTGGAGTTCCACATCAAGAAGTTCCAGCACGGTATCGACGTCGTGAGTTACAACTTGACTCCGCCATCAGCTTTTCTCCCTCTAAACGTGGAAGTAGAGTTCAGCAGGGAGCTCTGGCGGAAGATGCCTGTGCTTGACGACCATGGTGTCGTCGAGAGAAGATCAACCACTAGGGTGGCGATCCCTGGAGCTTCCGAGGGTGGCTCCGACCCTGCCCTGAAGCCAAGGGCTTAGGTCGTCGGCAAGGGTAAGGAGCCAGCGGAAGAACCCTTGAGCCGGAAGAGGAAGCTGCAGCATGCCGACGAAAGGTCCGTCAGGCCTGCCACCTCTGCATCGGCTCCTTCTCCACGGGGAGGTCTTCTACAACCGCGGCGACTGTACCCGCAGCGGGGTCTTCTCGGGGTGCTAGCTCCGGGCATGCGACTCCAGCACCAGGGCCGGTGGAGGCCTCTAGGTCCGGAGGTTCTTCCCGATCGAGGGGGGCCTTGACTAGGAAAACGCCCGTGGCTGCAACGAGTTTCGGGGGGCCTTCCGGAGCTTCCACGCCAGTTATGACCAGCCCAGAACGCCTGGGAAAAAGGTTCTGCGCAAGCTGGTGCGGAAGCCTCCCAAGGTAATTTTTAATCTTTACCTTGGACAGTTGTTTAATTTTAGTAACTATTTTTTAAGTTTCTTCGTCCACCATCTACAGCGTTCCCAAGAAGAATAGTGAGGCTCCACCCTTAGCCACAGCAGCTGAGGCTGTGAGGGCGGGAGCTTCTGCTCCTGTCCCGGTGCCGCCCCAAGTGGTGGCTGAAGCTACGACAGCTCCGGCGCCAGCTGTCGTGGTCATGGACCTCGACTCATCCCCAGAGACTCCCGTGGTAGCGCCGGACCGCGGGAGAGAAGATGCGCCAGCGGCACCTGTCCCGGAGGTTGAAGCTCTGGGTCCTGGTGCTGAGATGATGGAAGCTCCAGCCGTTGAGCCGGAGGAAGCAGTAATTCCGGCCCCAGGGCCAGAAATTGTCGAAGCTCCGGTGGTTGAGCAGGACGTGATTGAAGTCCCAGCGTGCACGCCGGATGTTGAGGAAGTCCTGGCGGTTGGGCAGGCTACCTCAGAAGCACCGGCCGCAGAGCTGGTCATTGTTGGAGCTCCGACCGCAGGGCCAGTTGATGATGAAGATCCTCCGGCTCCTGAGCCAGTTGTTGCAGAGGCGTTGGAGCTTGAGCCCCCATCGGAGGAGGTGCCCAGGCCGGAGCCAGAAGCGGCCCCTGCTCCGGAAGTGACGACGTCGGAGGTACCCACGGCTGAGCCGGAGTGCCCTGGTGAAGTCGCTGGCCCCCTGCCTGATGGGGTGAATGAAGACCTAGCGATGAGGCCTTCCTCGATGGCGACTGAGGCCATCCCAGAGGATGGCCCTAGTGCCATGGAGACTCAGGGGACCACTCTTGTGTAGTGGGACCCAATTTTTGTATCTGAAAACCCGCTGGAACCAGCGGAGGAGACCCCAGCAGGTCCGAAACCTATCCCGTTGTCATTGTCTATTGACAACGCCTGTTCCAGTCTGCATCAAGTTCAACTGGCCTTCTTCAACGACAGCAAGGCTATTGAAGAGGAGCGCCAAACCCTGAGGCAGTGGCGTAACCGGCTCTACTTCGAGACCAAGCTGGCGCAGTCGAGGCTAGCAGATGACAAGGAGTGTATCAAGCGGGAGAAGGTCCACCTGGAATATTGGGGCAAGTTATTGGATGACAGGGAGAGTATGACTCGTGCCCTTGAAGCTCAATCCCAGGAGATTTATGAGCAGACCAAAGCAGCTAACAGTGCGGCCGATGAACGCCAAGAAAGGCTTGAGGCCATTAACACTACACTCATCAAGCGCCGAAAGGCACTTGAAGAGAGGGAGAAACAGCTCGAAGATGAAGAGCAGAAACTCCTAGAGATGCGGGATGATGTCCTAAGGAGGGAGGAGGAGCTCACCGAGAAGGTGGCTCTGGCTGACAAGGGCCTTGAGGAGCGCGCCAAGGAATTGGAAGAGCGCTGCATAGAGGAGGAGGAGAAGGCCTGGGTGCGAGGGCAAGAACTCTACGAGAAAGAGTGTGCCCTTGTTGCCAGGGAGAAGAAAGTGAGGGGTAGGGAGAAAGACCTGGTTGACCGCCGGAACAAGATCCACCTCTGGGAGGAGGAGCTCGGAAAACTCGAGAAGCGGGTTGCTGAGAAGATTCAGCAAAACACCAAAGAAGTTGAGCGCCTCGCCCGCGAGAATTCTGAACTGGTGGCGGCCAGAAGATCCCTGGAGGAATTGAAGGGCTTGAGGACTGCGGACTCCCTATAGATTTGGGAGTTCCTGGGCAAGGCTAACGACGCGCTGACACCGATGGGCTTCAGCCCCGTGCGTTTGGATGATCTGGAGCCGGAGCCGGACCTAGTGTTGCAAGCGTTGAGCTCGGCAGGTAGCAAACTCTCCAAGGTGGGCGACGTCATCGCGGACCAACTGGAGGTTGAGGGGCAATCCCTGGCGAAGAACGTCGCAGAGTATGTGCTGACGTGCTACACCAGCCGGAATCCCCAATTCCCTCTGGACCCGGTGCTTGAAGGTCCCGTCGAAGGAGAAGGCGAAGCTGCCCGAGCCAACGTGTCGGAGGTTGCCCAGAAGGTCGCCCAATTCTTCCATAGGGTCTAGGACCATCTCTGTAGTTCCCACTTGTATTCTCTCTTCTTCCTCCTCAATTTTGTAATCCCTTGTCTCCAGATGAATGAAATCCCCATGTTTTTGTGAATTTCACTTTTTGTCTTCAACACTTTTTTCTTCACTTGGCCCCCTGGTAGATGTACACAATTTGATTGTGAACATGTACCAAGAGGATATTGTGTTTCGTTGAAGACTCATTTGCTTCGAACTTGTAGAGTGCAGGTCCGAAGTCTTCGATAGTGAAGGCCCCCTGAGGTCAAATTGACTACCGTCGGAGCTTAGTAGCTCCGGCAATAGTCCCTATCAACGCATAGAGCATCGATAGTTAGCCCTCCATGGTGTCGGAGCTTAGTAGCACCGGCATTGACCTTTGCCAACGCGTAGCTTGTCGACAGCAGACTCCACTTGTGGGGTCTTCTCACCATCTTTTATTTTACGTCGACTGCTGGCCCCCGTAGATTTACCGGAGCTTGGTTGCTCCGGTGATGCACGTTTTCAATGCTTAACATCGATTACAAGCCATCTAGGGGAGTCGGAGCTTTGTTAGCTCCGGCTTTTCTCCATCAACGTAGATTTTATTTTTCCTGCACACTGAAGCCAATAAAATAGTAAAATTCGTTTCTTGCCTATAACTTCATCACGACTTACGACCCTCGAGAGAATTTTAGGTCATACGCAATTCTAGATACAACCGAATACGTTGTCTTTTCTTCCAGATTCAATTGATCTTGGACCCGCCTTACTCCGGCCTGCCGGTTTGTAGGTAGAGTGGCATACTTAGGGTGCTTGACCAGGCTAAGTCGATAGCACACTCCGGCCCTAGATTGGCTTGGCGGCATTCAGGCGAGTGGGCCATGAACAATATTTGAATCCAAAAGAATTGACAATAAAACTCGAATCGTATATGAACCGGTTGAACTAAAGTTTCTTAAGAATTGCACGTCCTTGTTATAGACAAGAAAGAGAAAAATAAAAAGAATGTTGAGCTTGCACAAAATAAATGCACGTGGAGTCTGTTTCATATGTAGATGTCTTTCATTATAGGTCCGGGGTACAGGGGAAACAAGTACACTCTTAGGGTACGGAACCAGGCTAAGCGTGTTAATTTCTCGTTTGACCCAGGGTAGCTAGCCACACTTTTAGTTCTGGGACTGTGACAAGTGTTGCATGAACTTTGCGGACCTTCCGAGGAAGGTCCAGCTGTTCTCCGGAGGAGCTACCCGACTCTGTACAATGACTCTATAACATACATCTCAAGTTACTACTGTAGGATCGAAGAGCACGTGAAAAGCTACCAGAGGGGGGGGGGGGGGTGAATGGTAGATTTAAAAATCTTACGCAGCGGAAACAATAAAACCCCAAACCCTTTCGGCAGAAAAATGATCTGTTAAAGAAATCGTGTATGAGACTAATCTAAACGTGTTTCATCGTGACAAAAGTGATAGATATCAGAGAGAATCAAGTCACGAAGACAACACAAAAATAATTACTCAAATCCTTCGAGAAAAACTCAAGTTATGATCGAAAGATCAGACTATGGTCAATCTAACCTACCCGAGAAAAACAGTTTCTGGAATGCTGCAAAGAAACTCGTGTAGATCAAAAACCACAAATCCAATGACCGTGAAATTTTGACAGATGATAGACAATTAAGTTGTGAAGACAACCCAAAAAGAATCAAATCAATTGGATCAGAAAAACTCGAGTTATGATAAAACCACCGACGAAAGGTAGTGCTGTCCAGAAACTCGACGAGTAAAACTTGTCTGGAACAAGTCGGACGAACAAGGCACAAAAGTTCCTTCAAACTATGAATTTTATACAATATAACACAAGAGGAACAGCCCCAAAGTCGTTTTCCACGAGCATTGGCCTTCCCTTGCTTATATAACCAGCCCTTAGGCCATCCCAATCTCAACTAGGACTCCAATCCTAATCCGATCACAATCGGAACTTTCCATAACTGCTTAGGACTCTTCTATACGCAGATAGAAGCAATCTTAAGACTTCCAAACACCTTAGGAACGCATCCCACATTCCTAAACAACTCAAATTCGTGACCCACACGAAATCCTAACATAACCAACTCGATATTTCCATAGCGAGCCATAACCGACTCAGCTAGCAGCCTAAGTCTTCAACCGATACGATCCGATCCTTCCGATCAGATCTTCCTTCCATAATCCGTCTCTAGAAGCATATTGTAACGTCATGCACCTCATGCACACGTGCGAACACCTTCCTTTGACCTTCATATGCACTGCTCTTGATTCAATCATCCTGCGCGACCTCCTGACCCGCTCAACCACAGTTCCTCCCGAACTTGGTTGTTGGAACCTCATCTCCTCCTGAGACTAGTCCAATGGATCCTGTCACCAGCCATGACTTGAACTCAAGCAACACCTGCACATGAACAAACAAACAATCCATACGAGCCCATGTCCTCGACTTGACTCAAGTTAGTTCCGAACACAACACCTTATGTGAGAACCTCACATAAGCATGTTGCAAAACCACAGTAGAAACGATATCAACCGTATTTAACCAAAACGCACCAAAAACTTAGCAAATGAATACTAAGCAATCTTTCCAATCATGTAAAGCAAGTACGAAACGTTGCAAATGAAAAGCAGAAGCACTGCGGTCAAGTTTCGAACCTTGCCAGATCAACCCGGAGCTTGAGCTGGAGCTAACAAAAGCTAGTAGAACCTAGCGCTGGAGCTTTCAAAAACTAGTAGATCCTAGCACCGGAGCTTACCAAAAACTAGTCAAAACTAGTCAACCCAAAACCAGAGCTAGACAAAGTACGTCGGAGCTTAGCAAAAGCATGCCGGAGCTATCAAGTATATGCCGGAGCTATCAAAGACATGCCGGAGCTAACAAAGACATGCCGGAGCTAAAGATCAAGCTCACCGGAGCTAACCAAAGCTAGTCGGACCTTACCAAGAAGCCGGACCTAGCATCTAACGTAACCGGAGCTACCCAAAAAAAGCCGGACCTACCGTCGGACCTTGCTGTAGCTCGGAGCTAGAGTCGGACCTTGATAAAAAGGTGTTTTGGTGATATTTAAAACTTTTATCATCAAAGCCAAGTGTATTCACTACAAGCCTATGTATTCAACACACATAGGTCTTACAATCTCCCCCTTAATGAATGCATTGGCAACACCATTTAAAATCCGAACATTGGCTTATTCACATAAAAGTTTTTGAAAACAATTTCCCCCCCTTTGTAAATCAAAAGTAAAAAGAGACGAAAATGAAAATCTCTCCCCCTTTATTATCTCTCCTTATGCCCATATTCTCTTTCTCTTCATGCTTATCTCTCCCCCTTTGACAATGTATTCAGCAATTCATGAGCATATAAACAAATTTGCTCTTCAACTTTAGTTGTTATGAGCATATTATAACATATACATATAAACAAAGCTCATCCAAGTTATACTATCAAGTACTTTACATTATCACATCAATGAAATACATAAGGTAGTGTAAGCCATGCTAGAGATCAAATGTAATTTTTCATTTTAAGCAAGTCATGATCTCACAAACTTAACTATTTAAAAACCTGAAAGCATGACACCAGTTGCTGTATTTTATTATTTTTCAAAGCATAAATTTAGATCATATGATATTTGCAAGAGATTATATGCGCATCTGCCTTATTCTAACCAACCAAGCCAAGCCTATGTCATTTGACAATCAGAAGCTTAAGGACATGGTTTTAGTCATACACAACTTCTTCCAAGTTCATATCTAAGTGCAATGATAAGCCATCTCAAAAGAAGAAGTGCAATGCATGCATATTCTCTTGATCTTTTCTCAATTTATATTTGTTCATAAAAACTCAACATGTGAGTTGATTACTTGATTAATTCTTAATGATTAAAAGCATTTGTGAGCATGCAACAAGTTCAAAACAACAAGAAAGTTCGACCATGACCAGATTTAGTGTAAGTAATTATTCCAATTACTAGACATGGCAAAAACTACAAAATGTATAACACGAGTAATGTAGTAAGAACTTTCAGCATGTAAAAAGAATCACAAAGTCATATATGTATGAAATACTATGCTCATATTATTTTAATTTCAGATTCACACATAAACTACCCAAGTTTCAAAAACTCCCTCTCAATTTAAGCCATGAGGATGCATAACCCCTATTTCACTACGAATGTAACAAAAACGAGTGAAATCCAAAGGTTTTGTAAAAATGTCAGCCAATTGATGTTCGGTATCTACATGGTGAAGCACAATGTTTCCTTTTTCAACGTTATCTCGGAGAAAGTGATACCTAATATCAATGTGCTTAGTTCTAGAATGTTGCACGGGGTTTTTGGCAATGCAAATAGCACTAGTATTATCACAAAACAGTAGAACACTATCTAGATCAACCCCATAGTCCTTAAGTGTTTGAACAATCCAAAGAATTTGTGAGCAAGCACTAGCAGCAGCTACATATTCAGATTCGGCTGTGGATTGTGCAACTGAATTTTGTTTTCTAGAGGACCAAGCAACAAGAGAATTACCAAGAAAATTACAAGCACCGGAAGTACTTTTCCTATCAATCCTACAACCCCCAAAATTAGCATCCGAAAAATCTTTCAACGTAACGGTTGAGGAAGAAGGAAGAAAAATGCCAAATTCTTGAGTTCCATGTAAGTACCTGAGAATTCTTTTGACGGCTTGACGATGTGAACCACGTGGGGAAGCTTGAAACCGTGCACAAAGACATACGCTGAATTGTATGTCCGGTCTTGATGCCGTGAGGTACAAAAGTGATCCGATCACGCTTCTATATTCTTTTTGATCCACGGATTCACCATCTTCATCAAGTTCAAGTGTTGTTGCTGTTCCCATTGGTGTCCGAAGAGGCTTGCTTTTGTCCATGTTGAAGCGCCTTAGGAGGTCTTTGGTATACTTCGTTTGATGCACAAAGGTACCCTCCTTGGTTTGGTTGATTTGCAACCCCCAAAAGTAAGTGAGTTCACCCATCATACTCATTTCAAATTCGGAACTCATCATTGCTGAAAACTTGGACACAAGATCATGAGAAGCACAACCAATGATAATATCATCCACATACACTTGAACAAATAATGAGTCATTGCCATGCATAACCACAAAAAGAGTTTTATCAACCTTGCCCATGGTAAACCCTTTTTTAAGTAAGAATGTTTTTAACCTATCATACCATGCTTTAGGGGCTTGTTTGAGACCCTATAATGCTTTGGACAGTTTGTAAACATGATTAGGAAAATCTGGATTTTCAAAACCTGGTGGTTGTTTGACATAAACCTCCTCATCTATGTAGCCATTAAGAAAAGCACTTTTAGCATCCATTTGAAATAGCTTAAAACCTTTAGATGTTGCAAAAGCTAACAAAATTCTTATGGCTTCTAATCTAGCGACAGGAGCAAAAGTTTCATCAAAATCTAGACCTTCAACTTGAGTGAAACCTTGAGCAACCAACCTAGCCTTATTCCTAACCACAACCCCATCCTCACTTTGTTTATTTTTAAATACCCATTTAGTTCCAATTAAAGTGTGACCTTGAGGTGGAGGTACAAGTTTCAAAACATTATTTCTTTCAAAATTTTCTAACTCTTCTTGCATGGTAATAATCCAAGATTCATTAGTGAGTGCGTGTGATATATCTTTGGGTTCAAAAGAAGCAACAAAAGCAGAATGAGCATGAGAGTTTGGATCGCAAAACCTGGACCGTGTAACTCATTCGTCCAAGCTTCCAATCATCTGTTGTGGTGGATGATCTTTGTAAAAACGTAGGGGAACAGATGTCTCACAAGCTTCTTCTTCATTAGGTTCATCGTAGATTGATGAGCTTGTGACTTCTGGACGATCAGGACCAGCAGAGGTGATAGCCGGAGCTTGTTCAATGTCCGGAGCTGGACACATGTCAGCTTCGGAACTACCAGGCAGTATCACCGGCTCTTCTTCATCTTCAAAAATACCCTCTCCCTGAGGATACGAATCTGGTCCTGCAACACCAGAGCTAGTACCTGGGCTAGCTTCATTGAAAGGCACTTCACAAGTCTCCACAATTTTGTTAGTGTCAAGTAAAAGCACACGGTAGCCTCTAGTATGAGATGGATAACCAAGAAACATGCCATCAACGGATCTAGGTTCAAATTTATCAAGATTATCATGTTTCTTAACAAAGCATTTGCAACCAAAAACCCGAAAGTGTGTAACACTAGGCCTATGTCCAAACCGGAGCTCATATGGTGTTTTACCTAGCTTAGCACGCAAGAAAACACGATTTGAGACATAACAAGCGGTTGCTAACGCATCTGCCCAAAATTTCCTAGGAGTTTGATATTCATCAAGCATAGTCCTAGCCATCTCAACTAAGGTTCTGTTCTTTCTTTCTACAACACCGTTTTGTTGAGGTACATATGGTGAAGAGAATTGATGATTTATTCTATTTTCAGCACAAAAGTGATCAAAAGATTGATTTTTAAATTCAGTTCCATTATCACTTCTAATTGCTTTTAATGATCCTGGGTGATCAATTGATAATCTAAGAAATAAAGTTCTAAAGTGACTAAAAACTTCATTCTTAGACGCCATAAAATACACCCAAGAATATCTAGAATAATCATCAACAATAACAAGAGCATACCATTTACCTCCGAAGGATTGAACACGTGAAGGTCCTACGGTGTCAAGGTGCAAAAGTTGACATGGTTCAATAGTCATGATCATTGTGAGAGGTGTATGTGAACCTGCAACCATCTTAGCATGTCTACAAGAAGAGCACACAATATCTTTGTCCCCTTTAAGCTTAGGCAGCCCACGTATGCGATCAAGAGCACTAACACACGTTAGGTGATCAAAGCCTACGTGACCAAGTCTACGATGCCAAAAATATAAGTCCTTTGAAACATTGGCAACTAGAACCTATGCTTAGAGGTAGACATATCAAAATCAGCTTTAAAAACTCTTCCGAACCGAGACATGTTAAAAATAAGCTCACTATTTGAATCTACAACTTTGCAGCAGTTTTTATTGAAAATAATTTCTAGATTTTCATCTAGCAATTGTGCAACAGAAAGCAAGTTGTATTTCAAATTTTTGACAAGTGCCACATCCTTCAAAGTGTAGTGATCATTTACTCTAACCGAACCCTTAGCAATTATAGGAGTTGAAGAACTATCGGCAAAAGTAACATTCTCTACACGTGACACAGAAGAGAGGGAGGAGAACCAATCTTTGTTACCGGTCATGTGGCGTGAGCAACCTGAATCCACAATCCAAATGTTCTCCTTCCTCAAACGTGTAACCTACATAGAAGCACAATACGTCGATGACTCAATACTGGGGTTAGTCAAAAGGCATTTAGGTATCCAGTACTGAGTCACACGACGTGCAGTAGGAAAAACACGCGAAAGCTGAGATATAACAGCAGGTTTATGAGTCAAAGATTGAGGTTTTCTTTTCTTAACAATTGATTTAGAAGTTGTTACTTGTTTAGAGTGAAAACCAGTAGCTCCGGAGGTAAAAGCAGAAGGTCCGGAGGCAAAAACTGAAGCTCCGGAGGGAACAATAGAAGATCCGGGAGCTCTCGGAGCTATCAGAACTACCGGAGCTGCCTTTGTAGATTTCTTGCCAAAAGTTCCAGAAGCTATCTTTTCAAATTTCTGACTCATTAAAGCAGGTTGCATGTTTCTAATTTTTGGTTTACCATGAGCGTTATGAGATCTAGCAGACATTCTTTCCCTTTTCTGTTGTTTAGCTAGTCTATAACAAAAATTTATGACATGGCCATCTCTACCACAGTAGGTACAATGAAACTTAATTTTGTAATCATGTCTCGATGAGCACCCAACATTAGAAACAGAATTAGAAAGCACTCCTGCAGATTTGAAAACCACTTCTTTTTGTTTAGGAACTGTTTGAATCAAACCACTTCCTAATGACTTTAGAATTTTAGGTGGATGTGCCTTAGCATGAACAAGAGAATCAAAACCTAAACCAGTTTTATCTTTGCAAGACTTGGAATAATTCAGCAGCAAGTTTAGATTCTTATTCCCATTACAAAACCGACCTAGTGTCCTATTCATGTCATCAAGTTTCTTGGACAAGTCTAGGCAGTTTGCACATGAAGTTTTTCCTTTTAGTTTGCAATTGGAACAATTTTTAACTTCATGAGATCGTAAAACATTGTTCAGAATGGAAATTTCATTCATTGCATCTTTTAGTTTCTTATCAAGATTTTCACATGCAGAACAATGCAAATCATCTGTAGAACAAGAAGCATCTTTTAAGTTTTTATCACTAAGTGCAGCAAGCTTTTTGTTCTTTTCAATTTCTTCATCAAGTCTGTCTAGAGTGGAGGAATGTGCACTTCTTAGGGAGGACAATTGTTCATAGATTAAGTCACATGAGGGACATGCATCATCACTAGGAATCAATGTTTTTAAATGGTTAATTTCAGATTCTAGTGATTCAATTTTAGCAGCATTATCCCTAAGCTTTTTGTCCTTTTTCTTGACAATAATAGTTGCACGAGAAATAGCATCACACATTTCATTGCAGGTAGAACATACTTCATCATCATCACTGTTGTGTTCTGCTTCCTCCTGACTTGATCTTGATCTTGCTTTGCCCGCCATGAAGCATATGTTGGCCATGTCATCATTTTCTTCATCACTTTCAAAGTCAATGTCACTTGAACTGAGCTCTTGAAGCGTGGTGATGAAACTGTTAATCATCTTGCATCCTATGGTACCCTTCTTCTTCTTGTTGGAGTTTCCAGAGGAGGTCCGGACCTTGCTTTGTTTTTCTTCCCGGGTGGTCAGACCTGAAAGGTTAGGACATTCTGTACGAAAGTGTCCTATTTTACCACATTCAAAACAGCATTGAGGTCCGGAGCTTCCTCTCCTTCTAGTTCTCACATTTTGCAATGCTTTTGAGAATCTAGTAGAGATGAGTGCCAACTCCTCTTCTGGAAATTCTTTGATCTGTTCCAGGGTTAGCGAGGACAACAAAGCAAGAGTATTGCAAGATGATGATTGGCCGGAGCTAGACATATCACGTTGTGAAACAAATGCAATAGACTTATTTGGGTTCTTACGTGCTAGGATATCAATTTCATGAGTTTTTAGTTTAGAATAAAGTACATCTAATGTAAGAGAACTCATGACAGTTGATTCACGAATAGATGTTACTTTCATCTCCCAAATTGACATGTCTAATGCACTAAGAAGTTGCCTAGCATTCTCAGCATCAGAGAAATTAACATTGACACTACGTAAGTTGCTGATAATTTTATTGAAACGAGCAAAGAGGTCATCGATAGACTCACCTGGTTGCATCTCAAAATGCATATATTCCTTTTTGAACATATCTTGTTTTACCTCCTTGATTGCGTTGAAGCCTTCATGATAATCACAGAGAGCTCTCCAAACATCGTATGCTGACCGGAGGTGCGCGACACGATCAAAGTCGCTTTGAGTGAGTCCTTGGATGATCAAGTTTCGTGCTTTGTTGTTGTTGTCGACGTCCCGGAGGTTCGTAGCCGTAACTTGATCGTTAGGCGGGACTTCATAAGGTTTGTACACCTTTTCCCATATTGCGAAGCTTTGAGCCTGGATGAAGGCCTCCATGCGTGCCTTCCAAACCTTGAAATCAATATCAGAAAACACACAAGGTTTGGCGGAGTACTTCTCCATGATGATTAGTCAAAAACACGTGCAAATCACAAAGATTAGAGCACCGTGGCTCTGATACCAATTGTAGGATCGAAGAGCACGTGAAAAGCTACCAGAGGGGGGGTGAATGGTAGATTTAAAAATCTTACGCAGCGGAAACAATAAAACCCCAAACCCTTTCGGCAGAAAAACGATCTGTTAAAGAAATCGTGTATGAGACTAATCTAAACGTGTTTCATCGTGACAAAAGTGATATATATCAGAGAGAATCAAGTCACGAAGACAACACAAAAAGTATTACTCAAATCCTTCGAGAAAAACTCAAGTTATGATCAAAAGATCAGACTATGGTCAATCTGACCTACCCGAGAAAAACAGTTTCTGGAATGCTGCAAAGAAACTCGTGTAGATCAAAAACCACAAATTCAATGACCGTGAAATTTTGACAGATGATAGACAATTAAGTTGTTAAGACAACCCAAAAAGAATCACATCAATTGGATCAGAAAAACTCGAGTTATGATAAAACCACCAACGAAAGGTAGTGCTGTCCAGAAACTCGACGAGTAAAACTTGTCTGGAACAAGTCGGACGAACAAGGCACAAAAGTTCCTTCAAACTATGAATTTTATTCAATAGAACACAAGAGGAACAGCCCCAAAGTCGTCTTCCACGAGCTTTGGCTTCCCTTGCTTATATAACCAGCCCTTAGGCAATCCCAATCTCAACTAGGACTCCAATCCTAATCCGATCACAATCGGAACTTTCCATAACTGCTTAGGACTCTTCTATACGCAGATAGAAGCAATCTTAAGACTTCCAAACACCTTAGGAACGCATCCCACATTCCTAAACAACTCAAATTCGTGACCCACACGAAATCCTAACATAACCAACTCGATATTTCCATAGCGAGCCATAACCGACTCAGCTAGCAGCCTAAGTCTTCAACCGATACGATCCGATCCTTCCGATCAGATCTTCCTTCCATAATCCGTCTCTAGAAGCATATTGCAACGTCATGCACCTCATGCACACGTGCGAACACCTTCCTTTGACCTTCATATGCACTGCCCTTGATTCAATCATCCTGCGCGACCTCCTGACCCGCTCAACCACAGTTCCTCCCGAACTTGGTTGTTGGAACCTCATCTCCTCCTGAGACTAGTCCAATGGATCATGTCACCAGCCATGACTTGAACTCAAGCAACACCTGCACATGAACAAACAAACAATCCATACGAGCCCAAGTCCTCGACTTGACTCAAGTTAGTTCCGAACACAACACCTTACGTGAGAACCTCACATAAGCTTGTTGCAAAACCACAGTAGAAACGATATCAACCGTATTCAACCAAAACGCACCAAAAACTTAGCAAATGAATACTAAGCAATCTTTCCAATCATGTAAAGCAAGTACAAAACATTGGAAATGAAAAGCAGAAGCACTGCGGTCAAGTTCCGGACCTTGCCAGATCAACCCGGAGCTTGAGCTGGAGCTAACAAAAGCTAGTAGAACCTAGCGCCGGAGCTTTCAAAAACTAGTAGATCCTAGCACCGGAGCTTACCAAAAACTAGTCAAAACTAGTCAACCCAAAACCGGAGCTAGACAAAGTACGTTTGAGCTTAGCAAAAGCATGCCGGAGCTATCAAGTATATGCTGGAGCTATCAAAGACATGCCGGAGCTAACAAAGACATGCCGAAGCTAAAGATCAAGCTCACCAGAGCTAACCAAAGCTAGTCGGACCTTACCAAGAAGCCGGACCTAGCATCTAACGTAATCGGAGCTACCCAAAACAAGCCGGACCTACCGTCGGACCTTGCTGTAGCTCGGAGCTAGAGTCTGACCTTGATAAAAAGGTGTTTTGGTGATATTTAAAACTTTTATCATCAAAGCCAAGTGTATTCACTACAAGCCAATGTATTCAGCACACATAGGTCTTACAACTACAGACTCACCTCTGTGATATTAAGTGTAGAACTTACGGAGGTGCTCAATGTTCCAAGGATTTGGGAGAGGTGTCCCATCCTCGGTGGCCAAGCGAACGCTTCCTGGACTGGATACTTTAATCACTCGGAAGGGTCCCTCCCAGCTGGGGGAGAGTTTGTTTAACCCTTCTCTGGATTGTATTCTCCGTAGCACCAGATCGCCTTTCTCGAGCTGTCGGTTGTGTACATGCCGCTGATGATAGTGCCGTAGGGCTTGACGGTATCGGGCATTCCGAACAGCTTCTTGGCACCTTCCCTCCTCAAGGAGGTCTAGGTCTTCACGCTAGAGATGGTCCTGCGTGGCTTCGTCGAAGGTCCGGACCTGGAGTGACCCCAAGGTGATTTCCGGAGGAAGGATTGCTTCAGCTCCATACACCAAGAAGAAGGGTGTCTCTCTGGTTGACCGGTTTGGAGATGTCCTGTTGGCCCATAAAGTGGGCGGAAGTTCTTCAATGCAGTTGGCTCCATGTTTTTTCAAGCACTCATAGGTGCGCGTTTTGAGTCCTTTAAGGATTTCAGCATTTGCTCTCGGCTTGGCCATTACTTGCTGGGTGAGCTATGGAGGCGTAGCAAACTTGAATGCCGAGGTCTTCGCAATATCCTTGAAATGCAGAGCTTGTGAATTGGGTCCCATTATCAGTGATGATTTTGTTTGGGACTCCAAATCTGTATACAATGGACTGCAAAAAGTTGATAGAAGATTGCTTGTTGATTGTCACAACTGGAGTTGCTTCCGGCCACTTGGTGAACTTGTCAATGGCGACGTACAGGAACTTGTAACCTCCGACGGCTCTTGGGAAAGGTCCCAAGATGTCCATCCCCCACACAGCGAAGGGCCATGTAGGAGGTATCATTTGTAGGGGCTGAGCCGGTGTGTGAATTTGCTTTGCATGAAATTGACATGCTTCACATTTCTTCACCATCTCAGCTGCATCCTGGAGTGTTGTAGGCCAGTAGAAGCCATGCCGAAAGGCTTTACCAACCAGCGTGCGGGAAGACGCGTGGTTCCCACACTCGCCTCCATGGATTTCTGCGAGGAGCTCGCAGCCTTCTTCCCTTGTGATGCACCGCATTAGGATGCCATTGGCACCGCGCCGGTAGAGATCCCCTTCTACCAACGTGTATCTTTTAGCCAATCTGACTACCCGGTCAGCGGATACATCATCGTCAGGAAGGATGTAGTCTTTCAAGTAGCTCCGGATCTCCGAGATCCATGCATCGGAACTAGCTTGAGCATTTGAGTCTTGCGTGTTGGGTTGCTCGGAGCTTCCGACAGCACCTACGACCCTTGATGGCTGCCATGGTAATAGGGCCATCAGGACCGTCAGCTTCGGGATGCTGATCTCGCCCCCTTCGCTCAGTTTGGTAGGCTGAGCTGTAGGTTTTGACAACCTCCGGACAAAAGTTCCGTCAGGAGTCGGAGCTCCAGTTGACGCTTTCTTCGAGAGTTCGTCAGCATCAGCGTTATGGGCACGCTGAACATGGTGGAGATCTAGGACTTCGAAGTCCTTATGAAGCCTCTGGATTTCAAGGAGGTAAGCAGCTAGCTGGAGATTGTTGTAGGAGCATTCACCCTTCACTTGCTTAATGATGAGCTGCGAATCTCCCTTAACCAGCAGTTGTTTGACACCATATGATAGTGCCACCTTTAGTCCGTAGATGAGTGCTTCGTACTCCCCCATGTTGTTGGTCGCCTTGAAGTCAAGGTGTACCATGTATTTTACCTTCTCCCCGGTTGGTGCGAGGAGAAGGATCCCAGCTCTGGCCCCCTGCTTTTGCATCGAACCGTCGAAGTAGAGGGTCCAGTGAGCTCGGTAAAGACCGGAGCCTTGTGTTCCAGCTTCTGCTTGCTGGGGCCCCCAGGGTTTGATGGAGAGGGAGTCCATTCCGCCACGAAGTCTGCCAATGATTGACTCTTGACTGCTTGCCTTGAAATGAATTCAAGATCAAATTCGGCCAATTCCGCTACCCACTTTGCAATATTCCTAGTTGAAATGGGATTATGCAAGATTGCTCGAAGTGGGTAGGAATACACCACTGAGATCTTGTGAGCTTGGAAATAATGGCGAAGCTTCCTGGAGGCAATAAGAACTGCATAGAGCAGCTTATGCACCTCTAGGTATCGAGTCTTGGCATCATGTAGTACTTCACTGATGAAAGACACCGGGCGCTGAATGGTCTGGACCTTCCCGGAGGGGCCCGGAGCTTCCTCTCCACTGACCCGGATCCTCCCGGAGGGATCCGGATTTTCTTCGGGGACCTCCGGGTCCTGGCTGGAGGAACCCGGAGCTTCTTCAGAAGCGACCTGGACCCTCCCGGAGGGGTCTGGGTCTTCTGAAGTAACTTCTTGTGGATTCGAGTCTGGGAGCTGGGACCCAGACTCGCTTTCAGGAACCTCCAGACCCTCCCAAAGGGGTCTGGATTCCTGAGTACGGTGTAGCTCTGGTCTCTCCGCAACCAGAACCATACTGACGACTTCGTCAGTGGCTGAAATGTAAAGCAGCAAAGGCTCACCAGGGTTCGGAGCTACCATAATTGGTAGGGTGGTGAGGAACTGTTTCAGCTCCTAGAATGCCTTCTCTGCTTCTTCAGACCATTGGAATGGTCCGAACTTCCTCAATATCTTGAAGAAGGGGAGTGCCCGTTCCGCCAGTCTTGAAATGAACCGACTGAGGGCTGCTAGATATCCAGTTAGCTTTTGGACATCTTTGATGCGGGTTGGTGGCCGCATGTCTTCAATGGCCTTGATCTTCGCCGGGTTAGCTTCTATGCCCCGGTGACTTACCAGGAAACCAAGAAGTTTTCAAGAGCTAACCCTGAATACACACTTGTCTGGGTTTAGCTTTGTGCGGGTGCCCCGCAGCTTGTCGAAGACAGCCTGCAAGGTGTCGAGGAGTGACTCCTTGTTCTTGACCTTGACCACGATGTCATCGACGTACACTTCCACTATGTCTCTAATGAGGTCTTCAAAGGTTTTGTACATAGCTCGTACAAAGGTTGAAGCTGCATTTTTGAGACCAAATGGCACGGCTGTATAACAGTACAATCCATCTACTGTGATGAAAGAGGTATGCTCTTCATCTTCCCTAGACATTCTGATTTGATGATACCCAGAATATGCGTCTAGGAAACACATCAATTCACACCCGGAGGTGGAATCCACTATCTGATCTATTCTAGGTAGTGGGAATGGATCTTTTGGACATGCCTTATTTAGTGTGGTGTAGTCGATACACATCCGAAGCTTCCCGCCGGCCTTGGGCACAACGACTGGGTTTGCCAGCCATTTTGGATGGGAGACTTCTCGGATGAATCCAGCTTCGAGCAACTTCTTTACTTCTTGTCGGATGAAGTTCTGTCGCTCTACGGATTGCTTCCGAGGCTTCTGATGCACAGGCCGGGCGTCGGGGTAGATCTTCAGATTGTTCTTAATCACTTCCCTGGGGATCCCAGGCATTTGTGACGGTTGCCAGGCAAACACGTCGACATTAGCCCGGAGGAAAGTGATGAGCGCGAGTTCCTATTTGTCGTTCAATCCCCCCGATATACGAGTGGTTTGAGCGGCATTGGAACCAATTTGGACGACTTTGACAGGAATGTCGGTGTCGCCGCTTGGCTGCACATGAGGTGCAGAAGTCGAGCCTCGCCGACGAATGCTCAGGGGTTTTGGAGCTTGCTCCTGCCTGGAGTCCTCCTCTTGCGCCGTGGTGAGTGCATGGAGTTCTTCCAGAGCAGTTACTCCGGCAGTACGATCTCCGCGGATCCGGAGAACGCCTACTGGTGTTGGCATCTTTAACACAAGGTAACCATAATGAGCAGCTGCCATGAATTTGTACAAGGTAGGCCTACCCAAGATGGCATTGAAGGGTAAGTTGATCTGAGCAACATCAAATACCAACTTCTCGATGCGATACTTCTCCCGGGTCCCGAAGGTAACGGGGAGGGTAATAGCTCCGAGTGGGGTAATGGATCCCGGACCTACCCCGGAGAAAGGTCGGGAGGGATGGAGATCCGAAGTCAGAGCTAAAGCTTAGTAAAAGCTTTGAAGCTTATGAGGTTAAGCCCCGAACCTCCATCTACCATGACATGGTGGAGCTGGATGTTATTGATGGTAGGAGATACCATCAAAGGTAACTGACCTGCTCCAACCATGCTTCGAGGGCAGTCCGAAGCATCAAAAGTGATGGCTGTGTCCATCCACTTCCGATGAGGCTCCGGCCTGGCTGTAGGAGCTACAACAGCCATATCCCGGCGCATAGTCTTGATGAAGCGATGGGAGGTGATGTCCCATGATCCACCAAAAATGGTGTTCATGGTCTTCTGACGCTCGTTGTGAGAGATGTCGGAATCGTCATCGACGGAGGTGTAGACGGCCTTCAAGACCTTTTTGGGATCCTAAAAACCTAACTCCTCTTCGGCCGGAGCTTCGTCGACTTTTTGTTTTCCTTCCCTCTATCGGAAAGGAGCTTCTTCCCGGCGCTTGTTGTAGCGCTCGGCAAGGTTTTGGACCTCCCGGCAGTCTTCCAAACTGTGGCTGTCCGTTTTGTGAATTGGACACTACACCTTGGGTTTGCCACCATCTTCAGAAGACGGTCGAGGTCGCTTCTCAGGGCGTGGCCCCCGACCACCCGGAGCTGCAACATTGGATGTACCGGCCGATGGCTTCTTCTTGCCATTGGTCTTTTTCTTCTTCATGCCGTTCCCGGAGGTAGCGGCTTCTTCTTTGGAGGATTTCTTGTGACCCTCCAGAGTTGGTTTGGAGTGCATCTCACGGCCCTCTGCAGCTCTGGCACATTTGTCAGCCAAACTGAAGAGTTCCGTGACACTGGTAATCTCCTTGATTGCCAGTTTCTCCAGTATCTTCTTATCCCGCACTCCCTGTCTAAATGCCATGATGACAGAGGCGCTAGAGATAGAAGGGATAGTTTTTCGTACCTGAGAGAACCTCTGGATGAATGATTGCAGGGATTCTCCCCCTTTTTGCACGACTGCAAAAAGGTCCAGTTCAGTGCCTGGTCGGGTGTATGAACTCTCGAAGTTGGCGGTGAACTGCCGGCACAGCTCTTCCCAACTGTTGATGGAGTTGGGTGGAAGGCTCATAAACCAGGACCTGGCGGTCCCAGTTAAAGCCACTGGGAAATAATTGGCCATTACGGCCTCATTTCCTCCGGCTGCCAAAATAGCAGTGGAGTAAATCTGAAGGAATTCAACAGGATTGACGGTCCCGTTGAACTTCTCTAGTAGGTGAGGCCGAAACTTCTGTGGCCACCTAACCATACGCAGATGCATGGCTAGGGCTGAACAGCCGCCTCCTACTCCTTCAGGAGTAGGAATGTCTTGAGCTTCTCGTCTTTCACGAGCACGCTCAATATGGACTCGGTCGTCCTGTTGGCGGTATCGGCGATCAAGCTCCGCCCGGAGGTCATGAGTTGAAAGCCTGGATACCGTGTGAGTGCGTCGTGCCCCGGAGGGCTATGACGTCACTTGTTGTGATGCAGCACGTCTCCTGTTGTTGGAAACGTGCGGACCAAGTCTACCAGACAAGGTCCGCTGCTGCGACGGGGCCCATCATGAAAGAGGAGGACCCTGGTTGCTGATGCGGTCGGCTGCTGCTGCAACCAAATGTTCCACATCAGCCCTCCACTGCTCCAGTGCATCCCGGGATGCATCCGGAGGTGGTGGGCGTTGGAGAAGAGCACGTGCTGCATGGAGTGCGTGTTCCGGGTTGTCATGATTTGCCGACGCAGTGATTGATGCCAGTGCACCATCGCGTTGTCCAGCTTGATTTGCTGGTGGAGGCGGCGGGAGTGGCAGTGTGACTCCTGCTGGCGCTGAGGCCCCTGCTGGTGGCTACATATTGGAGGGATTGCCCCCAACAGCTTGAACAGCAGGTTGACTGTTGGATGATCCAGCAGCTGAGTTCACCATTCTTGAAATCTCAGGCGCCCCTACCTGGCGCGCCAACTGTCGGTGGTTTGGATCCGGCAGATCTCCCGACACTACCAAAGTGTTAGAGGAGTTTGATGTTTGGTGTGGGCGCGCGGAGATCCAAGAAGGTGAATTATAAATGACACAGGAGACATGGAGGTTTACGTGGTTCGGGCCGCCTGAGCGTAATACCCTACTCCACGGGTGTGTTGGTGTTGTATTAGCTGTATGAGCTTGTCCTCAGCGTCTATGGAACGTTTGTGTAGACGTGTCCTATGTATCGTCGGCCTGTCCTTTTATAGTACAAGGGCAGGCCGTTACAAGTTAGCCTGGCCCGACATGTGGCCTCGACGGTTACTGATATTGATATACATTCAACACGTTTAATTACCCTTAATGACCAAGTTATGGGCTTTGACAGCACCGTTACTGGTAATTAAGGTCGTCCGATCGTGTGTCATTAATATAGTATTAATGACACTTGATCAGGTCTTGAAGTCCTTGATCCCCCTTTGAAGATCCGGAGCCGTTATGGAGTCTTCCGGAGGTTAGAGGCTGAAGGTCCGACGGTTGGACACATGGCAGCACCGAAGCATACTGTGGAGAACAGATGGCTCCGGTGTTACCCGACACGTGTCAGCACTGGAGCTTCCCTCGGTCTGGGGTTAGGTCCCGGGGTGCCATTTCGGTACATAGCCCGGAGCTTCCCCCCTTGTAGGCGGTAGCTCCGGTTTGATAGTACACGTGGCGACCATGGGACTAACCATGTTGGAGAAGCGGGTACGGACATGTCTGACATGTGGGCCTCCGAAGGTCTTCAAATCAAGTGGATGACTTTCCCTTGAGATATTTGCAATCCCAAGGGGTATATGGTACCCAGGGTACCGACACGTGCCATGATGACCCCGCCAGCTGCAAACCTCTGACCATTACTTGCCCTGCCACCAATCCCCCTCGAGACTTGCTCCGAGTGATCTCGGCTAGACTGAACCCTCGCTTTGTTAAGCGTCAAAAGCTGCCTGCCTCATCTATCTTGCATTCGCCACTTGCTACCGCTGGCGTTCATTACTTGCCCTGCAAGCAATTCTTCTAAAGATGCACTTCGGTTGATGTCGGTCAGACTGAACCGGCAACCCTCTCTTTGTCCAGCATTGCCAGCTGCATGCCCGCCCCCTCTAGCTTGCCTGCTTCACTGTCAGACTGAAAATCCTCTACAGTACTACAGGTGCAGTAGCACCACTGACATGTGTGTCTGATTGCTCATATTGTGTTATGAATAGCAACAATTAAGTCAACAATTTGATGCATCGCACCCTAGTGGAAGAACTAGAAAATTTTACCAATGGATTCTTTTAAGAATATATGTTTGAATTAAGTAAAAGACATATGAATCCAATGAGTTCGAACTAGTAGGGATAGACTAATCATGCTTGCTTTACAAAAAATATTGGGTTCACCTGAACTCAATAACACTACTGCGGCTCTGCCACCATCCCTTGATACGGAACAAAATGCTGAGGGACGTGGTCATCCCACGCTCATATTTGACGCACTCGTACTGAAGATGGTACGAACATTAGACTTTTCTTCTTTCACACTATTTTTACATGATACTAAACTTGGTCATGTGGTAATTTGCTTTAATCATTTACTATTTAAATCAATGTAATGGAAGGAAGGAAGTTTGGAAGAGGCGTGGCTAAAGGACATAAGGTTGCCAAAATATGCTATGCCGAACGATTGAGAATAAAAAGCTACCAATTCAGTTCTCCAATAGGTTGGATGCTGCTATTAGTACTAATCAACATCATGTTGTCGATGATGTGGTTATGACTACAAATATACTTACAAATGCTTATTTTTAATTGAGGGACTGCATGGAATATTTGAAAACCAAGCTAGATCTAAGAGATACAACATCTCAAAGTCCTTGTTCTCATGCAAGATGGCAGAGGGTAGCCGGTCAACCCTCATGTAATCAAAATGATTGGTTACATCGAGACTATGGGTAAACTTGGTTTTGAACTCAAGGATTATCTGGCTATTGGTGTTATTCTCCGATCACTACCACTAAGCTACGAGCCATTTATATTGAATTTTCAAATGAATGGCATGGAGAAAACGTTGGTTGAATTGTATGGGATGCTTAACACAACCAAAGAAAGCATTAAGAAAAACGCCACTGATGTGATGATGGTTCAAAAGGATATTAAAAAGAGGAAGCATGTGACGCATCGTAAAGGCAAAGGCAAGGTAAAGGTTCCTGGTGAGTCCTCAAGCTCAAAGCCAAAGGGCAAATCTAGCCTTTCTCTTGATGATGAATACTTTCACTGTCATGCTAAGGGGCATTGGTTTAGGGACTGCAAGAAGTACTTAGAGGATCTACAGAAGAAGAGAAGTGAAACTTCCACTTCAAGTATAAGTTTTATATAAATTAAAATTGCCACATCTTCTAGTGAATCATGGGTATTTAATAATGGATCGATGATTCACACTTGCAAAATTGTTGATGGGTCTAAGTAAGACTAGAAGATTTGCAAAAAGGCGAGTTGGATGTTGGTGTTGGGAATGGAGCAAAGGTTGTGGTCATAGCTGTCGAAACCTACAACTTGTCATTACCCCTAGGATTAGTTTTGGAATTGAATAATTGTTATTGCATTCCTACTTTGAGCAAGAACATTATCTCTTCTTCATGTTTAGAAGAAGTTGAAGGTTATGAGATTGTAATAAAGAACAAAAGTTGTTCTATTTATCATAATAATATTTTCGATGCTAAGTGTCCATTGGTGAGTGGATTATATGTTCTTGATCCTGAGGATAAAAAAGTTTGTAACACTAATACAAAAAGGGCTTGACGAAATGATCTAAATCCTGATTTTATTTGACATTGTTGCTTAGGTCATATAAATGAGAAACACATTGAGAAACTCCACAAAGAAGGTTTACTAAGCTCATTCGACATTGAATCACTTGACACATGTAAGTCTTGTTTGCTTGGCAAGATGACCAAAGCACCCTTCACTGGTCAATGTGAGAGGGCAAGTGACTTGTTGGAATCTATACATACTGATGTATGTGGATCAATGAGTTCAATAGCCAGAGATGGTTTTTAGTATTTCATACTTTTACTGATGACTTTAGTAGATATGGATATGTCTATCTAATGAGGCACAAGTCTGTTTGAAATGTTCAATGAACTTTGAATGAAGTACAAAATCAATTGGGCAAGACAATTAAACTTCTATAATTTGATCATGGGGGTGAATATTTTTAGCCTTGAATTGTATGATCATTTAAAACAATGTAGAATTGTTCCACGGTTGACTCCACCTGGAATGCCTCATGGGGTGTCCGAGTGAAGGAACCGAACCTTGTTAGATATAGTTAGGTTGATGATGAGCCAAACCAATCTTCCATAGTCCTTTTGGGGTTATGCTCTTCAAACTGCTGCATTTACACTAAAAAGAGTCTCAACTAAGTCTTTTGAGAAGACACCATATGATATATGGATCAGGAAACTTGTTGGATTGTCTTTCCTCATAGTTTGGGGGTGTGATGCTTATGTCAAACATTTGACATTAGACAAACTCACTACAAAATTGGAGAAATGCTTCTTTGTGGGATATCATAGGGAAACAAAAGGATATTATTTTTATAGTAAAGTGGAGGGTAAAGTGTCTACCACTCGCAATGGTGTCTTCTTAGAAAAAGATTATCTCACAAAAGGAGTTACTAGGTGCAAGGAGCATCATGAAAGAAATTCAAGAAAGACCTGAAAATGTTTCGGCACACACCGATCCTATACTAGATGTACAAGATGTTTTTGCAACCAATTGATGAAACAAAAGTCACACGAAGGTCTACGAGGGCACGTCGTGTGACTGAAAAGTTAATACTCCTAACCACAGAGGAGCATGACGTGACATTGTTGGACGATGATGAGCCTGTGACCTATACCGAAGCAATGAAGGGACACACAACACTCCATTGAACATACAAGATGCAATCATTGGAGTTCACACACAACAATTAATTTCAGAGTTGAGCTCGTTCTTATATATTTCCTTTTGTGTTCTTGAGAATAGATTGCTAACTAATGACTTAATTGTGATTAAGATGGATACACACAACAGGCCAACATACATATAAGATGCCATCATTGGAGCTCACACACAACAATTAATTTTAGAGGTAAGCTCATTCTTATATATTTCCTTGTATGTTCTTGATAATAGATTGCTATCTAATGACTTAATTGTGATTAGGATCCATGGAGAGGTTCCAGAAGTACTTGGAGGAAGGTTTAGGTGAGTGGAGGACTAGAGCATACATCCAAAGTATATAGAGGCCGAGCCAACCTCAAAATTCAAAATCTAGCCCAACTCAGAGCCAAGGAGCACTTCGTTAAAACGGACGCCCAGGCCGCATATGGAATCTGTTTTGGACGTTTTACATATGCACAGAAAGGGAATAGAATAAAATTTCCAATGCAGCTGATCCCATGTCAAAATTCCTTTAGACTTGACATAAATTGTCGAAACAATATCAAGTTTAGAATCTGCCATGGTGCTGCACCGTCGTATTGGGCTATTGGGCCTTGTATCAAGTCAACATACCTTAATTTTGTGGCTCAGTGTTAAGTCACGACCTTAACACACCTTAGACATCCTCCAACCTATATAAACTATCTAGTAGCCGCCATAAACAATTAGTTTTTCTTAGATTCTTCTGTCAAGAACAGTTTCACAGTTTATCGATCTGTGGAACCCCAATTCAACAATTTTAGATTGCATCTACCTTGTTCTTGCTTGTGTTCTCGATTGCACTTGCATGGATTAGCCTTCTTGGTGACGTCAAGCATGTGAAGCAGTGTGAAGCACGGTTCATAACCAACAGAGCGGTGGTGTAGTGATTGCAGGGGTTGTCCGGGTTTCACTTGGAGCCTCGGATTATCAATGTTGAGTTCTCCATCAATTGACTTATCCATTACCTATCGGAACATCAGGACCTACTCCACTCTTTTACTAATCAACTCGGAGCCCATGAGCGCTTCACACTAAAAGGGATGCCCCGGACGCATACAGACTCCATTGATGAGTAAGGAGTATGAGTAGGTCCTGATCTGCTGATAGGTAATGGATAAGTCAATTGATGGAGATCTCGACGGTGATGATCTGAGGCTCTCAAGGAGAACACGAACAACCCCTGCAATCACTACACCATCGCTTTGTTGGTTATTATTTGTGCTTCACATGCTTTACCTCACCAGGATGGCTAATTCCTGCAAGTGCAACCGAGAACACAAGCAATAACAAGGTAGAGGCAATCTGAAATTGCTGAATTGAGGTTTCACAAACTGATAAACGGCAAAACTGTATATAACAGAATAATCTAAGCAAAATCCAATTGTGTATGGCAGCTACTAACTAGCACATATAGGTGCGAGGACGTCTAAGGGGTGTTGAGGTCGAGACCTAATCCTAAGTGACGAAAATAAGGGATGTAGACTTGATACAATGCCCTATGGGCCAATACGGTGGCCCAACACCCTGATAGATTCTGAACTCAATTTTGCTTCAACGATTCCTGTCAACTCTGAAGGAATTTTGTTCTTGAGTTGAATTTGTACTCCAATGGGTGTTGTCCATATTGCACAACCGCAGTGAACAATGACCCTCTTTTATATGTTGTGCCTGCTTCAAGAAACAAGGACTAGAAAAACTTGACAAGGCATTATTAGCGTTAGTGCATCCATTTAAGTTACCATATTGTTCCAGCACCAAAGGACATATCTCATTTGAACATATGTAAACTTTATGCACCATAAACACAACACTATTGTGGGGATCGGGGTCCACATGTTCCAGAAATCGCATTGGGTGGTGCCGTGCGATGTGGCACCCAACAGAACACACAAGATGATTTTATTTCACAAATACCAACACAAATATTTTATTTCACAAGATGATTCATTTACACAAGATATAACACACCGGAATATTACATACTCACACTCTCAACTAACTATGAACATGGAAAGTCGTCCATGCCCGCGGACGCATCCCACTAGCAACATGACGTAGAGAGGCAGCGGCAAGGTTTTTGTGAGAGATACATCTCGACAGGTTCTAGGTCTCCTGGACAACCACAACATAAGTGTAAGATATTAATACCTGCAAAAACCACAATAGAGCAACCTTGAGCTTGATGCTCAGGAAGACTTAACCATCTCACTTAAGGCATGACACTCTACATGCTGGAAACTCTAAGTAGCAGAAGCTGAATTTGCATAAACGACACACCTACAAGTGAATCCTTACTTTCATTTTTAGCATCAAGCATCATAGAAAGTAAATTTAGTCTGCACTACAACTACTGCATACAAGTTTGCAACACAATTACATATGAAAAAGTATCAAATTCCAATGAACCATGTTCATTTCTTACTACGTCAAGACCAAGTGTCCAAGTATGCTCAAATAACCGCGAGTGACGATAATTGCAACCAGTAGACACCCGGACTGCACGACACATATGCACATACTCAGAGTTGCGATGGCACACTTCACTGATGTTGCATACAGCCACCTTTCCCAAGACTCACCCACATCGAAACAGTTCGATCGACCCGAATAGCCAACTCCCTCAAGGTGCACCTCCGTTGTGAGATGTACATGAGCGAGTTGACTCCCATTGTACTAACATCTGGCAGCTTAAGCTGATTGAAAAGGTTCCAACATAGGATCTTCAAGGTACGTCAGTTTCCTGGGTCCCATATAGCCATTATGCACCCGATACAGTTCAAACTTGTCCAACAGGGCCAGACACGAGATGGGCCTTAATCGACACAGGCAGGACTACGCACCCAGGACCATGTCCTGCTCCATCCTACGCTCCTACCCAGTCTCCAATTCATTAAAGTAAATCCTCACAATTCAATTGATAATCCCAACCCGATGATAAACCAAGTGCTAGTGTCGCGGGTAGTGTTAAACCACTCGACTTCTACCGAATCTTTCACTAAACAGTTAAGCATAGCATATAGAAACATGGAGTATTACTCTACCCAAACATCTCAGGGATAATCTGGCCATGCAATTCTCTTTCATTGCACAAGACCTAATGCACAATACATCTCATCCATATAGTGTAGAGAAAATAAAACTTTGCAAGATATCTTAAATGCTAACCGGGGCATGCCTTTCGGTTGAGAGTAAATGTCAATCACGATCAGTTAGTAGAATCCGTCGAGAATCACACCACAATAGAATCAATATAGAAATCCTCAGCTCCGGGTTGTGCTTCTTATTGGCCACCTTCGTCGCGAGCACTATCGAAATGATATGCAAATAAGTGAATGCACTTTAGAAAAATAACAATTGCAGTTGATTATAACTCAAGAAGGATTAATACTAGCTAGGACTGAATGTTTTGCTGCTGGAATGCACAGCAAAATAGAGGAAACAAGATGAACATAGGTAATGGGGATATGAAATGAAATAAGTATAGTTTTGGACTCAGGCAATGATCATCAAATTACTGGAGCTATACAGGTCAAATGGAACTGTAATTTTTAAAGTGGAGTCATGTGGTCATGGAGGAGTATCGAGGAAAAATTCAGCTAAAGCAAAGGAATACTATGGTCTACAAAATTCTTACAAGATTTAAGTTTATCTGAATTTCCATGGCCAAGCAGGGACTTTTGCATAGGTCAAACTAGGATTTATGGATAGAGGTATTCATATATAATCCAACAAAATTGGTTTGAAATTTTCTAAAAGTTCTACATGGAGATATAAAATTACAAGTTCCAACAATATTCTGAAAATGTCTCTGTTGTTTTTCATATTTCTAGGAACATAGAAGAAGGAAACACAATTTGCTCCAGTAAATTAAGTCAAATGGTTCTGAATTTTTTTCTGGAGATTAAAGATATTTGAAGGAACATTTTGGCAAAATTTTAGAATTTTCTATAAAATTAGTCAACTGAAATAAATTCCCAAAATAATAATTAAGGAGAATTATTGAGTAACATCCATAGACTTTCCTACCAAATAATTTGCACCACGGCAAACTACTTGACAAGAGGCATCCAACAAAATTTATTTCACAATTTGTGGACACTTGTACAGGAAATGGTGAATTTCTGAAGTTGTGCTCGTTACTGGAATTATTTCCTTATCAATAATCCTCTCAACCGTTGACTGGTGGGCCCTAGGTTTTGAAATGGGCCACTAGGGTTGAGGCAACACTCTGGGCCACAAGATTTCTGCACAGCCATAGGAGATCCCGCGCCACAAACTGATCCTTGGGATGGAAACACTGACTGACCAGTGTGACCAGGGCGGCCTCTTCTTCTACCTTCGGCCTAGGCCGAGCGGCGGTGCCCGATGGGGCCACGGCGGCGCCCCTCACCGGCCGTCTCTCCCCCTGTGCACCCCCACTTGAAAATGACCGCCGGGGCCTAAACGCGCCAGTGGAGCACGTAGCTGGGGTTGGGGAAGGGCGGGACTGACTGGAGGTGAGCCCGCAGCGACGGCAGCGGCTCACTCCACTCCGTCGAGGTCAAACTGTGCACAGACTGCAGTAAACCCTTCGGGAATTGATAGTAGAGCACAAGTCGTCAATGAGGAGCAAGAATTTGGAGTCAAATCTTGGAGAAAATGACTCAAAATTGGATTTCTCCTGTGACCTAGGTCACAAGCTTTGGCGGGTACCAGAACTCGAATAACCGAGGCTTTACTTGATCATTTTCATTGCTTGTTGATCCAGAGGGTTCTTAGTGGCATGAGGAAGATATTATATAACTGAATTGAAAAATAAATACACATAGATTCCGAATTGCTTGGCCGAAGATGCTCTGTTCTTATGAACGGCCAAAGCAAAAATTCGAACTCTGGCTAAATGGTGCTACGAACGGACTAGAAACCCTGGGGAAAGCATGAAAGTGTTGGGGCCAACCTTCTTGCGAGATTAGTGAGTCGGGATCCAGCTCAAAGCAGCATGGCGCCGTGGAACAGAGGCGGCCCGGCAGATTTTTCCCCTTCCGGGAAGAAAACTGGAGCTGCTCGGGAAGGAACTGGCGCCTTCTAAGTGACCTTAGCCGGGACTGGGACACAGCTAAGCAGCGGGGCACCGTCGTCCCGATTGTGCAGCACAGCTGCAAGAACAGAGGCGCTGATTTTTGCCGAACAGAGAGCAGAGAGAACAGAGAACAAAACACGGAGTCCCGGCATGGATGAGAGCAAACTCTGGTGTGCTGTGGCCAGACTAGTTTGGATTGGGATGTGGCTCATGCAATGGTGCGGTGGCGCCTTGAGAAGAGCAGAGAAACGGAGCACGATCTGTTGAGCTCTTTCACTGGATGACAAGTGGGTCCCACCTCACTCCTCCTTATCCCCTCCTTTCCGGTGTAAAGAATCTCCAGAACAACACTTCCCAATTTAGGTTAAATTTGAGAAGACATAAATTTGAGTTTGAGAAGAATTATGATGCACTAAAATTTAAATTCTTGCCATGCTGGATTTGAACATTCAAATAAGATTTTGAATAAATCTATAAGGTCCTTGCTTTAAACCTTCGCTGTATTTTCCAAAGACAGCAAGGACCTCAAATCAATTACATTAATAAATTTCTGGTCTAAAGTCTTACATTTGCTGAGTTAGACTTGAAGTTGAATTAAGTTTGCCATTTTTGGCTCTATACAATAGAATTCTTTTAAAACATCACTTGAGTGAATCCTAGTTTTATTTCCTTCTCTGCTTACTTTTCAAGACTGAAACGCACAGTTTTAGTTCGGCTTTTACATCCCTCCCCCATAAAAAGAATATCGTCCCGAGATTACAAAACAGAGATGAAATGGTAGAGAGATTACTGGAGATATGACGATAACATGTCCGAATACTTTGAGTGGAGATACTCTTCGCTCTCACATGTCGCTTCCTTGACAGTGTGGTTACTCCATAGCACTTTATAAAACCACATCCTCCGGTTTCTTGTGACAGGAGACTTTTCATTGATAATCTGGATTGGATGCTTGACGTAGGTGAGATCTGGTTTCAATTCTTCCAATTCTTCTATGCGAATGTCGGTAGAGGAATGAGACGTTTCCGTAATTGAGATATGTGGAAAATGTCATGAACACCTGCTAGAGATGTTGGTAACTCCAATCTATAAGCAACCGGTCCACATCTTTCTGTGATAGCAAATGGACCAATGAATCGAGGAGCTAGTTTTCCTTTTACTCCAAATCGATGAATTCCTTTCATCGGAGAGACACGAAGATACATGCGGTCTACGATGTTAAATCTTAAAGGACAACGCCTTTTATCTGCATAACTCTTTTGCCGAGACTGAGCGGCTTTGATATTAGCTTGAATAAGCTTTACTTGCTCTTCAGCTTCATTTACCAGATCAATCCATAGACCACTCGTTCTCCAGATTCACACCAGTTGAGTGTTGTACGACACTTCCTGCAGTAGATAGCTTCATAGGGTCCCATTTTGATACAAGATTGATATTTGTTGTTATATGAGAGTTCCGCCAATGGTAAATTGTAACACCCAAAATTTTCAAAGGTTGAAATAAAGAGAATTATATTAGGAATGCATCATGTATGGTTGCATTTGATTGAAAATTCGATTTCAAAATGCGCTAGAAAATCGTTTGAATTTGAAAAGTAATTCAAAACCGTAAAAGAAGGGAAAAAGAAAATAGAAAGGGAAAATAAAACCCGCGTTGGCCAAATCTCTGCCCCGACCCATTTCCTTCCCCCCCGTCCCCTTTTTTTCTCCCCCGCCGGCCCAATCCCACCGAGGCCCAGTTTGGCCTCGCACCCCCTTCCCTTTCCTTCCTCCCTCTCTCTCTCTCTTCACATTGAACCTTCTCCTTCCTTCCATGCGCGCGCGACACGCCCCACTGATTTCGCCCCGGGTTCAAATCACCGGTAGGGAAATCATCAAATTAATGGCCCCCGTTGCCTTCCTTCGGGGGAAATCCCCTTCCATACTTCGCCACCCCCACTCCCCCTATAAAATCCTGTCGGCGCCCCCATTTTGCCTCTCCCCGAGCTCAAACCCTAGCCGCCGCCGGTGCAAGGTGTGTCGCCGCCGTTCCCGTCGCTCCAACCATGATTTCTCCCTCACTATTGGTCTAAAGCATGTGCCGTGCGCCCAGGAACTCGTCGGACACTTTCAATCGAAGAGTTCGCCGCCGCATCACCATTTTTGTTGGACTCAGCTGAAGGCCGCCACCGTTCGATGTCGCCGAGGCACCTCCGCCCCCAATCCGAGCTCCACGACCCCCTAGGTGAGCTCCCCTCACCCCTCTCCCTCTTTCCCATGTTAGAACCATAGCTGCGGTGTCGATTTTGGATGTTCCAGCCATCTCCGGCAAACCCCGCCGCCGTGCGCTGAGCGCGCTCCACGCGCCTGGCTATGCGCCGCCCCTGGGGCGACGTAGCCCAATCTCGGCCGCCCATCTAGGGCCGACGACCGAGATTAGAAGGGGCGTACCCCTTCGCGTGTGTCTAGCTTGATTTGCTGGTGTAGTCGGTGGCGGCGGAGGCATGACTCCTGCTGGAGCCGCGACACCTGCTGGTTGTTGCATGTTGGAGGGATTGCCTCCAGCCGGTTGCACAACAGGGTTGCTGTTGGACGATCCAGCAGCTAAGTTCACCATTCTTGAAATCTCGGGCACTGCCCCTACCTGGTGCGCCAAGTGTCAGAGGGTTTTTCCGGCAATTCTACCGATATTACCGTTGGTAGCTCGCGGAGTTTGTAGTTCGGTATTGGGTGCGCAGAGATTCCAAAGAGTATGGCAAATGGACATAAGGATTTATGTGGTTCGGGCCGCCTAAGCGTAATACCCCACTCCACAGGGTGTGTAGCTGTTGTATTGAGCGTCTAAGAGTCTAGAGTTTCTAGAGAGTCTCCAGTCTAGAGATCGTCCGAGAGTGTGAGAGGGAGTCCTCTTGTGTATCGTCTACTAGTCCTTTTATAGTACAAGGACTGGTTGTTACACCGTTAGCCAGGCACGACATGTGGCCTTGGCGGTTACTAATGTTTAATACATAATTAATGAGATTAATTACCCTTAGTTGCGTGGTAACGGGACCTGACAGTGCCGTTACTAGTATTAATGGCCTTCTGATTGTGTGTCATTAATATGGTATTAATTACACTTAATCAGGTCTTGAAGTCTTTGATTGCCCCTTGAAGGTCCGAGCCGTTGGGGGTTCACCAGCCTGATTGCTGAGGTTGAAGGTCCGGCGGTTTGGACACGTGGCAGCTTCGGAGCTATTCATCTGGGACGGGTAGATCCGGTGTAGATGTACACGTGTTGATACCGGAGCTTCCCTCTGTCGGGGATTAGGTATGGGGGTGCCGCACAAGTGTTTAGCCTGGAGCTATCCTATGTGTGGGATGTAGGTCCGGCTGCAGTGTACACGTGGCAACACCGGGACTAACCATAGATGGGAGGCATGTCCGGTCCCGTATGACATGTGGGGCCTTCGCAGGTCTTCAACTCAGATAGGTGAAGTCCCTTTGGTCTTTTTGTAGTCCCAAGGGGTATACGGTATGCAGGGTACCGACAACGACTTGTGGGTAAAGGGTA
The DNA here is from genome assembly GCA_036927565.1 of Tuctoria greenei. Lineage (NCBI taxonomy): Eukaryota > Viridiplantae > Streptophyta > Magnoliopsida > Poales > Poaceae > Tuctoria > Tuctoria greenei. The sequence goes on from JAYESD010000003.1 coordinate 112,561,522, forward strand.
CATTCTGTGGCGAGATTTAGAAACTGTCATGACAACCGTGCTCACGCACAAGAGCGGCTTGGTGTCCAATTCATAATTAGTCAATGAATGGAAATGGTGGTTTGGTTGGTTGGGACTTGGCTTACAAATGGGTTATGGTTGGGTTCACTCACCTAGAATTAGGGGCTAATGAAAGCTAAGGATAGGATGTAATGCTATAGTGCTTAGCCCAAATTTGGCCTTCCGTTCTAAAAACTGACATGTCATCTCTTCCCCACTTGCTGAGTACCGTTGGTACTCAACTTGCTTGTTGCTTATCTTTCCTCAGTCTACAATGGAGAAGAGGTGGAGAATGAGGACTTCTACGCTGATCCGGACGAGACGTTCTAGGCTGGCACAACCCACAGGCAATGCCTGTGCATGGAGCCACACTAGTTTACTTTTCCATTGTTTTGCTTGTAACCTTATTTAAACCTATGGGTCATTATTGTAAGACATTTATGTATTCAAACATGGCTTGTAATAAATGATATTACACTTTCGTCTACACATGTATGATGAAAACTGATCCTAGCATACATGTGGAAGCCATCTGGTTGTCTTGCTGGGACCGGGTGTGTCATAAATGATCATCCCATTTTTTACCATGGTGTATAGCACATGCTCTTAACATATCCTCAATTATCTGATTTACCATCTCGTTTTGTCCGTCGGTTTGAGGGTGATATGTGAAACTATGAATTAACTTTGTCCCCAATGATGCATGTAGTTGCTCCCAGAAACGTGCAACAAACAGTGATCCTCTATCCGATACAATGATGCGGGGAACTCCATGTAAGCACATAACTCTTGATACGTATATGTCCGCATATTTCTTCGCATTGTAAGCAGTATGGCTTGGAATAAAGTGTGCTGACTTAGTTAACCGATCAACGGTCACCCAAATGGAATCGTGCTTGTGATAGGTGAGAGGCAATCCGACAATGAAATCCATACTCAGATCCTCCCATTTCCATGCAGGTATCCTCAAAGGTTGCAACAGTCCGCTTCTCCTCATGTGGTCAGCTTTCACTCTTCGACATGTGTCACACTCAGACACATACTTTGCTATTTCTCTCTTCATACGTGTCCACCAAAATATATTCCGAAGATCTTGGTACATCTTATTGCTGCCAGGGTGGATTGAATATTTGGAAAAGTGAGCCTCATCCAAAATCTTCTTCCGCAGGTCTATGTCTCAGGGTACCACTATTCGATTCTTGAACCATATAGTTCCTTGTTCGTCTTCCCGAAAACATTTCATTTCTCCGCTTTTAAGTCTCCTATGAATATGAGACATTCCCTTGTCTTTGTTCTGAACTCTACAATCTCCTCTCTGATTGTAGGTATGAGAGCAAGGTTATACAAAGCTCCATAAGGAACCACACGTAAACTTGGTTCTTCTTGTTCCATAGGACCAATGGTTAAACTATGAACGTGAGACTTGCGACTTAGTGCATCAGCAACCACATTGGCTTTGCCAGGATGATAGTGAATCTCTAATTCATAGTCTTTGATTCACTCTAACCACCTTTGTTGTCTCATATTTAATTCTTTCCGAGTGAATATGTACTTCAAACTTTTATGATCCGTATAAAGATGCACTAGATTTCACATTAAGTAGTGCATCCACATCTTCAGTGCAAGAACTACAGCTGTCAACTCGAAATCATGCATCGAATAGTTGTGTTCATGATTTTGGAGTTGTCTGGATCCATATGCACTTACTCTTCCATCTTGCATAAGTACGCAACCCAATTCGATGACAGATGCATCACAGTAAACATCAAAAGATTTTGTCATATCCGATTGAGCCAAGATCGGGGATGTTGTGAGATGCTTCACTAGAGTTTTGAAGGCTTCCTCACATGATTCACTCCATACATACTTGCTACCCTTCTTAATTAATCTATCATAGGCTTTGCAATCTTTGAGAAACTTGGAACAAATCTCCTATAATAGCTTTCTAAACCCAAGAAACTATGGACTTCACGTACAGATGTGGGAGATTGCCATTTCAGCACTTGTACCACGTTACTTGGATCCACAGCTATGCCTTCCAATGATAAGACCAAGGAATGGAACTTGTTTAATCCAAAACTCACTTTTACTAAACTTGGCATATAGCTTGTGATCACGCAGTCGTTTAAGCACGATCTTAAGATGTTCGGTATGTTCCTCTTCTGACTTGGAGTAGACCAAAATATCGTCGATGAACAGTACGACGAACTTGTCTAACTCTGGCATCAATATTGAATTTGTCAAGTACATGAATTGCGTTGGGGCATTTGTGAGACCAAAAGACATAACCAAATACTCATAAAGTCCATATCTAGTTGAGAATGCCATCTTCGGTATATCTTTTGATCGTATCCTAATCTAATAACAACACCACCGAAGATCCATTTTCGAGAATACCTTAGAACCCACTAGTTGATCAAAGAGCAGATCAATACGTGGTAGTGGATATTTATTCTTGATGGTCACAACATTAATCGGACGATAATCCACACATAGCCTCAATGTCTTGTCCTTCTTCTTGACAAAGAGAGCCGAGCATCCCAAAGGTGATGAGCTCGGACAAATGAAACTTTTACTCAATAAGTCATTCAGCTGTTCCTTTAATTTTGCTAACTCCTTGGGTGCCATTCTATATGGTCGTCGGGAGATAGGTGTGGTTCCGGTATTAATTCAATCTTAAATTCCACATCTCGAACGGGCGGCATACCCGGCAGATCATCAGGGAATACATCTGGGAAATCATGGACCACTAGAATGTCTTCCAACTTACTTGTTTCATAATGATACATTGCTGCACTTTCTTTAACCATGTTCTCAAGAATTAAGGCGTGGTGGCCGTGAGTTGAAGAGTTGAGCTCTACTGTGTGAGGACTGATGTTTACAACAGCTTTTTGGTTGCTTAACCACGATATTCCCAAGATTACATCAATCTTTTGACCTTCAAGGATGATAAGAGTAGTGGGATATATTCTACCACCCAGACATAATGGTGCTCGAGAGATAACATCACTTGCGGTAATATTACCTCCGAGGGAAGAAATAAGATAGCGATGTTTTGTGGTAGTGGTTTTGAGTTGGTGCTTTTTCACAAAAGATTGGCTTATGAAATTATGTGTAGCACTGGAATCAGAGAGAACCAATATAGGTATATGGTTGAGAGTGAACATATCCGCTAACACGGGTTCTCCTTCTGCTACATCCTCAATAGAAATGTAGTGAATGTTGCATAGATTCAACTTCTTTTGCTGCTGATTGGGAAACTGACTTGAACATTGAATTGATGACTGTCCGCAACCTTGATCAATCTCAGGACAATACTTGGTGAAACGACCCACACGACCAGAAATGAAGCAAGGATATTTAGTCGGTTCACCACTGACTTGTGGATGAAAGCTGGGTATATCGGGCTGTGGTGGAGATGGATAAGAAATGATGTGCTTCTGCTGCTGCTGCGGGAGCGATTCGAAACTTGATGCAAGCAGCGGGTGACTTTGATATAATGGTCGGACAATTGGCTGCCATTCTTGACCGGATGGTGAATGGTAGACCAATCGGTATTTTTGAGCAACACCACTGGCGCTATCTTACGGAACACACCGCTTTCTCTTCTAAATTTGAAGACCAATAGCTTCCTTTTCTTGTAGGATAGCATAATGGACTAACTCGTTGTACTTGCCGTGATTGAATAATGCCAATCTAGCTCATAGTTTGACATGTAGACCTCCGAAGAAATGATCACACCTCAACTTTTCTGTATTCACATAGTCGGGCGCATATTGTGCCAAACGGTTGAACTCCTTAAAATATTCATGGACACTCATGTCCCCTTGCTTGAGTTCAATCAATTCCTCATACTTGGTCTTTATAATCCCGGTCTAAATATGACGAGCATGGAACGACTCACGGATCTCATTCCATGCTACTCGATGTCCTTCAGAGCGAGTTGTCATATATTCTGTCCACCAGGCTCTGGCAGCTCCATGGAGTTGTTGAGCAGCAAACAATGTCTTCTGATAATCATAACTGGGAAACACACCGAATTTGGATTCCATTACACGAAGCCAATGGTCAGATTCCAATGGTTCGGTTGTTTCCGTGAAGATTGGTGGTTGTGTCGCCAAGAAATCAAAGTAAAGGTTTCGAGGTGGAATAGGTTGCTGCGTATGATGAAGTAGGCCTTGCTGCACCAAAGCATGGAGTAACTTAGTGTTCTCGTGGTGAGACTCGTACATTTTTGACATGACATCCACCAATACTGTTGATGGTGGCGCCCGCGGTGGATTCAAATCATCACCGTCTCGACGAAAACTTCTGACCTTATTCGCTGAGCGAGTACGAACCATACTGCACAAATGAATTTGGAATGAGTCAAAGTTCAATCTCAGCAATAAGTGAAGATATGGAAAACATGAACATTTCAAGAACTTTGTGAAAGCATAACAATATTCATGTTCGCGTAAATTTCAAACTTATGCTTCACTGATGAACTGTTCTGCCAGAAATGACCAGTCTGGAGTAATTTGAGAATTTCTTCCAGTTAAAGCAAAAGAATGCTTTGTGGTGAACAACAAAGTTGTAGTTCAATTCATGGACTTTCCAGAATGTATTTATTTGCCTCAGGATCAGTTACGTTTGATGATATATGAATTTCCGAAGTTGACAATGTTCCCAGATTTTCTCAGAAATTTTGACAGCACCTCCTTTGTATATGGCTGTTTTGTCCACAGTTTTCCATATACAAAATATCAAAATTTGACAAAACTGTAAATTACAACATTGTCACGTATCTCATATAGTTTCCAGAAATATATCACATGACCTCATTTGATGTTTCTACTGAGAGTTATGAGCAAATTGGTGAGAAGTACAGAAACTGCTCCAGTTTCTGTCCAGTTTTTACAGGTTTTGAAATTTTCAAAATTTAACTAATTCTCGGGATATTTTGATCTGGTAATGAACAGAAAATATTTAGAAGACTGTCATATATTTCCAACCATGTATGGCACACCTTCATGGGATTATTCTACCAGGAGATATGACTTTTCGAAGTGGAGCTAAGTTTCTGTCAGAATAACACAGGGAAGAACTGAGGTTGACAGTTTTGGTTCAAACTTTATTTTTATCACTTCAAGATAGGAATCTGCTTTGGAGATTGACTTAAAACTTGTGTTGCAAGCTACACCTTATGCACGGATTTTAACCGTCGATGTGCCGATGTAACCCGAATGCAATGCCGGTACGACGTCCTCACCAAAGAAAAATCCTAAGCCGGTATTCCGGCATACGTCTCAACGGTGGCACTAATGACGTTCACTCGCAAATGTTTTCTACTCGAGCTACGAATAACGTGGTTAGTGTACCTGCAGAAGAAACATAATTTACAGAACACTCATTATGGTGCCATACGGCACGGCCTGCACGGGCGATCATTTCAGGCAGTCACAATAATATATATGAAAGTAAGAACATCCGTCCCGTATCATTCCATACAGGTGCCCCGAGTTGAGCCACATCTCGAGGTACATGACCGGGTTTTCTACCGCCCGACGGGGATCCCACGTATTTGCCTCATGCTGCACCAGTGGGAGGCACTTTTGCGTGTTTATTAAAAAGCACACTACGTGCTTTTCAAACACACGATAGGTGGCCACGTAATTTATCTCTTGTGCTAGGGATCAGCGTTGCGTATGGCTTTTTGAACATTGGACGTTCAAGAGTTTCATACTTCATGTTTTTTACCACACGATGGGGTATCCACGCTTTTGCCTGGAGCACGCCGGGGAGCAGCGTTTTCATATGCTCCCAGAACCATGAGAAGGTTCAGAGACTCATATTAACTCCTGTGCCAAGGCACGACAGAAAATCAACGTACTACCTCTCGTATGGCTAGCTTACCGCAATTTATCCGCTTGCGGTGGCGTAACTTACCTCTTACCTGACATCGGAGCATCATTATTGAATATAATAACAAGTATGTTAGCATTGCCACCTTAATAACTAATACTATAATAGACCTTATGTGGGCATACTTACTAATCCTCACTCGACTACTTCGTAGTTTTCAAAAATGGGCGTTTTTCAAACGTGCTATTCCCAACCTGGCTCTCATACCAGGCTAGGGGGACCGGGGTCCACACGTTACAGGAACCGCATTGGGTGGTGCTGTGCGATGCGGCACACAATAGCACACAAGAAAATCCACAGAAAATAACCAACACAAATATTTTATTTTACAAGATGATTCCTTTACACAAGATATAACGCAGCAGAATATTACATACTCACACTCTCAACTAACTATGCACAAGAGAAGTCATCCATGCCCGCGGACGCTTCCCACTAGCAACACGAAGCAGAGAGGCAGCGGCAAGGTTTTTGTGAGATACATCTCGACAAGTTCGAGGTTTCACAGACAACCACAACATAAGCGTAAGCTATTAATACCTGCAAAAACAACAATAGAGCAACCGTGAGCTTGACACTCATCAAGACTTAACCGTCTCACCTAAGGCATGAAACTCTACATGCTGGAAACTCTAAATACCAGAAGATGAATTTGCATAAAGGACACACCTACAAGTGAATCCTTACTTTCATTTTAGCATCAAGTTAAGGCTTCATAGAAAGTAAATTTAGTTTGCACTACAACTAATGCATACAAGTTTTCAATACAATTATGTAACAAAAAGTGTCAAATTCCAATGAACCATGTTCACTTCTTACTATGTCAAGACTCAGTGCCAAGTATGCTCAAATAACCACGAGTGACGGTGATTGCAACCAGTAGACACACAGACTGCACGACACGTACGCACATACTCATAGTTGTGATGGCACACTCCACTGATGTTGCACGCAGCCACCTTTCCGAAGACTCACCCACATCGAAACAGTTCGATCGAGCCGAACAGTTGGCTCCTTCAAGGTGCACCTCCGTTGTGAGATGTTCATGAGTTAGTAGACTCCCACTGTACTAAAAAGACGATTGAAAAGGTTCCAACATAGGATCCTCAAGGTACATCGGTTTCCTGGGTCCCATATAGCCAGTATGCACCCGATACAGTTCAAACTTGTCCAATAGGGCCAGGCACGAGACGGGCCTTAATCGACACAGGCAGGACTATGCACCCAAGACCATTTCCTGCTACATCCTACGCTCCTTCCTAGTCTCAAATTCACTAAAGTGAATCCCCACAATTCAACTCATAATCCCAATCCGGTGATAAACCAAGTGCTAGTCTCGCGAGTAGTGTTAAACCACTCGACTTCTACCAAATCTTTCACTAAACAGTTAAGCATAGCATATAGAAACGTGGAGTATTAATCTACCCAAACATCTGAAGGATAATCTGGCCATGCAATTAGGTTTCATTTCACAAAACTAATGCACAATACATCTCATCCATATAGTGTAGAGAAAACAAAACTTTGCAAGATTTCTTAATGCAAACCAGGGCTTGCCATTCTGTTGAGAGTAAATGTCAGTGACGATCAGTTAGTAGACTCCATTGAGAAATCACGTCACAGCAGAACCAATATAGAAATCCTCAGCTCCGGGTTGTTCTTCTTGTTGGCCATCTTCGTCGCGAGCACTATCGAAATGATATGCAAATAAGTGAATGCAATTTAGGAAAATAACAATTGCAGTTGATTATAACTCAAGAAGGATTAATACTAGATAGGACTGAAAGTTTTGTTGCTGGAATGCACAGCAACAGAGAGGAAACAAGATGAACATAGGCAATGGGGATATGAAATGAAATAAGTATAGTTTTGAATTTAGGCAATGATCATCAAATTACTAAAGATATACAGGTCAAATGGAACTGTAATTTTTAAAGTGGAGCCATGTGGTCATGGAGGACAATCCAGGAAAAATTCAGCTAAAGCAAAGGAATACTATGGTGTACAAAATTCTTACAAGATTTAAGCTTATCTGAATTTCCATGGCCAAACATGGACTTTGGCATAGGTCAAACTAGGATTTATGGATATATATATTCATATAGAGTTCAAAAAAATTTGTTTGATATTTTTTGAATAATTCTACATGGAGTATGAAATTTACAAGTTCCTACAATATTCTGAAAATGTTTCTGTTGTTTTTCCTATTTTCAGGAACATAGAAGAAGGAAAGACAATTTGCTCCAGTAAATGAAGTCAAATGGTTCTGAAATATTTACTGGAGATCAAAGATATTTGATGGAACATTTTGGCCAAATTTGAGAATTTTCTATAAAATTAATCACCTGGAATAAATTCCAAAATATTTAAATAAGGAGAATTATTGAGGAACATCCATGGACTTTCCTACCAAATAATTTGCAGCACGGCAAACTAATTGACATGAGGAATATAACAAAATTTATTTCACAATATTTGGACACATTTTCAGGAAATGGTGAATTTCTAAAGTTGTGCTAGTTACTGGAATTATTTTCTTATCAATAATCCTCTAAACCGTTGACTGGTGGGCCCTACGTTTTGAAATGGGTCGCTAGGGTTGAGGCAACACTCTGGGCCACAAGATTTCTTCACAGCCACAGGAGATCCCGCACCACAAACTGATCCTAGGGATGGAAACACTGACTGACCAGTGGGACCGGGGCGGCCTCTTCTTCTTACATTCAGCCCAGGGCTGAGCGGCGGCGCCCCTCGCAGCCCCCCCCCCCCCCCCCCCCCGCGCACCCTCATTTGAAAATGGCCACCAGGGCCTAAACGCACCAGTGGAGCACGGCTGGACTGACTGGAGGTGAGCCCGCAGCGACGGCAGCGGCTCACTCCACTCCGTCGAGGACAAACTGTGCACAGACTGCAGTAAACCCTTCGGGAATTGATAGTAGAGCACAAGTTGTCAATGAGGAGCAAGAATTTGGAGTCAAATCTTGGAGCAAATGACTCAAAATTGGATTTCACCTGTGACCTAGGTCACGAGCATATTATATAACTGAATTGAAAAATAAATACACATAGAATCCGAATTGCTTGGCCGAAGATGCTCTGTTCTTATGAACGGCCGAAGCAAAAATTCGAACTCTGGCTAAATGGTGCTACGAACGGACTAGAAACCCTGGGGACAGCATGAAAGTGTTGGGGCGAACCTTCTTGCGAGATTAGTGAGTCGGGAGCCAGCTCAAAGCAGCATGGCGCCGTGGAACAGAGGCAGCCCGGCAGATTTTTCCCCTTCCGGGAAGAAAACGTCGGACACAGCTTGTGGAGGCCGAACACAATGCTGGAGCTGCTCGGGAAGGAACTAGGGCACGCCGGCGCCTTCTAAGTGACCTTAGCCGGGACTGGGACACAGCTAAGCAGTGGGGCGCCATCGTCCGGATTGTGCAGCACGGCTGCAAGAACAGAGGCGCTGATTTTTGCCGAACAGAGAGCAGAGAGAACAGAGAACAAAACACGGAGTCCTGGCGTGGATGAGAGCAAACTCTGGTGTGCTGTGGTTAGACTAGTTTGGATTGAAATGTGGCACATGCAATGGTGCGGTGGCACCTTGAGAAGAGCAGAGAAACGGAGCACGCTCTGGTGAGCTCTTTCACTGGATGACAAGTGGGTCCCGCCCCACTCCTCCTTATCCCCTCCTTTCCAGTGTAAAGAATCTCCTGAACAACACTTCCCAATTTAGGTTAAATTTGACAAGACATAAATTTTAGTTTGAGAAGAATTATGATGCACTAAAATTTAAATTCTTGCCATGCTGAATTTAAACATTCAAATAAGATTTTGAATACATCTATAAAGTCCTTGCTTTAAACCTTCACTGTATTTCCCAAAGACAGCAAGGACCTCAAATCAATTACATTAATAAATTTCTGGTCTAAAGTCTTACATTTGCTGAGTTAGACTTGAAGTTGAATTAAGTTGGACATTTTTGGCTCTATACAATAGAATTCTTTTAAAACACCACTTGAGTGAATCCTAATTTTATTTCCTTCTCCGCTTACTTTTCAAGACTGAAACGCACACTTGTAGTTGGGCTTTTACAACTGTGTTCATATTTGCCTATAGCATGGAAACTATTTCTTGTCAATAAAGATAATTCAGTTTTTGAAAATATTCTTCTCTCTACAGTATCTAGATCACAAAGAGTTTAAAATTCAATATAGCCCAAAGTATTTATAGAACACAACAATTTCAGCTCATCCCTTTCACATGTAATTGGAATCAAATTCTTAATTTCAGCATAAGTGGGTGATAAAGTATCAAATTCATTCACTTGTTCGAGCATAGGTATAATATAATTATCAGCATATAAGTCTTTCTTAGCGCAAGGATTAGTAGGAAAATCAACATGTTACAGTGGTGTATCAATAAAAGATTTAGCTAGTTGCTCCTCGATAATAGCATGATTGGTCGAAAAATCCAGAACATAAAAAAACTTCTGACCTTCAACAAGTGCATTTTGATATTCGTTACCTTTGTTCTCATTTTCAGCAGGAAGTTCAGATGCATTATGGATTGAAAGATCTGTACATCCACAAGAGTTGTTGAACACCTCATTCTCTTTTGCATTTTCTACATTTATTTGTTCATGTTCCTGCAACAGGTTAGGCATATGAGGAGGTACAACAAAAAAATTATTCTCAAGTTCATTAATTTTATATTTGCAGTTTGATACATTAGCAAAGGTTTCTCGCATAAGAATTTTCATATCTTTCCATGTTCGTGGTCTTTCTAAATCACTTAAGTACTTCCACCATGTTAATGCAAAATCTATTAATGCACTAGCAACATTCTTAAGCTTTCTTCTTTCACATATGCGAATTTTTTTTATCAATCTCTATTCCCCGAACAATATATCCATCATAAGAAGAAAGAGATGGAAAGATATAATTACTTCTTGTGGAATAAGTTGTGGAGGTAGTCTAAATATTGTGTGAAACCTTGGTTGATGTTTTATTCTTAGTGAGCAGCTCCATCATCGTGTTCATCATGTCAATCATCTGAACATATAATTCATGGCTCTTGCTTTTACCTTACATTGTTATTAACAAACAGAAGACAACAAAAATATGTTATTCATTATAAACTACAAAGGATAATGGCAAAGTGGAAGTAGAATCACAAACTCTCAAACATATTACCACACCCTTACATGTGTTCTTACTGACACTGCAGGTGGCAAATGGTAGCCAGAGTGAAAACCAATTAAGCGTGGGATGACTGCAAAGGTGTATCAATTCTGCTCAAGAGAAAAGTGTAGCTGGGATGACACTTTATATGTAGCAAGGATTAGCAACAATTAAATCCGATAGTAATGTAGAATAAGTGTTCAAAGTACTTGTCAAAGTTGCTGGTCTAAATGTGTTTCTAGTAGTTCAAGCTAGCAAGACATGTAACAAAATCAGCGGACACAAAGGATGTAAGCACTTCTGTTTTTTATTGTTTTTCTCCCTTTTTTTGTTATTGTGTGGCTTCTGTATATTGTTTTGCACTTGACTTTTTCTTTTCTCTTCCTTTTTTTCAGAATGTGCTGCAAAAGAACACAATGCAAAGAAATCAAGTATATCTCATTGGTCTGTCACATATTTTCTGCCCAGTCTTTCAAGGATAATTAGGCAAACTTAGATGCTCCAAATCAAAAAACATACAACAAAAAGATTGTGTTCTATCTCTCTTCTTTCAGTTAATTATATGGAATACCTATTTTGTATCAGAACAATAGAAGATATTGTCCCCGCAATACAATCTTTTTAGAAATTGCACGTCAAAAAAAGATTCAGATCTATTGCTATATTTCACAATGATAACACTATTTCCTAAGGAACCTATGAATATGAAAGTTGTAGGTAACTTCCCAAGGTTTCCACAAAGTATAAGAACAGCAACATCCAATTTTGTATGAGTGAGATATGATCGAAATACATATATAGTGGCCCTTGTACTGATTCTGAATATGAGAATAATGAGGGATGAAAGCTGCTGCTATGGACACAAAGACACACGCATGCACGAGAGCGCATTTCGCGATTTTACGCGTGTTTATCGCGTGACTTGTGACTTGCAACGTTGCGTGTTCGCGTCATGACGAGTTGTGTTCCACTAAACAATTAATTTTCTAGCCACTCAAATAAAAGGGAATATTTCATCACACCTAGACTTGCATGTCAACGTGTGGAGTAATTTGAGCCATAATTGCAGACACACATTTATTGTGCACGAATGCCCATAACTGCTCCCATTAGTTGTGCAATGAGGGATTCCAGGGGGCAGTTTCCTAGAATTATGTCAGATTGAATCTGAGGCGGTTGGCAGACTCAACTATATAAGGAGATGTCTTGTATACTGGAGAAGAGATACAATAGACAGAAACTCGCCTCTCTTATAAACTATTCTGCGCAACCGTTTTTTGCCTTGTCGTCCCCCCGTTCGCCGTGCAATGGATTGAGAGAGAGCGTTGTCTCTGAACCGACGCCGGTGATCTGAATACCTGCATGGGTGCCGGCGATCAGGTTTCTGGGAAGTGCTCTCGCACGGCCACTCGCAACACTTCCTTTGTCTTCAACATCTTCATCAAGTTCACCAGTTTCGTCCTCTACTTCACAACAAGACGATCTTTAAGTAGATCACCCGATCTATGGCTTGTTCGATTTATTTGATGACAATTTATTTGCATTCGTTTCAGTTCTTGTTTGTGTAATACTAGCACTGTTTATTTTGACTGCTAGTAGATCTGTTCTAGTCATTTTGATGTTTCCGATAATCAAATTAATTGCATGCCATGTGTATTTTCCAACAATCCAGAAACCTGAATGAATTTACATGGCTGGACATACTAATTCGTTGAAACCTGAGCGATTTGTCGGGATGACAATTTTAACAGATGGCAGACATGGGTCAAGTTCTAGCTCATGTCAATGAAGATCTGGTAGGTGATTTCCCCAGTTCTTCCTCTCACTGAGGAGCAGCACCGTGATCATGATCTGGACAATTCCACTTGTCTTGGCTGCCTATTGTCACTCCTGATAGTACTAACATATCAACTATGTGACATTTACATGAACCACATTTCGGCTAAGGAATTGTGGGAGGCCCTAGACAGCAAATATGCAGAATTAGATGTTGGATGTGAACTCTATGTTAATGAACAGTACCACGAATATAAGATGATCGATGACCTGTGGAACAGGCCCATGAGATCTAGCTTCTGGTGGAGGAACATGCGCATTATTTTGATACGGTCTTGCCTGACAAGTTCATGGTTGGTGGAATTATTTCCATACTACCCCCATCTTGGAGAAGTTTTGCCATGAGCCTTAAACACAAGAAAGAGGTTATGACTGTTGAAAGTCTGATCTCAACTCTTGGTGTTGAGGAGAAGGCAAGATCAAAGGATGTGCCTCATTCTGTTCCACAAGAAGGGACTCAATCTAATGCCAATGTAGTTGAAGGTAAATCTGGTGGTGGCAATAAGAACAACAAGAATTTGAAAGGAAAGAACAAACAAAACACTAGCTTTAAGAAGAAGAAGAAAAAATACCTGACTTGCTTTGTGTGCGGCAAGCATGGCCACATAGCCAGGAAATGCCGCAGTAGAAAAGGCAAGAAAGGTGGTGGTCAGAACTCTATGAATGTCACCATTAGCGAGGCTGGAGGAACGTCTGGATCAGGGTATGTTCCAGAAGTTTTTCTAGCATGTCATTCCACTGATTGGTGGTTAGACACGAGAACTAATGTGCATGTTTGTTCTTACTACAATTTATTTTCTTCGTATCAGGCTACTGACAGTTGCTCCGTCTTGATGCGCAATGGGTCTAGGACTGTTGTACATGGAATTGGAAGAGTCGATTTGAAGTTGACCTCCGGAAAGACTCTCTCTTTTAGGAATGTGCACCACATTCTTGGAATATAGGAATCTGATTATTGGTTCTCTATTGTGTCGTGATGGCTATAAGCTAGTGTTTGAGTCGAACAAATTTATTGTTTTGAAGTTTGGTTTATTTATCGAAAAAGGCTATGATATTAGAGGCCCGTTTAGTCTTTCAGTTGTTGAAGGTCGTAATAATCTTCTGAACTCAGTTGCTTGTTCTAGTTCTGAATGCAATGGACGAGAGGGTACTATTTGGCACTCTCGGCTTTGTCACATTAATTACGATTGCATCATTAATTGTCCAAACTTAATTTGATTTCGAAAATTCCTGTTGAAAGAAGATCTAAGTGTCATGAGTGTGTGCAAGCTAAACAACCACACAAACCTTTTAAAAGCATGGAAGAGAAGAGCTTGTCACCACTAGATCTTATCCACTCAGATTTTTGTGAAATGAATGGAATTTTGACTAGAGTAGGGAAGAAATATTTTATATCTGTTATTGATGATGCTACAAGATATTTTCAGCTCTATCTTATTAGAACAAAATATGAGGCACTAGATCTTTTTAAAATCTATAAGGCGGAGGTAGAAAACCAACTACAAAGAAAACTCAAACGTGTTAGGTCCGATAGAGGAGGAGAGTATCTTTCTAATGATTTCAGTGAATATTGTGCAGAGCATAGAATTATCCATGAGACAACAGCTCCCTACTCACCCCAATCTAATGGGGTGACTAAGCGGAAAAAACCGAACACTAACGGACTTGGTTAATGCCATGTTGGACAGTTCGGGTTTATCCAACTCATGATGGTGGGAAGCCATTTCAACCGCATGTTTTGTGCTGAATTGAGTTCCATCATCCAAGGGTGAAATAACCCCGTATGAAGGATGGAAAGGAAGAAAGCCTGCTCTCGGTTTCTTACGTGGATGGGGTTGTTTGGCCAAAGTTAATGTGCCTGCATGTAAGAATTGAAAATTGGGACCAAAAATTGTGGATTGTGTCTTTCTAGGATATGCACAACATAGTGCAGCCTATAGATTTTTCGTGATTAAATCCGAGTTTCCTGACGTGCATGTTAACACAGTGACTGAATCTCGTCATGCTACATTTTTCAATGATATTTTTATGATGAAGGATAAATTTGCAGGTCATAGCGAGGCATCTACTAGTTTTACTCTTGATCCTTCTCTAATATCCGTACCTTGTTCTTACACCGAAAACCCCATTGAGGATGACAGTACATATATTGCTCCTCGTAGGAGCAAGAGAGAAAGGATTGAAAAATCCTTTGGTGATGATTTTACTGTCTACCTCATTGATGATACACCCAAAACACTTTCAGAGGCATATGCATCGCCAGATGCGGAGTGTTGGAAGGAGGCAGTACATAATGAAATGGAGTCCATTTTAACAAATGGAAGTTGCGAAATTTGTGATTGTCCAATTGGGTGTAAACTTGTTAAGGTAAGTGGATTCAAAAAGAAGCTCAAACCAGATGGTACAATCGATAAATATAAGGCTAGACCTGTAGCCAAGGGATTTATCCAAAAGGAAGGCGAGGACTTTTTCGATACTTATTCACCTATTGCTAGGCTAACCACAATTTGTGTGCTTGTTGCACTTGTTGTGTGTCATGATCTCCTAATCCATCAAATGGATGTGAAGACGACTTTCCTAAATGGCGAGTTTGATGAGGAGATCTATATGAAGCAGGCTGATGGTTTTGTGGTGCCTGGGCAAGAGAACAAAGTGTGTAAGTTACGTAAATCCTTGTATGGCCTCAAGCAGGCACTAAAGACATGGCATGAGAAGTGCAATAGAACTATGACCTTAGCAGGCTTTGTGATAAATGATGCTGACACATGTGTGTACTATCGGTTTCGTGGGGGTAAGGGAGTAATACTGAGCTTATATGTTGATGACATTTTAATATTTGGGACTAGTATCTATGTGATAAATGAGGTAAAATCATTCTTGTCCCAAAATTTTGATATGAAGGATTTGGGAGTGGCTGATGTTATTCTAAACATTAAACTGATTAAGGCCAAGAATGAGATTACTTTAAAACAATCTCATCATGTGGAGAATATTTTGAGTCGATTTGGGTACTCAGATTCTAAAGCTTCCCCAACGCCATATGATCTCAGTCTAATGTTTTGAAAGAACAGAGAACAAGGGATTAATCAATTGAGATATTCCCAAATTATTGGTTCTCTCATGTATCTTGCTGGTGCAACCAGACCTGACATCTCATTTGCAGTAAGCAAATTGAACATATTTACTTCCAATCCTGGAAGAGATCACTGGTGTGCAATAGAACGTGTAATGAGATACTTGAGAGGTATATCAATATATGGACTTCGCTATACGGGGTACCCAACTGTACTAGAAGGGTATAGTGACTCAAATTGGATCTCGGATGCTGATGAGATCAAAGCCACTAGTGGATACGTTTTCACTATTGGTGGTGTTGCAGTTTCATCGAGGTCTCCTAAGAAGGATATATTGAAAAAGTCTACTATGGAGCCAGAACTTGTAGCACTTGAGATGGCCACAACTGAGGCGGAGTGGCTGAAACAGCTCCTGATGGACTTGCCATTGGTCGTTAAACCTATGCCCTCCATTCTATTGCATTGTGATAATCAAAGTGTGAAAACAATTGTAGGCAATGCAAAAGAAAATTTTAAATCCTCAAGACATGTGAAACGGCGAATCAAATCTGTGAAACTTTTGAGAATACAGGAGAGATTGCCGTTGAGTATATTAATACTAAAAGAAATCTTGCATACCCTTTTACTAAGGGATTAGCACGTGCTGTAATTGAAGAAGCATCAAGGGAAAAGGGTTTTAAACCCACGTGATGTCATCATAAAATGGTAACCTAATCTATGTGATCAGAGATCCTGAAGTAGATCTTGGGAAAAACAAGTTGTATGGATAACTGGAGAGTACTTATTGATTACTCATTTCCTCTAGTAGATGCGTACTCTCAATACTGCATGGAAGGTTGACTTTAATGTCTTAATGTGTTCTGATGCCTAAATAGGCAAGTTACAGTCCTTCAAGGTATACTTGTAAGAACACACATATATGAGTTTGACTGTTAGGTCGCAGTCTATGAGATGTGGGTAATCTCAAAGAAACTCATAAACAGACACAGGTGCAGACCGTAATGCTCCAACCATAGGCATGGCTTTAGGCGGCCTAGTATCAGCGATGCTTTCATGTGAAACTCGCTCACACAAAACTAGCAATTCAAGACTATGTCCATTGCAAAGTTGTGAGTATGTGAATTATGGAAGCTAGGTGCAGCTCAACCCATAACGGGTCTGCACTACAAAGCTGGTATATTAAAGCGCAGAATTGTTACTTGTAGACTTTGGCTTTTGGTGGGGATTGTTGGGATTTGGCCCTTTGGTGCAGCTCATTTATGGGCTGATTTATTTGGGCCAACTCCTCTGGTGGAAAGCCAAGATGGTGTGAAGACGTGGATGGAGACTTTAGTCCCACATCGCCCATCTATATCGGTGTTCTCCAATATATATAGTGGCCATTGTACTGATTCTCAACATGAGAATAATGAGGGATGATGGTTGCTCCTATAGACACAAAGACACACGCATACACACGTGCACGTTTCATGATTTTACGCGTGTTTACCGCGTGACTTGTGACTTGCGACGTTGAGCATTCGCGTCGTGATGAGTTGTGTTCTACTAAGCAATTAATTTTTCATCCACTCATATAAAAGGGAATATTTCATCACACCTAGGCTGCCACATCAATGTGTGGAGTAATTTGAGGCATAACTGCAGGCACACATTTAATGTGCACGAATGTCAATAGCTGCTCCCATTAGTTGCACGATGGGGAATTCCAGGGGGTGGTTTCCTGGAATTATGGTAGATCCAATCTGAGGCGGTTGTCAGACTCAAGTATATAAAGAGACGTCCTGTATACTGGAGAAGAGATACAACAGACAGAAACTCGCCTTTCTTGCAAACTATTCTACGCACCATTTTTTTCCTTGCCATACCTCCGTTCACCGTGCAGCGGATTGAGGGAGAGCGGTGTCTCCGAACCGACGCCGGTGATCTGAAGACCTGCACGGGTGCCGGCGATCAGGTTTCTGGGAAGTGCTCTCGCACGACCACTCACAACACTTCTTTCGTCTTCAACATCTTCATCAAGTTCATTTTCGTCCTCTACTTCACAACAGGACGATTTGTAAGTAGAACACTCGATTTATGGCTTGTTCGATTTATTTGATGAGCGATTTATTCGCATTCGTTTTAGTTCTTGTTTGTGTAATACTAGCACTGTTTATTTTGATTGCTAGTAGATCTGTTCTAGTCGTTTTGACGTTTCTGATCATCAAATTAATTGTATGCCATGTGCATTTTCTAACAGCAAAGACTCAATGCTGGTTCGGACGAAGAGATGAATAGATCTACTAAACTACTAGTTTTTTTTGCTTTTATGTGGACTCTAGATATGAAAAAAACTAATCTAATGGATAGATGAATTAACTAATGGGCAGCCTGGATATATGATACCAATTGATGAGTAAATAGTATGAGTAGGTCCCGATCTTGCGATAGGTAATGGTCAATTGTTGGAGATCTCAATGTTGATGACCCGAGGCTATCGAGAAGAACACGAACAGCCCCTGCAATCACTACACTACTGCTCTGTTGGTTATCAACAGTGCTTCACACGCTTGCCATAACCAAGAAGAGTAATCCCTGCAAGTGCAACAAAGAACACAAGCAAGAACAAGGTAGATGCAATCCGGAATTGCTGAATTAGTGTTTCACAAACTGATAAACGACAAAAATGTATATAACAGAATAATCTAAGCAAAACCGAATTGTTTATGGCAGCTACTAAATAGAATATATATATATATATATATATATATATATATATATATATATATATATATATATATATATATATATATATATAGGAGGACGTCTAAGGGGTTTTGATGTCGTTACCTAACCTTAAGACACGAAAACAAGGGATGTAGACTTGATACAAGGCCCAATGGCTCAATATGATGGCTATCACCGTGACAGATTCTGACTCGATACTTCTTTGACGATTCCCGTTGACTCTGAACATATTTTGATATGGTACAAGGTGGATTGGACAGTTTATTCGCCCCCCATTCCGTGCATATGTAGAACGTCCAAAACAGAGCGTGTATGTGTCCTAGGCGTCAGCTTTAGTGTGAAGTGCTCCTGGGCTCTTCAAATTGGACTGGATTTTGAGTTGAGCTCGACCTCTATATTCTTTGGATGTATTCTGTTGTCCTCCATGCCCCTAAACCTTCCTCCAGGTACTCCTTGAACCTCTCCATGGATTCTAATAATAATAAGTCATTAGGTAGCAATCTATTCTCAAAAACATATAAGGAAATATATAAGAACGAGCTCACCTTCGAAATTAATTGTTGTGTCGAAACTCCAATCATTGCATCTTGTATGTTCAATGGAGTGTTGTGTGTATCCATCCTAATCACAATTAAGTCATTAGGTAGCAATCTGTTCTCAAGAACATATAAGAAAATATATAAAAACGAGCTCACCTCTGAAATTAATTGGTGTTCGTGTGAACTCTAATGATTTCATCTTATATTTTCAATGGAGTGTTGCGTGTATCCATTGCAGTGATTTCCTCATCACACCTGACTCTGAGAAGTGGTTTGGAGCCATAGAATCCAAAATTTAATCCATGCATTAGAATCAAGTTTCGAACATGGTTATCCAATCGACAGTAAATGGGTTTTGAAGAAAAGACTGACATGGATGGAATGGTTCACGTCTGTAAAGGGTGATTGGCGGCGAAATGTTTCAAACAAATCCAAAGTGTTGATTATGATGGAACATTTTCACCCATCGCAATGATGAAGTCTGTTCGGATTCTACTAGAAGTTGCAACATATTTTGACCATGAAATATGACAGATGGATGTCAAAATAGCCTTTCTTAATGGAATCACAACTAAGGATGTTTTCATGACACAACCCGAGGGTTTTGTTGATCCTCGAAATGTTGGGAAAATATGCAGACTTCAAAAGTCCATCTGTGGATTAAAGCAAGCATCTCAAAGTTGGAATCTACATTTTGATGAACTGGTCAAAGGGTTTGGCTCCATCAAGAATGTAGAAGAACCTTGTATTTACAAGAAGTTTAGTGGGAGCGCACTTCTATTTCTTGCCCGATATGTAGATGAGATATTGTTGCTCGGAAATGACATTCCGATGGTTAATGTTGTTAAATACTCATTAAGAAAATGTTTCTCCATATAGATTTAGTAGACGCAATGTATATTTTGGGCATAAAGATCTATAGGGATAGATCTAAAAGGTTAATTGGATTAACAAAGACATATATATTGACAAGATATTGAATCATTTCAATATGAAATATTTTAAGAAAGGTTTCTTGTCAATGTCAGTGTCCTTCGACGTCTGATGAGCAAAAGAGGATGAGAGTGATTCCTTCTGCTTCGAGTATTGGATCCATCATATATGCAATATTGTGCACACGCCCAGATGTATTATATGCTCTAAGTGTTATGAGCAATTATAAATCAGATTATGGTGAGGCTTATTGGACATCTGTTAAAAAACATCTTTAAGTACTTGAGAAGAACTAAGAATGCATTCCTAGTGTTTGAAGGTGAAGAAGAGCTCATTGTTAGAGGTTACATTGATGCTAGCTTCCAAACAGACAAGGATGATTCCAGATCGCAATCCGGTTTTGTGTTCCGTCTCAATGAAAGAACAGTGACCTGGAAAAGTTCCAAGGAAGATATAGTGACAGATTCAACGACAGATGTGGAGTATATTGCAACTTCTAAGCTGCAAAGGAAGTTATTTCGATCAGAAAATTTGTTTCTGAGTTGGGTGTTGTTCCTAGTGCGTGCGGTCCTTTAGATCTCTATTGTGACAATAGTGGAGCCATCATACAAGCAATGGAGCACACAACAGATCTAGACATATACTACGATGTTATCAGCTCATTCGAGAGATCATCGACCAAGGTCATGTAAAGATTTGCAAGGTGCATACGGATTTGAATGTTGCAGATCCGTTAACTAAGCCTCTTCCACATTGAAAGCATGAGACACACACAACATCTATGTGTATTAGATACTTACATCAGTTATCATAGTGTGTATGTTGGAGACTTGTGTCATAACTATGTTTATATAATGTTAAATAAATTGTTACATGAGTAATCATTATTTACATTGATCATCAAGTATGTGACTTGTTAGCGAAACACTTTGTTAATTGTAATATTACTCTAAATGATCCCTAGTCTATATCATTATATGAGATAATAAAGGCACACAAACTAGCACATGTATTAATTGATGATCACATTTCATAAATCATACATATGGAGATATCAAATTAATAATGTGAATACATGTTAGTGAATATGGTGTTCGATAGACCCACTCTGAGACCCTGTTGTGACTGCTAGTTTGCACTACAGGAAACTCGCAACTTAACAACGGCCAAAATAATTTACGTGGGCCTGCTGACGTATGTTAACTAACTTATGTCGGCTCGCTGTAGCCGACGTAAGTTAGGTTACTTACGTTGGCCACGGGCCAGCAGACGTCGTATGTAAGAGAACTGACGACCTTTAATGCATTGAGTACCACGGCTCAAACCTATGCCGACGTAAGTAAGTGGATCGACAGAATTTAATTGTGACACCCTGATTTTTGAGTTTTGGCAGATGAAAAATTTAATTGGGAATTTAGAGTTAATAATAGGAAGAAATTGTTCTTATAAAGAAAAATATAAAATGTATGCATCTCATCTTGCATTTTGCATTCATCCTCAAGTATTGAAAGTTAATTAGCAAAATAATTACGCTGGAAGTAATTTATTTGCCGTAATGACTATGAGATAAAAGAAATAAATGAAATCAAGGATAAATATATATAAATATATATTTATATCATATTTTAATAATACGATGAATTCATGCAAAAATCATTAAGTAGGATGAAAAGGAACAAACGTAAAAGAATTAGAAATAAAGATAGAAGTAAAATTTGAGACAAGCTCAGGATTAGTAGGGAAAATAACGGACTATTCCGAGTACCTTCACTGGACAATAACAGACTTATCCGTACCAATCCCGGACTAATCCGATATGCACAGACTGCACGGAATTAATCAATTTTTCCCACCCGGTCTTGTCTGCTACAACAACGGACTAGTCCGATAAATGTTGAACACATCGAATTTGTCCGAAAACACAAAACCTAGTCTGGGCCAACCCACCGTAAATTAGCGGACCTGCCCAGCCCAAAATCATACTTGTCCGATGTACCTCTCTAAACCAGAACAGACTTGTCTAATATTAAACGGTCTTGTCTGGTACTATAGGGTTTGGTGTAATTTAATGCTTTGCCACACCAGATATATAAATAAAAAATATAAAGTCAACCGCTAGCCATATCACTGACCGCACAAAGGACCTTGCCGCATGCGAAAGAAAAATAAACAAACAAAGAAATAATAAATAATAAAAAGAAGAAAGAAAGAAATAATAAATAACAATTTATTAAGGAAAAAATAAATAATAAACAACTAATATGAAAAGAAAGAAAAACAAAACAAAACCAAAAGAAAGGAAAAGAACAACCATGGCTGTACCCTGGCCGTACAGTCCTGGCCGCACAAACGGAACGAAAAGAAGAAAAAAAAAAGAAAGGAAAACCACCGCTGGTCAAATAAAAAAACCAAAAAAAGCAAGTCAACCAGCTTGGCCGCACAGGCCAGAACCGAGGCTGATCAGGACTCTTTCCCGTAGCCCTGGCCACGCCCATATAAAAAGGGAGCGGTGCTCTCGTGCGCCTGCCTTGCTCTCGTAAAAACCCCAGCCGCTCTTGCTCATGTACCCAGCCGCCAGCAGAGAAAAAAAAAAGGACCGAAGCCCTAGCCACCAGCAGCCAGAAGAGATCAAGAGAAGACCACGACAGGAAAAAGGGAGAAGAAGAATGGAAGTGAAGAAGAAAAGGGAAGAGCCACACATTTTGTTGGGAATCGTCGCACCGACGCCGTTCTTTGTAAGAGGTTGCTAGGTCGTCGCCGTCCTCTTCGTCTACGTCACGCCGTCGTTCACGATCTTTAAGACTAGTCATGTAACAGGTATGTTTTACGGTTCAGATTCATACGACAAGAATTACCCTGCCGTTCGAACAAATCACGTCTAAGATTATTTAATTGTGCCTTGTTGTACCGCTACAGACTAGTCCGGTTCCGTGAGGACTCTGGTGCAGTGCGAACTAGTCTGATATTTAAATTTCAGCAACACCTAATTGTCAAAAGAACTACTATAATTGACTCAAAACTCACATAAGCACTTAAGAACTAGTTGAAGCTAATTAGTATACAAAAATTATGAATTAATAGCATGTGTTACACTTATAATTGTGCATGCATCTGTACCATTGCATATTGATTAGTATGTGTGCATTGTATTGATTAAATTTGCTTGATTGCGAGTATACAGATACGTTCAAGAGGTTACGGTCGAGAAGCGAATATTCGAGGATCTTCATGTGCAAGACATTAATTTGATTGAGCATCGAAGTGCGGAATATAAGGCAACACTACAGGAAACGCGATCATTTGCAATGGCCGTCCTAATTTGCGACAGCCCGCAGATGGCTGTCGCAAATTAAAAAAGCCATCGCAAATAGACTTATTTGCAACGGGTGCTACAGAAACCGTCGCGAATAAGACGGCCGTCGCAAATAAAGCTTATTTGCGATGGCCTTTTCCACTAGCCGTCACAAATAGTGTTAATTGCGACGGCCAAACATAACGCCGTCGAAAATAACCTGGCCGTCGCAAGTTAAAGGCTTATACCGTCGGACCGAACACCGAACTCATTTCCAACTCGCTCCTTCCCAACACGCGCCGCCACCGCTCCACTCCGCCGACGCCCCTGCCGCTGGCCCGCCGCCCCCGCCGGCCCCGCCGCCCCCGGCCCCTGCGGCCCCGGCCCCCCTCCGCCCCCGGCCCCCGCGCCCCCGGCCCCGCCGCCTCCGGCCCCCTGCTGACCCTTGCCCTGGCTCCCCCGCCCCCCCCCTCCCCCGGCTCCCCGCCGCCCCCGGCCCCCGACAGCAGCGCCGCCGGCCTCCTCGAAGGCCTCCACCGTCCGTCCGACACCGCTGGCCCGCTGCTCCACGCCGCACAGGTAAATAGGGTTGTTAATTTCTAGATAATTAGTTGTTAATTGTTAATTGATGATTAGTTGTTATGCTATTTAGTTGTTAATTGTTCTTGATTAATTGTTATGCGAATTAATTGTTAGGTTGTTGTTAATTAGTTGTTAATTCTCATTAATTATTAGTAGTTGCTAATTAGATTTGAATTGCAATTAATTGTTAGTTAGTTGTTAATAGTTGACCATTTTAATTAATTATTAGTTAGTTGTTAATTGGATCTTAATGTTACTATATATGCTTAGGTTTTATTTAATAATGTTTAAGATTTGTATTATTGCTCTCGTTTATTATTTTGTGATTAAAATACATTTGCTTATGTTTTCGTTAATATTTTTTATGCTTATGTATTATATATAGAAATCACTAAACAAAAGGGCCGTCGTACGTAAATTAGGCATCGTATATGTAGCGTATATACGGCCCATCGGACCCAACTCTAACCTTCATTCGAGGTCGGGCAAAGAGAGAACGATGCCACTGAAGTGTGGGTCATGATCGTGACCCGTGACTGGTGACATGAGGTGAATCGTTAGGGTTTGTGTATATGTGTCGGGTGGCCCATTACTAACCCTAAAAGTCTGTAACCAGGTATCTCTCTGCCGCAAGACCCCTCGTTCATATCGCGCGTGTTTGTGAGTACGTATAAGACGCCGAAAACTCCGAAAAACATATGTTGCGAGTATGTGTCCTTGACTCGTAACATCCGTAAGGCAACAGGTTTCCCAGCTAACCAGTTGCCCCCCTTTGTACTTTAAGAACTACACCGGAGAGGGGGGTGTAGTGTAAATAGGCGGCGTTATGTTGCCGAAATTTCGTGATTTGTGAGACAGATGATAATCAAACATTGATGAATCCTTAGGGTTAAGTGACCAACCCGGAAGGGCACGACATGCAATAAGTGTGATCGTGCCGTATAGACCATTGTAGTGGTACTGTATGCATGAAGGTGGTACTGTATACATTAACAACAATTTCTTTCGCGTTAAACTGCAGATCCAAACATGGGTGAAGACCGTAGTTGGATGTATACTGGCTGGAAGAGCAGAACTGGTGGTCACTCGGATGAGTGGTACATCAAGTTAGATAAATTTTTGGATCGGGCATTTTCGTTGTCAACAGAAGATATGGTGCGGTGCCCATGTACAAAATGCCAGAACACCAAGTTTTTGAGAAGATGGGAGCTTTCGTTTCACTTATGTCGAAACATTTTCACTACACATTATGAAGTGTGGACCTTTCATGGCGAGACTAATTCTCGAGTCATAGCAGAAGTAGGTGAGGATGATGATATTACAGAGGTTGATAGGATGGATGAGGTGCTAGAAGCTCTGGAAGCGGAGGATCCTCTTACAAATGAGGTAGAGAAGTTCTTCGAGGAGCTGAAGAAATCACAAGAGCTGTTGCATGAAGACACGGTTGTGACCGGACTTGCTTTCTTGACCAGATTTATGGCAATTAAGTACAATACTTTTTTCCATCAACTGCTACAATGATCTCATGAAATTGATCTGGGATATCCTTCCACAACCTCACAAAGCGTCACCAAATATGTATGAGTCAAAGATCAAGATATCTGGTCTCGGTATGAAGTATGAGAAAATCGATGTGTGCCCTGACAACTGCATGCTATTCTGGAAAGAGCACGTCAACTAGAAGAAGAGATTGAAATGTTGTAAACCGTGGTATGTCGAAGTTGTTAATGACAATGGTGATAATGTGATGACAGATGTCGCACATAAGCACCTTCGTTACTTGCCTGTGACACCTCGGTTGAAGCGGTTGTTTCTTTCAAAAAGAACCACAAGACACATGAGATGGCACACATAAGGTAAACGTGAGAACAAATAATTCTTGACGCATCCGTCCAATGGTGATGCATGGAAGGCGCTAGGCCGTTTTGATCCTGAATTTTCTCGTGATGCGAGGAATGTTCGCATCGGATTAGCGACAGACGGATTGTCACCGTTCAGTACAAACGCCACACCATACTCCTGTTGGCCCGTCTTTGTCATTTCGTACAACTTGCCACCTGCTTTTTGTATGAAGAATGAGTTCATGTTTCTCAACCTCATTGTACCTGGACCTGATCATCCCGAGTCACGTCTCAACGTGATGTTAAAACTGCTCATCAAAGAATTGAAAGTCTTGTGGACAGGAGTCGAAGTGTACAACAGTTACAAGAAGCAGAAATTCAACCTTCGAGTTGCTTATTTGTGGTCCGTCCATGATTTGCCGGTATACGACATGACTTTCGGATGGAGCACTCACGGTCGTCTGATGTGTCCGATATGTGCTTCAGACACGGATTGCTTTCAACTAACTCATAGAGGCAAAATATCTTACTTCGATTGTCAAAGACGTTGGCTGCCCTCGAATCACATATTTAGGCATCAGAGGCACGTCTTTCGAAAGAACACTGTTGTTGCTAAAGGACCACCGAAGCGTCTCAACGGGTCAAAAATTTATGATATGTTAGACAAACTGGTGCCTGATGAAGGTCGTACTGGATATTTCGTAGGTTATGGGGAGGAACACAATTGGACTCACATATGTGGACTTTGGGAGCTACTGTATGTGAAGTCGTTGATTCTAATGCACAACATTGATGACATGCATCAGGAGCGTAACATGAGCGAAAGTATTATAAGTACTTGCATGGATATGTCTGGCAAAACGAAAGACAATTACAAAGCTAGACTAGATTTGGCAGACATTTGTCACCGTTGAACTCTTGAAATCTCTAAAAGTGGTGGGAAGCCACGTGCTTCTTTCTGTCTTCGATTGAAAGAAAAGAAAGAAGTTATGAAATGGATGAAAACTTTGAAATTCCCAGATGGTTATGCAGCTAGCCTGAAACGAGATGTAAATGTGAACACATGAAACCTCACTGGGTTGAAGAGTCATGATTATCACATTATAATGGAAAGACTCTTACATGTTATGTTTCGAGGCTATCTAGATGATGCGGTGTGGAAGGTTTTAGCCGAGCTCAGCTATTTGTATAGACAGCTTTGTGCTAAAGAAATCAAGGTTGGGATGATGGATAAGTTAGATAAGGAGATACCCATACTTTTATGTAAGATGGAAATTTTTTTCCATCGGGTTTCTTCAATTCAACGCAACATCTGCTTATCCATCTTCCATTCGAAGCTAAAGTTGGCGGTCCTGTGCAATACAGGTGGATGTATCACATTGAAAGAGCGCTATGATATCTGAAACCAATGGTTTGCAACAGGGCAAGGGTGGAAGGGTGCATCGCTGAAGCATATGCTCTTAAGGAAATAGGATACTTTTCAAGTGTCTACTTTGCGGAAGAAAAGAATATCAATACTTCAACGATGCGGTACAATGTGGATGAAACACTCCCTTTAAGCGACATTTCAATTTTTTAAACGAGAGGCACCACCATTGGTAGCTACACGACCTACGAGCTATCCGAACATGACAGGACTGTTGCTTTACTCTACATGTACACAAATATAGAAGGCATGCAGGAATACTTCGAGTAAGTGTTTGTCCTACATTTATGCTAATCGACATATTTTGCTACACATGTATTCTAAAAGATGTTTTTTAACGTTGAGCGAGTTCCACAAACAATGTTGGCCACATAGGCATCAACCTATGGCCAAACAAGTCGAAGGGATGCGAAAAGAAGGAATAAATGGAGGATCGAGTTTCCTAACCTGGTTTCGAGATTATGTAATATTCTCTCGTCTTCTATGTATTATAAGTTACTACTATGAAAGAAGTATTATTTTAACTTATGATCATTTACGACGGTGTCGGACTCACAATGCCCATGAAGATTTGCGGCAGCTATCTTATGGATTGGTGAATGTTAGAAGCTATGGTAGATATGACGTAAATGACTTTCGATTCCATACAACTCATTTTGAAGCTCATCGTCCTCTCGCGGCAACATCAAATTCTGGTTTTGTGACAAGAGCAATGGAAACTCAAGGGAATTTAACCGATTATTATGGGATCATTAACAAAATCCTTGAATTTACTTTTACTGGAAATAAGTGAATGTGGCCTAGAGGGGGGTGAATAGGCCTTTTTGATTTTCTATCGGAACCTGCAACACTTAACACCCATATCAAATCTCGAGATATCGGACTAGTCCGGTCGAGTGCGGACTAGTCAGGTGTATACCGTCTAGGTTATCAAATTTGATCGATTATCTTGATCCTATGATGTATGCAGCGGAAATATACATTTAATTGAAGTGTTACACAATTATGAACTAGGATATACCACAAGTCAATGTTATATTTAATGTTTCAACGTAAAGTAAGCAAGATTGATTGAAATCTAGATTGATATGATGTATAAGAACGATGAGCGCAAAGTAAGAACACAAGCACTTTATCCCATCGTTTGGTTCCCACAGAGTCAACCTACATCCACGTTGAGTAGTCCACAAAAGGACCGGGTCTTCTCCAACCCTGCTCTCGTCGGATCACCACGAAGGCCAATCCTCTTCACTTATCACAAAGGGTAAATAACCAAATTCAAGGGGCCTTCTCACACGTTGAGGGCTCCCCAAGATTACAACAAGAACTCCACCAAAAACACACTCGAAAGACTACAATGAAAATCACAGGAGTGTGTTAGGGAATCAAACCAAGAGCTCAATGAGTGATGAACCGTGTCTCTCCAATGATCCAAAGTGTATCCTCAAGGGATTGATCTTTGTTTCATTTTATTTCGCGAAGAGATGTGTTTTTGAGGCTCTTGGGAGGTGTGACGGCGCAGGGGGGTCGAGTGCTGTGAAAGATGGGACGTGTACACCTATTTATATGGGGTTCCCAAAAGTTGCCGTTAGGGTTTAGGAATATCGGACTAGTCCATGGTGGACACCAGACTAGTCCGGCGCACTATGTGTAGCAAACCCTAGGTGTCTCGAAATATCGGACTAGTCCGGCTAGAAGCGGACTTGTCCGATTTTGCTTCTGGAAATCTTCGGACTAGTCCGGTGGATATCGGACTTGTCCGAAAAAATGAAACCCTAAGTGAATTGGGGAAAAGTCCGCACTTGGAGGACTTGTCCAATTTAGGTCAGGGGTTTTTTCGCACTAGTCCGTGCTAATATAGGACTTGTCCGATTTTGTGCAACTTGTGAAGTGTTTGGAGGACTAGTCCGCACTTGGGAGGACTAGTCTAATTCTAGTCAGAGAGATATCGGACTAGTCCGTGGTGATATCGGACTTGTCCGATCTTGTGCAGAAAGATATCGGACTAGTCCGGTGTCAGTCGGACTAGTCCACTCCTGTATAAACTTGTGCAATGTGTGTGATTATTTGTGCTTGAGCTCTTGGGGTGTGTTTCCTTAACACACTCCATACACAATGATCTACTACACTTGTTCCTTGAGCTCTTTTCCACATTGCTCCTCATTCTTCCTTCTTTTTGGCACCTTGCTTATTTTCTCATTAGAACCTGTGCATATCTCAACAAAGTGGTTAGGATCTCATTTGCTTGTCATAAATCATCCAAAACCCACAAGGAATTCCTAGATGCACTTTCAATCTCTCCCTTTTTGGTGATTGATGACAACCAATTGAGATTTCACAAAATATGATAAAAAGTTGAGATTTTCATATAGTGTGCACATATGAGTTTAAAACATATTAAGCAATGAAAGCATGATCCATATGTGCACTCTTTATGGTGGGATGCAGAACTAAGTGTATAGAAGCAATAATCAATATGAGAATGACATAATTAACATCAACACATCAACAATAAGCATATATGTCATTCTTATAGCAAAAACACAGATTTCATCAATTTCTTCATAAGCAGTTCAAAACATTGCATCACAGGACCATAAGTATCATAAGAGCATATTAAAAGTTTTACAAACCACAAAATAGACAAAAGACATAATAAAGAAACTCTCCTCGCATCCTACACCTAAAACCTAAGACTCCCCCTCAATCTCTCCCCGTTTGGCATGAAGACACCAAAAAGAAGGAGAGGAGGGACCTAAAGTCTTCAAGCCTCGCTGTCGGTCCTCTCATCGTCTTCATCTTCATCTTCTGGCTGATGAGGAGGAGGAGGAGGAGGAACGGAGCCACTCGAGCCCCCAATGCCAAAATAGACAAGCTCGGAGGGAGTCAAGGGCCCGAGCTCGGTGAAATCAGAGTCGGAGTCATCAGAAATTACTGGAGATCCAATGGGCTCGATCTCCAGCTTTTGGCAAATCTGCTTCATGTTCTCCTTGACATATCTCATGTCATCCTTTCTTCTTTTGTTGAGCTTGTGGGCCTTCACCTCAGCCTTCTTGCAGGAGGCAAAGATGGCTGTCAGGTACTTGAAGATGTCACTTGGGCACCCCTTTTAAGGAAGGGCCCTAGTGGCGGGAGCAGCCCTAGCACCGGCACTGGCTCTCGCTGGGGCCTCAGGGCTGGAGGCCGAAGATGGAGCAGCTTGAACACTTGGCTTTTGAGGCATCTGGGGCCTCAAGGGTAGGTGCTCCACATCCTTGATAAACTCTATGCCTGTAACCTTCTCAATCATGAACATGAGATAAGGAGCATAGCCACATGACCTGTTCGGTGTGCAAGAGATGTTCACCATGTCGTTCCAAATATAGTCAAAGACATCAAATCTTCTGTCTTCGCTAATGACCTTCATCATGGTCCTGAGATACCCCTGCATAGTTCTTGCATCCCCATCCTTGGGGGCAATTGTCTTCCTTAGAACCCTGTTCAACACCACAAAGAATGGCTTCATGTTCTTGGTAGAAGGGGGGGTTGAACTTGGAGTTGGGTTCATAAAGAAACTTCATTCTGTCTTCCTCGATGACACCAATGTTGTGGATGATCACATTATCATTGCTCGAGGTGTCAAGATGCAGCATCCTCGCAAATTCTTCATATGTGATGGTGTACTTGGATCCATGAGTCATCCAAGTCACACTTTCTTCCTCATCACTTGAGAAGTGGCATGTAACATAAAACTGGGCAATCACCTCATCATTCCAATTGTTCCTGAAGGCGAAGAGGTCCCTCAATCCATGTCCCTCGGCTGCCTCCACCACATCAACAAACAGTGAGCAGCCCTTCTTCTCAAAATGCGCCCAATCGATCCATTTGCTGCGCACCACGGGTGTCTTCATTGGGATGTATACAAACTTGTAGAAGTCTGCATGGAAGTTGCTTCAAAACCTCCCATCAGCAGCTTGCTTCGGACGACTGTAACAATCAACATTTCTGAATTTAGCAGTCGTGTCACTGCCCTTCCCGTTGAATCTCTCCTCTGCGGGGTCCCCGGCCCCTTCCCATGGAGCTGACAGCTTTAGAGGGCCACTCGGGCCCGTTGCAATTCCCTTGCTCTTGCCCTTGGCTTGGCGAGGGCCACCACCAGCTGAAGCCTTTGATGCTGGCTTCTTCGCGAGGACTTTCCTTCGAGCCTGGGGAGGAGAGGTAGCTGGCTCAGAGGAGCGTTCTTGGCGCTTCATGCCATGTCATGTTGAGGACCGAAGCACGACTTCATTGTCCATCTCGGCCTCAAAGTCGGAAATTTCATCGTGAGAGTTCGACATGCCCTGAGAATGGATTGCACAAGGTATTGATGAGAATAGATGACAAGGAATTGCATTGAGGGATTAATAAGTTAGGGTTGAGTTCAGAAAAATCGAACAAGTCCGGTGTACAGGCACGGACTAGTCCGGGTGACCGGACTTGTCTGTGCATAGACCGGACTAGTCCGGTATTAATCCTCAAGAACCTTAACCATGAGACAAATGGAGTTTCTCAATGCAAAACTAGCATAACAGCAATGTAATACATCAAGGACACTTGTATTAGATGACAGAAGCTAGGCTATTCGATCAACAATGAAGAAATGGAGATTTCTAGGGTTTGGAAGAAAATTTACCGAAAAATCGCTTGAATCTCGAAGAAGAGAGGGTTGAAGGGCGGACAAGTTCGTGGTATTCAATCCCTAAGCGAAGGAGGTTATTTCCACCCAAACATGGAGATTTTTTATGGAGAAATCATCGAATCGCCTTGGGGAGCTCGAGCGTGGAGAGAAAAAGCTTGAGGCAAGTGTGGGGTGAGGGAGATTAGGGTTTGCCGGTTGCTATGGACACGAAAAATCGGACAAGTCCAAAAATGATCGGACTAGTTTGAACCTTTCCAGAGTCCATTTCGGACTAGTCCGTGGTCTGTCGGACTAGTCCGGCCTAACCGGCGTTCTGCGGACTAGTCTGCATGGGCGAACTAGTCCGGGTAACCACGGACTAGTCCGTGGTTACTAGGGAATAAATGCCTAGCCCATTCATATATATTCGAAGGTACTTATTTAGAAAATAGGGAGGCAAACCAAATCAAATAATCTTGATGCATATGATCAGTAAGCATACAACAATCAAGCAATGATCATAATTCACCAATATCTAGTAATTGACATAGTTTTTCGGAAAAATTGAGAGAGATGATTTTCATAACACAATCAATGAATTTTGAAGATAGCATTCAGGTATACAAGATTTGAAGCCACACTACGAGAATCAAGGATATTTAGTTCATTTCGGAATTCCCAAAAGCGTTTTTCATCAAGTGGCTTGGTGAAAATATCGGCTAGTTGTTTTTCGGTGTTGACATGTGAAATGGCTATATCTCCCTTCATTGAATGGTCTCTCAAAAAGTGATGTCGGATGTCTATGTGTTTGGTCCTAGAGTGCTCAACAGGATTATGGGCAATTTTAATGGCACTCTCATTATCACAAAGGAGTGGAATGCGGTTCATATTGTAACCGTAATCCCTTAGAGTCTGTCGCATCAAAGGAGTTGTGCACAACAACTCCCGGCTGCAACATACTCCGCTTTGGCCGTGGATAGGGCAATGGAGTTTTGTTTCTTGGAGGACCAAGAAACTAGGGATCTCCCTAGGAATTGGCATGTACCGGAGGTACTTTTTCTATCTACCTTGCATCCAGCATAATTTGCATCAGAATAGCCAATGAGTTTGAATTTGGAGCCTTTGGGGTACCAAAGGACTACGTTGGGTGTATGAACTAAATACCGCAAGATTCTCTTAACGGCTGTCAAATGACACTCTTTTGGGTTGGCTTGAAACCTTGCACACAAGCATACACTCAACATAA
Organism: Tuctoria greenei; assembly: GCA_036927565.1. NCBI lineage: Eukaryota > Viridiplantae > Streptophyta > Magnoliopsida > Poales > Poaceae > Tuctoria > Tuctoria greenei. The sequence goes on from JAYESD010000003.1 coordinate 112,594,771, forward strand.
TATCTGGCCTAGATGCACATAAGTAGAGTAAAGATCCAATCATGGAGCGATATACCTTTTGATCGACATTTGGTCCATCTTCATTGAGATCCAAGTGGCCATTCGTTGCCATGGAAGTCTTTATGGGCTTCGGCTTGCCCATTCCAAACTTCTTGTGTATGTCTTGAGTGTACTTAGTTTGGCTTATGAATGTTCCTTCCTTTTGTTGCCACACTTGGAATCCCAAGAAGTACTTTAGCTCTCCTATCATAGACATCTCAAACCTATCTGTCATAATTTTACTAAATTCCTCACAAAAAGATTTGTTAGTTGAACAAAAGATTATATCATCAACAAGGATTGGACAAACAAAGAGATCATTATCAAAGTTCTTTTTAAACAATGTATAATCTACTTTACTGATCTTAAAGCCATTTTCAATTATGAAATCTCTAAGACACTCAGACCAAGCTCTAGGAGCTTGTTTGAGGCCGTAGAGAGCCTTACACAATTTAAATACAAGGTCTGGGAACTCTTCATCTTCAAACCCGGGCGGTTGCTCCACATACACCTCCTCCTTGATTGGTCCGTTGAGGAAGGCGCTTTTCACATCCATTTGATAGAGCTCGAAATCATGGTGAGTAGCATATGCAAGTAATATTCTAATGGACTCAAGTCTAGCTACGGGAGCATAGGTTTCATCGAAATGCAAACCTTCGACTTGTGAATACTTTTTGGCCACAAGTCGTGCCTTGTTCCTTGTCACCACCCCGTGTTTGTCATGTTTGTTGCGGAAGACCCATTTGGTGCCGATGACGTTGGATTTGGGTCTTTCGACTAGTTCCCACACCTCGTTCCTTTTGAAATTGTTGAGTTCTTCTTGCATGGCCACTACCCAATCCGGATCCTTCACTGCGTTGTTCCAAAAAGGACACAAATGAGTAATGCTCACAAAAATTAGCTATGCGAGATCTAGTAGTTAATCCCCTTTGGATGTCACCGATGATGTTTTCGATTGGGTGATCCCTTTAGACGCATTGGTGTACTCTTGGGTGTGGTACTTGCTGTCTTGAATCTTCATGACCATCTTCTTCCCCCCCCCCCCCCCCAAGTGGTTGCCCTCATTGACTTGTTGATCATTTTCGCTTTCTTGAGGTTGATCTTGTATGGAAGCTCCCCCTTGATCATGGGCTTCCTCTTGTGGTTCATTTTCCTCATGCATATATAGAGGTGGATCTTGTGGTCGAACTTCGCCTAACGCCATTCTTCTCAATGCTTTACAAGGAGCTTCTTCTTTATCTAGCACACATGGATCAACTTGCTCATTTTGGGAGCCATTAGTTTCATCGAACACTATGTCACGTGCTACTTCAACATGTCTGGAGGTCTTGTTGTAGACACGATAGGCGTAAGTGTTCGAATCATAACCAAGCAAGAAACCTTCATCGGACTTCGAAGCGAACTTTGAAGTCTTAGGATTCTTGTTTGAAATATAGCATTTGGAACCGAAAACTCAAAAATATGAAATATTAGACTTGTTACCGGTGAGTAGCTCATAGGATGTTCTCTTGAGTAGTCGATGAAGATAAAGTCGATATATGGCATGGCAAGTTGTGTTGACCGCTTCTGCCAAAAATTGATCCGAGGTCTTATACTCATCGAGAATTTGTTCTAGCCATCTCTATGAGGGTTCGGTTCTTCCTTCGGCAACTCCGTTTTGTTGAGGGGAGTAAGGTGCTGAAAACTCGTGCTTTATGCCTTCTTCGTCTAGGTACTCCTCAACTTGTGTGTTCTTGAACTCCGTGTTGTTGTCACTTCGAATGTTCTTGATTGTCAATGAAAACTCATTTTGAGCTCGCTTGAAGAACTTCTTGAGTATTCCTTGTGTTTCTGACTTATCATGTAAAAAGAAAACCCAAGTGAAGCGAGAAAAATCATCAACAACTACTAAACCTTATTTGTTACCGCCAATTCTTATGTAAGCAATTGGACCAAATAAGTCCATGTGAAGTAGCTCTAGCGGTCTTGTTGTAGTCATGATGTTCTTAGCGGGATGAGGTGCTCCAACTTGCTTCCCGGCTTGGCACGCGCTACAAGGCCTATCTTTCTCAAAAACAACATCCTTCAAACCTCTGATGTGATCGCCCTTGAGGAGTTTTTGAAGATTCCTCATACCAACATGTGCTAGCCATCTATGCCACAACCAACCCATGTTGGTCTTTGCAATCAAGCATGTGTCAAGTTTGGCTTTATCTTTGTTGAAGTCAACAAGGTAAAGCTTTCCCTTTAACATACCCTTGAATGCAACGGAACAATCACTCCTTCTAGAGACGGTCACACCCTCGTTAGTGAACAAGCAATTATAACCTTTGTCACATAATTGAGATATGGACAGCAGGTTACAATCGAAGGAATCAACATGTAATACATTAGAAAGGTTGTGTTTAGATGATATGGCAATTTTATCGGTACCGAGCACCTTCCCTTGACTATTGCCTTCAGAGTAGATGCCCTTGCTTGAATCCTCATTTTCTTCATACTCAACGAACATCCTTCTTTCTCCGATCATATGGTTGGTGCAGCCACTGTCTAGCACCCATTTAGATCCACCGGAGGAATAGGCCTGCAAAAACAAATTATGCCTTGGTTTTAGGTACCCAAGCTTGCTTGGGTCCTTTTAGGTTAGTCACAAGGGATTTGGGCACCCACACATAAGACTTGGTGTTCCCATGTCGTGGCCCAACATAATGAGCATAAACTTTGCCAAAATTACTTCTCATTAAGACATAAGATGCATCGAAGGTTCAAATTAGCAACTGTTGTTGTTTATATATCGGACTAGTCCGGGAGATCGGACTTGTTTGGAGGACCGGACTTGTCCGGATCCCGATCGGACTAGTCCGGTGACCATACGTGTTGGATGCATTAACTTTGTACTTTCCAGTTTAAGAGGGTCTTCCCTTTGCAAAGGCATTGCTCTCCTTGTTATTCTTATGGCTTCTAGCATGTTGCTTTTCACCATAAGAGTAACCAATGCCATATTTTACATTTGGAGGTCTTGTGACCAAGTATGCACTACGTGCATATTTGATCTTCTCTTTGTCAAATATGCCATTTCCTGAAGGATGCTTGTCCTTGGTAGAGGTTGACTTTTCTTTCAAGCTGGTGTCAACTTTACCACATGTATAAGTAGAAGCAACTTCAGTTTTGATGGGTTGAGAAGGTGAACTTGAAGAGGATGAAGGGTCACCTTGCTTGAGTGACTCGACTTGCACTTCAAGGATCTTGTTAACCTTGATTAGGTTAGCAAGTTCATCCTTGATTGTAGCATTTGAGTCGCTTAACTCCAAGCAAGATTCCTTGCTTGAAGCTAATTCAAGCTCTAGTGACTTGCTTTGCTCCTTTTCAAGTTCTAGAAGCTTGTCAAGTTCAACATATTCCTCCTTCTGGGAGATAATCATGTCTTCTTGATGATGTATCAACTTCTCCTTCTCAACAAGTTGATTAAGTAAAAATTTCATTTTTGTGGCCGTTTTCTTATCTAACCCAATGAGCATATCTTCATGATCACTATTAATTTCACTATCACTGGAATAGGAATGCACGGAAGAGGATTTGGTTGTTACTTTGCGCTTACATTCCTTTGCCATGAGGCAAGTGTCGTTCCCCTTTCGTGCGCCAAGAGTGGGGAAGAGAGTGGGCTTAATGGATGTCTTTTTGATGGCTATGCTAGCCATCTCCTCATCTTCTTCGGATGAGGACTCATCATTTGAGTCCCATTCTTTCCCAAGATGTGCTTGTTCAGCTTTCTTATTCTTCATGAAGAACTTCTTGGGTTGAAGCTTCACTTATTTGGTCTTCTTCTTATTCTCTTCATGTGGGCAGTCAACTATAAAGTGGCTATACTCACCATAGTTATGGCATGCCCGTCTCAACTTTGGCTTTGATCTTTCCTTGTACTTTCCTTCACTTGATTTAGCACCTTGTCTCTTCTTCATCATTCTCTTGACTTTCTTCATGAATATTATCATGTCATCTTCATCCAAGTCACTGCACTCATCATCATCGTCTTCTTCTAGTTGAGCTTCTCGAGCTTCTTTAGACAAGGGCTTAAGGGTGGACTTTAGAGCGACCCCTTTCTTCTTTGCCGAGATGAGGTAGGCAATTTCCTTAACATGTTTGGCTTGTTTTTCCATCATCTTAAAGTTGATGATTTTCCCAAGTAGGTCATCTGGGGTCATCTTCTTGTACCCGGGGCTTTCTCGTATCATCGAGCACAAGGTAACATTGCGAGGCATGAAGGCTCTAAGAATGAGTTTCACTACCTCGTGGTCGTTCCACTTCTTGCTTCCGTATGCTCGCACCTTGTTGATGAGTGTCTTTAGTCGGTTGTATATGTCTTGTGGCAACTCATCTTCTTCGATGGCGAATCTTCCTAGCTCGCCTTCAATCATCTTGATCTTCTCTTATCGCACATGACGATCGCCTTCATGTGCGGTTTGCAACGTATCCCATATCTCCTTTGTGATCTCGAGTCCATCCACCTTTGTAAACTTATCCCGACTGAGCGATGAAGTAATGACTGCAGCAGCTTGAGCATTTCGATGGATGGCTTGCTCTTGGCTAGGTGTGAGCTCCTCATCATCATCAGGGATATCTATTCCTGTGCATACTATGTGCCACAAACTTGGATTGAGAGAAATCAAATGCATTTTCGGCTATGTTTGGGAACACGGTATTTTTGGAATTTTAGAGCAATATCATGGTATTTGAGATTACTTTGGTATTTTTTACATAATGGTGTTTGGCAACCAACTCAAAAACTATGTATTGAAAACCACAGTTTTGTCTATACTACGGTATTTTTGGGGTATAAAAAGCTTTGGTCAGAACCAAAGTTTCTCTTCTTGCTTGCTCTTGATGCTTGTTACTTTGCTCCCAAACACTTCTATGTATTGCAAAATTGTGGTATTACAAAACTATAGTATTGAAATACTTTGGTATTGCTATGTCATTTTAAAAATCGTGGTTTTCAAAACTCTAGTATTGAAATAATGTGCTCCCAAACACATCCTTCATGTTTTGCCTCCACATTGAGTAGTCATTGCCATCAAAGTGTGGGGCTTTTCCAAGTGGAATAGATAGATAATGATTATTGTTAGAATTTAGGCGATCATAATTAAAAGGATATCGGGAGTAGTCAGTGTGACTACCCCCCTTCTTTTTCATCTCATCTTCGATTTTCACCTTTCCCTTGGAAAGGGTTTTCTTCCTTAGGAGCGCCTTGAGTTCCTGCATCTCCTCATCGTCATCCTCGAAGTTTTGAATGGCCTCGAGGAGCTTCTCCATATTTTGGTTCTTGTCTTCATCAACCTTCTCTTGGTTGTTGCTCTTGTGTACATCCTTCATGTCCGACATGATCTCTTTGATCGATTAGTCTCCTTCTTGAAGAACCTCACTCTGATACCAATTGAATGTGGCCTAGAGGGGGGTGAATAGGACTTTTTGATTTTCTGTCGGAACCTGCAACACTTAACACCCATATCAAATCTCGAGATATCGGACTAGTCCGGTCGAGTGCGGACTAGTCCGGTGTATACCGTCTAGGTTTATCAAATTTGATCGATTATCTTGATCCTATGATGTATGCAGCGAAAATATACTTGTAATTGAAGTGTTACACGATTATGAACTAGGATATACCACAAGTCAATCTTATATTCAATGTTTCAACGTAAAGTAAGCAAGATTGATTGAAACCTATATTGATATGATGTATAAAAACGATGAGTGCAAAGTAAGAACACAAGCACTTTATCTCGTGGTTCGGTTCCCACAGAGGCAACCTACATCCACGTTGAGGAGTCCACAAAAGGATCGGGTCATCTCCAACCCTATCCTCGTTGGATCGCTACGAAGGCCAATCCTCTTCACTTATCAAAAAGGGTAAATAACCAAATTCAAGGGGCCTTCTCACACATTGAGGGATCCCCAAGATTATAACAAGAACTCCACCAAGAACACACTCAAAAAATTACAATGAAAACCACAGGAGTGTGTTAGGGAATCAAACCAAGAGCTCAATGAGTGGTGAACCGTGTCTCTCCAATGATCCAAAGTCTATCCTCAAGGGATTGATCTTTGTTGCATTTGATTTCGCGGAGAAATGAGTTTTTGAGGCTCTTGGGAAGTGTGACGGTGCAGGGGGTCGAGTGCTGTGAAAGATGGGCCGTGTACACCTATTTATATGGGGTTCCCAAAAGTTACCGTTAGGGTTTAGGAATATCGGACTAGTCCGGTGTACTATGTGTAGCAAACCCTAGGTGTCCCGAAATATCGGACTAGTCCGGCTAGAAGTGGACTTGTCCAATTTCGCTTCTGGAAAGCTTCGGACTAGTCCGGTAGATATCGGACTTGTTCGGAAACGTGAAACACTAAGTGAATTGGGGACAAGTCCGCACTTGGAGGACTTGTCCGATTTAGGTCAGAGGGTTTTTCAGACTAGTCCGTGCTAATATCGGACTTGTCCAATTTTGTGCAACTTGTGAAGTGTTTTGAGGACTAGTCTGCACTGGGGAGGACTAGTCCGATTCTAGTCAGAGAGATATCGGACTAGTCCGTGGTGATATCGGACTTGTACGATCTTGTTCAGAAATATATCAGACTAGTCCAGTGTTAATCGGACTAGTCCGGTCCTGTATAAACTTTGTGCAATGTGTGTGATTATTTGTGCTTGAGCTCTTGGGGTGTGTTTCCTTAACACACTCCATACACAATGATCTACTACACTTGTTCCTTGAGCTCTTTTCCACATTGCTCCTCATTCTCCCTTCTTTTTGGCACCTTGCTTATTTTCTCATTAGAACCTGTGCTCATCTCAACAAAGTGGTTAGGATCTAATTTGCTTGTCATAAATCATCCAAAACCCACAAGGGATTCCTAGATGCACTTTCAGTAAGACCCTTCGAGTTGTCTTACTTGACTGTGACTAGTTTGATCGCACTCATGGAACTCAAGAAAACCAATTTGGAATGGTGGAAGTGAAACATAAGGATCGACTACGATGTTACGATACATTTATTCTTACACATCAAGTGGAAATAGTGTATTATCTACCTTATTTATGCACGAAGCTCAGTGCTTGGTGGGTGGTATATAAGGTGAATCCTCGTGAGCGGTTATATACTCCTGGGGATGATGGTTACCATGATAGCGAAGACATTGAAGAAGTGTACCAAGAAGAAGAGTTGCCATGCACTTTTATCGTCAAGCTTGGTGCAGGACTCGATCAATTAGTTGGAGATGTTGAAGACGTTGAAGATGTAGAGGCAGATGATATGCAAAAATGGAAAGTAGAACATGCCACGATGGAAGATCATTGGGCTGGTTTAAGGAGTAGGGCACAAGCACATGATAATGATGTTGATGAATTTTGAAAGTGATTACAAGTAATGTTTTCTTGAAGATAGTAACATGAATTTTGTATATCTTATTTGCATATTTACTGATTATATATATATATATATATCAAAGCATAGATAGACAACGGAAGCGTTCATTCCATAGGATTATAGCATACGTAGAAATATAGAAAGATAAAATCCTAACAATGAAATCATTCGTTCCATATTTCTTCTGTTATCTACATTGACTGAATGGCAGCACGCGGGGAGGAGGGAGGTGGTGCGGTGGGGGGGGGGGAGGAGGGAGGCGACGCGAGGAGGATGAAGGCTCGGGGGTGCAGTGGAGATGGTGCCAGAGGGGGACAAAGAAGGGAGGAGGGAGCGTAAGAAGGTGACGGGGAACGGCGACAAGGGCGACTCGGCGGCGAGGGCTTTGGCATTGGCGCTCGGTGGCAAGGGCTTTGGCGCCAAATGAAAATTTTGGCAGCTTGACGGCATCTAAGTGATATCTCCAGGGTTAGGTTTTTGCGAGGACACCGAGCGGCATTATATAGGCGCCTATTTCCACATGCGGTGTTTAGTAAATCCTGCCTATGGAGATACATTATCTCAGGCAATGGATAACTTAACAACCGCTTGAGAAGATGTTTTCTCCAGCGCTGTTAACATAAAAGCCGCCTGTGAAAATTGATGACTCTATTTAGGTTTATTTGGTTTGCTCTCGTGGCAAGAACACAAAAACCTAAATTTCTATTTAGTTTAAGATTAAAAATTCGAACTTGAAAGTTTGAAGTAAAGTCTAAAGTTTGAGTTTAAATTTGGAATTTAAAAATTAAAGTTTGCCTTTAAATTCAAAAGCTCGAGTTTAAGAGTTATTTTTTAAATCAAAATTTTTACTTGGTAAAACATGGTAATTCAAAATCAAGTTCCAAAGTATGTTGAAATATCAAATTCAAATTTACGTGTTAGGAGTCTAGATTTCAAACTGCACATTTATGTTAAATAAAACCAAATTATCTACATAGTCAAATAACTTGTCTAGTTCAGCTGGTAGAGTGTGTGCGTCCCATACATGAGGTTGTGAGTTCAATCATTTTTAGGAAATTCAAATGGTGCCACTGTGTCAAATTTCCTAAATTTTAGAGCACATTTGCTATTTAATTAAACGAAATCATTGAAATGCATTTGTATTCAAATTCAAATTTGAATCTATTTCAAACTTTGTCAATTCTAAAATTTGAGGTTATAATCGGGGTTCTACACATTTCATTTGGCTCCCGGGAATGTTGGGGCATTTTGGACAAAGTTTGTAGTTGAGCTAGTAGAGATCAAAAATGAGAAGGAAAAAAAAACAAATTAAAGGAACCAAAGAAAATGGAATTTAATTAAACCTAGAAGGAGAGATTCAAAATTTTAAACTTACCTCCTGTTCAAACAAGGTGAAATTTGGGTTCACCTTTGAGTTCCTCAGAATTCAAACAGTGGCCCTATGTAAAATTTCATAAAATTTAGAGCACATTTGCTTTTTAAATAAACGAATTCATTGAAATTCATTTGAATTTAAATTCAAATTTAAATCTGGTTCAAACTTTGTCAATTCTCAAATTTCAATTTATAATTGGGTTCCACACATTTTATTTTGCCTCCCTGCAAAGTTGGGCATTTTCAGACAAAGTTTGTACTTGAGCTAGTAGAGATCAAAAATGAGAAGGGAAAAAAACAAATTAAAGGAACCAAAGAAAACATAATTTAATTAAACCTAGAAGGAGAGATTCAGAATTTCAAACTTAGCTCCTGTTCAAAGCAGGTCAAATCTCAAATTTGAGGTCACCTTTGACTTCCTCATAATTCAAATAGTGTCTCTGTTTCAAATTTCATAAATTTTACAGCACATTTGCTATTTAATTAAATGAAATCATTGAAATGCATTTCAATTCAAATTTAAATTTCACTCTGATTCAAACTTATTCAATTCACCAATTTAGTTTATAATTGGGTTCTACACATTTTATTTTGCCTCCCTGCAAAGTTGGGGCTTTTTTTAACAGAGATTGTTCTTGAGCTAGTAAAGATAAAAAATGAGAAGGAAAAACAAATAAAAGGAACCAAACAAAATTAAATTTAATTAAACCTAGAAGGAGAGATTCAAAATTTCAAACTTAGCTCCTATTCAAACAAATTCAAATCTCAAATTTGAGTTCACCTTTGAGTTCCTTATAATTCAAACAGTGCGCCTCTCTCAAATTTCATAAATTTTATAGCACATTAGCTATTTAAATAAATGAAATCATTGAAATGCATTTGAATTCAAATCCAAATTTGAATCTGATTCAAGCTTTGTCAATTCTCAAATTCTAGTTTATAATTGGGTTCTACACATTTTATTTTGCCCTCTTGCTAAGTTGGGACATTTTTGGACAAAGTTTGTACTTGAGCTAATAAAGATAAAAAATGAGAAGGAAAAAAATAACTTAAAGGAACCAAAGAAAATGGAATTTAATTAATCCTAGAATCAGAGATTTAAAATTTCAAACTTAGCTCCTGTTCAAACCAAGTCAAATCTCAAATTTGAGTTCACCTTTGAGTTCCTCATAACTCAAACAATGCCCCTGTGTCAAATTTCATAAATTTTAGAGCACATTTGCTATTTAGTTAAATTCGAAATTTGAGTTCACCTTTGAATTCCTCATAATTCAAACAGTGCCCTTCCATCAAATTTCATAAATTTTGTAGCACATGTGATATTTAATTAAAATATGAGTTCCTCGTGCATCTCATTTTTACCCCACTTCCGAAAGATTTTGAGGCTTTCGTCATCGATAACAACTCTCAGCGTGAATAATGGATTTAAAGAAATTAATTTCTATGTGTATTTAGGAGTAAGAGAGAATTAAATCCCCTTGAGAAAGTGATTTTGTCAACTACGTGAAGGGAAAAGACAAGGATCAAAAGAACCACCATTCTTCTAAGCCATCTATTTTCAAGAATCATGGTGCTTGTCATCATGTTAAGGGTAAGGGTAAGGCTCCACAAAAACATCATTCTCATAGGGATGTGGAAGTGGAAAAAGGTAAGTGTCACTTCTGCTTAGATAATAGTGTTGCATATATTTTCTTTAATAGTGTTGTAAAAATTGTAATGATTTTGATATTTCTGTTGATGAATCATTGTTGTTAATTACACTACCACGCACGTTTGCAATACGTTGCAGGGACTAAATATCAGCAGGATCCTATGAAGAGGGGAAAGGGTCATTAAAGTTTTTAATTGCCATGAAGCCTAAGTTAAACCCATTGGAGAGTATCCAATAGAACTTAGAGATGGCTTTGTACTTGCACTTCATGATGTATATGAACCCTTCTTAAGAATAAATTAATTTTAGTTTCATGTTTAGTTAATATTGGTTATGTGTGCCAATTTGGCAATGGCAAGTGTTTAATTAAGTTTGATAATATGATTGTTGGTATTGTCATAAAAAAAGACATGCTATATTTATTGTCTATGCCTGATGATATTAATGTATAAACGATGATCATATTTCCTCTTATAAGAATTCAGTTTTTACATAAGCGCAAGAGCACTGATCTCAAAATGTCTATAAAATTATAGCATTGTCGCTTAGCCCTATTTCGAGTTAGAGAATTGAACAATTAGTTTCTTAATCCATTCTTCCTGATTTAGATTTTTTGCATTTAGAAGATTGCATAGATTGCATTAAAGGTAAATTTGTTAGGAAAATGAACTACAGAGTCAAATGTTGTACATGAATTTCAGAGTTAATTCACACTGATATTTGGTCTTCATTTCCTATAGTCTCCGTAGATGGTTTTGATTCATCCGTAACCTACACAGATGGCTATACTGATTATGGCTATTTTTATCCAATCAAGGAACATTGCAAAGCACTAGATAAATTTAAGATATTTTTAATTTTAAAGTTGAAAATCATCATAATATTAACGTTGAAGTCGTAAGATCCTCTCATGGAGGCGAGTACTACGGTTGGCATACCTCGTATGGTCAAGTTCCTAGAACATATCACGGTCCCTACAGAAAAATGACATAGTCGTCCAATATTCTACACCAAATGAGCCATAACAAAATGGAGTAGTAGAACATTGCAAATGTACGCTAATGGATACAGTTAGATCCATGCAAAGTCAACCAGATTTGTAGGTTAGATTATGGATGGAGGCATTAAAAACTGGCATTCACATACTAAATTGGGTTCCTAGTAAGTCAGTGCCTAAAACACCGTATGAGTTATGAATAGTATGTAAACCATCACTATGTTATATTATGTAGGATCGAAGAGCACATGAAAAGCTACCAGAGAGAGGGATGAATGGTAGATTAAAACTATTTCAGCGGAAGCAATGACTCCTCAGCAGAAAATCAATCTGCTAGAGAAACCGTATGTGCTAGTGTTTATAAAGTATTCAAAATGAAAATTCAGTGTAGATTGTAGAGAATCAAGTGACGAAGAAACAAAAACAGGAATCACGAGAAAGAGTCGAGTAAAACTCAATTTATGACTGAAATCCTGAGCAAAGGTCAATCTATTCTAACAGAGAGCAAACAGATCTGCTATGCTGCAAAGAAACTCGTGTAACTCAAAAACTACAAATCCAATGACCGTGAAATTTTCCCATAGGATAGATTGTTGAGTTTTCAATACAAAAAAAGGAATCACATAAATTAGATCTATAAAACTCGAGTTACGATCAAAACAATGAAGAAAGGTCTGGCAACGCAGAAACTCGACGAGAAAGACTTAACACAAACAAGTCGGACGAACAAGGCACAAAAGCTCCTCTAAACTTCAATCCTTTATTCAAGTAAAAACAAGAGGAACACCCAAGTGTTGTCTCATCATGATCCCTGGCCTCCTTGCTTATCTAACCAGCCCTAAAGCCAACCCAATCCAAACTAGGACACCTACTCCTACTTGGACTCTAACTCAACCATATCATAATTGCTCCAAACTCTTCTGTACACAGATAGAAGCAATCTTAAGACTTCCAAACACCTTAGGAATGTCCTAAACATTCCTAAAACAACTCAACTTCGTGACCCACATGAAATCCTATCATAACCAACTGAAATATTTCCATATTTGAGCCATAACCGCCTAAGCCGCGGCCTGAGCGCAAAATCCAGCCGGTTGAACCTTTCCAACCATATCTTCACTTCCATATCTCTTCATGATGCCTTGAAACAATGTAGCTGCGTTCATGCACCCCTTGCATACGTGCAAACACTTTCCAACGATGTCCACGATACCTTCATATGCATTGTTCTTGACCCAAACATGCTGCGTGATCTCCCGATCAACTCAACCACAATTCTTCCCGAACTTGGTTGTTGAACCTTATCTTCCCCCTAAGACTAGTTCAATGGTGTAACACCCTCATTTTCATCCATCATGCATTGCATACATTCTTATTCATTTTTAACATTAAGCCATGTAAAAAGGAACAAGATTAAAATGAATTTCGGGCTAAACTGGAAATTTCAGTCTGTCAGGGTGCGGGCTTGTCCGGCCTTAACACCAGACTAGTCTAGTGTCCCTATTCTTCTTCAGAAAATGCAGTTCTATAGAGCTACAGACTTGTCTGGCACACTGCATGGACTAGTCTGGTTTGGTCTCTGATGTTGTCCGGACTTGTTCGTGGTCCAACCGGACTAGTCCGTTCCTTGTTGAGTTTAAGTCCAGAAAACCTTTTCTTTGCCATCCCGAACTTGTCCGGCCTAGTGCCCCGAACTTGTCCGAAAATGCCTCTCATTCAAAATGGACTTGTCCATACCACCCCACCGGACTTGTCTGTTGATGCCTCTGTACAATATCGGAGTAGTCCGACCCCTAGCGGACTTGTCCGGTCTGCCCGACTTGGATTCAATCTTTTCCTCCACGAACTGTTATTGGGTATTTACCTTAATTGGGCCCAAGAACGTCGTGCCCAACCCCTGTGGAGCCCATGTAAGACCCCTACACGACCTCCAACACCCTAAACTCGAAATCCATCAAACCCTACCACCTCCACCTCTATATAAACAACCCAACACACTACCTTTTCACCTCTTTGCCACAATTGAAAATACCCTGAACCCTAGTTCGTGGGAGTCGCCATCAAGAGAAGATCCAGGGGCAAGGAGGAGGAGGAGAATATGAGGGAGGATCAATCAAGCAAGATCTTCATCGACCTTTCGTTCTTCATCATCAATTCACTCTCAACTCTCCACCATCATGCCTAGATCATCAAGATTCAAGTCTCACGTCCAATTATTAATCCTTGGATCACTAAACACACGGTACACCCTCTACTTTCACTTTCCAGGTGAATGCAATCCTAATTCTCGCAGATCAAGAAACCCCTAATTTGCAATTCTGTCCAGGGCGGACTAGTCCGGCCCCTGAAACCGGACTTGTCCAGCCTCTGAATCTGAATTGTGCTGAATTAATTCCAAATTGACTAAAATCAACTTGAAACCTGTTCAAACTTGTTAGAAACCTTTGTAACAAGTTAGTAGACATTAATAGCAACTTATTAACAAGTTTTACCACATAATTGCATTAATCATGCATGTCATGGCATATTAAGTAACATATGAGCATTTATTGATTGTAATGGTTGTTTTGTATGTCTATTGCGCGGAATAGAAGGTGTTGCACTAGAGGGTGTTGTCGAGGACCTCTAGTACCAGACTTTCGAATATTTTGACCCTAACCAAGCTCAGGAGCAAGGTAAGTGTCCTTTATCTTTTTGATCCTGTTTTTAAATGTTTTGTTTGCAAAACTGCATGCTTGTGTCAATCTGATCGGAAACCCATTTATAGGTGTTCACTAGATTTGTTTGACCATCTTTGTCACTCGGAATATACTGTAGAGTGTCAGGAAGGGTTTTTTAACTTTTTGCATTGCCCTAATTAATTGGGATGGGAAAACAACCAAATGACTTAATTATGAACTAATAGATGATGATCATTGATGAACATGGTTAAATTGTAACATGGGACTTGGGAGATCTGAGCAAGCATGATTTGTGTATTGGGTTGGTTGATATGGTGGTTTGCTTGCCTGTGATCTAAGGACTTGTTCATGCGAGAATAAGCCAGGACAACAGTGCCACCACAAGGCCAAGTATGGGTGCGGCTTAGCCAATTAATTAGGAGTATTACAAGCATCGGTTCAGATCATTTGGAGGTGCGCGGAATGGGAGTCGTTGGGTTTGCAATAGTGGAGGGACTGCCCTGGGATCTGAACGGCACAAGAGGGGGCCCTTGGTTGGATGTACTAAGTTGGAGGCATCACCACCAGTGAAACCTTAGTGGGTCTGAATATGCTGGTAGTGCCTTTGTAAAGGCTATTTTGTGATCTCTTGGCCATACACGTAAGGAAGTGTAGAGAAGAAGCTCGCTATTGTCCAATACAATGACAGGGAGAAGGTTCTTTTAACGTCCCACCAACTAGTTGGAGCAGCTGTAGATTGGTGGGATTCGCTATGTAATTCCCATGAAAATCAAGAGAGGATCACATGGGCTGAATTCAAAGAGAAATTCCGCTCTCACTTTGTTCTTGAAGGTGTTATGATCTTGAGGAGGCAAAAGTTTAAGAACTTAAGGCAGGGAAAGTCAATTGTGAGTGAGTATCTCAATAAATTCACTCAACTCTCAAGGTATGCTCCGAAAGATGTTAATCGGGACAGCCACAAGCAATATTTATTTATGAGGGGCCTAAACAATGAGATTCAAGTACAATTGCTCATTTGTGACTATGCAAATTTCCAGAAGCTTGTGGACAAAGCTATTGTGGTTGAGAACAAAGTTTGCGAAATGGAGCAAGACAATAAGAGCAAGGTGCCATATCGGGGACAGCTACAAGGAAGTAATGTTCGCCCCCGCTTTGCACCACCAAATACATCATACTACAACCCCTCTACTCTTGCATATCGTGCTGCTATTCTAGCGTGCCCAGCTCAACCTATGCATCAACGCCCTGTTATGCAAGCACCTCATCCTCGAATGCCTCAAGCACCCCACGCCACTTTCCCTGCTAATGCTCAAACCCAAGCTCGCCCTAAAAAATCTAGTACAGCAAGGTCCTGCTATACTTGTGGTGAGGTTGGACACTTTGCATCTCAATGTCCTAAGTCAGGCCTTGGTCAGGGAAACAATGCTCCAAGATAGAACTCAAGACCGAATGGAGGAGTGCCCCAAGGCAACTGTGGACCGCATAATCTTGTTCGTGACAAGGTGAATCATGTCTCTACAGAGGGAGCCCAACAAGCGGATGACGTGGTGTTTGGTATGTTTCTCGCAAACTCCAATTCGGCGACTATGTTATTTGATTCAGGAGCATCGCATTCATTCATCACATCAAAGTATGTTGCCAAGTATAGTTTGCCTATATCTTATATGAAGTATACTTTGTTGGTTAAATCTTTTCGAGGGGAGATGAGGACGAATATAGTATGTACAAAAGTAAGCCTTAGAATAAAGAGGGTAGACTTCTTCGCCAACCTCATTGTTTTGGATTCGCAAGGACTAGACATAATACTTGGAATGGACTGGTTAAGGAAGCTCAATGGAATAATTCAGTGTGCCACAAAGACGGTGAAGTTGACGAATGAAGAAGGGGTCAGCATAGAGTTTGAAGCATCTCAACACACACCTAAGAAAGTGGAGCTGAATCAAATGGACAGTGCCGCTATTGAGGAGATTCCTAAGGTGTGTGAGTTTTTATATGTGTTTCTGGATGAGTTGCCAGTATGCCACCTGATCGTGACATAGAGTTCTTTATTGAACTAATACATGGAAATGCACCCATAGCTCAAAGGCCCTATAGGATGCCTCCCATGAAGTTAGTGGAGCTCAAAAAACAAATTCAAGAGCAGCTTGAGAAGGGTTTCATTCGCCCAAGCTCTTCACCTTGGGGAGCGCCAGTGCTTTTCATGGACAAGAAGGATGGATCCCAAAGGATGTGTGTGGACTACCGAGCTCTCAATGAGGTGACAATTAAGAATAAGTACACATTGCCACATATAGAGGATTTGTTCAATCAAATGAAGGGCGCTTGTGTTTTTTCCATGATTGACTTGAGGTCAGGATACTTCCAAATGAAGATCAGACTGTCGGACATACCCAAAACAGCTTTTGGTACACGGTATGGATCTTATGAGTACACCATTATGTCTTTTGGATTGATGAATGCACCTGCATACTTTATGTACCTCATGAATAAGTTCTTCATGGAGTACTTGGATAAGTTCATTGTGGTGTTCATTGATAACATTATGATCTACATTGTGAAGAGGAGCATGAAGAGCATTTGAGGCTCACATTGCAGAAATTGAAGGAACGCCAATTATATGCAAAATTCAGTAAGTGCCAGTTTTGGTTAAGGTAAGTGTCATTCTTAGGCCATATCATATCAGGAGGAGGAGTATCAGTTGATCCACGAAAAGTGAGAGATGTGCTAAAATGGGAACCGCCCCAGAATGTGAAGGAGATTAGGAGCATTCTCGGAACGGCTGGATATTACCGTCATTTCATCAAGGACTTATCCAAGACGGCGAAGCCCATGACTGAGTTTTTGATGAAGGGGAAAGTTTTCCAATGGACTCAAGCTTCTCAAGACAGTTTTGAGGAGATTAAGAAGAGGTTTACAACAACACATGTGGATGTTTTGCCAGATGTGAGCAAATGTTTTGATATCTATTGCGATGCATCAAGACAGGGACTTGGATGTGTGCTCGTGTAAGAAGGTTAAGTGGTAGCCTATGCATCGAGGCAATTGAAGAAACATGAGCAGAATCATCCTATACATGATCTCGAACTTGTGGCCGTAGTGCATGCTTTGAAGATCTGGAGACATTACATTCTTGGTCATAGATGTGAGATTTACACAGATCACAAGAGTCTCAAGTACATATTCACACAAACGGATCTCAATTTGAGGCAACAAAGTTGGTTGGAGCTCATCAAGGATTATGATGTGGGAATCAACTATCACCGAGGGAAGGCTAATGTAGTGGTCGATGCTTTGAGTCGAAAAGGAGTAAGCCACAAACTCACGGTTCGGGAATTGTCATCCGAGTTATGCAAGGAGTTTGAACGGTTGAATCTCGGATTTGTGAATGAGATCGGGATATTGGAGCTAAATTCGACCTTGGAGCAAAAAATTCGAGAAGGTCAGACCAAGGATAAGGAAATTCAAGAAATTAAGGAAAGGACCCAGAAAGGGAGAGAATTCATATTTCATGAGGACGAGCATGGTACTTTATGGCTTGGAAAGAGGATTTTGGTGCCTAATGCGAAGCATCTTCGAGAGAGAATATCGAAGGAGGCACATGACTCACTTTACTCAATCCATCCTGGCTGTACAAAGATATACAAAGACTTGAAGACTTGTTATTGGTGGGCCAGCAAGAAGAAGGACATAGCAGAGTACGTTACACTAACTGATGTATGCCAACGAGTCAAAGCTAAACATCAAAGTCTAGGTGGACTATTGTAGCCATTAAAGATTCCGGAGTGGAAGTGGGAAGAAATCGGTATGGACTTCATAGTTGGATTACCGCGAACCCAGCCCGGTTATTAATCAATATGGGTTATTGTGGATCGGTTGACCAATTCATCTCATTTCATTCCTGTCAAGACTAAGTATACTGCGGCACATTTAGCTGAGTTGTATATGGAGAAGATTGTATGCAAACATGGAGTTCCAAAGAACATAGTGTCTGACCGAGGTTCTCAATTCACCTCTAGGTTCTGGCAGAAACTGCATGAAGCTATGGGTACAAGGTTAAATTTCAGCTCTGCATATCACCCCCAAATGGATGGGCAAACTGAGAGGACAAATCAAATATTGGAGGATATGTTGAGAGCTTGTGCCTTGAAACATGGACGCAGCTGGGACAAGAGCTTGTCGTATGCTGAGTTTTCTTACAACAACAATTAGCAAGCCAGCTTGAAGATGTCACCATATGAAACATTATATGGAAGGAAGTGTAGAACATCCTTGTTCTGGAATGAGACAGGAGAAACCCAAGTTTTTGGACCTGATGTGTTGTAGGAAGCCGAAAAGCAAGTTCAGATAATCTGCGAGAATTTGAGGGCCGCTCAAACAAGACAAAAGGGCTATGCAAATAATAGGCGGAGAATCTTGGCTTTTGAAGTGGGAGACTTAGTATACCTCAAAGTATCACCTATGCGAGGTCATAAGCAGTCTAATGTCAGAGAAGAGTTGGCACCTCGCTATATTGGGCCATTCAAGACTTTGGACAAACGGGGAGAAGTAGCATATAAACTAGAGATTCCAGCACATATTTCCGATGTTCATCATGTGTTTCATGTTTCTCAGCTCAAGAAATTCTTAAGGTTAACGGAAGAACAAGTGCCAATGAAGAATTGGAATTAGAGGCAGATTTGACTTATGCCGAGCAACCAGTCAAAATCATAGAAACGAAGGAGAGAATCAGAAGAAACAAGGTGATTCCATGGTGCAAAGTGCAATGGAAGCATCATACATAATTGGAAGCAACTTGGGAGCTAGAAGATGACCTTAAGAGAGAATTTCCCTATCTCTTCTCTTGTACGTCGAATCTCGAGGGCGAGATTCAATTTAAGGGGGGTAGGTTTGTAAAACCCTCATTTTCATCCATCATGCATTGCATACATTCTTATACATTTTTAACATTAAGCCATGTAAAAAGGAACAAGGTTAAAATGAATTTAGGGCTAAACTGGAATTTCAGTCTGTCAGGGCGCGGGCTTGTCCGGCCTGAACCCCAAACTAGTCCGGTGTCCCTATTCTTCTTCAGAAAATCCAGTTCTACAGAGCTATGGACTTGTCCGGCACACTGCACGGACTAGTCCAGTTTGGTCTCTGATGTTTTCCGGACTTGTCCGTGGTCCAACCGTACTAGTCATTGTTGAATTTTAGTCTGGAAAACCTTTTCTGTGCCATCCCAGACTTGTCCGGCCTAGTGCCCCGGACTTGTCCGAAAATGCCTCTGTTCCAAAATAGACTTGTCCATGCCACCCCACTAGACTTGTCCGTTAATACATTTGTTCAATATCGGACTAGTCCGACCCCTAGCGGACTTGTCTAGTGTGCCCGACTCATATTTAATATTTTCCTCCATGACCTTAATTGGGCCCAAGAGCATAGTGCCCAACCCCTGTGGAGCCCATGTGGGACTCCTACACGACCTCCAACACCCTAAACTCGAAATCCATCAAATCCTACCACCTCCACCTCTATATAAACAACCCAACATCCCACCTTTTCGCCTCTTTGCCACAATTGAAAGAACTGCAAACCCTAGTTCGTGGGATTCGCCATCAAGAGAAGATCCAGCGGCAAGGAGGAGGGGAGAACACGAGGGAGGATCAATCAAGCAAGATCTTTATCGACCATTAGTTCTTCATCACCAATTCACTCTCAACTCTCCACCATCAACCCTAGATCATCAAGATTCAAGTCTCATGTCCAGTTCTTAATCCTTAGATCTCTAAACGCGTGGTACACCCTGTACTTTCACTCTTCCAGGTGAATGTAATCCCAATTCTCGCAGATCGAGAAATCCCTAATTTGCAATTCTGTCCAGGGCGGACTAGTCCGACCTGTCAATCTGAATTGTGCTGAATTAATTCCAAATTGACTCGAATCAACTCAAAACTTGTTCAAACTTGTTAGAACCTTTGTAACTAGTTAGTAAGCATTAATATCAACCTATTAACAAGTTTTATTGCATAATTGTATTAATCATGCATGTCATGGCATCTTGAGTAATATACGAGCATTTATTGATTGTACTGGTTGTTTTGTATGTCTATTGTGCAAAATAGAAGGTGTTGCGCTAGAGGGTGCTGTCAAGGACCTCCAGTACCAGAACATCGAAGCTTTTGACCCTAACCAAGCTCAGGAGCAAGGCAAGTGTCCTTGATCATTTTGATCCTGTTTTTAAATGTTTTGTTTGCAAAATTGCATGCTTGTGTCAATTTGATGGGAAACCCATTTATAGGTGTTTACTAGATTTGTTTGACCATCCTTGTCACTTGGAATATATTGTAGAGTGTCGGAAAGGGGTTTTTACATTTTTGCTTCACCCTAATTAATTGGGATGGGAAAACAACAAAATAACTTAATTATGAACTAATGGATGATGAGCATTGATGAACATGGTTAAATGGTAAGATGGGACTAGGGAGATCTAAGCAAGCATGGTTTGTGGATTGGGTTGGTTGATATGGTGGTTTTCTTGCCTTAGATCTAAGGACCGGTTCATGCGAGAATAAGCCAGGACAATAGTGCCACCACAAGGCCATGTATGGGTGCAGCTTAACCAATTAATTAGGAGTATTACCAGCATCAATTCAGATCATTTGGCGGAGCGATAAATGGGAGTCGGTTGGGTTTGCAATAGTGGTGGGACTACCCTGGATCTGAACGGCACAAGAGGGGGCCCTTGGTTGGATGTGCTCAGTTGGAGACATCACCACCAGTGAAACCTTAGTGGGTCTGAATATGCTGGTAGTCCCTTTGTAAAGGCTATTTTGTGATCTCTTGGCCATACACGTAAGGAAGTGTAATTGGCATAAGGGAGGTTTCTTTAGTCGCCGATGGGTGATGAAATCACGAACTTGTGGGTAAAGTGGTACAACCTCTACAGAGTGTTAACAACTATCATGATAGCCGTGCTCTCGGTTATGAGCACCTGGACAACTTCCATGATTAGAGGAAATTTGGAATCTGGGATGGTTGGTTATGGTCTAAGTTGTGATAATGGAATATGGTTGATGATAATGGTAAGAACTTGGTATTTGGATGGATAATCATTGTTGGATGTGACATTATGGTAATTAATGGAAATGGACTCGCTATTGGTCATTATTTAGGTTCTGTTGGGATTATTTCACATAGACATCTTAGTATGCTTTTTATATGTTTTAAATGTACTTTTCAGCAATTAGCCATTACTCAGTATCAATTCCTTGTTTAATCTACGTGTCATACTTTCCCAGACTTACTGAGTATGACATGCACTCACTCTTGCAATTCCCCCACCAATAGTTCCAGGTGATGTTTGTGAGTATCATGAGGATAATGCAGAGTACTAGGCTGTGTGCTGCCGTCGACTTGCCTGTGGTGTTGCTTGGAGCCGCGCTACCCTTTTTGCTTAGTTTACATAATTAGATTATTTTTGCTGCGGTAGTATTATCACTAATGATCATTAGAGTTGTAATTTGAGGATTATTTGAATATTTTAATAAAGTATCTTCTTTAATAATTTGTGTTGTGATAATTATCTGTTTATCCTTTGTGAATCACTTGTGTATGTGTGGTAAAAATCCTGGGCACACATATATTGCAACTGGTTCATTTTTTAGAATCGGGTGTCAGAAATGGATCCCGTCACAAGCCATGTCTTGACCTCAAGCGAAACCTGCACATGAATAAACAACTAATCTTTGTGAGCCCAAGTCCTCGACTTGACTTTCGTTAGTCCGAAAAACACAACACCTTACGTGAACACCTCACATAAGCATGTCACAAATCATAGTAAAATGATATCAGCCATAACGATCAAAACACACTAAAAATTAGCAAATGAATACTAATCAAGCCTTCCCATAAGCCAAAAGCAAGTTTGAAACATTGCAAGTTAAAAGCAGAGCCGCCGCACAATTATTTCAGCAAATAGAATATATCGAATCGACCAAAGGTGGCGCTGCAATGTAATAGAAAAAAGATAAGACATTCCAATCCGAAACTCACGTGCAAATCACGTGTCAAAAAGTTCAGACAATACTAACCAAGTAAAGAGTAAATGTTACTCCCAAATACACATTTGTAAACATCAACCATGTCGACTCATGTGCAGCTCATGTGAGTGAGAGTTCGTAAAGTCCAGAACCATCGAAGGTAACGTTACTCCCAAAAACAAATTCAAAAGTTCAGAGTGTCCAAAACTATCAAAAGTAATGTTAATCCTAAAAACACATTGAAAAGTTCGGACAGTCGAGACTTATCGATAGTAACGAAGTTACTCCCAATATGTACTGAGACAAGTTCAGACAGTGTGTATCGAGGTGTATCGTGGTCTATCGGTGTAAGCTTCAAAACTTTGCATGTAAACTCATACTTTTAGTCTATTTGCAAATGTATTCAACACCTAGATCTCACATATTAATATATGAGAATGTCTCAATGGGGCAAAAATATTTAACTCAAACAATGGTAAGTTGGATTCTAAGGCATTAAATTACCATTTTATTGGCTATCTAGGAAAGATAAGGCATATAGTTTTCTGCAGTCTAGACAAATTAACTAAGTTTGTAAAAATGATGTATGATGTCCCTTTAGAGGATGTCATGATCAAGGGGAGTACAGTAAGATGGAAAATTGATCATAAGAAGAAGTGGATTTATGTGCCTACTCCTATGATTTAAGAGTCATTTTTATCATTATATACTA
Organism: Tuctoria greenei; assembly: GCA_036927565.1. NCBI lineage: Eukaryota > Viridiplantae > Streptophyta > Magnoliopsida > Poales > Poaceae > Tuctoria > Tuctoria greenei. The sequence goes on from JAYESD010000003.1 coordinate 112,617,634, forward strand.
TTGTTGAACATCAGTGCATGTCACTGATAGCAACACCAGTTGTTTGTTCTCCATTGGCAACAAAAATATCAAGAGAGGCTACTATGTTGCAGAACCTGCTCAACTTTTGAGCTTCCTGAGTTTGTTGCCATTAACGAGGAAGGGCAATAACATCCTCAACCGGAGGATAATGTGCAAGTAAGAAGATCTCAATGAGTGAGGAGATTGATCATTCCGGATGACCATGAGATATATATGATTGAAGAAGTTCAAATGAAATAAGATCCCACTTCATTTGAAAATTCTACGAGAAGTCCTCATTCATCTGAATGGCGTAATCCACGGAGGATGAAATGAGATTTATTGATGCCAACAAACTCTGAGATTTTGTTGAGATCCCTAATGAAGCCAAAATAGTAGGTTGTAAATGGGTCTACAAGATTAAACATGACTACAATATGAAAATTGATTAATTCGAGGCCAGACCTGTGGCAAAAGGATTCATTCAAAGAGAATGCATATATTACTGTGAGACATTCTCGTCTGTCTCATATAAGAATTTGTTCAGAATAATAATACATTAATACCAGATAATGATTTGGAGTTACATCAGATGGATGTAAAAACAATGTTTATAAGAATCTTCATAAGGACATTTATATAACACAACCAAAATTTTATGTCATTAAGAGTAAGGAACATATGGGATGCCGCTTAAGAAAGTCCATTTAGGCAATTATCTTAAGTTCAATGAGACAATAAGAAAGTTTGAGTTTAAGAAGAATGAGGAGGACAATTGCCTTTATGCCAAGTGTAGGATCATAGAGTACATGAAAAGCTACCAAATGGGAGGGGAATGGCAGATTTAAAAGTTTTACGCGGAAGCTACAAAAATCCCTCGGTAGAAAATCAATCTGATAAAACAATTGTGTGTGTGACTGTTTTCAACATGTTCAACCATGACAAAACTAGTATTGGTAGTGAATCAAGTCACGAAACTAATGCAACAAGAATCGCGTGGAAAGAATGAGTAAAAGTGAAGTTATGATCAAATGACCGAGCAAAGAACAATCTGTTCTACCTTAGTGAAAAACAAATCTACTACGTCGCAAAGAATCTTGATCCAAACCCACTAAGCCAATGATTGTGAAATTTTGATACAAGATAGATAATTGAGTTGTAAACGCAATACAAAAAAATTAACGGCAATTGGATGAATAAAATGTGTGTTATGATTGATATAGCGAAGCAACATCAGACTCTGCATAAACTCGCCGAAAAAAACTTGCCAAAAAACAAGTCGGACGAACAAGGCACAAAAGCTCCTCTAAACTATGAGTTTTATTCACCAAAAACACAAAAGACACAGCCATAATTCGTGCTCTCCACGAGCTGTGGCCCCCTTCCTTATATAACCAGCCCTTAGGCCAAACGAATTCAAACTAGGACTCCTACTTGGATTCAACCAAAATTTTCATAACTGCTCAAGACTCTTCCATACGCATATAGAAGCAATATTAAGTCTTCCAAACACATAAGGAATGTCTCACACATTCCTAAAACAACTCAACTTCATGCCTCATAGGAAATCCTAACATAACCAACTCAAAACATTCCATAAACGAATTATAACTGCCTCAGCTTTAGCCTGAGCACATAAACCAGCTGGTTGGACCGTTCCATCCATGTCTTCTTGTCCATAAACATTCAACATGCCTTGGAACAATGTAATTGCCACGTCCATGCACCCCTTGCACATGTGCAAACACTTTTCAAAACGTCCATGATACCTTCACAGGCATTGTTCTCGACTCAAACATATTGTGTGTGACCTCCAGAGAAACTCAACCACAATTCTTCCTGAACTTTGTTTGTGAACCTCATCTACTCACTAAAATTAATTCAATGGATCACCATCACCAGCCATGTACTGACATCAAGCAATACCTGAAATGACCCAAAAACCAATCTTTGCGAGCCCACGTCCTCGACTTGACTCTCGTTTGTCCAAAAAGCGCACCAAGTTATGTGAGCATCACACATAAGCATGTTGCACAACATAAAAATATATTCCTCTATGATCAACCAAACACATAAAAACTTAGTAAATTAATACTAAGCAAATCTTCCCATAAGTGTAACGCAAGTATGAAACCATTTCGAGATTAAAATAGAGCAGATGAAATAAAACATTAAGATCAGATAGTCCGAAGTGCTCTGTGCAATAACTGTTACTCCCAAAATAAGTTTGGACAGTCCAAACTGATTGAAAGGTAACTATTACTCTCAACATATAATAAGAAGTGCAGACAGTCTGAACATATTAAAAAGGAATTAGTTACTCTCGATACACTTTTAAAAGTTGGAACAGTCTGAATTGAATGAAAGTAACTGTTAGTCTCAATACAAATTGAATAGTTTAGAAAGTTCCAAGTGTGCTATGCAGTTTAAATTTACCCAAGACACATTTGAGAAGATCGGACATTCCAAACTGAATTTCTCAAATATATTCAAAACTTTGCATGTAAACCCTCACTTTTAACATAATTGCCAATGTATTTAGCATGCATAAGTCTCACACCCCTCGATGAATGCATTGGCAACACCACTCCGAAACGAAACATTAGCTCATTCACGTTTTATGAAAAGTTTTGACAAAAGAAAATTTCCCCTCATTCCTAAAATCAAATGAGAAAAAACCTTCACCTTTTTAAAATCCACCTTGAGAAAAACGTGTAAAGTAAAACACTTGTGAATGTGCAATGTGCAACGTGTGACCCATTTCTCCCCCTTTGACAATGTATTCAGTAAGGTTCAAAAGAGAATTTTGAATTTGCTATGAGCATAATATGACATATAAATATAAAACTAAGCTCATCCAAGTCATACTATCAAGTAATCTACACTATCACATCAATTGAATACATAAAGTAGTGTAAGCTATTCTAGAGATAAAGTATATCCTCAATTAAGCAAGTCATGATCTTCACAATTCAACTATTTCAAAACTCAAAAGCATGACATATGTTGCTATTTGTTTATTAACTTTAAAACACATATTTAAATTATAAGAACTTCATAAGAGATTATACGCAACATACGTCTTATTGTAACCAACCAAGCCAAGTCTACGCCATTTGACACTCAAACACTCAAGGACACGGTTTTACTCATACACAACTCATTTCAAGTTCATATCTTGTGCAATGATAAGCAATCTCAAAAGACAAAATGTGATGCATGCATATTCTCTTGATCTTTTTTCTTTATTTTTCATTTGATCATAAAAGCTCAACTTATGAGATGTTGTTTGATTAATGTTTCATGATTAAAAGAAATTGTGAGCATGCAACAAGTTCAAAACAACAAGAAAGTTCGACCATGACCAGATTTAGTGTAATAATTATTCCAATTAGTCATAGCAAAAACTACAAAATGTATAACGCGAGTAATGTAGTAAGAATGTTTTAGCATCTAAAAGGAATCACAAAGTCATAGATGTATGAAGTACTATGCTCATAATATTTGTAAATTTCAGATTCACACATAGACTTCCCATGTTGCAAAACTCAACCTATATTTAAGCCATGATGATGCATAACCCCTATTTCACTACAAATGAAACAACAACGAGTGAAATCCAAAGGTATTGTGAAAATACCAGCCAATTAATGTTCGATATCTACACGGTGAATCACAATGTTTCCTTTTCGACATTATCACAGAGAAAGTGATATCTAATATCAATGTGCTTTGTTCTAGAGTGTTGCATGGGGTTTTTAGCAACACAAATGACACTAATGTAGTCACAAAATAGTGAAACGTTGTCTAGATCAACCCCATAGTCCTTAAGTGTTTGTACAATCCAAAAAATTTATGAGCAAGCGCTAGCATTAGCTACATATTCAAATTCAGTCGTAGATTGTACAACTAAACTATGTTTTCTTGGGGACCAAGCAACAAGTGAATTATCAAGAAAATGATAAGCACTTGAAGTACTTTTCCTTCCAATCCTAGAAACCCCAAAATCGGCATTCGAAAAAGCTTTTAAAGAAATAATTGAGGAAGAAAGAGGCAAAATGCCAAATTCTTGAGTTCCATGTAAGTTGGCTTTATGATGTGATGCACGTGGGGAAGCTTGAAATCGTGCACAAATACATACGCTGAAATGTATGTCCGGTCTTGATGTCGTGAGGTACAAAAGTGTCCCGATGATGCTTCGAGATTTTTTTTTAATCAACAGATTCACCATCTGTATAAAGTTAAAGTATTATCGTTGTTCCCATTGGTGTCTAAATGGACTTGCTGTTTTCCATGTTGAAATGTCTAAGGAGGTCTTTTGTATACTTTATTTGATGCACAAAGGTTCCCTCCTTGCTATTCTTGATTTGTAGCTCCAAAAACTATGTGAGTTCACCCATCATGCTGATCTCAAATTATGAACTCAACTTAGCTAAAAACTTGGACACAAGATCATGATAAGCACAATCAAAGATAATATCATCCACATACACTTGAATGAATAATGAGTCATTGCCATGCTTAAGTACTAAAAGAGTTTTATCAATCCTTTTCATGGTAACCCCCTTTTCAAGTAAGAATGTTTTTAACCTATCATACCATGCTCCAAGGGCTTGTTTGAGACCATAAAAAGCTTTCGACAACTTATAAAAATGATTGGAAAATTTTGGATTTTCAGAACCTTGTGGTTGCTTAACATAAACCTTCTCATCTATGTAGTCATTAAGAAAAGCATGTTTCACATCCATTTGATATGACTTGAAACCTTTAGATGCATCAAATGCTAGTAAAATTATTATGGCTTCTAATCTAGCAATAGGAGCAAACAATTAATCAAAATCTAGGCCTTCAACTTGTGTGAAACCTTGAGCAACCGACCTAGCATTGTTCCTAACCACTACTACCCCATCCTCATTTGTTTGTTTTTCAATACCCATAATGTTTTTATTAAAGTTTGATCATGAGGTGGAGATACTAGTTTCCAAACTTGTTTATTTCAAAATTTTATAACTCTTCTTGCATGGCAATGATCCAAGATCATTAGTGAGAGCATGTGATATATCTTTTGGTTCAAAAGAATGAACAAAAGCAGTATGAGCATGAGAGTTTGGATGGTAAGACCTGAACTGTGGGACTCTTTCGTGCAAGCTTCCAATAATATGTCGAGGAGGATGACTTTGAGGATGTGGAGTGGAGTAGATACTTGGCAAGCTTCTTGTTTTTCATGTTCATCGTCAACTGAAGAGCGTGTAGCTTGAGGATGATCATGACCAGCACTTGTAGTCATTGTTGCCAGTTGTAAATCAAAACAAGGAGCATGGAAGATGTCATAAGCTTCTGAATTTTTGGGTAGCAACACCACTTCTTCGTCATTTTCAATAAAAATACTCTACTCCTGCAGATATGCATCTTGACCTGCAATGTTTGAGCTAGTACTTGGGCTAGCTTCATTAAAACACACCTCACAAGTCTCCATAATTTTGTTAGTGTCAAGTAAAAGCACACAATAACCTCTAGTGTGAGATGAATAACCAAGAAACATGCCATCAACAAATCTAGATTCAAATGAATCAAGATTTGAATGTAGCCTAGAGGGGGTTTGAATTCTTGAAACACTCAATTTAAAGTTGTCAAATTCCAAGATCGGAATAGTCTGGTGTAAGTGCAGACTAGTCCTGGGTTAGTCATAAATGCAAAAACCAAAATCTTTTTATTCTTGTCTTCGAATTTGTTGTTGCGGAAAGTAGTAAACTATTCTAATAACTTAAGTAAGTATATATGACAACTAATTAGCATGGGAATCAAAATATTTATACGAATTGCCATTATTATCAAGTATATGCCCTAGCTAGTGATGATAATAAAAACTATGAATCAATAACACAAGATACAAACTATTTCTACCAAGGTTCAATCCCACGCAAGGGATCTACGTCCTCGTTGAGAGGCCCACAAAGGGTCGGGTCTTCACCAAACCTTCATTCACCTTACCAGAAAGGCCAACTTGGTTCTCTCTATCACAAAGGGGCAATCACCTAGTTCCAGGGCTTTCTCACCAGTTGAGGGCTCCCACAAGATTACAAATGAAAATATTATCAACACACTCGAGAATTACAGAAGAATCAACAGGAGTGTGTGAGAGATCAACCCAAGAGCTCCATGTCGATGAGAACTCACTCTCCCTTTCCCAATCCCCAAATCCCAAAGATTTCACTGTTAGGGCCTTGGAATGTGTGGAGAGGAGTGTTTTGTGCCATTGGATGCAGTGGCGGCACTAGGGTTCAAGATTTTTTTAAACTATAAGTCGGGGGTCTCCTTTTTATAGAAGTCCCAAAAAATAGCCGTTATGTTTTTACATGTACGGACTACTCCGTGGTTGACATCGGACCAATTTTTGTGTGGTGAAGTGTTGAGCCTAGGTTAAGTGTCACCACCATTCTACCTTTGAAGTGTGTAAACCTTATTATACTTGACTAGTCTGCATAGGTACCGAACTAGTTTATTGTGGAACAGTAAGGTACATCAGACTAGTTCGTAGGTGAACGGACAAGTCTAATGTGTTACAGTAGGTTAGTTCGGACTAGGATTTGTGTTGTGAGACAAGTCTGATGTGTTCCAGTAGCGTATAACAGACTAGTCCGTTCAAGAACAGACAAGTCCGATGTGTGTTTGTCGTGAAAAAATGGCAAGTCTGTGAATAGCAGACTAGTCCGGTGTGACACCAGACAAGTCCGACGTGTTCTAGTAAGGGTAATCGGACTAGTCCGGTGTGTGAGTTAGTTCTTAATTATGTTCTAACCTCTTAGTCTTTCCATGCAACAATTGAGCTTGAGAGTATTTCTCACACACATTTTGACATTAGGAACTAGTTTGAGTTTTCTTCTTGAATAAAGCCTTTTTCATCCAAATTCTCTTTTTTTTCTTCCATTTTTTGTATTTTTCATCTTTTTGCATTGTGACCTTCTCTCAACTTCAAACAATTTCATTAGCTCTTTATTTGTTTGTCATCAATCATCGAAAACCCACATGGGGGTGCTATATTCACTTACAATCTCCCGCTTTTTGGTGATTGATGACAACCAAATAAAGTTCAAACATGAATGAGTAATAATTTTTATTTTCATAAAGTATGCACCTATGAAAGAGAATATTCATGATAATTTGGTAAATTCTCATATGTGCATTCTTAATGGTGGGGTACCTAAGAATGTGTGTGAGAACAAGTAATGTGATACAACTAATGTGATAATTGTATTCCAAGAATAATAACCAAGAAAGCATGGGATAAACATTAAGGACACAAACATTATGAATAACTAGCATAGGCCATTACATTATCTTAACATAAATCATAGGTCATTACATTTATCTTAACATAAACATAATGAACATAACGAGCATAGGGCATTACATTATACATGACCAACAAAGCAAAGCTCAAGATACGACCAAGGCTCGACCATACGACTAAAACTAGACCTACCCCCCTTAATCTCTCCCCATTTGGCATCAAGACACGAAAAAAGGAAAAATTTAGGAGAACTACTAGTCGTCTTCGTCGTTTCGGTCCTCGTGGTCTTCTCATTGTATTGCTCCTCTTCATCACTAGCTTGGCGAGGAGCATGAGCACAAGTGGAGGAGCCAATCCCAAAGTAAGCAAGCTTGTTGTTGGTCAATTGAGGCATCTCCATGTAATCCTCATTGGAGTCTTCGGAGATCTCGCGAGAGCCAATAAGAGAGATATCAAGCTTTTGAACATAGCAGTCACATTCTCCTTCATGTAGGGAGCATGCTGCATCCTTTCAAGACTATCCGTGTATTGCTTCACTTACACTTTGTGGAGGAAACAAAGATGGAACAAAGTGTCTTCAGAATGCCACTGTTGGAGCCTTTGGAGGAGGATGGGGCTCCAGAGCTATCGGTACCTGGCATACCGGGTACCCCCGTGCACAGGCTAAAGCCACCTAGGTGCCCTGCCTCCTAGCTAAGGCGGGGTCCGAGGGCGCCACATGTACAGAAGGCCTGGACCTCTCTACCTCAGATACGGGGTCCGGCGTACCCACATGAACCTCAAGGAGGAGTTCAGGTCCCCCACATGGGCAATCTCCCAAGCGGCCATGTGTCTCGCAAGACAGGATCCTGCTCCCCCCAATGTGAGTGAGCTCCTGAGCTGCCACGTGGCTCGAGACAATAGAAAGGCCACCTCCCCGAAGAGGCGAGATCTGGCTCTGCCATTTGTCCCACGGCCCTATATCACCCGCTCTACTCAGGAGCAGGCCTCGGAGCTGCCACGTTATCAGCGGGTCGGGGCCAGGCCTCCCCAGAAGAGGCTAGCTCCCGAGCTGCCACGTACCCTGCAACTTGCCCTGGGCGGTGGGTTGCAGGATTTAAGAGAGTGGTGCGCCTTGTCCGGATCAGGCATTGAAGGCTCGCATCTTCCCCAGGCGCGTGATGCGGCGCACGCCTGCTGTCAAGTACCGCAACGCCCAATCGCATCATAGTGAAGGCCCAACATGCCTACCCACTCTGCTAAGTGGGTATCTTACGGCGCTAGGGACTGAGGGGTGGGACATTCCCTGCCATCATCAACAACTTTGCATGGGCCACTGGCGACTTAGGTGGCAAGACGTCAAGTCTTCAAGCAGCGGACAGGGGAAGCTTATGCAAGAAGCAATAGATCTTTTAGGATAAGATCGCCCTAGGGCCACCTGTCGGTCCCCGGGCCCCACTTGTAAGGCGTCTAGCCTTGTCTATAAAAGGTCCAGACCGCCATCATTACAAGGGATCCCCAATCTACGCATTCACACACACACACACACACCAGCAATATAACCTCACCATGGAGTAGGGTGTTATGCACTTGCGACACGAACCACATAAAAACTACCGTCTCATACTCTCATACGCGCGACCACTAGATTGAGAACTAAGCCATGCCAATCAAGCAACCTCTTCGGGCTGCTCCTTAGCAGATCCAGGGGAAGTCTCACATTAACACTTCAACAAGAGCTATGGGGACCCGTCGAGACTGAGCAAGAACGAGTAGAACACTGCCTCGTAGAGGGAGCCAATTGAGGTGGAGTTGAAGGTACTTGCGGACAAAGCTTCAAAAGAGGGATGTCTTTGACACACTCCAAGCCGTTGATTTGCTCAATCATGTACTGATGTCGAAAGCATGGCCACATGACAGATTCAGAGTATAAGCAATGTTCTAGATGTCGTTGTAGATGCAGTCAAAGACGTTGAACTACTCCATTTGACTGATAATATGCATCAAATTGTGGAGAAGGCGTTGGGTGCTTCCCGAATCACCATCTTCTAGAGCGACGGTCTTCCTTAAGACCTGGTTGAAAACCACAAAGAATGGCTTCATGTAGTTTGTGGATGGTGACGTGTATGGATAGTTTCTATCATAGAGAAAGTGAATTGAAGCTCATCCTTGTCCAAAGTCTTGATATTGTGGACATCAATCTCTTTTTACAAGGACCAATCCAAATTGAGAATCTTGGCAAATTCTACATATGAGACTGTGTATTTCTTGCCATGTGTCATCCAAGTTATTTCAATACACCCAAACCTTGAGAAATAGCAAGTGAAGTAGAACTAGGCTATTACTTTATTGTTCCAGTCATAGTTGAAGGACATGAGGTCCTCAACCCATGAAGCTCAACTGCAGCTATGACTTGATCGGAAGCTTCATTTCCTTTCCCCTCCATATACTCCCAATCAATCCACTATTTTTAGCCATTGGAGTCTTATGCGAAGAAACACAGTTTGTAATAGTCACAGTGAAAGTTGCCCCAAAGCTGTGGATCCAGCGCCATCTTGTCATGACGATACACATTGATCTCCCGAAGCTTATTTGCCTTGTCACTGCCCTTGCCATTGAAAGCATCACCGAAGGGTCGACAATTTTTTCATGGAGAGGAGGGTCCATCTCCAATGGATCAATTGGCTCAAAGGGTTCATCGGGTTCCTTCCACTTTCCTTTGCTTTCCCTCACACTCGAACTTTGGCCAACTATTTCATTCCCTTTGCCATTTGATGGCTTCTTTGCTAAAACCTTGCATCTTGAGGCAGCAAGTGTCCATAGTCCATGAATGCTAAATTTGACCATCAGTTCACCACACAAATATTATGAAATGGAGAACACAACATAGTGGTAGGAGTTGATACTAAAATATTCTACAAGTCTTGGTGTCTATTTGCATGCAGGTCAACTAAGCCCCAAAATACCCAAGAATGTAATGAGCAATCCAAAAAGCTATCGTTTGACCAATCAGGCAATGACACATGACATCACATGGACCCATGACTCATTCCCAGGCGTATCTGAGGGTATCCAACGTTGATTAACAAGGGAAGGGGATCTGGGCCCACCTGTCAGCAACCCCGAGAAAGCACAGCTTGGGGGGGGGGGGCAGGTTGGTTGACCCCCTAGCTCGACGACTTAGTCCTGGCGCCAAACGTGGTTAATCGACGTGTGCCACCCTTCTGTGGCTTCTTGATGGTAGTAATGATCGATTTGCATGATAATTAATGCGCCAAACCGACTGAACTCATGTATAAATAGCCCCTCGCACTCCCTAACATCACATACCACAAGTATGAGGATAGTACTCCACTCGTAAAGTTTAGAGCTGCCCATGTGGCCATCCAAGTAGAAGGAGAGTGAGGAGGAGCTAGGAGGAGGAGGCTTGGGCTTGCCAAGTCCCTCTTCCACACTATTACCTCAACGGATGTTCTGCCAGAATCAAGTAATAAATTTTCATGAATTCAATACAAGTTTGATTTCTATTTTATAGTAGTTTGCTTATGTAACTGCTTGTGCTTTCACTACTTTAATTTAGTAGAGAATCTAGTCGTAGATTTACATTCAAAACGGTAGAGTTGTGAATTAGATCTTAAGCGTGGTGCTTAGGTTAGAATTCATCAATGATATCTTGTTGATCCACAGATTTAAAAGGTAGATAGTAGGTGGCAACAACCCTATCTGTCCTTAGTGATCCTCCATGTTCGGCTATGACATAGACTCGTGGCGGGAATCATCCTTGTTTTGCCAAGGGTAAACCCGTGAAATAAGCAGCAGACGTAGACTACTGTGGCCCAGAATTCAAACCATTGAATTCATCTCAAATCCTTGCCTACAAACAAACTATGTGTCCTTGGGAGAACAAGGTAGAAGATCTCACACACATTCGTCGATACCCTTGGAAAGACTCTTTTAGGGAATGTGCTACATTTGTTTCTCCATGCGCTTGCGGATTTCATCTTTAATGTACCAACCGTCAACAAGCATTTCTGGCGCCGTCGCTGGGGATCGGTTGTTGTTGATCTTCAGACTTTGTTCACCTTCATATCTATTTTCTTTTCTTTACTTCTTACCTTTTCAACATAACTATGGAGAAGCCCACCATTCTTTCTTATTCTACCCCAAATGGCAAGTTCTGTGAGCCACCACCGTCAGTGGAACCTATTTGCTCAACCAACTACGAACTCCGCCCTGGATATATAGCCTTGGTTTGGGAACAATACTTCTCAGGAACGGATTGTGAAAATACTTACCACCATCCGAGAGAGTTTGATCAATTTTGTTCTTGCCTTTTGATTAAAGGCATGACACAACACTACTACAATAAGCCTCATCACAGGCGGCTCCAGACCTATTATCACAAACGGCTTTTAAAACCGCTTGAAACGAAGAGCCTGTAATCATCCGCAATTTCACAGGCGGAGAAGTGATACCGCCTGTGAAGACACATTATCATAGGCAGTTCTTTACTTAGGCTAGCCGTCTGTGAAGATATTTTATCACAGATGGGTCGTGCAACATATATAACCGTCTGTGATAAATGTCTTATCACAAGCGGGTATTGAAGCATAACTAACTGCCTATGATAATGTGTCTTCACAGGCGGGTATTGAAGCATAACTAACCGCCTATGATAATGGTGTTATCACAGGTGGACGTTTACCTACATCAGCCGTCTGTGAAGACCTTTTAACGTAGCCGGTTTCAATAGTCACTGCCTGTGAAAATTAGGTTATCACAGATGCTTCTTTACTTGTATCTAGCCGCCTGTGATAATTGTTTTTCACAATCATGCCTAGCCGTTGGTTAATAACCGTCTGTGATAAGGTATAACCTATGCAGTACTACTGCTGTTATTTCTAATTTCCAGGTCAATTCAATATAATCACAGAACAAAAAACAACAATATCATCACAAAACAAAAGTCAACAATATTATAATCACAGAAGTCAATTTCACTAAAACAATATACATATGTACAAGTTACAGATACAATTCATCTCAAAGTTTACAAGTTTTCACTAAAAACTGTTTCTATTGGCATAGTCGCAAAGTTCTGGCACATCAGCTGCTGCACAATTCTCATCAAAGAACTTCCCGTTTTTGTGCAAAATTTCACGACGAATGAACTGACAGAGTTCAGCAGCAATCCTGTAGGCTCCTCCACTAGGAATACTTCTACAAACCGGCCATTCTTTGTTCAGATTCTTCGTGTGCTGCAATATAACACATAACAAGGTTTAGAATGTATTGGTTTGAACAATCTCAAAGTATAGATCAAAGTGAGAGTATACAGTAATTTATTTGGTATTTCTGGAGCAGTTGTACTATGAGCAATTGAATTTTGAAGTTGGAATCAAAATATGAAAATAATGTTTCTAGTAATATTGAGCAGCAGAGAATATAAGCATTAAACTATGCTAGTTACAATGAAAATGAAACACAAAAGTAAGAAAATAAGGTACTGACATTAAGGATAACTTACATCCTCACGATTCACTCTATATACGTCGGCGGTCCGAAGATGCTCGCATACATAATACCCGCATAAGACACTCCCAGCAGGCTGCTTCGGACAAGCATAATATGTTTTAATATTCAATGCATTCGTATTAGGAGGTCTCTGACCGCCAAGCTGTTCCGCGTAAAACCGCCAAGCGCTGTAATACAAGAAATGTCATATAAAACTTGTCAACACATTCTAAATGTGCGTAAATTAAAATTATTGAATAAATGTACAGTTTCAAAATGGAAAGGAAATCTTTGTAACGATCTGGTGAGAAATCGGCCGAGTCCAAGACTGTTGCCATTCCTTGCGTTGGCTTGATGAAGATCATTATGTAGTGATTACTGCAAACATACAAACACATGTGTTAGCAATTACCAATAATTGCTATTTCAATGTCATGTGTCGAACTTACTCGCAGTGGTATAGAGCCTTTACGAAGTCCTTGCCGTCTCTGACAAAGTTAAACATCGCATGTCCTATGTAAGCTGCAACTTCAGTCCTTCTATCCTTCTTAAGTTTTGCAATTACTTTTTCAAAATCTCTTTTGTTCATGTGTTTGTACTGTCCTGAGTCTCGATTCGCCTGGACGTCGAATAGCGACTTTGCAATCCTAGTAGGGTCAAGGATACCTGTCTTGTGCTCCAACTTTTCATTATCCATGTATTGCATCCTATTGAAGAAGTCTAGAATTGTTATAATATCATGAAATGCGTATGCGTGTAGTAAGAAAAGCAAATACACAATATTAGAGCACTTACAAGCACCAGACGAGCAGCAGGTTGATTTCGAGCATGCCCCGATGGAAAAGGGAATGCAACTCTTCAAATAAAATGACTTGTTTATCTACTCCAATGCTCCAGAATGCTGCTTTTGGAATACAAAATGTGACGCAATTAAGACCATATTTTGTGCTAGCAGTGATGTACCACTCATGCATTCTTCCGAGCTGGACGGGTTGTTTGCTAAGTTGTACGGATGTCGTGAACGGCTTTCCATTCACAAATTTAGGAGGAACATCCTCAAACTTGTATATTGGAACTCTTGGTTTAACTAAAGTCGTCCGCCGATTATACATGACACCGTCTTCTTCCCACTCCTCGATATCTTCTAATGCTGGCTCATGAGAAGAACGAGATGCACTCGATTTTCTAATATCTTCCTTCATAGCTTCCAAATACTTTGACACTTCTGATGAAGGTTTATTAATTTCCTATGAGCTAACTTTGATAGGCACTGATGATCGAGGAGTAGTCGTCGGAAGTTGGACACTGACTTGTTGTTGAACCTATTGTTCAACTGATTGCTCTTTACTCCCAGTAGTTGGCTCTAGTACTACTTCAAGCTGTTGCTCAACTGGTTGCTCTTTACTAGCAACAGCTTGCTCTAGTACTCCTTGAAGCTGTTGTCCAACTTGTTGCTCTTGGATATCATCCTTGCTGAGACATAGGGGGAGTTGATCTTCTCGGACTGGGAGTGGATCTTCATGCACTTTCGCCTTAGAAGATGGGGTTGCAGTATTTGGATATGCGACGGGGCTAGAAATTGGCTCATCATCCAACACGATATCGCGTCGGTGCCAAAGGATTAATTGGTTGATAGCCTGCCCCAGAGTCGCGATCCCCTCAGGTGTGACGTGGTCTATTTAATAATCTTCATAATCGTTATCAATGATCTGAAGAACTTGCACCACAGCATAATACAACGGAAGTGGATTCCCATTGAAGTCACAATCAGGCTTTGCCATAGCAGTGGCAACCTGTTTGGTTTTGTTCCCTGCTCTGCCTATCGGTACAAGAAGATGACAAGATTTGTCGTTAGCAATATCATCGACAGGGAACTTATGGGTTGACCCTGAGCCTGGCACGGAACCAACGCTGCTAGGGTAGGCAGTTGGAGATACTAATTGCTCCTTTTGCACCAGAACCATCACTGTACTCGGTGCCACTAATTGTCCTAATTGTCTAAGTTGTTCCATTATTTCTTGCATATTTTCTTTGACCTTTTGAGCAATAGTTTCATCAAGTGTTTTCTTAAACTTCTCACGTCTTCTATATGTGTCTTTATCTTTAGGGAAACCGTCTAGCCAAGACATTTGAGAAGAGACCGCTCGAACCCGTCTGTTGTGTTCAGGGTTTCCTAAGATAGCGGTAAGTTGGTCATTCTCCCTCTTCGGCTTGAAGAGACCCTTCTGTTGCTTTTCAATTACTTCCTTCATTTTATCCTCTACTTCATTCAGAGAGTCAGGGTTTTCAAGTTTGCCCTCGCTGGTCAAACCTAACCGAGAAAAGACCCAGCATTGAGTTCGCTCATCGCACCCTTCTAATGGGTGAGGATTGCCCTTACCGGTAATTTCGTCTAATATCTTATTCCATTTCTGGACTTTGTTGGCATATCCGACAGACCCCAAGCGATGATGGAATTTGTTCTTTTTTGCATGCTCTGACCTAGTTGCACTTAGAGCTTTAGCATCAGGTGTGCTCTTTTGACGAACAAACTCTTGCAACTGAGCTTGTGTGATTTTTCCCATCTTCCTAGGGCTAGGGACCTTATGGCCTTAACATAAGCATTCATTTCACTCTTCTAGCATCGAAACTTCTTGCCGCAAGAGACCAATGTTGCTTTCTTTACAGCTTCTTCTGTGCCTTTCGGGAACTTGAATTGTTTCTTTATCTTTTCCCACAACTCATTCTTGGTCTGCTCGGGTAATTTCCTCCAATTCTCAGTTGTGATCGGCACAACCTCCCTAACAAGAAAACTGCATGCATTACGGTACTTGGTAACTGAATCCAGTGGTTCTTGGGGAAGCCCACCTGGACTGACCCTTGTTATGTACATGATGCGGTCCAATGGACCCTTATTGGGACCTCGTTGCCCTCGTTTCCGCTTGAGTGAAGCTGAGGATTCATCCATTGGAGAACCTTCTGCGGTTTTAGGAGCCGATGTCACCTCATTGTCTTCTCGATTAATATAGGTAGAAAAAAATTATAAGACTTTGTATACTTGACAACCAACATTAACTTGAACTGCTGAAGTTAAGATTCGTGATCCATACCTCGTCGGCAGGATCATATTCCGGGTCTAGATCCATTGAAGTCTTTTTAATTTTTATATTCCGAAAAGGATCTGATGGACTGTGATAGGAGCCTGAACTGCTAGAGTCAGTAAACTCCATATTGTCTTCTTTGTTGTTACTACCAGGACCAGTCTTCTTAGGGCTTTCCATGCTAGATCTAATAAGAAAAAAATCTAATAAATGGCATATTAACTCTACATGAAGTGTTGCATGAAGAAAAAGATGGAAGCATTCTAGGATTTGATAAGGCATTCTAAGGTTTAAGGCGACTGACCAAAAGGTTCCTATACATTGCGAGGGTGACAGGCATGTTAAAGTTGATCACCAACAATGGCAATTTTATCTTTTTATTCTAAATAGGCTAGCTTCGTTCAGAGTGGCGACCACGTTCTTGAGGTTTACTAGGCGGCGCCTAGCTCCGGACCTATAACTGATCAAGCAAGGGACAAAAAGCAAATCCTCCAGCCTTTTTCTAGTATCAAGAATCGCAAAGTGTGGCACTTGGATTTGGATGGTGAGGTGAGGCGAGGCGAGGTAGCTGCAGGCGAGAAGAGACACTCTTTTTCGGCGATCATCTCTACAATCGTGGGATTTGCACGGTAAAAAAAAGATAAAAGACCCACATTCTCAAACGAATCAGGAATCCGGAAACATTCGCCAAAATCTAATCCCGGTGGGCCCGTCCGCACCAAATGGGCTCATCATGGCAGCAGGTTCAGCCATCATGAAAGGCATTACGTACCCCACATATGATGGCACCAAGGATTTCTAGGATGGTCAATTGTCCTGGCTGTTTAGAAAACAGGACATAGAAGTCGGCGCCTCCTGTAGTGATAAACTTGGTGAGTTCTAGAGGTTCACGAGGTTTAGGTGACTTGATCAAGTCTGGGCATATCAGACCTTCGGTGGAATATTTCTGCTAGGATGAGATTAACCAGGTCGAGGGGTTGGGGGCTTATTTTTGAAATCCCCTTCATGTGACTCCAAATCCTATATGCATTGTAACTCAATTTGTACTAGGACTAGGACTGGTTCCTAAACTGAATCTGACTCCTAACTCTATTCAGAGTAGGACTCTACTAATATCGTTAAGGACGAAATCTGCTTTATCTAGAACAATCATATACCCCTAGACTGGTGTTTCCGCAACTTTGTCCAAAGTCCAAGTTCGACTCCTCTACTGGGTGCACCAGATACCCAGATCATCCAACAAAAATGAAGTCCCAATATATCTAGTTTGATACAAATGGTGCTAACAAATCATAAATGGGTACATAAACTTTTTTCCTATGAAATGCCTTAATATTAAGCTGAGTTCAATAATTGGATACATAATTGTTTTAACGCATGCAATCCTTCTGTAATTCTTCACATCATCATGATTGAATAAGCTATTCAATAAACAAACTCATAGTCATATAACAGCTACACTATCAGCAAGAATTATTCAACATAGTAATATATCATTCTCCAAATGATAAGATACATATATGTTTATTGTACGTGTTCATGTATTTCAATTTGACCATTGTACTAAAAAATGCAAATCGTAGCCACTAATTTTGTTCAATTATGCCAATATGGCCATTATCATCACAATCCTACGTATTTGAGTGACACATCATATGTTTGGCATCCAGCACCGCTAGAAGATGGACACACCTACTTCGAATAGAGTTCTCATTGCAGTTACCCCCTCAACCTAACTCATTTTATGTATCGAGTGTGAGTCACCATGAACATTCTAGTTCATTATGTATTCGAATTCCGGTCAGTTGAGGACATTGGGTTGCTGGAACTGCTGCTGCATAGAATTGATGGAAGTACACCGACAACCCAATGATGCCTACCCACCGAACCCTAACCAAAGATGCCACCGAACTTGACAGTTTTTTCGAATTCCACTGAACCCTAACCAAGGATGCCTACCATTTTCCAGTTCTTGAACCCTAACCAAGGATATGCAAGGCGGCGGTGAGGGCGGGGATGGAGGCGGCACGGCGAAGGAGGATGGAAGGTCAAAGGTTTTAGGGTTTACCTTGAAGCTCGGTGGCAACAGCAATGGCTTCACTCGGCGTACCTGGAAGTGACGAGGGTGAAGCTCGACGGCGACGGCGAAGCTCGGCGGCGTACCTGGAAGTGACGAGGGCGAAGACATGGCGGCAAACAAAATTTTGGCAGCCTAACAGCGTCTAAGTGTTTCGCCCGGGTTAGGTTTTTGCAACGCTGCCGAGGGGTATATATAGACTCCCATTTTCTCAGGCGGATTTTAAGTACCGACCGACTGAGAAGATTGTTACCTCAGGCGGGTTTTACTTACCAACCATCTGAGAAGATACAATTATCTCAGGCGGTTGGTTAGTAACACCCGTCTGAGATAAACATCTTCTCAGACGGTTATTAATTACCAACCGCCTGTGAAGATATTTACTTCTTCTTAATTAATATGTGTTCATAATTAGATGAACACCTACATAAAGACCCCTCACCAACCGCATGTGAGGTTCTTAATTAATATGTGTCGACGACCGTGCGCGATCTTTTTTTTTCCCCGAGGCGCGACCTTTCAATGCGCGGTAAACCAACTGCTCCATCTTCCACTCCGCGCGGCCTTAAAGACGCGCTATCACCCGTTAGTTCTCCACAAGCGCATCGCTCACTTTGAGTCCTCTTGTTTTCTTCGTCTTCCTCCACTCCGACGACACAACACCACTATGGCCGACCTTCCGCCGCCAAGCCCTCCGAGGGAGCCACCTTGCAAGAAACTATGTTGCAGCTCCCCCGAGAAGATCAACACCGAGCTGCGCCTCCTCATGGCACGGGAGGCATACAACAATACGTCTCGCACCATGAGTGCCTTGGGGCTGGGTACCCTTCCAGAGTATCCTAGAATGGGTACCATGGGCCACTACCTCTACGCCCTCACGGGGGTGGCTGATTGTCTCGACATTCTGTTCGCGACGATGGCCCATGTTCTTGGCCCCGAGGGCCGTAGAACGCTGGTGGAGGCGACGGCTAGCAACCTCGGGGTTGCACCGCCGGTGCAGCCGGTGCAGCCGGCCCTGTCTCCTGTTGCACCAGTGCCGGAGTCACCGCCGGAGGACGAGGAGGAGGAGGAGGAGGAGGAGGAAGAGGAGTAGGAGTAGGAGTAGGATTTAATTAGTTTTTCTCATTGTTGTTTTTAGTTGCTTCTATTTTGTAAATATTGTTAATGAATGAAATCTATCTTTTTTCATCTATGTGATTGAATATTACTTGTGTATCTTGTGTGTTCTTGTGTGTTCTTGTGTAAATATTGTGCATCTTGTGTGTTCTTTTGTGAGATGTGTGATTGAATATTGTTAATGAATGAGTATCTTGTGTGTTCTTCAACTGTGTGAATGAATGAATGTGTAGTGTGTTTATCGTTAATTAAAACACGTCTGAGAAGAATATTATCTCAGACGGTTGGTAAGTAATACCTGCCTGAGATAAACATCTTCTCAGGCGGTTGGTAAGTACCTACCGCCTGTGAAGATATTTACTTCTTCTTAGTTAATATTCTTGATTAAATGTGGTCCTTTAAAAAGGCAAAAATCCACTTTCTTGTAATATTATTGATAAGTAAAGGTTACCATTAAATTGCACTTCATAAATCCTTTGAAATTGGTCAGAACATAAGAAACATACAACAAATGCTATTTTTCATTTTTCTATCTTGATGAATATAATGCTTTTTTCATTTATTTTTCAGTGGACATTTTTACTCATCATACCAACCTCTATGAATATTTTCAGATTTTTTAAATTTTTTTGAATCAATGTGTGTTCATAATTTGATGAATGCCTCATATGTATATGAGCATTTAGTTAGAATGGTGGATAATTTGAAGTTTGACATGTTGGAATGCTATTAAAAAAATTAAAAAAATTAATACATGTATAAATTATACAAATATGTTCATACCAACAATTTTGAGTGAAGGAACTTTTTTTTTATGAGATACACAAATGTGAATAATATGTGAGTAGGAATTAATTTGATATTTACCAAAACATTACAATGTCAGCTATACAAGTTTTAAAAATATTTTGTTCAGGTGGTAGATGTTAATTTTATACAAATGTAGAAGAAAGAATCATCGAATTTGGACACAATTTGCAGAATCTAAACATGTTTGAGTATTTATAATGGAATCTAAATAAAAAAAGAAGCAAGGGATAAGGAAACTAAAGAACAGTATCAGACATTATCTTAGACGGTTGGTAAGTAATACCCGCCTGAGATAAACATCTTCTCAGGCGGTTGGTAAGTACCAACCGCTTGTGAAGATATTTACTTCTTCTTAATTAATATTCTTGATTAAATGTGGTCCTTTAAAAGGGCAAAAATCCACTTTCTTGTAATATTATTGATAAGTAACGGTTACCATTAAATTGCACTTCATAAATCCTTTGAAATTGGTCAGAACATAAAAAACATACAACAAATGCTATTTTTCATTTTTCTATCTTGATGAATATAATGCTTTTTTCATTTATTTTTTCAGTGGACATTTTTACTCATCATACCAACCTCTATGAATTTTTTCAGATTTTTTTAAATTTATTTGAATCAATGTGTGTTCATAATTTGATGAATGCCTTATATGTATATGAACATTTAGTTAGAATGGTGGATAATTTGAAGTTTGACATGTTGGAATGCTTTTAAAAAAGTTAAAAAAAATTCATACATGTATAACTATACAAATATGTTCATACCAACAATTTTGATTGAAGGAACTTTTTTTTGAGATACACAAATGTGAATAATATGTGAGTAGAAATTAATTTGATATTTACCAAAACATTACAATGTCAGCTATACAAGTTTTAAAAATATTTTGTTCAGGTGGTAGATGTTAATTTTATACAAATGTAGAAGAAAGAATCATCGAATTTGGACACAATTTGCAGAATCTAAACATGTTTGAGTATTTATATTGGAATCTAAATAAAAAAGAAGCAAGGGATAAGGAAACTGAAGAATAGTAATAGGCATTATCTCAGACGATTGGTAAGTAATAGTCGCCTGAGATAAACATTTTTGAAACTACAAGATGTTAATTAACGGCCTGAGAAGATGTTAATTAACTTACGCGCCGCACGAGGTCTGCGGAGAAGTTAAGAAGTCGTGGTGCAGGGACGCATGCGCGATGTTCCACATGGATACAAGAGAGACGAAAGGATCTCTGAAGATCGTCTTCCACAGTGGTTTAATTGTGCGCCGCACGAGGTCTGCAAAGAGTTCAATTCGCAATGAACAAAATATTTCGTTCAGGTGGTAGATGTTAATTTTATACAAATGTAGAAGAAAGAATCATCGAATTTGGACACAATTTGCAGAATCTAAACATGTTTGAGTATTTTTATTAGAATCTAAATAAAAAAGAAGCAAGGGATAAGGAAACTGAAGAATAGTATCAGACATTATCTCAGACGGTTGGTAAGTAATACCTGTCTGAGATAAACATTTTTGAAACTACAAGACGTTAATTAACGGCCTGAGAAGATGTTAATTAACTGATGCGCCGCACGAGGTCTGCGGAGAAGTTAAGAAGTCGTGGTGCAGGGACGTGTGCGCGACGTTCCACATGTATACCAGAGAGACGGAAGGATCTCTGAAGATCGTCTTCCAAAGTGGTTTAATTGTGCGCCGCACGAGGTCTGCAAAGAGTTCAATGCGCGGGAAACGAATCGCTCCGCACAAACTATATATAAGGCGCGTCGTCGGTTATGTACAAGCACAGAACTTTTGCACTCCTTTCTTCTTCTTCCATCGTTCCACCTCCTAGCCCGGCACTGACGAACCACCACAGCCATGGCCAACCTTCCGCTTCCTAGCCCGCCGAGGCAGCCACCCTGCAAGCGGATACGCTGTAGCTTCAATTGGCTCAGCCGGAGCAGCCAACCCACTCTCCTGCTGCATCGTCGCCGGAGGAGGAGGAGGAGGACGACGGCGACGACAACGATGATGACGATAACAATGACGACAGCGACGACGGCGACCACCACCATGGAGACGACGACGATGACGACGAGTCGGAGGAGGACCGCTTGGCGTGGTTTGATAAGTTGGCAAAGAGGGCAGAGGAGGCGGGGCCGTAGTGTAGTTTTAGGAGTTCTTGTACATATTTCTTTTGTAGTTTTAGGAGTTCTTGTACATGTTTAGCTTCAATTCTGTTCTCGTACATATTTCTTGTGTTTTTTAATATATATGTGTTCATTCGTTTCAATGAATACTGGTGTGTTAGAATTTCTGGATTTCAATCAAGAGAATGTGCTCTAAATGCTCATATGTATATGAGCATTTAGTTAGAATGGTGGATAATTTGAAGTTTGACATGTTGGAATGCTTTTAAAAAAATTAAAAAAAATTCATACATGTATAAATTATACAAATATGTCCATACCCACAATTTTGAGTGAAGGAACTTTTTTTATGAGATACACAAATGTGAATAATATGTGAGTAGAAATTAATTTGATATTTACCAAAACATTACAATATCAGCTATACAAGTTTTAAAAATATTTTGTTCAGTTGGCATTATCTCAGGCGGTTGGTATGTAATACCCGCCTGAGATAAACATCTTCTCAGGCGGTTATTAAGTGCCAACAGCCTGTGAAGATATTTACTTCTTAATTAAAATTCTTGATTAAATATCTTTTCAGGCGGTTGGTAAGTAAAACCCGCCTGAGGTAAAGTTAAAAACCGCATGTGAAAAACCGACGTCTATATAAGGACCCCTCACCGCAGTCAAAACGCAACCCTGGAGAATTTATATCGACGCTGCAAGGCTATTGAATTTCCCCTGTGCTGCGCCGCCGCTCCGCCGCCTAGCCCATACTGCCGAGCCACCGCTCAACCCCGCACTGCCACTTCTCCACCCTGCCGGCCCACCGTGCTGACGCCTCCCCACCGTGCTGACGCCTCTGCAAGGTAAATGTAGTTTCCTTACTTTTTCTTTGTATATTTTCATTAGCTGATAAGCTATTAGTTTTGTGTGTTCTGGTATATGGATTCTGTCCTTTTGCATGTGTAAGCACTGTATGGATTGTGTTCTGGTATATTGATGTATGGACTATATGGATTATTTCCTTTTTGTGTGTTCTGCTAGTTTGGTCTTTTATATATTGATGTATGGACTATATTGTAATAAGCTTATTGTAGTTTGTACCTATTATGTGACATGAATATGATGTTTAATTAATAGATGCTATTGTAATATATATAATATGCTATTGTTTAATTAACAGATGCAAGGTAAATGTAGTTTCCTTACTTTTTCTTTGTATATTTTCATTAGCTGATAAGCTGTTAGTTTTGTGTGTTCTGGTATATGGATTTTGTCCTTTTGTATGTGTAAGCACTGTATGGATTGTGTTCTGTATATTGATGTATGGACTATATGGATTTTTTCCTTTTTTTACCTATTATGTGACATGAATATGATGTTTAATTAACAGATGCTATTGTAATATATATAAGATGCATGAAGTTTACCTGAACATGTAATTGTAGTTTTATGTGTTTTCCTTTTCAATATGCTACTTGTGTGTGCGTACCTCCTGCTTGCATATATTTCGAAGGAGTGATTAGGGTTAGCTTTCTAGGGAGATGGTTTTATAACTCACCCATTTAGTTACCATCGTTGGATGGGATCCGACGTCAAGATATAAAGGACCGGATCCCACCCAGACCTAGCCCATGCTGCTGGGCCTGTTTCCCCCTTTGACTCCGTCCGCCTGAAGACGTAGCCTGTCTCCTACATTAGTCGCCCTAATCATACTTGTTATGTCTCTGTAAATTCTTTTTATAGAAGACCTTTAGAGAATATTTGTGGCCAAATTTTTTAAATCTGACAAAAATTCCATTATTGAAGCATGGACCGTCGAGCGTGGATGTATAACATGCCAAGACCCGATCCTATGTACATTCATAATATTGCAAATTTTATTGAAGCATCCAAGAGACATGCGAAGTTGCAAAAGATAGATGACATATTATGTCCATGTATCGACTGCGAAAATAAGATTGCTTGGACGGATACTATAGTAATCCAATCTCATTTGGTGAAAAGAGGTTTCAAAAATAACTACACAATATGGAGAGAGCATGGTGAGTTAGATACACATGATGTGGAAAAAGATGATGAGAGAGGCTCAGATGATGATAATGTTCATATCGATGATGGTAGTGACAATCAAGCTGGTGATGATGATGATGAGTTCGATTGTGAGGAGATGTTGCGTCACATTGAACCATATGTACTGACTTCTATGGGAGCAAGAAAAGGTTTAAGTAAAATGGAGACATTGCAGAATGCGGAGACAGAGCTTTTATATGATGAATCAAACGGTTGTGATAAAGAGTTTACTACATTGCGTGCAGTCTTAGAACTACTAAAGTTGAAAGCTACGCACGGATGGTCCGATTGTAGTTTCTCTGATCTTTTGAATCTTCTGGCAGAAATTCTTCCATATCCAAAGAAATAGCCCAGAAGCACTTATAAAGGGAAGAAACTTCTTTTCCCGATGGCACTAGGTGTGACAAAAATACACGCTTTTGTGAACCATTGTATTCTGTATCGCAAAGAGCATGAGCTCGCAACTAGATGCCCCATTTGTGGTGTCAGTAGATATAAGAAGGACCACAATCACCAGTATGTTACCAACATGAAAAAGACTCAAAAGAACAAGAAGTTTATTATTGGTCCTGAAGGTGACGATGATGATACTTCTGGCGATGCAGACGGGAAGAATAAGAGAAAAATTCCTGCCTTGGTGATGTGGTATCTTCCGGTAATTGATCTCTTGAAGCGTTTGCTCTCAAACCCTAGGGAGGTTGAACTTATGCGTTGGCATTCCGAGCAACGCAAGAAGAATGAAAAACATATACGACACCCTGGTGATGCAACGCAGTGGAAAAATTTTGATATTCAGTATCCAGAATTTGCAAAGGAATCAGAAATGTGAGGTTTGCCTTGGGTACAGATGGAATGAATCCGTTTGGTGAAAAAAGAAGCATACACAGCACAAGGCCCGTGGTCTTAACGATGTACAACCTACCGACGTGGTTGAGTCACAAAAGGAAATATATCTTATTATCTGTTCCTATCCAAGGTCCGAAACAACCCGTCATCGAAATTGATGTGTTCTTGGAACCCTTAATGGAAGATATGGCAAAATTGTGGGATGAAGGGGTACGTACATGGGATGAGTACAAGCGGGAGTATTTCACGCTAAGAGCAATGATATTCGTTACCGTGCATGATTATCCCGTACTGTTTACATTATCGGGACAAATGAAAGGGAAGAAAGGTTGCGTTAGGTGCGTGGATAGAACTGGATTTCTATACCTCACTTCATCCAGAAAGACGGTGTACATGAGACATAAGCGGTTCTTGACAGAGACACACAAGTATAGGAAGATGAAAGAACAATTTGATAACAAAATCAAAAAAGATACTGTTCCGAAACCTTATAGTGGAAAACTTGTGTTTGAAATGGTCAAGAACATTCATATTGCTTTCAGTAATGGAAAAAATATTAAAGGAATTAAGAGAAAGAAAAGTACATCTTCAGATGATACAACTGACATGGCTTTCAAGAAACAATCAATTTTTTTCAAGTATCTTCCGTATTGGAAGAATCTGGAATTTTGCCATAGTATTGATTTGATGCATGTTACAAAGAATGTATTTGACAGCATCATTGGGACCTTGCTGGACATGCCGAGGAAAACAAAGGACGGATTAAATTCACGTATGGACCTAGTAAATCTTGATTTGAGACCAGAGCTTCATCCAATAGAAAAGGCGAACGAGAAGCATTACCTTCCCCCAGCCAGCTACAACTTGACGCTAGAAGAGAAAAAAGCAATTTGCGAATGCTTGCGTGGGATCCAAGTGCCCACGAGTTTCTCATCCAATATCTGCAAACTAGTCTCGATGAAAGACTTGTCTTTATTCGGTTATAATTCTCACGACTGTCACATGATGATGACAGTTTTCCTTTCCATTGCAATAAGAGTAATCAAACCTGAGCATATAAAAGTTGTCATCACACGTTTGTGTTACTTCTTCAATGCAGTATCGCAAAAGGTGATAACACGTGAAGATTTAGACTATCTGAAAACATACATCGTCGAGACAATGTGCAAGCTTGAGATGTGTTTCCCACCACCCTTGTTTGATATGCAAGTACACCTAATCGTACATCTTGTTGATCAGATAAAAGCATTGGGGCCACTATATTTACATCATATGTTTTCGTTGGAGCGATATTTAGGAGTATTAAAAGGTTATGTGCGGAACCGTGCTCACCCAGAGGGTTCAATTATGGAAGGATACACCACTGAGGAAGTGATTGAGGGTTGCGCTGATTACATCAAAGATGGAAAATCGATAGGTGTGCCTATACCGGTACATGAGGGTAGACTACGTGGGAGAGGCAAAGTGGGTAAGAAAACTTTTATTGTTCAAGATTACAAGAATGTACACCGTGCACATTTTGGTGTACTACAGCAGCTCGCAATAGCTGAGCTGTACATCGAGGAACACCAAATTGAGCTTCGTGATAAAAACCAAGACCGCAAAGAGGACTGGATCATGAAAGAGCACAGAAGATGTTTCACTGAATGGTTAATGGACAAAAATGTATCATACGGAAACACTATAGAAGAGGCAACAATGAAGAAGTTAGCTTCTGGCCAATCTGCTTTGGTAACATCATAGCAAGCATATGACATCAATGGTTACACATTTTACACTAAAGAAAAAGACGGTAAGAGTGTTGCACAAAATAGTGGTGTTCGTATTGAGGCTTATGATTCACAAGGGCAGAAGACCACATACTTCTGGTGCATAGAGAAAATATGGGAACTCGATTATGGCGAAAGAATGGTCATGCCCGTATTTAAGTGCCAATGGGTTAAACGTCCTGATGGTTTGAAAGTGGACAATTACGGGCTGACACTTGTAGACTTGAATAAAGTGGGTTAAAAGATGAGCTGTGGGTTCTCGGTGATAATGTTGCACAAGTTTTTTATGTTCAAGATCCAGAAACTGAGAAGTTGCATGATGTTGTTTCTGGAAAGAAAAATATTGTTGGGGTTGAGAATGTGGGAGATAATGAAGAGGAATATAATCAGTATGAAGAGATGTACCTTTTCACTGAACCAGAAGACATCAAGCGCGTAGAGAGGAGCATTAAAAAGTATTTGAAACCCTATATGCGAGAAGATGTCAATGCTGGAAAAAATGTATATAGCAATGCGAGATGATATATATTGTATATATTTGTATCTTCTAAAATCAACATAGAACATTGTTGGTATATGGATTGTGTCCTTTTGCATTTGTGTACATATGCATTTGGACTCAATAATTTGGAAGTTTGGAAGTTTGGTCTTTCGGATAATGATGTCTCGGGCGTGTAGCCGATTGAAGGAGGAGCGCTTGGCGTGGCGCAAGAACCATCCCCATGTATGTACATATGGCACACCGGTCGCATGGTCGTATATACATATGTATTTGTAATGGACTGATGAACTTAACTGTAGTTTGTTTTTCCATCTTGTTTGTTTTTGGTATTTTCAATTTCTCCGCGTCGGGTTTCTCTACGAAGCCTGAATTCGGAGATTTATTGAAGTGGCAGTGCATCGTCCCTGGTAAAGAAGGAGTAAGTCATGAAGAACAAGCACAATATGAGTTTAACCATCGTCCTCCTATTAATAAATTTCTTTTGCAGACTAAATGGGAAGATGGTTACTACCCCCTGACAATCTCCTTCTCTGAGGACTATCCCTTGGTGCCTCCAAGATGCGCCTTTCCAATTGGGTTCTTCCACCCAAATGACCATCGTTCGGGAGCACTCTACATCGGGATTCTTGATCAAGAGACTGTAAGATAGACCTATTTTGTTCATGTAATTATTACTTATAATTGTTGTCGAACTTATTTGAACTGGTTTCTTATATTGCTTAAATTATATTTCGTAGGGGTGGTGCAGTGCTTTTACAATCAAAACTATACTACTTGAAGTTCAGCGTTTGCTGCATCAGCCAAATGTGCCTGATGTTGAAAATGATTGCTATAATCTACTTATCAAGGTTAGATGACACTTTGACTTAGTGACCAATGTAGGGTATTCATTCCTCCTTCGACATTTGCTAATTTAAATAATGTCAATAATTTCAGGATCCAGCGGAATATAAGAGACGTGTTCGGGAGCAAGCAGGATGGTACAATTTAAATTGATCGATGAGAGCTTCATCGTCGATCTACAATGAATGTAGCATGATTTTTTTTCAGTGTGCAAAGAAATTATCTTTGAACAATTGTAAAGACTCTAATGGTGTATTATCACAATTAAGCCAGCCTCACTGGTGATCGAGCATTTCCTATAATGCATTAATGTACTAGTATCCGCTCATCTGTGTTTTTTTCCTGATACAATTTTCCCTGCAACGACTACATACGGTTGTGATAATTGCAACGACTACATCCCTGTAATTTCAATGAAAACTGCTTGTGATAATTGAACAACTACATACGGTTCTTAAACAATGACCGCCACTGAAAATACATGATCTTCTCAGGCTGTTGTTAATTAAGAACTGTCTTTGAAGTTCATTACGTTACAGGCGGTTATTAATTAAGAACCGCCTCTGAAGATCATGTATTTACCCAGGCGGTTGTTTCTTAAAATCCATCTGTGAATTTCATAGCTTTACAGGCGGTTCTTAATTAAGAACCGCCTGTGAAGATCATGTATTTACCTAGACGGTTATTCTTTAAAATCCGCCTGTATTGTTCTTTCATCACAGGCAGTTATTATATCATTCATCATCACAATCGCATATTTTTAAGGACCGCCTGTGTTTGATAATTTGAGGCGCCTGTAAAAATGCTTTTTGTAGTAGTGCAAGAAACTCTTAAATGAACGTTTTTTCTTTTTTATCTCAAAGGAAAAGCGAAACATTGGTACACCCATAATGTTTGGAAAACGAATGGTGATTGGAGAGGATTACAAGAAAATTTTTGTATTGCTTTCTTTCCAGTATCCCAAATAGTTCCTTACGTACAGAAGTATTAGGCTCAAACGGATGGAGAAGGAATTGATAGGTGCAGCCTAGGATTGGTTTTCGCTTTTGAGAAATTCAACTTAGATTTATTAATCCCCTATCCTTTGTAACTACAACATTTCTTTATGGGACTTAACAAGGAGTCTGCCCTATACCTCGACATTACTGTTGGTTGGTCTTTCCTCCATAAGACGCTAGAAGAAGTAAAGGATTTTGTAGAAGGAATTCTAGAAAATGCCTCCTTCATTATGGGTCTTAAGGAACCTCCCTCGGAGGAAGCCACGTCGAGCATCGAGGACACTCCTATAGCCAAGGAAGAGTCAGAATCTGGACCACCACTTGCCTTTCCGCTAGAATCCTCTCCCGAACCTAAACCATCGAAGGATGAAGAAATTCAACCTTCGGAACTCCCGTTCTACTTCGAGGAAGAGATTTTTGAATTTTATGGAAATACCTCGAAGTACTGTTACCAAAGGAAGCCATCGTTGCCTCCAACTCCACCTAACCTGCGTGATGGAGTATTCCTCCAGGAGATGGTCAAGGAGCTGACCTCTATTTTTAGTTCGGAATGGACAGCAGACGTTAAGAGCACACCCAAAATTCTTTGGGTGACCTCACCCTTGGCCACCATTGTGTGTCATATTATAGGACCAACAACGCGAGTCCAATATAATCCCTTTGTTGAAGCAAATATCATTTCTGATACTTGTGCTCTCGTAATTTTTGGGCAATGTGCCAGTGGCACCAACACAAAAATCCTTCCGAGATGCATCTGGATATATTCTTGAAGGATATGGGATTTCGCAAGAGGTGTCAGCAAGACACAAAAATGGTGAGGCTCTCCTTTATTTCCATGTGTTCGAAGTCTGAGAATTCAATATTATGATTGGGGTACCCATTGATAAATTTCTCATTGAAATCCCTTTTGAAGGAAACCTCAACATAAATCTTGGAGGGAACAAATTTCCATTCCCATTCTACACTCCAAAAACACATCTGTAGAACCAACCTTCCAAGATGGGCCAATTGAGGAGGTTAGGACTCTTGAATACTTGGAACCTCCTGAAGGAGAAGGCAAAGAAGATTTCATCCAAGAAGAGGATGAACTTCTGGAGACACTTGAATTGCCAAAAGAATAGCCCACACCCAAACCTCCTATTGAGCTTAAAATCTTGCCTCCAGGCCTACGCTACACTTTTCTAAATTAGGATCTGGAAGCCCCTATTATCATATGTGACAAGCTTTGAGATGAGGAAACACTCAAACTCATAGCCATGTTAGAAAAGCATATGACTTTTTTTGCTACTCACTCCAAGACCTCAAGGGCATCAGGCCTGCTCTTTGCACCCATCACATTCCCATTGACCCTAAGATACCCCCTCACAGGAGCCTCAATGAAGATTGAATAATGCGATGTGTGAGGTTGTTAAGAATGAGGTCTCAAAAATCCTTCATGCTGGGATTGTTTATCCCGTGCCCCATAGTGAGTGGGTTAGTCCATTCCAAGTAGTGCCGAAGAAAGGTGGAATGACGACCGTTCAAATGAGAAGAATGAATTAATTTCTCAACAAACCGTCACAGTATGGAGGATGTTCCTAGACTACCAAAAACTCAACAAGGCATCTAGGAAGGACCATTTTCCACTGCCGTTCATCAATGAGAAGTTGGAACCGTTGGCAAAAATATTCCTTGGTTTGTTTCCTTGATGGATATTTGGGATGTCATCAAATTCCAATCCATCCTGATGATCAAAGCAAGGAAACATTCACATGTCCATATGGGACATACGCCTAGTGACGAATGTATTTTGGACTGTGCAATGCACCTGTCGAAGTTTTGCAATGACACTTCCCCGGTACTACGAAATCGTAGCCTGTAGAGGTTCTTGTATTGGTTCGGGCACGCACACATCAAGAACAAGATGGTGACACGGGGGATTTACGTGGTTCGGGCCGCCCGAGCGTAATACCCTACTCCACAGGGTTTGTGTTATTGTATTGAGTATCGTTAGCATGCGTGGTGCTTGAATCCGATTTGCTCTATATGATGCGGTGTAATCCTTTTATAATCCAAGGACTGTCCAACGTTTGCGTGGCCCTGGCATATTTAATAGCCTAATACACTGTCTATGAGTATTAAGCATGGTTAATAGTGTGATAACGTCCCTTAATGGCTGCGTTACCCCTATTAATAGTGCTCTTATCGTGTGTCATTAATACATCATTAATGACACGTAATTATGTTTGGTAACTGTTGCTTTAACTGTCCCTTGAATGTCCTTGCTATTGGAGATCCACCAGTATACTTCATTGGTGGTGTGGGTCCGGAGGCTCCACACGTGGCAGCTTCGGAGCTTCCCCTTGTGGGGAGGTAGATCCAGAACCGTTATACACGTGTCGGCACCAGAGCTTCCCTCTGCTGGGGGTTAGGTCTGGGGTCGTTATATACATGTTGATTGTGGAGCTTCCCTGTGCTGGTAGTTTAGCTTCGAACTTTCATTACACGTGTCAATCCCAGAGCTACCCATATGAGGGATGCGGGTCCGGTGTAGTATGACGTGTGGGGCCTTAGGAGACCTTGAACTTTGTCAGGTGGAACTCTCTTGCACTTCTTGCAGTATTGTGGGGTACCCGATACGCAGGGTATCGACAGTGGCCCCCGGACCCACCTCTGGGAGAAACCCTTTGGGTTAAGTTATTCTACTAGAGGTGGGGCCATCCTTAATTCCAGCGCTTCAACTTCAAAAGTCTTCTGATGTGCCATTGGGGCGATAGTCCAGGATTAAACCATCGGTGCGTGGCTTGTTATGAATGCGGTAGATGAGATCTTTGAGTGCGGATCTCATGCAATTGAAGGTCGCCAGTACCCAATACGAAAACCATATCGGTTCCGAGCACCTTGTCAGGGTGCCGCCTTTGGGTTTCCCGCCACCCATCATGACAACGGTTCACCTGGGGTAATAACCTCGATCTCTTCATCGGGATGGTCCCGGGCCCGTTCGTCATTACCGGGGTAGATTTTTGAAATGTGACCCTACTCTCGTTGCGGTTTCCATCCAAGCGTCACGGAGGATTACTTAAGAAGGAAAATATGCACGGTTTGAGGACTCTTTATGCTTTTGATCAAACTCGGGCTCAGAGCCTCCCAAACTCCGCCTAGCTTTCCCTTTTTTTGCTCCACTTTGCTGCGATGGAGGGTCTTCCAAAGAGACGCATCCAGAGCAAAGACAATCTGATGAAGGTCCGGACCTTCATGGGATGGTCCAGTGACTCCTTCAACCACCTTGTCCGTGCTGGCAAGCTCCCTTTCAAGAAGCAGCGCTACAGGGAGATGGTGTATTTTTCGGCGTACGCCATCGTGGGACTGATTCCACCATTCTCGAGCTTCATCCTGATGCTGCTGCACTTCTACAGTCTCCAACTGCATCACCTCGGCCCGCACTCCCTTCTACTCATTGCCACTTTCATCCACTTCTGCGAGATGTGGGTGGGCGTGCCTCCCTGTGTTGAATTGTTCCGAACCTCCTTCACAGCTCATACCACCGACAAGGGGACATAATTGGTTGGCTTCTATTACTTCGTGAAGTGCAAGAATTGTCCCTTCAAGTACTTGAAGTCGTTCCCCTCGGGCAAATGGGACGACTGGAAGAAAGATTAGATCGTCATTGCAGTGGATGAGCAAGAGAGGTTGGAGCTACCTCAGGGACTCCCCAATGTCGACACCGAGGCCTGGAATGTAATTCCGAAGTTGTTGGATGTGTTCAAGCTTATTCTAACCAGGATCCGAGAATGTGTGGAGGGTGGAGTGACCCCTCAGATTGTCTTCGGAAATATCGTGTTCAACGGGTGGGCTCCAGTGAGGAAGAGGGGGAAGCTCGCCTGGGATCTCAAGAGTGTGATGGATGACGACCAGATTGAAACCGATCTGAAGTCCAACTTGGATGATGAAGCTCTGAAGATTCATCTCAAGAAATTTCAGCATGGGCTAGTCGACGGCGACGACTTGGCTCCACCGACTGCTTTCCTGCCCTTGAACATGATTCCAGAGATCAGCAGGGAGCTTCGGAGGAAGATGCCGGTGCTTGACTACCTTGGCGAGGTAGAACAACGCCAGACCTCTAGGGTTGTAATCCCTGGAGCTTCTGAGGAGGTAGCCACCCCTGCTTTGAGCCAGAGGGCTGAAGACATCGGCAAGGGCAAGGGCAAAGAGCCATCCATACCCTCCAGCTGGAAGAGGAATCTGATGCATGCTAATGGGAGGTCCGTCAGGCCTGGTCCATCCACAATGGCCCCTTCTCTCCGGCGAGGGAGGTCTTCTGCGGCTGCACCTCCTCCAGTGCCAGCGTCCTCAAGAGGCGCTAGTTCAGGACAGTCGACTCTGGTCCTGGTACCAGCGAGGGGCTCCAGGTCCGGTGGTTCTTCTCCGTCTAGGGAGATTTCGGCTGATGCATCACCAACGAAGACGGTAGGCTCTGGACGACATTCCGGAGCTCCTTCCGTGCCGATCACGACAAGCTCCGGCTTCGAGCCTCAGATGAAGAGGATTTATGCCAATTGGGGCGGTAGCTTCCCAAGGTAAGCATTGCTTTTTCACCTTGATTTGCCACTACTGTTTTATCATATTTTGAATCTTCCAATTCTTTGATTGCAGAGCGTCTAAGTCGGGGTCTAAGGCTCCAGCCTCTGTCGCAGCGACTGGGGCTCCACGAGCTGAGGCTCCGGCTCCAACTATCAAGCCCCCTCAAGTGGTGGCTGAGGAAACAGCAGCTTCGGTGTAAGCTATTATGGTCTTGGATCCAGAAGAGATGCTAGAAGCTCCTGTGGTAGCGCCGGATACGGGGGAGAAGTTGAAGATGTGCCTCCGGGGACAGCGCTGGAAGTTGAAGCTCCTGTGCAGGAGTTGGAGATGTCGAAAGCTCCGGCGTCTGAGCCAGAGGTTATCAAAGCTCTGATTCCCGCACCCGAAGTTGTTGTGGGGTCAGCGGCGGTAGAAGCTCTGGTCCTTGAGGCAGAAGTCATTGAAGCTCTGGCCGTTGAGCTGGAGGCAATTGAAGCCCCGGCTACTAAGAAAGAGATGATTGAAGCTCAGGTCGCTGAGCCGGAGGTAGTTGAAGCTCCATTCCTCGGGTCAGAAGTTTTTGATGCTTCGGCGGTTAAGCTGGAAGTAGCTGATGTACTCACCTGAGCCGGCAATGGAGATGGCTTCAGGTGAAGCCCCGACGACCACCCTAGAAATATCTACTCCGGAAGTTCCCACGCCCATGACAGAACGCCATGAAGAGGCAGAGGCAGGCTCTTCCCCCATGGAGCCAATAATTGAAGTTCCTGCAGCAGGACCTTTGGTGTCAGCCTCGGAGGTAGGAGTTCCCCTAACGGATTCTTCCTCTGCTGCAGCCGAAGAACATCTAGAGGGTGGCCCCAGTGCCACAGGAACCGAGGGTACCTCACTTGTAGAGTGGGATCCTATTTTTGTTATGGAGAATCCTCTGGAGCCAGTGGAGTTGACCCTAGCGGGTCCGGAGCCCATTCCCTTGGCGTTGTCCATAGACAATGCCTGCTCAAGCCTCCGACAAGTTCGGCTTGCCTTCGATCAGGAAAGCAAGCTCCTTGAGGAGGATCGCCACACCTTGAGGCGTTGGTGCAACAGGCTCCACTTTAGGACCAGACGTGCTCAGACGAGGCTTGCTAATCAGAAGGAGTGGGTCAAAAGGGAAACGACCCGGATGGAGTATTGGGGCAAGCTCCTGGAGGACAAAGAAGCTGCTATCAGGTCCCTATACACCAATTCTCGGGATATTCTCGAATGTGCTAAGGAGAGGAGTGATGATGCTGAAGAGCGTCATGAGAACCTCACTGCACTGAACGAGATTCTCCAGAAGCGCCAGGCGGACCTTGATGCAAGGGAAGAAAAACTCCTGCAGCCACAGGAGGATATTTTGAAGAGGGGGAAAGAGGTTCACCCAAAAATTGACTCTGGGTGAACAGAATTCGGCAGATCGCAGCAAAAAGCTGGATCTGTGGAGCGAGCAGGAGAAAGAAAAGTACTGGCAGCTGGGGCAATATCTCTCGAAGAGGGAGAGTGATATGGCCGCTAGAGAAGGGAAGGTGAGGGGCAGAGAGAAAGACCTGGCCGAACGGCGGAACTGCATCCACCTCCGGGAGACGAAACTAACCAACCGCAAGAAGCAGGTTGCTGAAAGTATGCAGCAACATGTCAAATTGGTGGAACGCCTTGCTCAGGAGAGTTCGGAGCTAGCGGCCGCCCGGAGGTAACTGGAGGAGTTGCAGAGCTCGAAGGCAACCGATTCCCTGATGGTATGGGACTTCCTGGGACATGCGGACAGGGCCCTTGTGCCTCTTTGTTTTAGTCCAGTACACCCGGAGGACCCAGCGCAGGAGCTGGACCAGACGCTGGTGGCACTTGGCTCTGCTGGCAGCAAACTCAACGTGATGGGTAATGTCATTGCTGATTAGCTGGAGACAGAGGGTAAATCTCTATACAAGAACGTCGCCGAGTATGTCTTGGTGTGTTACAAAAGCCGAGACCCCCGGTTCTCTCTTGATCTAGTCTTTGAAGGAATCATTGACAAAGAAGAGGATGCCGCCAGAGCTAGTGTCCAAGAAGCTGCTGAGAAAGTTGCTTCGTTTTTCCATAGGACTTAGATCCTCTAGTAGCTAGGACTTTATTCCTTTTGCCCTTTGATGTAACCCAAATTTTGTAATTCAATACTTTTGATTAATGAAATCCTCCTTTTTGCCATGAATTTTCACTTTGTCTTCAATATACTGTGCTGTCTTGTTGGCCCATTAGTATATGTGCACAATTGGAGTTTGTACATGTACCAAAAGGATTTGATAGCATGCTGATGAATTGAATGCTCCGAACTTGTAGATTTTAGGTCTGAAGTCTTTTATCTCTGATACGTCGACGGCTGGTCCCCTAGGGCTACTGGAGCTTGGTAGCTCCGGCGGCACCCACCATCAACATATAACATGTTAACGGCGGGCCCCCTGGGATTTATCAGAGCTTGATAGGTCCAGTAATCGTTGAAGGTAGGCCCCAGGAGTTGTCGGAGCTTAGTAGCTCTGGCGCCATCCACCATCACTATGATTTTTTTGTTTTTCCTGCACATTAAAGACAAGAAAAGAGTAAAATTTGTCCTCTTGTCTATAAATAGTTTGTGACATATTGTTCTTATCTGAGTTCTAGATGCGAAGAAACTCGACATGATAACAAGCATATTGGTATAATCTTTCTATATCCGCATGCCTTTTTTAGTACTCACCCTACTGAGGCCTGCTGGGATGTAGGTAGAGTGGCGTACCTAGGGTGTAGGACTAGGCTAAGTCGATAGCTCACTCTGGACCTATGTTGCCTTGGTGTTCAGACAGGTAAACAATGAATCAATGTTAGGATCCAAAGAGACCATCAATAAAACTTTTAATACATATGAATTACTTGGACTAAAACATAAAAAGAATTATTCAACTTCATTATAGACAAGCAGGGTAAAATAATAATTTGATATATCGAGCTTTGTACAAAAATATATGCACGTGGAGTCTGTTTTCACACAACAATGTCTTTTATTATAGTCCTGGATTACAGGGGAGACAAGGACACACTTATGGTGCAGGACCAAGCTATGTGCGCTATACATCTTGTGCTACTCCTGGGTAGGTAGTTACACTTTTAGTGTTGTGACTGTATGAAGTGTTACTTGAACTTCCCGGACCTTCCTGGAGGGGTCCGGATGTTCTCCTGGAGGACCTACCCTTATCTGTATGTTGACTCTATAACATACATTGTATGTAATTACAGACTCACCTCTGTGATTCTAAGAATGAAACTTATGGAGGTGCTCGATGTTTCAAGGGTTAGGAAGCGGAGTCCCATCCTCAGTTGCCAAGTGAACACATCTGGGCCAGGATACTTTGATCACTCGGAAGGGACCTTCCTAGCTGGGGGGAAGTTTGTTCTTCCCTTCAAGGGTTAGTATTTTCCACAGCACCAGATCGCCTTCCTCGAGCTGTCGGTTGCGCACATGCTGTTGATGATAGCGCCGGAGCACTTGGTGATAGCGTGCATTTCGAACGGCTGCTTGGCACCTTCCCTCGTCGACGAGGTCAAGGTCTTCACGCCGGAGCTAGTCCTGCGTGGCTTCGTCGAAGGTCCGAACCCGGAGGGATCCCATGGTGATCTTCAGAGGAAGGACTGCTTCAGCTCTGTACACCAGGAAGAAGGGAGTCTCCCCAATTGACAGGTTAGGTGTTGTCCTGTTCGCCCACAATGTGGACAGAAGCTCTTCAATCCAGTTGTTTCCATGCTTTTTTAGGCGCTCGTACGTGCGCATTTTGAGTCCTTTTAAGATATCTTCATTTGCTCTCTCGGCTTGGCCATTGCTTGCTGGGTGAGCTACTGAAGCATAGCTGACTTGAATGCCG
The DNA here is from genome assembly GCA_036927565.1 of Tuctoria greenei. NCBI lineage: Eukaryota > Viridiplantae > Streptophyta > Magnoliopsida > Poales > Poaceae > Tuctoria > Tuctoria greenei. The sequence goes on from JAYESD010000003.1 coordinate 112,655,084, forward strand.
AGGTCTTCGCAATATTCTTGAAATGCAGTACTTGTGAGTTGGGTTCTGTTGTCAATTATGACTTTGTTTGGAACTCCAAATCAGCATATAATGGACTTCACGAACTTGATTGCTGATTGCTTGTTGATTGTCACAACTAGAGTTGCTTTCGACCACTTGGTGATCTTGTCGATGGCGACATACAGGAACTTGTAACCTCTGATAGTTTTTGGGAATGGTCCCAAGATGTACATACCCCACACAACGAATGGACGTGTAGGAGGTATCATTTGTAGTGACTGAGCCAGTGTATGAATCTGTTTTGTGTGGAACTGGCATGCTTCACATTTTTTCACTAGCTCAACCGCATTCTGGAGTGTTGTAGGCCAGTGAAAGCCATGCCGGAAGGCTTTACCAACCAACGTGTGGGAAGATGTGTGGTTCCCACACTCGCCTCCATGAATTTCCGCGAGAAGTTCACGGCCTTCTTCCCTTGTAATGCAACGCATGAGGACGCTATTGGCACCACGCCGATAGAGACCCCTTCTACTAGTGTGTATCTTTTAGACAACCTGACGATCCGGTCAGCGGATACACCGTCTTCAAGAAGGATATTGTCTTTCAAGTAGCTCCAGATCTCCAAGATCCACACATCAGAGCTAACTTGAGTTTCTGAGTCTTGCGTGCTGGGTTGCTCGAAGCTTCCGACAGTACCTACAACCCTTGGTGGACGCCATGGTAACAGGGCCACCGGGACCACCAGCTTTGAGGTGCCGGTCTCGCCCCCTTCATCAGTTCAGCAGACTGAGCTGTTGGTCTTGACAACTTCCAGATGAAGATTCCATCGGGAGACTGTGACGCCCAGTTCCGAAAAATGAACCAAGCTAACGCATATGTGTGCCCAGGATGTTCAACACACATACACGAGTGCATTCACAAAAGAGTATACAGAAAATTACCATAGAACAAGATTAATTAACCAAAATTTATTAAACAAACCATATCATCCTCGAATACAAGCTCTAAAGAATATTAATGACAAGTTCAACTAATGCAGCGGAAATAAGCTAAATAAGCAAACTAAACAGCTAGGCAGCATAAGCAATAGGGTATATCGCAGCTCCAAAACACCACAGGCAAAGCTGATGGGAGACACGGCCTAGAACTCCGCATTATGGCCTTTATACTCCCAATCCTGACCTGCAACTGTTGGGGGGGGGATTGCAAGAGTGAGTACATGTTGTACTCAGCAAGTGTGGAAAGTATGACATGTGGATGATTCAAATGACGACAATAATAATGGCTAAGTGCTGAAAAGTACTTTAAAACATTTGAAAAGCAATATATCATATGTATATGAATCAAACCCATCATAGCCATGTAGTAATCATAATACCAGTCCATATTCCATATCCATTATCATATACCAATATCCATATTCAATACCAGAATTTAATTCATAACCATCCATAACCATAATACCAACCATAACCATCCCAAATACCATCCCAATACCGAGTTCCCTCTAATCATGGAAGTTGTTCATGTGCTCTTAACCGGGAGCACGGCTATCATGATAGTTTTAATACTCTGCAGAGTTTGTACCACTTTACCAACATGTTTGTGATTTCATCACCCGTCGGCAACTAAAGAACCTCCCTCACGCCAATTACACTTCCTTTGGTGTATGGCCAAGAGATCACAAAATAGCCTTTACAAAGGGATCACTAGCCTATTTAGACCCCACTAAGGTTTCACCGGTGGCGATGTCTCCTACAGAGCACACCTTCAACCAAGGGCCCCCTCTTGAGCCATTCGGATCCCAGGGTAGTCCCACCAATCATCAACAAACCCAATCCGACTACCCCTTCCCCGAGCATCCTTAATGGTCCAAATAGCACTGGCAAATCCTTAATTAATTAGCTATGCCGCACCCATACTTGGCCTCGTGGTGGCACTGTAGTCCTGGCTTATTCTCGCATGAACCGTTCCTTAGATCTAAAGCAAGCAACCACCATAACATCCAACCCATCCACATACCAGGCTTGCTTAGATCACCCATTACCGTATCATATTGACCAATTCATGTTAATCATAATCTCATAAATACATCATTAATGTGTAGTATTGTTTTCCAATCCCAATTGATTAAGCGAAGCAAAAAGGTAAAAAGTCCATCCCGACTCTCTACCATAATTCCAGGTGACAAGGGTGGTTTAACAATTCTAGTAAACTTCCTACCATAGGATTTCCCATCAAATTGACACAAGCATGCAGTTTTGCAAACAAAACATTTATTTCAAAACAGGATCAATATGCTTCAAGGACACTTGCCTTGCTCTTGCTGTTGATTAGGGTCAAAGCCTTCTAACTCTTGATGCTGTAGTCCCCCGTGGCACTCTCTAGCGCAAATCCGTCTAATCCACACAATAAACATACAAACAAGAAACACAATCATAGAGAGCACAAATATTACTTAATATGACATGACATGCATGATTAATGCAAATGCAATGTAGAACTTGTTAATAGATTGCTTTTAATGATCACTAACTAGTTCTAATAGATTTTAACAAGTTTATACAGGTTTGGATGTGATTAGATCTCATTTTAGAATTAATTCAACACAATTTAACCAGGAAGATCGGACTAGTCCGCTAGGGACCGGACAAGTCCGCACTCTGCGAGATCAGCACATTAGGGTTTTCTAGATCGACGTAAATTTGGAGATTAGGGGTTAATTTCATGTAAGAAAAAAGAGAATAGAAGGTATACCAGGTGTTTAGAACTCTAATGAATCAAGAAACTTGGAGGTAACACTTGGATCTTGATGATCTAGGGTTGATGATGAACTTGGAGATGAATTGGTGACAAAGAACGAAAGCTTGGTGGAGATCTTGATCCTCTTTCATTTCCTCCTCTTCTTCTTCTTGCTTGGGATCTCCTCCTCCCTCCTTGATGGTGGCTCTCCATGAACTATGGTTTGGATGGGGTGGAAAACTGGCAAATAGATGTCAAGCCAAGGGGTGGGGTTGTTTATATAGAGGTGGAGGCTAGGGTTAGATGGATTCCGAGATTGAGATGAAAAGAGGCCAGTTTAGAGTGCCACATGGGCTCTAAAAGAGTTAGGCACGACGTCCCTAGGCCCACTTAACGTGAAACCCAAGAAACAAGTCATAAAACAAAAGATCAACTCGGAGTCGCGAAACATCGGACAAGTCCGAAAAAGACCGAACTAGTCCGAAGTTGTCCAGAGAGAAAATCGGACAAGTCTGGCCTAAAACCAGACAAGTCCAACTTTATTCAGAGAGGAAAACAGACAAGTCCGCTGGAACACCGGACTAGTCCGAAAAAGTCCAGGGACTTAGCAAATTTTCAAGGATTCTTGGAATATCGGACTAGTCCGCACAAAATCGGACCAGTCCGAAGGTTTCCAGACGCAAAATTGAACTAGTCCGCAGCGAAAACGGACAAGTCCGTTTTTAGTCAGAGAGAAATCGGACTAGTCATCAGTAAAATTGGACTTGTCTGTACTTTCCTGCATCTTAAGTGCAGTTTTGTTCCAAATCAATTTTAAACTCATTCCTCTTGTTGTGGGTTAATGTTAAACATGTATATGAGTGTATGCAAGGCATGATGCATGAAAATGAGGATGTTACAGAGCTGGAGCTCCAGTTGAAGCCTTCGTCGAGAGTTCGTCAGCTTCAGTGTTATGAAGACGCTGAACATGGTGGAGATCCAGGACTTCGAAGTCCTTCTAGAGCCTCTGGACTTCAAGGAGATAAGCAGCTAGTTGGGGATTGTTACAGCAGCATTCACCTTTCACTTGTTTGAAGATCAGTTGTGAATCACCCTTCACCAACAACTGTTTGACACCATAAGATAGTGCCACCTTGAGTCCATAGATGAGAGCTTCATACTCCGCCATATTGTTGGTCGCCTTGAAATCAAGGTGAACTATGTACTTGACCTTCTCCCCAGTCGGAGCAAGGAGAAGGATTCCAGCTTCGGTCCCTTGCTTCTACACAGAGCTGTCGAAGTAGAGAGTCCAGTGAGGCTCGGTGAATACCGCAACTTTGGGTTCTTGTTTCTGAACACTAGGGCCCCCTGGGTTTGAGGGAGAGAGAGTCCATTCCGCCACGAAGTCTTCCAAAGCCTGACTCTTGATTGCTTGTCTTGACACGAACTCGAGATTGAACTTGGCCAGCTCCACAACCCACTTTGCTATGTTCCCAGTAGAATTAGGGTTATGCAAAATAGTGTGCAGTGGAAAAGAAGTTACCACTGATATTTTGTGGGCTTGGAAGTAGTGACAAAGCTTCCTTGAGGCAATAAGAACTGCATAAGGTAGCTTATGCACCTCAATGTATCTTATCTTGGCGTCATGGAGTACTTCGCTGATGAAGTACACTGGGCGTTGGACGGTCCAGACCCTCTCGAAGGGGCCCGGAGCTTCTTCTCCATCGACCCGGACCCTCCCGGGGGGGGGGGGGTCCGAACCTTTTTGCTAAGCTTCTTGGACCCCCCCCCCCCCCCCCGGAGGGGCCCAAAACTTCTTCTTTTTCGACCTGGACCTTGTTATAAGGGTCCGAATCATCTTGGTCGGCCAGGTGAACCCCCTCAGGTGAGTGAGGTTCATCTCCTAGCATTTCGCCTTGAGGTTCCGTGTATGGGGGCTGGGACCCAGACACGCCTTCAGGTAACTTCAGACCCTCCTGGAGGGGTCTGGGCTCCTGGACTGGATGTGGCTACAGTCTTTTTGTGACCAAGACCATGCTGACAACTTCGGTAGTTGCAGAAATTTAAAGCAGTAAAGGCTCACCATTATTCGGAGCTACCAAGATCGGTAGTGTGGTGAGGAGCTGTTTCAGCCCTTGAAATGTTTTTTGTGCTTCTTCAGACCAATTAAATGGTCTGGACTTCCTCAGGAGTTTGAAGAAGGGTAGCGCCTGTTCTGCCAGTATTGAGATGAACCGGCTGAGCGCAACTAGACATACACTTAACTTTCGGACATCCTTGATGCGGGCTGGGTGCCGCATATCTTCTATAGCCTTTATCTTCGCCAGATTTGCTTCAATTCCTTGGTGAGTCACCAAGAAACCTAGAAGCTTCCCGGAGCTAATCCTGAAGACTCATTTGTCTGGGTTCAGCTTGGTGCGCGTGATGCGCAGCTTGTCGAAGACAGCTTGTAAATTATCAAGGAGTGACTCCTTGTTCTTGATCTTCACGATGATGTTGTCGACGTACACCTCTGCCAAGTCTCTTATTAGCTCACACAAATGTTGAAGCAGCATTTTAATACCGAAGGGCATGGCAGTATAACAATACAATCCATCTACTTTTACGAAGGTAGTATGCTCTTCATCTTCCTTAGACATTTGGATTTGATGATATCCAGAATATGCATCTAAGGAACACAATAGCTCGCACCCAGAGGTGGAGTCCACTATCTGATCTATCCTAGGTAGTGCAAATGGATCCTTTGGACATGCCTTATTTAAGGTGGTGTAGTCGATACACATCCGAAGCTTCCCGTCAGCCTTGGGCACCACAACTGGGTTTGCCAACCATTTTGGGTAAAACACCTCCCGGATGAAACCAGCTTCGAGCAACTTCTTGATCTCCTGTCAGATGAAGTTTTGCCGCTCAATTGATTGTTTTCGGGGCTTCTAGCATAAAGGCCGTGCGTCAGGATAAGACTTCAGATTGTGCTCAATCACCTCCCTAGGGATCCCAGACATTTGCGATGGTTGCCAGGAAAACACGTCGATAGTAGACTGAAGGAATGTGATGAGCGCGAGTTCCTATTTGCTGTTCAAACCTCCCAATATATGGGTAGTCTGAGCAGCATCAGAACCAATTTAGACAACTTTGACGAGAACGTCAGTGTCGCCGGTTCGTTGCACACGAGGTGCGGAGGTAGAACCTCGATGATGGATGCTCGGAGGGTTCGGAGTTTGCTCCTTACCAGGTGCTTCCTCTCGCGCTGTAGCAAGCGCAGAGAGTTCTTCCAATGCAGTGATTCCTGCAGTGCGATCTCTGCGGATTCGAAGAACGCCCGTAGGTGTTGGAATCTTCAACACTAAATAACAATAATATTTGCGGCGGCCATGAATCTGTACAAGGCAGGCCTGCCCAAAATGGCATTGAACGGCAGACTTATCTGCGTTACGTCGAAGACCAACTTCTCGATTCTGTAGTTCTCCCGAGTCCCCAAGGTCACTGGGAGTGTGATGGAGCTGAGGGGGGTAATCGCCCCCGGACCTACCCCAGAGAAAGGTCGAGAGGGGCGAAGGTCCGAAGATCGGAGCTGGAGCTTGACGAAGGCTTCGAAGCTTATGAGGTTCAGCCCTGCACCTCTGTCCACCATTACATGGTGAAGTTGAACATTGTTAATGGTCGGAGACACCATCAACGTGAGTTGGCCAGCTCCAATCATGTTACGAGGGCAGTCCAAAGCATAAAAAATGATGGGAGTGTCCATCCACTTCCGATGAGGTTCCGCTCTAGCGGTGGGAGCTGCAGCGGCCATGTCCCGCAGCATTGTCTCGAGGATGCGGCGAGATGTGATGTCCCAAGAACCACCATAAATGGTGTTCATGGTCTTTCGACACTCGTTGTCAGAGACGTCAGAGTCGTCATTGACGGTGTTGTAGACAACCTTCAAAACCTTCTTGGGGTCCTGAAAGCATAACTCCTCCTCGGCCAGAGCTTCGTCGACTTTTTGTTTTCCTTCTAGCTGGCGGAAAGGAGCTTCTTCCCGATGCTTGTTATAGCGCTCGGCAAGGTTCTGGACCTCTCGGCATTCATCCAGACTGTGCTTGTCCGTCTTGTGGATCGGACACCATACATTCGAGCTGCCACCATCTTCTGACAATGGTCGAGGTCATTTCTCGGGGCGTGGCCCCTGGCCACCCGGAGTTGCAGCAGCCGCAACAGTAGGTGCACCGGCTGACGACTTCTTCTTGTCATTGGGCTTCGTTTTTCTTTTTGCCACCTCTGGATGTGGTGGCTTCTGCTTTGGAGGACTTCTTGTTGGCCTTCAGAGCTGGCTTGGAGTGCATCTCACGGCCCTCAGCAGCTTTTGCACGTTTGTTTGCTAGGATAAAGAGTTTCGTGACGCTAGTGACTTATTTGATTGCCAGCTTCTCTAGCATCTTTTTGTCCCTAACGCCCTGTCTGAATGCAACAATAATAGAGGCGCTCGAGATAGATGAGATGGTATTGCGTACCTGAGAGAATCGCTGTATAAAGGATCGTAGCGACTCTCCCGTTTTTTTGCTTGACATAAAAAAGATCTAGTTTAGTGCCAGGTCAAGTGTATGAACTTCCAAAATTAGCAGAGAACTATTGGCGTAGCTCTGCCCAACTGTTGATGGAGTCAGGCGGAATGCTCATAAACCAGGACCTAGAAGTTCTAGTTAAGGCCACTGGGAAGTAGTTGGCCATCACTGACTCATCGCCCCCCGCTGCAAGTATAGCAGTTGAGTAGATTTGAAGAAATTCTGTGGGGTTGATAGTCCCATCAAATTTCTCTGGTAAATGAGGACGGAACTTATGTGGCCATCTGACCATGCGTAAGTGCATAGCCAGGGCAGAACAACCTCCTCCTACCCCCTAAGGAGCAGGGTTGTCGCAAGCCTCTCGCCTATCACGAGCACGCTCGATATGGACGCGACCGTCCTGCTGCCGGTAACGGTGATCATGTTCCGACCGCAGGTTGTGAGTCGGAATCCTGGTGATAGTTTGGATGCATCGTGTCCCGGAAGGCAGCGAGGTCACCTACTGAGATGTAGCACGCCGTCGGTGCTGTGATACGTGAGGACCAAGTCTTCCAAACAAGGTCCTACGTTGAGCTGTTGCCTGCCCTGAAGGGGAAGGACCTTGGTTGCTGATGGCATCGGCTGCAACTGCAACCAGATGTTGTACATCAGCGTGTCACTGTTCCATTGCACCCTGGGGTGCTCCGGGCAATGGTGGGAGCTCCAACAAAGTTTGCGCAGCAAATAGCGCGTTCTCAGGGTTGTTGTTTGCTAATGCTATAACCGACACAAGTACCCCATCCTGCTATCCAGCATTATTTGCTCGGGCAGATGGTGGTGGTGATAGCATGACACCCGCCGGGACAAGGGCCCCTACTGGATGCTGCATGTTGGAAGGATTGCCTCTAGCAGGCTGCTCAGCATGGTTGCCTTTGGAGGATCCTGCGGCGGAGTTCACCATCTTGAGATCTCGGGTGCCCCTTCCTGGCGCGCCAAAATGTCGAAGTGTTGCAATGACACTTCCCCCGATACTACGAAATTGTAGCCCGCGGAGGTTCTTGTATTGGTTTGGGCACGCAGAGATCAAGAAAAAGATGGTGACACAAGGGATTTACGTGGTTCGGACTGCCTGAGCACAATACCCTACTCCACAGGGTTTGTGTTGTTGTATTGATTATCGCTAGTATGCATGGTCCTTGGATCTGATTCGCTTTGTATCATGCTGCGCAGTCCTTTTATAATCCAAGGACTGACCGTTACAACGTTTGCCTAGCCCGACATGTGGCCCTGGCGTATTTAATAGCCTAATACACTATCTATGAGTATTAAGTGTGGTTAATAGTGTGATAACGTGCCTTAGTGGTTGTGTTACCCCTATTAACAGTGCTCTGATCGCGTGTCATTAATACAACATTAATGACATGTAATCAGGTTTAGTAACTACTGCTTTAACTTTCCCTTGAATGTCCGTGCTGTTGGAGATTCGCCAGTATACTTCGTTGGTGGTGTGGGTCCGGAGGCTCCACACGTGGGATCTTCGGAGCTTCCCCTTGTGGGGATGTTGCTCCGGAACCGTTATACACGTGTCGGCACCGGAGCTTCCCTCTGCTGGGGGTTAGGTGTGGGGTCGTTATACACATGTTGATTGCGTAGCTTCCCTGTGTTGGGAGTTTAGCTCCGGACTTACATTACACGTGTCAACCCAGAGCTACCAATATGAGGGATGCGGGTCCGGTGTAGTATGATGTGTGGGGCCTGAGGAGTCCTTTAACTTTGTCAGGTGGAACTCTCTTGCACGTCTTGCGGTACCATGGGGTACCCAGTATGCAGGGTACCGACAGCAGCTGCCTCTTTTCAAAGGTGCATGATGTCTATCTTTTCAACCATGATTGAGGAAATAATGGATGTTTTCATGGACGATTTCTCCATCCATTGAAAAACTTTCGATCAATGTCTAAAAATTTAGACAAGGTCTTGCAAAGATACCAAGAAAAGGACCTGATACTTAATTGGGAAAAGTGCCACTTTATGGTCCGTGAAGGCATCGTTCTTGGACACCTAGTGTTTGAGAGGGGGGTAGAGGTGGACAAGGCGAAAAATGAAGTTATTGAACAGCTTCCACATCCTGTTAACATAAGGGGAATCCGTGGCTTCCTAGGTCATGCGAGGTTCTAACGATGATTTATCGTATTTCTCGAAAATTGCTAGACCCTGATAAACCTATTAGCTAAGAATGTTCCCTTTGATTTCCATGAGGAGTACCATAAAGTTTTTGATACACTCAAAAAGGCAATTATCTTGGCTCCAATTATCCAACTCCCTGATTGGACGCTTCCATTCAAAATCATGGGTGATGCCAGCAATTTTGATGTTGGTGCGGTCTTAGGTCAAACCAGAGATAAAAAGCATCACGCCATAGCCTATGCTAGCAAGACTCTAACAGGAGCATAGCTCAATTATGCCACTACGGAAGAAGAACTCCTGGTAGTAGTCTTTGCTATCGATAAGTTTAGGTCCTCTGTGGTTGGAGCCAAGGTCATTGTCTACATAGACCATGCAACCTTGAAATTTTAGCTCACAAAAAATATGCTAAACCGAGGCTCATCTGATGGATTTTCCTACTCCAAGAATTTCATTTGGAGATTAGGATAAAAAAGGGAGTGGAGAATTATGTTGCAGATCATATCTCACGTATGGAAGTCACACAACACATAGACGTACCCATTAATGACTTCCTTGATGACATGTTGCTCAAGGTGACCGACTCTCACCCTTGGTACGTCGATATCATGAACTTCATGGTCACGTGGTACATGTCGCCAGGTGAAAAATAAAAGAAACTCATTTATCAGAGTCATAGCACCTATGGGATGACCCTAATTCCTATTGAGTATGTGCTGATGGCCTTCTAAGAAGGTGTGTCCCCACAATCGAAGGCAATAAAATAATTGAAAATTGCCATGTTGGCCCCTATAGAGGCTATTACTGTGTTTACCGTACTCAGACAAAGATCTGGCAAAGTGGATTCTATTGGCCTTCCATGTATGAAAAATCCAAATAATTCATTCACAAATGTTGGAAATGCCAAAATCATGGAGGAATCACTGCTCGTAATGCCATGCCGCTCACATATAATCTCCAAGTTGAATTATTCGATGTATGGGGTATGTTTCTTGGGACCTTTCTCAAAATCCCATGATTGTGAGTATATTCTAGTAGTCGTCGATTATGTGTCAAACTAGGTAGAGGCATTGCCTAGCAAAAATGCCAACTCCAAGCAAGATAGGAACCATGAGATCATTATCCCACGCTTTAGCACTCTCCGAATGGTCATAAGTGATGGAGGGTCTCATTTCATTGATAAGACCTCCGGGCTTTTGTAGGATCGAAGAGCACGTGAAAAGCTACCAGAGGGGGGGTGATTGGTAGATTTAAAAATCTTACACAGCGGAAACAATTAAACCCCAAACCCTTTCGGAAGAAAAACGATCTGTTAAAGAAATCGTGTATGAGACTAATCTAAACGTGTTTCACCGTGACAAAAGTGATAGATATCAGAGAGAATCAAGTCACAAAGACAACACAAAAAGAATTACTCAAATCCGTCGAGAAAAACTCAAGTTATGATCAAAAGATCAAACAAAGGTCAATCTGACCTACTCGAGAAAAAACAGTTCTGGAATGCTGCAAAGAAACTCGTGTAGATCAAAAACCACAAATCCAATGACCGTGAAATTTTGACAGATGATAGATAATCAAGTTGTGAAGACAACCCAAAAAGAATCACGTCAATTGAATCTGTAAAACTCGAGTTATGATAAAACCACCGACGAAAGGTAGTGCTGTCCAGAAACTCGACGAGTAAAACTTGTCTGGAACAAGTCGGACGAACAAGGCACAAAAGTTCCTTCAAACTACGAATTTTATTCAATAGAACACAAGAGGAACAGCCCCCAAAGTCGTCCACCACGAGCTCTGGGCTCCCTTGCTTATATAACCAGCCCTTAGGCCAACCCAATATCAACTAGGACTCCAATCCCACTCAGATCACGAATCGTAACTTTCCATAACTGCTCAAGATTCTTCTATACGCAGATAGAAGCAATCTTAAGACTCCCAAACACCTTAGGAACGTATCCCACATTCCTAAACAACTCAAATTCGTGACACACACGAAATCCTAACATAACCAACTCAATACTTTCCATACTGAGCCATAACCGACTCCGCCGCAGCCGAAGTCATCAACCGATACGATCCGATCCTTCCAACCAGATCTTTCCTTCCTTATCCCATCTTCGGAACCATGTTGCCACGTCATGCACCACATGCATACGTGCGAACACCTTCCTTTGACGTCCAGTAACCTTCATATGCACTGCCCTTGATTCAATCATCCTGCGTGACCTCCTGATCAGCTCAACCACAGTTCCTCCCGAACTTGGTTGTTGGAACCTCATCTCCTCCCTGAGACTAGTCCAATGGATCCCGTCACCAGCCATGACTTGAACTCAAGCAACACCTGCACATGAATAAACAACCAATCCATACGAGCCCAAGTCCTTGACTTGACTCAAGTTTGTTCCGAACACAACACCTTACGTGAGAACCTCACGTAAGCATGTTGCAAAACCATAGTAACACGATATCATCCATATCATCCAAGACGCACCAAAAACTTAGCAAATGAATACTAAGAATCTTTCCAACAATGTAAAGCAAGTACGAAACATTGCAAATGAAAAGCAGAAGCACTTAGGTCATGTTCCGGACCTTGCCAGAGCAACCCGAAGCTTGAGCCGGAGCTAACAAAAGCTAGTAGAACCTAGCGCCGGAGCTTACCAAAACTAGTAGTTCCTAGCACCGGAGCTTACCAAAAACTAGTCAAAACTAGTCAACCCAAAACCGGAGTTAGACAAAGTACGTCGGAGCTTAGCAAAAGCATGCCGGAGCTATCAAATATATGCCGGAGCTATCAAAGATATACCGGGGCTAAAGATAAAGCTCACCGGAGCTAACCAAAGCTAGTCGGACCTTACCAAGAAGCCGGACCTAGCATCTAACATAGCCGGAGCTACCCAAAACAAGCCGGACCTACCGTCGGACCTTGCTGTAGCTCGGAGCTAGAGTCGGACCTTGATAAAAGGTGTTTTGGTGATATTTAAAACTTTTATCATCAAAGCAAGTATATTCACCACAAGGCAATGTATTCAGCACACATAGGTCTTACAATCTCCCCCTTGATGAATGCATTGGCAACACCATTTAAAATCCGAACAATCGCTTATTCACATAAAAGTTTTTGAAAACAATTTCTCCCCCTTTGTAAATAAAAAGTAAAAAGAGAAGAAAATGAAAATCTCTCCCCCTTTATTATCTCTCCTTATGCCCATATTCTCTTTCTCTTCATGCTTATCTCTCCCCCTTTGAATGTATTCAGCAAGTCATGAGCATATAAACAAATTTTCTCTCCAACTTTAGTTGTTATGAGCATATTATAACATATACATATAAACAAAGCTCATCCAAGTTATACTATCAAGTACCTTACATTATCACATCAATGAAATACATAAGGTAGTGTAAGCCATGCTAGAGATCAAATGTAATTTTTCAATTTAAGCAAGTCATGATCTCACAAACTTAACTATTTAAAAATCTGAAAGCATGACACTAGTTGCTGCATTTTATTATTTTTCAAAGCATAAATTTAGATCATATGATATTTGCAAGAGATTATATGCGCATCTGCCTTATTCTAACCAACCAAGCCAAGCCTATGTCATTTGACAATCAGAAGCTTAAGGACATGGTTTTAGTCATACACAACTTCTTCCAAGTTCATATCTAAGTGCAATGACAAGCCATCTCAAAAGAAGAAGTGCGATGCATGCATATTCTCTTGATCTTTTCTGAATTTATATTTGTTCATAAAAACTCAACATGTGAGTTGATTACTTGATGAATTCTTAATGATTAAAAGCATTTGTGAGCATGCAACAAGTTCAAAACAGCAAGAAAGTTCGACCATGACCAGATTTAGTGTAAGTAATTATTCCAATTACTAGACATGGCAAAAACTACAAAATGTATAACACGAGTAATGTAGTAAGAACTATCAGCATGTAAAAGGAATCACAAAGTCATATATGTATGAAATACTATGCTCATATTATTTTAATTTCAGATTCACACATAGACTTCCCAAGTTTCAAAAACTCCCCCTCAATTTAAGCCATGAGGATGCATAACCCCTATTTCACTACGAATGTAACAAAAACGAGTGAAATCCAAAGGTTTTGTAAAAATGTCAGCCAATTGATGTTCGATATCTACATGGTGAAGCACAATGTTTCCTTTTTCAACGTTATCTCGGAGAAAGTGATAACTAATATCAATGTGCTTAGTTCTAGAATGTTGCACGGGGTTTTTGGCAATGCAAACGGCACTAGTGTTATCACAAAACAGTGGAACACTATCTAGATCAACCCCATAGTCCTTAAGTGTTTGAACAATCCAAAAAATTTGTGAGCAAGCACTAGCAGCAGCTACATATTGAGATTCGGTTGTGGATTGTGCAACTGAATTTTGTTTTCTAGAGGACCAAGCAACAAGAGAATTACCAAGAAAATGACAAGCACCAGAAGTACTTTTCCTATCAATCCTACAACCCCCAAAATCAGCATCCGAAAAAGCTTTCAAAGTAACGGTTGAGGAAGAAGGAAGAAAAATGCCAAATTCTTGAGTTCCATGTAAGTACCTGAGACTCCTTTTGACGGCTTCACGATGTGAACCATGTGGGGAAGCTTGAAACCGTGCACAAAGACATACGCTGAATTGTATGTCCGGTCTTGATGCCGTGAGGTACAAAAGTGATCCGATCATGCTTCTGTATTCTTTTTGATCCACGGATTCACCATCTTCATCAAGTTCAAGTGTTGTTGCTGTTCCCATTGGTGTCCGAAGAGGCTTGCTTTTGTCCATGTTGAAGCGCCTTAGGAGGTCTTTGGTATACTTCGTTTGATGCACAAAGGTACCCTCCTTGGTTTGCTTGATATGCAGCCCCGAAAAGTAAGTGAGTTCACCCATCATACTCATTTCAAATTCGAAACTCATCATTGCTGAAAACTTGGACACGAGATCATGAGAAGCACAACCAAAGATAATATCATCCACATACACTTGAACGAATAATGAGTCATTACCATGTTTAAGCACAAACAGAGTTTTATTAACCTTGCCCATGGTAAACCCCTTTTCAAGTAAGAATGTTTTTAACCTGTCATACCATGCTCTAGGGGCTTGTTTGAGACCGTATAAGGCTTTGGACAGTTTGTAAACATGATTAGGAAAATCTGGATTTTCAAAAGCTGGTGGTTGTTTGACATAAACCTCCTCATCTATGTAGCCATTAAGAAAAGCACTTTTAACATCCATTTGAAATAGCTTAAAACCTTTAGATGCTGCAAAAGCTAACAAAATTCTTATGGCTTCTAATCTAGCGACAGGAGCAAAAGTTTCATCAAAATCTAAACCTTCAACTTGAGTGTAACCTTGAGCAACCAACCTAGCCTTATTCCTAACCACAATCCCATCCTCACTTTGTTTATTTTTATATACCCATTTAGTTCCAATTAAAGTGTGACCTTGAGGTGGAGGTACAAGTTTCCAAACATTACTTCTTTCAAAATTTTCTAACTCTTCTTGCATGGCAATAATCCAAGATTCATTAGTGAGTGCGTGTGATATATCTTTGGGTTCAAAAGAAGCAACAAAAGCAGAATGAGCATAAGAGTTTGGATCGCAAAACCTGGACCGTGTTACTCGTTCGTGCAAGCTTCCAATCATCTGTTGTGGGGGATAATCTTTGTAAAAAGGTAGGGGAACAGATGTCTCACAAGCTTCTTCTTCTTCGTGTTCATCACAAATCGATGAGCTTGTGGCTTGAGGATGATCAGGACCAGCATAGGTGATAGCCGGAGCTTGTTCAAAGTCCGGAGCTGGACACGTGTCAACTTCGGAACTACCAGGCAGTATCACCGGCTCTTCTTCATCTTCGAAAATACCCTCCCCCTGAGGATACGAGTCTGGTCCTGCAACACCGGAGCTAGTACCTGGGCTAGCTTCATCAAAAGACACTTCACAAGTCTCCACAATTTTGTTAGTGTCAAGTAAAAGCACACGATAGCCTCTAGTATGAGATGGATAACCAAGAAACATGCCATCAATGGATCGAGGTTCAAACTTATCAAGATTACCATGTTTCTTAACAAAGCATTTGCAACCAAAGACCCGAAAGTGTGTAACACTAGGCCTATGTCCAAACCGGAGCTCATATGGTGTTTTACCTAGCTTAGCACGCAAGAAAACATGATTTGATACATAACAAGCGGTTGCTAACGCATCAGCCCAAAATTTTCTAGCAGTTTGATATTCATCAAGCATAGTCCTAGCCATCTCAACTAAGGTTTTGTTCTTTCTTTCTACAACACCGTTTTGTTGAGGTACATATGGTGAAGAGAATTGATGATCTATTCTATTTTCAGCACAAAAGGGATCAAAAGATTGATTTTTAAATTCAGTTCCATTATCACTTTTAATTGCTTTTAATGATCCTGGGTGATCAATTGACAATCTAAGAAATAAAGTTCTAAAGTGACTAAAAACTTCATTCTTAGACGCCATAAAGTAAACCCAAGAGTATCTAGAATAATCATCAACAATAACAAGAACATACCATTTACCTCCGAAGGATTGAACACGTGAAAGGTCCTACGGTGTCAAGATGCAAAAGTTGACATGGTTCAGTTGTCATGATCATTGTGAGAGGAGTATGTGAACCTGCAACCATCTTAGCATGTCTACAAGAAGAGCACACAATTTCTTTGTCCCCTTTAAGCTTAGGCAGCCCACGTATGCGATCAAGAGCACTAACACGCGTTAGGTGATCAAAGCCTACGTGACCAAGTCTACGATGCCAAAAATATAAGTCCTTTGAATCATAAGCAACTAGACACCTATGCTTAGAGGAAGACATATCAAAATCAGCTTTAAAAACTCTTCCAAACCGAGACATGTTAAAAATAAGCTCACTATTTGAACCTACAACTTTGCAGCAGCTTTTATTGAAAATAATTTCTAGATTTTCATCTAGCAATTGTGCAACAGAAAGCAAGTTGTATTTCAAATTTTTGACAAGTGTCACATCCTTTAAAGTGTAGTGATCATTTACTCTAACCAAACCCTTAGCAATTATAGGAGTTGAAGAATTATCGGCAAAAGTAACATTCTCTACACGTGACACAAAAGAGAGGGAGGAGAACCAATATTTGTTACCGGTCATGTGGCGTGAGCAACTTGAATCCAAAATCCAAATGTTCTCCTTCCTCAAACGTGTAACCTACATAGAAGCACAATACGTCGATGACTCAATACTGGGGTTAGTCAAAAGGCATTTAGGTATCCAGTACTAAGTCACACGACGTGCACTAGGAAAAACACATGAAGGCTGAGATAAAACAGAAGGTTTATGAGTCAAAGTTTGAGGTTTTCTATTCTTAACTCTTTTAGCACAAAAACCAGTAGCTCCGGAGGTAAAAGCAACAGTTCCAAAAGACAAGGCTGAAGCTCTGGAAACAGAAGCTGAGGTTCCGAAGGAAACAACAGAAGGTCCGGGAGCTCTCGGAACTATCGGAGCTGCTTTTGCGGATTTCTCACCAGAAGGTCCGGAAGCTACCTTTTCAAATTTCTGACTCACTAAAGCAGGTTGTGTTTTTCTAATTGCATGAAAGTTATAAGGTCTAGCAATTTTTCTTTCCCTTTTCTGTTGTTTAGCTAGTCTATAACAAAAATCTATGACATGACCATCTCTACCACAGAAGGTACAATGAAATTTAACTTTGTGTTCATGTCTAGATGAGCAAGCAATATTTTTATTTGAAACCGAATGAGACAACACTCCTGCAGATTTGAAAACCACTCCTTTTTGTTTAGGAACTGTTTGAATCAAACCACTTCCTAATGACTTTACAATTTTAGGTGGATGTGCCTTAGAATGAGCATGAGAATCAAAACCTAAACCAGTTTTATCATTGCAAGACTTGGAAGAATTCAGCAGCAAGTCTAGATTCTTATTGCCATTACAAAACCGACCTAGTGTCCTATTCATGTCATCAACTTTCTTAGACAAGTCTAGGCAGTTTGCACATGAAGTTTTTCCTTTTAGTTTGCAATTGGAACAATTTTTAACTTCATGAGATCATAAAGCATTGTTCAGAATGGAAATTTCATTCATTGCATCTTTTAGTTTTTTATCAAGATTTTCACATGCAGAACAATGCAAATCATCGTATCTTTTAAGTTTTTATCACTAAGTGCAGCAAGCTTTTTGTTCTTTTCAATTTCTTCATCAAGTCTGTCTAGAGTGGAGGAATGTGCACTTCTTAGGGAGGACAATTGTTCATATATTAAGTCACATGAGGAACAAGAATCATCACTAGGAATTAAGGATTTCAAACGATTAATTTCAGATTCCAGTGACTCAATTTTAGCAGCATTGTCCCTAAGCTTTTTGTCCTTTTTCTTGACAATAACAGTGGCACAAGAAATAGGATCACACATTTCATTACAGGTTGAACATACCTCATCATCGTCACTGTTGTGTTCTGCTTCCTCCTGACTTGATCTTGATCTTGCTTTGCCCGCCATGAAGCATATGTTGGCCAGGTCATCATTCTCTTCATCACTTTCAAAGTCAATGTCACTTGAACTGAGCTCTTGAAGCGCGGTGATGATGCTTTTGCTCATCTTGCGTCCTATGGTACCTTTCTTCTTCCTGTTGGAATTTCCAGAGGGGGTCCGGACCTTGCTTTGTTTTTCTTCCCGGGTGGTCGGGCCTGAAAGGTTAGGGCATTCTGTACGAAAGTGTCCTGTTTTACCACATTCAAAACAGCGTTGAGGTTCGGAGCTTCCTCTCCTTCTAGTTCTCACATTTTGGATGATAAGGTTCCGGGCTTTGTTGTTGTTGTCGACGTCCCGTAGGTTTGTGGCCGTGACTTGATCATTAGGTGGTACTTCATAAGGCTTGTACACCTTCTCCCATATTGCAACGCCTTGTGCCTGGATAAAAGCCTCCATGCGTGCCTTCCAAACTTGAAAATCAATACCAGCAAACACACAAGGTTTGGCGGAGTACTTCTCCATGATGATTAGTCAAAAACACGTGCAAATCGCAAAGATTATAGCACCGTGGCTCTGATACCAATTGTAGGATCGAAGAGCACGTGAAAAGCTACCAGAGGCGGGGTGAATGGTAGATTTAAAAATCTTACACAGCGGAAACAATTAAACCCCAAACCCTTTCGGAAGAAAAACAATCTGTTAAAGAAATCGTATATGAGACTAATCTAAACGTGTTTCAACATGACAAAAGTGATAGATATCAGAGAGAATCAAGTCACGAAGACAACACAAAAAGAATTACTCAAATCCGTTGAGAAAAACTCAAGTTATGATCGAAAGATCAAACAAAGGTCAATCTGACCTACTCGAGAAAAAACAGTTCTGGAATGCTGCAAAGAAACTCGTGTAGATCAAAAACCAAAAATCCAATGACCGGGAAATTTTGACAGATGATAGATAATCAAGTTTTGAAGACAACCCAAAAAGAATCACGTCAATTGGATCTGTAAAACTCGAGTTATGATAAAACCACCGACGAAAGGTAGTTCTGTCCAGAAACTCGACGAGTAAAACTTGTCTGGAACAAGTCGGACGAACAAGGCACAAAAGTTCCTTCAAACTACGAATTTTATTCAATAGAACACAAGAGGAACAGCCCCCAAAGTCGTCCACCACGAGCTCTGGGCTCCCTTGCTTATATAACCAGCCCTTAGGCCAACCCAATATCAACTAGGACTCCAATCCTACTCAGATCACGAATCGTAACTTTCCATAACTGCTCAAGATTCTTCTATACGCAGATAGAATCAATCTTAAGACTCCCAAACACCTTAGGAACGTATCCCACATTCCTAAACAACTCAAATTCGTGACACACACGAAATCCTATCATAACCAACTCGATACTTTCCATACCGAGCCATAACCGACTCCGCCGCAGCCGAAGTCATCAACCGATACGATCCGATCCTTCCAACCAGATCTTTCCTTCCTTATCCCATCTTCGGAACCATGTTGCCACGTCATGCACCGCATGGATACGTGCGAACACCTTCCTTCGACGTCCAATAACCTTCATATGCACTGCCCTTGATTCAATCATCCTGCGCGACCTCCTGATTAGCTCAACCACAGTTCCTCCCGAACTTGGTTGTTGGAACCTCATCTCCTCCCTGAGACTAGTCCAATGGATCCCGTCACCAGCCATGACTTGAACTCACGAAACACCTGCACATGAATAAACAACCAATCCATACGAGCCCAAGTCCTCGACTTGACTCAAGTTAGTTCCGAACACAACACCTTACGTGAGAACCTCACATAAGCATGTTGCAAAACCATAGTAACACGATATCATCCATATCATCCAAAACGCACCAAAAACTTAGCAAATGAATACTAAGCAATCTTTCCAACAATATAAAGCAAGTACGAAACATTGCAAATGAAAAGCAGAAGCACATAGGTCAAGTTCCGGACCTTGCCAGAGCAACCCGGAGTTTGAGCCGGAGCTAACAAAAGCTAGTAGAACCTAGCGCCGGAGCTTACCAAAACTAGTAGATCCTAACACCGGAGCTTACCAAAAACTAGTCAAAACTAGTCAACCCAAAACCGGAGCTAGACAAAGTACGTCGGAGCTTAGCAAAAGCATGTCGAAGCTATCAAATATATGCCGGAGCTATCAAAGATATACCGGAGCTAAAGATAAAGCTCACCAGAGCTAACCAAAGCTAGTCGGACCTTACCAAGAAGCCGGACCTAGCATCTAACGTAGCCGGAGCTACCCAAAACAAGCTGGACCTACCATCGGACCTTGCTGTAGCTCGGAGCTAGAGTCGGACCTTGATAAAAGGTGTTTTGGTGATATTTAAAACTTTTATCATCAAAGCAAGTATATTCACCACAAGCCAATGTATTCAGCACACATAGGTCTTACAACTTTCTAAGTGAGCTTGGAGTTCTGCATAGCATTGCTACTCCCTACCACCCGCAAACAAGCGGTCAGACATAGACATCTAATAAGCAAATCAAGAATATTCTGCAAAAGACCGTCTTGGAAATGGAAATGGGTTGGAAGCATAAACTACACGATGCATTGTGGCAATACCGAACTTCCTACAAGACACCCATTGACATGTCTCCGTTCCAACTTGTCTATGGGAAGACTTGCCATCTTTGTGTAGAGTTGGAACGTAGAGCTAATTAGGCCATAAAATGGTGGAACATGGATGTTATCGAGGCCGGGAATCACCGTTGGAGGCAAATCTCTAAACTTGAGGAATGGAGGCATAATGTGTATCAGTGCCAAAATCTACAACGAAAGAACTAAGAGATGACATGACAAATAGATTACACAAAAGGAGTTTAACCTGGAGATAAAGTCCTTCTCTTTAACTCTAGGGTAAAACTCTTTGGACATGGAAAATGAAGAAGTAAATGGGAAGGACCATTTACCGTAATAGAAACTTCATCACGTGGAGACATCAGACACCAAGATGATGAAGGCCATCTATTTAAGGTAAATGGGCACCATCTCAAAATCTTCTTAGATTCTCATGAGGATTTGGTAAAGGAAGTTGGCATTCTAAATTTAGTCGATTTTTTACGCCATTCTTCAAAATTCTGCGTAATTTCTCGACGTCAAATAAGTGGGCCCATTGTAAAGGTGATCTATATAGCCCACGGAATCCCAACCAATGCCTCGGTGCTACTATCCTTCTAGTTTCCACCTTGCACAAGTCCAATCTTCTATCTTAGGGTGCCAGTTTTTCAATTTCAATTTTTATTCAAACACCCCCATTTTGAGTTCAATAAATATAACTTACCGGTTTGGCTAACACCGGTAAAGTTCCCTTTATTTTATCATTGCATTTGTGTCAAATAATGTTTCCAGGAAAAGAATGGGAAGGACTCCCTCCGCAATTTCGCAACAAATAGATCACACATTTCACCTGAGGACATGTCGCAAATAGACACATGAGATAACATGACGAATCGGAGCACCAGGGGAGGCAACCAGAGGTTGGCCGACCCCTTGGCTCGATCGAACTGTTGGTGACCCCTCTCGGGGTTGTTTTGCTACACAACATCGGTTTGAACTTCTTATCCCCTGCTCTATATGATTCATAGAAAATTGAGTTGGAATTTTCTATGCATTCATGAAAAATCATTTTGAAATCAACTCCATGAAAATAAACAATGCAAATTTCTTAAATATGATATTATTATACCTTGTATTTTGATTTCACTACCGTGTTTCTGAAACCATATAATTAATTTAGGACAAGATGTCATCTAAGTTTTTGAATGGAGAGATATGGTGAGTAAAATGAACCTATGGACAAAAATATCATTGCTTGAAATTTATTTTGAATTCTACACAATTTTGAAGTCTTAAGGTATTGACTTCCTCTCTCATAGGAAATTAAAATACCCACCAAGGCCACAGGATACAATTATTGAAAACCACATGCATATGCCACTTTGCATTTTCATTGAACTTTGTCAAACTCTTGACCCGATTGAGTGACTTGCATGAAATCTTTGCTTAGGAATTTCTTGTGCGCTCCACCATATTATATGATTTTCATCCATCCACCATCATAAGAAAGTCCATGAGATCATTGCAAAATCCTCTCTCATTAAAAACATGCATAAATAGGAGTAGAAGGCATGGCTACAAGAGCACTCAAAATGAATTAAAAAATAGAGAGCCTGTAAGTAGGCATGCTTTATCCTTGCACAAAAAGAGAGTGATCAAATGGGAGTTATCATCACCATTCATCATCCATCATCCACCACCCATAATTTGTAGACAATAATTTCCTTAGACATTGGTTTTATTGCATGGTCTTCTCATATGGATCTCATTTTTTATTTAGTAATATATGCATTGCAAGTGTGCTACTTTTTATCCCAACCAAGCCCCACAAAAAGCCATATCTAGTTGCAGGGACAAATGTGGCAAAATTATGACAAGGTGAGGATTCAAACACTTTTGAGTGACTTGAGAGAATCCAGATGAGAGGAATAGGCGCTATCTTTTTTGACATTCAAAATATAGCAATTTTCAAAGTTATTTCAGTAGAAGAAGGTATGGGTGATATGCACTAAACCGTTCCACCTCTCAAACACCCAATATGATGTGGTAGCCACACCACAAAGAGAGTTCATAAACACAGGTATGAATTGAAAAACTTTGTATACTTCTTTCATATTCGCAGCAAAATTTTATCTTAGCACTTAGTTCTTCTTGCCTTCCCTCAAGGACGAGCAAAGGACTAAGTGTGGGGGAGTTTGTTGGCGGTCCTTAAATGCTAAATTTACTATCAATTCACCGCATCAATAATATGAAATGGAGAACACAACATAGCGGTAGGAGTTAATACTAACAAATTCCACAAGTGTTAGTGTCTATTTGCATGCACGTGATGCAGGGAGCAATCCTTAAAGTTACCATTCGACCAATATGGCAATGACACATGGCATTACAAGGATCCATTACTCATTCCCAGGCTTATCCGAGGGGATCCAACGTCGATACATGCGAGAAGGGTATCTAGGCCCACCTGTCACACACCCCGAGAAAGCACAGCCAAGGGGGTCCAGGACCAGGTCGGCCGACTTCCTAGCTTAGCTGACATAGTTCTAGTGGCAAACGCGGTCAATCGACATTTGTCGCCTGCCTGTGCCTTACTGGTGGTGGTAACGACTTATTTGCACGCTAATTGTGGCGCCAACCGACTGAACTTGTGTATAAATAGCCCTCATCACTCCCTTACTTCACACACCACAAGTTTAAGAATATTACTACCCTCATAAGATTTAGAGCTGCCCAAGTGGCCAGGTAAGTAGATGAAGAGTGAGGAGGAGCTAGGAGGAGGAGGTTTGGGCTTGTCAATTCCCTCTTCCACACATGTACCTCTACTAAAGTTCTGCTCGAATCGAGTAAGAAATTTCTGTGAATTCAATACAAGTTTGATTTCTATTTCATAGTAGTTTGCTTACGTAACTGCTTGTGGGTTCACTGCTTTAATTTATTAGAGGCTCTAGTCATAGCTTTGCATTCAAATGACTAGAGTTGTGAATTAGATCTTAAGTGTGGTGCTTAGGTTAGAAATCGTCAGTGGATATCTTGTAGACCCACAGATTAAAGAGGTAGACAATAGGTGATGACAACCCTATTTTTCCTTAGTAACCCTCCACGTTCGTCTAAGCTATAGGCTCGTGGCGGGAATCATCTGCCCGAAAAAAGCAGCGTTGGTACACTATTGTGGCCTTGAATCCAAACCATTGAATTCCTCTGAAATCCTTGCCTACCAAATAATTTGTGTGTCATTGAAAGAACAAGCTAGGAGATCTCACACTTTTTCTTTGGATTCGATAACCCTTGGTAATACTCTTTAAGGGCAAGTGCTACAGCGGTTTCTCTGTGTGCTTGTGGATTTAATCTGTGATGTACCAACCTTCAATAGGATGCACGTCATTGGCATCTCAGTCATGCCTCTTCTTGGTCCTTCTCTGATGAGCTCTCTCCGCCTGTTGTTTAGCGGCAAGGCGCACCGCTTCAAGCTTCGGCTCACTAAGGGCGCTTTCCATCAAGCTCGACATGATCCCTAACACGAGAGATGTGTATTAGAATAGAGGAGCTCCAGCTCACTAAAAGTGCTTTCCTTCGAGCTCCAAATGATCCCAAACAAGAGAGATGTGTATGAGAATAGAGGAACAAGGTGTGATTCAAAGGATTCAATAAAATTGACAATATAGAGTTAAATGTTGAACACAACCTGACTTGTTTGAGGTTTATGCGGACTAGTCTGTTATACCGAACTTGACTGCATAGGACTCCAGACTAGTTAGGGTTTCAATAGTTTTTAACCCTAAGTACTAAAAAATCATGGAATCTTTAACAAAGTTGTATGATACACAAGAGAATGACAATGTAGCCTCCATTAGAGGAAATGGAATCAAAGAGCACAAGGAAACTTTACCAGAACCTAAGAAAGGTCAAGAACTTGGGTTAGGTCAAGATATTACCAAGAACGCGATCGATGTGTCGAGGAACAGAGTTTCCAAGCCCGGAGAAGCCTGGGGTGGACCTCCCTTCGATGATGCAATCTCAAAACTTCAAACAAATGAGGTTTGGTTGGTGGAATCGATAGATCTCCTTGAGAACTCGGATTGGAAGAGAGAGAACGTTGCAGAACAAGTGAGGGAAGAAGGAGTCGAGGTCATTTGGACAGTTAAGTCCCCCAGACACTGGACTTTTCCGATGTCGATACTTGCATACCAGGTATCCCTTCATAACAGAAGAAGACGCATTGAGTTCCACCTTCCAGTATTGTGGACTTCCAGAGGCAACACGTGTCCTGTAGTGGCGGACCTGCGTCCCTCCTTAGGGTGGCTTCGATGCTGCCAAGTGTCCCGCAGTGCCGGACTTGCCTCCCTTTTTAGGGTGGCTCCGGTGCTGCCACGTGTCCCACAGTGCCGAACAGGCCTCCCTCCTTAGGGTGACTCTAGCTCTGCCACGTGTTCCGTAGAGCTGGACCTGCCTCCCTCCTCAGGTTGGCTCCAGCGCTGCCATGTGTCCATTAGCTCTGGACTTGCCTCCCCGTAGAGGGAACCTCCAAAGATACCACGTGTCACACGACCGGATCTGAGACTGCGATGGGAAGACTTCGGGATCGCCAACGATGCAGATATTCAAGGGCTATCAACCAGCCGTTACAAGACCTGATTAATGCGTCATTAATGCCATATTAATGACACACGATCGGAGGAATATGAAGACCCGTAATGCTACCATTAAGGCACATTATCACACTATTAACCACCCTTAACACCCGTATATCATGTGTAGGGGCGCTTATTATAGCTGGGGCTACCTGTCGGGTCATGGTGTATGCTTTAACAGCTAGTCCTTGGCATATAAATGGGTTGTGCTGCACGGTAGAAGGCATTCCAACTGGATCAAATCCCAAGTCATCCATACTCATACAATACACAAACACCCCATGGAGTAGGGTATTATGCTCAGGAAGCCCAAACCACGTAAAATCTCTGCATCACCATCGCTCTCAGATCTTGACTAGCGCCCGGCCCCGTCTAAATACGAACCTCTGCGGACTACTTCTTAGTAGTACCGGGGGAAGTGTCGTTGGCACACTCCGACTTTTGGCGTGCTAGGAAGGAGGGCTCAAGATCTCCAAGATGGTGAACTCTGCTGCCGCTTCCAATGGACCGGATGCACAAGCCATTGGGGGGGGGGGGGGCGGGGGGAATCCCTCCAATGCTCAGCAGCCGACCAACATTGTCTCGGTCGTTCCACCATTACCAACACTGTTGATGGCTGTTATATACCAATTTCACTCGTAAATATAACTCAATTATGTGAAGGAAATATCATTTCTTGCACACATAACCTTTCTATTTAACCTATTTCCACATGTCTTTGGAGAAAGTAGTGCATGCAGGGATTTTATGCAGAATTGAAGTGAAACAAGGGGATAGATCCTATAAAATATAATTACAGCCAATCAAGCGATGAAATGTGGCAACACATGGATCAAATGGCCCACAAATAGAAGTATCTGAGACCATCCAACGGTGTAGCACCAATATCAGTCAATGGGACCCACCTGGCAGAGACTTGGAGGAAGCACAACCCCAACGGGGCTGAGACCAGGTCCGCCAACCTCCCTAGTCGGGTGACTAAGGAGTGGCACCAAACCCTGTCAAACGGCACATGTTGGCTCCTCCCGGCGTGAAGAGGTCATGAATGACTGATTCTCGTGCGTTTGATGGCGGGAACCGGCCCTGCGTGCGTTTGGTGGCGGGAACCGACCCTTTTTCACCTATAAATAGGACACCTCACTCCTCACTTCAACACACACCACTTGAGTATTCATCCATTGTATCCACTACTCTCCATAGGTTTAGAGGAGTATAGACTGTAGGGAGGAGATCTCTAGTCCATAGTCCAAGTAGGAGAGGATCAGAAGGAGTCTCTTCCAAATTCCTAATTGGGAAAAGTATGGCTCTTATATTTCTATTTGTATTTGTGACTTTATTCTTAATTAAGATGTCATATTTAGTCTTCTATTGTTCATATACTTCGATGAAGTGTTTCTTACTTGATTGTGGATTCCATGTATGTGGTAGGAGTAGTATTTATGATTATGCTACACCATTATCATTATTTCATAATAAACACTACAAACTCCCACTATAGTCTACTTAGCTACATCATGATATGTTAACATGAATCACTTATGCTATGAATTAACATTGGTTCAATGATTATCTAGTTCAATGCCTTAGGATGGCTTGTGCCAGCTCTCAAGGTAGTTACTTAATATGCTAGCATGGTGCTAGGATAGAGAGTAGCGTTGAATGTCTCATAGACCCAAAATTGAAGAGGTAGGCAGTAGGTGGTGACAACCCTATATGTCCTTTGTAATCCTCCACGTTTGGCTAAGCCACAGGCTCTTGGCGGGAGTTGTACTAGTATTGCTAGGGGTAAACCCATGCCCGATGTGTTGATCCACTTAGCATGAGAATTCATAAATGACATGATCATTAGTAACTAACTTAGGCTATGTATATGTACATTAGAAGCATAGTAGCAGTCTCTACCTAACCTTTAACCTAGTCCCTCTTTACCCCATTTATTCCCGTAGGATAGAATACTTTTGTGTGTGTCACACTACTCCAACTATCATTTACCCATCCTTGCTAGAACCTTGCCTAGATCACCCTAGCCCCTCCACTAGATGATTGCTTTGCTTCCATCTATCCTTCTTATGGGAGAATATAAATGACACCCTTTGGGAATACTCTTAGAGAGGAAATGCTACATCGATAGTTTCCATGCACTTGCAGATTTACATGTATAATCTTAAATCTATTAACAAGCATTTCTGGTATCACTGCTACGTATGAATCATTAGTAGTGCGTAGGAACCGTCAATAAGCTATTTTGGCACCATTGCCGGGGAAGGCAGCCGAAGTATTGCATGATTGAGTGAATAGGATAGGACCCTTGTCGGTTTTAGTATGATGACCCTTATTTGTTTTCACATTTTATGTGAAAATAGGGTAGTGTATGTATGGTTTCCGCGTGCCAAAAAACTTTGTTGAAGATCTTGAATCCCTTCTAAGAGATCGACCTCGTGTTGTTACTCCTCAGAAGCTTGAAGCAGCAAAGCAAGCCAGCGCAACTGCACCAACAACCTAAACACTAATGGCCCAGAAGACCCTTCGTGAGTTTTTGGCTCCCTCTGCTAACAATCTGCCTGATGGGCCCACTGTTAACATGGGAGACGTAAACTTCGAAATCAAGACTGGCCTGATCACTATGGTGCAAGCCAACGTATTTTGACGGAAGGCTAATGAGGATGCAAATGCTCACCTGCAACAATTCCTTGAGATCTTTAACACTTTTAAGATCAATGACGTATCTCGTAATGCTATCTGTCTTAAGCTGTTTCCATTCTCTCTTCTTGGGAGAGCAAAACAGTGGTTCTACGCAAGCTGAAGTGCTGTAGACACCTGGGAGAAGTGTTCTATGGCATTTCTCGCCATGTTTTCCCCATTGGGAAAGACCAATGCCCTACGTGGAAGAATTTCCAGCTTCAAGCAAGATGCCAAGGAATCTATTCCCGAGGCTTGGGAAAGGATTCAAGAGTACATCCTAGCCTGTCCCCACCATGGTATGGATGATTGGCTCATCATCCAAAACTTCTACAATGGGTTGATCCTTTCCGCCCGTGACCATGGTTATGCTGGTGTTGAGGGTGCCTTCTTCTCATTGACGGTGCCCAAAGCCAAAGACTTGATTGATAAGATGGTGTCAAACATGGATGGGAGCGTCGAGCGTCTCCATACCCGCCAGCGAGGCATGCACACCTTGAAGGAGGTGGACATGATCGCTGCCAAATTAGACCTCCTTATGAAGAAGATTGATGGACAAGGCAATGGTGAAGTATATGGAAATGCCTATGCCTTAGATTCTCACATCACTTGTGAAGTCTGTGGCAACATGGGCCATTTGGGCAATGACTGCATAGAAACGCGTTAGGATGCCCTATATAGCCAACAATGGAAACAACAATGGCTATCGTCCAGGAGGTCAACGGTGGGGCCAACCACACCCTTTCTTTCAAGGAGGGTACAACAACAATGGCAACAATGGAAATAAACCCAACTTGATAGAACTTGCCATTGGCCAGCTGAAGATCAATTAGGCTATATCAAAGAAATTTTTGGCCAATGAAAAGACCCTAGAGAGCATTAATGCCAAGATTAAAGGACAATCCTTAGCCTTCAAGAATAAATTGAGTTTCAACAAGACGTTGGAAACTCAATTGGCTCAACTGGGAGTCGTTGTTCCTCTAGTGGAGAATGGCAAGATGCCAGGACAGCCCGAACCTCCTGTGGAAAGTGCCAACATGATTTCTCTACAAGGAGGCAATTGGCTAAAGGACCCTGGATGTCCTACAATTTCATGCTCAATTGGGGCTCACCACTTTGGCAGGGCCCTTTTGACATTGGAGCAAGGGTGAGTGTGATGCCCAAGGTCGTTCTCGACCAGCTAAACTTCACAAACCTTATCAAACACCAATGCAGCTCCAACTGGCTAATTCTTTAGTCTGTTAACCTGCGGGTATTGCCAAGGATGTCCCGGTGAAAATCCATAACTGCTTCATACTCGTGGATTTCGTGGTGCTCGACATGGAGGTTGAGAAAGATATGATGCTCATTCTTGGGCGACCATTCCTTAGCACCACGAAGGCTCACATAGATGTGGGAGCTGGAGAAATCCACTTCCATATCAGTGGCAAGGAGGAGAAGTTTAACTTTCGCATAAATTTGGAGCAATGCTCCATGATCCATCAAGTATGGGACGAATGTTAAGCACATTCAAGAGGTCGAAATCACACCTTCAATGGTAGACCCGCTCATTGCATTCACGAAAAATTTGATCTATGCGGAAAACCCGTCTTATCGTCCACGTCGACACCCCAAGAAGACGGAGAAGTCCCGGCTTCCCTAGAGGCCCAAGTCCACCAAGCCGCCAAAGAAGGAATGGCGGAAGAAGCAAGGCAAGCCGTCCGAGACCATCCCTCCGGGCCCGGATGTCAAGAAATGAAGGAGGAATGTCCATCTCATCGGACGGTGGTGAGAACTAGCCAATAGGTTAAATTCGAAGTTATCCTTTTTGCCGTTTTTCTTTTCTCTTCATTTGATTTTCCCCATTTAGTTTGATTCTCCCCACTGCATATATGATTTTTTTAGCTTTCTTAGCAAGATGAGAATCTTATATTCTCAACCATCATTTTTATTCTTTATTTTTAACAACAAGAAAATTGTTGGGTTTTGAAAAAATAAATTTTTATTTGGAAAACAATTTTTCTGTGCTGCAATAATGGTATTTCACCAACGTGCTGATTCCATAGCCGTTGGAAGCCACCTGCCAAAAGGGAGAATAGGGGGCCCACCTGTCAGGTCGGCTGACCCCCTTGCTCGGCCGACTAGGGGAAAGAGCCATTTTGGCTCTCTCTCCTCCAACGGCTACATTTAGTTCCCTAGTGACTGTTGGCGATTGCACACTATAAATTGTGACCGTGAGGAGCTCTTCTCTTCACACTTCACCTCATTTCATACATCCCCAAAGTCACTCTTTCTCAAATTGTTTTTCTTGCTCTTCATTGAAGCACTCTTACTCAAAATCTAACTAAAAAAGATTTGCTTTTGATTGCAATTGCAATTTGCTCTCAAGTTCTTAAAGGGAAAATTCACTGGGGTTTTGTTTTCACTAACATCACTTGTTTCGAGTCTTTGCCTTGTTGTGTTCTTGTTTGTTGTGGCCATAAAAGGAATAAAAATGTTGTTTGGAAAGAGGAAGGAGGATGCAAGCTCAATCCATGGCGGAGACTCAAGTGCACGCCCCTCTTCCGTTGCTACACCAAGTTTACGGAGGAGGAGTGTAGGAGAGGACACTCCCATGGGTAAGAGGAGCAACCCTCACCAACATCTTCACGACGACGACCTCGACATCCAAAGTGAAGTTGAAGATCAAGCACACAGGCTCATCCAAGATCGTGAGTTTTCTCATACGAAAGCTTATGATCTGGATTTGATCTCCAAAATAGGTATGGATTCCGAATTCTTTTCCATTTGGCGTGCACTAGGATAGGAAAACTTGGCTCACATAGAGGAGAAAGGTTCATGCCTTCTGTCCATATAATTCCTTTGCACACTCAAAATAGGATTTGATGGTATTACTTTTCGATTATTTCAAAAAGAATACAACATCCTATGGAAAGAATTAAGTGAAATCCTAGGCTTCCATAAACGTTGTTTGCTAGATTTAGATGCTTTGCCTAAATTTAACAAACAAAGCTTTTGGCAAGATTTAACTGGTGAGGTCAGATGTAGTGCACCTAGGATAGCCACTTGCACAACCCTACTTTACTCTTCATGCATAGATGGGTGGCTATGACTATGTTCCCTAGAGGATATGTAAGGATAGTGCGTGATGATGAGCTGAAAATTTTATTTGCCATGATTAAAAACATAAATGTTGCCCCAGTTATTGCCATGATGACACAATGGTTAGATTGCATACCAACGGTAGGGCCAATTGAATACACTTCATTGATCACCTACATTGCTACTAGGGTAGGAGCACCAGAATATTCTTCATTTGAGTATATTGAAAATGATAGAGAATTAATTGATGAAGAATATTTAGTGCAAGAACATACCCTTAAGCATGATCAAGATGGCTCCTTGATATTTTATTATCCCGACTTTGTCAATGAAATTCGGTTACCTAACCGGAATTATCATTTTTACAAATGCCGGAGGTTAACCATTAACCTACTTCCCATCGAGGAAGCCGGAAGAAGTAATGTCTCCGGCAGGGTCACTAGAAGTCGTACAAGGAGAGCAACCATGCCCCCGACAACCTCCACGGTCCATGAGTACAAAGAGGAAGAGCACCCAATGGGTGATGCACCCAGATGGACTCAACCTCCATCGTATGAGACCGAAGGTCCGTCCTAACATGGATGGTCAGGTGCTACATGGGAGACACCCCTATCCACTTCAAGCTCTAGCAGCTTGCCTCCAACATCTATGAGAAGATGTCATTCCACTTCGGCTAGAAGTCATCATGACTATAGCCAAGGAATGATAGACCTTTCTAGACGTATGGAGGATCTTGAAGTAAGGACTGGTGACATCGACAACAATCTCCAAGGGCATGTCCAAGGTATCCAAGACTGGCAACAACACATAGACGCTCAATTCATCAATCTCAACTCCACGCTACAAAAACAACAAGCCGATCTCACGGCATACTTCCGCCATCAAGGGTTCAACCCTCGACACGGAGGTGAGTGAAGAACAAGATTGGGGGAGGACCCCCACTTGACCTAAATTGTATCAACCCCTCTGCATATTTATTTTCCACTTACCCATCATCCATCTTGCATCTAAAAAATATATATATAGGATAGGTTTTATTTCCAAATAAAATAAAGGATGTGCGGTAAGAATGACTCTTAATTCATATAGATGAAATAATGAATAGTTGCTCTGTTTTAATTTTCCTAAGTCCCTAGTTTACAACTTACTACTCACCAACATATTGCTCTAATTGGTTAAAATTGCTTTTGCATTGACTTGGAAATTGTGGGTGACAAAAGCTTAATCCATTCTAAGTTGTTGTGAGATATGATGTAGTGATAGGGCTGCTATTCCTAGTTTGATAGTGAAACTTAGATTTCTGGAGAAATTCTAGAAAGATTTAAGTTATCCTCATTTGATTGGAAATACCCATCAAAGCCATATGATACATTACATTGATAGACCTTATGCATATGCTATTTTCTTTCACATTGAGATTTGTCAAACTAGTATAGACCTATGTGAGATTTCTTTCATTACATTTTGAATTTGAGACTTCACTTGCACGTGCTATACTTCTACACTAGAAGTAAGCGAATTTCCATCATACAATAAAAAGAGAAACTCCATATCATTCGTGCTTAGTACTCTCTCCAAATTTCATTGCATAAAAATGGAGTAGAAGACATGGCTAGAAGACAAAGAAAAAGAAAATGCATGCTTACGTCATAAGCACGAGAAAAAGAAGAAGAGAAAGTTAGCCATGTTTGATCCCTGCAAAATAAGAGAGTCCATTCAAAAGGAGTCATCTCAAGATATCCACTCCATTCCATCACACATGCACAAGTTTGGAATCAAATTGTTTTGAAATTCATTTCTCCTAAGGCTTGCTCTTTTGACTTAGCAATATTATGTGTTGCAAATATGCCTACTATATTCCCTACCAAGCTCCACATACAAGCCTTATGTACAGGTACGATGAATTTAGGAACAATGCCTTGGTGAGGACATATTTCCACTACACACAAAGAAGAGACTTGAGATAATCAAATTGAGGTACTTAAAATCTAATTTAAACTCTCCAGAATTTAACTGGAACTTGATTTCTAGGGTATGTGTGCTGAATTTGCTTTTCTATCTTTCAACCACCCATGAATAGGAGATGGCATAAGCTCCATAATAACCTAAGATGGGTGAAGTACCACGCCATTTTTTGCAATACTAGGTAGAGTATTTTGTTGTGCACATGGTACTTTTGAAAAAAAGAACATAGAAGCAACTCTTGATCATCAACCTAAAGCCTTGACTTGGCTCGGGACGAGCAAAGGATAACCTTGGGGGAGTTTGTTGACGACTGTTATACACCAATTTCACCAGTCAGTATAACTCAATTATGTGAAGGAATTGTCATTTCTTGCACACATCACCTTTCTATTTAACCTATTTCCACTTGCCCTTGGACAAAGTAGTGCATGCAGGGATTCTATGCATAAATGAAGTGAAACAAGGGGATGGATCCTATAGAATTTCATTCCAGCAAATCAAGCAATGACACGTGGCACCAGATTGATCAAATGGCCTACAAACAGAAGTATCTGAGTCCATCCAACGGTGTAGCACCAATATCAGTCAATGGGACCCTCCTGTCAGTCACCTGGAGAAAGCACACAACAAAAGAGGCCAGGACCAGGTCGGCCCCCCCCCTAGTCGACCGACTCGTTCCTGGCGCCTTTCTCGGTCAAACTCCACGTGGTGGCTTCTCCCGGCTTGAAGTGGTCATGGGTGACTGATTCGCGCGCTTTTGGTGGCGGGAACCGACCCTTCTCCGAGCTATAAATAGGATCGTTCACCCCTCACTTCAACACACACCATTGATCCTTTGTATTCACTACTCTCCATAGGTTTAGAGGAGTATAGGCTGTGGAGAGGAGAGTCTCTAGTCCATAGTTCAAGTAGGAGAGGAGTAGAAGGAGTCTCTTCCCAATTGTGAAAGGTATGTCTCCCATATTCCTATTTGTATTTGTGACATTATTCATAATAAAGATGATAGCTTTAGTCTACTATTGTTCATATACATGGATGAAGCGTTACTTGTTTGATTGTGTATTCCATGTATGTGGTAGGAGTAGTATTTATGATCATGCTATACAATTCTCATTACATTATCATAAACACTATAAACTTCCACTATATTCTAATTAGCTATGATATGGTTATGTTAACATGAATTGCTTATGCTATGAATTAACATTGGTTCAATGATGATTTAGTACATTGCCTTAGGATGGCTTGTGCCTAGGCTCCTAAGGTAATTACTTAATATGCTAGCATGGTGCTAGGATAGATAGTATCGTTGAATATCTCATAGACCAACGGATTGAAGAGGTAGACAGTAGGTGGTGACAGCCCTATCTATCCTTTGTAATCCTCCATGTTCGGCTATGCCACAGGCTCTTGGTGGGAATTGCCTAGTGTTGCTAGTGGTAAACCCGTGCTCGATGTGTTAATCCACTTAGCATGAGAATTCATAACTAATATGATCATTAGTAATTAACTTAGGCTATGTATATGCACATTAGAAACATAGGAGGGGTCTCTACCTAACTCTTAGCCTAGTTCCTCTATTACCTCATTTATGCTCTTAGGATAGAATGCTCTTGTGTGTGTCACACTACCTCAACTTATCATTTAACCCATCCTTGCTAGAACCCTACTGTCGAAGTGTTAATATGACACTTCCCCTAGATCTGCTAAGGAGCAGCCCACAGACGGTTCTTGTTCGGCTGGGCTTAGGCCTCAAACTAGTGTTTTAGCGGAAGCGTATGAGACACGGTGGTTTTTACGTGGTTCGGACCGCAAGGAGCATAACACCCTACTACACGGTGGATTGTATTGTTGGTGATTGTGTATGCGTGTGTGTGTGTATCGGGGATTCTGAGTATGGTCCTTGTATCGGTGGCGGTCCGAGCCTTTTATAGTCAAGGTCGGACGCATTACAAGTGGGGTCCTGGGGCCCGACAGGTGGTCCTGGGGCGATCTTATCCTAAAGATCTAAGGCTTCTTCTGTAAGCTTGCTCTGACCGTGGATGTGAGGACTCGCCGTCTTGCCACCCAGGTCGTCAGTAGCCCACGCGCCGTTGCTGACATTGGCAGGGAATGTCCCATCCAACTGTCTCTGGCGCCATAAGCTACCCACTTGGCAGAGTGCGATAGGCCTGTGGTGCCTTCACTGTGATGCGATTAGTCGTAGCGATACCTGACATTAGGCATGCGCCACGCCATGTGTCTGGGGAAGTTGCATATCTTCAAGGATTGATGGAGACAAGGTGCACTGCCCTCTTAACTTCCTTACTATGTGCTCAGGGCAAGTGGACTGACCATGAGGCCGCAGGGGAGCTCCCCGCCATGGCGGAGGCCACGCCCGTCTTGCGGGCCATGTGGCAGCTCAGGAGCTCACCCTTGTGGGGGAGGCCAGGTCTCGCCCCACGGGCCACGTGGCCGCTCGGGTGCTCACCTCCGCTAGGGAGATCTGGTCTCGACTTCGTGGGCCACGTGGCAGCTTGGGAGCTCACATCTGCGGAGGAGGTCGGGTCTCGACTTCATGGGCCACGTGGCAGCATGGGAGCTCACCTCTGTGGAAAAGGTTGGGTCCAGTCCTGCTGGACACATGGCTTCATGGGAGCTTGTCGTCGAGGTGGAGTTGAGCTCCCCCTTTTGGATGTCTCGTAGGCACCCTGGACTTCCCATCTAAGGCCAGTGGGTCTGGGTTTCTTTGGACACGTGTTTCCCTCGGACCCTGTCCCTGCTGGGAGGCGAGGTACCTAGGCAGCTGTAGCTTGTGCGTGGGGGTACCTGGTATGCCGGGTACCGAAAGTGGCCCTAGGGTCCACCTTGGGGTGAGGCGACGAGCCCGAGGGTGGGGCCTTATCCTCCTTTCCTGCGCGGTATTTTAATTTGTCTTGATCAGTCGAAGCGGTGCGCTCTTCTGCTGCTGTGACCACGCGTCCCTCTCTGGTTGAGGGGTCGTGGTGACTGGATCTTTGCTTGCTGCGACATTATCGCAACGGTTCCCAAGGCGTCTGCTGCACTTCTTCTACTTTCACTTCCGTCTTTATGGGAACCGTCAGGTTGCCTTCTCTGGCAGGGAACTGCTCGGGCTGACTTTTCTGACAGGGGACCTCGACCCGCGCATCATGGACGTCGTGGTACGAGCCGTTGATTTGGAGCCTGCTCAAATTTGCACGGTGTGCCCAAATGCCACTAGGGTACTTTAAAAAGGTACATTTGTGGGCAATGGAGGTTCCTTTCTTCCACGCACAGCCCATGCATTCGAGCCTTCGACTCCCTCCTTGTGTGTCTGTCCATCCTTGAGTTTCTCGACCCCTACTGCAATGGACTCAACTCTGCCTCTGCTGGGTGGAGGATGTCTCACCCGTGAGGCGGCCTTTCGGCTGGGAGGACAAGGAACGACAGGATGCGATCCATCCCGGCTCCTTGCCACTGGAGTTGGGGGAGAAAGAGATCGTCTTCTTCCAGGCGTATGCATACTCTGGGTTCGTCCCTCCTGTTTCCTCCTTCCTGGTGACACTCCTGGAAATCCTTGGGCTCCAGCTTCATCACTTATCATCGGACTCTCTGGTGGTGACGGCGGTGTTCTTGCATTTCTGCAAGATGTTCGTCGGGGTGTGCCCATGCGTGCCGTTGTTCTAGCTATTCTTCGTGCTGAGGCGCACCGGGTAGAAGAACAACGCCAATTTCCTCAGTGGCTTCTGCTTCTAGCATCAGGCCAACAACCCCTTCAAGTACATTACTATGCTCTCCTTGACGAAGTGGCCCGGCTGGAGGAACAACAGGGTGGTCGTACATGCTGACGCCCACGATCGCATGGTCCTGCCCACCAGCTGGCCGACGATTAGGAAGGCGTCCTGAGAGGAACGCCCAGAGCTTGAGGCAGCGTACACACCGGTGATGGAGAAGACTTGATTACTAGCGGATCACGGCCTGTCGGAGCTGTCGGTGATGGCCGACATCGTTTGTCGCTGCCTGGCCCCTCTCCAGCACCATTGCCGCCCTGCATGGCTCTACTTTGGGCACCAAGATGGTACCAGGTTGCCGAGGGGTCACAACACGGAGATGCCCGCAGGAGGTGTTTGAAGCAATGTCCAAGGCATGTGACAACCTGCTGTCGGACGACATCTTCAATCTTCTACAAGCTTTCCCACCACTTTGCACAGATCAGGACCTTCAGCGAAGGTTCTGAAGGAGATGCCCAACCTGGACGCAATTTGTCTTGCGCCCCGGCAGGTCGGCGATGAGAGCCGGGGCATGGCCATCGTCTATTATTCGAAGGAGTCTGCACCTTCATCAGGCTCCGAAGCCTCCAGGGTGGAGGAGGTGCCCGTTGTTGGGTGGAAGGGCAAGGTGTTGGTCCCTGACGTAGGTAAGGGGAAGGCACCGGTCCCCGACCAAGGCAAGGTGAACCCCCTAGTGGTCGTGGTCGTGAAGGAGAAACGCCCTCGGTTGCCACTGAGGGCGCCGCTGCAGGTGGCCTTTGCTCCTAGTCAGCGTCCACCGGTGCTCCTCTTCAGAACTGGGCATCGACGGTTCTTCGGGGGGAGGTTCGGTACGTCAAGTGGCGACTACGCCATCGTCGGTGGTCAGCACATCATCCAACATCCCCGTCACCTGCGCGGTCCAGGGTGCCATAGAGGACTCAGGCAGCATCACACCTACCGAGCCTCAGGAAAAAAGGGCTCGAGCCGATGTCGTCGGCAGCTCGGGAGGTGGCTCTGTCAGGGTTGGTGGAAGCACACCGGCGCAGTGCGGTGGCACTTCTAGTGGTTTTGGCGGAGGCCCTGCCAGGATGGCATCATCTGTTATGCATCGCCAGGGCCCGCGGCTTCAGGGTCACAGAAAGTGGAGGCTCGCTGGAGCTTCTAGGTACGTCGATAAGGTATTCTTGCCAACGCTTGCTCTATTATCTCGCCTGCCTTTGATTATTGGTCAGGGCTTGATCTTGATTTGTAGGGCTACGTCAGCTGTTGTGAGGCCCTTACTGCCGGGGGTAGTGCCTGGGAGCGTTTTGAAGGCAGCCGAGGATGCTACGGTTTTGCTGGCGGGGAATCCTGCCAAGCTTGTCCAAGGGTGTACTGCTCCGGTGTTTGTGCCCAGCTGCATCTCCATTTGTCACGTCAGAGGAACCTCCAGCCATCGGACCAGAGGCACCTCTGGTTGTCATGGTAGGGGCACCTCCGAATGTCATGGCGGAGGCCATATCGGAGCTAACTCCGGGGGTTGAAGGTCTGACCTCCAGTGCTGCTGATTTGGTGAGAGACTCTTTGAGCGATAGTGGCTCTACTACTTCAGGTGGCACCACAACTCCTGCTTAGTCCCCGGGGGCAAGATCCCCAGTGCTGGTGGCCTCGCCTTCACCACTACGGGAGGAAGAGGTCCCCGAGATGATCACTGGACGACCTTCCCTAACTTCGGTGCAGCCAGAGCACCTCTCTGACGTCATGGACTTGATGCATTCCAGTATCCCTCAGGTGCAATCCAACCTCCATCCAGTGCAAGAGGCTCTTACCGCAGAGTGGGAGCGCTGCATGCTTAGGGCGAGCGCCTCCGAGGCTGGGAGGGTCTCCCTGAGCTCCAGGATCACCGAGGCAAAGGCAAAGTACAAGAAGGAGAGCAAGGAACTGAAGGTGAGGCACCGCTTGGTGAGGACCTCAGACGCCTTGACCCTGAAGATTCTGGTCGACGCCAAGGAAGCCAACGATGCTGCTAACGCCCGCCTGCATGCTCTTGCTACCGGTCGAGAGGCCCTGAGTTGCCAAGAAGCTGTCGTTGCCAAGAGGGAAGCTGCTGTCGCTGATCAAGAGGTGGCAACGTAGGCGATTATGGCCTAGGCCGAGGCAGATCGGGACAGACTGTAGTCCCGCCTCGAAGACCTTGAGCTCCAAGAGAGCAATTTGGTGCGGGATCGGGCGCAACATCTGGCTGAGCATCAGGAACTCCTCCTGCACGATCTTGACGTCCAAGCCAGGGAGCAGGCAGTAGAGAGCCGTGGTCGGGAGCTTGATCTGCGGGAGCATCAGTTGGCTCAGTGTCTGGAAGCCAAGCGTACGGCGGCGGCGGAGACAGTTGCATCCCATGTCTTGATGTACTACAGAGCCGGTACCCTAATCTCCCACTAGAGCCAGTTTTTGAAGGCCCTATTGAGGAATGAGAGGCGATAGCAGCGGCGGAGGTTAAGGAAGTAGCCAAACATGTCGTAGCACAGTTCAGTCGGGGCTGAGCCTTGTAGCTTGTATTTTTTGTATTCGGGGTTCATCCCCCCTGTAAAAAATTCCTTAATGAATTTTAAATTGTGTTTGGCTTCTTGCATTGTCACTGTGCTTCTCAATTGTTGCTTTGAGTTCTTAGTTGCGTAAAGGATTGCAGAGCCTTTGTTGAGCTCGTTGGCTTCTCAGGGCCAATAGTTTCCACAATTGATATGGCCGAAGTGTCGTCCGTTGATGTTCTGCATGTGGATCCCCTTAGAGGTCCCTTGGTAGATGTGGTTAGTTGGCTAAGCACATCTACCACTTGATCACAGAATGTCTTGAACTGTCCCCCAGTGGAGTGGGGGAGTTGGTAGTGTCATAGCGCCACTGTTTGCCGGAGCTGGATGCTCTGGCGTCCTCCACCATCGTCGTAGAGCTGTCGATGGCAGGTCCTTTGGGAGGTTCCGGAGCTGGGCGCTCTGGCATCGCCCACCATCGTTGTTGAGTTGTGGACGGCAGGCCCCTTGAGATGTGCCGGAGCTGTATGCTCAGGCGTCGTCCATCATCGTCGTGGAGACGTCGACAGCAGGCCAATTGGGTGGTGCCTGAGCTAGATGCTCCGGCGTTGTCCACAATCGTCGTGGAGTCGTCGACGGCAGACCCCTGGTTTACAGGCTATCGCAATGGAACCCTGTTAGCAACAAGAATGCCGAAGGAGAGTTTACTCACTAATCCACGCTTGGTACTGTCGTTAATGTTCTGGGACATTGACGGCAGGCCCCTTGGGGGTGCCGGAGCTGGATACTCCGGCGTCGTCCACCATAGTCGTGGAGATGTCAACGGCAAGCCCCTTGGGAGGTGCCGGAGCTGGATGCCTCGGCGTCGTCCACCATCGTCGTGGAGACGTTGACGGAAGGCCCCTTGGGAGGTGTCGGATCTGGATGCTCCGATGTCATCCACCATCATCATAGAGGCATCGACGGCAGGCCCCTTGGGAGGTGTCAGAGTTGGATGCTCCGGTGTCGTCCACCATCATCGTAGAGACGTCGATAGCAGGCCCCTTGGGAGGTGTCGGAGCTGTATGCTCCGACGTCGTTCACCATCATCGTAGAGATGTTGACGGTAGGCCCCTGATTTACAGGCTATCGCAAGGGAACCCTATTAGCAACAAGAGCGGGGTAGGAGAGTTTACTCACTTATCTGCACTTGGTGTTGTCGTTGATGTTCTAGGACGTCGAAGCAGGCCCCTTGAGGGGTGCCAGAGCTGGATGCTCCGGCGTCGTCCACCATCGTCGTGGAGACGTTGACGGCAGGCCCCTTGGGATGTGCCGGAGCTAGATGCTCTGGTGTCGTCCACCATCATCATAGAGGCGTCGACAGCAGGCCTCTTGGGAGGTGTTGGAGCTGGATGCTCTGGCGTTGTCCACCATCGTCGTGGAGACATCGATGGTAGGCCCCTGGTTTATACGCTATCGCAAGGGAACCCTGTTAGCATCAAGAGCAGGGCAGGAGAGTTTACTCACTTATCCGTGCTTGGTGTTGTCGTTAATGTTTTGGGACATCGACGGCAGGCCCCTTGGAGGTGCCAGAGCTAGATGCTCCGGCGTCGTCCACCATCGTCGTGGAGACGTCGACGGCAGGCCCCTTGGGAGGTGCCAGAGCTATATGCTTTGGTGTCATCCACCATCATCGTGGAG
Source organism: Tuctoria greenei (assembly GCA_036927565.1). NCBI lineage: Eukaryota > Viridiplantae > Streptophyta > Magnoliopsida > Poales > Poaceae > Tuctoria > Tuctoria greenei. Next base: position 112,695,878 of record JAYESD010000003.1, read on the forward strand.
ACATCGACGACAGGCCCCTAGTTAACAAGCTATTGCAAGGGAACCATGTTATCAACAAGAGCGGGGCAGGAGAGTTTACTCACTTATCTGTGCTTGGTGCTCTCTTGACATTCTGGGACATTGACGACAGGTCCCTTAAGGGGTGCAAGAGCTGGATGCTCCGGCGTTGTCCACCATCGTCGTGGAGACATCGACGGCAGGCCCCTTGGAGGTGCTGGAGCTGGATGCTCCGATGTCGTCCACCATCATCATAGAGACATTGACGGTAGGCCCCTTGGGAGGTGCCGGAGCTGGATGCTCTGGCGTTGTCCACCATCATCGTAGAGACGTTGACGGCAAGCCCCTTGGGAGGTGCCAGAGCTGGATGCTCTAGTGTTGTCGACCATCATCGTAGAGTCGTCGTCGGCAGGCCCCTTGGGAGGTGTTGGGGCGGGTTGTTCTGCACATATGATAGAAGCAAGGTGGACTAGTTTGCTCGTTGATTTACCTGTAGTTGTCTCCCTTAGCTCTGTCATGTGTTACTGTCCTGGGCTGATTTTTAGAGCTTGGTTAATTCAGTGCGTTGGTGCTTCGGGGCCCGGCTCCTATCATCCTCAGGGTGAGCTTTCTGGCTCTCAGTACTTGGCTGTAGCGCTGACAGGCAGGGTGTGTACGCTTAGGGTATAGGACCAGGCTAAGCAGTTTACACCCCTTGGACCTCCTGTTCGGCACAGGCCTTTTCTGGGGAACCTTCTGGCATCACAGGCCCTAATGATGAGAGGGGCCAGAAGAACCCCTCATACACCTCAGGTACCTCAAGCAGACCCGCCTGAATTAGAACTGCATGACTCATGCATGGGTGAGTTATAGAGTGTACAATTGCGCATATAAACTAATACGCACTAAACGAGTCTTAGCATAACATGTTCATAAACTTAATGCATAAGTAAATGGACAATGTTTTTAAGAAGCCTTTGAGTAAAACAGTGATTTTTTGTATAGGAGTTCATAAGGGGAGACAGGCTTTTACAAAAGAGGGCAACTGCTTCCATCTAGATGATGAGGGAGGCAGGGAGCACAAGCTTTAGAGTTCAGAACCAAGCTAAGCTCGTTTCACACTCTGGGCCTGACCCCACGGTGCTTGGATGTCCTTAGTGCTGCTCCTAAGCCCTACAAAATCCTTTACACTGTTCTACTAAGACTAGTATTTACAATAGGGGTGCCCACACCTCCATAGGTAGCTACGATGGTTGGCTGGCAACCTTACTCTCAATAGCTACTTAGAGGGGCAAAGAGCGAGCGTCCCTATTTCCTTCCTTGACCGCCCGTCTTGCGAGTGGTCTGAGCAGAGCCGAGACTGGGCTTGGCAGCTTTGACGGAGGTGTCAATGCTGCTGGAAAGCTGCAGCTGAGGCGCGGCTAGTGCTTTGCGCTGTCGTGAGCTTGGTGGAGGTCAAATGGGTCCAGCGCCAATCGGAACGAGTGTTGGGTCCGCTATGAGTGCTTGGAGCTGCTCCAAGGCTAACACTGCAGCGGTGCGATCTCCGTGGATCCTGAGGACGCCGGAGGGGGTTGGCATCTTCAGGACGAGGTAGCCGTAGTGGGCTACAACCATGAACTGGTACAGGGCAGGCCTGTCGATGATGGCTTTGAAGGGGAGGCTGACATCGGCGGCGTCGAAGAGGATGCTCTTCGTCCTGTAGTTGTAAGGTGTCCCGAAGGTCACTTGCAGATGGATGTTGCCGTACGGGATGATGCTCCCAGATCCCACCCCCGAAAATGGCTCGAGGGGGGCAGCTTGGACACGGGGATCTGCAGCTGTCCGAAGGCTGCACAGCTGAGGAGGTTGAGGCCGGCCCCGCGATCTATCAAGACGTAGTGGAGCTTGACGTTGGCTATGGTGGGGGGACTAGTAGAGGTAGGACCCCTGCCTCGACCATGTTATTGGGGTAGTCGGAGGCGTCGAAGCTGATCGGCATCTCCTTCCAACGGTAGTGATGTGCCGGAGTGAGTACAGGAGCTATCGAAGCCACCACACGACGAAGGGTCTTGACCGCGTTTCGGGACGCGGGACCCCAAGACCCTCCGAAGATGACGTGGAGGGTCTTGTGATGCTCGTTGTTGCTACTGGCGTCAGAGTCCTCACCTTGGTGGACCACTTTGACGGCCCGCTCTTGCTTCTAGTACTCCAGCTCCTCGTCATTGACGACCTTGGGTTCAACCTTCTGCTTGCCCTCCCGTTGGCGGAAGGGGGCGCCGTCCGGGTGCTGCTGCGCCCGCTCTTGGTAGCGTTCGGGGCACCTTTTTATCTCTTGACACTCGCTCATGATGTGTTCATGAGTCTTGTGCACCAGGCAGGGCTCGACGTCTTCATCGGTGGTAGGTGGCCGACGAGGGCATTTCTCCGGGCGTGGGGGTTTGCCTCCTCCGGTTGCGGCTACTGCCGCGACAGGGGATCCATGTAGCGGCTTGTTCTGGGTGCCACCCCAGTTCCTGTTCTTCTTTTTGCCGCTACCTGGGGTAGCGGCTCCTTCTCTAGTCTGGCCAGGCCCACCCGCTCTGGGGGCGGGCTGAGCGTGCCAGTCGCAGCCTTCTACCGCCCTCGTGCACTAGTCGGCAATGGAGAAGAGCTCGGAGACATTTTGCACGTTGTGTGTAGCTAACTTCTCGAGCATCTTGCGGTCACGCACTCCCTGGCGAAATGCCACTATGACAGAGGCATTTGGGATATTGGGAATGGAGTCGCGTACCTTGGAGAAACGCTGGATGAATGATCGCAACGTCTCCTTGGGTTGCTATCGCACGGCCTGTAGGTCGAGTGTGGGGACCGGGGTCCACACATCCGAGGATCTCATTGGGTGGTGTCGTGCGATGCGGCACCTAACAGCAAACACAAAAGGCATAACAAGAGATATAAAATTTTCATTTCATAATAAGAAAGGTTTACAAAAGAGTGTACGACAGGGGTACACACGCAGCGGAAAAATACATACTCATAATCTCACCTAACCAAGCAGGAGAGAAGATGTCCATGCCCTAGGACAATTCTCACTAGCAACATGAAGAACATTCAACAGCGGTGTGGTTCACATGAGATTTATCTCGACACCTCGAGTCTCATGTACAACCTGAACAGCAGAAATAAAACTAATACCTGCAAAATCCGTTAAAGCGCAAACGTGAGAATAAGGCTCAGCAAGACTAACTCGTCTCACTAGACATATGCAAGGGGGACACTAAACATAGGTAACGTGAAGCATAAACGACTCGGCTACAATTGGATCCTTATAATCACATTTTAAGTAGCAAATGACATTCTCCAAGCATGGCATATCATGGGTTCCACAATCAAACAAGAAACGCATTCCCGATTATATGACATGCCCAGAGCACATAATGCTATTACAGCTAAAGTATGGGGAAACTGTAAACATCAATGTGACTATCTCTAGATCATGCAAGGATGCAAAGAAAGTAATATTTCAATACAATATAATTTTATGGCTTCTTTAGTATTTACTACGTCACGACAGCGACGGACAAGTGGTACTCTATTACCGCGAGGGACAGTGATTGCAATCAGGACACACCCGGACTGCACGACACGCACACCCGTGTGGGAGACACATACATGTTCTCCTCCCCGCGTCATACGTGGCCACCTTTCACGCAAGACCCCAATGTCGACAAACCTCTTCATCCCGAGCAAAAGGTCCCCTACACGGACACGTCAAAACATTCCGCTAGGAGATTTACACCTTTCTGCCTTCGTATCTCCATTTAAGGACAACCGAGGAGTGTCCACACTACAGTCTGGAGTTACATCAGTTTAATGGGCCCTTATACCATTATGCAACCGGTACAGTTCAAGCTTGCCCAACGGTACCGCATACGGCACGGTCCTCAAGTGACAAAGGCAGGGCTATGCGACTGAGACTCCATCTCGTCGACTCCTATTCCTCCTGTCCGGTCTCGTGTTCATTTCATAAGCCATTTTTAATGTTCCACCCTCATGTGAACTGTTATTCCTATCTCGCGAGTAGATTCCATCTACTCGTCTTCTACCGGATCTCCTATACATTAGCAAATCAGTTACTACAGGTCAAACTGTAACTCATTCCGACCAAACCCTAGGATTTGTGGTCATGCAAGTGGAGTATCAATCACCTTATACATAAATGCACAATACCAACTGAGGACGTAATGTGAGAAATACTGCAAAACTTTGAAAAGCTCTTAAATGCAAACCGGGGCTTGCCTTAGTTTGCGACTCGAATAAATGTCAATTGTTTGTGGTCCTTCTGTGCAGACTCCACCAAGGACTTCAAGTGGGCACCCTGGCCTTCTCCTCCAAGCTAAACTTCTCGTCGATCACCTATCATCATGTTCCTATCGACATGATAAGCATATAAGTAATTAAGTAATTAAGTAGTTTAATAATAGACTCCATGGGGTTGTGTAAACTTTAAGAACGAGGAGTTTGACTAGGAAGGACATATATGCCTTTGTTGTGGGGGTAACCAGAGGATGAGTCAAGGTGGACATAGAAGTGTTGGTATGAACTGAAAGGTACAACATAAAGCTACATTGCAACTTAGCACACCACACTTCAAGCTATGCCACGCGAGATTGACAAATCTGAATGGTGAAGAAGTGTTGGGCAGAGAAGTGTAAGGACGACCCAAAAATTAAGGTGGGATGTCGAAAGCTTGAGTATGAGTGGAGTGTACAAGACGAAGGTCGCGATTTAGCAGTCGACCAATGAACTTGACTTAACTCATAAAGGAGTAAACCTAGTTAAGTGAGCAGTGCTGTCGTAGGGTCCTGACTTAAGATGAATTAAAGTGAAACCCTAGCGACACTTGGGGGTGAAGTGAGATCAACATGGTTTGGACTTAAGAAGTCATTACAAGCACTGTTAACCTAGCATCAGTACCAAGACAACGTTCAAATGACTTTTAGGCAAAGTAGTTTCTACGTCAAGCTTCTCGAGCATCGTTCAAGTGCTTACACGATGACACTAATGTAGTGTCTCCCGCAAGCCTGTCCAAGTGAGCTCGGTAAGCTCTCGGGACTTAAACATGATGCGAGACCTTGCTGTGAAGGCATGCTTTGCCATCTCGAGAGGATCGTCTTAGTGACGTCCACATCACTCCGGACTCGTCAATGGTGGTGAGCGAAATCCCGAACACCACCTTATGAGTCACAAGTTTAGTGATGTTGACTCGATCGTCGGCAAGCGACTCGACGAACCTATCATCGAAGAAACAACACACCTAGTTAAGCAATTCTACGAGCGGTTCGGGAACATCATCGACACGAACAAGAAATCCTTATCCAAGGTTTTGCCTTGGTCTAGTTTTCCTTGTCGGTCGCAAAGTTCTCGCTTTACTTAACCATAGGTCATAGGTGATCACCAACCCACCTGGTTTGACCTAGAAGGCATTTCATCGAGCATCTAGATTACACCTAGGACTCGATCACTCTCACCTCGACTAAAACCAAATTTGGATTGACAAGTATTGTCCGACGAGTCATGCTTGTGTTCCAGCACCACACACATCACGAGCATCCTTCATTTGGATGCCAGGGCACGATGACGGCTCGGAGCGTCATGACGACGTCATGTGGTCAATGACGTCGACACGGCTCATGGTGGAGCATCACGAGCACGGACGGACAAGTAAACGCGATTCAAAAGACAGAGAAGGTCAACTTGGGGATTTCTAAAGGAATGATATCATGGCGTAAACTGGACGTACGGCTTGACGACACATGATTACCATTAGGGGTCACGACAAACGGACTTCGATGACGTAAAGCAAGGTATTTCAGGGCAAGGCTCACCTTGTAGGCATTTCACCGAACACCTTGGGTGTATACTTGATTTCCGTCGCTTCATCACCATTCAAAGGGCATCTTGGCACTTATCTTGGTCGATTTGCCACACCACAACAGACCTGCATCCATAGACCAGCATTAAACAGCAACACACTTAGTTTCGCCTTGTAACCATTTCATCGAACACCTAGGCTGCAGCACTGTCCCAACTAATCTTTGCATAAATCAGAGCTAACCTTGAACCAATTGTCGTCGCCGTTATGTCATCAACGTGTTCTTGCATCTCATACATCTCACAGGTCACTGGCTTTGCTGGTTGGGTGCAGCCATGGCGCGGAACGGGGCGACGATGCCGGGTGTCGACCACCGGTTGAGGTGTTGGACAGCGGCGAGGGTGGACGGACGTCGCGGGCGCGGTCGTGGACGGCCAGGGAGCAGGGCGGCGGTCAGAGAGTGTCAACGGTAGCACAGCACGGCGGCAAGTGGATAGAGGGTGCACCGGCACGGCGGCTTGGGCGGCGCGAGCAGAACAGGGCGGCGTGCGTTGGCGCTGGGGAGACACGAGCAGTGGTGGGCATCCGTCGCCGTTGATGGTGCAGCGCGGCAAGGTGCGGGACGATGCACATCCGTGGCACACGCGACCGGCGTGGTGTGGTGCTGCAGCGCTCGGGACGAGCTGGGACGCGGGCCAGCGGTGGGCTAGGCGCCAGGGAGGTGCGGCGATGGGGCGAGGGAGAGCGCGGGGCACTACAGGCAAAGCGGCGCATGGGAGGCGAGCCGGCGGCCGGTGAGGTAGGTGCGCGAGCGTGCGGCTTGGAGAAAGGCCATGGCTGACGTGAGCAGGGAGCTGAGCAGGGCGTGGCGCTGGGGAAGCAGCAGGGTGGAGGTGCGGCTCCGATGACGAGTTCGGCCGTGGGAGCCCGCGGCGCGCCGAGCAGGGGCCGGGGCAGAGTCGGCGCGGGCATGCCGGAGGGAGTAGCGGCACTCGTCGGAGGAGCGGTGCAGCGGCGGGCCAGTGGGGCGCGACGCAGCGGGGGTGGGCAGCGCCGGTGTCGGGGAGCTATGGCGGCGGCGGCCTGGGCGCGAGCGGCGCGCCGTGACACTGGCGTGGAGGCGGCGGAGCGTTGTGGGCGGCCGAGCGCGAGGACGGCCCGGAGGCGGGTGGTGCACCGGTGCGGGGCGACGCCGCAGCGGTGAGGGGGGGCGGGGGGATGCGCGACCAGCGGACGAGCGAGCTCGCGATGGAGCGCGGCTGGGAGGTGGCGAGCGCGAGCGTGCTGTGGCCGGATGGGGTCGAGCGGCTAGATAAGTACCGATGTCTCTGTCGCCGTGGCACATGCAGTGTATCGGTGTCACACTGTGGGCAGTTGCCGACCTGACCTGTGGGGACCACTAGTGGGACCCACCTCCCTTCTCTTTTCAAATTTCAAATAGAACCAGCAAACATGCCTCAAAAAAATATTCAACTTTGGCCCAATGACTAAATAAAATATGAAAAATTATATGGTGCAACCAGATTTCAAAACTGAGCAAGTTGAATTTGGAACTCAGGTTTGAATTTGAATTCAAGCGGTGATACTTGATTTAATGAAATAAATGGTAGATTAGGTTCAAAAATCCTGAAACTTTGAAGTTACCCTTTTTGAACCATAAGGGACCTTAGGAAAAATCTGGAATGGATCTGGACAAAGTTAAGTACAAAATTTAAATTTGAAGTCGACTCTGATGGAAATCTCAGTACGTGTCCAATAAATGGAAAACGTGCTTCAAAAATTTTGAAACTTTACCAGAGTCTATTTGGAATATTAGAAGGTCATGGAAAAATTTACAGTCGTAGATTTGAATTTTTTTGAATGTCCCATTTTAGGGTTGGAATAATTCCTTTTTCTTTCTCTCCATTTTGTGTTCTTTTCTCCTTTAATTTTTCATTGAAAATATGAATACCTGAAAATTAAGGATTTTACCCCTTAAGTTCCAAATACATTAGAAACCATGTTCTATATGTAAAATTTTAACAAGTTCCTATTTTTAGTGAACATGGGTTAACTCATATGGTTCATGTGAGTTTGGATATCCAAGTCCACTTTAAAAATTTTTAAGTTTGCATTTTTTGCGTTTTTGTTCTTCCAAAAAGCGGTCTTTTACAATCGTTCCCCCTTAATGGAATCTCGTCCCTAGATTCTAACAAGTAGAATAACAGAAACGATGAAGGTACGATCCGTAAAAGAGGGTCATTGACTAAGGAAAATGGCAATGCCCTTAAAGACTTGAATTCTACAAAATAGTGATTACCTTTAGGCATCTTAAGAAATTCTAAAGTCTGCTTCAAGTGATTCCAGTCTTTAGGTTGAAAACCTTGACAGGATGCTCGACGTGACACTATCACGTCATAAAACTGTGGGGACCGGAGTCCACACATCCGAGGATCTCATTGGGTGGTGCCGTGCGATGCGGCACCTAACAGCACACACGAAAAGGATACCAAAACATATAAAGTTTTCATTTCATAATAAGAAGAGTTTACAAAAGAGTGTACCACAGGGGTACACACGCAGCGGAAAAATACATACTCATAATCTCACCTAACTATGCAGGAGAGAAGACGTCCATGCCCTAGGACGCTTCTTACTAGCAACAAGAAGCACATTCAGCAGCGGCGTGGTTCACATGAGATTTATCTCGACACCTCGAGTCTCATGTACAACCTGAAGAGCAAAAATAAAACTAATACCTGCAAAAATCGTTAAAGCGCAAACATGAGCATAAGGCTCAGCAAGACTTAACTGTCTCACTAGACATATGCAAGGGGACACAACACATAGGTAAGGAATAGCATATGACTCGCCTACAAGTGGATCCTTATAATCAAGTTTTAAGTAGCAAATGACATTCTCCGAGCACGGCACATCATGGGCTCCACAATCAAACAAGAAATGCTTTACCGATGATATGACATGCTTAGGGCACATAATGCTATTACAGCTAAAGTATGGGGAAATTGTAAACTTTTAATTGTACTATCTCTAAATCATACAAGGTTGCAAAGTAATTATAATTCAAGACAATATGATTTACCGGCTTCTTTAGTATTTACTATGTTGCCGCTCAGTGAACAAGTGGTACTCTATTACTACGAGGGACAGTGATTGCAATCAGGACACACCCGGACAACACGACACATACGTCGTTCGGAAGTGTTAGCGAGCACACCCGTACCTACATAACACTTCAGTACTAGGCGTATATGGCAACCTTTCGCAAGACACTCAAATGCCGAACCGGTCGATCCGTCACGAGCAGGAGGTCCCTACGTGGGGCGTACTCTAACGTGCCCACAAGCGGATTTACACCTTGCTGCCCTCAACCCACACCTATAAAACGGAACGGTATGCCTCGACACCCAAGTGACCAAGCTACGTCAGTTTAATGGATTCCATATGTCCAATATATTGCTGGTACAATTCAAGCTTGTCCGAAGGGGCTGCATACGGATGGGCCTTAATCGACACAGGCAGGGCTATGCGACCGAGACTCACTTCTCGCCGCTTCCTATCCATTCCCTGCCCGGTCTCAGTTTCATTATGTTAAGCCATTTTCTATCTAACCAATCGTGTGAGATATGTCCTACATCTCTCGCGAGTAGATTCCAACTACTCGACTTCTACCGGATTTCCTATGCATTAGCAAAGCAGCTACTACAGGTCAAACTGTAACTCGTCCCAACCAATCCCTGGGATTTTTGGTCATGCACGTGGAGTATCAATAATCCTAAACGTAATGCACAATTCATATACTACTCATCATAGTGATAAATAAAATTTTATAAACGACTTAAATGCATACCGGGGCTTGCCTTAGTTTGCGACTCGAATAAATGCCAATTGTTAGGGCTTGGTCTTCCTCCGGAGAACCTGCCATGGAACTTCAGTGGGAACACTTTGGCCTTCTCCTCCAAGTGAAGCCCCTCGTCGATCACCTACCATCGCGTTTCCTATCGACATGATATGCATATAAGTAAGTAATATAAGGAAACACTAGAGTTAAGAAGATTGTGTACTCTTTAGGAACGACGAGATTGACTAAGAGGAACAGACATGCCTCTGTTGTGTGGATAAACAAAGGATGACTCAAGGTGACATAGTAGTGTCGAGATAAGCACTAAAAGGTGCAATGTAATGACACATCGCGATTTAGCACTCGAAACTTGGAGCTATGCCGCACAAAGAGTGATAAGGTAGAATGGTGAAGAAGTATTACTGGACTGTGTGATGTAAGGAAGACTAAGCGATCAAGATGGAGCATTGAAAGCTTAAGGCATGAGTGAACTGTGCAACAAGAGGTTGTGACTTAGAAGTCGACCACTGAAGTTACACAAACTCATTAAGGAGTAAACCTAATTACGTGACAAGTGGGGTCGCAGGGTTCTGATAAGGATGAACCAGGGTGAAACCCTAGCGACACTTGGGAGTGAAGTGAGGTCAACATTCTTTGGACATAAGACGTCATAACGAGCCTTGTTAACCTGACGTACTGACAATGTTCAAATGACCTTTAGGTAAAGTAGTTTCTACGGCAAGCTTCTCGAGCATCATTCAAGTGCATACATGACACTATTGCAGTGTCCTTTGCAAGATTGTCCAGATGAGCTCGGTGAACTCTTGGAACTCGAACATGATGCGAGACCTTGTCGTGACGGTCATGCTTTGCCATCACGGGAAGATCGGATTAGCCAGGTCCACATCGACCCGGACTCGTCAATAGGGTGAGCAGAATCCCAAACACCACCTTGTGAGTCTTAAGGCTAGTGATGTCGACTCGGTTGTTGATAAGCGACTCGACGGTCGAAGAAGGGGTGCACCAAGTTAACCAATCCTGTGATCGGCTACGGAACATCCTCGACACAACCAAGGAACTCTTATCCAAGGTTCTCCTTGGTCTAGTTCTCCTTGTTGGTCGTAACGTTCTTGCATACCTTTACCCTAGGTGATCGGTGATCACCAATACCCATGGTTGACCTAGAAGGCCTTTCATCGATCACCCTGACTACACCTAGGACTCGATCACTCTCATCTCAACTAATACCTAATTTGGCTTGACAACTATTGTCCGACAAGTCGTGCTTGTGTTTCAACACCACACTCATCACAGACATCCTTCATTTCGATGCCTGGGCACGATAATGGCTCGGAGCGTCACAACGACGTCATATGGTCAACGATGTCGACGCGGCTCATGGTGGAGCATCATGAGCACGCACGGACATGCCAACGTGATACAAACGACAAAGGAGGTCAACTTGGGGACTCCTATAGAAATGATATTAACACGGAACATGGACGTACGACTTGACGACATATGAGTAACCTTAGCGATCACCACGAACGGACCTCGATGACGTTAAGCAAGACATTTTAGGGCAAGGCTCACCTTGTAGGCATCTCGCCGAATGTCTTGGGTGTGTTCTTGATTTCGTCGCTTCATCACCATTAAAAGGGTATCTTGGCACATGTCCTTGTCGATTGCCACATCATTCTACCCCTGCATCACAGACCAGTTCTAAACATCAACGAAGTTGGTTCATCCCTCGTAAACATTTCATCGAACACCTTAGCTGCAGTCATTGATCCAATCAATCTTGCAAAATCAAATCTAACCTTGGACCAGTTGTCGATACCATGGTGTCAAAGGTGTGTTCCTGCATCTCCTCTGTTACGCACATCACTTGCTTTGTTGCCAGAACGCGGCTACAGAGCAGAACGTCGCGACAATGTCGAGGGGGAGCAGACAAGCACGACCACGAGCAGCAGGCGAGATGGCGCAACAGGAGGTGAGACATCGGCGAGCTAGGCGCAGCCAGTAGCAAGCCAGAACACGGCACGCGGTTGGTGTGGCACGGCGCGACAACCATTGTCGTGGCGACACGGCATGGTGACAGCACGAGCATGGCGGCAGGGCACCGGCGGTGGTGGCGCGCATGCGGGGCACAGCGAGGCGAGCAGCAGCAGGGCGGCATGCTGTGCACGGGCATGCTCGACACGGGAGCAAGACGCGACGAGGCGCAGAACGGCGACGCAGGCGGTGCGGCAGAGCTGGGTGCAGCGAGGCACGGACCACGGCATCCGTGAGGAGGTGGCCGGCGCGAGGAGGCGCGCGGATGGTGGGGCGCTGGCGTCGGCGGCCGGTGTTGGGCGGGCGCGACGTCGTGGCGCAGGGAAACGCGTGCCGGTGGCAGGTGGACGACGACCAGTGAGGGGGCGAGCACGGCGTCGGGAGCGGACTGAGTGCACGGCGCGACCCGGGAGAGGAGGAGGCGTGGCGGAGCTGGAAGGCAGTGTGCGAGCCGGGCGGAGCCACTGGCGGCGTCGCCGGGACGGATGAGCGGGGGCGCAGCCGGTGTTGGGCGATGGAGGCGGCGCGATGGCGGCGCGTGGGGTCAGGCAAGCGGCAGGCACGAGGTGGTGCATCGGCGTGGTCAGGCGAGCGGGCAGACCGGCGGGGAAGCTGGAGAGGCGGCCGTGGAGGCGAGCAGCACGCAGGTCAGGCGTCGCGCGGGCGTGCAGCGCAGGGACGAGCGGCGCTGCCAGTAGGGGTGACGGGGGAGGTGACTCCGGCGCGGGCAGAGTCGGGCGTGGCTGGGAGGTGGCGAGCGCGAAGATGAGGACCGAGAGGGTCGGGCGCGGTGATAAGGACGGGAGAGGAATCGCGGTGGCGCTGTATGCAGTCGCGTGGAGGCAGGGGAGGAGAGAGGAAACCGGTGCCGACCTGCCAGGTGGGGACCATTTTTTCCTAGTACTGAGGATAAGTATGACCTGTGGGCCCCACTTCCCTCTTCTTCTTACCAAAATTCCAATAGGGCTAGCAAACATGCTTCAAAAATTGTCAAATTTGACCCAGTGACTAAATAAAATGTGGAGAATTTTATGGTGCAATCAGATTTCAAAACTGAGCAAGTTGAATTTGAACTCAGATTTGAATTTGAATTCAAGTGGTGATACTTGACTCAAGGAAATAAATAGTAGATTAGGTTCAAAAATCCTGAAACATTGAAGTTACCCTTTTTGAACCATAAGGGACCTCAGGAAAAATTTGGAGTTGATTTGGACAAGGTTGAGCACAAAGTTTAAATTTGAAGTCGACATTGACTAAACTCTCAGTATGTGTCCAACAAATGGGAGACGTGCTTCAAAAATTTTGAAACTTTACCTAGATTCTATTTGGTATATTAGAAGGTCATGGAAAAATTTACAGCGGGAGATTTGAATATTTTTGGATGTCCCATTTTAGGGTTGGAATTATTCCTTTTTCTTTCTCTCTATTTTGTTTTCTTTTCTCCTTTAATTTTTCATTGAAAATGTGAATACTTGGAAGTTAAGGATTTTACACCTTAAGTTCCAATATACATTAGCAAACATGTTCTGTATGTAAAATTTTAACAAGTCCCTATTTTAAGTGAACATTGGTTAATTCATATGGTTCATGTGAGTTTGGATTTCCAAGTCCACTTTCAAAAATTTTAAGTTCGCATTTTTGCGTTTTTGTTCTTCCGAAAAGCGGGCTTTTACAAAAACTCTCACGTCTGGTACTGATCCTTTATTGTTGTACTCTTACACTGACATGACATCTTGTCCTGTCCTAGTCTTGACTGGAAGAATCAGGACTTGTTCTCTGCTTCTCTAGGTCACCATGATAGTTTGAAACTATCTTTGCATTGATTCTTGGTTGCTTGCTGGGTTTTTGCATAGGTCCTTATAACTTAATGTGGTATTTCCCTTGACATGAGTTAAGATGGTTTATGAGGTTAAACAACAATTATTAACCTCATTTGATGTTTAGTCAACCATAGGATCCCTTAGCTGTATCATAAGAGTAGCAAAGCACTCAACACTCTTATGTGATGAAAACAGCAGGAATACGGAAGACATGGCGACTACAAGGTTTTTGGGTATAATAACATCTTCAAACAATACAAATAGAAGATGAAGACGCTTTGCGGTGGCACACGAGGATTTAAGGATTCTGCATCCTCATATGTTTCAACACAGCAAAGAACTCAATCCTATGGTAACTACAAGGTAATTAGTGTAGCAAGGTTACCATATAACAATGCAAGATATTAGATGGACCCAAAGAGTTTCACGAGGTTGACAATCGAATGGTATCCTCGCGAGTAAGGAGATTTCAAGGATTTTACAAGGTTGATCATCGAACTGATGACCACTCGATGACGAACGATATAGTTGCAACAATCAAGGTACTTGAACCTAAACAAGGCAAGGATGGAAGTTCAAGTGTTTGTTTAGTTGCAAGGGAGGTTGAGTAATTTGGTTTCCCAAGTATTACTCAAATGGAAAGGAGATCAATAATGTAAGAAGTCAAATGAAGATGGTGAAATGACCATAGTCATTAGACACCTTAGAATAGTTTGAATGGGGTACACAATCTTGCTCTAAATTTTAGTATTACTACGCATTCTATCATTGGTGTTACATTGGTAATGATGCTTCATGATGCATCATATGTTGTATGGTGCAATGAATATGCACATGGTGTGGTGCAAATGGTGCATATGTATGATGCAAATGGTGCACATGCATGGTGCAGTAGCTTTTATCGTTAGAGCAAGACTAAATGAACCACACACGGAAAACTCAAGTACTGTTTGATGATTTGCAAGGCTTGGCGACCGTGGTCGTAAAAGACACTCAATGAGTAGCGTTACTTTCATGACTTGACCACAGTTAAGGAATTCATAACAGAACGATTGACAAGGAATGTGGGAAACATACCATGTTACCTTGACCTTTCGAAAGCTTGTTCATGTACTACTCAACTTGATTGTATCTTCATCAGGAGAAAAACAACTAACTATATATCTCTAGTGATGCTTCACTTAACCTTCGCTTGAATCAGTCAGGAGGAATGGATATCCTTCTCGATCACTTTAGTGGAGTTGAAGTCACACTCTTCTTACAGTAACTCAATCTGGTGGTGGATGTTGGATCTTCTTGAAGATGTAATCTTACTTGATCGTCTTCTTGTTGACATGACTTGTTGTAACCAAGGTTGATGGTTGAATACCGCCATTACTTGAGTGCTCGCCTTCCCCCTTAAAGTTCCAAACCAGGATGTCGAAGTGTACTCCAAACAATCTCATGGAAAGACGAGATGCAACTCGAGTAATTGCAACCTGCGTTCAACATCACAAGATGTGATGTCGCAAGTCACGTAAATTAGACACTAGTATGCCTATCCCAGGGAAAAAGGCTTCAATGAGTTTAACACTCCATTCAACTTGGAAAAAAGTTGGGTCCTAACTTTTGTTGGTTACGACACTCCTCGAATTGATATCGAGAGTCGAATGCCTAAAAAAACCAAAAGGTTCAAACTGGCCAGGCTATGGTGACAAACGACCAGCTTGAATGCAAACTCGATTTTGATCCAGTAAATGGAAAAA
Organism: Tuctoria greenei; assembly: GCA_036927565.1. NCBI lineage: Eukaryota > Viridiplantae > Streptophyta > Magnoliopsida > Poales > Poaceae > Tuctoria > Tuctoria greenei. The sequence goes on from JAYESD010000003.1 coordinate 112,711,151, forward strand.
TCAGATCTCGAGGTGAACAACAAAGTTAAAGTACACTTCAATAAATTTCCGAAAAGTATTGGTTTGCCTCTAGATCATACATGGTTTGCAAGTTATGCTATTTTAAAGTCAGCAGAATTTTTCTGCACTTTCAGCAGAACCTGCTTAAAAAGTAGCAGTTTTGATCTAAAGTTTTCAGGCTGTTCTGTTGGAAATCTGGAAATATTCTTATATACAAAGTTGTAGCCAATGTATTAAGATTTCCGGAATGTATTTACTTGTCTTCATATCAGTCCTGGTTTAAGAGACATGCATTTTCAAAGTTTGCTGAAATTTCATTATTCAGACTTTTATATTCAGTTCAGATTGACCACATTGTATTCAAACTCGTTTTGGAAAAAGTAGACCACAGATACAGGTCTGGAGCCAATTACAAAAATTGTATCTAACTCACTAACCTGTCCAACGGTTACTCGCACGACACCATTGGATGCAAAATATTCTAGTTATGGGTCACATTCAGAAAAGTTCAGAGTGCTGTCCAGTTTCTGTAGTCCCGGACAGTTTCTGCAATTTCCAAAATTTCACCCACATAAGAAAATATTTTGGTCTTGAGCTGAATAGAGAACTTGTAGAGGACTTCCAAAAATTTCTAAGGAGTACTTACTTTCCCTCGTAGCACTTCTGGTTCAGAAGATATGGCATTTGCAAGTTGACAGTTTTTCTGAAAATTTGGACAGCACCTCCTTTGTTTAAGGCTGATTTTGTCCACAATTTTCAGATATACAGATATCAACATTTGCAAAAATAACACATATAAAACTGGTTGCATACATTCTCAGGATTCCATAATTGCATCACATGAAGTCATTTGACAATTCTACAGCGAGTTATGCATGAAACAGTAACTGTATACATGACTGTCCACTTGCTGTCCAGATTTGATCAAGTTTAGAAATTTGAAATTTTGAGTATGTTAGAGCTGGATTATGCTCTGGAGTTCTATAGAAACGTTGTAAAGGACTCTCTACACTTTGCAACCACATAAAGTTGGCCTGCAGAGGTAAAGTCTGCAAAAAGTTATGATTCAATTGGTGAAGAGTTCAGATTCTGTCCCCTCTTCCGGGCTGTCAGAACCTCTTAAACGACACTTCAATTTAGACCTTGTTAATGTGAGTTTTAGCCTTTGTGTTGAATAGGAAGTTGATAGAGGAATCTTTAAGCTTTCCAGGCATGTAAAAATATATCTAGGTTGCATTTCTGGTTTAAGAGTTATGGCCGTTCAAAGTTCAGAATTTTTTTTCTGACTGTTTCAGATAGCACCTATATACATGTACTATCTTCAACTCTAGTTTCTAATTAGTTCTAAACTGAATTTGACATAACACTGAATAAAAAAGTTGTAGAATAGCTCTTCCCCTTTCCAGAAATGTATTATAATGTAATAGAAGAGCTTTCTACAAAGAGTTATGGCAAAAATTCAGATGCTGGTCCATGTAGTTTCAGAACAGCAGCTGCTGTGACAACGGTGCATTTTTATGACCATAAAAGCGTCTTTTGGCTTGGAGGTCAATAGAAAACTTACAGAAGACTTCAAAATATTTCCAAAAAGTATTCACTTGCCTCCCTATCCCTCCAGGTTGAAGAGATACAGATTTTTAAAGTGGAACAATCGGTTCAGGTTTCAGAATTTAGTTGGATAGATCATGGTTGTTTAAAGCTGATTTGGCCACTGATTTTCAGATGGATAACCTCACAATTTGACACAAAGTCCCATTACAAACTTGTTGTACAAGTCGCAAGGTTTCCGGAAATGTATTACTCCAAGGTATTCGACAATTCTACAATGAGTTATGGTTGAAATACCGAGGCTAGATCATTATATCGGAGAGGTGAAGAAATGCTGGTTTCTAATGATTTGGACGGGTTTCCCCAGTGTTGTTCTGTCCAACTCGTCCATAGAGAAATCGTCGAGGACATGAAGATCTCCCCCATCCCTATAACATACTACGATGTCCTATGAAGTTTAACTAGAAGCACATCTTGATATAATCGAGCTAGATTCCGTCAAGAGTACACAAAAGCCTTAATCTTCATCCTTCTTCACATTGTACGTTCCATGTCGAAACTTTGATCCAAATCTTACCAGCATATGGGAGTTGGATCTTATAAGATGATAATGAAGCCATTCTTTCATGGGGGATGGTCAAAGTATCAATTGTGATACTGACGGTACTACGTTCCTTACCAAAGAAAAGTCTAACCCGGTATATCCTGATACGTCTATAGGTGGTTCTAATATCGATCACTCGCAAACGTTTGCTACACGGGCCGCTACCGGAGTTAGTGTACCTGCAGAAGACAAACAATCCCCTTTCACACCTTCACACCTCAAGGGCGGCACGGGGAAACCCGACAGGCAGTCACAATAAGATAAAATCAAAAGTAAATGCATACGACTCTGGTGTGAGTCGCCCTCGAGCGAAGTCATGTCTCGAGGTACATGGTTGTAAATATGTTTGTACAGCAAAGACTCCCGTACGAACTGGCTTATACACGCTCTGGCATACGTGTTTTGCATGCTCCCATAGAACATGAATAGTTCGAGAGATGCACACTATCGGGTTATACACCACCCGACGGGGGCTCCCACTAATTTTGTTTCAAGCTGGGGTACCGCTGTCATATGTTCTCAGAAACATGGAAAGTTTCAGAGACTCATATTGACTTTCCGTGCTAAGCCACGGAAATTTCACATACCATATCTCGTATGCAGAGTTTACCAAGATTGATCCGCTCTCGGTGGCGTACCTTACCTCTTACCTTGAAGACGGAGCATCGTTACAGAATAATATAACAAGTTAGTTCACCACCTTTATAACTTATGCTAGTAATAGTCCTTAATGGGCATATAGCTAATCCTCACTCGACTACTTCGGAGTTTTCGAAAATAGGCTCTTTTCGAGCGTGCTATTCCCAACGAAGCTCTGATACCATGTCTTTGGGGACCCGGGTCCACACATCCGAGGATCCCATTGGGTGGTGCCGTGCGATGAGGCACCTAACAGCACACACGAAAAGGATACCAAGAGATATAAAATTTTCATTTCATAATAAGAAGGGTTTACAAAAGAGTGTACGACAGGGGTACACACGCAGCGGAAAAATACATACTCATAATCTCACCTAACTAAGCAGGAGAGAAGACGTCCATGCCCTAGGACGATTCTCACTAGCAACATGAAGAACATTCAGCAGCGGCGTGGTTCACATGAGATTTATCTCGACACCTCGAGTCTCATGTACAACCTGAACATCAGAAATAAAACTAATACCTGCAAAAATCGTTAAAGCGCAAACGTGAGCATAAGGCTCAGCAAGACTAACTCGTCTCACTAGACATATGCAAGGGGGACACTAAACATCGGAAGGTGAAGCATAAACAACTCGCCTACAATTGGATCCTTACAATCAAGTTTTAAGTAACAAATGACATTCTCCAAGCACGGCATATCATGGGTTCCACAATCAAACAAGAAACGCTTTTTCGATGATATGACATGCCCAGAGCACATAAAGCTATTACAGCTAAAGTATGGGGAAACTGTAAACTTTAATGTGACTATCTCTAGATCATACAAGGTTGCAAAGCAAGTAATATTTCAATACAATATAATTTCCTGGCTTCTTTATTATTTACTACGTCACGATAGCGACGGACAAGTGGTACTCCATTACCGCGAGGGACGGTGATTGCAATCAGGACACACCCGGACTGCACGACACGCACACCCGCGTGGGAGACACATACGTGCTCTCCCCCCCGCGTCATATGTGGCCACCTTTCACCCAAGACCCCAATGTCAACAAACCTCTTCATCCCGAGCAAAAGGTCCCCTACACGGACACGTCAAAACGTTCCGCTAGGAGATTTACACCTTTCTGCCTTTGCATCTCCATTCAAGGACAACCGAGGAGTCTCCACACTACAGTCTGGAGTTACATCAGTTTAATGGGCCCATATACCATTATGCAACCGGTACAGTTCAAGCTTGCCCAACGGTGCCGAATACGGCACGGTCCTCAAGTGACACAGGCAGGACTATGCGACTGAGACTCCATCTCGTCGACTCCTATTCCCCCTGCCCGGTCTCGTGTTCATTTCATAAGCCATTTTTTAATGTTCCACCCTCATGTGAACTGTTATTCCTATCTCACGAGTAGATTCCATCTACTCGACTTCTACCGGATCTCCTATACATTAGCAAAGCAGTTACTACATGTCAAATTGTAACTCGTTCCAACAAAACCCTGGGATTTGTGGTCATGCAAGTGGAGTATCAATCACCTTATACGTAAATGCACAATATCAACTGAGGACGTAATGTGAGAAATACTGCAAAACTTGGAAAAGCTCTTAAATGCAAACCGGGGCTTGCCTTAGTTTGCGACTAGAATAAATGTCAATTATTAGTGGTCCTTCTGTGCAGACTCCGCCAAGGACTTCAAGTGGGCACCCTGGCCTTCTCCTCCAAGCGAAACTTCTCGTCGATCACCTGTCATCACGTTCCTATCGACATGATATGCATATAAGTAATTAAGTAATTAAGTAGTTTAATAATAGATTCCATGGGGTTGTGTAAACTTTAAGAATGAGGAGTTTGACTAGGAAGGACAGATATGCCTCTGTTGTGGGGGTAGCCAAAGGATGAGTCAAGGTGGACATAGAAGTGTCAGTATGAACTGAAAGGTACAACATATAGCTACATTGCAACTTAGCACACCACACTTCAAGCTATGCCACGCGAGATTGACAAATCTGAATGGTGAAGAAGTGTTGGGCGGAGAAGTGTAAGGACGACCCAAAAATTAAGGTGGGACGTCGAAAGCTTGAGTATGAGTGGAGTGTACAAGACGAAGGTCGCGATTTAGCAGTCGACCAATGAACTTGACTTAACTCATAAAGGAGTAAACCTAGTTAAGTGAACAGTGTTGTCGTAGGGTCCTGACTTAGGATGAATTAAAGTGAAACCCTAGCGACACTTGGGAGTGAAGTGAGATCAACATGGTTTGGACTTAAGAAGTCATTACAAGCACTATTAACCTAGCTTGAGTACCAAGACAACATTCAAATGACTTTTAGGTAAAGTAGTTTCTACGGCAAGCTTCTCGAGCATCGTTCAAGTGCTTACACGACGACACTAATGTAGTGTCTCCCGCAAGCCTGTCCAGGTGAGCTCGGTAAGCTCTCGGGACTTAAACATGATGCGAGACCTTGCTGTGAAGGCATGCTTTTCCATCTCGAGAAGATCGTCTTAGCGACGTCCACATCAACCCGGACTCGTCAATGGTGGTGAGCAAAATCCCGAACACCACCTTATGAGTCACAAGTTTAGTGATGTTGACTCGATCATCGGCAAGCGACTCGACGAACCTATCATCGAAGAAACAACACACCTAGTTAAGCAATTCTGCGGGCGGTTCGGGAACATCGTCTACACGAACAAGAAATCCTTATCGAAGGTTTTGCCTTGGTCTAGTTTTCCTTGTCGGTCGCAACGTTCTCGCTTTACTTAACCATAGGTCATCGGTGATCACCAACCCACCTGGTTTGACCTAGAAGGCATTTCATCGAGCATCTAGATTACACCTAGGACTCGATCACTCTCACCTCGACTAAAACCTAATTTGGCTTGACAACTATTGTCCGACGAGTCGTGCTTGTGTTCCAACACCACACACATCACGAGCATCCTTCATCTCGATGCCAGGGCATGCTGACGGCTCGGAGCGTCACGACGACATCATGTGGTCAACGACGTCGATGCAGCTCATGGTGGAGCATCAAGAGCACGCACGGACAAGTTAACACGATTCAAAAGACAGAGAAGGTCAACTTGGGGATTTCTAAAGGAATGATATCATGGCGGAAACTGGACGTACGTCTTGACGACACATGAGTACCATTAGGGGTCATGACGAACGGACTTCGATGACGTCAAGCAAGGTATTTCAGGGCAAGGCTCACCTTGTAGGCATTTTGCCGAACATCTTGGGTGTGTACTTGATTTCCGTCGCTTCATCACCATTCAAAGGGCATCTTGGCACTTATCTTGGCCGATTTGCCACACCACAACAGACCTGCATCCATAGATCAACATTGAACAGCAACACACTTAGTTTCGCCTTGTAACCATTTCATCGAACACCTAGGCTGCAGCACTGTCCCAACTAATCTTTGCACAAATCAGAGCTAACCTTGAACCAATTGTCGTCACCATTGTGTCATCAACGTGTTCTTGCATCTCATACATCTCACAGGTCACTCGCTTCGCTGGTTGGGTGCAGCCATGGCGCGGAACAGGGCGACGATGTCGGGTGTCGACCACCGGTTGAGGTGTTGGACAGCGGCGAGGGTGGATGGCCGTCGCGAGGCGGTCGTGGACGGACAGGGAGCAGGGCGGCGGTCAGTGAGTGTCAGCGGCAGCACAGCACGGTGGCAAGTGGACAGAGGGCGCACCGGCACGGCGGCGTGGGCGGCGCGAGCAGAACAGGGCGGCGTGTGTTGGTGCTGGGGAGACACGAGCAGTGGTGGGCATCCGTCGCCGTTGATGGTGCAGCGCGGCAAGGTGCGGGACGACGCGCATCCGTGGCACGCGCGACTGGCATGGCATGGCGCTGCAGGGCTCGGGACGAGCTGGGATGCGGGCCACTGGCGGGCTAGGCGTCAGGGAGGTGCGGCGACGGGGCGAGGGAGCGCGCGGGGCATCGTAGGCGAAGTGGCGCATGGGAGGCGAGCTGGCGGCAGGTGAGGTAGGCGCGCGGGCGTGCGGCTTGGAGCAAGGCCATGGCTGACAGGAGCAGGGAGCTGAGCAGGGCGTGGCGCTGGCGAAGCAGCAGGGTGGAGGTGCGGCTCCGGCGATGAGTTCGGTTGTGGGAGCGCGCGTCGCGTCGAGCAGGGGCCGGGGCAGAGCCGGCGTGGGCATGCCGGAGGGAGTAGCGGCGCTTGTCGGAGGAGCGGTGCAGCGGCGGGCCAGTGGGTCGCGATGCAGTGGGGGTGGGCAGCGCCGGCGGCGGCCTAGGCGCGAGCGGCGCGCTGTGGGCTGGCATTGAGGCGGCGGAGCGCTGTGGGTGGCCGAGCACGAGGACGGCCCGGAGGCGTGCGGTGCACGGGTGCGGGGCGACGCCGCAGCGGTGAGGGGGGGGGGGGGGGGGGGCGACCGGCGGACGAGCGAGCTCGAGATGGAGCGCGACTGGGAGGTGGCGAGCGCGAGCGTGCTATGGCCGGATAGGGTCGAGCGGCTAGATAAGGATCGATGTCTCCGTCGCCGTGGCACATGCAGTGTATCGGTGTCATGTTGTGGGCAGTTGCCGACCTGACCTGTGGGGACCACTTGTGTGACCCACCTCCCTTCTCTTTTCCAATTTGAAATAGAACCAGCAAGCATGCCTCAAAAAAAATATTCAACTTTGGCCCAATGACTAAATAAAATATGAAAAATTTTATGGTGCAACCAGATTTCAAAACTGAGCAATTTGAATTTTGAACTCATGTTTGAATTTGAATTCAAGCGGTGATACTTGATTCAATGAAATAAATGGAAGTTTAGGTTCAAAAATACTGAAACTTTGAAGTTACCATTTTTGAACCATAAGGGACCTTAGGAAAAATCTGGAATGGATTTGGACAAAGTTAAGTACAAAGTTTAAATTTGAAGTTAACTCTGATTAAACTCTCAGTACGTGTCCAATAAATGGAAAACGTGCTTCAAAAATTTTGAAACTTTACCGAGAGTCTATTTGGAATATTAGAAGGTCATGGAAAAATTTACAGCCGTAGACTTGAATTTTTTTTGAATGTCCCATTTTAGGGTTGGAATAATTCCTTTTTCTTTCTCTCCATTTTGTGTTCTTTTCTCCTTTAATTTTTCATTGAAAATGTGAATACCTAAAAATTAAAGATTTTACCCCTTAATTTCCAAATACATTAGCAACCATGTTCTATATGTAAAATTTTAACAAGTTCCTATTTTTAGTGAACATGGGTTAACTCATATGGTTCATGTGAGTTTGGATATCCAAGTCCACTTTAAAAAATTTTAAGTTCGCATTTTTGCGTTTTTTGTTCTTCCGAAACGTGGGCTTTTACATCAATCTCGGTGCCGGGGCGCGTGTAGGAGCTACCAAAGTTCGTCGTGAACTGCTGGCACAGCTAATCCCAAGAGGTTATAGACCCCTCGGGGAGGTTCATCAGCCACGAGCGGGCTGATCTAGTCAGGACGACTCGAAAGTAGTTCTCCAGGGTGGTCTCATTTGCTCATGCAGCGAGGAGCGTCGTGGTGTAGATCTGCAGGAACTCCGCCAGGTTGATGCTTTTGTCAAATCTCTCTGAGATATGTGGCTAGAACTTGCGTGGCCACATCGCAAAGCGGAGGTGCGGAGCCAACACCGAGCACCATCCCACAGGCTTCGTAAGAGAGGCAGATGGGATAACATACCCCGAGGGGGTCCGCTACACGATGTGCGATACTTGCTGGACCTGCGGTTGTGGTACTGGTTGTGCGATGCGTTGCTACAATGGTACTGGCTGCGCCAAGTACTGTTGCTGCACATCCTGCTGCACCGAGTACTACAGGGGAGCTGTTGAGCCAACATACTCCTGGTCTGGTAGCGGAGGGTTTACCTATGGCGCACCTTGGACGGAGGACACGTCGTGAACAGGGCGTTGAGGGCCATATTTGCCATATTTGACAACGGTCAAGCTCAGCCCTGAAGTCCTCCGTGGGGAGTCGGCCAACGCTCGTAGGCTTGGAGGAGCGAGAGATGGCAGAGTGACGGTCAATGGACGGTGTGCGTGACAGCGACACGAGGCGCCTTCCCCTGTTGGGGGAGTTGATGGCTATCACGACAAGGTGGTCGATGTCTTGAACCCACAGCTGAGCCGCCCCTGGGAGGCGTTCAGCGATGGTGGGTGGTGGAGGAGAGCTCTGGCCTCCGCCAAAGCGCTCTCCGGGCTCGCTGTTGTGGGTGCTAGTGGAGCTGACTGAGCTGGAGCGTGTACCGACGTGCCATTTTGTCCAGCCGTACCTGCACGGTGGCGAGACGGACCAGAGAGTGCCGCTCGAGCGACGGATCTGGTCGCCGGACGATGGCCGCGAAAGCCGCCTTCCACTGTCCTAATGAACACTATGGTGGTGAAAGTGCTACCACTTTTTTGAGGGAAAAAGCAGCTTACTGGTGCGCTAAATGTCGAAGTGTTTATTTGACACTTCCTCGAATCTGCTAAGGAGCAGTCCGCGGAGGTTCTTGTTCGGCGGGGCTTAGGCCTCAAACTAGTGTTCTAGCGGAAGGGTATGAGACACGGTGGTTTTTATGTGGTTTGGGCCGCAAGGAGCATAAAACCCTACTCCATAGTGGATTGTATTGCTGGTGAGTGTGTATGCGTGTGTGTGTGTGTGTGTGTGTGTGTGTCTGTATCGGGGATTCTGAGTCTGGTCCTTGTATTGGTGGCGGTCCGGGCCTTTTATAGTCAAGGTCAGATGCCTTACAAGTGGGGTCTCGGGGATCGACAGGTGGTCCAAGGGCGATCTTATCCTAAAGATCTAAGGCTTCTTCTGTAAGCTTGCTCTGACAGGGGACATGAGGACTCGCCATCTTGCCGCATGGGTCATCAGTAGCCCATGCAACGTTGCTGACATAGGAAGGGAATGTCCCATCCAACTATCTCTGGCACCGTAGACTACCCACTTGGCGGAGTGGGATAGGCCTGCGGTGGCTTCACTGTGATGCGATTAGTTGTAGCGGTATCTAACATTAGGCGTATGCCGCGCCATGCGTCTGGGGAAGCCGCGTATCTTCAAGGCTTATGGAGACAAGGCGCACTGCCGTCTTAACTTCCTTTCTATCTGTTCAGGGCAAGTGGACTGACCATGGGACCGCTAGGTTGCTCTCCGCCATGGTGGAGGCCACGCCCGTCTTGCGGGCCACGTGGCAGCTTGGGATATCACCTCTGTGGGGGAGGCCAGGTCTAGACCCGCGGGCCACGTGGCAGCTCGGGTGCTCACCTCCTCTGGGAAGATCAGGTCTCGACTTCGTGGGCCATGTGGCAGCTTGGGAGCTCACCTCTGCGGAGGAGGTCGGTCTCGACTTCGTGGGCCACGTGGCAACTTGGGAGCTCACCTATGCGGAGGAGGTCGGGTCTCGACTTTGTGGGCCACGTGGCAGCTTGGGAGCTCACCTCTGCGGAGGAGGTCGGGTCCAGTCCTGCTGGACACGTGGCTGCCTGGTTGTCGTCGAGGTGGAGCTGAGCTCCCCCTTTTAGATGTCTCGTGGGCACCCCGGACTTCCCATCTGAGGCCAGTGGGTCCGGGTTTCTCTGGACACGTGTCACCTTCAGACTCTGTCCCTGCTAGGAGGCGAGGTACCTAGGCGGCTCTAGCTTGTGCACTAGGGTACCCGGTATGTCGAGTACTGACACCTACCTAGACCAACCTATGCCTTTCCATTTGATGATTGTTTTACTTCCATCTAGCCTTCCTTTGGAAAAATATAAATGACACCCTTTGGGAATACTCTTTAAAGGGGAAATTCTACATCGATAGTTTTCGTGCGCTTGCGGACATTCATTATGAATCAAAACCTACCAACAAGCATTTCTGGCACCACTGCTAGGGATAAATTGTTAGTAGTGTGTAGGAAATATCCACATGTAGAAAAAGCTTAATCCATTCTAAGTTGTTGTGAGATATGATATAGTGATAGGGTCGCTATTCCTAGTTTGAAAGTGAAACTTAGATTTCTGAAGAAATTCTAAAATGATTTTAGTTACTCTCATTTGATTGGAAATACCAACCAAAGCCATATAATATATCACATTGATAGACATTATGCATATGCTATTTGTCTTCACATTGTGCTTTGTCAAACTAGTATAAACCTATGTGAGATTTCATTCATTACTTTTTGAATTCAAGACTTCACTTGCACATGCTATACTTCTACACTAGTAGTAAGAAAATTTCCACCATACGACCATTCCACAATAAAAAGGGAAACTCCATACCAATCATGCTTAGTACTCTCTCCAAAAATTTATTGCATAAAAAGGAAGTAGAAGACATGGCTACAAGAAAAAGAAAAAGAAAAGGCATGCTTACATCATAAGCATGAGAAAAAAAAATGCATGCTTACATCATAAGCATGAGAAAAAAAAGTAGCCATGTTTCTTCCCGGCAAAACAAGAGAGTCCACTAAAAAATGGCATCATCTCAAAATTCCAAATCCACTTCATTCTATCACACATGCACAAGTATTGAATTAAAATTGTTTTTAATTGATTTCTCCTAAGGCTTGCTCTTTTGACTCAGCAATATTATGTGTTGCAAATATGCCTACTATATTCCCTAATAAGCTCCACATACAAGCCTTATGTAGAGGTAGAATTAATTTAGGCACAATGCCTTGGTGACGATATATTTCCACTACACATAAAGGAGAGACCGAGAGAATAAAATTGAGATACTTAAAATCTGAACTGAACTCTATGGAATTTGAGTGGAACTAGATTTCTAAGGTATGTGTGCTCCATTTGTTGTTCTAGCTTTCAACCACCCATGAATAGGAGATGGCATAAGCCCCATAATGACTTGAGATGGGTGAAGTACCGTGCCAATTTTTGCAATACTAGGTAGAGTATTTTGGTGTGCACATGGTACTTTTGAAAAAATAGAACATAGTAGCAACTCATGATAATGAACCTAAAGTCTTGAGTTTGCTCGGGATGATCAAAGGATAAGCTTGAGGGAGTTTGTTGACGGTTGTTATATACCAATTTCACCAGTCAATATAACTCAATTATGTGAAGGAAATATCATTTCTTGCACACATCACCTTTATATTTAACCTATTTCCACTTTTCTTTGGAGAAAGTAGTGCATGCAGGGATTTTATGCAGAATTGAAGTGATACAAGGGGATGGATCCTATAAAATATCATTCTAGCCGATCAAGGGACGGCATGAGGCACCACATGGATCAAATGGCCCACAAACAGAAGTATCTGAGGCCATCCAATGGTGTAGCACCAATATTAGTCAACGGGACCCACCTGACAGAGACCTGGAGGAAGCACAGCCCCCCCCCCCCCCCCCCGGGGCTAAGACCAGGTCGGTCGACCTCCCTAGTCAGCCGACTAGGGAGTGGCGCCAAACACGGTCAAACACCACATGTTGTCTCCTCCCAACTTGAAGAGGTCATGGGTGACTGATTCACGTGCTTTTGGTGGCGGGAACTGACCCTTCTACAAGTTATAAATAGGACTCCTCCCCCCTCACTTCAACACACACCACTTGAGTATTCATCCATTGTATCCACTACTCTCCATAGGTTTAGAGGAGTATAGACTGTAGAGAGGAGAGTCTCCAGTCCATAGTCCAAGTAGGAGAGGCGTAGAAGGAGTCTCTTCCAAATTCCTAATTGGGAAAGGTATGGCTCTTATATTCCTATTTGTATTTGTGACTTTATTCTTAATAAAGATGTCATCTTTAGTCTTCTATTGTTCATATACTTGGATGAAGCGTTTCTTGTTTGATTGTGGATTCCATGTATGTGGTAGGAGTAATATTTATGATTATGTTACACTATTATCATTATATCATCATAAACACTACAAACCCGCACTATAGTCTAATTAGCTATGTCATGATTATGTAAACATGAGTCACTTATGCTATGAATTAACATTGGTTTAATGATGATTTAGTTCAGTGCCTTAGGATGACTTGTGCCTAGGCTCTTAAGGTAATTACTTAATATGCTAGCATGGTGCTAGGATAGAGAGTAGCATTGAATGTCTTGTAGACCCATGGATTGAATAGGTAGGCAGTAGGTGGTGACAGCCCTATCTGTACTTTGTAATACTCCACATTTGGCTATACCACAGGCTCTTGGCGGGAGTCATCCTAGTACTGCTAGGGGTAAACCCGTGCCCGATGTGTTGATCCACTTAGCAAGAGAATTCATACTTGAATTGATCATTAGTAACTAACTTAGGCTATGTATATGTACATTAGAAGCATAGTAGGAGTCTCTACCTAACCTTTAGCCTAGTCCCTCTTTACCCCATTTATCCCCTTAGGATAGAATGCTCTTGTGTGTGTCATGCTACTCCAACTATCATTTACCCATCCTTGCTAGAACCTTGCCTCAATCACCCTAGCCTCTGCACTTGATGGTTGCTTTGCTTCCATCTAGCCATCATTTGGGAGAATATAAATGACACCCTTTGAGAATACTCTTAGAGGCAAAATGCTACATTCATAGTTTTTGTGCGCTTACGGATTTACATGTATAATATAAAATCTATTAACAAGCAATTCTAGCATCATTATTAGGGATGAATTGTTAGTAGTGCGTAGGAACCATCAACAACCACCTGCTATAGCAGCAAACACTGGACAACAAGATGGTGACTTCGCGTCGGTCACAGAATTGATGAACAACTCGAAGAATGCGCTGAATGCAGTGCGGGCTCTTCTTCAGCGTCCTCCGGCAACGCTGGAACAGTGACGCGCTGATGTTGAGCATCTAGTTCCCGCCGCAGCCACAGTGCTCAACAACCAGGATCTGCCCCATGTAGGATAGGCACCTTCTCGTAACAGGACCTTATCTAGAAAGCTTGTTCCTGCGGCGTCGCAGCCCAGAAGACGTGCGCCCTCTCAGCATGTGACGTCTCTGCCCTCTGAGGCTCGTTGTACTCATATGATGTCAAGGATCCCGACATAAGACCTTCGATCGGAGCTCGACCGCTGGTACATGAGGCAAGATGGCCGCGTCAACATCGAGCGCACTTGTGAGACCTATGTGTGCTGAATACATTGGCTTTTACTGAATACATTGGCTTTGATGATATAAGTTCTAAAATTCCACCAAAACACCCTTTTTGGCAAGGTTCGACTCTAGCTCCGAGCTTCTGCAAGGTCCGACAATAGGTCCGACTTGCTTTGTCAAGGTCCAACATGTTTTTTGGTAGCTCCAGTGAGCTTTGTATTTAGCTCCGGCATGTCTTTTTTAAGCTCCGATATGTTTTGCTAGGTCCGACTTGTGTTGGTTAGCTCCGACATGTTTTTCTAGCTACGGCTTTTGGGTTGACTATTCCGAACAGCTTTGATAAGCTCTGACGCTAGGTTGTACTAGCTTTGGTAAGCTCTGGCGCTATGTTGTACTAGCTTTGGTAAGCTCCGGCTCAAGCTCCGGCTAGCTTTAGCAAAATTCGGAGCTTGATCGCAATGTTCTTGCTTTTACTGTGAAATGTTTCGAACTTGCTTTATATTGTTGGAAAGATTGCTTAGTACTCATTTGCTAAGTTTCTGGTACATTTTGGTTGATATGGCTAATATCGTTTTACTGTGGTTTTGCAACATGTTTATGTGAGGTGCCCACGTAAGGTGTTGTGTTCGGAACTAATTTGATTCATGTCGTGGACTTGTGCTCAGAAGTATTGATTGTTTGTTCATGTGGTGTTTCTTGAGTTCTAGTCATGCCTAGTGACAGGATATTTTCGACTAGTCTCAGGGAGGAGATGAGGTTCCAACAACCAAATTCGGGAGGAGTTTCGGTTGAGCGGGTCAGGAGGTCACGCAGGATGATTGAATCAAGGGCAGTGCATATGATGCTTACTGGCCATCAAAGGAAGTGTTCGCACGTATGCTGCGGTGAATGACATGGCAACATGGTTCCAAAGATGGGATAAGGAAGGGAAGATCCGGTTGGAAAGATCGGATCGTATCGGTTGATGACTTCGGCTGTGGTGGAGTCAGTTATGGCTCGGTATGGAAAATATCGAGTTAGCTATGATAGAATTTCGTGTGGGTCACGAATTTGAGTTGTTTTAGGAATGTCGGATACGTTCCTAAGGTGTTTGGAAATCTTAAGATTGCTTCTATCTACGTATAGAAGAGTCTTGAGCAGTTATGGAAAGTTACGATTCGTGAATTGAGTAGGATTAGAGTCCTAGTTAGGTTTGGGTTGGCCTAAGGGCTGGTTATATAAACAAGGGAGGCTAGAGCTCGTGATGCACGACTTTGGGACTGTTCCTCTTGTGGTTTGATCAATAAAATTCGTAGTTTGAAGGAACTTTTGTGCCTTGTTCGTCCGACTTGTTTTCTTCAAGTCCTTCTAGTTGAGTTTCTGCACAGCACTACCTTTCTTCGGTGGTTTTATCATAACTCGAGTTTTACATATCCGATTGATGCGATTCCTTTTGGGCCTTATTCACAACTTAATTTTCTATCATCTTTCAAATTTTCACGGTCATTGGATTTTTGGTTTCTGATCGACACGAGTTTCTTTGCAGTGTTCATGAACTGTTTTTCTCGGGTAGAACAGATTGACCATTGTTTGATCTTTCGATCGTAACTTGAGTTTCTCTCGACAGATTTGAGTGATTCTTGTTTTGTCATCTTTGTGACTTGACTCTCTCTGATATCTATCACTTTTTTCATGGTGAAACACGTTTAGATTAGTCTCACACATGATTTCTTTAACAGATCGTTTTTCTATCGAGGGGTTTTTATTGCTTCCGCTGAAAAAGTTTTAATCTACCATTCATCCCCCCCCCGTGGTAGCTTTTCACGTGCTCTTTGATCCTACAATTGGTATCAGAGCCACGGTGCTCTAATATTTGTGATTTGCACGTGTTTTTGACTAATCATCATGGACAGATACTCCGCCAAACCTTGTATGTTTAGTGGTATTGATCTTCAGGTTTGGAAGGCACGTATAGAAGTTTTCATCCAGGCACAAGGCTTCGCCATATGGGAAAAGGTGTACAAGCCTTACGAAGTGCCGTCAAACAATCAAGTTACAACTGCGAACCTACGGGACGTTGACAACAACAACAAAGCTCGGAACTTGATCATTCAAGGACTAACTCAAAGCGACTTCGACCGTGTTGCACACCTCCGATCGACGTATGATGTGTGGAGAGCACTTTGTGACTACCACGAAGGATCCAACAGGATCAAAGAGGTAAGACATGATATGTTCAAGAAAGAATACATGCACTTTGAGATGCAACCAGGTGAGTCCATTGATGACCTCTTTGCTCGCTTTAATAAAATTCTCAGCAACTTGTGTAGCATCAATGTTAATTTTTTAGATGCTGAAAAAGCTAGGCACTTACTAAGTGCATTAGACATGTCGATTTGGGAGATGAAAGTCACATCTATTCGTGAATCTACTGTCATGAGTACACTTACATTAGATGTACTTTACTCTAAACTAAAAACTCATGAAATTGACATCTTATCACGAAAGAATCCAAATAAGTCTATTGCATTCGTCTCACAACGTGAAATGCCTAGCTTCGACCAATCATCATCTTGCAATACTCTTGCTTTGTTGTCCTCACTAACCCTGGAGTAGATTGAGGAATTTCCAAAAGAGGAGTTAGCACTCATCTCTACTAGATTCTTAAAAGCATTGCAAAATGTGAGAACTAGAAGGAGAGGAAGCTCCGGACCTCAGCGCTGTTTTGAATGTGGTAAGACAGGATATTTTTGTTCAGATTGCCCTAACCTTTCAGGTCCTACTTCGCGGGATGAAAAGCAAACAAGGACTAAGCACTCCTCTACAAAAGATACAAAGAAAAAGAAGGGTTTTACAGGACGTCAATTGGTGAGCAGTTCTATCTTCGCACTTCAAGAACTTGGCTCAAGCGATGTAGACATTGGAAGTGACGAAGAAGAAGATGATTTGGCAAACTTGTGCTTCATGGCTGGCAAGTTAAGATCAAGTGTGGAGGATGCTGAAAACAACATCGACAATGAAGAGGTATGTCCTACTTTCGAAGAAATGTGTGATGATATTTCTCGTGCAACTGTTATAGTTAAGAAAAAGGACAAAAAGCTTAGGGACAATGCTGTTAAAATTGAGTCACTAGAATCTGAAAATAATCGTTTGAAATCCTTGATTCCTAGTGATGATTCTTGTTCGTCATGTGATTTAATATATCAATAATTGTCCTCATTAAGAAGTGTGCACACCTCCACACTTGATAAACTTCAGTTAGAAATGGAAAAGAACAGAGAGATTGCTGCACTTGATGATAAAAACTTGAAAGATGCTAGTTGTTCTACAATTGATTTGTATTGTTCTACTTGTCATGATCTTGATAAGAAACTACAAGATGCTATGAATGAAATTTCTATATTGAATAATGTTTTACGCTCTCATGAAGTTAAATATTGTTCCAATTGCAAATTAAAAGGAGAAACTTCATGTGAAAATTGCCTTGATCTGTCCAAAAAACTTGATGACCTGCATATGACATTAGATCAGTTTTGTAATGGGAATAAGAATCTAAACTTGCTGCTGAATTCTTCCAAGTCTTACAATGATAAAACTGGTTTAGGTTTTGATACTCATGCTCATGCTAAGGCACATCCACCTAAAATTGTAAAGTCATTAGGAAGTGTTTTGATTCAAACAGTTCCTAAACAAAAAGAAGTGGTTTTCAAATCTACAGGAGTGTTGTCTCATTCAGTTCCAAATGAAAATGTTGCTTGTTCAACTAGACATGAACACAAAGATAAATTTCATGGTACCTGCTGTGCTAGAGATGGTCATGTCATAGATTTTTGTTATAGACTAGCTAAACAACAGAAAAAGGAAAGAATGATAGCTAGATCTCATAACTTTCATGCAAAATTTGCTGCACTTGCTAAACCGAATGATAGGAACATGCAATCTGCTGTAATGAGTCAAAAACATGCAAAGTTTTCTCCCAAACCTACTATTTTTTGTGCTACGCATGTAACATCTCATAGGACAGTGGTTGGGCACAAAAATTCTCAAGCTTTGGCTCATAAACTTGTTGATTTATCTCAGCTTTCGCGTGTTTTTGCTGCTGCACATCGTGTGACTCGGTACTAGATTCCTAAATGCCTTTTGACTAACCCCAGTATTGAGTCATCGACATATTGTTCTTCTATGTAGGTTACACGCTTGAGGAAGGAGAACATTTAGATTGTGGATTCAGGATGCTCACGCCACATGACCGGTAACAAAGAATGGTTCTCCTCCCTCTCTTTTGTGTCACGTGTAGAGAATTTTACTTTTGCCGATAATTCTTCAACTCCTATAATTGCTAAGGGTTCGGTTAGAGTAAATAATCACTACTCTCTGAAGGATTTGGAACTTGTTAAAAATTTGAAATACAACTTGCTTTCTATTTCACAACTTCTATATGAAAATCTGGAAATTATTTTCACTAAAAATCCTGCAAAGTTGTAAGTTCAAACAGTGAGCTTATTTTTAACATTTCACGGATTGGAAGAGTTTTTAAAGCTGATTTTGATGTGTCTTCCTCTAAGCATAGGTGCCTAGTTGTTAATGATTCAAAGGACTTATATTTTTGGCATCGTAGACTTCGTCACGTAGGCTTTGATTATCTAACGCGTGTTAGTGCCCTTGATCACATACGTGGGCTGCCTAAGTCAAAGAAATTGTGTGCTCTTCTTGTAGACATGCTAAGATGGTTGAAGGTTCACATACTCCTCTCACAATGATCATGACAACTGAATCAGGTCAACTTTTGCACCTTGACACTGTAGGACCTTCACGTGTTCAATCCTTCGAAGGTAAATGGTATGTTCTTGTGATTGTTGATGATTATTCAAGATACTCTTAGGTTTACTTTATGGCATCTAAGAATGAAGCTTTTAGTCACTTTAGAACTTTATTTCTGAGATTATCAATTGATCACCCAGGATCATTAAAAGCAATTAGAAGTGATAATGGAACCGAATTTAAAAATCAATCTTTTGATCACTTTTGTGCTGAAAATAGAATAGATCATCAATTCTCTTCACCATATGTACCTCAACAAAACGGTGTTGTAGAAAGAAAGAAAAGAACCTTAGTTGAGATGGCTAGGACTATGCTTGATGAATATCAAACTCCTAGGAAATTTTGGGCTGATGCGTTAGCAACCGCTTGTTATGTCTCAAATCGTGTTTTCTTGCGTGCTAAGCTAGGTAAAACACCATATGAGCTCCGCTTTGGACATAGGCCTAGTGTTACACACTTTCGGGTCTTTGGTTGCAAATACTTTGTTAAGAAACATGGTAACCTTGATAAATTTGAACCTAGATCCATTGATGGCATGTTTCTTGGTTATCCATCTCGTACTAGAGGCTACCGTGTGCTTTTAATTGACACTAACAAATTTGTGGAGACTTGTGAGGTGCTTTTGATGAAGCTAGCATAGGTACTAGCTCAAACATTGCAGGTCCGGATCCATATCCTTAGGGGAAGAGCATTTTTGTTGAAGATGAGGAAGAAGTGGAGCTGCTGCCCGAAAATTCAGCAGGCAATGACTTTGGTTCAGCTCTGGATGTTGATCCTCAACCAGCACCGACAACCATCATTGTTGATCCAAATCATTCTCAAGTCACGAGCTTATCGATTTGTGATGAATATGAAGAAGAAGCTTGTAAAGTGTCTACTCCCCTCCGGATTCTCAAAAGTCATCCTCCACAAGAAATGATTGGAAGCTTGCACGAACGAGTCACACGGTCCATGTTTTGCGATCCAAACTCTCATGCTCATTCTGCTTTTGTTTCTTCTTTTAAACCCAAAGATATATCACAAGCACTTACTAATGAATCTTGGATTATTGCCATGCAAGAAGAGCTAGAAAATTTTGAAAGAAATAATGTTTGGAAACTTGTACCTCCACCTCAAGGTCACACTTTAATTAGAACTAAATGGGTGTTTAAAAATAAACAAAGTGAGGATGGGGTTGTGGTTAGGAATAAGGCTAGGTTGGTTTCTCAAGGTTTCACTCAAGTTGAAGGTCTAGATTTTGATGAAACTTTTGCTCCTATTGCTAGATTAGAAGCCATAAGAATTTTGTTAGCTTTTGTTGCATCTAAAGGTTTTAAGCTATATCAAATGGATGTTAAAAGTTCTTTTCTTAATGGCTACATAGATAAGGATGTTTATGTCAAACAACCACCAGGTTTTGAAAATCCAGATTTTCCTAATCATGTTTACAAAATGTCCAAATCCTTGTATGGTCTCATACAATCCCCTAGAACATGGTATGATAGGTTAAAAACATTCTTACTTGAAAAGGGTTTACCATGGTCAAGGTTGATAAAAATATTTTTGTGCTTAAGCATGGCAATGACTCATTATTCGTTCAAGTGTATGTGGATGATATTATCATTGGTTGTGCTTCTCGTGATCTTTTGTCCAAGTTTTCAGCTATGATGAGTTCATAATTTGATATGAGTATGATGTGAGAACTCACGTACTTTTTGGGGTTGCAAATCAAGCAAACCAAGGAGGGTACCTTTGTGCATCAAACGAAGTATACAAAAGACCTCATAAGGCACTTCAACATGGATAAAAGCAAGCCTCTTCGGACACCAATGGGAACAACGACACTTTAACATGATGAAGATGGTGAACCCGTGGATCAAAAAGAATATAGAAGCATGATCGAATCACTTTTGTACCTGACGGCATCAAGACCAGACATACAATTTACCGTATGTCTTTGTGCACGATTTCAAGCCTCCCCACGTGCTTCACATCGTCAAGCCCTCAAAAGGATTCTCAGGTACTTACATGGAACTCAAGAATTTGGCATTTTCTTCCTTCTTCCTCAACCATTACTTTGAAAGCTTTTTCGGATGCTGATTTTGGTGGTTGTAGGATTGATAGAAAAAGTACTTCTAGTTCTTGTCAATTTCTTGGTAATTCACTTGTTGCTTGGTCCTCTAGAAAACAAAACTCAGTTGCACAATCCACAGCCGAATCTGAATATGTAGCTGCTGCTAGTGCTTGCTCACAAATTCTTTGGATTGTTCAAACACTTAAGGACTATGGGGTTGATCTAGATAGTTTTCCACTGTCTTGTGATAACACTAGTGCCATTTTCATTGCTAAAAACCCCGTGCAACATTCTCGAACTAAGCACATTGACATTAGGTATCACTTTCTACGTGATAATGTTGAAAAAGGAAACATTGTGCTTCACCATGTAGATACCGAACAGCAATTGGCTGACATTTTTACAAAACCTTTGGATTTCACTCGTTTTTGTTTCATTCGTAGTGAAATAGGGGTTATGCATCCTCATGGCTTACATTGAAGGGGAGTTTTGAAACTTGAGAAGTCTATGTGTGAATCTGAAATTAAAATAATATGAGCATAGTATTTCATATATATATATATATATATATATATATATATATATATATATATATATATATGACTTTGTGATTCCTTTTACATGTTGAAAGTTCTTGCAACATTACTCGTGTTATACATTTTGTAGTTTTTGCCATGTCTAGTAATTGGAATAATTACTTACACTAAATCTGGTCATGGTCGAACTTTCTTGCTGTTTTGAACTTGTGCATGCTCATAAGTACTTTTAATCATAAAGAATTAATCAAGTAATCAACTCACATGTTGAGTTTTTATAAACAATTATAAATTGAGAAAAGATCAAGAGAATATGCATGCATCGCACTTCTTATTTTGAGATGGCTTATCATTGCACTTAGATATGAACTTGGAAGAAGTTGTGTATCACTAAAATCATGTCCTTAATCTTCTTATTGTCAAATAACATAGGTTTGTCTTGGTTAGTTAGAATAAGGCAAATGTGGCATATAATCTCTTGCAAATGTCATATGTTAAAAATTTGTTCTTTAAAGAAAATTTGCAGCAACAAGTGTCATGCTTTCAGGTATTGAAATAGTTAAGTTTGTTAGATCAATGACTTGCTTAAATTGAAAATTACATTTGATCTCTAGCATGGCTTACACTACTTTATGTATCTCATTGTTGTGATAGTGTAAGTTACTTGATAGTATGACTTGGATGAGCTTTGTTTCATATGTATATGTTATAATATGCTCATAACAATTAAAAATTTTCTTTTGTACCTTGCTGAATACATTGTCAAAGGGGGAGAGAAAATATGTGAATTTTTTTAAGAGAAGTATGCATGGAGGAAAATTTGATTACATATTGCACATATCCACAAGTGTCTTTGGCATGATTCTTCTCAAAAGAAAAAATTGTTTATGTGGTGTTCCCAAAGAGAGAGAAATTGTTTTCAAATTTTTTAATCTGAATAAGCCAATGTCTAGATTTTAAGTGGTGTTGCCAATGCATTCATCATCGGGGAGATTGTGAGTCCTATGTGTGCTGAATACATTGGCTTGTAATAAATACATTGGCTTTGACGATATAAGTTCTGAAATTCCGCCAAAATGCCCTTTTTAGCAAGGTCCGACTCTAGCTCCGAGCTTCTGCAAGGTCCGACAATAGGTCCGACTTGCTTTGTCAAGGTCCAACATGTTTTTGTTTTTGGGTAGCTCCGGTGAGCTTTTTATTTAGCCCTGGCATGTCTTTGTAAAGCTCTGATATGTTTTGCTAGGTCCGACTTGTGTTGGTTAGCTCTGACATGTTTTTCTAGCTCCGGCATTTGGGTTGACTAGTTCCGACCAGCTTTGGTAAGCTCCAGCGCTAGGTTGTACTAGCTTTGCTAAGCTCTAGTGCTAGATTGTAATATCTTTGGTAAGCTCCAGGTCAAACTCCGGTTAGCTTTAGCAAGATTCGGAGCTTGATTGCAATGTCCCTGCTTTACTTTGAAATGTTTCGAACTTGCTTTATATTGTTGGAAAGATTGCTTAGTATTCATTTGCTAAGTTTTTGGTGTGTTTTGGTTGATATGGCTGATATCGTTTTACTATGGTTTTGCAACATGTTTATGTGAGGTGCTCACGTAAGGTGTTGTGTTCGGAACTAATTTGAGTCAACAAGCGGACTTTTGCTCAGAAGTATTGGTTCTTTGTTCATGTGCAGGTGTTGCTTGAGTTCAAGTCATGGCTGGTGACAGGATCTTTTGGACTAGTCTCAGGGAGGAGATGAGGTTCCAACAACCAAATTCAGGAGGAATTGTGGTTGAGCGGGTCAGGAGGTCGCGCAGGATGATTGAATCAAGTACTGTGCATATGAGGGTTACTGGACATCGAAGGAAGGTGTTCGCATGTATGCATGCGGTGCATGACGTGGCAACATGGTTCCGAAGATGGGTTGAGGAAGGAAAGATCTGGTTGGAAGGATCGAATCATATCGGTTGATGACTTCGGCTGCGGCGGAGTCGGTTATTGCTTGGTATGGAAAGTATCGAGTTGGTTAAGATATAATTTCGTGTGGGTCACGAATTTGAGTTGTTTTAGGAATGTGGGATACGTTTCTAAGGTTTTTGGAAGTCTTAAGATTGCTTCTATCTGCGTATAGAAGAGTCTTCAGCAGTTATGGAAAGTTACGATTCGTGAATTGAGTAGGATTAGAGTCCTAGTTAGGTTTGGATTGGCCTAAGGGCTGGTTATATAAGCAAGTGAGACCAGAGCTCATGGTGCACTACTTTGGGGCTGTTCCTCTTGTGTTTTGGTCAATAAAATTCGTAGTTTGAAGGAACTTTTGTGTCTTGTTTATCCGACTTGTTTTCTTCAAGTCTTTCTCGTCGAGTTTCTGCACAGCACTACCTTTCTTCGGTGGTTTTATCATAACTCGAGTTTTACATATCTGATTGACGTGATTCTTTTTGGGTTGTCTTCAAAACTTAATTTTCTATAATCCGTCAACATTTCACGGTCATTGGATTTGTGGTTTATGATCTACAAGAGTTTCTTTGCAGTGTTCTAGAACTGTTTTTCTCGGGTAGAACAGCTTGACCTTTGTTCGATCTTTCGATCGTAACTTGAGTTTATCTTGAGGGATTTGAGTGATTCTTGTTTTTTCGTCTCTGTGACTTGATTCTCTCTGATATCTATCACTTTTTTCATGGTGAAACACATTTATATTGGTCTCACACATGATTTCTTTAACAGGTCATTTTTCGACTGAGGGGTTTTCATTGCTTCCGCTGAAAAAGTTTTAATGTACCATTCACCCCCCCTTTGGTAGCTGTTCACGTGCTCTTCAATCCTACAATACTCATGAGAGGCGACATGCTCATGAAAACCATTCTCCTTGGGAAGTTTGAGGCAGCTTTTTGGCTCTTGCCATGCATCTCCTCATGGTTTAGTTGCCACCTGAATTCCGGCCTCAGCTGCCGCAAAAATACGACGGGATTGTCAACCCTGTCGAGTATCGACAAATCTACTCCACCGATATCCTCGCGGTTGGAGGGAATGAGGATGTCATGGCCTACTACTTCCCCATGTCTTTGACTAGGACTGCAAGGTCCTGGTTTTTTAGCCTATCCCCTAACTCCATTTACAGTTGGGCGAATAATGTCGCCAGTTCACCGCCAACATCGAGAGCGCCTACACCTGGCCTGGCACCGATCTGGACCTATTCACCGTACAGCAGAAGTTGGGAGATTCACTGCGATCATTCATCCAGCAATTCTCTCAGGTACAGAACAATATACCTTCTATATCCAATGCTTCTATCGTTGTTGCATTCCGAAAGGGAGTTCGAGATAATAAGATGCTAGAGAAGCTGGCAACCAAGGATGTCAGCAGCGTCATGGAACTCTTCAGCTCGTCAGACAATGTGCCAGAGCTGCGGAGGGTCATGAGATGCACTCTAAACTAGCTGCAGAGGCTGGTCAATCTACCTCCAAAGACGGAGCTACTGCCAACAGCAGTGGAAAAATGAAAAAGAAGTCAAGTGGCAAGAAGAAGTCACTTGTCGGCACACCTACAGCTGCCGTAGCCACAACACCTGGTGGCTGGGGGCCACGCCCTGACAAGCGACCTCGACAATCATCAAAAGACGGCGACAAGATGTGGTGCCCGATCCACAAATCCACGGGCCATAATCTTAAAGACTGTTGCGAGGCCAAGAGGCTTGCTGAACGCAATAGCAAGCGTCAAGACGAAACCCCTTTTTGACAGCGCGAAGGAAAGCAGAAAGTGGAAGAAGCTCCACTGATCAGGAGCTAGGCTTCCAAGATGCCAAGAAGGCATTAATGGTGGTCTACAATACCATCAACGACTCTTAGACCAGCTTCAACAAAGAACGTCAGAAGACTCTCCATATGATGTATTGAGTGTCTTGGGACATCACATCTTGACGCATTCTGAAAACTATGCATCGGGAGATGGCTGCCGCCGCACCCACAGCCAAGGCAGAGCCCCATCAGAAGTGGATGGACACTCCCATCACCTTCAATTCTTTGGACTATTCAAAGAACATTGAAGGAGCTGGACAATTGCCCCTGATGGTCTCCCTGACTAACAACAATGTCCATCTCTTCCATGTCTTGGTGGATGGAGGCGCGGCGCCCAGCCTCATCAGCTTTACAACCTTTGTGAAGCTCCAACTCATCCACTCAGACCTCAGGCCCTCACGTCCGTTCTCTGGAGTGGGTTCGAGAGCCACGCCTCTCGGGTTTGTTACTCTCCCGCTGACCTTCGAGACATCGGAGAACTACCGGTCTGAGAAGCTGGTGTTTGATGTAGCACACATCAACCTTCCCTTCAACACCATCCTAGGCAGGCTAGCCCTGTATAGGTTCATGGTGGTGGTCCACTGCAGCTACCTTGTGTTGAATATGCCAACTCCGTCAGGCATCGTCTAGATCCAAGGGGATCACACTGCTGGAGTTGTTGCGCTGGAAAAACTTCATGCGCTCGCAACGGCGCAAGAAAATGAATCCAGCAAGGAGCAATCTGCTCAGCAACCACCGAGCTCGTGCCATCGCAACTTAACTTCTACACCTCGTGTGCAGCCAAGCGGCAACACCGACGTTGTAAGGATCGAAACGCCCAAGAGGGGGGTGAATTGGGCTTTCTTTCAAATTTTAAGGCAATTAAAGACGAACTACTTAAGCCAAATTCCCAAAGCGGTTCTAACTATGCAATCAACGTAGATATAACATGTGAAGTAAAGATTGCATAATTTAAAGAGAGGGAAAGAAATGCAAACGCTAGGGGACACGAAGGTTTATCCCGTGGTTCGGCAAGATCGCAAGGATCTTCCTACGTCCACATTGTGGCACCCACCAAAGGGTTTTGCCACTTCCAATGTCACCGAGACAATGGAGTCTTCACTATTCTTCTCCGTTCGCCATCTCCGGCAAGGTGGAGCTCAATCCTTGTACAACCTTCGATGTTTCGGGCTTCCACACACACCTTGGCAAGCTCCGGAACGATCTTCTTCAACTTCTCACTAGCCTAGAGAGTTCAATCACAAAGAAAGAACGCACACAAGCTTCTCTCTAGCCTATTACAAATGATCTAAAAGTGTGGAAATGTATGCTCTATAGTCTTGAATGCTCTTGGATGTGTAGTTGGCTTCAGGTGATCAAGACTCGTTGAAATTACTGGGTTAGAGGGGTTTTATAGCCAGCTTAACCGAAACAGCCGTTGGAAAAGTAGGCTGACATAACTTTTCTGTGAACACCGGATGATCCGATGTCTCCCCTCTAGTTATCATCGGTGTAATTACTTTGGCTGACGTCATTGTGTCAGATATTACCGTTATTAGACCGATGTTGCCCCCAGTCTTCTCATCGGATGATCCGGTGGCTCTTCCTCCAGAATTTGCTTGATCTTGATGCTTACTGGAGTGATCAACCGATGTGTGTAAGTCTGCACATCGGATGATCCGGTGCTTCACTTGTTCCAATTGTACTGCAAACTGTAATGATGCACCGATGTTGTTGAGCCCTTCATATCGGATGATCCGGTGAGTTCATTTGTCTGAGGTCTTTTTCTTCAGTTGAATCGACTCGACCGATGTGTTCATTTTGGAAATCATCGGTTGATCCGGTGAGTTGATTTTGTTTGCTACGAGTTGTCTTGAGTGAATCTTTTGTGTCTTGCTCGAATGACCTCTTAGACATTTGTTCCACAAGGCTCTCTGATGATTCTTAAGCATTGTATGTTGTCAATTTTTGATTGAGTGACTTAGACATAGAGCCTTCACATCTTGTCTTTATCTCATGAATTTGATCTCGAAAGTTGAGTATCTATGGGTCTCCAATGACATGATCATTTCATCTTATTGAGTGTTTATGGGGACCTTGCATTCACAAATTCATTAGTAAAGTTCAATGGTTGTCATTAATCACCAAAACCGTACTACATGAGGGGGGCCTAAATGCTTTCAATCTCCCCCTTTTTGGTGATTGATGACAACACAATAATCAAAGCGCAATAGTAATGAATTTGATAGAATGAACCATAAGAAAATATGCAATGAATACAGGGTGTCACACTTGAAGCTTTAAACATCAATCAATAACACAAGTGTGAATTCAAAGAGATCATAATCATAGATAAACATAAAATGAGTTCAAATGATTAACAACTCATGGAAATAGGTTCATTACACACCAAATGTAGCAAATACGCAAAAACAATAAAGATAATCAAAGATAAGCTGGACTCGCCTCCCCCTAACACTAGGACTCCCCCTGACTCCTCTAACTCTTCTCCCCCTTTGGCATCAAGGCACCAAAAAGGGATCCGAGCACCTACGGACCCTGAGAGCTGGGCGCGATGACGAATTGGTCACCGCCGCTGTCGTCGGAGCCGCTGGCCGGAGTAGCGGAGGAGGGTGCTGCCGGAGTAGCGGAGGAGGGTGCTGCCAGAGCCGAAGGTGCCACCGTCGATGCCTGCTGAGGAGGAGGTGCTGGAGCAAAAACACTGGTGACGGAGGCCGGCGTCTGAAGAAACAGTGACGTGGCCGGCATTGGGGAGTGAAGAGGAGCACCAGGAGCCAACAGCGGGGACATGCTGAACGAAGGAATCGGAGTGGAGGGAACTGGAGCCACTGGTGCAGCAGCTGGAGCCGAGACGGGAGGCGGAGGAGCTACTCCAGGTAGCTGCGATGGGAGGGCGATCCCGGTGTGGGTGTAGAGGTTGGTGATTAACCCCAGGATCCCCATCATCGCCTGCTGCGTCTGCTGCTGCTGGTCCAGAGTGTGCTGGTGCATTTGGTCGATGAGCCCCGTCAACCGGTCAGTGTCTTCACGCCTCTCACGGGCGATCTGACGCTGCATCTCCTGCTGCTGCTGCTGGAGCTCAAGAAGACGTGCAGCCTGCTCCGCGCAGCTGGGGTCAGAAGTGCTGGAACTCTCGGCTGGTCCAGAGAGAACGTGGGGCCAAACAGGGACCGTATCTCCTCAAGCTGTGGTGCCACCCCTCCAGTAAGTGGCCTCCTTGGTGGATCTGCCTGCCCGTATACCCTCTCGTGCACGCAGGTGTCGTGCAGGTCCAAACCAAGAAGCTGCCCCAACGTCTGCTTCGTGAGGTGGTAGTGCTGACCCATAAACATGAAGTCGATCGACCTCCTGCCCTCAGAGATGTACAGGGTCGCGTAGAAGACACGGACCCAATCTTTCACATATGCACTCCTCTCGTAAGCTAGCAGTTGCACCAATCCTCAGTATCTCTCAAAGTACGAACGAACCTCCGTCTCTGCTGCCAACGCAAGCTGCCCCCAGTCCAGGTAGTTATGCTAAAATAGCTTGTGCCCCCGACGCCTGTAGGTCTCGTAGAGAGACGCCTGGGTGACAGTCCAGAAGAGACTGTCCACAAGAGCCTCTCGGGGCTGTGGGTACCACTCCTCAAGCAGCACGTTCCATCGAAGCTTGCGTAGCTGCTTGGCCTTCATTTTCCGGTAGTCCGTGAGACGGACTCCCTCACCGACACGGACGGCCGTGTCCATCTCGTAGATGGCCCTCTCGGCCTTCCTGTCCTCACGAGGGTCGGCAGCCGTCGGTCTCGGACGAGGAGCAGCCTCGGTGTGACCCCCACGCATCCGGGCTGAGCGCCGGCGGACGAGAGGTTCAACCGGCTCCTCTTCGGCCTCGGAGTCGTCGATCACGGGAGGCTGCCTGGAACGAGCCTCGCGGATCCTCAGGGACACCCCTCGGCCACGCTCACGCTCCTTGGCGGCACGAGCGGCCATCAAGGCCTTCTTCTCCTCCTTTGACAACTTTTGCTTCTTCGCGGCGAGCTCCGCGATAGCCTTGCCCTTGTTCTTCCTGTCGCGAGCCATTGCGATCGCGAGTTGAGTTTTGACGGAGTCGAGCGCACGGGGAAACGACAAAGGTGTCGCGGTCGAAACCCTAGCGGCGATGGAGCTCGAGAGGCACA
The DNA here is from genome assembly GCA_036927565.1 of Tuctoria greenei. Lineage (NCBI taxonomy): Eukaryota > Viridiplantae > Streptophyta > Magnoliopsida > Poales > Poaceae > Tuctoria > Tuctoria greenei. The sequence goes on from JAYESD010000003.1 coordinate 112,740,273, forward strand.
CCGGAGATGATTGAGGGAGGGCTGCTGTGGTGCCGGGGTGGAGCAGAGGCGGTGGAAACGGCGGCGGCGAGGAGAGGCGGCTGCGAGGTTGATGGCGGTGGAGACGGCGGCCTGGGAGGCGGTGGCGGCGGCCTGGGCACGGTGGCGGCGGCCTGGGCACGGTGGCGCGAAGGGAGGGCGCGGTGGCGGCGCTCGGGTGCGGCGGCAGCCGAGGGAGGCACGGTGCGCGGGCACGGGCGGCGGCGGCGCGGAGGTCGCCAGCGGCGGCGGCCTGTGAGCGGCGGCGGCAGAGATGGCGGAGGTGAGTGCATGGATGGAGGTGCGGTCGGCTGCGGCGACGGGATCGGGAGAAGGAAGACGAAAGGCGGCGCACGAGTTTAAATAGTGGGACCCAAACCCTAGCCGTTTTTTAAACACCGGATGGACCGATGCTCATCGATGTGGACATCGGTCGAATAGTACAGTATGGATATTCAAAGAGTCACTGAAGACATCGGATGGACCGACGTTTAGGGTTTTGATCATCGGATGAATGGCACAGTAAGGGTATTCAGGAGAGGGAAGTTGACACCGGATGGTCCGACGTTAGATGAAAAAGCATCGGTGGAATTCATCAAGGTTTCAGATTTGTGAACATCGGATGAACCGATGTTTTTCTGATTGAACTCATCGGTCAATATTGGGTATTGACTTAACTGGCACCTGGATTTTGAACACCTACTGATCCGATGGGGGAAGGACTTAGGCATCGGATAATCCGATGAAAACTAAACACCAACATCCCATATATGTCCTTTGACCAAACAATCAAACAATGGGAAACACATGTCTTAGGACTTTTTGGGCAACCCCTTACCCCTCAAAAAGCTAATATGCCAAAAGCTTGGCTAGACCTTAAAGCAAATGGAACACCGAGAAAAATGGAGGAAAAAATATCCAAATAAAATGTAAGGCCCATGCTTTGTGAGGTAGAGTATGAAGACTTCTATCTCTTTGAAGCATGTTCCTTTAGGCATTAACATACCTAACATTTTGTTCTTTCCACCTTATATGAGTTGAGATATTGCATTTCAAACAAGTCTCCTTCTCACGAGGTGGGTTCCCCTTTGTGACAATCTACCGTATGCAATGCCAAACAAGTTATAGTGCAAGAAATAGAATGAGTGCAAGTCTATATGGCAGATATCATGCGAGGCATAAAATAAATCTATCTTGCCAAGTTTAAACCTTCCAAAGGCTTCCTCAGGGAAAACTATTTCTAGCTCGCCCCTATCCTTTGGGAGTTAGACAAGACCTATATGATATGCATTCTTACATGAACATGGCAATTTACATGACGTTAGATGCATCTAGCACATTTAATTCATTTCTAAGTCTAGAAAAGGTTTTCTCATCAAGTGGTTTAGTGAAGATATCCGCCAATTGTTCTTCGAATCTAACACCTTGCAAAGAGATGTCTCCTTTAGCCTCATGATCCCGCAAGAAGTGATGGCGAATATCAATGTGCTTAGTGCGGGAGTGTTGAACGGGGTTTCTAGCTATCTTAACCGCACTTTCATTGTCATAAAGGAGAGGCACACAACCAAGTTTAATTCCAAAGTCCAAAAGGGTTTGCTTCATATATAGAATTTGAGCACAACATGCACCGGCCGCTATATACTCCGCCTCCGCGGTGGACAAAGCCACGAAATTTTGCTTTTTGCTGGACCAAGACACTAGGGAACGCCCAAGCAAGTGGCACCCACCGGAGGTACTCTTGCGATCCACGCGGCATCCGGCAAAGTCCGAATCCGAGTATCCGAAGAGTTGGAAGGTTGTACCTTTAGGGTACCACAAGCCCATACTAGGGGTATGCTTAAAATACCTAAGTATCCTAAAGACCGCCTTCTTATGCGATTCTTTAGGAGCCGCTTGAAAGCGAGCACATAAGCATACACTAAACATTATATCGGGCCTAGATGCGGTAAGATAAAGCAATGAACCAATCATAGAGCGGTAGTGAGATTGGTCAATAGGTTTACCGTCCTTATCCGCGTCGAGATGGCAATTTGTTGCCATTGGAGTGCTTCTTGAGCTACAATCTCCCATCTCAAATTTCTTCAAGAGGTCCTTGGTGTATTTCTCTTGGTAGACGAAGGTTCCCTCTTGATGTTGCTTGATTTGGAATCCAAGGAAGAAGTTGAGCTCTCCAATCATTGACTTCTCAAATTCCCTAGACATCATTTTGCCAAACTCATGGCTAAGAGCTTTGTTAGTTGAACCAAAGATAATATCATCAACATAAATTTGACAAATGAACAAATCTCCGTTGATGTCTTTGGTGAAGATTGTGGTGTCCACCCTCCCGATCTTAAATCCTTGCATGATGAGGAAGTCCCGTAGTCGTTCATACCACGCCCTAGGTGCTTGCTTGAGCCCGTAGAGCGCCTTGTGCAACCTATACACATGGTTAGGATTCCTCGGATCTTCAAACCCGGGAGGTTGTTGAACATAAACAAGCTCATTAATGTAGCCATTAAGAAAGGCACTTTTCACATCCATTTGGTAAAGGGTAATATTATGATGTGAAGCAAAAGCAAGGAGAATACGAATTGCCTCTAACCGGGCGACCGGAGCAAATGTCTCCCCAAAGTCTAGTCCTTCAACTTGCGAGAACCCTTTGGCCACAAGTCTTGCCTTGTTGCGGACCACAACGCCATTCTCGTCTTGTTTGTTTCGGTACACCCACTTTGTTCCGATGACGTTCTTGTCCTTGGGTCGCTCCTCCAACACCCAAACTTCATTGCGGATGAAGTTGTTGAGTTCTTCTTGCATAGCCATCACCCAATTTGGGTCTTGGAGTGCTTCCTCAATGTGAGTGGGTTCTACACACGAAACAAACGAGTAGTGCTCACAAAATGAGGCAACGTGGCGGGAACGAGTACTTACGCCCCTTGAAGGACTTCCAATGATTTGGTCCATTGGATGCGCCTTGGAGATGCGTCCATGCCTCATAAGTGGTTGTGAAGCACTTGGCGGTGGTGAAGCGTGTTGCTCCTCTTGTGTTTGGACTTGATCATGGACTTCTTCTTCATCTTGATGTTGTATCGCTTGTGAGTCTTGAGTTGGCAATGGATCATCTTTCTCCTCTTCGTCTACTTGAGGCGCCATGGAGGTGTTGTTGTTGGAACTTGAAGCTCCCCCTTGATCATGGCCCTCTTCAACTTCTGGCTTGATGTCTCCAATGGTCATGTTCTTCATGGCTTCTCGTAGAGGCTCATCATCTATTTCATCATGACCAAAGCTCTCCTCTTGGGAGCCATTAGTCTCATCAAACTCAACATCACAACTTTCTTCAACTAGACCGGAGGTTTGGTTGAATACTCGATATGCTTTTGAGTTTGATGCATAACCAAGAAAAATGCCAACATCACATCTTCTTTCAAACTTACCGAGCCTTTTCTTGCGATAGATGTAGCATTTGCACCCAAAGACTCTAAAGTAGGAGATGTTGAGCTTTCTCCCAATGAGAAGCTCATATGGGGTCTTTTGGAGTAGTCGGTGAAGATAGACCCTGTTTGCGGCATGGCACGCCGTGTTGATTGTTTCGGCCCAAAACTTCTCCGACGTGTCGTAGTCATCAAGCATTGCTCTTGCAAGAGTGATGAGGGTTTTGTTCTTCCTCTCAACAACACCGTTTTGTTGAGGAGTGTATGTGGCGGAGAATTCATGCTTCACACCTTCACGGTCACACCACTCCCCAATGTTGTAGTTCTTGAATTCGGTGCCGTTGTCACTCCGGACCTTGATAATGGGAAGTTGGAATTCCCTTTGAGCACGGTTGGCGAAGGTCTTGAACACTTCCGGAGTTTCACTCTTGTCACCTAAAAATAGAGTCCAAGCATAGCGAGAGTAGTCATCAACTATAACAAGACAATAGAGGTTACCGCCAAGGCTTTGGTATGTGGACGGTCCAAAGAGGTCCATGTGGAGTAGTTCAAGTGGCTTGGAGGTTGACACCATTGTCTTCATTGGGTGGTGTGAAGCAACTTGCTTCCCGGCTTGACAAGCGCTACAAAGCTTGTTCTTTTCAAACGTCACATCCTTCACGCCGGTCACCATCCCAAGCTTGAATGACTTCTTGAGTTTGCTCATTCCAATGTGTGCTATGCGTCGGTGCCATAGCCAACCCAAGCTTGTCTTAGTGAAAAGACAAGTGGTTAGGCTAGCATTCTTGTTGGAGAAGTCTACTAAGTAGAGATGTCCATGCCGAAACCCTTTGAAGATTAGCTCTTTGCTTGTCTCACTACTCACAACAACATCATTTTTGCTAAATGTGCATGTTAGTCCAAGATCACAAAGTTGTGCAATGGAAAGTAGATTAAAGCTAAGCGACTTAACATACAACACATTAGAAATGGATAAATCATTAGAGATAGCAATTTTACCTAATCCTATTACCTTACCCTTAGAATTGTCACCAAAAGTGACTTGTTCATGATTACCGGGGTTTTCTATGGTGGTGAACATACCATCATTGCCGGTCATGTGTTGAGTGCACCCGCTATCGAGTACCCAATGCTTTCCTCCGGCTTTGTAGTTCACCTACACACATGAAGTTAATTTTTGACTTTAGGCACCCAAGCCAACTTAGGTCCTTGTATGTGAGATACAAGTGTCTTTGGGACCCAAAGTTGCTTGGGGAGCTTCCCCTTCATGCTCTTCATGTCTTTGCCAATGAACCTAGCTTTCACCTTGCCATTCACTTTTCTAAGAAGATAATAGCGATCATTGAAAATAGATTTGTAGTTAGTAGGCAATTTAGATGAAGGTCGGTTAGGAAGAGGACACTCCCTTGTGTGGTGACCGGTGACCTCACAATGTTGGCAATAAGAACCAACTTCCTTGATGCAGCTTGTTCTAAGCTCCGGTGAGGGCACCTTTCCTTTGTTGGGCACGGGGAAGGATCCAAGTCCTCTTTTGTTGAAGGCTTTTGCTTGTTGGAAGAGGATTTCCTTGTGCTTGACTTCACCTTTTGAAAGTCTAGCCACACTAGTGCGGAGACTCTCAATTTCTTCCAACAAGTCCTTCTCCCTAGCATTAGCTTTCAAAGACAAAGACTTGTCCAAGACATTAGAGACATGCGAAGTAATGGATATCTTATCATTAAGAGTTTGTTTCTTTGCATCTTTTAACTCAAGCATGTCATGAGCAATGTTAAGTGTTTGGTATTCTTGAGTTAGCTTGTTGTACTCCTCCAAGAGAGTTTGGTGTGCTATGTTGAGCTCATCATTGTCTACCTTGATTTTAGCATTTTCTTCCTCAATTTGCTTGACATGAGATTTGAGCGTGTCATGCTCTTTAAGTATGCTTTCATACTTGTCAAGCAAATCAAGGTTAGCACTCTCAAGTTTAGCACGAACTTCTTCAAGAGTTTTAACCTTACTCTTCTCTCTCTTAATGATAGCATGATATTCATTAATCAAAGAAGTTAAATCATCGGGGGAAAGCTCATCATCACTAGAGTCGTCACATACCTTGGTGTTAACTTTACTCATGAGGCACATGGGTGGTGGAGGAAGAGGTGAGTCATCATGGTTGGCAATGGCAAGGCCGGCCAAGCTTTCTTCTTCTTCTTCACTCTCTTCATCACTTGTTTCTTCGTCGGTGACCCATTCATTTGCCTCACACATAAACACCTTTTGTGGACCACTTCTTCTCTTTGGGAAGAGTCTTGCCTTCTTTCCCTTGTCTTGCTTCTTCTTCCCAAAGGCTTTTGGCTTGGGCTTGGCTTCTTCTTCATCGTCATCACTTTCTTCAAGCTTGCGTTGCTTGCCTTTGTAGTTCTCTCTCCTTTTGTCCGGTTTTGGACAATCATAGGAGATGTGGCCTTGATCTCCACAATTGTAGCATATCTTGCGATCGTCTCTTCTTGGTAGAAATGCCTTCTTCTTGGGATCAAAGGTGTATCCCTTTTTGGTGATCTTGGAGTTCAAGCGTGAGAACTTTCTCATCATCAAGGCAAGCTCATCATCGTCATCTTCACTTGACGCTTGCTCTTCTTCACTTGAGCTAGGCTCAACCACCTTCTTCTTCTTGAAGCTTGTCTTCTTGGTGGAGGCCTTTAGAGCAATTGTTTTTTATGATGATTGCTCCATCATCCCAAGTACACTCATCTCATAAGCGTGTATTTCTCCAATGAGCTCCAAAACTTCAATGTTGTCAAGTGATTCCTTTTGGAGCATGGAGTTGATGATGTTGTACTTCGGCTTGGGAAGGAGCATGAGGATCTTGCGGTTAATAAGTCCCTTGCCAAGAGACGCAATGTCATGAGCATTAATTTCCTCAATAAGAACATTTAAGCGTGAAAACATTTCATTAACATTTTCATGAGGAAGCATCTTAAATTCATCATATTTAGCTTTGAGCATGTGATATTTAAGTTCCTTTACACGAGATGAGCCCTCATGGATTTCTATCAAACAAGCCCAAATTTCACAAGCTTTCTCCTTACTAGCAATCCTAGAGAAGACATCTTGACTTATGCATTCATAAATAGCATTCCTAGCCTTAGCATCCCACTTAACTTGATCACCCACATAGTTAAGTTCTCCAAATCCCGCATGAGTCGCTTCCCAAACTTCGGGGGCAATAGCCTCAAGGTAAGCGCGCATGCGTGCTTTCCAATAGGCAAAATTCTTGCCCTCGAAGATAGGAACCGAACCCCCAACCTTGGCCATTTTTGCTCTCTAGCGATGAAGCTAGAATGATCCTATGAGCAACCTTGCTCTGATACCAATTCTAAGGATCGAAACACCCAAGAGGGGGGGTGAATTGGGCTTTCTTTCAAATTTTAAGGCAATTAAAGACGAACTACTTAAGCCCAATTCCCAAAGCGGTTCTAACTATGCAATCAACGTAGATATAACTTGTGAAGTAAAGATTGCATACTGTAAAGAGAGGGAGAGAAATGCAAACGCTAGGGGACACGAAGGTTTATCCCGTGGTTCGGCAAGATTGCAAGGATCTTCCTACGTCCACGTTGTGGCACCCACCGAAGGGTTTTGCCACTTCCAATGTCACCGAGACAATGGAATCTTCACTATTCTTCTCCGTTCGCCATCTCTGGCAAGGTGGAGCTCAAGCCTTGTACAACCTTCGATGTTCCGGGCTTCCACACACACCTTGGCAAGCTCCGGAATGATCTTCTTCAACTTCTCACTAGCCTAGAGAGTTCAATCACAAAGAAAGAACGCACACAAGCTTCTCTCTAGCCTATTACAAATGATCTAAAAGTGTGGAAATGTATGCTCTATTGTCTTGAATGCTCTTGGATGTGTAGTTGGCTTCAGGTGATCAAGACTCGTCGAAATGACTGGGTTAGAGGGGTTTTATAGCCAGCTTAACCGAAATAGCCGTTGGAAAAGTAGGCTGACAAAACTTTTTTGTGAACACCGGATGATCCGATGTCTCCCCTCTAGTTATCATCGGTGTAATTACTTTGGCTGACGTCATTGTGTCAGATATTACCGTTATTAGACCAATGTTGCCCCCAGTCTTCTCATCGGATGATCCAGTGGCTCTTCCTCCAGAATTTGCTTGATCTTGATGCTTACTGGAGTGATCAACCGATGTGTGTAAGTCTGCACATCGGATGATCCGGTGCTTCACTTGTTCCAATTGTACTGCAAACTGTACTGATGCACCGATGTTGTTGAGCCCTTCACATCGGATGATCCGGTGAGTTCATTTGGCTGAGGTCTTTTTCTTCAGTTGAATCAACTCGACCGATGTGTTCATTTTGGAAATCATCGGTTGATCCAGTGAGTTGATTTTGTTTGCTACGAGTTGTCTTGAGTGAATCTTTTGTGTCTTTCTCGAATGACCTCTTAGACATTTGTTCCACAAGGCTCTCTGATGATTCTTAAGCATTGTATGTTGTCAACTTTTGATTGAGTGACTTAGACATAGAGCCTTCACATCTTGTCTTTATCTCATGAATTTGATCTCGAAAGTTGAGTATCTATGGGTCTCCAATGACATGATCATTTCATCTTATTGAGTGTTTATGGAGACCTTGCATTCACAAATTCATTAGTAAAGTTCAATGGTTGTCATTAATCACCAAAACCATACTACATGAGGGGGGCCTAGATGCTTTCAGACCTTTCTGTCAAAGTCGTCCAAATTGGTTCTGATGCAGCTCAGACCACCCATATATCAGGAGGTCTAGGTGACAAATAGGAACTTGCACTCGTCACTTTCCTCCGGGCAAATGTCGATGTGTTTGTATGGAACCTGTCACAAATGCCTAGGATCCATAGGGAGGTGATCGAGCACCATCTAAAGATCTGCCCCGACGCCAATACAACAGAGGCCCTGGAAGCAATCTGTTGAGCGGCAGAACTTCATCCGAGAAGAAGTCAAAAAGCTGCTTGACACTGGAATTATCCGGAAGGTTTATCATCCACGATGGCTCACAAACCCAGTCGTTTTGCCAAAGGCCAGTGGGAAGCTTTGGATGTGCATCGACTACACTACTTTAATAAGGCATGTCCAAACCACACCTTTCTATCTCTGGCAGGGTAACTAAAAGTCGTACAAGGAGAGCGGTTATACCCCCGACAACTTCCACAGTCCATGAGTATGAAGAGGAAGAGAACCCAACGGGTGATGCACCTGGATGGACTCAACCTTCATTGTATGAGACAAAAGGTCCGGCTTGGCATGGATGGCCAGGTGCCACATGGGAGCCGCCCCTATCCACTTCAAGCTCTAGCAGCTTGCGTCCATCGTCCATGAGAAGATGTCGTTCCTCTTCGGCTAGAAGTCATCATGACTATAGCCAAGGAATTACATACCTCACTAGATGTATGGAAGACCTTGAAGTAAGAACGGGTGACATCTACAACAGTCTCCAAGGTCATGTCCAACGTACCCAAGACTGGCAACAACATATGGACGCTCAATTCATCAACCTCAACTCCACACTACAACAACAACAAGCCGATCTCGTGGCATACTTCCGTCATCAAGGGTTCAACCCTCGACACGGAGGTGAGTGAAGAACAAGCTTGGGGGAGGACCCCCACTTGAGGTAAATTGTATCAACCCCTTTGCATATTTATTTTACATTCGACTATCATTCACCTTGCATATAAAAAAATTAGGATAGATTTGCTTTCAAATAAAATAAATGATGTGCGGTAAGAATGGTTTGGAATTCACATAGATGAAATGATGAATAGTTGCTCTGTTTTAATTTTCCTAAGTCCCTAGTTTACAACTTACTACTCTCCAAAATATTGTTCTCATTGGCTAAGATTGCTTTTGCCTTGATTTAGAAATTGTGGGTAGCAAAAGCTTAATCCATTCTAAGTTGTTGTGAGATATGATATAGTGATAGGGGTGCTATTCCTAGTTTGAAAATGAAACTTAGATTTCCGGAGAAATTCTAGAAGCATTTGAGTTAGTCTCATTTGATTGAAAGTACCTACCAAAGCCATATGATACATTACATTGATAGACCTTATGCATATGCTATTTGTCCTCACATTGAGCTTTGTCAAACTAGTATAGTCCTATGTGAGATTTCATTCAAGACTAAAAGTAAGCAAAATTCCACCATACCACCATTCCACAATAAAAAGAGAAACTCCATATCATTCATGCTTAGTACTCTCTCCAGAATTTCTTGCATAAAAAGGGAGTAGAAGACATGGCTACAAAAAAAAAAGAAAAAAATGCATGCTTACACCATAAGCATGAGAAAAAAAAGTAGACATGTTTCATCCCTGCAAAATAAGAGAGTCCACTCAAAAAGGAGTCATCTCAATATCCACATCCACTCCATTCCATCACACATGCACAAGTCTTGGATCAAATTATTTTGAACTGATTTCTCCTAAGGCTTACTCTTTTGACTTAGCAATATTATGTGTTGCAAATATGCCTACTATATTCCCTACCAAGTTCCACATACGGTCCTTATGTAGAGGTAGGATGAATTTAGGCAAAATGCCTTGGTGAGGATATATTTCCACTACACGCAAAGGAGAGACTTGAGAGAATCAAATTGAGATACTTAAAATCTAAATTGAACTCTCCAGAATTTGAGTGGAACCTGATTTCTAGGGTATGTGTGCTCCATTTGCTGTTCTATCTTTCAACTACCCATGAATAGGAGATGGCATAAGCGCCATAATGACTTAAGATGGGTGAAGTACCGTGCCAATTTTTGCAATACTAGGTAGAGTAATTTATTGTGCACATGGTACTTTTGAAAAGTATAACATTGTAGCAATTCCTGATCATCAACCTATAGTCTTGACTTTGCTTGGGACGAGCAAAGGATAAGCTTTGGAGATTTTGTTGAGGGCCGTTATATACCAATTTTACTCATCAATATAACTCAATTATGTGAAGATAATATCATTTCTTGCACACATCAGCTTTCTATTTAACCTATTTCCACTTGTCTTTGGAGAAAGTAGTGCATGCAGACATTCTATGCAGAATTCAAGTGAAACAAGGGGATGGATCCTATAAAATATCATTCCAGCAAATCAGGTGATGCCACATGGCACCACACGGATCAATTGGCTCACAAACAGAAGTATCTGAGGCCATCCAACGGTGTAGCACCCATATCAGTCAATGGGACCCACTTGAAAGTCACCCCAAGGAAGCACACCAGAAATGGTCAACATTTCTATTCGGCCCATTAGGGGGTTCGTCCAAACCCTTCCTGGTGCCAAACTCGATCATCTTCCACGTGTTGACTCCTTGTGGTGCCCTGGTCACAATGAAGACTGATTCACACGCTTTTGGTGGCGAGAACCGACCCTTCTCCAAGCTATAAATTGGACCCCCACACTTCAATACACACCACTTGAGTATTCATCTGTTGTATCCACTACTCTCCATCGGTTTAGAGGAGTATAGGCTATAGAGAGGAGAGTATCTAGTCCATAGTCTAAGTAGGAGAGGAGTAGAAGGAGTCTCTTCCCAATTTCCAACTGGGAAAGGTATGGCTCTTATATTCCTATTTGTATTTGTGACTTTATTCTTAATAAACATGCTATCTTTAATCTTCCATTGTTCATATACTTAAGTGAAGCGTTTCTTGTTTGATTGTGGATTCCATGTATGTGATAGGAGTAGTATTTATGATTATGCTATACCATTCTCAATATATCATCATAAACACTATAAACCTCCACTATAGTATAATTAGCTATGACATGATTATGTTAACATGAATCACTTATGCTATGAATTAACATTTGCTTAACGATGATTTAGTTCAATGCCTTAGGATGGCTTGTGCCTAGGCTCTTAAGGTAATTACTTAATATGCTAGCATGGTGCTAGGATAGAGACTAGCGTTGAATGTCTCGTAGACCCACAAATTCAAGAGGTAGGCAGTAGGTGGTGACATTCCTATCTATCCTTTGTAATCCTCCATGTTCGGCTATGCCACAGTCTCTTAGCGGGAGTCGTCCTAGTATTGCTAGGGGTAAACCCGTGCCCGATGTGTTAATTCACTTAGCATGAGAATTCATAACTAACATGATCATTAGTAACTAAGTTAGGCTATGTATACGTACATTAGAAGCATAGTATGAGTATCTACCTAACTCTTAGCCTAGTCCCTCTTTACCCCATTTATCCTTTTAGGATAGAGTGCTCTTGTGTGTGTCACACTTCTCCAAATTATCATCTATCCATCCTTGCTAGAACCCTACCTAGGCCAACCTAGCCTCTCCACTTGATGATTGTTTTACTTCCATCTAGCCTTCGTTTGGGAGAATATAAATGACACCCTTTGGAAATACTCTTAGAGGGGAAATGTTACATCAATAGATTTCGTGCACTTGTGGATTTATATGTATAATCTAAAATCTATTAACAAGCATTTCTGGCACCACTGCTAGAGATGAATTGTTAGTAGTGCGTAGGAACCGTCAACAATTGTTATCGATAATTATGGATGCTCATGATTAATTATGTAAAATTGATGGTATTGGATACGGTACTGATGGTATTTTAGTTATTATGGGATTTGACTTCACCTAGTAGTCATAAGTCGCATTTTCTTACTTTTATGAAGGAAATGTACTTTTAGCAATAAACCATTTATTCCATTTTTGTTTAAGCTACATGTCATACTTTCCCACACTTGCTGAGTTGACATGTACTCACTCTTGCTATTCCACATTAATTCAGTAACAGGCGATAATTTGGAGTATCCGAAGGACTATGAGGAGTACTACGTGTGCGTGTTACTGTGAAATTACCTATGGAGATGGAGTCTACTAGTGCTTAGTTTTTTCGCTGCAATGTTATTAGAACTTGTATTCAAGACTATTTGGATATTGTAATAAGGTATTGTCGAAGTGTGCGATCGACACTTCCCCCGGTACTACTAGATCGTAGCCCACGGAGGTTCTTGATTGGTTGGGGCGCATGAGATTTGGACAAGACAGTGACACGAGAGATTTAATGTGGTTCGGGCCGCTTGAGCATAACACCCTACTCCACGGGTTGTGTTGTTGTATGTATGTGTACGATGCTTGTCAGCGTGTGAGCTTCCTTCTCATGTATCGTGCAACAAAGCCCTTTTATTGTCTAAGGATTGGCTGTTACATCAGCCTGGCCCGACATGTGGCCCTGGCGGTAGTTAATTGCCTAATACACGATCCGTGATTATTAAGCACAACTAACAGCGTGATAACACGCCTTAATGTTGGTGTTACCGTTTTTAAGAGTCCTCCGATTGTGTGTCATTAATATGGCATTAATGACACGCAATCAGATCTTGTAACTGTAGGTTTAACTGCCCCTTGAATTTCCGCTCCGTTGGAGATCTGCTAGTCTCTTCGTTGTCGTCTTAGCTCGGAGGCTTGACACGTGGTGGATCTGGAGCTTCCCGTCGTGGGGAGGCATGTCCGGAGCCACTATACACGTGGTAGCACCGGAGCTTCCCTCTACTTTGGGTTAGATCCGGGGTCATTGGATACGTGGCAAGACTGGAGCTTCCCTACAGGGGGAGTTAGCTCTGGCCTCGCGTTACACGTGGCAGTGCCGGAGCTACCCAAATGAGGGAGGCGGGTCCAGTGTTGTATAGCACGTGTAGCCTTTGGAGGTCTTCAACTCGGATGGGTGGAACTCTTCGGTGTTTCTTGTGGTATCATGGGGTACCCGGTATGCAGGGTACCGACACTGGCCCCCAGGCCCACCTCTGGAAGAAACCCTATGGGTTAAATTATTCTACAACAGGTGGGGCCATCTTCGATTCCCGCGTTGCGGCTTCAAATGTCTTCTGATGTGCTGTTGGGGCAATGGTTCTCTGTCAAACCATCGTCGTGTGGCTTCTTTTTAATGCGGCAGGTGAGATCCTCGCATGCGAATGTCACACAATTGAACATCGCCGGTTCCCAATGTGAAAACCGTGTCGGTTCCGCGTGCCTTGTTAGGCCACCGCCCTCGGGCTTCCAACTTCCCATGATGACAATAGTTCACTTGGGGTAATAACTTCGGCCTTTCTGCCGGAGTGGACCCAGGCCCATTCGTCATTGACAGGGTAGATTTTTTAAAATGTGATCTTGATCCAATTGCGGTTTCCTTCCAAGCGTTGCAGAGGCTTACTTAAGAGGGAAATCTAGCATGGTTTGAGGACTCTTTACGCTTCCGATCAAACTTGTGCTCAGAGCCTCCCAACCTTTGCATAGCCTTCCAACTTTTGCTCCACTTTTCCGCGATGGAGTTGGGTCATCCCCGCAGCAAGGTCAAGACCAACAAAGAGATGGCGAGTGACCGAACCTACATGGGGTGGTCCAGCGACTCCTGCAACAAGGGCATCTGCTTCGGCAAGCTCCCCTTCAAGAACGAGCGCACGAGGGAGATGGTGTACTTCTCTGCGTACGCCATGGTGGGTCTCATCCCACTTTTCTCAAGCTTCTTCTTCATGCTACTGGATTTCTACGACCTCCAGCTTTACCATCTTGGCCCCCACTCCCTCTTGCTAGTGGCGACTTTTGTCCACTTCTGCGAGATGTAGGTGGGCGTGCTTCCCTGCATCGAGTTGTTATGTACCTTCTTCAGGGACCACACCACCGGCAAGGGGATAGAGCTCATCAGCTTCTACTACTTCGTGAAGCGGAAGAATTACCCCTTCAAGTAATTGAAGACCTTCCCCTCCGGCAAGTGGGATGATTGGAAGAAGTATTGGGTGATCATCACTATGGAGGAGCGCGAGATGCTGGAGCTGCCCAAGGGCCTTCCTAATGTCGACATCGACGCCTGGAACATAGTTCTGGAGCTTTTGGATGCGTACAAGCCCATCCTGGAAAGGATCAAAGAATGCATAGAGGGAGGAGTGACCCCGCAAGTGGTCTTCGGCAATTTCTTGGTGAACAGGTGGGCTCCGCTGAAGACTAGGGAGCAGCCCGCAAGGGCGTCCTATAGTGAGATGGAACATAACTGAATTGAAGTTGGTTTGAACACCAACTTAGTTGATGAATCTTTGAAGATCCATCTCATGAAGTTTTATAATGGAGGTATCTCCCGCGACGCCCTGGCTCCATCGACTGCCTTCCTTCCTCTGAACATGGTTTCAGAGATTAGCAGGGAGATTCGGAGGAGAATGCCAGCATTGGATGACCTAGGAGTGGTGTAGAGACGTCATATCTCCGGGGTTGCAATCCTCAGAGCTTCAGAGAGGGTGGCTACCCCTACCGCGAGCCAGAAAGTCGATGATGTCAGCGAGGGCAACGACAAAGGCAAGGAGCCAGGCTAATCCTCCAGCCGGAAGAGGAAGTTGAGGCACTCTGACGGGAGCCGCGTTAGGTCAGCTCTAACTACAACTGCCGCTTCTCCCCGGCGTGGCAGATCTTTGGCAACCACGTCTCCTCCTGTCCAGGCGTCCTCAAGGGGCGCTAGCTCCAGCAGATCAACACCGGTCCCAGCACCGGGCGTTGGCTCCAGATCCAGAGGTCCTTCCCAGCCGAGGGAGGTCTCGGCTGAGGCAACTCCGAAGACGGCAACAAGTCCTAGGCAGCAGTCCGGAGCTCCGGCCACACCGACCACATTGGGCTCTGGCTCCAATCGCTCAGTGAAGAAGTTTCGCACCAGCTGGAGCGGTAGCCTCCCAAGGTAAACATTATGTCCACACCTTGTGTTACTGTTTTTATTTTTTCTTGTATTGAATCTTTTGATTCATTATTTACAGGGCAACGAAGAAATGCACAGAAGCTCTAGCACCCGCCACAGAGACTAAGGCTGTGCTGGTGGAAGTTTCAGCTCCGACCCCTGCGCCTCCCCAAGTGGTGGCTGAGGTCACGATAGCTCCGGCGCCGGCTGTCGTGGATTTGGATCCCAAAGCAACACCAGAAGCTCTCGTGGTAGCGCCGGACCTTGGGGGAGACATTTGTGAAGGTGCGCCAGCAGCAGAAGCGCTGGCGACTGAAGCTCTGGCTTAGGACACGGAGATAGCGGAAGCCCCGGCATTCGAGTAGGAGGCAACAGAAGCTCCGACTCCTGTGCTGGAAGTTGTTGAAGAGCTGACGATCCAGCCGGAGGTGCCTGAAGTCTCGATCTCTGTGCCGGAAGTCATTGAAGCTCCAACACCCGAGCCAGATGCTGTAGAAGTGTCGGCGCATGAGCCGGCAGTGGTGGGGGCTCCGACGAAGCTCCATCGTCCTCCCAATAGGCGATTACTCTGGGGGCGCACATGTTCAAGCCAGAACACCCAGAAGAGTCAGCGGCGGGCCCTGCACCCGCAGAGCCATGGGTTGAAGATCCAGACGGGGGACCTTCGGCGTCAACCCCGGAGGTTGATGTTCCCATGGTGGGACCATCGTCGGCGGTAGCATAATAAAAAGAGTTTCCGGGGGGTGGCCCTAGTGCCGCAAGACCGCAGGGGACCACCCTTGTGGCGTGGGAGCCAATTTTTGAATTGGAAGTCCCCTTGGAACAAGCAAAGATGACCCCGGCAGGTCCAGAGCCTATTCCCTTGGCGTTGTCAGCATGCTCGAGTCTTCGTCATGTCCAGCTCGCCTTCGACTACAACAGCAATTCTCTCGAAGAAGAGCGATACACCTTGAGTTGTTGGCACCACAGACTTCAATTCGAGACCAAGCTGGCACAGACAAGGCTTGCTGACCAATGGGAATGGGTCAATGAGGGGAAGGCCCAGATGGAATACTGGGGCCAGCTGCTGGAGGAAAGGGAGGCATCCATCAGGGCCCTCGATGCTAAGTCTCCGGAGATTCTCGAGCACGCCAGGAAAAGTAGTGAGGCTGCTGACGATCGTCACGACAACCTCAACACGCTAAACGAGATTCTCCTGAAGCATTGAGTGGACCTCGATGAGAGGGAAGAGAAGCTCCTGGAGATGCAGGACTATATTTTGAAAAGAGAGGGGGAGCTCGTCCAGAAGATGACTCTGGGAGAGCAGAACTTGGCAGACCGCACCAAAAAATTTAAACAACGATACAAGCAGGAGGAAGAGAAGCAACGGAAGCTGTGACAGGAGCTCTCTAAAAGAGAAGCTGATGTTTGCCACCATAGAGGGGGAAGTGAGAGGCAGGGAGAAGGACTTGGCCGAACGGCGGAACCGCATCCACCTCCAGGAGACGGAGCTCGCTGACCATGAAAAGCAAGTGGCTGAAAGCATTCAGCAACATGCCAAAGAGGTTGTGACACCCGGTTTCGAATATGAACCAAGCGTAACGCATATGTGTGCCCAGGAAGTTCATCACACATATATGGTTGCATCACAAACGATATACTGAATTTAACAATGTCTCAACTATTAAATAAGGACCTTATTACAATAATCCAATAGTTCACAAATGACAAAACTCTAATTAATGCAGCGGAAAATAAACTAAGTAGCACGACTCCATTTCACAGGCAATTGACGGCGGTACGCAACCTAGTACTCCGCGTGATCCTCAGGGTACTCCAAATTATCTCTAGTAGCTGTTGGGGGGGGGGGGGATTGCAAGGGTGAGTACGTGTCATACTCAGCAAGTGTGGAAATAAATGACATGGGGCTAAACAAATGATTGGAATAAAAGGCTAATTGCAGAAAAGTACATTTCATAAACATGTAAAAGCAACCTATCATGTCTATGTGAGTTTATTTCCCTTCATGACCCAAGTATTTACCATACCATAAATCCAACAATTCTCAATTACCAATCACAATCTATTTAATACCAGCCAACCATTAATTTAATACCATATGCCAATTCTATATTCTCTCATGTACTGACTATACTCAAGTGACAAACCAAACCATACCAACCATCCCAAAATTCCAAGTACAATTCTAATCATGTAGGTCATCCAGGTGCTCGTAACCGGGAGCATGGCTATCATGGTAGTTTTTTAACACTCTGCAGAGGTTGTACCACTTTACCCACATATTCGTGATTTCATCACCTTTCGATGACTAAGAACATCTATGTTGCCCTGTCACACTTCCGTTGGTGTGCGGCCAGGAGATCACAAAATAGCCTTTCAAAAGGGACTACTAGTATGTACGGGCCCACAAAGGTTTCACTGGCAGGCTTGAATCTCCATTCTCCCACCCACGGGCCCCCTCGTGTGCCATGCGGATCCCAGGGTAGCCCTCCTCGACTCCCATTCCCCGCACCATCCAATGGTCCATACAATACTAGTAGCGCTCCTAATTATTCAGCTACGCCGAACCCATACTTGGCCTTGTGGTGGCACTGTTGTCTTGGCATATTCTCTCATGAATCGGTCCTTAGATCTAAGGCAAGCAAACCACCGTATCATCCAACCCATTCCACAAAACCATGCTTGCTTAGATCTCCTAAATTCCATGTTGCTAAATTAGCATCATCTAATTACCATCCCAAGTTCTCATATTTAAAGCTGTCAACCACATTATTGAAGTTACCCATAACCCATGTAGCGATGCGGTGCAAAAATAAAAATACCCATACCCGACTCATCATGTACATCCCGGCAACAAGGGGTGGCAAACAACGCTAGTAAACTCCTACGTATGGGTTTCCCATCATACCGACATGAGCATGCAAGTTCGCAAACAAAACATTTAATAAAACGGGATCAATATGATCAAGGACACTTGCCTTGCTCCGATGGATGGGGTTGCTCAAGCGCTTCAAAGTCTTGGTTTTGGAAATCCTCGTATGCGGCCTCTTGAGCACGTCCCTCTACGCGTGATCACACATACAAAAAAATACATACAAATCATCATAATGCACACAAATAAATCAACATGCAACGACATGCATGCATGCACAATTAAATAATTAATTAACTACGGTTGTTTATTAATTAGATGCAACTAGTTCGTACGTGTTCATATGAGTTTACGGGGGTTTTAGCGAGAATTAGCGCTGCTGAAAATAAAAAGATGGTGCAACTACAATCAATTTACGTCTATTAGATTCAATATGTTCGCTAAAATTTGCATTGGAAAATGTGTCCTACTGTAGATGTTGTGGCTTCGAAGATCGCGGGATGGGGATGATGCGTAGACGAAGTAGATGGTGCAAGGTCCTCTGGTGGCATGACGACGGCAACGCGACGAAATCCGGCGGATGACGGCACCCTCCTCTTCTCTTCCTTTTTTCCCTCTTCTTCCCCTGGCGGCGCAGCCTCTGGTGCTTCTCTTTTTTTCTCTACCGAGCTATGGGTTTTCTCTCTAGTGGTGGAGCTGTTTTCTGGCGGCGTTGGAAAAAATTTATGAAACCCTACGACAGTATATATATGCGATGGCAGGGACGAACGACAAGAGGCCGACTAGATACCGGGGCTCGGGCGTGCGGCGGGCTCGCGCTAGGCGCGCGCGTCCGACCCGGCCACGGGGCTAGCGCGGGCGGCGGCTCGGCCAGGCGCGTGGGCCCTGGCCACGCGGGAGCGGGCAGCGCAGGTGTGCCGGTTGGGGCGCGTGTGGGAGGTGCGGTGCGGGGTCAACGCTGGCTGGGCCGGCTCGGCCTGGCCAGCGAGCGGGTGTTGATTTTTTTTCTTTTTTTTTTCTTTTCTTATATAAATATTATTATATATTATTATATATATATTATTTATTTATATTTTTTTGTTTCTTTAGGTTTCACAATTATATATATATATATTTTATATATTATTATTATTATTATTATTATTATATTTGTCCCCTAATACAAGTTTTATATTTTTATTTTCTTTTTCTACTTTTGCTACACATTTTTGCACATGTATGTTTTATATTTTATTATCTTTCTTTTATTATATTAATGTTTAATGCATGAACATGTATGCAATGCATGATGCAAAGATTTATGGTGTTACAGAGGTCGAGCGCATTGCTCGGGAGAGTTCGAAGCTTGCGGCGGCCAGAAGTTCACTGTAGGAGCTGCGGAGCTCGAGGGCAATTGAGTTCCATCAGGTGTGGGATTTCTTGGGGCATGCCGACAAAGCCTTGGTGCCACTTAGCTTTAGTATGGTACATCCGGAGAACCCAGCACCGGAGCTGGGCCAGGCGCTGGTGGCGCTTATCTCTACTGGCAGCAAACTCGACGCGACGGGTGACGTCATCGTCGACCAACTAGAGACGGAGGGAAAGTCTCTCGCCCAGAACGTCGCCGAATATGTTCTGGCGTGTTACAAGAGCCGAGACCCCCAACTTTTTGTAGATCCTCTCTTCGAAGGACCCATTGTCGAAGAAGAGGATGCCTCCAGGGCTAGCATCAAAAACGTTGCGGAGAAGGTTGTCTCGTTTTTCCACATGACTTAGAGCCTTCAGTAGCTAGGACCTTTCTCTTTTGCCTTTTACTGTAATCCTCACTTTGTAATCCAGTACTTCCGATGAATGAAATCCACTCTTTGAATGAATGAATTCCATTTTATGCTTGTCCTCAATATATTGTCCTTTATCTTATTGGCCCCCTGGTAGATGTACACAATTTGATTGCGAACATGTACCAAAAGGTTTGATAATCTTGATGACTTGAACGCTCTGACAACCCCAAGGGACCTGCCATCGACGTCCTACGCGTTGACAGTGGGTGCCGTCATACCTACCAAGCTCCAACAACCCCAGGGGTCTGCCGTCGACGTTTTACGCATTGATAGTGGGCGCCGTCGTACCTATCAAGCTCCGATGTCACAAAGGATCCATGGAGATGTCGGATGTAAACATCGAACCTAAATGCTAAGTGTTCCAACTACAAGTTCGAAGTTGGACTAGGCTAAGTCGATAGCACACTCTAGACCTGTGTTGGCTTGACGTTCAGGCGAGTAGACCGTCTAGCAATGCTAAGATCCGAAAAAACCATAATATAAATTGTACAACATATGAGTAACTTGAACTAAAGGTCAAAAAGAATTGCACAACTTTGTTATAGACAAGAAGGACAAGGATAAATAAAAGAAAACGAGCCTGTACAAAATCAATGCATGTGGAGTCTTCTTTCACAGAATGATGTCTTCCATTATAGGTTCGAATTATAGGGGAGACAAGGACACACTTAGGTTACGGAACCAAGCTAAGTGTGATATACATCTTGTTCTAACCCAGGGTAGGTAAGCCACACTTTTAGTACAGGGACCGAGTTAAATGTTGCTTGAACTGCCCGGACCCTCCTAGAGGGTCCGGGTGTTCTCCCGGAGGACCTACCCAACTTTTTTTATAGATTTTATAACTTACATTGCGTGTTATTAAAGACTCACCTCTGTATAATTAAGCATAAAACTTACGGAGGTGCTCGATGTTCCAAGAATTGGGAAGCGGGGTCCCATCCTCTGTAGCCAAGCGAACGCATCCAGGACGGGAAAGATTGATCACCCGGAAAGGACCTTCCCAGCTGGGGGAAAGTTTGATCATCTCTTCATGAGTTAGTATTCTCCGCAGCACCAAATCGCCTTCCATGAGCTGTCGGTTACTCACATGCCATTGATGACAGTGTCGTAGCACTTGGCGATAACGTGCATTCCGAATAGATGCTTGGCACCTTCCCTCGTCGACGAGGTCAAGGTCTTCACGCTGGAGTTGGTCCTGCGTGGCTTCATCGAAGGTCCGGACCTGGAGCGACCCCATGATGATCTCCAGAGGAAGGACCGCTTCAGCTCCGTACACCAGGAAGAAGGGGGTCTCTCCAGTTGACCGGCTAGGTGTTGTCCTGCTCGCCCATGGTGCGGATGGAAGCTCTTCAATCTATTTGGCTTCGTGTTTCTTCAGGCGCTCATATGTGCGTGTCATGCGTCCTTTCAATATTTTTGCGTTTGCTCTCTCGGCTTGGCCATTACTTGTCGGGTGAGCTACTGCTGCATAGCTGACTTGAATGTCGAGGTCTTCGCAATACTCTTGGAATGCTGCACTTGTGAATTGGATTATTCGGAACTCCAAATCTGCAGACTACGGACTTCAAGAATTTGATAGCAGATTGCTTTGATAGTCGCAACTGGAGTAGCTTCCGATCATTTGGTGAACTTGTTGATGGCGACATACAAGAACCGGTAACATCTGACAATTTTTGGGAAAGGTCCCAAAATGTCCTTAACCCACACAGCGAATGGCCATGTAGGACGTATCATTTGCAATGACTGAGCCGGAGTGTGAATTTGTTTCATGTGGAACTTGCACACTTCACACTTTTTCACCAACTCGACTGCATCCTGGAGTGTTGTAGGCCAGTAGAAACCATGCCGAAAGGCTTTACCGACCAGCGTGTGGGAAGACGCGTGGATCCTGCTCTCGCCTCCATGGATCTTCGCGAGGAGCTCGCGACGTTCTTCCCTTGTGATGCACCGCATTAGGAATTTGTTGGCACCGCGTCAGTAGAGATCCCCTTCTACCAACATGTATCTTTTAGCCAACTTGACGATCCGATCAGCGGATGCACCGTCTTCAGGAAGGACATTGTCTTTCAAGTAGCTCCGGATCTCTAAGATCCATGCATTGGAGCTAACTTGAGCTTCTAAGTATTGCGTGGCAGGTTGCTTGGAGCTTCCTGCAGCACCTACGACCCTTGGTGGACGCCATGGTAACAGGGCCACCGGGACTGCCAGCTTCGAGGTGCCGGTCTCGCCCCCTTCGCTCCACTCGACAGGCTGAACGGTTGGTCTTGACAATCTCCAGAGAAAAACTCCGTCAGGAGCCGAGCTCCGGTTGAAGCCTTCGTCGAGAGTTCGTCACCTTCAGCGTTGTTGAGACGATGGACATGGTAGAGGTCCAGGACGTGGAAGTCTTTCTGGAGCTTCTGGACTTCAAGGAGATAAGAAGCGAGTTGAGGGTTGTTGCAGCTGCATTCACTTTTGACTTGCTTGATGATGAGTTGAGAGTCACCCTTCACTAGCATTTGCTTGACATCGTATGAAAGCACCACCTGTAGCCCATAAATGAGAGCTTCATACTCTGCCATGTTGTTGGTAGCCTTAAAGTCGAGGTGCACCATATATTTGATCTTCTCCTCTGTCGGAGCGAGGAGATGTATTCCAGCTCTGGCTCCCTGCTTCTGCATGGAGCCGCCAAAGTAGAGGGTCCAGTGAGGCTCAGTGAAGACCGGGACCTTAGGTTCCAGCTTCTACTCACTGGGGCCCCCATGATTTGATGGAGAAGGCGTCCACTCCGCCATGAAATCAGCCACAGCTTGACTCTTGATAGCTTGTCACGGCAGGAATTCAAGATCGAATTCTGCCAGCTCTGATGCCACTTGTCAATGTTCCCAGTTGAGTTGGGATTGTGTAGTATGGCACGCAACGGATCGGAGGTTACCACCGATGAGAGAGGTTGATTCTCTAGCATTTTGCCTTGAAGATCTGTGCCTAGGGGTTGGGACCTAGACTCGCCTTCAGGTAGCTTCAGACCCTCCCAAAGGGGTCTGGGCTCCTGAATTGGAGATGGTTCTGGTCTTTCCGTGACCAGGACCATGCTGACAACCTCCGTATTTGCAGAAATGTAAAGCAGTAGAGGCTCACCAGTGTTCGGAGCTACCGATATTGGTAGTGTGGTGAGGAGCTGCTTGAGCTCTTGGAATGCCTTTTCTGCTTCTTCGAACCAATGGAAAGGTCCGGTCTTCCTCAATAGCTTGAAGAAGGAAAGTTCCCGCTCCGCCAGTCTTGAGATGAATCGGCTGAGCGCAGCTAGACATTCAGTTAGTTTATGAACATCCTTGATGTGGACTAGGGGCCACATATATTCTATAGCCTTGATCTTCGCCAGATTTGCCTCAATTCCTCGATGAGTCACTAAGAATCCGAGGAGCATCCCAGAGCTAACCCCGAAGACACATTTGTCTGGGTTCAGCATAGTGCGCGTCATGCGCATCTTGTCGAACACGGCTTGTAGGTTGTCAAAGAGTGACTCCTTGTTCTTGACTTTCACTACAATGTCATCGATGTACACCTCCACCAAGTCTCTGATAAAATCTCCAAATGTTTTGTGCATGGCTCGCACAAAAGTTGAAGCAGTGTTTTTGAGACTGAATGGCATGGCAGTGTAACAATACAACCCATCTACTATTATAAAGGCAGTATGCTCTTCATCTTCCCTATACATTTGTATTTGATGGTATCCAGAATATGCATCTAGGAAACACAGTAGCTCACACACGGAGGTGGACTCCACTATCTGATCTATTCTAGGTAGTGGAAATGGATATTTTGGACATGCCTTATTCAAAGTGGTGCAGTCGATACACATTCGAAGCTTCCCGCCAGCCTTGGGTACAACGACTTGGTTTGCCAGACATTTTGGATGACGAACCTCCCGCATGAAACCAGCTTCGAGCAGCTTCTTGATTTCCTGTCGGATGAAGTTCTGCCGCTCGACTGATTGCTTACAGGGCTTCTGGTGCATTGGCCATGCATCGGGATAAATCTTCATGTTGTGCTCAATCACCTCCCGAGGAATCCCAGGCATTTGTGATGGTTGCCAGACAAACATGTCAACATTCGTCTGGAGGAAAGTGATGAGCGCAAGTTCCTATTTGTTGTCCAGACCTCCCGATATACAGCTAGTTTGGGCAGCATCAGAACCAATTTGGATGACTTTGACGACAACGTCGGGGTCGTCGCTTGGCTGCACACATGGTGCAGAAGTTGAGCCTCTATGACGAGTGCTCGGAGGTTGAGCAGCTAGCTATTTGCTAGAGGTTCCATCCTGTGCTGTAGCAAGCACGTGGAGTTCTTCCAGCGCGGTGACTCCGGTAGTGCAATCTCCACGGATCCGAAGAACGAACGAAGGTGCCGGCATCTTCAACACAAGATAGCTGTAGTGAGCTGCGGCCATGAACCTATTTAGGGCAGGCCTTCCTAGGATGGCGTTAAAGGGCAAGCTGATATGTGCGACGTCGAAGACAAGCTTCTCGGTCTGGTACTTCTCCCGGGTCTCGAATGTCAATAGGATTTTTATGGATCTGAGAGGGCTGATGGCCCCTGGACCTACCTCGGAGAATGGATGTGAGGGGCGAAGGTCCGAGAGTCGGAGATGGAACTTCACGAATGCCTCGTAGCTTAAGAGGTTGAGCGCCACTCCACCATCTACCAAGACATGGTAGAGCTGGACATTGTTGATGGTTGGAGACACCATCAATGGCAGTTGGCCATCCCCGATCATGTTCCTGGGGCAGTCTGTAGCACCAAAAGTGATTGGTGTGTCCATCCAGTTCCGATGCAGTTCTTCCTTGGCAGTAGCAGCTACGGCAGCCATCTCTCGCCGCATAGTCTTGAGGACGCGGCAGGGAGTGATATCCCAAGACCCTCCATATATGGTGTTGAGGGTCATCCGACGCTCATTGTCGGAGACGTCAGAATCAGCGTCGACTGTGTTATAAACAGCCTTCGAAACCTTCTTGGGGTCTTGGAAGCCTAGCTCCGTATCAACCGGAGCTTCATCGACTTTTTGTTTTCCTTCCCGCTTGCAGAAAGGAGCTTCTTCTTGGTGCTTGTTGTAGCGCTTGACAAGGTTCTGGACCTCTCGGTAGTCTTCCACTCTATGTCTGTCTGTTTTGTGGATCGGACACCACATCTTTGGACTGCCGCCATCTTCTGACAAAGGTCAAGGTCGCTTTTCGGGGTGTGGTGCCCGACCACCTAGAGCTGCAGCTGCCGAACCAGTAGGTGTGTCGGCCGAAAGCTTCTTCTTGTCGTTGGACTTTTTCTTCTTCTTTCCACTACCGGAGGTACTGGCTTCAGCTTTAGATGACTTTTTATTAGCATTTGGAGCTGTCTTGGAGTGCATTTCCCGACCCTCTGTGATTCGGGCGCACTTGTCAGCCAGGTTGAATAGCTCCGTGACGCTGGTGACTTCTTTCATTGCCAGCTTTTCCAACATCTTCTTGTATCTGACACCCTGTCTAAATGCCACGATGACAGAAGCATTGGATATAGAAGGGATGGTGTTTCGTACCTGAGAAAACCGTTGGATGAAGGAGCACAGCGATTCTCCCGACTTTTGATGTACATCAAAAAGATCCAGTTCAGTGATGCGCCGGGTGTAGGAACTCCCGAAGTTGGCAGTGAACTGTTGACATAGCTCCGCCCAACTGTTGATGGAGTCAGGCGGTAGAATCATGAACCAGGACCTGGCGGTCCCAGAAAGAGCCACTGGAAAATTGTTGGCCATCACG
This sequence comes from Tuctoria greenei, assembly GCA_036927565.1. Classification (NCBI taxonomy): domain Eukaryota; kingdom Viridiplantae; phylum Streptophyta; class Magnoliopsida; order Poales; family Poaceae; genus Tuctoria; species Tuctoria greenei. The sequence goes on from JAYESD010000003.1 coordinate 112,765,865, forward strand.
GCCTCATTGCCCCCTACTGCAAGAATAGTTGTGTTGAAATCGCACGTGACGTGGTATTTGATAAAACTAATGGCTCCCAAGTGGATAAAGTTGATCAATGTGTGCTAGATAAAGAAGAGGCACCATGTATGGCGTTGAGAAGGATGGAACATGGTGACATACGTCCACAAGAGCAACAAGGCCCAAGTGACCCATCCTCATCACAAGAGGTGCCCCAAGCACAAGATCAAGTCCAAGTTCTCCAATATTAAGAACAAGATCAAGATCACCATGATCTAGACAATGGAGATCAAAATGGTGGCAATGATCAAGGGGGAGATGATGATGTATAAGGACATAAAGAAGTTGACTCAGGACCAAGTGTACCACACCCAAGAGTCAATCAATGTGTTCAACGGGATCACCCCGTTGACAACATACTTGGAGATATCTCCAAGGGGGTAATGACTTGCTTCTCGTATGGCTAACTTTTGTGCTCACTATTCCTTTGTATCTTCTTTGGGGCCATTTAAGGTTGATGATGCCCTACGAGACCTGGATTGGGAGATGTCCATGCTAGAGGAGTTTAACAACTTCAAGAGAAACAAAGTGTGGGAGCTTGTGAAAAGACCAAATGCCAACGTGGTAGGAACCAAATGGGTCTCCCGCAACCAACAAAATGTGCATGGTGTGGTAACAAGAAATGAAGCTAGAATTGTGGCCAAGGGGTACTCACAAGTTGAAGGTTTGGATTTTGTGACACCTGGTTCCGAGAGTGAACCAAGTGTGATGCATATGTGTGCCCAGGATGTTCAACACACATACACGAGTGCATCACAAACGATATTCAGATAATAACCATGTTTCAAATAATAAATAGTACCTATCGATACCCTGCGTAGCGGGTACCCCATGATACCGCAAGAAACACCGAAGAGTTCCACCTGTCCGAATTGAAGACCTCCGAAGGCTACACGTGCTATACAGCACTGGACCCGCCTCCCTCGTTTTGGTAGCTCTGACACTGCCACGTGTAATGCGAGGTCGGAGCTAACTCCGTCTGTAGGGAAGATCCGGTCTTGCCATGTGTCCAATGACCCCAGACCCAACCCACACTAGAGGGAAGCTCCGGTGCTGCCACGTGTATAGTGGCTCCGGACTTGCCTCCCCATGATGGGAAGCTCCAGAGCCGCCACGTGTCAAGCCTCCGGACCTAAGACAGCAACGAAGAGACTAGCGGATCTCCAATGGTGCAGACATTCAAGGGGCAATTAAACCTACTATTACAAGACCTGATTGTGTGTCATTAATGCCATTAATGACACATGATCTGTGACACCCGGTTCTGAAAATGAACCAAGTGAACGCATATGTGTGCCCAGGATGTTCAACACACATACACGAGTGCATTCACAAAGGGATATGCAGAAAATTACCACAGAACAAGATTAATTAACCACTTTTATTACATAATTAATAACATCCTCGAATACAAGATTTAATGAATATTAATGACAAGTTCAACTAATGCGTAGGAAATAAACTAAATGGAGCAAACTAAGCATCTAAGCAAATAAGCAATAGGGTACAGCACAGTTCCAATCAACACCATAGGCAAAGCTGACGGTAGAAACGTCCTATAACTCTGCATTATCACCGTTAAACTCCCAATCTTGACCTGCAACAGTTGGTGGGGGAATTGCAAGAGTGAGTTCATGTCGTACTCAGCAAGTGTGGAAAGTATGACATGTAGCGGATTCAAATGACGACAATAATAATGGCTAAGTGCTGAAAAGTACATTAAAACATTTGAAAAGCAATATATTATATGTATGTGAAATAAACCCATCATAAAACATAATTAATAACATAGTACCAGTCCATATTCCTTATCCATCATCCATTATACAAGATTTCACCATTACCATTATTCATATCCAAAACCATAATTCAATCCATAACCATCCATAATCATTACCAAACCATAACCATCCCCAAAACCATCCCAATACCAAGTTCCCTCTAATCATGTAGGTCATCCAGGCACTCATAACCGGGAGCACGGATATCATGATAGTTTTATTAGACTCTGCAGAGTTTGTACCACTTTACCCACGTGCTCGTGGTGATTTCATCACCCCTCTACGACTAAAGAACCTCCCTTATGCCAATTACACTTCCTCTGGTGTATGGCCAAGAGATCACAAAGTAGCCCTTACAAAGGGATTACTAGCCTATTTAGACCCCACTGTGGTTCCACCGGTTGCGATGCCTCCAACTGAGCACATCTTCAACCAATGGCACCCTCTTGAGCCATTCGGATCCCAGGGTAGTCCCACCAATCATCAACAAACCCAATCCGACTACACCTTCCCCGAGCATCCTTAATGGTCCAAACAGCACTGGCAAAGCCTTAATTAATCAGCTACGATGCACCCATACTTGGCCTCGTGGTGGGCACTGTAATCCTGGCATATTCTCGAATGAACCGGTCCTTAGATCTAAAGCAAGCGAACCACTATATTATCCAACCCATCCACATACCAGGCCTGCTTAGATCACCCATTACCATATTACACTAACTAGGTCATGTTAATCATAATCTCATAAATGCATCTTTAGTGTGTAGTATTGTTTTCCCATCCCGATTAATTAAACAAGCAAAAAGGTAAAAAGCCCATCCCGACTCTCTACCATAAATTCCAGGTGACAAGGGTGGTTATACAAATCTAGTAGACTTCATATCATAGGATTTCCCATCAAATTGACACAAGCATGCAGTTTTGCAAACAAAACATTTATTTAAAATAGGATCAATATCCTTCAAGGACACTTGCCTTGTTCTTGGGATTGATTGGGGTCAAAGACTTCAAACTCTTGGTGTTGTAGATCCTCTGCGGCACTCTCTAGCGCAAATCAGTCTAATCCGCACAATAAACATACAAACAAGAAACACAATCAAAACATGCACAAAATATTACTCAATATGACATGACATGCATGATTAATGCAAATGCAAGGTGGAACTTGTTAATGAGTTACTTTTAATGATCATTAACAAGTTCTAATAGCTTCTAACAAGTTTAAAAAAGTTTTGAGTTAATTAGATATACTTTTAGAATCAACTCAATACAATTGAACCAGGAAAATCAGACAAGTCCGCAGGAGGCCGAACTAGTCCGCACTGCGCGAGAACAGCAAATTAGGGTTTTTTAGATCGATGTGAATTTGGAGATTAGGGATCGAATTCACGTAAGGAAAAGAGAATAGAAGGTATACCAGTTGTCTAGGACTCCAAAGAATCGAGGATCTCGGAGGTAACATTTGGATCTTGATGATCTAGGGTTGGTGAAGAACTTGATGGTGGATTGTTGACGAAGAATGCAAAGTTGATGGAGATCATGATCCTCTTTCGTTTCCTCCTCTTATTCTTCTTGCTCTAGATCACCTTCTCCATCCTTGGTGGCGGCTATTCATGAGCTAGGGTTTGGGGTGGGGTGGAAAAGTGGCAAATAGATGTCAAGCCATGGGGTGGGGTTGTTTATATAGAGGTGGAGGCTAGGGTTGGATGGATTTCGAGTTTGAGATTAGTAGGGGTCGGTTTAGAGTCCCACATGGGCTCTAAAAGAGTTAGGCACGACGTCCCTAGGCCCACTTAACGTAAAACCCAAGAAACAGGTCGTGAAACAAAAGATCAACTCGGAGTCGCGATATATCGAACAAGTCCAGTCGGACTAGTCCGAAGTTGTCGAGAGAAAAATCGGACATACCCAGAGTGGACAATCGGACAAGTCCAAACTTATCCAGAGGGGAAAAACAGACAATTCTGGCCTAAAATCGGACAAGTCTGACTTTAGTCAGAGAGGAAAACAGACAAGTCCGCTAGGACACCGGACTAGTCCGGACAGGTCCAGGGACTTAGCAAATTTTCAAGGATTCTTGGAACACTGGATAAGTCCGCACAAGACCGGACAAGTCCAAAAGTGTCCAGAGGCAAAAAAAAAAAGACTAGTCCGCAGAAAAACAGAAAAGTCCGATCGAGCTCAGAGAGAAAACGGACTAGTCCGCACCAAAACAGGCTAATCCGCACTTCCTAAAATTCTTAAGTGCGATTTTGTTTCTAATTAAATTTTAAACTTATTTCTTTTATGTGGATCAATGTTATATACATATATGAATGTATGCAGGGCATGATGCATGAAAATGAGGGTGTTACAAATCTATCCCCTTTAAAATGAATCTCGCCCTCGAGATTCGTCGCGGAAGGGAAGAGATAGGGAAATTTCCTCTTGAGATCATCTTCTAGCTCCCAAATTGCTTCTTTTTCTGAGTGATGCTTCCATTGAACTTTGCACCATCTAATAATATTGTTCCTTGTGACACTCTCCTTGGTTTCCAAGATTTTGACCGGTTACTCGGCATAAGTCAAATCTTCCTCTAGTTCCAATTCTTTCATTGGCACGTGTTCTTCCGATACTCTCAAGCACTTCTTGAGCTAGGAAACATGAAACACATCATGGACATTTGAAAGATGAGTTGGCATCTCAAACTTATATGCTACTTCTCCACTTTTGTCCAAAATCTTGAATGGTCCAATGTATCGAGGTGCTAGCTTGCCTCTTATGTTAAACCTCTTATGACCTCCCATTGGTGACACCTTGAGGTAAACGAAGTCCCTCACTTCGAAGGCTAGTTTCCTTCTCCTATTGCCCGCATAGCCTTTTTGCCTTGATTGAGCAGTCCTCAAGTTCTCCCGAATAATATGAACCTGTTTCTCAACTTCTTACAACCCGTCAGGTCCAAATACTTGATTCTCCCCCGTCTCACTCCAAAACAAGGGTGTCCTACACTTCCTTCCATATAGTGCTTCGTATGGTGACATCTTCAAACTTGTTTGGTAACTATTGTTGTATGAAAATTTTGCATATGACAAACTCTTGTCCCAACCTTTCCCATGCTTTAAGGCACAAGCTCTTAACATGTCCTCCAAAATCTGATTGGTCCTCTCAGTTTGTCCATCTGTTTGAGGGTGATAGGCTGAACTAAAATTTAACCTTGTTTCCAATGCTTCATGCAATCTCTGCCAAAATCTGGAGGTAAACTGAGAACCTCTATCTGATACCATCTTCTTTGGTACTCCGTGTCGGCACACAATGTGCTCCATGTATAGCTCTGCTAGCTTCGCGGTGGTATAGGTGGTCTTGACAGGAACAAAATGAGCTGACTTGGTTAAGCGATTGACAATTACCCAAATTGAGTCATAACCGGATTGAGTACACGGTAAACCAACTATAAAGTCCATACCGATTTCTTCCCACTTCCATTCCGGGATATTCAATGGTTGCGATAATCTAGCTGACCTTTGATGTTCCGCCTTGACTCGTTGGCACACATCACACAATGCTACGTATTCATCGATGTCCTTCTTCATGCTATCCCACCAATAACATGTCTTCAAGTCTTTGTACATCTTCGTACAACCGGAGTGAATCGAGTAGGGCGAGTCATGTGCCTCTTTTAATATTGTCTCCCAAATATGCTTTACATTGGGCAGGACAATCCTTTTTCCAAGCCATAAAGTGCCATGTTTGTCCTCATCAATTCTAAATTCTCTCCCCTCTTGGGTCCTTTCCTTGATTTCTTGGATTTTGTCATCCTTCATTTGGCCCTCTCGAATTTATTGCTCCAAGGTCAGATTTAACTCTATCATCCCCATCTCATTTACAAATCCAAGTTTCAACCGTTCAAACTCCTTACATAACTCGAATTGTAACTCTCGAACTGTGAGTTGGAGACTTACCCCTTTCCGGCTCAAGGCATCGACCACTACACTAGCCTTTCTTGGATGATAATTGATTCCCAAATCATAATCCTTGATGAGATCCAACCATCTTCGTTGCCACAAATTCAGATCGGTTTGTGTGAAAATATACTTAAGTCTCTTGTGATCCATATAAATCTCACACCTATGTCTAAAGATATAATGACTCCAAATTTTAGTGCATGAACCACGGCTGCAAGTTCCAAATCATGTGTCGGGTAATTCTGCCCATGTCTCTTCAATTGCCTTGATTCATAGGCTACCACTTGACCTTCTTGCATCAACACACATCCAAGTCCTTGTCTCGATGTGTCGCAATATATGTTAAAACTCTTGCTCACCTCCGGCAATATCAAAATTGGGGTCGTTGTCAACCTCTTCTTCAACTCCTCAAAATTGTTTTGACAAGCTTAAGTCCATTTGAAAGCCTTTCCCTTCATTAGCAATTCCGTCATGGGCTTGGCTATCTTGGAAAAGTCCTTGATGAATCAACGATAATATTCAGCCATCCCAAGAAAACTCCTTGTTTCCTTTACGTTTTGCGATGGCTCCCACTTCAACACATCTCTCACCTTTCCGGGGCCGACCGATACTCCTCCTCCTGAGATGATATGACCCAAAAACGACTTCTCTCTCAACCAAAACTGACACTTGTTGAACTTGTCATACCATTGATGCTCCCTCGATTTCTGCAACGTAAGCCTCAAGTGTTCCTCATGCTCCCTCTCATCCTTCAAGTAGATCATTATATCATCGATAAACACCATGACAAACTTATCCAAGTACTCCATGAAGACCTTATTCATGATGTACATAAAGTATGTAGGCGCATTGGTCAATCCAAAGGACATCACGGTGTACTCATAAGATCAATAGCGTGTCCTAAAGGTTGTCTTGGGTATGTCTGATGGTCTAATCTTCATTTGAAAGTATCCCGACCTCAAATCAATCTTAGAGAAGACACAAGCACCCTTCATCTGATCAAGCAAGTCTTCTATGCGTGGCAAGGTGTACTTGTTCTTTATTGTTACCTCGTTGAGAGCTCCGTAATCCACACACATCCTTTGCGATCCATCCTTCTTGTCCACAAATAGAACGGGCGCTCCCAAAGGTGAAGATCTTGGGCGAATAAAACCCTTCTCTTGTTGCTCTTGAATTTGCTTCTTGAGCTCCGCTAATTCCTTAGGAGGCATCCTATATGGCCTCTTAGCTATAGGTGCAGTTCCAGGTATTAAATCAATAACAAACTCAATGTCTCGGTCAGGTGGCATTTCTGGCAACTCATCCGGAAACACATCCAAAAATTCACAAACCACCGGAATTTCCTCAATTGCGTCACTGTCCATATGATTCAGATCCAATTGCTTAGGTGCGGTTTGAGACGCTTCAAATTCTACGATGATCCCTTCTTCATTGGTCAACTTCATCGTCTTCGTGGCACACTCAATAACTCCATTGTGCTTCCTCAACCAGTCCATACCAAGTATAATGTCCAATCCGTGGGAATCCAAAACAATGAGGTTGGCGGAGAAGTCTACCCCCCTTATTCTAAGGCTTACTTTTGGACATACTATATTTGTCCTCATCTCTCCTCCAGGAGACCTAACCAATAGAGTAAACTTCATATGAGAAATAGGGAAACTATACTTGGCAACATATTTCGATGCAATGAATGAATGTGACGCTCCAGAGTCAAATAACATAGTCGCGGGGTTCGAGTTTGCGGGGAACATATCAATCACCACGTCATCCGCTTGTTGCGCATCCTCCGTAGAGACATGGTTCATGTTGTCTTGACCACAATTTTGTTGTCCACGGTTTCCTTGTGGTTGTCCTCCATTGGGTCTTGGGTGTTGCCTCGGCGCATTGCTTTCTTGACCAAGGCCCGATTTAGGACATTGATGTGCAAAGTGTCCAGCTTCTTCACAAGTATAGCACTTCTTTACTCCCCCAGAATTTGGACGGACTTGATTCTGCACATTGGCACCAGGAAAGTTGGCGCGAGGTGCAAAAGGCATTTGAGGCCTAGGTGCTTGCATGACAGGGCACTGCTACACAAATTGAGTTGGGCGTTGTGCGTAACCAGGGCGATGAGCAGGCGCAGGGGGGCTGAAATAAGGCGCATTGGGTGGTGCAAAGCGAGGGCGCACATTACTTCTCTTTTGTTGTCCTACATATGGTGCCTTCCTCTTGTTGTCTTGCTCCATCTCACGGACCTTGTTCTTCACAACAATTGCTTTGTCCACAAGCTTCTAGAAGTTGGCATAATCACAATTGAGCAATTGCACTTGGATCTCATTGTTAAGGCCCTTCATAAACAGATATTGCCTCTGGCTGTCCCGGCTCACATCCTCAGGTGCATACCTTGAAAGTTGAGTGAATTTATTGAGATATTCACCCACACTCGATCTTCCTTGACTCAGGTTCTCAAATTCTTGCCTCTTCAAGATCATAACTCCCTCCGACACATAATGAGAATGAAAGCTCTCATTGAATTCGGCCCAAGTAATTCTCTCTTGATTCCCACGAGCATTTCGATAAGCATCCCACCAATCCGCAGCAGCTCCAAGTAGTTTATGAGAAGCAAAAAGCACTTTCTCCCGGTCATAATTGCTAGCTTCTTCTCCACGGACTTGAGCCAATCATTAGCATCCATAGGGTTAGCAGCTTGAGCAAAGGTCGGCGGACTAGTCCTCATGAACTCTCCAAACTGGTTATGAGGAGGTGGGGACGGTGGTGGAGGCATGTGGGGCTAATTGTTGACGTTACCATCCTGTAGTTGTCCCATAGTTTGTATCATGGTCTGCATGAGCTGGTTTTGCATAGCCAATAACTACTCAATATTGATAGCTCCATGAGCAGGTCCTTGTCCATTGTTATTCTGAGGTGCTCCATGGTTCTCCTCCTCATTATTGACATCCCTCAGGTTGTGAGTCCTCACCATCTGAAGGAAGGCAAGAGATAAAAATCTAGAAACATCGCCAACTATATGCATCAAGGGATATGAAACTAAGCAACTAGCTAGCCTAGGTGGACATGGCAATGCTAAAGCATCCCAAAATCCTCTATTAAGCACACAAGCAAACAATATAAAGCAAACAGCACACCATGCTAAAACACATCGATTCCTGAGTGCTCCTATGCGCTATAAAGTGTCCATCCTATCTAGGTTGTGTCCTACAGTCAACCTGTGGCTCTGATACCAATTTGTGACACCCGGTTCCGAAAATAAACCAAGTGAACGCATATGTGTGCCCAGGATGTTCAACACACATACTTCACAAAAGGATATACAAAAAATTACCATAGAACAAGATTAATAAACCACTTTTACTACTCAATTAATAACATCCTTGAATACAAGCTCTAATGAATATTAATGACAAGTTCAACTAATGCAGCGGCAATGAACTAAATTGAGCAAACTAAGCATCTAAGCAATAGGGTATAGCTCAGCTCCAATCAACACCACAGGCAAAGCTGACGGTAGACACGACCTATAACTCCGTATAATCCTTGTTAAACTCCCAATCCTGACCTACAACTGTTGGTGGGGGAATTGCAAGAGTGAGTACATGTCGTACTCAACAAGTGTGGGAAGTATGACATGTAGCTGATTCAAATGACGACAATAATAATGGCTAAGTGCTGAAAAGTACATAAAAACATTTGAAAAGCAATATATTATATGTATGTGAAATAAACCCATCATAAACCATAATTAATAACATAGTACCAGTCCATATTCCATAGGCATCATCCATTATACCAGATTTCACCATTACCATCATTCATATCCAAAACCATAATTCAATCCATAACCATCCTTAATCATTACCAAACCATAACCATCCCAAAAACCATCCTAATACCATGTTCCCTGTAATCATGTAGGTCATCCAGGCTGTAACACCCTCATTTTCATGCATCATGTCCTACATACATTCATTTACATGTTTAACATTAACCCACATAAAGAGGAACGAGTTTAAAATTGATTTGCAACAGGACAGCACTTAAAATGCTGAAAGGTGCGGACTAGTCCGATTTTGGTGAGGACTAGTCCGATTTCTCTCTGACTAAAATCACACTTATCCGTTTTTGCTGCGGACTAGTCCGATTTTGCCTCTGGACACTTTTGGACTTGTCCGATTTTGTGCAGACTAGTCAGATATTCCAAGAATCCTTGGAAATTTGCTAAGTCCCTGGACTTGTCTGGACTAGTCCAGTGTTCCAGCGGACTTGTCCGTTTTCTTCTCTAACTAAAGTTGGAATTGTCCGATTTTTGGCCATACTTGTCCGATTTCTTTCTGACTAACTTCGAACTAATCCAGTCTATTTTGGACTTGTCCGATATTTTGTGACTCCAGGTTAATCCTTTGTTTTACGACTTGTTTCTTGGGTTTCACATTAAGTGGGCCTAGGGACGTCGTGCCTAACTTTTTTAGAGCCCATGTGGGACTCTAAACCGGTCTCTACTCATCTCAAACTCGAAACCCATCTAACCCTAGCCTCCACCACTATATAAACAACCCCACCCCTTGGCTTGACATCTATTTGCCACTTTTCCACCCCACCAAAACCCTAGTTCCTAGAGAGCCACCATCAAGGAGGGAGGAGGAGATCCCAAGCAAGAAGAAGAAGAGGAGGAAATGAAAGAGCATCAAGATCTCCATCAAGTTTTGTTCTTCATCACCAAATCATCTCCAAGTTCATCACCAACCCTAAATCGTCAAGATCCAAGTGTTGCCTCCAAGATCCTTGATTCATTGGAGTTTTAAACACCTGGTATACCTTCTATTCTCTTTTCCTTACGTGAGTTCGACCCCAAATCTCCTAATTCATGTCGATCTCAAAAACCCTAGTTTGCCAATTCTGCGAAGTGTGGACTTGTCCGGTCCCTAGCGGACTAGTCCGATTTTCCTGGTTAATTTCCATTGAATTAATTCTAAAATTAGATCTAATCACATCCAAACCTGTATAAACTTGTTAAAAGCTATTAGAACTAGTTAGTGATCATTAAAAGCAATCTATTAACAAGTTCTACCTTGCATTTGCATTAATCATGCATGTCATGTCATATTAAGTAATATTTGTGCACTCTTTGATTGTATTCTTGTCTTGTATGTTTATTGTGCGGATTAGACGGATTTGCACTAGAGAGTGCCACGGAGGATCTCCAACACCAAGATTTTGAAGGCTTTGACTCGAATCAATCCCAAGAGCAAGGCAAGTGTCCTTGAAGCATATTGATCCTGTTTTGAAATAAATGTTTTGTTTGCAAAACTGCATGCTTGTGTCAATTTGATGGGAATCCTATGCTAGGAAGTTTACTAGCTTTGTTTAACCACCCTTGTCACCTGGGATATATGGTAGAGAGTTGGAATGGGATTTTTACCTTTTTGCTTTGCTTAATTAATTGGGATGTAAGAACAACTACACTACTTAATTTGATTATGCATTAATGAGATTGTGGTTGACATGAATTGGTTAAACCTGATAAGGTAATGTGTGATCTAAGCAAGCCTGGTATGTGGATGGGTTGGAAGTTATGCTGGTTTTGCTTTCTTTAGATCTAAGGACCGGTTCGTGGAGCGACCATCCAGGATTTACAGTGTCACCACGAGGCCAAGTATGGGTGCGGCGTAGCTGAATAATTAGGGCTTTGCCTGTGCTATTTGGACCATTAAGGATGCTCGGGGAAGGGGTAGTTGAATTGGGTTTGTTGATGATTGGTGGGACTACCCTGGGATCCGAATGGGTCAAGAGGGGGCCCTTGGTTGAAGATGTGGTCAGTTGGAGGCATCGCCACTGGTGAAACCTCAGTGGGGTCTAAATAGGCTAGTTATCCTTTTGTAAAGGCTATTTTGTGATCTCTTGGCCACACACCTACGGAAGTGTGAGACGGCATAATTGAGATTCTATAGTCGTCGAAAGGTGATAAAATCACAAACACGTGGGTAAAGCGGTACAACCTCTGCAGAGTGTGTCTAAAACTTTCATGATAGTCGTGCTCCCGGTTATGAGCAACCTGGACCCTCACATGATTGGAGGAAAATTGGGATTTTGGGATGATTATGGTTGGTATTATGGTTATGGATGGTTATGAATTAATTTCTAGTATTGAATATGGATATTGATATATGATGATGGATATGGAATATGGACTGGTACTATGATATTACTTCTGGTTTATGATGGGTTTATTCACATACATATAATATATTGCTTTTCAAATGTTTTAATGTACTTTTCAGCACTTAGCCATTATTATATTCGTCATTTGAATCAGCCACATGTCATACTTTCCACACTTGTTGAGTATGACATGTACTCACTCATGCAATCCCCCCCAACAGTTGCAGGTCAGGATTGGGAGTTTAATGGCGATAATGCGGAGTTCTAGGACGTGTCTACCATCAACATTGCCTGTGGTGTTGATTGGAGATGCACTACCCTATCGCTTATGTTGCCTAGCTGTTTAGTTTGCTTATTTTGTTTATTTCTGTTGTATTAGTTGAACTTGTCATTAATATTCATTAGAACTTGTATTCGAGGATGATATGAATTGCGTAATAAAATTTGGTTAATTATTGTTCTGTGGTAATTTTTTGTATATCCTTTTGTGAATGCACTCGTGTATGTGTGTTGAACATCCTGGGCACACATATGCGTTCACTTGGTTCATTTTCGGGACCAGGTGTCACAGATTGGTATCAGAGCCACAGGTAGACTGTAGAACGCAGCCTAGATAGAATGGACACATTAGAGCACATAGGAGCACTCAAGAATCGATGTGTTTTTGTTTGGTGTGTTGTTTACTATATATTGTTTGCTTGTGTGCTTAATAGAGGATTTTGGGATGCTTTAGCATTGCCATGTCCACGTAGGCTAGTTAGTTGTCTAGTTTCATATCCCTTGATGCATATAGTTGGGGACGTTTTCTAATTCTTACCTATTGCTTTTCTCCAGATGGTGAGGACTCGCAATTAGAGGGATGCTAATGATGAGGAGGAGAACCATGGAGCACCTCATAACAACAATGGACAAGGACCTGCCCAAGGAGGTATTAATATTGATGAGCAGCTATTGGCTATGCAAAACCAGCTCATGCAGACCATGATACAAACAATGGGACAGCTGCAGGCTAGCAACATCAACAATCAGCCCCACATGCCTCCACCGCCACCCCCACCTCCTCATAACCGGTTGGGAGAGTTTATGAGGACTAGGCCGCCAACCTTTTCTCAAGCCACTGACCCTATGGATGCGGATGATTGGCTCAAGTCCATGGAGAAGAAGCTTGCTATTGTCCAATGCAGTGACCGAGAGAATGTCTTATTTTCTTCTCATCAACTAGTTAGAGCAGCTGCGGATTGGTGAGATTCTTATTATGCTCATGAGAACCAAGAGAGGATCACTTGGGCCATATTCAAGGAGAGTTTCCGTTCCCATTATGTGCCCGAGGGTGTTATGATTTTGAAGAGGCAAGAATTTGAGAACTTAAGGCAAGGAAGATCAAGCATGAGTGAATATCTCAATAAGTTCACTCAACTCTCAAGGTATGTGCCTGAGGATGTGAGTCGGGACAGCCGGAAACAATACTTGCTCATGAGGGGCTTGAACAATGAGATCCAAGTGCAACTACTTATCTGTGATTATGCCAACTTTCAAAAGCTTGTGGACAAAGCAATTGTGGTTGAGAACAAGGTCCGCGAGATGGAACAAGACAACAAGAGGAAGGCGTCATATCAAGGACAGCAACAAGGAAGTAATGTGCACCCTCGCTTCACACCGCCCAACGCGCCTTACTTAACCTCTTTTACGCCTACTCATCGCCCTGGATTTGCGCCACGCCCAACCTAGGTTGTGCAGCAGTGCCCTGTTATGCAAGCACCTAGGCCTCCAATGTCATATGCACCTCGTGCCAACTATCCTGGTGCCAATGCTCAGAACCAAGCTCGTCTCAATAATTTTGGTGGAGTTAAGAAGTGCTATACATGTGGAGAAGCTGGATATTTTGCGCATCAATGTCCTAAGTCAAGCCTTGGTCAAGGAGGAAATGCGCCAAGGCAAAACCCAAGACCCAATGGAGGACAGTCGCAAGGAAACCGCGGACAGCAGAATTTTGCTCGTGGCAACGTGAACCATGTCTCTACGGAGGATGATCAACAAGCAGATGATGTTGTCATTGGTATGTTTCTCGCAACTCCAACCCCGCGACTATGTTGTTTAATTCTGGAGCATTGCATTCATTCATTGCATCAATGTATGTTGGCAAGTATAGTCTGCCTATCTCTCATAGGAAGTTTACTCTATTGGTTAAGTCTCCTGGAGGAGAGATGAGGACAAAAATAGTATGTCCAAAAGTAAGCCTTAGAATAAGGGGGTAGACTTCTCCGCCAACCTCATTGTCTTGGATTCTCAAGGATTGGACATTATACTTGGTATGGACTGGTTGAGGAAGCACAATGGAGTTATTGAGTGTGCCATGAAGACGATAAAGTTGACCAATGAGGAAGGGATCACCGTAGAATTTGAAGCATCTCAAACCGCACTGAAGCAATTGGAGCTGAATCATATGGACGGTGCCGCAATTGATGAGATTCCGGTGGTGTGTGAATTTTTGGATGTTTTTCCGGACGAGTTGCCAGGTATGCCAACTGATCGAGAAATTGAGTTTATTATTGATTTAATACCTAGAACTGCACCTATAGCTAAGAGGTCGTATAGGATGCCTCTTATGGAACTAGCAGAGCTCAAGAAGCAAATTCAAGAGCAACTAGAAAAGGGTTTCATTCGGCCAAGCCCTTCACCTTGGGGAGTGCCCATTCTATTTGTGGACAAGAAGGATGGATTCCAAAGGATGTGCGTAGATTACCAAGCCCTCAACGAGGTAACAATCAAGAACAAGTACTCCTTGCCACGCATAGAAGACTTGTTTGATCAGATGAAGGGTGCTTGTATCTTCTCTAAGATTGATTTGAGGTCGGGATACTTTCAAATGAAGATTAGACCATCGGACATACCCAAGACAGCTTTTAGGACGCGGTATGGATCTTATGAGTACACTGTGATGTCTTTTGGATTGACAAATGTGCCTGCCTACTTTATGTACCTCATGAATAAGGTCTTCATGGAGTACTTGGATAGGTTTGTTGTGGTGTTTATTGATGACATTATTATCTACTTGAAGGATGAGAAGGAACATGAGGAACACTTGAGGCTTATGCTGCAGAAATTGAGGGAGCATCAATTGTATGCCAAGTTCAACAAGTGTCAATTTTGGTTGAAAGAGGTGTCATTTTTGGGTCATATCATCCCACGAGTAGGAGTATCGGTTGACCGCAAAAAGGTGAGAGACGTGTTGAAGTGGGAACCGCTGCAAAATGTCAAGGAAATAAGGAGTTTCCGTGGGATGGCTGGATATTACTGTCGGTTCATCGAGGAATTTTCCAAGATAGCCAATCCAATGCCGGAATTTCTAATGAAGGGAAAGGCTTTTCAATGGACTCAAGGTTGTCAAAACAGTTTTAAGGAGTTGAATAAGAGGTTGACAACAGCCCCAGTTTTGGTACTGCCGAATATGAGCAAGAGTTTTGATATTTATTGCGATGCATCGAGACAAGGACCTGGATGTGTATTGATGCAAGAGGGACAAGTGGTTGCCTATGTGTCAAGACAATTGAACAAACATGAGCATAATTACCCCACACATGATTTAGAACTTGCAGCTGTGGTACGTGCATTGAAGATTTGGAGACACTATATCCTTGGACATATGTGTGAAATTTATACGGATCACAAGATTCTTAAGAATATTTTCACACAAATGGATCTGAACTTGAGGCAACGGAGATGGTTGGAGCTCATCAGAGATTATGATTTAGGAATCAACTATCATCCGGGAAAAGCCAATGTAGTGGCCGATGCTTTAAGTTGGAAAGGAGTAAGTAATTAGCTCACAGTTCGAGAGTTGCCATCCGAGTTATGTAAGGAGTTCGAATGGTTGAACCTTGGATTTGTAAATGAGATGGAGATGATGGAGTCAAACCCGACCTTGGAGCAAGAAATTCGGGAATGCCAAACTAAGGATGAGGAAATTCAAGAAATCAAGGAAAGGACCCAAGAGGGGAGAGAATTCAGATTCGATGAGGATGAACATGATACCTTATGGCTTGGTAAGAGGATTGTTGTCCCTAATGTGAAACATATTTGGGAGACAATAATAAAAGAGGCACATGACTCACCATACTCAATTCATCCTGGTTGTAGGAAGATGTATAAAGATTTGAACACTTCCTATTGGTGGGATAGCATGAAGAAGGACATAGCTAAATACGTGGCATTGTGTGATGTGTGCCAACGAGTCAAGGCGAAACATCAAAGGCCAGCTGGACTATTACAACCATTGCAGATTCCAGAATGGAAGTGGGAAGAAATTGGTATGTAATACCTATGTGTGCTGAATACATTGGCTTGTCGTGAATACACTTGGTCTTGATGATAAAAGTTTTGAATATCACCAAAACACCTTTTTATCAAGGTCCAACTCTAGCTCTAAGCTACAGCAAGGTTCGACGGTAGGTCCGGCTTGTTTTGGGTAGCTCCGGTTACGTTTGATGCTAGGTCCGACTAGCTTTGGTCAGCTCTGGTGGAGTTTTGTCTTTAGCTCCAACATGTCTTTGATAGCTCCGACATGATTTTGATAGCTCCGACGTGTTTTTGCTAAGCTCCGAGTTGATTTTTCTAGCTCCGGCTTTTGGGATTACTAGTTCCGACTAGTTCTGGTTAGCTCCGGCGCTAGGTCCTGCTAGTTTTGTAAGCTCCGACGGGAGCTTGGTTTTACTAGTTTTGGTAAGCTCCGGCGCTAGGTTCTACTAGCTTTTGTTAGCTCCGGCTCAAGGTTCGGGTTACTCTGGCAAGGTCCAGAACTTGACCGTAGTGCTTCTGCTTTTCATTTGCAATGTTTTGTACTTGCTTTACATCTCTGGAAAGTTTGCTTAGTATTCTTTTACTAAGTTTTTGGTGCGTTTTGGATGATATGGCTGATATCGTTTTGCTATGCTTTGCAACATACTTATGTGAGGTTCTCATGTAAGGTGTTGTGTTCGGAACTAACTTGAGTCAAGTCAAGGACTTGGGCTCGTATGGATTGGTTGTTTATTCATGTGCAGGTGTTTCTTGAGTTCAAGACATGGCTGGTGACAGGATCCATTGGACTAGTCTCAGGGAGGAGATGAGGTTCCAACAACTAAATTCAGGAGGAATTGTGGTTGAGCTGATCAGGAGGTTGCGCAGCATGATTGAATCAAGAACAATGCATATGAAGGTATCATGGACGTCATTGGAAGATGTTTGCACGTGTGCAAGGAGTGCATGGACGTCGCTAAATGGTTCTGAGATGTGATGAAGAGATGTGGACGTAAAGAGTTGGTCGGAAAGGTCCAACCGACTAGGTTATGGACTCAGGCTGCGGCTGAGTCAGGTTTGACTCAAATATGGAAAGATTTGAGTTGGTTATGATAGGATTTCGTATGGGTCATGAATTTGAGTTGTTTAGGAATGTGGGATACGTTCCTAAGGTGTTTGGAAGTCTTAAGATTGCTTCTATCTGCGTATAGAAGAATCCTAAGAAGTTATGGAAAGTTACGATTCGTGAACAGAGTAGGATTAGGTTCCTGATCTGAGTTGAGTTGGCTTTCGAGCTGGTTATATAAGCAAGGGAGCCCAGAGCTCGTGGTGCACGACTTTGGGGCTGTTCCTCTTCTGTTCTATTGAATAAAATTCGTAGTTTGAAGGAACTTTTGTGCCTTGTTCGTCCAACTTGTTCCAGACAAGTTTTACTCGTCGAGTTTCTGGACAGCACTAACTTTCGTCGGTGGTTTTATCATAACTCGAGTTTTGCACATCCAATTGGCGTGATTCTTTTTTGGTTGTCTTCAAAACTTGATTTTATATCATATTTCAAAATTTCACGGTCATTGGATTTGTGGTCTATGATCTACACGAGTTTCTTTGCAGCGTTCCAGAACTGTTTTTTCTCGGGTAGGGCAGATTGACCATTGTTTGATCTTTCGATCATAACTTGAGTTTTTCTCGACGGATTTGAGTGATTCTTTTTGTGTTGTCTTTGTGACTTGATTCTCTCTGATATCTATCACTTTTGTCACGGTGAAACATGTTTAGATTAGTCTCACACACGATTTCTTTAACACATCGTTTTTCTGCCGAAAGGGTTGGGGTTTAATTGTTTCCGCTGCGTAAGATTTTTAATTCTACCATTCACCCCCCCCTCTGGTAGATTTTCACGCGCTCTTCGATCCTACAGTTGGTATCAGAGCCACGGTGCTCTAATCTTTGTGATTTTCGCGTGTTTTTGACTAATCATCATGGAGAAGTACTCTGCCAAACCTTGTGTGTTCGTTGGTATTGATTTTCAGGTTTCGAAGGCACGCATGGAGGCTTTCATCCAGGCACAAGGCTATGCAATATGGGAGAAGGTATACAAGCCTTACGAAGTGCCATCAAACGATCAAGTTACAGCTACAAATCTGAGAGATGTCGACAACAACAACAAGGCTCGGAACTTGATCATACAAGGATTAACACAAAGCGACTTCGACCGTGTTGCACACCTCCGATCTGCATGCGATGTGTGGAAAGCACTTTGTGACTACCACGAAGGATCCAACACGATCAAAGAGCTAAGGCAAGACATGTTCAAGAAAGAATATATGCGCTTCGAGATGCAACCCGGAGAGTCTATTGATGACCTTTTTGCTCGCTTTAATAAGATTCTCAGCAACTTGCGTAGTGTCAATGTTAATTTTTCAGATGTTGAAAATGCTAGGCAATTGCTAAGTGCGTTAGATATGTCAATTTGGGAGATGAAAGTCACATCTATTCGTGAATCTACTGTCACGAGTTCACTTACTTTAGATGTGCTATATTCCAAGTTAAAAACTAATGAAATTGACATAATCTCACATAAGAACCCCAATAAGTCTATTGCATTTGTTTCACAACGTGATATGTCTAGCTCCGGCCAATCATCATCCTGCAATACTCTTGCTTTGTTGTCCTCACTAACCCTGGAGCAGATCGAAGAATTTCTAGAAGAGGAGTTGGCACTCATCTCTACTAGATTCTCAAAAGCATTGCAAAATGTGAGAACTAGAAGGAGAGGAAGCTCCGGACCTCAACGCTATTTTGAATGTGGTAAAACAGGACACTTTTGTACAGAATGCCCTAACCTTTCAGGTCCGACCACCCGGGAAGAAAAACAAAGCAAGGTTCGGACCTCCTCTGGAAATTCCAACAAGAAGAAGAAAGGTACCATAGGACGCAAGATGATCAACAGTTTCATCACCGCGCTTCAAGAATTCAGTTCAAGTGACGTGGACATTGGAAGTGATGAAGATGAAGATGATTTGGCAAACTTGTGCTTCATGGCGGGCACGTCAAGATCAAGTATGGAGGAGGCAGAACACAACAGCGACAATGAAGAGGTATGTCCTACTTGCGAAGAAATGTGTGATGCTATTTCTCGTGCCACTGTTATTGTTAAGAAAAAGGACAAAAAGCTGAGGGACAATGCTGTTAAATTGAGTCACTAGAATTTGAAATTAATCGTTTGAAATCCTTGATTCCTAGTGATGATTCTTGTTCCTCATGTGACTTAATATATGAACAATTGTCCTCCCTAAGAAGTGCACATACCTCCACACTTGATAAACTTGAACTTGAAATTGAAAAGAACAAAAAGCTTGCTGCACTTAATATTGGAAACTTAAAAGATTCTTCTTGTTCTACAATTGATTTGCATTGTTCTAGTTGTGATGATCTTGATAAGAAACTGCAAGATGCTATGAATGAAATCTCTATATTGAACAATGCTTTACGTTGTCATGAAGTTAAATATTGTTCCAATTGCAAATTAAAAGGAAAAACTTCATGTGAAAATTGCCTTGATCTGTCCAATAAACTTGATAACATGCATAAGACATTTGATCGGTTTTGTAATGGGAATAAGAACCTAAACTTGCTGCTGGATTCATCCAAGTCTTGCAATGATAAAACTGGTTTAGGTTTTGATTCTCATGCTCATGCTAAGGCACATCCACCTAAAATTGTAAAGTCATTAGGAAGTGGTTTGATTCAAACAGTTCCTAAACAAAAAGGAGTGGTTTTCAAATCTGCAGGAGTGTTGCCTCATTCGGTTTCAAATAAAAATATTGCTTGCTCATCTAGACATGAACACAAAGTTAAATTTCATTGTACCTTCTGTGGTAGAGATGTTCATGTCATAGATTTTTGTTATAGACTAGCTAAACAACATAAAAGGGAAAGAATGGTTGCTAGATCTCATAACTTTCATGCAAAATTTGTTGCACACATTGAACCGAATGTACAACCTGCTGTTTTGAGTCAAAAACATTCAAAGTTTACCTCCGGACCTTATGTTTTTGCCTCCGGAGCTACTGATTTTTGTGCTACACAAGTAACACCTTATAGGTCAGTAGTTAAGAATAAAAAATCTCAAACTTTGACTCATAAACCTACTGTTTTGT
This sequence comes from Tuctoria greenei, assembly GCA_036927565.1. Classification (NCBI taxonomy): domain Eukaryota; kingdom Viridiplantae; phylum Streptophyta; class Magnoliopsida; order Poales; family Poaceae; genus Tuctoria; species Tuctoria greenei. The sequence continues at coordinate 112,786,238 of JAYESD010000003.1, forward strand.
CTCAGCTTTTGCGTGTTTTTCCTGCTGCACATTGCGTGACTCAGTACTGGATTCCTAAATGCCTTTTGACTAACCCCAGTATTGAGTCATCGACGTATTGTGCTTTTATGTAGGTTATACGTTTGAGGAAGGAGAACATTTGGATTGTGGATTCAGGTTGCTCACGCCACATGACCGGTAACAAAGATTGGTTCTCCTCCCTCTCTTTTGTGTCACGTGTAGAGAATGTTACTTTTGCCGATAATTCTTCAACTCCTATAATTGCTAAGGGTTCGGTTAGAGTAAATGATCACTACACTTTGAAGGATGTGGCACTTGTCAAAAAATTGAAATACAACTTGCTTTTTGTTGCACAATTGCTAGATGAAAATCTAGAAATTATTTTCAATAAAAACTGCTGCAAAGTTTTAGGTTCAAATAGTGAGCTTATTTTTAACATGTCTCGGTTTGGAAGAGTTTTTAAAGCTGATTTTGATATGTCTTCCTCTAAGCATAGGTGTCTAGTTGCTAATGATTCAAAGGACTTATATTTTTGGCATCGTAGACTTGGTCACGTAGGCTTTGATCACCTAACGCGTGTTAGTGCTCTTGACCGCATACGTGGGCTGCCTAAGCTTAAAGGGGGCAAAGAAATTGTGTGCTCTTCTTGTATCCATGCTAAGATGGTTGCAGTTTCACATACTCCTCTCACAATGATCATGACAACTGAACCATGTCAACTTTTGCATCTTGACACTTTAGGACCCTCACGTGTTCAATCCTTCGGAGGTAAATGGTATGTTCTTGTTATCATTCATGATTATTCTAGATACTCTTGGGTTTACTTTATGGCGTCTAAGAATGAAGTTTTTAGTCACTTTAGAACTTTATTTCTTAGATTATCAATTGATCACCCAGGATCATTAAAAGCAATTAGAAGTGATAATGGAACTGAATTTAAAAATCAATCTTTTGATCACTTTTGTGCTGAAAATAGAATAGATCATCAATTCTCTTCACCATATGTACCTCAACAAGACGGTGTTGTAGAAAGAAAGAACAGAACCTTAGTTGAGATGGCTAGGACTATGCTTGATGAATATCAAACTCCTAGGAAATTTTGGGCTGATGCGTTAGCAACCGCTTGTTATGTCTCAAATCGTGTTTTCTTGCGTGCTAAGCTAGGTAAAACACCATATGAGCTCCGGTTTGGACATAGGCCTAGTGTTACACACTTTCGGGTCTTTGGTTGCAAATACTTTGTTAAGAAACATGCTAACCTTGATAAATTTGAACCTAGATCCATTGATGGCATGTTTCTTGGTTATCCATCTCGTACTAGAGGCTACCGTGTGCTTTTACTTGACACTAACAAAATTGTGGAGACTTGTGAAGTGTCTTTTGATGAATCTAGCCCAGGTACTAGCTCAAACATTGCAGGTCCAGATCCATATCTGCAGGGGGAGAGCATTTTCATTGAAGATGAGGAAGAATTGGAGTTGCTGCCAGAAAATTCAGCAGCTAAAGACTTTGGTTTAACTTCGGATGTTAATTCTCAACCAGCACCGACAACCATCAATGCTGATTCAAATCATCCTCAAGCCACAAGCTCATCGACTTGTGATGAAGATGAAGAAGAAGAAGCTTGTGAGACATTTGTTCCCCTACGGTTTTACAAAGATCATCCCCCACAACATATGATTGGAAGCTTGCATGAACGAGTCACACGGTCCAGGTTTTGCGATCCAAACTCTTATGCTCATTCTGCTTTTGTTGCTTCTTTTGAACCCAAAGATATATCACACGCACTCACTAATGAATCTTGGATTATTGCCATGCAAGAAGAGTTAGAAAATTTTGAAAGAAATAATGTTTGGAAACTTGTACCTCCACCTCAAGGTCACACTTTAATTGGAACTAAATGGGTATTTAAAAATAAACAAAGTGAGGATGGGGTTGTGGTTAGGAATAAGGCTAGGTTGGTTGCTCAAGGTTTCACTCAAGTTGAAGGCCTAGATTTTGATGAAACTTTTGCTCCTGCCGCTAGATTAGAAGCCATAAGAATTTTATTAGCTTTTGCATCATCTAAAGGTTTTAAGCTATTTCAAATGGATGTTAAAAGTGCTTTTCTTAATGGCTACATAGATGAGGAGGTTTATGTCAAACAACCACCGGGTTTTGAAAATCCAGATTTTCCTAATCATGTTTACAAACTGTCCAAAGCCTTATACGGTCTCAAACAAGCCCCTAGAGCATCGTATGATAGGTTAAAAACATTCTTACTTGAAAAGGGGTTTACCATGGGCAAGGTTGATAAAACTCTTTTTGTGCTTAAGCATGGCAATGACTCATTATTCGTTCAAGTGTATGTCGATGATATTATCTTTGGTTGTGCTTCTCATGATCTTGTGTCCAAGTTTTCAGCAATGATGAGTTCCGAATTTGAAATGAGTATGATGGGTAAACTCACTTACTTTTTGGGGCTGCAAATCAAGCAAACCAAGAATGGTACCTTTGTGCATCAAACGAAGTATACCAAAGACCTCCTAAGGCGCTTCAACATGGACAAAAGCAAGCCTCTTCGGACACCAATGGGAACAGCAACAACACTTGAACTTGATGAAGATGGTGAACCCGTGGATCAAAAAGAATATAGAAGCATGATTGGATCACTTTTGTACCACACGACATCAAGAACAGACATACAATTCAGCGTATGTATTTGTGCACGATTTCAAGCCTCCCCACGTGATTCACATCGTGAAGCCGTCAAAAGGATTCTCAGGTACTTACATGGAACTCAAGAGTTTGGCATTTTCTTCCTTCTTCCTCAACCGTTACTTTGAAAGATTTTTCGGATGCTGATTTTGGGGGTTGTAGGATTGATAGGAAAAGTACTTTCGGTGCTTGTCATTTTCTTGGTAATTCTCTTGTTGCTTGGTCCTCTAGAATACAAAATTCAGTTGCACAATCCACAGCCGAATCCGAATATGTAGCTGCTGCTAGTGCTTGCTCTCAAATTCTTTGGATTGTTCAAACACTTAAGGACTATGGGGTTGATCTAGATAGTGTTCCACTATTCTGTGATAACACTAGTGCCATTTGCATTGCTAAAAACCCCGTGCAACATTCTAGAACTAAGCACATTGACATTAGGTATCACTTTCTCTGAGATAATGTTGAAAAAGGAAACATTGTGCTTCACCATGTAGATACCGAACAACAATTGGCTGACATTTTTACAAAACCTTTGGATTTCACTAATTTTTGTTACATTCGTAGTGAAATAGGGGTTATGCATCCTCATGGCTTAAATTGAGGGGGAGTTTTGAAACTTGGGAAATCTATGTTTGAATCTGAAATTAAAATAATATGAGCATAGTATTTCATACATATATGACTTTGTGATTCCTTTTACATGCTGAAAGTTCTTACTACATTACTCGTGTTATACATTTTGTAGTTTTTGCCATGTCTAGTAATTGGAATAATTACTTACACTAAAACTGGTCATGGTCGAACTTTCTTGCTGTTTTGAACTTGTTACATGTTCACAAGTGCTTTTAATCATTAAGAATTCATCAAGTAATCAACTCAAATGTTGAGTTTTTATGAACAAATATAAATTGAGAAAAGATCAAGAGAATATGCATGCATCGCACTTCTTCTTTTGAGATGGCTTGTCATTGCACTTAGATATGAACTTGGAAGAAGTTGTGTATGACTAAAACCATGTCCTTAAGCTTCTGATTGTCAAACGACATAGGCTTGGCTTGGTTGGTTAGAATAAGGAAGATGCGCATATAATCTCTTACAAATATCATATGATCTAAATTTATGCTTTGAAAAATAATAAAATGCAGCAACTAGTGTCATGCCTTCAGGTTTTGAAATAGTTAAGTTTGTGAGATCATGACTTGATTAAATTGAAAATTACATTTGATCTCTAGCATGGCTTACACTACTTTATGTATTTCATTGATGTGATAATGTAAGGTACTTGATAGTATGACTTGGATGAGCTTTGTTTATATGTATATGTTATAATATGCTCATAACAACTAAAGGAGGAGAGATAATTTGTTTATATGCTCATGACTTGTTGAATACATTGTCAAAGGGGGAGAGATAAGCATAAAGAGAGAGAATATGTGCATAAGGAGAGATAATAAAGGGGGAGAGATAATATGGGAATTTTTGTTCTCATTTTACTTTTGATTTACAAAAGGGGAGAAATTGTCTTCAAAACTTTTATGTGAATAAGCCAATGTTCGGATTTTAAATGTTGTTGCCAATGCATTCATCAAGGGGGAGATTGTAAGACCTATGCGTGATGAATACATTGGCTTGTCGTGAATACACTTGGTATTGATGATAAAAGTTTTGAATATCACAAAAACACCTTTTTATCAAGGTCCAACTCTAGCTCTAAGCTACAACAAGGTTCGACGGTAGGTCCAGCTTGTTTTGGGTAGCTCTGGTTACATTTGATGCTAGGTCCGACTAGCTTTGGTCAGCTCTGGTGAAGTTTTGTCTTTAGCTCCGGCATGTCTTTGATAGCTCTGACATGATTTTGATAGCTCCGATGTGTTTTTGCTAAGCTCCGAGTTTATTTTTCTAGCTCTGGCTTTTGGGATTACTAGTTCTGACTAGTTCTGGTTAGCTCCGGCTCTAGGTCCTGCTAGTTTTGTAAGCTCCGGCGGGAGCTTGGTTGTACTAGTTTTGGTAAGCTCTGGCGCTAGGTTCTACTAGCTTTTGTTAGCTCCGGCTCAAGGTCCGGGTTACTCTGGCAAGGTCCGGAACTTGACTATAGTGCTTCTGCTTTTCATTTGCAGTGTTTCGTACTTGCTTTACATCTCTGGAAAGTTTGCTTAGTATTCTTTTACTAAGTTTTTGGTACATTTTGGATGATATGGCTGATATCGTTTTGCTATGCTTTGCAACATGCTTATGTGAGATTCTCACGTAAGGTGTTGTGTTCGGAACTAACTTGAGTCAAGTCAAGGACTTGGGCTCGTATGGATTGGTTGTTTATTCATGTGCAGGTGTTGCTTGAGTTCAAGACATGGCTGGTTACGGGATCCATTGGACTAGTCTCAGGGAGGAGATGAGGTTCCAACAACCAAATTCAGGAGGAATTGTGGTTGAGCTGATCAGAAGGTTGCGCAGCATGATTGAATCAAGAACAATGCATATGAAGGTATCGCGGACGTCATTGGAAGATGTTTGCACGTGTGTAAGGAGTGCATGGAGGTGGCTACATGGTTCCGAGACGTGATGAAGAGATGTGGAAGTAAAGAGTTGGTCGGAAAGGTCCAACCGACTAGGTTATGGACTCAGGCTGCGGTTGAGTTGGGTTTGACTCAAATATGGAAAGATTTGAGTTGGCTATGATAGAATTTCGTAGGGTCACGAATTTGAGTTGTTTTGGAATGTGGGATACGTTCCTAAGGTGTTTGGAAGTCTTAAGATTGCTTCTATCTGCGTATAGAAGAATCCTAAGCAGTTATGAAAAGTTACGATTCGTGAACAGAGTAGGATTAGGTTCCTGATCTGAGTTCAGTTGGCTTTCGAGCTGGTTATATAAGCAAGGGAGCCCAGAGCTCGTGGTGCTCGACTTTGGGGCTGTTCCTCTTATGTTCTATTGAATAAAATTCGTAGTTTGAAGGAACTTTTGTGCCTTGTTCGTCCAACTTGTTCCAGACAAGTTTTACTCGTCGAGTTTCTGGACAGCACTACCTTTCATCGGTGGTTTTATCATAACTCGAGTTTTACAGATCCAATTGACGAGATTCTTTTTGGGTTGTCTTAAAAACTTGATTGTCTATCATATGTAAAAAGTTCACGGTCATTGGATTTGTGGTCTATGATCTACACAAGTTTCTTTGCAGCATTACAGAACTGTTTTTTCTCGGGTAGGGCAGATTGACCATTGTTTGATCTTTCGATCATAACTTGAGTTTCTCTCGACGGATTTGAGTGATTCTTTTTGTGTTGTCTTCGTGACTTGATTCTCTCGGATATATATCACTTTTGTCACGGTGAAACACGTTTAGATTAGTCTCACACACAATTTCTTTAACAGATCGTTTTTCGGCGAAAGGGTTGGGGTTTAATTGTTTCTGCTGCGTAATATTTTTAAATCTACCATTCACCCCCCTCTGGTAGCTTTTCACGTGCTCTTGGATCATACATGGTATGGACTTCATAGTTGGTTTACCATGTACTCAGTCTGGTTACGACTCAATTTGGATAATTGTGGATCGGTTAACTAAGTCGGCCCACTTTGTTCCCGTCAATACCACCTATAATGGAGAGAAATTGGTGGAACTGTATATGGGAAGAATAGTATGTTTGCATGGAGTTCCGAAGAAGATAGTCTCGGATAGAGGTTCACAATTCACTTCCAGATTTTGGCAAAAACTGCACAAAGCTTTGGGAACGAGGTTGAATTTTAGTTCAGCATATCACCCTCAAACGGATGGAAAAATCGAGCGGACCAATCAGATTTTAGAGGACATGTTAAGAGCTTGTGCTTTAAAGCATGGGAAAAGTTGGGACAAGAGCTTGCCATATGCAGAATTTTCATACAACAATAGTTACCAAGCAAGCTTGAAAATGTCACCATATGAAGCACTTTATGGAAGGAGGTGTAGGACACCTTTATTCTAGAATGAGGCAGGGGAAACGTATTTGGTCCGTATGTGTTGCAAGAAGCCGAAAAGCAAGTCCAAATAAATCGTGAAAACTTGAGGGCTGTTGTCGGAGTGTTTTTCCAGCAATTCTCCCGATACTACCGTTGGTAGCTCGAGGAGTTTGTAGTTCAGTATGGGGTGCGCAGAGATTCCAAAGAATATGACAAATGGACACAAGGATTTACGTGGTTCGGGCTGCCTGAGCGTAATACCCTACTCCACGGGGTGTGTAGCTGTTGTATTGAGCGTCTAAGAGCTTTCAGTGATTGAGTGTGTGTCTGAGGGCGTAATCGTGTCTGTGAGAGTCTCTCTGTGTATCGTCGACCGGTCCTTTTATAGTACAAGGATTGGTCGTTACACCGTTTGCCTGGCCCGACATGTGGCCCTGGTAGTTACTAATGTTTAATACATCATTAATGAGATTAATTACCTTAATAGCGTGGTAACAAGACCTGACAGTGCCGTTACTGGTATTAAGGGCCTTCTGATCGTGTGTCATTAATATGGTATTAATGACACTTAATCAGGTTTTGAAGTCTTTGATTGCCCCTTGAAGGTCCGAGCCGTTGGGGGTCCTTCAGTCTGCTTGTTGAAGTAGAAGGTCCGGTGGTTGGACACGTGGCAGCTCTTGAGCTTACCGTATAGGATGGGTAGGTCCGGTGCTGTTGTACACGTGTCAAGACCGGAGCTTCCCTCTGTCGGGGGTTAGGTCCGGAGGTGCCGCATAGGTATTTGGCCCGGAGCATTCCCATGTGTGGGATGTAGCTCCGGTTGTAGGATACACGTGGCAGCACAAGGACTAACCATAGAAGGGAGGCAGGTCCGGTCCCGTATGACACGTGGGGCCTTCGGAGGTCTTCAACTCAGACAGGTGTAATTCTTTTAGTCTTTTTGTAGTCCCAAGGGGTATACGGTCCGTCGGGTACCGATAGTGGCCCCCTGGGCCCACCTCTGGGAGAGACCATTCAGATGGAGTCATTCTGCCAGAGGTGGGTCCATCCTTCGATTTTTGTGTCGTGTCTTCAAGGATCCTCGGATGTGCCATTGGCGGTAGTTCATAGTTAAACCATCGCCGCGTGGCAGATCCAGGATGTGGCAGGTGAGATCTTAGCGTGCGGATCTCACGCAATTGAAGGTCGTCGGTTCCCGATACAAAAATCGTATCGGTTCCGCGTGCCTTGTCAGGCCGCCGCCTTCGGGTTTCCTGCCTTTCATGATGATAACCGTTTGCCTGGGTAGGGACCTCTACTTGATCGTCGGGGTGGCCCCAGGCCCCCTTGTCATTGGCAGGGTGAAGTTTTTAACTTGTAACGTCGGCTCCTCTGCGGTTTCCATCCAAGCGTTGCGGGGCTTACTTTAGAAGGAAAGCAAGCAGCGTTTGGGGGTTCTTTATGCCTTCATTCGTTCTTGCGCTCAAACCTTCCAAACATTCGCTTGCTTTTCGTCCCTAGCCCCGCTTGTGCTGCGATGGAGTTGGGTCTCTGCGAGAGCCGACTTAAGACCGACGGCAACTTGAAGAAGGTTTGGGCCCTCATGGGGTGGTCCAATGACTTCTTCAATCACCAGGTCCGCGTCGGCCAGCTCCCGTTCGAGAAGGAGCACGCTGGCGAAATGGTGTACTTCTCCGCGTACGCCATGGTGGGACTGATCCCACCCATTTCTTCATTTCTCTTGATGCCGCTAGACTTCTATGGTCTGCGGCTATACCACCTCGGTCCCCACTCCATTCTTTTGGTGTTGATCTTTGTCCACTTCTACGAGATGTAAGTGGGTATTCCTCCCTGCGTCGAGCTCTTCCGAACATTCTTCACCATCAACACCACCGGCAAGAGTGACGAGTACCTTGGCTTCTACTACTTCGTGAAGCACAAGAAGTGCCCGTACAAGTACTTGCGGTCGTTCCCTTCTGGCAAGTGGGGCAACTGGAAGAAGGATTGGATCGTCATCAGGGTAGAGGAGCATGAGAGGCTGGAGTTGCCTGTAGGCATCCCCAACATCGACACTGAAGCTTGTAGTGAAGTTTTGGTGTTGTCGGACGCCTTCAACCCTGCTCTGACCAGGATCCACCAGTGCGTGGAAGGAGGGGTGACTCCTGAGGCAGTATTTTGCAATTTCCTGGCCAACAGGTGGGCTCCGCTGAAGAAGAGGGAGAAGCTTGCTTGGGCCCTCAACAGTGTGATGGACAATGACCAGATCAAAACCGGTTTGAAGTCCAACCTGGAAGGTGCAGCCTTGTAGCTTCACCTCAAGAAGTTCCAGCACGGCATCGACGTCGAAGGCGACTACTTGTCTCCGCCGGCGGCTTCCTCCCTCTGAACATGGAGGCAGAGTTCAGCAGGGAGCTCCGGCGTAAGATGCCGGTGCTTAATGACCTTGGTGTCATCGACAGCCGTTCGACCATCGTGTTGGCGATCTCCGGGGCCTCCGAGGGTGGTCCCCCTTCCGTCCCGGAACCAAGAGTTGAAGTCAAGGGCAAGGTAAAGGAGTTGGCTGAGCCCTCGAGCCGGAAGAGGAAGCTGAAGCATTCTGATGGGAGGTCCGTCAAGCCTGCTCCATCCCCAGCAACTCCTTCTCCCCGGAGGGGGAGGTCTTCGACGGCGGCAACCACTCCAGCATCGGCACCTCCCCAGGGTGCTAGTTTCGGCCGTGTGGTTACGGCATCGGGACCAGCTAAAGGTTCTAGATCCAAAAGTTCTTCCCGATCGAGGGGGACCTCGACCAAAGCAGCGCCGACATTTGCGGCAAGCTCTGGGGAATCTTTCGGACCAGACATGCCAGTGGTGCCAGGGTCCAGTCCTGAGCGTCCGGAGAAGAGGTTCCGTGCTAACTGGTGCGGAAGCCTTCAGAGGTAATTTTTACTTTTTACCTCAATTGGTTGTTTTGTGTTGTAACTATATTTTAAGTGTCTTTGTCCTCCATCCATAGGGTTCCAAGAGAGGAGCTGAAGCTCCTGTTCCTGCCACAACACCTGAAGCTGTGCAGGAGGAGGCTCCGGCTCCAATCTCGGCGGCGCCCCAAGGAGTGGCTGAAGTTGCGACAGCTCCAGCGCCGGCTGTCGTGGTCTTGGACCTCGACTCATCCCCAGAAGCTCCTATGGTAGCGCTGGACCACAGGAATGAAGATTTACCAGTGGCGCCTGCCCCGGAGGTTGAAGCTCCGGGCTTGGACATTGAAATGGTGTAGGCTTCGGCCTCAGAACTGGAGATAACTGTGGCTCCAGCCCTAGAGCCGGATATTGTTGAAGCTCCGGTGGCAGAGCCGGTGGTTGATGAAGCCCCGACAGTAGAGCCGGCAGTTGCTGAAGCTCCAACACCTGAGCCGGTTGGAGAAGTTCTGGCGGTAGAGCCGGTTGCTACAGAAGTTTCAGCGGTGGAGCCAGTCGTTGGAGAGGTTCCGACGCCTGAACCAATCGCCGCGGAGGTTCCGGCGCCCGAGCCCATGGTGGTCGAAGCTTCAGCATCGGGGCCGGTGTTGGAGGAAGCGCCAGCGTCGGAGCCGGAAGTGGCTCCAGCTTCGGTCGAACCTTCAACCCCTGCCCCGGAGGTGATGGTCCCGGAGGTGCCCGCGCCCAAACCAGGGTGCCGAGATGAAGTTGTTGGCCCCCCCGCTTGAGGGACCAGTTGTTGAAGACTTGGTGGCGGGACCTTCAGAGCCAACTCCGGAGGTTGAAACTCATGTAGCAGGACCTTCCTTGACAGCGGTCGAGCCTATTTTGGAGAGCGGCCCTAGTGCCGCGGAAGCTCGGGGAACCACTCTTGTAGAGTGGGACCCAATTTTTGTCACGGAGATTCCGCTGGAACCGGCGGAGATGGCCCCAGCAGGTCCGGGCCCGATCCCTCTGTCGTTGTCTATTGACAATGCCTACTCCAATCTTTGCAAGGTTCAGCTGGCCTTTTACCACGACAGCAAGGCTCTCGAGGAGGAGCGTCAAACTCTTAGGAGGTGTCACAACCGGCTCCAATTCGATACCAAGCTGGTGCAGTCGAAGCTAGCTGACGACAAGGAGTGGGTGAGGAAGGAGAAGATCCGCCTGGAGTACTGGGGTAAGCTGCTGGATGAGAGGGAAAGCATGACGCGATCCCTCGACAACCAGTCTCGAGCCATCTACGAACAGACCAAGGCTACTAATAGCACAGCGGATGATCGCCAAGAGAGGCTCGACGCCATCCACACTAGTCTCGTTAAGCGCTGGGAGGCTCTTGAGGAGCGGGAGAGAAAGCTCGAGGATGAAGAGCAAAAACTTCTGGAGCTGCGGGACGACGTTGTGAAGAGGGAAGAAGATATTACTCAGAGGCTAACTCCGGGTGACAATAGTCTAGAGGAGCGCACCAAGAAATTGGATGAGCGCTACGAGGGAGAGGAGAAGAAGGCCTGGCAGCAAGGACAGGAACTCCACGGGGGGGGGGGGGGGGGGGGGGGGAGTGACGTTGCTGCTAGGGAGAAGAAGGTGCGGGGCCGAGAGAAGGACCTGGTTAACCACCGGAATGAGATCCACCTCCGGGAGGAAGATCTCAGTAAACTTGAAAGGCAGGTTGCTGAAAAGATTTAGCAGAACGCCAAGGAGGTGGAGCGTCTTGCTCGGGAGAACTCGGAGCTTGCGGCAGCCAAAAGATCCTTGGAGGAGATGCGAAGTGGCAGGGTTGCAGAGTCCCAACAAGTTTGGGACTTTCTGGGCAAAGCCAACGATGCACTGACGCCAATGAGTTTTAGTCTCGTGCGTCCGGATGATACAGACCGGAGCTAGACCAGGCGTTGCAGGCGCTAGGTTCGGCAGGCAACAAGCTCTCCAAGATGGGCGATGTCATTGCGGACCAGCTGGAAACCGAGGGAAAATCCCTGGCAAAGAGCGTTGCAGAATTTATTCTGTCGTGCTACACAAGCCGGGACCCCCAATTCCCTCTGAACCCAGTGCTCGAAGGTCCCATCAACGGAGAGGGAGAAGCTGCGCAGGCAAGCGTTTCTGAGGTTGCCCAGAAGGTCACCTCGTTCTTCCATAGGGTCTAGGACCATCTCTTTGTAGCTCCCGCTTGTATCTTCTCTTCTTTTTCTCCAATTTTGTAATATCTTGCCTCCAGATGAATGAAATCCAAGTTTCTTTTATGAATTTCATTTTTTGTCTTCAACACCTTTGTCCCGCTTGGCCCCCTGGTAGATGTACGCAACTTGATTGTGCACATGTACCAACAGGATGTAACAGTTGTTGAAGACTCGCGTGCTTCAGACTTGTAGAACATAGGTCCGAAGTCTTCGGTAGTAAAGGCTCCCTGAGGTTGTCGGAGCTTAAGGGCTCCAGCCTTAACCATCATCGGAGCTTAGTAGCTCCAGCAGTGGTTTCCATCAACACGTAGAATGTCGATAGTTAGTCCTCTGGGCTCTTCCCACCATCTTTTGTTCATTTTGACGGCTAGCCCCATGGTTTTACCGGAGCTGAGTAGCTCTAGCGATGCTTGCAATCACTGTTTAAAACATCGACTACAAGCCTTCTAGGGGATGTCAGAGCTTAAATAGTTCCGACTGAATTCACCATCATCATGAGATCTTTATTTCTCCTTGACACTGAAGTCAAGGAAAATAGTAAAATTTGTTTCCTATCTATAACTCAGTTGTGAATTATTATTCTCGTAAGAAATTTTTGGGTCGAGCACATTTTTTCATACAATCAAGTGCACCGAGTTGTTTTCTCCAGGTCCAATTGTTTTAAGGACCCGCCTTACTTTGGCCTGCCGGGGTGTAGGTAGAGTGGCGTACTTAGGGTGCAGGACCAGGCTAAGTCGATAGCACACTCCGGACCTAGATTGGCTGGAGGCATTCAGGCAAGTGAACCATTCAACAACGTGAAAACCCGAAGGAATTACCAATGCGACTCGAGTTGTACATGAATTAGTTGATCTAAAAAATTCTTGAGAATCGCACAACTTTGTTATAGACATGAAAAGATAAATATTGAGCTTGTACAAAATAAATGCACGTGGAGTCTGTTTTCACACAAAGATGTCTTTCATTATAGGTCCGGGGTACAGGGGAAACAAGTACACCCTTACGGTACGGAACCAGGCTAAGTGTTTTTTGTTTCTTGTTTGACCCAATGTAGCTAGCCACACTTTTAGTTCTGAGACTGTGACAAGTGTTGCCTGAACTTTGCGGACCTTCCGGGGAAGGTTCGGCTGTTCTCCTGGAGGAGCTACCCGACTCTGTACAATGACTCTATAACATACATCATGTGTAACTACAGACTCACCTCTATGATATTAAGCGTAGAACTTACGGAGGTGCTCAATGTTCCAAGGATTAGGGAGAGGTGTCCCATCCTCGGCTGCCAAGCAAACGCATCCGGGACGGGATACTTTAATCACTCGGAAGGGTCACTCCTAGTTGGGAGAGAATTTGTTTAACCCTTCTCTGGATTGTATTCTCCGTAGCACCAGATCGCCTTCCTCAAGCTGTCGGCTGTGAACATGCCTTTGGTGGTAGCGCTGGAGATCTTGGCGGTATCGGGCATTCTGAACAGCTGCTCGGCACCTTCCCTCTTCAAGGAGGTCAAGGTCTTCATGCTGGAGCTGGTCCTGTGCGGCATCATCAAAGGTCCAGACCCGGAGCGACCCCAAGGTGATTTCTGGAGGAAGGACTGCTTCAGCTCCATACACCAGGAAGAAGGGTGTCTCTCCAGTTGACCAGTTTGGAGTTGTCCTGTTGGCCCATAGAGTGGCCAGAAGCTCTTCGATCTAGTTGGCTCCATGTTTTTTCACACTCTCATATGTGCGCGTCTTGAGTCCTTTTAGGATTTCTGCATTTGCTCTCTCGGCTTGGCCATTGCTTGCCGGGTGAGCTACAGAAGCGTAGCTGACTTGAACGCCGAGGTCTTCGCAATATCCTTGAAATGCAGAGCTTGTTAATTGGGTCCCATTATCGGTTATGATTTTGTTTGGGACTCCAAATCTGCATACGATGGACTGTAAGAAGTTGATGGCTGATTGCTTGTTTATTGTCCCTTGACTTGTACGGACTAGTCCGGTGTTCCAGTGGACTTGTCCGTTTTCCTCTCTGACTAAAGTCGGACTTGTCCGATTTTTTGCCAGACATGTCCGATTTCTTTCTGGCTAACTTTGGACTAGTCCAGTCCTTTTTGGACTTGTCCGATATTTCTTGACTCCTGGTTAATCCTTTGTTTTACGACTTGTTTCTTGGGTTTCACATTAAGTGGGCCTAGGGACGTCGTGCCTAGCTCTTTTAGAGCCCATGTGGGACTCTAAACCGGCCTCTACTCATCTCAAAGTTGAAATCCATCTAACCCTAGCCTCCACCTTTATATAAACAACCCCACCCCTTGGCTTGACATCTATTTGCCACTTTTCAACCCCACCAAAACCCTAGTTCGTGGAGATCCACCATCAAGGAGGGAGGAGGAGATCCCAAGCAATAAGAAGAAGAGGAGGAAACGAAAGAGGATCAAGATCTCCATCAAGTTTCGTTCTTCATCACCAAATCATCTCCAAGTTCATCACCAACCCTAAATCGTCAAGATCCAAGTGTTGCGTCCAAGATCCTTGATTCATTGGACTTCTAAACACCTGGTATACCTTCTATTCTTATTTCCTTACATGAATTCGACCCCAAATATCCAAATTCACGTCGATCTAGAAAACCCTAGTTTGCCAATTCTGCGAAGTGCGGACTTGTCCGGTCCCTAGCGGACTAGTCCGATTTTCCTGGTTAATTTCCATTGAATTAATTCTAAAATTAGATCTAATCACATCCAAACCTGTATAAACTGGTTAAAAGCTATTAGAACTAGTTAGTGATCATTAAAAGCAAGCTATTAACAAGTTCTACCTTGCATTTGCATTAATCATGCATGTCATGTCATATTGAGTAATATTTGTGCACTCCTTGATTGTACTCTTGTCTTGTATGTTTATTGTGCAGATTACACGAATTTGCACTAGAGAGTGCCGCGGAGGATCTCCAGCACCAAGTGTTTGAAGGCTTTTACTCGAATCAATCGCAAGAGCAAGGCAAGTGTCCTTGAAGCATATTGATCCTGTTTTGAAATAAATGTTTTGTTTGCAAAATTGCATGCTTGTGTCAATTTGATGAGAATCATATCATAGGAATTTTACAAGCTTTGTTTAACCACCCTTGTCACCTGGGATATATGGTAGAGAGTCGGGATGTGATTTTTACCTTTTTGCTTCGCTTAATTAATTGGGATGGAAGAACAACTACACTACGTAATTTGATTATGCATTAATGAGATTGTGGTTGAAAGGAACTGGTTAAATCTAATATAGTAATGGGTGATCTAAGCAAGCCTGGTATGTGGATGGGTTGGAAGTTATGGTGGTTTTGCTTTCTTTAGATCTAAGGACTGGTTCGTGGAGCGACCATCCAGGATTTACAGTGCCACCACGAGGCCAAGTATGGGTGCGGCACAGCTGAATAATTAGGGCTTTGCCAGTGCTATTTGGACCATTAAGGATGCTCGGGGAAGGGGTAGTCGGACTGGGTTTGTTGATGATTAGTGGGACTACCCTAGGATCCGAATGGCTCAAGAGGGGGCCCTTGGTTGAAGATGTGCCCAGTTGGAGGCATCGCCACCTGTGAAACCTCATTGGGGTCTAAATACGCTAGTAATCTCTTTGTAAAGGCTATTTTGTGATCTCTTGGCCACACACCTATGGAAGTGTGAGACGGCATAATTGAGATTCTATAGTCATCGAAAGGTGATAAAATCACAAACACGTGGGTAAAGTGGTACAACCTCTGTAGAGTTTGTCTAAAACTATCATGATAGTCGTGCTCCCGGTTATGAGCAACCTGGACCCTCACATGATTAGGGGAAAATTTGGATTTTGGGATGGTTATGGTTGGTATTATGGTTATGGAGGGTTATGAATTACTTTTTGGTATCGAATATGGATATTGGTATATGGTGATGGATATGGAATATGGACTGGTACTATGATATTACTTATGGTTTATGATGGGTTTATTCACATACATATAATATATTGATTTTCAAATGTTTTAATGTACTTTTCAGCACTTAGCTATTATTATATTCGTCATTTGATTCAGTCACATGTCATACTTTCCACACTTGTTGAGTACGACATGTACTCACTCTTGCAATCCCCCCCCCCAATAGTTGCAGGTCAGGATTGGGAGTTTAATGGCGATAATGCGGAGTTCTAGGCTGTGTCTACCGTCCGCTTTGCCTGTGGTGTTGATTGGAGCTGCGCTACCCTATCGCTTATGCTGCCTAGCTGTTTAGTTTGCTTATTTAGTTTATTTTTGTTGCATTAGTTGAACTTTTCATTAATATTCATTAGAACTTGTATTTGAGGATGATATGAATTGTGTAATAAAATTTGGTTAATTAATCTTGTTATGTGGTAATTTTCTGTATACTCTTTTCTGAATGCACTCGTGTTTGTGTGTTGAACATCCTGGGCACACATATGCGTTCACTTGGTTCATTTTCGGGACCGGGTGTCACACAGGCGCTCATAACTGGGAGCATGGCTATCATGATAGTTTTATTATACTCTGCAGAGTTTGTACCACTTTACCCACGTGTTCGTCATTTCATCATCTGTGGGCGACTAAAGAACCTCTCTTATGCCAATTACACTTTCTTTGATGTATGGCCAAGATATCACAAAGTAGCCTTTACAAAGGGATTATTAGCCTATTTAGACCCCACTGAGGTTTCACCCGTGGCGATGCCTCCAACTGAGCACATCTTCAACCAAGGGCCCCCTCTTGAGCCATTCGGATCCCAGGGTAGTCCCACCAATCATCAACAAACCCAATCCGACTACCCCTTTCCCCGAGCATCCTTCATGGTCCAAATAGCACTGGCAAAGCCCTAATTAATCAGCTATGCCGCACCCATACTTGGCCTCGTGGTGGCACTGTAATCCTGGCATATTCTCGCATGAACCGGTCATTAGATCTAAAGCGAGCAAACCACCAGATCATCCAACCCATCCGCATACCGGGCTTTCTTAGATCACCCATTACAATATTACACTATCCAGTTCATATTAATCATAATTTCATAAATGCATCATTATTTGTAGTATTGTTTTCCCATCACAATTAATTAAGCAAATCAAAAAGGTAAAAATCCATCCCGACTCTCTGCCATAAATTCCAGGTGACAAGGGTGGTTATACAAATATAGTAGACTTCCTACCATAGGATTTCCCATCAAATTGACACAAGCATGCAGTTTTGCAAACAAAACATTTATTTAAAATAGGATCAATATGGTTCAAGGACACTTGCCTTGTTCTTGGGATTGATTCGAGTCAAAGACTTCAAACTCTTGGTGGTGTAGATCCTCCACGGCACTCTCTAGCGCAAATCCGTCTAATTCGCACAATAAACATACAAACAAGAAACACAATCAAAAAGTGCACAAATATTACTCAATATGACATGACATGCATGATTAATGCAAATGCAAAGTGAAACTTGTTAATGAGTTTCTTTTAATGATCATTAACTAGTTCTAATAGCTTTTAACAAGTTTATATAGTTTTGGAGTTAATTAGATATACTTTTAGAATCAACTCAACACAATTTAACCAGGAAAATCGGACAAGTCCGCAGGAGGCCGGACTAGTCCGCACTGCGCGAGAACAGCATATTAGGGTTTTCTAGATCGACGTGAATTTGGAGATTAGGGGTCTAAATCACGTAAGGAAAAGAGAATAGAAGGTATACCATGTGTCTATGACTCCAAAGAATCGAGGATCTTGGAGGTAACACTTGGATCTTGATGATCTAGGGTTGGTGAAGAACTTGATGGTGGATTGTTGACGAAGAACGCGAAGTTGATGGAGATCTTGATCCTCTTTCGTTTCCTCCTCTTCTTCTCCTTGCTCTAGATCTCCTTCTCTCACTTGGTGGCGGCTATTCACGAGCTAGGGTTTGGGGTGGGGTGGAAAAGTGGCAAATAGATGTCAAGCCAAGGGGTGGGGTTGTTCATATAGAGGTGGAGGCTAGGGTTGGATGGATTTCGAGTTTGAGATGAGTAGGGGTTGGTTTAGAGTCCCACATGGGCTCTAAAAGAGTTAGGCACGGCGTCCCTAGGCCCACTTAATGTAAAAACCAAGAAACAAGTCGTGAAACGGAAGATCAACTCGGAGTCGCGATATAGCGGACAAGTCCAAAAAGTGTCGGACTAGTCCGAACTTGTCTAGAGAAAAATCGGACAAGTCTGGACTAGACAATCGGACAAGTCTGAACTGATCCAGAGGGAAAATAGACAAGTCTGGCCTAAAATCGGACAAGTCCGTTGGGACACCGGACTAATCCAGACAAGTCCAGGGACTTAGCAAATTTTCAAGGATTCTTGGAACTACGGACTAGTCCGCACAAAACCGGACAAGTCGGAAAGTGTCCAGAGGAAAAAAAATACTAGTCCGCAGAAAAACGGACAAGTCCGATCGAGGTCAGAGAGAAATCGAACTAGTCCGCACCAAAAACGGACTAGTTCGCACTTCCCAGAATTCTTAAGTGCGGTTTTGTTTCTAATTAAATTTTAAACTTATTCCTTTGTATGTAGATCAATGTTAGACACATATATGAATGTATGAAGAGCATGATTCATGAAAATGAGGGTGTTACATGGTCGAAGGACTCTTAACAATGGTAACACAGCCATTAAGGCGCATTATCACGCTATTAATTGTGCTTAATATTCACAGATCATGTATTAAGCGCTTAACTACCGCCAGGGCCACATGTCGGGCCAGACCGATGTAACAACCAGTCCTTAGACTATAAAAGGGTTGCACTGCACGATACATGATAAGGAAGCACACACGCTCACAAGCGCCGTACACATACATACAACAACACAACCCGTGGAGTAGGGTGCTACGCTCAGGCGGCCCGAACCACATAAATTCTTTCATGTCACTATCTTGTCCGAATCTCACGCGCCCAAACCAATTAAGAACCTCTGCGGGATAGTAGTACCGGGGGAAGTGTCGATCGCATACTTTGACATTTGGCACGCCAAGTAGGGGCTCTTGAGATTTCAAGATGGTGAACTCCGTTGCAGGATCATCCAATGGCAACGCTGAGCAACCTGCTAGAGGGAATCCCTCCGATGTGCAACAGCTAGCAGGGGCTGTTGTCATAGCGGGCATCGTACCACCACCATCATCTGCTCTGGCTAACAATGCTGGACAGCAGGATGGATTCTCGGCGTTAGTCACTGCATCAATGCACAACAATCCTGAGAACACGCTAATTGCTACGCGTACACTTCTCCAATGCCCAAAGCCGCCAGGAGCACTTCAAGGTGCCATGGAGCAGTGGCGTGCTGATGTGGAACATCTGGTTGTAGCTGCATCCGATGTCCTCAGCAACCAAGGTCCTCCTCCTTCGAGGCAGGCACCATCTCAGCATCGGATCTTGTCTGGAAGACTTGGTCCGCAGCACCAGAGACGTTCTGTGTCTCAGCAAGTGACGTCGCTGTCTTTTGGGGCATGTCGCACCCACACCGCGTCGAGACTTTCGACGCACGATCTTCAGTCAGAGCTCGACTGACAATACAGGCAGCAGGACAACTGCGTCCATATCGACCGCGCTCGCGAGAGGCAAGAAGCTCGGGACAACCCTTCTCCTTTGGGAGTAGGGGCGGCTGTTCGGCCCTAGCCATGCACCTTCGCATGGTCCGATGGCCACAGAAGTTTCAGCCTCATCGGCTAGAGAAGTTCGACGGGACTGTCAACCCCGCCGACTTCCTCCAAATCTACTCCACCGCTCTGGAAGTTTTGTTGAAGACACGATAAGCATAGGTGTTTGAATCATAGCCAAGTAGGAAACCTTCATCAGATTTCAACAAACTTCAGGCTTTCTTGTTAAGAATGTAATATTTTCTTCAAAATACTCTAAAGTAGGAAATGTTGGGTGTGTTACCCATTAGGAGTTTGTATGGAGTCTTCTTCGATAGACGATGGAGGTAGAGGCGGTTTGTGGCATGGCAGGCGGTGTTGACCGCTTCCACCAAAAACCGATCTGACGTCTTGTATTCATCAAGCATGGTTCTTGATATCTCTATAAGAGTTTGGTTCTTCCTTTTAGCCACCTCATTTTGTTTGGGTGAGTAGGGTGTCGAAACATGCTTGATGCCCCCCTCGTTCAAGTACTCTTCTACTTGGGTGTTCTTGAATTCGGTGCCGTTGTTGCTTCTTATATTCTTGATTCTCAAGGAGAACTCATTTTGAGCTCTCCTCAAGAAACTTTTGAGACACCTTAAGTTTTACCTTTGTCATGCAAGAAAAAAACCCAAGTGAAGCGAGAAAAGTCATCAACAATAACTAAACCATATTTGTTACCGCCAATGCTTATGTAAGCAATAGGACCAAAAATGTCCATGTGTAGCATCTACAATGGTCTTGTTGTTGTCATCACATTTTTGGCAGGATGAGCTGCTCTGACTTGTTTCCCAGCTTGGCACGCGCTACATGGCCTATCTTTCTCAAAAATAACATTCTTAAGGCCTCGAACGTGATTGCCTTTTCGAAGTTTTTAAAGATTCCTCATACCAACATGAGCTATCCTACGGTTCCACAACCACCCCATGTTGGTCTTTGCCATCAAGCATGTGTCAAGTTGAGTTCTATCCGCGGTGAAGTCCATGAGATAAAGCTTTCCCTTGAGCACACCCTTGAAGGCAATAGAGTTATCAATTCTTCTAGTGACAATCACACCCTCGTTAGTGAACAAGCAATTATAACCTTTTGTACACAATTGAGATATGGATAAAAGATTATAATCTAGAGACTCAACATGCATAACATGAGAAATAGAGTGTTGTGGAGTAATAGAGATTTTATCCGTAACTGGTACCTTCCCTTGGCTATTGTCACCAAAGCAGAAACCTTGACTTGGATCATTGTTTTCTTCATACTGCACAAACATCCTTCTCGCGCGGTCATATGGTTGGTGCATCTATCTAGCACTCATTTTGTACCACTGGAGGAGTAAGCCTACAAAACAAGTTTAGGCTTTGGTTTTAGATACCCAAGCTTGGTTGGGTCATGTGAGGTTAGTGACAAGGCAGTTGGGCACCCACCCACAAGACTTTGGGTCTTGCAGAGTGGCCCAACATATTTAGAATGGACATAACCAAACTTGCTTCTCATAAGCACATAAGATGCATCAAAATAATGAAACATAGTCAAGTTGACAATTTTGGAGTTTTTGGCATCTTTTTCAAATTTATCCATTCAAGAGAAGTAGATGCATGATGTTCAGTTTTGGCTTGATATGAGCCTTCCTTGACAAATGCAATGTGCATCTTGTTATTCTTGGGTTTGCTTTCCTCCCCTTGAATAGCCAAGACCATCTTTGATCAAGGGAGACCTTGTGATCGAGTATGCACTACGTGCATACTCAATCGTCTCTTGTCAAAGATGTCACCCTTAGGTGTCCTCTTGCTCTTTGCCTTGTTTTGCTCATTAGTTTTAGTATCCGCCTCCATATTTTGCAAGTTTGAGCTTGTTGAGGTGGAAGAGAAAACACTTGGCTTGAGAGTTGCAAATTCTGCCTCATGATTCTTGTGAGCTTTGTTCAAACTCAGAAGTTCATCTTGGATCACGACATTCAAACTCTTAAGACTTGAGGAACTATCCTTGCATTTCAAAAGTTCAAGTGTCTTGTTCTTCACCCTTTCAAGATCGTGGAGCTTCTCAAGGTGAAGATTATTTTGCCTCTCCTTGGCAAGCAAATCATCTTGTACCTCGAGAAGCTCCTCATTGTCTAATATTTCATCGGAGATTTTTTTCATTTTAATTATGGCACTTTTGCTCAAACCTTCAAACATGTACTCATTCTCACTAGCACTATCAAAATCTTCATCTTTAATGGAACGCAGGATGAGTTTAGATTTAACCTTTTCCTCCTTGCCATTATGCATGTGTGGCTTGAGCTCTTCCATTCTCCCTTGTTCAGCAAGAGAGTCCTCTTCATCGTTGTCTTCTTGATGGTGACGGTTGCCACCTCCGCCTCATCATCGGAGGAGGACTCATCGTTAGAGTCCCACTCCTTGCCAACTTGAGCATGCCCATGTGCCTTCTTATTCTTGAACATCTTCCTCTCTTGTGGCTTCTCATCCATGTTCTTCTTCTTCTTGTCATCTTCCTTTTGTATGGGCAATTCACAATGAAATGCCCATACTCGCCACAATTGTAGCTAGCCCTCTTGGTTCTTGACATGCTCTTGTACTTGCCCTTGCTCTCATAATTTGACCCTCTTATTTTCTTCATCATTCACTTGAATCTCTTGATGAAGAAGGCCAACTCCTCATCATCCGTGTCGGTGCTTTCTTCTATTTCACTTTCATTATCATTGCTTGAAGCTTGCACCTCTTTGCCTTTGGACTCGGGTGAGGCTTTGAGAGCGACACCCTTCTTCTTAGAGAATGTGACCTTGGAAAAGTAGTTGACGTGGTGAACTTTCTTGACATTTCTTATGTCACAGATAAAAATCCACATGCACACAGAAACTTCGTGTAGCACTTCCCCTTAAGGAGTATTCCCAAGGGTATCGAATCCAAGGAATGTATGTGCTAATTACGAACTAATTCACGGAAGGACACAAAGTTGCTTTGTAGGCAAGTAACAAAGAGGAATTCAAAGTATTCATTCTATTTCAAAGGAAATTACGATAGCTGCTTGCTTCGGGCACGGGTTGACCCCTAACAACACTAGGATGACTCCCACCAAGAGCCTATGATATAGCCAAATGTGGAGGATTACTAAGCACTAATAGGGTTGTCACCACCTATTGCCTATCTCTTCAATTTGTGGATCTACGAGATATTCACTGGTGATTTCTAACCTAAGCACCACGCTTACGTTCTAAATCACTACTCTACTTGTTTTGAACACAAATCTACAACTAGAGCCTCTAATAAATTTAAGAAATGAGCTCACAAGTAACTACTTGTGCAAACTACCTTGAATTGGGAATCAAACTTGAAATGAATTCACAAAGGCTTACTTGATTTTGAATCAAACCTTTGTAGAGGTATAAGTGTAGAAGAGAGACTTGACAAGCCCATGCCTCCTCCTCCTAGACTCTTCACCACACTCTCCTTCTACTTGGCAGCCTCTAGGACTACTCATAACCTTAGGAGTGGTATTCTATTCTCAACTTTTGGTGTGTGTGTGAATTGAGGTGTGGTGTTCTATTTATAGCTGGAGAAGGGTTGGTTCCCACCAACAAAAGCACGCGAATCAGTCTTCATTGTGATCAGGGCACCACAGGGAATCAACACGTGGAAGCTAACCAAGTTTGGCACCAGGAAGGCGTCGGCCGAACCTCCTAGTCGGCCGAACAGAAAGTTGGACCAATTTTAGTGTGCTTCCTCGGGGTGACTTACAGGTGGGTCCCATTAACTGATATGGGTGATACACCATTGAATGGCCTTGGATACTTCTTGTGGACCATTTGATCCATGTGGTGCCACGTGTTGTTGTCTGATTCGTCGAAATCCAGTTTGATGGATTACTTCCTGCATGTTTTGGTATTTTTTGGTATAAATTCACCCACATACAAATAAACATCAACACTTGTGGAATTGGTTAGTTTTTACTCTTACCACTATGTAGTTTTTCTCTTTTGTGCACATGTTTATGAGTTGAATTGATGGTCTAAATATGGCACCTAAGGACCGTCAACAAACTCCCCCACACTTAGTCCTTTGCTCATCCTCGAGTGAAGGCGACAAGAAGAACTAAGGCATTGTCATAAATTTGCTATAAGTTAGAAAATTAGAGTACTATATATTTCAACTCATACCTCAATTCATGAATTCCCACTTTCGAATGTGGCTACCACATCAATCTTGGGTGTTTCAAGAGTGGAATGGTTGGAATGTAGTTCCCTTGGATCTTCTTCTGCCAAAATGATTTGACAATTTGCTATATTCAGAAAGAAAAAGAAATAATTGCCTTTATCTCTCATTTGGAATCTCTCAAATCTATCAAAGTGTTTTGATCCTAACCTTGGCATGTTTTGCCAATTTTGTCCCTATACTAAATATAGCTATATTTGGAGCTTGGTAGAGATAAATGTGGCACACATTGCAATTCATATATGACTAAGTCAAAAACTTGATCCTATGAGGGACTTATGCAACAATCAGTTTGACAATGAAAATCCTTGTGCACATGAATGGAATGAATAATTGTGGACTCCATGGTTTTGTCTCTTTTAAGGATGAAACATAGCTACTTTTTCTCTTTTTTGGCATACTTCTTTTTTTGAAGAGTAGATGCTTTTTTTTCATAACCATGTCTTCTACTCCTTTTTATTTTTCTAGTAGAGATATTTTGATAATCATAATGTACGGTGTATCATTATTGAATGGATGGATGGATGAATGGTGGATGCAAATTCTAAATGTGAGATATTTTGCATGAATGGGGTGCACAAGAACGTGTAAGTCAAAAGTTCATGCATGTCACTCAATTGGATCATGAGTTTGACAAAGTTCAATGAAAAGCAAAGTGTCATATGCATATGGTTTTCAATAAGTGTATCATATGGCCTTGGTGGGTATTTTAAATTTCAAATGAGAGAATCAGGCAAAGTTCAAGACTCCAAATATTTGCAAACATCATAATCAATTTCAAACAAGAAGAATCTCCTCGAATAACTCATTTACCATATCACACTAGTCAAATACTTAGATGATGTGTTTCTCCTACTTTAATTTTGGGCATCGCAAACTAGGCAATAAATTGAAATACAAAGTATTCAAATTTTCATCTCAAGCAAATTTTGACTACCAAGTTTTAATCTCAAATGTTGAGTTGATTCATTTTAAATATTCAGTTTTAAATAGGAGATCCACTTAAATAGCAGGGTAGCACATATATTCGGAGATAAGAGATCCAAACCGAACTTGTGGAGCAAAATGGGGCCAAGTAGGGCCCACACCAGGTCGGCCGACCCCCTTCTGGCCTCTCTGTTTCTCTGTTTTGACATGTAAAGTTGTATGTTCGATTGCGACGTATTTCGGGATGCAACGCTAGTTTTGCATGTCAAGATTTCGCGATTTGGGGTGCCTCCCCCACACTTGTTCCCTAGACTCTTTATGCAAAAAAAAAATAAACTAAAGTGGGAACTTTACCGGGTTAGATGAACTGATAAGTTCACTTTATTGAATTCAAAATATTGGGGATGCTTACATTATTCAATCTAAACTTGAGAAATAAAAATTTTGAAATAAACAAAAGTTAAAATAGTTAGCATCCTATGCTGTCAGGACATCTAAACTATGGTGCGTTGTAGATGTTGGGCTCCCCAACGGCATTGCATAAACGTCGCAGCTTGGCGCTCATGCCACAGCGAACACCATCGATGTGCCCTTCAACCACTAAGTTAGATAACTTGTTGTTCTCCAAACAGAAAGAAGATAACTCCTTAGAAACCTGTGCCACTTTAGGGGCACAAGGAGATTTCCTGTCGCTATCCTCAAATTGGCCAGGCGGCCCTTTGATGGCAGGCGGCGAGAGTTGATGCCTAATCTTGGAGCTCGATGAGTCTGTCAACTCCTCAATCACCAAATTATCCACGCGCTTGGAGAAAACCTTTTGCATAGCCTCCTTCAGTCTTGCACACCCCATGGATAATGAGGCGGTCTCCCATATGCTCAGGCGATGTACGCGTAGGTGACTTGTAGTAATGGCTCACTACGTCACCGTCCTTGGTCTTCAGAGTGTACATAAACTCCTCTCCAGGCTGCAGCTTTGGGAGAGACTCGTCCTTTTCAGATAAATGACGGGTCTTGACTGGCTTAAGGCCAGCCACAGTCAGATGACGTGTAGGCATCGTCGACATCATGAGCGTCCTCTGAGGGGAGAGCGACCGTGAAGAACCATGAGTTGTGGTGCTATGCCCATGTCGAGTCATTGTATATGGCGGCATCACGGCGAGAGGTTTAGCATCTAGTGCCATGACGGACTCCAAAGCGAGGGTGGTGTTGTTGTTGGTCGGCACGGTGTCTCAGATCAGGTTTAAGGTTGAGCTAGAGGAGGCATGAGGGACAATTTTCTTATCAGGCATGACTTGGATGGAAGGAGCAGGAGATGTACATATTTTTGGGAGGCGCAAGGTTCCCCTCTCTATTCCCGTCAATAAATAAGTGGGGAAAACATGATAGCACCGAGAATCTTGTTTGGATACGTCAGAAGAGTCAGCACAAGAAAGCAGAGCGTAGGCAGCGCGAAGGGGACTTCAGCCGAACCTAGGGTTTGGTCGAACCCTTTCTTGCTCCGCTCGGGCCAAGTTTCCGTGGGTCGACTAAATGGGCCCATCAGTTGGACGCGGAGAATTTAGACAAAATTTAAAGAAACGCATGAAAAATCAATAAGATTTATCATGTCGATTTCTTTTTCTGCCTCCTCCTCCTGGGATTTAAGAAATAATTTGAGTCGGTGCCCATTCGCCTTGAATAGTTGACCATCATTACCTTGGAGTGTCATTGCTCAATGGAATGAGGTTTCTATTACAGTGAAAGGTCCTTCTCATTTACTTCTAAGCTTCCCATGTCCGAAGAGTTTAACCCTAGCATTAAAGAGCAAGACTTTATCTCCAGGTTTGAACTCTTTTGGTGCAATTCTCTTATCATGCCATCTTTTGGTTCTTTCCTTGTAGATTTTGGCAAAATGATACACGTTATCTCTCCACTCTTCCAACTCGTAAATTTGCTTCCATTGGTGTTTTTCGGCTTCATGGAGATACATGTTCCACCGCTTGATGGCCCAATAGGCTCTATGTTCCAATTCTACAAGAAGATGACAAGTCTTCTAATAGACAAGTTCGAATTGACACATGTCGATGGGCGTTTTGTAAGCAGTACGGTATGCCCACAATGCGTTGGGTGGCTTGTGCTTCCATCCCGTTCCCATTTCCAAGATGGTCTTTTGCAGAATATTCTTAATTTGCTTATTAGATGTTTCTGCTTGACCACTTATTTGTGGGTGGTATGGAGTAGCAATATTATGATGGACACCAAGCTCCCTCAAAAGGTTCTGGAAGGTCTTATCTATGAAATGATACCCTCCATCACTTATGACCATACGAGGAGTGTCAAAGCGTGGGAAAATGATCTCATAGAACATTTTCCTAGCTTGCTTGGAATCAGCATTTTTGCATGGCAAGGCCTCTACCCATTTCGGCACATAATCCACGACCACTGGGATATACTCGCAATCATAGGACCTAGGGAAAAGGTCCCATGAAATCAATACCCCACACATAAAATAATTCCATTTGGAGATTATATGTTAGGGGCATCACATTGCGAGTGGAGATTCCTCCATGCTTCTGGCATTTCCAACATCTGCGAATGAATTCTTTTGTGTCTTCATACATAGAAGGCCAATAGAATCCACTCTGCTAGATCTTTGCCTGGGTACGGTAAACACCGTAATGGCCACCATAGGGGCTAGCATGGCATTTCTAAATAATCTTGGTGCCTTCGATTGTTCGGATGCACCTTCTAAGAAGACCATCGGCACTGACTCGATAGAGGTATGGGTCATCCCAAAGGTGTCTATGACTCTCAAAGATGAGTTTCTTTTTATTTTCCCCTGGTGGTACGTATCCCGTGACCATGAAGTTCACGATCTCCGCATACCAAGGGTGAGAGTCAGTCACCTTGAGAAGCATATCATCTCGTAGGAAGTTATTGATAGGAATGTCCATGGGTTACGTGACATCCATACATGATATATCATCTACGATGGAATTCTCTACTCCTTTCTTATCTTTAATTTCCAAGTCAAATTCTTGGAGTAGAAGAATCCATCGGATTAGCCAAGGTTTAGCATCCTTTTTGGTGAGCAAGTACTTCAAGGCAACATGATCTGTGTAGACTATGACCTTGGCTCCAGCCAAATAGGACCAAAAATTATTGATAGAAAAAACTACAGCTAAAAGCTCTTTTTCAATTGTGGCATAATTGAGTTATTCTCCTGTCATAGTTTTGCTAGCATAGGCTATTGCATGATGTTTTTTATCTTTGGTTTGGCCTAGGACCGCACCAGCAGCAAAATCACTAGCATAACACATGATTTTGAAAGGCAGCATCCAATTAGGAGATTGGATGATTGAAGCTGAGATGAGTAGCTTTTTGAGTATATCAAATGATTTAAGGCATTCATCATCGAAAACAAAGGGATATTCCTTAGCTAATAGGTTAGTGAGGGGTCTAGTGATTTTTGAGAAATCTTTGATGAATCATCGATAGAACCCTCATGGACTAAAAAGTTGAAGATTCCCTTGACGTTGATAGGAGGTGGAAGTTTTTCAATAACTTCAATATTTGCCTTGTCCATCTCTATCCCTTAGACACTAATTGTCGAAGAACGATGCCTTCACGGACCATGAAATGGCACTTTTCCCAAGTAAGCACTAGGTCCTTCTCTTGGCTCCTTTGTAAGACCTTGTCTACGTTTTTCAGACAATGATCAAAAGTTTTTTCATAGACGGAGAAATCATCCATGAAAACTTCCATGATCTCCTCAATCATGTCGGAAAAGATAGATATCATGCATCTTTGAAAAGAGGCAGGAGCATTACACAGTCCAAAAGACATACGCCGGTAGGCATAAGTCCCGTAAGGACACGTGAATGTGGTCTTACTATGATTGTCGGGATGGATTGAGATTTGATGATAACACGAGTACCTGTCAAGGAAACAAAAGTAGGAGTGCTTTGCCAACCGCTCTAACATCTCATCGATGAAGGGCAGTAGAAAATGATCATTTATTGTAGCCTTGTTAAGTTTCTGATAATCAATGCACATCCTCCATCCAGTGACGGTTTGTTGGGGAATTAATTCATTCTTCTCATTTTGAACGAATGTCATACCTCCTTTCTTAGGCACTCGAGAGAATGATCACATTTTATCGACCCCAAGTCAAGTAGTTGAATTCTACTTGCAAGAGAAGTCGAGTGAGGGAAACCTACTCGTGAGATGTCACTGCAATCACCACTCTTAAAGTTGAGATGTTGTAAGTGCATCTAGGATATCCCTTGTGGGTTTTGGCTAATTGATGACAAACATATGAGATCCAAATGAAACTACTGAGACGATTGCAGGACAAACAAGTGAAACATTTCAGTGCACACAAAAAGGTGAAAAATGAAGTGGTGTTCAAAGAGAAATACTTTGATGAAGCTTGGAAGACCAAAATAGATTTTGAATGTATAGAGAGTGTATGAAAGACACACTCCAAGAGCTCACAACTTTGCGCGAGGGTAAGGGATTAAAATTAACCTAACTTTCACAAAGCACCGGACTAGTCCAATCATGGACCGGACTAGTCCGTTTACCTTTCTGGAATCCCACTCACAAGGAGACCGGACTAGTCCGTGCATCCACCGGACTAGTCCGTTGATGTTTCTGGAGTCTCTCATACTGAGGGACCGGACTAGTCCGATCATGGACCGGACTAGTCCGTTAAACTTTCTGTAATCTCCCATTTGTGG
Source organism: Tuctoria greenei (assembly GCA_036927565.1). NCBI lineage: Eukaryota > Viridiplantae > Streptophyta > Magnoliopsida > Poales > Poaceae > Tuctoria > Tuctoria greenei. The sequence continues at coordinate 112,815,442 of JAYESD010000003.1, forward strand.
AGATCGGACTAGTCCGTGGACTAGTCCGATGAACTTTTTGGAGTCACTTTCACACAGCACCGGACTAGTCCGAGGTTGGACCGGACTAGTCTGGCAAACTTTCTGGACCTCAAAACACATTGGGACCGGACAAGTCCGGACTTGCACCGGACTAGTCCGGTGTTAGGGTTTTTCACGGCTAGCTTTTGGAAACCCTATAAATAGAGTCCACGACTTTCCTATCAACACACACGTCGAATATTGATCAAAGAGCAAACCCTAGCGCCGCCACTTCGTCCCAAGAGCCCAAAACACATCTCCCCACACATCTAAAGTTCAAAAAGAGTGAAATCAATTGAACACTTGGATTCGGGATTGGGAGATTGTCATTCTTTCATTGTGAGCTCTTGGGGTTTGATCTTTCTACACTCATACTCTGCATTGTAATACTTTTGAGTGTATTTGATCACTTTTTCATTGTAATTCTCGTGGGAGCCCTCAACGTGTGAGGTTGCCCCACAAACTTGGTGATTACCCGTGATAGTGGAATCAAGTCGGCCTTCGTGGTGACTTGAGGAGGGAAAGGGTTGGAGACACGGCTCTGTGTGAGCTTCCTCAACGAGGACGTAGATCTCATGGTGAGATTGAACCTCGGGAAAAATTTGTGTGTCTTGTGTCTCATTTACTTTAAATTTTGTTCATTAGATCAATTGAGTGCTAAACTTCAACATAAGGCAATTAGAAGTTACACCTGCATTCTTATATTAATCTCAAGTACAAATATCAGTTGTTCTCAATTCCGCTGCTAAAGAAATTTATTTTCCCAATTAACACCTGATCAACACACATAATTTTTGCACACCGGACTAGTCCGCCCACACAACTAGACTAGTCCGGCCAACCAAGTTTTGACGATTCTATTAAGTGTGTAGGAAATTCAAAAGGCCTATTCACCCCCCCCCCCCTAGGACACATTCAATTGGTATCAGAGCAAGGTTCTCCACCAACGAGACTCACATATCGGAGAGATCAATGGCCTCTGAGAAGAACAACGATATCTCGAAGATGAACATTAATGAGGAGGAACAAGAAACTAAAGCTCTTGATGTGCTGAAAGAGAGCCCACACGGTGATGAAGAAGTGCGACAATTGAAGGCACTTCTGAGAAAGAAACTGCTAGGACAAAAAGGAAAGGAAGAAGAAAAGACGACGGGGAGTGGTCATCACGACTACTCCCGACAGCCTTACAACTACAACCGTCTCAACTCCAACAACCATTATCTTTCCATTCCCATGGGAAAAACTCCACGGTTTGACGGAAGCGACTATACAATGTGGAAGTACAACATGAAGATGCATCTAATATCCCTAAATCCTAGTCTATGGCACATCGTTTGCACTGGCATAGATATCCCAGACACGGATGAAGAACTCACCCCAGAACAAGAACAAGAGATTCACAGAAATGCACAAGCCATCGCCGTGATCACATCATCATTAAGCAGAGAGGAATTCACCAAGATTGATGGCTTAGAAAGTGCAAAGGAAATCTGGGATACACTTAAGACGGCTCACGAAGGAAACAGATCGGTTCGTGAAGCAAAAATCGAAATGCTTGAAGGAGAGTTGGGGAGATTCGCTATTGAAGAAGGCGAATCACCTCAAGACATGTACAATCGGATGAAGGCAATCATCAACAAGTTATGTGCCTATGGAAGTAAGAAATGGACGGATCACGAGGTAGTCAAGAGAATGATTAGAGCCTTCATGCCAAGAAATGTCACACTTTGCTCAATGATTAGAGAAAGCCCCGGTTTTCACAAGTTGACCCCCGATGAGTTGTTGGGGAAGATCATAAATCATGAGATGATGGAGAAAGAGGCAAAATACGTCAAAGACTTGGCCGAACTCACTTCCTCCAAAAGAAAAGAGGTCGCTCTCAAAGCTACATGCCGACCCAAACTCAAAGAAGCTCGTGAAGATCAAGACGATGGGCACACAAGTGACGAGAGCACCGATCTTGATGATGAGGAAATGGTACTCTTTACCAAGAAGTTCAAGCGAATGATGAAAAGAAAACACGGCAACAACTCAAATGAAGGCAAAAGCAAGGACAAAGGAAAATCCAAGGCTTGACACACTTGCTACAACTGCGGAGAGTATGGTCACTTCATGATGGACTGCCCCTATGAAGAAAACAAAAAGAAGAAGGAAACAAGATCTCAAGAAAAGAAAAATTTCAGAAAAAGAAGACAAAACCATCAAGCTCACATTGGCAAGGAGTGGGACTCAAACGACGAGTCCTCCTCCGATGAAGAAGAAGAGATGGCCACTATTGCAATCAAGAAACCTACTATGAAGGCCACACTCTTTCCAAACATGGGAGGACAGGACATGAACAACCACACTTGCCTTATGGCTAAGGAAGGCAAGAAAAAGGTACGACTCACTCCTCCTATGCTAAATTCCTCTATTGATGACTTTGACAGCTCTAGCGATAACGAAGAAATGTTTAGAGGACTAAGTAAAATTGCTCTAAAGAAATGGAAATGTTGTCGAACGAAATTTTTGAGAAGGAAGAACTTCTTGATCGACAAGAAGATATGCTCATCCGTGAAAGGAAGAGATATCAAGAAGTTGAAAAGCTTCTCGAGCTTGAAAGAGAGAAGAACAAGTCGCTTGAAGTTGAGCTAGTCTTGAGTAAGGAAACTTACACAAAGCTAAAAGACTCGCATATTGCAATCAAGGAAGAACTTGCTAACTTGTCAAAAGTTAACAAGATCCTTGAGGTGCAAGTTGAGTCACTCAAGCAAAGTGACTCTTCTTCCTCCAAGAGCTCTTCCTCCAAAGATATGAGTTCGACAACAATCGGAACTTGCACTTGCTCTAGTAAGAAGAATATTATTTCTAATACATCAACTTCTCGTAATATGCATGCCCCTCCAAGCAGCATCTTTGATAAGGAGAAGATCAAATATGCACGCAGTGCATATATGGTCACTAGACCTCCTAATGTCAAAGATGGCCTTGGTTTTGATAAGAACAAACACATGCCTACTTCTAATCATGCTAAGAATAGAATTGTCTTTGTCAAGGAAAAATCTCATGAATCTGAACCACAAACATTGTTTCATACATTTAATGCTTCTTATGTTCTTATGAAAGCCAAAAATGGAAGAGTCATTGCCAAATATACAGGGCCACGCCACAAGAACTTGAAAACTTGTGTGTGGGTGCCCAAGACTCTTGTGACTAACCTGAGAGGACCCAAGCAAGCTTGGGTACCTAAAACCAAGGAATAATTCTATTTTGCAGGCTTACTCCTCCGGCGGAACAAATTGGGTACTTGATAGCGGATGCACAAATCACATGACCAGAGAGAGGTATGTTTGTGGAGTACGAGTACAACAAGGATCCAGGTGAAGGCATATACTTCGGAGACAACAACCAAGGAAAGGTCCTTGGTAGCGGTAACATTGAAATATCCTCTCAACATACCTTATCAAATGTTTTACACGTAGATTCTCTAGATTATAACCTTTTGTTAATATCCCAACTATGCGACAAAGGTTACAACTGCTTATTCACTAATGAGGGTGTGACTGTTTTTAGAAGAAGCGATGGCTCGATTGCATTCAAGGGAATGTTGAAGGGCAAGCTTTATCTAGTTGACTTCAACAAAGATAAAGCCGAACTCAACACTTGCTTGGTTGCTAAGACAACCATGGGATGGATGTGGCATAGACGGCTAGCCCATGTTGGGATGAGAAATCTGCAGAAACTTCTAAAAGGTGGTCACATCCGTGGTCTTAAGGATGTGGTTTTTGAAAAGGACAGGCCGTGCAGCGCTTGTCAAGCAGGAAAACAAGTCGGAGCACCACACCCCGCCAAGAATGTGATGACTACCGCAAGACCGCTGGAACTTCTCCACATGGATCTTTTTGGTCCAGTCTCGTACATCAGCATCGGCGGTAACAAATACAGTTTAGTAATTGTTGATGGTGTTTCAAGATTTACCTGGGTATTTTTCTTGTATGATAAATTAGAAACTCAGTGGATCCTCAAGAAGTTCTTAAAAAGAGCTCAGAACGAATTCTCATCAACCATAAAGAACATCAGAAGAGACAACGGGACAGAATTCAAAAATCTCCAAGTTGAAGAGTTTCTCGATGAAGAAGGGATAAAGCATGAATTCTCAGCACCCTACTCCCCTCAACAAAATTGAGTGGCCGAAAGGAAGAACAAAACATTAATTGAAATGGCGAGAACTATGTTGGATGAATACAAGATATCAGATCGGTTTTGGGCAGAAGCGGTGAACACCGCTTGCCATGCCACTAATCGACTGTACCTCCATCGACTACTGAAGAAAACTCCATATGAGCTCCTTACTGGTAAAAAGCCAAATGTTTCTTATTTTAAAGTTTTTGGTTGCAAATGTTTTATTCTGAACAAGAAACAGAGGGCCTCGAAGTTCGCTTCGAAGTCCGATGAAGGATTCTTGCTCGATTATGAATCAAATGCCTACGCCTATCGTGTCTTCAACAAGGTGTCCGGCCTTGTTGAAGTAGCACGTGACGTAGTGTTCGATGAATCTAACGGCTCACAAGTGGAGCAAGTTGATAAGTGTGTGCTAGATGAAGAGGAAGCTCCATATGAAGCACTGAAGAAAATGGGACTTGGCGATATCTTACCACAAGAGCAAACATTCGACTCAAATGCACAAGTTGAACCTCAACGCGGAGGCAATGATCAAGGGGGATCCCTTGCACAAGATCAAGAGGAGGAAGGTCAAGAAGATCAGGACCATCATGGAAGCAATGATCTAGGGGGAGACAATGTACATGAAGATAATGAAGAACAAGAAACTACACAAGCTCCACACCCAAGAGTACACCAGAGCGTGCAAAGAGACCACCCTGTCAACAACATCATTGGAGATATTGCAAAGGGAGTAACTACTAGATCTAGAGTTGCAAATTTTTGTGAATCCTACTCTTTTGTGTCTTTTCTGGAACCATACAGGGTAGAAGAAGCCTTAGGGGATCCAGACTGGGTGATTGCAATGCAAGAGGAGCTGAACAACTTCAAGAGAAATGAAGTATGGGAGCTAGTGGAGAGACCAAAGGAGAACATAGTTGGAACTAAATGGGTCTTTCGGAACAAGCAAGATGAACATGGAGTAGTAACAAGAAATAAGGCAAGACTGGTGGCCAAAGGTTATTCTCAGGTCGAAGGTTTGGACTTCGATGAAACTTTTGCTCCTGTAGCTAGACTTGAGTCCATTCGTATTTTATTGGCATATGCTACTCACCATAATTTTAAGCTGTATCAAATGGACGTCAAAAGCGCTTTCTTAAACGGCCCAATCAAGGAGGAAGTTTATGTGGAGCAGTCACCAGGATTCGAAGACACGAAGTATCCCAACCATGTCTACAAACTGCGTAAGGCTCTCTATGGCCTCAAACAAGCTCCTCGAGCTTGGTATGAGTGTCTTAGAGATTTTCTAATTCAGAATGGATTCAAAATTGGTAAAGCTGACTATACACTTTTCACTAAACATTGCGATGATCATTTATTTGTGTGTCAAATTTACGTTGATGATATTATATTTGGATCAACTAACAAATCCTTCTGTGAAGAGTTTAGCAGAATTATGACAGATAGGTTCGAGATGTCAATGATGGGCGAATTAAAGTTCTTCTTGGGATTCCAAGTGAAGCAACTAAGAGAAGGTACATTTATAAGCCAAACCAAATATACACAAGACATTCTCAAGAAATTCAATATGGACAAAGCCAAGCCCATCAAGACACCCATGGCCACTAATGGACATCTCGACCTCAATGAAGACGGTCCAAATGTAGATCAAAAGGTATATCGGTCCATGATTGGCTCTTTACTTTATTTATGTGCATCTAGGGCAGATATTATGCTTAGTGTTTGCTTGTGTGCAAGGTTTCAAGCTGCACCTAAAGAGTGTCATTTAGTTGCTGTAAAAAGAATCCTAAGGTACCTTGTGCACACACCCAACTTGGGCCTTTGGTATCCCAAAGGATCCAAATTGAACTTGATAGGATATTCCGATGCCGACTATGCAGGATGCAAAGTCGATAGAAAGAGCACGTCAGGGACTTGTCAGTTTCTTGGTAGGTCCCTGGTATCTTGGTCATCTAAAAAGCAAAACTCCATTGCCCTTTCCACAGCAGAAGCAGAATATATTGCAGCCGGTAGCTGTTGTGCACAATTACTTTGGATGCGACAAACCCTTAGGGACTACGGCTATAACCTTAACCATATCCCACTTCTATGTGACAATGAAAGTGCTATAAAAATTGCACACAACCCAGTAGAGCACTCAAGAACTAAGCACATAGATATCCGTCATCATTTCCTTAGAGATCATTCATTAAAAGGTGACATTGCTATTTCACATGTTAGAACTGAAAAACAACTTGCGGATATTTTTACCAAACCATTGGATGAGAAACGGTTTGGTGAACTTAGGAATGAACTTAACATTCTTGACTCTCGAAATGTGGCTTGAAACGTTGCACATTTGGTTGATACTTCAAATGTTACATTTTATTGCTAAAACTGCCCCTCACCTCCTTTTTCTCCTAAGAAAACTATTTTTAATGAAGAAATCTTGGAATTTATGACCATGTTTTTGTGTTGATTGCTTTCTAGTCAAAATCACCAAGATTATTTGCAAAACTTGTCCTTGGATCACTATTAGTTATCTCCAGATACTTAGTTTGTCCAGTAACACCGGACTAGTCAGGTTTGCCACCGGACTAGTCCGGATAATCCCTCTTCCTAGGGTTTTCAGGGACACCGGACTAGTCCGCCCTTAGACCGGACTAGTCCGGTCGGCTGCCTATATAAGCAGCTGGCCCGTTTCAAATCTCCCTCCACTTGACCTAAACCCTCACCTCTCAAACCCTAGCCCCCCAAAAGGTGATTTTCGAGTTGAGCCCTCAAAATCCAAGCTCTCTCTGTGGGAAACTCTCCCCTCGACGATTTGGTACTCCTCTCCAAACTCATCCGGACAGATTTGCGCTCATTCAACGCGAATCCTCAAATCTCGGTAAATTTCTCCCTAAAATCAAACTCTCAACTTTTCTAGTTCTAGTTTATTTCTCTTGATTCTAAGGAAGTACTTAGCTTCAGAGATGTATTCCTTTCACCTTCATACTCATTTGCACCGTAGATAGAAGTTGTGATTCTAGTTTTGTTAGGGTTCTTGTGCCAGGCCGGACTAGTCCGGCTCCTAGGTACGGACTAGTCCGGTACACCGGACTAGTGCGCACTCTGAAATCGGACAAGTCCGGTCTCTGACACTTGAATCCTCACATCACCTTCATTCTTAGTTAATTCTCATCTAAATCATGAACTCCTTGTTAGGCACGATGTCTTCAAGCTCAGATGACAGCTCCTTCCATGCTGATGAAGAAGTTGAGCGCGAAAAGGTGAAGAGAGCCAAGGAGAGGTACATGAAGAAAAGGCATGATGTAAATGTGCACTCTCCACCCTCCGACGACAACTTGCCCAAGAAAAGGAGGGTAGTTGTGAAGAAGGCCCAAGGAAAGGTCGGTGAGAGCTCCTCAGGGCCAAAGAGGACTCTCAACAAGGGAAAAGGGCTTGCTAGTGGTCCCATTGGACCCTTGAAAATGAAGAACCCAAGTCACCGCAACAGGCAGCGCTCAAGCAAGTATTTCACTGGGAAAGGGGGTGAGCTTGCCCGCAGCTTCAGGCAGGTTAATGTGTATGCTCAACCTCGGCAATGCTCAGACCCAAGATTTTGGAGCAACTTACATGCCGACTACTATGAGCATGTGTACATGAAGATGAAGAATCCCGTTGTGAAGAGTCAATGGGTGAACATTGGGTACATGCAGTCAAAGAAGTATCCTACTTTCCGTGATGTGGTTGAGTCCCTGGAGAGGCACGGACTGAAGGAATTGTTTTCCATTGAAAATGACTGGAACAATGAGGTGATCGCCCAATTCTACTCTACCCTCTACTTTGCTCGGGGTGATGGAGACAGTCTTACTTGGATGACCCATGGTTCCAAGTATAGTGTCACTTATGATGAGTTTGCAAGGATTCTCCACCTTGAGCATACCTTGGATCATGATCTAGTCATCCACAAATTGCAACCCCTGGAGAAGGATGAGCTCACATTTCTCTATGACACAAGGATGTCGTATGTTGCTCCCACTATCAAATATTTGAAGCCCTTCTATGTGGTCCTCAATAGAATTTTGAGGAAGACAATAGCCCCAAAAGATGGAGATGCGGGGACTATTCAAGGAACCTTGAGGACCCTAATGAAGGTCATTGGTGGGAGGAGACCGTTCAATGTCTTTGAATACATCTACAATGACATTGTGAACATCTCAATCACTCCAAACAGATCTTGTGGGTATGCCCCGTACATCATGTACATGATTGAGAAGGTGACTGGACTTGAGTTCGTCGAGGATGTTCACCATACGGGGATGAAACCGCAAAAGCCCACCGAGTACACTCTACCTTCGGCTCCTGATGCACCTCCCTCCCCTGAAGCTGAGAGGAGGACTAAACAGGCTCGGGATGTGAATGCAACAAGATCCTCAGCTGCTCCTCCTAGCTCTGCACCTGCTCATGAACCCTCCGGTGGTGTGCTCAAAATGCTCACCTCTATCTTTGCCTGCTGCCGCAAGATTGAAGTCAGACAGAAGAAGCATCAACAATATGTCAATGCCAACATCAAAGCAATCTGCGACAAGCTGGAGATTGAGCTGGTGGGATCCCCGCCTGCCTTCGAGGACTCCGAGGAAGAGTCCGCTCCGGCGAATGATGATTATGGTGGTGAAGATGAGGACCGGACCGAGACGGAGGAAGAGAGTGGCAATGAGTGATTCCCCTCAATTTTTCCCTTTTTGGTGCCTTGGTGCCAAAGGGGGAGAGATTGAGACTAGGAGAGATTAAGACTAATAGTTTGAGAGTAGTTGGTGTCTTTATGTTTTTGTGACCAAGGACATGTGTACTTAATTTTAAAACCTTGTAATGCACTATTTCTTCTCTTATGTGTGATGCTTATTGTTGCTTGGATGATTATCTTTGTACTCATTGTTGATTATCCTTAGTTCATCACACCTTGTTGATCACACACTTGTTAGGCACCCCACCATAAGGTGTGTGCATATGTGAGAAGCTTTTTGTGGACTTATCATTATTCTCATATGTGCACACCTTATGAAAATCAAGATTTTATTCTCAATTGTGATATCTCAAATGGTTGTCATCAATCACCAAAAAGGGGGAGATTGTAAGTGCATCTAGGATATCCCTTGTGGGTTTTGGCTAATTGATGACAAACATATGACATCCTAATGAAACTACTGAGATGATTGCAGGACAAACAAGTGAAACATTTCGGTGCACACAAAAAGGTGAAAAATGAAGTGGTGTTCAAAGAGCAATACTTTGATGAAGTTTGGAAGACCAAAATAGATTTTGAATGTATAGGGAGTGTATGAAAGACACACTCCAAGAGCTCACAACTTTGCACGAGGGTAAGGGATTAAAATTAACCTAACTTTCACAAAGCACCTGACTAGTCCGATCATGGACCGGACTAGTCCGTTCACCTTTCTGGAATCCCACTCACAAGGAGACCGGACTAGTCCGTGCATCCACCGGACTAGTCCGTTGATGTTTCTGGAGTCTCTCATACTGAGGGACCGGACTAGTCCGTTGAACTTTCTGTAATCTCCCATTCGTGGAGATCGGACTAGTCCGCGGACTAGTCCGATGAACTTTCTGGAGTCACTTCCACACAGCACCAGACTAGTCCGAGGTTGGACCGGACTAGTCCGGCAAACTTTCTGGACCTCAAAACATATTGGGGATGGACAAGTCCGGACTTGCACCGGACTAGTCCGGTGTTAGAGTTTTTCAACGGCTAGCTTTTGGAAACCCTATAAATAGAGAGTCCACGACTTTCCTATCAACACACACGTCGAATATTGATCAAAGAGCAAACCCTAGCGCCACCACTTCGTCCCAAGAGCCCAAAACACATCTCCCCACACATCTAAAGTTCAAAAAGAGTGAAATCAATTGAACACTTGGATTCGGGATTGGGAGATCATCATTCTTTCATTGCGAGCTCTTGGGGTTTGATCTTTCTACACTCATACTCTGCATTGTAATACTTTTGAGTGTATTTGATCACTTTTTCATTGTAATTCTAATGGGAGCCCTCGACGTGTGAGGTTGCCCCACAAACTTGGTGATTACCCGTGATAGAGGAATCAAGTCGGCCTTCGTGGTGACTTGAGGAGGGAAAAGGTTGGAGACCCGGCTCTGTGTGAGCTTCCTCAACGAGGACGTAGATCTCGTGGTGAGATCAAACCTCGGGAAAAATTCGTGTGTCTTGTGTCTCATTTACTTTAAATTTTGTTCATTAGATCATTTGAGTGCTAAACTTCAACATAAGGCAATTAGAAGTTACACCTGCATTCTTATATTAATCTCAAGTACAAATATCAGTTGTTCTCAATTCCGCTGCTAAAGAAATTTATTTTCCCAATTAACACCTGATCAACACACATAATTTTTGCACACCGGACAAGTCCGCCCACACAACCGGACTAGTCCGGCCAACCAAGTTTTGACGATTCTATTAAGTGTGCAGGAAATTCAAAAGGCCTATTCACCCCCCCTCTAGGCCACATTCAGATGTGGACGAAGATTTTTGTAGCATGGGACGCACAAGGTTGATCTCAACTCGAAGGGTGGGACAACGCTTGTGACCACATCATGTCTGGGTTGGTAATGGCGAGGCAAGTGCGGAGGTTGTGTTGTAGCCCCGTCTGTGTCAGTTAAGGACCGATCCGTGTGCGGTCGCGCTGGACAAGTTTCAGCTGTACCGGATGCATACTGGTATACAGGACCAATTAAACTGGTATAACTCGGTTACCCTCACGTCAAAACTTATATCGTGGTCCCTTGGGGGGAAAGAGGACAGGAGGTTGAAATCTGCTAGCGGAAAACTCCAACATGTTCGTGTAGTGAGCCTTCTGTGAGGATAATAGAACTGGTCCGATGTTGGGGTCACAGGTGAAAGGTGGCCATGTATGACGTGATGAGAAGAGCACCTATGTGTCTTCCACGCGGGTGTACGTGTCATGCATTCCAGGTTGTTATTAATTCGAATCAATGTGGCTCGCGATTATGGACTGAGCATACTTGTTCACTGTGTCGTGATGTAGTAATAAAGAGTAGTTGGATTATTATGAATCTGCTACAATGATTATAATAAGTGTATTGCAACTTGTATGGCTTAGCAGTAGCACAATAAAATTTACTATTCGCCAAAGAGTAACTTGAGTGCAGCTTATGACACTTTAGGCATGTAACATCGTAGATGAAGCGTTTCTTGTTTGGTTGTGGAATTTATGATGTGATATGCCCATGGAGTGCACATCTGCTACTTAAAATAAGAAAATAAGGATTTACTATTAGGCGAGTCTCTTAAGGTGGCAAGCTAACATATGTGTTATTATATTCAGTAACGACGCTCTGACGTCAGGTAAAAGGTAAGGTACGCCACCGCAAGCATATCAATTGTGGTAAGCTCTCCCGTACGAGAGATAGTACAGTGATGGTTTCCGTGGCTTGCACGGAAGTTAATATGAGCCTCTGGACTTCTTCATGGTTCTGGGAACATATGAAACACTTACCCCAGTGTGCTTCGGGCAAAAGCTTGGATGGTGCATCGTGTGATAAAAAATATGAAATATGCAACTCTTGGACATTCAATGTTCAAAGGGCCGTACGCAGCGCTGATCCCTAGCGCAAGAGATAAATTATGTGGCCACTTATCGTGTGGCTGAAAAGCACGTAGTGTGTTTTTTAAGAAACACGCGAAAGCGCCTCCTACTGGTGCACCATTAGGCAAAGACGTGGGACCCCCATCGGATGATAGACAACCCGCTCATGTACCTCGAGACGTGGCTCAGCTCGGGGTGCCCCATATGGAATGATACGGGACGGTTTTCTTACTTTCATATATATTATTGTGACTACCTGAAATGATCGCCCGTGTGGGTCGTGCCGTACGACACCATAATGAGTGTTCTGTAAATTGTCTGTCTTCTGCAGGTACACTAACCGTGTTATTCGTAACTTGAGTATAAAACGTTTGCGAGTGAACATCATTAGTGCCACCGTCGAGACGCATGCCGGAATACCGGTTTAGGATTTTCTTTGGTGAGGACATAGTACCGTCATTTCATTCGAGTTTCATCGGGCACGTCGACGATAATATCCGTGCCAGAGATGTGACTTGTAAAATAAATAAAATGGACCAATAAAATGTAACTATAGATGTATTAGTTATCGAGCTCTGATTTTGACTAAGTTTCAAAATTGGAGTAGGTTTGAACTCATATATCTCAAAAACCAGATCGCTCTGTTTTCTGCCAGTAATTGACCGGACTTTAAAAGTCTATAACTCCCTGTAGACTTATCCAATGAATACGTGCTATACATGGTTGGAAATATTAGAGAGTCCTCTGAAATTCTTCTGTTCAAATATAGAGCAGAATCTTCTTAGAACATAGTCAAAATTTCAAATTTCCAAACACTGTCAATCTGGACAGAAACTGGAAAACAGTTTCTGGACTCTTCACTAATTCGACCATAACTCTCAGTAAAAAAATTAAATTTGTTCATATGATACATTTACGGCAAACTTACAAGATGTGTGACAATGTGGTAATTCAAATTCCTGTAAAATTTTGATATTATCTATCTGTATATAGGTGTTCAAACCAGCCATATACAAAGAAGGTGCTGTCAAAATTTCACTAAAAATCTAGGAACTTTGTTGAAATTTAAAAATCCGTATCTCTTAAATCAGAAGTGCTATGAAGTAACAAAACTACTTTATGGAAATCTAAGGAAGTCTTCTACAATCTTTCTATTCACTCCAAGACCAGAACCCCTCTCTAAATTGGTTAAAAGTCTAGAAGACCACAAACTGTACAGAAACCCCAAATCTGGGGATTGTTTGTGTACGTTTCTGTAATTTACCCAGAATCTTCAAAATAAAAATCATTAAGAGTCACATGATACATTTCTAAAAATCTTAGTAGTTATCCTACAACTTTTTAGTTTTGAGTTTTGTCATATTGAATCAAGAACGAATAAAACATATGGATCAAAGTGGGTACCTCCAAATGAAGTGCTGCTAAAATTTTTCCAGCAGGTCTGTCCACTTTGAAACTTCATAACTTTTAATCCATATCTAACATAGGGACAAGTAAACAGTCGTTGGAAATATATTGAAGTTATATTTAACTTCGGTATTCAACTTGAGTCGTGAGTTTGTCTCTAACGTGAACAAAACCTAGAAGCAAGGCTGACTGGTCATTTTTAACAGAAAAGCGATCGGTGTGCAATTTTTGGACTCAAAGTGGATTTGGTTATCGGTTCACTTGCATAATTTTTATAGCATGTCCATGTTATGCTAATCCTCATGGAATCTAAGGGATTTGGGGGCAAATGGTGCTTCGGTAGAAAAGTATTGAAGATACTAGACTAGCACTTAAGGGGAAATGAGTGCGTCCAAGATAACAGATGTATCCTATCAACCTCGACGACCAGCTCATTTATTCCAAGTGAATATCTTCAGCTCATGTTAGCAACTGCAAACCATTGTCACGATATCTACAAGAGGCGTAGACAGCCACGGAAGTAAGATACTAAAGATCAACCGTGTCCACTACTATGGCTTGAGAAAATCTTTTAAAGAAGTACAATGAAGAAATGGATAAGTTAATTAGAGTGATTTCAAGATTTGCAAAGATTATGATTCCGTAGTATGTTTCCTGACCATTCTTGCCCACACTCTTCTCTTGGATTCATGAAATCGGTCAAGCCTAAAAGGTGGTATTCGTTGTTAGTACCACTTCATGAACAAGTTATCCGTAACTTACCAAGTTGAGATATTCCTTAATCGTGCGAATGGTCTTACTCATTCTTGGTCACAACCTAAAAGATGCTGCATCATACATATTGTGAATCGTTGAAAAAATTGCACGATCAATCATGTGCAAAACCTTGTATGCATCATTGTGCACCATACATATGCACCATTTGCACCATATCATGTGCATATGCATTGCTCTATACTACATGTCATGCATCATGAAGCACCATTCCTCATGAAATGACAAAGATATGATGCATGATTAATACTAAAAATCTGAGCAAGATTGTGTACCTCTATTCAAACTATTAAGTGGTGTGTAATGATCTTGATCTTCTCACAACCCTTGTATGTCATTCCTATGATTTAATCTTTTCAGTAAGTAATACCAGGGAAACCGATTACTCAATGTCCTTTGTAATTAAGCAAAAGCTTGAACTTTCATCCTTGACTTGTTTAGTTTCAAGTACCTTGATTGTTGAAACTATACCGTCCTTCATCATGATATCATTGTTAACTGATCAATCTTTTGAAAACTCTAATTCTCCTTATTTGTGAGGCTACCATTTGATTGTCAACCTCGCGAAGCTCCTCGACCTTGATTTAAATTCTTGATGATATATGGTGACTTTTATACATCAAAACCCTTGTAGTCACCATATGTTGAGTCTCTTTGCACTTTGAAGACATAAGGGAAATTTTATATTAAATCCTCTTATGATGCTGCAAAGAGTTTGATTCTTTCTTCACATGTTGAGATATTGATTCCACGTGAGTTTAGTGATCTATGGATATTCTTGTGAAATACTTTGATTCTTGTATGGGAAAATACTACATGAGCTCTATAAGTATTAGTGTGACACATGGCAAGGAAACAAGAACAGTTGCATGGTTAGTTCAAGGGTATCAAGATGATCAAAAGAAGTGAGGAACAAAGGTTCATTATTAAGGTCAAGACTAGAACAGTGAGGTACATCTTTTCAATGATAGAGAAAGCAATTGCAAGATGCTAATGGAAGTTTGAGCAACCCGTCCTATTTAAGTATCAGCATGTTCAAAAAAAATGCTACATGGAGAAAAGAAGATTATCGCAATTTCTTTCAAGCAACATTACTATCGTGTTCTCTAGGTTAAAGTCCATATTTTACCAATCGTTCCCTACTCGTTTCTGTTGTTTCTTTCACTAGAATCTTGGGACGAGATTCCTTTAAGGGGGAAGGATTGTAAAATCTCACATTTAAAAAGAATGAGAATGCAAAAATGTGAACTTAAAAATTTTAATGTTGAAATAGAGATTCAAATGCACATGAAGTAGAATATTAATATAAAGTGATGGTTAATAGGAATTCTTAAAACTTTAAACATGATTCGTGATTCATGTTTGGATTTAACCAATTAAATATAACCATGAGAAATAACATATTTCCATGGTGGTGGTTTCCAAATTAAAAATTCCAATGCAAGAGCAAATTCAAAATTTCATATTCTAATCCAAGCAAATGGAAAATCTTAGACAATTGTATTCCACTCAACTTTGAAATTATTTAGAGGAAGTAGGAAAATATTTAATCACACATGAAGCGGTAAATTAAAATCAAACCCTAAAGAGAAGATTCAAATTCAAATTTAAAAAAATCAAAGTAGTTGAATATTAGATTTTAAAACACCATTAGGTCCCTAATATGCAATTTAGCCAACCTATAAAGTTTTACCATTCTAGGAGTTGTTTGCTATGTAGATTAAATCAACACATAAAGGTAAAAATTCAAATTTCAAGTTTGAATTCAAACTCAAATTTCCTCAAATTTCATGTTTGAGTTCATCTCTGTGTTACTAATATTTGATTTAGCCACCTTGTAAATTTATTGAATTTCTACAGATGTTTTTCTATTTTAAATTAGATGAAAAGAGGGGATATGGAGGAGAGTCGTGGGCCCCACAAGGAAAATAAATTATATGCATCTGGTACGTATAGGCGTTGAATGTGGCCTAGAGGGGGTGAATAGGCTTTTGAAATTTTTCCAGAAACACTTAGCAAAACAGTTAAAACCAGGAAGGTCGGACTAGTCCAGTTTGAGTAAGGACTAGTCTAGTGTGAGTAAGGACTAGTCTGGTGTGAGTAAGCACAACTATCAAATTCAGATCTTTTTGATATTTTCTTTGAATCACTTGCAGCAGAATGTTGTAAACTGTACTAACAACTGTAGCAAGTGTTAATGGTAAAAGATTTGCACGTGGAATACAAGATTAATACAAGTTGCAAGTATGATCAAGTCTATGCCCTAGATAATGGTGATAATGAAAAGTATGGATCAAGAGCACATGAGACAAGCAATTTTTACCGACGTTCAATCTCACCAAAGAGATCTACTCCTCGTTGAGGAAGCCCGCACAAAGTCGGGTCTCTTCAAACACTTTTCCCTTATCAAGTCGCCACACAAGGTCGACTTGATTCCACTATCACAGGTAATCACCAAGTTGGTGGGGCAACCTCACACACTAAGGGCTCCCACAAGATTACAAACAAAAATAGAGATCAACACACTCAAATAATTACACAATAATCAACAGGAGTGTGTGAGAAATCAAACCCAAGAGCTCAATGTCGATAAGATGGTCACTCTCCCTTTCCCAATTTCCAACTCGCAAAGATTTGACTCTTAGGACCTTAGAATGTGTGGAGAGGAGTGTTTTTGTGCTCTTGGATGCAGTGGTGGCGCTAGGGTTCTTGGTTTATAGTTGTGGGGTCGTGGATCACCTATTTATAGACATCTAGAAAAGTTATTATTTAGATCCCAACTACCGGACTAGTCCGTTATGGACCAGACAAGTCCGGTGTGCTGAGTGATTTATGCGTGGACAAGTGCAGCACACTACGAAACCCTAATTTGTGTGAGTGAACCGAAGTAGTCCGTTGAGGACCGGACTAGTCCATTTTTGTCTAGAAAGGTAATTGGACTAGTCATCTCAACCACCAGACTAGTCATCTTTTGGAACTATGAGAAACCAGACTAGTCCGTAATGAAACCGGACTAGTCCTCTTTGTGGTACTATGATAGTAACGGACTAGTCCTTTCTATGGTCGGACTAGTCCGCTATTCTTGCAACTTTAATTGTCTTGTAGCCCTAATTCTTTCCGCAACGACTTGAGCTCTTGGGGGTGTGTCTCTCAAACACACCCTACACATTTAGGACTACTTTTGCATCTTTTCTTCACTTGTTTTCTTCCCTTTCTTGATTATCATCTTTTCACCTTTTTGCACCTTTTGTTAACTTGTGCTCTTCCCTTTCTTGAAATTCATTTTTCTTTTTTTTTTGTACCTTTGGTTCCTTTCTCCGAAACCTGCTCTCATCTCAACAAATTATATTAGGATCTCACTTGTTTGTCATCAATCATTTAAAACCCACAAGGGTGTGCCTAGATGCACTTTCAATCTCCCCCTTTTTGGTGATTGATGACAACCATTTTTGAGATTACACAAATAAGATTAAAAACTTTATTTTCATAAAGTGTGCACATATGAGTAACAAAAAGTTGTGAGCATGAATTACTTCTCATATATGAACTCTTTATGGTGGGGTGCCTATCAAATGTGTGTGAGCAATAATTGTGATGAACATAAATAACAATATGATGAGCTTAATCAACAATTATTATGGAGACATGATAATAAGCATCACACCTGAACATTAAAGTATAATAGGCAAAGTCTTACACAAAGCACAATAGGTCTTACATAAGCATAATAGGGTTCAACATAAAACATTACAAGTTTTAAAGATAGTCCTCCATGACCAAATAAATCTAAGGATAACGACTATGACAACCTGCCCCCCCCTAAATCTCTCACCCTTTGGCATCAAGACACCAAAACGGAAAAACTGAAAAAGGCTACTCGTCGTCTTCATCATCTTGTTTCACATTTCCCTAACTCTGTGTCCTCTCGCTGTCTTGCTCCTCATCAAAATTATCATCATTGTCACTTGCTTGAGGAGTAGTAGATTGAATGGAGGGACCAATACCAACGTAAGCTAGCTCATCATATGTAAGTGTTGACATCTCAGTGAAATCTTCATATGAATCTTCTGAAACTTCTGGAGAGCCAGTAGGTGAGATTTCGAGCTTCTTGCATATAGCAGTCACATTCTCCTTCACGTATCGAGAGTGCCTCTTCCTTGCATGCCTCTCGTTATGTTGCTTAACCTCCGCTTTGCGACAAGAGGTGAATTTGGCACGTAGCATCTTCAAAATGTCGTTGTTGGAGCCTCTTGAGGATGAGCGAGCTGAAGTAGATGAGGCACCTGCTGGAGTGGCATGAGTGGACCGCTGTCTTGTAGAGGAGGATAGTGGAGGAGGACCTGTAGGAACCTGAGGCCTGAGCCTGGTGTGATGAACATCCTTGAGAAAATCCAATCCTGTGACTTTCTCAATCATGAACATAATGTAGGGAGCATATCCACATGACCGATTTGGAGTGTGGGAAATGTTGAATATATTATTGTAGATATAATCAAACACATCGAATTCTTCATCTCCACTTATGATTTGCATCAAATTACGGAGGAAGTCCTGAATGCTTCTTGCATAACCATCTTTCGGTGCAATTTTTACTTAGCACTTGGTTCAAAACAGCAAAGAAAGGCTTCAAATAGTTGGTGGAGCCTTGAATGGATAGGCAGTGTCATAGAGGAAGTTCAGCTCATTCTTGTCTAGTGTCTTGACATTGTGAACTTTGAGCCCGTTGTTAAGAGACCAACCCAAGTTATGTATCTCAGCGAACTCCTCATAACCAACTGAGTACTTCTTTCCATGAGTCATCCATGTGATCTCATCGGCTCCAGACTTAGAGAAATAGCAAGTGGCATAGAATTGAGCTATGATTTCATCGTTCCAATCATACATGAAGGCTAAAAGGTCTTTTAAGCCATGTCTGTCAACTGCTACAATCACTTGATGAAACACATCATTCCTTTTGCCCTCCATGTACTCCCAATCAATCCATTGATTCTTAGCCACTAGAGTTTTCATGCGAAGGTATACCATTTGGTAATAATCACAGTGAAATTCGCTCCAAAACCGTGGATTTGCTGTCACCTTCTTGTGGCTGTATACATCAATCTCCCTTGGCCTTTTGGTTTTGTCAGCACCCTTTCCAGTGAAAGCATCGTCATTGGGATGACGGTTACGATCGTGCATTGGGGCAGCCATTTCGAGTGTCCCAATCGGGCTCGAGGACCTCGCGGGACCTTTACCCTTGTCCTTACTCTTTCTGGCCTTGTATGTTTGAGTGACCACTTGTTTGCCTTTTTCAGTACTTTCTTAGCTGGAACGTTCCATCGAGAGCTCGTGTCGGATGCTCCAGCATCCTTGTCATGCCAATACATAGTCCTTTGTTGTCCCTCAATCTCCAATTGGCGTTTTGAGGCGAGACGTGCCGCCTCAAGCTCCAGCTCGCTAAACATGCTTTCATCTGAGCTTGACGTGATGCCTGACACAGTAGAAGCAAATGAGAATAGAGATACAAGGTTGATTCAAAGAACTTAATGAAATCGACATAGTAGGTTTAATATTGTTAATAATCGGACTTGTCCATGGTTTCTACGGACTAGTCCGTGTACCGAACTTGTGTGCAGGGTAACCCGGACTTGTCCGGTGTTCATCAGCATGAACCCTAGGTATTCGAAATTCATCAAATCTTTGAGGACATAGAACAATGTGCAGGACATTGACAATTTAGGATACTCAGAGTGTATTGAAACCCTAGAGATTGAAAGAAATGGCCTAATCTCTAGAAAGGAATGAATATGAGGATTAGGGCTATGGTTTACCAAGAGAGAATCGACGCGCGAAGCTGAGCGGATCCTGAGTGCGGATAAGTCCGGAATGGACTTCCCTTTGAAGCTCCAAGCCTCCCCCTCGATGAACCAAGATTCTGCAGTGTAGATGAGGAATCGCCTTGGGATCTCGAGAGGAGGAGAGAGTGTTGAGTATGGAGTGAGGAGGAAGAAGAGAGACTCGGGGAGAATCCAACAATTAATTCACGGGAACATCAGACTAGTCCAGTGAAACCTAGACTTGTACAGAGTAGGGGACAAAGGGCAGACTAGTCAAGATACCGTAGTTGTCCGGTTTGAGCCACGGACTAGTCCGTAGACAACAGAGAGTTGGTAGGATTAATAAGGTAAAATTGAGAATTGACTTTTGGATGATGATTAGTACATTATTGTAGATAATACCCTTGAAGGATATGATACAAACACTTAATCATCAAACTATGGCCAAAAACTCAGGATTGACAAGACACCGGACTAGTTCGTTGTGTATCCGGACTTGTCCGGCCAGACAGAGGATGCAGGTTAGAATTTCGATGTGAATTTGAATGGATCCCTAGTGTTGGTCATAAGGACATAGTTTTAGCAAATATTCTTGGTAAATATGGTCATTAAGCAAACCACAATCATATTATGACCATAGTTCACAAAAAAATAATATTTGAAAAAATTTTAGAGTGAAAATGAGATACGAGATTATTTTTTACAATCATGCTTGTATTTTGATGTTCTATACTCCTAGCAATCAGATATGCAACATTTCAAGCCACATGTCGAAGCAGCTTGAAGCCTTGCATACAAAGCATGTACTTGACATGATATTATGCCTAGATGCACACAAGTACAATAAATTACCGAACAAAGATGATATACAGTTTAATAT
Organism: Tuctoria greenei; assembly: GCA_036927565.1. Lineage (NCBI taxonomy): Eukaryota > Viridiplantae > Streptophyta > Magnoliopsida > Poales > Poaceae > Tuctoria > Tuctoria greenei. The sequence continues at coordinate 112,836,123 of JAYESD010000003.1, forward strand.
GACCTAGATGAACCAAGATACACTAGAGCCAAAAATAGAATGGTATACCTCCTTCCTCATTTTCTTCCCCCCCCCCCTGATCATTGCCTCCATCATTATATTGATTATATCGATCTTATTGAGGATGATCTTGTACATATTGAGCCTTTTTCTGTATAGAGGCTCCCCGTGGATCATTGCTCTCTTGTTGTTGTACACTTTGAGCCTTGTAATGATGGTTCGGGTGGAGATGAACTTGGACTTTTCATTGTACCCCATGAATATTTTCTTTCCTCCGGTCATGTAGTTTATGCTTATCAAGCACCTCTTTTGATCCACCGGAGGGGTACACCTACAAAATAGGATCATGCTTTGGTTCTAGGTACCCAAGCTTGCTTGGGTCCTTTGATATTAGTGATAAGACATTTGGGCACCCACACACAAGATTTCGGACTCTTGTGGAGTGGCCCAACGTACTTGGCATAAACATGGTTAAATTCATCCTTCATAAGAACATATGAGGCATTAAAATCATGAAACATAATGTTCGCATTTTTACCTTTTTCATGAGAGGAAGGAACATGTTTGGTGTTCTTAACTTGATTGGAGCTTTCCTTGACAAAAGCAATCGATTCCTTGTTATTCCTGGGGTTTCTAGCATTATGCTTTTCACCTCGAGAATATCCAAGGCCATCCTTGACATTAGGAGCTCTAGTAACCGAGTATGCACTTCGTGCATACTTGATTTTCTCCTTGTCAAAAATGTCACATTTGGGTGAACCTTTGCTTTGTGCCACTTTAAGCTCATTTTCCAGGTCATGAACCAAGTTAGCACAATTACAAGCTTTAGGTGGAATGGACTCAATATTTGAAGAAGGTGAGCTCTTAGGAGAGGAGGAGGAGGAAGCACTTTGCTTGAGTGATTCAACTTGTACTTTAAGGTCCTTGTTAACTTTTGTCGAGTTAACAAGCTCATCCTTAAGTACAACATTCAAATCGTTTAGATTTGAGCAAGTTTCCTTGCTCAAATCGTTTAGATTTGAGCAAGTTTCCTTGCTCAAAAACATTCAAACGTTTTTGAAGTGAAGCAAATGGAGGGAATAAAAGCATATCCACACACTAAGATATTGGTCAGCAGAACAGCTTGCATTTTCTACTTGTATGGAATATTATATCCAATCATTTTCTATAAACCACTGCACAGGTAACGATGATTACAGAGCAATGCAAACGGGAAGCTGCTTGCAGTCTCAACTCTCGAAACAACAAGGTAGGTGTCTCAGTGGTGTTGCGGGTCAGGCCCACCCTAGACTTCTCGGTTGGCACAGCTGGCATTGATCTCCACCATCTGCCTTGAATTCATGTACATTAGATAACCTATGACATTGTAGTACTTATTATGGCTCCTTACTGAATTTATGAATGAAGTGACGTTGGTGAAGATTTTTTATCATGTGATGTTGGTGAACATTTTTGAATGTGTAATGATGTTACCATCAGTTTCGCTTTTTATTTTTTTTATAATTTTTTTTTTTCAATTTTTTAAGATGTCTTTTATATTCCGGGATTTCTATCCCCTCGTTTCCAAACACACGCATGGAAAATTTACCTTGGGTGGGAATCCAACCCATGGGGACAGGGAAACTTCCCTGGGGATTTGTTTCCCAGGCCAAAGGAGGCCTAAAGCAAACACGGAGGTCACTGCTTCGGTGTTTTGCCCACTCCCGCAGAGCTCACCCTTGCGGCTCTGTTCTTCATCAGCATACTATCGACACCCATGGAAGTTGTTGTACGGCGTATTCCTTGCTCCTCCTCTCAAGCATGCAGCAGACAAGCGCGCCTTCCTCTCCTCTACGTCCCCGGAGCGCACCTTCTTCGTTTCTCGCTGTTTGACGCATTTAAGCGGGAGTTGTTCTTCCTCTTCCACAACAAGAGCTTTGATTGATCGCTCTGGTTTTAAAGAAGATCAGATACTTTCCACATGTATGTCAGGATCAGTTGAACTCATACATGTGTAGACAAAATTGAAATATCATAAAAGAGCTATGTTCGAGTACATCAAATTATTACATAAATGACCTTCCAGATCTAAAAGTAAAATACATAAGCAGCGGAAAACAAATAAAGAGGCTCCAAGCATAGGCGTTGCACGGGGGATACGCCAGCCTATAACATCTCGTCGGGGTCTCCATAGAAATCTTGGTTCTCCACCTCTTCGTCTTCATATACTGGGGGGAATATGCAACTAACAAGATTGAGTACCAACGGTACTCGCAAGTGAGGAAGTTCTGACATGTGGTTCATAACAAGGAAGGCAAACAGTGGTAAAAGCATTATAGCAGTTACAACCTATTCTTAATGTTGTTAAGAACCTACATCTAGGGGAAATTCTAATCTTAAATCCCAAAGTAACCAGATAATGCCCAGACCATCAGCCAATTAACCATGTGTGCTAATTATGAACTTGGTCCCAAGCCGCTCGTGTCCGTGAGCACAGCTGTCTAGACAGTTTGACAAAACTCTGCAGAGTGTGTATCCTCTACTCACAGTTCGTGATTTTATCTCTTGTTGCCAGATGGACTAAGGTAAACCTCCCTATAGCTCGTGGCAGCTGACCACATTACACATTTCCGTAGGTGTGTGGCTAGGAGATCACTACAAGGTATTTCTAATGGTTCCCCTGACTTGCAATTGGTATTCTAAGGTTTCACCGCTCCTGCACCTCGAGTGTATTTTCCCTCCGCCAGGAGAAGCCCCCTCTTGAGCCATGCGGATCCCAAGGCAGTAATCTGAACCAATTCCCCACTCGTTCGATTACCAACGCTACATCGGGAGAGACCAAATTACTAAACCAAGTTCTCCCATATACAATCCTATGGTGATACTGTAAGGCTTAGCAACTTACTCCATAAACCGGTCCTTATAATCTAGTAGGTGTCAATCCCCAAACCAATATCTTGTGCACGCATGCACCAAACCAATCAACACCTCCTATCGGATTCCTATCAACTACTTCCATTTTTGCCAACAATTCATGAATAAAATTAAACCAAGTATAATCATGTAGACAAGTTGTTCATATTCCATTAAGCGTGGCTAAGCGTTAACTAATTAATAGTAAACCACCCAAACCATGTCGACAAGGAACATTTAGGAAAAGTTAGGGAAAGCATAACATAGGATTCATCTTTTAATTTAGCATGCATCTAACTAAAACTTAACAAAAAGGGTGCAAGATGGTCAAGGAACTTGCCTCTGAATTGAGCTTGGTTGTCGACGGGAAACTGGTGCTCTTGGAGATTGAAGGTCAGTTCTGGCCCCGACTCTAGATACGATGATGCACATAAAATGATAACATACAATAAGAACAATCACAAAGTGCACACAATACAATTAAAAAGACATAAATTCCTATGCATTTATGAATTTTATTGTTAACTTAAATCATAGGCATAAAATATGTATTTGAGAATTTGAATTTAAATGAGACAATTGGAATAAAACATATTTTTAACAATTTTATACAATTTTTATATTTATTTGAAACCTATTATTATTTTCCAGAAATTTTTCTTCTTCAAAAATATGCTCATAGTAAATTTATAGCATAAAATGTGCAATTTACAATTTTTACACCATTTTTAATAATTATTTCTATGTGCATATTAATTTTTATGAATTAAATACACTTATAAAGCATTTTATGCATAAATCAGCAATTTAAATTAATTAATTAAAATAATAAAAAGTGAATATAAAATAAAAATATTTTTAAATCTGTTTTTATAATATTTTTATAGAAACTACGGATTTTTATTTAATTTCTGGTATTTTTAGGGACCTTTTTGCAAAAAACAAAATTATTCCAAAGGCTAAAAAAACTATTTTTATAAAGTCCAGGGGTTATTCTAAAATTTTCTAGTATTTAATTTGCTATTTTCTAACATTCCAAGGGTTTTCTGGCAGTTTTACTCCATTTCACAGTTACTTCGTAATTTCCAGAAAGTCCAGGGTTGATTTTATAAATATTTGGACCAAACTGTAATTATTTAAATTATCCAGGGTTTATTTAAACTATCCAGGGGTTTAAGTGCAAATTTGCCAACGGTTATACTGATTTGAATGTGGGTCGTTGGATTTAAAGTGTATGGCTCGGATTTAATTCAACGAAGGGGTATGCACGTTACAATCTCGGCCGTTCGGATATATCCGACGGCCGGGATTGAGCCACGTCAGCTCGGGCGGCGCTGGGCAGCAGTGCGCGGTGGCACAGATTGCGCGCAGTGCCGATCTCGCCGGCGGCGATCAAAACGCGAGCTAAACAAGCTTTAGGGCACAACCCTAGGGTAGAAAAGAAAGAGGGGGACGAGGGGATCTCATCGAGGGTCATCGCAAGTTCGGAACCGAAGCAGAAATGGGGCGGGGACGTCGAACGGCGGCGAGTCTCAACGGCGCTCGACGAAGTTGGCTATGCAACGACTTTCCTCCCCCACGGCGATATCTAGCGGGCTCCTGGAACACAACAAACGCATTAGGGAAGGCTTTGAGTGAGACAATGGGTGAAATGACGGGAAAGAGGCCGGCATTACAGAGCTCCTCGGTGCTAGGGTTTTGGGGCGTTGGGGCAACGAAATCCGAGGGGGATCGGCCGCGTTTTATAAGGGGTTTGGAGGAGTAATGTGCGGCGCCATCATAAGGCATTATCCCATGCTTGATTGATGTGAAACGACCGGAAAGAAAGAGGGGGTGAGTGGGCGGCGCGTCGGGCGGGCGTTACGGGCACGTGCGACGGCTGGGTGGGGAAGAAAGGGCTGACGGGCGGGGCCCAGTCGCCAGAGAGAGGGAGAGGAGGGAAGGTGCGGGCGTGGGCCGGCGCTGAGGGGAAGGGAATTGGGCCGAGGAAAGGATGGGGCGACCTAGGTAAGGTTTTCCCTTTTCTTTTTCTTTTCTGATTTGTTTTTCTTTTCTTTTATGATTTGAATTTTAAAACAAAATTTTCTAGTGAATTTTAAATTTCAAAAATTTCACTCAATCAAGTCATATGATGAAATTGTCTTATATGGATTTTATACCAAAGAAATTAATTTAAATCTCTTGTAAAAATTCATTTTACAGTTTTTTTTCTTCAAAAATTGTGTGTTACAATTCTACCTCCCTAAAAAGGAATCTCGCCCTCGAGATTCGAACGGCCTAAGAGAAAAGACTGGGAAACTCCACCTTGAGGTCTTCTTCTCTTTCCCATGTTGCATCTGCTTCTGTGTGATGCTTCCATTGGACTTTAGACATACGAGTAACCTTATTCCTCGTAACTCATTCTAATGTCTCAAGAATCTTAACAGGTTGTTCTGCAAAGGTAAGGTCCTCTTACACATCTACTGCTTCCAATGGCAACTGCTCCTCAGACACTCTCAAACATTTCTTCAATTGCGACACATGAAATACGTCATGCACATCTGATAAGTGGGATGGTAACTCAAGACGATAGGCTACTTCTCCTCTTTTCTCCAACATCTTGAAAACACCAATGTAACGGGGTGACAATTTGCCCTTCACCTTGAATCGTCTTAGTCCACTCACTGGAGACACCTTGAGATATACAAAATTACCAATCTCAAACGACAGATCGTGTTGTCGAGTGTCTGCATAACTCTTCTGCCTTGATTGAGCCGTCTTCAAATTCTTCCGGATTTCTTGCACTTGTCTCTCAGCTTCTCTTAATACTTCAAGCCCGAATACTTGACTCTCTACAGTTTGATTCCAAAACAACTGTGTTCTGCACTTTCGTTCATATAATGCTTCAAACGGAGACATCTTCAAACTGGCTTGATAACTATTGTTATAAGAAAACTCAACATATGGTAGGTTTTTATCCCAGCTTCTACTATTTTTCAAAGCACATGCTCTCAACATGTCTTCAAGAATTTGATTAGCGCGCTCTATTTGGCCGTTAGTCTGTGGATGATAGGCTGAACTAAAATTCAGACGAGTATCCATGGACTCATGCAACTTCTTCCAAAATCGGGATGTGAACTTAGTACCTCTATCTGATATTATTTTCTTTGGAACTCCATGCAAACATACGATCCTTGACATATATAGTTCTACCAATCTTGAACCAGAATAGCTTTCTTTAACTGGAATAAAGTGAGCCACTATAGTCAAGCGATCCACTATAACCCATATGGAGTCATATCCTAACTGTGTTCTTGGCAACCCCATAATAAAATCCATACTTATTTCTTCCCATTTCCTTTCAGGAGTTTTAATTGGTTGAAGTAACCCTACTGGTCTTCGATGTTCTGCTTTGACCTTCTGACATGTGTCACACAGGGTTACATAATCCGCCACATCACATTTCATTCCATGCCACCAATATCGATCATTAAGATCTTGATACATCTTTGTGCTTCCTGGATGGATAGAATACGATGAGTCGTGGGCTTCTCTTAAGATCAATTCTCTAACCTCCTTGATGTCAGGCACACATATTCTCTTCCCTAGCCATAGTGTTCCTTGTTCATCTTCTTTATAGTCTGAAGCTTTTCCTTCTTTTATTTGATTCTTAATCTCTTGGATTTTGTGATCATGCTTTTGTCCTTCTCTAATATCCTTCTCCAAAGTATACTCTACTTCCATGGACACCACCTCAGTGCTAGCCATGATACTGAGATTTAACTTCACGAACTCTTCACAGAGCTGCGGTTGCTGACCTTGTAATGTCAAGATGTGGCATCGTGCTGACCTACTCAACGCATGCGCAACCCCATTAGCTTTTTCCGAGATGATAATTGATTCCTACATTAAAATCATTGAGAAGATCCAACCATCTGCGTTGTTTGAGGAATAAATCTGGTTGAGTGAAAATATACTTCAGACTCTTGTGGTCCATATAGATTTTAGTCCTCTTCCCTATCAGATAATGTCTCCATAACTTCAATGCATGAACCATGCTTGGTAACTCCAAATCATGAGTAGGGTAATTTCTTTCATGCTTTCTGAGTTGGCGTGAAGCATAAGCCACTACATGACCCTCTTGCATCAATACACATCCTAGCCCTTGTCCGGATGCATCACAATAAACTGCAAACTCTTTCTGCATATCTGTCATAACCAACACTGGAGCAATGGTTAACCTTTTCTTTAATTCGGCAAAACTAGCTTCACATTCCGGTGTCCACTTGAAAATAGCTCCCTTCTCAAGTAACTTAGTTAATGGACGAGATATTTTTTACAATCCTTCAATAAACTGACGATAATAGCAACCCATTCCCAAGAAGCTTCTAATTTCTCCAACATTTTCTAGAGTTTTCCAATTCAAGGCAGTCTTCACTTTACCCGGGTCTACTGCTATTCCGCCTTTTGATATAACATGTCCCAAAAATGACACCTCTTTCAACCAGAACTCGCATTTACTTAGCTTTGCATACAATTGATGTTCATGAAGCTTCTGCAAAGCCAATCTTAGGTGTTCCTCATGTTCCTCTTCACTTTTGGAGAATATCAAAATATCATCAATGAACACCACTACAAACTTATCCAAATATTCCATAAACACCTTATTCATAAAGTACATGAAATAAGCAGGGGCTTTGGTTAAGCCGAAAGACATGACTGTATACTTATATAGTCCATATCTTGAGACAAATGCTATCTTGGGTATGTCTGATGGTTGGATCTTCAACTGGTGATAGCCCGAACACAGATCAATCTTTGAGAACACACAGGCGCCTCTCAACTGGTCAAACAAATCCTCAATTCTTGGTAGAGGATATTTGTTCTTGATGATTACTGCGTTGAGAGCACGATAATCCACGCACAACCATCCTTCTTGGGTACAAATATCATAGGAACTCCCCAAGGTGATGAACTAGGACGAATGTATCCTTTTTCTAATAGCATATTGATATGATTCTTCAATACTGCCAACTGTTTAGCATCCATCCTATATGGTCGCTTATATATTGGAGCTGTTCCAGGTACTAATTTAATGACGAATTCAATTTCTCTATCAGGGGGTATACCCGGTACTTCCTCAGGAAAATCATCCGAAAAGTCACAGACAACTTAAATATCCTATACTCCCTCAACTTGATTGATTCGTATCTTTTAAATTGGTGCTTGATGAGGATAAAACTCAACCTTTGTGCCATCTGTATGAGTTAAGCACACTATTCTGGTAGCACATTGAATCACCCCTTTGTACTTGGTTAACCAATCCATTCCCAAAATAATGTCTATTCCTTGTGATTCCAGCACAATAAGGTTTGCTAAGAATGCTACCCCCCTAATGCTTATGCTTACATTAGGGCATACTTGCTTTGTTAACATCTCTCCTCTAGGAGAGTTGACTACTAACACTTGAGTCATTAGCGTAACAGTCATGCCATGTCTTCTTATGAATTCTTTTGCTATGAATGAATGTGTTGCACCAGAGTGAAACAATATTGTAGAAGGGTGGGAATCAGCAGAGAACGTACCGATCACCACATAGATGTGTCTTGAGCTTCCTCCAAAACAACATGATTAACCCAACCTCTGGATGGATTCTGCTGCGGTGGCTTTTCCAGGCAGTTGTTGGAATAGTGTCCCTTGTCACCACAGATGTAGCAAGCTCCTCGAGTGCTGTTATCCGGTGCTTTGTTTCTTTGTTGATTTTGCTGTGGCTGCCCAGTTGGACGAGGAGTTGAAGGCACTGGGCGCTATTGATACATTTGTGGGCGCTGTGGTTGCATTTGCTGATACTGTTGGCGAGCATACTATGCCCGAGGCCTGAATGTGGAGATGTTGGAGTATCGCTGCCCTTGATTAGTTCCCATGGGACGACTCATGTGTCCCAACTGCTGAGGGTTAAAGCGAGGGCAGTTATTGCTCGAGGATTGTCCCATCATCATCTTTCGCTTGCAATCTTCTCCTTCACACTCCTTCTTCTTTCTTTCCACGGTGAAAACCTTATCCACCAAATGCTGAAAGCTTGCGTAGTCACTAGATGACACCATCAAGTGTATCTCCTTGTATAATCCCTTCATGAAACAGAATTGTTTCTTTGCATCTGTGTCCACATCTCTGGGGGCGTATCGGGACAGCTGTGTAAACTTATACAAATATCCCCGTACGTTCATGTTCCCTTGCTTTAGTGCTAGGAACTCCAGTCGCTTTGCTTGAATTTCTCCTTCTGGTACATGATGATTGCCGAAATTTTCTCTAAATTGTTCCCAGGTGATGTTTTCCGGGTTAGCATGGGCTACTGTGAAAGCAGTCCACCAATCAACTGCAGGTCCATTGAGTTGGTGTGATGCCAGTAATACCCTTTCCCTGCCTTCACATTGAGCAATCCTCAATTTTTTCTCAATTGTTTAGATCCAATCATCTGCATCCATAGGCTCCACTGCATTTGAGAAGCGTGGATGTTGAGTATTCATGAAGTCCCTCAAGCAAGATCTTAGAGGTGGTGGTGGTGGTGGTGGTGGAGGGGGAGGTGGTGGTGCTTGCTGAGCCTACTGCATATTGTTCACAATCTGCGTCAGATTTTGCATCATTTGCAGTTGCATAGCCATCATTTGTTGCATTTGATTTGTTGTTGGTGCTCCACGAGCACCTCTTCCATTCCATTGAGGTAGGGGGCCTTTATCATTTTGATTGTTGAGTGGTGCACCATGACCAAGTCCTCTTCCTCTGCCTGCCATCTGAGGTTGGGGTGTTGATTTAGAACAAGAAGGTAAGAGAGAAACTATTCTATATGATTTCCCACTATATGCATCAATAAGGAATATGAGCACTAGAAAAAATTATTTTATTAAAGCACACCCAAACATGAGTAAACAAGTTCTCAAAGAAAGACATACAACTCAAGCATGCATACATACGTCACTACTCACTCTTATTACAAAACATGGGTAAATGCCTAATCTTGAGTCGTATGGTAGGTCAAGGTCTACTCGCGCTCCTCAGGATCCTCCTCCTCAGGGTCCTCATCTGGGTCTTCATCATCACCATCATTGCCAGGGTTGCTTCCGAAGGAATTGTTTCCATGTGGTGGAGAGTTGGCGAGCGGCTGTGGCACAGAAGGCTCCTCCGAAGGTGGCTCCTCATCTGAAGTCTCGTCAAGTGTATGTGTATCATCTCGACCGACACGGCGGTCCGGGGAGTCCTGGATCCATGTAGAGGTGTCAGAAGCATAGCCATCGGAGTCCTCGTCGGTGATCCGACGATACCTCCTCACCATCCTCTCGTAGTGCACGGTGAGGTCACATACATCTTGTATCTCTTGCTGTGCCTTGTGAAGTCGGATACTGAGACGCTCCACATCATCCACCGCCTGATGAGTTTGTGGAAGGTCCAGGGGTCCCTCCACAAACCTAGTGATGAAGTTGCCTGTACCACTTGGACGCTGAGGTGTGAAGGCGTGCACGATGTTCCTCAGCTGGTACCGGTAGGAGTGGCTCCAGAAAGTGATGGCTTCCCAGCTAGCATCTTGTTCAGCATACCGACAATAGCTCCTCGAAGCAGGTGTACGATGTATCTTGAGTAACTCATCTCAATAGTATATGAACATCTTGCAAGACCACTCCATCCTGTAAGGGTGCTACATCCCGACCAAGTGATAGGAGAGTGACAACCCCTCGTGCCTGTAGCCAGCAGCACGGAGTATAGCTCAGAGGCGAAGTCGAAGTCGTCCTGCGGCCCTTCCATCAGTGCGTATCACCACGACGCGACGGGGGTCGTTAAGTGGGGTGAGGCGGGCAGCAATTCTACAGTGAGGAACAAATCCCCCAGTGGACATACGGGTGGTCCTCCTGAAGTTGGCCATATACAATTTCGAAATAGGAGAGTGTCAGTAACAAAACAAATTATGGAGTAAATACAACAAGTAACAAGGTAGAGAATACAAATAAATTTTCACAAATAATTATCTTTGAAAATAGTAAAGTCCTTAAGTTGTCCTTTTTTATCTAGGCTTGCGTCCTACGGGCAACACTTTTTCACACCTGGTTTTAAAGAATACGACCAGATGCTTTCCACATATATGCCAGGATCAGTTGAACTCATACATGTGTAGAAGAAAGTGAAATATCATAAAATAGCCATGTTCGAGTACATCAAATTATTACATAAATGACCTTCCAGGTCTAAAAGAAAAGTACATAAGCAGCGGAAAACAAATAAAGGGGCTCCAAGCACAGGCGTTGCATGGGGGATACGCCAGCCTAGAACATCTCATCGGGGTATCCATAGAAGTCTTGATTCTCCACCTATTCGTCTTCATAGATCGGGGGAAAAATATGCAAGTAACAAGTTTGAGTACCAACGGTACTCACAAGTGGGGAAGTTATGACATGTGGTTCATAACAAGGAAGGCAAAAAGTGGTAAAAGCATTATAGCAGTTACAACCTATTCTTAATGTTGTTAAGCACCTACATCTAGGTGAAACTCTAACCATAAATCCCAAAGTAACCAGATAATGCCCAAACCAAACCACTAGCCAATTAACCATGTGTGCTAATTATGAACTTGGTCCCAAGCCGCTCGTGTCCGTGAGCACGGCTGTCTAGATAGTTTGACAAAACTCTGCAGAGTGTGTATCATTTACACACAGTTCATGATTTCATCCCCTGTTGCCAGGTGGACTAAGGTAAACCACCCTGTAGCCCGTGGTAGCTAACCACATTACTCACTTCCGTAGTTGTGTGGCCAGGAGATCACTACGAGATCTTTCTGATGGTTCCCCCGACTTGCAATTGGTACTCTAAGGTTTCACCGTTCCGACACCTGGAGTCTATTTTCCCTCCGCCAAGAGAAGCCCCCTCTTGAGCCATGCGGATCCAAAGGCAGTAATCTGAAGCAACTCCCCGCTCGTTCGATTACCAACGCTACATCTGGAAAGACCAAATTAATAAACCAAGTTGTCCCATATACAACCCTGTGGTGATACTATAAGTCTTAGCAACTTAATCCATAATCCAGTCCTTAGAATCCATTAGGTGTCAATCCCCAAACCAATGTCTTGTGCACGCATGCACCAAACAAATCAACACCTCCAATCGGATTCCTATCAACTACTTCCATTTTTGCCAACAATTCATGAATAAAATTAAACCAAGTATAATCATGTAGACAAGTTGTTCATATTCCATTAAGCATGGCTAAGCATGAACTAATTAATAGTAAACCACACAAACCATGTCGACGAGGAATACTGTGGAAAATTTAGGGAAAACATAACATATGATTCATCTTTTAATTTAGCATGCATCTAACTAAAAATTAACAAAAAGGGTGCAAGATGGTCAAGGAACTTGCCTCCGAATTGAGCTTGGTTATCGATGGGAAACTAGTGCTCTTGGAGATTGAAGGTCAGTTCTGGCCCTGACTCTAGATATGATGATGCATATAAAATGATAACATACCATAAGAACAATCACAAAGTGCACACAATACAATTAAATAGACATAAATTCCTATGCATTTATAATTTTTATGGTTAACTAGCATAAATTATGTATTTGAGAATTAGAATTTAAATAAGACAATTGGAATAAAACATATTGTTAGCAATTTTATACAATTTTTATATTTATTTTCAACCTACTATTATTTTCCAGAAAGTTTTCTTCTTCAAAAATATGCTCAAAGTAAATTTATAGCATAAAATGTGCATTATACAATTTTTACACCATTTTATTAATTATTTCTATGAGCAAATTAATTTTTATGAATTAAATACACTTATAAAGCATTTTATGCATAAATTGGCAATTTAAATTAATTAATAAAAATATTACAAAATTGAATATAAATTAAAAATATTTTTAAATCTGTTTTTATAATATTTTTATAGAAACTAGGGATTTTTATTTAATTTATGGTATTTTTCAAGGGCTTTTCTGCAAAAATAGAATTATTCGAGGGGCTAAAAACTATTTTTATAATGTCCAGGGGTTATTCTACAATTTTCTGGTATTTAATTTGCTATTTTCTAACATTCCAGAGGGTTTTCTAGCAATTTTACTCCATTTCACAGTTACTTCCTAATTTTTAGAATGTTCAGGGTTGATTTTATAAATATTTAGGCCAAACTGTAATTATTTTAAACTATCAGAGGGGTTATTTAAACTATGCGGGGGTTTAAGTACAAATTCGCCAACGTTTATACCGATTTGAATGTGGGCCGTTGGATTTAAAGTGTATGGCTTGGATTTAATTTAATGAAGAGGTATGCACGTTATAATCTCGGCCGTTCGGATAGATCCAACGGCTGGAAATGAGCCACGTCGGCTTGGGCGGCACTGGGCAGCGGTGCGCGGTGGCGCAGAGGACGCGCGGCGGCGATCTCACCGGAGGCAACCAAAACACGCGCTAAACAAGCTTTAGGGCACAACTCTAGGGCGGAAATGAAAGAGGGGGACAAGGGGATCTCAGCAAGGGTCGTCGCAAGGTCAGAACTGAAGCGGAAATGGGGCGACAACGTCGAACGGTGGCGAGTCTCGACGGCGCCCGACGAAGTCGGTGACGCAACAGCTTTCCTCCCCGACGGCACTGTCCGACGGGCTTCTGGGAACACGACGAACGCTTTAGGGAAGGTTTCGAGGTTAGACAATGGGTGAAACGACGGGAACGAGACCGACATTACCGAGCTCGTTGGTGCTAGGGTTTCGGGGCGTCGGGGCGACGAAATCCGAGGGGGATCGACCTGGTTTTATAGGGGGTTTGGAGGAGTAAGGTGCGGCACCCTCATAGGGCATCATCTCATGCTTGATTGAGGTGAAACAGCCGAAAATGAAGAGGGGGTGAGTGGGCGGCGCGTTGGGCGGGCGTTACGGGCGCGTGCGACGGCTGGGTGGGGAAGAAAGGGCTGACGGGCGGGACCCAGTCACTAGAGAGAGGGAGAGGAGGGAAGGTGCGGGCGCGGGGAAGGGAGTTGGGCCGGGGAAAGGATGGGGCGGTCCAGGTAAGGTTTTCCAATTTATTTTTCTTTTCTTTTTCTTTTCTGTTTTGTTTTTCTTTTCTTTCTCTTTTCTGTTTTGTTTTTCTTTTCTTTTATGATTTGAATTTTAAAACAAAGTTTTCTAGCGAATTTTAAATTCCAAAAATTTCACTCAATCAAATCATATGATGCAATTGCGTTATATGGATTTTATACTAAAGAAATTAATTAAATCTCTTGTAAAAATTCATTTTACAGTTTTTTTCTTCAAAAATTAGGTGTTACAATTGCCGCCCGATGTATTTAAAGGTTTTCCGGTTCATCCATTGATTCTCTAATGTCCCCAGTGACCTACTACTCGCTTCTTTACTCACTGTTGATTGCGCCATGGCTCAGGTGAAACGAAATTCCAATTCTCTCTATTGGCGTTCAACTAAACTGTCGCCATTCATCGTTGAAATTCTTCCAGCCTGTTTATTATATAGCTACTGTTTTTAAGCCATGGAAACTAGGTATTCTAAAGATTTTCCCGGTCCAAATAAATCAAAGAATAATCATGTTTTGGCGCCGGATTATCAGATCTTGGGTCCGTCATTCAAACCTCATCGGTTTATCGTCGAACTCTCTGATAGATCCTTTTCCTCCACGACTCTGATTCAGTTATGCGTTGCCCATCACACACTGATACTTCCCGATTAATTTTCGAAGGAAATATCCCACTACCTTGTGTTGTCGAGCTCACCGGTGAGCTCCTAATGACCACCACCACCGCTAATCGGTTTCCATCCCTCTCCAGTCCACGCCGACCTTCCCAGCGTCTTCCCATGTCTAAGCAGACACAAGCGGCGATTGGGGAGCTTGTCCGAGTAGGGGAGGAATCGTCGGCGAGGCGCCGGCCGTGGTTTGCGAGGCGCCGCCCGCTCCTGGAGGAAGAAGAAGCCTGCGCTCGGATCTTCTGTGGCCAAAGGATCCAGTGCGGCGACGCGGCTGCAACTCCGTAGGCTCGTGTGGCTTAAATCTGAATGGTTAGTTTAAACGGCCCGTCAGCCATTTTAGGAAAGTCCAGGCAGGCCATCTGTCGGTCATAAGTTAGGTCAGCCAGTGGGGCTTATTGTCAGCCAGTCAGCAGATTTTCCAAGACGAAAAATAATTCTAGAAAAATGCCAACTCTTTAGAAAATCATAGATCTCATTAGGAAACTCCAAAAAGTGCCAAGTAAATTTTGTTGGGCTCCCCTTTTTAAATATAGTTTGCAATAGTGCAATTTATATCATATGAAAATCCTTTTTATTTTTGGAAATACTAGTTCTCAGGCGACTGAGATCGTATAAAAGTTCAGGCGACGGCTTGCACCGTCGATTTTGCTTTAAGATTCATGTGCAACTATTTTTATAAACTACATAGACCCTAACCACCGAACTCCTGAAGCAAAGAGGCTGCACATGCGAGCCAACGCAGGGCGGGGGCCACACATGCGAGCCAGCGCGGGGAGGCTGCACGGCAGCGACTCCCGGAAGATCTCGACAACGGCAGTTCCTGACAAATCCTGCAGCGGCGGCTCCCGTGGCGGCGCGTTGTGGATCTCGCAACGGCGGGCGCCGTGACTGGCGGCGCAGTGGCTGGCAGTGGCGCGGCACGCGGTGGCCGGCGAGGCAGCGCGGCTCTATGGCGGTGGCGCCGTCGTCGGATTCGAGGAAGAAGATACGTTTTTCTTTGTTAATTGTTAATATGTTGTTGTTAATCTGTAATTGTTAATTCGTAATTGTAGGGTTATACTAATTGTAAAATAATCAAATAAAAAATTTGTAATTGATTAACCTATAGAATTAAGGGTTAATAGTTAATTACAATAATTAGTGTTTGATGAAAGTAATTATCTCTTAATTACGCGGTGCCTGATTTTTCTAAAATTTCAGGCGACTGAAATATAGACAGACCCTTTTATTTTCTGAATAATTCCTTTTCCAAAAATTATTTGGGAATTATTACTGGAGAACATCTCATTAGAAATTCCTAAACTTTGTCGAAATATTATTCATAATATAGTTGAGTCCCAGTAAACATTTGAGCTCCATTAACCTTGGTTAAGTTAGGTTAATTAATGAAGGTTGCTCAGCTTGATTTAAATGTCCAGAAAATAACAGCAACCTTTTCAGAAAATGACCAAGACATTGTAAAATCAATATATCCCTCTAGGAAGCTTAGAAAACTGTGAAACCAATTTTGTTGGAGTCTTAGATCAACACTATCTAGAAAACCAACTGTTATGCATTACATAGCTACAGAATTACTCTGTTAATTCAAAGAAGGAGAAAACTTTGGAGAATTATGGAAGCGACATTATTCCATACCACATGCTGAAACTTTACCAGCATTTCATGTATGTCCTATAGAAGCCACTGTATTTTTCCAGCTTTTGAGGAACTGTTTTCATACAGAATTCAGTCTGTATAGTTTCATTTGCATATTTGATGATTATGGAGCCCATGAAAGACTTTGTCATACAACTAACATTGGAATACAGTTTTGCTCTTCCTCTGATTTTTGCAAAACATCAGAGAACCTCATCTAAGTCCCTGCCCAGGTTTGAGCATGAGTATCTTTTATGGTTCTCATATCATGAGGTTCACCCTAGTACTTTAGAGCCATTTACATAGACCCAATTGAAATCAAGTTTTATCCTTTTCACCTTATGAGAGACCAGCATATGACTTTAGTAATCCTTACCTAGCATGTGAACTTCTCTTTTGATACAACATCAGAGTCTTATAGTGTTTTCTCTCTATCAACTATAACATGTGCATTTTCATATCGATAGCTCACACATGATGGAAATTGACGAGGAGCACCTATAGAGGAGGAGGGAACCGATGTGGACTTGCTGCGACGATTTTATTATGGAGCAGCAGAAGGAAAAGGGAGAACTTGACGATAAGCTTTATTTTGAAGCTCAATCACTGACTTCATCAATATTTACTTAGTCGCAACCCAAGGCAAACCCCAGTTTGCATTTAAGTGCCTTTATAAAGTTTTCTTTTGTATACACTATATCTATGAGGTATGTATTGTGCATTAGGTCAGGTTTTGATGATACTCCACATGCATGACCAAATAATCCTTGGAGTGGTTGGGTAGGAACTTACTCCATCGTATTATATTGCTATGCTTAATTGTTTTGTTGACAGGTCGGTAGAAGTCGAGTAGTTGGGATCTACTCGTGAGAATAGTGACATTTATCGACCCCAAGTCAATTAGTTGAATTCTACTTGCAAGAGAAGTCGAGTGAGGGAAACCTACTCGCGAGATGTCACTACAATCATCACTCTTAAAGTTGAGATGTGGACGGGGATTTTTGTAGGATGGGATGCACAACGTTGATATCGACCCAAAGGGTGGGACAACGCCTGTGACCACATCGTGTCTGGGTCGTTAATGACAAGACAGATGTGGAGGCTGGGTTGTAGCCCCGTCTGTGTCAGTTAAGGACCGATTCGTGTGCGGCCTCTTTGGACAAATTTGAGGTGTACCGGATGCATACTGGTATATGGGACCCAATAAACTGATGTAACTCGAGTACCCCCACATTGAAACTTATACTGTGGTCCCTTGGTGGAAAGAGGACTGGAGGTTGAAATCTGCTAGCGGGAAACTCCAACGTGTCCGTGTAGTGGGCCTTCTCTCAAGATCATAGAACTGGTTCGGCGTTGGGGTGACAGGTGAAAGGTGGCCATGTATGACGTGATGATAAGCGCACTTACGTGTCTTCCACGCCGGTGTAGGATTCATGCATTCGAGATTGTTATTGATTCGAATCATCGTCGCTTGTGGTTATGGACTGAACATACTTGTTCATTGTGACGTGACATAGTAATAAAGAGTAGTTAGGTTATTATGAATCTACTACAATGATTGTAATAATTGTATTGCAACTTGTATGGCTTAGCAGTAGCACAATTAAATTTACTATTCCCCAAAGAGAAACTTGTATGCAGCTTATGCAACTTTGGACATGTAACATTGTAGACGAAGCATTTCTTGTTTGATTGTGGAAGTTATAATGTGCCATGCCCATGGAGTGCACATCTGCTACTAAAAATATGAAAATAAGGATTTACTATTAGGCAAGTATCTTATGCAATTCAGCTTTCTTATGTTTAGAGTTCCTGCATGTAGAGTTTCATGTTTAGGTGAGACGGTTAAGTCTTACTGGGCCTTTGTGCTCACGGTTGCTATATATGTAGTTTTGCAGGTAATAGTTTAACTACTGCTATTGTGGTTACTCGTGAGACCTCAGACTTTTTGAGGTGTATGGCTCACGAGAGAAATCGCCACATCTTTATCTTCTTCGTGCTGCTAGTGAGAAGCACCCGCAGGCATGGGCGTCATCTCTTGTGCTTAGATAGGTTTTGAGTTTGAGTATATTCTTTCCGCTGCTTATGTACTCCTTATGTGCACTATGTTGTAAACTCGACTATCTTATCAAATAAAAATTTCGTATGTTTCACATATTCTTTTTGTGTGTGCTGTTGGGTGTTGCATCGCACGACACCACCCAATGTGATTCTTGGAATGTCAAGACCCCGGTCCCCACACATAATTAAAGGGATTTGCAGGTGCCAATCCAAGAAACAGACCTTTCAACCAATCAGGCACAAGCACGAGGATTCATTGGCCCACTCAGAGGAGAAAACCAACTAAAAATCACCGGAATCACCGATACCCATGATGTGGGCCCACATAACAGTGTCATAGTGATGTTCTGGCACCAAAGGAGCCGTTACGAGGTTGGCTGAACCACTAGGTCGCCCGACCTGGTACTCGCGCCAAACTCGGTCAGCCGCCACGTGTTGGCTCCTCACAGCTTGTTGATAATGATGCTGATTGATTCCCGAGCATATTGTGGCGCCAAATCGACCATTGGAGGGTATAAATAGGGGGTACAGACTCACTCATCTCCACACTCCAAAATCTTGAGTCTATTACTCCATTCCATAGGCGTAGCGCTGCCCAAGTGCTTAGAAAGTAGGGAGAGAGTGAGAAAGAGGAGGAGGATGAGGCTCCAGCTTGTTGGGCTCCTTCCACTTAAGGATAGGGTTCAGGCTTATCGAACCCTCTCCATCCTTGTACCTTGATGATCGTTTCCAATTTAGGTAATGTACATGATTTCCATTTGAGTTTATTTCTTTAGTTCAAGCAAGTTAATTCCTTAGCTGCTTGTTTGTTCATCGCTCTATTCATTTCGAGGCCCTAGTCTTTGCATGAGAGGTTAGAAAAGTAATCGATAGCGTAGGCGTGGTGTGTAGGCTTGACGTTAGCTTTGATTATCCCGTAGTCCAAGGGTTGTAGAGGTAGGTAGTTGGTGGTGACAGCCCTATCCATCTGTTGTAATACACCATGTTCGACTACGATGTAGGCTCTTGGCGGGAGTCGCCTGGTAGACCAGGCTAAGCCCGTGCCCTTACAAGTACCTATTGAACGACTTGCATTGAATTTAAAACATTTCTTTTAGCAAAACCACTCTAACCCTTGCCTACCACCAAGCTTTGTGTCCTTAGGTAAACTAGTTAGAAGATTAGCACACACGTTCCTTGGATTCGATACCCTTAGGAATACTATTTAAGGGGAAGTGCTGCAACAGTATCTCCTTGCGCTTGCGGATTTTCATCCATGACATACCAGCGTCAACAGTTGTCTTTGCTACCATCGCAGTTGAGGCAACGAGCCAGGCTCCTGCTCGGCCGCCGATCTCCGTCTCCTGGTCCCTCGACGATACGAGCTCACCGGGCATGTCGTGTGCCATTCTTCAGTGATAAAAAAAGGTAAGCCTCTGCTTATGTCTTGGTGGATTCTTTTTTTTTTTTGGGAGATTCCTCACTTGTGCATTCATGTGGGATGTCTGACCCCAAGGTTGACATCCTACAGGAGTCGCCGCTCTGACCAGGATTTTGATGGGGGCAGTCTGACCCGCCCCACAGGCGTTGGATGAGGAGTGCCTGCCTCGGGTTGCCTCGGTTCCATCCTGTGTGATACTAACACGTATTCACCTCGATGTGGCAGCTACTGCACCAGACGTTAGATGGTGCCGAACCTGAGGGGGCACCAATGTTGGATGGTGCCGAGCCTAAGGTGGCACCGGCATTGCGCTCCATTTTAGTTGTACCAATCACGGGGCCCGTGGAAGAAAATGTCCCACTGATGGTTGAGGCAGTGGAGGAGGAGCCCATTCGGGGTGCAAGCACGAGGGTTGTTCCGAGTATCTCCGCCAGCAGGAGCAGTGGATGATGGTGGTGGCAGCCTCGAGTCCGCTACAAGGGTTCGACCCTCGTTCATCTTGCGCCCGCTTTCGACATTGGAGTGGTCGGCGACAGTGGGCGAGGGCGATGTCGGACCTGAGATTAATGGCGCCTCGAGGCTCGATGAGTAAGGGTAGACGAACGAGGATGTGGACTTCTCCTTCTCCCAGCTCTATAAAGCTTGGGCGGGCCTCTCGGAGGAATGTTGGCTTCTGAGTATCATGCTCGAAGGGTGCGATCTTGCGGGGTTGGTGAGGCCCCTCATTGTTTTTCTCTTGCCTATTAACTTGTTGCCTCGATGAAAGTGCATCTAGGACTCCCTTGTGGGTTTTGGATGATTTATGACAAGCAATTGGGATCATAATCCTTTTGTTGAGATGAATGCGGGCAAATAATGAAAAATGAGCAAAATGCCAAAAAGAAGGGAAATGAGAAGCAAAGTAAATTTGAGCTCAAGGTGAAGAAAATAGTAGATTATTATGTATGGAGTGTGTCAAGGAAACACACCCAAGAGCTCAATCACTTTCAAGCACACACACACAATGCACAAAGTTATAAAGTACCAGACTAGTCCGATAACAGCCGGACTAGTCCGATATCACATTCTGCACTAGAACGGACAAGTCCGGTTTCCACCGGACTAGTCCGATATCTTTCTGATCCACTTCGGACTAGTCCTCCCCAATGCGGACTAGTCCTCAACACAATGCACAAGTCACACAAAATCGAACAAGTCCGTTGTGATCCGGACTAGTCCGATATTCTTTCTGAACCACTTCGGACAAGTCCGGTGTCTGCACGGACTAGTCCGATATACACACTGATCTAAATCGGACAAGTCCTCCAAGTGCGGACTTGTCATCCTAAACACTTAGGGTTTCATATGTACGGACAAGTCCGATGGCAATCGGACTAGTCCGAAGATTTCCAGTAGTGAAATCGGATTTTCAACCGGACTAGTCCGATATTCCTGAACACTTAGGGTTTGCTACACACAGCACACCGGACTAGTCCGGTGACCACCACGGACTAGTCCGATCTTTCTGAACCCTAACGGTCACTGTTAGAAACCCCATATAAATAGAGGTGCACGACCCACTTTTACACTCTCTCGAACCCTAGCGCCCTCACACCTCCCAAGAGACTCAAAAACCACCTCTCTCCACGAAATTAAGTGCAAAATCGATCAATCTATTGAAGATCACTTCTAGATCATTGGAGAGACACTTGGCACACATCATTGAGCTCTTGGTTTGATTCTCTAACACACTCTTGCATTTCAATTTGTAATTTTCGAGTGTGTTATTGATGGCTTTGTAAGTTGTAATCATGGGAGCTCTCAACGTGTGAGAACGCCCCTTCAACTTGGTTATTTACCCTTTGTGATTAGTGGAAGAGGATTGGCCTTCGTGGCGATCCGACGAGGGAAGGGTTGGAGAAGACCCGGTCCTTTTGTGGGCTCCTCAACGTGGATGTAGGTTGCCTTCGTGGTAGCCGAACCACGGGATAAATCTTGTGTCTTGTCCATTTGTGTTCTTCATCTTATTTGATCAACTTAATCTAGGGTCTGATTCACTTTGTTCAATTTGAGTTAAATTGTTGAACAAGAGGCTTAATTGTTATAGAATTTGACATACAACTATTAAAATATCATTTAAGTTTATATTTCCACTGAAAACATTAATGAATCAATCAAATTGACTGAACTTGATCAACTTAGCCCGTGAAAACCAGACTAGTCCGCACTTTACCGGACTAGTCCGATATCTCTGGTATTGACCTTGTTGTTGAGTGTTACAGGAACCGAGAAAATTCAAAAAGGCCTATTCACCCCCCCTCTAGGCCTACATTCAATTGGTATCAGAGCAGGTTCTTCAAGAAAGAGTGCAACCACTCGAAGAGATCATGTCGGACATGAAGGAAGTTCAGAAAATCAACAACCAGGAAGAAGTGAACAACGACAAGAACCAAAACATGGAAAGTATCTCGAAGCAATTCAAGACTTCGATGATGATGACGAGGAGACGCTGGAGCTGAAAGCACTCCTCAGAAAGAAAGCACTTTGCAAAGGGAAAGCCAAAGTTGAAGAAAAGAAGAAGGGGAGTAGTCACACCGACTATTCCCGATATCCTTTTAACTATGATCATTTAAATTCAAATAACAGCCATTACCTATCTATTCGTCTTGGAAAAGCCCCACACTTCGATGGGAGTGATTACTCCATGTGGAGGCAAAATATGAAGATGCACTTGATTTCCCTTAACCCAAGTTTATGGCATATTGTGTGCACAGGAATAGACATCCCAGATGACGACGAAGAGCTCACCCCAAGTCAAGAGCAAGCCATCCACAGAAACGCTCAAGCCGCAGCCGTAATCACCTCCTCTCTAAGTAGAGATGAATTCACAAAGGTGGACGGACTGGAGATTGCCAAGGAAATATGGGACACACTACAAACAACCCATGAAGGTGACCGGCATGTGCGGTAGGCGAAAATTGAAATGATCGAAGGCGAACTAGGAAGGTTCACAATTGAGGAAGACGAGTCTCCCCAGGACATGTACAACCGATTGAAGACACTTGTAAACAAGGTTCGACCATATGAGAGCAAGAAGTGGAATGACCACGAGGTTGTAAAGCTCATCCTTAGAGCCTTTATGCCTCGCAATGTCACACTATGCTCTATGATCAGAGAAAGTCCCGGGTACAAGAGGATGACTCCCGATGAATTGCTTGGCAAAATCATAAACTTTGAAATGATGGAGAAACAAGCCAAGCACGTCAAAGAAATAGCCGACCTCACATCGGCCAAGAAAAAGGGAGTTGCCTTAAAGTCCACACTTAAGCCTCTATCCAAAGAAGCAAGAGAAGCACAACTTGAGGAGGACAACGATGATGAAAGCAGTGAGCTGGACGAAGAGGATATGATTTTGTTCATGAAAAAGTTCAAAATAATAATGAAGAAAAGACAAGGAACAAAATCAAGTGAAGGCAAGTACAAGGAGAGGACAAAGCCGAAGATGAGGCGGGCGTGCTATAATTGTGGTGAGTATAACCACTTTATAGTCGATTGCCCGTATGAGGACAACAAGAAGAAGAATAAAGAAGCCAAGCCTCAACCGAAGAAATTCTTCAAGAAGAAGAAACAAGCTGAACAAGCACACATTGGAAAGGAGTGGGACTCAAACGACGAGTCCTCATCATCCGATGAAGAAGAGATGGCTAGCATAGCCATTGAAAGCACGTCCAAGAAACCCACACTCTTCCCCACGCTCGGTACAAAGAAAGGAAATGGCACTTGCCTCATGGCAAAGGAAGGTAAACGCAAGGTAAACATCAAAACTCCTTCCATGCATTCCTACTCAAGCAATGATGAACTAGATAGTGATGATGAAGATATGTTAATTGGATTAGATAGAAAAACTGCTGCTAAAATGGAATTTTTACTTGACCAACTTATTGAGAAGGAACGGCTAATTGATCATCAAGAGGACATGATTATCTCCCAAAAGGAGAAGCATGTCGAACTTGACAATCTTCTAGTTCTTGAAAAGGAGAAAAACAGCTCACTAGAGCTTGAGCTAGCTTCAAGCAAGAAAACTTGCTTGGAGTTAACCAACTCAAACGTTGCAATCAAGGATCAACTTGATAACCTGATCAAGGTTAACAAGATCCTTGAAGTGCAAGTTGAGTCACTCAAGCTAAGTGAATCTTCCTCCTCTTCAAGTCTACCTTCTCAACCCACTTCAACTAATCTTGCTCATATGTGCAAATGTGGTAAAATCAACAACAGTTTGACGGAAAAGTCTACCTCCATAAAGGATAAAAATCCTACCCAATGTGGAATATTTGACAAGGAGAGGATCAACTATGCACGTAGTGCATACTTGGTCCAAAGACCTCCAAATGTCAAGTATGGCATTGGTTACTCTTATGATGGAAAGCAAAATGCTGGAAGTCATAAGAATAACAAGGGAAGGATTACCTTTGTGAAGGGAGGATCCTCACAATTTGGTAACTCAAAAATTAAGAACCTGAACTCTCATGAACACCGGACTAGTCCGGTTGTGGTCCAGACAAGTCCGGTCACCCAGACTAGTCCGATCCATAAACAACAGCAACTTTTGTTCAAAACCTTTGATGCCTCTTATGTATTAATGAGAAACAATCTTGGTAAAGTTTATGCTTATTATGCTGGGCCACGCCATGGGAACAAAAAATCCCATGTGTGGGTGCCCAAATGTATTGTAACTAACCTCCAAGGACCCAAGCAAGCTTGGGTACCTAAAACCAAGGCATAAATTGTTTCTGCAGGCCTATTCCTCCAGTGGATTCAAATGGGTGCTAGACAGTGGATGCACCAACCACATGACCGGAGAAAGGAGAATGTTCGTGGAATATGAAGAAAACGAGGATCCAAACGAAGGCATCTACTTCGGAGATAATAGTCAAGGAAGGGTGCTTGGTACCGGTAAAATAGTGATATCCTCTGAACACATGCTTTCTCATGTTTTACATGTTGAATCTTTAGATTATAACCTGCTGTCCGTATCTCAATTATGTGACAAAGGTTATAATTGCTTGTTCACTAACGAGGGTGTGACCGTCTCAAGGAGGAGTGATGGTTCCGTTGCATTCAAGGGTATGTTGAAGGGAAAGCTTTACCTTGTTGACATCAACAAGGATGAAGCCGAACTCGACACATGCTTGATTGCAAAAACCAACATGGATTGGCTGTGGCATAGACGGCTAGCACATGTTGGTATGAGGAATCTTCAAAAGCTCCTCAAGGGCAATCACATCCGAGGTTTGAAAGAAGTTGTTTTTGAGAAAGACGGGCCTTGTAGCGCGTGCCAAGCTGGGAAGCAAGTTGGAGCACATCATCCCGCAAAGAACATCATGACTACGACAAGACCGCTCGAACTACTTCATATGGACTTGTTTGGTCCAATTGCTTACATAAGCATCGGCGGTAATAAATACGGTTTAGTCATTATTGATGATTTTTCCCGCTTCACTTGGGTGTTCTTTTTGCATGACAAGTCAGAAACACAAGGGACACTCAAGAAATTCTTCAAGCGAGCACAAAACGAGTTCTCACTATCGATCAAGAGTATTCGGAGCGACAACGGCACGGAGTTCAAGAACATACAAGTGGAGGAGTACCTTGATGAGGAGGGAATCAAGCACGAATTTTCAGCATCATACTCTCCACAACAAAACGAAGTTGTCAAAAGGAAGAACCGAACGCTCATAGAGATGGCAAGAACAATGCTCGATGAATACAAGACTTCGGATCGATTTTGGGTGGAAGCAATTAACACTGCTTGCCACGCCGCAAATCGACTTTACCTTCATCGACTACTCAAGAAGACTCCTTATGAGCTACTCACCGGTAACAAACCAAACATTTCATATTTTCGAGTTTTCGGCTCTCCATGTTATATCTTGAACAAGAAGCCCAGGACTTCAAAGTTCGCTTCGAAGTCCGATGAAGGTTTCTTGCTTGGTTATGATTCGAACACTTACGCCTATCGTGTTTTCAACAAGGCCTCCGGACTTGTTGAAGTGGCACGTGACGTAGTGTTCGATGAAACTAATGGCTCCCAAAAGGAGCAAGTTGATCAATGTGAATTAGGTAAAGAAGAAGCTCCTTATCAAGCATTGAAGAGAATGGCTCTAGGCGAAGTTCGACCACAAGAGTCATCGTCACAAATACAAGAGGAAAGTGAACCACAAGAGGAGATCAACAATCAAGGGGGAGCTTTGATACAAGATCAATCACAGGAATATGAAGATGATCAACAAATCAACGAGGGCAACCACTCAGGGGGAGAAGAAAATGATCACCAACACACAACTCTCCAAGTGCCACACCCAAGAGTACACCAATGCATTCAAAGGGATCACCCAATCGACAACATCATCGGTGACATCCAAAAGGGAGTAACCACTAGATCTCGTATAGCTAATTTTTGTGAGCATTACTCGTTTGTCTCCTTTTTGGAACCACGCAGGACTGAGGATGCATTGAAGGATCCGGACTGGGTGGTGGTAATGCAAGAAGAGTTGAACAACTTCAAGAGAAACAAGGTTTGGGAACTTGTGGCAAGACCCAATGCAAATATAGTGGGCACCAAGTGGGTCTTCCGCAACAAGCAAGACGAACACAGAGTGGTGACAAGAAACAAGGCACGACTTGTGGCCAAAGGTTACTCACAAGTCGAAGGTTTGGATTTCGATGAGACTTTTGCTCCAATAGCTAGGCTTGAATCAATTAGAATATTACTTGCATATGCTACTCACCATGATTTCAAGCTGTATCAAATGAACGTGAAAAGTGCCTTCCTCAACGGACCGATCAAGGAAGAGGTGCACGTGGAGCAACCACCCGGGTTTGAAGACGAAGAGTTCCCGGACCACGTATATAAACTGCATAAGGCTCTCTATGGCCTCAAACAAGCTCCTAGAGCTTGGTATGAGTGTCTTAGAGATTTCTTAATTGATAATGGTTTTCAAATTGGCAAAGTAGATTATACATTATTCACAAAGAATCTAGATAATGATCTTTTTATTTGCCAAATCTATGTTGATGATATAATTTTTGGGTCAACTAACCAATCCTCCTGTGAAGAATTTAGTAGAATTATGACAGACAGGTTTGAAATGTCAATGATGGGAGAATTGAAGTACTTCTTGGGATTCCAAGTGCGGCAACAAAGGGAAGGAACATTCATAAGCCAAACCAAGTACACGCAGGACATACTCAAGAAGTTTGTCATGGACAAGGCAAAGCCCATAAAGACTCCCATGGCTACGAATGGCCACTTGGATCTCAATGAAGATGGACCGAGCGTCGACCAAAAGGTATATCGCTCCATGATTGGATCTTTACTCTACTTATGTGCATCTAGGCCAGAAATTATGTTGAGTGTATGTTTGTGTGCAAGATTTCAAGCCAACCCTAAGGAATGTCACTTGACAGCCGTAAAAAGAATCTTGAGATATTTAGTTCATACACCCAACCTTGGTCTTTGGTACCCAAAAGGCTCCAAATTCAATCTCATTGGTTACTCCGATGCAGATTATGCCGGGTGCAAAGTTGATAGAAAAAGCACCTCTGGCACATGCCAATTCCTAGGAAGATCTTTGGTTTCTTGGTCATCTAAGAAACAAAATTCCATCGCATTATCCACAGCCGAAGCGGAGTATGTTGCAGCCGGTAGTTGTTGTGCACAACTCCTTTGGATGCGACAAACTCTAAGGGATTACGGTTACAATATGAACCGTATTCCTCTCCTTTGTGATAATGAGAATGCCATTAAAATAGCCCACAATCCAGTTGAGCACTCTAGGACTAAACACATAGACATAAGACATCATTTCTTGAGAGAACATTCCATGAAAGGAGACATAACCATCTCACATGTCAACACCCAAAAACAATTGGCCGACATATTCACCAAGCCACTTGAGGAAAAGCGTTTTTGCAAACTCCGAAATGAGCTAAATATTCTTGATTCTCGGAGTGTGGCTTGAAAAGTTGCATACTTGTATGATTGCTTCAAAAATGTTGATTGAATTGTGAAAATCATCCCTCTCCATTTTTCTCTCGAAAAACTATGTCAATTATTAGATCTTGATGAATTTTGATCATTGTATGATTGTTGTATGCTTACTGGTCAAATTCATCAAGATTACTTGAATTGTTTTGCCTCTCTATTCTCTATTATTGAACCTTCAAATATATATGAATGGGCTATGCAATTCTTTCCTGGTGATCACGGACTAGTCCGTGGTTACCCGGACTAGTACGCCCATGCAGACTAGTCCGCAGAGTGCCGGTTAGGCCGGACTAGTCCGATAGACCACGGACTAGTCCGATATAGGTCTTTGGATGACTTCGGACTAGTCCGGTCATGTCCGGACTTGTTCGATTTTTCGTGTCCATAACCCTAGCCGCCACCAAACCCTAATCTCCTCACCCCCACTTTTGCTCATGCTTTCCTCTCTCTTGCGCTCGAGCCATCAAGGCGATTTTCTCCTCCCTCCGTCGAAAAAGTACACATTTGGGCAGAGATCAAGCTTGACCTCTTGGGGATTGAAGCTAGCGGACTTCTCCGCCCTCCAACCCCCAAACCTTCAAGCGTCAATCGATTTCTTCGGTAAATTTCTTCAAAACCCTAGAAATCTTGTTTTTTCTCCATTGTTGATCCTATAGCCTAGCATCCTTCACTAGTTACATGTTTAGTTGATGTACTATGTGTATGCTAGACTAGATTTGCATTAAGGATTGTATCCTGTCCAATCTGTTAGGTTTTTGAGGATGAACACCGGACTAGTCCGGTCCATGCACGGACAAGTCCGGTACCCTGGACTAGTCCGTGCCTGAGCACCGGACAAGTCCGATGTTTCTGAACCTGAAACCTAATTCCTTAATTCATTAATGCCATCCATTGCTATCTTGTCTTACCTATGCCTTGTATAACTTGTCATTATTCTTGCTCAATCATTCTCAGATCATGTCGAGCTCCGACAACGAGATCTCCGACTTTGAGGCCGAGTTGGACCACGAGGTGGCACCTCGGTCCTCGGCGGGTCTTGGCAAGAAACGCCAAGAAAGACCTTCCGAGCCTGCTACCTCCCCTCCCCAGGTTCGGAGGAAGGTCTGTGTCAAGAAGCCCGCCTCGAAGGCTGCTCCGTCTACAAGCGGCCTTCGTCAAGCAAAGGGAAAGGGCAAGGGAGTCGCAACAGGGCCAGTTGGGCCCTTGAAGCTTCATGCTCCCAGAGAAGGGGTCCGGGACCCCAATGAAGAGAAATTCAATGGGAAAGGCAGCGATGTGGCAGCCAAGCTCAGAAGCATTGATTGCTATGGAAGGCCAAAGCAGGCAGCTGATGGAAGGTTTTGGTCAAACTTCCATGCAGATTTCTACAGGCTGGTTTACCTGCCGTTGAAGACTCCGGTGGTGCGCAGTCAGTGGATTGACTGGGCCCACCTAGAGAAGAAGAAGTGCTCAGCTTTTGATGAGGTCATTGCTGCAGCAGAAAGGCATGGTCTGAAGGATCTGTTTGCCTTCAGACACAATTGGAATGATGAAGTGATTGCACAATTCTATGCAACGTGCCACTTCTCGAGTGAAGATGAAGAGAGTGTGACTTGGATGACCCATGGATCCAAGTACTCCATCACTCAGGAGGATTTTGCAAGCTTGCTCCATTTAGACTCTGCTGGAAATGACCACCTGATCATCCACAACATAGGGGTCATTGAGAGGGACGGAATGAAGTTCATGAATGAGCCCAACTCTAAATATGTTCCTCCCTCCACAAAGAACATGAAGCCCTTCTTTGTGGTTCTGAACAGAGTTCTCCGGAAGACCATTGCCCCCAAGGATGGGGATGCAGGGAGTGTACAGGGCTACCTCCGGACTATAATGAGGGTCATAAGCAAGAAGAGACAGTTTGATGTTGCAGATTACATTTGGAACGACATGGTCAACATCTCAAGCACCCCCAACTGGTCCTGTGGCTATGCTCCCTACTTGATGTTCATGATTGAGAAGGTCACAGGGATAGAATTTGTGAAGGATGTAGAGCACACTCCCCCGAGGCCTCAGAAGCCTCAGCCTGTGAGTGTCCAGACTGCTCCTCCCCCCTCCAGGGAAGCCCCTCAGAGAGGATCCGCCAGTGGGATCGTCAAATACTTGTCCGCGATATTCTCCTCCTGCAAGAAGACTGAAGAAAAGCTTCATAAACTCAATCAGAAGAGGAAGGAGGATATGAGATATATCAAAGCCAATGTGAAGCAATTGAGTGAAAAGCTGGAGATCAACCCCATTGGATCTCCAGTAATTTCTGAAGATTCTGATCTTGACATCTCTGAGCTCGGGCCCTTGTCCCCCTCCGAGCTTGCCTATTTTGGCATTGGGGGCTCGAGCAGCTCCGCTCCTCATCCTCCCTCTCCTCCTCGTCAAGCGGAGAACGAAGAAGACGAAGAAGATGACGAGAGGACAGACAGTGAAGAGTGAAGAATCTAGGACCTTCCTCTCTCTCTTTTTGGTGTCTTGATGCCAAAGGGGGAGAGATTGAGGGGGAGTCCAGTCCTAGCTTAGCTGTAATAGGATGCGAGGTGAGAGCCTTCTCTGTACTTTTATTTGTGATTGTAATAGTTTAACACTATTTTCATATTAAGTTTGGTCTTGTGATGAATTGCTCAATTTTATTTGCGAGTATGTGATGAAAACTGCATTTTTGCTCCTGGAATGTCATATGCACTTGGTATCGGTTGATTCATGTAAATTCTGTCATTCTCAATGTATTCATGCACTTAGTATGCATCCCACCATAAAGAATGCACATATGGATAATTCTCTTGTTGCTTGATGAATTTTTGAGTCATATGTGCATACTTTATGAAAATCTCATTTTTTGCCTTATTTTGTGAAATCTCAATTGGTTGTCATCAATCACCAAAAAGGGGGAGATTGAAAGTGCATCTAGGACTCCCTTGTGGGTTTTGGATGATTTATGACAAGCAATTGGGATCATAATCCTTTTGTTGAGATGAATGAAGGCAAATAATGAAAAATGAGCAAAATGCCAAAAAGAAGGGAAATGAGAAGCAAAGTAAATTTGAGCTCATGGAGAAGAAAATAGTAGATTATTATGTATGGAGTGTGTTAAGGAAACACACCCAAGAGATCAATCACTTTCAAGCACACACACACAATGCACAAAGTTATACAGGACCGGACTAGTCCGATAACAGCCAGACTAGTCCGATATCACATTCTGCACTAGAACGGACAAGTCCGGTTTCCACCGGACTAGTCCGATATCTTTCTGATCCACTTCGGACTAGTCCTCCCCAATGCGGACTAGTCCTCAACACAATGCACAAGTCACACAAAATTGGACAAGTCCGTTGTGATCCGGACTAGTCCGATATTCTTTCTGAACCACTTCGAACAAGTCTGGTGTCTGCACGGACTAGTCCGATATACACACTGATCTAAATCGGACAAGTCCTCCAAGTGTGGACTTGTCATCCTAAACACTTAGGGTTTCATATGTCTGGACAAGTCCGATGGCAATCGGACTAGTCCGAAGATTTCCAGTAGTGAAATCGGACAAGTCCGTTTTCAACCGGACTAGTCCGATATTCCTGAACACTTAGGGTTTGCTACACACAGCACACCAGACTAGTCCGGTGACCACCACAGACTAGTCCGATCTTTCTGAACCCTAACGGTCACTGTTAGAAACCCCATATAAATAGAGGTGCACAGCCCACTTTTACACTCTCTCGAACCCTAGCGCCGTCACACCTCCCAAGAGACTCAAAAACCACCTCTCTCCATGAAATTAAGTGCAAAATCGATCAATCTATTGAAGATCACTTCTAGATCATTGGAGAGACACTTGGCACACATCATTGAGCTCTTGGTTTGATTCTCTAACACACTCTTGCGTTTCAATTTGTAATTTTCGAGTGTGTTATTGGTGGCTTTGTAAGTTGTAATCAAGGGAGCTCTCAACGTGTGAGAACGCCCCTCCAACTTGGTTAATTACCCTTTGTGATTAGTGGAAGAGGATTGGCCTTCGTGGCGATCCGACGAGGGAAGGGTTGGAGAAGACCCGGTCTTTTTGTGGGCTCCTCAACGTGGACGTAGGTTGCCTTCGTGGTAGCCGAACCACGGGATAAATCTTGTGTCTTGTCCTTTTGTGTTCTTCATCTTATTTGATCAACTTAATCTAGGGTTTGATTCACTTTGTTCAATTTGAGTTAAATTGTTGAACAACAGGCTTAATTGTTATAGAATTTGACATACAACTATTAAACTGTCATTTAATTATATTTCCGCTACAAACATCAACGAATCAATCAAATTGACTGAACTTGATCAACTTAGCCCGTGAAAACTGGACTAGTCCGCACTTTACCGGACTAGTCCGATATCTCTGGTATTGACCTTGTTGTTGAGTGTTACAGGAACCGAGAAAATTCAAAAAGGCCTATTCACCCCCCTCTAGGCCTACATTCACTCGAGTTCTAACGTGGGTTCCTTTTTTTGTAGGGGTTGGTTCGTCAACATCGCGTGAAGGGTGAGCTGGCCCAGGCGCAGCTGAAGCTCAAAAAGCCCCGGAGCATCATGGGAGAAGCGGCTCAAGTGGCGACGGTCACGGTTGAAGGGACAACATTGTCAGTCGCTGAGCTCGTCCGTGTCCATGCTAGCGTTGAGGCTATGGAGGAGCTTAGGAGCCATGACCGAGAGATTTGGGAGGCGTGGGATACCATGGAAAGGGAGAAGGATCAAATAAAATGTTGGTTTCCCTCCTTACCTTGTTGCCGACCTATTGGCCCTACGCTGGACTCCTCGTTTTGTGGAATGCTTCTTGTAGATGTGAGGGGACATGCCGAGGATCTGATCCTATCTATGAAGGAAAGTATCAAAGGCCTTCGTGATCATTTCTCCGACGTGATGCAGGAGATGGAGGAGGTCCGACGTTTGGTGGCGGCGACTTGTGATCCGATTCTTAGCTCATCGACGGCGACCACCTCCACGACCTTCATTTATCTGAAGTACCGTCTTTGATTGGTTCCCGAGCAAGTTGCGGTGCTTCAATCGGAGCTCGTAGAGTTTTGGGATTGGGTCAGGCCAGATGCAACCTGGTGCTTGTTGATCGGTTCGAGGTTGAGCTCGCCACTAGCTTCCTTGGTCGCCAAGCCAAGTGAATGCCGATCATCGGCCGTCGGGGCCACTCGGGCCTTCTTTGGGGCCCGGGTTTCCTTGGGCATCGCACTATCCCACTACCCTGCTATCGATCTTTGGGTCCACCACTTTCCCAAAGGTAACATGGCTGCCAATCCTAAAGGATTTGCCAATGCAATGGTGCACACCGCTTCCTCCGTGGCAAGCTCTTCTCAGGGAGGGTCATCAGGGAGGAGGTGGATTGAGGTCGGGGACCGAGCGCCCTTCTTTGTAGCCAGAACTCTCTCTTGTAAAAGGATTCTTAATATATGTTTTTGTTTGCTTTGTCATTGTGACTCACTCGAGCTGTAGCCTTTTAGGAACTTTCAATGTCTCTATCCATGAGCTATAGCTTAAAACTGTCCATCAGTACCTTGTCAGGCTTTTCAAGCCTATGACCGGGTCCAAGACCAGCAGAAACCACTCGGGTTGTGCTATGAGGTCGGGGTGATCCGATCAGTTAAAAGTGACCACCGCTTCAAACCACCGGAGGAAGGTCGGGGTGACCGCGGCGATGACTTTGATCTCTTGGGTGGTCAGCTTCTGCTTACAATGGCTCTCATAAGCTTTACTTCCCCCAAAGGTCATGAGGCAGCTCTCTGGTGTGGGGAAGGCTAGCTCATCGGGCTCGAGGCTTGACTTGACGGGATTCTTGCCTTGTCGCTTGCAGCCCCTGACTCCTTGCTGATGAAACGCTCTAGAAGGACGCAATTTTTGAGGTCGTGCCTTACAGGATAGGCGTGGCTAGTGCACGGTTTCTCAAGGAGCTTCTCGAAGTCATCTGTCGGTGCCCTGGCTCATTTCTTGCCCTCTTCTTCTTGTCGCTTGTTGGCACTTGACCTCTTCTTCTTATCGCTCTAGCGGGGCAACTTTGTCTCCCCACATTGGGGTTCCTCGACTTCCCTTCGTCGAAGATGACCCCGACTGTCTCCTTGCGAGAAGTTTGGTTTTTGGCTATGTCCATGAGGTCCCTAGTGCTTCTCATCTTAATGCGGTTGAGCTTGTGCATTAAGGACTCGCAAGTCATTCCAAAAAGAAAGGTCACGATGACATTGATGTCGACGACATCGGGGAGCTCGTTGCACTTCTTCGAGAAGCACTGAATGTACTTTTGGAGAGTTTCATTCAACTTCTACTGGCAACCCTTTAGGTTCCAAGAGTTACCGAGGTGTGAGTAGGTTTCCTAGAAGTTACCGATGAACATCTCTTATAGCTCTGCACAATCTCGAATGCAATCGATAAGGAGATACTCCAGCTAAGCCCGGGCTTACTCGACTAGGTACATGGGGAGGTACTGGATGATGAAGTCATCATCATCCCCCTCGCTTGCTCTGCCGGTCAGGCATTAGTCCTCCAACCAAACGCTGGGGTTGGTGTCCCCGTCGTGCATCCCGATGTTGGTTGGGGCCCATAACCTCTACGAAAAGGTGTGTTGCGTATCCGCTTTCTTAAAGCTGTAAGGTCGGGTGGGTCAAGGCTCGAGCTCCGGTCCACTTCATCATCGTACCGGCCACGCCCATTGGGTTGGCGATTCCAAGGCCTAGGCGATGAATCCATGGGTCTTCCTGAGCTCATCGCCTGGCCTCGGGGGTCGGTGAAGGTCGCAAGGCCCTACGTGCTCATGTACCGAGTTGTGCGATGGGGTCGACGATCCAACCCTTTTAGGTTGGGTTGCTTGGCTCGGCGCACAGGTTCCAATAGGACTCACACTGCTTTGGCTATACCTTCGACTATGACCTATGGTCGATAAACCCCGGGCTTGCGGTAGAGAGATTTCGGCTTGCTGGTGGCGGGCATGGACACAAGAGCCCGGAGATCTTGGTGGGCCTACCAGACTTTTAGGTCAGCGGGCTTGGGCAAGTTGCATAGTATGTCAGTTGCGGCTGCAACATTTTGGCTGGCTCATTGGAAATGGGGGTGCAATTGTCGTTGATGATGTCAGCCCGAATATTGCTGGCACGGAGGCGCGCTGTGTTCAAGCTTGTACTAGGGCCAGGACACATTGTTGATGAGAATGATGTGGCATCCGTGTCCAGTTGGGCCTGGTCAGCCTTTGGAGCAGCGCACTGCACCATGACCTAGTTGATCAACATGAGGTGATGCGCCTCTAGCAACTTGAGCTCGAGCTTTACTCCAGAATATGGTGGAGGGATGTCGGCGCTCGCTCGATCATACCTGCAAAGTGTGGCATCGAGACGTTGTAGGCAGCTCACGCGCCAGGGGCGACGATCGCCAAACCCCCCTTGGATCGTACGTTGTACCCTATGTTGGAGACCTGGAGGGTGCTAGAGTTGCTGGCAAAGAAGTTCAGGTATCCGAAGCGGAGGGCCTATTGCGTGAGGGCAAGGTTGGACTTTGGATCATCGTCTCTAGTGGCGATGTACTCGAAGTCGCCAAAGAGGACTCTTCTGCCAGGCACGAGAGTTGAGCGTGGTAAAGTCACCGAGGAAGCCGAGAGTGGAAACGCGCGGCAGACCCCTACCTGGCATGCCAACTATCGGTGTTCGTACTTCCAACTACTATCGAATACACCGCGCGTTTGTACTTGAGGTGACCTAGCTAGGAAGACAGTGGGATTATACTGGTATGGGCAAGGTGCTCTACGTCCGGGGAGCCTTCCGGAGCTACCACACCAGTGGCGACAGGGTCCGATCTTGAGTGTCCGGTGAAGAGGTTCCGCGCTAGCTGGAGCGGAAGTCTTCCAAGGTAAGTTTGATTCTTTACCTCAGCTAATTGTTTTTGTTGTAATCGTATTTTGAGTTTCTTTGTCCTTCATCCACAGGGTACCCAAAAAAGGGGTTGAAGCTTCGGTTCCTGCAACAGCGGATGATGCTGTGCAGGCGGAGGCTCCAGCTCCGATTCCAGCGCCGCCCCAAGTGGTGGCAGAGGTCATGGCAGCCCTGGCGCCGGCTGTCGTGGTTCTTCACCTCGACTCATCTCCGGATGCACCCGTGGTAGCGCCGAACCATGGGAATGAAGATGTACCAATGGCACCAGCACCAGAGGTTGAAGCTCCGGTTTTGGATGCTGTGATGACGAACGCTACGTCCTTAGAGCCAGAGGTAGCTGCAGTTCCGACCTTAGAGCCACATGTTACTGAAGCCCCGACAGCGGAGCCGGTGGTTGATGAAGTTCCGGCGCCTGAGCCATTTGCCACGGAAGAGCCGATTCCCGAGCTGGCGGAGGTCGAAGCACCGGCGCCTGAACCGGCGGTAGAGGAGGCACCAGTGTCAGAGCCGGAAGTGGCCTCAGCTCCGGCCGAATCTTCAACACCTGCACCAGAGGTGGTGGTCCCGGAGGTACCCGCGCCTGAGCCAGGGCGCCAAGATGAAGTTGCCGGTCCCTCGCCTGAGGGACCAGTTGCTGATGATCTGGCGGCGGGACCTTCAAAGCCGACTCTGGAGGTAGAAACTTCCGTTGCAGGACCTTCCTCAGCAGCGACCGAGGCTATCCCGGAGGGCGGCCCTAGTGCCGCGGAAGCTCAGGGGACCACTCTCATAGAGTGGGACCCGATTTTTGTTATGGAGAACCCGCTGGAGCTAGCGGAGAGGACCCCAGCAAGTATGTAGCCGATCCCCCTATCGCTGTCCATCGACAACGCCTGCTCCAGCCTTCGTCAGGTCCAACTGGCCTTTCACCACGACAGCAATGCCCTCGAGGAGGAGCGCCAAACCCTTAGGAGGTGGCACAACCGTCTCCAATTCGAGACTTTGCTGGCGCAGACGAGGTTGGTCGATGACAAGGAGTTGGTGAAAAGGGAGAAGGCCCAATTGGAGTACTACGATCAGCTGCTGGATGAGAGGGAAAGCATGGTGCGATCCCTCGACAACCAGTTCTGGGCTATCCACGAACAGGACGTGGCTGCTAATGAAGTAGCAAATGATCTCCAATAGAAGCTCAATGCCATCCACGACAGCCTCGTCAAGCGCCGAGAGGCTCTTAAGGAGTGGGAGAAAAAGCTCGAAGATGAAGAGCAAAAACTCCTAGAGCTGCGGGATGACCTCGTGAAGAGGGAGGAGGAGCTTACTCAGAGGATGACTCTGGGTGACAAGAGCCTCGCGGAGCGCACCAAAAAGTTTGAGGAGCGCTGCGAGAGCGAGGAGAAGAAGGCCTGGCAGCGGGGACAGGACTTCACCAAGAGGGAGAATGAAGTTGCTGCCAGGGAGAAGAAAGTGCGGGGCCGGGAGAGAGACCTGGTTGACTGCCAGAACAATATCCACGTCCGGGAAAAGGAGCTTGCTAAACTCAAAAGGCAAGTTGCTGAAAAGATTCAGCAGCACACCAAATAGGTCGAGCGCCTTGCTCGGGAAGGTTCGGAGCTTGCGGCGACCAAGAGGTCCTTGAAAGAGATGCGGGGCTCAAGGGGTGCGGAGTCCCAACAAGTATGGGACTTCTTGGGCAAAGCCAATGACGCGCTGATGCCGCTGGGCTTTAGTCCCGTGCGTCCGGATGATCTGCAGCCGGAGCTGGGCCAGGCGTTGTAGGCGTTGAGCTCGGCGGGAAACAAGCTCAACAAGATAATCGATGTCATTGTGGACCAGTTGGAAACCGAAGGACAATCCCTGGCGAAGAACGTCGCAGAGTACGTGCTGACGTGCTACACAAGCCGGGATCCTCATTTCCCACTAGACCCGGTGCTTGAAGGCCCCATCGACGGAGAGGGAGATGCCGCCAAGGCCAACGTGTCGTAGGTTGCCCAAAAGGTCAACTCATTCTTCCATAGGACTTAGGATTTTCTCTTTGTATCTCCCGCTTGTATCTTCCCTTCTTTTCCTCAATTTTGTAATCTCTTGCCTCCAGGAATGAAATTCAAGAATTTATATATTTCATTTTTTGTCTTCAACACCTTTGTCTTACTTGGCCCCCGGTAGATGTACAGAATTTGATTGCGAACATGTACCAAAAGGATGTAGCATCTTGTTGAGGACTTGAGTGCTTCGAACTAGAAGAATGTTGGTCCGAAGTCTTTTTGCATCGATAGTAGAGGCCCCTAAGGTTGTCGGAGCTTAGTAGCTCCGGTAGCGATCACTGTTGAAGCTTAGTAGCTCCGGCAGAGGCCACCGTCAACACGTGGAGCGTTGATAGCAGGTCCTCTGGGGTTGTCGGAGTTTGGTAGCTCCGGCATCGACCACTGTCAACACGTAGAGGTTCGACGGCAGGGAGTATTCTTCCACCATCTTTTCTTTGCGTTGACGGATGGCCCCTATGATTTGTTGGAACTTGATAGCTCCGGCGATGCCTACTATCAATGTTTGAAACATCGACAATAAGCCACCTTAGGGGATGTCGGAGCTTTGATAGATCCGGCATTGTCCACCATCATCACAAGATTTTTATTTTTCCTGCACATTGAAGTCAAGAAAAACAGTAAAATCCATTTCCTATCTATAACTCATTTGCGAGCTTATTATTCCCGAAAGAAATTTTAGATCGACAACAATTATGTATACAATCAAGCGCATTTGTTTGTTTTCTTCAGGTCCAATCGTTCCTGGACTCGCCTTACTTCGGCCTGCTGGGGTGTAAGTAGAGTGGCGTACTTAGGGTGCAGGACCTGGCTAAGTCGATAGCACACTCCGGACGTAGATTGGCTTGGCAGCATTCAGGCGAGTAGGCCATTCGACAATGTTAAGACCCGAAAGATTTTACAATGCAACACGAATTATATATGAATTGTTTGAGCTAAAGTTTCTTGAGAATTGCACAATTTTCTTATAGAGAAGAAAGAGAAAAATAAAAAATAATGAGCCTGTACAAAATAAATGCACGTGAAGTCTGTTTTCACATAATGATGTCTTTCTTTATAGGTCCGGGGTATAGGGGAAACAAGTACACTCTTAGGGTATGGAACCAGGCTAAGTGTGTTGCGTTTCTCGTTTGACCCAAGGTAGCTAGCTACACTTTTAGTTCTGAGACTGTGTCAAGTGTTGCATGAACTTTGCGGACCTTCCGGGAAAGGTCCGGCTGTCCTCCCGGAGGAGCTACCCGACTCTGTACAATGACAATATAACATACATCACATGTAATTACAGACTCACCTATGTGATATTAAGCGTAGAACTTAAGGAGGTGCTCAATGTTCCAAGGATTAGGGAGCGGTGTCCCATCCTCGGTTGCCGAGCGAATGCATCCGGGACGGGATACTTTGATCACTTGGAAGGGTCCTTCCCAGCTGGGGAAGAGTTCGTTTAACCCTTCTCAAGTTTGTATTCTCCGTAGCACCAGATCGCCTTCCTCGAGCTGTCGGTTATGCACATGCCTTTGGTGATAGTGTCGGAGCGCCTGGCGGTATCGTGCATTTCGAACACCTGCTCGGTGCCTTCCATCTTTGACAAGGTCAAGGTCTTCACGCCGGAGCTGGTCCTGTGTGGCTTCGTCGAAGGTCCGGACCCGGAGCGACCTTAAGGTGATCTCCGGAGGAAGGACTGCTTCAGCTCCGTACACCAGGAAGAAGGGTGTCTCTCCAGTTGACCAGTTTGGAGGTGTCTTGTTGGCCCACAGGGTGGGCGGAAGCTCTTCAATCCAGTTGGCTCCATGTTTTTTCAGGCGCTCATATGTGCGCGTCTTGAGTCCTTTTAGGATTTCTGCATTTGCTCTCTTAGCTTGGGCATTGCTTGCCGGGTGGGCTACATAATCGTAGCTGGCTTGAATGCCAAGGTCTTCGCAATATCCTTGGAATGCAGAGATTGTAAATTGGGTCCCTGTCAGTTATGATCTTGTTTGGGACTCCAAATTTGCATACTATGGACTGCAAGAAATTGATAGCTGATTGCTTGTTTATTGTCACAACTGGAGTTGCTTCCGGCCACTTAGTGAACTTTTCGATGGCGACATACAGGAACTTGTGACCTCCGACGGCTCTTGGGAAAGGTCCCAAGATATCCATCCCCCACACAGCGAATGGCCATGTAGGAGGTATCATTTGTAGAGGTTGAGCTGGTGTGTGAATTTGCTTTGCATGGAACTGGCATGCTTCGCATTTCTTCACTAGCTCGGTTGCATCCTGGAGTGCTGTAGGCCAGTAAAAACCATACCAAAAGGCTTTACCAACCAACGTGCGGGAAGACGCGTGGTTCCACACTCGCCTCCATGGATTTCTGCGAGGAGCTCCCAGCCTTCTTCCCTTGTAATGCACCACATTAGGATGCTGTTGGCACCACACCGGTAGAGATCCCCTTCTACCAGTGTGTATCTTTTAGCCAATCTGACTATCCGGTCAGCAGATACATTGTCTTCAGGAAGGAAGTTGTCTTTCAAGTAGCTCTGGATCTCCGAGATCCATGCATCGGAGCTAACTTGAGCATCTGAGTCTTGCGTGCTAGGTTGCTCGGAGCTTCCTGCAGCACCTACGACCCTTGATGGCTTCCATGGTAACAGGGCCATCGGGACCGCCAGCTTCGAGGTACTGGTCTTGCCCCCTTCGCTCAGTTCGACAGGTTGAGCTGTTGGTCTTGACAATCTCCGGACGAAGGTTCTGTCGGGAGCCGGAGCTCCGGTTGAAGCTTTCGTCGAGAGTTCGTCAGCTTTAGCATTGTTGAGACGCTGGACATGGCAGAGATCAAGGACTTTGAAGTCCTTCTGAAGCTTCTGGACTTCAAGTAGGTATGCAGCTAGCTGAGGGTTGTTGCAGCAGCATTCACCTTTAACTTGTTTTATAACGAGCTGCGAATCATCCTTTACCAACAGCTGCTTGACACCATACGATAGTGCCACCTTGAGCAGATAGATTAGTGCTTTATACTCCGCCATGTTGTTGATCACCTTGAAGTCAAGGTGGACCATGTATTTTACCTTCTCCTCGGTTAGAGCGAGGAGAAGGATTCCAGCTCCGTCCCCCTGCTTCTGCACGGAGCCGTCAAAGTAGAGAGTCCAGTGAGGCTCGGTGAAGACCGGAACCTTGGGTTCTAGCTTCTGCTCACTGGGGCCCCAGGATTTGATGGAGAGGGGGTCCATTCTGCCATGAAGTCCGCCAATGCTTGACTCTTGATCGCTTGTCTTGGGACAAATTCAAGATCAAATTCGACCAATTCCGCTGCCCACTTTGCAATGTTCCCAGTAGAGTTGGGGTTATGCAAGATTGCACGCAGTGGATAGGAGGTTACCACTGAAATCTTGTGAGCTTGGAAGTAGTGATGAAGCTTCCTAGAGGAAATAAGAACTATGTAGAGCAGCTTATGCACCTCTAGGTATCGAGTCTTGGCATCATGGAGTACTTCACTGACGAAGTACACTGGGCGCTGGACTGTCTGGACCCTCCCGGAGGGGCCCAGAGCTTCCTCCTCATCAACCCGGACCCTACCGGAGGGGTCCGGACCTTCTTCAGGAACCTTCCGGTTCCTGCTAGAGGAACCTGGATCTTCTTCTGAAGTGACCCGGACCTTCCCGAAGGGTTCCAGATCTTCTTGTTCAGCAACAGTAACTCCTTCATTTGAAGGAGGTTGATCCTCCAGCGTCTCACCTCGAGGATCCGGGTCTGGGGGCTAGGACCCAGACTTGCCTTCAGGTAGTTCCGGACCCTCCCGGAGGGGTCTGGATTCCTGAACTGAGGATGGTTCTGGTCTTTCCGCAACCAGAACCATGCTGACAACTTCGTTCGTTGCTGAAATATAAAGCAGAAGTGGCTCAACAGGGTTCGGAGCTACCAAAGTTGGTAAGGTGGTGAGGAGCTGCTTCAGCTCTTGGAATGCCTTTTCTGCTTCTTGAGACCATTGAAATGGTCCGGACTTCCTCAATAACTTGAAGAAGGGTAGCGCCCGTTCTGCTAGTCTTGAGATGAACCGGCTAAGGGCAGCTAGACATCCAGTTAGCTTCTGAACATCCTTGATGCGAGCTGGTTGTCGCATGTCTTCAATAGCTTTAATCTTCGCCGGATTCGCCTCTATTCCTTGGTGGTTCACCAAGAATCCAAGAAGCTTCCCGGAGCTAACCCCAAAGACACACTTGTCTGGGTTCAGCTTTGCGCGTGTGATTCACAACTTGTCGAAGACAGCTTGCAAAGTGTCTAGGAATGACTCCTTGTTCTTGATCTTGATGACAATATCATCGACGTACACTTCCACTACGTCTCTGATAATCTCTCCAAAAGTTTTGTACATAGCTCGCACAAACGTTGAAGCAGCATTTTTGAGACCGAATGGCATGGCAGTGTAACAGTACAATCCATCTACTGTGATGAAGGAAGTACGCTCTTCATCTTCCCTAGACATTCTGATTTGATGATACCCAGAATATGCATCTAGGAGACACAATAATTCACACCCGGAGGTGGAATCCACTATCTGATCTATTCTAGGTAGTGAGAATGGATCCTTTGGACATGCCTTATTCAGTGTAGTGTAGTCGATACACATGCGAAGCTTCCCGCCGGCCTTGGGTACAACGACTAGGTTTGCCAGCAATTTTGGGTGGAAGACTTCCCGGATGAATCCAGCTTCGAGCAACTTCTTCACTTCTTGACGTATGAAGTTTTGTCGATGTACTGATTGCTTCGGAGGCTTCTGATGTACAGGCCAAGCGTCGGGATAAATCTTCAGATTGTGCTCGATCACTTCCATAGGGATCCCAGGCATTTGTGATGGTTGCCAGGCAAACACATCGACATTAGCCCGGAGGAAAGTGATGAGCGCGAGTTCCTATTTGTCGTTCAGACCTCCCGATATACGGGTGGTCTGAGCAGCGTCGGAACCAATTTGGACGACTTTGATGGGAATGTAACACCCTCATTTTCATGCATCATGCTCTACATACACTCATATACATGTTGAACATTAACCCACAACAAGATGAACAAGTTTAAAATTTGATTTGGAGAAAAACCGCACTTAAAACGCAGGAAAGTGCGGACTAGTCCGATTTTGCTGAGGACTAGTCTGATTTCTCTTTGACTAAAAACGGACTTGTCCGTTTTTGCTGCGGATTAGTCCGATTTTGGCCCCTGGAAACTTTCGGACTTGTCCGATTTTGTGCGGACTAGTCCGTTATTCCATGAATCCTTGAAAAATTGCTAAGTCCTTGGACTTTTTCGGACTAGTCCGGTGTTCCAGCGGACTTGTCCATTTCC
The DNA here is from genome assembly GCA_036927565.1 of Tuctoria greenei. NCBI lineage: Eukaryota > Viridiplantae > Streptophyta > Magnoliopsida > Poales > Poaceae > Tuctoria > Tuctoria greenei. Next base: position 112,879,129 of record JAYESD010000003.1, read on the forward strand.
CTCTCTGTTTAAAGTCGGTCTTGTCCAATTTTAGGCCAGACTTGTCCGATTTTCTCTCTGGAAGACTTCGGACTAGTCCGATCCTTTCCGGACTTGTCCGATATTTCGTGACTCCGAGTTGATCTTGTGTTTTACGACTTGTTTCTTGGGTTTCATGTTAAGTGGGCCTAGGGGCGTCGTGCCTAAATCTTTTAGAGCCCGTGTGGGACTCTAAACCGGCCTCTACTCCTCCCAAACTCAAAATCCATCTAACCCTAGCCTCCACCTCTATATAAAAAGCCCCACCCCTTGGATTGACATCTATTTGCCACTTTTCCACCCACCCAAACCCTAGTTCGTGGGGAGCCGCCATCAAGGAGGGAGGAGAAGATCCCAAGCAAGAAGAATAAGAGGAGGAAACGAAAGAGGATCAAGATCTCCACCAAGTTTCGTTCTTCATCACCAATTCATCCCCAAGTTCATCATCAACCCTGGATAATCAAGATCCCAGTGTTACCTACAAGTTTCTTGATTCATTGGAGTTCTAAACACCTGATATACCTTCTATTCTCTTTTCCTTACGAGAATTCAACCCCTAATCTCCAGATTTACGTCGATCTAGAAAACCCTAATCTGCTGATCTCGCAGAGTGCGGACTTGTCCGGTCCCTAGCAGACTAGTCCGATCTTTCTGGTTAAATTGTGTTGAATTAATTCTAAAATTTGAGCTAATCGAATCTAAACCTGTAAAAACTTGTTAAAAGCTATTAGAACTAGTTAGTGATCATTAAAAGCAATCTAGTAGCAAGTTCTACCTTGCATTTGCATCAATCATGCATGTCATGACATATTGAGTAATATTTGTGCACTCTTTGATTGTGTTTCTGGTCTTGTATGTTTATTGTGTGGATTAGACGGATTTGCGCTAGAGAGTGCCGTGGAGGATCTTTAGCACCAAGAGTTTGAAGGCTTTGATCCTAATCAACAGCAAGAGCAAGGCAAGTGTCTTTGAAGCATATTGATCCTGTTTTAAAATAATTTTTTGTTTGCAAAACTGCATGCTTGTGTCAAATTGATGGGAATCCTATGGTAGGAAGTTTACTAGATTTGCTAAATCACCCTTGTCGCCTGGAATATATGGTAGAGAGTTTAACACCCTCAATTTTCGCATCATGCATTGCATACATGTTCATGCATTAAGTATTAATAGAATAAAAGATAGATAATAAAAGATAAATATACATATATGGTGTAGCAAAAAGAAGAAATAGAAAATAATAATTATAGCCTAAAACATGTATTAGGAAATAAATATGAAATAATAATAATATATATAAAGAAATATATATAAATAAATTATATAATAATAAATATATATATATAAAATAATAAATAAATAAAATGAATAAGATAAATAAAATAAATAAAATATAAATAATAATATAATAATAATAAAAGAAAAGAAAAAAAAGAAAAAAAAACAAACAGCCACCGGCCAGGCCAAACGGCCCAGCCGGCCACGCACCCCGCACGCGCCCCCGCGAATCGCCCGCTCTCGCGCGCGATTCCCGCGCCCCGCCCCGATCCGGCCGCGCCTCCCGCGCCCCGCCGAACTGCACCGCCTGCTGCTGGACTCCACCCCGCACCGAGCCCCGCACTGGCTCCCGCGCCCCGCCCCGATCCGCCCGCGCCCTGGGCCCCGCACGTACTCGCGTGCCGCGAGTCTCCCGGCCGCGCCCGACTCGGTCCCCTGGCCCGACCGTGTCCCGCCGGCTATAAATACGTAAGTTCCGTAGGGTTTTTCCCCGATCCCAGGAAACGCCGCCATCCACGATAAAAGCCACGCCGCCAGTACAGAAAAGAAAAAGGGCACCAGAGAGCTGCACCGCCAGGGAAAAAGAGGGGAAGGAGAGGAAGAAAAAGAGGAGAGCTCCGCCGTCCGCCGGAGATCGTCGTCGCCATCGCGTCGCCGTCGTCGTGCCGCCGGAGGACCTTGTGCATCTACTTCGTCTACGCATCGTCTCCATCCCGCGATCATCGAAGCCATCGCATATACGGTAGGCTATGTTTCCGATGCGAATTTTAGCGACCATATTGAATCTAATAGACGCAAATTGATCGTAGTTGCATCGTCTTTTATTTTCAGTGGCATTAATCTACCCTAAAACCCCTGTAAACTCATATGAACACGTATGAACTAGTTGTATCTAATTAATAAACAACCATAGTTAATTAATTATTGAATTGTGCATGCATGCATGTCAATGCATGTTGATTATTTTGTGTGCATCGTATTGAATTGTATGAATTTTCTTGTATGTAAGATCACGCGTAGAGGAACGTGCTCAAGAGGCCGCATACGAGGATTTCCGGAACCAAGACTTCGAAGCGCTTGAGCAACCCCATCCGTCGGAGCAAGGCAAGTGTCCTTGAAGCATATTGATCCTGTTTTATTAAATGTTTTGTTTGCAAACTTGCATGCTTGTGTCAATATGATGGGAAACCCATACGTAGGAGTTTACTAGCTTTGTTTAACCACCCTTGTCACCTGGAATATATGGTAGAGAGTCGGGAAGGGTTTTTACATTTTTGCTTCGCTTAATTAATTGGGACGACAAACAACACTACACATTTAATTATGCATCAATGATATTCTGGTAAATGTGAACTGGTCAATACGATGGGTGATATAAGCAAGCTTGGTATGTGGATGGGTTGGATCATATGGTGGTTTGCTTGCCTTAGATCTAAGGACCGGTTCATGCGAGAATATGTCAGGTCAACAGTGCCACCACAAGGCCAAGTATGGGTGCGGCGTAGCTGAATAATTAGGAGCGCTACTAGTATTGTATGGACCATTGGATGGCGCGGGGAATGGGAGTCGAGGAGGACTGCCCTGGGATCCGCATGGCACACGAGGGGGCCCGTGGGTGGGAGAATGGAGATTCAAGCCTGCCGGTGAAACCTTAGTGGGCCCGTACATACTAGTAGTCCCTTTTGAAAGGCTATTTTGTGATCTCTTGGCCAGACACCTACGGAAGTGTGAGATGGCATAATGGAGGTTTCTTAGTCATCCAAAGGTGATGAAATCACGAACATGTGGGTAAAGTGGTACAAACTCTGCAGAGTGTTAAAAACTATCATGATAGCCGTGCTCCCGGTTATGAGCGCCTGGATGACCTACATGATTAGAGTTGGATTTTGGTATTGGGATGGTTGGTTTATGGTTATGGGTTGGTAATGGTTATGGATGGTTTTTGGCTTATGGTTACGGATATGAATTTGAGTTACGGGAACTGGACATGGATAATGATGATGTTGGCAATAATTAGATATGGCTTATATTTTGTTAATATGATGGTTATGATGGGATTGTTTCACATAGACAGAGTATAATGCTTTTCAAATGTTTTACTGTACTTTTCAGCACTTAGCCATTATTACATTCGTCATTTGAATAAGCCACATGTCATCTTTCCACACTTGCTGAGTACGACATGTACTCACCCTTGCAATCCCCCCCAACAGCTACTCGAGACAATTGGTAGTACCCTGAGGATCACGTGGAGTACTAGGTTGCGTACCACCGTCAATTGCCTGTGGATTGGAGTCGTGCTGCTTAGTTTATTTTCCGCTGCATTATTTAAAGTTTTATCATTCGTGAACTATTGGATTATTGTAATAAAGTACTTATTTAATAGTTAAGACGTGGTTAAATTCTCTATATCGTTTGTGATGTAACCGTATATGTGTGATGAACTTCCTGGGCACACATATGCGTTACGCTTGGTTCATATCCGGAACCGGGTGTCACAGAGAGTCAGGAAGGGCTTTTTACCATTTGCTTCGCTTAATCAACTGGGATGGAAAACAACTATACCACTCAATTTAATTATGCATGGATGAGATTATGGTAAACATGAACTGGTTAATGTGACATGGTAATGGTTGATCTAAGCAAGCCTGGTATGTGGATGGGTTGGATGTCATGGTGGTTTGCTTGCTTTAGATCTAAGGACCGGTTCATGCGAGAATAAGCCAGGACTACAGTGCCACCACGAGGCCACATATGGGTGCGGCATAGCTGATTAATTAGGGCTTTGCCAGTGCTATTTGGACCATTATGGATGCTCGGGGAAGGGGTAGTCGGACTGGGTTTGTTGATGATTGGTGGGACTACCCTGGGATCCAAATGGCTCAAGAGGGGGCCCTTGGTTGAAAATGTGCTCTGAGGGAGACATCGCCACCGGTGAAACCTCAGTGGGGTATAAATAGGCTAGTAATCCCTTTGTAAAGGCTATTTTGTGATCTCTTGGCCATACACCAAAGGAAGTGTAATGGGCATAAGAGAGGTTCTTTAGTCGTCGACGGGTGATGAAATCACAAACACGTGGGTAAAGAGGTACAAACTCTGCAGAGTTAATTAAAACTATCATGATAGTCGTGCTCCCGATTATGAGCACCTGGACAACTTCCATGATTAGAGGGTACTCGGTATTGGGATGGTATTTGGGATGGTTATGGTTTGGTAATGGTTATGGTTGGTTATGGATTTATTTCTGGTATTGAATATGGTTATTGGCAAATGGTGAAATCTGGAATTATTGATGAGGATGGTGAATTGTGGACAGGTATTATGATATTACTTATGATTATGATGGGCTTGATTCATATAAATATAATATATTGCTTTTCAAATGTTTTAATGTACTTTTCAGCACTTAACCATTATTATTATCGACGTTTGAATAAGCCACATGTCATACTTTCCACACTTGCTGAGTACGACATGTACTCACTCTTGCAATTCCCCCCCTCCCCAACAGTTGCAGGTCAGGATTGGGAGTTTAATGGTAATGCGGAGTTCTAGGCCGTGTATACCGTTAGCTTTGCCTGCGCTATACCCTATTGCTTATGCTGCCTAGCTATTTAGTTTGCTTAATTAGTTTATTTCCGCTGCATTAGTTGAACTTGTCATAAATATTCATTAGAGCTTGTACTCAAGGATAATCTGGTTTGTGTAATAAAATTTGGTTTATTAATCTTGTTCTGTGGTAATTTTCTGTATACTCTTTTGTGATTGCACTCGTGTATGTGTGATGAACATCCTGGGCACACATATGCATTAGCTTGGTTCATTTTTTGGAACCGGGCATCACAGATTGGTATTAGAGTCACATGTTGACTGTAGGATGCAGCCTAGATAGAATGGACACTTTAGAGCATATAGGAGCACTCAGGAATCGATGTGTTTTTTCTTGGAGTGCTGTTTGCTATATATATTGTTTGCTTGTGTGCTTAATAGAGGATTTTGGGATGCTTTAGCATTACCATGTCCACCTAGGCTAGTGTAGCTAGTTGTATAGTTTATACCCCTTGATGCATATAGTTGGGGACGTTTTCTAATTCTTACCTATTGCTATTCTTCAGATGGTGAGGACTCGCAACCAGAGGGATGGCAATGATGAGGAGGAGAACAATGGAGTACCTCAGAATAACAATAGGCAAGGACCTGCTCATGAAGCTATCAACATTGAGCAGCTTTTCGCTATGCAAAACCAGCTCATGCAGACCATGATACAAACAATGGGATAGCTGCAGGCTGGCAATATCAACAATCAGCCCCACATGCCTCCACCACCACCCCCGCCTCCTCATAACCGGTTGGGAGAGTTTATGAGGACTAGGCCGTCGACCTTTGCTCAAGCTGCCGACTCTATGGATGCGGATGATTGGCTCAAGTCCGTGGAGAAGAAGCTAGATATTGTCTAATGCAGTGACCGGGAGCAGGTCTTGTTTGCTTCTCATCAACTAGTTGGAGCAGCTGCGGATTGGTGGGATGCTTATTGCAATGCTCATGAGAACCAAGAGAGAATTACTTGGGCCGAATTCAAGGAGAATTTTCATTCTCATTATGTGTCGGAGGGTGTTATGATCTTGAAGAGGCAAGAATTTGAGAATTTAAGGCAAGGAAGATCAAGCGTGAGTGAATATCTCAATAAATTCACTCAACTCTCAAGGTATGCGCCTGAGGATGTTAGTCGGGACAGCCAGAAGCAATACTTGTTCATGAGAGGCTTGAACAATGAAATCCATGTGCAACTACTCAACTGCGATTATGCCAATTTTCAGAAGCTTGTGGACAAAGCAATTGTGGTTGAGAACAAGATCCGTGAGATGGAGCAAGAAATCAAGAGGAAGGCGCCATATCAAGGACAGCAACAAGGAAGTAATGTGCGCCCTCGCTTTGTGCCGCCCAATGCGCCTTATTACAGCTCTTCTATTCCTGCTCAACGCCCTGTCATGCAAGCACCTAGGCCTCCAATGCCTTATGCACCTCGTGCTAATTTTCCTGGTGCTAATGTTCAAAAGCAACCTCGTCCCAACAATTCTAGTGTAGTTAAGAAGTGTTATACTTGTGGAGAAGCTGGACACTTTGCGCATCCGTGTCCTAAGTCAGGCCTTGGTCAAGGAAGCAATGCGCCGAGACAAAACCCAAGACCCAATGGAGGACAACCACAAGGGAACCGTGGACAGCAGAATTTTGCTCGTGGCAACGTGAACCATGTCTTTACGGAGGATGCTCAAGAAGAGGATGATGTGGTCATTGGTATGTTTCTCGCCAACTCCAACTCCGCGACTATGTTATTTGATTCTGGAGCATCGCATTCATTCATTGCATCAAAGTATGTTGCCAAATATAGTTTGCCTATCTCTCATATAAAGTTTATTCTATTGTTTAAGTATCCTGGAGGAGAGATGAGGACAAATATAGTATGTCCAAAAGTAAGCCTTAGAATAGGGGGGGGGGGGGGGGTAGACTTCTCCGCCAACCTCATTGTTTTAGATTCCCAAGGATTGGATATTATACTTGGTATGGACTGGTTGAGGAAGCACAATAGAGTTATTGAGTGTGCCACGAAGATGGTGAAGTTGACCAATTAAGAAGGGATCACCATAGAATTTGAAGCATCTCAAACCGCACTGAAGCAATTGGAGTTGAATCATATGGACGGTGCCGCAACTGAGGAGATTCCGGTGGTGTGTGAATTTTTGGATGTTTTTCCAGACGAGTTGCCAGGTATGCCACCTGATCGAGACATTAAGTTTGTTATTGATTTAATACCTGGAACTGCACCTATAGCTAAGAGGCCGTATAGGATGCCTCCTATGGAATTAGCGGAGCTCAAGAAGCAAATTCAAGAGCAACTAGAGAAGGGTTTTATTCGCCCTAGCTCATCACCTTGGGGAGCGCCCGTTCTATTTGTGGACAAGAAGGATGGATCCCAAAGGATGTGTGTGGATTACCGATCTCTCAACGAGGTAACAATCAAGAACAAGTACACCTTGCCACGCATAGAAGACTTGTTTGATCAGATGAAGGGTGCTTGTGTCTTCTCTAAGATTGATTTGAGGTCAGAATATTTTCAAATGAAGATTAGACCATCGGACATACCCAAGACAGCTTTTAGAACACGGTATGGATCTTATGAGTACACCATGATGTCTTTTGGATTGACAAATGCGCCTGCCTACTTTATGTATCTCATGAATAAGGTCTTCATGGAGTACTTGGATAGATTCGTTGTGGTGTTTATTGATGACATTATGATCTACTTGAAGGATGAGAAGGAACATGAGGAACACTTGAGGCTTACGCTACAAAAATTGAGGGAGCATCAATTGTATGCCAAGTTAAACAAGTGTTAGTTTTGGTTGAGAGAGGTGTCGTTTTTGGGTCATATAATTTCAGGAGGAGGAGTATCGGTTGACCCCGGAAAAGTGAGAGACGTGTTGAAATGGGAACCGCCGCAAAATGTCAAGGAAATAAGGAGTTTTCTTGGGATGGCTAGATATTACCGTAGATTCATCAAGGACTTTTCCAAGATAGCCAAGCCTATGACGGAGTTGCTAATGAAGGGAAAGGCGTTCCAATGGACTGAAGCTTGTCAGAATAGTTTTGAGGAGTTAAAGAAGAGGTTGACAACAACCCCAGTTTTGGTATTGTCGGATGTAAGCAAGAGTTTTGACATTTATTACGACGCATCAAGACAAGGGCTTGGATGTGTATTGATGCAAGAAGGTCAAGTGGTCGCCTATGCATCAAGACAATTGAAGAAACGTGAGCAGAATTACCCCACACACGATTTGGAACACGCGGCCGTGGTACATGCATTGAAGATTTGGAGACACTATATTCTTGGACATAGGTGTGAAATTTATATGGATCATAAGAGTTTGAACTATATTTTCACACAAATAGATCTGAACTTGAGCCCACGAAGATGGTTGGATCTCATCAAAGATTATGATTTGGGGATCAACTATCATCTGGGATAGGCCAATGTAGTGGCTGATGCTTTGAGTAGAAAGGGAGTAAGTCACCAACTCACAGTTCGAGAGTTACCATTCGAGTTATGTAAGGAGTTTGAAAGGTTGAACCTCGGGTTTGTAAATGAGATGGAGATGATGGAGTTAAACCCAACCTTGGATCAAGAAATTCGAGAAGCACAAACCACGGATGAGGAGATCAAGGAAATCAAGGAAAGTATCGAGGAAGGGAGAGAATTCAGATTTGATGAAGACGAACATGGTACCTTATGGCTTGGAAAGAGGATCGTTGTGCCTAATGTAAAGCATATTCGGGAGACCATATTAAAGGAGGCACATGACACGCCTTACTCAATTCACCCCGGTTGTACAAAGATGTACAAAGACTTGAAGACTTGCTATTGGTGGGATAGCATGAAGAAGGACATAGCTGAATACGTAGCATTGTGTGATATGTGCCAACGAGTCAAGGCGGAACATCAAAGGCCAGCCGGATTATTGCAACTGTTGAAGATTCCGGAATGGAAGTGGGAAGAAATTGGAATGGACTTCATAGTTGGGTTACCACGTACTCAGTTCGGGTATGACTCAATTTGGGTAATTGTGGATCGCTTAACCAAGTCGTCTCATTTTGTCCCTGTGAAGACCAAATATACAGCTGCACGATTGGCCGAAATATACATGGAGCATATTGTGTGTCGACACGGAGTCCCGAAGAAGATCGTGTCAGATAGAGGTTCTCAATTTACCTTCAGATTTTGGCAAAAATTGCATGAAGCTTTGGGACGAGGTTGAATTTTAGTTCAGCATATCATCCTCAAACGAATGGACAAACCGAGAGGACCAATCAGATTTTGGAGGACATGTTAAGAGCTTGTGCTTTGAAGCATGGGAAGAGTTAGGACAAAAGCTTGCCATACGCGGAATTTTCATACAACAATAGTTACCAAGCAAGTTTGAAGATGTCACCATATGAAGCACTTTATGAGAGGAAGTGTAGGACACCTTTATTCTGGAATGAGGCAGGAGAAACTCAAGTATTTGGACCGGATGTGTTGCAAGAAGCCAAAAAGCAAGTCCGAATAATTCGTGAAAACTTGAGGGCTGCCCAATCAAGGCAAAAAGGCTATGCGGACAATAGGAGAAGGAAATTAGTCTTTGGAATAGGAGATTTCGTTTACCTCAAGGTGTCGCCAATGAGGGTTCATAAGAGGTTTAACATAAGAGGAAAGCTAGCACCTCGTTATATTGGACCATTCAAGATTTTGGACAAAAGAGGAGAAGTAGCGTATAAGTTGGAGATGCCAGCTCATCTTTCAGATGTCCATGATGTCTTTCATGTTTCCCAGCTCAAGAAGTGTTTGAGAGTACCGGAAGAACAAGTGCCAATGGAAGAATTGGAATTAGAGGAAGATTTGACTTATGCCGAGCAACCGGTCAAAATCTTGGAAACTAAGGAGAGGGTCACAAGGAACAAGGTCATTAGATGGTGTAAAGTTCAATGGAAGCACCACACCAAAAAAGAAGCAACGTGGGAATTGGAGGATGATCTCAAGAAGGAATATCCCTATCTCTTCTCTTCCGAGTCGAATCTCGAGGGCGAGATTCATCTTAAGGGGGGTAGGTTTGTAACACCCTCATTTTCATGCATCATGCCCTACATACACTCATATACATGTTTAACATTAACCCACAACAAGAGGAACGAGTTTAAAATTTGATTTGGAGCAAAACCGCACTTAAGACGCAGGAAAGTGCGGACTAGTCCGATTTTGCCGAGGACTAGTCCGATTTCTCTCTGACTAAAAACGGACTTGTCCGTTTTGCTGCGGATTAGTCTGATTTTGGCCCCTGGAAACTTTCGTACTTGTCCGATTTTGTGCGGACTAGTCCGTTATTCCATGAATCCTTGAAAAATTGCTAAGTCCTTGGACTTTTCTGGACTAGTCCGGTGTTCCAGCGGACTTATCTGTTTTCCTCTCTGTTTAAAGTCGGACTTGTCCGATTTTAGGCCAGACTTGTCCGATTTTCTCTCTGTACGACTTCGGACTAGTCCGATCCTTTCCGGACTTGTCCGATATTTAGCGACTCCGAGTTGATCTTTTGTTTTATGACTTGTTTCTTGGGTTTCACGTTAAGTGGGCCTAAGGGCGTCGTGCCTAACTCTTTTAGAACCCGTGTGGGACTCTAAACCGGCCTCTACTCCTCACAAACTCGAAATCCATCTAACCCTAGCCTCCACCTCTATATAAACAGCCCCACCCCTTGGATTGACATCTATTTGCCACTTTTCCGCCCGCCCAAACCCTAGTTCGTGGGGAGCTGCCATCAAGGAGGGAGGAGAAGATCCCAAGCAAGAAGAAGAAGTGGAGGAAACGAAAGAGGATCAAGATATCAACCAAGTTCCGTTCTTCATCACCAATTCATCCCCAAGTTCATCACCAACCCTGGATAATCAAGATCCAAGTGTTACCTCCAAGTTTCTTGATTCTTTGGACTTCTAAACACCTGATATACCTTCTATTCTCTTTTCCTTACGAGAATTCAACCCTAATCTCCAGATTTACATCGATCTAGAAAACCCTAATCTGCTGATCTCGCAGAGTGCGGACTTGTCCGGTCCCTAGCGGACTAGTCCGATCTTTCTGGTTAAATTGTGTTGAATTAATTCTAAAATTCAACATGCATTTGCATCAATCATGCATGTCATGACATATTGAGTAATATTTGTGCACTCTTTGATTGTGTTTCTTGTCTTGTATGTTTATTGTGTGTATTAGACGGATTTGCGCTAGAGAGTTCCACGGAGGATCTTCAGCACGAAGAGTTTGAAGGCTTTGATCCTAATCAACAGCAAGAGCAAGGCAAGTGTCCTTGAAGCATATTGATCTTGTTTTAAAATAAATGTTTTGTTTGCAAAACTGCATTCTTGTGTCAAATTGATGGGAATCCTATGGTAGGAAGTTTACTAGATTTGCTAAACCACCCTTGTCGCCTGGAATATATGGTAGAGAGTCGGGAAGGGCTTTTTACCTTTTGCTTCGCTTAATCAACTGGGATGGAAAACAACTATATCACTCAATTTAATTATGCATGGATGAGATTATGGTAAACATGAACTGAATAATGTGACATGGTAATGGGTAATCTAAGCAAGCCTGGTATGTGGATGAGTTGAATCTCATGGTGGTTTGCTTGCTTTAGATCTAAGGACCGGTTCATGCGAGAATAAGCCAGGACTACAGTGCCACCACGAGGCCAAGTATGGGTGCGGCGTAGCTGATTAATTAGGGCTTTGCCAGTGCTATTTGGACCATTATGGATGCTCGTGGAAGGGGTAGTCAGATTGGGTTTGTTGATGATTGGTGGGACTACCCTGGGATCCGAATGACTCAAGAGGGGGCCCTTGGTTGAAGATGTGCTCTGAGGGAGACATCGCCACCAGTGAAACCTCAGTGGGGTCTAAATAGGCTAGTAATCCCTTTGTAAAGGCTATTTTGTGATCTCTTGGCCATACACCAAAGGAAGTGTAATGGGCATAAGAGAGGTTCTTTAGTCGCCGACGGGTGATGAAATCACAAACACGTGGGTAAAGAGGTACAAACTCTGCAGAGTTAATTAAAACTATCATGATAGCCGTGCTCCCAGTTATGAGCACCTGGACAACTTCCATGATTAGAGAGTACTCGGTATTGGGATGGTATTTGGGATGGTTATGCTTTGGTAATGGTTATGGTTGGTTATGGATTTATTTCTGGTATTGAATATAGTTATTGGCAAATGGTGAAATCTGGAATTATTGATGAGGATGGTGAATTGTGGACTGGTATTATGATATTACTTATGATTATGATGGGTTTGATTCATATAAATATAATATATTGCTTTTCAAATGTTTTAATGTACTTTCAGCACTTAACCAATATTATTGTCGACGTTTGAATAAGCCACATGTCATACTTTCCACACTTGCTGAGTACGACATGTACTCACTCTTGCAATCCCCCCCCCCCCCCAATAGTTGCAGGTCAGGATTGGGAGTTTAATGGTGATAATGTGGAGTTCTAGGCCGTGTCTACCGTCAGCTTTGCCTGTGGTGTTATTGGAGCTGCGCTGTACCCTATTGCTTATGCTACCTAGCTGTTTAGTTTGCTTAATTAGTTTATTTCTACTGCATTAGTTGAACTTGTCATAAATATTCATTAGAGCTTGTACTCAAGGATAATCTGGTTTGTGTAATAAAATTTGGTTAATTAATCTTGTTCTGTGGTAATTTTCTGTATACTCTTTTGTGATTGCACTCGTGTATGTGTGATGAACGTCCTGGGCACACATATGCGTTAGCTTGGTTCATTTTTCGGAATCGGGCGTCACGGGGAATGTCGGTGTCGCCGCTTGGTTGCACACGAGGTGCGGAGGTTGAGCCTCGATGACGAATGCTCGGAGGCTTCGGAGCTTGCTCCTTTCTGAATTCTTCCTTCTGTGCCGTAGCAAGCGCGTGGAGTTCTTCCAGAGCAGTTACTCTTGCAGTACGATCTCCGCGGATCCGCAGAACGCCTGAGGGTGTTGTCATCTTCAACACCAGGTAGCCATAATGAGCAGCAGCCATGAATTTGTACAAAGCAGGTCTGCCCAGGATGGCGTTGAAGGGTAAGGTTATCTGCGCCACGTCAAAGATCAATTCTCGATCCTGTAATTCTCCTGAGTCCAGAAGGTCACTAGGAGAGTTATGGCACCGATTGGAGTTATGGCCCCCGGACCTACTCCGAAGAAAGGTCAGGAGGGGCGAAGATGTGAAGGTCAGAGCTGAAGCTTGACGAAGGCCTTGAAGCTTATGAGGTTTAGCTACGAACCTCCGTCCGCCATTACATTGTGAAGCTGGATGTTATTGATGGTCGCAGATACCATCAGTGGAAGTTGGCCAGCTCCGATCATGTTCCGAGGACAGCTCGAAGCATCAAAAGTGATGGGAGTGTCCATCCACTTCCGATGAGGCTCCGCCGTGGCAGTGGGAGCTACAGAGGCCATGTCCCACCGCATTGTATTGAGGACACAACGGGAGGTGATGTCCCATGAGCCACCAAAGATGGTGTTCATGGTCTTCCGGTGCTCGTTGTCGGAGACGTCGGAGTCGTCATCAGCGATGGTGTAAACAGCCTTCAGTTCCTTTTTGGGGTTCTGAAAGCCTAACTCCTCTTCAGCCGGAGCTTCGTCGATTTTTTGATTTCCTTCCCTTTGACGAAGAGGAACTTCTTCCCGACGCTTGTTGCAGCGCTCGGCGAGGTTCTGGACCTCTCGGCAGTTTTCCAAGTTGTGCCTATCCGTCTTGTGTATGGGACACCACATCATGGAAATGTCACCATCTTCAGACGACGGCCGAGGTCATTTCTCGGGGTATGGCCCCCGGCCACCCGGAGCTGCGGCAGCAGCAGCAGTGGGTGTGCCGGCCGACGACTTCTTCTTGCCGTTGGACTTTTTATTCTTCTTGCCACTCCTGAGGTAGCAGCTTCACCCTTGGAGGACTTTTTGTTGTCTTTCGAAGGTATTTTGGAGTGCATTACATGGCCCTCGGCAGCTTTGGCACACTTGTCTGCCAAGCTGAAGAGTTCTGTGACGCTGGTGACTTCCTTGGTCGCCAGCTTCTCCAGCATCTTCTTATCTCGAATGCCCTGTCTGAATCCCACAATAACAGAAGCGCTTGAGATAGATGGAATTGTGTTTCATACCTGGGAGAACCTCTGGATGAAAGATCGCAGGGACTCTCCCCCTTTTTGCTTGACAGCAAAAAGGTCTCGTTCGATGCCTGGTCGGGTGTATGAGGTCCCGAAGTTGGCGATGAACTATTGGCACAACTCCGCCCAACTGTTGATGGAGTCAGGCGGAAGGCTCATGAACCAAGACCTGGCGGTCCCAGTTAAAGCCATAGGGAAATAATTGGCCATCACGGCCTCATTTCCCCCAGTCGCAAGGATAGCGGTGGAGTAAATTTGGAGAAATCCGGAGGGATTGACAGTCCCGTCAAATTTCTCCGACGGGTGAGGCCGAAACTTCTGCGTCCTTGTGACCATGCGTAGGTGCATGGCCAAGGCAAAACAGCCTCCTCCTACCGCCTCAGGAGCAGGACTGTCCCGAGCCTCTCGCCTCTCACGAGCGCGCTCGATGTGTACGCGGCAGTCCTGTTGATGGTAACGATGTTCGAGCTCCGCCTGGAGGTCATGAGTCGAAAGCCTTGTTACCGTGTGATTACGTTGCACACCGGAGGGCAGTGACATCGCCCGTTGAGACGTAGCACACCTCGTGTGCTGCGAAGCGTGCAGACCAAGTCTACCCGACAGGGTACAATGCTGAGATGGGGCCCGCCCCGAGGGGGGAGGACCTTGATTGCTGATGCCATCGGCTGCTGCTGCAACCAGATGTTCCACATCAGCTCTCCGCTGCTCCATTGCACCCTGGGGTGTCCCTGGAGGCGGTGGACGTTGGAGAAGAGCACGCGCGGCATTAATCGTGTGTTGAGGGTTATTGTTCGCCGATGTAGTGACCGACACGGACGCCCCATCTCGACGTCCAGCTTGAGTCGCCGGGGCGGATGGTGGCGGCGGTGGCATACTCCTGCTGGGACCACAGCACCTGCTGGCTGCTGCATGTTGGTGGGATTGCCTCCAGCAGGTTGCACAACATGGTTACTGTTGGATGATCCAGCATCAGAGTTCACCATGTTTGAATCTTGGGCACCGCCTACCTAGCGCACCAACTGTCGGATTGTGATTCCGGCAATTCTCCCAGTACTACCGTTGGTAGACCGTGGAGTTTGTAGTTCAGTTGTGGGCACGCAGAGATTCAGAACAAGGTGGCAAGTTGACACGAGAATTTATGTGGTTCGGGCCGCTTGAGCGTAATACCCTACTCCACGTGTGTGTGTTGTTGTATTGAGCGTCTGAGCACTGGAGTGTCAGAGACTAGAGTGTCTTGAGCGTGTGTTTGGGCGTCTCAAGGTCCTCTCCCTTGTGTATCACCCGAACAGTCCTTTTATACTACAAGGACTGGTCGTTACATCATTAGCCTGGCCCGACATGTGGCCTTGGCGGTTACTGATGCTTAATACATAATTAATGTACTTAATTACCCTTAATAGCATGGTAACACGCCTTGACAGTGGCGTTAC
Organism: Tuctoria greenei; assembly: GCA_036927565.1. Lineage (NCBI taxonomy): Eukaryota > Viridiplantae > Streptophyta > Magnoliopsida > Poales > Poaceae > Tuctoria > Tuctoria greenei. The sequence goes on from JAYESD010000003.1 coordinate 112,894,600, forward strand.
TGGTATTAAGGGTCCTCCGGTTGTGTGTCATTAAGATAGCGTTAATGACACATAATAGGGTATTGAAGCTTTAATTTTTCCTTGAAGGTCCAAGCCGTTGGAGGTCCACCAATCAGCCTGTTGAAGTCGAAGCTCCAGCAGTTGGACACGTGGCAGCTCTGGAGCTTACCGTCTAGGACGGGTAGGTCCGGTTCTGTTGTACACATGTCAGTACTGGAGCTTCCCTCTGTCGGGGGTTAGGTCTGGGGGTGCCACACAGGTATCTAGCCCAGAGCTTTCCCATGTAAGGAATGTAGCTCCGGTTTAATGATACACGTAGCGGCATTAGGAGTAACCATAGAAGGGAGGCAGGTCCAGTTCCGTATGACATGTGGGGCCTTCGGAAGTCTTCAACTTAGGTATGTGGATTTGCTTAGCACTCTTTGCAGTCCCAAGGGGTATCCGGTATGCAGGGTACCGATAATATGGGATGTTGATTGATTAATATTTCCATGATTAAAAGCACTTGTGAGCATGCAATAAGTTCAAAACAGCAAGAAAGATCAATCATGACCAGATTTAGTGTAAGTAATTATTCCAATCACTAGTCATACCAAAAACTACAAGAGTAATGTAGTAAGAACTTTTAGCATGTAAAGGAATCACAAAGTCATTTATATATGAAATAATATGCTCATATTATCTTTTAACTTCAGATTCACACATAGACTCCCCAGGTTGCAAAACTCCTCCTCAACATTAAGCCCTGATGTAAGGACCGAATGCCCAAGAGGGGGGGTGAATTGGGCTTTCTTCGAAAAATTCTAAGCAAAGAAACTTAATTTCTAAAACCCAATTTCCTACGCGACTATCTATGCATTCTCGTAGATAGAAACTTTGCGGAATATAAAATGCATAAAAGTAAGGGAAGGAGAGGGATGCAAACTCTCGAGGAGACAAGGATTTATCCCGTGGTTCGGCAAGATCGTTAAGATCTTCCTACATCCATGTTGTGCCACCCACCAAAGGGTTTTTCCACACCCAAGTCACCGAGACGAGGGGTCTTCACTATTCCTCTCCGTTCGCCTCCTTGGCAAGGTGGAGCTCAAGCCTTGTACAACTTCGACCTTCCGGGCTTCCACAAACGCATTGGCAAGCTCCAGAAGTCTCTTCACGATTACAACACCAAGGGCACACCCTTGAGGCTCTCACACTATCCTAGAGAGTCCACTCACCCAGAATGGTGGCACACAAGCTCTCTCTCTAGCTAGTTCTAGCCTAAACCTTGGTGTAGAGATGATCGAAATGGTGTGGAAGTGATTGCTCTTGGCCTTGAACACTTGTGGATGTGTTGATAGCTTCTGGTGATCAAGACTTGACGAAATGACAGGGTTAGGGGGTATTTATAGCCAGCCTCCCCGAAATAGCCGTTGGAAAAGTAGGCTGACAGAGCTTTACTGTGAACACCGGATGATCCGATGTCTCCCCTTTAGTTATCATCGGTCTAATTACTTTGGCTGACGTCATTATGTCAGATATGACCGTTGTTAGACCGATGTTGCTCCTGTCTTCTCATCGGATGATCTGGTGGCTCTTCCTCACGAATTTGCTTAATCTTGATGCTTACTGGAGTGATTGACCGATGTGTGTAAGTCTGTACATCAGATGATCCGGTGCTACACTTGGTCCAATGGTATTGCAAACTATACTGATGGACCGATGTCACTGAGCCATTCACATCGGATGATTCGGTGAGTACATTGTTCTGAGGTCTTCTTCTTCAGTTGAACCAACTCGACCGATGTGTACATTTCTGATATCATCGGTTGATCCGGTGAGTTGATTTTTTTTGCTTCGAGTTGTTTTGAGTGAATCTTTTGTATCTTGCTCAGATGACCTTTTAGACATTTGTTTCATAAGCTTCTCTAATGATCTTCAAGCATTGTATGTTGTCAACTTATAGTTGAGTGACTTAGACATTAGAGCTTTCACTTCTTGTTTTTATCTCATTGATTTGATCTCAAAAGTTGATTGTATATGGGTCTCCAATGACATATTCATTTCATTTTATTGAGTGATTATGGGGACCTTGCATTCAAAAATTCATTAGTAAAGTTCAATGGTTGTCATTAATCACCGAAACCATACTTCATGGGGGGGCTAGATGCTTTCAATCTCCCCCTTTTTGGTGATTGATGACAACACAATAATCAAAGCGCAATAGTAATGAATTTGATAAAATGAAACTTAAAGGAATATGCAATGAATACAGGATGTCACACTTGAAGCTTAAGCACCAATTAATAACTCAAGTGTGAACAGAAAGTGATCATAAACACAGATAAACACCAAATGAGCCCAATCGATTAATAACTCATGGAAATAAACACCAAAGTAGCAAATGAGTAGCAAACACACCAAATGTAGCAAACACACTGAATTACAAGAATGATAAATAATAAATGATAAAAGAGACTCCCCCTGACTCCCCCTGACATAAGACGCTCCTCCTGACTCCTCTAACTCTTCTCCCCCTTTGGCATCAAGACACCAAAAAGGGATCCGAGCGCCTAAGGACCCTGAGTACTGGGCGCGATGATGAACTGGTCACCGTCGCTGTCGTCGGAGCTGCTGGCTGGAGTAGCGGTGGAGGGAGCTGCCAGAGCCGTAGGAGCCACCGTCGGTGCCTGCTGTGGAGGAGCTGCTGGAATAGGGGCACTGACGACGGAGGTCGGCGACTGCTGGAACAAGGTCGTAGCCGGCAGCGGGGAGTGGATCGGAGCACCATGAGCCAGAAGAGGAGACATGCTGAAGGAGGGAATCGGTGTAGAAGGTACTGGGGCCACTGGAGCGGCAGCTGGAGCCAGGACTAGAGGTGGTGGAGTGACTCCTGGCAACTGCGACGGGAGGGCAATCCCGGTCTGGGTGTAGAGGTTGGTGATCAACCCCAGGATGCCCATCATCGCCTGCTGCGTCTGCTGCTGCTGGTCGAGAGTGCGCTGGTGCATCTGGTCGATGAGCCCCGTCAGCCTGTCAGTGTCTTCACGCCTCTCACTGGCGATCTAACGCTGCATCTCCTGCTACTGCTGCTGGAGCTCAAGGAGACGGGCAGCCTGCTCCGCTCGGGCCTGCTCGGCTGCCAGCCTGTCCAGACGCTGCTGCTCAACCATCTGCTGGAGGAGCGACGTCAGCTCTGACGGCTGCGTGACCTGCGCCTCAGTGATGGGAGGTGGAGTAGGTGGTGGCACTGTAGAGCCTCCAGCCTCTGCGTCGTGCTGCCTGGGAGAGGGCGGAGGAGGGAAGAACTCCTCGACAGTATCGTCGGTGTCGCTCTCAGACCAGATATGCTGCAAGTCCTCCCCCTATGCCTCAGCCTCGGCAAGCCTCTAATCCTCCTTCTCCAAGTCAGACCAGTCCTCCTCAGAAAGGCGAGCCCTGACCTGACGCTCGACTGGACGGCCAAGGCGACGGTCTCCAGGAGCCGGGGCATGGTAGTGACCAAACCGTGTCACACTCTCGTCAGTGAGACGGTCGTGCACGGCGGACCCCTCAGGAACCATCATAGTGAGCAGGTAGCTGATCCAGTGTCCATACACGAGCTGCCTCATCATCCCCACTCCATCTGTGATCACATCCTCCATCTCACATATGAGGACGTCCACGATGTCGAACTCCATCCCATTCATGATGTAGAACAGGAGAGTTTGCTGCAAGCTGGTGAACCCCTCCAAGTAACCAGACCTTGGTAGAAGCGTGCGGCGCAAGGCGAGGTGCACTGTGCGTGCAGCTGGAGTCAACAGAGCTGGTACTCTTGTCTGGTCAGGAGAGAAAGTAGGACCAAACAAAGAACGGATCTCCTCCAACGGTGGTGCCACTCCTCCAGTGAGCGGCCTCCTCACTAGATCTGCCTGACCGTAGACCCTCTCATGCACGCAGGTGTCATGCAAGTCCACTCCAAGCAACTGTCCCAGTGTCTGCCTCGTCAAGTGGTAGTGCTGACCCATAAACATGAAGTCAATTGATCTTCTGCCCTCAGAGACATAGAGGGTGGCATAGAAGACGCGGACCCAATCTTCCACATAGGCACTCCGCTCATATGCCATCAGCTGCACCAAACCTCGGTACCTCTCAAAATAAGGACGGATCTCCGTCTCTGCTACCAAAGCTAGCTGACCCCAATCCAGATAGTTGTGTTGAAACAGCTTGTGACCTCGACGCCTGTAGGTCTCATAGAGTGATGCCTGGGTGACAGTCCAGAAGTGACTATCCACCAGAGCCTCTCTGGGCTGCGGGTACCACTCCTCAGGCAGCACATTCCACCTGAGCTTGCGAAGCTGCTTGGCCTTCATCATCCGGTAGTCGGTCAACCAGACTCCTTCAGCGACATGGATGGTGGTGTCCATCTCGTAGATCGCTCGCTGGGCCTTCCTGTCCTCACAACGGTCGGCCGCCGTCGGTCTCGGATGTGGTGCTGCCTCGGTGTGACCCCCATGGGTCCAGGCTAAGCGCCGGCGGACGAGAGGCTCAACTGGCTCTTCCTCGGCCTCGGAGTCATCGATCACCGGAGGCTGCCTCGGACGAGCCTCACGGATCCTTAGGGATCCCCCTCGGCCACGCTCATGCTCCTCGGCGCCGCGAGCGGCCATCAAGGCCTTTTTCTCCTCCTTTGACAACTTTTGCTTCTTCGTGGCCGGCTCCGCGATAGCCTTCCCCTTGTTCTTCTTGTCGCGAGCCATTGCGATCGCTCGATTGAATGGAGTCGACGACGGTGACGTGGAGATCAACAGACCGGGAAACCCTAGCGGCAATGGATGCACCGCGATGGCAACTTGGTGGTGAGGGAGAGGAGCGGCGGCGGTGTTCTTGGGTGGAGACGGCGGCGCTTGGAGGCGGCGGCACGTGGTGGAGGCGACGGCGCTTGGAGGCGGCGGCGCAGTGGTGGAGGCGATGGCGCTTGGAGGCGGCGGCGCGGTGGAGTGGGCGCCGCGTGGATGGAGGCGGCGGCGCGGCGGACGGCGGCGGCGTCCGGCGGGAGCACGGCGGCGGCAACCGGAGACGGTGGCGCGTGAGGCGGTGGCGGCGCGGCGCGTGAGAGTCGGCGGCGGAGGTGCAGGATCGGGGAGAGAGAAACCGCTGAAGACGATACGGCATTTAAATAGTGGGTCCCAAACCCTAGCCGTATTTTTAACACCGGATGGACCGATGTTAGATGGGATATACGTCGGTCGAATGCCACAGTAAGGATATTCAAAATGTTGCTGTTGACATCGGATGGACCGACGTTGAGGGTTTTGATCATCGGTCGAATGGCACAGTAAGGGTATTCAAAAGAGGAATGTTGACACCGGATGGTCCGACGATGGAAGAGGTAGCATCGGTGGAATTTGGCACAGTTCCAGAAGAGTGAACACCGGATCAACCGATGTTTTCCAGAATGAACTCGTTGGTCGATTAGAGATTCTGACTGAACTTGCCATTGGAGATTGAACACCTATTGATCTGATGCGGGATTGACCTAGGCATCGGATAATCCGATGACTACAGAACAAAACATTCCATATATGTCCTTTGACCAAACAGTCAAGCAAAGAGAAACACATGTCTTAGGACTTTTTGGGCAACCCCTTACCCCTCAAAGATACTAATATGCCAATAGCTTGGCTAGGCCTTAAGGGAAATATAACATCGAGAAAAAGTGGAGGAAATCACCCAAATAAAATGTAAGGCCCATGCTTTGTGAGGTAGTGTATGAAGACTTCTATCTCTCTTAAGCATGTTCCTCTAGGCATTAACGCACCTAACATTTTGTTCTTTCCATCTTATATGAGTTGAGATATTGCATTTCAAACAAGTCTCTTTCTCATGAGGTGGGTTCCCCTTTGTTACAATCTTCCGTATGCAATGCCAAACATTTTATAATGCAAGAAATTGTAAGTCTATATGGCAGGCATCATGCAAGGCATAAAATAAATCTATCTTGCCAAGTTTGAACCTTTCAAAGGCTTCTTCAGGGAGAGCTACTCTCCAAGCCTTGGGAAAACCCAAAAGAACCACCATCCCAAGCTAACCCTTGCTCATCCCTATCCTTTGAGAGTTAGGCAAGACCTATATGAAGTGCATTCTTACATGACATTTGTTGCATCTAGCACATTTAATTCACTTCTTAGTCTACAAAAAGTTTTCTCATCAAGTGGTTTAGTGAACATATCCGCCAATTGTTCTTCGGACCTAACACCTCGCAATGAGATGTCTCCCTTAGCTTCATGGTCCCTTAAGAAATGATGGCGAATATCAATGTGCTTAGTGCGGGAGTGTTGAACGGGGTTTTTAGCTATCTTAACCGCACTTTCATTGTCACAAAGGAGAGGCACACAACCAAGTTTAATACCAAAGTCCAAAAGGGTTTGCTTCATATAAAGAATTTGGGCACAACATGCACCGGCCACAATATACTCCGCTTCCGCCGTGGACAAAGCGACGGAATTTTGCTTCTTGCTTGACCAAGAAACTAGGGAATGCCCAAGCAAGTGGCACCCACTGGAGGTACTCTTGCGATCCACGCGGCATCCGGCAAAGTCCGAATCCGAGTATCCCACGAGATGGAATTTTGCACCTTTAGGGTACCACAAGCCCACACTAGGAGTATGCTTAAGATACCTAAGTATCCTAAAGACCGCCTTCCTATGCGATTCTTTAGGTGCCGCTTGAAAGCGAGCACACAAGCATACACTAAACATGATATCGGGCCTAGATGCGGTAAGGTAAAGCAATGAACCAATCATAGAACGGTAGTTAGATTGATCAATAGGTTTACCGTCCTTATCCGCGTCGAGATTACAATTGATTGCCATTGGAGTGCTTCTTGAGGTACAATCTCCCATCTCAAATTTCTTCAAGAGGTCCTTGGTGTACTTCTCTTGATAGACGAATGTCCCCTCTTGAAGTTGCTTGATTTGAAATCCAAGGAAGAAGTTGAGCTCTCCAATCATTGACATCTCGAATTCCCTAAACATCATTTTGCCAAACTCATGGCTAAAAGCTTCGTTAGTTGAACCAAAAATAATATCATCAACATAAATTTGACAAATGAACAAATCTACGTTGATGTCCTTGGTGAAGAGTGTGGTGTCCACCCTCCCGATCTTAAATCCTTGCATGATGAGGAAGTCCCGTAGTCATTCGTACCACGCCCTAGGTGCTTTCTTGAGCCCGTAGAGCGCCTTGTGCAACCTATACACATGATTAGGATTCCTCGGATCTTCAAACCCGGGAGGTTGTTCAACATAAACAAGCTCGTTAATGTAACCATTGAGAAAGGCACTTTTCACATCCATTTGATAAAGTCTAATGCTATGATGTGATGCAAAGGCAAGAAGTATACGGATGGCTTCTAGCCGGGCGACCGGGGCAAATGTCTCCCCAAAATCTAGTCCTTCAACTTGCGAGAGCCCTTTGGCCACAAGTCTTGCCTTGTTGCGGACCACAACGCCATTCTCGTCTTGTTTGTTGCGGTACACCCACTTAGTTCCGATGATGTTCTTGTCCTTGGGTCGCTCCTCCAACACCCAAACTTCATTGCGGATGAAGTTGTTGAGTTCTTCTTGCATGGACATCACCCAATTTGGGTCTTGTAGTGCTTCCTCAATGTGAGTGGGTTCTACACACGAAACAAACGAGTAGTGCTCACAAAACGAAGCAACGTGGCGAGAACGTGTACTTACACCCCTTGACGGACTTCCAATGATTTGGTCCATTGGATGCGCCTTGGAGATGCGTCCATGCCTCATAAGCGGTTGTGAAGCACTTGGCGAAGGTGATGCGTATTGCTCCTCTTGTGGTTGGACTTGATCATGGACTTCTTCTTCCTCTTGATGTTGTTGTGCTTGTGAGTCTTGAGTTGGCAATGGATCATCCTTCTGTTCTTCGTCAACTTGAGGCGCCATAGAGGTGTTGTTGTTGGAACTTGAGGCTCCCCCTTGATCATGGCTCTCCTCAACTTCGGGCTTGATGTCTCCAATGGTCATGTTCTTCATGGCTTCTCGTAGAGGCTCATCATCTATTTCAACATGACCAAAACTCTCCTCTTGGGAGCCATTAGTCTCATCAAACTCAACATCACAACTTTCCTCAACTAAACCGGAGGTTTGGTTGAATACTCGATATGCTTTTGAGTTTGATGCATAACCAAGGAATATACCTACATCACATCTTCTTTCAAACTTACCGAGCCTTTTCTTGCGGTAGATGTAGCACTTGCATCCAAAGACTCGAAAGTAGGAGATGTTGGGCTTTCTCCCAATGAGAAGATCGTACGGGGTCTTTTGAAGTAGTCGATGGAGATAGATCCTATTTGCGGCATGGCACGCCGTGTTGATTGCTTCGGCCCAAAACTTCTCCGACGTGCCGTAGTCATCAAGCATTGCTCTTGCGAGAGTGATGAGTGTCTTGTTCTTCCTTTCAACGACACCGTTTTGTTGAGGAGTGTATGTGGCCGAAAACTCATGTTTCACGCCTTCCCGGTCACACCACTCCCCAATGTTGTAGTTCTTGAATTCGGTGCCGTTGTCACTCCGGAACTTGATGATGGGATGTTGAAATTCCCTTTGAGCGCGATTGGCGAAGGTCTTGAACACTTCCGGAGTCTCACTCTTGTCACCTAGAAATAGAGTCCAAGCATAGCGAGAATAGTCATCAACAATAATGAGACAATAGAGGTTACCGCCAAGGCTTTGATATGTTGACGCTCCGAAGAGGTCCATGTGGAGTAGTTCAAGTGGCTTGGAGGTTGACACCATTGTCTTCATTGGGTGGTATGAAGAAACTTGCTTCCCGGCTTGACAAGCGCTACAAAGCTTGTTCTTCTCAAATGTGAGATCCTTCACGCCGGTCACTATCCCAAGCTTGAATGACTTCTTGAGTTTGCTCATCCGTATGTGCGCTATGCGTCGGTGCCATAGCGATCCCAAGCTTGTCTTAGTGAAAAGACAAGTGGTCAAGCTAGCATTCTTGTTGGAGAAGTCCACTAGGTAGAGATGTCCATGCCGGAATCCTTTGAAGACTATGTCTTGGCTAGTTTCACTACTCACAACAACATCATTTTTGCTAAATGTGCATGTTAGTCCAAGATCACATAGTTGTGCAATAGAAAGTAAATTAAAGCTCAGTGACTTAACGTACAAAACATTAGAAATGGATAAGTCATTTGAAATAGCAATTTTACCTAACCCAATTACCTTTCCCTTAGAGTTATCACCAAAGGTGACTTGTTCATGATTGCCGGGGTTTTCTATGGTGGTGAACATACCATCATTGCCGGTCATATGTTGAGTGCACCCGCTATCGAGTGCCCAATGCTTTCCTCCAGCTTTGTAGTTCACCTACACACATGAATTCAATTTTTGACTTTAGGCACCCAAGCCAACTTAGGTCCTTGTATGTGTGATACAAGTGTTTTTGGGACCCAAAGTTGCTTGGGGAGCTTCCCCTTCATGCCCTTCATGTCTTTGCCAATGAACCTTGCCTTCACATTGCCATGTACTTTACTCAAGAGATAATAAAGATCATTGAAAGTAGATTTATAGTTAGTAGGCAATTTAGGAGAAGGTCGGTTAGGATGAGGACACTCCCTTGTGTGGTGACCGGTGACCTCACAATGTTGGCAATAAGAACCAACTTCCTTGATGAAGCTTGTTCTTAGCTCCGGTGAGGGCACCTTTCCTTTGTTAGGCAGCGGGAAGGATCCAAGTCCTCTCTTGTTGAAGGCCTTTGCTTGTTGGAAGAGGATTTCCTTGTGCTTGACTTCTCCTTTTGAAAGTCTAGCCACACTAGTGCGGAGACTCTCAATTTCTTCCAACAAGTCCTTCTCCCTAGCATTAGCTTTCAAAGGCAAAGACTTGTGCAAAGCATTAGTGGAATGAGAAGTAATGGATATCTTATCATTAAGAGTTTGCTTCTTCATATTTTTCAACTCTTGATCAAGCATGTCATGAGCAAGGTTAAGTGTTTGATGTTCTTGTATTAACTTGTTGTGCTCTTCCAAGAGTGTTTGGTGTGCTAAGTCAAGTTCATGATTATCTATCTTGATTTTAGCCTTTTCTTTCTCAATTTGCTTGACATGGGATTTGAGCGTGTCATGCTCTTTGAGTATGCTTTCATACTTGTCAAGCAAATCAAGGTTAGCACTCTCAAGTTTAGCACGAGTTTCTTCAAGCACTTTAACCTTACTCTTTTCCCTCTTAATGATAGCATGATATTCATTTATTAAAGAAGTTAAATCATCGGGGGAAAGCTCATCATCGCTAGAGTCATCACATACCTTGGTGTTACCTTTCGCCATGAGGCACATGGGCGGTGGATGAAGAGGTGCATCATCATTGTTGGCGATGGCGAGGCCGACCAAGCTTTCTTCTTCCTCTTCACTCTCTTCATCACTTGTTTCTTCGTCGGTGACCCATTCATTTGCCTCACACATGAACACCTTTTGTGGGCCATTTCTCTTCTTTGGGAAGAGCCTTGCCTTCTTGCCCTTGTCATGTTTCTTCTTCCCAAAGGACCTTGGCTTTGGTTTGGCTTCTTCTTCATCATCATCACTTCCTTCAAGCTTGCGATGCTTGCTCTTGTGGTTCTCTCTTCATTTGTCCGGTCTTGTACAATCATAGGAGATGTGGCCTTGATCACCACAATTGTAGCAAGTCTTGTGATCATCTCTCCTTGGTAGAAAAGCTCTCTTCTTAGGATCAAATGTGTATCCCTTCTTATTGATCTTGGAGTTCAAGCGTGAGAACTTTCTCATCATCAACGCAAGCTCATCATCATCATCTTCACTTGATGCTTGTTATTCTTCACATGAGCTAGGCTCAACCACCTTCTTCTTCTTGTGGCTTGTTTTCTTGGTGGAGGCCTTTAGAGCAATTGTCTTTGATGATGATTGCTCCATCATCCCAAGTACACTCATCTCATGAGCGTGTATTTCTCCAATGAGCTCTGAAACGTCAATGTGGTCAAGTGACTCCTTTTGGAGCATGGAGTTGATGATGTTGTACTTTGGCTAGGAGAGGAGCATGAGGATCTTGCGGTTGATGAGTCCCTTGCCAAGAGAAGCAATGTCAAGAGCATTGATTTCTTCAATAAGCACATTCAAGCGAGAGAACATTTCATTGACATTTTCATGAGGAAGCATTTTAAATTCATCATATTTGGCTTTAAGCATGTGATATTTTAATTCCTTGACACGAGAAGAGCCCTCATGAATTTCTATTAAGCAAGCCCAAATTTCACAAGCTTTTTCTTTACTAGCATATTCTAGCAAATACATCTTGACTAATACATTCATAAATAGCATTCTTAGCTTTAGCATCCCACTTAATTTGATCACCAACATAATTGTGTTCTCCAAACCCCGCGTGGGTCGCTTCCCATACTTCGGGAGCAATAGCCTCAAGGTAAGCGCGCATGCGTGCTTTCCAATAGGCAAAGTTCTTGCCCTCGAAGATAGGAACCGAACCCCAACCTTGGCCATTTTAGCTCTCTAGCGGTGAAGCTAGAATGATCCTATGAGCAACCTTGCTCTGATACCAATTGTAAGGACCGAATGCCCAAGAGGGGGGGGGGTGAATTGGGCTTTCTTCCAAAAATTCTAAGCAATGAAACTTAATTTCTAAAACCCAATTCCCTACGCGACTATCTATGCTTCTAGTAGATAGAAACTTTGCGGAATATAAAATGCATAAAAGTAAGGGAAGGAGAGGGATGCAAACTCTCGAGGAGATCAGGATTTATCCCGTGGTTCGGCAAGATCGTTAAGATCTTCCTACATCCACGTTGTGGCACCCACCAAAGGGTTTTGCCACACCCAAGTCACCGAGACGAGGGGTCTTCACTATTCCTCTCCGTTCGCCTCCTTGGCAAGGTTAAGCTCAAACCTTGTACAACTTCGACCTTCTGGGCTTCCACAAACGCCTTGGAAAGCTCCGGAAGTCTCTTCATGATTACAACACCAAGGGCACACCCTTGAGGCTCTCACACTATCCTAGAGAGTCCACTCACCCAGAATGGTGGCACACAAGCTCTCTCTCTAGCTAGTTCTAACCTAAACCTTGGTGTAGAGATGATCGAAATGGTGTGGAAGTGATTGCTCTTGGCCTTGAACACTTGTGGATGCGTTGATAGCTTCTGGTGATCAGACTTGACGAAATGACAAGGTTAGGGGTATTTATAGCCAGCCTCACCGAAATAGCCGTCGGAAAAGTAGGCTGACAGAACTTTACCGTGAACACCGGATGATCTGATGTCTCCCCTTTAGTTATCATCGGTCTAATTACTTTGGGCGACGTCATTGTGTCAGATATGACCGTTGTTAGACCGATGTTGCTCCTGTCTTCTCATCGGATGATCCGGTGGCTCTTCCTCCAGAATTTGCTTAATCTTGATGCTTACTGGAGTGATTGACCGATGTGTGTAAGTCTGTACATCGGATGATCCGGTGCTACACTTGGTCCAATGGTATTGCAAACTGTACTGATGGACCGATGTCACTTAGCCATTCACATCGGATGATCCGGTGAGTACATTGTTCTGAGATCTTCTTCTTCAGTTGAACCAACTTGACCGATGTGTACATTTCTGAAATCATCGGTTGATCCAGTGAGTTGATTTTGTTTGCTTCGAGTTGTTTTGAGTGAATCTTTTGTATCTTGCTCAAATGACCTCTTAGACATTTGTTTCATAAGCTTCTCTGATGATCTTCAAGCATTGTATGTTGTCAACTTATGGTTGAGTGACTAAGACATAAGAGCTTTCACTTCTTGTTTTTATCTCATTGATTTGATCTCAAAAGTTGATTGTATATGGGTCTCCAATGACATATTCATTTCATTTTATTGAGTGATTATGGGGACCTTGCATTCACAAATTCATTAGTAAAGTTCAATGGTTGTCATTAATCACCGAAACAGTACTTCATGGGGGGCCTAGATGCTTTCACCTGAGGATGCATAACCCCTACTTCACTACGAATGAATGAAAAATGAGTGAAATCCAAAGGTTTTGTAAAAAATGTCAGCCAATTGTTGTTCGGTGTCCACATGGTGAAGCACAATGTTTCCTTTTCCAATATTATCACAGAAAAAGGGATCCCTAATGTCGATGTGCTTTGTTCAAGAATGTTGTGTAGGTTTTTTAGAAATGCAAATGGCACTAGTGTTGTCACAAAATAGCGGAACACTATCCAAATCAACCCCATAGTCCTTAAGTGTTTGAACAATACATAAAATTTGTAAGCAAGCACTAGCAACAGCTACATATTCAGATTCGGCCGTGGATTGTGCAACCAAATTTTGTTTTCTAGAGGACCAAGCGACAAGTGCATTACCAAGAAAATGACAAGCACCTTAAGTACTTTTCCTATCAATCCTACAACCCCAAAATCAGCATCCGAAAAAGCTTTCAAAGTAACGGTCGAGGAAGAAGGAAGAAAAATGCCAAATTCTTGAGTACCATGTAAATACCTGAGAATCCTAATAATGACATGACGATGTGAAGCGTTTTGGGAAGCTTGGAATTGTGCACAAAGAAATACGCTGAATTGTATGTCTGGTCTTGATTCCGTGAGGTACAAAAGAGATCCGACCATACTTCTATATTCTATTTTATTGACCGGGTTACCATCTTCATCAAGTTTAAGTGTTGTGATTGTATTCATTGGTGTCCAAAGAGCCTTGCTGTTTTCCATGTTGAAACGTCTAAGTAGGTCTCTTGTATACTTTGTTTGATGAACAAAGGTTCCCTCCTTAGTTTGCATGATTTGCAGCCCAAAAAGTATGTGAGTTCTCCCATCATACTCATCTCAAATTCTGAACTCATCATGGCTGAAAACTTGGACACACAACACCTTAAGGAGTTGGCGCAACAGACTCCACTTCGAGACCAGACTCGCACATACAAGGCTGGTCGATCAGAAGGAATGTATCAAGAGGGAGAAGGCCCGGTTGGAATACTGGGACAAGCTGCTGGAGGAGAAGGAAGCTGCCATCCGGGCACTCGACGCTAACTCCAGGGAGATCCTTGAGCAAGCCATGGAGAGGCGTGTTGCTGATGATGAGCGTCACGAAAACCTCAATGAATTGAATGAGGTCTTCCTGAAGCACCGAGCGGACCTTGAGGCAAGGGAAGAGAAGCTCCTGGAGAAGCAGGAGGATATTGTGAAGAGGGAGGCAGAGGTCACCCAGAAGTTGACTCTGGGTGAACAGAATTTGGCAGATTGTAGCAAAAAGCTGGATCTATGGAGCAAAGAGGAGAAGGATAAGTACTGGAAAATGGGGCAGGAGCTCTCGAAAAGAGAAGCTGGCGTTGCCACCAGGGAAGGGAAGGTGAGAGGCAAAAAAAAGGACATGGAAGAAAGGCGGAACCGCATCCACCTTCGGAAGACGGAGCTGACCGATCATGAGAAGCAAGTTGCTGAGAATATGCAGTAGCATGCTAAATTGGTTGAGCGCCTCGCTCGGGAAGGTTCAGAGCTTGCAGCCGCTCGGAAGTCACTGGAGGATCTTCGGAGCTTGAAGGTCCATCCAAGTATGGGACTTCTTATGACGAGGCAACGACGCGCTGACACCACTAGGCTTCAGTCCTCTACGTCAGGACAATCCGGAGCTGGACATGGACCGAGCACTGGTGGCCCTCAATGCTGCTGGCGGCAAACTCGACACAATGGGCGACGTCATTGTGGACCAGTTGGAGACAGAGAGGAAGTCTTTAGCCACAAACATTGCAGAATATGTCCTGACATGCTATGTGAGCCGAGACCTCGAATTCTCCTTGGACTCGGTGCTACAAGGTCCCGTTGCTGAAGAGGAGGACACCGCCAAGGCCAGCGTCCAAGAAGTTGCCAAAAAAGTCGCCAAATTCTTCTGCAGGACTTAGATCCTCCAGTAGCTAGGACTTCTTCCTTTTGCCCCTTCTACCGTAATCCCAATTTTGTAATCCAGTGCTTCGACCCAATTTTGTAATCCAGTGCTTCAATTTAATGAAATTCAGTTTTCCATTAACTTCATTTTATTGTTGTTTTGTCTTCAATATAATGTGCTCTATCTTGTTGACCCCCTGGTATATGTGCACAATTGAAGTGTGTACATGTACCAATGGATTTGACAGTATATTGATGTCTTGAACGCTTTGCACTTGTAGATTTTAGGTCTGAAGTTTTCATTTCTGACGCATCGATGGCAGGCCTCCTGGGATTGGCAGAGCTTGGTAGCTCTGACAGTACCCACCATCAAGGTATAAAACGTCGACGGCAGGCCCCCTAGTATTTATCGGAGCTTGGTAGCTCCGGTGTCGTCTACCATCGCTATGAATTTCTGTTTTTCCTACACATTGAATGCAAGAAAAGAGTAAAGTTCATCCTCTTGTCTATAAATATTTGTGACTTATCATTCTCTTTTAAGATTTAAATCCGAAGAAACTCGATATGGTAACAAGCATATTAATATAATCTTTCCGGACCCATATGCTTTTTTAGTACTCACCCTACTGAGGCTTTCCAGGGTGTAGGTAGAGTGGTGTACTTAGGGTGCAGGACCAGGCTAAGTCGATAGCACACTCCGGACCTATGTTGGCTTGGCGTTCAGGCAAGCAGACTATACAACATGTTAAGACCCAAAGAGATCAACAATATAACTTGCAACACATATGAATAACTTGAGTAAAAACTAAAGAATTGCACAACTTCATTATAGAAATGAAGGTTAAAAACAATAATTTGATAGATCGAGCCTTGTGCAAAAATAAATGCACGTGGATTCTGTTTTCGCACAACAATGTCTTTCATTATAGGTCTGGATTACAGGGGAGACAAGGACACACTTAGGGTGCGGGACCAAGCTAGGTGCGCTATACATCTTGTACTAACCCAGGGTAGGTAGTTACACTTTTAGTTCGGTGACTGTATGAAGTGTACTTAAACTTCCCGGACCCTCCCGGAGGGGTCCGGATGTTCTCCTGTAGGACCTACCCATTTCTATTTAGCGACTCTATAACATACATCGTGTGTAATTACAGACTCATCTCTGTGATTCTAGGCATAAAACTTACGAAGGTGTTCGATGTTCCAAGGATTAGGAAGCGGAGTCCCATCCTCAGTTGCCAAGCGAACGCATCCAGGACGGGATACTTTGATCACTAGGAAGGGACCTTCCCAGCTGGTGGAAAGTTTATTCATTCCTTCACGAGTTAGTATCTTCCGAAGCACCAGATCGCCTTCCTCGAGTTGTCGGTTGCGCACATGCCTTTGATGATAGCGCCGGAGCGCTTGGCGACAACGTGCATTCCGTACAGTTGCTTGGCACCTTCCCTCGTCGACGAGGTCAAGGTCTTGACACCGGAGATGGTCCCGCGTGGCTTTGTCGAAGGTCCGAACCCGGAGGGACCCCAAGGTTATCTTTGGAGGAAGGACTGTTTCAGCTCCATACACCAGGAAGAATGGAGTTTCCCCAGTTGACCGATTTGGAGTTGTCCTGTTCGCCCACAATGTGGACGGAAGTTCCTCAATCCAGTTGGCTCTATGCTTTTTCAGGCGCTCATATGTGCACGTCTCGAGTCCTTTTAAGATTTCTGCATTTGCTCTCTCGGCTTGGCCATTACTTGCTGGGTGAGCTATTGAGGTGTAGTTCAGTTGAATGTCAAGGTCTTCGCAATATTCTTGAAATGCGGCACTTGTGAATTGGGTTCCGTTGCCAGTTATGACTTTATTTGGAACTCCAAATCTGCATATAATGGACTTCAAGAACTTGATTGCTGATTGCTTGTTGATTGTCACAACTGGAGTTGCTTCCAGCCACTAGGTGAACTTGTCGATGGCGACATACAGGAACCTTTAACCTACGACGACTTTTGGGAAAGGTCCCAAGATGTCCATGCCCCACACACCAAATGGCCATGTAGGAGGTATCATTTGTAGAGACTGAGCCAGTGTGTGAATCTGTTTTGCGTGGAACTGGCATGCTTCACATTTTATCACTAGCTCAACCACATCCTGGAGTGCTGTAGGCCAATAAAATCATGCCGGAAGGCTTTACCAACCAACGTACGGGAAGATGCGTGATTCTCACACTCGCCTCCATGGATTTCCGCGAGGACCTCACGAACTTCTTCCCTTGCAATGCACAGCATTAGGATGCCATTGGCACCGCGCCGGTAGAGATCCCCTTCAACCAACATGTATCTTTTAGCCAATCTGACAATCCGGTCAGCGGATACGCTGTCTTCAGGATGGATATTGTCTTTCAAGTAGCTCCGGATCTTCGAGATCCATGCATCGGAGCTTACTTGAGCTTTTGAGTCTTGTGTGCTGGGTTGCTTGGAGCTTCCGACAGCACCTACGACCCTTGGTGGACACCATGGTAACATGGCCACCAGGACAACCAGCTTTGTGTTGCTGGTCTTGCCCCCTTCGCTCAGTTTAGTAGGCTAAGCTGTTGGTCTTGACAACCTCCGAACGAAGATTCCGTCAGGAGCGGGAGCTCCAGTTGAGGCTTTCATCGAGAGTTCGTCAGCTTCAGCGTTTTGAAGACGCTGAACATGGTGCAGATCCAAGACTTCGAAGTCCTTCTAAAGCCTCTGGACTTCAAGGAGATAAGCAACTAGTTGAGGATTGTTATAGCAGCATTCACCTTAGACTTGTTTGATGATGAGTTGTGAATCTCCCTTCACCAACAGCTGTTTGACACCATAAGATAGTGCCACCTTGAGTCCATAAATGAGAGCTTCATAGTCTGCCATGTTGTTGGCCATCTTGAAATCAAGGTGAACCATGTACTTGACCTTCTCCCCTGTCGGAGCAAGGAGAAGGATTCCAGCTCTGGCCCCCTGCTTCTGCACGGAGCCATCGAAGTAGAGAGTCCAGTGAGGCTCGGTGAATACCAAAACCTTGGGTTCTAGTTTCTGCTCACTGTGGCCCCCAAGATTTGATGGAGAGGGAGTCCATTCCACCACGAAGTCAGCCAAAGCTTGACTTTTGATTGCTTGTTGTGACACAAATTCTTGATCGAACTTGGCCAGTTCCACTGCCCACTTTGCAATGTTCCCAGTAGAGTTAGGGTTATGTAAAATAGCACGCAGTGGAAAAGAAGTTACCACTGATATTTTGTGTGCTTGGAAGTAGTGATGAAGCTTCCTTGAGGCAATAAGAACTGTGTAAAGCAGCTTATGCACCTCAATGTATCTTGTTTTGGCATTGTGGAGCACTTCGCTGATGAAGTACACTGGGCGTTGGATGGTCCAGACCCTTTCGGAGGGGCCCGAAGCTTCTTCTCCATTGGTCCGGACCCTCCTGGAGGGGTCCGAACCATAATGCTGCGCTTCTTGGACCCTCCCAGAGGGGTCCAAAACTCTTTTTTGTTCGATCTAAACCTTGCTAGAAGGGTCCAGATCATCTTGGTCAGCTAGGTGAACTCCCTCAGGTGAATGAGGTTGATCTCCTAGCATTTCACCTTGAGGTTCCATGTCTGGGGACTTGTAGGATCGAAGAGAACGTGAAAAGCTACCAGAGGGGGAGGGGGGTGAATGGTAGATTTAAAAATCATACGGAGCGGAAACAATTAAACCCCAACCCCTTTGGCAGAAAAATGATCTGTTAAAGAAATCGTGTGTGAGACTAATCTAAACATGTTTCACCGTGACAAAAGTGATATATATCAGAGAGAATCAAGTCACGAAGACAACACAACAAGAATCACTCAAATCCGTCGAGAAAAACTCAAGTTATGATCGAAAGATCAAACGAAGGTCAATCTGACCTACCCGAAAAAAAAACAGTTCTGGAACGCTGCAAAGAAACTCGTGTAGATCATAGACCACAAATCAAATGACCGTGAAATTTTGACAGATGATAGATAATCAATTTGTGAAGAAAATCCAAAAAGAATCACGTCAATTGGATCTGTAAAACTCTAGTTATGATAAAACCACCGACGAAAGGTAGTGCTGTCCAAAAACTCGACAAGTAAAACTTGTCTGGAACAAGTCGGACGAACAAGGCACAAAAGTTCCTTCAAACTACGAATTTTATTCAATAGAACACAAGAGGAACAGCCCCAAAGTCGTGCACCACGAGCTCTGGGCTCCCTTGCTTATATAACCAGCTCGAAAGCCAACTCAACTCGGATCAGGAACCTAATCTTACTCTGTTCACGAATCGTAACTTTCCATGACTGCTTAGGATTCTTCTATACGCGGATAGAAGCAATCTTAAGACTTCCAAACACCTTAGGAACGTATCCCACATTCCTAAACAACTCAAATTCGTGACGCACACGAAATCCTATCATAACCAACTCAAATCTTTCCATATCTGAGTCAAACCTGACTCAGCCGCAGCTTGAGTCCATAACCTAGTCGATTGGACCTTTCCGACCAACTCTTTACATCCACATCTCTTCATCACGTCTTGGAACCATGTATCCACGTCCATGCACTCCTTGCACACGTGCAAACATCTTCCATTGACGTCCACGATACCTTCACATGCATTGTTCTTGATTCCATCATGCTGCGCAACCTCCTGATCAGCTCAACCACAATTCCTCCTGAATTTGGTTGTTGGAACCTCATCTCCTCCCTGAGACTAGTCCAAAGAATCCCATCACCAGCCATGTCTTGAACTCAAGCAACACCTGCACATGAATAAACAACCAATCCATACAAGCCCAAGTCCTCGACTTGACTCAAGTTAGTTCCAAACACAACACCTTACGTGAGAAACTCACATAAGCATGTTGCAAAACCACAGTAACACGATATCATCCATGTCAACCAAAAATGTACCAAAGACTTAGCAAATGAATACTAAGCGATATTTCCAGAGATGTAAAGCAAGTACGAAACATTGCAAATGAAAAACAGAAGCAATGCGGTCAAGTTCCGGAACTTGCCAGAGCAACCCGAACCTTGAGCCGGAGCTAACAAAAACTAGTATAACCAAGCTCCCGCCGGAGCTTACAAAACTAGCAGGACCTTAATAAAAATATGTTTTGGTGATATTCAAAACTTTTATCGTCAAAGCAAGTGTATTCACTACACGCCAATGTATTCAGCACACATAGGTCTTACAGGACTGGGACCCAGACACGCCTTCAGGTAACTCTGGACCCTCCTTGAGAGTCTGGGCTCCTGGACTGGATGTGGCTCCGGTCTTTCCGCGACTAGGACCATACTAACAACTTTGATGGTTGCCGAAATGTAAAGCAATAAAGGTTCACCAGGATTCAGAGCTACCAATATTGATAGTGTGGTGAGGAGTTGTTTCAGCTCTTGAAACGCCTTTTCTAATTCTTCAGACCAATGAAATGGTCAAAACTTCTTCAAGAGTTTGAAGAAGGGTAGCGCCCGTTCTGCTAGTCTTAAGATAAACCGGTTGAGCGCAGCTAGACATCCAGTTAACTTTTGGACATCCTTGATGCAGGCTGGGGGCTGCATATCTTCTATAGCCTTGACCTTCACTGGATTTGCTTCAATTCCTCGGTGAGTCACCAAGAAACCTAGAAGCTTCCCGGAGCTAACCCCGAAGACACATTTGTCCGGGTTCAGCTTGGTGCGCGTGATGCGCAGCTTGTCAAAGCCGACTTGTAAATTTTCAAGGAGTTACTCCTTGTTCTTGATCTTCACGACGAAGTCATCGACGTACACCTCCACCAAGTCTCTAATTAGCTCTCCAGATGTTTTGTACATAGCTCGCACAAATGTTGAAGCAAGATTTTTAAAACCAAATGGCATGGCAGTATAATAGTACAATCCATCTACTATTATGAAGGCAGTATGCTCTTTATCTTCCTTAGACATTTGGATTTGATGATATCTAGAATATGCATCTAAGAAACACAATAGTTCACACCCGGAAGTGGAGTCCACTATCTGATCTATTTTAGGTAGTGGAAATGGATCCTTTGGACATGCCTTATTTAAGATGGTGTAGTCGATACATATCCGAAGCTTCCCGTCGGCCTTGGGTACAACAACTGGGTTTGCCAACCATTTTGGATGGAAGACTTCCTGGATGAATCCATCTTCGAGCAACTTCTTGATCTCCTATCGGATGAAGTTTTGCCGCTCAATTGATTGCTTCCGGGGCTTCAGGTGTATAGGCCGTGCGTCAGGGTAAATCTTCAGATTGTGCTCAATCACCACCCAAGGGATCCCGGGCATTTGTGATGGTTGCCAGGCAAACACATCGACATTAGCTCGGAGGAAAGTGATGAGCGCGAGTTCCTATTTGTTGTTCAGACCTCCCGATATACGGGTAGTCTGAGCAGCATCAGAACCAATTTGGACAACTTTGACGGGAACGTCCGTGTTGCCGCTTGGTTGCACACGGGGTGCGGAGGTAGAGCCTTTATGACGGATACTCGGAGGGTTCAGAGCTGGCTCCTTACCGGATGCTTCCTCTTGCGCTGTGGTAAGCGCATATAGTTCTTCTAAAGCAGTGACTCATGCGGTGCGATCTCCGCAGATTCGGAGAACGCCCGCAGGTGTTGGCATCTTCAACACTAAGTAACCATAATGAGCGGCGGCCATGAACTTGTACAAGGCTGGCCTGCACAAAATGGCGTTGAATGGCAGACTGATCTGCGCGAAGTCGAAGGCCAACTTCTCAGTTCTGTATTTCTCCCGAGTCCCGAAGGTCACTGGGAGTGTGATGGAACCGAGAGGAGTAATGGTCTTTGGACCTACCCTAGAGAAAGGTCGAGATGGGCGAAGGTCTGAAGGCCAAAGCTGAAGCTTAATGAAAGCTTCGAAGCTTATGGGGTTCAGTCCTGAACCTCTGTCTACCATTATGTGATGGAGTTGAATATTGTTAATGGTAGGTGACACCATCAACGGGAGTTGGCCAGCTCCGATCATGTTGCGGGGACAGTCCGAAGCATCAAAAATGATGGGAGTGTCCATCCACTTCCGATGAGGCTCCGCCCTAGCTGTGGGAGCTGCCACGACCATGTCCTGCTGCATTGTCTTGAGGATGCGGCGAGAGGTGGTGTCCCAAGAACCACCATAAATGGTGTTCAGGGTCTTCCAGCGCTCGTTGTCAGAGACATCATAATCATCATCGACAGTGTTTTAGAGAGCTTTCAGGACCTTCGTGGGGTCCTAGAAACCTAGCTCCTCCTCAGCCGGAGCTTCCTCGACTTTTTGTTTTCCTTCCCGCTGATGGAAAGGAGCTTCTTCCCGACGCTTGTTATAGCGCTCGGGAAGGTTTTGGACCTCCCGACATTCTTCCAGGCTGTGTCTGTCCGTCTTGTGGATTGGATACCACACTTTGGAACTGTTGTCATCTTCTGATGAAGGACAAGGTTGTTTCTCGGGGCGTGGCCCCCGGCCACCCGAAACTACAGCAGTGAAAGTGCATCTAGTCATCCCCGTGAGTTTTGGATGATTAATAACGACAATTAAGAGTCTAATGAGCTATGTTGATCCTAAGCACAGGTACAATGATTAAAATGAGATAATAGCCTTCAAAAAGAAAAAGGACGTAACTGACGTCAAAGGCTCAAGAAGTAGAAATTAGGATTTTTATGAAGATGAGCTTATATGAGCGATGTCATGTGAAAGGGTGTATGTATCATGTGCATTGAAATCTTTCTAAGGGGCTCAAAGTGGTGGTTTAGAGAGAAACCAAAGTGAAAAGCCAAAATGAGGAAAAACCCTAGGAGGTCGGACTTGTCTGGGCCCCAAGGTCGGACTAGTCCGGCCAGGCATACCAGTCCATTTTGGGATGGACCAAACATCTCTGGACTGTTTCTTAGTGAATTTGGAGTTATGTCCTAGAAGACCGGACTTGTCTGTTTTTGGACGGACCAAAGCTCTCTGGAAAAGTTCGGACTTGTCCGTTTGGGTACGGATTAGTCTGTTTGAGACTTATTGAGATAAATCGAGAGAAACCCTAGAGGGTCGGACTAGTCCGCCCCCTGTGGCCGAACTAGTCCGGGCCTGCACAGATGAGTCCATTTTGAGCTGGACTAAACCCTTCTGCCCTACTTTGGACTAGTCTGTTTTAGATCGGACTAGTCCGTTGATCAGTGACCATTTGAATTTGGAAATTTGGCGAGATGCGTGACGTTCGTCGCACAGTGTGGCAGTTGTCAGGACCTGACCAGAGGTCAGTGGTCCCATTGGGCTGGATTAGTCCGGGGCCAGAGGCCGGACTAGTCCACCATTCTGCTGAGGTCAGCAGAAGGGGCTCGGGACCCCTATAAAAAGGGGACACCTGACCTCATTTGAAAATGTCTTGAACCCTAGCACCGCCACAAGTGACCAAGAGCCTTCCAAAGCCTTCTACTCGTCTTACTAGCCCTCCAAGACCAAATCTTGAAGAGATTAGGGTTTGGGCAGGAGAGTAAAGTAAGATCATCGCGCTTGAGCTTTCGGTTTGATCTCTTTGCACATTGTGATTGTGTTTTGTGGCTTGTGTGAGTTGAGCTTCGTGTGCTTCTCATTGTATTGATTTGTGGGAGCCTCAACTTGTGAGTAGCCCCATTGAACATGGTGATTACCCATTGATATAGTGGAAACAAAGCCGGCCATCATGGTGGCTTGGTGAGAGAAGGGTCAAGTGAGACCCGATCCTTGTGTGGACTTCTCAGCGTGGATGTAGGCTTCTTCGTGGAGCTGAACTATGGGATAAATCTTGTCTCACTTGTCTTTTACTTATTGTGATCACTAGCATTGCTATTAGGGTTTGTGAGACCTATGTGTGCTGAATACATTGGCTATGGCGATAAAAGTTTTGAATGCTGCCATAACATCTCTTTAGCAAGGTCCGACTCTAGCTCCGAGTTTCTGCAAGGTCCGATGTAAGGTCCGACCTTCTTTGTCTAGGTCCGACATGTTTTTGGGTAGCTCCGGTGAGCTTTGTCTTTAGCTCCGGCATGTCTTTGATAGTTTTGGCATGTCTTTGTTAAGCTCCGATATGTTTTGCTAGGTCGGACTTATGTTGGTTAGCTCCGGCTTTTGGGTTGACTAGTTCCGACTAGTTTTGGTTAGCTCCGGCGCTAGGTCCGACTAGCTTTGGTAAGCTCCGGCGCTAAGTTGTACTAGCTTTGATAAGCTCCGACTCAAGCTCCGGTTAGCTTTGGTAAAGATTGGAGCTTAATCGCAATGTTCCGATTTTTAATGTGAAATGTTTTAAACTTGCTTTACATTCTTAGAAAGATTGCTTAGTATTCTTTTACTAAGTTTTTGGTGCGTTTTGGTTGATATGGCTGATATTGTTTTGATATGCTTTGCAACATGCTTATGTGAGGTGCTCACGTAAGGTGTTGTGTTCAGAACTGACTTGAGTCAAGTCGCAGACTTGGGCTCGTACGGATTGGTTGTTTGTTCATGTGCAGGTGTTTCAAGTCATGGCTGGTGACAGGATCCTTTGTACTAGTCTTAGGGAGGAGATGAGGTTCCAACAACCAAATTCAGGAGGAATTGTGGTTGAGCAGGTTAGGAGGTCGCGCAGGATGATTGAATCAAGGGCAGTGCATATGAAGGTTACTGGACGTCGAAGGAAAGTGTTTGCACGTATGAATGCGGTGCATGACGTGGCAACATGGTTCCGAATATGGTTTATGGATGGAAAGATCTGGTTGGAAGGATCGGATCGTATCGGTTGATGACTTCGTGGTTATGATAGGATTTCATGTGGGTCGCAAATTTGAGTTGTTTTAGGAATGTGGGATACGTTCCTAAAGTGTTTGGAAGTCTTAAGATTGCTTCTATCTGCGTATAGAAGAGTCGTAAGCAGTTATGGAAAGTTACGATTCGTGAACAGAGTAGGATTGGAGTCCTAGTTGAGATTGGGTTGGCCTAAGGGCTGGTTATATAAGCAAGGGAGGCCAGAGTTCATGGTACACGACTTTGGGGTTGTTCCTCTTGTGTTCTACTGAATAAAATTCGTATTTTGAAGGAACTTTTGTGCCTTGTTCGTCCGACTTGTTCCAGACAAGTTTTACTCGTTGAGTTTCTGGACAGTACTACCTTTCGTCGGTGGTTTTATCATAACTCGAGTTTTACAGATCCAATTGATGTGATTATTTTTGGGTTGTCTTCACAACTTGATTATCTATTATCTGTAAAAATTTCACGGCTATTAGATTTGTGGTTTCTGATCTACACGAGTTTCTTTGCAGCATTCTAGAACTGTTTTTCTTGGGTAGGACAGATTGACCTTTGTTCGATCTTTCGATCGTAACTTGAGTTTCTCTCAACGGATTTAAGTGATTCTTGTTGTGTCATCTTCGCGAGTTGATTATCTTTGATATATATCACTTTTGTCACGGTGAAACACGTTTAGATTAGTCTCACACACGATTTCTTTAACATATCGTTTTTCTACCGAAGGGGTTGGGATTTAATTGTTTCCGCTGCGTAAGATTTTTTAAATATACCATTCACCCCCCTCTGGTAGCTTTTCACATGCTCTTCGATCCTACAGGGTTCATATTGTTCACATTGCCTTTAACTTTTGATCTTTGTTGAAATCTTATGATCTAAGTGCTTAAATCTTCCAATATTAGTTGTACTAAGTTACTATACATTGGTTACATCTTGGTTGAACTAAAATTCCACAAATAACTTGTCGAAACCAAGTTTCTAGGTTTTCACCATGTGCTGAGCGGACTAGTCCGGCCCTGTCCACACAAGTCCAGCCTCAGGAATTTATCTAGTTTGATTAAGTCATTTCAGGTATTATTGCCTATTCACCACCCTCTAGGCGACTTTCAATTGGTATCAGAGCAGACTTCTCTACAAGAGTCTAACAACTCAGAGAAGAAATGGCCGGAAGGGGTGATAACGAGATTCCGGTGGTCGTCGATGACACCAAGAAGAATAACGTCAATGTTCTTCAAGATGATACAAACGACGACGAAGAAGTTTGAATGCTCAAGGCACAGCTTCGTGAGAAGCTCAATGTGCCCAAGAAGGAGAAGCCAATTGCTCCGGCCAATGTCGACAATGGGAGTAGTTCACAAGACTACTCCCGGTATCCTTACAATTATGAGCAACTTACCGCGAGCAATCATTATTTGTCCATTCCCATTGGCAAACCTCCTTAGTTTGATGGAAATAATTACTCTATGTGGAAGCATAATATGAATATGCACCTCATCTCCTTAAACCCTAGCTTGTGGCAAATTGTTATGACAGATGTTCATCTTCCGAAGAATTTGGAAGACATCACTCCAGAACAAGCCGTTCTTCTCCATCGCAATGCTCAAGCTGTTGGAGTGATACCTCCTCATTGACTCAAGAGGAGTTCAATCGCATTGAAGGGTTAGAGGTTGTCAAGAAGATATGGGATACCCTCAAGACGGCGCATGAAGGCAACCACATCATTAGGGAGGCAAAGATCGAGATGATTGAATGAGAGCTTGGGAGGTTTACCATCATGGATGGTGAGTCCCCCCAAGACATGTATGACCGCCTCAAGACTCTCATCAACAAGAGTCGGTCTTACGGAAGCACCCGGTGGACCGACCATGAGGTAGTAAAGAGGATGATTCGAGCATTCATGCCTCGAAATGTCACTCGTTGCTCACTAATTCGTGAGAGTCCGGGTTTTCACAAGATGACTCCCGAAGAAGTGCTTGGAATAATCATCAACTATGAGATGATGGAGCAATAAGCCATGTTTTACAATGGTCTACAAAAGCTTTCCTCCTCCCAGAAAAGGGATGTTGCATTCAAGGCAACGTCCTCAAGATCACAAGAAAAGGAAAATAGTGATGAAGAAAGTCCCGATACCGATGAGGAAGAAGCTCTCTTCATCAACAACTTTAAGAGGATGTTTAGAAGAAGGAGGGGGAGCTACCAAAATGAAATAAATAGCAAAGACAAGCCCAAGACAAGATCAAAGAGGGCTTGTTACAATTGTGGAGAGTATGGCCACTTCATTGTGGATTGTCCACATGAAGAAAACAAGAAGAAGGAGGGCAAGTCCAAAGAGAAGAAGTACTTCAAGAATAAGAAGCAACCCTAACATGCCCACCTCGAAAAGGAGTGGGATTAAAATGAGGAATCCTCCTCTGATGAAGAAGAGAAGATAGCAACCATTGCTATGAAGAAAACAAATACGAAGAACAAGCTCTTCCCCAACTTTGAGATGTCAAGGCCAACGTGTCTCATGGCCAAGGAGGGAAGAAAGAAGGTTAAATCTAAATCCTCTTCTTCAATTTCTTCTCATGATGATTTTGGTAGTAGTAGTGAAAATGAACACATGCTTAAGGACATGAGTAAAAGTACCTTGAAAAGATTGATATTGTTGACGAAGGAAATATTTGAGAAGGAAGAGCTCATTAACCGTCAAGAGGACATGCTAACCCAACAAAAGGAGAGATGTCAAGAGGTTGAGGAGCTCTTGGAGCTTGAAAGAGAAAGAAGACGGGCAGTTGAGCATGAACTCGCTTTGAGCAAGGAAACCTGCTCAAACCTTGAGAACACTACAATTGTGCTCAAGGATGAACTTATTAGTTTGAAAAAGGTAACAAGATCCTTGAGACACAAGTGAAGTCTCTCAAGGTCAATGCACCTTCTTCCTCTACAAGCTCATCTTCCACAAATATTAAATCCGAAGCATCTCATCCTTGTAAATGCTCAAACTTGATCATAAAGCTTAAATATGAGCTTAAGTTGGCACAAACCAATCAAGCACCAAAGGCTGGCATCTTTGACAAGGAGAAGATGGCATATGCACGTAGTGCATATACCAACACAAGACATCCCCTTGTCAAGGATGGTCTTGGTTATTCTAGGGAGATGAGACGAAACGCCAAAACTCCCAGGAATAGCAAAGACTTGATTGTTTTTGTCAAAGGAGGCTCATACAACATAAAAGGGAAGAACATTGATACTTCACCCAAAATTCCTAAGAAAGAACCTCATTCATTGTTCCATGACTTGCATCATATGTTTTATTGAGGAACAAGTTTGGAAAGGCCTATGCTAGGTATGTTGGGCCACACCACAAGAGTCCTAAACCTTGTGTGTGGGTGCCCAAGTGCCTATTTACTAACATCAAAGGACCCAACACCGCTTGGGTACCTAAAGCCAAGGCTTAAATCTTTCTTGTAGGCATACTCCTCCGGAGGAACCAAATGGGTTCTTGATAGCGGGTGCACTAATCATATGACCGGAGAGAGGAAGATGTTTGTGGTGTATGATCTAAATGAAGATCCAAGTGAAGGAATCTATTTTGGGGACAATAGCCAAGGAAAAATCCTTGTCACCGGTAAAATTGCTATATCCCCTAATCACACTCTTTCAAATGTTTTTCATGTTGATTCACTTGATTATGACCTCTTGTCCATATCACAACTATGTGACAAAGGTTATAATTGTTTATTCACCAATGAGGGTGTGACCGTCACAAGGAGAAGCAATGGCTCCATTGCCTTTAAGGGTGTACTCAAGGGAAAACTCTATCTTGTGGATTTCTCCGCAGATAAATCCCAACTTGATACATGCTTAATTGCAAAAACTAACATGGGATGGTTGTGGCATAGAAGGCTAGGCCATGTTGGGATGAGAAATTTGCAAAAACTCCTTAAGGACGAGCACATCCGTGGTTTAATGAATGTTGTGTTTGAAAAGGATAGACCTTGTAGCGCATGTCAAGCCAGAAAACAAGTAGGAGCACCACATCCATCCAAGAACATTATGACAACATCAAGATCATTGGAGCTTCTAAACATGGATCTCTTCAGTTCTATTGCCTACATAAGTATTGGTGGTAACAAATATGGTCTTGTTATTGTTGATGACTTTTCACATTTCACTTGGGTATTCTTTTTGCATGATAAGAGTGAGACTCAAAGTGTCCTCAATAGGTACTTGAAGAGAGCTCAAAATGAGTTCTCCTTAAGTGTCAAGACCATAAGAAGTGACAACGGCATCGAATTCAAGAATACTCAAGTTGAAGAACTCTTGGATGAGGAAGGCATCAAGCATGAGTTCTCGGCCCCCTACTCCCCTCAACAAAATGGGGTGGCCGAGAGGAAGAATAGGACCTTAATTGAGATGTCAAGAACCATGTATTTGACCTTCTCACCGGTTGGAGCGAGGAGGAGGATTCCAGCTCTGGCCCCCTGCTTTTGCACAGAGCCGTCGAAGTAGAGAGTCCAGTGAGGTTCAGTGAAGACCGGGACCTTGGGTTCCGACTTTTGCTCACTGGAACCCCCAGGGTATGATGGAGAAAAAGTCCACTCCGTCATGAAATCAGCCAATGCTTGACTCTTGATAGCTTGTCGCGGTAGGAATTCAAGATCGAATTATGCCAGCTCCGCTGCCCACTTTGCGATGTTCCCAGTAGAATTAGGGTTATGCAATATAGCACGTAGTGGATAGGAAGTTACCACTCATATCTTGGGGGCTTGGAAATAATGAAGAAGCTTCCTTGAGGCAATAAGAACTGCGTAAACAACCTTATGAACCTCAATGTATCTGGTCTTGGCATCATGGAGTACTTCACTGATGAAGTACACTGGCCGCTGGACAATCCAGACCCACTCGGAGGGGCCCAGAGCTTCCTCTCCATCGACCTGGACCCACCCAGAGTGTACCAAACCTTCTTGTTAAGCTTCCCGGACCCTCTTAGAAGGGTCCGGAACTTCTTGTTCAATTCAGACCCTCCTTGAGGGGTCCGAATCTTCTTGAGCAGCCATGGGAACTCCCTCAGATGAGAGAGGTTGATCTTCTAGCATCCCGCCTTGAAGATCCGTGCACGGGGGCTGGGACCCATACTCGCCTTCAGGTAGCTCCGGACCCTCCTGGAGGGGTCTAGGCTCCTGAACTGGATGTGGCTCCAGTCTTTCCATGACCAGGACCATGCTAACATTTTTTGTAGTTGTAGAAATGTAAAGTAGCAGAGGCTCACCAGGGTTCAGAGCTACCAAGATTGGTAGTGCGCTGAAGAGCTATTTGAGCTCTTGAAAAGCTTTTTCTACTTCTTCAGACCAATGGAATGGCTCGGACATCCTTCGGAAGTGCCCGCTCTGCCAGCCTTGAGATGAACTGGCTAAGCACAGCTAGACATCCAGTTAGCTTCTGGACATCCATGATGCGGGTTGGGGGCCGCATATCTTCTATAGCCTTGATCTTCGACATACACTTCCACAAATTCCCTAATGAGTTCTCCAAAAGTTTTGTACATAGCTCGCACAAAGGTCGAAGCAACATTTTTGAGACCAAAGGGCATGGACGTATAACAGTACAATCCATATACTGTAACGAAGGCAATATGCTCTTCATCTTCCCTAGACATTTGTATTTGATGATATTCGTGGTATGCATCTAGCAAATAAAATAGCTCACACCTTGAGGTGGAGTCCACTATCTAATCTATTCTAGGTAGCAGAAATGGATCTTTTAGACATGCCTTATTTAATGTGGTGTAGTCAATACACATTCGAAGCTTCCTGCCGTCCTTGGGTACAACGTCTGGGTTTGCTAGCCATTTTGGATGAAAACTTCCCGGATGAAACCAGCTTGGAGCAACTTTTTGATCTTCTGTCGGATGAAGTTTTGCCGCTCGACTGATTGCTTCCGGGGGCTTCTGGTGTACAAGCCGTGCGTCGGGATAAATCTTCAGATTGTGCTAAATCACCTCCCTAGGGATCCCAGACATTTGTGATGGTTGCCAGGCAAACACGTCTACATTCGCCTGGAGGAAAGTGATGAGCGCGAGTTCCTATTTCTTATTCAGACTCCCAATATACGGGTGGTCTGAGCAGAATTGGAACCAATTTGGACGACTATGACGGTATGTCGTTGTCGCCGCTTGGCTGCACACATGGTGTAGAGGTTGAGCCTCGATGACGAGTGCTCGGAGTTGAGCAGCTTGCTCTTTACCAGATGCCTCCTCCTACGATGTTGCAAGCGCATGGAGTTCTTCCAGTGCACTGATTCCTGCAGTACGGTCCCCGTAGATTCGAAAAACGCTAGAGGTTGTTGGCATCTTCAACACCAGGTAGTCATAGTGAGTCGCAACCATGAAGTTGTACAAGGCAGGCCTGCCCAGGATGGCGTTGAGGGTAAGCTGATCTGCGCTGCATCAAAGATCAGCTTCTCGGTCCTGTAATTCTCGCGAGTTCTGAAGGTCACTGGGAGTGTGATTGATCTAAGAGGGCTAATGGATCCTGGACCTACCTCAGAGAAAGGGCATGAGGGATGAAGGTCCAAAGGTCGGAGCTGGAGCTTGACAAAGGCTTCATAGCTCAGGATGTTTAGCCCGCACTTTCGTCCACCAAAACATGCTAGAGCTGGACATTGTTGATGGTAGGAGATACCTTCAGTGGCAATTGGCCACCTCCGATCATGTTCTGGGGGATGTTCGTATCATAAAGGTGATGGGAGTGTCCATCCATTTCTAATGAAGTTCTGCCCTGGCGGTAGGAGCTGCAGCGGCCATGTCTTGCCGCATTGTCTTGAGGACGCGGCAAGAAGTGATGTCCCAAGAACCACCGTAGATGGTCTTCAAGGTCTTCCGACGCTCGTTGCCAGAGACGTCAGAGTCATCATCGATTGTGTTATACATAGCCTTCAGGACCTTCTTGGGATCCTGAGAGCCTAACTCTGTGTCAGCCAAAGCTTCATCGACTTTTTGCTTTCCTTCCCGCTGGCGGAAAGGAGCTTCCTCTCGGCACTTATTGTAGCGCTCAACAAGGTTTTGGACCTCCGGGCACTCCTCTAGATTATGGTAGTCCGTCTTGTGGTTCAGACACCACAATTCAGAGCTGCTGCCGTCTTCTGACGAAGGACGAGGTCGTTTTTTGGGGCGTGGCCCCCGACCACCCGGAGCTGCAGCAGCCGCAGCAGGTGCACCGGTCGACAGCTTCTTCTTGCCATTGGACTTTTTCTTCTTTTTGCCACCACCGGAGGTCATGGCTTCAGCTTTGGAGGGCTTTTTGTTACCCTCCGGAGCTGGCTTTGAGTGCATTTCCTGACCATATGCGGCCTAAGTTCACTTGTCAGCCAGACTGAACAACTCTGTGACGCTGGTAACTTCTTTTGTCGCCAGCTTCTCCAACATCTTCTCGTCTCGGACACCCTATCGGAATGCGACGATAAAATAAGCGTTCGAAATAGAAGGGATGGTATTGCGTACCTGAGAAAATCGCTGGATAAAGGACCGCAATGATTCTCCCGTTGTTTGCTTCACAGCAAACATATCCAGTTCAGTGTCGGGCCGAGTGTAGGAACTCTCAAAGTTGGTAGTGAACTGTTGACATAGCTTCGCCCAACTGTTGATGGAGTCAGGCGGGAGACTCATGAACCAGAACCTAGCAGTCGCAGTAAAAGCCACAGGTAAGTAGTTGGCCATCACAGCCGCATTGCCCCCCGACGCAAAGATAGCAGTGGAGTAGATTTGAAGGAATTCAGCGGGGTTGACAGTCTCATCGATTTTCTCCGGCAGATGACGCCGGAACTTTTGAGGCCACCTAACCATGCACAAATGCATTGCCAGGGTAGAACAACCTCCTTCTACTCCCATTGGAGCAGGGTTGTCTTGAGCTTCTTGCCTCTTGCAAGCACGCTCCATGTGGACAGAACCGTCCTACTATCGATAACGGCGATCGAGCTCCGACCGCAGGTCATGCATCATAAGAATCAACACAGTGTGGGTGCGACGCGCCTCGGAGGGCAGTGAAGTCACCTGTTGGGACACAACACGTCTCTAGTGTTGTGAAGCTTGCAGAACAAGTCTTCCTGACAAGATCCGACGCTGTGAAGGTGCCTGCCCCAAAGGAGCAGGGTCTTGGTTGCTGATGCCATGGGGTGCAGCTGCAACCAGATGTCCAGCATCAGCCCTCCACTGCTCCATAGCACCCTGGGGTGCTCCTGGAGGTGGTGGACATTGGAGCAGAGTGCGCACAGCAACATGCGCATGCTCAGGGTTGTAATTCGTCAATGTCGTGATCGACGCGAGTACTCCATCCAGTTTTCCACCATTGTTTGCTGGAGCAGATGGTGGTGGCGGTGGTGCAACGTCCGCTGGTTGCTGCATGTTGGAAGGATTCTGTAAAAGCCCGTTTTTCGGAAGAACAAAAACGCAAAAATGCAAACTTAAAAATTTTGAAAATAGACTTGGAAATCCAAACTCACATGAGCCATATGAGTTAAACTATGTTCACTAAAAATAGGGACTTGTTAAAACTTTACATATAGAACATGGTTGCTGATGTGGAATGGAACTTAAGGTGAAGAATCCTTAATTTCCAAGTATTCACATTTTCAATGAAAAATTAAAGGAGAAAAGAAAACAAAATAGAGAGAAAGAAAAAGGAATTATTCCAACCCTAAAATGGGACATCCAAAAATATTCAAATCTCAGGCCGTAAATTTTTCCATGACCTACTATTATTCCAATTAGACTCTCGGTAAAGTTTCAAAATTTTTTTTTTGCCCATTTCCCATTTATTGGACACGTACTGAGAGTTTAATCAACGTTGACTTCAAATTTAAACTTTGTGCTCAACCTTGTCAAAATCAACTCCAAATTTTTCCTGAGGTCCCTTATGGTTCAAAAAGGTTAACTTCAAAGTTTCAGGATTTTTGAACCTAATCTACTATTTATTTCCTTGAGTCAAGTATCACCACTTGAATTCAAATTCAAACCTGAGTTCAAATTCAACTTGCTCAGTTTTGAAATCTGATTGCACCATAAAATTCTCCACATTTTATTTAGTCACTGGGCCAAAGTTGACAATTTTTGAAGCTTGTTTGCTAGCTCCATTTGAATTTTGAAAAGAGAAGGAAGAAGAGAGTGGGACCCACATGTCATACTTATCCTCAGTACTAGGAAAGGTTGGGCCCCACTGGTAACCAACTCAATGGAGAGAGATATTTTACATCTGGACTGAAGTGGATAAGGGGGAAATTGGAGTGGGCCCCACATGTCATTCTTAACCAAAACTCAAGTTTGCTTCTCTCTCTCTGTCCTTACCACGCGCGCCCTCCTTCCTTATCTTCTCACTCCCGCTCCGCTTCCTCTCCCAGGCCGCACCGCCGCTCGCCCCCGGCACTCCTCTCCCGGCCATTGGCCGCGCCGCACAAGCAGTCCCGGCCGGCGCTACTCCCTCCTGTCGCGCCACTCCCGTCGTGTCCCCACCTCCACGGCCACCGTCCGCCCGCCTCCGGTGCCGTTCCCGTGCCGCGCTGCCTCTGCTCCTCACCGCGCCCAGCCGACCCTCTCGGTCCTTATCGTCGCGCCCGCTCCTGGCCAACCTGCGCGCTCGCCCCCGGCGCTACTCCCGCAGGCTTGCCCGCTCGCCCTCCTCTCCTCCGGCGCCCTGGCCGCTCCCGACCGCCGGCACCCATGTCCCTTGCCCCCGACTCCTCCCGTCGGTCGCGCCCCACGTCGGCCGCCTCCTCGTCGCCCCAACACCTCCCCGCCGTATGCCGCTCGCCCCTGCTTGCCTCCACGGCCGCCTCTCCAGGTTCCCCGCCGGTCCGCCCGCTCGCCTGACCACGCCGGCACACCACCTTGCCCCGGCTTGCGTCCCTGCCCCTCCCTTCCTCCAGTGCTGCAGCGCCACGCCATGCCAGTCGCGCGCGCCGCGGATGCACGTCGTCCCGCACCTTGCCGCGCTGCACCATCCACGGCGACGGATGCCCACCACTGCTCGTGTCTCCCCAGCGCCAACACACGCCGCCCTGCTCCCTGTCCGTCCGCGACCGCGCCCGCGACGGCCGTCCACCCTCGACGCTGTCCAACACCTCAACCGGTGGTCGACACCCAGCATCGTCGCCCCGTTCCGCGCCATGGCTGCACCCAACCAGCGAAGCGAGTGACCTGTGAGATGTGTGAGATGCAAGAACACGTTGATGACACAACGGCGATGACAATTGGCTCAAGGTTAGCTCTGATTTGTGCAAAGATTAGTTGGGACAGAGCTGCAGCCTAGGTATTCGATGAAATGTTCACAAGGAAAGAACCAACTTCGTTGATGTTCAGAGCTGGTCTTGATGCAGGGGTATGGTGATGTGGCAACTCGACAAGCCCAAGTGCCAAGATACCCTTTGAATGGTGATGAAGCGACGGAAATCAAGTACACACCCAAGATGTTCGGCGAAATGCCTACAAGGTGAGCCTTGCCCTGGAATACCTTGCTTGACGTCATCGATGTCCGTTCATCGTGACCCCTAATGGTACTCATGTCTCGTCAAGTCATACGTCCAGTTTTCGCATTGATATCATTTCTATAGAAGTCCCTAAGTCGACCTCCTTTGTCGTTTGTATCACGTCGGCCTGTCCGTGCGTGCTCGTGATGCTCCACCATGAGCCGCGTCGACGTCGTTGACCATATGACGTTGTCGTGACGCTCCGAGCCGTTATCGTGCCCTGGCATCGTGATGGAGGGTTCTTGTAATGGGTGTGGTGCTGGAACACAAGCACGACTCGTCGTACAATGGTCGTTTAGCCAAATTAGGGTTTAGTCGAGGCAAGACTCGTCAAGTCCTAGGTGTAGCTAGGGTGCTCGATGAAATGCCTTCTAGGTCAAACCAAGTGGTCCGGTGATCACCGATGACTTGGAGTAGAGGTATGCAATAACGTTGCGACTAACAAGGAGAACTAGACCAAGGGGGACCTTGGATAAGAGTTCCTTGGTTGTGTCGAGGATGTTCCGTAGCCGATCACAGGATTGGTTAACTTGGTGTACCCCGTCTTCGACGGCAGGTTCGTCGAGTCGCTTATCAACAACTGAGTTGACATCACTAGCCTTAAGACTCACAAGGTGGTGTTCGGGATTCTGCTCACCCTATTGACGATTCCG
Organism: Tuctoria greenei; assembly: GCA_036927565.1. Taxonomy (NCBI): domain Eukaryota; kingdom Viridiplantae; phylum Streptophyta; class Magnoliopsida; order Poales; family Poaceae; genus Tuctoria; species Tuctoria greenei. The sequence continues at coordinate 112,930,377 of JAYESD010000003.1, forward strand.
GGTCGATGTGGACGTGGCTAATCCGATCTTCCCGTGATGGCAAAGCATGACCGTCACGACAAGGTCTCGCATCATGTTCGAGTTCTAGGAGTTCACCGAGCTCATCTGGACAATCTTGAAAAGGGCACTGCAATAGTGTCACGTAAGCACTTGAACGATGCTCGAGAAGCTTGCCGTAGAAACTACTTTACCTAAAGGTCATTTGAACTTTGTCTCAGTACTCATGTCAGGTTAACAAGGCTCGTTATGACGTTTTAAGTCCAAAGAATGTTGACCTCACTTCACTCCCAAGTGTCGCTATGGTTTCACCCTGGTTCATCCTTATCAGAACCCTGCGACCACACTTGTCATATAATTAGGTTCACCATTCTACCTTATCACTCTTTGGGCGGCATAGCTCCAAGTGTCGAGTGCTAAATTGCGATGTGTCATTACATTGCACCTTTCAGTGCTTATCTCGACACTACTATGCCACCTTGACTCTTAGGTCATCCTTACCCTACCAGTCCAACACTTTCACACCGTTCAGTTGTATCGTCCTTGAGTGGCATAGCGTCGAGTGTTGAGTGCCAAGTTGCAATGTGTGCTTACATTGCACCTTTCAATTCACATCTCGATACTACTATGACCACTTGACTTCATCCTTTGTTCATTCACACAACAAAGGCATATCTGTCCTTCCTAGTCGAACCCCTCATTCTTAGAGTTTACACAACCCCGTGGAGTCTTTTCTTAAATTACTTAATTACTTAATTACTTATATGCATATCATGTCGATAGGAAACGTGATGGTAGGTGATCGACGAGGAGCTTCGCTTGGAGGAGAAGGCCAAGGTGTTTCCACTGAGGTTCCATGGCAGGTTCTCTGGAGGAAGATCAGGCCCTAACAATTGACATTTGTTCAGTCGCAAACTAAGGCAAGCCTCGGTTTGCATTTAAGTCGTTTATAAACTTTTGCTTTATCACTATGATGAGTAGTATATGAATTGTGCATTACGTTTAGGGTGAATGATACTCCACATGCATGACCAAAAATCCCAGGGTTTATTTGGCACGAGTTACAGTTGACCTGTAGTAACTACTTCGCAAATGCATAGGAGATACGGTAGAAGTCGAGTAGTTGGAATCTACTCGCGAGAGATGTATATCACAGGATTGGTTGAATAGAAAATGGCTTAATATAATGAAATTGAGACCAGGCAGGGAATGGATAGGAAGCGGCGAGAATTGAGTCTCGGTCGCATAGCCCTGCCTGTGTCGATTAAGGCCCGTCCGTATGCAGCCCCTTCGGACAAGCTTGAATTGTACCGGCAATATAATGGACATATGGAATCCAATAAACTGATGTAACTTGATAACTGGGATGTCGAGACCCATTAACTCACCATCGATAGGGGTGGGTTGAGGACAGTAAGGTGTAAATCGGTCGGCGGACACATGAGGTGTTCCGTGCGGAGACCTTCTGTTTGCGGAGGTGAGATGGGCTCAGCATTCGAGTTTCTTGTGAAAGGTGGCCATATACGCCTAGTACTGAAGTGTTATGTAGGTACAGGTGTGCTCGCTAACACTTCCGAACGATGTATGTGTCGTGTTGTCCGGGTGTGTCTTGATTGCAATCACTGACCCTCGCAGTAATAGAGTACCACTTGTTCACTGAGCGGTGACGTAGTAAATACTAAAGAAGTCAGAAAAGTCATATGGTATTGAATTATAATTACTTTGCAACCTTGTTTGGTTTAGAGATAGTATAACTAAAGATTTTCAATTTCCCCATACTTTAGCTGTAATAGCACTATGTGCTTTGGGCATGTCATATCATCGGTAAAGCGTTTCTTGTTTGATTGTGGAGCCCATGATGTGCCGTGCTCAGAGAATGTCATTTGCTACTTAAAACTTGATTATAAGGATCCACCTGTAGGCGAGTCATTTATGCTATTCCTTACCTATGTTTAGTGTCCCCTTGCATCTGTCTAGTGAGACGGTTAAGTCTTGCTGAGCCTTATGCTCACGTTTGCACTTTAACGATTTTTGCAGGTATTAGTTTTATTTCTGCTGTTCAGGTTGTACATGAGACTCAAGGTGTCGAGATAAATCTCATGTGAGCCACGCCGCTGCTGTTTGTTCTTCGTGTTGCTAGTGAGAATCGTCCTAGGGCATGGACGCCTTCTCTCCTGCTTAGTTAGGTGAGATTATGAGTATGTATTTTCCGCTGTGTGTGTACTCCTATTGTACACTCTTTTGTAAACTCTTCTTATTATGAAAAGAAAACTTTATATGTTTTGGTATCCTTTTTGTGTGTGCTGTTAGGTGCCGCATCGCACGGTACCACCCAATGAGATCCTCGGATGTGTGGACTCCGGTCCCCACAGACATGGTATCAGAGCTTCATTGGGAATAGCACGCTTGAAAAGAGCCTATTTTCGAAAACTCCGAAGTAGTCGAGTGAGGTTTAGCTATATGCCCATTAAGGACTATTGCTAGTATAAGTTATAAAGGTGGTGAACTAACTTGTTATATTATTCTGTAACGACGCTCTGTCTTCAAGGTAAGAGGTAAGGTACGCCGCCGAGAGCGGATCAATCTCGGTAAACTCTGCATACGAGATATGGTATGTGAAATTTCCGTGGCTTAGCACGGAAAGTCAATATGAGTCTCTGAAACTTTCCATGTTTCTGAGAACATATGACACGCGGTACCCCAGCGTGACACAAAATTAGTGGGAGCCCCCGTCAGGTGGTGTATAACCCGATAGTATGTATCTCTAGAACTATTCATGTTCTATGGGATCATGCGAAACACGTATGCCCGAGCGTGTATAAGCCGGTTCGTACGGGAGTCTTTGCTGTACAGACGTATTTACAGCCATGTACCTCGAGACATGACTTCGCTCGAGGGCGACTCACACCAGAGTCGTATGCATTTACTTTTGATTATATCTCATTGTGACTGCCTGCCGTGTTTCCCCGTGCCGCCCTTGAGGTGTGAAGGTGTGGAAGGGGATTGTTTGTCTTCTGCAGGTACACTAACTCCGGTAGCGACCCGTGTAGCAAACGTTTGCGAGTGATCGGTATTAGGACCACCTATAGACGTATCCGGATGTATCGGGTTAGACTTTTCTTTTGGTAAAGCACGTAGTACCATCAGTATCACAATTGATACTTTGACCATCCCCCACGAGAGAAATGGCTTCATATTCATATTAAGTCCAAGTATCAGTTGCTGATATCTTGTGGACGAAGTAAAATGTTTCTTTTCAAGAGTAGGTGAACCAAAGTCCTTTGCTCCTGGCGAGAGTTTAGCTCGACTTCGCCGGAGTAAGACTTTGGTTAAGTTTGAAGATCCATAGTGATATGCTATGGATAAGAAGGTCGTCAAGTCTCTTTTAAGATTCCATTTGGTTCTAAAGGAAATGATTAGTTGTGAATCAAGTTCTAGCCATCGGACTTGAGTTTTGAGCTAAGTTTCAAAATTTGAGTTTGTTCCCAAATTCTTGTGTTTCGAAGCCGGTGAGTTCTGTTTTCGAATAGAATTGACCTGACTTTGAAATTCCATATCTCTTCAACCTGGAGGGCTTTGGAGGCAAGTGAATACTTTTTGAAAATCTTTTGGAGTCTTCTAATAGTTTCCTATTGACCTCCAAGCCAAAAGATGCTTTTATGGTGATGAAAATGCACCATTATCACAGTAGCTGCTGTTCTGAAACTACACGGACCAGCATCTGAACTTTTGTAATATTTCCTTGTAGAAAGCTCTTCTATTCCATTATGATACATTTCTGGAAAGTGGAAGAGCTATTCTACAACTTTGTTATTCAGTGATACCTCAAATTCAGTTTATAACTAATTAGAAAACAGAGTTGAAGATAGTACATATATATAGGTGCTGTCTGAAACAGCCAGAAAAATTTTGAAATTTAAACAGCCATAACTGTTAAACTAGAAATGCAACCTATGCATGTTTATACATGTATGGAAAGCTTAAAGAGTCCTCTACCAACTTCCTATTCAACACGAGTGCTAAAACTCGCAATAACATGGTCTAAATTGAAGTATCGTTGAAGGTGTTGAAACAGTTCAGAATATGGACCGTTACCTATTCAGTTACTGTTTCGATTATAATTCCTAGTAGACTTATCGAATGGCTTCGTATTTTACATTTCTGGGATCCTGAGAATTTTTGCAACAAGTTTTCTATGTATTACTTTTGCAAATATTGATGTTTGTATATCTGAAATTTGTGGACAAAATCAGCCTTAAACAAAGGAGGTGCTGTCCAAATTTTCAGAAAAACTGTCAACTTGCAAATGCCGTATCTTCTCAAACAGAAATTCTACGAGGGCAAGTAAATACTTTTTAGAAAGATTTGGAAGTCCTCTACATGTTTTATGTTCAACACCAGACCAGAATCCTTTTCTAAATGGGTGAAATTTAGATAATCGCAGAGACTGTCCAGGCATACTCAAACTGGACAGCAATCTGTACACCTCGGAATTTAACCCATAACTCGCAGACCTTTGATCCAATGGTGTCACGCGAGTAACCGTTGGAGAGGTTAGAGAGTCAGCTACAATTTTTGCAATTGGCTCCAGACCTGAATCGGTCATCTACCTATTCCAAATCGAGTTTGAATACAGAGTGGTCAATCTGAACTGAATTCAATTCTGAATGCTGAAATTTTACCCAACTTCAAAAATTCATATCTTTTGAACCAGAGCTGATATGAAGACAAGTAAGTACATTATGGAAAGCCTATTACACTGGATACAACTTTGTAAATAAGAATATTTCCAGATTTCCATCAGAACAGCGTGAAAACTTTAGATCAAAACTGCTACTATTTAAGCAGATTCTGCTGAAAGTGCAGAGAAATCTGCTAACTTTAAAATTGCATAACTTGCAAACCAGAGATGATCTAGAGGCAAACCAATACTTTTTGGAAGGGTATTGAAGTTTACTTTAACTTTGATGTTCACCTCAAGATCTGATTTTGCCATTTACTTGGCCAAAATCGAAGTTGCGTCCAAGCTGTTCATCCTCCACCAGGATTTAACCGGGTGATGATCCTTCAGGGTGTCTATGGATTTGATTCTCGAGTTCAACTCGAGGAGTTTCATAACATCCCAGGTGTTGCGACCCAACAATATTTGCCTTTAGAGTTGAGTATTACACTAAGGCAAATCCCTTTTGCTCGGATGCACATGCTAGTGTTTTGACTATGCAACCTTGCATCTCACACTTTAATTGTGCATTGAGCATGTATGACACTTCCCTTAGTTGGACGACCCTCCCCATAAATATTGCTTGGAGTAAGTTTCTTGCTCACCTAGCTTGAATCTTAAGGGGGAAGGAGTTCATCTAGTAACTGAAGTGTTACGTTCACCTAGGTGTCATACCAAGGTACATCGACACCGAACCAACGTGCTGGGAGCAATGCTCAAGTAAGTAGGACCGAGTACAACATTGACTCATTAAGTCAATGCGAAGCTTAAGTAACGGATTACTTTGAACCCCGTTTCTTGTGGAACTCGATCAACGAGTTAAAGGAGTCAGTTGATTCTTCACGCTAAACCACTCCTTTGCTTCAGTCTTTGAGACGAGAAGCCATAAGTGAGTAGTATGAGCTGGAAATTCTTTAGCAAGACTGTGGATTACTAACCAAGGTCGTGCCTAGCACAGTACCTTGTCAACCACTTAGTGCAACCTACGGAAGTGAGGAGAACCTTACTCTTCAAAGGTTACTCTCTTTGCCACTTCTGAAGGCAACCCTACCGCACCTTTTAAGGGGTAGACATAGTACTTTAAGAAAACTACGAGATGAAAAACCTGACCCATTGTTAAGGAACCACAATTACCTGTAGGTTGTGATTAACAAGCTTTAGGGAACTTCCGATCAACAAGAAGTTCAATCACTTTGTTCCATTTTGTACACTCCGTTGCCTTGAGATGAACCTCACCATTCCTGCCTAATACTTTTACCTTGAAACCATCGAACTTGGTCGAGATATGAAAGTAGCAAGTCTTTTCTAGCGCCTTTCATGACCAAGTTTAATCAATCCTCCTGTATTTGGGATACTTCTGACTGTGTTTGGATTGTCTTACCTATTTTTGCTCAAAGCATAATACTGAATGCACCATACCTTGCATAATTATCCGCGGAGTTGCATTGTGTCTACATAACATCATCCGGTTTGTGATGCATCATAAAACGTAATTACTAATGAGTTTTGAGCAAGAATATGTGACCCCGTTCAGATACTTAAGTAGTGCCTAACATTTTTGAGTTGTGATCAATTTTATCGTTCGCAACGCCTTCGACTGGTTTCATTATCTTGAGTAGCACAAGGGACACCTTGTGACTAAAACACAGTTGAGTCCTTGTCCTTGACTTGTTGAAACTCAAATCGCCTTGAGTACTTGCAACTAAACAAACACTTGGACTTCCATCCTTGACTTGTTCGGTTCAAGTACCTTGATTGTTGCAACTATACCGTTCGTCATCGAGTAGTCATCAGTTCGATGATCAACCTTGTAAAATCCATGAAATCTCCTTCCTCGCGAGGATACCGTTCGTTTGTCAACCTCGTGAAACTCTTTGCGTCCATCTAAGATCTTATGTTGTTATATGGTAACCTTGCTATACTAATTACCTTGTAGTTACCATATGATTGAGTTCTTTGCTGTGTTGAAACATATGAGGATACTGAATCCTTACATCCTCATATGCCACCGCAAAAAGGTCTTCATCTTCTGCTTCTATTGTTTGAAGACGTTGATATATCCAGAAACCTTGTAGTCGTCATATCTTCAATATTCCTGCTGTTTTGATTACATAAGAGTGTTGAGTGTCTTGCTACTCTTATGCTACGGCTAAGGAATCCTATGGTTGACTAAACATCAAACGAGGTTAATGATTGTTGTTTAACCTCGTAAACCATCTTAACTCATGTCAAGGGAAATACCACATTAAGTTGAAAGGACCTATGCAAAACCAAGCAAGCAACCAAGAATCAATGCAAGAAAAGTTTCAAACTATCAAGGTGACCTAGAGAAGAAAAGAACAAGTGCAAATTCTTCAAATCAAGACTAGGACAGGACAAGATGTCATGTCAGTGCAAGAGTACAACAATAAAGGATCAGTAACAGACATGAAAGTTTTACGATGTGATATTGTCATGTCGAGCATCCTGTCAAGGCTATCAACCTAAAGACTGGAATCTCCTGAAGCAGACTTTAGAATTTCTTAAGATGCCTGAAGATAATCACTATTTCATAGAACCCAAGTTTTTAAGGGCATTGCCATTTTCCTTAGTCAATGACCCTCTTTTACGGATCGTTCCCTCATCGTTCTGTTATTCTACCTGTTAGAATCTCGGGACGAGATTCCTTTAAGGGGGAAGGATTGTAAAAGCCCGTTTTTCGGAAGAACAAAAACGCAAAAATACGAACTTAAAAATTTTGAAAATAGACTTGGAAATCCAAACTCACATGAGCCATATGAGTTAAACTATGTTCACTAAAAATAGGGACTTGTTAAAACTTTACATATAGAACATGGTTGCTGATGTGGAATGGAACTTAAGGTGAAGAATCCTTAATTTCCAAGTATTCACATTTTCAATGAAAAATTAAAGGAGAAAAGAAAACAAAATAGAGAGAAAGAAAAAGGAATTATTCCAACCCTAAAATGGGACATCCAAAAATATTCAAATCTTAGGCCGTAAATTTTTCCATGACCTACTATTATTCCAATTAGACTCTCGGTAAAGTTTCAATTTTTTTTTGCCCATTTCCCATTTATTGGACACGTACTGAGAGTTTAATCAACGTCGACTTCAAATTTAAACTTTGTGCTCAACCTTGTCCAAATCAACTCCAAATTTTTCCTGAGGTCCCTTATGGTTCAAAAAGGTTAACTTCAAAGTTTCAGGATTTTTGAACCTAATCTACTATTTATTTCCTTGAGTCAAGTATCACCACTTGAATTCAAATTCAAACCTGAGTTCAAATTCAACTTGCTCAGTTTTGAAATCTGATTGCACCATAAAATTCTCCACATTTTATTTAGTCACTGGGCCAAAGTTGACTATTTTTGAAGCTTGTTCGCTAGCTCCATTTGAATTTTGAAAAGAGAAGGAAGAAGAGAGTGGGACCCACATGTCATACTTATCCTCAGTACTAGGAAAGGTTGGGCCCCACTGGTAACCAACTCAATGGAGAGAGATATTTTACATCTGGACTGAAGTGGATAAGGGGGAAATTGGAGTGGGCCCCACATGTCATTCTTAACCAAAACTCAAGTTTGCTTCTCTCTCTCTGTCCTTACCACGCGTGCCCTCCTTCCTTATCTTCTCACTCCCGCTCCGCTTCCTCTCCCAGGCCGCGCCGCCGCTCGCCCCCGGCACTCCTCTCCCGGCCACTGGCCGCGCCGCACAAGCAGTCCCGGCCGGCGCTACTCCCTCCTGTCGCGCCGCTCCCGTCGTGTCCCCACCTCCACGGCCGTCGTCCGCCCGCCTCCGGTGCCGTTCCCGTGCCGCGCTGCCTCTGCTCCTCACCGCGCCGAGCCGACCCTCTCGGTCCTTATCGTCGCGCCCGCTCCTGGCCAACCTGCGCGCTCGCCCCCGGCGCTACTCCCGCAGGCTTGCCCGCTCGCCCTCCTCTCCTCCGGCGCCCTGGCCGCTCCCGACCGCCGGCACCCATGTCCCTTGCCCCCGACTCCTCCCGTCGGTCGCGCCCCACGTCGGCCGCCTCCTCGTCGCCCCAACACCTCCCCGCCGTATGCCGCTCGCCCCTGCTCGCCTCCACGGCCGCCTCTCCAGGTTCCCCGCCGGTCCGCCCGCTCGCCTGACCACGCCGGCGCACCACCTTGCCCCGGCTCGCGTCCCTGCCCCTCCCTTCCTCCAGTGCTGCAGCGCCACGCCATGCCAGTCGCGCGCGCCGCGGATGCACGTCGTCCCGCACCTTGCCGCGCTGCACCATCCACGGCAACGGATGCCCACCACTGCTCGTGTCTCCCCAGCGCCAACGCACACCGCCCTGCTCCCTGTCCGTCCGCGACCGCGCCCGCGACGGCCGTCCACCCTCGACGCTGTCCAACACCTCAACCGGTGGTCGACACCTGGCATCGTCGCCCCGTTCCGCACCATGGCTGCACCCAACCAGCGAAGCGAGTGACCTGTGAGATGTGTGAGATGCAAGAACACGTTGATGACACAACGGCGACGACAATTGGCTCAAGGTTAGCTCTGATTTGTGCAAAGATTAGTTGGGACAGAGCTGCAGCCTAGGTATTCGATGAAATGTTCACAAGGAAAGAACCAACTTCGTTGATGTTCAGAGCTGGTCTTGATGCAGGGGTATGGTGATGTGGCAACTCGACAAGCCCAAGTGCCAAGATACCCTTTGAATGGTGATGAAGCGACGGAAATCAAGTACACACCCAAGATGTTCGGCGAAATGCCTACAAGGTGAGCCTTGCCCTGGAATACCTTGCTTGACGTCATCGATGTCCGTTCATCGTGACCCCTAATGGTACTCATGTCTCGTCAAGTCATACGTCCAGTTTTCGCATTGATATCATTTCTATAGAAGTCCCTAAGTCGACCTCCTTTGTCTTTGTATCACGTCGGCCTGTCCGTGCATGCTCGTGATGCTCCACCATGAGCCGCGTCAACGTCGTTGACCATATGACGTCGTCGTGACGCTTCGAGCCGTTATCGTGCCCTGGCATCGTGATGGAGGGTTCTTGTAATGTGTGTGGTGCTGGAACACAAGCACGACTCGTCGTACAATGGCCGTTTAGCCAAATTAGGGTTTAGTCGAGGCAAGACTCGTCAAGTCCTAGGTGTAGCTAGGGTGTTCGATGAAATGCCTTCTAGGTCAAACCAAGTGGTTCGGTGATCACCGATGACTTGGAGTAAAGGTATGCAATAACGTTGCGACCAACAAGGAGAACTAGACCAAGGGGGACCTTGGATAAGAGTTCCTTGGTTGTGTCGAGGATGTTCCGTAGACGATCACAGGATTGGTTAACTTGGTGTACCCCGTCTTCGACGGTAGGTTCGTCGAGTCGCTTATCAACAACCGAGTCAACATCACTAGCCTTAAGACTCACAAGGTGGTGTTCGGGATTCTGCTCACCCTATTGACGAGTCCGGGTCGATGTGGACGTGGCTAATCCGATCTTCCCGTGATGGCAAAGCATGACCGTCACGACAAGGTCTCGCATCATGTTCGAGTTCTAGGAGTTCACCGAGCTCATCTGGACAATCTTGAAAAGGACACTGCAATAGTGTCACGTAAGCACTTGAACGATGCTCGAGAAGATTGCCGTAGAAACTACTTTACCTAAAGGTCATTTGAACGTTGTCTCAGTACTCACGTCAGGTTAACAAGGCTCGTTATGACGTTTTAAGTCCAAAGAATGTTGACCTCACTTCACTCCCAAGTGTCGCTATGGTTTCACCCTGGTTCATCCTTATCAGAACCCTGCGACCACACTTGTCACATAATTAGGTTTACTCCTTAATGAGTTTGTGTAACTTCACTGGTCGACTTCTAAGTCACAACCTCTTGTTGCACAGTTCACTCATGCCTTAAGCTTTCTATGCTCCATCTTGATCACTTAGTCTTCCTTACATCACACAGTCCAGTAATGCTTCTTCACCATTCTACCTTATCACTCTTTGGGCGGCATAGCTCCAAGTGTCGAGTGCTAAATTGCGATGTGTCATTACATTGCACCTTTCAGTGCTTATCTAGACACTACTATGCCACCTTGACTCTTAGGTCATCCTTACCCTACCAGTCCAACACTTTCACACCATTCAGTTGTATCGTCCTTGAGTGGCATAGCGTCGAGTGTTGAGTGCCAAGTTGCAATGTGTGCTTACATTGCACCTTTCAATTCACATCTCGATACTACTATGACCACTTGACTTCATCCTTTGTTCATTCACACAACAAAGGCATATCTGTCCTTCCTAGTCGAACCCCTCATTCTTAGAGTTTACACAACCCCGTGAAGTCTTTTCTTAAATTACTTAATTACTTAATTACTTATATGCATATCATGTCGATAGGAAACGTGATGGTAAGTGATCGACGAGGAGCTTCGCTTGGAGGAGAAGGCCAAGGTGTTTCCACTTAGGTTCCATGGCAGGTTCTCTGGAGGAAGATCAAGCCCTAACAATTGACATTTGTTCAGTCGCAAACTAAGGCAAGCCCCGGTTTGTATTTAAGTCGTTTATAAACTTTTGCTTTATAACTATGATTAGTAGTATATGAATTGTGCATTACGTTTAGGGTGAATGATACTCCACATGCATGACCAAAAATCCCAGGGTTTATTTGGCACGAGTTACAGTTGACCTGTAGTAACTGCTTCGCAAATGCATAGGAGATACGGTAGAAGTCGAGTAGTTGGAATCTACTCGCGAGAGATGTATCTCACAGGATTGGTTGAATAGAAAATGGCTTAATATAATGAAATTGAGACCAGGCAGGGAATGGATAGGAAGCGGCGAGAATTGAGTCTCGGTCGCATAGCCCTGCCTGTGTCGATTAAGGCCCGTCCGTATGCAGCCCCTTCGGACAAGCTTGAATTGTACCGGCAATATAATGGACATATGGAATCCAATAAACTGATGTAACTTGATAACTGGGATGTCGAGACCCATTAACTCACCATCGATAGGGGTGGGTTGAGGACAGTAAGGTGTAAATCGGTCGGCGGACACATGAGGAGTTCCGTGTGGAGACCTTCTGTTTGCGGAGGTGAGACGGGCTCAGCATTTGAGTTTCTTGTGAAAGGTGGCCATATACGCCTAGTACTGAAGTGTTATGTAGGTACAGGTGTGCCCGCTGACACTTTCGAACGACGTATGTGTCGTGTTGTCCGGGTGTGTCTTGATTGCAATCACTGTCCCTCGCAGTAATAGAGTACCACTTGTTCACTGAGCGGTGACGTAGTAAATACTAAAGAAGTCAGAAAAGTCATATGGTATTGAATTATAATTACTTTGCAACCTTGTTTGGTTTAGAGATAGTATAACTAAAGATTTTCAATTTCCCCATACTTTAGCTGTAATAGCACTATGTGCTTTGGGCATGTCATATCATCGGTAAAGCGTTTCTTGTTTGATTGTGGAGCCCATGATGTGCCGTGCTCAGAGAATGTCATTTGCTACTTAAAACTTGATTATAAGGATCCACTTGTAGGCGAGTCATTTATGCTATTCCTTACCTATGTTTAGTGTCCCCTTGCATCTGTCTAGTGAGACGGTTAAGTCTTGCTGAGCCTTATACTCACGTTTGCGCTTTAACGATTTTTGCAGGTATTAGTTTTATTTCTGCTGTTCAGGTTGTACATGAGACTCGAGGTGTCGAGATAAATCTCATGTGAGCCACGCCGCTGCTGTTTGTTCTTCGTGTTGCTAGTGAGAATCATCCTAGGGCATGGACGCCTTCTCTCCTGCTTAGTTAGGTGAGATTATGAGTATGTATTTTCCGCTGTGTGTGTACTCCTATTGTACACTCTTTTGTAAACTCTTCTTATTATGAAAGGAAAACTTTATATGTTTTGGTATCCTTTTTGTGTGTGCTGTTAGGTGCCGCATCGCACGGTACCACCCAATGAGATCCTCAGATGTGTGGACTCCGGTCCCCACAAATTCCCTCCAGTAGGTCGCACAATGTTGTTGCCGTTGCATGATCCTGCGGCGGAGTTCACCATCTTGTGATCTCAGGCACCCCCCTACCCGGCGCGCCAAATGTCGAAGCGTACGAACAACACTTCCTCCAGTACTACTAAATTGTAGCCCATGGAGGTTCTTGTATTGGTTTGGGCGCGCGGAGATCTTAGACAAGATGATGACACAAAGGATTTACGTGGTTCGGGCCGCTTGAGCGTAATACCCTACTCCATGGGGTGTGTGTTGTTGTATTGAGGATTCACTGGTGCTTGTGTGCGTATGAGCTTAGTTGTCTTGTATCGTGCAGCGCATCCCTTCTATAGACCAAGGAATGGATGTTACATGAGTTGCCTGGACCGACATGTGGCCCCGGTGGTTATTATTGCCTAATACACAATTAAGTGTGTTTAAGCACCCTAATAGTGTGGTAACGTGCCTTAATGGTGACATTACTAGTATTAAGGGTCTGCTGATTGTGCGGCATTAATATTGTATTAATGGCACATAATAGACCTTGTAACTATAGCAATCACTATACCTTGAATGTTCATGTAGTTGGAGATCCGTCATAGGTCCGGAGGTTCAACACGTGGCAGATCCGGAGCTTCCCCTCGAGGGGAGGTAGGTCTAGAGCCACTACACACGTGGTGGCACTGGAGCTTCGCTCTTGTGGGGGTTGGGTCTAGGGTCACTATACACGTGTCAAGCATGGAGCTCCTCTATGTAGGGACTTTAGCTCTGGTCTTATATTACACGTGGTAGTGCCAGAGCTACCCATATGAAGGAGGCAGGTCCAGCATCTTGTTACACGTGGGGCCTACATAGGTCTTCAACTTTGACAGGTGGAACTCTTTTGCACTTCTTGCGGTATCATGAGGTACCCGGTACGCAGGGTACCGACAGTGTCACTACTACAAAAAACTTTAACTCGGGTGGCTCTAAACATATTATCATAAGCGGTTTTCAAAACCGCCTATAACAAAGCTCTTGTGAAAATCGCCCATTTTCAAAGGCGATCGCTACAAACTGTCTGTGATAATAATTTTTCATAGGCGATTCTTTATTATAATGTGCCGCTTGTGATATAGCATTATCACAGGTGGTTCCTTATGTACAACGTCCGCCTGTGATTAGATATGAACCTATACAAAACTAAATAAATGCTATTGTTTCTAATTTCCCGCTCGAATCTAAATAACAACAATAAAAATATATTCAATGCAATTCATAGTTTATACATTGCAATTCATAGTTGAACATTGCAAATCATATTAGATACATTGCAATTTCATAGTTTCTACATTGCGATATATATTTTATACATAGAAATTCAAAGTAGATACATTGCAATTCATATTTTCTCTCATGCTCACATTGAATATACAATGTATTTTCAATCTTGCTCTACCTAACATTGCAATGAATAGGAAACGATTGTGTTCCTCTAAACTAGATCGAGCTGCTATCATTTCACCAAGCTTTCCAAACTGCAAGTTGAGTCTTTGACAGTACAGTGCTAGTTTAAATAAAAATTTGTAAGATATGATTCCAAATATAAGTTACCTACCATAAATGAATACCTACAACCAAATCGTGAATACACAATCAATATACTCTGACCTTATTGTTGAAGATCCACCTCCCACTTTGAGGGAAAGCGTCTTTTCCATTTCCAGCTTTAAGCTTCAAAAAGAAGGTATAATTAGATTTGTAGCGTCAATGTTTTGAAAACACAATGTATAACTAGAAAAAGTATCTAAAAATAAATATTATAACCAACCTTAGAGGCCTGCAGTACTCTACCATCAAATAGTGAAGTTTTTAGCTATTGAGATGCCACATGACTTCAGCATAGGCTCTGAGTCATATTTGCTTTCTTTAAGGACCTATCAAATTACCATTCATAAATAGTATATAAAGCACACAAACGAAGTACTAAGCTGAAGCTACTGAGACACTCACATCAGTAAGTAGTAGTGACCAAAGGCCGTGTTGCTTTAATCTAGATTGAGCTGCAATCATTTCACCAAGCTTTCCAAACTGCAATCTTAGTTCTCCAAAATAATTGAATGCTAGATTATTGCAGGGTCGAGACTAAAAATTGCCCATGAATACAAAGAGGGAAGACACTACTTCCACACTATCATAAACATCATGAGACAACACATACGAACATTCTGAGAGAAGTTACACAAAATCAAAAACTAATGTAAAAGAAAATACCTCAGGATTGTTGAGCCAAACATCTAAAAGTACGACAAACGTGTCATTAACTTCATTTATTTCCAAAGATAATAGAGTGCCAGCATTTTAGAGACCAACTAGTACATTTGTATTGAATCACTTTTGTCTTTGAATGGCTAGCTGCAAAGAACAAGAGATTTATCTTGTTTTGGGCAAAAAAGACCCTATGTCCAGCGGGAGTCTTCCGTGATCTTTGTTAGCTCAAAAGGCGAGAGAACATGATAAAGTGTATATGAAATCTAATAAAGTAAGAACAACAATGAAAGTAATGGGTAAACATAAACTCACATGAGTGTAAGAATGTAAAGCACAAACACAAGTGTGTCATAGGAAAAGGGTGCAAGAGCACAAAGGGAAATTGTAAGTAAATGCGTAAGGTAACACGAAAAGTGAAATGCGTATAGTAACCGCGAATACAGATTGAAGTCGTACCCCTTGCTCAAGGCCTTGGGGTCCTTTTATAGAGGGCGAGGCAACCCTATCTATACGACATTCCTCATAGTGGGGCTGATTTTACCGTGTTCAGTCTATGAATACAGTCTAACGGAAGCTTCGGTCTTGGCTCCTTTGTGGTCTCCAAGGCACCGTCTTCGATGTGAAGTTATTGTCTTTCTTACGACGGTTGGGACAAATGTCAGGCTTATCTTGCAACGGGTCACTTTGCGGGTGCTTCCCCCTGCCAAAGTTACCACACCCACCTTCTGTCATAAATGCCACCAACTACCCGTCTCTCTCGGGCTCAAGCCTGGGAGGAATTGTCCGCCTAACCTCTCGGTCGGGACTCTGGCGAATTAAGTACCCCAACCTCGCATGGCTGTGGCGTTGTTGGAGGGTCCCTCCTCGACCGGAGAGTATCTTCAACCTATAGTCGCGTAGTGGTCACGTACGTTGGATCCCGTATGTTTGGTACCCTGAGTACAAAACTCTGTCAGTAGCCCCCAAGCCTTCATCTGAGTCTTTGTGGAGTTGGTCATAGGTTGAACTAGCCCTCGCGTTGGCGACCCTGAAAAAAGAAAATCTTTGAAAACGTGTTAGTATCAATCCGATTACACGCTTGGCCATTAGCAGCTCAAACTAATTCGGACTAGGCGCATGTGACACATCATTGTTAGCCGAGATCGCTTGGCGTCTTGTGCCTCTTAC
The DNA here is from genome assembly GCA_036927565.1 of Tuctoria greenei. Taxonomy (NCBI): domain Eukaryota; kingdom Viridiplantae; phylum Streptophyta; class Magnoliopsida; order Poales; family Poaceae; genus Tuctoria; species Tuctoria greenei. Next base: position 112,946,452 of record JAYESD010000003.1, read on the forward strand.
AAGATCAGGTTGTTAGCCACAATTTAATTTGTGCCCCGCTGGCGGGCCATTCATGTGCACTAAGCGATGAGCAGGCCAGGAAGTCCCAGCGCAGGGTGGAAAACCTGCGCTCGGTGGGGTATCTAATGGGTAATCCAGGTAAAACCCGATCGATCTAGTCTATTAGGGAAACCAAAATGCATCCACCGATGACTGCCAGCGATATCAGTACGACGTGACACAAATACCAACATTTGATAAATCCTCATGGGGACATCATCATAGTTCCCTGATCCAAAAGACCAGAGTGGCCCAGGGACCAACCCATTACTGGGATACTAAGGGGTCGTGGAGCTAAGACCTAGATAAGAGTAGTTGGAGATGTCGAGGTACCAAGACCCCTAAGTACGCACTTGCGACAGCCATCTCGAGTCATTCATCCCTCACTCTTTGTTCGTTCGGGGTAGCAACACAACGACTTGTCAGACAAGTAGGCACCTCAAACTGGCCCTAAAAGTGAGCTGGAAAACTTACCTACTTACCAAGACCTGTTGGCTTGTGACTTTAGTGCTAGGGAGATGAGGAGGCGCCGCACGACTTGGAGTCAGCGCTTGTACAACTCAGAAGAAAGGCGGGCCGCCAGACAATTCAATTGATTTCCAATATCTGAAGAGATACTCGATTCAAAGCGGCACCGGCTACAAGGGGTCGAGGTCTGTGTCACATCTGCGATGCTCTAGTCCATGGACCAAACATGTACAGCTGTCAAACCGTACACGTTCCAAAAAAAACATAAGCTCGTAACCTCCCCGTCGGGTGCAGCAAAAGGTCCTGGTGTTAATAACCCTTACCTCCTCAGCATTTAAATTTCGTCTCTCAATCCTCATGCCCAGTCTTCTTTCTGCAAAATTGAAAGGTTAGATCTGCGCAAGTGCGAAGAAACCAAAGAAAAAACTTCCCCTATTTCCGCTCTTGTCCGTAGTCCTTCTTGATTGATGGTGGAGTGGAGTTCGTCCTAGTTTGACGGTCCTAGCGAGGGGTGGGAGTCCTGCAGCCCGTCCATAGGGATGGGTACCCCTGAGTTCCGCAACATCCTAATCTCGACAAGAGTGGGTTTTGTCATCCTGGGCGGTGGCTTTTGGGGTGGCGGAGCTGCCTCCGCTCCAAATGTCCCTAGTGGTCGGTCTGGCGAGATACGTCATCCCGGAGGCTGGTGATGGGGCCTTGTCGGGCTCGTCGGAATGGCAGCCTGCCATGAGTTGGCCACTTAGGAGACCACTCCACAGGGTTGTCAAGGCCTTCTAAGGAGGGAGCCAGGGGTGTCACCTCGTCGTCACAGCCTAGGACTTCCACTGTCACAACCGCCGAGGGTGAGACCCCGGGCCCGGGCACTGAAGGTGCCGACAGTCCCTGGATTCCACCTTCTGCTGTCTGGGTTGCTTTCAAGGTTGGCGGGGCACAGAGTTTTCCCAGTGGAGCGCGGCGTCTGTGATGATACCCTCATCCTTGGCTTGCAACTCGCTGGTATGAGGGCAATACTCGAGGTGTGGTGCGACAAGATCTTCGAGATCCTGTAGCGGTTGAGTCCCGCGGCCTCTACCAGCTAGGATAACTTTTCTTGTGCGTCTTCTATGTTTTCTTCTGTGTTTTTACCACGGTCTTTTTTGCGGGCATTGTCCCAGGAGTCCATCGAGAGGGCGCATCTCCCACACGAAGGGGCCCAAGTTCCAGACAAGGCGAGCAGGATGTGTTCCTCAAGGAGCTCGAGCGGGCCTGGAAGGAGGCGGAAATACCTCGGGCGGATGCCGAGGGAGCGCGCACAGAGTCGGCACTGCTATGTGCCGCCACGTTTCCACCCGAGAGGAGGCGTCATGAGCCACCAAGGAGGTAAAGGCCCTTCGTGCCTCCATTTCTGCCATGTGTGCGATCGTGCTTGGTCCATCCTCGCAGGGCGTAGAGTCAGGCGTCCGCCTTTGGGAGATCCCGGCTCGCTTCGCCACCTATCGGCGTGAGGTCGCTGTAGTCCAGGAGGCGGAGATGGTGGCATGTGACCATATGCTTGGCCATCTGGGGATCGGCAAGATGGACAACACCGTCATGACTAGGCTCCATGAGGCCTCTCGCCGCTATGCGAAGGCGGTGGCGGAGCTGCAGGGGCTTCGTTCCACCGGGATCGCCATATGCGGGGTGGTGTATGGAGCTTCCTTCATGTCGCCATTGGGCGCCCAGATGGCGGAGTTCTCGAATAGGGTGGACTCGCAGCTTAATGCCATGACCACCGCCAGGGTGAGTCTTAGGGCACGCCTCGCCCTCACAATCTTGATGTCTCACTACAACACTATCGATATCAATGCCGTGGGAGAGGGCTACACAGGCGGCCGGTAAGAGGTAGGCCTGGGTGCGCTAGAATGAGAGTGTGAGCTCATTGCTTCCTATCTGCATCATCCAATTTCCCCTGCATTGGTGGAAGACTTGGCCCAGAGGATAGGCTAGATGTAGGGTGTCCTGGTGGTTGTCCCTGATGTAAATAGTTTCATCCGCGGTTGCTTTGGTAATGACAGAATGAAGTACTTTTGTTTGTTTTTCCTTTCTGAATGTGCTCTATCACGTAGAACTCCGAGCGCTTGTTCCCTTCTCCTGCATTCCTCTTGATTTCCTGCCTCACGCTTAGACTCGCACGAAAGGTGAGGCGGACATCTGGTTCTCCAGCTCTCGTAGGCGGGGGGCCAGGTCCCAAGCTCTGGACCTCTCATAATCAGGAAACTTTGAGTTCCCTTCGCCGATTTAGGAACCCCAAGACAGCCGAAGAAATTAGGACCGATCGCCTCGTGATACTTTTGAAGGGATGGTGCAATCCCTTGGTCTGAGATTATGCTTCAAAGGTCAATTCCATGAAGGACGACTAAACGAGAGGGGAGAATTGGTTCGTCTTCGTCGAAGACGTGTAGGAGCGGTTGCCATCTAGAACCATGGTGTTCTGCCTTACCAGCTCGAAGCGTGGGGCATCAGCGGTACCAGTGGTGGCGCCGGTCCAGGTGGAACGCGCGTGAAGGTGAGCCACGTCTAGACCGGCGTGGTGATAGAGTCGGGTTTGGAGTGCGGTGACGCCCATTTTTGGGTGCGTCTGCTCGGAATCAAGCGCGGTGCTCCCTGGCTAGATGTAGTTATTGGGGATAGGACCGCGTGCAGGTTCCTTTCCAAGCTCCGAGTACCACGTCTCCCGTTGCGGTGACGCGACCGGTGAGTGCGCTCGTACGCTACTGGGGCATTCATCGTGTTCTGGCTTACCCACTCAGAGCGTGGGGTGTAGGCGGTTCGAGTGATGACACCGGTCCTGACGTAGCTCGTGTGAGGGCGTGCTGCGACTGGATCGGCGTGATGGTGGAACTTGGTCCGGATGTAGTCTCGCCCAGTTTTGGGCGATTCTGCTTGGAATCGAGCGCGATGCGCCTTGGGTGGAAGTGTTTATTGGGGACTGGACCGCGTGCAGGTTCCTTTGCAAGCTCCTGATGACGCATCTTCTATTGTGGAGACACGATCCATGAGCGTGCTGGTATGCTGTTGTGAGTGTATGCGGGGCGGCATTTTAAGCAAAAATGACGGCTTACCTCAATGCTAGAGTCGAAGTTGAGATAGCAGCCGACCGTGTCCTCTAGTATCTCTTAAAGGGATGGCGACGCAATCATCTATTAATCCGTATGACACTTTCCAAATGTCATCCTCTATGTTGATGTTGTTGAGTCCTCGAGAGCCGCGGGCGATGCTCCACAGTGTCGATGAAGCCATATGAAGCTGATGACAATGCGCGATAGCGTTCCCCTTCCTGGCGCACCAACTGTCAGCGTTTCAGACTTATTGGTATATTCGTATTGAATCATGTTCATCTCCGTATGGCTAGCTTCAAAGAACAAGATATTTATCTTGGTTCAGGAAAAAATGGCCCTACGTCTAGCGGGAGTCTTCCATGATCTTTATTAGCTCACAAGGCGAGAGAACAAATTACAAGTGTCCCTACCCCGAGTATATGAACTCTAAGAAAGTAAGAACAGCTATCAAAGTAATGTGTAAACATAAACGCACACGGGCGTAAGAAAGTAAAGCACGAACACAAGTGAGTCAAAGGAAAAGGGTGCAAGAGCAGCAAAGGGAAAAGTGCTTTTTCATGGTCTCCAAGGCACCATCTTCAGGGTGAAGTTACAACCCTTCTGATGACGAATGGGACGTATGTTAGGCTGATCCTACAATAGGTCACATTGCGGGTGCTTCCCCCTGTCAAAGTTACCGCACCCACCGTCCATCATAAATGCCCCCAACTACCCGCCTCTTCTGGGCTGGATTCCCGGGAGGAGTCGTTCGCTCGACCTCTCGATCGAGTTTGGGGCAGGCTAAATACTCCAACCTCACATGGTTGTGGCGTTTGTGGTGGGTCCCTCCTCGACCGAAGAGTAGCTTCGGCCCGTAGCCGCATAGTTGTCATGTACCGTCGGGTCCCATATGTTTGGTACCCCGGGTACAGAACTTCGTCATCAAGCATATGCATCCACATCATATCCATATCCAGTGCATAAAAAACCTAATAACTTGTTTGTTGAGGGTGAGGACCAGGGCGACGGCGGCGAGGGTGACGAGGACGGTGCTCGATGGCGACGGTGGCGAGAGCGACCATGGTGAAGGTGAGGATGACGAGGGTGAGGATGGCGCTCGATGGCGACAGTGACGAAAGCGACCACGATGAGGACGAGGACGACGAGGTTGAGGATGACGCTCGGCGGTATGCCAAGCAGGGGAAAGCTTGACGACAATGAATTTTTTTTGCAACCTGCAATCCCTTAGGTTTGTGGGGTGTGGTCGAGAGGAATTATAACCGTTTATTACCATAGGTGGTCCTTCTAGTAAACACCGCCAGTGAAAATACTGCTTCACAGACGGGTACTAATTAAAACCTGTCTGTGAAGCTGAGGAGTCGCACCAAAAAGGCATCTTTTTTGTTGATGTTCACTTTGCTATAAATTTTATTGATCATCAACACATCATTTCGGTTGATATATATAGTTCAATAACTTAAAGCAAGAAAAGATTGAACAGATAGAACAAATGAACTAAAAACAAGAAGAACAAATAATTCTTCCACTACTACTATTCCTCCTCCACATCATCCTTCTCCTCCTCCTCCTCGGGCTCCTGGGCCTCCGACAGAACTGGGAAACTTAGTTTCCTGATCGTCGCCACCATGACTTTCCTGCGACCGTCAACCCCGAGCTTTTGAGCTATCGTATCCCATAGAGTGTCGGAACGAATGACCACTTTAGTGAGCCCGAACAAGTAGTGGCCCATGGTGCCCATTCCAGTAAGTTTTGGAAGGGTACCGAGACCCAAGCGCCGCATGGAGCGAGTGTACTGTTAAATACATCTTGGAGCTCGAGGGGGAGTCTTGTGGTCGCTTAGTCGCTAGCTCCCTTAGCGGGCTTGGCTGCGGCATATGGTTGTCTGTCATTTGGTGTGGAGGTCAATGGGTGCGGCAGTGAAAGAAGAGGAAGAGTAGTTTTATGGTTGTACACAGAAGACGATCGATGGTGTGCAGAGAAGACGAACATGCGGGTGTGTCTTTATATCATCGTTTTGCTAGCAGTTCGCCTCTCGGTGCGCAGTGATGGGATGCTTCAAATTAAATTCAAAGGATGCATGCACACTCTCTGCACATTCCCCTCGGTAACTGCAAAGGTCACATGCTCGATCACTTTATTAATAACCGACCGCGACAAGTAATTGAATATCGCAGGCAGTAGTTCAGGATATCCGCCTATATTAATGGCTTCCTCAAACAGACCACCTGTGAAAATTGATATGTTTACACCGGCAGTTTAGTTTTGTGAGTCGCCTGTGATGTTCTATCATCATAGGTGGCTATTAATTCGTTGGACATCATAGGCGTATTTTTTAACAGACCGCCTGAGTAAAAAAAGCGAGGCGCCTGTGAAAATGTTTTTTCTAGTAGTGTGTCGTTAATGTCATGCTAATGATTTAAGCATAGGCGGATCGGTAGAAGTCGACTAGTCGGATTCTACTCACAGAAGGTCATATTATATCGACTATAATTCAAGTAGTTGAATTCTACTTGCGAGTAAAAGTCGAGTAACAAATCTACTCGCGAGATGTCACAATTAGATTCACTCTTTAATAATGAGATGTGGATGGGGATTTTTGCAGGTTCGGTCGCATAAGATTGTTCTTGGGCCAAAAGGTGAGACATGCTAGATAGTGGATAGGTAGTGCCGTCTTTGTCGGTTAAGGATTGTGCCATTGCAGCCTTACGGGACAAGTTTGAGCTATACCAGTAGCATAAGGGTATATGGCATCTAGGAAACTGATGTAACTTGGGCACCCTCGTGTTGAAACTTATACCACCGTCCCTTGGGGGTTGGTGACAGAGGTGTAAATACGCTAGTGGAACAACTACAACATGTTCCATTTAGTGGGCCGTCTTTTAGGATGGTATAACTGGTTCGGCAATGGGATGGCAATTGAATGGTGACCACATACGACGTAGGAAGAGAACCTACCTGTCTTCCGTACGGTCGTATGTGTCGTATTTTTCGTGTGCTTATTGATTTGAATCACCGTCCTCGTGTGGATTGAGTACCTCTTGTTCATTTGGTCTTGTTGTAGTAATAAAGAGTAGTTGAAACATTATGAACATAGTGCTATGAATAATCTTTTGTATTGCAACATTAGATGAATTAGAGATAGTGCAAACTATGTTTATGTTTCTGGAACTTTAAGTTGATGCTAAAAGCATAAATCTAAGGATTCACAAGTAGCCAATTTTCTTTATGCAATTCAACTTTCCCATGTTCAAGTTCCTGCATATAGATCAGTTTCATGATTATTTAGGTGAGACGGTTAAGTTTATTGTGCTCATATTTGCAAAGTTGTTATTTTGCAGGTAATCCTGTATTAATGAAGTGTTTCATATGGTATTACCCTATTTGGTTTGTATTACAAATGGGAATCCCTGCACATTGCCATCAACCTTCATGTCGCCAGTGGGAAGCATCTGTGGGCAGGATTGCTTCTCTTTGCTTAATTAGGCTCGAGAGTGTGAGCTATGTTTATTCCGTTGCGCATGTACATTATGTTGTAAAAGTTTTATCGTTCCTTTCCATGTATTCTGCTAGGTGTCATGCAACATGATACCATCCAATGTGATTCCTACAATGTCGGGACCCCGATCCTAACACTTAAAATCCCAAAATGATTTGGAAACCTGATAGTGTTCTGGTGTTTCAGTCGTGCATCTTATGTTCCCAGTTTACTTCTCCATGAACTGAGGTATGCTGGTCTGGGCATGACTACAAATTAATTGGTTGTATGTGAATTTCTACTAACTAATAGCCTCGTAATTGTTTTTCTCTGATGATTATAATTAATTCACCATCTCATAATTTATTTTGGCCAATTACTATTCTTGAAGTCCTAATAATATATTTTTAGAAATATTTAGAAAGTCATTTGTGAAGAGATAATTTAATCAGAAGATTTTATGTGCACTTTACTAATTTATAAATTTGTAAATGATTTTGGGAAGTTTATGATTAATATATCATTTTCCTTATACAGTTGACCATATGTCGCTTTCCTTATATTCTAGTAACCAACGGATATTTTTGGAAATTTTTAAATAATCTTTTGTGAAGAGATGACCAATTTGGGGCCTATACATCTGTTTTGCTTGCTACAATAATGAATCACCTAATTCCTACAATTGTGCTCAAAGACACCATTTTTATGCTCTAATAGCTTCCTAATATTTTTAGGAATTTTTCTATGTGGGGAAATGCATTTACTAACGATTCCTGTACACTGCCGGGTGGAGTTAGCAAAATGTAGTCGTTTCTGAGAATGACGAGCGGGCTTGGGCTGCCTGCAGCTGTAGCATACAGCGCACCCCGGACGGTGGACCTGCTGCTGGCTCACGGCCGCTGGGGCGCACGCTCGGCAGCGCTCACATGGCCCTAGGCACTGAGGTGGCACCCATGTGGCGGACATGTTGGCGCCTTTTGGCCCACATGGCAGCCGCTGCCAGGTCAAGAGGCGGTGGCGCGGCAGGGCGCACAACAGAGGTACGTCGGCATCTTCCCGGAGCTCCTATTTCTTATGCACCTAACCAAACACTACAGGAATCCCGATGATTTGCGATAGTCAGGGCCATCGCAAATAAGGAAAATACCATCATAAATAAGCTATTTGCGACGGCTTCTCGTATTTGCGACGGTTTTTGGCCGTCACAAATAATTCGTCGCAATTAAGCTTATTTGCGATGGTCACCGTCGCAATTAAGGCTATTTGCGATGGCCTACGAAAGCCGTCGCAAGTTATTACCAGGAGGATGGTGGGACCCACCCATGTATTTGCGACGGCCAGACCGTCGCAATTTAGTTCCTATTTGCGACGGCCAGGCCGTCGCAAATAATTTTAGCCGGCAGGGCCCCATGTGTCCTCCTACGGGACCCACGCGGCTATTTGCGATGACATGTCCATCGCAACTAATGCTTAATTGCGACGGCCAGGCCGTCGCAAATTACAGTGGCTTAATTGCGACGACCTAGAACCTTATTTGTGACAGTACTGTATAAAAAGCCGTCACAAATTAAGTTTTTTATTTTTTTAAACTGAAATACTAACTGGCTCGATGGCCAAGATCAGAGAACAGACAATATATAACAACAGTCACAGAACACATCATAATAGTCACAAAACATATCACAACACATCGTCGATACATCGCATCAGCATCAACAAACCAAACAAGGACTCACTCGCCCGTCTGACCTCCGAAGCCACCTCCGAAGTTAAAGTCGTCGTCGCACCTCATTCCAGGTGGCGGTAGTGACGGCGACGGAGTTTGTGCAGCCGTCGCAGATTCCTGCAATTGATGAAACTTAGAATTAGAATATAAATGCATCAACATCTCTCCCTCCTTCTCTCTCTGTCTCCATCTAGATCCCCTCTCTTCCTCTCTTCTTTCATTCCTCTCTCTCTATCTCTCTATTGTTACCATTTTTCCTATATCTTCCTCCCTCTATCTCAATCTACATCTCCCTTTCTCCCTCTCTCTTCCTCTCCTTCTATCTCCAATCTCCCTCTCTCTCGTCATTCCTCTCCCACTCTATGTAACTATCTCTCACTCTTATCTATCTCTGTCTTTCTTTCATTTCTATCCTTTTCTTCTATCTAACTATCTCCTCTCTCTTCTATCTCAATCCTTTTTTCTCTATCTTCCTCCCTCTTCTAACTTCATCTCTCACTCTATCTATCTTTCACTGTCACTCCATTTTCTCGCTTTATTTTGGTTAAGTTGAGTTAAAAATAGAATTGTTAAGTTGACATAGAAAATTACCTGACCAGCAGAAGAAGGATCGCCTGGAAGGACCGATAGTGGCGGTAGCTGGATCCTCAGACCTTGCGCCCGAGACATGGCCTGTCATTGCAAACATTAAATGTTACCTACTAGTAAGTCATTTACGCTGATTTAATGAGAACTATAGTTTTCATTTTGTTACCTCTATTGCTTCCTGCATCTGCGCCAACACTGCTGCCTGGGAATGGATCGTGGCCTCTATCATGATCCTTTGGTGTTCCGCCTCCTCCTATCACCCGAGGTTCTCTTCTACAGTTTGTCGGAGGGACTGCATCTCAATGTCCCACTGCGAGACGCGGCGACCTGCCGTGCCCACCGAAAAATCCTTCTTGGAGCTGCCTCGCGCAGGTCTCCCCGCCCTCGAGTCGACAACTCCATCGAATATGGCGAGCCTATAAAAAAAGAGTCAGTAATATAAAATTGAAATATCTTGAATACTTTGAATTAAAAATGATAAAATGACTTATAAACTCACCTTCCGTGTGCTTTTTTACCTCCACTTGCATACACGGCTTGAGGATCGGTTTGTTCACGTTCCCAATCGAAAAATTCACCGTGTATCTTCCTAGCCTCCTCCCCGTACTTAGCCTGCAAAACAAGGAAATTGTGTAAGTTCAATAAGGAAACTGTGTAAATTCAACAATCCATATAGTTCAACAATCCTCCCAATGGGCCGTATATACGCTACATATACAATACCTACTTTGCGTACGACAGCCCTTTTGTTTAGCCATTTCTATATATAATACATAAGCATCAAAAATATTAACAAAAACATAAGCAACTGTATTTAAATCACAAAATAATAAACGAGATCAATAATACAAATCTTAAACATTATTAAATAAAATCTAAGCATATATAGTAACATTAAGATCCAATTAAAAACTAAATAATAATTAATTAGAATGGTCAACTATTAACAGCTAACTAACAATTAATTGCAATTCAAACCTAATTAGCAACTACTAGCAATTAATGAGAATTAACAACTAACTAACAACAACCTAACAATTAATTTGCATAACAATTAATCATCAAGAACAATTAACAACTAAATAGTATAACAACAAATCATCAATTAACAATTGACAACTAATTATCTAGAAATTAACAACTAAATGTCTACTTTACTTATGCGGTGTGGAGCAGCGGGCTAGCGGCGTCGGACGGACGGCGGAGGCGTTGGAGGAGGCCGGTAGCGCTGCTGTCCGGGGCCAGGGGCGGCGGGGGGCGCGGCGACGTCAGGCGCGGGGGGTGCGTCGGGGCCGGGGGCACAGGGGCCCGCGGCAGCGGGGGGCCGGGGGCGGCGGGGAGCCGGGGCGGCGGGGCCACGACGGGAGCGGGGGCGACGGGCCGACGGCGGGGGCGCAGTAGGGCGGCGGCGGCGTATTCGGGGGCGTGGAGGAGAATGCCGTGTCAGGGGTCGATGGGACCGATATTAGCCCTTATTTGCGACGGCTATATTAATTGTGATGGCCTTATATTATGGCCGTCGCAATTGAACTTATTTGCGACGGTACTTTTTGCAGCCGTCGCAAATAAGTTTTTATCCTAGGAAATTTTGGGCTGATGCGTTAGCAACCGCTTGTTATGTCTAAAATCGTGTTTTCTTGCGTGCTAAGCTAGGTAAAACACCATATGAGCTCCGGTTTGGACATAGGCCTAGTGTTACACACTTTCGGGTCTTTGGTTGCAAATGTTTTGTTATGAAACATGGTAATCTTGATAAATTTGAACCTAGATCCTTTGATGGCATGTTTCTTGGTTATCCATCTCATACTAGAGGCTACCGTGTGCTTTTACTTGACACTAACAAAATTGTGGAGACTTGTGAAGTGTCTTTTGATGAAGCTAGCCCAGGTACTAGCTCCGATGTTGCAGGATCAGATCTGTATCCTCAGGGGGAGGGTATTTTCGAAGATGAAGAAGAGCTGGTGATACTGCCTGGTAGTTTCGAAGGTGACACGTGTCCAGCTCCGGACATTGAACAAGCTCCGGCTATCACCTATGCTGGTCCTGATTGTCCACAAGTCACAAGATCATCAATCTACGATGAACCTAATGAAGAAGAAGTTTGTGAGACATCTGTTCCCCTACGTTTTTACAAAGATCATCCCCCACAATAGATGATTGGAAGCTTGCACGAACGAGTCACACAGTACAGGTTTTGCGATCCAAACTCTCATGCTCATTCTGCTTTTATTGCTTCTTTTGAACCCAAAGATATGTCACACGCACTCACTAATGAATCTTGGATTATTGCCATGCAAGAAGAGTTAGAAAATTATAAGAAATAATGTTTGGAAACTTGTACCTCCACCTCAAGGTCACACTTTAATTGGAACTAAATGGCTATATAAAAATGAACAAAGTGAGGATGGGGTTGTGGTTAGGAATAAGGCTAGGTTGGTTGCTCAAGGTTTCACTCAAGTTGAAGGTCTAGATTTTGATGAAACTTTTGCTCCTGTCGCTAGATTAGAAGCCATAAGAATTTTGTTAGCTTTTGCAGCATCTAAAGGTTTTATGCTATATCAAATGGATGTTAAAAGTGCTTTTCTTAATGGCTACATAGATGAGGAGGTTTATGTCAAACAACCACCAGGTTTTGAAAATCCAAATTTTCCAAATCATGTTTACAAACTATCCAAAGCCTTATACGGTCTCAAACAAGCCCCTAGAGCATGGTATGATAGGTTAAAAACATTCTTACTTGAAAAGGGGTTTACCATGGGCAAGGTTGATAAAACTCTTTTTGTGCTTAAGCATGGCAACGACTCATTATTTGTTCAAGTGTATGTTGATGATATTATCTTTGGTTGTGCTTCTCATGATCTTGTGTCCATGTTTTCAGCAATAATGAGTTCTGAATTTGAAATGAGTATGATGGGTGAACTCACTTACCTTTTGGGGCTGCAAATCAAGCAAACCAAGGAGGGTACCTTTGTGCATCAAACGAAGTATACCAAAGACCTCCTAAGGCGCTTCAACATGGACAAAAGCAAGCCTCTTCGGACACCAATGGGAACAACAACAACACTTGAACTTAATGAAGATGGTGAATCCATGGATCAAAAAGAATATAGAAGCATGATCGGATCACTTTTGTACCTCACGGCATCAAGACCGGACATACAATTCAGCGTATGTCTTTGTGCACGGTTTCAAGATTCCCCACGTGTTTCACATCGTCAAGCCGTCAAAAGGATTCTCAGGTACTTACATGGAACCCAAGAATTTTGCATTTTTCTTCCTTCTTCCTCAACCGTTACTTTGAAAGCTTTTTCGGATGTTGATTTTGGGGGTCGTAGGATTGATAGGAAAAGTACTTCCGGTGCTTGTCATTTTCTTGGTAATTCTCTTGTTGCTTGGTCTTCTAGAAAACAAAACTCAGTTGCACAATCCACAGCCGAATCTGAAAATGTAGCTGCTGCTAGTGCTTGCTCTCAAATTCTTTGGATTGTTCAAACACATAAGGACTATGGGGTTGATCTAGATAGTGTTCCACTATTCTGTGATAACACTAGTGCCATTTGCATTGCTAAAAACCCCGTGCAACATTCTAGAACTAAGCACATTGACATTAGGTATCACTTTCTCCGAGATAATGTTGAAAAAGGAACCATTGTGCTTCACCATGTAGATACCGAACAACAATTGGCTGACATTTTTACAAAACCTTTGGATTTCACTTGTTTTTGTTACATTCGTAGTGAAATAGGGGTTATGCATCCTCATGGCTTAAATTGAGGGGGAGTTTTGAAACATGGGAAGTCTATGTGTGAATCCGAAATTAAAATAATATGAGCATAGTATTTCATTATATGACTCTGTGATTCCTATTACATGCTAAAAGTTCTTACTACATTACTCGTGTTATACATTTTGTATTTTTTGCCATGTCTAGTAATTGGAATAATTACTTACACTAACACTGGTCATGGTCGAACTTTCTTGCTGTTTTGAACTTGTTACATGTTCACAAGTGCTTTTAATCATTAAGAATTAATCAAGTAATCAACTCACATGTTGAGTTTTTATGAACAAATATAAATTGAGAAAAGATCAAGAGAATATGCATGCATCACACTTCTTCTTTTTAGATGGCTTGTCATTGCACTTAGATATGAACTTGGAAGATGTTGTGTATGACTAAAACCATGTCCTTAAGCTTCTGATTGTCAAATGACATAGGCTTGGCTTGGATGGTTAGAATAAGGCAGATGCGCATATAATCTCTTGCAAATATCATATGATCTAAATTTATGCTTTGAAAAATAATAAAATGCAGCAACTAGTGTCATGCTTTCAGGTTTTGAAATCGTTAAGTTTGTGAGATCATGACTTGCTTAAATTGAAAATTACATATGATCTCTAGCATGGCTTACAATACTTTATGTATCTCATTGATGTGATAGTGTAAGTTACTTAATAGTATGACTTGGATGAGCTTTGTTTTATATGTATATGTTATAATATGCTCATAACAATTAAAATTTCTCTTTTACCTTGCTGAATACATTGTCAAAGGGGGAGAGATTAATCACACATTCAAAAAGGGAAAGATAATGTGCATATCGAGAGATGATAAAGGGGGAGAAATTTGTGAATTTTGAATTTTGAATTTTTGCTTTTCTTCTCATTTTATTTCGGATTTACAAAGGGGGAGAAATTTCCTTCAAATCTTTTATGTGAATAAGTCAATGTTCGGATTTTAAATGGTGTTGCCAATGCATTCATCAAGGGGGAGATTGTAAGACCTATGTGTGCTGAATACATTGGCTTGTAGTGAATACACTTGGCTTTGATGATAAAAGTTTTTAATATCACCAAAACACCTTTTTATCAAGGTCCGACTCTAGCTCCGAGCTATAGCAGGTCCGACCATAGGTCCGACTTGTTTTGGGTAGCTTCAGCTATGTTAGATGCTAGGTCCGACTAGCTTTGGTCAGCTCCGGTTAAGTTTTGTCTTTATCTCCAGCATGTCTTTATTAGCTCCGGCATGTCTTTGATAGCTCCGACATATATTTGATAGCTCCGGCATGCTTTTGCTAAGCTCCGACGTACTTTGTCTAGCTCCGTTTTTGGGTTGACTAGTTTTGACTAGTTTTTGGTAAGCTCCGGTGCTAGGATCTACTAGTTTTGGTAAGCTCTGACAGGTGCTTCATTGTACTAGTTTTGGTAAGCTCCGGGTCAAGCTCCGGCTTGCTATGGGATGGTCCGGAACTTGACTGCGATACTTCTGCTTTTCATTTGCAATGTTTTGTACTTTCTTTACATTGTTGGAAAGATTGCTTAGTATTCATTTGCTAAGTTTTTGGTGCGTTTTGGTTGATATGGATAATATTGTGTTATTGTGGTTTTGCAACATGCTTATGTGAGGTGCTCACATAAGGTGTTGTGTACGGAACTAACTTGAGTCAAGTCAAGGACTTGGGCTCGTATGGATTGGTTGTTTATTCATGTGCAGGTGTTGTTTGAGTTAAAGACATGGCCGGTGACGGGATCCATTGGACTAGACTCAAGGAAGAGATGAGGTTCCAACAACCAAATTCAGGAGGAATTGTGGTTGAGCTGATCAGGAGGTTGCGCAGCATGATTGAATCAAGAACAATGCATATGAAGGTATCGTGGACGTCATTGGAAGATGTTTGCACGTGTGCAAGGAGTGCATGGACGTGGCTACATGGTTCCGAGGCGTGATGAAGAGATGTGGACGTAAAGAGTTGGTCGGAAAGGTCCAACCGACTAGGTTATGGACTCAGGCTGCGGCTGAGTCGGGTTTGACTCAAATATGGAAAGATTTGAGTTGGTTATGATAGGATTTCGTGTGGTTCACGAATTTGAGTTGTTTAAGAATGTCGTATACGTTCCTAAGGTGTTTGGAAGTCTTAAGATTGCTTCTATCTGCGTATAGAAGAATCTTGAGCAGTTATGGAAAGTTACAATTCGAGATCTGAGTAGGATTGGAGTCCTAGTTGATATTGGGTTGGCCTAAGGGCTGGTTATATAAGCAAGGGAGCCCAGAGCTCGTGGTGCACGACTTTGGGGGCTGTTCCTATTGTGTTCTATTGAATAAAATTCGTAGTTTGAATGAACTTTTGTTCCTTGTTCGTCCGACTTGTTCCAGACAAGTTTTACTCGTCGAGTTTCTGGACAGCACTACCTTTCGTCAGTGGTTTTATCATAACTCGAGTTTTACAGATCCAATTGACGTGATTCCTTTTGATTTGTATTCACAACTTGATTGTCTATCATATGTCAAAATTTCACGGTCATTGGATTTGTGGTCTATGATCTACACGAGTTTCTTTGCAGCGTTCCAGAACTGTTTTTTCTCGGGTAGGGCAGATTGACCATTGTTTGATCTTTCGATCATAACTTGAGTTTTTCTCGATGGATTTGAGTGATTCTTTTTTTTGTTTTCGTGACTTGATTCTCTCTGATATCTATCACTTTTGTCACGGTGAAACACGTTTATATTAGTCTCACACACGATTTTTTAACAGATCGTTTTTCTGCTGAAAGGGTTTGGGGTTTAATTGTTTCCGCTGCGTAAGATTTTTAAATCTACCATTCACCCCCCTCTGGTAGCTTTTCACGTACTCTTCGATCCTACAGTCAACAATGAGAATCCAGCCCATGCTGCACCTATAGATTCCTTCTAGAATTGTTGAAAGTTGAGAAATTCACTACGTAGAGAGCCAACATGGGAGAGTGGAAAGAATGCAAGAAAAAAATTATCTCAAAGTTTTTTCCATTTTCCATTTGCACTCGCAACAGTATGAGTGTACCACTGCTTTGCTCTTCCATTGCGGGAAAAGGGAAACAATTTCCACTTAAGGGTTTCTTGTGTCATGCCCTTGATCAGAAGGCATGAACACAATTCCTCAAACTCCCGCAGGTGATGGCAGGGGTTATCACAATCCGTTTCTGAGAAGGATTGCTCCCGAACCATGGCTATAAAGTCAGGGTGGAGTTCATAGCTAGTTGAGTAAATGGGATCCACCGATGGCGGAGGCTCAAAGAACTAACCCATGGGAGCAGATATAGAAAGAATGATGAGTTGGTCCATAGTTTAGGTTAAAGAATGATAAGGAATAATTATAAAAAATAGATACGAGGGTGAACAAGGTTTGAAGATCAACAACAACCTTTCTCTGACAATGGCGTCGAAAATGCTTGTTGACGGTTTGTACGTCGGAGATAAAAATCGGTAAGCGCACGGAGAAACCGTTGTAGCACATCCCCTTAAAGAGTATTCCCAGGGGTATCGAATACAAGGAACATGTGTGCTAATCTTCTAACTGGTTCACCCAAGGACACAAAGCTTTGTGGTAGGCAAGGGATAGAGTGGATTTCCTAAGAGAAGGGGTTCTAATTCAAAGCAAGTTGATCAATAGCAGCTTGAAATGGGCATGGGCTTACCCTGGTCTGCTAGGCGACTCCCGCCAAGAGCCTACGTTGTAGCCGAACGTGGGGGGATTACAACGGACGGGTAGGGCTGTCACCACCTACTACCTACCTATACAACCCATGGACTACGAGATAATCAAAGGTAACTTCAAGCCTAGACACCACGTCTACGCTATCAATTACTTCCCTAACCTCTCGCGCAAAGACTAGGTCCTCGAAATGAATAGAGTAATGAAAGAACAAGCAATTAAGTAATTACCTTGCTTGAATTAAATAAATGAACTCAATTAGAAATCGTGTAACTTACTTGAGATGGGAAGAACTGTCGAGGTACAAAGGTAGAGAGGGTTTGAAAAGCTCGAACCCTATCCTTAAGTGGAAGAAGTTCGACAAGCCGAAGCCTCCTCCTTCTCTTTCTCACTCTCTCCCTAATTTCTAAGCACATAGGTAGTGCTACACCTTGCGAGTGGAGTACTAGACTCAAGATATTTTTATGTGGAGTGAGGGAGCCCCTTACCCCCTATTTATACCCTTCAAAGGCCGGTTTGGCGCCAGAAAAAGCGAAGGAATCAATCGCCATCATGATCTACAAGCCCTGAGGAGCTAACACATGGCGGTTGACCATGTTTGGTGCGAATACCAGGTCGAGCGACCTGGTGGTTCGGCCGAAATGCCAACGGCTCCAATCATGTTGAAACTTCACTTTGACACTGTTATGTGGGCCCCCATCATGGGCATGGGTGATTCCATTGATTTTGAGTTGGTTTCCTACTTGGAGTGGGCCCATGAATCCTCATGCTTGCGCCTGATTGGTCCGAAGGTGTGTTTCTTGGATTGGCACCAAGAAATACCTCTAATTATGGGCATAATTCACCTACATACAAAATTGCACCAACACTTGTGGAGATAGTTAGTAAATAACTCCTACCATTATGTTGGTTCTCCAATCCATAGCTTTTATGCAGGGAATTGACAGTCGGATTTGACAATAAAGGACTGTCAATAGTTGTCCTAATGATAACTAATATGGGAAGAAGGTAGTAGTTCATTTTTGAACTACAAAGCGACATGTTTTTAGAGACAGGGGATGTACTACGTACTACCTATCTTTTTCTAATGTTTTTCTAGTCCATTCTTTTCTTTTCTCAATATTCATTGTCTCCACTTTTCTTTCTAGTCGTCGCTACCTGTTTTGTTTTCCTGTTATTTTACAGACAGCTTTGCAGGCCCCGCTGCAGACAATCTGTTGGTACTTCAACGACTAAAGTATCGTACATGCCACTTTAGAGGCCACAGAACGATGTGGAGGGTCGTCGTTCGTTAACAGAGAACAGATAGAACAGATAGTTCACTAAAAATAGATAAAAAAAAATAACAGATGAAACAGACTTTAGGAACAAATGACCACACTTGTGAAAACACGTACGCCACATTCGTGAAGCCGATGGGACGTGTGTCAAATTAACATGATCCTCAACAAGAGGCATGTCAGATTAAAAAATTGCATGTGAAGCCAATGGGACGCATCGAGCCATTGCGATAATTGAGAAGAGGCAGACCGTGGTTTGGAGTAACTCCGACCGACCCACCCGTTCAAAAGCACAATTTTTGAAGCATCTGATCATCTCCACTCGCGCAATTAGACGATGACCCGCTATAATGGTATACTGTCCTCTTGCTCCTCCGCCGCACCACTCCATCGATCGTAGCCTCCAAACTTATCCTCTTGCTTTTGTCCTGCACGAGCATCCAATGTAGGATTTAGCCCAAGATTTCCAAATCTTTTAATACCACTATTTGGACCTATGGAGTTCCCTCTCCTGCATGAGATGCCGGTCAAGATCGCCGGGTGCGTCACCGCAGGCTCCCTGCACTCCATGGACGACCTCTCCAGTCTCCGTGCTAGCTGCATGACCTTCCATGCGGCATGCAGAGAGCGCGTCGTGGGCAGGCGTGTGGCGCATAAGCGGGAGATGTGGAGGCTGATGTCCGGGGACGAGGGGGCACACTTCTACTCTAACATCAAGAAAGGCCTGGCCATCGTCGGCAACCCTAGTGCATGCTACAAAACCAGGTTGAAGCTCGTCTTCGTGTATGGGCGCGTGCAGCTAGGTACCTCACTCAGGCAACCGCAACCAGCCATATTCGAGCGACCTACGTCCTCGCCGTCCTCCGCTATGATTCTGACTGCAGGGCCCGTGACACCGTCTAGTATATCCGGTAGGTCGAGGGTGAGATCGACGTCGGCAAGAATGCGGTGGGGTCCGTCGCGATCTAGAGGACCAACACAGAGTGCAGGCGGTTTCAGTATGAAGCCCTGAATGATGTCCAAAATGTTGCATGGAGGCTTATTTACGGGCCTTCGAGATCAGCGTTGGTGGCGCTGCCCAACGAGGGTGACTGGTGCACGGTCCCCTACTTCGGTAGACAAGGGTGGAGAGGCTACCATGACTTCTGTAGCGATGACTCTAGGATTAGGAACGAGCATTTTTTGTTCTTCGGTGTGGCCTTACCCTATATACGCTCTATGTACAACATCTATTCCTAAAAGGATGTCGTTTTTAGAAATAAATTTAGTTCAAAAAATGACATCCTTTTAGAGATACAGGGAGTACAAATGATAGCACTCTTAGGCGTATTGTTCTAATCTTGTTGGTTCAGTCTGTCAGGAGTCATGCATTACAGTTGCGCTGAAGGAACAGAGTCAAGGTTTGTGGATCTCCTGTTACCAGCATGAAGCGCGCGTAGTGGGAGTTATGTATGTGATGCATGTGCTTGTAATATTTTTATCTATTGCACTGATC
This sequence comes from Tuctoria greenei, assembly GCA_036927565.1. Lineage (NCBI taxonomy): Eukaryota > Viridiplantae > Streptophyta > Magnoliopsida > Poales > Poaceae > Tuctoria > Tuctoria greenei. The sequence continues at coordinate 112,966,069 of JAYESD010000003.1, forward strand.
ATTAGCTCAGTTGCATCCACTGAATAGACTCCCTGGAGACATCTAGTTCTCTATTCTCCTCTCCTACCAACGTTGATGCTTCAACACAAGCACACCGTCGGCAAAACCTGAATTTTTCAATTAAGTTGTTTGCATCGTGTGTTTTGTGCTGCAACAAGTGGCACCAGAGCCTGTGAAGTAATAGAGGATGACGGGAACAGTATACCTCTAGGTCTAGGACCGGGGACGGTCCTGAGATTTGAAGAGTCTAGGGCGAAACTAAAACAAAGGCCCACTTATCATTAAAAAAATATTGTGTACATATTTTATGTATAGAAATCTTATATTCAATAAAAAGATATAAAGAAATAAGTTTTTTTCTAAAATGATATATGTGGGGACCGGAGTCCACACATTCGAGGATCTCATTGGGTGGTGTCGTGCGATGCGGCACCTAACAGCACACACAAAAAGGATACCAAAACATATAAAGTTTTCATTTCATAATAAGAAGAGTTTACAAAAGAGTGTACCATAGAAGTACACATGCAGCGGAAAATACATACTCATAATCTCACCTAACTAAGCAGGAGAGAAGACGTCCATGCCCTAGGACTATTCTCACTAGCAACAAGAAGAACATTCAGCAGCGGCGTGGTTCACATGAGATTTATCTCGACACCTCGAGTCTCATGTACAACCTGAACAGCAGAAATAAAACTAATACCTGCAAAAATCGTTAAAGCGCAAACGTGAGCATAAGGCTCAACATGACTGAACCGTCTCAGTAGACATATGCAGGGTGAATACTAAACATAGGTAAGGAATAGCATAAATAGACTCGCCTATAAGTGGATCCTTATAATCATGTTTTAAGTAGCAAATGACATTCTTCAGGCACGGCACATCATAGACTCCACAATCAAACAAGAAACGCTTTTCCGATGATATGACATGCCCAAAGCACATAATGCTATTACAGGTAAAGTATGGGGAAACTGTAAACTTTTAATTGTACTATTTCTAAGCCAAACAAGGTTGCAATACAATGATTAAGCAGATCGGCAATATTTATCATCATTCTGTTACTCTTATTTACTACGTAACAACTCAGTGAACATGTGGTACTCTATTACCGCGAGGGACGGTGATTGCAATCAGGACACACCCGGAATACACGACACATACGCCCGCTCAGAAGTACCTTTCACTGTACTCCACTCCCACGTCGTATGTGGCCACCTTTCACCCGTCATCCCGATGTCGAACCAGTTCTACCGTCCCAAAAGTAAGGTCCCTAATCGAGCACGTCGAAGTTGCTCCTTAGAGGTTCCACCTTACGATCATCTTCCCCCGAAGGACGGCAGTATAAGTTTCGACACGAGGGTGCCCGAGCTACATCAGTTTAACGGACCCCATTAATCCATTATGTAACCGGTACTATTCAAACTTGCTCAACAGGGCCTCACACGAGACGGTCCTTAACTGACATAGACGGGGCTACAACCAACCTCCACATTTGCCTTACCCTTACCTGTCCAGGCCCAAATGTGGTCGCAAGCATTGTCCCCCTCATTCGGGATCAAACAACCTTGCGCATCCCGTCCTACATGAACATCCCCGTCCACATCTCCAATTATTAAGAGTGAACATTTTAGTAACATCTCGCGAGTAGATTTCGCTACTCGACTTCTCCTGCAAGTAGAATTCAACTACTTGACTTGTGATCAATAAAATGTGACCCTCTCACGAGTAGATTCCAACTACTCGACTTCTATCGGATTTCCTATACATTAGCAAAGCAGTTACTACAGGTCAAACTGTAAACCGTTCCAACCAACCCCTGAGATTTCTGGTCATGCAAGTGGAGTATCAAACACCTTATATGTAATGCACAATATCAACTGAAGACATAAGTGAATAGAACTGGAAAAATTCTGAAAGGGTCTTAAATGCAAACCGGGGCTTGCCTTAGTTTGCCACTCGAATAAATGTCAATTGTTAGGGCTTAGTCTTCCTCCGGAGAACCTGCCATCGAACTTCAGTGGAAACACCTTGGCCTTCTCCTCCAAGCGAAACTTCTCGTCGATCACCTATCATCACGTTCCTATCGACATGATATGCATATAAGTAATTAAGTAATTAATAGTTTAATAATAGACTCCATGGGGTTGTGTAAACTTTAAGAACGAGGAGTTTGACTAGGAAGGACAGATATGCCTCTATTGTGTGGGTAACCAGAGGATGAGTCAAGGTGGACATAGAAGTGTCGGTATGAACTGAAAGGTACAACATAAAGCTACATTGCAACTTAGTATACCACACTTCAAGCTATGCCACGCGAGATTGACAAATCTGAATGGTGAAGAAGTGTTGGGTGGAGAAGTGTAAGGACGACCCAAAAATTAAGGTGGGACATCGAAAGCTGGAATATGAGTGGAGTGTACAAGATGAAGGTCGCGATTTAGCAGTCGACCAATGAACTCGACTTAACTCATAAAGGAGTAAACCTAGTTAAGTGAGCAGTGCTGTCGTAGGGTCCTGACTTAGGATGAACCATGATGGAACCTAACGACACTTGGGACTGAATTGAGACCAACATGGCTTGGACTTAAGAAGTCATTACAAGCAGTGTTAACCTAGCATGAGTACCATGACAATGTTCAAATGACTTTTAGGTAAAGTAGTTTCTACGGCAAGCTTCTCGAGCATCGTTCAAGTGCTTACACGACGATACTAATGTAGTGTCTCCCGCAAGCCTGTCCAGGTGAGCTCGGTAAGCTCTCCGGACTTAAACATAACGCGAGACCTTGCCGTGAAGGCATGCTTTGCCATCTCGATAAGATCGTCTTAGCGACGTCCACAACAACCCGGACTCGTCAATGGGGTGAGCGGAATCCCGAACACCACCTTGTGAGTCTTAAGGCTAGTGATGTCGGCTCGGTTGGTGATAAGCAACTCGATGAACCTATTGTCGATGAAGTGGTACACCAAGTTAACCAATCCTGTGATCGGTTAGGGAACATCCTCGACATAACCAAGGAACTCTTATCCAAGGTTCCCCTTGGTCTAGTTCTCCTTGTTGGTCGTAACGTTCTTGCATACCTTTACCCCAGGTCATCGGTGATCACCGACACACCTGGTTGGACCTAGAAGGCATTTCATCGAGCATCTATATTACACCTAGGACTCGATCACTCTCACATCGACTAAAACCTAATTTGGCTTGACAACTATTGTCCGACGAGTTGTGCTTGTGTTCCAGCACCACACACATCACAAGCATCCTTCATCTCGATGCCAGGGCACGATGACAGCTTGGAGCGTCACGAAGATGTCATGTTGTCAATGACGCTGACGCGGCTCATGGTGGAGCATCACGAGCACGCACAGACAAGCTAACACGATACAAACGACAAAGGAGGTCAACTTAGGGATTTCTATAGGAATGATATCAAGGCGGAACATGGACGTACGACTTGACGACACATGAGTACAATTAGGGGTCACGACTAACGGACTTCAGTGCATCAAGCAATGCATTTTAGGGCAAGGCTCACCTTGTAGGCATTTTGGCGAACATCTTGGGTGTGTACTTGATTTCTGTCGCTTTATCATCATTCAAAGGGGATCTTGGCACATATCTTGGTCAATTGCCAACCACAGTAAACCTGCATCCATAGACAAACATTGAGCAGCAACACACTTAGTTTCGCCTTGTAACCATTTCGTCGAACACCTTGGCTGTAGTCACTGATCCAATCAATCTTGCAAAATCAGAGCTAACCATGGACCAGTTGTCGATACCATTGTGTCAAAGGCGTGTTCCTACATTTCGTCCATCACACCCATTACTCGCCTTGCTTCCAGGACATAGCCACGACGCAGAACATCGTGACGACGTGGATATGGCACATTACAAAGCAATCCAAGCGCGTGCAGTCTTGCTGCAACACAGCGATGGAAGGAGGTGGCTTGGGGATGGTGCAGCGGTGTTGGTGAGTTGAAGACGCGCCACGACAGCAAGAATGGACCACGCCACGTAGGGAACATGCTTGGACAGCAAGGAGCATGGGCATGGCGAGAGGAGCAAGGGTGCAAGGCGGTGGCCACGACATGCAGGCAGACATCGCGGCCAGAGCGGGAGCAAGCTGCGGCCATGAGAGGGAACAGACGAAGCCCGGTGAGCAGCAAAGATGCGGACGGCGACAGGGAGCTCGATCAGGCGCAATGCACAGCAGGGCCGGGGCTCAAGCGAGGCACCAGCGAAAGCAAGGGACGGCGAGATGCGTGCAGCCAGGGGGAGGCGGGACCGTTGAGCCACAGCTGGGTAGGACGCACGGCATGACACGCAGCGGCAGAGCGCAGCACGCACGGAGCTAGAGGAAAGGAGGAGCAGTGCTGTAGTGCGAGTAGGGCGTCTCCATGGCTGGGAGCGAGGGAGGAGTAGACTGGCGGTTGGCGGCCGGGAGGGACGCAGAGGCGGCGCGTCGTCGGGGCGCCCTTGCGCAGGAGCGCGGCGCTGGGCAGCAAGCCGCACAGCGGCGCTAGGTATGCGCGGCCGTGGGCGAGCAGGCACGGCGCGACAAGGAGGACCCGGGGCGACGCGCACGGGCCGGCGGCCGTCGTCGGGCGGTGCTGCAAGCGGTCGGGAGACGAGGAGGCGCGTGGTGTTGTGGCCGTTCGGCGATCACGCAACAGGGATATTTATCGACCGAAAGACTCTTCGCGGTGGAGTCAGGCGGCGAGATAAGGACCGACATTCCCATCACCGTGGCACATGCAATGTCTGCATGGAGGCAGGGGAGGAGAGAGGGATTAGGTGCCGACCTGAATGGTGGGCACCACCTGTGGGACCCACCTCCCTCCTTCTTATCTCCATTCTAACTGCAATTAAATATCTAGCAGGCTCTAAAAGTGTTAAAAGTGGGTAGGGACACTAAACAAAATATAAGGAATTTATTGGGCAAATCAATTTCAGTATTTGGTAAAGTTTCAAACAAATTCAAATTTTGAATTTGAATTCAAGTGGTGATACTTGACTCAAGGAAATAAATATTAGATTAGGTTCAAAAATCCTGAAACTTTGAAGTTACCCTTTTTGAACCATAAGGGACCTCAGGAAAAATTTGAAGTTGATTTGGACAAGGTTACATACAAAGTTTAAATTTGAAGTCGACTCTGATTAAACTCTCAGTACGTGTCTAATAAATGGAAAACGTTCTTCAAGAATTTTTGAAACTTTACCGAGAGTCTATTTGGAATATTAGAAGGTCATGGAAAAATTTACAGCCGTAGATTTGGATTTTTGTGAATGTCCGATTTTTGGGTTGGAATAATTCCTTTTTCTTTCTCTCTATTTTGTTTTCTTTTATCCTTTAATTTTTCATTGGAAATGTGAATACTTGGAAATTAAAGATTATACCCCATATGTTCCAAATACATTAGCAACCATGTTCTATATGTAAAATTTTAACAAGTTCCTATTTTTAGTGAACATGGGTTAACTCATATGGTTCATGTGAGTTTGGATTTCCAAGTCCACTTTCAAAATTTTTAAGTTCGCATTTTTGCATTTTTGTTCTTCCGAAAAGCGGGCTTTTACAATCCTTCCCCTTTAAAGGAATCTCGTCCCGAGATTCTAACAAGTAGAATAACAGAAACGTTGAGGGTATGATCCGTAAAAGAGGGTCATTGACTAAGGAAAGTGGCAATGCCCTTAAAGCCCTGGGTTCTACGAAATAGTGATTATCTTTAGGCATCTTAAGAAATTATAAAGTCTGCTTCAAGTGATTCCAGTCTTTAGGTTGAAAATCTTGATAGAATGCTCGACATGGCAATATCACATCGTAATACTCTCACGTCTGGTACTGATCCTTTATTGTTGTACTCTTACACTGACATGACATCTTGTCATGTCCTAGTCTTGACTGAAAGAATCAGGACTTGTTCCTTGCTTCTCTAGGTCACCTCGATTGTTTGAAACTATCCTTGCATGGATTCTTAGTTGCTTGCTTGGTTTTGCATAGGTCCTTATAACTTAAGGTGGTATTTCCCCTGACATGAGTTAAGATGGTTTACGAGGTTAAGCAACAATCATTAACCTCATTTGATGTTTAGTCAACCATAGGATTCCTTAGTTGTGGCATAAGAGTAGCAAAAACACTCAACACTCTTATGTGATGAAAACAGCAGGAATACGGAAGATATGGCGACTACAAGATTTTTGGGTATATCAACATCTTTAAACAATAGAAATAGAAGATGAAGACCCTTTGCGGTGGCACACGAGGATTTAAGGATTCAACATCCTCATATGTTTCAACACAGCAAAGAACTCAATCATGTGGTAACTACAAGGTTCTTGGAGTATCAAGGTTACCATATACCAACGCAAGATCTTAGATGGACCCAAAGAGTTTCACGAGGTTGACAATCGAACGGTATCCTCGCGAGGAAGGAGATTTCATGGATTTTACAAGGTTGATCATCGAACTGATGACCACTCGATGACGAATGGTATAGTTGCAACAATCAAGGTAGTTGAACCTAACAAGTCAAGGATGGAAGTTCTAGTGTTTGTTTAGTTGCAAGTGAGGATGAGTAATCGGTTTCCCAAGTATTACTCAATGGAAAGGACATCAACAATGTAAGAAGTCAAATGAAGATGGTGAAATGACCGTAGTCATTAGACACCTTAGAATAGTTTGAATGGGGTACACAATCTTGCTCTAAATTTTAGTATTACCATGCATTCTATCATTGGTGTTTCATTGGTAATGATGCATCGCATGGGTTATGGTGCAATGCCTATGCACATGGTATGATGCAAATGGTGCATATGTATGGTGCAAATGATGCATATGTATGGTGCAAATGGTGCACATGCACGGTGCAGTAGCTTTTATAGTTTGAGCAAGACTAAATGAATCACACCCACAAAACTCAAGTATTGTCGGATGATTTGCAAGGATTGGATACCGCAGTCGTGAAAGACACTCAATGAGTAGCGTTACTTTCATGACTCGACCACAGCTAAGGAATTCATAACAGAACAATTGACAAGGAATGTGGGAAATATACCACGTTACCTCGACCTTTCGAAAGCTTGTTCATGTTCTACTCAACTTGATTGTATCTTCATCAGGAGAAAAACAACTAACTATAGGTCACTAGTGATGCTTCACTTAACCTTCGCTTTGATCTAGCAAGAGGAACTGATATCCTTAGCGATCACTTTAGTGGAGTTGAAGTCACCCTTTTCCTTTGAGTAACTCAATCTGGTGGTGGATGTTGGATCCTCTCAAAGATGTAATCCTACTTGATCGTCTTCTTGTTGACACGACTTGTTGTAACCAAGGTTGATGGTTGAATACCACCATTACTTGAGTGCTCGTCTTCCCCCTTAAACTTACAAACCAGGATGTCGAAGCGTACTTCAAACAGTCCTCATGGAAAAACGAGACGCAACTCGAGTAATTGCGACCTGCGTTCAACATCACAAGATGTGATGTGGCAAGTCACATAAATCAGCCACTAGTATGTCTATCCAAAGGGAAAATGGCTTCAGATGAGTTAAACACTCTATTCAACTTGGTAAATACTTGAGTACTAACTCTTGATTGGTTACGACACTCCTTGAAATGATATCGAGAGCCGAATGCCTAATAAAAACCAAAAGGTTCAAACTGGCCTGGCTATGGTGATAAACGACCAGCCTGGACGCAAACTTGACTTTGATCTAGTAAATGGCAAAATCAGATCTCGAGGTGAATAACAAAGTTAAATTACACATCAAGATCTTTTCAAAAAAATTGGTTTGCCTCTAGATCATCCCTTGTTTGCAAGTTATGCTATTTTAAAGTCAGCAGAATTTTCTGCACTTTCAGCAGAACCTGCTTAAAAAGTAGCATATTTGATCTTAAGTTTTCACAATGTTCTGATGGAAATCTGGAAATATTCTCATTGACAAAGTTGTAGTAAATGTAATAAGCTTTCCATAATGTACTTACTTGTCTTCATATCATTCCTGGTCTAAAAGATATGAATTTTTGAAATTTTCTGAAATTTCAGCATTCAGACTTTTATATTCAGTTCAGATTGATCACATTGTATTCAAACTCGATTTGGAGTAGACGACAGATTCAGGTCTCGAGCCAATTACAAAAATTGTAGCTGACTCACTAACCTTTCCAACGGTTACTCGCGCGACACCATTGGATGTAAAATCTGCTAGTTATGGTTTAAATTTAGAGGTGTTCACATTGCTGTCCAGTTTGGGGTGTGCCTGGACAGTCTCTGCGATTATCCAGATTTCACCCATTTAGAAAAGGATTTTGGTCTTCAGCTGAATAGAGAACTTGTAAAGTACTTCCAAAACTTTCTACGGAGTACCTACTTGCCCTCGTAGCACTTCTGGTTTAGAAGATATGGCATTTGCAAGTTGACAGTGTTTCTGAAAATTTGGACAGCACCTCCTTTGTTTAAGGCTGATTTTGTCCACAATTTTAAGATATACAAACATCAACATTTGCAAAAATAATACATAGAAAACTTGTTGCATACATTCTCAAGATTCCAGAAAGGTAAAACCCAAAGCCAATCGATGATCCTACTCAAAGCTAGGGTCTAAACAACAACTAAACCCAAATCTGCCAGATTCGGAAATGTCACGACACCTTAAACGATATTTCGATTTAGACCATGTTATTGCGAGTTTTAGCCTTTGTGTTAAATAGGAAGTTGATAGAGGACTCTTTAAGATTTCCATACATGTATAAACATGCATAGGTTGCATTTATAGTTTAAGAGTTATGGCCATTCAAAGTTCAGAATTTTTCTGACTGTTTCAGATAGCACCTATATACATGTACTATCTTCAACTCCAGTTTCTAATTAGTTCTAAACTGAATTTGAGGTAACACTGAATAACAAAGTTGTATATCAGCTCTTCCCCTTTCCAGAAATGTATCATAATGGAATAGAAGAGCTTTCTACAAGGAAATATGGAAAAAATTCAGATACTGGTCCATGTAGTTTCAGAACAGCAGCTGCTGTGACAACGGTGCATTTTTATCACTATAAAAGCGTCTTTTGGCTTGGAGGTCAATAGAAAACTTATAGAAGACTTCAAAAGCTTTCCAAAAAGTATTTACTTGCCTCCAAAACCCTCCAGGTTGAAGAGATACCGATTCTTGAAGTGGAAGAATCGGTTCAGGTTTCAGAATTTAGTTGGATAGATCATGGTTATTTAAAGCTGATTTGGCCACTGATTTTCAGATGGATAACCTCACAATTTGACAGCAAGTCCCATTACAAACTTGTTGTAAAAGTCGCAAGGTTTCCGTAAATGTATTACTCCAAGGTATTCGATGACTCTACAAAGAGTTATGGTTGAAATGCCGAGGCTAGTTCATTATATCAAAGAGGTGAAGAAACACTGGTTTCTAATGATTTGGATGAATTTCCCCAGTGTTGTTCTGTCCAACTCGTCCATAGAGAAATCGTCGAGGACCTGAAGATCTCCCCCAACCCTATAGCATACTACGATGTCCTATGAAGTTTAACTAGAAGCACATCTTGACATAATCGAGCTATATTCCGTCAAGAGTACACAAAAGCCTTAATCTTCATCCTTCTTCACATTGTACGTTCCATGTCGAAACTTTGATCCAAATCTTACCAGCATCTGGGAGTTGGATCTTATAAATGATAATGAAGTCATTCTTTCGTGGGGATGGTCAAAGTATTAAATGTTATACTGACGGTACTGCGTGCCTTACCAAAAGAAAAGTCTAACCAGGTATATCCGGATATGTCTATAGGTGGTTCTAATATCGATCACTCACAAACGTTTGCTACACGGGTCGCTACCGGAGTTAGTGTACCTGCAGAAGAAAAACAATCCCCTTTCACACCTTCACACCTCAAGGGCGGCACGGGGAAAGACGACAGGCAGTCACAATAAGATATAATCAAAAGTAAATGCATATGACTCTGTTGTGAGTCGCCCTCGAGCGAAGTCATGTATCGAGGTACATGTCTGTAAATACGTCTGTACAACAAAGACTCTCATACAAACCGGCTTATACACGCTCGACCATACGTGTTTCGCATGCTCCCATAGAACATGAATGGTTCTAGAGATGCATACTATCGGGTTATACACCACCCGACGGGGGCTCCCACTAATTTTGTGTCACGCTGGGGTACCGCGTGTCATATGTTCTCAGAAACATGGAAAGTTTCAGAGATTCATATTAACTTTCCGTGCCAAGCCACGGAAATATCACATACCATATCTCGTATGCAGAGTTTACCGAGATTGATCCGCTATTGGTGGCGTACCTTACCTCTTACCTTGAAGACGGAGCGTCGTTACAGAATAATATAACAAGTTAGTTCACCACCTTTATAACTTATACTAGTAATAATCCTTAATGGGCATATAGCTAATTCTCAATCGACTACTTCGGAGTTTTCAAAAATAGACTCTTTTCGAGCGTGCTATTCCCAATGAAGCTCTGATACCATGTCTGTGGGGACCGAAGTCCACACATTCGAGGATCTCATTGGGTGGTGCCGTGCGATGCGGCACCTAACAACACACACAAAAAGGATACCAAAACATATAATGTTTTCATTTCATAATAAGAAGAGTTTACAAAAGAGTGTACCACAGAAGTACACACGCAGCGGAAAATACATACTCATAATCTCACCTAACTAAGCAGGAGAGAAGACGTACATGCTCTAGGACGATTCTCACTAGCAACAAGAAGAACATTCAGCAGCGGCGTGGTTCACATGAGATTTATCTCGACACCTCGAGTCTCATTTACAACCTGAACAGCAGAAATAATTTAATACCTGCAAAAATCGTTAAAGCGCAAACGTGAGCATAAGGCTCAGCAAGACTTAACCGTCTCACTAGACATATGCAGGGTGAATACTAAACATAGGTAAGGAATAGCATAAATAGACTCGCCTATAAGTGGATCCTTATAATGATGTTTTAAGTAGCAAATGACATTCTTCAGGCACGGCACATCATAGACTCCATAATCAAATAAGAAACGCTTTGCCGATGATATGACATGACCAAAGCACATAATGCTATTACAGGTAAAGTGTGGGGAAACTGTAAACTTTTAATTGTACTATTTCTAAGACAAACAAGGTTGCAATACAATGATTAAGCAGATCGGCAATATTTATCATCATTATGTTACTCTTATTTACTACGTCACAACTCAGTGAACAAGTGGTACTCTATTACCGCGAGGGACAGTGATTGCCATCAGGACACACCCGGAACACACGACACATACGCCCGCTCGGAAGTACCTTTCACTGTACTCCACTCCCACGTCGTATGTGGCCACCTCTCACCCGTCATCCCGATGTCGAACCAGTTCTACCGTCCCAAAAGTAAGGTCCCTAACCGAGCACGTCGAAGTTGCTCCTTAGAGGTTCCACCTTACGATCATCTTCCCCCGAAGGACGACAGTATAAGTTTCGACACGAGGGTGCCCGAGCTACATCAGTTTAATGGACCCCATTAATCCATTATGTAACCGGTACTATTCAAACTTGCTCAACAGGCCGCACACGAGACGGTCCTTAACCGACACAGACGGGGCTACAACCAACCTCCACATTTGCCTTACCCTTACCGGTCCAGGCCCAAATGTGGTCGCAAGCATTGTCCCCCTCATCCGAGATCAGGCAACCTTGCGCGTCCCGTCCTACAGGAACATCCCCGTCCACATCTCCAATTATTAAGAGTGAAAATTTTAGTATCATCTCGCGAGTAGATTTCCCTACTCGACTTCTCTCGCAAGTAGAATTCAACTACTTGACTTGTGATCAATAAAATGTGACCCTCTCGCGAGTAGATTCCAACTACTCGACTTCTACCGGATTTCCTATACATTACCAAAGTGGTTACTACAGGTCAAACTGTAAACCTTTCCAAAAAACCCATGCGATTTGTGGTCATGCAAGTGGAGTATCAAACACCTTATACGTAATGCACAATATCAACTGAAGACGTAATTGAATAAAACTGGAAAAAATTCTAAAAGGCTCTTAAATGCAAACCGGGGCTTGCCTTAGTTTGTGACTCGAATAAATGTCAATTGTTAGGGCTTAGTCTTCCTCCTGAGAACCTGCCATGGAACTTCAGTGGAAACACCTTGGACTTCTCCTCCAAGTGAAACTTCTCGTCGATCACCTATCATCACGTTCCTATCGACATGATATGCATATAAGTAATTAAGTAATTAAGTAGTTTAATAATAGACTCGATGGGGTTGTGTAAACTTTAAGAATGAGGAGTTTGACTAGGAAGGACAGATATGCCTCTATTGTTTGGGTAACCAGAGGATGAGTCAAGGTGGACATAGAAGTGTCGGTATGAACTGAAAGGTACAACATAAAGCTACATTGCAACTTAGTATACCACACTTCAAGCTATGCCACGCGAGATTGAAAAATCTGAATGGTAAAGAAGTGTTGGGTGGAGAAGTGTAAGGACGACCCAAAAATTAAGGTGGGACATCAAAAGCTGGAGTATGAGTGGAGTGTACAAGACGAAGGACGCGATTTAGCAGTCGACCAATGAACTTGACTTAACTCATAAAGGAGTAAACCTAGTTGAGTGAGCAGTGCTGTCGTAGGGTCCTGACTTATGATGAACCATGATGGAACCTAATGACACTTGGGACTGAATTGAGACCAACATGGCTTGGACTTAAGAAGTCATTACAAGCACTGTTAACCTAGCATGAGTACCATTACAATGTTCAAATGACTTTTAGGTAAAGTAGTTTCTACGGCAAGCTTCTCGAGCATCGTTCAAGTGCTTACATGACGACATTAATGTAGTGTCTCCCGCAAGCCTGTCCAGGTGAGATCAGTAAGCTCTCGGGACTTAAACATAACGCGAGACCTTGCCGTGAACGCATGCTTTGCCATCTCGAGAAGATCGTCTTAGCGACGTCCACAACAACCCGGACTCGTCAATGGGGTGAGCAGAATCCTGAACACCACTATGTGAGTCTTAAGGCTAGTGATGTCGACTCGGTTGTTGATAAGCAACTCGACGAACCTGTCATCAATGAAGTGGTACACCAAGTTAACCAATCCTGTGATCGGTTAGGGAACATCCTCGACACAACCAAGGAACTCTTATCCAAGGTTCCCCTTGGTCTAGTTCTCCTTGTTGGTCGTAACGTTCTTTCATACCTTTACCCCAGGTCATCGGTGATCACCGACACACCTGGTTGGACCTAGAAGGCATTTCATCGAGCATCTAGATTACACCTAGGACTCGATCACTCTCACATCGACTAAAACCTAATTTGGCTTGACAACTATTGTCCGACGAGTTGTGCTTGTGTTCCAGCACCACACACATCACAAGCATCCTTCATCTCGATGCCAGGGCACGATGACGGCTCGGATCATCATGACGACGTCATGTTGTCAACGACGCTGACGTGGCTCATGGTGGAGCATCACGAGCACGCACAAACATGCTAACGCGATACATACGACAAGAGAGGTCAACTTAGGGATTTCTATAGGAATGATATCAAGGCGGAACATGGACGTACGACTTGACGACACATGAGTACCATTTGGGGTCACGACTAACGTACTTCGGTGCATCAAGCAATGCATTTTAGGGCAAGGCTCACCTTGTAGGCGTTTTGGCGAACATCTTGGGTGTGTACTTGATTTCCGTCGCTTCATCATCATTCAAAGGGGATCTTGTCACATATCTTGGTCGATTGCCAACCCACAGTAAACCTGCATCCATAGACCAACATTGAGCAGCAACACACTTAGTTTCGCCTTGTAACCATTTCGTCGAACACCTTGGCTGCAGTCACTGATCCAATCAATCTTGCAAAATCAGAGCTAACCTTGAACCAGTTGTCGATACCATTGTGTAAAAGGCGTGTTCCTGCATTTTGTCCATCATACCCGTTACTCTCCTTGCTTCCAGGACATAGCCACAGCACAGAACATCGCGATGACGTGGATATGGCACATGACAAAGCTATCCAAGCGCGTGCAGTCTTGCTGCAGTGCAGCAATGGAAGGAGGTGGCTTGGGGATGCTGCAGCGGTGTTGGTGAGTTGAAGACGCGCCACGACAGCAAGAACGGACCACACCACGTAGGGAACATGCTTGGACAGCAAGGAGCATGGGCATGGCGAGAGCAGCAAGGGTGCAAGGCGGTGGCCACGACACGCAGGCGGACAGCGCGGCCAGAGCGGGCGCAAGCTGCGGCCGTGAGAGAGAACAGCCAAAGCCCGGCGAGCAGCAAAGATGCGGACGGCGACAGGGAGCTCGATCAGGCGCAATGCACAGCAGGGCCGGGGCGCAAGCGAGGCACCAGCGGAAGCAAGGGACGGCGAGATGCGCGCAGCCAGGGGGAGGCGAGACCGTTGAGCCACAGCTGGGTAGGACGCACAGCGCGACACACAGCGGCAGAGCGCAGCGCGCACGGAGCTAGAGGAAAGGAGGAGTAGCGCTGTAGTGCGAGTAGGGCGTCGCCATGGCTGGGAGCGAGGGAGGAGCAGACTGGCAGCGGCGGCCGAGAGGGATGCAGAGGCGGTGCGTCGTCGGGGCGCCCTTGCGCAGGAGCGCGGCAATGGGCAACAAGGCGCACGGCGGCGCTAGGTATGCGCGGCCGCGGGCGAGCAGGCACAGGGCGGCAAGGAGGACCCGGGGCGACGAGCGTGGGCCGGCTGCCGTCGTCGGGCAGTGCTGCAAGCGGTCGGGAGACGAGGAGGCGTGCGGTGCTGTGGCCATTCGGCGATCACGCAGCAGGGATATTTATCGACCGAAAGACTCTTCGCGGTGGAGTCGGGCGGCAAGATAAGGACCGACGTTCCCATCACCATGGCACAGGCATCGTCTGCGTGGAGGCAGGGGAGGAGAGAGGGATTAGGTGCCGACCTGACTGGTGGGCACCACCTGTGGGACCCACCTCCCTCCTTCTTATCTGCATTATAACTGCAATTAAATATCTAACAGGCTCTAAAAGTGTTAAAAGTGGGCAGGGACACTAAACAAAATATGAGGAATTTATTGGGCAAATCAATTTCAGTATTTGGTAAAGTTTCAAACAAATTCAAATTTTGAATTTGAATTCAAGTGGTGATACTTGACTCAAGGAAATAAATAGTAGATTAGGTTCAAAAATCCTGAAACTTTGAAGTTACCCTTTTTGAACCATAAGGGACCTCAGGAAAAATTTGGAGTTGATTTGGACAAGGTTACATACAAAGTTTAAATTTGAAGTCGACTCTGATTAAACTCTCAGTACGTGTCTAATAAATGGAAAACGTGCTTCAAGAATTTTTGAAACTTTACCGAGAGTCTATTTGGAATGTTAGAAGGTCATGGAAAAATTTACAGCCGTAGATTTTGATTTTTGTGAATGTCCAATTTTTTGGTTGGAATAATTCCTTTTTCTTTCTCTCTATTTTGTTTTCTTTTCTCCTTTAATTTTTCATTGAAAATGTGAATACATGGAAATTAAAGATTTTACCCCTTAAGTTCCAAATACATTAGTAACCATGGTCTATATGTAAAATTTTAACAAGTTCCTATTTTTAGTGAACATGGGTTAACTCATATGGTTCATGTGAGTTTGGATTTCCATGTCCACTTTCAAATTTTTTAAGTTCGCATTTTTGTGTTTTTGTTCTTCCGAAAAGAGGGCTTTTACAATATATAATAGTCTTTATGTCAAAAAAAGTATCATTAGTAGCAACGATATACCTTGGGTTCGCCCTGCTGTGTTGCTGCGGCCCAACATAGTTTTGGCCCATGAATACAAAGTGACTTAGCGCAGTTTCAGCCCACGAATAACAAGCGGCCAACCGCAGTGTTGGGTCTCCTATGATAGCTTCACATACCCTTTGTCCTGGCTGCTTGCCCACGACGATCAATTTTTTCCATGTCATGTAAAGAAGGAAAATAAGAAACAAAAAGAATTTTTTAATACGGTACCCTTCGATCCGCAAGGCCCCCTCTCCCGACTGTACAAAAAGCACTTGGAGGAGCATCCATCCGCCCCCACATCTGTAGGAGCATCCGCCGGCCACCGCGCATGGAGGAGCAGCAGTGTTAGGTACAATTGTTCACATAACATTCTTGTACATCTATCCTCTTACGGATAGCCTAATTGAATTGTAGGAAGTGATGTCAGAAGATAAGACATGGATGGGAAAAGACAGGGGTACAAAGGAGTGGCAGGATGGAATGAAGTAATTTTTAAAATTTGCATTCCAGGGCACTCGTGTAGGAGCAATTATGCCTTGTCCCTGCACGAGATGTCATAGTATTTGTCACAAGACACACAAGGATGTTCATTTTCACATGCTTCATAATGGGATGTTATTGGATTATACTTGTTGGATACACCATGGAGAAAAACCAGTTCAAAAAAATTGCAAAGAAATAAGCAAATAATGAGGAGATAATTTCTAATGATGCTGCTATGGAAAATATGCTGCCAAGTCTACCTAGAGGCACTGATCATGGTGGTACTTCATAATATGTTGATGATCAAGAAAATGCTATAAACCAACAAGAGCCAACTGGATGTGTAAAGGCATTCTATGACTTATTAAATGATGTCAAAAAGGAGTTGTATCTAGGTTGTGAGAAGGTGACCCAATTATCCTTCATCGTCAGGTTATACCAGATAAAGTGTTTAAATGGTTCGAGCAAAAAAAATGTGTGAGTCGATCCTTGAACTATTCTCATATGTGCTTCCAAAGGGCCACTGCATTCATAATACACTCGATAAAGTTTGCAAGGTTGTTCGTGACCTCAGGCTGGACTACCAAAAGATCAATGAATGTGTCATTGACTGTGTGTTATTCCAGAAGGACTATTCTGTGATGGATAGATGCCCAAAATTTGGTGAATTAAGATAGAAAAATAGTACTGGTGAGGATGCAAGAGAGGTTTTACCTTGTGGAAAATCCAAGAAGCTTGTAGCACACAAGATTCTACGATACTTCCCTCTTATGCCCCATCTACAAAGGTTTTATATGGCATAATCAATGGCATCAAACATGTGTTTGCACAAAGAAGAACGTATTGATGATGGAATATTATGCCATCCTGCAGATTTGAAAGCATGGAAGCATTTTGATAGCATTCACCAAAATTTCTCATCTAATACTCGCAACATAAGACTTGTGGCAGAATCTGATGGTTTCAATCCTTTAGGTATAATGAATGTTTCTTACAGTACATGGCCTATGATTCTAATCCCTTATAATCTACCACCTTGGTTGTGTATGAAGCAGCCTGATTGGGTGATGTCAATGAAAATTCTTGGACCAAAGTCACCTGGAAGCAACATTAATGTGTATCTGCATTCTTTGATTGATGAGCTACTGAAATTATGGTCTGATGGTGTTGAAACATACGATAGTTCAAAGAAAGAGACAATTCTCATGTGAGCTTCTATATTGTGGACAATAAATGATTTTCCAGCATATGCAATGCTATGTGTATGGAGCACAAAATGTAAGCTAGCATGTCCATACTTCCATATAAACACTAACGCCTTGTGGTTGAAATATGGACGATAGTACTGGTACATGGGTAATCGTCAGTTCCTACCTCAAAATCACATGTGGCGTCAAAACAAAGCTTCTTTCAACAACAAGATAGAGAATAGAGAGGCTCAAACATCACTCTCTAGTGATGAAGTACTCCAACATTACGAGAGTTTTGATGAAGTGAGTTTTGGATAGACGAATAAAAAGAAAGAGCGCATTGAGGAAAAGAGGTGGCATAATTGGAAGCAGAAAAGTATGTTTTTCTAGCTCCCGTATTGGAATATATTGCTAATAAGGCATAACTTGGATGTCATGCACATTGAGAAAAATATTTGTGATATCATATTGGGGACATTGCTTAATATGGATGGTAAAACAAAAGATAGTCTACAAGCTTGTCTTGATATGTAAGATATGGGTATACGGCGAGATCAATATCCGATGGTTATAAATGAGAAATATAATTTGCCATGAACATTACATACTTTGCATAAAGATGAGAAGACCACCCTGTGCAAGTTTTTGGGGGTGTGAAGATGATGATGGTTATGCCTCAAACATCAAGAGATGTGTCGACATAAAAGCATGTAAGGTATTGGTCTAGAAACTCATGACTGCCATATTATATTTCAGAAGCTCGTTCCTATTGCAATACGTAACATATTGCCTAAAAAGGTTGTTGTACCTTTAATTGAGTTTAGCAAATTCTTTTCTGAAATTTGTTCTAAAGAATTGGCAGAACCAGATTCGGATAAGATAAGCAAACAAATTCTTGAAACAATTTGTCAGCTTGACATGCTGTTTCCTCCCGCTTTATTTGATATCATGGTACATCATCCAACCCACCTCACAGAAGAAGCTCACTTGGATGGACCTGTTTCATACATATGGATGTATCCAATTGAGAGGTACCTTGGTACATTGAAGAGGTATGTACGTAACAAAGCTCACTCGGAGGGTTCTATAGCTGAGGGATGTATTATGGAGGAGTGTATGACTTTTTGTAGTCAGTTTTTGGATAACATCAGCACCAAGCTTAATAGGCTAGAACGTCATGAAGCTGCAGCTAGGAATGATCCTCCTCTTGAGTCTAATATATTTACAGAAGTTGATAATTCTAAAAAAGGGTATAAATGCACCAACTTACTATGGTGGAACTACATACATCAGACATTATCTTATTTCTAACATTGAGGAGGCAGCTCAATGGATCAAGCATGTATAACTAAGATGTTCTATACTATATTGGGTCATGCTTATTGTAGATAGCTAATTTAATTTTGTACCCTTTTTATGGAGCATATTGAAGAACTAAAAATGATTCACTCTCGTGATGTTGATAAATGCCATAGAGATGAGTTTGTTTATTAATAATAGACGATAATAGACGAGTACTGGAAACTGTCGTCTATAATGACGTTACCATCGTCTATAAGCTATAGACGACGGTTTCCTCTTACCAACGATGATTTCTCGTCGTCGACGACTATTTGTCATCTATAAGCTTATCGACGACGGTAACCGTCATCTATACTCTTATTGACGAGGGCCGGAATTACCCGTCGTAGATAAGTGACTCCGTCCACATGGCAGCGAGGGAAGCTTATCGACGACGGTTTATTGTCTACCGTTGTCTATAATAAACTTATCATCAACGGTATATTGGCAACCGTCGTCGATAAGGGATAGTTATGGTCGACGGTATTTTGGAAACCGTTGACAATAACTTGCCAGTATCGACGACGGTGGCCTTAAAACCGTCGTCGATAACCTGAGCATTTAAAAAAAACAGAAAATGCTGCCCCGTCTTCGAGGCCAGCCCTGGCTCGATGGCCAGATCACACAGGCATATAAAAACAGATAATATCACAGGCATATATATCACAATACAGAGATAATATGAAAACAAGCATTTAGCTTATTATATGTACAAAAGGTCTCCATCGAAACAACCTTCCCATTGTCTTGTATGATTACAAGATCTGATTACAAAAAATGGACCTGAAATGGACCCTTGCTTGAGAAATCCACCGATCTGATTACAAGACCTGAAAATGCAGATATAAACATAGTTATAAACATAGGCAAGATGAATATACAGTTTCAGCTCAATGTTTCAAGGGAGGGATGGACAATGGAGCGACGGTTCAGGTTGGGTAAAAATAACCGAAATCGAACATCGGAACCGAAAGCAGCCGAAATCAAACATATTTCTCTTGTCAGACCGTGAAAACTATTTTTTTCGGTTTTGATTTTAAAATTTGGTGACCTGGTTCACATAATTTAAGTCAGGTCCAAGGAAGAGGACCAATGGCGGTGGTGTCATTTGTTGCTGCTCTACTACGAAAATAACAGGAATCAAAGACCTGTAGGAATTTTCATATAGCTGGTTACAATAAAAGACCAACAAGACCAGTGGAGTTACCGTGATGCACAAAGTCCTGGCAAGCTGCAAAGGAATTTATAAGTTACATGAAGCTCAACGTGTGTAGCACAGACTTGTAAGTATAACAGTTTTAGCTCAGATCTTCTAGTAAGCATAGGTATAAACATAGACAAGGACCAATTTTGAAAAGGGGAGAACGAAGCAGCAGTATCTTCAGGAGCAGCCGTAAGTTCAGGTGAGATGTTCACTCGTTTAGCAGGTGTATATTTCAATGATGATGGTTGTGCAAGTGATGGGTATGATGATGCTCTGTACTGGGGCAGGAGGGAACCAGAAATTATTTGCAGGCACATTGATCATGTTAATATGATGGGGCTCAACAGAACTACTCTTAGGTTAATATACCTGATCAATTGGCTAGCCTGTGTTTGTGAAATGAAGTAAGAAATTCGAAATGCTGTGGATTTAGGCTGCAGTCACTACAATTCTGGCTAAAGTTAGTCTCCAAGGTGATTGTCCTACAACTCCGGCGAAATTAGAGATAGAAGAATACTGACCTGACCATCAGACGCTACCCTGTCCTTTGCCACCGGAGTTCGGAAAGTCCTCCTGCAGTCTTCCAAGCACCGGAATCTGAGGCGACGGAGTTTTAGCTTCCATTCCCAATCCCTGTGATGTGCAAGTGTGATTAGACTTGTTACAAGTAAAAAATGCATATTTTACTAAATTTTGTACCTGGATTGCTGTCGTCAGCACCAGCGGCTGCTGTATCGCTGGAGGCGTCCATTGCAGAAGGAGAGGTGGTTGTCCTGGAAACATAGCCTGCAAACACAAAGCAAATCATTATACATGTCATTTATATATTAAAAATGTTAAGTACAACCTCTAGAATGTACCTGCACGGCAGCTTGCATCTGTTGCATGAACAAGTTTTGATACTCGTCCCTAGCCCCCTGCGCATCGTCCCTAACCCTCTATGCCTCGTCCCTCGCCCTGAGCGTTTCTTGAGTCCTCTGGAGCTCCTCTCGAAGACTCTGGAGCTCCAAGTATCGGCTCGCACGGCTGCTGCTAGACCCGCCCTAATGCTATGAAGAAGCCCTCGAGGAAGCCTGCGCCCGCATCGAGTTGACCACTTCATTGAAGATGGCTAACCTTCACAACAAGCAAGACTATTAATCTTTTGTATCTCGGAGTTGGTAATAGTAAATTAAAAATAATAAAGTTCACCGCCCGTGAGGTTTCCCACCACCGCTTGCATACGCGGCTTCGGGAAAGATTTGCGCACTCTGCCAATCAAACTCTTCGCCTCGAATCCTTCGCGCCTCCTCCCCGTACTTCACCTGAAAATACAAAAAAATAACGTCATTAGAACTATGGAAAAGAATTCAATTAAGTTGAAAATAATAACTCACCAAAGCCCGTGTCGCCGGTTGAGAAGACATCTGGTCAGGCTGTGATGGGTCAGTTCCCAAGTGACCCCTCATCCACACCTCGATGGGTTGTGGCTGCTGACCGCTCTCGTACTCCTATCGATACATGTTAGCACAATGAAGATTATAAAATTACTTAATAGAATGTGAGTAGCACTTACCATCCGTTTAGCTTGGCGTACGTAGCCATCCCCACCTAAGCGATGTTTTCCATCCGTCCCTCTACTCTCTCAACGGGTTTTAGAAAGTGCCTGGAAGCCCTCACTCGCCCAAAGAGCACATAGGGCACGATACGCGTCCGGACGGCTGAGAAGCCACGCTATGCTAACCTTTACAAATTTATTATTGAATGAAAATATTGATCATATTCAGATAATGAAGCAAAATAAACTAAAAACTTTACCTCCGCGTACGTCAAGTACGTGTCGGACGAGTCCTTCCCCGGCTCACGCTCATTTGGATGCAACTTGAATTACTCTTTCATAGCTTAAGTGCGAGCCGACGATAATGATTGTGTCACGATCGTCCTAGCGCAGTTATGGAAGACGAGACGAGCTTGATCCGTCTGCTCGACCTCGTTCTCCAAACGATACCTTGCCAGGAAAAAATATACAAGTAAATGTATATAACTTATATCAGATTTGTATTACACAAGTATTGTTCATTCTTACCATGAAGTCATGCCAAACAACCTCCTGGCAGAGCGTCTGTTCACTACACCAGGGTAGTGCAAACGGACTAGACGGCCCAGGACACCGTTCACCAGAGCGTGGCGTCCCTGGCCCGTGAACGAAGCATCCTCCCAAGTCCTGATACATGATTCTCAATTAGTATATATATAAGTCTAAAATTATATAAATTGAATTGTTAGAGATTTACTTACCTATCGTCAATCATACAAATAATGATCCAATCATCTGGGTTTGCAACAGCAGGAGGAGGAGCCACACAGTTGCTCCTCCTAGTCCACCCCTGTGGAACCGGCTCAGAGGTGGGGTCAACTGACTGCACTGGCTCTGAAGAAGGAGGCTCCAAAGCAGAAGGCACCGAATAAGAAGGCACCGAAGGAGGCACACTAGTCTATGTGTCTTCGGACATAGAGTCACCCTGACAATTTTAAAGATTCATATTATAAAAATAAAGAATTACTTATATCATTTATGTAATTAAATGTTCTTTACCTATCGTGATCGCTGTCATGATGACTCCGGTAGATGGCTCACAAACTGAGCCCATCTACCCCCGCTAAGCTGAGTGTTGTGGAAGAACTCTCCTCTCATGACTTTCGGCAACAGAAAGCTCCGCCTTCCTGCCCCTCCTGGTCTGCTGCTACTGGACGACATCCTGTTGAAAGGAAAATTAGCTAATGAATTTAAGGGAAAGTATATCAAAGAAAAGAAGACATGAAAGAAACTTTACTTATACTTAATTTTAAAATCCATCAGCATCACTATGTACTCTATTACATAAACCGGTCCATTGATCTTCTGTCGTGGTAGTTGTCCGTTTTTGTTTTCGCATCTCACTAGTCTCTATGTCTTCTGCATCTCAAACTAAGTCATCGAGTCCTAAATCAGGCTCGACGACAAAAGAGTCCAGCAATTTTTGTTCTTTGTGAACAACATGAACCTCATCATCAAGGTATCCAACATCGTCTGGTGTATATAACTGCTCACGAGGATTCACCTTGTGTACAACCCACCAAGCTTTAAGCTTTTCGCATGGATAATGTAGATAATACACTTGTTCGACTTGGTGTGCAAGGACGAAGGTGTCGCACCCTCGTAGCCGGTCCTTGGGTTTGACTTATACCATGCCATATTGGTTTTGTCGAGTTCCATTGTTATGATCAAACCAATCGCAGTCAAAGAAGACTACATTAAGGACCTTATTCCCCTCAAAACTGAATTCAAGGATGTTTTTAGTCATCCCATAATAATTAATTTCACATCCTTGGTCGTCGACTGCCCTATTCACAACTCCGGTGTTACATGTTGCTCTGAAAGGACGTTGAGCTTCAAATTCAGTTGAACAAAATCGAAACCCGTTGACATCTTAACGACCATAACTTTTAATTTTAATAGAACCGTAGGATAGTTGTCATAATTTTTCATGGACGTCGACTTCATTTTTGCACAGTGCATGAAACCAGGATAGGAAGTTGAGCCCTCCATGTACTCCATAATATCGCATCGCTTGTATTTGTCTCCTCGTAGGTTGCTGCTTAGATTTCCAATTTTGTTGATCGAACTCAATAAATACGGAAAAACATAATGATTAGCATAAATGTATAACACAACACGCTAATTATTATAGATGTTGAACGAACACTTACTGAAAATATTTGTCCATCCCATTGATATTAGCGTACATGTACATCAAAGCAGCCGTCCTTTCATCTTGTTCAGCATCGTAGCTCGTGCCACTACCAACAGTGGTGCCTCTCGTTTTAAAAATGGAGAGGCCGCTACAAGGGGGTGCTTCATCAATATTGTACCGCAATGTAGAAACATTAACATTGTGTTCTTCTGCAAAATTGACGCTTGAAAAGTATCCTATCTCCTGAATTGCATATGCTTCAGCGATGCATCCTTCAACCCTTGCGCGATTGCGAACCATTGGTTTAAGACACCTAAGTGCTCTTTCGACGTGATACATCCACCTATATTGCACAGTGCCGCCCACTTTAGCTTCATATGGAAGATGGATTAGGAGATGTTGCATTGGATTGAAGAACTCTGTAGGGAAAACTTTTTCCATCTTACATAAAAGCATTGCTATCTCCTTTTCCATCTTCTCCATCATCTCGGCTGTGATTTCTCTAGCACAAAGCTGTCTATAAAAGTAGCTAAGCTCGACTAACACCTTCCACACCGCATCGTCAATGTAGGCCCAAAACATAACTGGTAGAAGTCTTTCCATGATTATGTGATAATCATGACTTTTCAATCCCGTGAGATTACAGTCTTAACATTTACGACTTGTCTAAGGCTAGAGGCATAACCGTATGGAAATTTCAACATTTTCAACCATTCGAAGACTTCTTTCTTTTCTTTTGGCCGAGGACAGAAAGATGCACACGATTTGCCACCAGATTCGGTTAGCTCAAGAGTTGGAAGTTTACAAACCTCTGCCAAATCCTTATGAGCCTTTATATTATCTTTTGTTCTTCACGTCAAATCAAAGCATGTGCTTATGATGCATTCGCTCAGGTTATGTTCCTGGTGCATGACATCAATGTTATGCATTTGAATTAAGGACGTCACATACGGTAACTCCCATAGTGCACATATATGAGTCCAATTGTGGTCCACTCTATAACCAACAAAATATCCAGGGCGACCTTCATCTGCCACTATGTTGTTCAACTGCTCAGTAGTCTGCGACCCATTGAGATGCTGCAGTGGTCCTTTTTTGACAATAGTGTCCTTCCTGAAGGCATCTTTCTATTGCCTAAATACATGATTGGGCGGTAACTAACATCTGTGGCAATCGAAGTAGCAAATTTTGCCACCCTGATTTAAACAAAAACATTTTCTATCTGAAGCACATATCAGACGTGTCAAACGACCATGAGTGCTCCAGTAAAAAACCATGCCATAAGCTGGAAAATCATGGATAGACCACAAGTATGCAGCTCGAAGTTTGAATTTCTATTTTTTGTAATAGTTGTACGCTTCGTTTCGTATCCATAACATTTTCAACTCTTCAATCAAGGGCTTCAACATCACGTTCAGTCGTGAATCAGGATGATCCGGTCGAGGTACAATAAGGTAAAGGAACATGAACTCGTACTTCATACAAAGTGATGGTGGTAAGTTGTACGGAAATGCAAACACGGCCCAATAAGAGTATGGTGTTGCGTTTGTACAAAACGGTGAGAATCCATCTCTAGCCAACCCATTGCGAATATTTCTCGCGTCATTGGCAAAATCTGGATCGAAGCGGTCAAGCGCTTTCCCTGCCTCACCGTCGGACTGGTGCACCATCATTCCGTCGTTCTCACATCGACCTTCTTTGTGCCACCTCGTTTGTCTGGCTATTTTTTTTGAGAGAAACAAGCATTTCAACCTAGGTGTGGCAGGCAAGTAGCGAAGCTGCTTCTGTGCGACTTCAGTCATTACCTTTGTACCGTTGTCATTAACAACTTCGACAAATCTTGCTTTATCACATTTTAGACACTTGTTCTTGTTGGCATGCACTTTCCAAAAAAGCATGCAGTTGTCTAGGCATATATCAATCTTGTCATAGTCCATACGAAGCCCAGAAAACAATTTCTTAGAATGACACATATCTTTAGGCAATTTATGAGGCTGTAGAAGGACATCGCTAATCAATTTGGTGATATCGTTGTAGCAGTTGTTGGAGAAGGAATACTTAGACTTAATTGCCATAAATCTAGTCAAGAAATTGAGGATTGTCACTATGGTGTGTTCATGCAACGACTGTTCGGAAGCTTTGACAAGCTTCAAAAACTCTTTAACCTCCATTGCACTACAGGAATATCGATCACTTACGTCGGCCAGGGCAACTTACGTCTGCCAGCCGACGTAAGTAAGTAACTTACGTCGGCTACTAGTAGCCGACGTAAGTTAAATAAATTACGTCGGTCGACCGACGTAAGTAAAGGGACCAACAGTAATAAAAATTACCCACATCGGCCTCGGCCCAGAGCCGACGTAATTAAGGAGACCGACATAATTTAGCCCTAACTTACGTCGGCCGCGAAGTGGGCCAACGTAAGTTAAATAAGCCGATGTAAGTTATTGTTTAACCTAAACGCGCGAGCGGTGCGCGCCTTCATTTCACGCGCCTTCCCCCCGAGCCGCCTGCCCTGCCACCGCCGCCTGCCCCCCACGCCACCGCCCTGCCGCCGCTCCCCATCGCCGCCCCGTCGCCGGCACGCCGCCCCGCCGTCGCCGCCCGTCCGCTCCCCTCCTCCCGGCCGCGGCCCCGCCCCTCCGGCGCCGCCCCGACCCGCCGGCACCCGACCCCGAGCCGCCGCCCCGCCTCCTACTCCCGCTCACCGCCCCGCCGTCGTCGCCCGGCCGCCACCCGCCTCCTGGCCGCGGCCCCGCCCCTCCGGCGCCGCCCCGAGCCGCCGCCCCGCCGCCTGCTCCCCCTAGCCGCCCCGCCGTCGCCGCCCGGCCGCCACCCGCCTCCCGCCCGCTGCCCTGCCCCTGCGGCGCCGCCCCGACCCGCGCGGCCCCGACCCCGAGCCCGAGCCGCCGCCGCCCCGACCACGAGCCACCGCTGCCCCGACTGCCCCCGCGCCGTCGCCCCGACCCCGAGCCGCTCCGACCGCCCTGCTGCCGGCTCGCTATCGCCGCCCCTGCGCCCCCGACTCGCCGCCGATCTTCGTTGCTAGTATTTCCTCGCCTCATGCATTTACTTTAATTAAATTGCTGTCATTTGAATTAAATTTATCTCATTTGAATTATGGTTATGTTTAGGTTTATTGAATTGCTCTTATGGTTATGTTTAGGTTTATTGAATTGCTCTCATTTGAATTATGGTTATGTTTAGGTTTTGAATTGCTCTCATTTGAATTGTGGTTATGTTTAGGTTTATTGAATTGCTCTCATTTGAATTATGGTTATGTTTAGGTTTATTAAATTGCTCTCATTTGAATTGAATTGCTTATGTTAGAATTGAGTTGATAAATTGATGAATTACAATGGATAATTGTTATGTTTAGGTTTATTTGAATTGCTTAGTTTTTGGAATTATGGTTACAATTTTAATTTTGATTGCTTGAGTGTTCAAGTACTATATATACATAAATGGGCTTTGGACACGCTTGACAAGGCCCGACAAGGCCCATTTAGTGGTAAGGTAAAGTATGCGTGTAGACGGGCACGAAGGAGAACGACGACGGTGAGGATGGCAAGCACCTGCGCCAGCGTTGTCCAGGCGTCGCCTAGGCGACACCTAGTCGTCGCCTAGGCGTCAAGTTGCTCCGGACCGGACGCCATGGCCGGTCGACTCGCCTGGACCAGGCTGCCGACGCCTGGTTGCCA
This sequence comes from Tuctoria greenei, assembly GCA_036927565.1. Taxonomy (NCBI): domain Eukaryota; kingdom Viridiplantae; phylum Streptophyta; class Magnoliopsida; order Poales; family Poaceae; genus Tuctoria; species Tuctoria greenei. Next base: position 112,993,484 of record JAYESD010000003.1, read on the forward strand.
CCGACACTCTCCATTGCCTCTGTTCGCCCCTCGAGGCCTCGTCGCTGCTAGGTTGCCACCATCGTAGCCGAATCTCCAGCGCCATTGTTGGATCGCCGCGGCCGCCGTCGCTGGAGTAGGGGTATCGAGGAGAGGAGAAGGGGATTGTCGCGGCCCCGTATCTAGACTCTGGAGCGATGGAATCGTGGAGAAGAGAAAGGAAAATGAGTAGGGTTAGGTCAGGGAGGACTTTTATGTGGCTGATCTGAAGTGTGGACCGTCGGATATGATCCGACGGCTCACAATAACTGGGCCGATTTTACTCCTCAGGCCCACTCGCCTCAGTCCTCTGCCTCCCCCGATGGCTTAGTCCTCCGCCTCCTTCTCTAAGACCAACTTTCCTCTCAGTCTTTCTCTAGTTCTTTCCTCTATCTTAAATGACCTCAAAATGAAAATGAGCAACGTAACCTATAGCAATGTATTACCCGTTTCGGATCGGCACGTCTCACATGCCATTGGCATGTGAGACGTGCAGGTTCGGAATTGTCCCTTTTTGGACAGCCTCGGAGTGACCGAGGGGGCGTGGCTTGTGACGAGACGCGGGTCCGGATTTGGACGAGATTTCGGTGGCGTAACCCTGTTGTTCTCTGCTGCACCATTTTTGGGCGTGCAGTGGAGAACAGCGGGGTTATGCTGCCGAAATTTCGTTCGAATCCGGATCACGTGTCTCGTCATGAGCACGCTCCGCTCGGTCACTCTTGGGTGGGTTTAGGATCTATCTGCCTAGGTTGTAGGGCCGTGACACATAACATAAAAATACATTAATGACAATTTCTTTCGCGTTAAACTGCAGAGTCAAACATGGGCGAAGACCGTAGTTGGATGTACACTGGTTGGAAGAGCAGAACTGGTGGTCACTCAGATGAGTGGTACGCCAAGACAAAAGCTTTTGTGGAACGAGCTTTTTCGTTGTCAAATAGCGATAAGGCGCGGTGCCCATGTACGAAATGCCGAAACGGAACGTTTTTGGACAAAGTGGAACTTAAGTTGCACTTGTGTCGAAACGGTTACGTGTCACATTATGAGTTGTGGAACTTCCACGGCGAGACAGCTTCTCAAGCTGTACAAGAAGTGGAAGCGGACAAAGATGATGCTCAAGAGGTTGATATGATGGATGAGATGCTGGAAGCTATACGACCAGAGCTTACAGAAGATACTCAAACAGCAGAGGTTAAAGAGTTCTTGGACAGTGCCAAAAAGATGCCAACGTCCATGAAGATTTGCGACAACTATCCCGTGGAGTGGTTAATGTTAGAAGCTATGGTCGATATGACGTCAACGGCTTTCGATTCCGTACAACTCAATTTGAATCTCTTCGTCCTCTCGCGGCAACATGTAATACCGGAGTTGTGATGAGGGCAATCGATTCGCAAGATCATGAAACGCAGTACTACGGGATTATTAAAAAAATCCTTGAATTCACCTTTGTCGCAAACAAGCCAATTCGAGCGGTATTCTTTGACTGCGAATGGTTTGATTCCATTCGTGGAATTCGAGTAAACGAATTTGGCATGGTCGAAGTAAAACACAAGGAACAGTTGAAAGGATTCGATTCATTAGTTCTTGCACACCAAGTAGAGCAAGTGTACTATCTACCTTATCCATGCAATAAATTCAAAGCTTGGTGGGTGGTACATAAGGTGAATCCTCGTGAGCGGTTATACACTCCAGGAGATGATGATTATCACGACGAAACTGAGGTTGATTGTGTCTACCAAGAGGAAGAGTTGCCAGACTCCTTCTCAGTCGAGCCCGGTGTAGGACTCGATAACTTAGTTGGAGATGCTCAAGATATCGAGGCTGGCACGGAAGCGGAAACTGAATCAGAATTAGAAACTGAAGATATCGATGACATAGTCGAATCTGCTGATTTGCGCGAACAAAAACGTTATGCACAAGAAGAAGATCGATGGGCTGGTTTAAGGAGTAGGGTGCATGATCGTGATGTTGATGAATTTTGAAGTAACGTTTTATTTAGTAATTTAACATTAATTTTGTATATTATCTTTGCATATTAATCATTTATTCCATGCAATAGGATGTCGTCAAAGGGGAAGGGGAAGGGGAAGCCAGTGAGAGGGTTTGAGCCGCCAGCAGACCCTTGCTCAGGGAGCTCATTCCTTTCTAGCCGACGTGAGCTCTTTCTGGCACACGCTCCACCCTCAGCTGTCGTGTGCTTTCAGCGGACAAAGGTAAACTTTAGTTACAATAAAGTTATTTTTGAAATTGCAATTGTTATTAATTATTGATAAAGTCATTCCTTTTGTGCAGTCTGACTCAGAGACTTCTGAGTCAGAGTCAGAGTCAGAGGCTAGGGGGCCGCTACAGGAGCCCGACTCAGAGGCTAGGGGTCCCTCTAGCGCTAGCCTCCCTTCGAAGACGGCTAGCGCTAGCCTCCCCGAGCAGCCCTGTTCCACTAGCCTTCCTGGAGGCTCCAGGGGGTCCGCAGAGCCTTCAGGGTCACAGGACGCGGCAGCGTCGCAGCAGAGGCGACGGACGAGGAGGACCCACTTTGCGGCTCCTCCTCCGGTTACTACTCAGCGGACCACGATCCGTCCCGTTGGAGACATGTATAGATACTGTATATAGTATATTAAATATTAGATGTTGTTTTCCTTTACTTAATGATTTAATATATTTTGTAGATGTTGGTACGACTTCTCGTTCACGGGGGCCGAGAAGCACCACAGGCAGGTTAACAGTGTCCTCGGTGCTATTGTCAAGTTGAACTACCCCGGTGTAATTGACGGTTTTCCTGCCCTGTCGTGGGATGACTACGCTCGGGTCTCTCACCCGGTGCACGACACGGTTCAGGGAGCCGTGTGGCACGATTTTATGGCAAGTTTAACTGTTTCGTTTTTTCAACTCGTTTGAATTCTTAATTGCATATCACTTAAATATTTGTTTGCTTAGAGCTGAGGTACCAAGTAGAGGAACCGGGCATGGAGGACCACGCGAGACGCGTGTTCCATTACAACGCTCGGAAGCTCACAACGGCGGCGTTGTCGTACGCCCGAATTCAGGCCGTCAACGCGTACTACAAGCGGCACCCCCGGGAGCAGGAGCAGGAGCAGCAAAGGGGTGTCTTTAGGAAGGACTCGGACTCCTACTTGACAGAGGAGCAGTACGTGGAGGTAAGTTTTTAATATTGTTAAATATTTACAATATCTACGTATGTTAACCGCGTTGATGAAAATGAAATATGTGCAGGTTAGTATTTCCTGGTTACAGGGTAACATCGAGGCGTACTTAGCTCTCTGTCGGTACTGGGCTAGCGATGCTTTTATCAACAAGTCCACGAAGGCTAGACAGTGCCGCATGGGGTCTGAGGGCAAGCACAACTATGGCGGCGACGACTACTTGCGTTTGGCTAAACGCATGGTAAGTACCTTTTTATTTTATTTATGTGTTCCTAATATATTATTTATCTCACCAACACGGATGTACAGGAGCGAGGGATGGGTCATGAGCCGACCCCGACCCAGGTTTGGAAGAGAGGTCACAAGGGAAGTGACCCTTCTCAGCCAGGGCAGTGTAGTTAGGTCGCAGCCGACCGACTGGTAAGTTTTCGAAATTCATTAATTTCATTGTAACTAATACTATTATTGACATGCTTACAAGATTTATTTGTTTTGTAGACAAAGTACGTGCAGGAGGTCGCGAAGATACACGGTGCGGATTACGATTGGGAAAACGCGCCGATCGACCCCCAAGCCGCGTACGCAAGCGGAGGCAGGAAGGCCCACGAACGGTGAGTTCTTCGTGTGTTTCATTTCTTTTTCAATTAATCTTCTACTTAGTGTTTTCATTCTTTTGCAGGTTTGCCATTTTCGATGGAGTTGTCGACTCGAGGTCGACGCGACCTTTGAGAGACGCTTCATCGTTGCAGGCTTCGACCGTTGGGACCAGTGGTCGTCTCTCGCAGACCCAGCTGGAGCTCCAGGCCATGAGGGAGTCGCTGACGCAAACTCAGGCAGAGCTGGAAAGGACGAGGGAGGAGCAGCAGAGGACGGCCTTAATGATGGCCCAGATGCAAGCAACGATGGCGGTAAGTAATTTAAAGTATCGTAGTTAAATTTCACAGCACTTAATAACATATATCTGCTAATATCTTGCAATGGTAGGCTCTTGCTCGACAAAGCGGTCAGGACATCGAGATTCCTACGCTTCCGCCGCAGCAGACACCGGAGCAGGTAATATTGTCTATACCTAGGAGTTTCATTCCCTTTTCATTATGTTAAAGAAGTTACTTGCATCACATTTAATTTAGCAAGTGTGTTACTCACACTATTGACTAGTTGTTTTATGGACTTCTAATTTATCCTAATTATGATTCTTTTGCAGGGTTCCAGAACGCGTCGAGATCCCGGAGGCAGTGGAGGGGCTAGCGTGTAGACACCGGAGCAGGTGATAAACTCTCTTTAATATTGTTGTATCCATTTTAATATTTTACATAGAGAGATAAGGAGGTACAACATAGAGGTAGATCTTGATGACTTGTCAGATATTGATTCCTATAGTGGTGAGGAAGTTAAGTGTATCTAATCAAGCTTTAGTAGTTTTTGACCATGGTAGAAATGATTAGTATATAGTGAATAAGTTGCCAGTGCTTCCATTTAACAAAAGGGCTAGTGATTATCACTGATGTTTCCTTCTTATGTCGAAACTGATGTTCACTGAGTTAACAAAGGGCTAGTGCTTCCATTTAACTAGTGATATAGTACATTACTTCATTTGAAACTACATCATGCTTCCTTCTTTTGTCACTGATGTGCTTGGCCTCTTATGTTATCACTGAGTTGACATTGATGCTTACTAGTGATTATGTTTCTTTTGCAGGGATCCGGAACACGCCGAGAAGATCCCGGAGGTAATGTAGGGGCTAGCGTGTAGCCCGGTGGAATTTATTTTGCAAATTGTGTTGTTGTTGATGTTTTGAACTATATATTGAAACTGTTATGCTGTGTAGTCAGTTATTTGTTTGTTCTGTGTTCCCGCCATCGAGCGAGGTAGTCAGTTTCTGTTTTTAAAAAAATTTCGAAAACTTAACTTACGTCGGCTATGGGCAGGCCGACGTAAGTTAGCCCAGGTTAACTTACTTCGGTCAGGCCATACCGACGTAAGTTAAACCAATTAACTTACGTCGGTTTGCCCTGGCCGACGTAAGTTAAAGCACTTTACTTACCTCGGCTTGCCCAAGCCGACGTAAGTTTTCAGGCCCAGCCCAAGGCCCATCTCGACACTTAACTTACGTCGGCTTCCGCAGACCGACGTAATTAAGTTAACTTACGTCGGTGGCCGACGTAAGTCACCTAAATTACGTCCAAATGCCTACGTCGGCTGAAAGCTGACGTAATTAAGGGAAAACCGACGTAATTAAGTTACTTACATCGGTTTAAACCTTACTTACGTCGGCTTTGGCCGACGTAAGTGACCGTTATTCATGTAGTGTTGTAGGAGGATCCTCCGTCAATTCAGGATTTATGGCTTCAAGCATCTCGTCCATTCTATCAACCCCAGTGTTGTCATCCTCATCTCGATCTTCTACAACTTGAGTAGGTGTCTCACCATGAAATGTCCACAACTCATAACGTTCCATGAAACCATTTCCACACAAGTGATACGTCGACGTCACTTTGTTGAAACACTACATATTCTGACATTTGATACATGGGCACAACACCTTGCTGTTGTTTGACAAAGAGTAAGCTCGTTCTATGAAAGCATTCATATTGGAACCACTCCTCTGAGTGCCTTCCATTCTTTTTCCAACCAGTATACATTTAACTGCGGTCTTCAGACATGTTTGAGAGTATACCTTGAAAATAGACAATCATTATAAGTTTCATTATCATGTCATGTTAGGGCCCTAAAACTAAGCAGATAGGTCCTAAACCCATCCAAGAGTGACCGAGCAGAGCGTGCTCATGACGAGATGTGCATTCTGGATCCGGACGAAATTTCAGCAGCATAACGCCACCTATTTAACACTACACGATCAGGATGACGGGCATCAAGGCCGCGACCATGCTCATGGCCTTTTCGGGGTTCCTCTCAAACCTTACATGTACTCAACTTCATGTTACTTGTACTCAACTTCAAAATTCATCAGTATCACGATCATGTACTCTACTTCGTAAACCGGACCATCGATCTTCGCTCGTGGTAGTTGCCCGTTTTTTTTTCGTTTTTGCATTTTAGGAGTCTCTACATCTTCTACATCTCCAACTAAATCATCGAGTCGTAAACCACCGTCCCTCCCCCCTCCACCCCCCCAACCGTGCCTCCTCCCCACCGCCTCATTCCAAGTATATTCCTAAACTAACAAATAAAAAATATGAACAGTTCGGAGAAGTGGATAAATAAATCTCATGGAGCTGGAGAAAAACTTAGGGAATCTATAGAACATGCATACAAGTGTTTAGTTGTTATTCTGTTAATTGGTTAGCAATGCTGAATCCTATATGCAGGTAGAAAAACATACGAGACAATCAATCCAGCAATGTATAGACAATACAGGCCATACAATATTAATTAAATGAGAATCTGCTAAGACACCAGCAACAACATGTTAACCACAATGCAGCGGCAACCTGGTGTTGTGACACATATGAGAACCACAAAGACATGGATGAAATATTTACCTCATACGGCATATGTCACTGGATGAGAATACAAAGAGCTAACAAATTTCATACAAACTTCTGTAATATATGAAAAGATACTGATGACTGTAAAATCCCACATTTTCCTTCATATGAGGTTCATGTGTAAGTTGGTTATCAACCCTAATGGAGACCAATTATAGCTATGCTTATGAGTTTGATCTCATAAAATTTTTTTTCTTCCACTCACACTTAAATATTATTAACAAGAGGAATGGACTTCACCAATAATCTTAGATAAATTCTTTTGACGTCTCTCCAGAGTTTGGAATTATTTGAATGGAGGATCCTAGGTCAAATTAATAAGCAGTACCCAATATATATTCAAATTAATTACAAATTGAATATACTACTGTACACTTGGCCCTATCAAAATTATTCAAATCTGAGTCCATAAATTTTTCTATGGTTTCCTAATATTCCAAATAGACTTCCTGCAGAGTTTCGTAAATTTTGAACTCCATTTGCTATTTTAATTGAGACGCTTAGCAAATTCGAACCATATTTAGAATTCAAATCTTAAATTCTGTTCATCTTATTTGAACATCAAGATTTGAACACACCATCCTGGTCAATATGACTTGCTTGACTTACCGTCAAAGTTTCACAATTTTTGGAACTCAATTGCTATTTAATTTAGTGACACCATTGAATTTCATTTAGTTTTAAATTCAAATTTGAAATCCAAATGAAACTAGGTCCAATTCAAAATCCAATTGCGGAATCAAATTCCAGATATTTATTCGAGCCTCCCCACAAAATTCTAGAATTTTTGGATCAAGTTTTGTAGGGGAATCGATGTTGTAGATAAGGGCAGGGATAAGAGTAGTGGGACCCACCAGTCAGTGAGAAAATCTAAGTGCTGCTCTGCACGGCATTTTTTCGGCGCTGCCCTGCTTGACACCGCGCTGCATGCTAACCACCACCGAGCTACTTGTCTGCCTGCTTCATGGCGTGCCTCCCGCTCCACCCGAGCCATATATACACTCCCCCGATCGAAGTAGACACACACCCACGCGCTCTCCTCTGTTTTTCCCTTTCCGCCACTGCACCACATCGCCGCCGCAGTTCTTGAAGCTCCGGCCAAACGATGCAAGGATTCGCGGTGCTCCCAACAGCAAAAGGTGGCTTAACTAGTTGATCTTCCTTCTCATCCAGTCCTTTGCTTGATTCCCTGCTTATATGTGCAGTATTTCGAAGTTTCCTTGGAGCTCGCGGGTGAAGCTGCTAGGGAACCTTCTGTTCCATGAGGACAGGCCACTACAAGCACGTTCCCATCTCCTTCCTTGAAGCAATAAGGTGCGCAAAGGTACCTAGATGCTTCTTGTGAAGTTTCGGCCACTATCGTGCTTCCAAGCTGCCTTATATCAAGTTTCCCCGAAAGCAGTTCATACCGAGATCACTAGATCACCGGTTAAATTTTGTTTCTATGTGCGATGATCTATCAATCCAATAAGGTATTATCTTCTAGATCTTCCGGCGCATCACCTCACCAAAAACGACAGGAAGACATCGAGAGATGGGGTCGAATTTTCAGTTTTCATGGTCGCCAGCAAAAACCCATCGGGACAGCTTCAAACTCACCTTTACCGGCAATGTCACTCCGTTCTAACCCCCAAATCATCATCCTGGTGCTCCCAGGAACATTCCCGACCTTTTCCCGAGCCTATTATGCCATTTCTGACGAACGCCGAAACCCTAGCTCCGCCGTCACTATCGCACCGCCGTCTCCAGCCATCGCCAACTCGATTGGACCCCACCATCGGCTTGCGTGGTCGATTTTATGGTTGGGCGGTCAAGGCGAGGCCGGAAGGAGGTCGACACAACTAGGTCTGGTGAAGTGCCGCCGCGGTTCCGACGAGGAATGCCGCCGCATCGGGAGGCAGGCGAAGGGTGCGGGTCCCACCTGTCAACAACGCCCTCTCGCGCGGGATCAGCTGTGCACGCGGATCTGGTGTGGCTACGCTGGTTTACCCCGTGGCTTCCGTTGTGGCTCAGTTCTGATTGGCCCGATTCAAATGAAGTGGGATCGGCCCCTTTATTTGAAAATTCCAATAGGAAAAATAAATCTAGATTCAATCAAAACTTGGAAAATCCATAACTTCTAGTAGAATTATTCAAAAATTCCTAAATACATTTTGTTAGAACCAGAATGAATAATACATTCCATTGGTGCACTTGGATTTGTATCAAAAGAAATAGAAATTTATCTGTAATTCACAAAATGCTTAAAGAATTCATTCCTACAGTTTTGTTAATTAGAAAATTCCCAATTTTGGTCTGAACACTATTGCTAATACACTTGATCTCCAGTAAAAATTTCAAGTTCATTGGACTTAAAAAACTAGGTTGATCAATATTCCAAATCTCTATGTAGTTATAAATTGAGAAAAACGGAAAATCAATTTCCAAAAATTTACCCAAACCTGCAAAATCAGTTTCTCCCTGTAAGAAGCTTGGAAAATAGTAAAACAAATTTTCCTAGAACCAGTGAGACCCCCTCTACCTGATACAACCCCTAGTAGCTATGATAGGTCTCCAAAATTTCAACCAAAATTTAGAGAATGTTATTGCTTACTATAATTTTGAAGAACAACAAACTTCCTTGATCATCTCCTGTTCTTTGCAAGAGTCTTCCCTATAGTCACTAGTATCTACCATAAAAGTCCCAAATCCAATTAAGATAAATATCTTATTTTCATCCTATGTATTTCACACCACCTCAAGTATATTAATTATTTTCAAAGTCATTCATACATAGTATATGCATATCGTGTAGTAGCTGAAATCGAGGAGCAGTTGGAAGCTTTGGAGGTCCAGCTAACAGAAACTAACATAGGCTCAGACTTGCATTCAGGCCCCGGTTTGCATTTAAGTTCCTTACAGTGTTTTGAAGTTTTTATTTCACCCTACGTATTCAAATGATTGTGCATTATATTTAATGTGTTTGACATCCACTTGGATGGCCCACAAATCCTATGGAGTCTTGGGTAGCTCTACGGCCCGTTAAGTAGAAACTGCTATGCTTATGCTCATAGGAAATTCGGTAGAAGTCGAGTAGTTGGAATCTACTCGCGAGATAGGAATTTAATCACACGGGAGGATCTGGAATCAGAAAATGGTTTGTGAATATGAAATTGAGACCAAGCAGTGGGTAGGATGCAGCGAGACGTGGTCTCACGTGCGTAGCCCTGCTTGTGTCGATCGAGGACCGTTTTGTGTGCGGCCCCGCTGGACAAGCTTGAATCGTACCGGCGACATATTGGAGAAATGGGCTCCAATAAACTGACGTAGCTTGATACTAGTTTTTCGAGGCATTTTGTTCTGTTTTATAGGCATGGGTTGAGGGCAGCAAGGTGTAAATCAGCTGGTGTGCATGTCAGAGTACGCCCCACGCAGTGACCTCCTGCTCGTGACAGATCGACCGGTTCGACATTCGAGTGTTTAGTCAAAGGTGGCCATATATGACTAGTACTGAAGTGTTATGTAGGTACTGCTGTAAGTACTCACTGACATTTTCGAAAGTGTTTATGTGTCTTGTTGTTCTCGGTGTACCTGATTGCAATCACCGTCCGTTGCGGTAATAGAGTACCAATTGTCCACTGTGCTGTGACATAGTAAATACTAAAGAAGTCAGGAGAATATGATTGGATTACAACTTGCTTGGACAACCTGATTTGGTTTAGAGATAGTACAATTAAAAGTTTACAGATTCCCCATACTTTACCTGTAATAGCATTATGTGCTTTAGGCATGTCATATCACCGGCAAAGCGTTTCTTGTTTGATTGTGGAGTCTATGATGTGTCGTGCCTGAAGAATGTCATGTGCTACTTAAAACATGATTATAAGGATCCACTTGTAGGCGAGTCCTTTATATTTTACCTTACCTATGCTTAGTATTCACCCTTGCATATGTCTAGTGAGACGGGTTAGTCTTGCTGAGCCTTATGCTCACATTTGCAGTTAACAAGTTTTTGCAGATTATACAATTGATGACGGGTTTGATTATGAGGCTGCACCCCTCCAGGGTTTACAGCCGAGTGGGAACCCTGCACGCCGCCGTGAGTTATGTGTTGCTAGTACGAAGTATCCAGGGCATGGATAACTTTTCTTTTGCATAGCTAGTGCTAAGAGCGTAGCTATGATGTATAGTTCTCTTTCCTTTCGTTAGTATTTTAAAACTTCTGCTGTGCTTTTCAATAAAGACTTGGTATTGTAAATTGTTCTCGTCCTTTTCTTGTATACTGTTGGGTGTCGCATTGCACGAAACCACCCAATGAGATCCTTGGAGGTCGGGATTCTGGTCCCCACAGACATGGTATCAGAGCATCGTTGGGAACAATGTACTTTAAAAGAGCATATTTTCAAAAATTAGGATTTGCTAAGTGAGAAATTAGCTATATGCCCTTATAAGGTGTACTATAAGTATAAGATATAAAGGTGGTAAACTAACTTATGTGTTATATATTCTGTAACAACGCTCCAATGTCAGGTAAGAGGTAAGGTACGCCCCCGTAAGCGAATCAATTGCGGTAAGATCGCCATGCGAGAGGTAGCATGGAAATCTTTCCGTGGCTTGGCACGGAAATGTTAATAGGAGTCTCTGAAGCTTTCTATGTTTCTGAGAACCTATGACACGTGGTACCCCATCGTGCTTCAAAGTTAGTGGGAGCCCCTGTCGGGTGGTGTATAACTCGATAGTACGCATCTCTAGAACCATTCATGTTCTATAGGAGCATGCGAAACACGTATGCCCGAGCATGTATAAGCCGGTTAGGGCGGGAGTCTTTGCTGTACAAATGTATTACAGCTATGTACCTCAAGACATGACCTTGCTCGAGGGTGACTCACACCAGAGTCGTATGCATTTACATTCATATATATTGATGTGTCTGCTTGTCGTGTTTCCCCGTGCCGCCCTTGAGGTGTGAAGGTGTGAAAGGTGAATTGTTTGTCTTCTGCAGCATTGACTACGGTAGCGATCCGTGTAGAACACGTTTGCGAGTGAACGATACTAGGGACACCTATAAACATACCTGGAAATACCAGTTAGAATTTTCTTTGGTGAGGCACGTAGTACAGTCGGTATCAACTTTGATACTTGACCATCCTCAAATGACAAAAAAGGATGCATTATATTTTAGAAAGTCTGACTATTAGGTGCTGGTAGGTTTAGACTCCGCAAAATAAGCTTCGATTCGACATTAGGTTAGCACCAAGATTCTTGATTTCTGGCTAAAGTTGGTTCAGCTTCGCCAGGTTGTAATCTTGGTTAGTTAGGAATAAACATAGGGCTATGCTATATGGATGAAAAGTTCTCGAAGGCCTCTACAACTTTTCTGTTGACCATCAAGTCAGAAAAGGTCGATAATCTATTGAAATTTGGGGTATGCTTAAACTACTCCAGGTAATCATACCATTGTACCAGTCTCTGTATTTGTGCAATAACTCACTGTAGAAAAATCTTCTGCCTTATGGAGATATATATGTGAAAAGGGTAGAAGCAGATCTACAGTTTTGTTAATTAAAGTTTCTCCTGATTCGAATTTGAGGCAATTCAAATTTCGATCTCAAAGCAGTGAACTGCAGGGCTGCTGTTGAACAACAGTTAGTTCATCTGTCAAGTTTAGATAGCTCTAGCTTTTGATCCAGAATACTGACATGGTCATATATATACATTTCTGGAAAGCTTAGCAAGTCCTCTATCAACTTTATGTTGCACTCATGGCCTGAATTATGGCGTAGCTTTGTTTAATTCACCTGTATAGATTTTATTTCCTAGCTCACCTGGAGCTGTATGAGTACAATCTGGAAAGGTTGTAAAGTGTACTACAACTTTTGTATTCAACACCACATCTGGTTCAAACGTTTCCTGTATGAAAATTTTGAATTTATACAGGAAGGTCAGCTGCAACAGACTGTGATTACAACTCCAGTGACAGATCGACCGGTTCGACATTCGAGTGTTTAGTGAAAGGTGGCCATATACGACTAGTACTGAAGTGTTATGTAGGTACTGCTGTAAGTACTCGTTGACATTTCCGAAAGTGCATGTGTGTCGTGTTGTCCAGGGTGTATCTTGATTGCAATCACCGTCTCTCGCGGTAATAGAGTACCACTTGTTCACTGCGCTGTGACGTAGTAAGTACTAATGAAGTCATGAGAATATGATATATTGGATTACAGCTTGCATGGACAACCTTATTTGTTTTAGAGATAGTACAATTAAAAGATTACAGATTCCCCATACATTACCTATAATAGCATTATGTGCTTTAGGCATGTCATATAATCGGCAAAGCGTTTCTTGTTCGATTGTGGAGTCTATGATGTGCCGTGCCTGAAGAATGCCATGTGCTACTTAAAACATGATTATAAGGATCCACTTCTACGCGAGTCCTTTATGCTTTACCTTACCTATGCTTAGTATTCACCCTTGCATATGTCTAGTGAGACGGGTAGTCTTGCTGAGCCTTATGCTCACATTTGCAGTTAACAAGTTTTTGCAGATTATACAGCTAATGACGGGTTTGATGATGAGACTGCACCCCCTCCAGGGTTTACAGCCGAATGGGAACCCTGCACACCGCCGTGAGTTATGTATTGCTAGTGCAAAGTATCCAGGGCATGGATAACTTTGCTTTTGCATAGCTAGTGCTTTTGTATAATTCTCTTTCCTTACGTTAGTATTTTAAAACTTCCGTTGTGCTTTTCAATAAAGACTTGGTATTGTAAATTGTTATCGTCCTTTTCTTGTATACTGTTGGGTGCCGGATCGCATGACACCACCCAATGAGATCCTTGGAGGTCGGGATTCCTGTCCCCACAATGACGTGTTGTATAGATGGGCCAAAGATATCTAAAGTATTGCTAGCTGGCAATAATTAATTCTTCGAACCATTACTTAGAAACACGTAAACAGTTATCAACCGTCAACATGGGGCTAAGCATTACATAACAGTATCATCACAAAAGTAAACATTGTACTATCTGGTATCATTAATATGCTAAAATCTACTAGGAATTACGTTACCGCTGAACCATGAATGGCAAAAAAAACTTAATAACTAACAAGAAGCAGTAGTGATGAGGACATCACAACAGCAGAGACGCGCATTGAACTGCAAGGACCAATCACAAGAGCACGGGCACGGTTATTAAATCAGCAGGTGAATTCGTTCTTAACTTCTTTTGCATGTGAGTTTGAGAATAGATTGCTATGTGATGATTTAATTGTTATTAGGAATAATGGAAAAGATCAACAAGTGAAGAAAGGAGGCCTTGGGAGCGTGGAGAACCACCTGGGACGTCCACAAGTAGATGGAAACAGTTTACAACTCGGACTCGAGTTCAACTCGGAGTCCAGGAGCAGTCCACCTTAAAATAGACGCCCAGGAGGCATACAGACTCTGTTTTCGATGTTCTACATATGCACAGAAAGAGGAGAAGATAAACTTTCCAATGGTTCTGGTCCCACCTCAAAATTCCTCCGGAGTCATTGGGAATCGTTGAAACAATCGAGTCCAGATTTCTGTCCGGTGCTGCGCCACCGAATCGGGCCTTTGGGCCTTGTATCCCGTAAGAGTCCATTAGGGACGCGTCTAATCGTGTTTTGGTCGAACCCTAGCCTATAAATACTGCAGCCGCCGGTCATATTTGGTGGGTTTTGCTTAGATCAATAATATCGCCGTTCTACGGTTTGTGAGACCCCAATTTCGCGATTTCCGATCGTGTCTTCTATTCTTGCTCGTGTTCTCGATTGCACTTGCAGGGATTAGCCTTCTTGGCGAGGTCAAGCGTGTGCAGCACGGTTGATAACCAACGGAGCCGTGGTGTAGTGATTGCAGGGGTACTCGAACCGCTCGAGTGTCGCGGATCATCAACGTCGAGTTCTCCACCCCAATCGACATACCTTTTGGAAGATCGGGCCTAAACCTACTCATCAATTGGTATCAGATTTCCAGGTTGCCCGTGAGGTATCTTTGTTTTCCTTCCTTCCATTAGATCGATTTTGTTTCGTACCTAGAGTCCACAAAAAAGCCACAAAAAAAAATTAGATCATTTTTACCGCTTCCTAGACTATAGTGCCTGCAGTTTCGTTTTTCAGTTTGCATTGTTGAGTTTGCATTCGTGTGGTTGAGTCTTGTTGCTGGTTTAGATTTGTGTTTTTTGGTCCTAGTTATCGTGTTTCGTCCTTGTTTTCTTGCTATTCGACACCTATTCCACAATCCCTAAATAACAAACCGATCCGCCACGTTCATCGGTTTGCCCTAGCTAGCCGCCTTGCGTGAACTCCCGCATCGCCATCCCTAGATTAGGTGACAAATCTTTGTGCCATTCATCCTTGAATCATCACACACCACCCCATTAGTTGCTGTGCAAATTCCCGATCGTTTTCTTATCCGTTTGCGAGTTCTGTTTTCAAACCGAGTTGGAATCAACATCCAAAAAAACGTAACTCGGACAGCCTACCTTAAAACGGCCATAACTTTCGCATACGAACTTGAAATCGGGCGAATTTTTTTTTCAAATTCATCTATGCGAAATTTCGCATCTGATTTTCCGCGGCATAGCCGCGTTCGGCGAAATTAGATTGCCCAAATTCCCCTCGGAAGATAGGCTATCCGGCCTCCGAAGTTTCAGCACGAATTTTAAAGAACCTTCTTGATTTTCTATAGGCTGCATATTACATCCAATTGAGCTGCAAATTTGTGTGCTTCCTATATTTGTGCTACTGAGTAAAGAAAAAATATCAAAAAAATATTACAAAAAAGAAAAAAAATAGTGAAGAGCACGCATATTAAAGCAATTGCCTATACCACTTGGTGCTGTTTGTTTGGTTATATCATTCTGTCTTTCTTTTGCCTTGATACTTCCTTGTGTTGTGATAGGCTCTAGGGCACTCAGTTGACCAGCAACAGTTTCCTACATTGAATACTTATTCAACTTTGTTTAGCTGTTAACGATTTTCTGCTTATTAGCCACCATATTGTGCCATCCAAGCTCCACCTTTCTCTTGAGCATAACAGGTACCTTTGCAATCACCCCACACTTCATTGGTTCATCTCACCGTCCACACCACCTGCTGTGTCGGTAAGAACACTTGTAAGAGCGTGGTAAGACGCTTGAACGAGAGAGATTGTTTTCTTCCACCTTCCACATTGTCACTGTAGTTGATAGGGATAACATTTTTTTTTGTTGTCTTTTGTTTCCTACTAACAATGGCAGGAGAAGAAAATAATGACGAATGTGTTCAACATGTTGAGTTACGTGATATGTTCGCCAAATACAACGCATCAACGGAGGAGTCATTGGCGAACTTGACTCGCAAACTGGATGACCTTGCTCTTCGGATGAATACTTTTGAGGCTCAGTTGCCTCTCGCTGGAAGACAAGAAGACAATGCTTATGATGAACTGGAAGATCACATTAATCAGCCAAGACTGCCACTTTATCGTCGAGGTATGGGAGGTAATAATCATAACAATTATAACCGCCCTCCTGATGATCCTTTTGCTAAAGTGAAATTTACTATACCCTTTTTTTCTGGTGCTTATGATGCTGAGGCTTATCTTGATTGGGAGATGACAGTAGAGCAAAAATTTAATTCCCATCTTGTTCCTGAACAACATAGAGTTCATCAAGCCACTAGTGAGTTTAAGGACTTTTCTATCATATGGTGGAATGAACTTGTTAAAACTAGAACTGATCCTCCAACATGGGATAGATTAAAGGAAGCTATGCGTGTTTGATTTGTTCCTCCATCTTTTTAGTGGGACCTTCGCAAAAAATTGCAGCGTTTAGACCAAGGTAACATGTCCGTAGAGGAGTATTATCAAGAGTTACAAAAGGGTATGCTGCGTTGTGTGGTAGTAGAGGACATGGATGATAAAATAGCTCGTTTTTATGGGGGGTTGAGGCGTGAAATTCAGGATATTGTTGATTACAAAGAATATGATACTGTTAACAGATTGTTTCAGCTTGCTATGTTGGCAGAAAAAGAATTGCAGGGCCGACAACAACAGCAACAACGCACGAGGAGCAACTTCACGCCGCGTGCAGCAACTACACCATCCAAAACAGCACCATCTTCGGCCCCCCGTGCAGCGACTACACCACCCAATAGTGGCCAACGAACTATACCTGCTGCTCCACCTTCTCGCGTGACGGAAGGCAGCAAGGCGACATCATTCAAGCCTTCGTCGTCCACTCCTTCTACGGGTCGTACTTCCGACATTGAGTGTCACCGCTGCCAGGGACTTGGTCATATGATGAGAGATTGCCCGAGCAAACGAGCATACATAGCACGCGACGATGGCGGGTATGATAGTACTTCGGATGTTGAAGATGAATATTCTCTTGCTACTGACTTTACAGATCCAAATGACGAACACACCGAAGAAGAGGTACTTGGTACAGCGGCGACGGATAACTATAGGAGCATCATTGTGCAGCGTGCCTTGAGCTCCAAAGTGGAGACCGACGACAAGCTACAACGACACAACCTCTTCCACATGTTTCTCGTCGTCAAGGACTGCCGTGTACACACTATAATTGATGGAGGTAGCTGCAATAACTTGGTAAACACGGACGTCGTCAAGAAACTCGGTTTGACAACAAGAGCACACCCTCATCCGTACCACATTCAATGGTTCAACAACAGCGGTAAGGTTCGGGTAACACAAACAGCGAGAATCCATTTTTCAATTGGTTCATACCATGATTTTGCTGATTTTGATGTTGTTCCTATGGATGCTTGTTCTCTTTTATTGGGTCGTCCTTGGGAATTTGATACAGATGCTATTCATCATGGTAGAACCAATAAATATACTCTCATGCATAAGGGAAAGAAAATCACTTTGCTCCCCATGACTCCTGCTGAAATTGTGCATTTTGAGAAGAGTAAAATTCGTGAGGGCAAAGCAACTAAATTAGAATCTGAAAAACAGCAAGTTATTAAGTTAAAATCACCATCATTGCTCACAACTAAATCTGAACTTGCTGATTTAGTCGATGCTAAGGGGATGTGCTATGCTTTAGTTTGCAAAGAAGCCATGTTTTCACTTCATGAATTGTCTATTGCATTGCCCCCTGCTGTTGCTAACCTTTTGCAGGAGTTTGAGGATGTGTTTCCCTCCGAGATACCCCCTGGTTTACCACCGATGAGAGGCATTGAACACAAGATCGATTTGATTCCAGGAGCAAGTTTGCCAAATCGTGCAGCATACAGGGCGAATCCACAAGAAACTAAGGAAATTCAGCGACAAGTCCAAGATCTTTTGGACCGCGGGTACATTCGTGAAAGCCTTAGCCCTTGTTCCATTCCTGTTCTTTTGGTTCCTAAGAAAGATGGTAGTTGGCGCATGTGTGTTGATTGTCGAGCGATTAATAACATCACCATTCGATATCGTTATCCTATTCCTCGATTAGATGACATGCTTGATGAATTGAGTGGTGCTATCATCTTCACAAAAATTGACTTGCGTAGTGGTTACCACCAAATTAGAATGGCACTAGGAGATGAATGGAAAACTGCATTTAAAACCAAGTTTGGACTTTATGAGTGGTTAGTCATGCCTTTTGGTTTAACTAATGAACCCAGCACCTTTATGCGATTAATGAACGAGGTTTTACGTGCTTTCATTGGACAATTTGTGGTGGTTTACTTCGATGATATCCTCATTTACAGCAAGTCATATGATGAACATCTTGATCATTTACGTGCTGTTTTTACTGTTTTGAGAGATGCACGTTTGTTTGGTAACTTCGAAAAGTGCGTTTTTTGCACCAATCGAGTCTCGTTTCTTGGCTATGTCATTTCCTCGCAGGGAATTGAGATGGATGAGGCAAAAATTGAAGCAATCACCAGCTGGCCAGCCCCAACTACCGTCACACAGGTTCGTAGTTTTCTTGGTCTTGCAGGATTTTATCGGCGCTTTGTACGGGATTTCAGCACCATTGCAGCACCTCTACATGAGCTAACGAAGAAGGGAGTTCCATTTCGATGGGGTGAACAGCAGCAACAAGCTTTTGATGCTCTCAAATCGAAGCTTACACAAGCACCATTACTACAACTTCCTGATTTTGACAAGACCTTTGAGCTAGAATGCGATGCAAGCGGCATTGGTATTGGAGGCGTTCTCATACAAGGAGGTAAACCCGTTGCTTTCTTTAGTGAAAAACTTCATGATCCTTCTCTGAATTACTCCACTTATGATAAGGAATTGTATGCCTTAGTCCGTGTATTACAAACTTGGTAACATTATCTTTGGTCTAAGGAGTTTGTCATACATTCCGATCATGAATCATTGAAGTATATTAAGTGTCAAACCAATCTGAATAAACGACATGCTAAATGGATTGAGTTCATAGAGTCGTTTCCATACATCATTAAGCATAAGAAAGGGAAGGAAAATATCATTGCTGATGCATTATCTAGGCGTTATACCATGCTGTCCCAACTTGATCATAAAATCTTTGGTTTGGAAACAATTAAAGCATTATATCCTACTGATTTGGACTTCAAAGTTGCTTTTGAAAATTGTAGAGAAGGAAGAACTTGGAATAAATATGTGCTGCGAGAGGGTCTCCTCTATCGTGCTAACAAGCTATGCATTCCAGCTAGCTCCGTTCGTCTATTGCTTTTGCAGGAAGCACATGGAGGAGGTTTGATGGGACATTTTGGAGTGAAGAAAACTGAAGACGTGCTGTCCACACACTTCTTTTGGCCAAAGATGAGGCGTGATGTCGAGCGCTACGTGTCACGATGCACTACTTGCAACAAAGCTAAGTCTCGTCTTAACCCACATGGTCTTTATATGCCTCTTCCTGTTCCTAATGTACCTTGGGAGGATATTTCTATGGACTTTGTTTTGGGATTGCCTAGGACTAAGAGGGGGAGGGATAGTATTTTTGTAGTTGTTGATCGTTTTTCCAAAATGGCACACTTTATACCTTGTCATAAGAATGATAATGCCTCACACATTGCTGATTTATTTATGACGGAAATTATTCGTTTACATGGTGTGCCAAATACCATTGTTTCTGATCGTGATGCAAAATTTTTAAGTCATTTTTGGAGAACTTTGTGGTATAAATTGGGAACCAAGTTGCTGTTTTCAACTACATGTCACCCACAAACGGATGGATAGACCGAGGTAGTTAATTGTACTTTATCCACTATGTTACGGGCTGTCTTGAAAACAAATTTGAAGTTGTGGGAGGAGTGTTTACCACATATAGAATTTGCTTACAACAGATCCGTTCACTCCACGACAAAGGTAAGTCCCTTCCAGGTAGTGTATGGTTTCAATCCCCGTGCTCCTATTGATTTACTACCTTTGCCTCCTTCTGAAACTATAAATTTGGATGCTACACAACGATCTGAATTCATTCTTAAGATGCATGAAACTACAAAGAAAGATATTGAAATGATGAATGAGAAGTATAGGATTGCAGGTAGTAAAGGTAGAAAAGAAGTAAAACTTGAACCGGGCAATTTGGTGTGGTTACATTTGAGAAAAGAGCGATTTCCCGACTTGAGAAAATCTAAACTTATGCCACGAGCTGCTGGTCCTTTTAAGATCGTTGAAAAGATTAATGATAATGCATATAAGCTTGAATTGCCTCCCGATTTTGGGGTTAGTCCTACATTTAACATTTCAGATTTGCGACCGTACTTGGGAGAAGAAGATGAACTTGAGTCGAGGACGACTCCAATTCAAGAGGGGGAGGATGATGAGGACATCACAACAGCAGAGACGCGCATTGAACTGCAAGGACCAATCACAAGAGCACGGGCACGGTTATTAAATCAGCAGGTGAATTCGTTCTTAACTTCTTTTGCATGTGAGTTTGAGAATAGATTGCTATGTGATGATTTAATTGTTATTAGGAATAATGGAAAAGATCAACAAGTGAAGAAAGGAGGCCTTGGGAGCGTGGAGAACCACCTGGGACGTCCACAAGTAGATGGAAACAGTTTACAACTCGGACTCGAGTTCAACTCGGAGTCCAGGAGCAGTCCACCTTAAAACAGACGCCCAGGAGGCATACGGACTCCGTTTTCGACGTTCTACATATGCACAGAAAGAGGAGAAGATAAAATTTCCAATGGTTCTAGTCCCACATCAAAATTCCTCCGGAGTCATTGGGAATCGTCGAAACAAGTCGAGTCCAGATTTCTGTCCGGTGCTGCGCCACCGAATCGGGCCTTTGGGCCTTGTATCCCGTAAGAGTCCATTAGGGACGCGTCTAATCGTGTTTTGGTCGAACCCTAGCCTATAAATACTGCAGCCGCCGGTCATATTTGGTGGGTTTTGCTTAGATCAATAATATCGCCGTTCTACGGTTTGTGAGACCCCAATTTCGCGATTTCCGATCGTGTCTTCTACGTTCTTGCTCGTGTTCTCGATTGCACTTGCAGGGATTAGCCTTCTTGGTGAGGTCAAGCGTGTGCAGCACGGTTGATAACCAACGGAGCCGTGGTGTAGTGATTGCAGGGGTACTCGAACCGCTCGAGTGCCACGGATCATCAACGTCGAGTTCTCCACCCCAATCAACATACCTTTCGGAAGATCGGGCCTAAACCTACTCATCAAGTAGGGTCCCATCCGAATCTATCAAAACAAACACTGAACTCGACATCCTATAACGGCCACAATCTCAGCTGAAGCAACTCAAATGCTGCTACAATTCGTCATGTGGAAACCCTAACCAACTTGCCTGATGTATCCGCATACAACAAAATGTGAGCTAAGGTCAGAGTCAAAATTTTTCCAAGCATCAATCAATCATAGGTAATAGTTTCTAAAAAGGTCTAGCAGCATCAATCAATCATAGGTAAAAAGGTCTATCAGCAAATGAGCAAGGCAAGCTAGGGACGGGTGCAGCAAGACATTGTACAGGCGCCTCGGGCGGCATCCAGGGGTTGAGGTGTCAGGGAGGGGCAGCGGAGAAGGGCAGCGCAACGTGGAGAGGGGGCAACAGAGAAGGGCAGTGGTGTAACTCGACTCATCGGGACCTCCTCCATTGACGGCATCGCAGCACGGGATGGCGGCATGGCTCGAAGCGGGGGCGGAGGCACGACGCGGGCCGGGGGCGACGACACGGCTCGAAGCAGGGGCGGCGGCGCGGTGCAGGCCGGGGCGGCGGCGCGGCGCGGCAACGGCGGGTAGCTTCATAGCAGCGGGGGCACGAGGTATGAAAATGAAAAGCCGCGTGCCAAGGATATAATCCCTAGCTCTTATAGACCACAATTCTACTTTAACCGTCGTCAATTAAGGCCTTATTTACGACAATTCTTTTTAGCCGCTGTTTATAACGGTTCGGGTAGGCCTGGTTTCGGCCTATATTGTAGATGGGCTTTAATCGACGATGGTCGGCCGCCGTCAATATTTTATTGATGACGGTTCTTGGTCAACCATCATCAATTACGTGATAATTGAGGGTGGCTAGATTTAACCGTCGTCAATTAATTAAAGAAGACGGGGCCGTCGTCTATTATTTTAGCTGTCGTCTATTGTCGCGATTCCTGTTGTGATTGGTTTCAAAAACGAGTAAGTACATGCAAGTTTTTACTTTGATGAAATATTGAACAAATATGTGTTCTAAATTTTTTTTGTTGATGACCCCTTTATACAATTGTGTACAAATTATGATATTACAAAAAGAAGGTAAAGCAACCAATTATATGTATGTATTATCTAGAGGACCTGATCGTCGGGCACGTCTTTTTTGTCGATCATTCATCAATGACTTATTATTTTGAACTGCAGATGTGGAAAAAGATTTATGGACCCAAATTAGTGGTTTTGTTGTTCGGGATTGTGATCATGATTGGTTTGGAGTAATCAAGAAAAATGATTTCTACTGATTCTGAGAAAAATCGAGAGGTTTTGTTATTTGAATGTGACTAGTTTGATCGCCCTTTTTCCCATCACAACCAATGTAGAGGCTACAAAAGGATCGATACGGACTGATACATGCTGACACTACTCTTTCTCGATCTTACATTCTAGCCACCCAAGCAGAACAAGTTTTTTATGTTCCAAGTGTGAAGCAACCTAAATGGGCTATAGTTGTTAAAACGAAGCCACAAGACATTTTTTCCATGCCCTCTGGAGAAAGATAAAATAATGTGACATTGAGGGAGCAAGAGGTGATGCATCCGCTCTTCTAATGACAACAGGTGCTCTGTTTTAGACAGATGGAGTTCCATTAGAGAATGAAGACAATGACAACGATGATGATACATATATCAATGATGGTCATGTAGCTCCATTGGGGGAGGGGACAAAAATGAAAATGATGATTTTTTATATAAGTACTGTGTGAGCTGTGAGTTATTTGTGACGATAGATCCTAATGCAACGTTTTTACATAAGTATTATGTGAGCTGTGACAGTCATGTTCCTGTAAGCACTATCGATGGCGATAGATCCTAAGGCCACGAACTAGTACAATCATGGCAACAGATTCTAATGAAAGGATTGTGTTCTATGGCTAAAGATCCTAATGCAATGAACCAGTGAATCATGGCAACAAATCCTAATGCAATAATTGTGTTACATGGCGATACTAAGGCCCCAGACTAGTATAATTGTGGCAACAGATCCTAATGCAATGATTGTGCTCCGTGGCGAAAGATCCTAATGCAATGAACTAGTGATTCGTGGCAACAGATCCTAATGCAATGATTGTGTTCCATGGCAATAGATCCTGACACCACAAACTAGTGAACCGTGGCAACAGATCCTAATGCAACGATTGTGTTCCATGGTGATAGATCCTAAGGCCACGATCTATTACAATCGTGGAAACAAATCCTAATGAAATGATTGTGCTCCGTGGCGGAAGATCCTAATGCAAAGAACTAGTGATTCGTGGCACAGATCCTAATGCAACAATTGTGCTCCGTAGTGATAGATCCTAACACCACAAACTAGTGAATCATGGCAAAAAATACAAATGCAACTATTGTGTTCCATGGTGATAGATCCTAATGTCACGAACTAGTGATTCGTGGCTATAGATCCTAACGCAACGGTTGTGTTCCGTTGCATTAGGATCCTAATGCAACAGTTTTTTGATTCGTGGCAACAAATCCTATTGCAACATTTGGGTTTTGTGGTGATAGATCCTAATGCCACGAACTAGTGAATCATGACAACAGATCTTAGTGCAACGATTGTGTTCCATGGTGATAGATCCTAATGCCACGAACTAGTGAATCATGGCAAAATACGAAGCTTATTGCAACGATTTAGTATTCATTGCATTACAATCATTGCAACAGGACATAATCCTTGTAGTCACACGTCAAAGCTTTTGCTCACATCTAGCATTATCAATACTGGTTAAGTGGTTAACCTCTTCTTTAACTCCTCGAAGCTGTCCTGACAAGCCTGGGTCCATTTGGACGGTTTCTCCTTCATTAGTAACTCAGTCATGGGCTTCGCTATCTTAGAGAAGTCCTTGATGAAATGGCAATAATATCCAACCATTCCTAGAAAACTCCAAATCTCCTACACATTTCTTGGGGGTTCCAGCTTCAGCTCATCTCTTAGTTTTCCTGGATCAACGTATACCCATCTCTCAGAGATAATGTGGCCTAGGAATGATATCTCCCTCAACCAGGATTGACACTTCTTAAACTTGGCATACAATTGGTGTTCTTGTAGTTTTCGTAATGTCATCCTTAAATTTACATCATGCTCTTCTTCAATTATTGAATATACCATGACATCACCGATGAATACTATGACGAACTGATCCATGTACTCCATGAAGACTTTATTCATGATGTACATGAAGTAGGCAGGCACATTCGTCAATCTGAATGACATAACGGTGTACTAATACGATCCATATCGTGTCCGAAAAGCTATTTTGGGTATGTCCGAAGGTCTTACATTTAGTTGAAAATACCTTGGTCGAAGGTCAATCTTATAGAAAATTCTAGCTCCTTTCATTTGGTTTAATAAATCCTCTATGCGGGGTATGAATACCTATTCTTGATTGTCACCTCATTGAGAGACCTATAACACACACACACATCCTTTGTGATCCATCCTTCTTATCTATGAAGAGCACTGGTGCTCCCCATGGTGCCGAACTTGGGCATACAAAACCCTTCTCTAGCTGCTCTTGAATCTGCTTCTTGAGCTCCACTAGTTCATTAGCTGGCATCCTATATGCCCTTTTAGCTATAGGTGCAGTTCTAGGTAGTAAGTCCATGATGAACTTGATGTCACGATCAGGTGGCATACCTGGCAATTCTTCCAAAAACACCTCTGGATACTAGCAAACAACCAGAATTTCTTCCAATGTCACACCTTCCACCTGGTTTAGCATTGCCTTTCCAGCTACCAGTTGAATTGCCTTGAATTATATACTGACTCCCTCATCATTTTTCAATTGCACTGTCCGTGTGGCACACTGGATCACTCCATTATGCTCCTGTAGCCAGTCCATTCCATGTATTATGTCCAGTCCTTGTGTATCCAGAACAATGAGATTAGCGAGGAAATCTACCCTCCTTATTTTAAGTCTTACTTTTGGACATACTATTATTGACCTCATCTCCCCTCCTGGAGAACTAACCAACATAGTGTACATCATGTGAGATATAGGCATACTATACTTGGCAACATACTTTGATGAGATGAATGAGTGAGATGCTCCCGAATCAAATAATATAGTAGCATGGTTAGAGTTTGCTTGGAACATACAAATCACAACATCATCATCTTGCTGAGCCTTCCTAGTAGGGACATGATTCACCTTGCCACGAGCGAAATTAAGCGGTCCACAGTTGCCCTAAGTTGCTCCTCCATTTGGCCTAGGGTTCTATCCTGGATCATTGTTCATGTGTCCCTAAAAAGACTTTGGGCACTGACTAGCAAAGTTTCCTACCTGACCACAAGTACAGCATGTCTTGTTACCCGTAGCGACAGAAATGTTTTAGCGAGGCCGATTCTGAGCATAGGCACCCAAATTAGGATGAGGAACAGTCAGCATTGGTAAGCGATATGCTTGCATGGGAGGGCGTTGCTGCGATGGCTGATTTGGGCGGGTGGATTAATTGAGCAGAAAGCAGGAGCAGATGAGCTGTAATCTGGCGCATTGGGCAGTGCATAGCGGGGGCGAACATTGTTTCCTTGTGGTTGTCCTTGATACAGCATCTTCCTCTTCCCATCTTGTTCGATCTTGCATACCTTGCTTTCCAACATGATAGCCTTGTCAACAAGCTTCAAGAAGTTTGCATAGTCCCAGTTGAGTAGTTGAACTTAAATCTCATTATTCAGATGCCTCGTGGACAAGTATTGATTTGTGCAGTCTGTATTGATGTCCTCTGAAGCATACCTTAACAATCGTGTGAATTTGTTAAGATACTCACTCACACTCATCCTTCCTTACCTAAGACTCAAACTCTTGCCTCTTCAGTATCATAACTCCCTTAGGTATATAGTGCGAGCGAAACTCTCCTTGAACTTAGTCCAAGTGATTCTTTCTTGATTAGCATGGGCATCGCAATGAGCTTCCCACCAATCTGTGGCGGCTCCAACTAGCTGGTTTGATGCAGAAAGAACCTTCTCTCGGTCACTGCATTGAACAATAGCGAGATTACTCTCCACATACTACAGCCAATAATCAGTTTCCATAGGATCATTGGCTTGAGCAAAAGTAGGCGGCCTAATCCTCATAAACTCTCCAACCTGTTGTGATGCGTCGGTGGTGGTGGTGGTGGTGGGGCAAGAATTTGGTTGTTGTTATTGTTGGCTTGCAATTGTCCCAACCTTTGAATCATAGTCTACATGAGCCGATTCTGCATAACTATGAGGTGTTTTATGTTGCTTGCATCAGCTCCAAGGTTGACATTCTTAGGAACCCCCGCTTGTCATCATCACCATTGTTGTTCCTCTGGTTGCGTGTTACGCTCGGCATCTGTGCGTGGGAAAAGAGTACGAGACTGAAGAATTCAGATTTTGAAAGAAAAACATTCCCAACTATATGCATCAAGGTATATGAAACAAATCAACTCTCTTTATTAATATAACCGTATATGAGGACGTGGACAAGTGCTGAAGCATCCCACATCTCTCTACTATGTGCGGACGTGAATAATCGCGGAAGCGTCCCACAACTCACACCAAGATCACAAGCACAAGCACACACCATAGAAATTTCAGCATACCACACAAATTATAGCTATTATGATCTATACGTCTTAACAAACTTCGGAACAGGAGACCTAAACTTAATTGTGGGAGCCATGGCTCTTCTAGTTGTGAGGCGATGAAGGCAATGGGGGTGGAAAGTCATACACGGGTGCACTCCAAGGTTTGTTGGTCGTCCATGTAGGCGCTGGCAAGCTTGCTACACCATTGGTCTCCACACTACCACAAACCTCCTCTTTTGTTTTCCATGACGTACAGTCTCTTGCGGAGGTAGTGTATCTCTTCTAGTGTGTTAGCATAATGATCTCCCAGCTTCACAAGCATCATTTGAGACCTTTCAATGGTGTGAGTATTGAACTGAGCACCTTCTTGTGGTCTAATGATTTCCCACGTTCCACTCTTGCGATGTGGGTGTAGTGCAAAGTTGGTACCTGTTGGTATTTCTTATGCACTACCAACAATTCATCCCTAGCAGGGGTGCTAGAAAGGTTTCATAATAGTTTTTAGATTACAGATGTAAATCCGCAAGCGTACATAATCTATCGATGTAGCATTCCCCTTTAAGAGTATCCCAAAGGGTGTCATTTATATTCTTCCAAAGGAAGGCTAGATGGAAGCAAAGCAATCATCAAATGGGGAGGATAGGTTGGTCTAGGTAGGGTTCTAGCAAGGATAGATAATTGATAGTTTGGAGGTAGTGTGACATACACAAGAGCATTCTATCCTAAGGGGGGTAAACGAGGTAAAGCAGGACTAGGCTAAGAGTTAGGTAGCTACTCCTACTATGCTTCTAATGTACATATACATAGCCTAAGTTAGTTACTAATTATTATATTTATTATTAAGTCTCATGCTAAGTGGATGAACACATCGGGCATAGGTTTACCCCTAGCGACACTAGGACAACTCCCGCCAAGGGCCTGTGGCATACCCGAACGTGGAGGACTACAAAGGACAGATAGGGCTGTCACCACCTACCGCCTACCTCTTCAATCCGTGGGTCTACGAGACATGCAATGCTGTTATCTATCCTAGAACCATGCTAGCATATTAAGTAATTACCTCAAGAGTCTAGGCAGAAGCTATCGTAAGGCAATGAACTAAATCATCATTGAACCAATGTTAATCAAAGCATAAGTGATTCATATTAACATAATCATGTCATAGCTATTTAGACTATAGTGGGGGTTTGTAGTGTTTATGATGATATAATGAGAATGATATGGCATAATCATAAATACTACTCCTACCACATATATGGAATCCACAATCAAACAAGAAACGCTTTATCCAAGTATAAGAACAATAGAAGACTAAAAATAACATCTTCACTAAGAGAAAAGTCACAAATACAAATAGGAATATGAGAGCCATACCTTTCCCAATTAGGATTTGGGAAAAAACTCCTTATACTCCTCTCCTACTTGGACTATGGACTAGAGGCTCTCCTCTCTATAGCCTACACTCCTCTAAACCCTATAGAGAATAGTGTATACGATGGAATGAATATTCAAGTGGTGTGTGTGTGTGAAGTAAGGGTAGGGAGTCCTATTTAGAGCCGGAGAAGGGTCGGTTTCCACCACCAAAAGAGCATGAATTAGTCTTCATCGTTATCAGGGCACCACAAGGAGTGGACACATAGAAGTTGACTGCGTTTGGCACTAGGACCTAGTCGACCGACTAGGGGGGTCGACCGACCTGGTATTGGCTCCTTTTGTGGTGTGCTTCCTCCAGGTAACTTCCAGGTGGGTCCCTTAACTCATATTGGTGAAACACTGTTGGATGGCCTCAGATACGTCTGTTTGTGGGCCATTTGATCCATGTGGTGCCTCATGTCGTCGCTTGATTGGTTGGTATAGTATTTTATAGGATTGCTCCCCCTCTTTTACCTCATTTCATGTAATAATGACCTGCATGTACTATATAGGTTTTTAAATGTTGTTTTCCTTCTAATTCATCTTAAACTTCTTCCTTTATATGTTGCTTAATGTTAAACATATATAATAATGTATGCAATGCATTGGATCGTAGACACACACAAGAGCATTCTATCCCAAGGGGGGCAAATGAGGTAATGAGGGACTAGGCTAAGAGTTAGCTAGATACTCCTACTGTGCTTCTAATATACATATACATAGCCTATGTTAGTTACTAATGATTATATAAATTATGAATTCTCATTCTATGTGGATTAACACATCGGGCATGGGTTTACCCCTAGCAACACTTGGATGACTCCTGCCAAGAGCCTGTGGCATAGCCGAACATGGAGGATTACAAAGGACAGATAGGGCTATCAGCACCTACTGTCTACCTCTTCAATCAGTGGGTCTACGAGACATTCAACGCTACTCATCTATCCTACCACCATGCTAGCATATTAAGTAATTACGTTAAGAGCCTAGGCACAACCGATCCTAAGGCAGTGAACTAAATCATCATTTAACCAATGTTAATACATAGCATAAGTGATTCATATTAACATAATCATATCATAGCTAATTAGAATATAGTGGGGGTTTGTAGTGTTTATGATGATAGAATGAGAATGGTATAGTATAATAATCAATACTACTCCTACCACATATATGGAATCTACAATCAAACAAGAAACACTTCATCTAGGTATATGAACAATAGAAGACTAAAGATAACATCTATATTAAGAGCAAAGTTACAAATACAAATAAGGATATGAGAGCCATACCATTCCCAATTAGGAATTGGGAAGAGACTCATTCTACTCCTCTCCTACTTGCACTATAGACAAGAGGCTCTCCTCTCTACAACCTAAACTCCTCTAAACCTATGGAAAATAGTGTATACAATGGATGAATACTCAAGTGGTGTGTGTGTGAACTGAGGGTAGTGGGTCCAATTTATAGGTGGAGAAGGGTCAGTTCCCGCCATCAAAAGTGTGCCAATCAGTCACCACTGACTTCTTCAAGCCGGGAGGAGCCCACACGCGGCGATTGACCGAGTTTGGTGCTAGTACCAAGTCGGCCGACTAGGGGGTCGACCGACCTGGTCTTTGCACCATTTCTCGTGTGCTTTCTCCAGGTCACTGCCAGGTGGGTCCCATCCCTTGATATGGGTGCTACACCGTTGGATGGCCTCAAATACTTCTGTTCGTGGCCCATTTGATCCATGTGGTGCCACATGTCAGCGCTTGATTGGTTGGGATGGTATTTTCTAGGATTGCTCCCCCTCTTTTACCTCATTTCCTGCACTAGTTCCCTGGATGCACTATTTCTCCAAGGACAAGTGGAAATAGGTTAAATAGAAAGGTGATGTGTGCAAGAAATGACAATTCCTTCACAAAATGTAGTTATATTAACGGGTGAAATTGGTATATAGCAGCTGTCAACAAACTCGTCCCATCTTATACTTTGCTCATCTCGAACAAAGTCATTACTTTAGGTTCATGATCAGGAGTTGCTACAATGTTCTATTTTTTCAAAAGTACTATGTGGACAACAGAATACTCTACCTAGTATTGCAAAAATTGGCATTGTACTTCACCCATCTCAAGTCATTATATGCCATCTCCTCTTCATGGGTGGTTGAAAGATAGAACAACAAATGGAGTACACATACCCTAGAATTCAAGTTCAACTAAAATTATGGGGAGTTCAATTTAGATTTTAAGTATCACAATTTGATTCTCTCAGTCTCTCCCTTATGTGTAGTAGAATGTCCTCACCAAGGCATTTTGCTTAAATTTATCCTACCTCTAAATAATGATTGTATGTGTATATTGGTATGGAATGTAGTAGGCATATTTGCAACACATAATATTGCTAAGTCAAAATAGCAAGCCTTAGGAGAAACCAATTCAAAACTATTTGATTTAAGACTTCTGCATGTGTGATGGAATGGAGGTGGATGTGGATATTTGATATGACTCCTTTTTTGAGTGGACTCTCTTATTTTGCAGAGATGAAACATGGCTATTTTTTTCTCATGCTTATGATTTAAGCATTCTTTTTCTTTTTCTTGTAGCCATATCGTCTACTCCCTTTTTATGCAATAAATTTTGACAGAGTACTAGGTGTGAAGGATATGGAGTTTCTTTTTTTATTATGGAATGGTGGTATGATGGTATTTTGATTACTTCTAGTGTGGAAGTATAGCATGTGCAAGTGAACACTTGAAATTAAAAAGTAGTGAATGAGATCTCACATAGGTCTATACTAGTTTGACAAAGCTCGATGTGAAGACAAATAGCATATGCATAAGGTCTATCATTGTAATGTATCATATGGCTTTGGTAGGTATTTCCAATCAAATGAGAGTAGCTTAAATCTTTTTAGAATTTTCTCCGAAAATCCAAGTTTCACTTTCAAACTAGGAATAGCAGCCTTACCACCATATCATATCTTACAAAAACTTACAATGGATTAAGCTTTCGCTACCCAAAATTTCCAAATCAAGGCAAAAGCAATTTTAGCCAATGAGAGCAATATGTTGGAGCCCAGTAAGTTGTAAACTAGGGACTTAGGAAAATTAAAACTGAGCAACTATTCATCATTTCATCTATGTGAATTCCAAGTCACTCTTACCGCACATCTTTTATTTTATTTGAAAACAAATCTATCCTACTTATTATTATTATTTTATATGCAAGGTAGATGATGGGTGAATGGAAAAGAAATATGCAAAGGGGTTTATATACTTTACCTTAAGTGGGGGTCCTCCCACAAGCTCGTTCTTCACTCACCTCTGTGATGAGGGTTGAACCCTTGATAACGGAAGTATGTCGCGAGATCGGCTTGTTGTTGTTGTAGCGTGGAGTTGAAGGTAGTGAATTGAGCGATCATGTGTTGTTGCCAGTCTTGGGTACCTTAGACATGCCCTTGGAGAGTGTTGTAGATGTCACTCGTTCTCACTTCAAGCTCTTCCATACGTCTAGTGAGATATGTCATTCCTTGGCTATAGTCACGATAACTTCTAGCCAAAGAGGAACAACATCGTCTCATGGACGTTGGAGGCAAGCTGATAGAGCTTGAAGTGGATAGGGGTGGCTCCCATGTGGCATCCGGCCATCCATGCCAAGACGGACCTTCGGTCTCATACAATGGAGGTTGAGTCCATCCAGGTGCATCACTCGTTGGGTTCTCTTCCTCTTCGTACTCATGGATCGTGGAGGTTGTCGGGGGCATGACCGCTCTCCTTGTACGGCTTCTAGTTACCCTGCTAGAGACATTTCTTCTTTGGGCTTTCTCGATTGGAAGAAGGTCAATGGTTAGCCTCCGACATTTGTACAAATGATAATCCGAGTGAGGTAACCAAATTTCATTGACAAAGCCGGGATAATAAAATAACAAAGAGCCATCTTGATCATGCTTAAGGGTATGTCCTTGCACTAGATAATATTCATCAATTAATTCTCCTTCATTTTCAATATACACAAATGAAGAATATTCTAGTGCTCCTACCCTAGTTGCAATATGAGTAATCAATGAAGTGCATTCAATTGGCCCTGTTCTTGGAATGTAATCTAACCATTGTGTCATCATGGCAATAACAGTAGCAACTTTTATCTTTTTAATCATGACAAATAAATTTTTCAGCTCATCATCACGCACTACCCTTACATCTCCTCTATGGAACATAGTCATAGACACCCATCTATGCATGAAGCATAAAGTAGGGTTGTGTAATTGGTTATTCCTAGTTGCACTACATCTGACCTCACTAGTTAAATCTTGCAAGAAACTTTATTTGTTAAACTTAGGCAAAGCATCTAAATCTAGCAAACAACGTTTATGGAAGCCTAGGATTTCACTATATTCTTTCCATAGGATGTTGCATTATTTTTGAAATAATCTAAAGGTAATACTATCAAATCCTAATTTGAGCGTGCAAAGGAATTGCATAGAGCAAAGGCATGAACATTTCTCTTCTATGTGAGCAAAATTGTTCCATCCTTGTGCATGCTACATAGAAAAGAATTCAGAATCCATACCTATTCTGGAAATCAAATTCGGATCATAAGCTTTCTTATGAGAAAACTCATGATCTTGGAGGAGCTTGCATGCTTGATCTTCAACTTCACTTTGTATGTCGAGGTCGTCGTCGTGAAGAAGTTGGTGCGGGTTGCTCCTCTCACCCATGGCAGTGTCCTCACCTACACTCCTCCTCTGTGAACCTGGTGCAGCAACAGAAGAGAGACGTGCACTTGAATCTCCACCATGGCTTGAGGTTGCAACCTTCTTCCTCTTCCCAAACAACCTCTTCATTCCTTTCATAACACAACAAGGTAAAAACTCGAAAGAGTTGATGCTAGAAAAAGCAAAACCCTCAACGAATTTTCCCTTGAAGAACTTGAGAGCAAATTGCAAATGCAAATAAAAACAAATCTTTTTGAGTTGGATTTTGAGCAAGATTACTTCAATGAAGAGCAAGAAAAACAATGTGAGCAAGAGTGACATTGGGGAGGTATGAAATGAGGTGAAGTGTGAGGAGGAATGCTCCACACGACCACCATTTATTGTGTGCATTCCCCAACGGTCACTAGGGAACCAAATTTAGCCATTGGAGGAGAGAGACCAAAATGGCCATTTTCCCATGCCGGCCAAACAGGGGGGTCGACTGAACTGACAAGTTGGCCCCCTATTTTTCCTTTTGGCAGGTGGCTCTCCAATGGCTATGCAATTAGCACGTTGGTGAATTACCACTTTTGCAGCTCAGAAAAATTGTTTCCTGAATAAAAACATTTTTTTTCAAAACCCAACAATTTTCTTATTATGAAAATATAATGAAATAAAAATGATAGTTGAGAATATAATATTCTCAACTTGATAAGAAAAACCAAATATGTAGTGGGAAAAAAATCAAACTAGATGGGGAAAACCAAATATAGAGAAAAGAAAATCAAAGAAAGGATAACTTCCGATTTAACCTACTGGCTAGGTCTCACCACCATCCAAAGAGATAGACATTGCCCCTATTTCTTGACATCCGGGCCCATAGAGATGGGTTCGGAGGGCTTGTCTTGCTTCTTTCGCCATTCCTTCTTTGGCGGCTTGGTGGACTTGGGACTTTGGGGAGGCCCGAACTTCTCCATCTCCTTAGGGTGTCGGCATGGACGATAAGAAGGGTTCTCCTCATAGATTCAATTCCTCACGATAGCAATGAGCGGGTCCACCTTTGGAGGTGTGATTTCGACCTCTTGAATGTGTTTAACATTCGGACCATACTTGATATGGATCATGGAGCATTGCTCCAACTTTGGGTGAAAGTTAAACTTCTCCTCCTTGCCATTGATATGGAATTGGATTTCTCCAGCTCCCACATTTATGCGAGACTTCACGGTGATAAGGAATGGTCACCCAAGGATGAGTGGCGTATCCTTCTCAACCTCTATGTCGAGCACAACAAAATCCACGGGTATGAAGAAATTCTAGATTTTCACAGGAACATCTTCGGCTAAACCCGCCTGTGAATGGACTGAAGAATCAACCCGTTGGAGCTTTGAAGTTCAGCTGGTCGAAAACAACCTTGGGCATCACACTTAAAGTTGCTCCAGGTCACAAAGGGCCTTGTCAAAATGGTGGGCCCCAATTGAGCAAGATATTGTAGGACATCCAGGGTCCTTCTTTTTGGAAGCCTGTTAAGAATGGCTGCACTGCAATCTTCCATGAGCTTGACGACCTCATTAGTGGGCAACGGCTGCTTGTTATTCAATATGTCCTTGAGATAGCGAGCATAAGTGTATACTTGCATCGAATAAATCAAGGGCACATTGATGTGGATTTTCTAAATAACCTCAGCAAAGCGGTTGAATTCCTCATCCACTGTTGGCTTCCTTTGCCTGTGAGGGAATGGCAATAAGTTGGTGTCTTCAAATTGCTTGTCCATTATCTCACTAAGTGGTTCACTTATGCCAATTGGGAAATCCTCTTTCTCTTTTGTAGTTGTCCTCTTCTCTTGTGTGGGATACGGTGGGTCACGAGTGGTCTTGCCACCTCTCTTAGCCACCGCATTCACTTTTTCCATTAGAGGAACAACTGCAGCAAGTTGAGCCAACTGAGTTTCCAAAATCTTGTTGAAACTCAATTGATATTTGAAGGCTGAGGATAGTCCTTCAATATTGGCATTAATAATCCCTAGGGTCTTGTCATTAGCCGATAGCTTCCTGGATAGAGCATCATTTATCTTCAGTTAGCTAATGGCATGTTCTCTCAAGTCGGGTTGATTTCCATTATTGCCATTGTTGTTGTACCCTCCTTGATAGAATGTGCGTGGTTAGCCCCACCCTTGACCTCCTGGACGATAGCCATTGTTGTTTCCATTGTTGGCTACGTATAGGGCATCCTCATGGGTTTCTGGGCAGTTATTGCCCAAATGGCCCGTGTTGCTACAGACTTGACAAGTGATGTGAGAGTCTAAGGCATATGCGTTGCCACATACCTCACCATTGTCTTGTCCATCAATTTTCTTCATAAGGAGGTCCAATTTGGCAGCGATCATGTCCACCTCCTTCAAGGTGTGCATGCCACACTGGTGGGTATGGAGATGCTCATCGCTCTAACCCATGTTTGACACCATCTTCTCAATCAAATCTTTGGCTTTAGCCACCGTCAATGAGATGAAGGCACCTCTAGCAGCAGCATCAACATGGTCACAAACGGAAGGAATCTGCCCGTTGTAGAAGTTTTGGATAATGAGCCAATCATCCATCCAGTGGTGGGGACAGGACAGGATGTACTTCTGCATCCTTTTCCAAGCCTCGGGAATGAACTCCTTAGCATCTTGGTGCAAGCTGAAATTCTTCAACGTAGGGCATTGGTTTTGTCCAACGGGAAAAACTTGGCAAGGAATGCCATAGAACACTTCTCTCAGGTGTCTACAACACTTAGGTACGTGTAGAACCACTGTTTTGCTCTCCAAAAAAGACAGAACGAAAACAACCTATGATGGACAGCATTAGGAGATACATCCTTGATCTTAAAAGTGTTGTAGATCTCAAGGAACTGTTGCAAGTGAGCACTTGCATCCTCGTTAGCCTTCCCACAAAATGGGTTGACTTTCACCATTGTGATTAGGCCAGTCTTGATTTCAAAGTTCACGTCTCCCGTGTTAACAGTGTCCCAACAGGCACATTGTTAGCAGAGGGAGCCGAAAACTCACGAAGGGTCTTTTGGGCGATAGGTGTTTCTGATGTTGTTTCATTTGTGCTGGCTTGCTTTGGCGCTCGAAGCTTCTGAGGAGTAATGACACGAGGTTGATCTGTCAGAATGGATTTGGGATCTTCAACAATGTTTTCAGCAAGCGGATACCAGACATACACTATCATGTTTTCTTATAAATTGCGAAAACAAGAAGCGTTATACTAATAGAACCTACCAGGGTCCTACCCTATTCACTCAATCATGCAGTACTTCGACTGCCTTCCCTGGCAATAGCGCCAGGAATTCTTGTTGAAATTTCCTACCTACTACTAACAATTCATCCCTAGCAGGGTGCAATAAATGCTTGTTAATAGTTTTTAGATTACAGATGTAAATCCGCAAGCGCACAAAATATATCGATGTAGCATTTCTCCTTTTAGAGTATTTCCAAAGGTTGTCATTTATATTCTCCCAAAGGAAGGCTAGAGGGAAACAAAACAATCATCAAATGGAGAGGCTAGGTTGGTCTAGGTAGGGTTCTACAAGGATGGGTAATTGATAGTTTGGAGGTAGGTTCACATACACGAGAACATTTTATCCTAAGGGTGGTAAATGAGGTAAAGAGGGACTAGGCTAAGAGTTAGGTAGATACTCCTACTATGCTTGTAATGTGCATATACATAGACTAAGTTAGTTACTACTGATTATATTAACAATGAATTCTCATGCTAAAAGGATTAACACATAGGGCACGGGTTTACCCCCAGCAACACTAGGGCGACTCCCGCCAAGAGCTTGTGGCATAGCCGAACATGGAGGACTACAAAGGACAGACAGGGCTGTCATCACCTACTACCTAGCTCTTCAATCTGCGGGTCTATGAGACATTCAACGCTACTTATCTATCCTAGCACCATGCTAGCATAATAAATAATTACCTTAAGAGCCTAGGCACAAGCCATCCTATGGCAATGAACTAAATCATCATTGAAAAAATGTTAATTCATAG
Source organism: Tuctoria greenei (assembly GCA_036927565.1). NCBI lineage: Eukaryota > Viridiplantae > Streptophyta > Magnoliopsida > Poales > Poaceae > Tuctoria > Tuctoria greenei. The sequence goes on from JAYESD010000003.1 coordinate 113,030,495, forward strand.
CATAAGTGATTCATATTAACATAATCATGTCGTAGCTAATTAGACTATAGTAGGGGATTGTGCTGTTTATGATGATATAATTAGAATGATATGGCATAATCATAAATACTACTCCTACCACATATATAGAAACCACAATCAAACAAGAAATGCTTCATCCAGCGGTATGAAAAATAGAAGACTAAAGTTAACATATTTATTAAGAGCAAAGTCAAAAATACAAATAGGAATATGACAGACATACCTTTCTCAATTAGGAATTGGGAAAATACTCCTTCTACTCCTCTCCTACTTGGACTATGGACTAGAGGCTCTCCTCTCTACAGCTTACACCCCTCTAAACCTATGGACAATAGTGTATACAATGGATTAAATACTAGAGTGGTGCATGTGTGAAGTGAGGCTAGGGGGTCCTATTTAGAGCTGGAGAAGAGTCGCTTCCCACTACCAAAAGTGCGCGAATCAGTCTTCATCGTTATCAGGGTAGTGTAAGGAGTCGACACATGAATGTTGACCGCGTTTGGTGCCAGGACCTAGTCGACCTACTGGGGGGGGGGGGGGGGGTTGGCCGACATGGTATTGGCTCCTTTTGGGTTGTGCATCCTCCAGGTCACTTCCAGGTGGGTCCCCTTGACTTATATGGGTGATACACCTTTTGATGGCCTTGGATAATTCTATTTGTGGGTCATTTGATCCATGTGTTGCCACATTTCCTCGCTTGATTGGTTGTGAGGGTATTTTATAGAATTGCTCCTCCTCTTTTACCTCATTTCCTGTAATAATTCCCTGCATGCACTATTTCTTCAGAGACAAGAGAAAATAGGTTAAATCGAAAGGTGATGTGTGCAAGAAATGACAATTTTTTCACATAATTGAGTTATATTGACAGGTGAGATTGGTATATAACAATCGTCAACAGTACCTTCAAGCTGGTCACGATAGGAGTAACATAGTCTGGTGAGTGCATCCCAAGAAACATCATCAATAGCTTTCTCCCTGGTGGACCTCCATGTGGGCGCAAAGTGTCAGGTGACCACGACGTCCTTAGCGATAATTGTAACGTGGGCCTTCCATTTTTCACGTCCATAGCAAGGAATCATTTCGACATAGTACTCCAAGTGCAAATTGCAAAGATCAAGAAACTCCTTCAATTCCCTAGCTGCAAATCCTCCATCGGTTCCGTCAGAATGGAATTCTTGAGAAAAACTGAACATTGGACCATTACCCTCTTTTTTTGGCTTCAATAGGCACAGGTTAATTTTCCTGGACCGCAAGTTCATTCTCTTGGGCTGCGGATTTATTTTCCTGGTCATGCCTCTGTGGCTCAACCTCATGGGGTTCCTCCTCTTGATTATCCTCGTGTGGTTCATCTTCATCTTCCTCATAAGGCTCCACCTCTTACGGATCCTCCTCTGTTGTGGTTGAGTGCTCATGCTTAACTTTCTTTCCAGGGGAGTTCACTTCCTCCTCCTCTTGGAGTAGGTCCTTTGGATCCTCGTGGGATCTAAGCTTGCTTTTGAGAGGAAGCAATTAAGATCTTTAAGTGTTATCATCCTGGTGCTAGGAATCTATAGAGAGAAACATGAGATCATTAGAGAAGAGTATAAATGTAAATATGAAATTGCAGCAGCCATAAAACAAAATAAGAGGATATGCGATAGGTCATAAAGATGAGAAAAGAGGTAAAACACTGCAGCAGCAAAACCACACATTTCTCAGCAAGATATGATTGGTAGAAAGCAACATAGTGCTAAACAGGTACATTTCAAAAAGAAAAAAGTCCTAAGTGGTCTGTGGTGTTCATTCTACCTATGCTTACACCTTACAATCAAACACGACTCTGATACCAATTTGTGACACCCGTTTCTGAGAATAAATCAAGTGAAGCGCATATGTGTTCCTAGGATGTTCATGACTCATACACGAGTGCACAATAAATGATATTTAGATAATAACCATGTTTTGAATAGTTAGTAGTAACTTATCACAATATTCCAAATAGTCTCAAATGACAACTCTAACAATATAGCAGTGGAAAAACTAATCAACTAGTAGACTATAGCTCCACAGACATTTGATGGTAACACGCACACCTAGTACTTCTCGAAATCATCAGGATAATCCAAAATGTCACTTTCGAAGTGTTCTTGCAACACTTCCACCTAGAATTGCTATGCGAGCAGCCCGCAACGGTTCTTGATCGGCAAGGTTTAGTCCACTGGTTAGATTGCGTATATGAGAGATGGTGAGATGATGGTTTTACGTGGTTCGGGCCGCCGAAGCATAATACCCTACTCCACAGCGTGAGTTGTATTGCTGGTGTCAATGTGTGAGTAGAGTGTGTATGTGTTGAGATTGGATTCTAGTCCTTTGTAACGGTGGCAGTCCGGTAGTTTTATAGGTGGAGGACAGTCAGCCAGTGTCAGTTCCTGCATCGATGAAGCGTTCTCATACCCCGGTCGTGGGTGCTTCCGCCCTTGTGCCAGAGAGGCGGCAACAGATGCGAAGGGACTGTTCTCTAATATTTCGTCATGAGGGACCTGGAGCAGCCGAAGCCTCCATCATCGACCTGGTCTCTTATTCCAGCGGTAGCTCGGGAGGGGTCGTGCCCGCACAACCTTCAACAGGCGGACCTCGAGCTGCCGGTGTCTCGGCAATTGGTGGAGAGGAGAGCGGCGGTGGTGGTTCCGGAGGTGGCGCGGAAGGATCTATGCTTATTGCCGCGTCGACACAGGTCGTCCAAGAGCAGGTGCCAGAGGCTGTGGCACCGCACTTGGTGTCGGGTCCAGAGGGCCTCGATCTGCCGTGCGAGCTGGGAAGCCAGAGTATCTAGAGCGGCCCAACCTGCAAGTAAGGCGTAGTTTCTTCCTTTGCTGCTTTTTTTTTTGCTTCTTCGCACTGACAGAGTTGGCTTTGGCTTTTCAGGGCATCTTTGGCCGACATAGTACCCTTGGTGCTTCCGGGGGTGGGCTTGATAGGTCCATTAACTTCTGGAACTGGAACGGGACCCATTGTGCAGCATCAAGCACTTGAGGGTGAACGAGCTTCCGACGATGCTGCTGTCCTTGTGGTTATTCCTCATGCTCCTTCGGCCATCGAAGTGGATGGGGCTGAGGCGATGCCGGTCGATAAGGTGGCCACCTTGGCCGTCACAATTAGCCTTGGTGGGGCGGACCCTGATGTCATTGGTGCGCAAAATGGTGACTCGCCACTGGCAGCTGGTGACACCCTTGTGGCAGGGGATAGTGCTTCGGTGCTAGGTGGCGACGCGCTCCTTCCTGAAGCTCCAACTGGGGATCCATCAAGCCCCGGGCGCTGGTGTATGCAATAGGGTCGGCAAAAGAGGCAGAGAGGCAACCGTCTGCGGCGACAGCGATGTTGATCCCCCTCTCCAAGGCTGTTGCCGTGGCCCAGTCCATCATGCGCCAAACGTAGGCTACTTTTGCCCGGGAGTGGGATCAGCTTGCTGAAGAGCGACACCTGGTGAAGCTGGTCGACACCAAGACAAAGGAGGTCGAGGCAAAGGCCCTGGCCCATGTCGATGCCAAAGCCCACCTTAGGTTGTGTGAGGATAGGCAGGTGGAGTTGGTCTACCGCAAGGTTGTGGTTGCCGATCGGGAATGTGACTTGGCAGTGAGGAAGAAGAGGTATCTCGGAGCCTCAGCGTGCTGGAGGAGGGATTCCAAGCTATGCAGGACTCGGAGATCGCCCTCAAATGCTGGGAGGACGATTTGGAGCGTTGTTCTCGAGAACTTGCCGAATGGAGGGAGTGGCTCCAAAAGATTTAGAAGATTTACAGGCCTCTTACGCAGAAGAGGCGCATGGGATACAGGACATCTTGGCCCGTGCTAGGGTGGTGTTAGAACCCCTCGAACTTTGTCCCGGCCACACCAGGAGCCGTCTGATGGGGTGACCCAGTTGGTCCGAGCCTTAGATTCTTTCTGCTCCATGTTGAGGTCGGTGAACACTATCCTTGCAAGGCGGTTGGAGGTCGAAGGGAGGGAGCTTGCGGAGCGTGTGGCTTCCCATGTCTTTGTGCGCTTTCAGAGCCGGTATTCGATGATCCTGCTAGAATCAGTAGAGAAGGGCCCCTTTGATGAGCGGGAGGAGGAGGTGAGGGCTGAAGTCCAGGACCTTCCCAGGTAGGTGGCTTCCTCGTTACATTGGGTTTGAGACCGACATCCCCAAGGCGGAGCTCCTTTGTCACCAGGGCTAGCCCATTAGTAAAAATAGGCTTTAATGAATTTGAAATCATGTTTTGCTTTTTGGGTTTGTCCTGTGCTTCTCAATCTGCCGCTCTGGGCTCTTAGCAGCATAATGGGCGTGAAGAAATTGGCCGATTTCGTTTTTTTTCAGGAACCAATGATCACACAATTGACATGGCCGATTTGCCATCAGCTGACGTACTACCTATGGAGTCTCCTTAGATGCCCCTGGTAGATGTGACCAACTGGTTGGGCACGCCTACCACTCGACCGCAGGATGTCTTCGACAGGCTCCAGGCGAAGGGGGCGGAAGGTTGGGTAGCTGACGTCGGCGAGCCCCTTTAGGGGTGCCAAGCTTCATTTTGGAAATGTCGACGGCAGGTCCCCTTTGTGGTGTTGGAGCTGGCTGCTCCGGTGTCACCCACCATCGTCATAGAAACATCGACGACAAGCCCCCTGGGTGGGGCCGGAGCTAGCTTCTCCGACGCTGCTCACCATTGTCATAGAAACATTGACGGTAGGCCCCCTAGGTGGTGTTGGAGCTGGCTGCTCTAGTGTCACCCACCATCGTCGTAGAGACGTCGATTGCAGGCCCCCTGGGTGGTGTTCGAGCATGCTGCTCTGGCGTCACCCATTATCGTTGTAGAGTCATCGATTGCAGGCCCTGTGGGTGGTGACAGAGCTAGCTGCTCCGACGTCGCCTACCATCATCGTAGAGACGTCGATGGCAGGCCCCCTGGGTGGTGCCAGAGCTGGCTGCTCCGACGTTGCCCACCATCATTGTAGAGACGTCGACGGCAGGCCCCCGGTACACAGTTTACAATAGGAGAACCATTTTAGCAACAAGTGCGTGGTGGGAGAGTGTACACATGGATCAGTGGTTTTTACTGTCATCGATCTAGTGGGACATCGACGGCAGGCCCCCTAGGAGATGTCATAGCTGGATGCTCTAGCGTTGCCCACCATTAACATGTAGAAATGTCGACGGCGGGCCCCTTGGGATGTACTGGAGGTGGATGCTCCAGCTTCATCCGCCATCTACACGAAGATACGTCGACGGCGGGCCACCTAGAAGATGTCAGAACTGGATGCTCCGGCGTCGCCTACCATCAACACGTAGAAACATCGACAGCGGGCCCCTGTCTGGTAGAGAACCAGAGAAACCTTGTTAGCAACAAAAGTAGGATGAGGGAGCGTACTCACAAATCAGCTCTTGTTGCCATTATGTACAAGAGCGTCGGCGAGCGCCTTGGGAGGTGCAAGAGCTAGATGCTTCGTCATCGCCCACCATCGTTGTACGTAGAAGCACTAATGGCGGGTCATGGCCTGCTAATGCTGCAACAGGTTGTGCCCGAACCAACCTGCTTTGTATGTCCTGCACACACGACAGAGAGGGCATAATGATGCTCGTCGGCCCACTTTCTCTATTCTTCTAGTTTTGTTACGTCTTATAGTCCTAGGCTACTAGGCGGGTTTGGGTAATTCAGTGTGTTAGCGCCCGGGATACGGCTCCCTCCTTACTTAGGGTGCGAGCCTCTTGGCCCCCAGTACTTAGTCACGACGCTAGGAGGCAGAGTGCGCCAACTTAGGATGCAGGACCAGACTAAGCAGGTTGCACTTGGGGACCTCCAACTCAACGTAGGCCTTCCGTGGGGGACTATCTTGTGCCACGGGGCCCCAAGTAAGAAAGGAGCAACTAGATCCTGAAACACTTTGCAGGTACCTCAAACAAGTCCGACTTTAGTGGAGTTGCATAACTCCACTATGGGTGATATAGAGAAAAATTGACCATGTATATGAAGATAATATACGAAATACAAGAATAACTAATGATCATAGAACTAATAGGTAATTATATGAACATAAAGCATGGGGTGAGGCAGTGATTTTTTTTCAAATTGGCATTCATAGGAGGAGACAAGCTTTAAATAAGGCAACAACCTACTCCAGTTGGCAAGGGAGTCAGAGTGTTCACGCTTTGGGTGTGTGACCAAGCTTAAGCAGGATGAACACTCTTGACCCGTCCCTCCTGGAGTTTGGTTGTCTTGAGCACTACTCCTGGGCACCATGACACCCCACACTGTTCTACCATTATGCTAGGGGTAAAACTTATGAGGTGCTCTGTGTTCCAAGGATTTGAGAGGTGCTCTCCTTTCTCCATGGACAGACGAACGCACCGAGGGCGGGATACCTGTATTACTCGGAAGGGGCCCTCGCAGCTGGGGGAGAGTTTGTGTGAACATTCTCAAGAAAGTATTCGCCACAACAATAGGTTCCCCGTCTAGAGTTCTCTACTTTGCACTAACCATTCCTAGTAGCGCATGATGTTACCGATTGTTTCAGATGGCGGCATGCCACCTTGCTTTGTTGACGAGGTCGGCATCTTCACATTGGAGCTGGTCCTGCGTGGTTTCATAAAATGTCTAGACCTGGAGGGAGCCCGCGGCGATCTCTAGGGTTAGGACGACCTCAACCCCATACACCAAGAAAAAAAAGGTGTTTCCCCCATTGCCCGGCTAGGTGATGTGTGGCTCACCCGTTGCACACACTGAAGTTCGTCGACCCACTTGGCACCATGCTTATCTAAGCTAACATATGTGCGCGTCTTGAGGCCCTTGAGGATATTAGCGTTGGCCCTTTCAACTTGACCGTTGCTCTTTGGGCGTGCCATGGACGCATAACAAACTTGGACGCCGAGGTCTTCGCAGTAGTCTTGGAACATTGCATTGGTGAACTGGGTCCTGTTGTCGGTGATGATCCTGTTTGGGACGCCAAACCTGCGAATGATCGACTTTATGAACTCGACTGCAGACTACATATTGATGGTGATCACAAGGGCTGCTTCTAGCCACTTGGTGAACTTGTCTACAGTGACGTAGAGGAATCGATACCCTTCGTTGGCCCTTTGGAAGGGACCCAGTATATCTAGACCCCACACCGCGAATGGCCAGGAGGGCGGGATCATCTATAGTGTTTGCGCCGGTATGTGGATATGCTTGGCGTGGAATTTCCATGCCTTGCACCCTTTCACCAGCTTGACGATGTCTTGATTCGCAATAGAATGTCGTTAATGCTACACCCATAGAGGCCTCCCTCTACCAGCGTGTAGCCCTTTGCCATCCTCATGATACGCTCAGCGGATACATGTTTCTCAGGAAGGATGTTGTCTTTCAGGTAGTCCCAGATCTCCGTGATCTATGCATCGGGACTCTCATGAGCTTCTACATCTTGGGTGCTGGGTGATATGGGGTTCCTTGTGATGCACAATAACCTCAATGGGCCCCCACGGTTGCAGGGCCACCAATAATAACCTCAATGGGCCCCACAGTTGTAGGGCCGCAAAGATCGTGAGCTCTGAGGTGTTGGGCTCACCTACTTCGTTAGGACCTGCAGGCCTAGTGGTTGGTCCCACCAATCTCCTACCGAAGACACCTTCAGGAACTGGGGCCCTAGTGGACATCATTGTTGACAAGGCGTCAGTGATGGAGTCGTGAGCCCACGGGACATGGCAGAAGTCCAAGGCCTCGAAGCCAGCCTCCAGCTTCTTGACATGCAGCAGGTACGACACGAGCTGAGGGTCGTTGCTGCAGCATTCTCCCTGGACCTGCTTGATGATCAGCTGGTAGTCTCCCTCGACCAGCATCCGTTGGACACCAAGACCCTAAGCAATTGTTAGTCCAAAGATGAGGGCTTTAGACTAAGCCATGTTGTTGGTCGCCTTGAAGTCATGTTGCATCGTGTACTTGTATTGCTCCCTTGTTGGCGAGGTAAGTAGTAAGCTAGCTCTGACCCCTTGTATCCGCGAGGAACTGTAAAAGAAGAGTGCCATTGGGGTCCGGTGAGCACCAGTGCCCTGGACTTCGGCTTGCTGATTTCATGGCCTCCAGGGTTGCTTGGTGAGGGAGTTCACTCAGCAACGAATCCGCCAGTGCTTGGCTCATGATTGAATGCAGCGGAAATAAGTCAAGCTCGAACTCCGCCAGTTTCACGCCCATTTAGTGATGTTGCCGGTCACATTGGGGCTGGAGAGCACTGTCCCTAGTGGGAACAAGGTCACCATTGAAGCTCTATGTGCCTGAAAGTAGTGGCGAAGCTTCCTTGACGTGATTAGAACTGCATACATCAACTTGTGTACTTCAAGGAACCTTGTTTTTTATTCGTGCATGTAGGATCGAAGAGCACCTGAAATCTACCATAGGGGGGGGTGAATGGTAGATTAAAACTTTTTCAGCGGAAGCAATGAAAACCCCTTGGCAGAAAAACAATCTGTTAAAGAAATCATGTGTGAGACTTATCTAAACGTTTTTCACCGTGACAAAAGTGATAGATATTAGAGGTAATCATGTCATGAAGACGACACAACAAGAATCACTCAAATCTGTCGAGAGAAACTCATGTTACGATTGAATGATCGAATAAAGGTCATTCTGTTCTACCGAGTAAAAAACAGATCTGCAATACTGCAAAGAAACTCATGTAGATCAAAAACCACAAATCCAATGACCATGAAATTTTGACAGATGATGGCTAATCAAGTTGTGAAGACAACCTAAAAAGAATAACATCAATTGGATCTATAAAACTTGAGTTATGATAAAGCCACTGAAGAAACGTAGTGCTATGAAGAAAACTCAACGAGAAAAACTTGTCTGGAACAAGTCGGTCGAACAAGGCACAAAAGTTCCTCTAAACTACGATCTTTATTCAATAGAACACAAGAGGAATAACCCAAAAGTCTTCTACCACGAGCTCTGGCCTCTCTTTCTTATATAACCAGCCCTTAGGCCAACCCAAACCTAACTAGGACTCTAATCCTACTAAATTCACGAATCAAAACTTTCCATAGCTGCTCAAGACTCTTCTATACGCAGATAGAAGCAATCTTAAGACTTCCGAAGACCATAGGAATGTATCCCACATTCCTAAAACAACTCAAATTCGTGACCCACATGCAATCCTATCATAACCAACTCAAAACTTTCCATATTTGAGTCAAACACGACTCAGCCGCAGCCCGAGTCCATAACCTAGTCGGTTGGACCTTTCTGACCAATTTTTTACGTCCACTTCTCTTCATCATGCCTCAGAACCATGTAGCCATGTTCATGCACTCCTTACACACGTGCGAACATCATCCAATGATGTCCATGATACCTTCATATGAATTGTTCTTGATTCATACATGCTACGTGACCTCCCGATCAACTCAACCACAATTCCTCCCGAACTTTGTTGCTGAATCTCATATTTTCTCTAAGACTAGTTCAATGGATCCTATCACCAGCCATGTCTTGAACTCAAGCAACACCTGCACATGAATAAAAAACCAATACTTTCGAGCACAAGTCCTCGACATGACTCTCGTTAGTATTGAAACTACATCTTACGTGAGCGCCTCATATAAGCATGTTGTAAACCATAGCAAAATGATGTCAGCCTTAACCACCAAAACACTCCAAAAAACATAGTAAAAGAATACTAAGCAAACTTTCCACAAGTGTAAAGCAAGTTTGAAACATTGCAAGATAAAAGTAGAACAATTGCAATCAAGCTCCGAACCTTGCCAAAGCTACCCGATCCTTGAGTCAGAGCTTAATAAAATGATGATTTGGGAGTATTCAAAACTTTTATTGTCAAAGCCAATGTACTCAGCACACATAGGTCTCACAGTGCAAGACTTTGATGATGAAGTAGACTGGGTGTCGGATGCTTCGGCCCCTTCTTGGGGGATCCGACGCATCTTCTTCCATCTGCTCCGGGCCCAGAGACTCCACGTCCCTCGAACCCGAGGCGCCCTGTGGGGGTTGGGACCTAGAGACATCTTGATCTCCGGGTCCCCCTAGGGGACCCGGGTGCCCTCCAAGTGCTGGGACCCGGAGGCAACTTTGTTATCGGGGCCCCCCGCGGGTTCCAAGCCCTGGAGCTCACAATAAGTAACATGGCCCCGTACGTACCTTGGGGCTGCTGGGGACCAGGTCATTTTGCAACCAAGACCATGATAAACACTTCTGTCGTGGTGGCGATGTAGAGGTACAAAGCCTCCCTAGGCTCTGGGGCCACACTGATGGGAAGAAATGTAAGTTGTTGCTTCAGCTCGTGGAAAGCCATCTCTACCTCCTTGGTCCAGACGAACGGTCATGACTGACGCAACAGCTTGAAGAATGGGAGGGCCAGCTCAGGTAGTCTAGAGATAAACCAGCTTAGTGCTGCCAGGCAGACTGCAAGCTTCTGCACATCCTTGATGGGGGCTAGAGGCCGCATCAACTCCACCGCCTTGTTCTTTTCTGGGTTGGCCTGAATCCCTCGGTGTGAGGCCAAGAAACCAAGAAACTTTCCAGCTTTGGCTCTGACACAAATGTTTTTGGGCTGAGCTCTGCATCCTATCAAAGACTAGGGCGAGGTTGTCTAGCAATGATGTATGTGTGTAGATTTTGACAACAATATTGTCGACGTACACCACTATTAGGTCCCGAATGATATCCCCAAATGTTTTTTGCATGGCACGTACAAAGGTAGTAAGGGCACTCTTGACACCGTAAGGCATTGAAACATAGTAGCAAAGGCCATCTATGGTTATAAATACGACATGTTCTTCGACCTCTGTATACATGGGGATTTTGTGGAACCTTGAGTAAGCATCTAGAATGTAGAGTAGATCGCAGGATGAGGTTGAATCTACGATTTGATTAATCCTAGGGAGAGGGAAAGAATCTTTAGGATATGTCGTATTGAGGTTTGTGTAGTCGATGCACATCCAGAGCTTCTCGCCAGCTTTGGGCACAACCAAAGGGTCGACCAGCCACCTGGGATGGTGGACTTCCTATATGAAGCCAACATCGAGCAGCTTCTTGATCTCTTTGTGGATGAAGTTCTGCCGCTAGATGTACTACTTTCGTGGCCTCTGCTATGCCCACCGGGTGTTGGGGTAGATCTTAAGATGGTGCTCGATCACTTCCCTTGGGATGTCGGGCATCTACGACGGTTGCCTGGCAAATAAGTCGACACTAGCTCGCGGCAAAGCGATGAGCACAGATTCCTGCTTGTTGTCTAGACTCCTGGCAATTCAGGTGGTCTGGACAGCATCAGTGTCGATCTAGATATATTTGATGGGTACATCGCTATCGGAGTGCTGCACCCAAGGTGCAGCAGTGTAGCCGCACTCACGGAGCTTGGCGAGGGCTGACTTGGACCAATATCGCCTGGTGCAGATGTTCGGGCTGCCGCCAGTACTTGGAACTTCTCCAAAGCTGACAAAGCTACAGTGCAATATTCGCAGATCCTGAGGACGAGGGAGGGAGTTAGCATCTTCAGGACGAGGTAGCCGTTGTGGCCTATGGCCATGAATCAGTAGAGGGCTAGCTTGCCGATGATGGCATTGTAGGGGAGGATGACCTCCGCGAAGTCAAACAGGATATTCTCCATCCTATTGTTCTCGGGTGTCCCGAGGGTCACACGGAGGTGGATGTTGCCGTACAGGATAACACTCCCTGGCCCTACCCCCGAGAACAATCTCGATGGGGCGAGGTTGGACATAGGGATTTTCAACTTGTCAAAGGACACACATCTGATGAGGTTGAGGCCAGCCCCGCAATCTATTAAGACATGGTAGAACTTCATGTTGGCGATGGTGGGGGCGACGAGGATGGGCAAAAGTTCAGCTTCCGCCATGTTCTGGGTCAGTCGGAGGCATCAAAGCTAATCGATGTCTCCATCCATATGTGATGCGGCGCCGGGGCGTGTGTAGGAGCTATTGAAGCCACTGCCCAATGCAGGGCCTTGACCGCATTCCAGGACACAGGTTACCAAGATCCCCAACAAATGACATGTAGTGCTTTGTGACGCTCGTGGTCGCTGTTGGGGTCAAAGTCCTCAGCCCGATGAACCGTTTTAACGATCTATTCGAGCATTTGGAACTCCATCTCCACATCTTTGCCGACCTATTGTTCGACCTTCTGCTGCTCGTTCTTGCTTCTACTCGTAGGCTTAATGCTTACCATTGCGATGAAAGCGCAACCACTTTGTAGAGGAAAAAGCCCCTACCTGGCGCGCCAAATGTCGAAGTGTTCTTACGACACTTCCCCTAGACCTGCTATGCGAGCTGCCCGTGGAGGTTCTTGATCGGCAGGGCTTAGACCTCAGGTGAGATTGCGTGTATGAGAGATGGTGAGACGGTGGTTTTACGTGGTTCGGGCCACTGGAGCGTAATGTCCTACTCCATAATGTGAGTTGTATTGCCGGTGTGAATGCGTGCGTAGCGTGTGTATGCCTTGAGATTGGATTCAAGTCCTTTGTAACGGTCATGGTCTGGTCCTTTTATATAAAAGGTTGGATCCCTTACAAGTGGGGTATGGGGCCCGACAGGTAGCCCCGGGTGACCTTATCCTAAAGATCTAAGACTTCTCCACTATACTGTATCTGACCTTGGCTTGAGGACTCGTCGTCTTGTGGACTCCGTTACCAATGGTCCATGCGTAGTTGTTGACGCTGGTAGGGGATTTCCCGTCTGTCTGCCTTGTCACTGTAAGCTACACCACTCGGTGGTGAGGATTAGGCATGCAGTGCCTTTATAGTGATGCAATTGGGCGCAGCGGTCTCTGACCATCGGCGTGCGCCGCGTCATGCGTCATGGGTGGGTGCATGTATTTATTGCTTGATTTAGACAGAGCACACCATCCCTTAATTCCCGCAACCCTCCGACCAGGGCAAAGTTGTTGGACACGTGGCAGCTTCGGTGCTAGCCACTGCAGGGGAGGCCAGCCCCGGAGCCCTTGGGCCACGTGGCAGTCCCGGAGCCCTTCTCTGTGGGAGGTGTCCGGCTTGGTGCTTCGAGGCAAGTGGCTGCACCAGAGCCCACTCCTATTGTGAAGGGGGGCCCCGTCCCCCTAACACGTGGCAGCTTGGGAGCCCGCCTCACCCTGGGAGATGAGTCCCGTCATTGAGGTACACATGGTAGTGCCAGATTTTGTACTTGAGGAACGGTGAGGTCTGGCACATTCTGGACACGTGGTGCCATTGGACCTTCCTCCGCGGGAAGACGCGGTACTTAGGTACTTCCAGCCTGTGCGCGAGGGTACCCCGTATGTTGGGTACCGACAGTCACCTGCTGCTGAATTAATATGGCAAGAGCAAGGGTGAGCACTTGTCGTACTCAGCAAGTGTGGGAAAGCACGACTTGTGGCTCAAACAAGGATGATAACAATGGTTCATTGCAGAAAAGCATATTTCATTCACAAAGATAAAATGCCACTTGAGATTACTGGCTGCAGTCAATCCCATCATAACCCAAATAACCAACAATACCATATCCAATTCCATCAATTACACTTCTCAACCATTAAATAACCAATCGACATAATAACCATAACCATCATATTTAACCATAACAATCCATATCGACTCAAACATAACCAAGTGCATAACCCATTCCCATTTCCAACCATTATCCATTACTCGAGTCCATAACTCTAATCATGTGAGGGTCCAGGGTTCTCATGACTGAGAGCACAGCTATCCTGATAGTTTTACACTCTACAAAGTTTCTACCACATTACTTACAAGTTTGTGATCTTGTCAACCATCTGCGACTAAAGAAAACCTCCATTATGCCAAAATACACTACCATAGGTGTATGGCCAGGAGATCACAAAATAACCTTTACAAAGGGACTACCAGCATGTACAAACCCAATAGAGTTTCACCAGAGGTTATGTCTCACAACTGAGCACATCCATCCAAGGGCGCCCTCTTGTGCCGTTCGGATCCCACGGCAGTCCTGCCACTTTTGCAAACCCAATCGACTCCCTCCCTGATCCTTCAAAATAATCCTAACGATGATGGCAATACACCTAATTAATTGTCTAAGCTGCACTCATACTTGGCCCTATGGTGGGACTGTAATCCTAGGTGGTCGCTCCACGAACCGGTCCTTAGATCTAAATCAAGCAAAACCACCATAACATCCAACGTATTCCACATAATCGGCTTACTTAGATCCATAGGTTCCATGTTGATTAGTGTCATTACCCACATCTTACATAGTTCACATGATTAAGGTCCATAATTGAGTTGTTTAGTTATTACTGATCCCAATTAACCAAAGCGAAGCAAAAACTGTAAAATACCCTTCCTGACTCTCTACATGACATCCCGAGTGACAAGGAAAGCCTTGATATGCTTCAATAATGAAATTATGGTGTAATACATGTTATTAAGTTACTAATATTTCTTATTAGCTGGTTAGAACAAAGTTTTACGAATCCGAGAAAGTTTCAGGTCATTTCCTAGGAATTGGTCGAAGTTTCACAGATTTCCGGAATTCAGATACTGTACTAGTCTGCACAGGGACCGAACAACTATGCTCTAGCCGGACAAATCTGCTGCTAGACTGGACAAGTCCACAGTGGTTCATGGTTTTGCAAACCATCTAGTTAGGGCGTGGTTTGAATCGAGTAGGGGTCAATTTTTATGTGGAAAAGTGGATCTAGGGTAGTTACCGTGAGTGGAACAGTTCCACAATGGTAGATTGGGCCACTATAAGGATTTCGGCTTATCACAAAAAAAAAATTCATCACAATAGGTCGTGTTTCATGCAATAGGTCACTGTTGCAACGAAAAAGAACATGGCGATAGTTTTTATGAATCGTTGGCATAAGTCCCGTGGCGATAGGTTATTGCGATGACTTGACATCCGTGGCAAATAGTATGGTATTGCAAAAATTTTACATCGGTGGCAAAAAATATGTTATTGCAATGATTTCACATATTGCGACGATTTAACATTTTGCAAGGAATAGTACGATATTGCAACAATTCGACATTCATGGCAAATAATATGTTATTGTGGCGATTTCATATTCATGGCAAATAGTATGGTATTACAACGATTTAATGTGCTGGGACGATTTAACATATTGCAACAAATAGCATGGTTTTGCAACGATTACACATTCATTGCAATAGTATGTTATTGCAACGATTTCACATTTGTGGCAAATAGTATGGTATTGCAACAATTTAACTTATTGTGACTATTTGACGTATTGCAACGAATAGCAGGGTATTGCAACGATTTAACATTCCTTGCAATAGTACGTTGTTGCAACAATTTCACAGTCGTGGCAAATAGTATGGTATTGCAACGATTTAACGAATTGCAACAGAATTTACAGCATTGCAATGATTTCACATTCGTGGCAATAGTATGGTATTGCAACCATTTTAACCATGTAAAATAGTAGGATATTGCAAAGATTTAACGTTTTGTGATGATTTAATGTATTGCATATATCACGGCATTGCAACGATTACACATCCGTGGCAAATAGTATGGTACTGTGACGATTTAACATTCGTGGCAAATAGTATGTTATTGCAATGATTTTACATTCTTGGCGAATAGTATGGTATTGCAACGATAACACATTCGTCGCAAATAGTATGGTATTGCAACGATTTAACATCCGTGGAAAATAGTATTTTGTTGCAACGATTTCACAAGCGTGGTGAATAGTATTGTATTGCAACGATTTCATATCCGTGGCAGATAGTATGATACTGTAACGATTTCATATCCGTGCCCAATAGTACGCTATTTCAATGATTTCTTATCTATGGCAATAAGTTCATAATGCAATGTTTCCGGATCTGTGGCAATAGGTTTGTAATGCAATGTTTCCTGATCAGTGGTAATAGGTTTGTAATGCAGCATTTTTCTGATCTGTGGCAATATGGTTGCAATGCAGCGTTTAATGATTTGTGGCGATAGAGGTGTAATGCAACATTTTTTCATTTGTGGCGATAGTGTTGTGATGCAACGTTTTCTCAGTGGTGGCAATAGCAGTCTAGTGCAACGTTTTTTGAGTCATGACCAAATGTTTATGCTACAATATCTTGTAATTCGTGAAAATAGCTTCCTATTGCAACAATTTATCATTCGCGACAAGAAATTTATAATGCCATGTTTTATAATTAGCGGCAGTAGAATCCTAATACTCCAGGTTTGAAAATTAGTGACAACATAATCATGAGTTAACAATAAACATCCATCAACTGATATTGAAACACGCATAACAACACTCAAGTATTACCAAAACGATGTTGATGCATGTTAAAAGTTTGCCTAAGATGACCGGGACTAATTAGAACAGGTGCCTTTTGTTGGCCCTTTTGTGGAGTCTCCCACATTTTTTGCATTTCAGCCATCATTGAGAGGTGCATGTCCTCCATTTCTTGAGCTCTATGTCAATTTCAACTGCTATCTGACCCACTAAGTTCTGGACTTGAAGGTTTAACTCTTCATTCTTCTAATTTATGCAGTCCATCTGGGTGGTTAAGCTATCGTTTCTTCCTTTCAACCCCTGCACTTGGTGCTTTAGGCCTGAATTTCTATCTTCTAAGTTTCAAACTTGGTCGTTGAGGTGTTCAGCCATCTGGATACGAATACGTTCACGTTCAGGACCAGTAGGGTTAGCCATATAACCACACCCCGAACCTGTGATCCTGCACAACCTATTGAGGATCTATAACAACACTGGAAGATGAGGTTTCTCTCCTCATTTGGAATGGGCCTCCCTGCTCAGCTTCCTTGTCATCCACACTGGCATGTGTCTGGCTCTATATACATAAAGAAAAGTCACAGGCATATTGCAAATATTTAGTTAATTAGGGATTGTTTGAAGTGTTACTCACATGTACAGCTGTTGCATGCTCGTTTTCCCATTCACCGTTCATCAAATGACTTTCCTCCCACAGTTGTATGTCATCAAGTTCTTTTCTGGTCTCCAGGTCTCGCTACATAAAATACGAGTAAAATTCAACATGTAGGTATACATATTGATTGCAGCACAAAGTAAAAGGGTGATTTATTTTTCATACCTTCTCGTAACTAAGTTGGGCGTAGGATTTGGAGCCAACCAAGTGTTTCATCTTTTGTCTTCTTCGATTTTGAGGATTGGTCCTGCTTAT
Organism: Tuctoria greenei; assembly: GCA_036927565.1. NCBI lineage: Eukaryota > Viridiplantae > Streptophyta > Magnoliopsida > Poales > Poaceae > Tuctoria > Tuctoria greenei. Next base: position 113,047,663 of record JAYESD010000003.1, read on the forward strand.
TGACTGCTATAATTTTAAAAATTAATTCCACAAATGAATGTAAATCAAATAGTTTTTTATGATGTGAAGCTATTAAATAGTTAGCTGACCTTGAATCGCTCAAGCCCAAAATATTCCATCAGGTGCAACCACTCGGGTGTCGATACGTCATCGGGTTTGTTTCTTATACGTTCTTCATCGGTCGAATAACTCTTATAGGTGGCATGCAAAGTCGAGCGCCACCCCATGTAGTGGTCACCAACAATTTTCAAAAATTTTCTTGCACTCTCCTGTGTGTCCTCCATGTCCCAGAAATTATGTACATTGTATAACACGTTGTTGTAAATGTACAAGATAGAGATTGCAAGAAAAAATTACTTGTGTGGGGCGTGACGACACTAACTACAATGTCTTGTACTATTTTTCTCTTGTTAGTATCGCCAACCTCTGCCCAGTTCCTTGCACCGCTGAGGGGTGCATGTTTTTTTGTTAACATAACCACATCATCGACCAAGTGTCGCTGATTAATACCAACCTCAGCACTGAACCTAGTGGAGAACTGAATTGGTACCCTTACGTTCTCCGTTCTACTAAATTGAGATGTGGCAACCCTAAATACTTTAGCCACACCTCTTCCAAACTTCCTTCCTTCTGTTACATTGATACAAACAGTAAATAATTAAAGCAACTTACCGTCTGACCAAGTTTAGTATCATGTACAAATAGTGTGAAAAGAAGAAAATACGAATAAAAAAACAAGCCATCTTCAGTACGAGTGTGGCAAATACGAGCGTGGGACGACCGCATCCCAACAACATTTTGTTTTGTATTACTCTCTTCTGGTTTATATTAATTATCGTATCAGACCAACAAATGAATAAAAAATGAAGTAGTTAGGGTTGTCTAACAATAATTATTTTTATCGGGAGGGGGCACATTGTTGACTCCTTTGTTGTTGTTCATATTCTAAAATGCGCCATTAGGTACACATGTCAGTGGCGCTACTGCACCCTGTTGACAGCTGTTATACACAAATTTTACTCGTCAATATAACTCTTATGTGAAGGAATTGTCATTTCTTGCACACATCACCTTTCTATTTAACCTATTTACACTTGTCCTCGGAGAAAGTAGTGCATGCAGGGATTCTATTCATAAATGAAATGAAAATGGGGAAGGATCCAATAAAATATCATTCCACCCAATCAAGCAACGACACGTGGCACCACATGGATCAAATGGCCCACAAACAAAACTATCTGAGGCCATCCAACGGTGTGGCACCCATATGAAGGAATGGGACCCACTTGGAAGACACCTGGAGGAAGCACAACCCCAACGGGGCCAAGACCAGGTTGGCCTACCCCCCTAGTTGGCCGACTCGTTTTTGCCCCCAAACGGGGTCAAACGCCATATGTTGGTTCCTCCCGTCTTGAAGATGTCATGGATGACTGATTTGCGCACTTTTGGTGGTGGGAACCGACCCTTCTCCAAGCTATGAATAGACACACCACTTGAGTATTCATCCATTGTATCCACTTCTCTCCATAGGTTTAGAGGAGTATTGGCTGTAGAGAGGAGAATCTCTAGTACATAGTCCAAGTAGTAGAGGAGTCGAAGGAGTCTCTTCCCAATTGAGAAAGGTATGCCTCCCATATTCCTATTTGTATTTGTGACTTTATTCATAATAAAGATGATATCTTTAGTCTTCCATTGTTCATATACTTTGATGAAGCGTTTCTTTTTTTATTGTGGATTCCATGTATGTAGTAGAAATAGTACTTATGATTGTGTTACACCATGCTCATTACATCATCATAAACACTATAAACCTTTACTATAGTCTAATTAGCTTTGATATGACTATATTAATATGAATCACTTATGCTAAGAATTAACATTGGTTCAATGATGATTTAGTTCATTGCCTTAGGATGGCTTGTTCCTAGGGTCTTAAGGTAATTACTTAATATGCTAGCATGGTGCTAGGATAGAGAGTAGCGTTGAATGTCTCGTAGACCCAAGGATTGAAGAGGTAGGCAGTAGGTGGTGATAGCCTTATTTGTCCTTTGTAATACTCCACGTTCGGCTATGCCACAGGCTCTTGGCGGGAGTGGCCTAGTGTTGCTAGGGGTAAACCCATGCCTGATGTGTTAATCCACTTAGCATGAGAATTCATAATTAGTATAATCATTAGTAACTAACTTAGGCTATGTATATGTACATTAGAATCATAGTAGGAGTATCAACCTAACTTTTAGCCTAGTTCCTCTACTACCCGATTTATCCCCTTGGGATAGAATGCTCCTGTGTGTGTCACACTACCACAGTTACCCTTTACCGATCCTTGCTAGAACCCTACCTAGGCCAACCTAGCCTTTCCACTTCATGATTGTTTTACTTCCATCTAGCCTTCCTTTGGTAAAATATAAATGACACCCTTTAGGAATACTCTTTAAAGGGGAAATGTTACATCGATAGTTTCTATGTGCTTGCGGACGTTCATCTAGGATTTAAAACCTACCAACAAGCATTTATGACACCACTGCTAGGCATGAAGCTGTAGTAGTGCGTAGGAAATATCAACAAGCGTTTTTGGTGCTGTTGCAGAGGAAGGCAGCTGAAGTATTGCATGATTGAGAGAATTGTATAGGACCATGGTAGGTTTTAGTAGGATGACCCTTCATTATTTTTGCATTTTATGTGAAAGAAGGGTAGTGTATGTCTAGTTTCCGCTTGCCAGAAAACTTTGTTGAAAATCCCGAATCCCTTCAGAGAGATCGACCTCGTGTCCTTACTCCTTAGAAGCTTCGAGCAGCAAAGCAAGCCAGCACAACCGCACAAACAACCGAAATACCAATGGCCCAGAAGTCCCTTCGTGAGTTTTTGGCTCCCTCTGCTAACAATGTGCCTGTTGGGCCTACTATTAACACAAGACTAGCCCGATCACTATGGCGCAAGCCAACCCATTTAGTAGGAAGGCTATGGAGGATGCAAGTGCTCACCTGCAACAGTTCCTTGAGATCTGCAACACTTTTAAGATAAATGGCGTATCTTCTGATGCTGTCCGTCTTAGGTTGTCCAATTCTCTCTTCTTGGGAGAGCGAAACAGTGGTTCTACGTGAACCGAAGTGTTGTAGACACTTGGGAGAAATGTTCTATGACATTCCTCTCCAAGTTTTTCCCGTTGGGCAAGATCAATGCCCTACGTGGAAGAACTTCCATCTTCCAGGAAGAGGCCAAGGAATCTATTCCCGAGGCTTAGAAAAGGCTGCAGGAGTATATCCTAGCCTATCCCCACCATGTGATTGATGAGTGGCTCATAATCCAAAACTTCTACAATGGGCTGATCCATTTGGCTCGAGACCATGTTGCTGCTGCTGCAGGAGGTGCCATCTTGTCATTGAGGGTGCCCAAAGCCAAATATTTTATTGACAAGATGGTGTCAACATGGGTTGGGGCAACGAGCATCTCCATACCCGCCAGCAAGGCATGCACACATTGAAGGAGGTGGACAGGAACACTGCCAAATTGGACCTCCTTATGAAGAAAATTGATGGACAAGGTAATGGTGAAGTATGCGGCAATGCCTATGCATTAGACTCTCACATCACTTGTGAAGTCTGTGACAACACGACCCATTTGCACAATGACTACCCAAAAACATGTGAGGATGCCTTATACGTAGCCAACAATGGAAACAACAATGGCTATCATCCAGGAGGTCAATGGTTGGGCCAACCACGCCCATTTTTTCAAGGAGGGTACAACAACAATGGCAACAATGGAAATGAGCCCAACTTGTGAGAACTTTCCATTGGCCAGCTGAAGATCAACGAGGCTATTTCCAAGAAGCTGTCAGCTAATGACAAGACCCTAGAAAGCATCAATGCCATGATTGAAGGACTATCCTCATCCTTTAAGAATCAAATGAGTTTCAACAAGATGTTGGAGACTCAGTTGGCTCAACTAGCAGCTGTTGTTACTCCAATGGAGAATGGCAAGATTTCAGGACAGCCCGAACCTCTCGTAAAAAGTGCCAACATGATTTCTCTACGTGAGGCAACTGGTAGAAGGACCTCGAATGTCCTACAATCTCATGCTCAATTCGGGCACACCACTTTGACAAGGCCCTTTGTGACCTTGCAGTGTGGGGACCGGAATCCCAACATCCAAAGATCTCATTGGGTGGTGTCGTGCGATGCGACACCCAACATTATACAAGAAAAGAATGAGATTAAATATGATACCAAGTCTTTATTTATAAACACAGTGGAAGTTTTACAATACTAAGTGGATAGGAAAGTGACCTATACATCATAGCTACACTATCGGCACTAGCTATGCAAAAGCAAAGGCATCCATGTCCTGGATGCTTTGCACTAGCAACACCAAACTTACGGCGGCGTGTAGGGTTCCCACTTGGCTATAAACCCTAGAGGGGGTGCATCCTCATCATCGAACCCATCATTAGTCGTATAATTTGCAAAAACTTGTTAACTGCAAACGTGAGCTTAAGGCTCAGTAAGACTAACCCATCTCTCCAGACATATGCAAGGTGAACACTAAGCATAGGTAAGGTAAAGCAGTAAAGGACTCGCCTACAAGTGGATCCTTAGCTTTGAAGTTATTATCAGCAGCTTACCAGTTTAATGAAAGTAACTTTAGTGGTCATATTGGACTGCAATCAAGTTACATAACAATTATAACTCAATACATCGTATTCTCCTGACTTGTTAAATATTTTACTACGTCACGACACGGTGAACAAGTGGTACTCTATTACTGCAAGGGATGGTGATTGCCATCAGGACACACCTGAATAACATGTCATGTACACTCATGCCTAAGGAGCGTGTCGTGCTCCTCACCACGTCATACGCAGCCACCTTTCACAAGAGAACTCAAACGCCGAACCGGTCCCGCTGTCACGGGGATAAGGTTCCCGCACGGACCGTGTCTGTGCCCGCCGGCGAATTTACACCTTACTACCCTCAACCCACCCCTATCGATAATGGGCTCTGCCTCGACATCTGAGTTACCAAGTTACATCGGTTTCATGGGTTTTATATGCCTAGTATGCATCTGGTACTGTTCGAACCTATCCAGCAGGGCCGCACACGGATCGGTCCTCAATCGACACAAGCAGGGCTACGCAAGTGAGACCACGTCTCACTGCATCCTACCCACTGCTCGGTCTCAATTTCATATTCATAAACCATTTCTTGATCCCCGTCATTCGTGTGATAAAATCCTATCTCGCGAGTAGATTCCAACTACTTGACTTCTATCGTATTCCTATGAACATAAGCATGGCAGTTTCTACTCATCGGGCTGTAGATCTACCCAATAAACCATGGGATTTGTGGGTCAGGCAAGTGGATGTCAAACACCTTAAACGTAATGAACAAACATCGGAAGACTTTGAGTGAATGAAAACTGCAAAGACACTATAAGGAACTTAAATGCAAACAGGGGCTTCCATGAAAATGAGTCCGGGTCTATGTTAGTCTCCGGCAGATGAACTTCCAAGGCTTCCGGCTGCTCCTCGACTTCAGTTACTACATGATATGCATATACTATACATGAATGACTTTGAAAATACATAATATGTTTAAGGTCACAAGCTAATATCATGTGATCAAAATAAGATAATGATCTTAATGGGCTTTGGGACCTTTTGGTAGATACTAGGGACTAAAATCGAGACCCTTGCAAAGAACAGAAGATGATCAAGGAAGTTTTTTGTCTCTAAAATTATGGCAAGTAGTAAACTTCTCTGAATGTTGGTTGAAATTCTTGAGCTCTATCATGGCTACCAGTGGTTTTACCATGCAGAGGGGGTCTCACTGGTTCTAGAAAAATTTGTTTCACAATTTTCTAAGCTTCCTAGAGAGAGAAATTGATTTTTGAAGTTCCGGAGAATTTCTGAAATGTTTTCTGTATTTTTCCCAATTTTTCAATTACATAGAGGTCTGGAACACTAATAAACCCAGTAAATGAAGTCCAATGATTTTGAAATTTTCACTTGAGATCAATTGTATTATTAAGAGTGTTCTGACCAAAATTGGAAATTTTCCAATAAACAGAACAGTAGTAATTAATTTCCAAAGCAGTTAGATCAAGGGAATTAATTATAAAAATTCTGGGAGTTTCATGTCCAAAAATTGCACCACTGCAAAGCTGAGATTGAGATGAGTCTACCAGAATTTATTTGGAAATTTTGTAGCAAATCTACTAGGAGTAATGAATTTCAGAAGTTTGATTGATTCCTGGAACTATTTTCCAATTGGAAATTTTAAAAAAGAGGCCAGGCCCACTGGTTTAAAATCAACAAATCGCAGCTGGGCCACACAGATTCCATAGGGTTTCACCAAGCAGCCATAAAAGATCCGGAGCCACGGACGATCCGCGTGCTCGCACGCGTCACTGACAGGCGGGGCCCGCGAGGCTTTCGTCTACCTCACAGCGGCTGGCGCGCGACGTCGGCGCCCGCGTCTGGGGCTGGCCGGCGACCACGCCGCTGGCCTCTCCCGTGCACCAAGCTTAGCCGTACTTGTCGCCTGGGGGCCCACTTTGAGAAGGCCCTTTGTGACCTTGCAGTGTAGGGACCGGAATCCCAACATCCAAAGATCTCATTGGGTGGTGTCGTGCGATGCAACACCCAACAGTATACAAGAAAAGAATGAGATTAAATATGATACCAAATCTTTATTTATAAACACAGCGGAAGTTTTATAATACTAAGCGGAAAGGAAAGTAACCTATACATCATAGCTACTCTATCGGCACTAGCTATGCAAAAGCAAAGTCATCCATGCCCCTGGATGCTTTGCACTAGCAACACAAAACTTACGGCGGCGTGCAGGGTTCCCACTCGGCTATAAACCTTGGAGGGGGTGCAACCTTATCATCGAACCCGTCATCAGTCTTATAATTTGCAAAAACTTGTTAACTACAAACATGAGCTTAAGGCTCAGTAAGACAAACCCGTCTCACCAGACATATGCAGGGTGAACACTGAGCATAGGTAAGGTAAAGCAGTAAAGGACTCGCCTACAAGTGGATCCTTAGCTTTCAAGTTATTATCAATAGCTTACCAGTTTAATGAAAGTAACTTTAGTGATCATATTGGACAACAATCAAGTTCCATAACAAATATAACTCAATACATCATATTCTCCTGACTTCTTCAATGTTTTACTATGTCACAACACAGTGAACAAGTGGTACTCTATTACTGCGAGGGATGGTGGTTGCAATCCGGACACACCCGAATAATACATCACGTACACCCATGCCTAAGGAGCGTACCATGCTCCTCACCATGTCATACGCAGCCACCTTTCACAAGAGAACTCAAATGCCAAACCGGTCCCACAGTCACGTGGATAAGGTTCCCGCACGGAGCGTGTCTGTGCCCGCCGGTGAATTTACACCTTACTAGCCTCAACCCACCTCTATCCATAATGGGCTATGCCTCGACATCTGAGTTACCAAGTTACATCGGTTTCATGTGTTCCATAAGCCTAGTATGCATCCAGTACTGTTCAAACTTGTCCAGCAGGGCCGCACACGGATCAGTCCTCAATCGACACAAGCAGGGCTACGCACGTGAGACCACGTCTCACTGCATCCTACCCACTGCTCGGTCTCAATTTCATATTCATAAACCATCTCTTGATCCCCGTAATATGTGTGATAAAATCCTACCTCGCGAGTAAATTCCAACTACTTGACTTCTATCGGATTCCTATGAAAATACGCATGGCAGTTTCTACTCATTGGGTTGTAGACCTACCCAATACACCATGGGATTTGTGGGTCATGCAAGTGGATGTCAAACACCTTAAACATAATGCACAAACATCTGAAGACATTGGGTAAATGAAAACTGCAAAGACATTGTAAGAAACTTAAATGCAAACTGGGCATGCCTGAAAATGAGTCCGGGTCTATATTAGTCTTCGGCAGATAGACTTCCAAAGCTTCCGGCTTCTCCTCAACTTCAGTTACTACACGATATGCATATACTATACATGAATGACTTTGAAAATAATTAATATGTTTAAGGTCACAAGCTAATATCCTGTAATCAAAATAAAATAATGATCTTAATTGTCTTTGAACCCTTTTGGTAGATACTAGGGACTAAAATCGAGACTCTTGCAAAGAACAGGAGATGATCAAGTGTAGGATCGAAGAGCACGTGAAAAGCTACCAGAGGGGGGTGAATGGTAGATTTTACAAATCTTACGCAGCGGAAACAATAAAACCCTAATCCCTTCGGTAGAAAAACGATCTGTTAAAGAAATCGTGTATAAGACTAATCTAAACGTGTTTCACCGTGAAAAAAGTGATATATATCAGAGAGAATCAAGTCACGAAGACAACACAAAAATAATTACTCAAATCCGTCGAGAAAAACTCAAGTTATGATCGAAAGATCAGACTATGGTCAATCTGACCTACCCGAGAAAAACAGTTTCTGGAATGCTGCAAAGAGACTCGTGTAGATCAACAACCACAAATCCAATGACCGTGAATTTTTGACAGATGATAGACAATCAAGTTGTGAAGACAACCCAAAAAGAATCACGTCAATTGGATCAGAAAAACTCGAGTTATGATAAAACCACCGACGAAAGGTAGTGCTGTCCAGAAACTCGACGAGTAAAACTTGTCTGGAACAAGTCGGACGAACAAGGCACAAAAATTCCTTCAAACTATGAATTTTATTCAATAGAACACAAGAGGAACAGACCCAAAGTCGTCTCTCACGAGCTTTGGCCTTCCCTTGCTTATATAACCAGCCCTTAGGCCATCCCAATACAACTAGGACTCTAATCCTAATCCGATCACAATCGGAACTTACCATAACTGCTCAAGATTCTTCTACACACAGATAGAAGCAATCTTAAGACTTCCAAACACCTTAGGAACGTATCCCACATTCCTAAACAACTCAATTTCGTGACACACACGAAATCCTAACATAACCAACTCGATACTTCCCATACCGAGCCATAACCGACTCTGCCGCAGCCAAAGTCTTCAACCGATACGATCCGATCCTTCCGATCAGATCTTCCTTCCATAATCCGTCTCTAGAAGCATATTGCCACGTCATGCACCGCATGCATACGTGCGAACACCTTCCTTCGACCTTCATATGCACTGCTGTTGATTCAATCATCCTGCGCGACCTCCTGACCCGCTCAACCACAGTTCCTCCCGAACTTGGTTGTTGGAACCTCATCTCCTCCTGAGACTAGTCCAATGGATCCTGTCACCAGCCATGACTTGAACTCAAGCAACACCTGCACATGAACAAACAACCAATCCATACGAGCCCAAGTCCTCGACTTGACTCACGTTAGTTCCGAACACAACACCTTACGTGAGAACCTCACATAAGCATGTTGCAAAGCATAGCAAAACGATATCAGCCGTATCATCCAAAACGCACCAAAAACTTAGCAAATGAATACTAAGCAATCTTTCCTAACAAGTAAAGCAAGTACAAAACATTGCAAATGAAAAGCAGAAGCACTTCGGTCAAGTTCCGGACCTTGCCAGAGCAACCCGGAGCTTGAGCCGGAGCTAACAAGAGCTAGTAGAACCTAGCGCCGGAGCTTACCAAAACTAGTAGATCCTGGATCCGGAGCTTATCAAAATTAGTAGATCCTGGATCCGGAGCTTATCAAAACTAGTAGATCCTGGATCCGGAGCTTATCAAAACTAGTCGGAACTAGTTAACCCAAAACCCGGAGCTAGACAAAGTACGTCGAAGCTTAGCATCCCGGAGCTAAACAAAGTACGTCGAAGCTTAGCATCCCGGAGCTAAACAAAGTACGTCGAAGCTTAGCATCCCAGAGCTAACGAAAATATGCCGGAGCTATCAAATATATGCCGGAGCTAAAGATAAAGCTCACCGGAGCTAACCAAAGCTGGTCGGACCTTACCAAGAAGTCGGACCTAGCATCAAACGTAACCGGAGCTACCCAAAGCAAGCCGGACCTATCGTCGAACATTGCTGTAGCTCGGAGCTAGAGTCGGACCTTGATAAAAAGGTGTTTTGGTGATATTAAAAACTTTTATCATCAAAGCCAAGTGTATTCACTACAAGCCAATGTATTCAGCACACATAGGTCTTACAATCTCCCCCTTGATGAATGCATTGGCAACACCATTTAAAATTCTGAACATTGGCTTATTCAAATAAAAGTTTTGAAAACAATTTCTCCCCTTTTTGTTTAAATAAAAAATGAGAAGGAAAAAAATATCCCATATTATCTCTCCCCCTTTATTAACTTTCCTTATGCACATATTCTCTTCATGCTTATCTCTTCCTTTTTGAATGTGTGATTAATCTCTCCCCCTTTGACAATGTATTCAGCAAGGTAAAAGAGAAATTTTAATTGTTATGAGATATAAACAAATTATCTCTCCTTCTTTAGTTGTTATGAGCATATTATAACATATACATATAAACAAAGCTCACCCAAGTCATACTATCAAGTAACTTACACTATCACATCAATGAGATACATAATGTAGTGTAAGCCATGCTAGAAGGCAAGTGTGATTTTCAATTTTAGCAGGTCATGATCTCACAAACTCAACTATTTCAAAACCTGAAAGCATGACATTTGTTGCTGCATCTTATTATTTTTCAAAGCATAAATTTAGATAATATGATATTTGCAAGAGATTATATGCTCATCTGCCTTATTCTAACCAACCAAGCCAAGCCTATGTCATTTGACAATCAGAAGCTTAAGGACATGGTTTTAGTCATACACAACTTCTTCCAAGTTCATATCTAAGTGCAATGACAAGCCATCTCGAAAGAAGAAGTGCGATGCATGCATATTCTCTTGATCTTTTCTCAATTTATATTTGTTCATAAAGACTCAACATGTGAGTTGATTACTTGATAAATTCTTAATGATTAAAAGCATTTGTGAGCATGCAACAAGTTCAAAAAAGCAAGAAAGTTCGACCATGACCAAATTTAGTGTAAGTAATTATTCCAATTACTAGACATGGCAAAAACTACAAAAAGTATAACACGAGTAATGTAGTAAGAACTTTCAGCATGTAAAAGGAATCACAAAGTCATATATGTATGAAATAATATGCTCATATTATTTTAATTTCAGATTCACACATAGACTTCCTAAGTTTCAAAAACTCCCCCTCAATTTAAACCATGAGGATGCATAACCCCTATTTCACTACGAATGTAACAAAAACGAGTGAAATCCAAAGGTTTTGTAAAAATGTCAGCCAATTGTTGTTCGGTATCTACATGGTGAAGCACAATGTTTCCTTTTTCAACATTATCACGGAGAAAGTGATACCTAATGTCAATGTGCTTAGTTCTAGAATGTTGCACGGGGTTTTTAGCAATGCAAATAGCACTAGTGTTATCACAGAACAGTGGAACACTATCTAGATCAACCCCATAGTCCTTAAGTGTTTGAACAATCCAAAGAATTTGTGAACAAGCACTAGCAGAAGCTACATACTCAGATTCGGTTGTGGATTGTGCAACTGAACTTTGTTTTCTAGAGGACCAAGCAACAAGAGAATTACCAAGAAAATGACAAGCACCGGAAGTACTTTTCCTATCAATCCTACAACCCCCAAAATCAGCATCCGAAAAAGCTTTCAAAGAAACGATTGAGGAAGAAGGAAGAAAAATGCCAAATTCTTGAGTTCCATGTAAGTACCTGAGAATCCTTTTGACGGCTTGACGATGTGAAACACGTGGGGAAGCTTGAAACCGTGCACAAAGACATAAGCTGAATTGTATGTCCGGTCTTGATGCTGTAAGGTACAAAAGTGATCCGATCATACTTCTATATTCTTTTTGATCCACGGATTCACCATCTTCATCAAGTTCAAGTGTTGTTGCTGTTCCCATTGGTGTCCGAAGAGGCTTGCTTTTGTCCATGTTGAAGCGCCTTAGGAGATCTTTGGTATACTTTGTTTGATGCACAAAGGTACCCTCCTTGGTTTGCTTGATTTGCAGCCCCAAAAAGTAAGTGAGTTCACCCATCATACTCATTTCAAATTCGGAACTCATCATTGCTGAAAACTTGGACACAAGATCATGAGAAGCACAACCAAAGATAATATCATCCACATACACTTGAACGAATAATGAGTCATTTCCATGATTAAGCACAAAAAGAGTTTTATCAACCTTTCCCATTGTAAACCCCTTTTCAAGTAAGAATGTTTTTAACCTATCATACCATGCTCTAGGGGCTTGTTTGAGACCATATAAGGCTTTGGACAGTTTGTAAACATGATTAGGAAAATCTGGATTTTCAAAACCTGGTGGTTGTTTGACATAAACCTCCTCATCTATGTAGCCATTAAGAAAAGCACTTTTAACATCCATTTGATATAGCTTAAAACCTTTAGATGTTGCGAAAGCTAACAAAATTCTTATGGCTTCTAATCTAGCGACAGGAGCAAAAGTTTCATCAAAATCTAGACCTTCAACTTGAGTGAAACCTTGAGCAACCAACCTAGCCTTATTCATAATCACAACCCCATCCTCACTTTGTTTATTTTTATATACCCATTTAGTTCCAATTAAAGTGTGGCCTTGAGGTGGAGGTACAAGTTTCCAAACATTATTTCTTTCAAAATTTTCTAACTCTTCTTGCATGGCAATAATCCAAGATTCATTAGTGAGTGCGTGTGATATATCTTTGGGTTCAAAAGAAGCAACAAAAGCAGAATGAGCATGAGAGTTTGGATCGCAAAACCTGGACCGTGTGACTCTTTCATGCAAGCTTCCAATCATCTGTTGTGGGGGATGATCTTTGTAAAAACGTAGGGGAATAGATGTCTCACAATCTTCTTTTTCATTAGGTTCATTGTAGATTGATGAGCTTGTGATTTGTGGACGATCAGGACCAGCAGAGGTGACAGCCGGAGCTTGTTCAATGTCCGGAGCTGGACACGTGTCAACTTCGGAACTACCAGGCAGTATCACCGGCTCTTCTTCATCTTCGAAAATACCCTCCCCCTGAGAATATGAATCTGGTCCTGCAACACCGGAGCTAGTACCTGGGCTAGCTTCATCAAAAGACACCTCACAAGTCTCCACAATTTTATTAGTGTCAAGTAAAAGCACACGGTAGCCTCTAGTATGAGATGGATAACCAAGAAACATGCCATCATTGGATCTAGGTTCAAATTTATCAAGATTACCATGTTTCTTAACAAAGCATTTGCAACCAAAGACCCGAAAGTGTGTAACACTAGGCCTATGTCCAAACCGGAGCTCATATGGTGTTTTACCTAGCTTAGCACGCAAGAAAACACGATTTGAGACATAACAAGCGGTTGCTAACGCATCAGCCCAAAATTTCCTAGGGGTTTGATATTCATCAAGCATAGTCCTAGCCATCTCAACTAGGGTTCTGTTCTTTCTTTCTACAACACCGTTTTGTTGAGGTACATATGGTGAAGAAAATTGATGATCTATTCTATTTTCAGCACAAAAGTGATCAAAGAATTGATTTTTAAATTCAGTTCCATTATCACTTCTAATTGCTTTTAATGATCCTGGGTGATCAATTGATAATCTAAGAAATAAAGTTCTAAAGTGACTAAAGACTTCATTCTTAGACGCCATAAAATACACCCAAGAATATCTAGAATAATCATCAACAATAACAAGAGCATACCATTTACCTCCGAAGGATTGAACACGTGAAGGTCCTACGGTGTCAAGATGCAAATGTTGACATGGTTCAGTTGTCATGATCTTTGTGAGAGGAGTATGTGAACCTGCAACCATCTTAGCATGTCTACAAGAAGAGCACACAATTTCTTTGTCCCCTTTAAGCTTAGGCAGCCCACGTATGCGATCAAGAGCACTAACACGCGTTAGGTGATCAAAGCCTACGTGACCAAGTCTACGATGCCAAAAATATAAGTCCTTTGAATCATTAGCAACTAGACACCTATGCTTAGAAGAAGACATATCAAAATCAGCTTTAAAAACTCTTCCAAACCGAGACATGTTAAAAATAAGCTCACTATTTGAATCTACAACTTTGCAGCAGTTTTTATTGAAAGTAATTTCTAGATTTTCATCTAGCAATTGTGAAACAGAAAGCAAGTTATATTTCAAATTTTTGACAAGTGCCACATTCTTCAAAGTGTAGTGATCATTTACTCTAACCGAACCTTTAGCAATTATAGGAGTTGAAGAATTATCGGCAAAAGTAACATTCTCTACACGTGACACAAAGGTGAGGGACGAGAACCAATCTTTGTTACCGGTCATGTGGCGTGAGCAACCTGAATCCACAATCCAAATATTCTCCTTCCTCAAGCGTGTAACCTACATAGAAACACAATACGCCGATGACTCAATACTGGGGTTAGTCAAAAGGCATTTAGGAATCCAGTACTGAGTCACGCGACGTGCACCAGGAAAAACACACGAATGCTGAGATAAAACAGCAGGTTTATGAGTCAAAGATTGAGGTTTTCTGTTCTTAACAGTTGATTTAGAAGTTGTTACTTGTTTAGAGTGAAAACCAGTAGCTCCGGAGGTAAAAGCAGAAGGTCCAGAGGCAAAAACTGAAGCTCCGGAGGGAACAACAGAAGATCCGGGAGCTCTCGGAGCTATCGGAACTATCGGAGCTGCTTTTGCGGATTTCTTACCAGAAGGTCCAGAAGCTACCTTTTCAAGTTTCTGACTCACTAAAGCAGGTTGTGTTTTTCTAAGTGCATGAGAGTTATAAGATCTAGCAATTTTTCTTTCCTTTTTCTGTTGTTTAGCTAGTCTATAACAAAAATCTATGACATGACCATCTCTACCACAGAAGGTACAATGAAATTTAACTTTGTGTTCATGTCTAGATGAGCAAGCAATATTTTTATTTGAAACCGAAAGAGGCAACACTCCTGCAGATTTGAAAACCACTCCATTTTGTTTAGGAACTGTTTGAATCAAACCACTTCCTAATGACTTTACAATTTTAGGTGGATGTGCCTTAGTATGAGCATGAGAATCAAAACCTAAACCAGTTTTATCTTTGCAAGACTTGGAAGAATTCAGCAGCAAGTTTAGATTCTTATTCCCATTACAAAACCGACCTAGTGTCCTATTCATGTCATCAAGTTTCTTAGACAAGTCTAGGCAGTTTGCACATGAAGTTTTTCCTTTTAGTTTGCAATTGGAACAATTTTTAACTTCATGAGATCGTAAAGCATTGTACAGAATGGAAATTTCATTCATTGCATCTTTTAGTTTCTTATCAAGATTTTCACAGGCAGAACAATGCAAATCATCTGTAGAACAAGAAGCATCTTTTAAGTTTTTATCACTAAGTGCAGCAAGCTTTTTGTTCTTTTCAATTTCTTCATCAAGTCTGTCTAGAGTGGAGGAATGTGCACTTCTTAGGGAGGACAATTGTTCGTATATTAAGTCACATGAGGAACAAGAATCGTCACTAGGAATTAAGGATTTCAAACGATTAATTTCAGATTCTAGTGACTCAATTTTAGCAGCATTGTCCCTAAGCTTTTTGTCCTTTTTCTTGACAATAACAGTGGCACGAGAAATAGCATCACATTTCATTACAGGTTGAACATACCTCATCATCGTCACTGTTGTGTTCTGCTTCCTCCTGACTTGATCTTGATCTTGCTTTGCCCGCCATGAAGCATATGTTGGCCAGGTCATCATTCTCTTCATCACTTTCAAAGTCAATGTCACTTGAACTAAGTTCTTGAAGTGCGGTGATGAAGCTGTTAATCATCTTGCGTCCTATGGTACCCTTCTTCTTCTTGTTGGAGTTTCCAGAGGAGGTCCGGACCTTGCTTTGTTTTTCTTCCCGGGTGGTCGGACCTAAAAGGTTAGGGAATTCTGTACGAAAGTGTCCTATTTTACCACATTCAAAACAACGTTGAGGTCCGGAGCTTCCTCTCCTTCTAGTTCTCACATTTTGCAATGCTTTTGAGAATCTAGTAGAGATGAGTGCCAACTCCTCTTCTGGAAATTCTTCGATCTGTTCCAGGGTTAGCGAGGACAACAAAGCAAGAGTTTTGCAGGATGATGATTGGCCGAAGCTAGACATATCACGTTGTGAGACAAATGCAATAGACTTGTTTGGGTTCTTACGTGCTAGGATGTCAATTTCATGAGTTTTTAGTTTAGAATAAAGTACATCTAATGTAAGAGAACTCATGACAGTTGATTCACGAATAGATGTTACTTTCATCTCCCAAATTGTCATGTCTAATGCACTAAGAGGTTGTCTAGCATTCTCAGCATCAGAAAAATTTACAATGACACTACGTAAGTTGCTGAGAATTTTATTGAAACGAGCAAAGAGGTCATCGATCGACTCACCTGGTTGCATCTCAAAACGCATATATTCTTTCTTGAACATATCTTGTTTTACCTCCTTGATTGTGTTGGAGCCTTCATGATAATCACAGAGAGCTCTCCAAACGTTGTATGCTGACCGGAGGTGCGCGACACGATCAAAGTCGCTTTGAGTGAGTCCTTGGATGATCAAGTTTCGGGCTTTGTTGTTGTTGTCGACGTCCCGGAGGTTTGTGGCCGTGACTTGATCATTGGGTGGCACTTCATAAGTCTTATACACCTTCTCCCATATTGCAAAGCCTTGTGCCTGGATAAAAGCCTCCATGCATGCCTTCCAAACCTGAAAATCAATACCAGCAAACACACAAGGTTTGACGGAGTACTTCTCCATGATGATTAGTCAAAAACACGTGCAAATCACAAAGATTAGAGCACTGTGGCTCTGATACCAATTGTAGGATCGAAGAGCACGTGAAAAGCTACCAGAGGGGGGGTGAATGGTAGATTTTACAAATCTTACGCAACGGAAACAATAAAACCCTAATCCCTTCGGTAGAAAAACGATCTGTTAAAGAAATCGTGTATAAGACTAATCTAAACGTGTTTCACCGTGACAAAAGTGATATATATCAGAGAGAATCAAGTCACGAAGACAACACAAAAATAATTACTCAAATCCGTCGAGAAAAACTCAAGTTATGATCGAAAGATCAGACTATGGTCAATCTGACCTACCCGAGAAAAACAGTTTCTGGAATGCTGCAAAGAGACTCGTGTAGATCAACAACCACAAATCCAATGACCGTGAATTTTTGACAGATGATAGAAAATCAAGTTGTGAAGACAACCCAAAAAGAATCACGTCAATTGGATCAGAAAAACTCGAGTTATGATAAAACCACCGACGAAATGTAGTGCTGTCCAGAAACTCGATGAGTAAAACTTGTCTGGAACAAGTCGGACGAACAAGGCACAAAAATTCCTTCAAACTATGAATTTTATTCAATAGAACACAAGAGGAACAGCCCTAAAGTCGTCTCTCACGAGCTTTGGCCTTCCCTTGCTTATATAACCAGCCCTTAGGCCATCCCAATACAACTAGGACTCTAATCCTAATCCGATCACAATCGGAACTTACCATAACTGCTCAAGATTCTTCTACACGCAGATAGAAGCAATCTTAAGACTTCCAAACACCTTAGGAACGTATCCCACATTCCTAAACAACTCAATTTCGTGACACACACGAAATCCTAACATAACCAACTCGATACTTCCCATACCGAGCCATAACCGACTCTGCCGCAGCCAAAGTCTTCAACCGATACGATCCGATCCTTCCGATCAGATCTTCCTTCCATAATCCGTCTCTAGAAGCATATTGCCACGTCATGCACCGCATGCATACGTGCGAACACCTTCCTTCGACCTTCATATGCACTGCCCTTGATTCAATCATCCTGCGCGACCTCCTGTCCCGCTCAACCACAGTTCCTCCCGAACTTGGTTGTTGGAACCTCATCTCCTCCTGAGACTAGTCCAATGGATCCTGTCACCAGCCATGACTTGAACTCAAGCAACACCTGCACATGAACAAACAACCAATCCATACGAGCCCAAGTCCTCGACTTGACTCACGTTAGTTCCGAACACAACACCTTACGTGAGAACCTCACATAAGCATGTTGCAAAGCATAGCAAAATGATATCAGCCGTATCATCCAAAACGCACCAAAAACTTAGCAAATGAATACTAAGCAATCTTTCCTAACAAGTAAAGCAAGTACGAAACATTGCAAATGAAAAGCAGAAGCACTTCGGTCAAGTTCCGGACCTTGCCAGAGCAACCCGGAGCTTGAGCCGGAGCTAACAAGAGCTAGTAGAACCTAGCGCCAGAGCTTACCAAAACTAGTAGATCCTGGATCCGGAGCTTATCAAAATTAGTAGATTCTGGATCCGGAGCTTATCAAAACTAGTAGATCCTGGATCCGGAGCTTATCAAAACTAGTCGGAACTAGTCAACCCAAAACCCGGAGCTAGACAAAGTACGTCGAAGCTTAGCATCCCGGAGCTAAACAAAGTACGTCGAAGCTTAGCATCCCGGATCTAAACAAAGTACGTCGAAGCTTAGCATCCCGGAGCTAACGAAAATATGCCGGAGCTATCAAATATATGCTGGAGCTAAAGATAAAGCTCACCGGAGCTAACCAAAGCTAGTCGGACCTTACCAAGAAGTTGGACCTAGCATCAAACGTAACCGGAGCTACCCAAAGCAAGCCGGACCTATCGTCGAACCTTGCTGTAGCTCGGAGCTAGAGTCGGACCTTGATAAAAAGGTGTTTTGGTGATATTAAAAACTTTTATCATCAAAGCCAAGTGTATTCACTACAAGCCAATGTATTCAGCACACATAGGTCTTACATCAAGGAAGTTTGTTGTCTCTAAAATTATGGCAAGTAGTAAACTTCTCTGAATTTTGGTTGAAATTATTGATGTCTATCATGGCTATCAGTGGTTGTACCATGCCGAGGGGGTCTCACTGGTTCTAGGAAAATTTGTTTCACAATTTCCTAAGCTTCCTACAGAAAGAAATTGATTTTTGAAGTTTGGGAGAATTTCTGAAATGTTTTCTGTATTTTCTTAATTTTTCAATTACATAGAGGTCTGGAACACTGATAAACCCAGTAAATGAAGTCCAATGAACTTGAAATTTTCACTGGAGACCAAGTGTATTATTAAGAGTGTTCTGCCCAAAACTGGAAATTTTCCAATTAACAGAAGAGTAGTAATTAATTTCCGAAGCAGTTAGATCAAGGGAATTAATTATAAAAATTCCGGGAGTTTCATGTCCAACAATATGCACCACTGCAAAGCTGAGATTGAGATGAGTCTACCAGAATTTGTTTGGAAATTTTGTAGCAAATCTACTAGGAGTAATGAATTTCAGAAGTTTCATTGAATCCTGGAATTATTTTTCCAATTGGAAATTTTAAATAAAGAGGCCAGGCCCACTGGATTAAAATCAACCAATCACAGCTGGGCCACAAAGGGTCCATAGGGTTCAACCGAGAAGCCATAAAAGATCCGGAGCCACAGCCGATCCGCGTGCTCCCACGCGTTGCTGATAGGTGGGGCCCGCGAGGCTTTTGTCTACCTCACAGCGGCTGGTGCGCGACGTCGGCGCCCGCGGCTGGGGCTGGCCGGCGACCACGTCGCTGGCCTCTCTCGTGCACCGAGCTTAGCCATACTTGTTGCCTGGGGGGTTTTCCACAACGCTGAGCATGTCGGTGGTGCTCCCGAGGCTTGTCGACGGCTGGAACTGGCGGTGTGATGGCGGCGGCAACAACTCGGACATGGTAGAACTCTCTAATCTCTAGATCAGATGCCTTTGTTTCTTGTCCAAAAGCTTCCCTGTGCCTTGAGGATCATGAACCAGTACTAGGGATGGAGAGAAACGGCCGGGAACTATGAGCTCAACGGTGAACCGCGGCTTTTTTACCAGCGGCGACCAAAACTCGGCTATCTCAGTCAACACTCGATGGTTTCCAAATCCTTTTGATCCAAAGTGTTCACAGGGAGATAGGTAAACTATCCCTTAACTATTGCCAAGAATTATTAGACGTAGAAAACGAAATAAATCCCTAACCTAGAGACATAGGTATGAACTATCATCGGGAAAAATGGAAATAAGAAGGCTACAAGGCATGGCATGGCTTGAAACTTGGTGAGCATGCATAAGGCATGATAACACACCTTTGTCTTATAGAAGTTGGGGCTTAAAGATGCTTCCTTCGGCTTGTCGACGGTGGACAGAGGGCGACCTTCTCGGCGGCACAATGATGGCGACGGCGGGACATCAAAATATGGGCCAAACAATGAACAACGCGATGAGCAAAAAGGTGTAGACGATAGAGCGTAGTCTTGGTGCCATCTTTGCTGTTTGCATCAAAGAGAGAAGAGGTAAGATCACGGTGCTCACCGGGAGGGAGAGAAGGCGGCGGCAATGGCAACGGGAATCGGTTTTTGCGAAACAGAGGGTGGTGTACTCGTCGGTGAGGCGCCGCATGCCCTTAAGAAGGTGGAGGAGCCATCTAGCCACTCAGATGCTTACTGCTGCATGTCCCTTTCACGGTGGTGTGCCCTCCTGGCGCTGATTGGCGGGACAGCTGTGAAACAGAGCACTCACAGATGTGTTTCACTGGCGGGTGGGCCCCACTACCCCTTTCATCCTAATCCTCCTCTGTAACTTCAATTCTCCTACCTAGAAACTGCCCAAAAATTCTAGATTTTTGTGGAGAGGCCAAATCAATTGTGTAGGTTCAGATTCTGAAATTCAATTTCAAATTTGGACAAGTTTCAGTTAAATTTCAAATTCAAATTTGAATTTACTATGTGTCTCAAATAAAATAGCAAATGAAATTCAAAAATCTTGAAACTTTGCAGGAAGGCTAGTTGGAATATTATGAGCCCATGGAAAATGTATATCCTTAGATTTGAATATTTTTGACAGGACCTAAATGTATAGTGGATTTATTCAAGTTCTGAATTAATTTGAATATATTTAGTACTGCATATTGATTTGCCCTAGCAAAATTCAATTCAATAAATTCCAAAATTTGCAGAAAGGCCACTTGAATTATCCTAGGGTCATTGGAGAAGTCCATCCCCTATGTTAATAAAATCAATGTATGAGTGAAAGAAGATTTTTGACGATATCAAGTTCATGTGTACAACCATAATTGATCTCCACTATGGTTGATATCAAACTGGTAACTGAACTTTATATTTTGAAAAAAATTGAGATTTTACATTCCTCCCCCCTTAAAAGAATCTCATCCAGACATTACAATAGGAAGGATAAAAGAAAAATATCTAATGAACATATGCCGCTAACAAGTCTGGATAGTTTGTCCTAAGGTATTCTTCGCTTTCCCAAGTTGTTTTTTCAACAGTTTGGTTGCCCCACAAGACTTGTAGAAATGCAAGGTGCGGCTTCTTGTGGTGCGAGTCTTCTCATCGATTATCTTGGTTGGATGCTTAGAGTAAGTAAGATCTGGTTGGAGAGCTTTCAAATCCTTCAGACGGACGCCAGCTGGGGCCGTGAGACATTTAAGCAACTGCGAAATGTGAAAAACATTATGGACCCCTGAAAGTGATGCTGGTAGCTCTAGCCGATAGGCCACAGGTCGACATTGTTCAATTTTTGTAAACGGCCCAATGAAGAGTGGAGCTATCTTCCCTTTTACTCTGAATCGATGAATCCCTTTCATTGGGGATACACAAATATAAACGTGATCATCGACATCAAAGTGAAGAGGTCGACGCCGTTTGTCCGCATATCTTTTCTGACGAGACTGAGAAGCCTTGAGATTGGCTTGAATAACTCGTACTCGTCCTTCGGCTTCATTGACCAAGTCAATACCATATATCACTCGTTCATCGGACTCACATCGGTTCAAAGGTGTGCG
Source organism: Tuctoria greenei (assembly GCA_036927565.1). Lineage (NCBI taxonomy): Eukaryota > Viridiplantae > Streptophyta > Magnoliopsida > Poales > Poaceae > Tuctoria > Tuctoria greenei. Next base: position 113,069,482 of record JAYESD010000003.1, read on the forward strand.
GCATTTCTGGTCATAAAGAGCTTCATATGGTGCCATCTGGATGCTAGCTTGATTACCATTGTTGTATTAAAACTCCACCAATGGTAGATGATCATCCCAATTCTTACCATGGTGGATGGCACAGGCGGGGAGCATATCTTCGAGCACTTGGTTTACCCGCTCCGTTTGACCATCAATCTGGGGATGGTAAGCTGAACTCTGAATCAACTTGGTACCCAGGGATGCGTGGAGTTGCTAACAAAATCGAGCAACAAATAGGGTTCCACGATCTGATATGATAGTGCGGGATACTCCGTGTAAGCGCATGAATCTAGCAATATACAACTCTGTGTACTTTGGTGCATGATAGTTGATATTGACAGGTATAATATGAGCTGACTTGGTCAATTGATCAACTATCACCCAAATGGAATCATGCTTCCAGAATGTGAGAGGAAATCCAACGATGAAGTCCATGTTGCTGTTCTCCCATTTCCAGGCCGGTATGCTTAAAGGTTGTAGTTGTCCGGCTGTCCTCAAATGATAGGCTTTCACTCGCCGACATGTATCATATTCTGATACATACTTTGCTATTTCACGCTTCCTCTGGGACCACCAGAATTTCTTCTTCAAGTCCTGGTACATTTTGTTACTTCTCAGATGAATAGAATACTTGGACAAATGAGCTTCATCCAAAATCTTCTTGCGAAGTTCCATATTACAGGGCTCCACGATGCGGTCTTTAAACAAAATGGTACCGTCATCGTTACATCAAAAAGACTTCATCTCCCCCTTCTTCATTCTTCGGCGAATATGGGACATGCCCCCGTCTTCCCTCTGAGACACTACAATATCTTCCCTTATGGTAGGAATGAGAGCTAGATTGTAGAGCGCTCCATATGGAACCAAGTAGAGACTCGACTCTTCTTCTTCCATTGAGGTGATGGAAATATTATTGACATGGGACATGCGACTCGGTGCATCTTCAACTACATTCGCTTTGCCAGGATGGTAGTGGATCTCAATCTCATAGTCCTTGAATAATTCCAACCATCTTCGCTGTCGTATATTCAAGTCCTTCTAGGTGAAGATGTACTTCAAGCTTTTGTGATCGGTGTAGAGATGCACTAGGTTGCCCGCCAGATAGTGTCTCCACATCTTTAATGCAAGCACCACGGTAGTGAGCTCAAGATCATGAGTCGAATAATGCTGCTCGTGGTTCCGCAGCTGCCATGATCCATAAGCGATCACCCTTCTGTGTTGCATCAATACACAACCCAATCCAATCCCAGATGCATCACAAAAAACATCAAATGACTTGGTTGTGTCCGGTTGAGATAATACTGGTGTTGTTGTGAGGTGTTTCACTAATGCTTGAAAACCTTCCTCACATTCCTTCGTCCATACATACTTCTTCCCTTTCTTCAAAAGTTCTATCATTGGTTTTGCTATATGGAGAAACTTGGAATGAACCTCTGATACTATCCTGCTAAACTCAGGAAGCTTCGAACATCATGTACAGACTTTGGATACTTCCATTTGAGTACTTTCTTAATCTTCCATGTATCAACTGCAATCCCCTCAGCAGGGATGATTTGCCCTAGAAATGGCACTTGGCTGATCTAGAACTCACATTTGCTAAACTTAGCATACAGCTTGTTGTCTCACAATCGTTGAAGCACGACGCACAAGCGTTGAGCATGTTCTTCTTTGGATTTCGAACACACAAGGATGTCGTTGATGAAGACCACGACAAACTTGTCCAATTTCGACATGAACACCAAATTCATGAGATACATGAAATGATCCGGTGCATTGGTCAATACAAAGGACATGACAAGGTACTCATACAATCCATACATCGTCGAGAATGCTGTCTTAGGTATACCCTCCGGTCAAATCCTTATCTGATGATACCCAAAACGAAGATCCATCTTCGAGAATACCTTAGCACCCACCAATTGATTGAACAGAATATCAATGCATGGTAGTGGATACTTATTCTTGATCGTGACAGCATTGAGTGGACGATAGTCCACACATAGTCTCAATGTCTTATCCTTTTTCTCCACGAACAGTGCAGAACAGCCCCAAGGTGATGAACTTGGACGAATGAAACCCTTGTCCAAAAGTTTCTTCAGCTGCTCATTTAGTTCTGCATGTTCCTTAGGTGACATCTTATATGGCTTCCTCGATATCGGCACTGTTCCTAGTACAAGTTCAATATTAAACTCGACATCTCTTTCTGGTGGCATACCAGGAAGATCCTCGGGAAATACGTTTGGATATTAACGAACCATAGGAATGTCCTCAAGCTTTGTGGCTTCCGTGTTATAGGTGGCTGGAATTTCTTGGATAAGGCGGTCTAAAATGAGAGCGTGTGGTTCATATAGTGGAGAGTTTAGATGGACCACACGTGGAATGATGTGAAGTATAGCACCATGATGGTGCAGCCACGACATCCTTAAGAAGACATCAAGCTTTTGACCTTCTAATATAATTAGAGAGGTCGGATAGTGATTCCCACCCAGCTTAAGTTGTGCTTTATGGACTTTCATGTCCGCTGCTACTTTCCCACCCGGAGAGCAAATCAAATATGGACTTTCTGTGGGACTGATAGGTAATTGATGCTTGATTACATATGATTGGCTAATGAAATTATGGGTGGCATCGGAGTCAAATAATATGACTACGAGATGAGAAATTAGAGAGAATGTACCCGTGAGTACGGGTACACCTTCTGGAACGTCCTCGATGGTGAGGTGGTGGACGTTGCCGGGTTTCGGTGCTGGTTTCTTGGGCTGGTTGCAGGGCTGGTTTGCCCCCTGGTACGACGACTGTCCCCCGCCCTGCCTGTCCTGTGGGCAGTCCTTAGCGAAGTGTCCCGTACGACCACACGTGTACGGGGTCGAACCGACACGGAAGGGAGGACGGAATCCCGGTGCACGCAGTAGAGGTGGAGGTGCATGCGGAATCATCCTCTGCTGCTGCTGCGGATGAAAGCTGGTGTTGTTGAACTGGCGACCACAAAACATTGGTGGTCACGATGGCGGCTGCCACCTCTGGTCGGATGGTGATCGATACACCATTCAGTACTTCTGAGGAGCACCACCTCCACTGCCCTGAGAAGCACTCCTATTCTTCTTGTCCAAGGATAGCTCCCTAGTAGCATCCTCCTGTACGATCGCGGCGTTGACAATGTCATTGAAGTTTCCGCGATTGAACAAGGAAAGCTTGTCCTTCATCTTAGGGTTCAAACCCCGGTAGAAGCACTCACGCTTCGTTTCTTTAGTACTCACTTGGTACTGAGAACCTGGGCCAAGTGGTTGAAGGTCTTGGAGTACTCATAAGCATTGCTTCCTCCTTGCTTCAGCTCCAAGAACTCTTGAAGCTTCCTCCTCCTGATTCCGTGAGGTATATGATAGGTGCAAAACGCCTCCCGGAACTCCTACCAGCTCAAGACATAGTCTACTGGTCGTGTGGCGAGATAATTCGCTCACCACGCCCCAGCAGATCCCTGCAATTATTGTGCCGCAAACAGGGTCTTCTGCTGTTCGGTTACTCGCAGCAAACCGAACATGCCTTCTATTGAGCGGAGCCAATTGTCCGCCTCCAACGGTTCATCGGCCTCCATGAAGACCGGCAGGTGCGTTGACATGAAGTCCGAGTATGAACTCGGATAGGGCTGTAGTGGACCCGCATCTGGTCGCCCCCGCCCTGACGGGACGAATGCTGAACCAAGGTCTACAACAACTCGGTTTGCTCGTCGCGCGAGCCGAGCACGGCGGCGAGAACCTTCGCGAGACTCCTCGGAAGTTCAGGAGGTTGTGGTGTTGGGACTTGTTGCTGCGGTGTCGCAGCTTGCTCTCGGCTCGGAGTTTCGTCCTCACGACCACGGCTCGAGCCTCCCATCTCTAGCATCGAACGCGTACGCACCATGCTGCATCCACATAATTTAAAAATCAGCAACATGTTTGTTTTTCCTTCCTCCATTTCATATTACAGTAGTGCGAATCTTGACAAGGAAATAAGTGCATAACATTCACATATATTGATTAAAGTACAAACTTTATACAAGATATATTATCTCATGACAATGTTTACAGTAGTGAATTCCAAAATGATGGACTCCCCACTATGGAAGTGCATCCCTACTATACTTGGTCTCCATGAGATGTCATACACACCTTGTCATCTTATACACACCCACTACTCTTTTTAATATGTCACAAACATGGCCACAAAATAAACACGAGCAACTACTAAGTATACGTTGTACCATGATGGTAGGAGTCCTGCCCCATCCTACTCCGATATGTCTTCGGCGTACTCGAGTATCTTAGGATCTTCTTCGTCCCCGTCCTCAGGAGTTGGTGCTACAGGTACGGGTGCTGGAGCAGGAGTTGCTGCCTCACCCGCCATTGATGATGTTGTGGGAACTAATGATTGCACATCAGCCTGTAGAAGAAACATCTTATAGTCTTCCAGTTCCATTTGTGCATGCTCACAACTGGCTTTCCAATCCTGACTCTCCTCCCTGGATTGATCTTGTTCTTGAGTCACCGTACTCAACTGATCATCCAGCAGCTGCACCTCAAGTTGACTCGCCTCCAATGCGCTTTCTGCGCAGTGCCTTTCCTGGCGAGCTTCTGATAGATCTTGAACAGCTCGGTGCCACTAATTCTCCCTAGCGTTTAGAAGTCGATTGAGAGGAGCTATCATTTCTCTAAGTGAGTCATTGGCCCACTCAACATGATCTCCTTGAATCATAGCTTGTTTCAGATCACCCATCAAACCTTCAATGCTAGCATGTTGTGTAAAGGTCATTTGAGATGATGATACTGCATATAACGCCAAGATTATCTTGGGTACCTCTCCATGAATGCCATAATCTGCACCCATTCAACTTGCCACTCATCACCAGCTCTACCGTCGACTAGAAAGAGCGCGAACGGGGTGCCACTGTATCACGATAATGAAGCTTGCAAAATCTCGTAATAGCAACACTCGTGGCAAAACACCACGTGTCTTCCAACTGATTCCCTTTCAACCGGATGGAGAAAGGAGCCCATCCAATATATGACGGACCAGCGGGCACATCGACATAGATGGTGCATCTTGTCACACCTCCGTCATTGAATTCCCTGCCCCAATAGCATGGTATGTTGCGATACCCAAACCGTTGAAGCAGCGTTATCAACAACTCCGGAAAACCTTTTTGAAGAGCACACGTCGCGAACACCCATAAGTTCGGTATGTGTACCATCAAATCCACCATCTGTGGAAAGGATATTTGAACAATGAAAATGTTTCCAACTTCCAACAGTTCTAGAAAAATTTAAAGCTGGTGTAGTAATCACAGTCTGTTCCAGCTGACCTTCCTGTATAAATTCAAAAATTTCATACAGGAAATGTCAGAACCAGACGATGGGTTGAATACAGAAGCTGTAGTACACTTTACAGCCTCTCCAGAGTGTACCCATACAGCTCCATGTGAGCTAGGAAGTAGAATCTATACAGGTTTAAAGTTGACCGAATTTTTCTGCAAATTTTGACAGAACCAAAAAAGAATGAGATTAAATATGATACCAAGTCTTTATTTATAAACACAACGGAAGTTTTACAATACTAAGCGGAAAGGAAAGGGACCTATACATCAGAGCTACGTTCTTGGCACTAGCTATGCAAAAGAAAAGTCATCCATGTCCTAGATGCTTCGCACTAGCAACACCAAACTTACAGCGGCGTGCAGGGTCCCCACTCGGATGTAAGCCCTGGAGGGGGTGTAGCCTCATCATCGAACCCGTCATCAGTCGTATAATCTGCAAAAACTTGTTAACTACGAACGTGAGCTTAAGGTTCATCAAGACTAATCCGTCTCACTAGACATATGCAGGGTGAACACTAAGCATGGGTAAGGTAAAGCAGTAAAGGACTCACGTACAAGTTGATCCTTAGCTTTCAGGTTATTATCAGCATCTTACCAGTTTAATGAAAGTAACTTTAGTGATCATATTGGACAGCAATCAAGTTCCATAACAATTATAACTCAATACATCGTATTCTCCTGACTTCTTCAATATTTTACTACGTCACAACACAGTGAACAAGTGGTACTCTATTACTGCGAGGGACGGTGATTGCAATCAGGACACACCCGAATAACACGTCACGTACACCTGTGCCTAAGGAGCGTGTCGTGCTCCTCACCACGTCATACACAACCACCTTTCACAAGAGAACTCAAACGTTGAACCGGTCCCACTATCACGGGCATAAGGTTCCCGCACGGAGCGTGTATGTGCGCGCCGACGAATTTACACCTTACTACTCTCAACCCACCCCTATCGACAATGGGCTATGCCTCGACATCCAAATTACCAAGTTACATCGGTTTCCTGGGTTCCATATGCCTAGTATGCATCCTGTACTGTTCAAACTTGTCCAGCAGGGCCGCACACGGATCGCTCCTTAATCGACACAAGCAGGGCTATGCACATGAGACCACATCTCGCTGCATCCTACCCATTGCTCGGTCTCAATTTCATATTCATAAACCATTTCTTTATCCCCTTCATCCGTGTGATAAAATCCTATCTCGCGAGTAGATTCTAACTACTCGACTTCTATCGGATTCCTATGAACATAAGCATGGAAGTTTCTACTCATCGTGCTGTAGACCTACCCAATACTCCATGGGATTTGTGGGTCATGCAAGTGGATGTCAAACACCTTAAACGTAATGCACAAACATCAGAAGACGTAGGGTGCATGAAAACTGCAAAGACACTGTAAGGAACTTAAATGCAAACCGGAGCTTGCCTGAAAACTAGTCAGGGTCTATGTTAGTCTTCGACAGATGGACTTTCAAGGCTTCGGCTGCTCCTCGACTTCAGTTACTACATAATATGCATATACTATACATGAATGACTTTGAAAATAATTAATATGTCTAAGGTCACAAGCTAATATCATGTCATCATAATAAGATGATGATCTTAATTGGCTTTGGGACTTTTTGGTAGATACTAGGGACTAAAATGGATACTCTTGCAAAGAACAGGAGATGATCAAGGAAGTTTGTTGTCTCTAAAATTTTGGAAAGTAGTAAACTTCTCTGAATTTTGGTTGAAACTCTGGAGGTCAATCATGGCTACCAGTGGTTGTACCATGCAGAAGGGGTCTCATTGGTTAAAGGAAAATTTGTTTCACAATTTTCTAAGCTTCCTACACAGAGAAATTGATTTTACAAGTTTGGGAGAATTTCTGAAATGTTTTCTTTATTTTTCCCAATTTTTCAATTACATAGAGGTTTGGAATACTGATCAACCCAGTAAATGAAGTACAATGAACTTGAAGTTTTTACTGGAGATCAAGTGTGTTTTTAAGAGTGTTCTAAACAAAATTGGGAATTCCAATTAACAGAACAGTAGTAATTAATTTCCCAAGTAGTTAGATCAAGAGAATTAATTATAAAAATTATGGGAGTTTCATGTGCAACAAATTGCTCCACTGCAAAGTTGAAATTTAGATGAGTCTACCAGAATTTATTTGGAAATTTTTTAGCAAATTTACTAGGAGTAATGAATTTTAGAAGTTTGATTGAATTCTGGAATTATTTTCCAATTGGAAATTTTAAATGAAGCGGTCGGGCCCACTGGTTTAAAATCAACCAATCGCAGCTGAGCCACACAAGGGCCATAGGGTTCAACCACGCAGCTGTAAAAGATGCAGAGCCACAGAACATCTGTGCACTCGCACGCGTCGCTGACACGCAGGGCTCGCGATGCTTTCATCTACCTCACAGCGGCTAGCGCGCGACGGCAGCGCCCGCCGCTGGGGCTCGCCGGTGACCTAGCTGCTGGCCTCTCCCGTGCACCGAGCTTAGCCAAACTTGTCGCCTGGGGGGTTTTCCACCATGCTGAGCACGTCGGTGGTGCTCCCGAGGCTTGCCGACGGCTGGAACCGGCGGTGCAACGGCGGCGGCGGTGGCCACAGATCGGACAGGGTAGAACTCCCTCATCTCTAGCTCAGATGTCTTGGTTTCTTGTCCAAAGGCTTCCTTGTTCCTTGAGGATGATGAATCAGGACTAGGGAAGGAGGGAAACGGCTGGGAACTATGAGCTCGACGGTGAACTGCGGCACGGTGAACTGCGGCTTTTTCACCGACGGCGACCAAAACTAGGCTATATCAGTGAACACTCGATGGTTTCCAAATCTTTTTGATCCGAGTGTTCGCAAGGAGATAGGTAAACTATCCCTTAACTATTTCCAATAATTATTAGACGTAGAAAACAAATTAAATACCTAACATAGAGACATAAGTATGAACTATCACCGGGAAAAATGGAAATAAGAACGCTACAAGGCATGACATGGATTGAAACTTGGTGAGCATGCATAAGGCGTGATAACACACCTTTCTATTATAGAAGTTGGGGCCTAAAGAGGCTTCCTCCGGCTTGTCAACGGTGGATAGAGGGCGACCTCCTCCGCGGCCCAACGATGGCGACGACGGGACTTCAAAATACGGGCCAAACAATGAACAACACGATGAGCAAAAAGGTGTAGACGATAGAGCGTAGTCTTGGCTCCATCTTTGCTATTGGCATCAAAGAGGGAAGAGGTAAAATCACAGTGCTCACCGGTGGGGAAGAGAAGGAGGTGACAATGGTGACGGGAATCGGTTTTTTGCGAAACAGAGGGTGGTGTACTTGTCGATGAGGAGCCGCATGCCCTTAAGAAGCTGGAGGAGTCATCTAGCCACGCAGCTGCTTACCGCTGCATGTCCCGGTCATGGTGGAGTGCCCTCCTGGCATCGATTGGCGGGGACAGCCATGAAAAAGAGCACTCACGGTTGTGCTTCACTGGCCGGTGGGCCCCACTACCCCTTTCATCCTAGTCCTCCTCTGTAACTTCAATTCTCCTACCTAGAACTGCCCAAAAGTTCTAGATTTTTGTGGAGAGGCCAAATCAATTGTGTAGGTTCAGATTCCGAAATTGGATTCTGAATTTGGACAAGTTTCAGTTAAATTTCAAATTCAAATTTGAATTTGACTTGAATTTGCTAAGCGTCTCAAATAAAATAGCAAATGAAATTCAAAAATCTTGAAACTTTGCAGGAAGGCTTTTTGGAATATTATGAGGCCATGTAAAATGTATAGCCTCAGATTTGAATATTTTTGACACGGCCTAAATGTACAGTGGCTATATTCAAGTTTTGAATTAATTTGAATATATTTAGTACTGCATATTGATTTATCCTGTGGTCATTGGTGAAGTCCATCTCCTATGTTAATAAAATTTAAGTATGAGTGAAAGAAGATTTTTGATGATATCAAGTTCATGCGTACAACCATAATTGATCTCCACTATGGTTGATATCAAACTAGTAACTGAACTTTATATTGTGGAAAAACTGGGATTTTACATGCAACAAGTGTGAGTGTGATGCCCAAGGTAGTTTTGACCAGCTGTACTTCACGGAGCTTACTCCAACACCAAAGCAGGTCCAACTGGCTGATTTTTCAGTCTGTTATCCGGCGGGTATTGCCGAAGATGTCCCGGTGACAATCCGGAACTGCTTCATACCCGTGGATTTCGTGGTGCTCGACATGGAGGTTGAGAAGCATACGCCGCTCATTCTTGGGCGCCCATTCCTAAGCATAGATTTGAGAGCTGGAGAAATCTATTTCCATATCAATTGCATGGAGGAGAAGTTTGACTTTCGCCCAAAGTTGGAACAATGCTTCATGATCCGTATCAAGTATGGGCCAAATGTTAAACACATTCAAGAGGTCGAAAACACAGCTCCAAAGGTGGACCCGCTCATTGCAATCTTGAGGAAATTGATCTATGCGGAAAACTCGTCTTATTATCCACACCGACACCCCAAGAAGACGGAGAAGTTCCGGCCTCCTCAACGGCCGAAATCCACCAAGCAGCCAAAGAAGGAATTGCAGAAGAAGCAAGGCAAGCTGTCCGAGCCCATCCCTCCGGGCCCGGATGTCAAGAAATGAAGAAGGAGGAATCTCCATCTCATCGGACGGTGGTGAGACCTAGCCAAGAGGTCAAATTGGTAGTTGTCCTTTTCTTTGTTTTTCTTTTCTCTATATTTGGATTTCCCCATTTGGTTTGATTTTCCCACTGCATATTTGATTTTCTTAGCAAGTTGAGAATATTATATTATCAGCTATTATTTTTATTTCTTAATTTTCACAAAAATAAAATTGTTGGGTTTTAAAAAAGAATTTTTATTTGGAAAACAATTTTTCCGAGCTGCAAAAGTGGTATTTCACCAATGTGTTGATTCCATTGCCGTTGGGGAGCCACCTGCCAAAAGGGAGAATAGGGAGCCCACCTTTCAGGTCAGCATGCCCCCCTGCTCGATCGACTAGGAGAAAGAGTCATTTTGGCTCTCTCTCCTCCAACGATTACATTTGATTCCCTTGTGACCGTTGGGGAGTGCACACTATAAATGGTGGCCCTGAGGAGCTCTTCACTTCACAATTCACCTCATCTCGTACATCCCCAAAGTCACTCTTGCTCAAATTTTTTTTCTTGCTCTTCATTGAAGTGCTCTTGATCAATTCCCAAATCAAAAAGATTTGCTTTTTTTTGCATTTGCAATTTGCTCTCAAGTTAATCAAGGGAAAATTCACCGGAGTTATTTTTCCACTAACATCACCTCTTCCGAGTTTTTGCCTTGTTTTGTTCTTGTTTGTTGTTGCCATGAAAGGAATGAAAATGTTGTTTGGAAAGAGGAAGAAGACTGCAAGCTCAAGCCATGGTGGAGACTCAAGTGCACTCCCCTCTTCCGTTGGTACACCAAGTTCACGGAGGAGGAGAGAAGGAGAGGACACTCCCATGGGTGAGAGGAGCAACCGACACAAACTTCTTCACGACTACGACCTCGACATCCAAAGTGAAGTTGAAGATCAAGCATGCAAGATCCTTCAAGATCGTGAGTTTTCTCATACGAAAGCTTATGATCCGGATTTGATCTCCAAAATAGCTATGGATTACAAATTCTTTTCCATTTGGCTTGCATTAGGATGGGAAAACTTTTCTCACATAGAGGAGAATGGTTCACGCCTTCTCTCCATACAATTCCTTTGCACACTCAAAATAGGATTTGATAGTATTACTTTTAGATTATTCCAAAAAGAATACAACATCCTATGGAAAGAATTAAGTGAAATCTCATGCTTCCATAAATGTTGTTTGCTAGATTTAGACACTTTGCCTAAGTTTAACAAACAAAGTTTTTTGTAAGATTTAACCGGTGAGGTCAGATGTAGTGCACCTAGGAATAGCTACTTGCACAATCCTACTTTATGCTTCATGCATAGATGGGTAGCTATGACTATGTTCCCTAGAGAAGATGTAAGGATAGTGCGTGATGATGAACTGGAAATTTAATTTGCCATGATTAAAAAGATAAAATTTGCTCTAGTTATTGCCATGACGACACAATGGTTAGATTACATTCCAAGGGTAGGGCCAATTGAATGCACTTCATTGATCACCGGTATTGCTACTAGGGTAGGAGCACTAGAATATTATTCATTTGAGTACATTGAAAATGAAAGAGAATTAATTCATGAAGAATATTTAGTGCAAGGACATACCCTTAAGCATGATAAAAGTGGCTCTTTGATATCTTATTATCCTTACTTTGTCAATGGAATTCGGTTACCTAACCCGGATTATCATTTGTAAAAATAACTAGGCTAAACATTGACCTACATCCCATCAAGGAAGCCGGAAGAAGTATTATCTTTGGCAGGGTAACTAGAAGCTGTAAAAGGAGAGCGGCCATGCCCCCGACAACCTCCACCGTCCATGAGTACGAAGAGGAAGAGAACCCGACGGGTCATGCACCCGGATGGACTCAACCACCTTCGTATGAGACTGAAGGTCCGTCTTGGCATGGATGGCCAGGTGCTACATGGGAGACACCCCTATCACTTCAAGCTCTAGCAGCTTGCCTCCAACATCTATGAGATGATGTCATTCCACTCCAGCTAGAAGTCATCATGACTATAACCAAGGCATGACGGACCTGTCTAGACATATGGAGGAGCTTGAAGTAAGGACGGGTGACATCTACAACACTCTCCAAGGGCATGTGCAAGGCACCGAGGAATGGAAAAAACACATGGATGCTCACTTCACCAACCTCAACTCCATGCTAAGACAACAACAAGCCGATCTCGCAGCATACTTCCATCATCAAGGGTTTAACACTCATCACAGAGGTGAGTAAAGAACAAGCTCGGGGGAGGACACCCACTTGAGGTAAATTGTATCAACCCCTCTGCATATTTATTTTCCACTTACCCATCATCCACCTTGCATCTAAAAAAATTATATATATATATATATAATATAGTATAGTTTTATATTCAATAAAATAAAAGATGTGCGGCAAGAATGACTTGGAATTTACATCGATGAAATGACGAATAGTTGCTCCATTTTAATTTTCCTAAGTCCCTAATTTACAACTTACTACTCCCCAACATTTTGCTCTCATTGGCTAGAATTGCTTTTGCCTTGATTTTGAAATTGTGGGTAGCAAAAGCTTAATCCATTCTAGGTTGTTGGAAATATGATATAGTGATAGGGATTCTATTCCTAGTTTGATAGTCAAACTTAGATTCCCGAAGAAATTCTAAAAAGATTTAAGTTATCCTCATTTGATTGGAAATACCCAAAAAAGCCACATGACACGTTATATTGATAGATCTTATGCATATGATATTTGTCTTCACATTGAGCTTTGTCAAACTAGTATAAACCTATGCGACATTTTTTTCATTACTTTTTCAATTCAGGACTTCACTTGCACATGCAATTCATCTACACTAGAAGTAAGCAAATTTCCATCATACCATCATTCGACAAGAAAAAAAAAAGAAATGCCATATCATTCATGCTTAGTACTCTCTCCAAAATTCATTGCATAAAAGGGAGTAGACGACATGGCTACAAGAAAAAAAAAAGAAAATGCATGCTTACATCATAAGCATGAGAAGAAAAAATAGAAAGCAGCCATGATTCATCCCTGCAAAATAAGAGAGTCCACTCAAAAAGGAGTCATCTCAAAATATCCACATCCACTCCATTCCATCACACATACGCAAGTCTTGAATCAAATTGTTTTGAATTCACTACAAGGATTCCGGGTTATCAAAAGAAAAAAAAAATCATCACAATAGGTCATTTTTCGTCGCAATAAGTCACTGTTGCAACAAAAAAAGTGCGTGGCGATTGTTTTTACGGATTGTCAGAATAAGTGCCGTGGCGATAGGTTATTTGGATGACTTGACATCCGTGGCAAATAGTATGGTATTGCAATGATTTCACATCTGTGACAAATAGTTAGGTATTGCGACGATTTCACTTATTGCAACGATTTAACATATTGAAATGTATAGTACGGTATTGCAACGCTTTCACATCGGTGGCAAAGAGTATGGTATTGCAACGATTTACCTTATTGCGACCATGTAATGTATTGCAATGATTTCACATTCGTAGTAATAGTATGCTATTGCAATGATTTCACGTTCGTGGCAAACAGTATGTTATTACAACTATTTAGCGTATTGCGACGATTTGCCATATTGCAACGAATAGCAGTGTATTGCAACGATTTCACATTCGTGGCAATAGTATGTTATTGCAACGATTTCACACCGTGGCAAATAGTATGTTATTGCAACGATTAAACATATTACGACGATTTAACATATCACAACGAATAGTAGCGTATTGCAATGATTTCACATTTGTGGCAAAAGTATGTTACTGCAATGATTTCATAGTCGTGGCAAATAATACGATATTGCAATGATTTACCGTATTGCGACGATATGCCGTATTGCAACGAAGAGCGGGTTATTGCAACGATTTCACATTCATGGATGCAAGGATTTCACAGCCATTGCAAATAGTATGATATTGCAATAATTTAATGTACTACGATGATTTAATGTACTGTGATGGATATCACAGTATTGCAACTATTTCATGTTCGTGGCAAATAGTATGGTATTGCAACGGTTAGACATCCATGGCAAATAGTATGGTATTGCAAGGAGTTCACAAACGTGGCGAATAGTACTGCATTGCAATGATTTCAGATTCATGGGAAATAGTATGGTACTACAATGATTTCACATCTGTGGTGAATAGTTTGGCATTGCAACGATTTCTTATTTAAGGCAATACGTTTATAATACAATGTTTCCTTAACTATGCCAATAGGTTTCTACTGACGTTCCCTGATTTGTGCCAATACATTCATAATGCAGCATTTTCTGATCTGTGGCAATACGGTTGTAATGCAACATTGAATGACTTTTAGCGATCGAGGTGTAATGCAATATTTTCTCATATGTGGCAATAGTGTTCTAATGCAACGTTTTCTGCATGGTGGCAATAGCAGTCTAGTGCAATGTTTGAGTCGTGGCCAAATGTTTATAGTGCAACATTTTGTAATTCATGGCAATAGCTTCCTATTGCAACAATTTATCATTGGTGACAAGAATTTGTAATGCCACGTTTTATATTTAGCGGCAGTACAACCCTAATGCACCAAGTTTGAAAAATAGTGGCAACATAATCATCTTGTTTGCACATGATACGCATGGAGAATTTAACAATAAACATTCATCAATTGTTGCAACACGCATAACAACACTCAAGAATTATTAACGCGACGTTGATTGATGTTGACAGCTTGCCTAAGAATATCGGGATTAATTGGGACAGGTGCCTTTTGTTGGCCCTTTTGTAGGCCTTTTTTTTTGTTGAGTAGTAGTTACTTGTGTACCTGTTTGTGGAGTATCCACTACTATTTGGCGCATTTCAGCCATCATTGAGAGGCGCATGTCATGCATTTCCTGAGCTCTCTGTGCACGATCGGCTGCTATCTGACCTTAAAAGTTATGGACTTGAAGGTGTAATTCATCATTCTTTTGGTTTATGCAGTCCACCTAGTTGGTTAAGCTATCATTTCTTCCTTCCAAATCCTACATTTGGTGATTGAGGCCTGCATATCACTCTTCTAAGTTTTGAACTTGGTTGTCGAGGTGTTCAGCTATCTGGATACGCATACGTTCACGTTCACGACCAGTAGGGTTACCCATATAACTATGCCCCCGAACCTATGATCTTGCACAACCGATTGAGGATCTATAACAACACTGGAAGATGTGGTTTCTCTCCTCATTTGGAATTGGGCCTCCCTGCTCAGCTTCCTCGTCTTTCACTTGGGCAAGTGGCTGGCTCTATATAAGAAAAGAAAAGTCATAGTACATTGCAAATATTCATGCGTATTGGGGATTGTTTGAAGTGTTACTCACATGTACAACTTCTGTTAGCTCGTTTGGCCATTCACTGTTCTTCAAATAGCTTGCATCCCATAGTTCTATGTCTTCAAGTTCTTCTCCGGTATCTGGGTCTCGCTACATAAAATACAAGTAAAAATTCAACATGTAGGTATACATATTGATTGTAGCACAAAGTAAAAGCATGGTTTATTTTTCGTACCTTCTCGTAACTAAGTTGGGCGTAGGATATGGCCACGCTAGACTAGACAAAGATAGGGTTTGCCGGTTCGGTCTGACTGACATCAGCTAGAGCACGTCTCGAGGAGAACTGGTCTCAGGGTGAGTAATGAACACCTACGGTAGCAGGTGGCGAATACAAGACAGATTAGGCGGGAGCTTGCAGGATTGAAATTCTCTGCGGTACTACACCTATAGTAGCTGCCACTGACATGTGGGCCCACAAAACATTGGGTCCACTTTTCAGTGGAAGGTATTGTAGGTGCAGTACTGCATAGTCCCAACTTCCGACGCTATAACAAAGCGAGGGTTCGATCTGGCCGAGATCATCCGGAGCAACTCACGAAGAGGATTGGTGGCAGGGCGAGTAAATGCTAGGGATTTACGGGTGGTGGGGTCATCATGGCACGTGAAGGATGGGATGTGGCGATGGGCGAGGGAGGCGTGTCGGGGAGGACACTGAAGTGACCAGTAGCAGGGTGTGGGTGCCGGTGCCAGCAGGAGTGGTCGGCGGCGCGAGATCACAGCGTGGAGGCTTCAAAAAATCACGCCATCACAGAGGCTGATGAACTGTTAACTAGGACTAGGAAAGTAGAATCGCAAGGCATGCCAAAACAATTAGTAGAGCCTAGTATACATACTCCCTCCGTCCCAACTCATCTCTATTCCTAGGATTCAAACATTGTCTCAACAAATAATGCAAATGACCATGATACCCATCAACAATACACATTTAAAGGACATGACGTAGTCTCTCAAAATGCTCTAATTTCAATGCCAATGGAGTAAAAAATTAACATGCTCTGCCGAAACACATGGCACGAGAGAGAAGTAGGTAGTAATATGTCATGTGATAAGGGTGGTTTGAAGCTACCGATAGAGTTGGAGTGGTATTTTTTAAGCTCCAAAAGTAAAGTTATGCTGGGACGGAGGGAATATTTCTGGTTTCTATATCTATACCTGTTGTTGGTTCATGCATTGTAGTACTAGGGAATGAAGTATCTCGGGGTTCTTGAACATCATGTGCTGCAATATTCTCTGCATACCATGCAAAGGAATTAATGTTTTCCAAAAAAATTTAATTTTGATCGTAAACACATTTATAATTATACCAAGTGCTTGTTGGCCAACATGAATTCTAGTAGAAGACATCACAGTTTGATGTCTTCTTCCTAATGTAAAGAGCATAAGTATATTGTAAGTAGTCATTCTAGATAACAGTGATAATGTCATATTACATGACCGACTAGATTTATGATCGGACGGTGTGGTTTCTATGAACTGAGAGTGTTTTTTTGGAATGGGGGAATTAGAAATGAAGGAATAGGAAAAAAACGTACGATCCGACAAAGCCACAAGAAAGAAAAAAAAATGTAAAAATCGTGGGAACTGAAAATATAAGTAATACAAGTTTGGATAATGTAGAAAATCTTCTTTGTTAATTTATCTAATCTTCGTATATCAGCATGGATCGTGTAGAATTTAACTAGCCCAAAACTGCATGGATATTGTGCAAAACATAGCCAATATAGCACAAAGCTGGAGTATGGGATGTCGCAGGGAGGTGTCGGCGACGAAGAGGTTCGGTAGAGCCCGTCAAACTTGGTCGCCCGGTGTTGTACCCACAAGTCACCACCACCAAGAGCTTCGATGCGTCACTGCGAGATCCAAGGGGAGCAAAATTGTAAAAACCGTGGGAAATGAAAACACGGGAATTTCACAGGAATACAAGTTTGGAACACAGGCCAGCGAGCATAACACATTTGGAGTACTGCGAGATCACAGAGGCGAGTGTTTCCATTTATACTCTTCACGGCTGAAATGGGGTTATAATAGGTGGGACTGAAACTGGAGGCGCAGGGAGTGAAAATTGAATTGTCAAAATCTCAATTATGGTGCGCCAAGACAAACGAAAAAAATTTCGCAGGCATGGATTATTTGGCCCTAGTCTTGCCCTTGTGCACGCATGCAATCGTGATTATTTACATGTCATGTTGTGTCAATTCTTGCACATGGTGCGTGTAGCTAGATGTTTTTTTTTCCGAAAGCGACAAACCAGATGGTTTGGAATATATTGATATAAGAAGATGATTTACAATTTACATGGTTCACAATATTAGCAACAAATAACTCCAAAAACTCCTCTTAGCCCCTAATGTGCTAATCCCTCTATTCCTATCCAGGATCGTCTATGTGGTGCTGAAAAATAATGTCTAACTTTGCCCTGCCATTTGCCACAGTCATGCTTCCTCCTATATGAAGCATGTAACCTGCTCAGAAGTTAGCTCTTGGCCTTCAAAAATGTGACGGTTCCTCTACTTCCACAACATCCAGCTCACTAGTATCGCCAAAGATCTATCGGCTTTCCTTCTCTGTTTGTCTTCACTTCCAGATAAACGCTCAAACCAATTATCAACCTGGTCTTCCTGCTCCCAATTCTGAGGATGCATAGGTCTGAGTCCAGTCTGCAACATTGGTCAATACTGTGCGTGCGTAAGCGCACTCAACAAAAAGGTAGAGAGATCAAAATGTGGGTATACTTCTTCAGACAACTTGCTCGGTTCTTAATTACAGTACTCATTTGTTTAAATGAAAGTACGAATAATATAAAAAACAGTGTTTGTCGCTGGCTAGCTTGTTACCTGTCAAACTGAGAGAGTGTTTTTTGTTTCCTCTGTTATAGTACCTCCGTACCATGTGCACTCAATTTTTGGGTTTGGTCAAATCTACCTTTGACCAATGATTTCTGTAATTTTGATCAATTTTAACAATATAAAAATTGTACTTTTAGATTCATCATGAAAAATATTTCTATATGCGGCATCAGCCGCCTGTACAATTGGGCTTTAAGGACCAAACCTTATGCGGCAAACGGCTACATAACACTACTTCATCCGCCCCAACTCAACTCTATTTCTAGTTTTGGTCAAAGTTACGTTTGACCAATGATTTATATGGAATTTATTAACTTCAATAACATGTACAGTAGATTGTATATTATAAAAATATTTTTCATGGTGAATCTAAAAGTACAATTCTTTTATTGTAAAACAGATCAAAATTACATAAATCGTTGGCCAAAGATAGATTTAACCAAACCTAAAAATAGAGTTCACACGGGACGCACGACGGGGGTTAAGGTGCACCAGTACACCCAGGCCGTACGTGTATCCGACCAGCCATGTAACTTCGTTTTATATTTTATTCCCTAGGCTGAAAACTTTTCTCTTCCTCTCTGTTTGCTTTGATTGCTCTTCCCTAGGCCTAAAAGTTTTATATTTTACAACATTTTTAAATCTGTAATATGACATAGGATATATCACTTGATAGTTTTGCAAAGACAAATGGAGGAGAAATATGTATATCCCATGCAACTATGTAAATCCACCCATATTAATTAGCTAGTTATTTTTAAGATGATAAATTTTTTTTATCTTTTTCTAAGTGAGGTGGCCAAGGTAGATGATATGGCATAACAGCTTATGTGGCATGCCAACTCAGACTAAGGATGAAAGTGAAATGGTTGTGTGAAATTGAGGGACTAAATAATTGACCCATTTGAAAGTTCAAGGACCAAACTGAGTTTTGATTGAAAGTTTGAGGATGAAGTTGAGTATTGTGCCAATTCTAAACGAGCCAAGAGCTTGCGAGCATGATGAGCTCAAGCTCGAGGAAGCTCATTTATTGTTTTCATCTATGATATGTACGTACGTATGATTAACAAAACTATATAATTCTATTAAAAATGTTTTATGTGACACAGTTTTTATATATTATGGAAATAATTTTCATGGTGATTCTAAAAGTACATTTTTTTTATTGTCAAAACAGATCAAATTTACATAAATCATTGGTCAAAGATAGATTTAACCAAACCTAAAAATTGAGTTGACATGGGACGCACGACAAGGGTTAAGGTGCACCAGCACACCCGGACCCTACGTGTACCCGACCAGCAGTGTAGCTTCGTTTTATATTTTATTCCCTAGCTTTAAAAGTTTGCTCTTCCTCTCTGTTTGCTCTTCCCTAGGCTTAAAACTTTTATATTTTACATATGTAATATTTATGACATAGGATATATGACTTGATAGTTTTGCAAAAAAAAATGGAGGAGAAATATGTATATCCCATGCAACTACGTAAATCCAACCCAATTAATTAGCTAGTTATTTTTTAAAATGATATAAAATTATTATCTTTTTCTAAGTGAGGTGGTCGGGGTAGATGATGTGGCATGCCAATGTGGATGTCCAACTCAGACTAAGGACGAAAGTGAAACAGTTGTGTGAAGTTGAGGGAATAAATACCGATTTAAAAGTTCAAGGACCAAACTGAGTTTTGATTGATAGTTTGAGGATGAAGTTGAGTATTGTGCCAATTCTAAACAAACCAAGAGCTTGTGAGCTTGACGAGCTCACTATCAAAAATCTCGAGTAAGCTCATTTATTGTTTTCATCTATGATATGTATGTACGTATGATTAACTAAATTATATAATTCTATTGAAAATGTTTTATGGGACACAATTTTTATATATTATGGAAATATTTTTCATGGTGAATCTAAAATTACAATTCTTGTTTTGTTAAAACAGATCAAAATTATATAAATCATTGGTCAAAGATAGATTTAACCAAAACTAAAATAGAGTTGACATGGGACCCACGACAGGGGTTAAGGTCCACCGGCACACCCGGATTATACGTGTACCCGGCCATCCGTGTAGATTCCTTTTATATTTTATGACCTAGGCTTAAAAGTTTGATCTTCCTCTCTATTTGCTTTTCCCTAGGCTTAGAAGTTTTGTATTTTACAATATTTTTACATATGTAATACGAGACAGGATATATCACTTGATAGTTTTGCAAAAAAAGAAATGGAGGAGAAATATGTATATCCCATGTAACTACGTAAATACACCCTAATTAATTAGCTATTTATTTTTTAAGATGATAAAAAATTATTATCTTTTTCTAAGTGAGGTGGCCGGGGTAGATGATGTGGCATAATAGCTCGTGTGGCATGGCAATGTGGATGTCCAACTCAAACTAAGGATGAAAGTGAAACGGTTGTGTGAAGTTGAGGGACTAAATAATTGACCCATTTGAAAGTTCGAGGACCAAATTGAGTTTTGATTGAAAGTTTGAGGACGAAGTTGACTATTGTGCCAATTCTAAACGAGCCAAGAGCTTGCGAGCTTGATGAGCTCTAGCTCGAAAAGCTTGAGTAAGCACATTTATTGTTTTCATCTATGATATGTACGTATGTATGATTGACTAATCATACAACCATCTCGAAAAGCTCTAGCTTGAAAACTAAACTATATAATTCTATTAGAAATGTTTTATGGGACATAATTTTTATATATTATGGAAAAAATTTCATGGTGAATCTAAATGTACACTTCTTGTATTGTTACACAGATCAAAATTACATAAATCATTTGTCAAAGATAGATTTAACCAAACCTAAAAATAGAGTTTACATGGGACGCACGACGGGGGTTAAGGTGCACCGGCACACTTGGACCTTACGTGTACCCGACCAGCCATGTACCTTCATTTTATATTTTATTCCCTAGGCTTAAAAGTTTGCTCTTCCTCTCTATTTGCTCTTACCCAGGCTTAAAAGTATTATATTTTACAACATTTTTACATATGTAATATGACATAGGATATATCACTTGATAGTTTTGCAAAAACAAATGGAGGACAAATATGTATATCCCATGAAACTACGTAAATCCACCCCAATTAATTTGCTAGTTATTTTTTAAATGATAAAAAATGATTATCTTTTTCTAAGTGAGATGACCGGGGTAGATGATGTGGCATAATAGCTTATGTGGCATGCCAATCTAGATGTCCAACTCAAACTAAGGATGGAAGTGAAACGGTTGTATGAAGTTGAGGGACTAAATAATTGACCCATTTGAAAGTTCAAGGATCAAAGTTAGTTTTGATTGAATGTTTGAGGATAAAGTTGAGATTGTGCCAATTCTAAACGAGCCAAGAGCTTGCGAGCTTGATGAGCTCAAGCTCAAAAAGCTCGAGTAAGCTCATTTATTATTTTCATCTATGATATGTATGTACGTATGATTAACTAAACTATATATTTTTATTAGAAATATTTTATTGGACACAATTTTTATATATGATAGCAACAAATAATGTGCAAGATCGTCCACCTTCCTACTCCATTTGATGTGAATCATAAATTTAGTATATTCTATTTTATATACATGAATTATGGGCTCGACGAGATTGACTCGATATCTATTAAAGTCAAGCTTAGAAAGACAAGCTCGCTCGAGTTCTACTCGTTAACAGCCCTAGATGCAATTAATTTGGGTGATCGACGACGGCTGACACAGACCTGCTGAACGG
Organism: Tuctoria greenei; assembly: GCA_036927565.1. NCBI lineage: Eukaryota > Viridiplantae > Streptophyta > Magnoliopsida > Poales > Poaceae > Tuctoria > Tuctoria greenei. Next base: position 113,091,424 of record JAYESD010000003.1, read on the forward strand.
CGATGAGGTTTTGGTTGGCAGAGTAACTGGGGCGCCACTCGACGTCGAGCCTGACGACGAGCTTGTAAAGGCACCGGATGTGGACTGACAGGACCTCGTCGAGCCAGTCCTCCACAACCTCACTGGAGGACATCACGGTGGTGGTGATCACATTGTCCTCGAATGTCATGTTGTACACCTGAGTCTCTGCCATTGGGTCCTCTCCATGTCATTCCTACGGTTGTTGTTTGTGGCTGCATGGCACAACTTCTCTCTTGTGAAAACCTTCGTCTACACCTCTAGTTTGGATTTGGAAACGTGCATTGATATATAATTGATGTAGTTACAATATGAGTGGAGGAGTTTTTGAAGAATTTGACGGGCTCGAGCCCCGAGTAAAGAAAGTAATGAAGATTTTTGAATCTTATATACTCCTATTTTATAATTGTTATCGTTATGACCACAAGATGCATTTTCTCAACCGAACACCACATACAACAACAACTTTTCTCAGAGGTGCACCCATTGGGCATGTCGGGTAGGCTACAGCATACCCTGGGTCCAGCCACACGAGAGTAGCTAGTGTGAATGCATGGTACAGAAATCAGCGGAATCGGGAACTGGCCAATTAAGATGCAAGTTAGGAATCTCACGGTCCATGGATTGAAATGCGCGCCATCCTTTTTCTTTTTCATTTTTTCTATTGATGACTTGTGAGAGTGATGAGTTCCATCATTACCGGCACACGTACGGTCCGGGTGTGCCAGGGTATACCTTTACCCCCGTGATGCGTCCCTGGTGGTGGTTGGGAAGAGCCTTGCAGGTATGCTCCCATTCCTGTCTTCCAACTCCATCTAGGTTCCGATGATGCAGGCGGTTGACCACCAAGCAAACCAGCAAATTAAAGCCTCTATGCTGAGCGGCATGCAAGTTTCTTGACAAGAAACTTACTACGGGGGCAGCCCCCGGCATGCATGTTTGACAGAAAGGATGTTCCCTCAAGGGATTGAGGATAAAACGTATACCATCGTCTAGGCAGCCATGCTTTTGCCTTTCCTCAGCACCAAGGCTTTTGCTGGTTTTGGACTCAACACCATGCATGGCAGAGAAGAAAGCGGAAGCATGCAGGGAAAGATTATTGGTCTCGTGATACCATATAGAGAATGGTTACTGGACTATTCTGTATGGAGAATGTTTGTTGTGTACACAAGTACATTTTATATAGGCTAGCTATTGTATTGTGAAAGAAAAACTAAACCCCTTGGCACTACACAGATTCAAAGGCTAGTCTTAATGACTAAACATAGGCGGCAGCATTTTCTTGTCAGCCATAGTGTTCTTAGCGCGGATTTTGGGAGGAGAGGAAGAGTTGTTGTGCGGAGAAGACGATGGCATGCCCGGATGATCTTATAGCGTAGTAGCAGCCTGACTGATCGTATCTCGACGCACACAGTAGTAGTGATGGGCCGTGGAGCGGTTCGAATTGAATTCAAAGATGCGCATGCGCTGCGCGCATTTAAGGCGCCTCGGTAACTGGGGCGCATGTAAGCTCGGTGCGCCCGGTCGCATTAGCTGCTTGTACAATGGAGCTTCAAGGACAAAACCTTATGCGGCAAACGGCTACATAATACTACTTCCTCCGCCCGAACTCAACTCTATTTCTAGTTTTGGTCAAACTTATGTTTGACCAATGATTTAAATGGAATTTATTGACTTCAATAACATGTACAATAGATTGTATATTATGAAAATATTTTCATGGTGAATCTAAAAATACAATTCTTTTATTGTTAAAACAGATCAAAATTACATAAATCATTGTTCAAAGATAGATTTAACCAAACAAAAAAATAGAGTTGACATGGGACGCATGACAGGGGTTAAGGTGCACCAGCACACCCGGACCGTACTTGTACCTGGCTAGCCGTGTAGCTTCCTTTTATATTTTATTCCCTAGGCTTAAAATTTGCTCTTCCTCTATTTTTGCTCTGTTTGCTCTTCCCTAGGCTTAAAAAGTTTATATTTTACGATATATTTATATATGTAATATGACATAGGATATATCACTTGATAGTTTTGCAAAAAAATGGTGAAATATGTATATCCCATGCAACTATGTAAATCCATCCCAATTAATTAACAAGTTATTTTCTAAGATGATAAAAAATTATTATCTTTTTCTAAGTGTGGTGGCCAAGGTAGATAATGTGGCATAATAGCTTATGTGGCATGCCAATGTGGATATCCAACTCAGACTAAGGATGAAAGTGAAATAGTTGTGTGAAATTGAGGGACTAAATAATTGACCCATTTGAAAGTTCAAGGACCAAACTGAGTTTTGATTGAAAGTTTGAGGACGAAGTTGAGTATTGTGCCAATTCTAGAGCAAAGAGATTGCAAGCTTGATGAGCTCAAGCTCGAAAAGCTCGAGTAAGCTCATTTATTGTTTTCATCTATTATATGTATGTACGTATGATTACCTAAACTATATAATTCTATTAAAAATGTTTTACAGGACACAATTTTTATATATTATGGAAATATTTCAATTCTTGTATTGTTATAACAGATCAAAATTATATAAATCACAGGTCAAAGATAGATTTAACCAAACATAAAAATAGAGTTGACATGGGACACACGATGGGGGTTAAGGTGCACCGACACACCCGGACCATACGTGTACCCGACCAGCAGTATAGCTTCATTTTATATTTTATTCCCTAGGCTTCAAAGTTTGCTCTTCCTCTCTGTTTGCTCTTCCCTAGGCTTAAAAGTTTTATATTTTACAATATTTTTACATATGTAATATTTATGACATAGGATATATCAGTTGATAGTTTTGCAAAAAAATAGAGGAGAAATATGTATATCCCTTGCAACTACGTAAATCCACCCCAATTAATTAGCTAATTATTTTTTAAGATGATATAAAATTATTATATTTTTCTAAGTGAGGTTGTCGGGTAGATGATGTGGCATAATAGCTTATGTGGCATGCCAATGTGGATGTCCCACTAAGACTAAGGATCAAAGGGAAACTGTTGTGTGAAGTTGGGAGACTAAATAATTGACCCATTTGAATGTTCAAGGACCAAACTGAGTTTTGATAGAAAGTTAGATGATGGAGTTGAGTATTGTGCCAATTCTAAACGAGCCAAGATCTTGCGAGCTTGATGAGCTCAAGCTCGAAAAGCTTGAGTAAGCTCATTTATTGTTTTCATCTATGAGCTGTTTACATACTAAAATATATGTTGTATCTGTATTCTCTGTTAATGAATGACCCTCCACACCGCATGTAGCCTCTAAAGTGGCATGTACGTTACTTTAGCTGCTGGAGGTGCCAGACGAGATCGCCCGTAGCGGGGCCTGCAAAGTGGTCTGTAAAGTAGTAGTACTAGTAACAGAAAAACGCAACACGTGTCGATGACTGGAAAGGAGAGTGGAGACAATGTACAGAGACAAAAGAAAAGAAAGGACATGAAAAATTGTAAAAGCCCGCTTTTCGGGAGAACAAAAAACGCAAAAATGCGAACCCGCGGGTACACCATAATTTAAATGCTGAACAGCTTAAATAACATATCAAATTTCAATTTTCAGCAGCTAATTCAACCATACGATATACACCATACAAACAAACACCATTCACCCTAACTACAGATCTTAGGAATTAATTAAGCTATTTCAAGGAGGAAGAAGCTAACTGCAACTATAATAATTCATTCAAATGCGTCTTCAAATGAGGGTACCAGAAGATGTGTTAGGGTTTGTTTAATGGGCCGAGTTATATTTCTTGGGCCTAGATTTAAGAAACCGGGTAACCCGTCGGATACCCGCGGGTAAAAAATCATACCCGTACCCGTACCCGAAATATGTCAGGTCGGGTACGGGTTGTACCCGCTGGTAAAAAAATGTACCCGTACCCGTACCCGACGGGTACCCGTACCTGCGGGTACAATTGCCATCCCTAGATCAGCTCGAACCCGTGGGGGTCATCCCGTGGCAGCACCTCGTCCGAGATCGACGGCTGCCGAGCGTCGTGAGGACAGGGAGGCCCACAGAGCCATCTACGAGATGGACACAACCGTCCACGTCGGTGAAGGTGTCCGGTTGACTGATTACCGGAAGATGAAGGCCAAGCAGCTCAGAAGGCTCAGATGGAGTGTGTTGCTTGAGGAGTGGTACCCGCAGCCCAGAGAGGCTCTGGTGGACAGTCGTTTCTGGACCGTGACATAGGTGTCACTCTACGAGGCCTATAGACGCCGAGGCCACAAGTTATTACATCATAACTTTCTGGATTGGGATCAGCTTGCCCTGGTAGCAGAGACGGAGATACGACCCTACTTTGAGAGGTACAGAGGGCTGGTTCAGTTGAGGTCCTATGAGAGGAGTGCTTATGTGAAGGATTGGGTCCGCGTATTCTACGCTACCCTATACGTCTCTGAGGGCCGCAGGTCGATTGACTTCATGTTCATGGGACAGCACCATCACTTGACAAGACAGACGCTTGCACAGCTGCTAGGAGTGGACCTGCACGACACTTGCGTGCATGAGAGGGTATATGGTCAGGCAGACCCGCCGAGGAGGCCGCTCACTGGAGGAGTGGCACCACCACTGGGGGAGATCTGTTCTCTGTTTGGACCAACCTTCTCTCCAGACCAGCCGAGGGTACCGGCACTACTGACTCCTGCTGCGCGCACAGTGCACCTTGCCTTGCGCCGCACTCTCTTGCTGAGGTCCGGTTAACTAGAGGGGTTCACCAGTCTGCAGCAGACCTTCCTGTTCTACATCATGAAAGAGATGGAGTTTGATATAGTGGACGTCCTCATATGCGAGATGGAGGATGTGATCACTGACGGAGTGGGCATGATGAGGCAGTTTTTATATGGACACTGGATCAACTACCTGCTCTCTGTGATGGTTCTTGAGGAGTCTGCCGTGCGTGACCATCTCAATGACGAGAGTGTCACACGGTGCAGCCACTACCGAGCTCCAGCTCCTGGAGACCGCCGCCTTGGCCGTCCAGTCGAGCGTCAGGTTCGGGCTCGACTATCCGAGGAGGATTGGTCGGATCTGGAGAAGGAGGATGAGAGGCTAGCTGAGGCAGAGGCTCAGGGTGAGGAACTGGAGCACATATGGTCTGAGGTCGACACGGATGACAGTGTCGAGGAGTACTTCCCACCTCCTCCCTCACCCAGGCAACACGACGCGGAGGCTGGAGGCTCTACAGTGCCACCCCCTACCCCACCTCCCGTCACGGAGGCACAGGTCTCTCAGTCGTCTGAGCTCACCTCACTCCTGCAGCAGATGGTTGAGCAGCAGCGCCTGGACCGGCTTGCAGCTGAGCAGGCCCGAGCGGAGGAGGCCGCACGTCTTCTGGAGCTCCAGCAGCTGCAGCAGGAGATGCAACGCCAGATAGCCCGTGAGAGGCGAGAGGACACTGACCGGCTAACTGGGCTGATCGACTAGATGCAGCAGCGCTCCCTCGACCAGCAACAGCAGACGTAGCAGGCGATGATGGGCATCCTGGGGTTGATCACCAACCTCTACACCCAGACCGTGATTGCCCTGCCGTCGCAGTTGCCAAGCGTCGTTCCACCACCACCAGTCCTGGCTCCAGCTGCCGCCCCGGTACCGACCACGCCGATCCCGTCGTTCAGCATGTCTCCACTGCTAGCTTCAGGTGCACCAATCCACTCTCCCCTGCCGGCGATAACGCTGTTCCAGCAGACGCCGGCATCCATCGTCAGAGCCCCCTTGCCAGCAGCCACTACTCCGCAGGCACCGACGGTAGCTCCTACGGCTCCGACAGCTCCTTCCATCTCTACTCCAGGCAGCAGCTCCGACGACAGCACTCCCGACGGTGACCAGTTCGTCATCGCGCCTAGTACTCAGGGTCCTTAGGCACTCGGATCCCTTTTTGGTGTCTTGATGCCAAAGGGGGGGAAGAGTTAGAGGAGTCAGGGGGAGGGTAGCTTAGTCTCAGGGGGAGTGTCCTAGCCTTAGGGGGAGTTTACCTATATCAACTTTTGTAATTTGATTCTTTGCTACTCATTTGGTGTTTATTGAGTACTCTTATGTTATTAATCGATTGAGCTTATTTGGTGTCTATCTATATCTTATGATCACTTATTCACTTGAGTTATTCTTTGATTGAGCTTTCAAATTTGAAGTGTAATAATCTTGTATTCATTGCATATCCTCTTAAGTTTCGTACTATCAAATTCATTACTATTGTGCTTTAATTGTTGTGTTGTCATCAATCACCAAAAAGGGGGAGATTGAAAGCATGTAGGCCCCCATGAGGTACGGTTTCGGTGATTAATGACAACCATTGAATTTTACTAATGAATTTGTGAATGCAAGGTCCCCATAATCACTCAATCAAATGAAATCTATATGTCATTGGAGACCCATATACACTCACTTTATGAGATCAAATCAATGATATGAAGACAAGAAGTGAAAGCTCTTATGTCAAAGTCATTCAACCACAATTGATGACACTTAATGCTTGACAACCATCAGATGTACATTTCCAACAAAAGTCTCAGAGGTCAATCCAGCAAGACACAAAAGAATCACTTAGAAACAACTCGAAGCAAACAAAATCAACTCATCGGATCAACTGATGATTTCTGAGAACAACACATCGGTCGAGTTGGTTCAGCAGAAGAAGAAGACCTCAGAACAAAGCACTCACCGGATCATCCGATGTTAAGGGCTCAGCTACATCGGTCCATCAGTACAGTTTGCAATATCCCTGGACCAAGTGTAGCACCGGATCATCCGATGTACAGAAATATACACATCGGTCAATCACTCCAGTAAGCATCAAGTTTGAGCCAATTCTGAAGGAAGAGCCACCGGATCATCCGATGAGAAGTCAAGTGCAACATCAGTCTAACAACGGTCATATCTGACACACTGACGTCAGCTAAAGTAAACTTGACCGATGATAACTAAAGGGGAGACATCGGATCATCCGGTGTTTGCAGAAAAGTTCTGTCAGCCTTCTTTTCCAACTGCTATTTCGTGGAGGCTGGCTATAAATACCACCTAAACCGGTCATTTCAACAAGTCTTGATCACCAAACATTCTCAACACATTCACAAGCGTTCAAGACCAAGAGCCATCACTTCTACATCATTTCGACCACCTACACACCAAGAGATAGGCTAGAACTAGCTAGAGAGAGAGCTTGTGTGCCTCCATTCTGCGTGAGTGGAATCTCTAGGATAGTGAGAGCCTCAAGGGAGTGCACCTTGGTGTTTGTAACTGTGAGAAGACTTCTGAAGCTTGCCAAGGCATTTGTGGAAGCCCGGAGGGTCGAAGTTGTACAAGGCTTGAGCTCCACCTTGCCGAGGTTGGCAAACGGAGAAGAATAGTGGAGATCCCTCGTCTCGGTGACTTGGGTGTGGCTATACCCTTTGGTGGGTGCCACAACGTGGATGTAGGAAGATCTTGACGATCTTGCCGAACCACGGGATAAATCCTTGTGTCTCCTCGGGAGTTTGCATCCTCTTCCTCTCCCTTACATTTATGCATTTTATATTCCACGAAGTTGCTATTTACTTCAATGCATAGATTGATTGCGTAGGGAATTGGGCTTTTAGGGATTAAGTTTTATTGCTTAGATTTTAAAAATAAAAGCCCAATTCACCCCCCCTCTTGGGCATTCGATCCTTACAATTGTGGGTTGGCAATCGACCAAGATATGTGCAAAGATGCCCTTTGAACGGTGATGAAGTGACGGAAATCAAGTACACACCCAAGATGTTCGGCAAAATGCCTACAAGGTGAGCCTTGCCCTAAAATGCATTGCTTGTTGCACCGAAGTTCATTAGTCGTGACCCCTAATGGTACTTATGTGTCGTCAAGTCGTACGTCCATTTTCCGCCATGATATCATTCCTTTAGAAATCCCCAAGTTGACCTACTTTGTCTTTTGAATCGCGTTAACTTGTCCATGCGTGCTCGTGATGCTCCACCATGAGCCGCGTCGACGTCGTTGACCATATGACATCGTCATGACGTTCTGAGCCATCATCGTGCCCTGGCATCGAGATGAAGGATGCCTGTGATGAGTGTGGTGCTGAAACACCAGCACGACTCGTCGGACAATGGTTGTCAAGCCAAATTAGGTTTAGTTGTTGCGAGAGCAATCGAGTCTTCAGTGTAGCCAAGGTGCTCGATAAAAGGCCTTCTAGGTCAACCACGGGTATTGGTGATCACCGATCACCTAGGGTTGAGTAATGCAATAACGTTGCGACCAACAAGGAGAACTAGACCAAGGGGAACCTTGGATAAGAGTTCCTTGGTTGTGTCGATATTGTTCCCTAAACGATCACAGGATTGGTTAACTTGGTGTACCACTTCTTTGACGGCAGGTTCGTCGAGTCGCTTATCAACAATCGAGTCGACATCACTAGCCTTAAGACTCACAAGGTGGTGTTCGAGATTCCGCTCACCCCATTGACGAGTCCAGGTTGATATGGACGTCGCTAAGACAATCTTCTCGAGATGGCAAAGCATGCCTTCACAGCAAGGTCTCGCATCATGTTTAAGTCCCGAGAGCTTACCGAGCTCACCTGGACAGGCTTGCGGGAGACACTACATTAGTGTCGTCGTGTAAGCACTTGAACGACGCTCGAGAAGCTTGTTGTAGAAACTACTTTACCTAAAGGTCATTTGAACTTTGTCTTGGTACTCATGCTAGGTTAACAGTGCTTGTAATGACTTCTTAAGTCCAAGCCATGTTGATCCCAATTCAGTCCCAAGTGTCGTTAGGTTCCATCATGGTTCATCCTAAGTCACGACCCTACGACAGCACTCCTCACTTAACTAGGTTTACTCCTTTATGAGTTATGTCAAGTTCATTGGTCGACTACTGAATCGCAACCTTCGTCTTGTACACTCCACTCATACTCAAGCTTTCGATGTCCCCTTTAATTCTTTAGTCATCCTTACACTACCAATCCAACACTTCTACACCATTCAGCTTTATCATCGTTGAGTGGCATAGCATCGAGTGTTGAGTGCCAAGTTGCAATGTGTGCTTACGTTGCACCTTTCAATTCACATCTCGATACTACAATGACCACTTGACTCCATCCTTTGTTTATCCACACAACAGAGGCATATCTGTCCTTCCTAGTCAAACTCCTCGTTCTAAGAGTTTACACAACCCCGTGGAGTCCATTATTAAATTACTTAATTACTTAATTACTTATATGCATATCATGTCGATAGGAACGTGCTGATAGGTGATCGACAAGAAACTTCGCTTGGAGGAGAAGGCCAAGGTGTTTCCCCTGAAGTTCCATGGCAGGTTTTCTGGAGGAAGACCAAGCCCTAACAATTGACATTTATTCGAGTCGCAAACTAAGGAAAGCCCTGGTTTGCATTTAAGAGCTTTTCAAAGTTTTTCCAGTTTATTCACTTACGTCTTCAGTTGATATTGTGCATTACGTATAGAGTGTTTGATACTCCACTTGCATAACCACAAATCCCAGGGTTTGGTTGGAACGAGTTACAGTTTGATCTGTAGTAACTGCTTTGCTAATGTATAAGAAATCCGGTAGAAGTCGAGTAGTTGGAATCTACTCGCGAGATAGGAATAACAGTTCACATGAGAGTGGAACATTAAAAATGGCTTATGAAACCAACACGAGACCGGGCAAGGGGAATAGGAGTCGACGAGATGGAGTCTCGGTCGTATAGCCCCGCCTGTGTCACTTGAGGACCGTGCTGTATGCGGCACCGTTGGGCAAGCTTGAACTGTACCGGTTGCATAATGGTATATGGGCCCATTAAACTGATGTAACTCCAGATTGTAGTGTGGAGACTCCTCGGTTGTCCTTGAATGGAGATGCGAAGGCAGAAAGGTGTAAATCTCCTAGCGAAACGTTTTGACGTGTCCGTGTAGGGGACCTTTTGCTCGGGATGAAGGGGTTTGTCGACATTGGGGTCTTGGGTAAAAGGTGGCCACGTATGACGCGGGGAGGAGAACACGTGTGTGTCTTCCACACGGGTGTGTGTGTCGTGTAGTCCGGGTGTGTCCTGATTGCAATCACCGTCCCTCGCGGTAATAGAGTACCACTTGTCCGTCACTGTCGTGACGTAGTAAATACTAAAGAAGCCAGAAAAATATATTGTATTGAGATAGTACAATTAAAAGTTTACAGTTTTCCCATACTTTACCTGTAATAGCATTATGTGCTTTGGGCATGTCATATCATCGGCAAAGCGTTTCTTGTTTGATTGTGGAGTCTATGATGTGCCGTGCCTGAAGAATGTCATTTGCTACATAAAACATGACTATAAGGATTTACTTGTAGGCGAGTCTTTTATGCTATTCCATACCTATGCTTAGTATTCACCCTGCATATGTCTAGTGAGATGGGTTAGTCTTGCTGAGCCTTATGCTCACGTTTGCGCTTTAACGATTTTGTAGGTATTATTTTTATTTCTGCTGTTCAGGTTGTACATGAGACTCGAGGTGTCGAGATAAATCTCATGTGAACCACGCCGTTGCTGATTGTTCTTCTTGTTGCTAGTGAGAAGCGTCATAGGGCATTTACGTCTTCTCTCCTGCTTAGTTAGGTGAGATTATGAGAACGTATTTTCCGCTACGTGTGTACCCCTGTTGTACACTCTTTTGTAAACTCTTTTTATTATGAAATGAAAACTTTATATGTTTTGGTATCCTTTTTTGTGTGTGCTGTTAGGTGCCGCATCGCACGGCACCACCCAATGAGATCCTCGGATGTGTGTACTCCGGTCCTCACAGACATGGTATCAGAGCTTCGTTGGGAATAGCACGCTCGAAAAGAGCCTATTTTCGAAAAATCTGAAGTAGTCAAGTGACGATTAGCTATATGCCCACTAAGGACTATTACTAGTATAAGTTATAAAGGTGGTGAACTAACTTGTTATATTATTCTGTAACGACGCTCCGTCTTCAAGGTAAGAGTTAAGGTACGCCACCGAGAGCGGATCAATCTCGGTAAACTCTGCATACGAGATATGGTATGTGAAATTTATGTGGCTTAGCACAGAAAGTTAATATGAGTCTCTGAAACTTTTCATGTTTCTGAGAACATATGACACGCGGTACCCCAGCGTGACATAAAATTAGTGGGAGCCACCGTCGGGTGGTGTATAACCCGATAGTATGCATCTCTAGAACCATTCATGTTCAATGGGAGCATGCGAAACACGTATGCCCGAGCGTGTATAAGCCGGTTCGTACGGGAGTCTTTGTTGTACAGACGTATTTACACCCATGTATCTCGAGACATGACCTCGCTCGAGGACGACTCACACCAGAGTCGTATGCATTTACTTTTGATTATATCTTATTGTGATTGCCTGTCGTGTTTCCCCGTGCCGCCCTTGAGGTGTGAAGATGTGAAAGGGGACTATTTGTCTTCTGCCGGTACACTAACTCCGGTAGCGATCCGTGTAGCAAACGTTTGCGAGCGATCGATATTAGAACCAACTATAGACGTATCCGAATATACCGGGTTAGACTTTTCTTTTGGTAATGCACGCAGTACTATCAGTATCACATTTGATACTTTGACCATCCTCTACGAAAGAATGGCTTCATCATCATCTTGTAAGATCCGACTCCCAGATGCTTGTAAGATTTGGATCAAAGTTTCGACATGGAACGTACAATGTGAAGAAGAATGAAGATTAAGGCTTTTGTGTACTCTTGACAGAATCTAGCTCGATTATGTCAAGATGTGCTTCTAGTTAAACTTCATAGGACATCGTAGTATGCTATAGGGATGGGGGAGATCTTCAGGTCCTCGACGATTTCTCTATGGATGAGTTGGAAAGAACAACACTGGGGAAACTCGTCCAAATCATTAGAAACTAGCATTTCTTCACCTCTTTGATATAATGAACTAGCCTCGGCATTTCAATCATAACTCTTTGTAGAATCATCGAATACCTTCGTGTAATATATTTCCCGAAACCTTGCGACTTGTACAACAAGTTTTTAATGGGACTTGCTGTCAAATTGTGAGGTTATCCATTTGAAAATCAGTGGCAAAATCAGCTTTGAACAACCATGATCTATCAAACTAAATTCTGAAACCTGAACCGATTGTTCCACTTCAAAAATCCGTATCTCTTCAACCTGGAGGGCTTTGGAGGCAAGTGAATACTTTTTGGAAAGCTTTTGAAGTCTTCTATAATCTATTGACCTCCAAGCCAAAAGACGCTTTTATGGTGATAAAAATGCACCGTTATCACAGCAGCTGCTGTTCTGAAACTACATGGTCCAGCATCTGAATTTCTGCCATGACTCTTTGTAGAAAGCTCTTCTATTCCATTATAATACGTTCCTGGAAAGGGGAAGAGCTATTCTACAACTTTTTTATTCAATGATACCTCAAATTCAGTTTAGAACTAATTAGAAACTGGAGTTGAAGATAGTACATATATATAGGTGCTATCTGAAACAGTCAGAAAAATTCTGAACTTTGAACGACCATAACTCTTAAACTAGAAATGCAAACTATGCATGTTTATATATATATGGAAATCTTAAAGAGTCCTCTATCAACTTCCTATTCAACACAAAGGCTAAAAGTCACATTAACAAGGTCTAAATTGAAGTGTCGTTTAAGAGGTTCTGACAGCCCGGAAGAGGGGACAGAATCTGAACTCTTCACCAATTGAATCATAACTTTTGGCAGACTTCACCTCTGCAGGCATACTTTATGGGGTTGGAAATCATAGAGAGTTCTCTACAACGTTTCTATATAACTCCAGAGCAGAATCCACCTCTAACATACTCAAAATTTCAGATTTCTAAACTTGATCAAATCTGGACAGCAAGTGGACAGTCCTGTATACAGTTACTGTTTCTCGCATAACTCGCTGTAGAATTGTCGAAAGACTTCATAATTTTGATTTCTGGAATATTGAGAATGTATGCAACAAGTTTGTTATGTATTATTTTTGCAAATGTTGATGTTTGTATATCTGAAAATTGTGGACAAAATCAGCCTTAAACAAAGGAGGTGCTGTCCAAATTTTCAGAAAAACTGTCAATTTGCAAATGCCATATCTTCTCAACCAGAAGCGCTATGAGGGCAAGTAAATACTCCGTAGAAATATTTGGAATTAGTTTACAAGTTATCTATTCAGCTCGAGACCAAAATCCTTTTCTATGTGGGTGAAATTTGGATAATCGCAGAGACTGTCCAGGCACACCCAAACTGGACAGCAATCTGTACACCTCTGAATTTTATCCATAACTCGCAGACCCTTGATCCAATGGTTTCGCGCGAGTAACCGTTGGAAAGGTTAGAGAGTCACCTACAATTTTTGAAATTGGCTCCAGACCTGAACCGGTAATCTACCTATTCCAAATCAAGTTTGAATGCAGAGTGGTCAATCTGAACTGAATTCAGATTCTGAATGCTGATATTTTTTTCCAAATTCAAAAATTCACATCTTTTAAACCAGGATTGATAGGAAGACAAATAAATGCATTCTGAAAATATTATTACGTTGTCTACAACTTTGTCAATGAGAATATTTCCAGATTTCCATCAGAACAGTCTGAAAACTTTAGATCAAAAGTGCTACTTTTTAAGCAGGTTCTGCTGAAAGTGCAAAAAATTCAGTTGACTTTAAAATAGCATAACATGCAAACCAGGGATGATCTAGAGGCAAACCAATACTTTTTGGAAAGGTCTTGAAGTGTACTTTAACTTTGTTATTCACCTCGAGATCTGATTTGCGATTTACTATATCAAAATCGAGTTTGCGTCCAAGCTGGTCGTTTGTCACCATAGCCTGGCCAGTTTGAACCTTTTGGTTTTTATTAGGCATTCGGCTCTCGATATCTATTCGAGGAGTGTCGTAACCATCCAAGAGTTAGGACTCAAGTATTTACCAAGTTGAATAGAGAGTTAAACTCATTCGAAGCCTTTTCCCTTGGATAGGCATACTAGTGTCTGATTTATGTGACTTGCCACATCACATCTTGTGATATTGAACGCAGGTCGCAATTACTCGAGTTGCATCTCACCTTTCCATGAGGACTGTTTGGAGTACGCTTCGACATCCTGGTTTGGAACTTTAAAGGGGAAGGCGAGCACTCAAGTAATGGTGGTATTCAACCATCAACCTTGGTTACAACGAGTCGTGTGAACAAGAAGACGATCAATTAATATTACATCTTCAAGAGGATCCAACATCCACCATCAGATTGAGTTACTCTAAGAAAAGGGTGACTTCAACTCCACTAAAGTGATCGCTAAGGATATCAGTTCCTCTTGCTAGATCGAAGCAAAGGTTAAGTGTAGCATCACTAGTGACCTATAGTTAGTTGTTTTTCTCCTAATGAAGATACAATCAAGTTGAGTAGAACATGAACAAGCTTTTGAAAGGTCGAGGTAACATGGTATATTTCCCACATTCCTTGTCAATCGTTCTGTTATGAATTCGTTAACTGTGGTCGAGTCATGAAAGTAACGCTACTCATTGAGTGTCTTTCACGACCACGGTATCCAATCCTTGCAAATCATCAGACAGTACTTGAGTTTTGTGGGTGTGATTCATTTAGTCTTGCTCAAACTATAAAAGCTACTGCACCATGCATGTGCACCATTTGCACCATACATATTAATCATTTACACCATACATATGCACCATTTGCATCATACCATGTGCATAGGCATTGCACCATAACCCATGCGATGCATCATGAAGCATCATTATCAATGAAACACCAATGATAGAATTCATGGTAATACTAAAATTTAGAGCAGGATTGTGTACCCCATTCAAACTATTCTAAGGTGTCTAATGACTACGGTCATTTCACCATCTTCATTTGACTTCTTACATTGTTGATGTCCTTTCCATTGAGTAATACTCGGGAAACCGATTCCTCAACCTCACTTGCAACTAAACAAACACTGGAACTTCCATCCTTGACTTGTTAGGTTCAAGTACCTTGATTGTTGCAACTATACCGTTCATCATCGAGTAGTCATCAGTTCGATGATCAACCTTGTAAAATCCATGAAATCTCCTTACTCGTGAGGATACCGTTCGATTGTCAACCACGTGAAACTCTTTGGGTCCATCTAAGATCTTGCATTGTTATATGGTAACCTTGCTACACTAATTACCTTGTAGTTACCATAGGATTGAGTTATTTGCTGTGTTGAAACATATGAGGATGCAGAATCCTTAAATCCTCGTGTGCCACCGCAAAGGGTCTTCATCTTCTATTTCTATTGTTTGAAGATGTTGATATACACAAAAACCTTGTAGTTGCCATGTCTTCCGTATTCCTGCTGTTTTCATCACATAAGAGTGTTGAGTGCTTTGCTACTCTTATGATACAGCTAAGGGATCCTATGGTTGACTAAACATCAAACGAGGTTAATGATTGTTGTTTAACCTCATAAACCATCTTAACTCATGTCAAGGGAAATACCACATTAAGTTATAAGGACCTATGCAAAAACCCAGCAAGCAACCAAGAATCAATGCAAAAATAGTTTTAAACTATCATGGTGACCTAGAGAAGCAGAGAACAAGTCCTGATTCTTCCAGTCAAGACTAGGACATGACAAGATGTCATGTCAGTGTATGAGTACAACAATAAAGAATCAGTACCAGAGTGAGAGTTTTACGACGTGATATTGTCATGTCGATCATCCTGTTAAGGTTTTCAACCTAAAGACTGGAATCACTTGAAGAAGACTTTAGAATTTCTTAAGATGCCTAAAGATAATCACTATTTCGTAGAACCCAAGTTTTTAAGGGCATTGCCATTTTCCTTCGTCAATGACCCTCTTTTACGGATCGTTCCCTCATCGTTTCTGTTACTCTACTTGTTAGAATCTCGGGACGAGATTCCTTCAAGGGGGAAGGATTGTAAAAGCCCGCTTTTCGAGAGAACAAAAAACGCAAAAATGCGAACTTAAAAATTTTGAAAGTGGACTTGGAAATGCAAACTCACATGAATCATATGAGTTAACCAATGTTCACTAAAAATAAGGACTTGTTAAAATTTTACATATAGAACATGGTTGCAAATGTATTGGAACTTAAGGTGTAAAATCTTTAATTTCCAAGTATTCATATTTTCAATGAAAAATTAAAGGAGAAAAGAAAAAAAAATAGAGAGAAATAAAAAGGAATTATTCCAACCCTAAAATGGGACATTCAAAAAAATTCAAATCTAACGCTGTAAATTTTTGCATGACCTTCTAATATTCCAAATAGACTCTTGGTAAAGTTTCGAAATTTTTGAAGCGCGTTTTCCATTTATAGGACACGTACTGAGAGTTTAATCAGGGTCGACTTCAAATTCAAACTTTGTACTTAATATTGTCCAAATCAACTCCAAATTTTTCCTGAGATCCCTTATTGTTCAAAAAGGGTAACTTTAAAGTTTCAAGATTTTTGAACCTAATCTACTATTTATTTCATTGAATCAAGTATCATCGCTTGAATTCAAATTCAAACCTGAGTTCGAAATTCAACTTGCTCAGTTTTGAAATCTGGTCCCACCATAAAATTGTTCATATTTTATTTAATCATTGGGCCAAAATTTAATATTTTTGAAGCATATTTGCTAGCCCTATTTGAAATTTGGAAGAATAGTGAGGGATGTGGGTCCCACAAGTGGTCCCCACTCAGGTCGGCACAAGTTTCCTCTTTCCTCCCCTGCCTCCACGCAGATATGCTGCATGCGCCACCGCGACGCCACCGCGATGAACATCGGTCTTTATCTACCCCGCCCGACTCCTCCCGTCCGCCCGCTACTCCCTCCGGCTGCTCCTTCTCCTGGCCTGGTCGCTGTCCGCCAGCCACGGTCGCCTCTCCACCTCCCGGCCTGCGTGTCGCCCCAGCACCTCCCCGTCGTCTGCCTGTTTCGGCCGCACACCCGCGCGCCTTGTCCGCGCGCCGGCCATGCACCACGTCCAAGCTCCGCCCTGCTCAGTCCGCCGGCGCTCCACCTCCCCGCGCACGCGCCCGCTTTCTTCACCGCCCAGGGCCCTGCATTCCGGTCCGCCTGCTCGCCTGACCACGACGGCGCACCACCTCCCGACTGCCGCGACGTCGACCCACGCGCCGCCGTCCCAGCTGCCCCCTTGCCGCGCGCGTCTATTTCGCGCCCGTCTGCGTCGCACGCTCCCTCACCAGGTCGCCGCACCTCCCTGGTGCCTAGCCCGCCGCTGGCCCGCGTCCCAGCTCGCCCTGCCTGCAGTGCCATCCCCTGTGTGCCGCTCGACGCCGGCCGCCTCTGCTCCGCAACATGGCCGAGCGCCGCCATCCTGCTGCTCGCCCCACCTTGCTGCGTCCTTGTCCGAGTTGCTCGACAGTCCTGTTCGCTCCCACTGTAGTGCGTCATGGCCATGCCTCCAGCCTGTGCCACGCCACGCCCACCTCTTGGTCACCCTGCTGCCGGCCACTGCTCACCTCCACTGCTATGTTCAAACCGCAGTAGCGTGTCCCACCGCCCATGCGTCCCTGGGAAGTTTGCACATAAGCTGTGATGTGTTGCCTTGTGTCATTTACTTGGCGTCATCATTTACATGGCATCGACACGATGTTCTAATCACGTGCAAAGTCCAAACGGTGTTGCGAGTGATGTGTGGGATGAAGGATATGCAGGAACACACCTTTGACACCATGGTATCGACAACTAGTCCAAGGTTTACTATGGGTTGGCAATCGACCAAGATATGTGCCAAGATGCCCTTTGAACGGTGATGAAGTGACGGAAATCAAGTACACACCCAAGATGTTCGGAAAAATGCCTACAAGGTGTGCCTTGCCCTAAAATGCATTGCTTGTTGCACCGAAGTCCATTAGTCGTGACCCCTAATGGTACTCATGTGTCGTCAAGTCGTACGTCCATTTTCCGCCATGATATCATTCCTTTAGAAATCCCCAAGTTGACCTTCTTTGTCTTTTGAATCGCGTTAACTTGTCCGTGCATGCTCGTGATGCTCCACCATGAGCCGCATCGACGTCGTTGACCATATGATGTCGATGTGACATTCTGAGCCGTCATCGTGCCCTGGCATCGAGATGAAGGATGCTGTGATGAGTGTGGTGCTGAAACACCAGCACGACTCGTTGGACAATGGTTGTCAAGGCAAATTAGGTTCAGTCGTTGCGATAGCAATCGAGTCCTCAGTGTAGCCAAGGTGCTCGATAAAAGGCCTTTTAGGTCAAGCACGGGTATTGGTGATCACCGATCACCTAGGGTTGAGTAATGCAAGAACGTTGCGACCAACAAGGAGAACTAGACCAAGGGGAACCTTGGATAAGAGTTCCTTGGTTGTGTCGAGATTGTTCCCTAACCGATCACAGGATTGGTTAACTTGGTGTTCCACTTCTTCGACGGCAGGTTCTTCGAGTCGCTTATCAACAACCGATTCGACATCACTAGCCTTAAGACTCACAAGGTGGTGTTCGGGATTCCGCTCACCCCATTGACGAGTCCGGGTTGATGTGGACGTCGCTAAGACGATCTTCTCGAGATGGCAAAGCATGCCTTCACAGCAAGGTCTCACATCATGTTTAAGTCTCGAGAGCTTACCGAGCTCACCTGGACAGCCTTGCGGGAGACACTACATTAGTGTCGTCGTGTAAGCACTTGAACGATGCTCGAGAAGCTTGCCGTAGAAACTACTTTACCTAAAGGTCATTTGAACTTTGTCTTGGTACTCATGCTAGGTTAACATTGCTTGTAATGACTTCTTAAGTCCAATCCATGTTGATCCCAATTCAGTCCCAAGTGTCGTTAGGTTCCATCATGGTTCCTCCCAAGTCAGGACCCTACGACAGCACTGCTCACTTAACTAGGTTTACTCCTTTATGAGTCAAGTCAAGTTCATTGGTCGACTACTGAATCGCGACCTTCGTCTTGTACACTCCACTCATACTCAAGCTTTTGATGTCCCCCATAATTCTTTAGTCATCATTACACTACCAATCCAACACTTCCACACCATTCAGCTTTATCATCCTTGAGTGGCATAGCATCAAGTGTTGAGTGCCAAGTTGCAATGTGTGCTTACGCAGGTGTGTCGTGTAGTCCGTGTGTGTCATGATTGCAATGTGTGTTCATAGAATCTCGATACTACTATGACCACTTGACTCCATCCTTTGTTTATCCACACAACAGAGGCATATCTGTCCTTCCTAGTCAAACTCCTCGTTCTTAGAGTTTACACAACCCCGTGGAGTCCATTATTAAATTACTTAATTACTTAATTACTTATATGCATATCATGTCGATAGGAACGTGCTGATAGGTGATCGACAAGAAACTTTGCTTGGAGGAGAAGGCCAAGGTGTTTCCACTTAAGTTCCATGGCAGGTTTTCCGGAGGAAGACCAAGCCCTAACAATTGACATTTATTCGAGTCGCAAGCTAAGGCAAGCCCCGATTTGCGTTTAAGATCTTTTCAAAGTTTTTCCAATTTATTCACTTACGTCTTCAGTTGATATTGTGCATTACGTATAGGGCGTTTGATACTCCACTTGCATGACCACAAATCCTAGGGTTTGGTTGGAACGAGTTACAGTTTGATCTGTAGTAACTTCTTTGCTAATGTATAAAAAATCCGGTAGAAGTCGAGTAGTTGGAATCTACTTGCGAGATAGGAATAACAGTTCACATGAGAGTGGAACATTAAAAATGGCTTATGAAATGAACACGAGACTGGGTAGGGGGAATATGAGTCGATGAGATGGAGTCTCGATCGCATAGCCCTGCCTGTGTTGCTTGAGGACCGTGCCGTATGCGGCACCGCTGGGCAAGCTTGAACTATACCAGTTGCATAATGGTATATGGGCCCATTAAACTGATGTAACTCCAGACTGTAGTGCATAGACTCCTCGGTTGTCCTTGAATGGAGATGCGAAGGCAGAAAGGTGTAAATCTCCTAGCGGAACGTTTTGACGTGTCCGTGTAGGGGACCTTTTGCTCAGGATGAAGGGGTTTGTCGACATTGGGGTCTTGGGTGAAAGGTGGCCACATATGACGCGGGGAGGAGAACACGTGTGTGTCTCCCACGCGGGTGTGCATGTCGTGTAGTCCTTGTGTGTCATGATTGCAATCACCGTCCCTCGCGGTAATAGAGTACCACTTGTCCGTCGCTGTCGTGACGTAGTAAATACTAAAGAAGCCAAAAAAATATATTGTATTGAATTATAATTGATTTGCAACCTTGTATGGCTTAGATATAGTACAATTAAAAGTTTACAGTTTTCCCATACTTTACCTGTAATAGCATTATGTGCCTTGGGCATGTCATATCATCGGCAAAGCATTTCTTGTTTGATTGTGGAGTCTATGATGTGCCGTGCCTGAAGAATGTCATTTGCTACTTAAAACATGACTATAAGGATTTACTTGTAGGCGAGTCTTTTATGCTATTCCATACCTATGCTTAGTATTCACCCTGCATATGTCTAGTGAGGCGGGTTAGTCTTGCTGAGCCTTATGCTCACGTTTGCGCTTTGATGATTTTTGCAGGTATTATTTTTATTTCTGTTGCTCAGGTTGTACAGGAGACTCGAGGTGTCGAGATAAATCTCATTTGAACCACGCCGCTGCTGATTGTTCTTCTTGTTGCTAGTGAGAAGCGTCCTAGGGCATGGACGTCTTCTCTCCTGCTTAGTCAGGTGAGATTATGGGAATGTATTTACCGCCGCGTGTGTACCCCTGTTGTACACTCTTTTGTAAACTCTTCTTATTATGAAATGAAAACATTATATGTTTTGGTATACTTTTTTGTGTGTGCTGTTAGGTGCCGCATCGCACGGCACCACCCAATGAGATCCTCGGATGTGTGGACTCCGGTCCTCACAAAAATGTTAGGAAAAGATAGGTAGTATGTAGTACAAATTAAGGTGAAAGAGCCCAGAGAACCAAACTGTATAACAAGAAATTTTTGGCGCTGATTACTCCAGTCTTAGGCTGTGTTTGGGAACATAGTTTTTAATATCAAAGTTTTTGTAAAGTGCTGTAGTTTTTAAGATGTCATGACAATATCAAAGTATTTCAATACCACAATTTTGTAATACCACAGTTTTGTAATGCATAGGCTGTGTTTGGGAACAAAGTTTTTAATATCAAAGTTTTTGTAAACTACAATTTTTAAGATGTAATTACAATATCAAAGTATTCCAATACCACAGTTTTGTAATATCGCAGTTTTGCAATACATAAGACTATTTGGGAGCAAAGTAGCAAGCATCAAGGGGAAGCAAGCAGAGAAAAAGTTTGGTTTGGCCCAAAGTTTTCTATACACCAAAAATACTGTAGTATAGACAAAACCATAGTTTTAAATACATAGTTTTTGAGTTTGTTGCAAAACACCATTCTATAAAACATATATACCATGGTAATCCCAAATACCAAAGTATTGCTCTAAAACTCAAAAAATGTTGTGTTCCCAAACAAAGCCTAAGACTGTTTGGGAGCAAAGTAGCAAGCATCAAGAGGAAGCAAGCAGATAAAAACTTTGGTTTGGACAAAAGTTTTCTATATATACACCAAAAATACCGTAGTATAGACAAAATCATAGTTTTAAATACATAGTTTTTTAGATGGTTGCCAAAGACTATTCTGTAAAAAATACCATGGTAATCTCAAATACCAAAGTATTACTCTGAAAGTCAAAAATAATGTGTTTCCAAACAAAGCCTTAATCCTATCAAACATAGTATATTATCGCTATTGATGACAGGATATTATTCTTGTGCTGATGTTGAAAACAGAGCAATTCCATTACTTCGCGCGTCCAATTAGTGCATGCAGAGAAGCGTGGGTCCCATAGGCTGTGGTGTTCACATGTCAGCCACTCTTAATGCACCTACAGTACACGACCCCTAACAATACGCGCCTCCATCTTCTTCTTTTCGCGTACTCTAAAGACACACCACCGTCTTCTTCGCGAGTACTATAGCTTCCTCTTTATCTCCGCCGCGCGCACCCTCATTGGTTCCCTTCGCAGCACGGTAACGCCGAAGCCTATGGAGTTGCCATTTACGCACGATATTACTGTCGAGATCGCGGGGAGCGTCGCCGTAAGCTCCTTGCGACCCTTGGACGACCTCTCCAATCTGTTTGTTATCTGCAAGGCCATGCACGCAGCATGTCGGGATGGCACCGTGGGCAGGCGCGTGCCGCTGGAGCTAGAGACCGGAGGATGTGGCACGACCTGGTGTGCTACAAAGCCCACGTGGAGAACCTGGCCATCGTCAGCCACCCTCATGCATGCTATGTAACTGGGCTCAAGCTCGTCTTCGCGGTCGATCGCGTGAAGTTAGGCACGCAGTTTCTCGCTCGGGCGACCAGCATCGGCCATAAGGAGGCGGCCTACGTCCTTGGCCTCCTCTGCTACGACGCCGACCGGGGGGGGGGGGCACGCGACGCCGTCGAGTATATCCAGCAGGTCAAAGGTGAGGTCGACGTCGGTGAGAAAGTGGCCAGGTCTGTCACCATCATGAGGACCAACAATTAGTATAGTCGATGTCTGGTTCAAGCCCTGGCTGAAATAGGTAATCTGACATAGGCGCATCCGTGCCCGCCTCAGATACTTAAAGTGCATCTAGGTTCCCCGTGGGTTTTGGATGATTGATGACGACAATTAAGTCACTAATGAGCTCATGTGATCTTAGCACAGGTGTGGACTCGATCGGAGACGCAAACCCTCAAAAAGGAAAAGGAAGGAAACGGAGTCGACTCGAAGCGTAGAAACTAGGGTTTCTAGCGTGTTGAGTTAGACTAGCCGTAGAAATAGGAGGGTGTGTGTGTAAAGTGCAAAGAGATCAAAGTAGGAGCTCAAGAGTGGTGGTTGAGGTAGAAACCCTATTTAAAGTTGAAGTTAGAGTAGTCTGGCAGGAGTGGCCGGACTAGTCCGCCTTAGGGCCGGACTAGTTCTCTCCTGGCTAGACTAGTCCGTTTTCACACGGACCAGAAGGTTCTGTGTGACTTCAGACTAGTCCGTAGTGGGCCGGACTAGTCCGTGGTACCCCTTAGGGTGGAGTTTCGGGACTAAGTCCTATAGAGCGGACTTGTCCGTTTTGGGGCGGACCAAAAGGTCCTGTGTGAGATCGGACTAGTCCGTCCGTGGGCCAGACTAGTCTGTGTTGCCGAGTGCAGAGAGGTTTTGCGACTAAGTCTGGGAAGGCCGGACTAGTCCGACCTTGGGGCCGAACTAGTCCGTGGTCTCCAGACTAGTCCGTTCTCACACGGAACAAAAGGTTCTGTGTGAGATTGGACTAGTCCGGTGAGGGCCGGACTAGTCCGTTGTTGAAGTTACCGTTTGAATTTGAAGTTTGGCGGGTAGCGTGACGATTGTTGCGCAGTGCGACAGTTGTCAGAGGGGTCAGTGGTCCCCTAGGCCGGACTAGTTCGGGCCTGAGGCCGGACTAGTCTGCCCTTTTGCTGAGGTCGGCAGTTTGGGCTCGGGACCCCTATAAAAAGGGGACCCCCGGCCTCATTTCATATACTCTCGAACCCTAGCGCCACCAAAGCCAACTTGGAGCACTCTTAAGCCTCTTTCTTTCCTACTTTCCCTCTAAAACTAATTCTTGAGTGGATTAGGGTTTAGTGAGGTGGAGAAGAGGAAGAACATCGCGCTTGTGCTCCCGGTTTGATCTCTTGCACTCATTGAGTCGTTGTGACCTGTGTGTTGAGCGTGTTTCGTTGTGTTTATCATCTTTGTGGTGTGGGAGCCTCAGATTGTGAGAAGCCCCAACGAACCTTGTATTCACTCTTTGAGACAGTGGAGAACCATGTTAGGCCCGCGCGGTAAACTTGGTGAGGGAAGGGTTGTTGAACCCGGTACTTTGTGGACTCCTCAACGGGGACGTAGATTCTTGTGTGGAATCGAACCTCGGGATAAAATCCTTGTGTCTCCGTGTTCTTCGCATCTCGTTTATCGAATATTTCGTTCTAGGGTTGCTAGTTTTGTTTCGCGCTTCACATTGCTATAATCTTGTTGAAACTTGACTCACTCTTGTGTTGATAGTTGCTAAACTTGACATAAACATAAACACATCCTCACCTGTAGCCTCGAGAAAACCCCTTTAAAACTTGCTAGAAACACTTTTTAGGGTTCTTCACGCAGGCTGACCGGACTAGTTCGCCCCCAGACCGGACTAGTCCGCCCCTTGTGATTTAATCTCGTTTTATTAAGTCATCTGCAGGTCGATTAGCCTATTCACCCCCCCTCTAGGCAACTTTCAATTGGTATCAGAGCCAGGTCTCTCCACAAAGAGTCTAACAACTCGGAGAGATGGCTGGAGTGGTGTTTGAAGAAGTGTCGACCAATGATTCTCAACCGACACGTGAGGAGACAATGGCTTATCAAGACAAGCCAACGGATGATGAGGAGCCTCGCCAGCTCAAGGCGAAGCTCCGGGAGAAGCTGAAGATTGCTGTGGTTGAGCCGTCAAGCTCATCAAGCGGTGGCGGCGGGGTCAACTACAACCGACAAGGGTTCAACTATGAACGCCTTACCGCCAACAACAACTATCTCTCCATCCCATTGGGGAAACCTCCTCAATTCGATGGAACCGACTACGGGATGTGGAAGCACAACATGAAGATCCACCTCGTGTCACTCAATCCAACATTGTGGCAAATTGTCATGACCGGGGTGGAGATCCCGAAGGATGAGGACAACATCACGCAAGAACAATCCATCCTCATCCACCACAATGCTCAAGCTGCGGGTGTGATCATCTCATCCCTCTCAAGAGATGAGTTCAACCGCGTCGATGGTCTTGAGGTGGCCAAAGATATATGGGACACCCTCAAGACGGCGCATGAGGGAAATCGTGTGGTCAGGAGGCCAAGATCGAGCTCATCGAAGGAGAGCTTGGCAGGTTCACCATCATGGATGGTGAATCTCCTCAAGACATGTACAACAGGTTGAAGATACTCATCAACAAGAGCCGATCATATGGCTGCACCAAGTGGACCGACCATGAGGTGGTGAAGAGGATGATCCGGGCATTCATGCCTAGGAACGTCGCTCTTTGCTCCATGATTCGAGAAAGCCCGGGGTTCACTCAAATGACCCCGGAGGAGGTCCTTGGTAGGATCATCAACCACGAGATCATGGAGAAGGAGGCGCTCTTTTACAACAACCTTCAAAAGTTCACCGCCTCCAAGATGAAGAATGTTGCACTCAAGGCAACACCCTCTCCAAAGGAGCAAGAGGAAAGTGGTGAGGAGAGCCTCGACACCGATGAGGAAGAGGCCTTCTTCATTAAAAAATTCAAGAGGATCATGAGGAGGAAGAAAGGCGGATACAACCATGAAGACAAGGGGAAGGAAAGAGCAAGGCCCAAATCAAAAAGGGCTTGCTACAATTGTGGCGAGTACGGCCACTTCATCGCTGATTGCCCTCATAAAGAAGTGAAGAAGAAGAAGGAGGGCAAGCCTCAAGAGAAGAAATTCTTCAGGAAGAAGAGGCCCTCCGGACAAGCACACTTGGGCAAGGAGTGGGACTCTAACGATGAGTCCTCCTCCGAAGAAGAAGAGGAGAAGATGGCTACCATAGCCATCGGGAGGAGCTCCAAGGGAAGCAAGCTCTTCCCCAACCTCAACAACGACTACAAACCAACTTGCCTTATGGAAAAGGAGGGAAGGAGAAAGGTAACATCTCACTCCCCCTCCTCCATTTCCTCTCATGATGAATTTGATAGCGCTAGTGAAAATGAGCACATGTTTAAGGACATAAGCAAAAGTACCCTGCGTAGGATGAAGTTGCTTATGGATGAGATCTTTGAGAAGGAGGATCTCATCAACAGACAAGAGGACATGCTCATCCTTGAAAAGGAGAGATGTCAAGAGCTTAATGAGCTCCTTGAGCTTGAAAGAGAGAAGAGCAAGGCATTGGAACACGAACTTTCTCTAAGTAAGAAAACGTGTTCAAGTCCTAAGGAGAAATCAATTGAACTCAAGGATGAACTTGGGAACTTGTCAAAAGTTAACAAGATCCTTGAGACTCAAGTTGAGTCTCTCAAGAACAATGTAGCCTCTTCCTCCAAGAGCTCAACCTCCTCAAAGGCCTCATCCAATGCGACTCCGCCTTGCAAGTGCTCTAAATTAATCCTTAAGCTTAAGGATGAACTCAACTTAGCGCAGGGCAAGCAAGCACCTAAGGGTGCTATCTTTGACAAGGAGAAGGTGGCGTATGCACGAAGTGCATACACCAACACAAGACCTCCCCATGTCAAGGATGGTCTTGGCTATACTAGAGGTGGAAGGCATAACGCCAAAACCTCCAAGTATGGCAAAGACATGATTGTCTTTGTTAAGGGGAGTTTATCCACAACTAAAAATGAAAAGAACTCACCTTCTAGCAACAAAATGTCTAAATCTGAACCGCATCCTCTATTCCACGATTTTGATGCATCTTATGTGCTTATGAGGAACAAATATGGCAAAGTGTTTGCTAGATATGTTGGGCCACTCCGCAAGAGCCCCAAGCCTTGCGTGTGGGTGCCCAAATGCCTAATCACTAACGTGAAAGGACCCAACTCCGCTTGGGTACCTAAAAGGAAGGCATAAATTTGTTTTGTAGGCTTACTCCTCCGGCGGATTGAAATGAGTGTTGGATAGTGGATGTACCAACCACATGACCGGAGAGAGGAGCATGTTCATAGAGTATGAGGAGAACGAGGACCCAAGTGAAGGAATCTTCTTTGGGGATAATAGCCAAGGGAAAATCCTTGGCTCCGGTAAAATTGCTATCTCCTCTTCACATACTCTATCTAATGTTTTGCATGTTGATTCCCTAGACTATAATCTCCTATCCATATCACAACTATGTGATAGAGGATATAAGTGTGTATTTACTAGTGAGGGTGTGAACGTTCTTAGAGAGGGTAATGACTCGATAGCCTTTAAGGGAGTGCTCAAGGGAAAGCTCTATCTCGTGGACTTTACCACGGATAAGGCTCAACATGACACATGCTTAATGGAGAAAGCCAACATGGGATGGCTTTGGCATAGAAGGCTAGCCCATGTTGGAATGAGGAACCTTCAAAAGCTCCTTAAAGGAGAGCACGTTCGTGGCCTAAAGGATGTGGTATTTGAAAAGGATAAGCCATGTAGTGCGTGCCAAGCAGGAAAGCAAGTAGGAGCTCAACACCCCTCTAAGAATGTCATGACGACAACTAGACCTTTGGAGTTACTCCATATGGATCTTTTTGGCCCCATTGCTTATATTAGCATTGGTGGCAACAAGTATGGTCTAGTCATCGTTGATGATTTCTCTAGATATACTTGGGTGTTCTTCTTGCATGATAAGGGTGAAACCCCCGGTGTCATCAAGAAATTCCTAAGGAGAGCTCAAAATGAGTTCACCTTAAGGATAAAGGCTATAAGGAGTGACAATGGCACCGAATTCAAGAACATGCAAGTAGAAGAGTTCCTAGATGAGGAGGGCATCAAGCATGAGTTTTCCGCTCCCTATTCTCCTCAACAAAATGGAATTGCCGAAAGAAAGAATAGGATGCTTATTGAGATGTCAAGGACGATGCTAGATGAGTACAAAACATCGGACCGGTTTTGGGCGGAAGCGGTTAACACCGCTTGCCACGCTGTAAACCGATTGTACCTTCATTGCCTCCTCAAGAAGACTCCCTATGAGCTTCTCGTTGGTAAGAAACCTAATGTTTCTTACTTTCGTGTCTTTGGTAGCAAGTTTTATATCCTCAACAAGAAGCCTAGGACTTCGAAGTTTGCTTCAAAGTCCGATGAGGGTTTCTTGCTTGGATATGACTCAAACACTCATGCGTACCGTGTGTTCAACAAATCCTCCGGAATTGTTGAAATAGCACGTGACATGGTGTTTGATGAAACCAATGGCTCTCAAGTGGAGCAAGTTGATCAACATGCCATTGATAAAGAGGAACCTCCACTAGAAGCTCTAAGGAGAATGACACTTGGAGATGTTCGCCCACAAGAACCATCTCAAAGCCCAAGTGACCATCCTCACTATGAAGTAAGTCAAACCCCCATTGGACAAGTTGGAGAACCACTAGATGCTCCCCAAAGTGATAATGGAAATGAAGATCAAGGGGGAGGCATGGATCAAGGGGGAGACCAAAGTGAAGAAGATGAAGCAAGTGGTTCAAGAGCTCAACATCCGCATCCTCGTGTTCATCAAAGTGTTCAACGGGATCATCCCGTTGACAACATTCTAGGAGATATCACAAAAGGAGTAACAACACGTTCACGTGTTGCAAACTTTTGTGAGCATTTCACCTTTGTCTCATCCTTGGAACCTCATAAGTTTGAAGATGCCTTAAGAGATCCGGATTGGGTAGTTGCCATGCAAGAGGAGCTCAATAACTTTGAAAGGAACAAGGTTTGGGAGCTTGTCAAGCGCCCACAAGCTAATGTTCTTGGAACCAAGTGGGTGTTCCGCAACAAGCAAGATGAGCATGGCGTGGTAACTAGAAACAAGTCACGACTTGTGGCAAAAGGGTACTCAGAAGTTGAAGGATTGGATTTTGATGAGACATTTGCCCCTGTAGCTAGGCTTGAGTCAATTCGGATATTACTAGCCTTTGCTACTCATCATGACTTCAAGCTCTACCAAATGGATGTTAAGAGTGCATTCCTTAATGGCCCAATCAAGGAAGAAGTTTATGTAGAGCAACCTCCGGGGTTTGAAGACCAAGACTATCCTAACCATGTTTACAAATTGCGAAAGGCTCTTTATGGCCTCAAGCAAGCTCCTAGAGCTTGGTATGAGTGCCTAAGAGACTTTCTAGTTGAAAATGGTTTTAGGATAGGCAAAGCGGATTATACCCTTTTCACAAAGCACTTCAACGAGGATCTTTTGGTGTGCCAAATATATGTGGATGACATCATATTTGGTTCCACAAATAAGGTGTTTTGTGATGAGTTCTCCAAGATAATGACGGAGAGGTTTGAAATGTCCATGATGGGTGAGTTGAAGTTCTTTCTAGGATTTCAAGTAAAACAACTCAAAGAAGGGACATTCATAAGTCAAACTAAATATACACAAGATATTTTAAGGAAGTTTGACATGGATAAGGCAAAACCCATCAAAACACCTATGGGGACAAATGGACACCTAGACCTAAATGAGGACGGTCCAAGTGTGGATCAAAAGTTATATAGGTCAATGATTGGTTCACTTCTCTATCTTTGTGCATCTAGGCCCGATATCATGCTAAGTGTGTGTATGTGTGCACACTTTCAAGCGGCACCTAAGGCTTGTCATTTGACCGCCGTTAAAAGGATCTTGAGATATCTAGTACACACACCTTCTCTAGGACTTTGGTACCCCAAAGGATCTAAGTTTAACCTCATTGGATATTCCGATGCGGACTATGCGGAGTGCAAAGTTTATAGGAAGAGCACATTGGGTATATGCCAATTCTTGGGTCGATCTCTAGTTTCTTGGTCCTCCAAGAAGCAAAACTCTATTGCTCTCTCCACCGCCGAAGCGGAATATGTTGTAGCCGGAAGTTGTTGTGCACAACTTCTTTGGATGCGACAAACCCTTAGGGATTATGGGATTAACTTGCGCAACATTCCACTCTTGTGTGACAATGAGAGTGCCATAAAGATAGCCCATAATCCGGTGGAGCACTCTAGGACCAAGCACATAGACATACGACATTACTTCTTGAGAGACCACTCAATGAAGGGAGATATTGTGATTTGTCATGTGAGGACGGAACATCAACTTGCGGATATCTTCACCAAGCCTCTTGATGAGAAGCGTTTCTGTGAGCTAAGAAGTGAGCCCAACATTTTGGATTCTAGGAATGTGGCTTAAACCACATTCCTCATATATTTTGAGCTATATTTCGAAAAACTCTTCTCTATCTTGATTTCTCTTCAAAAACTCTTTGAGAAAACTTTTTTTTTTTAAAAATGATCATGCACTTATCATATCTTTCTTCAATAATCATGTTTGTAATGTGCTAGTTGTCCAAAAGGACCAATAGTTTGTGGGCAAAACTCAAAGACATTGTTTTTCAGCCCGGTCGGACCGGACTAGTCTGCCCCTGTGGACGGACTAGTCCGGGTCCAGACTAGTCCGCGGCTGGTCCGCACATCGGACTAGTCTGCCCTCGCACCGGACTAGTCCGGCCCTTGGGGACTTAAACCCTAAGGGCGGCCCAAACCCCTCCTCTCTCCTCTCACTCCCTCTTCTCACTCTCCCGCGCGCTAGAAACTGCCTCCTTCGGCGATTTTTCGATCCAACCACCAAATCTTGATTCCAATCCGTGCATTGGAGTCTTTGGGAGTGAGGAACCGTTTCCCCGCGCTCCACCTTCGCGATCCATCGTCGATTTCATCGATTCTCGCAGATTTGAGAAGGTATTCCCTCTTTTTCAAAAACTTTCCCCATTCTTGATTCTTGAGGTTTTTGATAGGAACATCTGTTGCTCCATATACCCTTGTGATCATAGCCTAGGGGTATTGCGCGCTGATTTGAAGATTTTTCGATGAATCGATTAGGGTTAGGGTTTACCCTGCGCAACCCGGACTAGTCCGGCCCCTAGCGGACAAGTCCGGTTTGCACAGAGCAAACCCTAGTCCTAGACTTCTCTTGAGACTTCTTCCGCAACGCTCCCTCTCCTTGGACTCATACCTTCCTTTCTCTGTATTTTCCGCAGCATGTCGAACTCGGAGCGTTCCCCTTCTCGTCTCAACCCCGCGGGCAAGGAAGAACGCCATGAGACCTATCGGAGTCGCACCGAGGAGAGAGGTGCTGACGTGCCCCGGGAGGGCCGCACCAAAGCTCAGATCGTCGAAGCAAGGACGAAGGCTGCCCTCATTAAGGTGCAGAAAGAAAAGGAAGAAAGGCAGCTGAAGGAACTTGAAGCCTCCAAAGTAGCCGCAACCATCTACAATGAAGAAGAAGCCATGGCACGAGCAACTGCAGAATCCCTTAATGAGCTAAGGAAGAAGAAGAGGCAAGACAGGGAGGCTCACAACTCCAGGGACGCTGAGGCCAATGCCCCCAAAAGGAAGAAACTCGTCACTGTTGGCGAGAAGGCGAAGTGCAAGGAGCAAGCCCAGAGGGAAGATGAGCCTAGGGTCGAGCGTGACCCTAAGAAAGGAAAGGCTCCGGCTCCAGTCGAGCCGAAGAAGAAAAAGCCATCTGTCAAGGTGCCAGCCAAGAAGGCACCCGGAGGAGTAGTGATCCGGGAAAAAGGGAAGGCCCAGGCCGTTGGCCCTCTCATGATGCATAGTCCAGCATGCAACCCAAACTGTCAGCCCAACCTCTCAGCCAACACATTCAAAGGAAAGGGAGCTGAGAAGGCCAGGAGGCTCAGAGACGAGAATGTGTATAGGTATGAGAGGTCCACCGCCGACCCTCGGTTCTAGTGTGACTTCCATTGCGATTACTATCGCACAGTCTACCAGGCAATGAAGAAGCCAGTGATCCAGGCTCAATGGGTGGACTGGACCTATATGGCTAAGAAGAAACACGAGGCGTTTGACGCAGTGATTGAGGCAGCTGAGCGCTACGGGATCAAGGCCATTCTTGGATTCAAGTATGACTGGAATGAGGAGGTCATAATACAGTTTTATACCACAGTTCACTTCCACTCTCGTGGCGACCGAGCCATCACTTGGATGACCAACGGTGAGCAGTACTATGCCACCTTTAAGGTCTTTGCTCAGGCTCTTTGTCTGGAGAGTCACCTGGACCATGAGATCATTATCTCCAATCTCAAAGCGATGGACAAGGATGACATGAGCTACATGTACCCTCCTCACGTCTGCTGTGAAGTTGGATTGGCCAGGAACATCCTTCCATTCTACAGCATCCTTAACTGGATTCTCAGGAGGACAGTGGCTCTGAAAGAAGGGGATGCAGGGATCATCCAGGGTCACCTCAGGCACCTGTTGGCTCTCATTGATGGACATGAGATGTTCAACCTTGTAGATTACATCTTCGATGATATCTACAACATCTCACACACACCCAACCGTGCCTGTGGCTATGCCCCTTACATAATGTGTCTGATCGAGAAGGTGTCCGGGCTCGTGTTTGTGAAGGACACCACTCACCAGCCTCTCCGATCTCAGATGCCACCTGCTGTCCCGATCCCTCCGCGCCGGAAGAATGCAGATCCTCCATCTCAGCCGGAGGAACCTCGGGTTGGAGCCTCTCGCCGTGCCTCTCACTCATCCAGTGGCTCCTCTAGCACCGGGGTCCTCAAGTTTCTTCGGTCCATCTTCACCTTGTGCCGCAAAGCCGAGGTGCGAGCTTAGCGGACTGAGCGATACGTGAGGAAGCTCTGCGACAAGATGGAGATCCCGATGAGTCCTGAGGCCTCCAATGACGAGCTCACTCCATACCCCCTTCTCACCCCCGATGAGTTGGCACTCTTGGGTGAGACGGAGGGTACCTCCGCACCGGGCTCCGACGACGACGACGACGATGATGCCAACTATCATGAGGAAGACGTCGAGGACCTAGAGGCCACGGAGAGCGACTCTCGTGACGGCGATAGTGATGAGGACGAGGACTAGCTTTTAGGTCCTAGTCCCCCATCTTTTCCTTTTTGGTGCCTTGATGCCAAAGGGGGAGAGTTAGGGGGAGTTAATTTTTTGTGTGGTGCCTTCGGACTTGTCTTGTAATATTTTCATGCTACTTGGATGTTTACATTTGTGCAAGACTTGTTAGTGTTGTTTAATATCAATATAATGTTCTTATTGTCAATCTTATGATTATATTGATGTTCATTATGTCTTGTCACAATTGTTGAGCACATCACGTAGGCACCCCACCATAACGTGTGTTGGTATGAAAGATCTCCTCCACCTCTTTTACATGTTGCATACATTGAGGGGGAGTCTATCATACGCACACATGTTATGAAAACCAAATTTATACTCTTAATTGTGAAGGACTTGATGTGTTGTCATCAATCACCAAAAAGGGGGAGATTGAAAGTGCATCTAGGTTCCCCGTGGGTTTTGGATGATTGATGATGACAATTAAGTCACTAATGAGCTCATGTGATCTTAGCACAGGTGTGGACTCGATCGGAGACGCAAACCCTCAAAAAGGAAAAGGAAGGAAACGGAGTTGACTCGAAGCGTAGAAACTAGGGTTTCTAGCGTGTTGAGTTAGACTAGCCGTAGAAATAGGAGGGTGTGTGCGTAAAGTGCAAAGAGATCAAAGTAGGAGCTCAAGAGTGGTGGTTGAGATAGAAACCCTATTTAAAGTTGAAGTTAGAGTAGTCTGGCAGGAGTGGCCGGACTAGTCCGCCTTAGGGCCGGACTAGTCCGCTCCTGGCCAGACTAGTCCGTTTTCACACGGACCAGAAGGTCCTGTGTGACTTCGGACTAGTCTGTAGTGGGCCGGACTAGTCCGTGGTACCCCTTAGGGTGGAGTTTCGGGACTAAGTCCTATAGAGCGGACTTGTCCGTTTTGGGGCAGACCAAAAGGTCCTGTGTGAGATCGGACTAGTCCGTCCATGGGCCGGACTAGTCCGTGTTGCCGAGTGCAGAGAGGTTTTGCGACTAAGTCTGGGAAGGCCGGACTAGTCCGCCCTTGGGGCCGGACTAGTCCGTGGTCTCCAGACTAGTCCGTTCTCACACAGAACAAAAGGTTCTGTGTGAGATCGGACTAGTCCGGTGAGGGCCGGACTAGTCCGTTGTTGAAGTTACCGTTTGAATTTGAAGTTTGGCGGGTAGCGTGACGATTGCCGCGTAGTGCGACAGTTGTGAGAGGGGTCAGTGGTCCCCTAGGCCGGACTAGTCCGGGCCTGAGGCCGGACTAGTCTGCCCTTTTGCTGAGGTCAGCAGTTTGGGCTCAGGACCCCTATAAAAAGGGGACCCCCGGCCTCATTTCATATACTCTCGAACCCTAGCGCCGCCACAGCCAACTTGGAGCACTCTTAAGCCTCTTTCTTGCCTACTTTCCCTCTAAAACTAATTCTTGAGTGGATTAGGGTTTAGTGAGGTGGAGAAGAGGAAGAACATCGCGCTTGTGCTCCCGGTTTGATCTCTTGCACTCATTGAGTCATTGTGACCTGTGTGTTGAGTGTGTTTCGTTGTGTTTATCATCTTTGTGGTGTGGGAGCCTCAGATTGTGAGAAGCCCCAACGAACCTTGTATTCACTCTTTGAGATAGTGGAGAACCAAGTTATGCCCGTGCGGTAAACATGGTGAGGGAAGGGTTGTTGAACCCGGTCCTTTGTGGACTCCTCAACGGGGACGTAGATTCTTGTGTGGAATCGATCCTCGGGATAAAATCCTTGTTTCTCCGTGTTCTTCGCATCTCGTTTATCGAATATTTTGTTCTAGGGTTGCTAGTTTTGTTTCGCGCTTCACATTGCTATAATCTTGTTGAAACTTGACTCACTCTTGTGTTGATAGTTGCTAAACTTGACATAAACACATCCTCACCTGTAGCCTCGAGAAAATCCCCTTAAAACTTGCTAGAAACACTTTTTAGGGTTCTTCACGCAGGCTGACCTGACTAGTCCGCCTCCAGACCGGACTAGTCCGCCCCCTGTGATTTAATCTCGTTTTATTAAGTCATTTATGGGTCGATTAGCCTATTCACCCCCCCTCTAGGCAACTTTCAGATACCACCGATGGTATCGCTGCCCAACAAGGAGGTTGACTTGTACACGGCCGACTGCGGGAAGCAAGAGTGGAGCAGCTGCAGGGTCTTCTGTAGTGAAGACTGTAGGATTAGGCATGAGCATCTCACATTATGACTTGGGGTGTTATTCGCTCTGGGCTATATACTTATAAGGTTGTGATCGATGTTGTTTTTCTTATTTCATGATGTCGTTTTTCTTGTTTTGTAGCAATGTTTTATGTTGATGAACTCAATGTTGTTCGTCTGTTTGTTCCATCTGTTATTTTTTTCTAACTATTTGTTTAGTGAACTATCTATTCTATCTGTATTCTCTGTTAATGAATGACCATTCACACTACCATTACGGTACTTTAAGCTGCTGGAGGTGCCAAAGGATATCGCCCGTAGTGGGGCCTGCAAACTGGTTTGTCAAGTACTCTAGTAAAAGTAGTAAAGTACTCTAGTAACAGGAAAACACAATAGGTAGTGGCGACTGGAAAGAAAAGTGGAGACAATAAACAGAGTGAAAAGAAAAGAAAGGATGAGAAAAATGTTAGAAAAAGATAGGTAGTACTCCAACGTACCACTAGACCTATGCACCTATACGTAGTGTCATCATTAGCACTACTCCTATACGCGGCCAGAAGTTATTACCACTGGTTGAAGGGAAGTGTTGCGGACTAGATGTGCCGATTAGTTTATTTTTTGTTTATTGGGGATTATGTAACAGCTGGTTCTATCAATTAGTTCATTGCCTACAATGGTTATGTTGAACAGTACTGTTTGGTTCCGTCGATGTTTATATCTAGTATTTAATCCTTGTTTATATTACTTTGTTGTTGGGGCTCGAGAGGTTTTATGTGTATGCTTTTTTTATCGGAATACCACCCCCATTGCTTCATTAACTTGCCCGTAGATGGGCTCACGCATCATAGGGACGAACACCAAATGTTCTAGCGCAGTTTCGGCTGACGAATACAAAGTGACGCAGCGGAGTTTCAGCCCACAAATAACAAGCGGCCCAGTGCAGTGTTGGGCTTAGTCTGATAGATTCACATACGCTTTGTCCTGGCTGCCTGCCTGCGGCGGTCAATTTTTTTTTTCATGTCGAATAAAGAAGGAAAATAAGAAATGAAAAGAATTTTTATTACGACACTCTTCGATCCCCAATGGCACCTCTCTTGACTGTACGAAACACGCTTGGAGGAGCATCCGCTGGCCGCCACACTCTTGGAGGAGAATCCGCTGGCCGCCACGCTCTTGGAGGAGCATCCGCCAGCCACCGCTCGTGGAGGAGCATCTGGCGTCCGCCGCACATGGAGGAGCAATAGCGCTAGGTACAATTGCTCACATAATGTTATTATAAATCTATCCTCTTACGGGTAATCTAATTGAATTGTAGGAACCGATGTCAGAAGATAAGACATGGATGGGGAAAAATAGGTGTACGAAGGAGTTACAGGATGGAATGAAGTCATTTTTGAATTTTGCATTCCAGGGCACTCCTGAAGGAGGAACTATGCCTTGTCCATGTACAAAATATCGTAATATTTGCCACGGGACACTCAAGGAAGTACATCTTCACCTTCTTCATAATGGTATTTCATCGGATTGTACTTGTTGGGTACACAATGGAGAAAAACGAGTTGAGAAAAATATTGCTGAGCAATCAGCAAATAATGAGGTGATAATTCCTGATGCTACTACTATGGAAAATATGTTGTCCAGTCTACTTAGAGGCACTGATTATGGTGGTACTTCAGCAGATGTTGATGTTCCAGAATATGCTATAAACCAGTAGGAACCAACTGGGTGTGCAAAGGCATTCTATGACTTATTAAATGATGCCAAAAAGGAGTTGTATCGAGGTTGTGAGAAGGTGACCCAATTATCCTTCATTGTCAGGATGTACCAGATAAAGTGCATAACTTGTTTGAGCAAAAAAATGTGTGAGCTGATCCTTGAACAAATTCTCATATGTACTTCCAGAGGGCCACTGCATTCCTAATACACTTGATAAAGTTCAGAAGGTTGGTCGTGACCTGCGGCTGGACTACCAAAAGATCGATGCATGTGTCAATGACTGTGTGTTATTCCTAATATTGTTGAAGAGGCCGCTCCATGGATAAAGTACGTATAACTCAGATGTTTCATACTATATTGGATCATGCTTATTGTAGATGGCTAATTTAATTTTGTACCCTTTTTAGTGAGCATATTGAAGAAGTGAAAAAGATTCATTCTCGTGATGTTAAAAAACACCATAGAGATGAGTTTGTTTATTGGTTTGAGAAATGAGTAAGTACATGCAAGTTTATACTTTGTTGAAATATTGAACAAATATGTGTTCTGAAGTTGGTTTATCGATGACCCCTTTTATACTAATGTGTACAGATTACGACATTACACATGGAAGGAAAAGTATCCGATTATTTGTATTCATTATCTAGATGACTTATTGTCGGGTATGTTTTTTTAGTGATCATTCATAAATGGCTTATTCTTTCAAATTGCAAAGGTGGAAAAAAGATTTACGGACGCAAAACAGTGGTGTTGGTGTTGATGATGAATGGTTTGGAGTAATCAAGAAATTGATTTCTGTTGATTTTGAAAAAAAAAACAAGAGGTTCTGTTATTTCAATGTGACTTGTTTGATCGGCCTTCTTCCGGTTAGACCCAAAGCAGAGGCTATAAAAGGATCAATACGGAATGATAGATGTTGACACTACTCTTTCTTAATTAAAGTATGAGCCTTACATTCTAGCCACCCAAGCATAACAAGATTTTTATGTTCAAAGTGTGAAGCAACCTAAATGGGCTACAGTTGTTAAAACGAAGTTATGGAACCTTTTTTCCATGCCCCCTAGAGATAGTGAAAATAATGTCACTGGGACGATGGAGGTTAAGACATTTAATGATCAACTTACTCAATATGCCACACATAGATGAGGATATGATCACATGGGCTAGTAATGACATTGAGGGAGCAACCCGTGATGTTTCAGAAAATGAAGATAATGACAACGACAACGATGATACATATATCAATGATGGTCATGTACCTCCAATAATGGGAGTAGGGGGGACAACAACGAAGATGATGGTTTTTTCATATAGGATATGATACGAACTATTTGTTTTTTCTTAAAGATAGAAGCCACTCTTCTATTTTAGCAGCAAGCTAATAGAAGGAAGCCCATATTGAACAATCCCACCTCTTTAGAAGATACCCATAATTTTAAATGATGCTCCTGCAGAAATTCTGAATGCAACGAACTAGTGATTACTGGCCACAGATCCTAATGCAACGAGTGTGTTTCGTGGCGATACATCCTAACGCGGTGAACTCGTGGATCGTGACAAAAGTTCCTAATGCAACGATTGTGTTCCGTTGAGGTAGATCCAAAAGCGACAAACTCGTGGATTGTGGCAACAGATCCAAATGCAACGATTGTTTTCCATGGTG
The DNA here is from genome assembly GCA_036927565.1 of Tuctoria greenei. Classification (NCBI taxonomy): domain Eukaryota; kingdom Viridiplantae; phylum Streptophyta; class Magnoliopsida; order Poales; family Poaceae; genus Tuctoria; species Tuctoria greenei. The sequence continues at coordinate 113,129,501 of JAYESD010000003.1, forward strand.
ATAGATCCTAACACCACGAACTCGTGGATTGTGGCAATAGATCTTAATGCAACGATTGTGTTCCGTGGTGATAGATCCTAACGCCACAAACTTGTGAATCGTGGCAACAGATCCTAATGCAACGAGTGTGTTTTGTGGCGATAGATCCTAAGACCACGATGAATTGTGGCAACATATCCTAATGCAACGAGAGTGTTCCGTGGCAATAGATCCTAATGCCACGAACTTGCGAATCGTGGCAACAGATCCTAATGCAACGATTGTGTTCTGTGGTAATAGATCCTAACGCCACGAACTTGCGAATCATGGCAACATATCCTAATGCAATGAGTGTGTTCTGTGGCAATAGATCCCACCAAACACTTGTGAATTGTGGCAACACATCCTAATGCAATGATTATGTTCCGTGGCAATAGATCCTACCACCACAAACTTGTGAATTGTGGCAACAGATCCAAATGTAACGATTGTGTTCCGTGGCGATAGATCCTAACGCCACGAACTTGTGAATTGTGGCAACAGATCCTAATGCAACGATTGTGTTCCATTACGATATATTCTAACGCCATGAACCTGTGAATCGTGGCAATAGATCCTAATACAACAATTGTGTTTCGTGGCGATAGATCCTAATGCCACGAACTTGTGAGTCGTGGCAACATATCCTAATGCAACGATTGTGTTTTGTGGTGATAGATACTAACACCACGAACCAAAGAATCGTGGCAACACATCCTAATGAAAAATTGTGGTCCATGGTGATACATCCTAATCCCACAAACCAGTGAATCGTGGCAACACATCCTAATGCAATGATTGTGGTCCGTGGCGATAGATACTAATGCCACGAACCAGTGAATCGTTGCAGCACATCCTAACGCAACGATTGGGTTCTGTTGCATTAGTATCCCGACAACAAAAAACAGTACAATTGTGGCAATAGATCCTAATGCAACGATTGTATTTTGTTGCATTATGGTCCTAATGCAAATGTTTACTAGTTCATGGCAACAGATCATAATGCAATGATTGTGTTCCATGGCAACAAAACTCTAACGCCACAAACTAGTGATTCGTGACAATAGATCCTCATGCAATGATTGTGTTTCGTGGCGATAGATCCTGATGCCACGAACTAGTGAATCGTGGAAAAAGACCTAGCTTACTGCAACTATTTAGTATTCATTGTAGTACAACCGTTGTGACAGGGTGGAATCCTTGTAGTGATTGATTTCTCCTAAGGCTTGCTCTTTTGACTTAGCAATATTATGTGTTGCAAATATGCCTATTATATTCCCTACCAAGCTCCATATACAAGCCTTATGTAGAGGTAGGATGAATTTAGGCACAATGCCTTGGTGATGACATATTTCCACTACACATAAAGGAGAGACTTGAGAGAATAATATTTAGATACTTAAAATCTAAATTGAACTCTCCGAAATGTGAGTGAAACTTGATTTCTAGGGTATGTGTGCTCCATTTGCTGTTCTATCTTTCAACCACACATGAATAGGAGACGGCATAAGCCCCATAATGACCCAAGATGGGTGAAGTATCATGCCAATTTTTTCAATACTAGGTAGAGTATTTTGTTGTGCATATGGTACTTTTGAAAAATAGAACATAGTAGCAACTCCCGATCATCAACTTGAAGTCTTGACATTGCCCAGGATGAGCAAAGGATAAGCTTGGGGGAGTTTGTTGACGGATGTTATACACCAATTTCACCCGTCAATATTACTCAAATACGTGAAGGAATTGTCGTTTCTTGCACACGTCACCTTTCGATTTAACCTATTTCCACTTGTCCTTGTAGGAAGTAGTGCATGCAGGGATTCTATGCAGAAATGGAGTGAAACAAGGGGATTTATTCTATAAAATATCATTCCAGCCATTCAAGCAATGACACGTGGCCCACAAATAGAAGTATCGGAAGCCATCCAATGATGTAGCACCCATATGAAGCAATGGGACACACCTGGAAGAGACCTGGAGGAAGCACAACCCGAACAGGGCAAAGACCAGGTCAGTCGACCCCCCTAGTCGGCCGACTTGTTCTTACCTCAAAACACGGTCAAACGCCACATGTTGGCTCCTCTCGGGTTGAAGAGGTCATGGGTGACTGATTCGCGCGCTTTTGTTGGCGGGAACCGACCCTTATCCAAGCTATAAATAGGACCCCTCACTTCAACACACGCCACTTGAGTATTCAGCCATTGTATCCACTACTATCCATAGGTTTAGAGGAGTACAGGCTATAGAGAGGAGAGTGCCTAGTCCATAGTCCAAGTAGGAGAGGAGTATAAGGAGTCTCTTCCCAATTGGGAAAGGTATGCCTCCCATATTCCTATTTGTATTTGTGACTTCATTCATAATAAAGATGATATCTCTAGTCTTCCATTGTTCATATACTTGAATCAAGTGTTTCCTGTTTGATTGTGGAATCCACGTATGTGGTATGAATAGTATTTATGATTGTGATATACCATGCTCATTACATCATCATAAACACTATAAACCTCCACAATAGTCTAACTAGCTATGATATGACTATATTAATATGAATCATTTATGCTATTTATTAACATTGGTTCAACGATGATTTAGTTCATTGCCTTAGGATGGCTAGTGCCTGGGATCTTAAGGTAATTACTTAATATGCAAGCATGGTGCTAGGATAGAGAGTAGCATTGAATGTCTTGTAGACCCACAGATTAAAGAGGTAGGCAGTAGGTGGTGATAGCCCTATCTGTCCTTTGTAATCCTGCACGTTCTTCTATGCCATAGGCTCTTGGCGGGAGTCACCTAGTGTTTCTAGGGGTAAACCCGTGCCCGATGTGTTAATCCACATAGGATGAAAATTCATAATTAGTATAATCGTTAATAACTAACTTAGGCTATGTATATGTACATTAGAAGCATAGTTGGAGTATCTACCTAACTCTTAGCCTAGTTCCTCTATTACCTTATTTATCCCCTAAGGATAGAATGCTATTGTGTGTGTCACACTACCTCAATTACCCTTTATCCATCCTTGATAGAACCCTACCGATGCCAACCTAGCTTTTCCACTTGATGATTGTTTTACTTCCATCTAGCCTTCCCTTGGGAAAATATAAATGACACCCTTTGGGAATACTCATTAAAGGGGAAATGCTACATCGATAGTTTTTGTGCCTTGCGGATGTTCATCTGGGATTTAAAACCTACCAACAAGCATTTCCTGCACCACTGTTGGGGATGAATTGTTCGTAGTGCGTAGAAAATATAAACACACCCGTAGTACTGTAGAGGATTTTCAATCCAGCAGCAAAGCAGGTAAGACTGAGGGAGTCGGCATGCAGCTGGCCACGCTATACTAGACAAAGATAGGGTTCGCCGGTTCGGTCTGACTGACATCAGCCGGAGCGTGTCTCGAAGGGAATTGTTTGCAAGGCAAGTAATGATCGCCAGCGGTAGCAGGTGGCAAATGCAAGACAAATATGGCTGGTAGCTTGCGGGATTGAAATCCTCTGCAGTACTGCACCTGCAGTAGCTGCCACTGACATGTGGCCCATGCGACATCGGGTCCACTTGTTAGTAGTAGCTACTTTAGGTGCAGTACTGCATAGTGCCAGCTTGCGACGTTTAACAAAGGAAGGATTCTGTCTGGCCTAGATCACCCCGAGCAAATGTCGAGGAGGATTGGTGGCAGGGCAAGTAATGGCCAGATATTTGCGGGCGGCGGGGTCATTATCGCACGGGAAGGATGGGATGTGGCAATGGGCGAGGGAAATGCATAGGGGAGGACACTGAAGAGACCAACAGCAGGGTGTTGGCGCCGGTGCCGGCCGGAGTGGCCGGCGGCAAGATAGCACAGCGTGGAGGCATCAAAAAATCACGCCATCACACAGCCTGATGAACCGTTTATTATAAAGACTAGGAATGTAGAATCGCAAGGCATGCTAAAACAATTAGTAGAGCCTAGTACATACTCCCTCCGTCCCAACTCATCTCTATTTTGAGGATTCAAACATCGTCTCACCAAAGAATGCAAATGACTAAGATACCCATCATCAATACATTTAAAAGACAGAACATAGTATCTAAAAATGCTCCAAATTCCATGCCAAAGGAGTAAAAAACTAACACACTCTGCCAAAACAAAATGGTACGGGAGAGAGGCAGTTAGTAATGTGATGTGATATGGGTGGTTGGAAGTTACCGATAGAGTTGGAGTGGGAATTTTTTAAGCTGCAAATGTATTATTACGCCAGGACAGAGGGAGTATTTCTGGTTTGTATATCTATACCTGCTGTTTGTTCATGCGTTGTAGTATCAAAGAGTGAAGAATATTTGGGTTCCTGAACATCATGTGCTGCAATATCCTCTGCATACCATGCAAATGAATTAATATTTTCTAAAAACTTTTAATTTTGATAGTAAACACATTTGTAGTTATACCAGGTGCTTGTTGTCCACCATGAATGCTTGCAGACAACATCACGTTTTGCTGTCTTGTTCCTAAAGTAAAGAGCATAAGTATATTGTAAGTAGTGTGATAACGTCAAATTACATGACCGACGTAGATTTCGGGTCGGACAGTGTGGTTTCTAAAAACTGACAGTGTTTGTTTGGAACAGAGGAATTAGAAATGAAGGAATAGGAAAAACGTATGATCTGAGAAAGCCACAAGAAAGAAAAAAGTAAAAAAATCGTGGGAACTAAAAATCTTAGGAATTCAAATTTGTAACACAGGAATGAGAGTACGACATTTGGAGTGGTTGATTAGATAACTCATGCGTCATATACATCTAAATCCAAAAATTACATACTACCTCCAGTTTTCAATATTTGTCGTTCCCGGCTAGGAATTGAACTAGAAATACACTACCATAATAAGCTATTGGAGCGACATTTATTTCGAGACAGATGTAGTATATGTTCTATATACATCTATAACTAAATTCCTGAAACATAAGAGCACATTTCTTCTTTGTTAATTTATTTAGTCTTTGTATATCAGCATGGATCGTGTAGAACTTAACTAGCCAAAAACTACATGGATCGTGTAGAACCTAGCCAATATAGCTCTATAAAAAGACGACATGAATTGTGTAGAACTTACCTGGCACAAAACTGAAGTCCGGGATGTCGCAGGGAGGTGTCGGCGATGAAGAGGTTTGGTAGAGCCCGTCAAACTTGGTCGCCGAGCGTTGTACCCACGAGTCACCACCACCAAGAGCTTCGATGCGTCAATGTGAGATCCATGGGGAAAAATTTGTAAAAACCGTGGGAAATGACAATACGGGAATTTCTTTGGAATACAAGATTGGAACACAAGACAGAGAGTACAACACATTTTGAGTACTGCGAGATAACAGGAAGAGTTGGGCAGCGGTGTGTCGGGAACGGAGACTAGTGTTTCCATTTATACTCATCGTGGCTGAAATACAGTCACAATAGGAGGGACTGAAATTGGAGGCGCAGAGAGTGAAAATTGAATTTTCAAAATCTCAATTGTGGCGCGCCAAGAAGAACGAAAAAATTTTCGCGGGTGTGGAGAATTTGGTGCTAGGCGTGCCCTTGTACACGCATGCAATCGTGATTAATTACATGTCATGTCGCGTCGATTCTTGCACATGGTGCGTGCTGCTAGAGGGGTAGACTTCTTTGGACAACTTGCTTGCTTCTTAATTACAGATGGCCTAGTTCCTTGCTCACCGTGCGACCACTAGTTCCCCTTCATCTTTGTTGCAATGCATAGAGATCAAAATCTAACACCAGTCATGTGCTAGCTAGTGGGACATTCCAAAAAATAAGAAAAAAATAAGAATGGCCAAATATATGTGTCCTAATGCAAACGACATGCAAATACAGAACACCCAAGTCCACAAAAGGACGATGGAAATACATGGTATAGTAAAAGGTACAGAATCAGCATTCTGTAACATTGATCACAATGAAAAGATACCATATAGTATATACTACTACTAAAAATACAATTTCACATGCGCCACGATTTTTTGTCAATGTATGAGCTATAGAAAAAAATAATCTTGTCAATTATGAAATTTTGCCGGATTATTGTTATCTAAGGTTGCCTGAATTTTTACCAGACTTCAATCTTTTAGACACATGCAATATGAACGGTCCCTAGTTACAAACAAACAGGAGATATTTTTTGATACTACATAGGACATATTGTTCATGAACATAAAAGACATTTTTCATTAACATAAAAACAACACACATATTACACACAAGAAATGCAAAAACACATAGAAAACAAGAAAAAGAAAAACTACTCCTAATCCTTCTCTACACGGAGGAGGTCTCCTCAACCTCCATTGCTGCCATCTTGAATGTAGGCCTAGAGGGGGGGTGAATAGGCCTTCTTGAATTTCTCGGTTCCTGTAGCACTTCAACAAAAAGGTCAAATCCAGATATATCGGACTAGTCCGGTAAAGTGCGGACTAGTCCGGATTTCACGGGCTAGGTTGATCAAGTTAGGTCAATTTGATTGATTCGTTTTCGTTTGCAGCGGAAATATAAACTTTAATGACAGTTCAATAGCTGTATGTTAAGTTTTATTGCAAATGTGATTCTTGTTCAACTATTTAACTTCAATTCAACAATATGAATCAAACCCTAGATAATGTTGATCAACTAGAATGATGAACACAAACGAACAAGACACAAGATTTATCCCGTGGTTCGGTTACCACGAAGGCAGCCTACGTCCACGTTGAGGAGCCCACAAAAGGACCGGGTCTTCACCAACCCTTCCCTCGTCGGATCGCCACGAAGGCCAATCCTCTTCCACTAATCACACAGGGGTAAATCACCAAGTTGAAGGGGCGATCTCACAAGTTGAGAGCTCCCTTGATTACAAGTTTTAAAACCACCAATAACACACTTCGAAATATGCAAATTGAGATGCAAGAGTGTGTTAGAGATTCAAACCAAGAGCTCAATCGTGTGCAAAGTGCCTCTCCAATGATCTACAAGTGATCTTCAAAGGATTGATCGATTTTGCACTCAACTTCGTTGAGAGAGATGGTTTTTGAGTCTCTTGGGAGGTGTGACGGCGCTAGGGTTCCAGTGAGATTAAAAGTGGGCCATGCACCTCTATTTATATGGGGTTTCTAGAAATTACCGTTAGGGTTCAGAAAGATCGGACTAGTCCGTGGTGGAGACCGGACTAGTCCGGTGTGCTGTGTGAGGCAAACCCTAAGTGTCCAGGAATATCGGACTAGTCCGATTGAAAAACGGACTTGTCCGATTTCGCTGCTGGAAATCTTCGGACTTGTCCGGTTGCTATCGGACTTGTCCGGACCTGTGAAACCCTAAGTGTTTAGAACGACAAGTCCGCACTTGGAGGACTTGTCCGATTTAGATCAGAGTGTATATCGGACTAGTCCGTGTAGTCACCGGACTTGTCCGAAGTGGATCAGAAAGGGAATCGGACTAGTCCGGTGGTGACCGGACTTGTCCGATCTAGTGACTTGTGCATTGTGTTGAGGACTAGTCCGCACTGGGGAGGACTAGTCCGAAGTGGAACAGAAAGATATCGGACTAGTCCGGTGGGGACCGGACTTGTCCGATCTTGTGCAGAATGTGATATCGGACTAGTCCGGTTGATATCGGACTAGTCCGGCCCTGTATAGTTTTGTGCATTGTGTGTGTGTGATTAAGTGAGATTGAGCTCTTGGGTGTGTTTCCTTAACACACTCCATACATACTAAACAACTAATTTCTTCTTCTTGAGCTCAAATTTCTTCTCCTTCTTAATTTCCCTATTTTTGGCATTTTGCTCATTTTTCATCATTTTCCTGCATTCATCTCAACAAAAGGATTAGGATCCCAATTGCTTGTCATAAATCATCCAAAACCCACAAGGGAGTCCTAGATGCACTTTCAATCTCCCCCTTTTTGGTGATTGATGACAACCAATTGAGATTTCACAAAATGAGGTATAAAATGAGATTTTCATAAAGTATGCACATATGACTCAAAAATGCATCAGGCAACAAGATAATTATTCATATGTGCATTCTTTATGGTGGGATGCATACTAAGAGCATGAATGCATTAAGAATGACAGAATTTTTCATTTACCAACTAATATCAAGTGAATATGGCATTTCAGGAGCAAAAACTCAGATTCCATCACACACTTGCAAGTTAATTGAGCAATTCATCACAGGACCAAACATGATATGAAAAGAGAGTTAAGCAAATACAATCACAATTAAAAAAAAACATAGAGAGCTCTCTCCTCGCATCCTATTCAGCTAAAGCTTAGACTAGAGACTCCCCCTCAATCTCTCCCCCTTTGGCATCAAGACACCAAAAAGAGAGAGAGAGGAAGATCCTAGGGCTTCACTCTTCGCTGTCAGTCCTCTCGTCGTCTTCATCATCTTCATCGCTTTCGGCTTGACGAGGTTGAGAGGTAGGAGGAGGAGCGGAGCTGCTCGAGCCCCCAATGCCAAAATAGGCAAGCTCGGAAGGAGTCAAGGGGCTGAGCTCGGTGATGTTTGGATCAGAATCTTCAGAAAGTACTGGAGATCCAATTGGATTGATCTCCAGCTTCTCACTCAGCTGCTTCACATTGGCTTTTATGTATCTCATGTCCTCCTTCCTCTTCTGATTTAGCTTGTGAAGCTTCACTTCAATTTTCTTGCAGGAGGAGAAGATTGCAGCCAAGTACTTGAGGATCCCACTGGCGGATCCTTTCTGAGGGGCTTCCCTGGAGGGAGGAGTAGCCCTAGCAGCTTCTTCTTGCCTTGCCGGCGCCTCGGGGCTTGAGGCTGGCGATGGAGCAGCCTGGACACTCACGGACTGAGGCTTCTGAGGCCTCAGTGGAGTGTGCTCCACATCCTTCACAAACTCGATTCCTGTGACCTTCTCAATCATGAACATCAAGTAAGGGGCATAGCCACAGGATCGGTTGGGGGTACTTGAGATATTGACCATATCATTCCAGATATAGTCTGCAACATCGAATTGCCTTTTCTTGCTGATGACCTTCATCAGGGTCCGGAGATAGCCTTGCACACTCCCTGCATCACCATCCTTGGGAGCAATCGTCTTCCTGAGGACTCTGTTGAGGACCACAAAGAAAGGCTTCATGTTCTTTGTGGAGGGAGGGACAAACTTGGAGGTGGGCTCATACATGAACTGCATTCCATCCCTCTCAATGACCCCAATGTTGTGGATAATGAAGTGGTCATCTCCCTCAGGGTCAAGATGCAGCAGGCGGGCAAACTCTTCTTGAGTGATGGAATACTTGGATCCATGAGTCATCCAAGTCACACTTTCTTCGTCTTCACTTGAGAAGTGGCACGTTGCATAGAATTGTGCAATCACCTCATCATTCCAATTATATCTGAAGGCAAACAAATCCTTCAGCCCATGTCTCTCTGCAGCTTGTATCACTTCATCAAAAGCTGCACATTTCCTCTTCTCAAGGTGGGCCCAGTCAATCCATTGACTGCGCACCACCGGGGTCTTCATCGGCAAGTAGACCAGCTTGTAGAAGTCAGCATGGAAATTTGACCAGAATCTGCCATCAGCTGCTTGCTTGGGCCTTGCATAGTAGTCCACACTTCTCAGCTTCATGGCCACATCGCTGCCCTTGCCATTGAATCTTTCCTCATTGGGGTCCCGGACCCCTTCTCTGGGAGTATGCAGCTTTAGAGGCCCAACAGGCCCTGTGGCAACCCCCTTGCCCTTCCCTTTAGCTTGGCGAGGGCCACTTGACGGAGGAGCAGCCTTCGAGGCGGCCTTCTTGACACACACCTTCCTCCGAACCTGGGGAGGTGAGGGAGCAGGCTCGGAGGGTCTCTCTTGGCGTTTCTTGCCAAGACCCGTCGAGGACCGAGGTGCCACCTCGTGGTCCAACTCGGCCTCGAAATCGGAGATTTCATTATCGGAGCTCGACATGATCTGAGAATGAGTGATCAAGAGAAAAGACAAGTTATACAAGGTATTGGTGAGGTAAGATGGCAATGGAAGGCAGTAGGGAATTAAAGAATTAGGTTTTGGTTCAGAAACAACGGACTTGTCCGGTGCTGAGGCACGGACTAGTCCGGGGGACCGGACTTGTCCGTACCTGGACCGGACTAGTCCGGTGTTCATCTGCAAAAACCTAGCAAACTGGATAAAAATTGATCCCTAATGAAATAACTAGTCTAGCATACACATAGTACATCAACTGGACATGCAACTAGTGAAGAATGCTAGGCCAAACGATAAGCAATGAAGAAATTTGAGATTTCTTAGGGTTTGAGGAAAATTTACCAAGAAATCCAAGGAAGCTTGAAAATGTGGGGGTTGGAGGCCGGACTTGTCCGCTAACTTCAATCCCCGAGTCTTCAAGCTTAATCTCCGCCCAAGATTGAGGCTTTTCGACGGAGGAATCAAGGATTCGCCTTGGGAGCTCGAGCGCAAGAGAGAGAAAGCTTGGAGGAGAGTGTGGGGTGAAGGGATTAGGGTTTGGTGGCGGCTAGGGTTATGGACACGAAAAATCGGACAAGTCCGGACAGGACCGGACTAGTCCGAAGTCCTCCAGAAACCTAAATCGGACTAGTCCGTGGTCGGTCGGACTAGTCCGGCCTAACCGGCACACTGCGGACTAGTCTGCAATGGCGGACTAGTCCGGGTAACCACGGACTTGTCCGTGGTCACCAGGAGAGAATTGCATAGCCCATTCATATATATTTGAAGGTCCAATAATTGAGGGTAGAGAGGCAAAACAATTCAAATAATCCTGATGAATTTGATCAGTAAGCAAACAACAATCATACTATGATCAAAAATTCATCAAGATCTAATAATTGACATTGTTTTTCGAGAGAAAAATGGGGAGGAATAATTTTCACAATTCAATCAATATTTTGAAGCAATCATACAGGTATGCAACTTTTCAAGCCACACTCCGAGAATCAAGGATGTTTAGCTCATTTCGGAGTTCGCAAAAACGTTTTTCATCAAGTGGCTTGGTGAATATGTCGGCCAATTGTTTTTGGGTGTTGACATGAGAGATGGATATGTCTCCTTTCATGGAATGGTCTCTCAGGAAATGGTGTCTTATGTCAATGTGTTTAGTTCTAGAGTGCTCAACTGGATTGTGGGCTATTTTAATGGCACTCTCATTGTCGCAAAGAAGAGGAATACGGTTCATATTGTAACCGTAATCCCTTAGAGTTTGTCGCATCCAAAGAAGTTGTGCACAACAACTCCCGGCTGCAACATACTCCGCTTCGGCTGTGGATAATGCAATGGAATTCTGTTTCTTGGATGACCAAGAAACTAAGGATCTTCCTAGGAATTGGCAAGTGCCAGAAGTGCTTTTTCTATCAACTTTGCACCCGGCATAATCTGCATCGGAATACCCAATGAGATTGAATTTTGAGCCTTTTGGGTACCAAAGACCAAGGTTGGGTGTATGAACTAAATATCTTAGGATTCTCTTTACGGCTGTCAAATGACATTCCTTAGGGTTGGCTTGAAATCTTGCATACAAACATACACTCAACATGATATCTGGCCTAGATGCACATAAGTAAAGTAAAGATCCAATCATGGAGCGATATACCTTTTGATCGACGCTTGGTCCATCTTCATTGAGATCCAAGTGACCATTCGTTGCCATGGGAGTCTTAATGGGCTTTGCCTTGTTCATGCCAAACTTCTTGAGGATGTCCTGTGTGTACTTGGTTTTGCTTATGAATGTTCCTTCCCTTTGTTGCCGCACTTGGAATCCCAAGAAGTACTTCAATTCTCCCATCATTGACATTTCAAATCTGTCTGTCATAATTTTACTAAACTCTTCACAGAAAGATTGATTAGTTGATCCAAAAATTATATCATCAACATAGATTTGGCAAATGAAAAGATCATTATTCAGATTTTTCGTGAATAGTGTATAATCTACTTTGCCAATTTGAAAGCCATTATCGATTAAAAAATCTCTGAGACACTCATACCAAGCTCTGGGAGCTTGTTTGAGGCCATAGAGAGCCTTACGCAGTTTATAAACGTGGTCGGGGAACTCTTCGTCTTCAAATCCGGGTGGTTGCTCCACGTACACCTCTTCCTTGATCGGTCCGTTGAGGAAGGCACTTTTTACGTCCATTTGGTACAGCTTGAAATCATGGTGAGTAGCATATGCAAGTAATATTCTAATTGATTCAAGCCTAGCTACTGGGGCAAAAGTTTCATCGAAATCCAAACCTTTGACTTGTGAGTAACCTTTGGCCACATGTCGTGCCTTGTTTCTTGTCACCACTCCGTGTTCGTCTTGCTTGTTGCGGAAGACCCACTTGGTGCCCACAATATTTGCATTGGGTCTTTCCACAAGTTCCCAAACCTTGTTTCTCTTGAAATTGTTCAACTCTTCTTGCATTGCCACCACCCAGTCAGGATCCTTTAATGCATCCTCAGTCCTGCGGGGTTCCAAAAAGGAGACAAACGAGTAATGTTCACAAAAATTTGCTATACGAGATCTAGTGGTTACTCCTTTTTGGATGTCGCCGATGATGTTGTCGATTGGATGATCCCTTTGAATGCATTGGTGTACTCTTGGGTGTGGCACTTGGGGGGTCGTATGTTGGTGTTCATCTTCTTCTCCCCCTGATTTGTTGTCATCGTTGATTTGTTGATCATGTTCATATTCTTGTGATTGATCTTGTATCGAGGCTCCCCCTTGATCGTTGATCTCCTCTTGTGGTTCACTTTCCTCTTGTATTTGTGCCGATGACTCTTGTGGTCGTACTTCGCCTAGAGCCATCCTCTTTATTGCTTGATAGGGGGCTTCCTCTTTACCTAATTCACATTGATCAACTTGCTCCTTTTGGGAGCCATTAGTTTCATCGAACACTACGTCACGTGCCACTTCAACAAGTCCGGAGGCCTTGTTGAAAACACGATAGGCGTAAGTGTTCGAATCATAACCAAGCAAGAAACCTTCATCGGACTTCGAAGCGAACTTTGAAGTCCTGGGCTTCTTGCTCAAAATATAGCAAGGAGAACCGAAAACTCAAAAATATGAAATGTTAGGTTTGTTACCGGTGAGTAGCTCATAGGGGGTCTTCTTTAGTAGTCGATGAAGATAGAGTCGATTTGTGGCATGGCAGGCGGTGTTGATTGCTTCCGCCCAAAATCGATCCGAAGTCTTGTATTCATCGAGCATTGTTCTTGCCATCTCTATGAGCGTTCGGTTCTTCCTTTCGGCAACTCCGTTTTGTTGTGGAGAGTATGGTGCTGAGAATTCGTGCTTGATTCCTTCCTCATCAAGGTACTCCCCCACTTGTATGTTCTTGAACTCCGTGCCATTGTCGCTCCGAATACTCTTGATTGATAATGAGAACTCGTTTTGCGCTCGCTTGAAGAATTTCTTGAGTGTTCCTTGTGTTTCTGACTTGTCATGCAAAAAGAACACCCAAGTGAAGCGGGAAAAATCATCAATAATGACCAAACCGTATTTGTTACCGCCTATGCTTATGTAAGCAATCGGACCGAAGAGGTCCATATGAAGTAGTTCGAGCGGTCTTGTCGTGGTCATGATGTTCTTTGCGGGATGTTGTGCTCCAACTTGCTTTCCTGCTTGGCACGCGCTACAAGGCCTGACTTTCTCAAACACAACATCTTTCAAACCTCGGATGTGATCGCCCTTGAGGAGTTTTTGAAGGTTCCTCATACCAACATGTGCTAGCCGTCTATGCCACAGCCAACCCATGTTGGTTTTTGCAATCAAGCATGTGTTGAGTTCGGCTTTATCCTTGTTGAAGTCAACAAGATAAAGCTTTCCCTTTAACATACCCTTGAATGCAATGGAACCATCACTTCTCCGGTACCGAGGACCCTTCATTGACTGTTATCCCCAAAGTAGATGCCTTCGTTTGGGTTCTGGTTCACTTCATACTCCACAAACATCCTCCTTTCTCCGGTCATGTGGTTGGTGCATCCACTCTCCAGCACCCATTTGGATCCACCGGAGGAGTAGGCCTGCAAAAACAAATTACGCCTTGGTTTTAGGTACCCAAGCTTGCTTGGGTCCTTGGAGGTTAGTAACGATACATTTGGGCACCAACACATGGGATTTTGTGTTCCCATGGCGTGGCCCAGCATAATAAGCATACACTTTACCAACATTATTTTTCATTAAAACATAGGAGGCATCAAATGTTTTAAACAGAAGTTGCTGTTGATTATGGGTCGGACTAGTCTGCATGGCCGGACTTGTCCGGATGACCGGACTTGTCCGGACCACGACCGGACTAGCCCGATTTTCATGAGAGTTCAGATTTTTAGTTTTCGAGTTACCAGGTTGTGAGGGTCCTCCCTTCACAAAGGTGATCCTTCCCTTGTTGTTCTTATGATTTCCAGCTCTTTGCTTTCCATCACAAGAGTAACCAATGCCATACTTGACATTTGGAGGTCTTTGGACCAAATATGCACTACGTGCATAGTTGATCCTCTCCTTGTCAAATATTACACATTGAGTAGGATTTTTGTCCTTCGTGGAGGTAGGATTTTCCTTCAACCTGGTGTTAGTTTCATCACATTTGCAAACATGAGCGATATTAGTTAAAGTGGGTTGAGAAGGTGGGATTGAAGAGGAGGAAGGTTCACTAAGCTTGAGTGACTCAACCTGCACTTCAAGGATCTTGTTGACCTTGATTTGGTCATCAAGCTGATTCTTGATTGCAACATTTGAGTTGGTTAGCTCCAAGCAAGTTTTCTTGCTTGAAGCTAGCTCAAGCTCTAGTGAGTGATTTTTCTCCTTTTCAAGAACTAGAAGATTGTCAAGTTCGACATGCTTCTCCTTTTGGGAGTTAATCATGTCTTCTTGACGATCAATTAGCTCTTCCTTCTCAATAAGTTGGTTAAGCAAGAATTTCATTTTTGCAGCAGTTTTTCTATCTAAACCAATTAGCATATCTTCATCATCACTATCTAGATCATCATCACTTGAGTAAGAATGCGAGGAAGGAGTTTTGATGTTTACCTTGCGTTTACCTTCCTTAGCCATGAGGCAAGTTCCATTTGCTTTCTTTGCACCGAGCGTGGGGAAGAGTGTGAGTTTCTTGGGCATGCTTTCAATGGCTATGCTAGCCATTTCTTCTTCATCGGACGATGAGGACTCATCGTTTGAGTCCCACTCCTTTCCGATGTGTGCTTGTTCAGCTTGTTTCTTCTTCTTGAAGAACTTTTTCGGTTGAGGCTTGGATTCTTTACTCTTCTTCTTGTTGTCCTCATATGGGCAATAAACTATGAAGTGATTGTACTCACCACAATTATAGCATGCCCGCCTCATCTTCGGCTTTGTCTTCTTCTTGTATTTTCCTTCACTCGATTTTGCTCCTTGTCTTTTCTTTATAATTCTTTTGAATTTCTTCATGAACAGAATCATATCTTCTTCGTCCTGCTCGCTGCTTTCATCATCGCTGTCCTCCTCAAACTGAGCTTCTCTTGCTTCTTTGGATAGAGGTTTGAGTGTGGATTTTAAGGCAACTCCCTTCTTCTTGGCCGATGTGAGGTCAGCTATTTCTTTGACGTGCTTGGCTTGCTTCTCCATCATCTCAAAGTTGATGATTTTGCCAAGCAGTTCATCCGGAGTCATTTTCTTGTACCCGGGACTTTCTCGGATCATAGAACAGAGTGTGACGTTGCGAGGCATAAAGGCTCTAAGGATGAGCTTTACAACCTCGTGGTCATTCCACTTTTTGCTACCATACGATCGAACCTTGTTCACAAGAGTCTTTAGTCTGTTGTACATGTCCTGGGGAGATTCATCTTCCTCAATCGCGAACCTTCCTAGTTCGCCTTCAATCATTTCAATCTTTGCCTCCCGCACATGCCGGTCACCTTCATGTGCTGTCTGTAGTGTATCCCAGATTTCTTTGGCAATTTCCAATCCGTCCACCTTTGTGAATTCATCTCTACTTAGAGATGAGGTGATAACGGCTGCGGCTTGGGCGTTCCTGTGGATGGCTTGCTCTTGACTTGGCGTGAGTTCTTCATCGTCACCAGGGATGTTTATTCCTGTGCACACAATATGCCATAAACTTGGGTTAAGGGAAATCAAGTGCATCTTCATGTTTTGCCTCCACATGGAGTAATCACTCCCATCGAAGTGTGGGGCTTTTCCGAGAGGAATAGATAGATAATGACTGCTGTTAGAATTTAAACGGTCATAATTAAAAGGATATCGGGAGTAGTCGGTGTGACTACTCCCCCTCTTCTTTTCTTCAACTTTAGCTTTCCCTTTGGAAAGTGCTTTCTTTCGGAGCAGTGCTTTCAGCTCCAATGTCTCCTCATCATCATCATCGAAGTCTTGAATGGCTTCGAGATACCTTTCGAGCTTTTGGTGCTTGTCATTGTTCATTTCTTCCTGGTTGTTGATTTTCTGGACTTCCTTCATGTCCGACATGATCTCTTCGAGTGGTTGCACTCTTTCTTGACGAACCTTGCTCTGATACCAATTGAATGTAGGCCTAGAGGGGGGGTGAATAGGCCTTCTTGAATTTCTCAGTTCCTGTAGCACTTCAACAAAAAGGTCAAATCCAGATATATCGGACTAGTCCGGTAAAGTGCGGACTAGTCCGGATTTCACGGGCTAGGTTGATCAAGTTAGGTCAATTTGATTGATTCGTTTTCGTTTGCAGCGGAAATATAAACTTTAATGACAGTTCAATAGCTGTATGTTAAGTTTTATTGCAAATGTGATTCTTGTTCAACTATTTAACTTCAATTCAACAATATGAATCAAACCCTAGATAATGTTGATCAACTAGAATGATGAACACAAACGAACAAGACACAAGATTTATCCCGTGGTTCGGTTACCACGAAGGCAGCCTACGTCCACGTTGAGGAGCCCACAAAAGGACCGGGTCTTCACCAACCCTTCCCTCGTCGGATCGCCACGAAGGCCAATCCTCTTCCACTAATCACACAGGGGTAAATCACCAAGTTGAAGGGGCGATCTCACAAGTTGAGAGCTCCCTTGATTACAAGTTTTAAAACCACCAATAACACACTTCGAAATATACAAATTGAGATGCAAGAGTGTGTTAGAGATTCAAACCAAGAGCTCAATCGTGTGCAAAGTGCCTCTCCAATGATCTACAAGTGATCTTCAAAGGATTGATCGATTTTGCACTCAACTTCGTGGAGAGAGATGGTTTTTGAGTCTCTTGGGAGGTGTGACGGCGCTAGGGTTCCAGTGAGATTAAAAGTGGGCCATGCACCTCTATTTATATGGGGTTTCTAGAAATTACCGTTAGGGTTCAGAAAGATCGGACTAGTCCGTGGTGGAGACCGGACTAGTCCGGTGTGCTGTGTGAGGCAAACCCTAAGTGTCCAGGAATATCGGACTAGTCCGATTGAAAAACGGACTTGTCCGATTTCGCTGCTGGAAATCTTCGGACTTGTCCGGTTGCTATCGGACTTGTCCGGACCTGTGAAACCCTAAGTGTTTAGAACGACAAGTCCGCACTTGGAGGACTTGTCCGATTTAGATCAGAGTGTATATCGGACTAGTCCGTGTAGTCACCGGACTTGTCCGAAGTGGATCAGAAAGGGAATCGGACTAGTCCGGTGGTGACCAGACTTGTCCGATCTAGTGACTTGTGCATTGTGTTGAGGACTAGTCCGCACTGGGGAGGACTAGTCCGAAGTGGAACAGAAAGATATCGGACTAGTCCGGTGGGGACCGGACTTGTCCGATCTTGTGCAGAATGTGATATCGGACTAGTCCGGTTGATATCGGACTAGTCCGGCCCTGTATAGTTTTGTGCATTGTGTGTGTGTGATTAAGTGAGATTGAGCTCTTGGGTGTGTTTCCTTAACACACTCCATACATACTAAACAACTAATTTCTTCTTCTTGAGCTCAAATTTCTTCTCCTTCTTAATTTCCCTCTTTTTGGCATTTTGCTCATTTTTCATCATTTTCCTGCATTCATCTCAACAAAAGGATTAGGATCCCAATTGCTTGTCATAAATCATCCAAAACCCACAAGGGAGTCCTAGATGCACTTTCACATCTCTTCCTCCTCCTTCACCACCTGAGTCTAAAGTTTCTGGGCGACGGTGTGCATAAGGTGCCGGTGGCTCTCCGCCCCAAACACTTTGGCGATCGTCTCGTGGAGGGCGTCGAGACGAGCATCCACAAAGCTTAACCCGAAGTAGTAGCGGCCGGAACTGTGGAGTCCATGCTGGTGTGGATGGGAATGGTCCCAAGAACTAGACATCAACATGAGCAACTGCTTGTGATTGCATCCTTGAAGAGATAATCGAAATCCTCAGAATCCGATGCGTGACAGGGATGTCACACTATGTGGTCCCACGCGTGAGAGGCAATAAATAAAATTTTATTGTAGACATGCACCGATGAGAACATCGGGAGCCCAATTCAAAGATCGAATCCCAAACTGATAAGTGGCCACCCATCCTTAATGTTAATCCATGAGTATGTTCTTTATGAACTTTTTGTATGAAGACAGTAGTAATCATAGCCTTGGTAAAGTTTGATCGCCAGATCAATCACAGGCTAAGATTATGAAAAATCGGTCACCATCGGTCTTCTCTTTGGCAAGATGATGATAACAAATGCAGTACGTAAACCGCCGACTATAAATGAAAAAACTGAGTGAAAGAACACAAAAGTGGAGAAACGCAGCCTGAACCATGCTCTCAATGGAGTCCCAATGAAGAATCATCGATTGTCGCAAGACAACGAATTCTTGGCTAGACATCGAACGCCAGTTATCTCGCCCCTTTTTTAGAAAGGAGTTGTTTTTCGATATTGCATAGGATGCATTGTTCATGAACAGAAAGGACATTTTTCATTAACATAAAACAACCCATATATTATAAAAAAGAACTACGAAAGCACATAGAAAACAAGAAAAAGAAAAACTACCCCTAATACTACTCTACTGAATCAGAGGAGATCTCTTCCACCTCCTTCTCCGCCGCCCGCCACTGCTGCCGCCGCCTACTCCTCTGGCAATTGAGTCTGAAGCTTCCGGGCGACGGTCTGCAGAAGTTGCAGGTGGCCCTTCACCCCAACCACCTCTCCGATTGTCTCGTGGAGGATGTCGAGGTGACTGGCCACAAAGCTTAATCCAAAGCAATATTGGCCAACGGTGTCCATGTGGTGTAGATGGGAAGTTTCCCAAGACCCATATGGTCACAGGAGCGAGATGTATTGGAAAATACATCCCACGCCAATTTGTCAAGCTTTTTTGCACGCTTGGCGGAGCTGGATAGGTTCTCGGTGGCCTCCTTCAGGCGCCGATCGATTTATTAGACGCGGTCTGGGAGGAGGCGGACAGTCTCCTGAACCCAAACAAGATGAGGTGGTGCGGGCACCGCGGGCGAAGAAGGGGATAGAGGAGGTGCGGGTGTTGCCTCCAGTTCTACTGGCATTAGCGATGATGGAATCAAAGAAGAAGGAGATTTGGAGGACGTCGATGGCCTAGAATGCTTCGGTGTAGGGCTACCTATTTGTGTGGCAACAGAGGTGCGGAGAAAGAGTGAGAGGTGCTCGACGGTGGTGTGGCGGAGAAGCAAGACGAGAAGTTTGGAGGCTATGATCGATGCAGTGGGTGCAGCAGAGACGCAAGAGGACGACATGCCTTTATAGTGGGTCGTTGTCTAAGCGCGAGAGTGGAGATGATCGGACGCTTCAAAAACTGTGCTTTCGAACTGGTGGGTGGATCGGAGTTACTCCAAACCGCAGTTTGCCTCCTCTAGGTTATCGCAACGGCTTGACGCGTCCCATCTCAGCTTCACACAGTTTTTTAATTTGACAGGCAAAGGGTCTATTGATAGTTACTAAGAAACACTAACAAATCATCCCCGACAACGGCGCCAGAAATGCTTGTTGACGTTTCTTACATCACAGATCATCTATCGAATGAGATGAGGACTGTCGTGTAGCCTTTCATCCAAGAGTATTCCCAATGGTATCGTATTTATCCCAAAGGAAGGCGGTGGAGTAAAGTAAACATTATTCTTATGATCAAGGTATAGGGTACTAAGTGTTTATCAGAATAGGAGTAAGATGGTAAAAAGGCTAGTGTGACACACACCTAAGAAATCTACTCTAAGGGTAACCTAGCGAGAGTTTGTAGGATCGAAGAGCACGTGTAACGCTACCAGAGGGGGTGAATGGTAGATCAAAACTTTTCAGCAGAAACAACAAAACACCCCTCGGCACAAAACTGATCTGTTAAAGAAACCGTGTGTGCGACTAATCTAAACGTGCTCAACTATAACAAAACTAGTATAGATTGTAGAGAATCAAGTCACGAAGACGTCACAACAAGAATCACGGAAATATTTTGATATAAATCAAGTTATGATCAAAAGATCAAGAAAATGTCATTATGTCCTACCCAAGAAAACAGTTTTAGGACATTGCAAAGAAACTCATGTAGATCAGAAACCACAAATCCAATGAGTGAAATTTTCACAGACAATAGAAAATCAAGTTGTGAAGACAACCCAAAAATAACCACGTCAATCGGATCTGTAAAACTCGAGGTATGATAAAACCACCGAAGAAAGGTAGTGTTGTGCAGAAACTCGACGAGAAATACTTGACGAAAGCAAGTCGGACGAATAAGGCACAAAAGTTCCTTCAAACTACGAATTTTATTGAACAAAACACAAGAGAAACAGCCCCAAAGTCGTGCACCACGATCTCTGCTTCCCTTGCTTATATCATCAGCCCTCAAGCCAACACAAACCTAACTAGGACTCTAATCCTACTCAATTCACGAATCGAAACTTTCCATAACTGCTCGAGACTCTTCTATACGCAGATAGAAGCAATCTTAAGACTTCCAAACACCTTAGGAACGTATCCCACATTCCTAAAACAACCCAAATTCGTGACCCACACGAAATTCTATCATAACCAACTCAAAACATTCCATATCTAAGTCAAACACGACTCAGCCGCAGCCTGAGTCCATAACCTAGTCAGTTGGACCTTTCTGACCAACTCTTTATGTCCACAGCTCTTCATCACGCATTGGGACCATGTAGCCACGTCCATGCACTCCTTGCACACGTGCAAACATCTTCCAACCGACGTCCATGATACCTTCATATGCATTGTTCTTGATTCAAACACGATGCGCGACCTCCCGATCAACTCAACCACAATTCCTCCCAAACATGGTTGTTGAACCTCATCTTCTTATTAAGACTAGTTCAATGGATCCCATCTCCAGCCATGTCATGAACTCAAGCAACACCTGCACATAAATAAACAACCAATACTTCACAGCACAAGTCCTCGACTTGACTCGTTATCGTCGATAACCACAACACCTTATGTGAGCACCTCACATATGCATGTTGCAAACCATTGCGAAACGATATCAGCCATAACCACCAAAACACACCAAAAACTTAGTAAGAGAATATTAAGAAAACTTTCCATAGATGTAAAGAAAGATCAATCAATTCAAAGTAAAAGCAGAACCATTGTAATCTAGCTCCGGACCTTGCCTAAACTTACTGGACCTTGAACCAGAGCTTACCAAAACTAACAGAATCTAGCGCTGGAACTTACCAAAGCTACCAGGACCTAGCGCCGGAACTTACCAAAGCTAGAAGGACCTAGCGCCCGAGCTAACCAAAGCTAGCCGGACCTAGCGCCGGAGCTTACCAAAGCTAGTCAGACCTATACAAAGAAGTCGGACCTAGCCAACGCAAGTTGGACCTTACGTCGGACCTTGCCGGAGCTATCCAAAACAAGGCGGACATATCGTAGGACCTCACTAGAGCTCGGACCTAGAGTCGGACCTTCATGATAAAGGTGTTTTGGTAGTATTCAAAACTTTTATCTCCATAGCCAATGCATTCAGCACACATAGGTCTCACAGAGTTAGACTACGAGATGGAACTACTCCTACTATGCTCTAATTACTCATATACATAACCTAATAAAGTACACATGAATATGTTAATGGTGAATACTAGGACTTAGTGGTCCAGCATTTCGGGCACGGGCTTACCCAGCTCTATGAGATGACTCCCGCCAAGAGCCTACGTCATAGCTGAATATGGAGAATCACAGAGGACGCATAGGCCTGTCACCACCTACTGCCTACTCTACATCCTGTGGACTACGATGCATTCAACGCTACTTAACTATCCAAGCACCACACTTGCATGTTAAGTAAATACCTTAAGAGTTGCAACATAATATTCATCCTAAGGCAATGACTAACCTAAACATCATTGAACCAATGTTGGATTCAAGCACTAACATATCCATATTAACATAATCATATTATTACCTAATTAGACTATAGTGATGGTGTATGATGTCTATGATAACATGATAATAGCATTATGTCTAGATCATAACAACATCTACACCTAGGACATACATGGAATCCACCATTAAACAAGAAACACTTTGCCCAAGTATATGAATAAAGAGAGACTAATAATACTATTATAATGCATAAAGTCAAAAATACAACAAAAGATACATGTGCCAAACCATTCCCAATTTGGACTTGGGACTAGAGGCTCCTCTCTAGAGCCTAACCTCCACTAATGACTTGGAGAACTAATGTATACAAGAGAGTGATTGCTCAAGTGGTGTGTGTTCAAGTGAGGGGTGAGGGGTCCTATTCATATCTTGGACAAGGGTCGGTTCCCGCCACCAGCAGTGTGCGAATTAGTCAACCATGACCTCTTCAATCTAGAAGGAGCCAACATGTGCCGTTTGACTGCGTTTGGCGCCAGAACATCGTCGGCCGACCTTGGGGGGGGGGGGGGGGGGGTCGGGCGACCTGGTCCTGGCTCCAAACGGCCAGTTCTTCCTCCAGGTGACTAACCGGTGGGTCCATTCTATGATATGGGTGCTACACCGTTGGATGGCCTCAGATACTTCTGTTTGTGGGCCATTTGATCCATGTTGTGCCACATGTCGATGCTTGATTGGCTGTGATGATATTTTATAGGATCCATCCCCTTGTTTCACTTCAATTCTGTATAAAATTCCTGCATGCACCAATTTCTCCAAGTACATGTGGAAATAGGTTAAATGGAAAGTTGATGTGTGCAAGAAATGATATTTCCTTCACATAATTGAGTTATATTGACAGGTGAAATTGGTATATAACAGCGTTCAACAAACTCCCCCAAGCTTATCCTTTGCTCGTACTGAGCAAAGTCAAGACTTTAGGTTGACGATCAGGAGTTGCTACTATGTTCTACTTTTAAAAAGTACCATATGCACAATAGAATACTCTACCTCGTGTTGCAAAAATTAGCATGGTGCTTCACCCATCTTAAGTCATTATGGGGCTTATGCCTCTCCTATTCATGGTTAGTTGAAATACAGAACAACAAATGGAGCACACATACCCTAGAAATCAAGTTCCACTCAAATTCCGGAGAGTTCAATTTAGATTTTATGTATGTCATTTTGATTCTCTAAAGTCTCCCCTTTATGTAGTGAAAATATTTCCCCACCATGGCATTTTGCCTACACTCATCCTACCTCTAAGTAAGGCTTGTATCTGGAGCTTGGTAGGGAATATAGTAGGCATATTTGCAACACATAATATTGCTAAGTCAAAATAGCAAGCCTTAGGAGAAATCAATTCAAAACTATTTGATTCAAGACTTTTGCATGTGTGATGGAGTGGAAGTGGAGTAAATATTTGAGATGACTCCTTTTTGAGTGAATTCTCTTATTTTGCAGGGATGAAACATGGCTACTTTTCTCTCTTTTTTCCTCATGCTTTTGATGTAAGCATGCATTTTTTTTCTTGTAGCCATGTCTTCTACTCCCTTTTTATGCAATAAACTTGGAGAGACTAGTAAGCATCAAGAGTATGGAGTTTCTCTTTTTATTGTGGAATGATGGTATCATGGGATTTTGCTTATTTCTAGAGTACAAGTATAGCATGTGCAAATGAAGTCTTGAATTAAAAAGTAATGAATGAAACCTCACATAGGTTTATACTAGTTTGAAAAATCTCAATGTGAAGACAAATAGCATATGCATAAGGTCTGTCAATGTAATGTATCATATGGCTTTTGTGGGTATTTCCAATCAAATGAGAATAACTTAAATATTTTTAGAATTTCTCCAGAAATCTAAGTTTAACTTTCCAACTAGGAATAGCAGCCCTATCACTATATCATATATCACAACAACTGAGAATGGATTAAGCCGTTGCTACCCACAATTTCCAAATCAAGGCAAAAGAAATTTTAGCCAATGAGAGCAATACGTTGGGAGTAGTAAGTTGTACAGTAGGGACTTAGGAAAATTAAAACGGAGCAACTATTCATCATTTCATCTATGTGAATTCCAAACCATTCTTACAGCACATCTTTTCTTTTATTAACCTAACCTATACTACATCATTATTAACCTCTCTTTTTTATTATATAGAAATGTGGTGGAAAGAAATAAATAAAATAATAGGATGCAAATGGGATGTGATACAAGTTACCTCAAGTGGGGGTCCACCCCCAAGCTTGTTCTTGATCAAGGTCCACACTAGGGGCTGAAACCCTAACGACGAATGTAGGCAATGAGGTTGGCCTAACCTTGTTTGCAGCATGGCTTTGACATTGGAGGGGTGGAGTGTTGATGTTGGGTTGCTTTCCATGGATTCCACGAGTGTTGTAGAGGAGAGTGTTGTCGATGTCGCTCATCCACACCTTAAGGTTTCCATAGGTTGGATGTACCTTGTTATTCCTTGGCTAAGGTAATGATATCCCTTGGCTTCAATGGAATGACATGCACTCAACATGGTTCAGTTTGCTCCATCATTATTTGGCTAAGGTGTATCATACCTCTTGCCATAAAGGAGTAACTTGTACCCCTCATGCATCGGGTGTGATCCGTCATTCCTTGGCTAAGTTAGTGATACCCCTTAGCCACAAAGGAGTGACATATACCCAACATGTGTTGAGTATGATCCATTATTCCTTGTCTAAGGTACAACATACCTATAATCACAAATGGATGCTTGCACTCAACATGGGTTGAGTGTGATCCATTGTTCCTTGGCTAAGGTATAAAATACCTTCTGTCCACATAGGAACAACTTGCACCCAATATACATTGGATGTTATCTTGTCATTCCTTGGTTAAGGTTCATCATACCTTTTAGCCACAAAGGAATAACTTACACCCAATGATGGTGGCAATTCCCTTGAGCTTGATTGAGTGCTTAGAATAGTTGAGAGCATAATGCACTCACATATTCGTAGCATCCCATTGGTTACTCACGGAGGGTTTCCGTGTCAAATCTTCGGCCTTGCATAGTTATGGTTGACCTTCGGGCATTATTTTCAATAGGTAGCAACCATCCTAATTTACTCCTTGGCCAAGAAATATTCAAATGGAATCCCCTTAGGGTTTCCAACAATCGTTTCTTTGAATGCCTGCATAGTTATTTTACTCCTACAAACTTCCTCTCTATTATTGAGAGGGATGGTTAGCTCCCAATACTTGTACAAATGAATTTTTGGGTTAGGTAACCGAATTCTCCATTTGTACGCACAGGGAAGAACAAGACCAAAGATGCATTTGGTCCAATTCCAAGTGTATTCATGAACAATGTATGAATCATTGCTAGGAGTGGGGCTTTATGGATAAATCAAGTTGAACATTTTATAAATCTCCTACTCATAGCAATGCACGTGATATAATTACACAATATGGATCCCTTCATCTTGTAAAATTTATAACCATGATAGTTTTTTTTACAAGAGCAAATATTTATCATTTGGGTCATGGCAAACAAGATTCTCAATTTTATCCTCCTGAACATTTTTAATTTCTTGCCTAGGAATTTGAAATTTAGTGATCCATGCATGAATGAGTTTCAAATAAAAATTATGGACATCACAATTCCTATGTTTCTACATAACAATTCAACCATTAAGTAATTCCATAAGCATTACGTAGGAAGAAAATACCTAAGTCAATTTTAGCAATGCTTATGAAATTCAAGGTACTTGTTTAAATTTATTCCTAAGAAAGGTGAAAATCCTTTTTAAAGAATCAAAAAAGGTAATGCCAACACTTACTCTTGTAAGGTTGCATAAGAATTGAATGATGAGAAGGTGTAAACCTTCCTTACCAATGTAAGCAAGAATCATTCAATCCTATTGCAATTCAAACGCCGAAAAATTTGAACTTGTACCTCAATTGAAGAGCAGTCCTGATTGAAGGTCGATGTGTGAGAAACTCACAACCATGGATTTTGGTGTAGCCTTCATGTTCAATGTCTCCTGCCTAGTTAAGGATGGAGTTGAATGAGCTTCATCTTCTTCTTCTATTGGGCCACCATCCTGAGCATTGTTCCACAATGAACTCGAAAAGGAGATCGATGGAGGGATATGTGCATGATGGGGTCTTCCAACCTCTTTACAAATTTTATCCTGGCTGCACTAAAATCAATAACAAACAAAAAACCTCAAAAATGGGTTACGTTAGCTCAAAAGAATGTTTTACCATTTGTCAAATTGTTTTGCCCAACTTGAAACAACTTGCAAATGCATTGAATATTAAGTGAAATATTTTTGGTTTAAATTAGGAAGATGAATTCAAGTGGTTATGCCCAAGGTTCATATCCAAATAAATTTATTTCCTAATTAAAAATTTTAGTTTTATGATGGTTGGAAGTTTTACTTTCCAACATGCAAGTGTGAAAATTCAAACATGCTAAATTCAAATGCAAAGATTGATGGAGAATTCAAATATGCATTTGGGAAATCAAATATGAGATAACCACCAAATTAACCTATTGGCAAGGACTCACCGAATTTCTGAAGTCCGATGAGTGGGACTTACCTCTGACCAATTTAGTGTGATGATTTGTCGTCAAATCCCGTAGTTGAAGATGTGGACAACTTCTCTTGACATGTCAAATCTCATTTGGCATGCCAGTTGGACATGTGGGCCACATGGTGGCCCTAGCCTCTCCGTCGTCTTGATGAAGACTTGTTGATGTAGTGACGGCTTTTCCTTTTTGAAGATATTCTTTTAATAGCATGGTGAGGCTTGTCCTTCCCTAGGGGGTGCAACTTCGACCTTATTAATATTTATTAAGGTTAACCCATTCTTTGATCATGGATCAAAAGCTTCCTTGGGCATGGTGACAGGTGGACTTCACAATCAAAGAAACGCTTCATCTACAATGTCACCTGCCCTAGGTTGCATGGGCTTGGTAGAAGGGTAGGAATCCCAACAAGTGATTGTGGAATATATTGGATCTTGAATGATCTTTAAGTTTCATGTCCTTGGACAATGTAAAAGCCCACTTTTTGGGTGAACAAAAACGCAAAAATGCGAACTTAAAAATTTTGAAAGTGGACTTGGAAATCCAAACTCACATGAACCATATGAGTTAACCAATATTCACTAAAAATAGGAACTTGTAAAAATTTTACATATAGAACATGTTTGCTAATGTATATTGGAACTTAAGGTGTAAAATCTTTAATTTCCAAGTATTTACATTTTCAATGAAAAATTAAAGGAGAAAAGAAAGCAAAATAGAGAGAAAGAAAAATGAATTATTCCAACCCTAAAATGGGACATTGAAAAATATTCAAATCTAAGGCTGTAAATTTTTCCAGGACCTTCTAATATTCCAAATAGACTCTCGGTAAAGTTTCAAAATTTTTGAAGCACGTTTTCCATTTATTGGACACGTACTGAGAGTTTAATCAAAGTCGACTTCAAACTTAAACTTTGAACTTAACCTTGTCCAAATCAACTCCAAATTTTTCCTGAGGTACCTTATGGTTCAAAAAGGTTAACTTCAAAGTTTCAGGATTTTTGAACCTAATCTACCATTTATTTCATTGAATCAAGTATCACCACTTGAATTCAAATTCAAATCTGAGTTAAAAATTCAACTTCCCCAGTTCTCAAATCTGATTGCACCATAAAATTTTTCACATTTTATTTAGTCATTGGGCCAAAATTGAATAATTTTGAAGCATGTTTGCTAGCCCTAATCAAAACTAGAAAGAGGAATGAGGGAGGTGGGTCCCACAAGTGGTCCTCACATGTCAGGTCGGCACAGTCTCTCTCTATCCTCCCCTGCCTCCACGCAGATGAAGTGCCTGTGCCAGCGATGCTTCTATCTAGAGGTAGAAAACGAATTTCCCTTCTTCTTCTCGCTCTGGTGGCCTTTACTCCTCGTCACCGCTCGCGCTCCTCCTCCTAGCCGCTTGCAGTGCCGCCCCACGATGGCCGCCGGCCCGTACGCATCGCCCCAGCTCCTCCCTGCCGCGCCAGCGCCACACCACCGCTCGTCACCATGCCATTCCTCTGCTCGCTCGTGCCCAGCCACGACGATAGCCGTGTGCCTTCTCTGCGTCTGGCCGCCTCCTCGCCTCCCAGCTCCGGCGCACGGTGCCAGCTCACCGCTCTCCCCCGGTTGCGTCTGTTCCGGCCCTTGCACCACGGCGTTGCACCTGCTCGTCGCGCTGCTGCGCCTGGCGTGCTCACCGCCGCCTAGTGCACGTGCGCTGCTCGTCCACCTCCACTGCCCGCGCGCGCTCCACTGACCCCACTGCTACGGCGCGCGCCCCACCTTTGCCGCGCCGGTCACCTCCGCTGCGCGCCACGCTCGTCCCCTGTTGTTGACGGTGCCCAGTCGCCCTGCTGCTCGCCGGCATGAGTCGACGTCGCTGTCCCACGCTCCTACGCCTGTCGCCGGCAATCGAACGTCTCCAAGTGAGTTGCCTAGCCATCGTCGTCCTTCGTCTCCGCCTAACTCATTCCCTGCTCGCCTCTCCTCCTCGCCGCAGCACGTGTTGCCGTGCGCCGCACCGTAGGTCGCTCACCTGCCCATTTTGCTTAACCACGCAGGTGTTTTCCTCCACAGCATTGCGTCCTCGTTCGTTTTTCCGCTATTCACTAGCCTACCGTCTCCAGCAGTGCGCCGCGTTGTGCCGTTCCTCGCTGCGCAGACCGCGGTGAGCATGTTCCATGTCGGCACCATGTCCGTCAACGGCCGAGCACACCTTGCCAGCAACAACCGCGTCAGTACTCGACCTAAGGGTCCTTCTTCATTTTATCGACCTCAGATCCATGAATATCTCATGTTTCCCCTGCTCTATGCTCTGTTTCCTATCACGCTCACCATCTGTTCGACGAAATACCGACACACACTATTCACTTGGTTCCTCAAGCTCGCCTCACCTATCAGCCACAGTAACACATCACCGTGTCGTGGGCTCCTCCCGAGTGCAGATCCCGCACCATGGGTGCCTTGCTACTGGTTGCTTGCTAACCCCGACCTTGGTCATTGTGTCATGTGTGCGTTCCTACGCAGCCGTGTCCGTGGTGACCACCACCTGCAGCGTATGCCTGCATGCCATCACAGTGTAGGCAAACCACTTGTTTATCACTACAGTGACATGTTGTGTTCAAACTACTAATGCTCCTATTCCTCTAGTAGCTCCCATAATGCTTGTCACCATGGACAACAGATTTGTCGATGGCTGTTCGCGGTGGGCGTTTTATTGACTTGAGCGACGTCAAGCCCTACGTCCACGTTCTACCTTGAGGTCTAGCCAAAAGCAACCCCATGTTGACCTTTCTCACCTTTGTGTTGTGTTGGCATGTCCATACATGCTTGTGTTGCTTCACATTGACCCGTGTCAACGTCGTTGACCACATGACATCGTCGTGACGTTCTGAGCCATCATCGTGTCCTGGCATCGAGATGAAGGATGACTGTAACGTACATGATGCTGGAACACAACCACGACACAACGGTCAATGGTCGTTTAGCCAAATTAGGGTTTAGTTGAGGCGAGACTCGTCGAGTCCAAGGTGTAGCCAAGGTGCTCGATGAAATGCCTTCTAGGTCAAATCAGGTGTGTCGGTGATCACCTATGACCTGGGGTAGAGGTATGCAAGAACGTTGCGACCAACGAGGAGGACTAGACCAAGGGGAACCTTGGATAAGAGTTCCTTGGTTGTGTCGAGGATGTTCCCTAACCGATCACAGGATTGGTTAACTTGGTGTACCACTTCATCGACGACAGGTTCGTCGAGTCGCTTATCAACAACCGAGTCGACACCACTAGCCTTAAGACTCACAATGTGGTGTTTGGGATTCCGCTCACCCCATTGACGAGTCCGGGTTGATGTGGATGTCGCTAAGACGATCTTCTCGAAATGGCAAAGCATGCCTTCATGGCAATGTCTTGCATCATGTTTAGGTCCCAAGAGCTTACCAAGCTCACCTGGACAAGCTTGCGGGAGACACTACAGTAGTGTTGTCGTGTAAGCACCTGAATGATGCTTGCGGTGTTAATCGTAGCAACTGGTTTACCCAAAAGCAGTTTGAACGTTGTCTTGGTACTCATGCTAGGTTAACAATGCTTTTAATGACTTCTTAAGTCCAAGCCATGTTGATCTCAATTCAGTCCCAAGTGTCGTTAGGTTCCATCATGGTTCGCATATCATGTCAGTAGGAATGTGATGGTAGGTGATTGATGAGGAGCTTCGCATGGAGGAGAAGGCCAGGGTGTTCCAGTTGAAGTTCCATGGCGAACTCTTTGAAGGAAGACCAAGCCAATAACAACTAAAATTGACTTAGCGCAAACTAAGGCAAGCCCCGTTTTGCATTTAAGAGCTTTATAGAGTTTTGCAGTATTTCTCACATTACGTCTTAAGTTTCATATGTGCATTACGTATAGGGTGATTCATACTCCACTTGCATGACCACAAATCCCAGGGGTTGGTTGCAACGGGTTACAGTCTGACCTGTAGTAACTACTTTGCTAATGTATAGAAAAGCCGGTAGAAGTCGAGTAGTTGGAATCTACTCGCGAGAGATGTAGGACATATCTCACTGGATTGGTTAGATAGACAATTGCTTAATGTAATGAATCTGAGACCGGGCAGGGGATGGATAGGAAGCGACGAGAATTGGAGTCTCGGTCGCATAGCCATGCCTGTGTCAATTAAGGCCCGTCTGTATGCGGCCCCTTCGAACAAGTTTGATTTGTACCGGTGACATACTGGATATATGGGCTCCAGTAAACTGACGTAACATGATAACTGGAATGTCGATGCCATTAACTCACCATCGATAGGGGTGTGTTGAGGATAGTAAAGTGTAAATCGGTCGGTGGACACAAGAGGTGTTCCGTGCGGAGACCTTCTGTTCGCGGAGGTGAGACGGGTTCGGCGTTCGAGTTTCTTGTGAAAGGTGGCCATATACGACTCGTACTGAAGTGTTATGTAGGTACTGATGTACTCGCTGACACTTCAGAACGTGCGTATGTGTCGTGTTGTTTGGGTGTGTCCTGATTGCAATCTCTGTCCCTCGCGGTAATAGAGTACCACTTATTCACTGCGCCGTGACGTAGTAAATACTAAAGAAGTCAGAAGAATACGTTGTATTGAATTATAATTGCTTTGCAACCTTGTATGGCTTAGAGATAGTACAATTAAAAGTTTACAGTTTCCCCATACTTTACCTGTAATAGCATTATGTGCTTTGGGCATGTCATATCATCGGCAAAGCATTTCTTGTTTGATTGTGGAGTCTATGATGTGCCGTGCTTGAAGAATGTCATTTGCTACTTAAAATGTGATTATAAGGATCCACTTGTAAGCGAGTCTATTTATGCTATTCCTTACCAAAGCTTAGTATTCACCCTGCATATGTCTAGTGAGACGGGTTAGTCTTGCTGAGCCTTATGCTCACGTATGAGCTTTAACGATTTTTGCAGGTATTAGGTTTATTTCTGGTGTTCAGGTTGTACATGAGATCTCGAGGTGTCGAGATAAATCTCATGTGAACCACGCCGCTGCTGAATGTTCTTCTTGTTGCTAGTGAGAAGCGTCCTAGGGCATGGACGTCTTCTCTCCTGCTTAGTTAGGTGAGATTATGAGTATGTATTTTCTGCTACGTGTGTACCCCTGTTGTACACTCTTTTGTAAATTCTTCTTATTATGAAATGAAAACTTTATATGTTTTGGTATCCTTTTCGTGTGTGCTGTTAGGTGCCACATCGCACAGCACCACCCAATGAGATCCTCGGATGTGTGGACCCCGGTCCCCACAACCAAGAGCTTTATGCAAAAGTTCTCTTGATTTCTTACTTGGCCATGAAAAAGATACTTCATGGTAGGCTGGTTGAACTTAAATCCCTTGAAATCCCCATAGCCTCCTTGATTACAAGGCTGATGTTGATTCCACCCTTGACCTCCTTGTTGGTGATAGCCATTATAGTTGTTGTTTCAAAGAAAGAATCCTCATGTGTCTACACAGAATCGATTCCCCAAGTGCCACATGTTGACATGGATTCCCACAGATCATGTGAATATTCATGGCTTGGATAATTCCAAACACTTCTCCAATGACTTTATCTATTATGATACTTCAATGGGAGGTGTAGTTCCATAGCTAGCATGTCCACCTTGATAAGTGGTGTCCATTCCAAACTAAAGGAACTAGAGCACTCTTCAATCCGCGTGTTGAGTAGAGACCATATTCTCATCCATGATGAATGAGAATAGGACTCCTTCAGCTCCAGCACAAAGGTGGTCATGTATTGATTGACCAACCCATGACATGAATGTTGGATGAGGAGCCAACTATCCACCCTATCGTGGAGGCAAACCAAGAAGAACTCTTGGAGCCTCCCCCAAGCTTAGGGATGGATGACTTTGGTTCCAACAGGAAGCTGAAATTCTTCCACGAAATGCAATGGTGTTGCCTAGCAGACAATTGTTGAGGTACGCCTGCAATTATCTTATAGATAAGCACTAGTTTCCTCGTTGGCCATCCCATGGAGTGAGGTAGCAAACACTACCTTGTTTTCACCACAAAAGGAGAAAAGAAACAAGGGTAATCCTGTCTAATAACTATTAGTACCTATAGCTTAATTACAAGTGATAGCCATCCTTCACTTCCTTTGCCTCCCCCGGCAACAACTACAGAAATGCTTGTTGACAGTTACCAAGAAATACTAACAAATCATCCTCGGCAATAGCGCCAGAAATGCTTGTTGACATTTCTTAGGTCACAGATCATCTATCAAAAGAGATGAGGTCCGCAAGCGCAGGGAAACTATTGTGTAGCATTTTAACAAAGAGTATTCCCAAGAGTATCGTATTTATTCCAAAAGAAGGCAGTGGAGTAAAGTAAACACTATTCTTATGATCAAGGTATATGGTACTAAGTGTTTATCAGAACAGGAGTAAGATGATAAAAAGGGTAGTGTGATGCACACCTAAGCAATCTACTCTAAGGGTAAGGTTGTTCTAGCGAGAGTTAGACTACGAGATAGAGCTACTCCTACTATGCTCTAATTACTCATATACATAGCCTAACAAAGCACACATGAATATGTTAATGGTGAATACTAGGACTTAGTGGTTCAGCATCTCGTACATGGGCTTACCCTTGTCTGCCAGGTGACACCCGCCAAGAGCCTACGTCATAGCCGAACGTGGAGGATTACAATGGATGAATAGGGCTGTCACCATCTGCCGCCAACCTCTACAACCCGTGGACTACGATGCATCCAATGCTACTTAACTATCCAAGCACCACGCTTGCATGCTAAGTAAATACCTTAAGAGTTGCAACGTAATATTAATCTAAAGGCAATGACTAACCTAAACATCGTTGAACCAATGTTGGATCCAAGCACTAACATATTTATATTAGCATAGTCATATTATTAACTAATTAGATGATAGTGGTGGTGTATGATGTTTATGATAACATGATAATAGCATTATGTCTAGATCATAACAACATCTACACCTAGCACATACATGGACTCCACAGCTATGTAAAAGCCCGCTTTTTGGAAGAACAAAAACGCAAAAATGCGAATTTAATTTTTTTTTAAGTGGACTTGGAAATCCAAACTCACATGAACCATATGAGTTAACCCATGTTCACTAAAAAAATAGGAACTTGTTAAAATTTCACATATAGAACATGTTTGTTAATGTATTGGAACTTAAGGTGTAAAATCTTTAATTTCCAAGTATTCACATTTTTTTGATGAAAAAAAATTAAAGGAGAAAAGAAAACAAAATAGAGAGAGAAAAAGGAATTATTCCAACCCTAAAATGGGACATGCACAAAAATTCAAATCTACGGCTGTAATTTTTTCCATGACCTTCTAATATTCCAAATAGACTCTCGGTAAAGTTTCAAAATTTTTGAAGCACGTTTTTCCATTTATTGGACACATACGGAGAGTTTAATCAGAGTCGACTTCAAATTTAAACTTTGTACTTAACTTTGTCCAAATACATTCCAAATTCTTCCGGAGGTCCCTTATGGTTCAAAAAGGGTAACTTCAAAGATTCGGGATTGTTGGACCTAATCTACCATTTATTTCATTGAATCAAGTATCACCGCTTGAATTCAAATTCAAACCTGAGTTCGAAATTCAACTTGCTCAGTTTTGAAATCTGATTGCACCATAAAATCCTCACATTTTATTTGGTCATTGGGCTAAAGTTGACTATTTTTGAAGCATGCTTGCTAGCCCTATTTGAATTTTGGAAAGAAGAGTGAGGGAGGTGGGTAGTGCTCCCCACAGGTCAGGTCGGCACCCCCTTTTCTCTTTCCTCCCCTGCCTCCACGCAGACGCATGCAGCGCCACCGCGATGGACAACGTCGGTCCTTATCTAGCCGCCCGACCCCATCCGGCCGCAGCATGCTCGCGCTCGCCCTGCCCTGCCTCTGTGCGCGCGCTCCTCGCCGGCCGTTCCCTTGCCTCCGTGTGTCGCTCGCCTTGGCCGCCGGACCGAGCGTATTCCCTGCGCCCTGACCACCGCGCCCGCCTCCTCGCCTTCCTAACTCCATGCTCGCGCATCGCCCGACCGAAGCACCCCCGACCTTTGCCTTGCCCCGTCCTCTCCCGGCCTGGTCGCCGTCCGCCTACCCCGGCCGCCTGCAACGCTCCCGGCCCCTGCTCCCGTCCGTCCGCTCGGCCTGGCTGTGCCGCTCCCGACCACCGTGGCATCACCCCCTCCCGACCTCGTCCGGTCACAGCACCGCTTCGTCAACGCCGCGCGCGCCTCCTCCCTGCATCGTCTGGCCGCCGGCCTGCGCCCCCCCACACGCCTGCTCCCTCACCGCCGGCCGCCTCTGCTCCACGGCACGCCGCCCGTTTCCATGGCCGTGCCCCGCTGGCGCACCATGGCCAAGCTCGCCGCCGGCTCTACTCACGTGCGCCTAGCTGCCCCGCATCTGCCGCGCCGCAGCCGCACCCACACCAGGCCAGCAGCGGCGATGGCCGCCCACATCTTTCCCAAGCTAACTGCGGTGCTTGCTGCCAGCGCCCTCGCCGTGCTGAGCGCGCCCGGCCGCCGAGCTCCAACGCGTCCTGCTCGCTGCTACTTGCCGGCATCAGCTCGCGCAATCTCGCCGCCCTAACACTGTTGCTCCTCACCCCGCCCGTGAGCTCTGAACACTGTAGCGCTGCACCCATGCTAGCCGCGCGCAATGGCCGTGTCGCCGTCCGTCCTTGCTCTTCCTCCCTCCGGCTACAGCGCACTCGCGCCCTGCCTCCCGCTTGTGTTGCACCACACCACGGTTGTGCGCCGAGCCATGTCCAAGCAGTACTGTGCGTGTGTCACATCGACGTTGTTTCCTTCAAACCACGTCACGCAATGTTCTGATCATTTGTCGTGTCCTGGTCGTGAATTGAGTGAAGCATGTGATTTAGGTGATGCAGGAACACGACTATGATACAACAGACAGCGGCAATTTGGCAAAGGTTAGTTGCACATGATGCGAGATTGATTAAGTCGAAATCATGGTTAGGGTGTTCGATGAAATTCTTACAAGGAAAGAACCAACTTTGTTGATGTTTAGAACTGGTCTGTGATGCAGGGGTAGAATGATGTTGCAATCGACCAAGATATGTGCCAAGATGCTCTTCAAATTGTGATGAAGTGACGAAATCAGTACAAGGTGAGCCTTGCACTGAATTGCCTTGCTTGACGCACCAAAGTCCGTTCGTCGTGATCGCTAAGTGTACTTATGTGTCGTCAAGCCGTACGTCCATTTTCCGCCATGATATCATTCCTTTAGAAATCCCCAAGTTGACCTTCTTTGTCTTTTGAATCGCGTTAACTTGTCCGTGCATGCTCGTGATGCTCCACCATGAGCCGCGTCGAAGTCGTTGACCATATGACGTTGTCGTGACGCTCCGAGCTATCATCGTGCCCTAGCATCAAGGTGAAGGAGGCCTGTGATGTATGTAGTACTGGAACACAAGCACGACTCGTAAGACGATGGTTGTCAAGCCAAACTATGTTTAGTCTTTGCGTGAGAAATCGTGTCCTCAGTATAGCCAAGGTGCTCGATAAAAGGCCTTCTAGGTCAACCACGGGTATTGGTGATCACCGATCACCTAGGGTAGAGGTATGCAAGAACGTTGCAACCAACAAGGAGAACTAGACCAAGGTGAACCTTGGATAAGAGTTCCTTGGTTGTGTCGAGGATGTTCCCTAACCGATCACAGGATTTGTTAACTTGGTGTACCACTACATCGACGGCAGGTTCGTCGAGTCGCTTATCAATAACCGATTCGACATCACTAGCCTTAAAACTCACAAAGTGGTGTTCGGGATTTCCGCTCACCCCATTGATGAGTCCGGGTTGTTGTGGAAGTCGAGAAGACGATCTTCTCGAGATGGCAAAGCATGCCTTCACGGCAAGGTCTCGCATCATGTTTAAGTCCCGAGAGCTTACCGAGCTCACCTGTACAAGCTTGCGGGAGACACTACATTAGTGTCGTCGTGTAAGCACTTGAACGATGCTCGAGAAGCTTGCCGTAGAAACTACTTTACCTAAAAGTCATTTGAACGTTGTCTTGCTACTCATGCTAGGTTAACAGTGCTTTTAATGACTTCTTAAGTCCAAGCCATGTTGGTCTCAATTCAGACCCAAGTGTCGTTAGGTTCCATCATGGTTCATCCTAAGTCGGTACCCTACGACAGCACTGCTCACATAACTAGGTTTACTCATTTATGAGTTAAGTCATGTTTATTGGTCGACTGCTAAATCGCGACCTTCGTCTTGTACACTCCACTCATACTCAAGTTTTCGATGTTCCCCTTGATTCATTAGTCATCCTTACACTACCAGTCCAACACTTCCACACCATTCAACTTTATCATCCTTGAGTGGCATAACATCGAGTATCGAGTGCCAAGTTGCAATGTGTGCTTACGTTGCACCTTTAAATTCACATCTCGATACTACTATGGCCACTGGACTCCATCCTTTGTTTATCCACACAACAGAGGCATATATGTCCTTCTTAGTCAAACTCCTCATTCTTAGAGTTTACACAACCCCGTGGAGTCTATTATTAATCTACTTAATTACTTAATTACTTATATGCATATCATGTCGATAGGAACGTGATGATAGGTGATCAACGAGAAGTTTCGCTTGGAGGAGAAGACCAGGGTGTCCACTTGAAGTCCTTGGCGGGGTCTGCATAGAAGGACCACTAACAATTGACATTTATTCGAGTCGCAAACTAAGGCAAGCCCCGGTTTGCATTTAAAAGCTTTACAGAGTTATGCAATATTTCTCACATTTCGTCTTAAGTTTGATATGTGCATTACATATAGGGTGATTGATAATCCATTTGCATGACCACAAATCCCAAGGATTGGTTGGAACAGTTTATAGTTTGACCTGTAGTAACTACTTTGCTAATGTATAGGAAATTCGGTAAAAGTCGAGTAGTTGGAATCTACTCGTGAGAGGATCACATTTTACTGATGACAAGTCAAGTAGTTGAATTCTACTTGCGAGAGAAGTCGAGTAATGGAAACCTACTCGCGAGATGTTACCAAAATGTTCACTCTTAATAATTGGAGATGTGGACGGGGATGTTTCTGTAGGACGGGACGCGCAAGTTTATCTGATCCCGGATGAGGGGGACAATGCTTGCGACCACATTTGGGCCTGGGCCAATAATGGTAAGGCAAATGTGGAGGTTGGTTGTAGCCCCGTCTATGTCGGTTAAGGGCCGTCCCGTGTGCGGCCTTGTTGAGCAAGTTTGAACAGTACCGGTTACATAATGGATTAATGGGGTCCATTAAACTGATGTAGCTCGGGCACCCTCGTGTCAAAACATATACCGCCGTCCTTCGGGGGAAGATGATCGTAAGGTGGGAACCTCTAAGGAGCAACTTCGACGTGCTCAGTTAGGGACCTTACTTTTGGGACGGTAGAACTGGTTCGACATCGGGATGATGGGTGAAAGGTGGCCACATACAACGTGGGAGTGGAGTACAGTGAAAGGTACTTCCGAGCGGGCGTATGTGTCGTGTATTCCGGGTGTGTCCTGATTGCAATCACCGTCCCTCGCGGTAATAGAGTACCACTTGTTCACTGAGTTGTGACGTAGTAAATAAGAGTAATGGAATGATGATAAATATTGCCGATCTGCTTATTCATTGTATTGCAACCTTGTTTGGCTTAGAGATAGTGTAATTAAAAGTTTACAGTTTCCCCCTACTTTAGCTGTAATAGCATTTTGTGCTTTGGGCATGACATATCATCGGCAAAGCATTTCTTGTTTGATTGTGGAACCCATGATGTGCCGTGCCTGAAGAATGTCATTTGCTACTTAAAACATGATTATAAGGATCCACTTGTAGGCGAGTCCATTATGCTATGCCTTACCCATGCTTAGTACTTACCCCTGCATATGTCTAGTGAGACAGTTAAGTCTTGTTGAGCCTTATGCTCACGTTTGCGCTTTAGCGATTTTTGCAGGTATTAGTTTTATTTCTGTTGTTCGGGTTGTACATGAGACTCGCGATGTCGAGATAAATCTCATGTGAACCACGCCGCTGCTGAATGTTTTTCTTGTTGCTAGTGAGAATCGTCCTAGGGCATGGACGTCTTCTCTCCTGCTTCGTTAGTTGAGATTATGAGTAGGTATTTTCCGCTGCGTGTGTACTTCTGTTGTACACTCTTTTGTAAACTCTTCTTATTATAAAATGAAAACTTTATATGTTTGGTATCCTTTTTGTGTGTGCTGTTAGGTGCCGCGTCGCACGACACCACCCAATGAGATCCTCGGATGTGTGGACTCCGGTCCCCACAGACATGGTATTAGAGCTTCATTGGGAATAGCACGCTCGAAAAGAGCCTATTTTCGAAAACTCGAAAGTAGTCGAGTGAGGATTAGCTATATGCCCCTTTAAGGACTATTACTAGTATAAGTTATAAAGGTGGTAAACTAACTTGTTATATTATTCTGTAACGATGCTCCGTCTTCATGGTAAGAGGTAAGGTACGCCACCGAGAGCGGATCAATCTCGGTAAACTCTGCATACGAGATGTGGTATGTGAAATTTCCGTGGCTTAGCACGGAAAGTCAATATGAGTCTCTGAAACTTTCCATGTTTCTGAGAACATATGACACGCGGTACCCCAGCGTGACACAAAATTAGTGGGAGCCCCCGTCGGGTGGTGTATAACCCGATAGTATGCATCTCTAGAACTATTCATGTTCTATGGGAGCATGGGAAACACGTATGCCCGAGCGTGTATAAGCCGGTTCATACGGGAGTCTTTGCTGTACAGACATAGTACAACAATGTACCTCGAGACATGACCTCGCTCGAGGGCGACTCACACCAGAGTCGTATGCATTTACTTTTGATTATATCTTATTGTGACTGCCTATCGTGTTTCCCCATGCCGCCCTTGAGGTGTGAAGGTGTGAAAGGGGATTGTTTGTCTTCTGCAAGTACACTAACTCCGGTAGCGACCCGTGTAGCAAACGTTTGCGAGTGATCGGTATTAGGACCACCTATAGACGTATCCGGATATACCAGGGTAGACTTTTCTTTGGTAAGGAACGTAGTACCGTCAATATCACATTTGATACTTTGACCATCCCCCACGAAAGAAATGGCTTCATATTCATATTAAGTCCAAGTATCAGTTGCTGGTATCTTATGGACAATAGAAAATGTTTCTCTTCAGGAGTAGGTGAACCAAAGTTCTTTGTTCCTGGCGAGAGTTTAGCTCGACTTAGCCGGAGTAAGACTTTGGTTAAGTATGAAGATCCATAGTGATATGCTATGGATAAGAAGGTCGTCAAGTCTCTTTTAAGACTCCATTTAGTTCCAAAGCGAATGATTAGTTATGAATCAAGTTCTAGCCATCGGACTTGAGTTTTGAGCTAAGTTTCAAAATTTGAGTTTGTTCCCAAATTCTTGTGTTTCGAAGCCGGTGAGTTCTGTTTTCTAACAGAATTGACCTGACATTGAGATTCCATATCTCTTCAACCTGAATAGCTATGAATGCGATTGAATAGTTTTTGGAATGCTTTTAAAGTCTTCTATAAGTTTTCTATTGACCCCCAAGCCAAAGGACCATTGTAAGATGGTGAAAATCCTCTCCAACTAACTCAACTGCTGTTTTGAAACTGTGTAAGACAACATATGAATTTTTGCCATAACTCTGTGTAGAAAGCTCTTCTGTTCCATTATGATACATTTCGGGAAAGGGGAAGAGCTATTCTACAACTTTGTTATTCAATGTTACCTCAAATTCAGTTTAGGACTAATTAGAAATTGGAGTTGAAGATAGTACATGTATATAGATGCTATCTCAAACAGTCAGAAAAATTCTGAACTTTGAATGGCTATAACTCTTAAACTAGAGATGCAACCTATGCATGTTTATACATGTATGGAAAGCTTAAAGAGTCCTCTATCAACTTCCTATTCAACACAAAGACTAAAACTCGCAATAACAAGGTCTTAATTGAAGTGTCGTTTAAGAGGTTCTGGCAGCCCGGAAGAGGAATCTGAACTCTTCACCAAATGAATCATAACTTTTTGCAGACTTCACTTCTGCAGGCCTACTTTATGAACCACGTACGTAGTGTGAGAGCTGTGTGCTTATTAGATGGCAGTGCAAATTCTATCCTCGTACCCTAGAGGGAACATCCTTCCTATCAAACATAGTTTGTTATCTCTATTAATGATAGGATAATATTCTTCATTAGTGTGGTAGATAAACTGCCATATATGTCCAGAGTATATACACATGCATGGTAGAGAGAATATGACAAATATAGAAATACATATCAATACATTTTAGGAAATATTCTATTCTTGGAATACATGTTTGTGGCATAGCATGCATATGGACATCAAACATCCATGTGAAAGACATCGATCATGTTTGATGACGTTACGTGTTTTCTCTTTTTGTTGATTGATCATCATGTTTGGGGTGTAGCATACATGGACAACTAACAGGCATGTGAAAGACAACGGTCGATCATGTGAAATACCTCGATCCATGTGAAATAACATGCATGTTTTTAAAAGCCATCACCTCGGCCCGCGCCGCTGATCTAAATAACGGTGGAGGCACGGAGGCCAAAGAAAGCGTGCCAAGACAGCAGCACGCCAAGGCGACGGCGAGGCGGAGGCCGAAACGATGGTGCGCGACACCGACCTTTTGGCTCGTAGTTTGCAGCCTCGCGGTGGAATGAGGAGGAGGGGCAGAGCACGTGGTGGCACGTTGAGATCGGGGCGACAGCGCTCGAAGCTCGCAGAGACGACGTTGCCACCAGCCGACCGGCCGGAAGAAGGGTGAAGTAAGTTTCTTACTTATTCGAAATTATTAGTATGTACTCCGTCCATCTCCCAAATTATTTGTCGCTCTTTAATTAATTAGATCATTTTTTTACTAAAAAGAGTGACATGTAATTTGGGATGGATGGAGTAGTTGTAATTCCGTAATTGTAAGGACTATGCTAATTTGTAATAGCTTAACCCATAAAATTAATGGTTAATGATTAATTGCAAAATAAGTGACTAATGATAGTAATTATTACCTTCTAATGATCTGTTGCCTAAAACTTTCTCAAATTTAAGACAAATGACAAATAGACTCCAACTATTTCTTCCATCACTAAAACAATTCTTTTTTTTGAACAATCATCACAAAAACTACTAAAACATTAACATAAATGCCAAGACAGTGGCGATGAAATCCTCTGCCCTACAGTTATTATTGCATCTGACATGTGGACCTACAACAGTGGGGCACACATGTGATATGAATCCAAGATATTGTTTCCTCAAGAAAAAATAATTTTATGAGAGATTGAGCGCACAAGTAGAAAATCTAGAACTTGAGCGATGCACCTGCGAATTCCCTCCCGTGATGATCGAGGACAGCCGATCCACGAACTCGGTGGTTAGATCAGTAGTCGCCGAAGAGCAGCTTGCGGCCGACCTCGATCGAAGATTAAGGCATCGATGCAGGCATAGTTGATCTGCTCACCGGAGAGACTGTACACGTCCAGTGGCCCATCCTCACCTGGTAAGGCTTCTCCATGTCGGCGCCCATCACAGTGCTCGCAATGTCCTTTAGCCCCGCTCGGCGGAGGCTTGGGCAATCCATCTCTTCCACCACGAGCTCGGCCAGGTCCATCGTTTTGGCCACCTTCAGCTGCCAGTGCTTCTAAAGTCGGTCGGCGTCACCCTCCACGCCCACACTGATGAAGCGGTAGTTGGAATCACAGAGGAAATCTTCCTTCTCGTCGGTGAAGTAGTTTGCGTGTATAATGCATAAAAAGAGGCAGCGGCGATCGACGCAGAGCTGCAAAACAGCGACGGAGTTTTGGTTGTCAGAGTAGCTGGGGCGCCACTTGACGTCGAGCACGACGACGAGCTTGTGAATGTGCCAACGATGGACAAAGAGGACCTCATCGAGCCAGTCCTCCACGGCTTCAACGGAGGACATCAGAGTGGTGGTGATCATGTTTTCCTCGAACATCACTTTGTTCACCTTAGTCCCTGCCATTGGGTCCTCTCCTTGTCCCTACGGTTGCGGTCTGCGACGGCGCAATGCAACTTCCCTCTTGTGCAAACCTTCCTCTACCTCTAGTTTTGATTTTGGAAATGGACGTTGAAAAATAACTGAAATATAGTTACGATATGAGTGGAGGAGTTCCAAATTTGATGGGCTAAAGCCCCGAGTAAAGAAATTAATGAAGGTTTTTGAATCTAGTATACTCTTTCTATTTTGTTTTTTAGAAAGCTCTAATCTGGCGCTCAGCCATTATCATAAGCAAGGAATAAAAGGTACAAAGTCAGAGTAATACAAAAATAGATTGATGCACAAGTTGAGCACTGAAAAAAATGAAAGACACCTAAAACAGAACAAAAGAAAAATAGGCATCCAAGACCCCTCGGGAGATCAAAACGGGTGCTCCCGCAAAAGTCCAAGTACAGGCTGTCTCCTTTATCTCAAAAAAATAGTTGTTGTTATGCCTTGTTTAAATCAAAAAAACTCTTTCCATTTTTTAATTCTTATCGTTATGACCACAAGTTGCATTGTCTCAACAAAACACCACGTACAAGAAGAACAACTATTCTCAGGGGCGCACCCACTGGGTATGCCGGGTGGGCCACATCATACCCTGAGGCCAGCCACCAGAGAGTAGCTAGTGTGAATGCATGCTGGAAAGATCAGCGGAATCAGAAACTGGCCAATTAAGATGGAAGTCGGCAGTCTCACAGTTCATGCATCGAAATGCACACCATCCTTTTTCTTCTTCCTTTTTTCTTATATTATTTTCCACCAATCTTCTAGCCCTCCTTTGTTTGAAGTTGCACGGTTGGATCAGGATACGTGGCCGGCGTGAGGCGAGAGCCGTGTGTGCAACACCAGGCGGAACATCATGGAGAGACATTGATCCCCTTGTTAAGAATAATGTTAATTTAATGACGTTGAGGATCGGATGTGGCATACTGTAGGATCGAAGAGCACGTGAAAAGCTACCAGAGGGGGTGTGAATGGTAGATTTAAAAATCTTATGCAGCGGAAACAATTAAACCCCAAACCCTTTCGGCAGAAAAATGATCTATTAAAGAAATCGTGTGTGAGACTAATCTAAACGTGTTTCACCGTGACAAAGGTGATAGATATCAGAGAGAATCATGTCACGAAAACAACACAAAAAGAATCACTCAAATCCATTGAGAAAAACTCAAGTTATGATCGAAAGATCAAACAAAGGTCAATCTGCCCTACCCGAGAAAAAACAGCTCTGGAACACTGCAAAGAAACTCGTGTAGATCATAGACCACAAATCCAATGACCGTGAAATTTTGACACATGATAGACAATCAAGTTGTGAAGACAAACCAAAAAGAATCACGTCAATTGGATCGGTAAAACTCGAGTTATGATAAAACCACCAACAAAAAGTAGTGCTGTCCAGAAATTCGATGAGTAAAACTTGTCTGGAACAAGTCGGACGAACAAGACACAAAAGTTCCTTCAAACTGCGAATTTTATTCAATATAACACAAGAGGAACAGCCCCAAAGTCGTGCACCACGAGCTCTGGGCTCCCTTGCTTATATAACCAGCCCTTAGGCCAACCCAATATCAACTAGGACTCCAATCCTACTCAGATCACGAATCGTAACTTTCCATAACTGCTCAAGATTCTTCTATACGCAGATAGAAGCAATCTTAACACTTCCAAACACCTTAGTAACGTATCCCACATTCCTAAACAACTCAAATTCCTGACCCACACGAAATCATATCATAACCAACTCAAATCTTTCCATATTTGAGTCAAA
Source organism: Tuctoria greenei (assembly GCA_036927565.1). NCBI lineage: Eukaryota > Viridiplantae > Streptophyta > Magnoliopsida > Poales > Poaceae > Tuctoria > Tuctoria greenei. The sequence continues at coordinate 113,174,167 of JAYESD010000003.1, forward strand.
CCCGACTCAGCTGCAGCCTGAGTCCATAACCTAGTCGGTTGGACCTTTCCGACCAATTCTTTACGTCCACATCTCTTCATCACGTCTCGGAACCATGTAGCCACGCCCATGCACTCCTTGCACACGTGCAAACATCTTCCAATGAAGTCCACGATACCTTCATATGCATTGTTCTTGATTCAATCATGCTGCACAACCTCCTGATCAGCTCAACCATAATTCCTCCTGAATTTTGTTGTTGGAACCTCATCTCCTCCCTGAGACTAGTCCAATGGATCCCGTCACCAGACATGTCTTGAACTCAAGCAACACCTACACATGAATAAACAACCAATCCATATGAGCCCAAGTCCTCAACTTGACTCAAATTAGTTCCGAACACAACACCCTATGTGAGAACCTCACATAAGCATGTTGCAAAACCACAGTAACACGATATCATCCATATCAACCAAAACGCACCAAAAGCATAGCAAATGAATACTAAGCAATCTTTCCAACAATGTAAATCAAGTACAAAACATTGCAAATGAAAAGCAGAAGCACTGCAGTCAAGTTCCGAACCTTGCCAGAGCAACTCGGACCTTGAGCCGAAGCTAACAGAAGCTAGTAGAACCTAGCGCTGGAGCTTACCAAAACTAGTACAACCAAGCTCCCGCTGGAGCTTACAAAACTAGCAGGACCTAGTGCTGGAGATAACCAGAACTAGTCGGAACTAGTACACTCAAAAGCCAGAGCTAGAAAAATCAACTCGGAGCTTAGCAAAAACACGGCGGAGCTATCAAAATCATGTTGGAGCTATCAAAAACATGTCGGAGCTTTCAAAATCAGGTCAGAGCTATCAAAAACAAGTTGGAGCTATCAAAGACATGCCGGAGCTAAAGACAAAACTTCACCGGAGCTGACCAAAGCTAGTCGGACCTTGCTATAGCTCGGAGCTAGAGTCGGACCTTGATAAAAAGGTGTTTTGGTGATATTCAAAACTTTTATCGTCAAAGCAAGTATATTCAATACAAGCCAATGTATTCAACACACATAGGTCTTACAATCTCCCCCTTGATGAATGCATTGGCAACACCATTTAAAACCTGAACATTGGCATATTCAAATAAAAGTTTTGAAGGCAATTTCTCCCCCTTTGTAAATCAAAAGTAAAATGAGAAGAAAAATTATCCCATATTATCTCTCCCCCTTTATTATCTCTCCTTATGCACATATTCTCTTTTCTTCATGCTTATCTCTCCCCCTTTGACAATGTATTCAGCAAGTCATGAACATATAAACAAATTATCTCTCCCCCTTTAGTTGTTATGAGCATATTATAACATATACATATAAACAAAGCTCATCCAAGTCATACTATCAAGTACCTTACATTATCACATCAATGAAATACATAAAGTAGTGTAAGCCATGCTAGAGATCAAATGTAATTTTCAATTTAATCAAGTCATGATCTCACAAACTTAACTATTTCAAAACCTGAAGGCATGACACTAGTTGCTGCATTTTATTATTTTTCAAAGCATAAATTTAGATCATATGATATTTGCAAGAGATTATATGCGCATCTGCCTTATTCTAACCAACCAAGCCAAGCCTATGTCATTTGACAATCAAAAGCTTAAGGACATGGTTTTAGTCATACACAACTTCTTCCAAGTTCATATCTAAGTGCAATGATAAGCCATCTCAAAAGAAGAAGTGTGATGCATGCATATTCTCTTGATCTTTTCTCAATTTATATTTGTTCATAAAAACTCAACATGTGAGTTGATTACTTGATGAATTCTTAATGATTAAAAGCACTTGTGAACATGTAACAAGTTCAAAACAGCAAGAAAGTTTGACCATGACCAGTTTTCGTGTAAGTAATTATTCCAATTACTAGACATGGCAAAAACTACAAAATGTATAACACGAGTAATGTAGTAAGAACTTTCAGCATGTAAAAGGAATCACAAAGTCATATATGTATGAAATACTATGCTCATATTATTTTAATTTCAGATTCACACATAGACTTCCAAAGTTTCAAAACTCCCCCTCAATTTAAGCCATGAGGATGCATAACCCCTATTTCACTACGAATGTAACAAAAACGAGTGAAATCCAAAGGTTTTGTAAAAATGTCAGCCAATTGTTGTTCGGTATCTACATGGTAAAGCACAATGTTTCCTTTCTCAACATTATCTCGGAGAAAGAGATACCTAATGTCAATTTGCCTAGTTCTAGAATGTTGCACGGGGTTTTTAGCAATGCAAATGGCACTAGTGTTATCACATAACAGTGGAACACTATCTAGATCAACCCCATAGTCCTTAAGTGTTTGAACAATCCAAAGAATTTGTGAGCAAGCACTAGCAGCAGCTACATATTCAGATTCGGCTGTGGATTATGCAACTGAATTTTGTTTTTTAGAGGACCAAGCAACAAGAGAATTACCAAGAAAATGACAAGCACCGGAAGTACTTTTCCTATCAATCCTACAACCCCTAAAATCAGCATCTGAAAAAGCTTTCAAAGTAACGGTTAAGGAAGAAGGAAGAAAAATGCCAAATTCTTGGGTTCCATGTATGTACCTGAGAATCCTTTTGACGGCTTGACGATGTGAAACACGTGGGGAAGCTTGAAACCGTGCACAATAACATACGCTGAATTGTATGTCCGGTCTTGATGTCGTGAGGTACAAAAGTGATCCGATCATGCTTCTATATTCTTTTTTATTCACAGGTTCACCATCTTCATCAAGTTCAAGTGCTGTTGCTGTTCCCATTGGTGTCCGAAGAGGCTTGCTTTTGTCCATGTTGAAGCGCCTTAGGAGGTCTTTGGTATACTTTGTTTGATGCACAAAGGTACCCTCCATGGTTTGCTTGATTTGCAGCCCCAAAAAGTAAGTGAGATCACCCATCATACTCATTTCAAATTCGGAACTCATCATTGCTGAAAACTTGGACACAAGATCATGAGAAGCACAACCAAAGATAATACCATCGACATACACTTCAACGAATAATGAGTCATTGCCATGTTTAAGCACATAAAGAGTTTTATCAACCTTGCCCATGGTAAACCCCTTTTCAAGGAAGAATGTTTTTAACCTATCATACCATGATCTAGTGGCTTGTTTGAGACCGTATAAGGCTTTGGACAATTTGTAAACATGATTAGGAAAATCTGGATTTTCAAAACCCGGTGGTTGTTTGACATAAACCTCCTCATCTATGTAGCCATTAAGAAAAGCACTTTTAACATCCACTTGATATAGCTTAAAACCTTTAGATGCTGCAAAAGCTAACAAAATTCTTATGGCTTCTAATCTAGCGACAGGAGCAAAAGTTTCATCAAAATCTAGACCTTCAACTTGAGTGAAACCTTGAGCAACCAACCTAGCCTTATTCCTAACCACAACCCCATCCTCACTTTGTTTATTTTTATATACCCATTTAGTTCCAATTAGAGTGTGACCTTGAGGTGGAGGTACAAGTTTTCAAACATTATTTCTTTCAAAATTTTCTAACTTTTCTTGCATGGCAATAATCCAAGATTCATTAGTGAGTGCGTGTGATATATCTTTGGGTTCAAATGAAGCAACAAAAGCAGAATGAGCATGACAGTTTGGATCGCAAAACCTGGACCGTGTGACTCGTTCGTGCAAGCTTCCAATCATCTGTTGTGAGGGATGATCTTTGTAAAACCGTAGGGGAACAGATGTCTCACAAGCTTCTTCTTCTTCTTCTTCTTCATGTTCATCATAAATCGATGAGATTGTGACTTGAGGATCATAAATCGATGAGCTTGTGACTTGAGGAGGATCTGGACCAGCAATGATGGTTGTCGGTGCTGGCTGTGGATCAATATCAGGAGCTCGAACAATGTCATTAGCTGCTGATTTTTCAGGCAGCAGTTCCACTTCTTCCTCATCTTCAACGAAAATGCTCTCCCCCTGCGGATATGGATCTGGACCTGCAATGTTTGAGCTAGTACCTGTGCTAGCTTCATCAAAAGACACTTCACAAGTCTCTACAATTTTGTTAGTGTCAAGTAAAAGCACACGGTAGCCTCTCGTATGAAATGGATAACCAAGAAACATGCCATCAATGGATCTAGATTCAAATTTATCAAGATTACCATGTTTCTTAACAAAGCATTTGCAACCAAAGACCCGAAAGTGTGTAACACTAGGACTATGTCCAAACCGAAGCTCATATGGTGTTTTACCTAGCTTAGCACGCAAGAAAACACGATTTGAGACATAAAAAGCGGTTGCTAACACATCAGCCCAAAATTTCCTAGGAGTTTGATATTCATCAAGCATAGTCCTAGCCATCTCAACTAAGGTTCTGTTCTTTCTTTCTACAACACCATTTTGTTGAGGTACATATGGTGAAGAGAATTGATGATCTATTCTATTTTCAGCACAAAAGTGATCAAAAGATTGATTTTTAAATTCAGTTCCATTATCACTTCTAATGGCTTTTAATGATCCTGGGTGATCAATTGATAATCTAAGAAATAAAGTTCTAAAGTGACTAAAAACTTCATTCTTAGACGCCATAAAGTAAACCCAAGAGTATCTAGAATAATCATCAACAATAACAAGAACAGACCATTTACCTCCGAAGGATTGAACACGTGAAGGTCCTACGGTGTCAAGATGCAAAAGTTGACATGGTTCAGTTGTCATGATCATTGTGAGAGGAGTATGTGAACCTGCAATCATCTTAGCAAGTCTACAAGGAGAGCACACAATTTCTTTGTCCCCTTTAAGCTTAGGCAGCCCACGTATGCGATCAAGAGCACTAACACGCGTTAGGTGATCAAAACCTACGTGACCAAGTCTACGATGCCAAAAATATAAGTCCTTTGAATCATTAGCAACTAGACACCTATGCTTAGAGGAAGACATATCAAAATTAGCTTAAAAAACTCTTCCAAACTGAGACATGTTAAAAATAAGCTCACTATTTGAACCTACAACTTTGCAGCAGTTTTTATTGAAAATAATTTCTAGATTTTCATCTAGCAATTGTGATACAGAAAGCAAGTTGTATTTCAAATTTTTGACAAGTGCCACATCCTTCAAAGTGTAGTGATCATTTACTCTAACTGAACCCTTAGCAATTATAGGAGTTGTAGAATTATCGGCAAAAGTAACATTCTCTACACGTGACACAAAAGAGAGGTAGGAGAACCAATCTTTGTTACCGGTCATGTGGCGTGAGCAACCTGAATCCACAATCCAAATATTCTCCTTCCTCAAACGTGTAACCTACATAAAAGCACAATACGTCGATGACTCAATACTGGGTTTAGTCAAAAGGCATTTAGGAATCCAGTACTGAGTCACGCGACGTGCAGCAGGAAAAACACGCGAAAGCTGAGACAAAACAGCAGATTTATGAGTCAAAGTTTGAGATTTTTTATTCTTAACTACTGACCTATAAGGTGTTACTTGTGTAGCACAAAAATCAGTAGCTCCGGAGGCAAAAACAGAAGGTCCGGAGGTAAACTTTGAATGTTTTTGACTCAAGAGAGCAGGTTGTACATTCGGTTCCATGTGTGCAGCAAATTTTGCATGAAAGTTATGAGATCTAGCAATCATTCTTTCCCTTTTCTGTTGTTTAGCTAGTCTATAACAACAATCTATGACATGACCATCTCGACCACAGAAGGTACAATGAAATTTAACTTTGTGTTCATGTCTAGATGAGCAAGCAATATTTTTATTTGAAACCGAATGACACAACGCTCCTGCAGATTTGAAAACCACTTCTTTTTGTTTAGGAACTGTTTGAATCAAACCACTTCCTAATGACTTTATAGTTTTAGGTGGATGTGCCTTAGCATGAGCATGAGAATCAAAACCTAAACCAGTTTTATCATTGCAAGACTTGGAAGAATTCAGCAGTAAGTTTAGGTTCTTATTCCCATTACAAAACCGATCTAATGTCCTATGCATGTCATCAAGTTTATTGGACAGATCAAGGCAATTTTCACATGAAGTTTTTCCTTTTAGTTTGCAATTGGAACACAATTTAAATTCATGAGAACGTAAAGCATTGTTCAATATAGAAATTTCATTCGTAGCATCCTGTAGTTTCTTATCAAGATCATCACAATTAGAACAATGCAAATCAATTGTAGAACAGCTAGCATCTTTCAAGTTTTTATCATTAAGTGCAGCAAGCTCTTTGTTCTTTTCAATTTCTAACTCAAGTTTATCATGTGTGGAGGTGTGCACACTTCTTATTGAGTACAATTGTTCATATATTAAATCACATGAGGAACATGCATCATCACTAGGAATAAAAGTTTTTAAACGGTTGATTTCAGATTCTAGTGATTCAATTTTAGCAGCACTATCCCTAAGCTTTTTGTCCTTTTTCTTCACAATAATAGTGGCACGAGAAATGGCATCACACATTTCTTCGCAAGTAGGACATACCTCTTCATGGTCGCTGTTGTGTTCTGCCTCCTCCATACTTGATCTTGACTTGCCCGCCATAAAACACAAGTTTGCCAAATCATCTTCATCTTCATCACTTCCAATGTCCACGTCACTTGAACTGAACTCTTGAAGCACGGTGATGAAACTGTTGATCAACTTGTGTCCTATGATACCTTTCTTCTTCTTGTTGAAATTTCCAGAGGAGGTCCGAACCTTGCTTTGTTTTTCTTCCTGGGTGGTCGGACCTGAAAGGTTAGGGCATTTTGTACGAAAGTGTCCTGTTTTACCACATTTAAAACAGCGTTGAGGTCCGGAGCTTCCTCTCCTTCTAGTTCTCACATTTTGCAATGCTTTTGAGAATCTAGTAGAGATGAGTGCCAACTCCTCCTCTGGAAATTCTTTGATCTGCTCCACGGTTAGTGAGGACAACAAAGCAAGAGTATTGCAAGATGATGATTGGCCAGAGCTAGACATATCACGTTGTGAAGCAAATGCAATAGACTTATTGGGGTTCTTACGTGAGATTATGTCAATTTCATGAGTTTTTAACTTGGAATATAGCACATCTAAAGTAAGTGTACTCATGACAGTAGATTCACGAATAGATGTAACTTTCATCTCCCAAATTGACATGACTAATGCACTTAACAATTGCCTAGAATTTTCAGCACCTGAAAAATTAACATTGACGCTACGCAAGTTGCCGAGAATTTTATTAAAGCGAGCAAAGAGATCATCAATTGACTCACCGGGTTGCATCTCGAAGCGCATGTATTCTTTCTTGAACATGTCTTTCCTTACCTCCTTGATCGTGTTGGATCCTTCGTGGTAGTCACAAAGTACTTTCCACACATCGTATGCAGATCGGAGGTGTGCAACACGGTCGAAGTCGCTTTGTGTTAATCCTTGTATGATCAAGTTTCGAGCCTTGTTGTTGTTGTCGACATCTCTCAGATTTGTAGCTGTAACTTGATCATTTGACGGCACTTCATATGGCTTGTACACCTTCTCCCATATTGCAAAGCCTTGCGCCTGGATGAAAGCCTCCATGCGTGCCTTCCAAACCTGAAAATCAATACCATCAAACACACAAGGTTTGACGGAGTACTTCTCCAAGATGATTAGTCAAAAAACACGTGCAAATCATAAAGATTAGAGCAACCTGGCTCTGATACCAATTGTAGGATCGAAGAGCACATGAAAATCTACCAGAGGGGGGGGGTGAATGGTAGATTTAAAAATCTTACGCAGCGGAAACAATTAAACCCCAAACCCTTTCGGCAGAAAAATGATCTATTAAAGAAATCGTGTGTGAGACTAATCTAAACGTGTTTCACCGTGACAAAAGTGATAGATATCAGAGACAATCAAGTCATGAAGACAACACAAAAAGAATCACTAAAATTCATCGAGAAAAACTCATGTTATGATCAAAAGATCAAACAAAGGTCAATCTGCCCTACCCGAGAAAAAACAGTTCTGGAACACTGCAAAGAAGCTCATGTAGATCATAGAACACAAATCCAATGACCGTGAAATTTTTACAGATGATAGAAAATCAAGTTGTGAAGACAACCCAAAAAGAATCATGTCAATTGGATCTGTAAAACTCGAGTTATGATAAAACCACCGAAGAAAGGTAGTGCTGTCCAGAAACTCGATGAGTAAAACTTGTCTGGAACAAGTCGGACGAACAAGGCACAATAGTTCCTTCAAACTATGAATTTTATTAAATAGAACACAAGAGGAACAGCCCCAAAGTCTTGCACCACGAGATCTGGGCTCCCTTGCTTATATAACCAGCCCTTAGGCCAACCCAATATCAACTAGGACTCCAATCCTACTCAGATCACGAATCGTAACTTTCCATAACTGCTCAAGATTCTTCTATACGCAGATGGAAGCAATCTTAAGACTTCCAAACACCTTAGGAACGTATCCCACATTCCTAAACAACTCAAATTCGTGACCCACACGAAATCCTGTCATAACCAACTCAAATCTTTCCATATTTGAGTCAAACCCGACTCAGCCGCAGCCTGAGTCCATAACCTAGTCGGTTGGACCTCTCCGACCAATTCTTTACGTCTACATCTCTTCATCACGTCTCGGAACCATGTAGCCACTCCCATGCACTCCTTGCACACGTGCAAACATCTTCCAATGACGTCCACAATACCTTCATATGCATTGTTCTTGATTCAATCATGCTGCGCAACCTCCTGATCAGCTCAACCACAATTCCTCCTGAATTTGGTTGTTGGAACCTCATCTCCTCCCTGAGACTAGTCCAATGGATCCTGTCACCAGCCATGTCTTGAACTCAAGTAACACCTGCAAATGAATAAACAACCAATCCATACGAGCCCAAGTCCTCGACTTGACTCAAGTTAGTTCCGAACACGACACCCTATGTGAGAACCTCACATAAGCATGTTGCAAAACCACAGTAACACGGTATCATCCATATCAAACAAAACGCAATAAAAACATAGCAAATGAATACTAAGCAATCTTTCCAACAATGTAAAGCAAGTACGGAACATTGCAAATGAAAAGCAGAAGCACTGCGGTCATGTTCCGGACCTTGCCAGAGCAACTCGGACCTTGAGCTGGAGCTAACAAAAGCTAGTAGAACCTAGCGCCGGAGCTTACCAAAACTAGTACAACCAATCTCCCGCCGGAGCTTACAAAACTAGCAGGACCTAGTGCCGTTGCTAACCAGAACTAGTCGGAACTAGTAAACCCAAAAGCCAGAGCTAGAAAAATCAACTCGGAGCTTAGCAAAAACAAGGCGAAGCTATCAAAATCATGTCAGAGCTATCAAAAACATGTCGGAGCTATCAAAATCAAGTCAGAGCTATCAAAAACAAGTTGGAGCTATCAAAGACATGCCGGAGCTAAAGTCAAAACTTCACCGGAGCTGACCAAAGCTAGTCGGACCTTGCTGTAGCTCGGAGCTAGGGTCGGACCTTGATAAAAAGGTGTTTTGGTGATATTCAAAACTTTTATCGTCAAGGCAAGTATATTCACTACAAGCCAATGTATTCAGCACACATAGGTCTTACACATACGTGTTTTCACAAGTGTGTTCATTTGTTCCTAAAATCAGAACACGTAGCAGCTAGCGCCTACGGCTGTTGTTTCTGCAAAAGGACAGGTACATCATGTTGGAAATTATATTGTACAAGGCATGTGATTAATTTGAGGAAACGCGTAGTGAGCTGTGCCTAGATGGGACGTTCTATCCTCGAACCACCAAGGGAACATCATTCATGTCAAACATGCACACCGAGAGTGAGGCCAACGCTCGGTGGACAGCAACGGCGAGGGTGAGGACGACGCTCGACACGGTGAGAAGTGAAAAGCGCTGCAAAAAATAATTGTGAATGGATTCGATGCTATTTTGCTTTGCTGCTTCTAGGACCTGTGGTTTGTTATGATTAGCTTTGTTAATCTGGTCTAAAGTTGATACTTCAGAAACTGTTCTAGCTTCTTTTGTGATTTACTACGTACTTTGCTTAGCTTGATGTAGTAAGCTATGACTGTTTGACCGCTCATTATGTTGGACCGTGTTTGGTTTTAACATAGAGAGTGGGCACAGGGTGAGGGGGGAGGTTCTCACTGGTGCTGTCAGATGAACTGGGTGTAACTCACTTTCTCGATCTCCAGCTCAGTAGAGTTTGAAGTGGAAATATATTCCATTCAAAAAAATAAAAGAGAGAAATAGTCCCCTAGTTTATCATTAGAACAGCAACATTAGAACTATTTTTGCGCACCAATGAACAGTGAAATAAAGTTCATTACCTTAAGATGATATATTACAAACAAGAAAAAACTCAACTAGAAACAAGAAAAGAAAAACAACACAACTAAAAACAAGACAAAACTACTTCTTCTTCTTCTTCTCCTCCTCCTCCTCCTTGGGCTCCTGGAAGGGCAGGCGCGCCTATCGTGGCAGAGACGGCAAGCCCAATTTCACCGCTGGTGATGCCAAGCTCGACAACCAGCGTGTCCCATAGGACGTCGAGGCGACCGACCAAGTGCGTCGTGCCAAAAACGTAGTGGACCGTGGTCCCCATTCCAGAAAGCTCTGGAAAAGAACCAAGCCAAAGTTTGCGCATGGAGTGCAATTTATTGTCAAATACATCGTGCACCATCTTCCGAATAGCCCACTCCATGTCCGGGGGGAGTCCAGTTGGGGACGCTTCCCCTTTGGCGTCCTTCGGCAGGTTTGGTGGCGGCGCTTTGTTGTCAGCCATGGTGTTCTTGGCGTTGTTTTGGGAAGAGAGGAAGAGTGGTTGTGCAGAGAAGACGATGGCATAGCAGGGTGATCTTATAGCATAGTAGCAGCCCAGCGGTTCGTATTTCGACACGCGCAGTAGTGGTAATGGGAAGCGGAGCGGTTCAAATTGAATTCAAAGATGTGCATGCGCTGCGCACGTTTAAGTTGCCTCAGTAACTGGTGCGCACGTACACTCGGTGCACCCAGTCACATGCCAATGTGGATGTCAAACTTAGACTAAGGATGAAAGTGAAACATTTGTTACGTGAAGTTAAGTGACTAAATTGACCCATTTGAAAGTTCAAGGACCAAACTGAGTTTTGATTGAAAGTTTGAGGATTAAGTTGAGTATTGTGCTAATTCTAAACGAGCCAAGCTTGAGCTTGCGAGCTTGATGAGCTCAAGCTCGAAAAGCTCAAGTAAGCTCATTTATTTTTGTAATCTGTGATATGTACGTATGATTAACTAAAATATATAATTCTATTAAAAATGTTTTATGGGACACAATTTTTAGATATGAAAGCCACAAATAATCTGCAACATCGTACACCTTCCTACTCTGTTAGTCGTGAACCTAAAATTAGTAGATTCTATTGTATATACATGAAATTCTTGGCTTGACTTGAGATCGACTCAGTGTTTTATGAAACTCAAGCTTAGAAAGACAAGCTCGCTCGAGTTAGACTCGTTGACAGCCTTAGATGCAATTAAAGTTTTGGTGCAATTGTGTAATCAAAGATTTTCATCCGTTTGGTCTACATCTTAAGGTTATTATATCTTTTTGTTTAACCCCTTCCACCACACCCCTCCACCTGGACGAGGGGGTTAAATAAAAAGATTCAACGGTCGTAAGAGGTAGATCGATCCAATGGTTGAATATGGTTGATTGCGCGATTGCACCAAACATCTGGTTACATTCTAGTCGAACTCAACTTTAAAACAAGAAATCTTTTGACACAGATTAATCTAGTCGTGATGTTTTTCTCTTCTTTTTTTGTGATGTTTTATTTTTTCTTGTTTCGTGATGTTGTTTTTCTTGTTTTGTACTTCCTCCTTCCCATATTACTTGTCGTTAATATTAGGACAAATTTTTTAAGTCAAAAATGAACTAAAATACTTGTTCTACTAACAAGTAATATAGGAAGGAGAGAGTAATATTTTATGATAATGAAATAAATGTTGTTTGTTTGTTCCATCTGTTATTTTGTTTTATATCTGTTGTTTAGTGAACTATTTGTTCTATCTATATTCTTTGTTAATGAACAATCCTCCACACCGCCGGTGGCCTCTAAAGTGGCATGTACGATACTTTGCCGTTGGGGATGCTAGAAGATCGCCTGCAACGGGGCCTGTAAAGCGGTTTCTAAAGTAGTATAGTAATAGGAAAACGCAACAGGTGACGACGACTGGAAAGGAAAGTGGAGCCAATAAACAAAGAGAAAAGAAAAGAAAGGACGGCAAAAATGTTAGAAAAAGATAGGTAGTATGTACGGATTAAAGTGAAAGACCGTGGAGAACCAAACTGTAAAACACGAAATTTTTGGCGCAAATTACTGTCAAACATAATATGTTATCTCTATTGATGACAAAACAGAGCGGTTCCATTACTTCGTGCGTCCTATCAATGCATGCAGAGGCGTGGGTCCCATAGACTATGGTGTTTACATGTCAGACACCCTTAAGCTGAACCATCACTACGCGTGACCCTCATCAGTACGTGCGGAGAAGATGATGGTGTGTGTCTGTATATAATGTCTCCATCATCTTCTTCGCGTGTACTCTAAAGACACACCATCATCTTCTCCGCGCGTCCTTTATCTTCCTCTTTGTCTCCGCCACGCGTACCCTCATTGGTTCCCTTCGCAACACAGTGATGCCGAAGCCTATGGATTTGCTGTTCACACACGATACTGCATTCGAGATTGCAGGGCGCCTCACCGCAAGCTCCCTACAACCCTTGGATGACCTCTCCAGTCTGCGGGTAAGCGGTGTTAGATTCAAGTCCTAGCTGAAATCAGTAATATGACGTGAGCGCATCCGCACCCGCCTCCGAGACCGCCGATGGTGTCGCTGGCCAACAAGGAGGTTGACCCGTGCACGGCTGCCAACTGCGGCGAGCAAGGGTGGAGCGGCTGTAGGAGGGTCTTTTGTAGTGAAGATTGTAGGATTGGGTAGGAGCATGTCGCATTCTGCGGTGAGGTGTTATCCGGTATGGGCTATATGTAAAATAGACTTATAAGGTTGTGATATTGTTTTTCTTGTTTCATGATGTTTTTTTCCTTGTTTTGTAGTAATGTTTTATGTTCATGAACTCAATGTTGTTCGTCTGTTCCATCTGTTATTTTATTTTTCTATTCATCTATTTAGTGAACTATCTTTTCTATCTATACTTTCTATTAATGAATGACCCTCCACACCGCCAGTAGCCTCTAAAGTTGCTTGTATGGTACTTTAGCTGCTGGAGGTGCCAGAGGAGATCGCCCGTAGCAGGGCCTGCAAGACGATCTGTAAATTACTATAAAGTACTAGTACGTAGTAACAGGAAAACGCAACAAGTAGCAACAATTGAAAATAAAGTGGAGACAATGAACAGAGTGAAAAGAAAAGAAAGGACGGGAAAAATATTAGAAAAAATAGGTAGTGCATACGAATTAAGGTGAAAGAGCGTGGAGAACCAAGCTATATACAGAAATTTTTTGGCGCAGATTACTCCAGTCTTAGGCTATGTTTGGGAACATAGTTTTTAATATCAAAGTTTTGATAAACCATAGTTTTTAAGATGTCATGACGATATCAAAGTATTCTAATACCATAGTTTTGTAATAACGCAATTTCGCAATACGTAATACTGTTTGGGAGCAAAGTAGCAAGCATCAAGAGGAAGCAAGCAGAGAAAAATTTTGGTTTGGACCAACGTTTTCTATACACCAAAAATATTGGTATAAAAAAACCATAGTTTTAAATACATAGTTTTTGAGTTCCTTGTCAAACACCATTATGTAAAAAATTCCATGGTAATCTCAAATACCAATGTATTGCTCTAAAAATCCAAAAATAATGTGTTCCCAAAAAAAGCATTAATCCTATCAAACATTCTATTTTATCTCTATTGATGACAGGATATTATTCTTGTGCTTATGTTGAAAAAGAGCAGTTCCATTACTTCTCGCATCCCATCACTGCATGCAGAGAGGCATGGGTCCCATAGGTTGTGGTATTCACATGTCACCCACCCTTAATGCACCCAGAGTACTGCAGAGGATGTTAATCCGCCACCACCTAAAGCTGAACCATCACTGCGCGTGACCCCTGTCAGTACGACTCCATTGTCTTTTCCGCGCGTACTCTAAAGACACAACACCGTGTTCTCCGCACGTACTCTAGCTTCCTCCTTGTCTCTGCCGCACGCACCCTCATTGGTTCCCTTTGCAGCATGGTGACGCTGTAGCCTATGGAGTTGCCGTTCATGCACAATATTGAGACCGAAATCTCGTCGAACCTCGCCGCAAGCTCCCTGCAACCCTTGGACGATATCTCCAGTCAGTGTGCCACCTGCAAGGCCATGCATACGGCGTGTTGGGATGGCACCCTGGGCAGGCGTGTGGCATTGGAGTGGGAGACCCGGAAGATGTGGCGCGACCCGGGGTGCTACGAAGCCTTCGTGGAGAACCTGGCCATCGTTGGCAACTGTGACACTCGGTTCTGAAAATGAACCAAGCATAATGCATATGTGTGCCCAGGATGTTTAAGACACATACAAAAGTGATTCCCAATTGATAAACAGATATAAACCATGTCTTGAATAATATTACTAATAAAGCACTTTATTACAAACCCAACAAGCTCTAATGAATCTGTAGAGGAAAAATAAACACTAATGACTTCAACTCCACAGGCAGGTTTGATAGAATCACACGCTCCTAGAACTCCTCAAATACCTCCTGGTACTCCATATTGTCGCCTGCGTCTAAATTTGGTGGGGAAATACCAAGGTGAGCACATGTCGTACTCGGCAAGTGTGGGAAAGTATGACATGTAGCTTTAACAAGGAACGAATAAAATGGGCTAATTGCATAAAAGTACATTCAAAACAGTTAAAAATGCAATTAAAACATTATTAAGTGAGGTCCTTCTCAAATAAACCAAAATAACATCAATTTCAACTGAAATAACCAATTCCATCAGTAATAAACCATAAACAACTCACAATTGCTCATTTATCTCGTTTTTATCAATTCTATATACCAAAGCCATTTAATTAACCAATACCATTTCCCAATTCATTACCATCCATTAAACCGTAATAAATTCCAATTTCTAATTATGTGAGGGTCTAGGTTGCTCATGACCGGGAGCACGGCTATCATGATAGTTTTAGACACACTCTGCAAAGGTTGTACCACTTTATCCACAAGTTCGTGATTTCATCACCTTTCGATGACTATGGAATCTCAATTATGCCATCTCACACTTCCTTAGGTGTGTGGCCAAGAGATCACAAAATAGCCTTTACAAAGTGATTACTAGCGTATTTAGACCCCCACTGAGGTTTCACCAGTGGTGATGTCTCCAACTGAGCACATCCAACCAAGGGCCCCCTCTTGAGCCATTCAGATCTCAGGGTAGTCCCACCAATCTCTACAAACCCAATCCGACCGCCCCTTCCCCGAGCATTCTCAATGGTCCAAACAACACTGGCAATTCACTAATTAGTCAGCTAAGCCGCACCCATACATGACCCTGTGGTGGCACTGTAAATCCTGGATGGTCGCTCCACGAAACAATCCTTAGATCTAAAGCAAGCAAAACCGCCAAAACAGTCCAACCCATTCCACATTACCAACTTGCTTAGATCCCTAGACAACATGTTGCTAAAGGGTCATTAATATCAATTCTCATCATTCACATGTTCAATAGTTCATAATTAAGTAGTATGAGTGTTTCCCAAACCCAATTAAGTATTGCGAAGCAAAAAGTGTAAAATACCCTTCCCGACTCTCTACATTGTGTTCAAGCGACATGGGTCACCATACAAAACTAGTAAACTCCTATAATTGAGTTTTTCCATCAATTTCGACACAAGCATGCAATTTTGTAAACTAAACATTTAAAATAGGGTAATTATTGTCAAAGACACTTGCCTTGCTCTTGAGCTTGGTTTGGATCAAATACTTCAAAGTTCTGATTCTGCAGGTCCTCGAAAGCACTCTCTATGGAAACACCTTCCATTCCGAGCGACAAACATGCAAAACACATAATTCAATCAAATAATGCCCATATAGTACTCAATATGCCATGATATGCATGATTAATGCAATTGTAAGGTAAAACTTGTCAAAGAGTTGCTATTAATGCTTACTAACTAGTTATAATATTTTTAACAAGTTTAAACAAATTTGGAATTGATTTGAGTTGATTTGGAATTAATTTAGAAAATTCCAGATTCAGAGACCGGACATGTCCAATATAGGAGCCAGACTAGTCCGCCTACACAGAATTAGAATTAGGGGTTTTCTGTAAAATAGGGTTTTGGGTTGAATTCGAATGGAAACATGGAAGTAGAGGGTGTACCACGTGTGTAGAGATCCAAAGATCAAGGTTTGGGCATGAGACTTTGAATCTTGCCGGTTAGGGCTTGATGGAAATGAGTTGGTGAAGAACTTGGTGATGAAGAATGTCCATTGTCGAAGAATCGATGAAGATTGGTCTTGATCAGCCCTTCTTTGAGTTCCTCTTTTCCTCCTTTCTTCTGGACTTGATCTTGACAATGGCACAATGCAAATGTGGGAGCAAGGGTTTTCAATAGGGGTGGAGAATTGTGAGGCATTGGGTTGTTTATATAGAGGTGGGGAATTAGGTTTTTAGTGTGAATTCCAAGTGGAATTCCATGGGGGATGTGTAAGGGCCAAGGTGGGGTCCACTTGGGCTCCACTGAGGTCGGGCACGATGTTCTTGGGCCCAAATTGGGCAATTTTCCAAAACAAATCGTGGGAAATTAACAGAATCCGAGTGGGTTTTAGGAGGCATGACTAGTCCACATTTGGGACCGGACAAGTCAGCTCTCATACAGTAAGGGATTTTGAACTTGTCCAGTATTGACAAGTCTGAGGTTGGATCGGACTAAATTAGGTATTTTCGGACAAATATGAAGTGTTACAAAACGGCCAACTAGACTAGTACGATGTCATAAAGGACTAGTCCATTTTGTCCAGTAAGGCTAATAGGACTAGTCCGTGGTGATAAAGGACTAGGCCGCACTTCTACGGGAATACTGGACAAGTCTGGGGTTCAGTCCGGACAAGTCCGCAATTTGACAGACTGAAACTTCAAGATTAAGCCTAAATTCATTTTAATCTTGTTCATTTTTACATGACTTAATGTTAAACATGTATGAGGATGTATGCAATGCATTATGTATGAAAATTAGGGTGTTACAAACCTACCCCCTTAAAATGAATCTCGCCCTCGAGATTCGATGCAAAAGGAAAGAGATAGGGAATGTCCTTCTTGAGATCATCCTCTCGCTCCCAATTTGCTTCCGAATCTGTGTGATGCTTCCATTGCACTTTTCACCATCGAATCACCTTGTTCCTTGTGACCCTCTCCTTGGTGTCCAATATTTTGATAGGTTGCTCGACATAGATCAAATCTTCCTCAAGCTCCAATTCCTCCATTGGTACTTTCACTTCTGGTACACGCACACACTTCTTGAGCTGAGAAACATGAAACACATCATGAATATCCTAAAGGTGTGCAGGCATCTCCAGTTTATAGGCTACTTCTCCTCGTTTGTCCAAAATCCTGAATGGTCCAATATAGCGAGCTGCCGACTTGCCTTTGACATTAAACCACTTGTGACCTCATATAGGTGACACTTTGAGATATACGAAGTCTCCCACCTCAAAAGATAAGCTTCTTTGTCTATGTAGGATCGAATAGCACGTGAAAAGCTACCAGAGGGGGGGGGGGTGAATGGTAGATTTAAAAATCTTACGCAGCGGAAACAATTAAACCCCAAACCCTTTTGGCAGAAAAACGATCTGTTAAAGAAATTGTGTGTGAGACTAATCCAAACGTGTTTCACCGTGACAAAAGTGATAGATATCAGAGAGAACCAAGTCACGAAGACAACACAAAAAGAATCACTCAAATGCGTTGAGAAAAACTCAAGTTATGATCGAAAGATCAAACAATGGTCAATCTGCCCTATCCAAGAAAAAAACAGTTCTGGAACGCTGCAAAGAAACTCGTGTATATCATAAACCACAATTCCAATGACCGTGAAATTTTGACATATGATAGATAATCAAGTTGTGAAGACAATCCAAAAAGAACCACATCAATTGGATCTGTAAAACTCGAGTTATTATAAAACCACCAACGAAAGGTAGTGCTGTCGAGAAACTCGACGAGTAAAACTTGTCTGGAACAAGTCGGACGAACAAGGCACAAAAGTTCCTTCAAACTACGAATTTTATTCAATAGAACACAAGAGTAACAGCCCCAAAGTCGTTAACAACGAGCTCTGGGCTCCCTTGCTTATATAACCAGCCCTTAGGCCAACCCAATATCAACTAGGACTCCAATCCTACTCATATCACGAATCGTAACTTTCCATAACTGCTTAGGATTCTTCTATACGCAGATAGATGCAATCTTAAGACTTCCAAACACCTTAGGAACGTATCCCACATTCCTAAACAACTCAAATTCGTGACCCACACGAAATCCTATCATAACCAACTCAAATCTTTCGATATTTGAGTCAAACCCGACTCTGCCGCAGCCTGAGTCCATAACCTAGTCGGTTGGACCTTTCCGACCAATTCTTTACGTCCACATCTCTTCATCACGTCTCGGAACCATGTAGCCACGTCCATGCACTCCTTGCATACGTGCAAACACATTCCTTCGACGTCCAGTAACCTTCATATGCACCGCCCTTGATTCAATCATCCTGCGCGAACTCCTGATCAGCTCAACCACAGTTCCTTCCGAACTTTGTTGTTGGAACCTCATCTCCTCCTTGAGACTAGTCCAATGGATCCTGTCTCCAGCCATGACTTGAACTCAAGCAACACCTGCACATGAATAAACAACCAATCCATGCGAGCCCAAGTCCTCGACTTGACTCAAGTTAGTTCTGAACACAACACCCTACATGAGAACCTCACATAAGCATGTTGCAAAACCACAGTAACACGATATCATCCATATCAACCAAAACGTACCAAAAACTTAGCAAATGAATACTAAGCAATCTTTCCAACAATGTAAAGCAAGTATGAAACATTGCAAATGAAAAGCAGAAGCACTACGGTCAGGTTCTGGACCTTGCCAGAGCAACCCGACCTTGAGCTGGAGCTAACAAAAGCTAGTAGAACCTAGCGCCGGAGCTTACCAAAACTAGTACAACCAAGTTCCCGCCGGAGCTTACAAAACTAGCAGGACCTAGTGCCGGAGCTAACCAGAACTAGTCGGAACTAGTAAACCCAAAAGCCGGAGCTAGAAAAAACAACTCGGAGCTTAGCAAAAACATGCCGGAGCTATCAAAGACATGTCGGAGCTATCAAAGACGTGTCGGAGCTATCAAAGACGTGCCGGAGCTAAAGACAAAACTTCACCGGAGCTGACCAAAGCTAGTCGGACCTAGCATCGAACGTAACCGGAGCTACCCAATCGAAGCCGGACCTACCGTCGGACCTTGCTGTAGCTCAGAGCTAGAGTCGGACCTTGATAAAAAGGTGTTTTGGTGATATTCAAAACTTTTATCATCAAAGCCAAGTGTATTCAGTACAAGCCAATGTATTCAGCACATATAGGTCTTACAATCTCCCCCTTGATGAATGCATTGGCAACACCATTTAAAATCCGAACATTGGCTTATTCTCATTAAAAGTTTTGAAGACAATTTCTACCCTTTTTGTAAATCGGAAATAAAATGAGAAGAAAAGAAAAAATTCAAAATTAACATATTTCTCTCCCTTTATCATCTCTCCCCATGCACATTATCTTTCCCTTTTTGAATGTGCGATTAATCTTGTCGGTACCCTGGAAATCGTACACCACTTGAGGTTACAAAGATCTCAAAGGAAAGTCATCTACTTGATTTGAAGACCTTCGGAGGCCCACATGTCAGATATAACCGGACCCGCTTCTCCAACACGGTTAATCCCAGGGTTGCCACGTGTACTATCAAACAAGAGCTACCGCCCACAAGGGGGAAGCTCCGGGCTATGTACCGAAATGGCACCTCCGGACTTAACCCCAGACCGAGAGAAGCTTCGGACCTGACAAGTGTCAGGTAGCTCCGGAGCTACCTATTTCCCACAGTATGCTCCGGAGCTGCCATGTGTCCAACCGACGGATCTTCAGCCTCTAACCTCCAGAAGACTCCACAACGGCTCCGGATCTTCGAAGGGGAATCAAGGACTTCAAGACCCGATTAAGTGTCATTAATACCATATTAATGACACACGATCGGATGACCTTAATTACCAGTAACGGTGCTGTCAAAGCCCATTACCCGGTCATTAAGGACAATTAAACGTGTTGAATGAGTATCAATACTAGTAACCGCCAGGGCCACATGTCGGGTCAGGCTAACTTGTAACGGTCTGCCCTTGTACTATAAAAGGACAGGCCGACGACGGACTCTACACGTTCAGTGATGCTACTCACGTGCCATAGACACTCGTCACAAGCTCATACAGCTAATAGAACACCAACATACCCGTGGAGTAGGGTATTACGCTCAGGCGGCCCGAACCACGTAAATCTCCGTGTCTCCTGTGCCATTTACAATTCACCTTCTTGAATCTCCGTGTCTCCTGTAATGGTGAACTCAGCTGCTGGATCATCCAACGGTCATCCCGCTGCTCAAGATGCTGGGGGCAATCCCTCCATATATGTAGCCACCAGCAGGAGCCTCAGCGCCAGCAGGAGTCACACTGCCACCACCGCCGCCTCCACCAGCAAATCAAGCTGGACAACGCGATGGTGCACCGACGTTAGTCACTGCATCGGGAAATCATGACAACCCGGAACACGCGCTCCATGCAGCGCGTGCTCTTCTCCAAAGCCCACCAGCACCGGATGCATCTCAGGATGCACCGGAGCTGTGGAGGGCTGATGTGGAACATTTGGTTGCAGCAGTAGCCGACCATATCAGCAACCAGGGTCCTCCTCCTTCTGGACAGGCCCCGTCGCAGCGACGGACCTTGTCTGGTAGACTTGGTCCCGATGGACCTTGCCTGGTAGACTTGGTCCGCACGTCTCCAACAATAGGAGACGAGCTGCATCACAGCAGGTGACGTCGTTGCCCTCCGGGGCACGACGCACCCACACGGTATCCAGGCTTTCGACTCATGACCTCCGGGCGGAGCTTGATCGCTGATACCGCCAACAGGACGGCCGAGTCCATATTGAGCGTGCTCGTGAAAGACGAGAAGCTCAAGACGTTCTTTCTCCTGAAGGAGTGGGAGGAGGCTGTTCAGCCCTGGCCATGCATCTGCGTATGGTCAGGTGGCCGCAGAAGTTCTGGCCTCACCTGCCGGAGAAGTTCGACGGGACCGTCAATCCTGTCGAATTCCTTCAGATCTACTCCACTGCTATCTGTGCAGCTGGAGGAAATGAGGCCGTGATGGCCAACTATTTCCCAGTGGCTTTGAATGGGACTGCCAGGTCCTGGTTTATGAGCCTTCCACCCAACTCCATCAACAGTTGGGAGGAGCTGTGCTAGCAGTTCACTGCCAACTTCGGGAGTTCATACACCTGGCCAGGCACTGAACTGGACCTTTTTGTAGTCGTGCAAAAAGGAGGAGAATCCCTGCGATCATTCATCCAGAGGTTCTCTCAGGTACAAAACACTATCCCTTCTATCTCTAGCGCCTCTGTCATTGTGGCATTCAGACAGGGTGTACGGGATAAGAAGATGCTGGAGAAACTGGCGATCAAGGAGATCACCGGTGTCACGGAACTCTTCAGTTTGGCTGACAAATGTGCCAGAGCTGCGGTGGGCCGTGAAATGCACTCCAAACCAACTCCGAAGGATCACAAGAAATCCTCCAAAGGAGAAGCCGCTACCTCCGGGAGTGGCAAAAAGAAGAAAAGACCAACGGCAAGAAGAAGCCGTCAGCCGGTACATCCAATGTTGCAGCTGCTGCAGCTCCGGGTGGTCGGGGGCCACGCCCCGAGAAGCAGCCTCGACTGTCTTCTGAAGACGGTGGCAAACCCAAGGTGTGGTGTCCAATTCACAAAACGGGCAGCCACAGTTTGGAAGACTGCCGGGAGGTCCAAAGCCTTGCCGAGCACTACAACAAGCGCCGGGAAGAAACTCCTTTCCGACAGAGGGAAGGAAAACAAAATGTCGATGAAGCTCCGGCTGAAGAGGAGTTAGGTTTTCAGGATCCCAAAAAGGTCCTGAAGGCCGTCTACACCTCCGTCGACGACAATTCCGACGTCTCTGACAACGAGCGTCGGAAGACCATGAACACCATTTTGGTGGATCATGGGACATCACCTCCCGCCGCTTCATCAAGACTATGCGTCGGGACACGGCTGCTGTAGCCCCTACAGCCAGACCAGAGCCTCATCGGAAGTGGATGGACATAGCCATCACTTTTGATGCTTTGGACTGCCCTCGAAGCATGGTTGGAGCAGGTCAGCAGCCTTTGATGGTATCTCCTACCATCAATAACATCCAGCTCCACCATGTCATGGTGGACGGAGGTTCGGGGCTTAACCTCATAAGCTTCGAAGCTTTCACCAAGCTTCAGCTCCGACCTTCAGATCTCCACCCCTCCCGACCTTTCTCCGGAGTAGGTCCGGGAGCCATTACCCCACTCGGGGCTATTATCTCCTCGTTACCTTTGGGACACAGGAGAAGTATCGCACTGAGAAGTTGATCTTTGATGTCGCTCAGATCAACTTACCCTTCAACGCCATCTTGGGTAGACCTACCCTGTACAAATTCATGGCAGCTGCTCATTATGGCTATCTGGTGTTAAAGATGCCAACACCAGTAGGCGTTCTCCGGATCCGCGGAGATCGTACTACCGGAGTAACTGCTCTGGAAGAACTCCATGCACTTACCATGGCGCAAGAGGAGGACTCCAGGAAGGAGCAAGTTCCAAAACCCCCGAGCATTCGTCAACGAGGCTCGACATCTGCACCTCGTGTGCAGCCAAGCGGCGACACTGACATTCCCGTCAAAGTCGTCCAAATCGGTTCTGACGTCGCTCAGACCACCCGTATATCGGGAGGATTGAACGACAAATAGGAACTCGCGCTCATCACTTTCCTCCGGGCTAATGTTGACGTGTTTGCCTGGCAACCGTCACAAATGCCTGGGATCCCCAGGGAAGTGATTGAGCACAATCTGAAGATCTACCCTGACGCCCGGCCTGTCCACCAGAAGCCTCGAAAGCAATTTGTAGAGCGACAGAACTTCATTTGACAAGAAGTGAAGAAGTTGCTCAAAGCTGGATTCATCCGAGAAGTCTTCCATCCAAAATGGCTGGCAAACCCAGTCGTTGTGCCCAAGGCCGGCGGGAAGCTTCGGATGTGTACCGACTACACAACACTAAATAAGGCATGTCCAAAAGATCCATTCCCACTACCTAGAATAGATCAGATAGTGGATTCCACCTCCGGGTGTGAATTATTGTGTTTCCTAGACACATATTCTGGGTATCATCAAATCAGAATGTCTAGGGAAGATGAAGAGCATTCCTCTTTCATCATAGTAGATGGATTGTACTGTTATACAGCCATGCCTTTTGGTCTCAAGAATGCAGCTTCAACCTTTGTACAAGCCATGTACAAAACCTTTGAAGATCTCATTAGAGACATAGTGAAAGTGTATGTTGATGACATCGTGGTCAAGGTCAAGAACAAGGAGTCACTTCTCGACACCTTGCAGGTTGTATTCGATAAGTTGCGGGTCACCCGCACAAAGCTAAACCCAGACAAGTGTGTCTTCGGGGATAGCTCCAGAAAACTTCTTGGTTTCCTGGTAAGTCACCAGGGCATAGAAGCTAATCCGGCGAAGATCAAAACCATTGAAGACATGCGGCCACTAGCCTGCATCAAAGATGTCCAAACGCTAACTGGATGTCTAGCAGCCCTCAGCCAGTTCATTTCAAGACTGGCGAAACAGGCACTCCCCTTCTTCAAGTTATTGAGGAAGTCCGAACCATTCCAATGGTCTGAAGAAGCAGAAAAGATGTTCCAGGAGCTAAAACAGTTCCTCATGACCCTACCAACTCTGGTAGCTCCGAACCCTGGTGAGCCTTTGTTGCTTTACATTTCAGCGACTGACGAAGTCGTCAGTATGGTTCTGGTTGCGGAGAGACCAGAGCTACCCCATACTCAGGAATCCAGACCCCTTCGGGAGGATCTGGAGGTTCCTGAAAGTGAGTCTGGGTCCCGGCTCCCAGATTCGAATCCACAAGAAACCACTTCAGAAGACCCAGACCCCTCCAGGAGGGTCCAAGTCACTTCTGAAGAAGCTCCGGGTTCCTCCAGCCAGAACCCGGAGGTCCCCGAAGAAACTCCGGATCCCTCCGGGAGGATCTGGGTTAGTGAAGAGGAAGCTCCGGGCCCCTCTGGGAGGGTCTGGACCATTCAGCGCCCAGTGTACTTCATCAGTGAAGTATTACATGATGCCAAGACTCGATACCTAGAGGTGCATAAGTTGCTCTATGCAGTTCTTATTTCCTCTAGGAAGCTTCACCATTATTTCCAAGCTCACAAAATCTCAGTGGTGACCTCTTACCCACTTCGAGCAATCTTGCATAATCCCAATTCAACTGGGAATATTGCAAAGTGGGCAGCAGAATTGGCTGAATTCGATCTTGAATTCATTTCAAGGCAAGCAGTCAAGAGTCAAGCATTGGCAGACTTCATGGCGCAATGGACTCCCTCTCCATCAAACCTTGGCGGCCCCAGTGAGCAGAAGCCGGAACACGAAGCTCCGGTCTTCACCGAGCCTCATTGGACCCTCTACTTTGATGGTTCCATGCAAAAGCAGGGGGCCGGAGCTGGAATCCTTCTCCTTGCACCAACCGGGGAGAAGGTAAAATACATGGTACACCTTGACTTCATGGCGACCAACAACATGGCGGAGTACGAAGCACTCATCTACGGACTAAAGGTGGCACTGTCATACGGTGTCAAGCAACTGCTGGTCAAGGGAGATTCACAGCTCATCATTAAGCAAGTGAAGGGTGAATGCTCCTGCAACAATGTCCAGCTAGCTGCTTACCTCCTTGAAGTCCAGAGGCTTCAGAAGGACTTCGAAGTCCTAGATCTCCACCATGTCCAGCGTGCCCACAATGCTGAAGCCGACGAACTCTCGACGAAAGCGTCAACCGGAGCTCCGGCTCCTGACAGAACTTTTGTCTGGAGGTTGTCAAAACCCACGAACTGAGCGAATGGTGCGAGATCAGCATCCCGAAGCTGACGGTCCTGATGGCCCTGTTACCATGGCAGCCATCAAGAGTCGTAGGTGCTGCCAAAATTTCCGAGCAACCCAACACGCAAGACTCAAATGCTCAAGTAAGTTCCGATGCATGGATCTCGGAGATCTGGAACTACTTGAAAGACAACATCCTTCCTGATGATGATGTATCCGCTGACCGGGTAGTCAGATTGGCTAAAAGATACACGTTGGTAGAAGGGGATCTCTACCGGCGCGGTGCCAACAGCATCCTAATGCGGTGCATCACAAGGGAAGAAGGCTGCGAGCTCCTCGCAGAAATCCATGGAGGCGAGTGTGGGAACCACGCGTCTTCCCGCACGCTAGTTGGTAAAGCCTTTCTACATGGCTTCTACTGGCCTACAGCACTCCAGGATGCAACTGAGCTGGTGAAGAAATGTGAAGCATGTCAATTTCATGCAAAGCAAATTCACACACCGGCTCAGCCCCTACAAATGATAGCTCCTACATGGCCTTTCGCTGTGTGGGGGATGGACATCTTGGGACCTTTCCCAAGAGCCGTCGGAGGTTACAAGTTCCTGTACCTCGCCATTGACAAGTTCACCAAGTGGCCGAGAGCAACTCCAGTTGTGACAATCAACAAGCAATCTGCTATCAACTTTTTGCAGTCCATTGTATGCAGATTTGGAGTCCCAAACAAAATCATCACTGATAATGGGACCCAATTCACAAGCTCTGCATTTCAAGGATATTGCGAAGACCTCAGCATTCAAGTTTGCTACGCCTCTGTAGCTCACCCAGCAAGCAATGGCCAAGCCGAGAGAGCAAATGCTGAAATTCTTAGAGGATTCAAAACGCGCACCTATGAGCGCTTGAAAAAACATGGTGCCAACTGGATTGAAGAGCTTCCGCCCACTTTATGGGCCAACAGGACATCTCCAAACCGGTCAACTGGAGAGACACCCTTCTTCCTGGTGTATGGAGCTGAAGCAATCCTTCCTCCAGAAATCACCTTGGGATCACTCCGGGTCCAGACCTTCGACGAAGCCATGCAAGACCAGCTCCGGCGTGAAGACCTAGACCTCCTTGAGGAGGGAAGGTGCCAAGTGTTTGGAATGACCGATACCGCCAAGCCCTTCGGCGCTATCATCAGCGGCATGTACACAACCGACAGCTCGAGGAAGGCGACCTGGTGCTACGGAGAATACAATCTAGAGAAGGGTTAAACAAACTCTCCCCCAGCTGGAAGGGACCCTTCTGAGTGATTAAAGTATCCCGACCCGAGAGCGTTCGCTTGGCTACCGAGGATGGGACACCTCTCCCAAATCCTTGGAACATTGAGCACCTCCGTATGTTCTACACTTAAGATCACGGAGGTGAGTATGTAGTAACTTGGGGTGTATGTTATAGAGTCATTGTACAGAGTCGGGTAGTTCCACCGGGAGAACAGCCGGACCTTTACCGGAAGGTCCGCAAAGTTCATGCAACTTGTCGCAGTCTCAGGACTAAAAGTGTGGCTAGCTACCCTGGGTCAAACGAGAAATGAAACACGCTTAGCCTGGTTCCGTACCCAAAGAGTGTACTCGTTTCCCCTGTACCCCGGACCTATAATGAAAGACATCTTCATGTGAAAAAGACTCCAGGTGCATTTATTTTATACAGGCTCAACATTTTTTATTTTTCTTGTCCATAACAAAGACGTGCAATTCTTAATAAATTTTAGTTCGACTAGTTCATATACGATTCGAGTTGTATTTTCGTTTCTTTCTGATTCAAATATTGTTCATGGCCCACTCGCCTGAATGCCTCCAAGCCAATCTTGGGCCGGAGTGTGCTATCGACTTAGCCTGGTCAAGCACCCTAAGTACGCCACTCTACCTACACCCCGGCAGGCCGAAGTAAGGCGGGTCCAAGTGCAATTGGATCTGAAAGAAAAGGCAACGCATTCGGTTGTTTTTGGAATCGTGTTTGACCTAAAATCTTCTTGAGAATCGTAAGCCGCGACGAAGTTATATGCGAGAAACGAATTTTACTATTTTTCTTGGATTCAGTGTGCAGGAAACTACGTTGATGGAGAAAAGCCGGAGCTAACAAAGCTCCGACTCCCCCAGGTGGCTTGTAATCGATGTTACGCATTGAAAATGAGTGTCACCGGAGCAATCAAGCTCCGGTAGAGCTAGGGGGGCCAGCCGTCGACGCAAAATGAAAGATGGTGAGAAGACCCTGCAAATGGAGTCTGCTGTCAACAAGCTACGTGTTGGCAAAGGTCACTGCCAGAGCTACTAGCTCCGACACCCCGGAGGACTAACTATCGATGCTCTACGCGTTGATAGGGATTATTGCCAGAGCTACTAAGCTCCGACGGTAGACAATGCCGGAGCTTCTAAGCTCCGACAACCTCAGGGGGCCTTCACTATCGAAGTCTTCGGACCTACACTCTACAAGTTCGGAGCAAATGAGTCTTCAACAAAACGCAATATCCTCTTGGTACATGTTTACAATAAAATTGTATACATCTACCAGGGGGCCAAGTGAAGACAAAAGTGTTGAAGACAAAAAGTGAAATTTTAAAAAATTTGGGGATTTCATTCATCTGTAGACAAGGGATTACAATATTGAGGAAGAAGAAGAGAGAATACAAGAGGGACTACAGAGATGGTCCTAGACCCTACGGAAGAATTGGGCGACCTTCTGGGCAACCTCCGACATGTTGGCTCTGGTAGCTTCGCCTTCCCCTTCAACGGGACCTTCAAGTACCGGGTCCAGAGGAAATTGGGAGTTCCGGCTGGTGTAGCACGTCAGCACATATTCTGCGATGTTCTTCGCCAAGGATTGCCCCTCAACCTCTAATTGGTCCGTGATGACATCGCCCACCTTGGAGAGTTTGCTACCTGCGAAGCTCAACGCCTGCAACGCCAGGTCCGGCTCCGGCTCCGGATCATCCGGACGCACGGGACTGAAGCCCATCGGTGTCAGCGTGTCGTTAGCCTTGCCCAGGAACTCCCAAATCTGTAGGGAGTCCGCAGTCCTCAAGCCCTTTAATTCCTCCAGGGATCTTCTGGCCGCCACCAGTTCAGAATTCTCGCGGGCGAGGCACTCAACTTCTTTGGCGTTTTGCTGAATCTTCTCAGCATCCCGCTTCTCGAGTTTTCCGAGCTCCTCCTCCCGGAGGTGGATCTTGTTCCGGCGGTCAACCAGGTCCTTCTCCCTGCCCCTCACTTTCTTTTCCCTGGAAACATGGGCACACTCCCGCTCATGGAGCTCCTGCCCTCGCACCCAGGCCTTCTTCTCCTCCTCAATGCAGCGCTCTTCCAATTTCTTAGCGCGCTCCTCGAGGCCCTTGTCAGCCAGAGCCACCTTCTTGGTGAGCTCCTCCTCCCTCCTCAGGACGTCATCCCGCAGCTCTAGGAGTTTCCGCTCTTCATCTTCGAGCCGTTTCTCCCTCTCTTCAAGTGCCTCCCGGCGCTTGATGAGTGTAGTGTTAATAGCCTCAAGCCTTTCTTGGCGTTCGTCGGCCGCACTGTTAGCTGCTTTTGTCTGCTCGTAGATCTCCCAGGATTAAGCGTCGAGGGAACGAGTCATACTCTCCCTGTCATCCAATAACTTGCCCCAATATTCCAGGCGGACCTTCTCCCGTTTGATCCACTCTTTGTCGTCCGCTAGCCTCGACTGCGCCAGCTTGGTCTCAAAGTAGAGTCGGTTACGCCACCGCCTATGGGTTTGGCGCTCCTCTTCAAGAGCCTTGTTGTCGTGGAAGAAGGCCAGTTGAACTTGACGCAGACTGGAACATGCGTTGTCAATAGACAGTGACAACAGGATAGGTTCCGGACCTGCTGGGGTCTTCTCCGCTGGTTCCAGCGGGTTTTCAGATACAAAAATTGGGTCCCACTATACAAGAGTGGTCCCCTAGGTCTCCATGGCACTAGGGCCATCCTCCGGGATGGCCTCAGTCGCCATCGAGGAAGGCCCCGCCGCCAGGTCTTCGTTCACCCCCTCAGGCAGGGGGCCAGCGACTTCGCTTGGGCACTCCGGCTCGGCCGCGGGTACCTCCGACGTCGTCACTTCCGGAGCAGGGGCCGCTGCTGGCTCCGGTCTGGACACCTCCTCCGATGGAGGCTCGGGCTCCGACATCTCTTCAACAACTGGCTCGGGAGCCGAAAGATCTTCAACATCGACCGGCCCTGCGGCCGGAGCTCCAATAATGACCGGCTCTGCGGCCGGTGCTTCAGAGGTAGCCGGCCCAACTGCCGGAACTTCCTCAGCTTCCGGCGCGCACGCCAGGGTTTCAATCACCTTCGGCTCATCCGTCGGGGCTTCGACAATTTCCGGCTCCGAGGCCTGGATTACTGCTTCATCCGGCTCAACAGCCAGAGCTTCCATCGTTTCAGCACCAGGACCCGGAGCTTCAACCTCCGGGACAGGTGCCGCTAGCGCATCTTCTCTCCCGTGGTCCGGCGCTACCACGGGAGTCTCTGGGGATGAGTCGAGGTCCATGACCACGACAGCCGGCGCCGGAGCTGTCGCAGCTTCAGCCACCACTTGGGGCGGCACCGGGACAGGAGCAGAAGCCCTCGCCCTCACAGCTTCAGCTGTTGTAGCTGAGGGTGGAGCCTCACTCCTCTTCTTGGGAACGCTGCAGATGATGGATGAAGAAACTTAAAAAAATAGTTACTACAACAAAACAACTGTCCAAGGTAAAGATTAAAATTTACCTTGGGAGGCTTCCGCACCAGCTTGCGCGGAACCTCTTTCCCGGGCGTTATGGGCTGGTCATAGCCGGCGTGGAAGCTCCGGAAGGCCCCCCGGAACTCTTAGCAGCCACGGGCGTTTCCCTGGTCGAGGCTCCCCTCGATCAGGAAGAACTTCCGGACCTGGAGGCCTCAACTGGCCCCGATGCTGGAGTCGCATGCCCGGAGCTAGCTCCCCAGAAGGATCCCACTGCGGGTACAGTCGCCGCGGTTGCAGAAGACCTCCCTCGGGGGTTAAGGAGCCGATGCAGAGGTGGCAGGCCAGACGGACCTTCCGTCGGCATGCTGCAGCTTCCTCTTCCGGCTCAGGGGTTCATCCGCCGGCTCCTTGCCCTTGTCGACGACCTCGACCCTTGGCTTCGGGGTAGGGTCGGAGCCACCTTCGGACACTCTAGGGATCGCCACCCTGGTGGTTGATCTTCTCTCGACGACACCATGGTCAACAAGTACGGGCATCTTCCGCTAGAGCTCCCTGCTGAACTCAACTTCCACGTTCAGAGGAAGAAAAGCTGATGGCGGAGTTAGATCGTCACCCTCGACGTCGATGTCATGCTGGAACTTCTTGAGATGAAACTCCAGGGTTGTCCCCACCATGTTGGACTTCAGCCCGGTCTCGACCCGGTCGTCGTCCGTCACGCTGTTGAGGGCCCAAGCGAGTTTTTCTCTCCTCTTCAGCGGTGCCCACCTGTTGACCAGGAAGTTACGAAACACCGCCTGAGGGGTTAATCCACCCTCCACACACTGACGGATCCTGGTCAGAACAGGGTTGAAGGCGTCCACCAGCACCGAAGCTTCACTCCAAATCGTCGTGTCAATGTTGGAGAGGCCTTCGGGCAGCTCCAGCCTCTCGTGCTCCTCCACCCGGATGACTAACCAGTCCTTCTTCCAGTCATCCCACTTCCCAGAGGGAAACGACCGGAGGTACTTGAATGGGCACTTCTTGCGCTTCACGAAGTAGTAGAAGCCAAGGTACTCATTGCTCCTACCGGTGGTATGGACAGTGAAGAATGTCTGGAAGAGTTCAATGCAGGGGGGATGCCCACCCACATCCCACAGAAGTGGACGAAGATAGACACGAGGAGAATGGAGTGAGGGCCATGTTGGTATAGCTGCAGACCATAAAAGTCCAGCAGCATCAAGAAAAAGGAGGAAAAAGGTGGGATCAACCCCACCATAGCGTACGAGGAGAAGTACACCATTTCGCCGGAGTGCTCCTTCTCAAACGTGAGCTCTCCCCGGCGCGGACCGAGCGGTTGAAGAAGTCCGAGGACCATCCCATGAGGGTCCGGACCTTCTTCAGGTCGCCGTCGGTCTTCAAACGACTCTCGCGGAGACCCAACTCCATCGTAGCACAGTAAGGCAAGAGAGAAAAAGGGAAGCACAAGTCGGGAGTTTGAGCGCAAGATCAGATGAGAGGCATAAAGAACTCCAGACGGTGCGCGCTTTCCTTCTTAAGTAAGCCCTCCCAACGCATGGATGGAAACCGCAAAGAAGTTGAAGATACCATTCAAAAATTCCACCAGGCCGATGACAAGGGGGCCCGGGACCACCCCGACGATCAAGTCGAGGTTCTTACCCAGGCGAACGATTGTCATCATGAGGCGGGAAACCCGAAGGCGGCGGCCTGACAAGGCGCGCGGAACCGATACGGTTTTCGTATCGGGAACCGGCGACCTTCTATTGCGTGAGATCCGCACGCTAAAGATCCCATCTGCCGCAAGCGGGATACGCCACATGGCGGGGATTTAACTCCAAGCCCTCGCCAACGGCACTTCCGAAGACCTTTGAAGACTCAGTTCAAAAGTCACGAGGATGGACCCACCTCCGGCGGAACGACTTCACCCAAGGGGTCCTCCCCAGAGGTGGGTCCAGGGGGCCACTGTCGGTACCCCGGAAACCGTACACCCCTTGAGGTTACAAAGATCTCAAAGGAAAGTCATCTACTTGATTTGAAGACCTTCGGAGGCCCAAATGTCAGATATAACCGGACCCGCTTCTCCAACATGGTTAATCCCAGGGTCGCCACGTGTACTATCAAACCGGAGCTACCGCCCACAAGGGGGAAGCTCCGGGCTATGTACCGTAATGGCACCTCCGGACTTAACCCCAGATCGAGAGAAGCTCCGGACCTGACACGTGTCAGGTAGCTCCGGAGCTACCTGTTTCCCACAGTATGCTCCAGAGCTGCCATGTGTCCAACCGATGGATCTTCAGCCTCTAACCTCCGGAAGACTCCACAACGGCTCCAGATCTTCAAAGGGGAATCAAGGACTTAAAGACCCGATTAAGTGTCATTAATAACATATTAATAACACACGATCGTATGACCTTAATTACCAGTAACGATGCTGTCAAAGCCCATTACCCGGTCATTAAGGACAATTAAACGTGTTGAATGAGTATCAATACTAGTACCCGTCGGGGCCACATGTCGGGCCAGGCTAACTTGTAACGGCCTTCCCTTGTACTATAAAAGGACAGGCTGACGACAGACTCTACACGTTCAGTGACGCTACTCACACGCCATAAACACTCGTCACAAGCTCATACAGCTAATGCAACACCAACATACCCGTGGAGTAGGGTATTACGCTCAGGCGGTCCGAACCACGTAAATCTCCGTGTCTCATGTGCCATTTACAATTCACCTTTTTGAATCTCCGCGCGCCCACACCGAACATCAAACTCCTCTAACACTTTAGTAGTGTCGGGAGATCTGCCGGATCCAAACCACCGACAAATCTCTCCCCCTTTGACAATGTATTCAGCAAGGTAAAAGAGAAATTTTAATTGTTATGAGCATATTATAACATATACATATAAAACAAAGCTCATCCAAGTCATACTATCATGTAACTTACACTATCACATCAATGAGATACATAATGTAGTGTAAGCCATGCTAGAGATCATATGTAATTTTCAATTTAAGTAAGTCATGATCTCACAAACTTAACTATTTCAAAACCTGAAATCATGACACTAGTTGCTGCATTTTAATATTTTTCAAAGCATAAATTTAGATCATTTGAGATTTGCAAGAGATTATATGCGCATCTGCCTTATTCTAACCAACCAAGTCAAGCCTATGTCATTTGACAATCAGAAGCTTAAGGACATGTTTTTAGTCATACACAACTTCTTCCAAGTTCATATCTAAGTGCAATGACAGGCCATCTCAAAAGAAGAAGTGCGATGCATGCATATTCTCTTGATCTTTTCTCAATTTATATTTGTTCATAAAAACTCAACATTTGAGTTGATTACTTGATTAATTCTTAATGATTAAAAGCACTTGTGAACATGTAACAAGTTCAAAACAGCAAAAAAGTTCAACCATGACCAGTTTTAGTGTAAGTAATTATTCCAATTACTAGACATGGCAAAAACTACAAAATGTATAACATGAGTAATGTAGTAAGAACTTTCAGCATGTAAAAGGAATCATAAAGTCATATATGTATGAAATACTATGCTCATATTATTTTAATTTCAGATTCACACATAGACTTCCCAAGTTTCAAAACTCCCCCTCAATTTAAGCCATGAGGATGCATAACCCCTAATTCACTACGAATGAAACAAAAACGAGTGAAATCCAAAGGTTTTGTAAAAATGTCAGGCAATTGATGTTCGGTATCTACATGGTGAAGCACAATGTTTTATTTTTCAACATTATCTCGGAGAAAGTGATACCTAATGTCAATGTGATTAGTTCTAGAATGTTGCACAGGGTTTTTAGCAATGCAAATGGCACTAGTGTTATCACAGAATAGTGGAACACTATCTAGATCAACCCCATAGTCCTTAAGTGTTTGAACAATCCAAAGAATTTGTGACCAAGCACTAGCAGCAGCTACATATTCCGATTCGGCTGTGGTGTGTGCAACTGAATTTTGTTTTCTAGAGGACCAAGCAACAAGAGAATTACCAAGAAAATGACAAGCACCGGAAGTACTTTTCCTATCAATCCTACAACCCCCAAAATCAGCATCCGAAAAAGCTTTCAAAGTAACGGTTGAGGAAGAAGGAAGAAAAATGCCAAATTCTTGAGTTCCATGTAAGTACCTGAGAATCCTTTTGACGGCTTGAGGATGTGAAACACGTGGGGAAGCTTGAAACCGTGCACAAAGACATACGCTGAATTGTATGTCCGATCTTGATGCCGTGAGGTACAAAAGTGATCCGATCATGCTTCTATATTCTTTTTGATCCACGGATTCACCATCTTCATCAAGTTCATGTGTTGTTGCTGTTCCCATATCTTTGGGTTCAACAGAAGCAACAAAAGCAGAATGAGCATGAGAATGAACATGATTTTGTTTGGATCTGTTGTGGGGGATGATCTTTGTAAAAACGTAGGGGAACATATGTCTCACAAGCTTCTTCTTCATTAGGTTCATCGTAGATTGATAGATTGTGACTTGTGGATGATCAGGACCAGCATAGGTGATAGCCGGAGCTTGTTCAATGTCCGGAGCTGGACACGTGTCAACTTCGGAACTACCAGGCAGTATCACCGGCTCTTCTTCATCTTCGAAAATACCCTCCCCCTAAGGATACGAATCTGATCCTGCAACACCGGAGCTAGTACCTGGGCTAGCTTCATCAAAAGACACTTCACAAGTCTCAACAATTTTGATAGTATCAAATAAAATCACACGGTAGCCTCTTGTATGAGATGGATAACCAAGAAACATGCCATCAATGGATCTAGGTTCAAATATATCAAGGTTACCATGTTTCTTAACAAAGAATTTGCAACCAAAGACCCTAAAGTGTGTAACACTAGGCCTATGTCCAAACCGGAGCTCATATGGTGTTTTACCTAGCTTAGCACGCAAGAAAACACGATTTGAGACATAACAAGCGGTTGCCAACGCATCAGCCCAAAATTTTCTAGGAGTTTGATATTCATCAAGCATAGTCCTAGCCATGTCAACTAAGGTTCTGTTCTTTCTTTCTACAACACCGTTTTGTTGAGGTACATATGGTGAAGAGAATTGATTTTTAGCACAAAAGTGATCAAAAGATTGATTTTTAAATTCAGTTCCATTATCACTTCTAATTGCTTTTAATGATCCTGGGTGATCAATTGATAATCTAAGAAATAAAGTTCTAAAGTGACTAAAAACATCATTCTTAGACGCCATAAAGTAAACCCAAGAGTATCTAGAATAATCATCAACGATAACAAGAACATACCATTTACCTCCGAAGGATTGAACACGTGAAGGTCCTACGGTGTCAAGATGCAAAAGTTGACATGGTTCAGTTGTCATGATCATTGTGAGAGGGGTATGTGAACCTGCAACAATCTTAGCATGTCTACAAGAAGAGCACACAATTTCTTTGTCCCCTTTAAGCTTAGGCAGCCCACGTATGCAATCAAGAGCACTAACACGCGTTAGGTGATCAAAGCCTACGTGACCAAGTCTACGATGCCAAAAATATAAGTCCTTTGAATCATTAGCAACTAGACACCTATGCTTAGAGGAAGACATATCAAAGTCAGCTTTAAAAACTCTTCCAAACCGAGACATGTTAAAAATAAGCTCACTATTTGAACTTACAACTTTGCAAAAGTTTTTATTGAAAATAATTTCCAGATTTTCATCTAGCAATTGTGAAACAGAAAGCAAGTTGTATTTCAATTTTTTCACAAGTGCCACATCCTTCAAAGTGTAGTGATCATTTACTCTAACCGAACCCTTAGCAATTATAGGGGTTGAAGAATTATTAGCAAAAGTAACATTTTCTACACGTGACACAGAGGGGGAGGAGAACCAATCTTTGTTACCGGTCATGTGGCGTGACCAACCTGAATCCACAATCCAAATGTTCTCCTTCCTCAAACGTGTAACCTACATAAAAGCACATTACGTCGATGACTCAATACTGGGGTTAGTCATAAGGCATTTAGGAATCCAGTACTGAGTCATGCGACGTGCAGCAGGAAAAACACACGAAAGCTGAGACAAAACAGCAGGTTTATGAGTCAAAGTTTGAGATTTTTTATTCTTGACTACTGACCTATAAAGTGTTACTTGTGTAGCACAAAAATCAGTTGCTCCGGAGGTAAAAACAGAAGGTCCAGAGGTAAACTTTGAATGTTTTTGACTCAAGACAGCAGGTTGTACATTCGGTTCAATGTGTGCAGCAAATTTTGCATGAAAGTTATGAGATCTAGCAATCATTCTTTCCCTTTTCTGTTGTTTAGCTAGTCTATAACAACAATCTATGACATGACCATCTCGACCACAGAAGGTACAATGAAATTTAACTTTGTGTTCATGTCTAGATGAGCAAGCAATATTTTTATTTGAAACCGAATGAGGCAACACTCCTGCAGATTTGAAAACCACTCATTTTTGTTTAGGAACTGTTTGAATCAAACCACTTCCTAATGACTTTACAATTTTAGGTGGATGTGCCTTAGCATGAGCATGAGAATCAATACCTAAACCAGTTTTATCATTGCAAGACTTGGAAGAATTTAGCAGTAAGTTTAGGTTCTTATTCCCATTACAAAACCGATCTAATGTCCTATGCATGTCATCAAGTTTATTGGACAGATCAAGACAATTTTCACACGAAGTTTTTCCTTTTAGTTTGCAATTTGAACAAAAATTAACTTCATGAGAACGTAAAGCATTGTTCAATATAGAAATTTCATTCATAGCATCCTGTAGTTTCTTATCAATATCCTCACAAGTAGAACAATGCAAATCAATTGTAGAACAGCTAGCATCTTTCAAGTTTTTATCATTAAGTGCAGCAAGCTCTTTGTTCTTTTCAATTTCTTTATCAAGTCTATCTAGAGTGGAGGAGTGCGCACTTCTTAATGTGGACAATTGTTCATAGATTAAGTCACATGAGGGACATGCATCATCACTAGGAATCAAAGTTTTTAAACGGTTAATTTCAGATTCTAGTGATTCAATTTTATCAGCATTATCCCTAAGCTTTTTGTCCTTTTTCTTGACAATAATAGTTGCACGAGAAATAGCATCACATATTTCATTATAGGTAGAACATACCTCATCGTCTTCACTGTTGTGTTCTGCATCCTCCTGACTTGATCTTGATCTTGTTTTGCCTGTCATGAAGCATAAGTTGGCCAGATCGTCATCATCTTCATCACTTTCAATGTCTACATCACTTGAACTAAGTTCTTGAAGTGCGGTGATGAAGCTGTTAATCATCTTGCGTCCTATGGTACCCTTCTTTTTCTTCGTATCTTTTGCAGAGGAGTGTTTCGTTCTTGTTTTCTTTTCATCCCGGGGAGTAGGACCTGAAAGGTTAGGGCAATCTGAACGAAAATGTCCTGTCTTACCACATTCGATGCACCGTTGAGGTTCGGAGCTTCCTCTCCTTCTAGTTCTCACATTTTGCAATTCTTTTGAGAACCTCGTAGAGAGAAGTGCTATCTCCTCCTCTGGAAACTCCTCAATCTGTTCAAGGGTTAGAGAGGACAACAAAGCAAGTGTACTACAAGATGAAGATTGGCCGGAGCTAGACATATCACGTTGTGAAACAAATGCAATAGACTTATTGGGGTTCTTACGTGAGATTATGTCAATTTCATGAGTTTTTAACTTGGAATATAGCACATCTAAAGTAAGTGAACTCATGACAGTAGATTCACGAATAGATGTGACTTTCATCTCCCAAATGACATATCTAATGCACTTAACAATCGCCTAGCATTTTCAGCATCTGAAAAATTAACATTGACACTTCGCAAGTTACTGAGAATCTTATTGAAACGAGCAAAGAGGTCATCGATAGACTCACCTGATTGCATCTCAAAACGCATATATTACTTTTTGAACATATCTTGTTTTACCTCCTTGATTGTGTTGGAGCCTTCATGATAATCACATAGAGCTCTCCAAACATCGTATGCAGACCGGAGGTGCGCGACACGATCAAAGTCGCTTTGAGTGAGTCCTTGGATGATCAAGTTTCCGGCTTTGTTGTTGTTGTCGACGTCCCGTAGGTTTGTGGCCATGACATGATCATTAGGTGGCACTTCGTAAGGCTTGTACACCATCTCCCATATTGCAAAGC
This sequence comes from Tuctoria greenei, assembly GCA_036927565.1. Taxonomy (NCBI): domain Eukaryota; kingdom Viridiplantae; phylum Streptophyta; class Magnoliopsida; order Poales; family Poaceae; genus Tuctoria; species Tuctoria greenei. The sequence continues at coordinate 113,212,164 of JAYESD010000003.1, forward strand.
CTTGTGCCTGGATAAAAGCCTCCATGCGTGCCTTCCAAACCTGAAAATCAATACCAGCAAACACACAAGGTTTGGCGGAGTATTTCTCCATGATGATTAGTCAAAAACACGTGGAAATCACAAAGATTAGAGCACCGTGGCTCTGATACCAATGTAGGATCGAAGAGCACGTGAAAAGCTACCAGAGGGGGGGGGGGTGAATGGTAGATTTAAAAATTTTACGCAGCGGAAACAATTAAACCCCAAACCCTTTCAGCAGAAAAACGATATGTTAAAGAAATTGTGTGTGAGACTAATCTAAACGTGTTTCACCTTGACAAAAGTGATAGATATCAGAGAGAATCAAGTCATGAAGAAAACACAAAAAGAATCACTCAAATACGTTGAGAAAAACTCAAGTTATGATCGAAAGATCAAACAATGGTCAATCTGCCCTATCCGAGAAAAAAACAGTTCTAGAATGCTGCAAAGAAACTCGTGTAGATCATAAATCACAATTCCTATGACCATGAAATTTTTACATATCATAGATAATCAAGTTGTGGAGACAATACATAAAGAATCACGTCAATTGGATCTGTAAAACTCGAGTTATGATAAAACCACCGACGAAAGGTAGTGCTGTCAAGAAACTCGACAAGTAAAACTTGTCTGGAACAAGTCGGACGAATAAGGCACAAAAGTTCCTTCAAACTACGAATTTTATTCAATAGAACACAAGAGGAACAGCCCCAAAGTCGTTCACCACGAGCTCTGGGCTCCCTTGCTTATATAACCAGCCCTTAGGCCAACCCAATATCAACTAGGACTCCAATCCTACTCAGATCACGAATCGTAACTTTCCATAACTGCTTAGGATCCTTCTATACGCAGATAGAAGAAATCTTAAGACTTCCAAACACCTTAGGAACGTATCCCACATTCCTAAACAACTCAAATTCGTGACCCACACAAAATCCTATCATAACCAACTCAAATCTTTCCATATTTCAGTCAAACCCGACTCAGCCGCAGCCTGAGTCCATAACCTAGTCGGTTGGACCTTTCCGACCAATTCTTTACGTCCACATCTCTTCATCACATCTCGGAACCATGTAGCCACGTCCATGCACTCCTTGGATATGTGCAAACACCTTCCTTCGACGTCCAGTAACCTTCATATGCACCGCCCTTGATTCAATCATCCTGCGCGACCTCCTGATCAGCTCAACCACAGTTCCTTCCGAACATGGTTGTTGGAACCTCATCTCCTCCCTGAGACTAGTCCAATGGATCCTGTCACCAGCCATGACTTGAACTCAAGCAACACCTGCACATGAATAAACAACCAATCCATACGAGCCCAAGTCCTCGACTTGACTCAAGTTAGTTCCGAACACAACACCCTACGTGAGAACCTCACATAAGCATGTTGCAAAACCACAGTAACACGATATCATCCATATCAGCCAAAACGCACCAAAAACTTGGCAAATGAATACTAAGCAATCTTTCCAACAATGTAAAGCAAGTACAAAACATTGCAAATGAAAAGCAGAAGCACTACGGTCAGGTTGCGGACCTTGCCAGAGCAACCCGGACCTTGAGCCGGAGCTAACAAAAGCTAGTAGAACCTAGCGCCGGAGCTTACCAAAACTAGTACAACCAAGCTCCCGCCGGAGCTTACAAAACTTGCAGGACCTAGCGCCGGAGCTAACTAGAACTAGTTGGAACTAGTAAACCCAAAAGTCGGAGCTAGAAAAAACAACTCGGAGCTTAGCAAAAACACGCCGGAGCTATCAAAGACATGTCGGAGCTATCAAAGACGTGTTAGAGCTATCAAAGATGTGCCGGAGCTAAAGACAAAACTTCATCGGAGCTGACCAAAGCTAGTCGGACCTAGCATCGAACGTAACCGGAGCTACCCAATCCAAGCCGGACCTACTGTCGGAACTTGCTGTAGCTCAGAGCTAGAGTCAGACCTTGATAAAAAGGTGTTTTGGTGATATTCAAAACTTTTATCATCAAAGCCAAGTGTATTCACTACAAGCCAATGTATTCAGCACATATAGGTCTTACAGTCTATTATCCGCGTAACCCTTCTATCTTGACTAAGCAGCCCTTATGTTCTCGTGGATGGTCTGCACCTGATTTTCAGCATCTTGGATCACATCAGGTCCAAATACTTGAGTTTCCCCTGTCTCATTCCAAAACAAGGGGGTCCTACACCTTCTCCCATACAATGCTTCATATGGTTACATCTTCAAACTTGCTTGATAGTAGTTACTGTAGGAAAATTCAGCATATGGCAGACATTTGTCCCAGCTTCCTCCATTCTTTAGTGCACAAGCTCTTAGCATGTCTTCCAAAATCTGATTTGTCCTCTCGGTCGGTTCATCCGTTTGTGCGTGATAAGCAGAACTGAAGTTCAATTGAGTTCCCATTGATTCATGCAGCTTTTACCAGAACCTCGAGGTAAACTGAGAACCTCTATCAGACAATATTTTCTTGGGCACTCCGTGTAAACACACTATTCTTGCCATATACAATTCCACCAAGTTGGCTCCAATATAAGTAGTCTTGACCGGAATGAAATGTGCTGATTTTGTCAATTGATCCACAATAACCAACATTGAATCATACCCTACTGAAGTGCAAGGAAAATAAACTATGAAATCCATACCAACCTCTTCCCACTTCCATTTTGGGATCTTCAATGGTTACAATAATACAGCTGGCCTTTGATGTTCATCCTTGACTCGTTGGCACACGTTACACAATGCAACATATTCTGCTATGCCCCTTTTCATACCATCCCACCAGTAGCACATTTTCAAATCCTTGTACATCTTGGTACAATTGGGATGCATAGAGTAAAGTGAGTCATGTGCCTCCTTCAATATCAACTGTCAGAGACTCTTGTCATTTGGTACAACAATCCATTTTCCAAGCCAGAGTACCATGGTCATCCTCATAAAATCTGAATTCTCTCCCTTTTTGGGTCCTTTCCTAGATTTCCTGGATTTCCTTGTCCTTTGTTTTACCTTCTCAAATCTCTTGTTCCAGGGTTGGATTCACTTCCATTGTCCCCATCTCACTGACAAATCCAACATTCAACCGTTCGAACTCCTTGCATAGCTCGGGTTGCAATTCCCTGATGGTAAGTTGGTGCCTTTCTACCTTTTAGCTCAAAGCGTTGGCCACTACGTTGGCATTCCTTGGATGATAGTTGATTCCCACATCATTGTCCTTAATGAGTTCCAACCATCTTTGTTGCATCAAATTAAGATCTCTCTGCGTGAATATGTACTTGAGACTCTTGTGTTTCGTATAGATCTCGCATCTATGACCAGGAACGTAATGTCTCCAAATCTTTAATGTGTGCACTACGGCAGCGAGTTCAAGATCATGCGTAGGATAGTTCTACTCATGTTTCATCAATTGCCTAAATGCATAAGTGTGGGGACCGGAGTCCACACTTTCAAGGAATCCATTGGGTGGTGTCGTGCGATGTGACACCCAACAGCACACATGTAAAGGAACACATATTACATAAATCATTTACTAAAATTTACAAGGATGTTCAGTGTAAAAATAGTTTATAACATTAAACTCCAGCGGAAGATAAGATTACAACTCTTGTACTCAAGTCTAATAAGCAAAAGAGAAGCCCTTCAGCCCACGGACGTTCCTCACTAGCCACGAAGACCAAACAGCAGCGGCATGGTTCCCACATGAGTATATCACAGAGAATCCCGAGTCTCATCGGACAACCACAATCATAAGCACAGAGATTAGTACCTGCAAAACAACTTATATAGCAACCGTGAGCACGAAGGCTCAACAAGACTTAACCGTCTCACCTAAACATGAAACTCTACATGAGGGTAAAGACATAAACATAGGATGGCAGATTTGCATAATGGACTCGCCTTAATGTGGGTCCTTGTATTTTCAGATTTATAGCAGCAGCTTAAACTTGTGTGGGGCAACATCGTAACTCCACAATCAGACAAGAAACGCTTCATCACGATGCTGCATGACCAAGGTAGAAAAATAAATTAGTGAGCACTATACTAATACATACAAAATAGCAATACCATGATAATATAATGTTCATAACAGCAGCAATTAATCCTCATCTCAAGTGCAAGTATTACTATGTCACAACTTAGTGAACAAGTGGTACTCATATCTGCGAGGGGCGGTGATTCGAATCAATGATACCCGGAATACACGACACGTACGCCCGTACTGGAAGTCACCTAGGTGCACTCCACGGACGTCGTACGCAGCCACCTTTCTCAAGTTTCGCCCAAGTTGAATTGATTCAATCGTCTAGGACATTATTCCCACTCACAGTGCACCTTTCCATTGTGAAGATGTTGTGAGCGAGTTTCAGTCTAATGTGTTGTAGCCGAAAGCCTGAGGCGATCGAAAAAGTCTCAACAAAAGCTTCCCAAGGTACATCGGTTTCCTGGACCCCATACATTCAGTATGACTCTGGTACAGTTCAAACTTGATCAACAGGGCAGTATACGGATCAGTCCTTAACCAACAAAGGCTGGGCTATGCACCCAAGACCACTTCTTGCTGCATCCTACGCTGCTGCCCGGTCTCATTTTCTGATTACTACTCCATTTTCTTTGAACCAATCCCGTGTGAAAAAGTCCTAGCCATGCTAGTAGATTCCAACTACTCGACTTCTACCGAATCCTATACAACATTTAGCATAGCATAGTCTACACGATGACTTAACAACTAACCAAATACTCAATAGGCTGATCTGGTCATGCCAGTGGATTTTCATTCACCTTAGCCCTAATGCACATAAATCACCCTAGACATAGGTGATACAAATCAAAATTTTGTAATGGCACTTAAATGCAAACCGGGGCTTGCTTGGTTGCGAGACTGTATTAAAGTTAATCTCCATAGGGATGGTTTCAAGTAGCTCCGGAATCCTCTTGAGCTCGGCAACTAATCGATATGCAAAGAATTATGCAAGTTAATCAATACCGGTATTATGATATAGCTTAATGGAAAGAAATTTAATTAACCTAAGCCCAATGGTTCTGGAATTTTTACAGGGGACACTACTTACTATGGGTGAGCTTCTGGCCGCAATTGGGATCAATACAATGAAGTTACAGTTGTATAAAATTCAATGAATGTAAACATTTCCCAGAATTTTGAGGAAAGATATGTAGCTTTGACATGGCCAAAAGTTGGTGTTCTATTTAGAGGAGGACAAGTGTTACTCATCAAAATTGGTTTCTTATTTTCTAAGCATCCTACTGTGTGATATCGAATTTACAAGTTTGGATAATTTACTGAAATATTTCTGTTGTTTTTGGAGCATTCTATGACCAGTTAGGAAAATCTGCAGATTTAACTAGGTTAATAAAGTCCAATGAAGCTGAAATGTTTACAGGAATTCAGAAACTTACTAAAGAACATTTTGGTAAAATTTCAGATTTTTCTGTGAAGTGAATCATTAGATAAATTCAAACATGATGTTGCTTTAAAGTGCTCTACAGGACAATCTAGGGATTTTCATGAAGATTGAGTTGTAGTTCTGGTTAGTGTGGATAAAAATTAAACTAACAAAGTTGTTTTGACAAATTTAAATCTTTTTACTGACATATATTCAATTTAGAAGCTTGCACAAGTTTCTGTAAAATTCTAAATAAATTTGGCTATTTTTATGTGCATAGAGGATACACAGGTGATCAGACCATGTAATAGAAGTCTAATGACACTGAAATTTCTACTGGAGTTCAAGGATATTCAAATGAACGTTGTGGAAAAATTTGGTTATTTTCTGCAGGGCAGAACTATAGGAATTAATTCTATAACTATTTTATTTATTTGAATTATGGAGAAGTTCCAATGGACTTTAATACAAATCCAAGCGCACCACTAGAAATTATTCTTCATGCTGGATCTAACAAAATTTACTTGGGAATTTTTGGAAAATTCTACTAGGAGATATGGATTTTCAAAGTTGGAGAAATTTCAGTAATAAAATTCCAATGCGAAACATTTGAATAAAAGGGCTGGGCCCACAGGTTTAAAATGGGCCAATCGGGTTGAATCAACACGGGGCTATAAAGTTCAAGGGTGCAGCCACATTTGATCCCCTAGCCACAGCAGATCTGACGGTACACCGCAGAGGCTGACGACTTGGACCCACCAGGGGGTTGTCTTCCACCTCTGGCTGGCAGCGCCCTCGCCGGACCCGCAGCGGTGGCCGACGGCAGCCACTTGCTGGCGGCCATTACAGGGCACGGCAACCCTCGGTAATCGCCGCCCTCACCTAAAATCGGCCGTAGAACATGAAGGAGAGCCTCCCGACGGCGATTGGCGGCTGGAGAAGTGGGCTCGACGGCGGCGGGCGGAGCTAGTGTTTCGGTGAACACGAATTCGCCTTGGCAAGGGATAAAAATACTTGGTAAATGATCGGAGAGCATCCTGGGATCATGAGGATGACCAAATCGAACTCCTATTGAGGTGGAAATGGCCGCAATTACAAGTTCGGTAGCGACCCGCGGCTTTTCAACCAGCGGCTGTAAGAACTCCAATTTCTATGCGTGTGGTCGATAACATTTGGGCCATTTTGGCAAGTATATGCGCTAGAATGTATAGAAGCTACTTTCTAAGAAAATCGAAGAACGATGGCACGTGCAAACCAAATTTGGATGATGAACCAAGGCGTGCAAAAGAACTATGTATCGGTTCTTCGTGGAATACCCGATCTACAAGCTATGACAAGAGCTGAAAATTTGCGAGCATGAACTAGACATGATTGAGAACCTTTTTCCTTAAAGGATCAAAGCTTTATAATGGACGTAGCTGCGGTTCCACAGAACAGTAGACGCGGCAAAGCAGGGGTGTTCACCGGCGGCCCAAAATTCATCCAATCCGTCGATGGGGGGGGGGGGGGGGGGGGGGGGTTGACTGGCACCAAAACTACTCAGGGGGTAGCTCGTGCGCTGTTGCTCTGGCACGACCAACGGGCTCTGTATTGCAGCTGCACGTGGGTAGAAGCTGACGAGTGGGTCCCACCAGCCACCTCAATGTACAACTCACATGTAAATTAAATTTAAAATAGTAGATGAGCTCTAAAAATTGTGAAACTACGTGGATAAGTCTAGAAAGTCATGCTTATCATGACGGTGTGTTCAAATCTTATATTCAAGTAAGTTTGAACAGAATTCAAAATTTGAATTTAAATATGGCTTGAATTTGCTATGCGTCTCAAATAAAATAGCAATTGGAGTTCTAAAACCTTGGAACTTTGAAGTTACTTATTTTGAACCAAAATAGACCTCTATAAAAATTTGGAATTCCTTGGTCAACTCAAATTTCATGTTAACTTTATATGAACATTAGTTAAGTTTATTTTTTGAATTCCCTCATTTTGAGTTTGAATTAATTTGTTTTTTCTCATTTTCTTTGTAATTATTTTTATCATTCAATGTTTTTGTCCTAGCTGAACTTTGAATTATGGAAGTTAGGTCTTTTACTATATGTTACTACTCGGCGTTATTGCATCTATATGCATCCAAGTCCTTGCCTCGAAGCGTCGCAACAGATGTCAAGACTCATACTCACATATGGCAATACCAACTCAGGTGTTGTTGTCAATCTTTTCTTTAGCTCCTCAAAACTGTCCTGACAAGCTTGAGTCCATTTGAAGGATTTCTCTTTCATTAATAGTTCAGTCATGGGCTTCACTATCTTGGAAAAGTCCTTGATGAATCGACGGTAATATCCAACCATTCCAAGAAAACTCCTTCTTTCCTTGACATTATGCGGCAGTTCCAACTTTAGCACATCTCTAACCATTCTTGTGTCAACTGACACTCCTACAGATATGATATGACCTAGGAATGATATTTCCCTCAACCAGAATTGGCATTTGTTGAACTTGGCATACAACCGGTATTCTCACAGTTTCTGCAACGTCATCCTTAAATGCTCTTCGTGCTCCTCTTCACTACATGAACATAAATGAACACTACCACGAACTTTCCCAAATATTCCATGAAAACCTTATTCATAAGATACATGAAGTACGCAGGTGCATTAGTCAACCCAAATGACATGACCGTGTACACATATGATCCATATTGTATCCTGAAAGCTGTTTTGGGTATATCCGATGGTCTAATCTTCATTTGGAAATATCCCGACTGAAGGTCAATCTTAGAGAATATTATGGCTCCCTTCATCTGGTCGAACAGATCTTCAATCACGGCAGTGTGTACATATTCTTGACTGTCACCTTGTTGTGAGACCGGTAATCTACACACATTCACTGAGACCTATCCTTCTTATATACGAAAAGCATTGGGGCTCCACATGGCGACGAGCTTGGGCATATAAAACTCTTGTCCAACTGCTCTTGAATCTACTTCTTGAGCTCTGCTAATTCCTTTGGAGGAATCCTATATGGCCTCTTTGCTATAGGTGCAGTTCCAGGTATTAAATCAATGACGAACTCGATGTCATGATCAGGTCGCATATCTGGCAATTCCTCAGGAAACACATCTGGATACTCATGGACAATCGCAATTCCCTTCGAAGTTACTTCTTCTACATGATTTACCATTGCCTTCTCGGTTGTCGGCTGTACTGCCTTGAATTCTACACTAACTCCCTATTCGTTTGTCAATTGCACTGTCCGAGTAGCACACTGAATCACTCTGTTTTGCTTCCTTAGACAATCCATTCCAAGTATGATGTCCAAGCATTGGGAATTTAGGACTATGAGGTTGGCAACGAATTCTACCCCCCTTATGGAAATACTTACTTTTCGACATACTATATTTGTCCTCATCTCTCCTCCAGGAGATTTAACCAACAAAGTAAACTACAAGTATGATATGGGCATGCTATGCTTTGCAACATATTTTGATGAGATGAACGAATGGGATGCTCCAGAATCAAATAATATAGCCGCGGGGTTCGAGTTTGCGAGAAACATACCAATCATAACATCTTCAGCTTGCTAAGCTTCTTCTGCAGAAACATGGTTCACCTTGCCACAAGAGAAATTATGTGGTCCTCGGTTGCCTTGAGTTGCTCCTCCTTTGGCCCTTAAATTCTTCCTAGGAACATTGTTCATCTGACTATGTTCTGATTTTGGGCATTGATTTGCAAAATGTCCTGTCTGACCACAAGCATAGCAAGTCTTTCCACCAGTGGCACCAACAAAGTTAGGGCGAGACTGGTTTTGAAAATAGGCAGACATATTTGGGTGTGGTGCAGGATGCATAGGTGAGCGAGGTGCTTGCATGGGCGGGCGAGGTTGCATTTGCTGTTGCGGTTGCGGTGGATAACCAGGGCGGTATGCAGCTGCAGGTGGGTTGTAATGTGGTGCAGTAGGGGGCGCACAATGAGGACGAACATTGCTTCCTTGCGACTGTCTCGGATATTGCATCATCCTCTTGTGATCTAGATCAATATCCTAAATCTTGTTCTCAACCACAATGGCCTTGTCAACCAGCTTCTGGAAACATGCATCGTCAACATTGAGCAACCGAACATGAATTTCTTTTTTTGAGACCCCTAATGAATAGATATTGCTTCCTGTTATCAATGCTGATGTCCTTTAGAGCATATCTAGACAATTGAGTGAATTTATTGAGGTATTCACTCACACTCATTCTTCCTTGCCTGAGGTTTTCAAATTCTTTCCTTCTCAGTATCATGACTCCCTCTCGCACGTAGTGAGAACGAAACTTCTCGTTAAATTCAGCGCAGGTGATTCTCTCTTGATTTTCATGGGCATTGCATATAGATTCTCACTAGTCTGCAGCAACTCCCATTAAGTTCTGTGAGGCAAAAATAACTTTCTCTCTATCACTGCACTGGACTATAGCCAGTTTCTTCTCATCTGACTTCATCCAATTATCTGCATCAATAGGTTCTGTGGCTTGAGCAAAGGTAGGCGGCCTGGTCCTCATGAACTCTCCCAAAGAGTTGTGGTGTGGCGGGGGTGGCAGTGGTGGAGGCATGTGGCACTGATTGTTGTTGCCAGCTTGCAGATTTTCCATAATCTGTATCATGGTCTCCATGAGCTGGTTTTGCATAGCCGATAGCTGCTTAAGATTGATAGCTCCCTGGGCAGGTCCCTGGTTGTTCTGAGGTGCTTCATTGCTCTCTTCCTCACCATTGGCATTCCTCTGGTTACGTGTCCTCGACATCTGTTGGTGAAAGAATAGTAGATACGAAAGATTTTAGAATTTGAAAAGGAAATGCCCCCCTTATATGCATCAAGGTATATGTAACTAAGCAACTCCTTTATTGATTATAATAACCCTATTAGAGGATGTGGACAAGTATGCCACAACTCTCTAATACGTGCGTATGTGGACAAAATGTCAGACGTCCCACAACTTGCACCAAGCACACAAGCACAAGCACACAACATGAAAATTCAGCGTACCACAGTAAGTATGAATAAGATGATCTAAACACTTTTATAACTTCTAAATTTGAGACCTAGACTTAATTATGTGAGCCGTGGCTCTCCTGGCCGTGAGGCGGTGAGGGTGATGACATCGGCGAGGCATACATGGGCGCACGCCAGTGTGAGTTGGCCGTCCATGTAGGCGCTGGAGAAATTGATACACCATTGACCTCCACGGTGGCACGAGCTTCCTCTTGCTTCCCCATGATGAATAGCCTCTTAAGGAGGTAGCGGATCTCTTCCATAGCATCAACATAGCAATTTCCCAAATTCACCAATACTACATGGGATCTGTCAATAACACGAGAACTGATTTGAGCTCCATCTTGTGGCCTTATGACATCCCTTATTCCCTTCTTGCATTGCGGGTGCAGCGCAAAGCTAGTACCTCCAATCTGCTCCCGTTGGATGTGGCACAATCTAGTAAGTGCATCCCAAGCGACATCATCAATATCTTGCTCCCTGGTGGCTCTCCATGTGGAGGCAAAGTGTCGGATGACCACCTCATCTCTAGCAAGAACAGTAACTTGAGCACTCCATTCTTCACATCCATGGCGAGGAATCCTCTTAACATAGTACTCTGGGTGCATCATGCATAAATTGAGTAACTCCTTCAATTGCCTAGCTGCAAAACCACCATCAGTGCCATCGGAACGAAATTCTTGGGCATCAAGGTAAATTATGCATTTGTCCTCCTTCCTAGCTTCACATGGCTGCGATGCGTTCCCTTGAGCTTCAGGTACTTCCTCTTGTGCAGTGGGTTCATCCTCTTATGGTTCCTCCTCATCTTGCATTTCATCCTCACTCCCCTCATGTGTACCATCCTCCTTTTCTTCTGTATCATAGCATTCCACTATTTCAGGATCTTCCTCATATCATTATAGGACTCCACCATTTAAAGTTCTTCCTCCGTCGTGTTGGAGTATTCATGCTCAACTTCCTTAGCGGGATAACTCACTTCTTCCTCCTTTGGGGCTGGTTCTATGCTCGGCTCCTTTCGAGGCCTAAGCTTGCTTCCAATGGGCGGCAAACGAGCTCTCTTGCGGGCTGTCATTTTGGTTTGAGCCATCTACAAGAAAACATGAGAAAATAAAGGAAAACACAATTATCAGTTCTGAAATTGCAGCAACCAAAACTTTAGACGAGAAGATGTGCATTTGCTCAAAAAGATGCAAAAATTGCAGAAGCAGCAAAAGCACAGTTTTTCCCACCTTATATAGCCAGTGGGAGGCAAAATGGTGCAAAATAGGCTAATTTTGAAGAGGAAAGAAGTCCTAAATGCTTTATGGTGTTCATTCTAACTAGGCATGCGTCCTACGGTCAAACACGGCTTTGATACCAACTTGTGACACCCAGTTCCAAAAATGAATCAAGTGTAATGCATATGTATGACCAGGATGTTTAACACACATTGTCGACTGTTGGAGTCGGCAGATCTCCTGACACTACTAAAGTGTTGAAGGAGTTTGTAGTTCAGTGTGGGCGCACGGAGACTCAAGAAGGTGAATCACGATTGGACACGAGAGACACAGTGGTTTACGTGGTTCGGGCCGCCTGAGCGTAATACCCTACTCCACGGGTGTGTTGTGTTGTATTAGTTTGTGTATGAAAGCTCACGTCAATGCGTGTGTGCTTGAGAGCGTTCGAGAGCCCCTCGTGTATCGTCAGTCTGTCCTTTTATAGTACAAGGACAAACCGTTACAAGTTAGCCTGGCCCGACATGTGGCCCCGGCGGTTACTGGTATTGATACACGATTAATTGTTGTTAATAACCCTGTAACGGGCTCCGACAGTGCCGTTACAGGTGTTAAGATTGTCCGATTAAGTGTCATTAACATGGAATTAATGACAATTAATCGGTTCTTGAAGTCCGCGGCTATCCTTTGAAGATTCGGAGTCGTTACAATGTCTTCCGGAGGTTTGAGGCGGCCAGCTCCGACGTTTGGACACGTGGCAGCTCTGGAGCTTGCTTGTGGGAAGCGGGAAGCTCCGGGGTGGCCTGGCACGTGTCAGGTCCGGAGCTTCTCTCGGTCAGGGGTTAAGTCTGGAGGTGCCGTTTTGGTACCTAGCCCGGAGCTTCACCCTTGTGGGTAGTAGCTCCGGTCTGGCAGTACACGTGGCAACCTAGGGGTTAACCATGTTGGAGAAGCAGGTCCAGTTATGTCTGACAAGTGGGCCTCCGAGGGTCTTTAATTTGAGTAGACGTCCTTCCCTTGAGATCTTTGTAACCTCAGGGGGTGTATGGTTTTTAGGGTACCGACAGTGGCCCCCTGGACCTACCTCCGGGGAAAGTCACCGGGGTGAAGTCATTCCGTCGGAGGTGGGTCCATACTCGTGACTCTAGAACTGGGTCTTCAAGGGTCTTCGGAGGTGCCGTTGGCGGGGCTTTACGGTTAAATCCCGACGCGTGGCGCACCTCAGGCGGCAGATAAGATCTTTGACGTGCGGATCTCTCGCAATTGAAGGTCGCCGGTTCCCGATACGAAAACCGTATCGGTTCCGCGCGCCTTGTCAGGTTGCCGCCTTTGGGTTTCCCGCCTCGTGATGACAACTGTTCGCCTGGGTAAGAGCCTCGACTTGATCGTCAGGGTGGTCCCGGGCCCTCTTGTCATCGGCATGGTTGAATTCTTGAGTAGTATCCTTGACTCCCCTGCAGTTTCCATCCAAGCGTTGCGAGGGCTTACTTAAGAAGGAAAGCGCACCGTTGGGAGTTCTTTACGCTTCCCATCTGTTCTTGCGCTCAAACTCCCAACTCGTACTTTGCTCCTCTTCTCTTGCCTAGCTGTGATGCGATGGAGTTGGGTCTGCGTGAGAGTCGCTTGAAGACTGACAGCGATCTGAAGAAGGTCCGGGCCCTCATGGGGTGGTCTTCGGACTTCTTCAACCGCTCGGTCCGCGCCGGCGGAGAGCTCCCCTTTGAAAAGGAGCACGCTGGCGAGATGGTGTACTTTTCCTCGTACGCCATGGTTGGGCTGATCCCACCGTTTTCTTCTTTCTTCTTGATGCTGCTGGACTTCTATGGTCTGCAGCTGTACCACCTTGGCCCTCACTCCATTCTCCTTGTGTCCATCTTTGTCCACTTCTGCGAGATGTGGGTGGGCATCCCCCCCTGCATCGAGCTCTTCCGAACCTTCTTCACCGTCCAAACCACCGGCCGAAGCGATGAGTATCTTGGCTTCTACTACTTCGTGAAGCGCAAGAAGTGCCCATTCAAGTACCTCCAGTCATTCCCTTCCGGGAAGTGGGATGACTGGAAGAAAGATTGGGTAGTCGTACGGGTGGAGGAGCATGAGCGGTTGGAGTTGCCAGACGGTCTGCCCGGCATTGACACGTCGGTATGGAGCGAAGTTCCGGTGCTGGCGGAAGCTTTCGACCCTGTCCTGACCAGGATCCGCCAATGTGTGGAGGGAGGATTAACTCCCCAGGCGGTGTTCTGCAACTTCCTGTCTAACAGGTGGGTGCCGCTGAAGAGGATGGAGAAGCTCCCCTGGGCCCTCAACAGCGTGATGGACGAGGACCGGGTTGAGACCGGGTTGAAGTCCAGCATGGTGGGGAAGACCCTGGAGTTTCATCTCAAGAAATTCCAGCACGGCATCGACGTTGACGGAGAGTACTTGACTCCGCCGCCGGCTTTCCTCCCTCTGAACGTGGAAGTTGAGTTCAGCAGGGAGCTCCGGCGGAAGATGCCCGCGCTTGACGACCTTGGTGTCGTCGAGAGAAGATCAACCACCCGGTTGGCGATCCCCGGGTTGTCTGAAGACGGCTCCGCCCCTGTCCCACAGCCAAGAGCTGAAGTCATCGGCAAGGGCAAGGAGCTGGCGGAGGAGCCGGAGAGCCGGAAGAGAAAGCTGCGACATGCTGACGGAAGGTCCGTCGGGCCTGCCACTTCCCCCCCGGTTCCCCCTCCTCAGGAAGGAAGATCCTTCGCCGCCGTGGCGACTGTCCCCGTGGTGGGGTCCTTCCGGAACGTTACTGTTCCGGCGGTGGGATCCTCCCGGAGTGCGACTGTCCCCGTGGTGGATCCCTCCCGTGGTGATAGCTCCGGGCGCGCGACTCCGGCATCTGGAGCGGTGAGGGCCTCCAGGTCCAGGAGTTCCTCCCGATCAAGGAGAGCTCCGACCCGGGAAACGCCCGCGGCTGTGATAAGTCCTGGGAGTCCTCCCGGAGCTCCTACGCCGACCGTGGCCAGCTCGGATCGTCCAGGAAAGAGGTTCCGCGCAAGCTGGTGCGTGAGCCTCCCAAGGTAATTTTTCTTTTTTACCTCGATTAACTTTTTAATTGTAGCATCTGTTTGCTCAATTTCTTCGTTCTTCATCTGCAGCGTTCCCAAGAAGGGGAGTGAAGCTCCACCCTCAGCCACAGTGTCTGAGGTTGTGAGGGCTTCTGCTCCAGTCCCGGTGCCGCCCCAAGCGGTGGCTGCGACAGCTTTGGCGCCGGCTGTCGTGGTCATGGACCTCGACTCGTCTCCAGAAGTTCCCGTGGTAGCGCCGGACCATGGGAATGAAGATGCGCCAGCGGCAACCGTCCCGGAAGTGGAAGCTCCGGGTCCTGGTGCTGCAGTAGTAGAAGCTCCGGCTGTTGAGTCGGAGGAAGTACCAGTCCCGGCTTCGGAGCCGGAAAGTGCTGAAGCCCCGGCGATGGAGCCGGAGGTGGCTGAAGTCCCGGCATGCGAGCCGGAAGTCGAAGTAGTTCCGGCAGTTGAGCCGGTTACTTCCGAAGCTCCGGCCGCAGAGCCGGTGATTGTTGGAGCGCCGGCCGTAGAGCCGGCGGCTGAAGAGGCGAGGGAGCTTGAGCCTCCCTCAGAAGAGGTGTACCGGCCGGAGCCAGTAGCAGCTCCTGCTCCGGAGGCGACGACGTCGATGGTACCTGTGGCAGAGCCAGAGTGCCTGAACGAAGTCGCCGGCCCCCAGCCTGAGGGGGCAAATGAAGACTTGGTGGCAGGACCTCCTTCGATGGCGACTGAGGCCGTTCCGGAGGAAGGCCCTAGCGCTTTGGAAGCTCAGGGTTCCACTCTCGTAGAGTGGGACCCAAATTTTTGTATGTGAAGACCCGCTGGAACCAGCGGAAGAGATCCCAGTAGGTCCGGAGCCCATCTCGCTGTCGATGTCCATCGACAACGCCTGCTCCAGTCTACGTCAGGTCCAACTGGCCTTCTTCCACGACAGCAAGGCTCTTGAAGAGGAGCGCCAAACCCTTAGGCGGTGGCGTAATCGGCTCCACTTCAAGACTAAGCTGGCGCAGTCGAAGCTTGCGGATGACAAGGAGTGGATCAAGCGGGAGAAAATCCACCTGGAGCTCTGGGGTGAGCTGCTGGACAAGAGGGAGAGCATGACTCACGCCCTCGATGCTCAATCCCGGGAGTTCCACGACCAAGCTAAGGCTGCTAACGACGCGGCCAATGCTCGGTTTGATCAGCTCGAGGCCATCAGCACCGCACTCATCAAGCGCCGAGAGGCACTTGAAGGGAGGGAAAGACGGCTCGAGGACGAGGAGCAAAAACTCCTAGAGCTACGGGATGACGTCTTGCGACGGGAAGAAGAGCTCGCCGAGAAAACAGCTCTGGCGGACAAGGGCCTCGAGGAGCGCGCTAAGAAATTGGAAGAGCGCTGCCTTGAGGAGGAGGAGAAGACCTGGGTGCGGGGGCAGGAACTCTACGAATACGAGTGTGCCCTTGTCGCCCGGGAGAAGAAAGTGGAGGCTAGGGAGAAAGACCTGGTCGACCGCCGGAACAAGATCCACCTCCGGGAGGAGGAGCTCGGAAGACTTGAGAAGCGGGTTGCTGCGAAGATCCAGCAAAATGCCAAAAAAGTTGAGCGCCTCGCCCGCGAGAACTCGGAGCTGACGGCGGCCCGGAGATCCCTGGAAGAGATGAAGAACTTGAGGAAGGCGGACTCCCTGCAGATTTGGGAGTTCCTGGGCAAGGCCGACGACGCGCTGACGCCGATGGGTTTCAGCCCCATGCACCCGGATGATCCGGAGCCGGAGCCGGACCTCGCGTTGCAAGCGTTGAGCGCCGCAGGCAGCAAGCTCTCCAAGGTGGGCGACGTCATCGCGGACCAGCTGGAGGTCGAGGGGCAATCCCTGGCTAGGAACGTCACAGAATATGTGTTGACGTGCTACACCAGCCGGAACCCTCGATTTCCTCTGGACCCGGTGCTTGAAGGCCCCGTCGAAGGAGAAGGCGAAGCTACCCGAGCCCGCGTGTCGGAGGTCGCCCAGAAGGTCGCCGAGTTCTTCCATAGGGTCTAGGACCGTCTGTTTTATCCTTTACTTGTATCTTCTCTTCTTCCTCAATTTTGTAATCCCTTGTCTCCAGATGTAATCTCCGGTCTTCAGATGAAATGAAATCTCCAATTTTTTGCGAATTTCATTTTTTGTCTTCAACATCTTTATCTTCACTTGGCCCCCTGGTAGATGTGCACAATTTGATTGTGGACATGTACCAAAAGGATGTTGAGTTTTGTTGAAGACGAATTTGCTTCGAACTTGTGGAATTTAGGTCCGAAGTTTTTGATAGTGAAGGTCCCCTGAAGTTGTCGGAGCTTAGAAGCTCCGGCACTGTCCATCGCTGGAGCTTAGTAGCTCCGGCAATAGCCTCTATCAACACGTTGAGCATCGGTAGTTAATACTCCAAGGTGTCGGAGCTTAGCAGCTCCGGCAATGACCTTTGCCACACTTGGTTTGTTGGCAACAGACTCCAGTGATGGGGTCTTCTCACCATCTTTTAGTCAACGCCGACGGTTGACGCCCTGGTGGGAGTCGGAGCTTGGTTAGCTCCGGTTTTTCTCCATCAACGTAGGGTTCATTTTTCCTGCACACTTAAGCCAAGAAAAATAGTAAAATTCGTTCCTTGTCTATAACTTCGTCGCGGCTTACGGTTCTCAAGAAAATTTTAAGTTGAACACGATTTTTAATACGACTGGATGAATTGTCTTTTCTTTTAGATCCAATTGCCCATGGACCCACCTTACTTTGGCCTGCCGGGATGTAGGTAGAGTGGCGTACTTAGGGTGCTTGACCAGGCTAAGTCGATAGCGCACTCCGGCCCTAGAATGGCTTGGCGGCTTTCAGGCGAGTTGGCCACAGACGATATTTAAATCCAAAAAATCTGACAATTCAACTCGAATCGTATGTAAACCGGTCAAACTAGAACTTCTTAAGAATTGCACGTTTCTGTTATAGACAAGAAAGAGAAAAATAAAAATGTCGAGCCTATGCAAAAATGAATGCACGTGGAGTCTATTTCACATGAAGATGTCTTTCATTATAGGTCCGGGGTACAGGGGAAACAAGTACACTCTTAGGGTACGGAACCAGGCTAAGTGTGTTTGGTTTCTCGTTTGACCCAGGGTAGTTAGCCACACTTTTAGTCCGGAGACTGTGTCAAGTGTTGCATGAGCTTTTCAAACCTTTCGGGAAAGGTCCGGCTGCTCTCCCGGAGGAACTACCCGACTCTTTACAATGACTCTATAACATACATTTCAAGTTACTTAAGACTCACCTCCGTGGAATTAAGTGTAGAACTTACGGAGGTGCTCGATGTTCCAAGGATTTCGGAGAGGTGTCCCATCATCGGTAGCCAAGCGAACGCTTCCGGGACGGGATACTTTGATCACTCGAAAGGGCCCTTCCCAGCCGGGGGAAAGTTTGTTTTGCCCTTCTCTGGATAGTATTCTCCGTAGCACCAGATCGCCTTCCTCGAGCTGTCGGTTGTGTACATGCCGCTGGTGATAGCGACGTAGAGCTTGGCGGTATCGGGCATTCCGAACAGCTGCTTGGCACCTCCCCTCCTCAAGGAGGTCTAGGTCTTCGCGCCGGAGTTGGTCCTGCGCGGCTTCGTCGAAGGTCCGGACTCGGAGAGAACCCAAGGTGATTTCCGGAGGAAGGATCGCTTCAGCTCCGTACACCAGAAAGAAGGGTGTTTCTCCGGTTGCCCGACTTGGAGAAGTCCTGTTGGCCCATATAGTGAGCGGAAGCTCTTCGATCCAATTGGCTCCGTGCTTTTTCAAGCGCTCATAAGTGCGCGTTTTGAGTCCTTTAAGGATCTCTGCATTTGCTCTCTCGGCTTGTCCATTGCTGGCAGGATGAGCTACGGAAGCGTAGTAAACTTGTATGCCGAGGTCTTCGCAATATCCTTGAAATGCGGAGCTTGTGAATTGAGTCCCATTATTAGTGATGATCTTATTTGGGACTCCGAATCTGCTCACGATGGATTGTAGAAAATTGATTGCAGATTGTTTGTTGATCGTCACAACGGGAGTTGCTTCTGGCCACTTGGTGAACTTGTCGATGGCGACATACAGGAACTTGTAACCTCCGACGGCTCTAGGGAAGGGTCCCAAGATGTCCATCCCCCACACAGCGAAAGGCCATGTGGGAGGTATCATTTGTAAGGACTGAGCAAGTGTATGAATTTGCTTTGCATGAAATTGGCATGCTTTGCATTTCTTCACCAGCTCAGTGGCATCCTGGAGCGCTGTAGGCCAGTAGAAGCCGTGCCGAAAGGCTTTTCCGACCAGCGTGCGGGAAGATGCGTGGTTCCCACACTCGCCTCCATGGATTTCTGTGAGGAGCTCGCAGCCTTCTTCCCTTGTGATGCACCGCATTAGGATGCCGTTGGCACCGCGCCGGTAGAGATCCCCTTCTACCAACGTGTATCTTTTAGCCAATCTGACTACCCGATCAGCGGATACATCATCGTCAGGAAGGATGTTGTCTTTCAAGTAGCTCCGGATCTCCGAGATCCATGCATCGGAACTGACTTGAGCATTTGAGTCTTGCATGCTGGGTTGCTCGGAGCTTCCGGCAGCACCTACGACCCTTGATGGCTGCCATGGTAACAGGGCCATCGGGACCGTCAGCTTCGGGATGCTGATCTCGCCCCCTTCGTTCAGTTCGGCAGGCTGAACTGTGGGTTTTGACAACCTCCGGACAAAGGTTCCGTCAGGAGCCGGAGCTCCAGTTGACGCCTTGGTCGAGAGTTCGTCAGCTTCAGTGTTGTGAGCACGCTGAACATGGTGAAGGTCTAGGACTTCGAAGTCCTTCTGAAGCCTCTGGACTTCAAGGAGGTAAGCAACCAGCTGGAGATTATTGCAGGAGCATTCACCCTTCACCTTCTTGATGACGAGTTGTGAATCTCCTTTGACCAGCAATTGCTTGACACCGTATGATAGTGCCACCTTTAATCCATAGATGAGTGCTTCATACTCCGCCATGTTGTTGGTTGCCTTGAAGTCGAGGTGTACCATGTATTTCACCTTCTCCCCAGTTGGTGCGAGGAGAAGGATTCCAGCTCCGGCTCCCTGCTTCTGCATGGAGCCATCGAAGTAAAGGGTCCAGTGAGGCTTAGTGAAGGTTGGAATTTGAGGTTCCGTCTTCTGCTCGCTGGGGCCCCCAGGGTTTAATGGAGAGGGAGTCCATTCTGCCACGAAATCTGCCAACGCTTGACTCTTGATTGCTTGTCTCGGAATGAATTCAAGATCGAATTCAGCCAATTCCGCTGCCCACTTTGCAATATTCCCAGTTGAATTGGGATTATGCAGGATAACTCGAAGTGGATATGAGGTCACCACCGAGACTTTGTGAGCTTGGAAATAGTGTCGAAGCTTCCTTGAGGCAATAAGAACTGCATAAAGCAGTTTATGCACCTCTAGGTATCGAGTCATGGCATCATGTAACACTTCACTGATGAAGTATACCGGGCGTTGAATGGTCCGGACCCTCCCGGAGGGGTCCGGAGCTTCCTCTTCATTGATCCGGATCCTCTCGGAGGGGTCCAGACTCTCTTCGGGGACCTCCGGGTTCTGGGTGGAGGAACCCGGAGCTTCTTCAGAAATGACCTGGACCCTCTTAGAGGGGTCCGGGTCCTCTGAAGTGGCTTCTTGTGGGTTTGAGTCTGGGAGCTGGGACCCAGACCCGCTTTCAGGAACCTCCGGACCCTCCCGAAGGGGTCTGGATTCCTGAGTATTGGGTAGTTCCGGTCTCTCCGCAACCAGAACCATACTGACGACTTCGTCAGTAGCTGAAATGTAAAGCAACAAAGGCTCACCAGGGTTCGGAGCTACCAGGACTGGTAGGGTGGTGAGGAACTGTTTCAGCTCCTGGAATGCCTTCTCTGCTTCTTCAGACCATTGGAATGGTCCAGACTTCCTCAGTAACTTGAAGAAGGGTAGTGCTCTTTCCGCCACTCTTGAAATGAACCGGCTGAGAGCTGCTAGACATCCAGTTAATTTTTGGACGTCTTTGATGCGGGTTGGTGGCCGCATGTCTTCAATGGCTTTTATCTTTGCCGGGTTAGCCTCTATGCCCCGGTGACTTACCAGGAAACCAAGAAGCTTTCCGGAACTAACCCCAAAGACGCACTTGTCTGGGTTTAGCTTCGTGCGGGTGGCCCGCAGCTTGTCGAAGACAGCCTACAAGGTGTCCGAGAGGGACTCCTTGTTCTTGACTTTGACCACGATGTCATCGACGTACACTTCCACTATGTCTCTGATGAGTTCTTCGAAAGTTTTGTACATAGCTCGTACAAAAGTTGAAGCTGCATTCTTGAGACCAAACGGCATGGCTGTGTAACAATACAATCCATCCACTGTGATGAATGAAGTATGCTCTTCATCCTCCCTAGACATCCTGATTTGATGATATCCAGAATATGCGTCTAGAAAACACAGTAAATCGCACCCGGATGTGGAATCCACTATCTGATCTATTCTAGGTAGTGGGAATGGATCTTTTGGACATGCCTTATTCAGTGTGGTGTAGTCGATGCACATCCGAAGTTTCCCGCCGGCCTTGGGCACAACGACTGGGTTCACCAGCCATTTTGGATGGAAGACTTCTCAGATAAATCCGGCTTCGAGCAATTTCTTCACTTCTTGTCGGATGAAGTTCTGTCGCTCTACAGATTGTTTCCGAGGTTTCTGATGCACAGGCCGAGCATCGGGGTAAATCTTCAGATTGTGCTCAATCACTTCCCTGGGGATCCCAGGCATTTGTGACGGTTGCCAAGCAAATACGTCAACGTTAGCCCGGAGGAAAGTGATGAGCGCGAGTTCCTATTTGTCATTCAACCCACCCGATATGCGGGTGGTTTGAGTGACATCGGAACCAATTTGGACGACTTTGACGGGGATGTCGGTGTCGCCGCTTGGCTGCACACGGGGAGCAGAGGTTGAGCCTCGTTGCCGAATGCTCGGAGGTTTTGGAGCTTGCCCCTGTCTGGAGTCCTCCTCTTGCGCAGTGGTAAGTGCGTGGAGCTCCTCCAGAGCAGTTACTCCGGCGGTGCGATCTCCACGAATCCGGAGAACGCCTGCTGGTGTTGGCATCTTCAACACCAAGTATCCATAATGAGCAGCTGCCATAAATTTGTATAGGGCAGGTCTACCCAAGATGGCGTTGAATGGTAAGTTGATCTGAGCGACGTCGAAGACCAACTTCTCGGTGCGGTACTTCTCCCGTGTCCCGAAGGTAACGGGGAGAATTATAGCTCCGAGTGGGGTAATGGCCCCCGGACCTACTCCGGAGAATGGTCGAGAGGGCTTAAGATCCGAAGGTCGAAGCTGAAGTTTGGTAAAAGCTTCAAAGCTTATAAGGTTCAGCCCCGAACCTCCATCCACCATAACATGATGGAGCTGGATGTTGTTGATGGTGGGAGATACCATCAAGGGTAATTGGCCAGCTCCGACCATGCTTTGAGGGCAGTCCGAAGCATCAAAAGTGATGGGTGTGTCCATCCACTTTCGATGTGGCTCCGGTCTAGCTGTAGGAGCTACAGCAGCCATATCCCGCCGCATAGTCTTGATGACACGACGAGAAGTGATGTCCCATGATCCACCAAAGATGGTGTTCATGGTTTTCCGACGCTCGTTGTCGGAGATGTCGGAATCATCGTCGACGGAGGTGTAGACGGCTTTCAGGACCTTTTTGGGGTCCTGAAACCCTAACTCCTCTTCAGCCGGAGCTTCGTCGACCTTCTGTTTTCCCTCCCTCTGTCGGAAAGGAGACCCTTCCCGGCGCTTGTTGTAGCGCTCGGCAAGGTTTTGGACCTCCCGGTAGTCTTGCAGCCTGTAACTGCCCGTTTTGTGAATGGGGCACCACATTTTGGATTTGCCGCCGTCTTCGGAAGACGGTCGAGGTCGCTTCTCAGGGCGTGGCCCCCGGCCACCAGGAGTTGCAGTGGCTGCAACGTTGGATGTGCCGGACGACGGCTTCTTCTTGCCGTTGGTCTTCTTTTTCTTCTTGCCACTCCCGGAGGTAGCGGCTTCTTCTTTGTAGGATTTTTTGTGATCCTCCAAGGCTGGTTTGGAGTGCATTTCACGGCCCTCCGCAGCTCTGGCACATTTGTCTGCCAAGCTGAAGAGCTCCGTGACGTTGGTGATCTCTTTGATCGCCAGCTTCTCCAACATCTTCTTGTCTCGTACACCCTGTCTGAATGCCACAATGACAGAAGCGCTTGAGATAGAAGGGATTGTGTTGTGTACCTGAGAGAACCTTTGGATGAATGACCGCAAAGATTCTCCCCCTTTTTGCACGACCGCAATAAGGTCTAGTTCAGTGCCCGGCCGGGTGTATGAACTCCCGAAGTTGGCAGTGAACTGACGGCACAGCTCCTCCCAACTGTCGATAGAGTTGGGTGGAAGGCTCATAAACCAGGACCTGGCGGTCCCAGTTAAGGCCACTGGAAAGTAGTTGGCCATTACGGCCTCGTTTCCTCCAGCTGCTAAGATTGCAGTGGAGTATATCTGCAGAAATTCTACGGGGTTGACAGTCCCGTCGAATTTTTCCGGCAAGTGTGGCCGAAACTTCTGTGGCCATCTAACCATGCGTAGGTGCATGGCTAGGGCGGAACAGCCTCCTCCTACTCCTTCCAGAGTAGAAAGGTCTTGAGCATCCCGTCTTTCTCGAGCTCGCTCGATATGGACACGGCCATCCTGTTGGCGGTATCGGCGATCAAGCTCCGCCCGGAGGTCATGTGTCGAAAGCCGAGATACCGTATGGGTGCGTCGTGCCCCAGAGGGCAACGACATCACTTGCTGTGACACAGCTCGTCATGCGGACCAAGTCTTCCAGACAACGTCCGTCGCTGCAACGGGGCTCGCCCTGAAGGAGGAGGACCCTGGTTGTTGAGGCGTTCGGCCGCTGCTGCGACCAAATGCTCAACATCAGCCCTCCATTGCTCCATGGCATCTTGAGATGCATCCGGAGGTGGTGGTCGCTGGAGAAGAGCACGCGCTGCATGGAGCGCGTGTTCTGGGTTGTCATGACTTGCCGGCGCAGTATGTGACGCCGGTGCACCATCATGTTGCCCGGCACGTTTTGCCGGAGAAGATGGTGGTGGTGGGAGTGTGACTCCTGCTGGTGCTGAGGCTCCTGCTGGTGGCTGCATGTTGGAGGGATTGCCCCCGACAGCCTGAGCAGCAGGTTGCCCGTTGGATGATCCAGCCGCAGAATTCACCATTCTTGAAAATCTCAGGCGCCCCTACCTGGCGCGCCAACTGTCGACTGTGGAGTCGGCAGATCTCCTGACACTACTAAAGTGTTGAAGGAGTTTGTAGTTCGGGGTGGGCGCGCGGAGACTCAAGAAGGTGAATCACGATTGCACACGAGAGACACAGTGGTTTACGTGGTTCGGGCCGCCTGAGCGTAATACCCTACTCCACGGGTGTGTTGTGTTGTATTAGTTTGTGTATGAAAGCTCACGTCAATGCGTGTGTGCTTGAGAGCGTTCGAGAGCCCCTTGTGTATCGTCGGTCTGTCCTTTTATAGTACAAGGACAAACCGTTACAAGTTAGCCTGGCCCGACATGTGGCCCCGGCGGTTACTGGTATTGATACACGATTAATTGTTGTTAATAACCCTATAACGGGCTCCGACAGTGCCGTTACAGGTGTTAAGATTGTCCGATTAAGTGTCATTAACATGGAATTAATGACAATTAATTGGGTCTTGAAGTCCGCGGCTATCCTTTGAAGATCCGGAGTCGTTACAATGTCTTCCGGAGGTTTGAGGCGGCCAGCTCCGACGTTTGGACACGTGGCAGCTCCGGAGCTTGCTTGTGGGAAGCGGGAAGCTCCGGGGTGGCCTGGCACATGTCAGGTCCGGAGCTTCTCTCGGTCAGGGGTTAAGTCCGGAGGTGCCGTTTCGCTACCTAGCCCGGAGCTTCACCCTTGTGGGTAGTAGCTCCGGTCTGGCAGTACACGTGGCAACCTAGGGCTTAACCATGTTGGAGAAGCAGGTCCAGTTATGTCTGACAAGTGGGCCTCCGAGGGTCTTCAATTTGAGTAGACGTCCTTCCCTTGAGATCTTTGTAACCTTAGGGGGTGTATGGTTTTTAGGGTACCGACACACATACACAAGTGATTCACAATTGATAAACAGATATAAACCATGTATCGAATAATATTACTAATAATAGCACTTTATTACAAACCCAATAGTCTTAATTACAAGCTCTAATGAAACTACAACGGAAAAACTAAACACTAATGACTTCAACTCCAAGGGCAGGTTTGACAATAACACGTGCGTCTAGAACTCCTCAAATACCTCCTCGTACTCCATATTGTTGCCTGCGTCTAAATTTGGTGGGGGAATAGCAAGCGTGAGCACATGTCGTACTCAGCAAGTGTGGGAAAGTATGACATCTAGCTTTAACAAGGAACAACAATAAAATGGGCTAACTGCATAAAAGTAAAATCAAAACAGTTGAAAATGCAATTATATCATTATTAAGTGACGTCCTTTCAAAATAATCCCAAATAACATCAATTTCAACTTAAATAACTAATTCCAGCAAATAATAAACCATAAACAACTCATACCTGCTCATTTTTCTCATCTTCAGCAATTCTATATACCAAAGCCATTTAATTGACCAATACCAGTTCCCAATTCAATACGAGCCATTAAACCATATTAAAGTCCAATTTCTAATCATGTGAGGGTCCAGGATGCTCATGGCCGGGAGCACGGCTATCATGATAGTTTTAGACACACTCTGCATAGGTTGTACCAATTTACCCACAAGTTCATGATTTCTTCACCTTTCGATGACTATGGAATCTCAATTATGCCATCTCACACTTCCTTAAGTGTGTGGCCAAGAAATCACAAAATAGACATTACAAATTGATTACTAGCGTATTTAGACCCCACTGAGGTTTCACCGGTGGTGATGTCTCCAACTGAGAACATCCAACCAAGGCCCCCCTCTTGAGCCATTCAAATCATAGGGTAGTCTCACCAATCTCTACAAACCCAATCCGACTACCCCTTCCCCTAGCATTCTTAATGGTCCAAACAACACTTGCAATTCACTAATTATTCAGCTAAGCCACACCCATACTTGTCCCTTTGGTGGCACTGTAAATCCTCGATGGTCACTCCATGAACCGGTCCTTAGATCTAAAGCAAGCAAAACCGCCAAAACAGTCCAACCCATTCCACATTACCTACATTCTTAGATACCTAGGCACCATGTTGCTAAAGGATCATTAATGTCAATTCTCATCATTCACATGTTTAATAGTTCATAATTAAGTAGTATGAGTGTTTCCCAAACCCAATTAAGTATTGCGAAGAAAATAGTGGAAAATACCCTTTTCGACTCTCTACATAGTGTTCAAGTGACAAGGGTGGCCATACAAAACTTGTAAACTCCTGCAATTGGATTTTCCCATCAATTTTGACACAATCATGCAATTTTGCAAATAGAACATTTAAAACAGAGTCAACATGGTCAAGGACACTTGACTTGCTCTTGAGCTTGGTTTGGATCAAAGCTTCGAAGTTCTGGTTCTGCAGGTCCTCGAAAGCACACTCTACGCAACACCTTCTATTCCGAGCCACAAACATGCAAAACACATAATTCAAATAACGCTCATATAGGACTCAATATGCCATGATATGCATGATTAATGCAATTGTGACGTAAAACTTGTCAATGAGTTGCTCTTAATGTTTACAAACTAGTTATACTAGTTTTTAACAAGGTTAAACAAATTTGGAATTGATTTGAGTTGATTTGGAATTAATTCAGCACATTCCAGATTCAAGGACCGGACAAGTCTGCTATAGGGGCCGGACTAGTCCGCCCTACACAGAACTATAATTAGGGTTTTTATGGATAGTGGGGTTTTGAGTTGAATTTGCACGGAAAATTTAAAGTTGAGGGTGTACCACGTGTTCAGAGATGCAAAGATCAAGGTTTGGTCGTGAGACTTTGAATCTTGGCGGTTAGGGGTTCATGGAGATGAGTTGGTGAAGAACATAGTGATGAAGAATGTGAATTGTCAAAGAATTGATGAATATTGGTCTTGATTAGCCCTTCTTCGAGTTCCTCTCTTCCTCCTTGCTTATGGACCTTATCCGGACGACGACACGATGTGAAAGTGGCAGCAAGGGTTTTCAATTGGGGTGGAGAGTTGTGAGGCATTGGGTTGTTTATATAGAGGTGGGGTATTAGGATTTTAGGGTGAATTCCAAGTGGAATTTGATGGGGGACGTGTAGGGGCCAAGGTGGAGTCCACTTGGGCTCCTTTGTGGATGGGCACAATGTTCTTGAGCCCAAATTAGGCAATTACCGTACAACAATTCATGGGAAAATAACAGAATCCGAGTGGGTTTCAGTAGCCCGGATTAGTCCGCATTTGGGACCGGACAAGTTTGTTCGTATAGTAACTGACTTCGGACTAGTCCAGTGTTGATACCGGACAAGTCCGCTGTTGGATCGGGCTAAATTAGGTGTTTTTGGACAAGTCTGAAGTGATAAAGGCCTATCTATTTTGGTCCAATAAGGCTAATAGGACTAGTCCGTGGTGATAAAGGACTAGTCCACACTTCTAAAGGGAATATCGGACTAGTCTGGGGTTTAGACTGGACAAGTCCGCACTTTGACAGACTGAAACTTCCTGATTAAGCCTAAATTCATTTTAATCTTGTACTTTTTACATGGCTTAATGTTAAACATGTATGAGGATGTATGCAATGCATTATGCATTATGCATGAAAATGAGGCTGTTACAGCAACTCTCGTGCGTGCTACGTCACCAAACTCAATCTTGTCTTCACGGATGATCACGCGCAGCATGGCGCCCAGTTTCTCGCTCAAGCGGTCGGGGCCCACCACATGGTGGCGGCCTACATCCTTGGCCTCCTCCGCTATGACACCTACCGCGGGGCACGCGACCCCGTCGAGTATATCTGGCATGTCAAAGGTGAGGTCGGTCAGTGAGAAAACGGCGGGGTCCGTCCCCATCATGAGGACCAACAATGCGTGCAGGCGGTGTCAGATTCAAGTCCTGGCTGAAATCGGTAATATGACATGGGCGCATCCGTGCCCGCCTCCGAGACCACCAATGGTGTCGCTGCCCAGCAAGGAGGTTGACCCGTGCACAACTGCCGGCTACGGAAAGCAAGGGTGGAGTGGCTATAGTATCTTCTGTAGTGAAGACTGAAGGATTAGGCACAAGCATGTCGCGTTCTGCCATGTGATGTTATCCGGTATGGGCTTTATATAAAATAGACTTATAGGGCTGTGATGTTGTTTTTCTTGTTTCATGATGTCATTTTCTTGTTTTGTAGTAATTTTTTATGCTGATGAACTCAATGTTGATCATTTGTTCCATCTCTTATTTTGTTTTCTATCTGTTTGTTTAGTGACCTATTTGTTCTATCTATATTCCTTGTTAATGAAAGACCCTCCACACCGCTGGTAGCCTATAAAGTGGCTTGTACAGTACTTTAGCTGCTGGAGGTGCTAGAGGAGATCGCCCGTGGCAGGGCCTGCAAAGAGGTCTATAAAGTAGTATACAGTACTAGTATGTAGTGACAGGAAAACGCAACAGGTAACGACGACTGGAAAGAAAAGTGGAAACAATGTACAGAGAGAAAAGAAAAAAAGGATGAGGAAAATGTTAGAAAAAGATAGGCAGTATGTACAAATTAAGGTGAAAGAGCGTGGAGAACCAAACTGTAAAATAGGAAATTTTTGGTGCAGATTACTTTAGTCTTAGGTTGTGTTTGGGATCATAGTTTTTAATATCAAAGTTTTGGTAAACCACAATTTTTAAGATTTCATGACAATATCAAAGTATTCCAATACCCTAGTTTCATAATACCGCAGTTTTGCAATACATAAGACTGTTTGGGAGCAAAGTAGCAAGCATCAAGAGGAAGCAAGCAGAGAAAAACATTGGTTCAGACCAAAGTTTCCTATACATTAAAAATACCGTAGTACAGACAAAACCATAGTTTTCAATATATAGCTTTTGAGTTCATCGCCAAACACCATTCTCTAAAAAATACCATGGTAATCTCAAATACCAAAGTATTGACCTAAAACTCCAAAAATATTGTGTTCCCAAACAAAGTCTTAATCCTTTAAAACATAGTATTTTATCTCTATCGACGACATGATATTATTCTTGTGCTGATGTTAAAAACAGAGCAGTTCTATTACTTCGCGCGTCCCATCAGTGCATGCAGAGAGGCATGGGTCCCATAGGATGTAGTGTTCACATGTCAGCCACCCTTAATGCACCAGCAGTACTGCAGAGGATGTGAATCTGCCACTGCCGGAAGCCGAACCATCACTACGTGCGACCCCCATCAGTACGACTCCATCGTCTTCTCCACACGTACTCTAAAGACGCACCTTTGTCTTCTCTGCACATACTCTGGCTTCCTTTTTGTCTCTTCCGTGCGCACCCTCATTGTTACCTTCACAGCACTGTGACGCTGAAGCCTATGGAGTTGCCGTTCACGTTGATATTGCGGTCGAGATCGTGCGGCACCTTGCCGCAAGCTCCCTGCAACCCTTGGACGACATCTCCAGTCTGCGTGCCACCTACAAGGCCATCCATGGGGCGTCCCAGGATGGCGTTGTGGGCAGGCACGTGGCACTGGAGTAGGAGACCCGGAGGATGCGGTGCGACCCAGGGCACTACAAAGCCCTTGTGGAGAACCTGGCCATCGTCGGCAACCCTCGTGCATGCTATGTCGCCGGGCTCGAGCTCGTCTTCCTAGATGATCGTGCACAGCAGGGCACTGGCCGGAACTGGCCACATGGAGGTGGCCTACGTCCTTGGTCTCCTCCGCTATGACGCCGACCGTGGGACCTTCGATGTTGTCGAGTATATCCGGCAGGTCGAAGGCGAGGTCGACGTTGTTGAGAAAGCGGTCGAGTCCGTTGCCATCATGAGGACCAACAATGAGTGCAACCGGTGTCAGATTCAAGCCCTAGCTGAAATCGGTAATATGACATGGGCGCATCCACGCCCACCTCCGAGACCGTTGATGTTGTCACTGCCCAACAAGGAGGTTGACCCGTGCACGGCTGCCAGCTACGAGAAGCAAGGGTGGAGCGGCTGCAGTGTCTTCTGTAGTGAAGACTGTAGGATTAGGCACGAGCATGTCGCATTCTTCTGTGCTGTGTTCTCTGGTATGGGCTATATATAAAATTGACTTATAAGGCTGTGATGTTGTTTTTCTTATTTCATGATGTAATTTTTCTTGTTTTGTAGTAATGTTTTATGTTGATGAACTAAATGATGTTTGTCTGTTCCATCTGTTATTTTGTTTTCTATCGGTTTGTTTAGTGAACTATCTGTTGTATCTGTATTCTCTGTTAATGAATGACCCTCCTCACTGTCGGTAGCCTCTAAAGTGGCTTGTATGGTACTTTAGCTGCTGGAGATGCTAGAGGAGATCGCTCATAGCGGGGCTTGCAAAGCGGTCTATAAAGTAGTATGCAATACTATTACGTAGTAACAGGAAAACGCAACATGTAGCAATGACTGGAAAGAAAAGTGGAGACAACAAACAGAGAGAAAAGAAAACAAAGGGCGAGAAAAATGTTAGAAAAAAGATAGGTAGTACTCCAATATACCACTGACCCTATGCCCCGATATGTGGTGTCATCATTACCACTACTCCTATACACGGCTATAAGTTATTACCATTGCTTGAAGGGAAGTGCTGCAGACTCGATGTGCCGATTAGTTTATTTTGTGTTTATTAGGGATTATCTAACAACTAGTTTGGTCGATTAGTTTGTTTCCTGTAATGGTACATTGAACACTACTGTTTGGTTCCCTCGATGTTTATATCTAGTATTTAATCCTTGTTTCCATCACTGTGTTGCTACGGTTCAAGAGATTTTATGCGTATGCTTTATTTTGATCGGAATATCACCCCCATTGCTACATTAACTTATTTAGATAACAAATTGCCAGATCCAGGCGCGCGTCCATAGATGGGCTCATGCGTCATAGGGACAAACACCAAGCGTCTCAGCGCAGTTTCGGCCCACGAATACAATGTGACTCAGCGCAGTTTCAGCCCACGAATAACAAGTGACCCAGCGCAGTGTTGTGCCTACTCTGATAGCTTCATGTACACTTTGTCTTGGCTGCCTACCCGCGGCGGTCAATTTTTTTCACGCCCAATAAAGAAGGAAAATAATAAAAAAATTATTTTTTATTATGATTCCCTTCAATCCACAACGAACCCTCTCTCGACTGTACGATACGCGCTTGGAGGAGCATCCACTAGGCGCCACTCTCTTGGAGGAGCATCCGCCGGCCGCCATGCTATTGGAAGAGCATCCGCCGGCCACTGCGCGTGGAGGAGCATCCGCCAGTCACCGCACGTGGAGGAGCAACAATGCTAAGTACAATTGCTCACATAATGTTATTGTAGATCTATCCTCTTACGGATGAGCTAATTGAATTGTAGAAAGCAATGTCAGAAGATAACACATGGATGGAAAAAGACAGGTGTACGAAGGAGTGGCAGGATGGAATGAAGTCATTTTTAAATTTTGCATTCAGGGCACTCGTGAAGAACGAACCATGCCTTGTCCTTGCATGAAATGTCGTAATATTTACCACGAGACACGCAAGGAAGTTCATCTTCACATGCTCCATAATGGGATGTCATTGGATTAGACTTGTTGGATACACTATGAAGAAAAATGAGTTGAGAAAAATATTGTTGAGCAATCAACAAATAATGAGGAGATAATTTCTAATGATGCTTCCATGGAAAATATGTTGTCCAGTCTACTTAGAGGCACTGATCATAGTCGTGCTTCAGCAGATGTTGATGATCCAAAAAATGCTATAAACCAGCAGGAACCAACTGGGTGTGCAAAGGCATTCTATAACTTATTAAATGATGGCAAAAAGGAGTTGTATCTAGGTTGTGAGAAGGTGACCCAATTATCCTTCATTGTCAGGTTGTACCAAATAAAGTGTTTAACTATTCTCCTACGTGCTTCCACAGGGCCACTGCATTCCTAATACACTTAATAAAGTTTAGAAGGTTGTTTGGGACCCCGGCCTGGACTACCAAAAGATCGATGTATGTGTCAATGACTGTGTGTTATTCCAAAAGGACTATTCTCTGCTGGATCGATGCCCAAAATATGGAGAATTAAGATGGAAAAATAGTACTGGCGGGGATGCAAGAGAGGCTTTACCTCGTGGAAGAGCCAAAGAGCTTGTAGCACGCAAGATTCTATGGTACTTACCTCTTATTCCCCCATCTGCAAAGGTTTTATATGGCATAATCAACGGCATCAAACATGCGTTGGCACAAAGAATAACATATTGATGATGGAATAT
Organism: Tuctoria greenei; assembly: GCA_036927565.1. Taxonomy (NCBI): domain Eukaryota; kingdom Viridiplantae; phylum Streptophyta; class Magnoliopsida; order Poales; family Poaceae; genus Tuctoria; species Tuctoria greenei. The sequence goes on from JAYESD010000003.1 coordinate 113,244,246, forward strand.
TACGCCATCCTACAGATTCGAAAGATTGGAAGCATTTTGATAGCATTCACCTAAGATTCTCATCTGATCCTCGCAACATAAGACTCGGGCTAGCATCTGATGGTTTCAATCCTTTTGGAATAATGAATGTTTCTTACAATACATGGCCTGTGATTCTAATCGCTTATAATCTAGCACCTTGGTTGTGTATGAAGCAACCTTATTGGTTGATGTCAATGATAGTTCCTGGGCCAAAGTCACCTGGAAACAACATTGATATATATTTGCAGCCTTTGATTGTTGAGCTACTGAAATTATGGTCTGATAATGTTGAAACATACGACAGTTCAAAGAAAGAGACATTTCTCATGTGAGCTTCTATATTGTGGACAACAAATGATTTTCCAGCATATGCAATGCTATATTGATAGAGCACAAATAGTAAGCTAGCATGTCCATACTGTCATATAAACACCGGGGTCTTATGGTTAAAACATGGATGAAAGTATTGCTACATGGGTAATCGTCGTTTCCAACCTCAGAATCACATGTGTCATCGAAACAAAGCTTCTTTCAACAACAAGATAGAGAATAGTGAGGCTCCAACATCACTCTCTGGTGATGAAGTACTCCAACAATATGAGAGTTTTAATCAAGTGAGTTTTGGACAGACGAATAATAAGAGAAAGCGCACTGAGAAAAATAGGTGGCATAGTTGGAAGAAGAAAAGTATATTTTTCCAGCTCCCTTATTTGAAGACATTGCTAGTAAGGCATAACATGGATGTCATGCACATTAAGAAAACATTTGTGATAGTGTATTGGGGACATTTCTTAATATGGATGGTAAAACAAAAGATAGTCTACAAGCTCGTCTTGATATGTAGGATATGGGTATACGGCCATAGCAACATACGGTGGCCATAAATGGGAAGTATGATTGCCCACCAGCATCATATACTTTGCATAAAGACGAGAAGACCACCTTGTGCATGTTTTTGGGTGATGTGAAGATGCCGGATGGTTATGCCTCAAACATCAAGAGATGTGTGGACATAAAAGTACGTAAGGTATCAGGTCTAAAAACTCATGACTGCCGTATTATATTTCAGAAGCTCCTTCCTATTGCAATACGTGACATGCCTGAAAAGGTTGTTGTGCCTTTAATTGAGTTTAGTAGATTTTGTTCTAGAATTATTTCTAAAGATTTGGCGGAACCAAATTTGGATAAGATCATCAAACAATTTCCTAAAATAATTTGTAAGCTTGAGATGTTGCTTCCTCCCGCTTTTTTGATTTCATGGTACATCTTACAACCCATCTTGCCAAAGAACCTTGCTTGGTTGGACCTGTTTCTTATAGACAGATGTATCCAACTGAGAGGTACCTTGGTACATTGAAGGGGTATGAACGAAACAGAGCTCACCAGGAGGGTTCTATAGCTAAGAGTTATATTATGAAAGAGCGTATGACATTTTGCAGTCTGTTTTTGGATAACATCAACACCAATCTTAATAGGCCAGGACACCATGAAGCTGCAGCTAGAAATAAACCTTCTCTCAGGTCTAATATATTTACAGAAGTTGATAATCCTAAAAAAGGTTTAAATGGGGCCAACTTACTATGGTGGGACTACACAACACCGGGCAATATATTATTTCTAATGTTGAAGAGGCCACTCCATGGATCAAGTACGTATAACTCAAATGTTCTATGCTATATTGGATCGTACTTATTGTAGATGGCTAATTTAATTTTGTACCCTTTTCAGTGAGCATTTTGAAGAACTGGAAAAGATTCATTCTTGTGATTTTGAAAAATGCCATTGAGATGACTTTGTTTATTGGTTTCAGAAATGAGTAAGTACATGCAAGTTTTTACTTTGATGAAATATTGAACAAATATGTGTTTTGAAGTTGGTTTATCAATGACCCCTTTTTATACTAATGTGTACAAATTATGACATTACACAAAGAAGGCAAATAACCGATTATCTGTATGCATTATCTAGAGGACCTGATCGCCGGGCATGTTTTTTAGTTGACCATTCATAAATGGTGGAAAAAGATTTATGGACGCAAAACAATGGTGTTGTTGTTCGGGATGGTGATCATGATTTGTTTGGAATAATCAAGAAAATGATTTATGTTGATTTTGAAAAAAATCAAGAGGTTCCGTTATTTGAATGTGACTGGTGTGATCGGCATTTTTCTGGTCAGAGCCAAAGCAGAGGCTACAAAACGGATCAATACGGAATGATAGATGTTGATACTACTCTTTCTCAATTTAGGAATGAGCCTTATATTCTAGCCACCCAAGCAGAACAGGTTTTTTACTTTAAAAGTGTTAAGCAACCTAAATGGGCTACAATTGTTAAAACGAAGTCGCGGAACATTTTTCCGTGCCCCTAGAGACAGTGGAAATAATGTCATTGAGACGATGGAGGCTGAGACATTTGATGATCGACTTACTAATATCAATATGCCACACATAAATGAGGATACGATCACATGGGCTAGGAATGACATTGAGGTAGCAACTGGTGATGCTTCTGCTCTTCAAATGAGATCAGTTTGAGGCAGATGGAGTTCCATCAAAAAATGAATATGACGACAACAATGACGATGATGATACATATATCAACGATGGTCATGTAGCACCATTGGGGGGCACAACAGCAAAAATGATGATTTTTTATATAGGTATTGTGTGAGCTAGCCGTGAACTATTTGATGTTTTTTTGAAAAGATAGAAGCAACTTTTCTATTTAGCAACAAGCTTAGAAGCAAGCCTATATTGAACAATCCCACCTCTTTAGAAGGTACCATGAATTTGAAATGACACTCCTGCAGAAATTCCTAACGCAACAAACTAGTGATTCCTGGCAACAGATCCTAATACAACGAGTGTGTTCAGTGGCGATAAATCCTAAGGCCACGGACTAGTACAATCATGGCAACAGATCCTCATGCAACGATTTTGTTCCTTGGTGATAGATAATAGTTGAACACACAAAATTATTCATCACGCAGATGAACACAAATAACACGTTCATTCATTAACAAATATATTACAAAAAACAAGAAAAAAGTACAAGACACAAGAAAATAAAAACAACATCTCAACTGGTGCAAGGCTGGCTCCTCCTCCTCCTCCTCCTCCTCCGGCAGTGACTCCGACACTTGTGCAAGGCTGGCTGCTCCTGCTGCCCTGCCGATTGCTCCAGCTGGTCCGACGGTGCAACCTCGCGATCGAGGTTCCTCGCCATTGCCGCCACAAGGATACTGCGCCCCTCGGCACTGAGCACCTCGGCCATCGTCATGAGCAGCCTCTGGAAGTGGTCGAACAGCCCGTAGAACAACATCTTGAGCAGCTCGTTGTTGAGCCTCTCGGGGGAGCGACATCACTGTTTCTTGCAGGGTGGCTCCCTCGGCGGTATTGGCGGTGGAATGTTGGACATGATGGGTTGTCTGCGTGTTGAAGAAGGACGAAGAGAAGAGGAGAGACTGATGGCGCCTTAGTCCGTGTGGACAAGCAAAATGGAGACGCGCTTAGAAGCGAAGTGCGTTTCTTAAATGAAAAGTGCATCTTCCCCACGTCTTCTTTAGCTTCGTGATTTTCTCCATTTTACTCCGGTTCGTTGTTGATATCAACACATGATACCTAAAATCATTCACTTGTCCAGAAAATAATCAAATCGTTTCTTATGTTTCCTGAGAAACACAATAAACACACCACACATTAATTCGTTCACACAATGGCCAAAATTTTGTAATATATCATGAGACTATGTCTAAGACCACAAACTAGTACAATTGTGGTAACATATCCTAATGCAACGATTGTGTTCCTTGGTGATAGATCGTAATGCCATGAACTAGTGAATCGTGACAAAAGTTCCTAATGCAACAATTGTGTTCTATGGCGATAGATCCTAAGGACACGAACTAGTACAATTGTGGCAACAGCTCCTAATGCAACGATTGTGTTCTGTGGTGATATATCCTAATGCCATGAACTGGTGAATCATGGAAAAAGTTCCTAATGCAACGATTGTGTTCCATGGCAATAGATTCTAACACCACAGACTGGTGAATTGTGGCAAAAGTTCTTAATGCAATGATTGCGTTCCTTGGCAATAGATTCTCATGCCACGAACTGGTGAATCGTGGCAAAAGTTCCTAATGCAACGATGCTATTCCATGGTGATAGATCCTAATGCCACTAACTGGTGAATCATGGCAGAAGTTCCTCATGAATAGATTATGTTCTGTGGTGATAGATGCTAACACCACAAACTTGTGAATCATGGCAAAAGTTCCTAATGCAATGATTGTGTTCCATGGTGATATATCATAAAGCCACGAACTACAAAATTATGGCAGAAGTTCCTAATGCAACGATTGTGTTCCTGGTGATAGATCCCAACGCCATGAACTAGTGAATCATGGTGAAAGTTCCTAATGCAATAATTGTGTTCCATGGCAATAGATCCTAACGTCATGAACTAGTGAATCATGGCAAAAGTTCTTAATGCAATGATTGTGTTTCGTGGCGATAAATCCTAATGCCACAAATTTGTGAATTGTGGCAAAACTTCCCAATGCAACGATTGTTTTCCGTAGTGATAGATCCTAACGCCACGATACATAATCGTGGAAGAAGTTCCTAATGTAACGATTCTGTTCTATGGAGATAGATCTGTTGACGGTTCCTATGCACTACTAACAATTCATCTCTAGCAGTGGTGTCAGGAATGCTTGTTAATAGATTTTAGATTATACATATAAATCCTCAAGCGCACGGAATCTATCGATGTGGCATTTCCCCTCTAGGAGTATTCCCAAAGGGTGTCATTTATATTCTCCCAAAGGAAGGCTAGATGGAAGTAAAGCAATCATCAAGTGGAGAGGCTAGGTTGATCTAGGTAAGGTTCTAGCAAGGATGGATTAATGATAGTTGGAGTAGTGTGACACACACAATAGCATTCTATCCTAAGGGGATTAATTAGGTTTAAGGGGGACAAGGCTAAAGGTTAGGTAGAGATTCCTACTATGCTTCTAATGTACATATACATAGCCTAAGTTAGTTACGAATGATCATGTCAATTATGAATTGTCATGCTAAGTGGATTAACACATCGGGCACGGGTTTACCCCTAGCAATACTAGGATGACTCCCGCCAAGAGTCAGTGGGATAGCCGAACGTGGAGGATTACAAAGGACGGATAGGGCTGTCACTACATACGGACTACCTCTTCAATCTGTGGGTCTACGAGACATTCAACGCTACTCTCTATCTTAGATTCATGCTAGCATATTAAGTAATTACTTAAGATCCTAGGCACAAGCCATCCTATGGCAATGAACTAAATCATCTTTGAACCAATGTTATTTCATACCATAAGTCATCCGTGTTAACATAATCATGTCATAGCTAATTAGACTATAGTGGGGGTTTGTATTGTTTATGATGGTATAATGACAACGGTATAGTATAATCATAAATACTACTCCTACCACATACATGGAATCAACAATCAAACAAGAAACACTTCATCCATGTATATGAACAGTAGAAGACTAAAGATAACATCTTTATTAAAAATAAAGTCACAAATACATTAGGAATATAAGAGCCACACCTTTCCTAATTAGGAATTGGGAAAAGACTCCTTCTACTCCTCTCCTAGTTGGACTATGGACTAGAGACTCTCCTCTCTACAGCCTATACTCATCTAAACCTGTGGAGAGTAGTGGATACAATGAATGAATACTAAAGTTGTGTGTGCTAAAGTGAGGGGTGAGGGGTCCTATTTATAGCTTAGAGAAGGGTCAGTTCCCGCCACCAAAAGCGCGGGAATCAGTCACCCATGACTTCCTCAAGCCGGGCGGAGCCAACACGTGGCATTTGACTGGTTTTGGCACCACTCCATTGTCAGTCGACTAGGGAGGTTGGCCGACATAGTCTCAGCCCCGTTGGGGTTGTGCTTCCTTCAGGTCTCTGCAAGGTGGGCCCCATTGACTGATATTGGTGCTACACCGTTGGATGGCCACAAATACTTCTGTTTATGGGCCACTTGATCCATGTGGTGCCACATGTCGTCGCTCGATTGGCTGAAATAATATTTTATAGGATCCATCCCCTTAGTTTACTTCAATTCTGCATAAAACCCATGCATGCACTACTTTCTCCAAAGACAAGTGAAAATAGGTTAAATAGAAAGGTGATGTGTGCAAGAAATGATATTTCCTTCACATAATTGAGTTATATTGACGGGTGAAATTGGTATATAACAGCTGTCAATAGACTCCCCCAAGCTTATCCTTTGCTCGTCCTGAGCAAAGTCAAGACTTTAGATTGATGAGCAGGAGTTGCTACTATGTTATATTTTTCAAATGTAGCATGTGAACAACAAAATAATCTACTTTGTGCTGCAAAAATTGGCATTGTACTTCACCCATCTTAGGTCATTATGGGGCTTATGCCATCTCCTATTCGTGAATGGTTGAAAGATGGAACAACAAATGGAGCACACATACCCTATAAATCAAGTTCCACTCATTCCGGAGAGTTCAATTTAGATTTTAAGTATCTCAATTTGATTCTCTTGATCTCTCATTTATGTGTAGTGTAAACGTATCCTCACCAAGGCATCTCGCCTAAATTCATCCTACCTCTACATAAGGCTTGTATGTTGAGCTTGGTAGGGAATATAGTAGGAATATTTGCAACACATAATATTGCTAATTCAAAAGGGCAAGCCTTAGGAGAAAAATCAATTTAAAACAATTTTTATTCAAGACTTGTGCACGTGTGATGGAATGAAGTGGAGGTGGATATTTGAGATGACTCCTTTTTGAGTGAACTCTCTTATTTTGCAGAGATGAAACATGGCTAATTTTTTTTCTCATGCTTATGATGTAAGCATTGATTTTATTTTTATTTTTCTTTTTTTTTCTTTTTCTTGTAGCCATGTCTTCTACTCCAATTTTATGCAATAAATTTTAGGAGAGAGTACTAACCATGAATGATGTGGAGTTTCTCTTTTTATTGTGGAATGGTGGTATGGTGGAATTTTGCTTACTTCTAGTTGTAGGAGTATAGCATGTGCAAGTGAAGTTTTGGATTTAAAAAGTAATGGATGAAATCTCTCATAGGTCTATACTAGTTTGACAAAGCTCAATGTGAAGACAAATAGCATATGCATAAGGTCTATCAGTGTGATATATCATATGGCTTTAGTAGGTATTTCCAATCAAATGAGAGTAACATAAATTTTTTAGAATTTCTCCGGAAATCTAAGTTTCACTTTCAAACTAGAAATATAAGCCCTATCTTTAAATCATATCTCACAACAAATTAGAATGGATTAAGCTTTTGCTACCCACAATTTCCAAATCAAGGCAAAAGTAATTTTAGCCATTGAGAGCAATATGTTGAAAAGTAGTAAGTTGTGAACTATGGACTTAGGAAAATTAAAAAAGAGCAACTATTCATCATTTCATCTATGTGAATTCCAAGTCAGTATTACTGCACATCTTTTATTTTATTTGAAAATAAATCTATTCTACTTATTTTTTTCTTTATATGCAAGGTGGATGATGGGTGAGTGGAAAATAAATATGCAAAGGGTGTGATACAATTTAGCTCAAGTGGGGGTCCTCCCCCAAGCTTTTTCTTCACTCACGTCCGTGATGAGGATTGAACCCTTGATGATGGAAGTATGCCGTGAGATCGGCTTCTTGTTGTTGTTGTTGTAGCATATAGTTGAAATTGGTGAATTGAGCGTCCATGTGTTGTTGCCAATCTTGGGTACCTTGGACATGCCCTTCGAGCGTGCTGTAGATTTCACCCGTTCTCACTTCAAGCTCTTCCATACGTCTAGTGAAATTCTTCATTCCGTGGCAATAGTCACGATGATCTCTAGCCAAAGAGGAACGACATCTTCTCATGGACGTTGAAGGCTAGCTGCTAGAGTTTGAACTGGATAGGGGTGGCTCACATGTGGCACCTGGCCATCCATGCCAAAACGGACCTTCGATCTCATATGATGGAGGTTGAGTCCATCCAGGTGCATCACCCTTTGGGTTCTCTTCCTCTTCGTACTCATGGACCGTGGAGGTTGTCGAAGGCATGGCTTCTCTCCTTGCACAGCTTCTAGTTACCCTGCCAAAGACATTATTCCTTCGTGCTTCCTCGATGGGAAGAAGGTCAATGGTTAGGCTCCGACATTTTTACAAATGATAATTTGGGTTAGGTAACCGAATTTCATTGAAAAAGTCGGGACAATGAAATAACAAAGAGCCATCTTGATCATGCTTGAGGGTATGTCCTTGCACTAAATAATCTTCATCAATTAATTCTCTTTTATTTTCAATATATTCAAATGAAGAATATTCTAGTGCTCCTACCCTAGTAGCAATACGTGTAATCAATGAAGTGCATTCAATTGGACCTGTTCTTGAAATGTAATCTAACCATTGTGTCATAATGGCAATAACTGGAGCAACTTTTATCTTTTTTAATCATGGCAAATAAAACTTTTAGCTCATCATCACGCACTATCCTTACGTCTCCTCTCGGGAACATAGTCATAGCCACCAATCTATGCATGAAGCGTAAAGTAGGGTTGTGTAAGTGACTATTCCTAGGTGCACTACATATGACCTCACAAGTTAAATCATGCCAAAAACTATGTTCGTTAAAATTAGGCAAAGCGTCAAAATCTAGGTAACATCGTTTATGGAAGTCTAGGATTTCACTTAATTCTTTCCAGAGGATGTTGTATTCTTTTTGAAATAATCTAAAAGTAATACCATCAAATCCTATTTTGAGTGTGCAAATGAATTATATGGAGAGAAGGTGAGAACCTTTCTCCTCCATGTGAGCATAGTTTTCCCATCCTAGTGCACGCCAAATGGAAAAGAATTCGGAATCCATACCTATTTTGGAGATCAAATCTGGATCATAAGCTTTCATATGAGAAAACTCACAATCTTGGAGGAGCTTGCGTGCTTGATCTTCAACTTCACTTTGTATGTTGAGGTCGTCATCATGAAGAAGTTGATGAGGGTTGCTCCTCTCACCCATGGTAGTGTATTCATCTACACTCCTCCTTCGTGAGCTTGGTGATGAAATGGAACAGGGGCGTGCACTTGAGTCTCCACCATGCCTTGAGCTTGCAACCTCCTTCCTCTTTCCAAACAACCTCTTCATCCCTTTCATGGCCACAACAAACAAGAACAAAACAAGGCAAAAAATCAAAAGAGGTGATGTCAGCAAAAGCAAAACCCCCGACGGATTCTTCCGTGACGAACTGGAGAGTAAATTGCAAATGCAATCAAAAGCAAATCTTTTTGAGTTGGAAATTGATCAAGAAAACTTCAATGAAGAGCAAGAGAAACAATGTGAGCAAGAGTGACTTTGGGGAGGTATGAAATGAGGTGAAGTGTGAGGGAAAGTGCCCCTCACAGCTACCATTTATAGTGTGCACTACCCAACGGTCACTAGGGTATCAAATGTAGCCGTTGGAGGAGAGAGAGCCAAAATGGCTACTTCCCCTAGTCGTCCGAATAGATGCGTCGGCCGAACTGACAAGTGGGCCCACCTGTTCTCCCTTTTGGCAGGTGGCTCCCTAGTGGCTATGGGATTAGCACGTTGGTGAATTACCACTTTTGCGGCTCAGAAAAATTGTTTTTCAAATAAAATTTCTTTTTTCAAAACCCAACAATATTCTTTTTGTAAAAATAAAGAAATAAAAATGATAGTTGAGAATATAAGATTCTCAACTTACTATGAAAATCAAATATGCAGTGAGGGAAAATCAAACTAAGTGGGAAAAACCAAATAAAGAGGAAAGAAAAACAAAGAAAAGGATAACTACCAATTTAACATATTGGCTAGGTCTCACCACCGTAAGATGGAATGGACGTCGCTCCTTCTTCATTTCTTGACATCCGGGCTTTGAGGGATGGGCTCGGACGGCTTATCTTGATTCTTCCGCCATACATTCTTTGGTGGCTTGGTGGACGTGGGCCTTTTCGGAGGCTCGGACTTCTCTGTCTTCATGGGGTGTCGTCGTGGACGATCAGACGAGTTTTCCGCATAGATCAAATTCCTCATGAATGCAATGAGCGGGTCCACCTTTGGAGTTGTGATTTTGACCTCTTGAATGTGCTTAACATTCGACCCATACTTGATACAGATCATGGAGAATTGCTCCAATCTTGTGTGAAAATTAAACTTCTCCTCCTTTCCATTGATATAGAAGTGGATCTCTCCAGCTCCCACATCGATGCGAGCCTTCGTGGTGCTTAGGAATGGTCGCCCAAGAATGAGCAGCGTATCCTTCTTGACCTCCATGTCAAGCACCACAAAATCCACGTGTATCAAGCAATTCCGGATTTTCACTGGAACATCTTCAGCAATACCTGCTAGATAATGGACTGACGAATTAGCCAGTTGGAGCTGCATTGGTGTTGGAGTAAGCTCTCTGAAGTTCAGCTGGTCGAAAACCACCTGGGGCATCACACTCACACTTGATCCAAGGTCAAAAAGGTCCTTGTCAAAGTGGTGGGGCCTAATTGAGCATGATATTGTAGGACATCCAGGGCCCTTCAGCAAGTTTCCTCCTTGTAGAGAAATCATGTTGACATTTTCCATGAGAGGTTCGGGCTGTGCTGGCATCTTGCCATTCTCCACTGGAGGAACAGCAGCTGCCAGTTGAGCCAACTGAGTTTCCAACATCTTGATGAAACTCAATTGATTATTGAAGGCTGAGGATAGTCCTTCAATCATGACATTAATTCTCTCTACGGTCTTGTCATTGGCCGACAACTTCTTGGATATAGCCTCATTGATCTTCAGCTGGCCGATGGCAAGTTTTATCAAGTTGGGTTGATTTCCATTATTGCCATTGTTGTTGTACCCTCCTTGAAAGAATGGGCATGGTTGGCCCCACCCTTGACCTCCTGGACGATAGCCATTTTTGCTTCCATTGATGGCTACATATAAGTCATCCTCACGGTTTTCTGGGCAGTCGTTGCCCAAATGGCCCGTGTTGCCACAGACTTCATATGTGATGTGAGAGTCTAAGGAATAGGCATTGCCACATACCTCACCATTGCTTTGTTCATCATCTTCTTCACAAGGAGGTCCAATTTGGTAGCAATCATCACCTCCTTCAAGGTGTGCATGCCTCGCTGGCAGGTATGGAGACGCTCATCGCTCCAACCTATGTTTGAAACCATTTTCTCAATCAAATCTTTGGCTTTTGGCAGCGTCTATGAGAAGAAGGCACTTCTAGTAGCAGCATCAACATGGTCATGGGCAGAACGGATTAGCCCGTTGTAGAAGTTTTGGATAATTAGCCAATCATCCATCCCATGGTGGGGACAGGCTAGGATGTAATCCTGAAGTGTTTCCCAAGCCTCGAGAATAGATTCCTTGGCATCTTGTAGGAAGCTGGAAATTCTTCCACATATGGCATTGGTCTTTCCCAATGGGAAAAACTTTGCAAGGAATGCCGTAGAACACAATTCCCAAGTATCTACAACACTTCGATTCATGTAGAACCACTTTTTTGCCCTCCCAAGAAGAGAGAATGGAAACAACCTAAGACAGACAGCATCAAGAGATATGTCCTTTATCTTAAAAGTGCTGCAAATCTCAAGGATCTGTTGCAGGTGAGCACTTGCATCCTTGTTAGCCTTCCCACAAAATGGGTTAGCTTGCACCAGAGTCATCAGGTCAGTCTGAATTTCAATGTTCAAGTCCCCCGTGTTAACAGCGGGCCCAATAGACACATTGTTAGCAGAGGGAGCCAAAAACTCACGCAGGGTCTTCTGGGCCATTAGCGTGTCGGATGTTGGTGCAGTTGCGTTGCCTTTTTTTGCCGCTCGAAGCTTCTGAAGAGTAACGACACGAGGTTGATCTCTCAGAAGGGACTCAGGATCTATAATAAAGTTTTCTGGCAAGCGGAAACCAGAAATACACTACCCTGTTTTCACATAAAATGCCAAAACAAAGAATGATATTCTACTAAAACCTACCAGGGTCCTATCCTATTCACTCAATCATGCAATACTTCCACTGCCTTCCGGGCAACGGCGCAAGAAATGCTTGTTGACGGTTCCTACGCACTACTAACAATTCATATCTAGCTGTGGTGCCGGAAATGCTTGTTAATAGATTTTAGATTATACATATAAATCCGCAAGCGCACAGAAACTATCGTTATAGCATTGCCCCTCTAAGAGTATTCCCAAAGGGTGTCATATATATTCTCCGAAAGGAAGGCTAGATGGAAGTAAAGCAATCATCAAGTGGAGAGGCTAGGTTGATCTAGGTAAGGTTCTAGCAAGGATGGATAAATGATAGTTGGAGTAGTGTGACACACACAAGAGCATTATATCCTATGGGGATAAATGAGGTTAAGTGGAACTAGGTTAAGTGTTAGGTAGAGACTCCTACAATGCTTCTAATGTACATATACATAGCCTAAGTTAGTTACTAATGATCATGTCAATTATGAATTCTCATGCTAAGTGGATTAACACATCAGGAACGTGTTTACCCCTAGCAATACTAGGACGACTCCAGCCAAGAGCGTGTGGCATAGCCAAACATGGAGGAATACAAAGGACAGATAGGGTTGTCACCACTTAGTGCCTACCGCTTCAATCCATTGTTCTACGAGACATTCAAAGATACTCTCTATCTTAGCACCATGCTAGCATATTAAGTAATTACATTAAGAGCCTGAGCACAAGCTATCCTAAGGCAATGAACTAAGTCATTATTGAACCAATGTTAATTCATAGCATAAGTGATTCATGTTAACATAATCATAATATATCTAATTAGACTATAGTGGAGGTTTGCAGTGTTTATGATGGTGAATGACAATGGTATAGCACAATCATGAATACTACTCCTACCACATACATGAAATCCATAATCAAACAAGAAACCCTTCACCTAAGTATCTGAACAATAAAGGACTAAAGATAACATGTGTATTAATAATAAAGTAATAAATACAATTAGGAATATAAGAGCCGTACCTTTCCCAATTAGGAATTGGGAAGAGCCTCTTTCTACTACTCTCCTACTTGGACTATGGACTAGATACTCTCCTCTCTACATCCTATACTCCTCTAAACATATGGAGAGTAGTGGATACGATGGATGAATACTCAGGTGGTGTCGGTTGAAGTGAGGGGTGAGGGGTCCCATTTATAGCTTAGAGAAGGGTCAGTTCGAGCCACAAAAACCGCACGAATCAATCACCCATGACTTCTTCAAGCCGGGAGGATCCAACAAATGGTATTTGACCGTGTTTGGCGCCACTCCCTAGTCGGCAGACTAGGGAGGTCGACCGACCTGGTCTCAGCCCTGTAGGGGTTGTGCTTCCTCTAGGTCTCTGCCAGGTGGGTCCCATTGACTGATATTGGTGCTACACCGTTGGATGGCCTTGGATACTTTTTTTTGTGGGGAATTTGATCGATGTGGTGCCACATGTTGTCGCTCGATTGGCTGGAATGATATTTTTTAGGATCCATCCCCTTGTTTTACTTCAATTCTGCATAAAATCCCTGCATGCACTACTTTCTCCAAAGACAAGTGGAAACAGGTTAAATAGAATGGTGATGTGTTCAAGAAATAATATTTCCTTCACATAATTGAGTTATATGGATGGGTGAAATTGGTATATAACAGCTGTCAACAAGATCCTAACGCCGCAAACTCATGAATCGTGACAACAGATCCTAATGCAACTATTGTGTTCCTTGGTGATAGATCATAATGCCACGAACTAGTGAATCGCGGCAACAGATCCTAATGCAACAATTGTGTGGTGTGGCAATAGATCCTTATGTCTCGAACTTGTGAATTGTGGCAACAGATCCTAATGCAACGATTGTGTTCCATGGCGATAGATCCTAAGACCACAAACTAGTGAATCCTGGCAACAGATCCTAATGCATTGATTGTGTTCTGTGGCGATAGATCCTAATGCCACGAACTAGTGAATCGTGGCAACAAATCCTAATGCAACGATTGTGTTCTGTGGCGATAGATCCTAAGGCCACAAACTAGTGAATCATGGCAGCAAATCCTAATGCAATGATTGTGTTCTGTGGACATAGATCCTAATGCCATGAACTAGTGATTCTTCGCAAAAGACTAAGCTTACTGCAACAATTTAGTATTCGTTGCATTACAATTGTTGCAACATTGTGGAATCCTTATAATGGGTGTAGCACGTGAAATTCGGTGTCTAGATTTGTTGATGATGAATCAGTGGCGAGAAGCAGAAGAAGAACGTGGATGACTAAGATTTGATGAAGAAGAACACAGCAGTGACAACGATCTTGCTAGTTCCTTCGTCTTCTTCCTTCCTCTTTTCCTTCCTCCTTCATCTCTTGCTTCCCCTCCCTTCCCTGTGGCTAGGGATTCTTCTCTTGAACGGTGGCTCAAGGTGTAACAGCAGGACAGTAGGGGTTTCCTCACGTGGGCAGGATTAGAGGAGGGATTTGGTTGCTTATATAGGGGAGAAGTGGTAGGGTTGTTGTGGAATCCTAGTACGGCTTGGTGAGGACAGGTGGGGGTCTTGCTGGCGTCCCACTCGGGCTCCAAAGGGGTGGGGCACGACATTGTAGGGTCTAAGTATGTCTAACACTAAATAAAATGCCGTGGGGGGAAGTTTGAATCTGAGTCGAAACTCTAAATACCGTACTAGACCGCTTTACACCACACGAGTCCATTTTCCTCTCTGTACCGACAATAGACTAGTCCATTGTAGAGCGGACAAGTCCGCTATCCTACAGCAGAAAAGGGGTTTTGGACTAGATTGCAAATCTCTGGACATGTCTGAAGTTAAATAGTAGCATAATCGGACTAGTCCGCACAAAAATAGACAAGTCTGCTACTCGGAAACTTTCTGAATTAAGTCTGTGCAGATGGATACACCAGACTTGTCCAGGGTCTGGATCGGACAAGTCTGTACCCAGGATCAGTTTTAATTGTTCTTTAGCCTTAAATTTCTTTCATTCTTGTTCCTATTTGTATTGTCTTATGTTTACCATGTATGGGAATGAGTGTAATGCATGATGATGAAAATGTGGGTGTTACTAGAACTTTATCACTAGGTTTAAACTCTTTTGGTGGAATCCTTTTGTCATGCCACCCCTTCATTCTTTTCTTGTAAATTTTGGCACTATGATATGTCTTATCCCTCCATTCTTCAAGTATACAAATTTGCCTCAAGACATGCTTCCCGTCCTCAATTAGGTTCATGTTCCACCTTTTAGTGGCCCAATATTCTCTATGCTCTAAATCTACACGAAGATGGAGAGTCTTCCCATAGACAAGTTGGAATGTCGACATGCCAATTGATAGTTGCCTAGAGGGGGTTAGTCCACAAAATAGTCAAAAGTAAATCTTTTTGATCTTTTTCTTTGATTTTTTTAGGGGAAGGTAGTAACCTATAATAGCAACTTAAACAAGTATGTAGGAGAAAAAATTAACATGAGGATTACAATATAAATTAAGATTGCAACTAAGAACAAGTTTAAGCTCTAACTTGTGATCTTAATGAAAAGCAAGAAATTGAGAAGGCAAAAGGCATAATTTATCCCGAGGTTCAATCCCACGAAGGTCTTCTCCAACCCTTCCCCCTCCAAATTACCACAAAGGCCAACTTGGTTCTCCACTAAACACAAGGGTGAAGAATAGGATTTTGGGGCTTCTCACAAGTCTAGAGCTCCCAAAACTTTTACAACTGCCATGAGATCAAATCACACTACAAATAAAACAAGAAAAAGCAAGAGTGTGAAAGACATACAAACCAAGAGCTCAATTGTGATGAAATTGTTACTCTCCCTTTCCCAATTACCCAAACCCCCAAGGAGTCACTCTTAGGGCTTTGGTTGTGAGGAGAGATGTGTTTTGAGCTCTTGAAGTGAGTCGTGGCGCTAGGGTTTGTATTTTATGCAAATAAAGTAATGGATCCCCTTTTATAGTAGTCTCGATATGATTCTGTTGAGATCACGAAAGTCCGAACTAGTATGTGGTCATCACCGGACTAGTTCGATGTGGTGAAATCTTTTTGCCGAGTGATATCCCTCGACCATTGAGTTTGAAATACATTGAACCCCCTGACTAGTCATAGTAGGAACTGGACTAGTCTGATCTGGCTCAGAAAGGTGGAACAAACTAGTCTGCATATGAAAGACATGTCTGATGTGAAACAGAGGGCTACCTCGGTCTAGTTCGTGTGATATAAGACCATTTCAAAGAGCAACAGTGGGCTATATCAGAATAGTCCGTATGATATCAGACAAGTTCGATGTCAAACATAGAGGGCTTATCTATGGAAAAAACTGCACAAGTCTGTGTTGAGCGGACTATTCTGGTAAGTCAACGGACAGGTCTGATATCTTAAAGTGTGGGTGCTTGTACAAGTCCGGTGTTTTCTGGACTAGTGCATTGTAGGACTTTGTGCTTTTCTAGGTTTATCCCTCATTCTCCCCGTACATAAATTGAACTATTGAGAATGATTCTCACACACAACCTAAACACAAAGAATTAAAGGACTTGACTTTTTTGTCATCTATCATCCAAAACACACACGGTGTGTGCCTAGATGCACTTACAATCTCCCTCTTTTTGGTGATTGATGACAACCAATTAATGATTATACATGAATTGTAATAACTTGGATTTTTCATAATATATGCACATATGAGGTTCTTCCTTGAAACGTAAGATACATGAATCTATGGAAGTTTCTCATATATGCATTTTTTATGGTGGGGTGCCTAAAGTAAGTGTGCAAACAGATAGAGGGTCGAAGTATGTGTCAAGATTAAGAATAGGGAAGCATGAAATGAACGTCAAGAGCACGCACATCAAGATTAACCCAGAGACATGAGGATGGCATAGCATAAGTCACAACAAATAGTAAATTTTTTTAACACAAAATATTTTGAAATATTAGTACATAAATCTTAGTACAAGTCTAGTGAACCAAAGCAAGCCTAATAGAGATAGATATGACTATGACTGCTCCCCCTTAATCTCTTCTCCTTTCGCATCAAGACACCAAAAAGGAAAAAAAAGGTGAGAACTACTCATCGCCTCCCTCGTCTTGTTCTTCACTTCCTTGCTCACTTGCTTCACTCTCCATCTTCTCGCTATCCTGCTCATCATCATCATCATCATTATCATCATTTTGTTGAGGAGCTCTAATAGATGAGCTGATGCCAAAATAGGCAAGCTCCTCAATTGTCAGTTGAGGATGTTTATTGAAATCTTCATCGGAGACCACGAAGATTTAGGGGATCCAATGGGTGAAATCTCAAGCTTTTGACATATAGCGTCTAAGTTTTCCTTTATGTAGCGAGTGTGGCACTTCCGTGCAAGACACTCATTATGCTGCTCCACTTCACTTTGCGACAACAAGCAAAGATAGATCGAAGCATCTTACAAATCACACTAGTGGAGCCCCTGGAAAAAGATGGAGCTGAGGAGCTAGAGGGACCCTCCTTTTCTGCACGAGCTCGATTGGTGCGCTGCCTCAGGTTGGTAGAAGGTGGAGGCGGAGCTAAGGACACTTGAGGACAAACTTTAGATGAGAGAAATCCTTGACAAATTCTAAGACAGTGACTTGCTCAATCATGTACATGATATAAGGAGCATAGCAACATGAACGATTTGAGGTGTGAGATATATTGAAGATATCATTGTAGATATAGTCAAAGATGTTGAATTTTTCCATCTCACTGGTAATATGCATTAAGTTACGAGAAAATCTTGAATGCTACCCACATCACCATATTTGGTGGCAATGGTACTCATCTACAAATGGTTAAACAAAAAAAAAGAATCTATTCATGTTGTTCGTTGATGGAGGCTTGTACGCATAATTGCTGTCATAGAAGAAGTCAAGCTCATTCTTGTTGAATGCCATAGAGTTGTGAACAATAAGCTCATTTTCCAAGTATTCTTCCAAACCTAGAATTTTAGCAAATTCCTCATAAGAAACTGAATACTCCATGCGGTTGGTCAACCAGGTGATTTCCAATGCATTGTACTTTGAGAAATAGCAAGTTGAATAGAATTGGACAATTACCTCATTGTTCCAATCATATCTGAAAGCCATAAGGTCCTTCAATCCATGTAGTTCAACAACAGTAATTACTTGATCAAAGACATCATGATGCTTTCCTTCCATATAGTCCTAATAAATCCCATGATTCTTGGCCACATAAGTCTTCATACGGAGATACACGATTTTGTAGTAATCACTGTGAAAATCGTTCCAAACTCGTTGATCTGCAACCATCTTATGATGAAGGTACACATTTTTTTAAGGTACCTCTTGGCTTTGTATATGCCACTCCCTTTGAATGTGTCGAGGGAGGGGCGTCGATTCCAGTCCGAGAGTGGGGAGCCATCTCCAATTGACCAGTTGGCGTAGAGGTCCAGCGACCTCTTTCCATTTTCCCTGGCGTTTCTTGCCTTTCGTGCTAGGTATGACCTTCTCCTTGCCTTTGCTACTTGTTGGCTTCTTAGCAACAACCTTGCACTTTGAGCCAACTGGGCATCATTAGCATCATGATCATGTTGTTTCTTGGTTCTTATCTACTGAAACCTTGGTGCCTCTTCCTCGCTAACCTTTACCGTCTCACAATATGTCGCTTGACTGGTTGCCTCATGTTACAGATCACTAAAAGTGCTGTCATTTGATCCTGACATGATTTCTGGCACAGATTGGTGGGACACCAAGGCTATCAAGATAAATTCAAGAGATTTAATAAAGTTGACAACTAGGTTTAGGTATTCTTAAGTAACAGACTTGTGCAGAGTTTATACAGACTTGTTCGGTATAACGGACTTCTCCGCATATGTCTTCGAACTAGTCTGGTGTTCAATAATTTTAACCATATAATTCAAAATTTAATGTAACTTTCACTAAGTTGTGCAAAGCTTAAGGGAAATACTAAGCACAGTGATTCAAGATGGTATGGACCCATTAGAGATTAAAAGACTTGATCAAACAACTAAAAAAGCGAAGGAGCTAGGGTTAGGTCACGAATTACCAAGAAGTCAATTGATTTGAGGAAGAATGGAGTTTAGACCATCGGAGGAGTTCAGGGGTCGACTTCACTCACCGATGGAGACTTTAGATGCCGAGGGATTTTGAGTTCTTGTTTGTGATTCAAGAAATGCACTTGGGAGCTCTTGCGGATGAGGGAGAACGTGAGGGGTGAAGTGTGGAGAAAGAATAACTTTGGGTCCACCAGGGTGTTAAGTTCTCAAATACAAGACTTGTCCAATACTACGAACCACTGCTGGACATGTGGGGACCACTGACTAGTTTTGTACTATAGCAGACTTGTTTGTGCTATTATAGTGAATACTTCTTAGAATCTTTTTGTATAGGGGATTTTGACTATTGATGACCATTTTTACATTTTGAAAATATTCTTAATGATTATGAACACTAAGCAATCAAATATTTTTAGGAAAAATTAAGACGAGAGGTAATTTTTCATAAAATAATGTAATTTTGAAGATTTTACTCTACTAGCAACCAGATATGCAACGTCTCAAGCCAAATTTCGAGGGTCAACGATATTTAACTCATTCCAGTGTTCTCAAAACCTTATCTCATCTACTGGCTTGGTGAAAATATCGTCAACTTCTTTTCGTCTCTAACATGTGAAATAATTATATCCCCCCTCGATTGAAAGGTCTCCCTATGAAGTGGTGCCTTATGTTGATGTGTTTGGTCTTAAAGTGTTCAAAGGGGTTATGTGCAATCTTTGTGGCACTCTCGTTGTCGTATATGAGTGAAATATGGTTCATATTGTAACCATAATCAATTAGAGTTTGTCGCATCAAAAGAAGTTGTCACAACAGCTCCCGACTGCGACATACTCTACTTCGGATGTGGATAGGGAAATGGAGTTTTGCTTCTTGGATGGCCACGACACTAGGGACTTACCCAAGAATTGGAAAGTCCCAGAGGTACTCTTTATATCCACCATACATCCGGCATAATCCGCATCGAAGTACACAATTAGATTAAATTTTGACCCTTTAGGACGTCATAGCCCTAGGTTTGGTATATGAACTAAATGTCACTACATTGTCTTAATCTTAGTCAAATGACACTTCTATGGAGCATCTTGAAACCATGCACACGTGCATAAACTCAACATAATATCTAGCCTAGATGCACAAAGATATAGTAAAGACCCAATCATAGAACGATATACCTTTTGGTCAACACTTGGACCACCTTCGTTGAGGTCGAGATGTCCATTGGTTCCCATAGGAGTTTTGATGGGCTTGGCTTTGTCCATTGAAATTTTGTGGATGTCTATTGTATACTTCTTTTCACTAATGAATCTACCCACTTTAAGTTGCTTCATCGAAAATCTAGAAAGAACATTAATTCTCCCACCAGGACATTTCAAATCTGTCAGTCATGATTTTACTAAACTCATCACAAAATGAATTGTTAGTAGAACCGAATATAATGTCATCGTCATATATTTTCAAACAAATAAATCATCATCAAAATGTTTCCTGAATAGAGTATAATCATTTTCAATGACAAAATCTCTAAGGCACTCATTCCAAGCTCTGGGAGCTTGTTTAAGGCCATAAAGAGCCTTACAGAGCTTGTACACATGGTTAGGAAGCCCTTGATCTTCAAACATTGGTAGTTTCTCCACATATACCTCCTCTTTTATTGGACCATTGAGGAAGGAACTTTGCACATCCATTTGGTACAACTCGAAATTATGATGAGTAGCTAGGCTAATAATATTCTAATTGTTTCATGCCTAGCTATGGGAGCAGATGTTTCATCAAAATCACATGGGTAGTCGTACTTTGTTTCTTGTCACCACTTCGCGTTCATCTTGTTTGTTGTGCAATACCCATTTGGTGCATACAACATTTGTATATGGTCACTCCATAAGTTCCCATACTTGATTCCTCTTGAAGTTGTTGAGTTCATGTTGCATTGCCATCACCTAATTCGGATTCCCGTAGTGCTTCTTCAATCCTAAGTGGTTCCAAGGAATATATAAATGAGTAATGTTCACAAAAATTAGTGACATGAGATCAAATAATTACCCCCTTGGAGATGTCTCTAAGGATGTGGTCAACGGGGTGATCCTATTGGACACTTGGATGCACCCTTGTGTAAGGAACTTGAGATCTTGTATTGACTTCTTCCTATTCTAGATCTTCTCCATCTCCCCCTTGAATATTTCCTCTGTTTCGAACATAATCATTGTTGGTTTTTCTTAACACTACAAATCATCTCTTGTAAGAGATGAGGTTCACAAGCTTACGGAACATACAGTTGTATCATTTCACCCATGAGTATTCCCAAGGGTATCATATTTATTTCAAAGTAAGGCGATGATGTACACACTACTATTATGATCAATCTATGGGATACTAATCAGTTATCATGACAGTGGGTATGTTGATAATATGGGTAGTGTGACACACACCTAAGCAATCTATTCTAAAAGGGTAAATATATCCTAGTGAAGATTAGACTAATAGTTGGTGACTTGCTCCTACAATGATCCTAGTATACATATACATAGATTAAGTTAGGTACTAATGAGCATGTCAATGGTGAATCCTTATGCTAAATTGTTCAACACATCAGTCACGGGCTTACCCATAGTAATACTGGGGCGACTCCCGCTAAGATCCTGTGGCATAGCCAAACATGGAGGATTACAAAGGACAGATGGGACTATCACCACCTACTGCCTACATCTTCAATTTGTGGGTCTACAAGACATCCAATGCTACATAACTATCCTAGCATTGTGCTATCATATTAAGTAAATACCTTAGGAGCTGTGGCACAAGCCGTCCTAAGGCAATGACTAACCTAAACATCATTGAACCAATGTTGAGACATAACATAAGTTATTCATATTAACATGATATTATCTTAGCTACTTAGAATATAGTGGGGGTTTATAGTGTTTATGATGATAGTATAATGACATTAAGGCATGGTCATAAAGACTATTCCTACCACATACATGGAATACACTATCCAACAAGAAACGCTTCATACAAGTATATGAATGAAAGAAGACTAAAGATAATATCTTTATTTTTCATAAAGTCACAAATACAATAAGGAATATGTGAGCCATACCTTTCCCAACGTGGAATTGGGAAGGGAGACTCCCTCTACTCCATCCCTAATTTGCACTAAGGACTAGAGACTCTCCTCTTTATAGCCTAAACTCATCTAAGACTATGGAAGATAGTGGATATAATTGAATAAGGTTCAAGTGGTGTGTATTGAAGTGAGGGGTAAGTGGTCCTATTTACAGCAGGAGAAGGGTCGGGTCCTACCACCAAAAGCGTGCAAATCAATGTTCATTGTTATCAAGGCACCACAGGGAGTCGACACGTGGAAGTCATCTGAGTTTGGTGCCAAGAAAGGTTCGGTCGAATCCTCTGTTCGGCTGAACTGGTCTTCGCTTCGTTTCGTTTGTGCTTTCTCCAAGTCACTTCTAGGTGGGACTTATTGACTGATATAGGTGATACACCATTGGATCTCCTTAAATACGCTTGTTGGTGGGCCATTTGATCCATGTGATGCCACACGTCGACACTTAATTGGCAGGGATGATACTTTTTAGGATTCCCCCCCCCCCCTCTTTCACCTCAATTCTTGTATAAGAAGTCTGCATGCACTATTTTTCCAAGGACAAGTGTAAATAAGTAAAGTATAAATGTGATGTGTGCAATAAATGATCTTTCCTTCACATAATTGAGTTATATTGACGGGTGAATTTGGATATAACAGCCGTCAACAAACACCCCCAAGCTTATCCTTTGCTCGCCCCGAGCAAAGTCAAGATGATTAGGAGTTGGTACAATGTTCTATCTTTCAACAGTACCATGTGCACAACAAAATACTCTACCAAGTATTGCAAAAATTGGCTATGATACTCTACCATTCTTGTGTCATTATGGGTCATATGCTTTTCATATTCACGGGTAGTTGAAAGATAGAACAATAAATGGAGCAAAGATAGCCTAGATGTCAAGTTCCACATAAATTCTGCAGAGTTTCAGTTTAGATTCTAAGTACCTAAATTTAATTTTCTCATTCACTTCTTTTTGTGTAGTCGAAATATATCCTCACCAAGACATTTGCCTATACTAAGCCTACCACTAAAGAAGGCTTGTATGTGGAGCTAGGTAGTGAATGTAGTAGGCATATTTGCAACATAAAATATTGTTAAGCCAAAAGAGTAAGCCTTAGGAGAAATTAATTCAAAACATTTCGACTTAAGACATGTGCATGTGTGATGGAATGGAAATGGAAGTGGATATTGAGATGACTCCTTTTGATGTGGACTCTCTTTATTGCAGGGGTGAAACATGGCTACTTTCTCTCCTTTTTTCTCATGCTTATGACGTAAGCATGCATTTTCTTTTTTTTCTTGTAGTCATGTCTTCTACTCCCTTTTTATGCACTAAACTTGAAGAGAGTACTAAGTATGAAAGGCATGGAGTTTCTCTTTTTATTGTGGAATGATGATATGATGGAATTCTTGCTAACTTCTAGTGTAGAAGTTGTAGCATGTGCAAAAGTCTTGATGTAAAAAAGATATGAATGAATTCTCGCATAGAACTATACTAGTTTGAGTAGGCTCAATGTGGAAGCAGATATAATATGCATAAGGTTTATCAATGTAAAACATCATATGGCTTTGGTTGGTATTTCCAATCTAATGTTGGTAACTTAAATCTTTTAGAATTTTTCCAGAAATCTATGTTTCACTTTCAAACTTGGAATGGGAGCCCTATCACTATCTCAAATATCCAACAACCAATAATTAGATTAAGATTTTGTTATCCACAATTTATAAATTAAGGAAAAAATAATTTTACCCAATGAAAGCAATATTTGCAATGTATCAAGTTGTAAACAAGAAACATAGGAAAAATAAAATAGAGCAACTATTTATCATTTCATCTATGTGAATTCTAAATCATTCTTGCCGCACATTTTTATTTGATGGAAATCAAATCTACATTACAATTTTTATATTTTTTATTTTTTTAGATGCAAGCTGGATGAATGGATAGAAATTAAAATGCAATGGGTGTGATACATGTTACCTCAAGTGAGGGTCCTCCCCCAAGTTTGTTCTTAATCATGTTTTGCGATAGGAGTTGAATCCCTAACGATGGAGGTAGGACATGAGGTTGGCCAATACTTGTTGTAGCGTGGCTTTGACAATGGTGGTTTGAGTGTCAATGTTGTAATGCCTCCCTTGGGTACCATGAGTGTGGTTGAAGAAGGTGATGTCAATGTCGCTTATCCACACATCAAGGTCTCCCATTCGTTGAGTGAAATTATTCCATGGTTAACGTAATGATAACCTTTAGCTACAAAGAAATGACATTCACTCAACATGTGTTGAGTGTGTTCCCTCATTCTTTGGCTAAGGTGTATCATACCTTCTTGCCAAAATGAATAACTTGTACCTCTCATGCATTCGGTGTGATCGTCATTCCTTGGCTAAGGTAATGATAACATTAGCCACAAAGGAGTCACATGTACCCAACATGTGTTGGGTATGATCTGTTGTTCCTTGGCTAACTTACAACATATCTATAACCACAAAGGGATGGCGTGCCCTCAACAAGGATTGAGTGTGATCCGTTGTTCCTTGGCTAAGGTATAACATACGTTCTAGCCACATAGGAACAGCCTGCACCAAATATACATTGGGTGTGATCTTGTCATTCCTTGGTTAAGGCACATTATACCTTTTAGCCACAAAGGAATAACTTACACCCAATGATGGTGGCAATTCCCTAGAGCTTGAATGAGTGCTTAGAATAGTTGAGAGTATAATGCTCTCACATATTCGTAGCAGCCCATTGGTTGCTCATAGAGGGTTTCCAACAATCGGATCTTTGAATGCCTACATGGTAATATTACTCCTGCAAACATCCTCGATATGATAGAGAGGGATGGATAGCTCCCGATACTTGTACAAATGAATTTTCGGATTAGGTAACCGAATCTTTACTTGTACGTACAGGGAAGAACAAAATCAAAGATGCATTGGGTCCAATTTCAAGTGTATCCATGAACAATGTATTATTCATTTATAAGAGTGGGGTTTTATGGATAAGTCAATTTTCACATTTTCTAAAGCTCCTACTCATAGCAATGCAAGTGATATAAATACACTATATAGACCCCTTCATCTTGTAAAGTTTGTAACCATCATAACTTTTTACACAAGAGCAAATGTTATCATCTGGATTATGGCAAACAAAATTCTCAATTTTATCCTCCTACACTTTTTTAGGAATTTAAAATTTAGTGATTCCACATAAACATGCAATTCAAATTAAGATCAAGGATATCACTTATTCCTAGGAGTTTGAAATCAAGTGACACCACATATGCACAAAGCTCAAATCAAAATTATAGTCATCACTATACAGTTGCTACATGCTAATTCACCCATTAAATTATAACAAAAAGTTTTGTTTTCTAAACCCAAGCAAAAATGACTAAGTTTATAAAACAATGCTTAAGGGGTTTCAAGTACTTGTTTTAGTTTTCCCATGTAAGGTGGTATTCCTTTTGGAGACCCAAAAGGTAATACCAACACTTACTCTTATGAGGATGCATGAGAATTAAATGATGAGGAAGTGGCAACCTTGCTCACAATTGCAAGCAAGGGCATTCAATTTTGAGGCAAACCAAACAATGAAAAATTGTTAAACCCATACCTCATTTGAAGAGCAATTGGTGATGAAGGCCTTTGTGTGAGAAACTCACACCCTTCAAGTTAGGCGTAGGCTTGATGTTGAACGTCAAATGCCAACTTGAGGTTGGATTTGGTGAAGGATTTGGTTGAGGCTTCTTCTTGCTCCTTCATTGGGTCATCATCTTGAACATTTCTCTACCTCAAAATTATTATGATTTTGGAGGAGAGATGTGTTCTCAAATCCTCCCAATGGTGGCTTGAGCTTGATGTGGCCTCCACTTGCTCGCCAAACCACCTCTTTAAATTTTTGTCCTGCTACAATTCAATTAAGAACAAACAAAATAACTCAAAAATGGGTTACGCAGTCCAAAAGCAAATTGAACCCTATTGTCAAGTTGTCTTGCCCGACTTGAAACAACTTTGTGAATGCAACGAGGCATATAGAAAATCCTTTTGGTTTGAATTAGGAAAATAAATTTTAGTGGTCATGCCCAAAATTAATATCCAATTAGATTTCTTCTCTAATTCAAAGTTTTAGTATTAGATGGTTGGAAATTTTACTTTCCAACATGCAAGAGTCGAAATTCGAACATGTTGAATGCAAATAAGAAAATTGAATATGCAATTGGGAAACAAATTTGAGATAACTACCAAATAACCTATTGGTAAGGACTCACTGAATTTATGAAGTCCAATGAGTGGGACTTACCTCTGTCCTGTTTGGTTCAATGATTTGTTGTCAAATATCGGAGTTGAAGATGTGGACAACTTCTCTTGTTTGACATGTCAAAATTACTTTGCCAATCCTTCGTACTTGTGGGCCACATGGTGGCCCTAGCCTCTTCGTCGCCTTGATGAAGACTTTTTGATGACTTTTCCTTTTTGAAGATATTCATTCATGATCGTGGTGAGGCTTGTCCTTCTTTAGGGGTGCCACTTCGACCTCCTTGATGTTCATTTGAGTTAACCCATAATTTGATCATGGATCAAAGACTTCCCAGGGCATGATGGCATGTGGATTCCACAGTCAAACAATAAACGCTTCAGCCACAATGTCACTTGCCCTAGGTTGCACGATCTTGGTCGAATTGTAGGAATCTTAACAAGTGATTGTGGGATATATTGGATCTCGGATGCTCTTTATGTTTCTTGTCCTTGGACAGGGGCTTCATGTGTATGTTGTCTTGATTTCTTGCTTGGCCATGGATAAGATACTTCAAGGTAGACTAGTTGAACTTTAGTTCTTTGGAATCCATAGCCTCTTGGATTATAGGGGTGGTGTTGACTCCACCTTTGACCTCCTTGTGAATGGTAGCCATTGGAGTTGTTGTTTGAAAGAAAGAATCCCCATGGGTCTTAGGGAAATAATACCCCAAGTGTGTAATGTTGATGTGGATTTTCATAAATCATGTGAATATCCATGGATTGGATCATCCAAACACTTTTCCGTTGGCTTGATCTTTATGATAATTTAATAGGAGGTTTAGTTTCACAACTAGCATGTCTACCTTGTTCAATGGTGTGCATGCGAAGCTAAGAGAACTATAGCATTCTTCAATCCACCGCTTGAGTAGAGACCATCTTCTTATTTGTGATGAATGAGAATATGACTCCTTCAGCTCCCACACGAGTGTGGTCATGGATTTGTGAAGCCAACCCATGACATGAGTGATGGATGAAGGGCCATCTATCCACCCCATTATGGTGCAAAACCAAGAAGAACTCTTGAAGCCTCCCCCAAGCAGGGGGATGGATGGCTTTGGCTCCTACTTGAATCAGTTATCGTGACAGTGGGTAAGTTGATAATATGGGTAGTGTGACACACACCTAAGCAATCTATTCTAAAAGGTTAAATGGGTCCCAGTGAAGGTTAGACTAAGAGTTGGTGAGTTGATCCTACAATCCTTTTAATATACATATACATAGCCTAAGTTAGGTACTAATGAGCATGTAAATGGTGAATACTTATGCTAAGTTGTTCAACCCATCGGGCAGGGGTTACCCCTAGCAATACTAGGGCAACTTCCGCCATGAGCCTATGGCATAGCCGAACGAAGAGGATTACAAAAGACATATAGGGCTGTCACCACCTACTTCCTACAACTTGAATACGTGGGTCTACGAGACATCCTACGCTACTTAACTATCCTAGCACCATGCTGGCATATTAAGTAAAAACCTTAGGCAATGACTAACCTAAAAATCGTTGAACCAATGTTGAGACATAGAATAAGTTATTCATATTAACATGATCATATCATAGCAACTTAGACTATAGTGGGGGTTTATAATGTTTATGATGATAATATAATGACATTAAGGAATGATCATAGAGACTATTCCTACCACATACATGGAATCCACAATCAAACAAGACATGCTTCATCCAATTATATGAATAAAAGAGGACTAAAGACAACATCTTTATTATGCATAAAGTCACAAATACAATAAGGAATATGTGAGACATACCTTTCCCAATGTGGAATTGGGAAGGGAGACTCCCTCTACTCCTTTCCTAATTATGACTAGGGACTAGAGACTCTCCTCTCTTGGCCTAAACTCCTCTATGTCTATGGAAGATAGTGGATACAATAGATTGAAGCTCAAGTGGTGTGTTTGAAGTGAGAGGTAGGTGGTCCTATTTATAGCTGAAGAAGGGTCAGTTCCTGCCACTAAAAGCGCGCAAATTTGTCTTCATCGTTATCAGGGCACCACAGGGAGTCAACACGTGGAAGTTGACTGAGTTTGGCGCCAGAATGGTTCAGGCGAAGCCCCTATTTGGCCGAACTAGTTTTCGCTATGTTTCGTGTGTGCGTTCTACAGGTCACTTCCAGGAGGGCCCTATTGACTAATATGGGTGATACACCGTTTGGATCTCCTTGGATACATCTGTTTTTGGCTATTTGATCCATGTGATGCCATGTGTTGGTGCTTGATTGGCTGGGATGATACTTTTTAGGATTGCTCCCCCTCTTTCACCTCAATTCCAGTATATGAAGTCTGCGTGCACTATTTTTCCAAGTACGAGTGGAAATAGGTTACGTAGAAAGGTGATGTGTGCAAGAAATGATCTTTCCTTCACATAATTGAGTTATATTGACGGGTGAAATTGGGATATAACAGTCGTCAACAAACTCCCCCAATGATTATCCTTTGCTCATCCCGAGCAAAGTCAAGACTTTAGGTCTATGACCAGGAGTTGCTACAATAATTTGTCTTTCAAGAGTACCAAAGTGCACAAAAGAATACTCTGCCTAGTATTGCAAAAATTGGCTATGGTACTCTACCCTTCTTAAGTCATTATGAGGCTTATGCTTTTCATATTCATGGGTAGTTGAGAGATAGAATAGTAAATGGAGCTAGCATAGCGTAGATGTCAAGTTCCACTTAAATTCCGGTGAGATTCAATTTAGATTCGAAGTACCTCAATTCGATTCTGTCATTCACTTCTTTTTGTGTAGTGGAAATATATCCTCACCAAGGCATTTGTCTATACTAATCCTACCACTAAATAAGGTTTGTTTGTGGAGCTTGGTAGGGAGTGTAGCAGGCATATTAGCAACACATAATATTGTTAAGCCAAAATATTAAACCTTAGGATAAATCAATTCAAAACATTTTGATTTGAGACTTGGGCAAGTGTGATGGAATCGAAGTGGAAGTGGATGTTGAGATGACTCCTTCTGACGTGGACTCTCTTTATTGCAGTGATGAAACATGGTGACTTTCTCTCTTTTTTTCTCATGCTTATGATGTAAGCATGCATTTTCTTTTTCTTTTTCTTGTATCCATGTCTTCTACTCCCTTTTTATGTATTAAACTTGCAGAGAGTACTAAGTATGAAAGGAATGTAGTTTCTCTTTTTATTGTTGAATGATGACATGATGGAATTTTTGATAACTTCTATTGTAGAAGTTCTAGCATTTGCAAGTGAAGTCTTGAAGTCGAAAAGAAATGAATGAATTCTCACATAGGACTATAATTGTTTCACTAGGCTCAGTGTGAAAGCAAATAGCATATGCATAAGGTTTATCAATGTAAAACACCATACAACTTTGTTAGGTATTTCCAATCAAATGAGGGTAACTTCAATCTTTTAGAATTTCTTTGGAAATCTAAGTTTCACTTTGAAACCAGGAATAGGAGCTGTCCTTCTCAAAGCTTCCCATGGGGCCTCTTCTTCATCTAGCACACATTGATCAACATGCTCCACATGGGAGCCATTAGTCTCATCACATACTACATCATGGGCTACTTAAATAATCACAGAGGCTTTGTTGAAGACACAATGGGCGTAGGTGTCATTACCAGCATACTGGGTACCCCCGCGCACTAGATAAAAATACCTAAGTGCTCTGCCTCCCCACTAACATAGGGTCCGGTGGTGCCACATGTCTAGCTGGCCCGGACCTAGTGCCTTGCCAGGGGCAGGCTCTAGTATTGCCACCTGGAGCTCAAAACAGAACCCGACACCCCGAGAGAGACAGCCTCCTAGGCGGTCACGTGGATAGAAGGACGGGACCCCGCTCCTCCACAAGTGTGGGCTCCAGTGCTTCCACGTGGCCCCAGGCTTCGGGCTGGCCTCCCCTACAAATGCGGGCTCCGGAACCACCATGTGTCTAGTAGTCTTGGACCCCTGACTCTGCTCAGAGTTGGGCTCCAAAGCTGTACATAGCCCACAGCGCAGGGCTCGGCCTCCCAAGCGGAGGCGAGCTCCGGTGCTGCCACACGTCCTGCAACTTGCCCTGACCTGTAAGTTGCAGGAGTAACTGGCAGTGCGCCTTGTCCAAGTCGGGCTTTGAAGGCACATTCCTTTCCCAGATGCACGACGCGGTGCACGCCCCCTGTCAGGTACGCTGCATCCAATCGCATCATAGTGAAGGCACCGCAAGGCTACCCCACGCTGCCAAGTGGGTAGCTTACAGCTACAAGATGGATGGGACATTCCCTGCCATCATCAATAACTACGCCTATCCACTAGCGACCGACACAACAAGATAGGAAGTCTTCAAGTTGTGTTCAGGGGCAGCATACTCAGGAAGCCATTAGATCTTGTACACGCATAAGATCACCCCGAGGCCACCTGTCGGGCCCTGGACCGCACTTCTAAGGTGCCCAACCTTACTATAAAAGGATTGGGCAGCCACCGACTCTAGATACGCCATTCAGACACACTCAAACACACACAAGCTTCCGTAGCTCACGAGACTGAAGCAATACAACTCTCACCGTGGAGTAGGCTGCTACGCTCCGGTGGCTCGATCGACGTTGAACCACCGTCTCATCGTCCCTCATACGCGCGACCTCACCAGAGACTAGCACCCGCCTAAAATACAACCTCCGTGGGCTGCTCAGTAGTAGGTCCAGGGGAAGTGTCGTAAGAACACTTCGACATTCGGCACGCCATGTAGGGCCTTTTTCTCCCAGGAAGTTGCATCTTCACCGCAATGGTACACATCAGGCCTTTTTATAGCGATTATCGAGACCGTTGAAACACGACGGGTGGTGGCGAGACCAGATCCCGCTCTAGAGCCCGGTGTGGTCCATCACACCCCACACAGTTGCAGCTGGCTAGTTTGGCGCTTCCCGGCAGATGTCGGCCCCGTTGGCACCCTTGGAGCCACTGGTTGCAAGTGTAGAAAGCACTCTGGCAGCAGCCAGGACTCTCCCCCACAACCCGCCTTCCATGAACGCTTCTCAGGTAGCAACGCAACAGTGAATCAACGATGTCAACCACCTTGTCGTTTCTTCCATCAACTCTCCTATCAATGGGAGACGACACATATCGCTGCCGCACACGCTGACCATCGACCGCTATGTGGCTGACTCCCTCTCCACTAGGATCCCCATGGCCGACCTCAAGTTTGAGCTCGACTGCTGTCGACCTGCAAATGAGGATGGCGGCACCACTAACGAGCGGCAGCGGGAGAGATGGCACAAACATGTGGCCGACTACATTGCTCAAGGGCCTATGCCTCAGGCATCTGCCGTGCAGGTTACGCATCAGGCAAACCAAGGACTTCTTACCCAAGCAGTATGCTATAAAGGGTGCGCCCCAGGTACACCCACAACAGCGTGCAGTTCATGTAAACCCTACACCACCTCCACATCCAGAGTACACTGGAGAGATAGCTCCCCAGCAGTACGCTGCACAACATGTTTTGTGGTAGCATGTTCTACAGTAATAGCCTCTGCATCAGCCGTACGCAGTGCATCACACGCATTAGCCGTACACAGCACAACAAGCACCACAGCAGCCGTACGTCATGCAGGCTGCACCATCACCTTCGTTGTACTTCATGCAGCAAGCACCCCAGGTGTACGCTGCACTATACCCATCTCTGTCAAAAGCCATTGGAGTGTTCGCAGCCCTAACTCCGCACCTTCGCATGATGATGTGGCCGCACATGTTCTGGCCACACATACTAGAGAAGTTTGACAGGAGTGTCAACCCCGCCGAGTTACTGTAGATATACACCTCCATCTCCTTGCTACATAAGTGAACGAGTCCATCTTGGTGAACTACTTCCCCGTCGTCCTGACAGGCTCGGCCCAGTAATTGCTTATGAACCTTCCTAAGGGGTCCATAACCTCTGGGAAGAGCTCTGCCGACACTTCACGGTGAACATTTCCAGCTCCTACATGCGTCCCATTGAGATTCCGCGATTGATCATCCAACGTTTCTCTTAGGTACGCAACCCCATCTCCAACATCCCAAATGCTTCTATCATAGGAGCATTCCGTTAGGGTGTGCGGGATAAGAAGATGCTCGGGAAGTTAGCCATGCTCTTTTCCATCGCTGGCATGTGCCCCAGGGCTGCGGAAGGCTGTGACTAGCACTCAAAGCCCGCCCATGAGGTGGGTAAGGCTAGCTGGCCTGGCCCAAGTGCTGCTCCCCAGGGCAGCGGCAAGAAGAATAAGAACAAGAACAAGGGTGGTGTTGCCACCATGTTGATGCTGCAGCAGCACCAACCGGCGGTTCCAGGGCACCACACCACGACAAGCGTTCGCAACAGCCACCATCTCATGGTGACACCGGCGAACCCTTCCTGATGCACGACACTAGCAGCCACAGCGCTAGTGACTGTTGGGAGATGAAGAAGTTCATGGAAGAATACCGCGAGAGGGAACAGTAGTGCCTCCGTGGCGCACCCTTTCACCAGCGGGAGGGCAAGCAGAAGGTCTACGAGGACAAGGAGATGGAGTACCAAGTGCCTGAATGGGCCGTCAAGGCGATCCACTATTGACGGCTATTATATGCCAATTTCACTGGTCAATATAACTCAATTATGTGAGGGAATTATCATTTCTTTCACACATCACCTTTTTATTTAACAAATTTCCACTTGTCCTTTGAGAAATAGTGCATCCAGGGAAATATTGTTGGAAATGAGGTAAAAGAGGGAGAGCAACACTATAAAATACCATCCCAGCCAATCAAGCACCAACATGTGGCACCACATGGATCAAATGGCCTACAAACATAAGTATTCGAGGCCATCCAATGGTGTAGCACCCATATCAAGGGATGGGGCCCACCTGGCAGTGACCTGGAGATAGCATACGCGAAATGGTGTAGAGACCAGGTCAGCCAACCCCCCTAGTCGGCTGACCTCACGGCTTGAAGAAGTCATTGGTGACTAATTCCCGCGCTTTTGGTGGCGGGACTGACCCTTCTCCACCTATAAATAAGACACCTACCCTGACTTCACACACACACCACTTGAATATTCATCCATTGTATACACTATTCTCCATAGGTCTAGAGGACTTTAGGATGTAGAGAGGAGAGCCTCTAGTCCATAGTCCAAGTAGGAGAGGAGTAGAAGGAGTCTCTTCCCAATTCCTAATTGGGAAAGGTATGACTCTCATATTCCTATTTGTATTTGTGACTTTGCTCTTAATAAAGATGTTATCTTTAGTCTTCTATTTGTTCATATACTTGGATGAAGCGTTTCTTGTTTGATTGTGGATTCCATATAGGTGGTTCAAGTAGTATTTATGATTATGCTATACCACTCTCATTATATCATCATAAACACTACAAACCCCCACTATAGTCTAATTATCTATGACATGATTATATTAATATGAATCACTTATGCTATGTATTAACACTGGTTCAACAATGATTTAGGTCATTGCCTTAGGATGACTTGTGCCTAGCCTCATAAGGTAATTACTTAATATGCTAGCATGGTGCTAGGATAGATGAGTAGCGTTGAATGTCTCGTAGAGCCACTGATTGAAAAGGTAGGCAGTAGGTGGTGACATCCCTATCTGTCCTTTGTAATCCTCCATGTCGGCGATGCCAAAGGCCCTTGGCAGGAGACATCCTAGTATTCCTAGGGGTAAACCCGTGCTCGATGGGTTAATCACTTTTGCGTGAGAATTCATAACTGATATAATCATTAGTAACTAACTTAAGCTATGTATATGTAAAAGCACGGTAGGAGTATGTACCTAACTTTTAGCCTAGTCCCTCATTACTCCATTTACCCCCCTTAGGATAGAATGCTCTTGTGTGCATCACACTACCTCCAATTATCCTTTATCCATCCTTGCTAGAACCCTACCTAGATTACCCTAGCCACTATATTTGAAGATTGTTTTGCTTCCACCTAGCCTTCCTTTGGGAGAATATAAATGACACCCTTTGGGAATACTCTAAAAGTGGAAATTCTACATCGATAGATTCCGTGCGCTTGCGGATTTATATCCATGAATTAAGAACTATCAACAAGCATTTTTGCCACAATTTCTAGGAATTATTTGTTCGTAGTGCGTAGGAAATATCAACAAGCATTTCTTGCGCGGTTGCCAGGGAAGGCAGCCGAAGCATTGCATGATTGAGTAAATGGTATAGGACCATGGGTAGGTTTTAGTAGGATAACCCTTCTTGTTTTTGCATTTTATTTGAAAATAGGGTAGTGTATGTTTGTTTTTTGCTTGCCGAAAAACATTGTTGAAGATCCTGAATCCCTTCTGAGAGATCGACCTCATGTCATTACTCCTCGGATACTTCGAGCGGCAACGAAAGACAGCACAGCTGCACCTACAATCGAACCGCCAATGGCCCAAAAGACCCTTCATCAATTTTTGGCTCCCTCTGTCTGGCCCATTGTTAACACCAGTGACATAAACATCGAAATCAAGACTGGCTTGATCACTATGGTGCAAGCCAACCCAGTTTGTGGGAAGGCTAACGAGGATGCAAGTGCTCACCTGCAACAGTTCCTTGAGATCTAGATCACTTTTAAGATCAAGAAAGTATCTCCTCATGCTGTCCGTCTTAGGCTATTTCCGTTTCCCTCTTCTTGTGAGGGCGAAGTAGTGGTTCTACGCAAACCAAAGTGTTGTAGACACTTGGAAGAAGTGTTATACGGCATTCCTCGCCAATTTTTTCCCATTGGGCAAGACCAATGCCCTACGTGGAAGAGTTTCCAACTTCAAGCAAGACGCTAAGGAGTCTATTCCTGAGGCTTAGGAAAGAGTTCAGGAGTACATCCTGGCATGCACCCACCATGGGATTGATGATTGGCTCATTATCCAAAACATCTACAATGGGATGATCCATCCGACCATGACCATGTTTATGTCGCTGCTGGAGGAGCCTTCTTCTCATTGACGGTGCCCGCGAAAGATTTGATTGAGTCGATGGTGTCAAACATGGGTTCGAGCGACAAGCGTCTCCATACCCACCAGCAAGGCATGGACACCTTGAAGGAGGTGGACATGATTGCTGCAAAATTGGACCTCCTTATTAAGAAGATATATGGACAAGCCAATGATGAGGTATGTCACAATTCCTATGCCCTAGACTCTCACATCACTTGTGATGTCTATGGCAACACGAGCCATTTGGGCAATGACTGTCCAAAAATAAGTGAGGATGCCCTATACGAAGCCAACAATGGAAACAACAATGGCTATCGTCAAGGAGGTCAATGGTAGGGCCAACCACGCCCATTCTTTCAGGGAGGGTACAACAACAATGGCAATAATGGAAATCAGCCCAACTTAAGAGAGCTTGCCATTAGCCAACTGAAATCAATGATGCTCCATCCAAGAAGATGTCGGTTAAAGACAAGACCCTGGAGAGCATTAATGACAAGATTGAAGGACTATCATTTGAGCTTCAACAAGATGTTGGAAACTCAGTTGGCTCAACTGGCAGTTGTTGTCCCTCCAGCGGAGAATAGAAAGATGTCAGGCAGCCCGAACCTCCCGTGGAAAATGTGGGGACCGGAATCCCGACATCCAAGGATCTCATTGGGTGGTGTTGTGTGATGCGACACCCAACGATATACAAGAAAAGAACGAGAATAAAATACAATACTAAGTCTTTGATTTATAAACACAGCGGAAGTTTTAAAATTTATAACGTAGGAAAGAAGTCTACACGTCATACAACGCTCTCAACTCTAGCTATGCATGAGTAAAGCTGTCCATGCCCTCGGACGCTTTACACTAGCAGCACTCACGGATATTAGCAGCGTGCAGGGCTCTTACTCAGCCGTGAACCCAAAAGGCTAAGGCATCATCATTAGGCCCTTCATCAATGGTATAACCTTCGAAAACTTATTAACTGCAAACATGAGCATAAGGCACAACAAGACTGACCCGTCTCACTAGACATATGCAAGGTAAAGTCTAATCATAGGTATGGAATAGCATAAATAGACTCGCCTACAAGTGGATCCTTATAATCATGTTTTATGTAGCAAATGACATTCTTCAAGCACGGTACATCATAGACTCCACAATCAAACATGAAACACTTTGCCGATGATATGACATGCCCAAAGCACATAATGCTATTACAGCTAAAGTATGGGGAAACTGTAAACTTTAAATTTTGCTATATCTAAGCCCCACAAGATTGCAAAGCAATTATATTTCAATACATCATGTTCTTATGGCTTTTTTAGTAATTACTATGTCACGACAGCGACGGACAAGTGGTACTCAAATAACCACGAGGGACGGTGATTGCAATCAGGACACACCCGGACTGCACGACACGCACACCCGCGTGGGAGAAACATACATGCTCTCCTCCCCTCGTCATACGTGACCACCTTTCACCCAAGACCCCAATGTCGACAAATCTCTTCATCCCAAGCAAAAGGTCCCCTACACGGACACGTCGAAGTTGCCTGCTAGAAGATCTAAACCTTTATGCCTTTGCATCCCCATTCAAGGACAACTGAGGAGTCTCCACACTACATTCTGGAGTTATATCAGTTTATTGTGCCCATATCCCATTATGCAACCGGTACAGTTCAAGCTTGCCCAACGGTGCCGCATACGGCATGGTCCTCAAGCGACATAGGCAGGGCTATGCGCCCGAGACTCCATCTCGTCGACTCCTATTTCCCTGCCCGGTCTTGTTTTCATTTCATAAGCCATTCTTTCATCTTTCACCCTTATGTGAACTGTTATTCCTATCTCGCGAGTAGATTCCAACTACTCGACTTCTACCGGTATATCCACAACATTAGCATTGGCAGTTCTACATGTCAAGGTGTAAACCTTTCCAACCCTCCCATAGGATTTGTGGATATGCAAGTGGAGTATCAAACACCTTATACGTAATGCACAATATCAATTGAAGATGTAAGTGAATAAAACCGGAAAAAAACTTTGAAATGCTCTTAAATGCAAACCGGGGCTTGCCTTAGTTTGCGACTCGATTAAATGTCAATTGTTAGTAGTCCTTCTCTGAAGACTCCGCCAAGGACTTCAAGTGGACACCCTGGCCTCCTCCTCCAAGCGACACTTCCGTCAATATCGATTACTACACGACATGTATATATGAATGCTAGTAAATTATAATGTATATATAGTTCATAAGCTTCTAACTATGGTTATAGTGACTGAATGATCTTCTTTGGCTTTGGGATTTTTATGGTAGATGTTAGGGACTACAAAGAATACTCTTGCAAAGAACAGGAGATGATCAATGTAGTTTGTTGTCTCTAAAATTCTGGTAAGCAATAGAAACTGTAGCTTGAACATAGCTGCGAGTTGATGATCATGATAGAGGATGTTGTCCTGGTTCTACCAAAATTGGTTTTATAAATTTCTAAGCCTCGGTGAAGGAGATATTAAATTTCAAAGTTGGCAAGAATTCATGGAATTATTTTATAACTGAATTTTAGCTTTTCAATTAACATTCAGTTGGAAACTGAATTAGGACCAGGAGACTAAGTTAATTACATCTGAAATTATTGCAGGAACTAGTTTATGACAAAAGGAAGGATCAGTCCAAATTTGGGACATAATAAAGCAACTGAACATCTGTAATAATTCAATGACTAGAAAAGGTAATTCATTTATACAGAGTGTTATACAGGTGCAATGGCTCCCAAAATTTTTCTGGTAATCAAGAATAGGAAAATGTATTTTATGTGAATTTTGGAGATTTTTCCAGTGGAAATTTCATCTGGAAAAATTGTATTTGTATTTGGAAAGATTGTTTTCAACAGAATTTAAAAGTAAGGTTCACAAAATCTAATTGGCACTAACAGAAACTAGAGCTCAAGATCTTTCAAAAAAAATTTGTTTGAAGATTTTTGGAGCAGTCCACAGAGAGATATGGATTTTCTAAGTTGGAGCCAAATCTGGAATTAAATTCTAATTTGACTTTAACAGTGGGCCCCACCGTTTTAAAATGGACCAATGGCATTCAAACCACACGGGGACCACAGAGAAACAACGCGTAGCCACAACAAATCCCGTGGCCACACCTGATCCGACGGGGGTTGACAGACGGTGACATGTGGGGCCCACGGTGTCATCGTCAACCTCCCGACGCGGGCGGCGCGTGGGGCTAAAGCGGCGGCGCGCTCCGACGAGCCTCACCGGAACCAAGTCCCCGGCCACCGCAGCGCCTAGTTTTGGGCGCCCAACCCTAAAATCATGCGCTGAGCACGATGGTGGGGTCGGCGAAGCTTGCTGACGGTCGGAAACGGCGGCGCATCGGCGGCAGCGGCAGCTAGGGTTCCGGCCATGTCGGAACCGTCGCCCCGTGGATCAAAACTATCAGAAAAGGTTGGGGAAGTATTCTGGAACCATTAGGGAAGTGATAGGAAGGTGAAATCATCATGCAACGGCCGGCAAAACCACCGTCGACGGCGACAGAGGTAACTTTTCAATGGCGGAGGGAAGAACTCGTGATTCTCGAGCTATGGTCTATCATTTTTGGTAATTCTAGTTCGAGATGGTGCGCAAGGAAGTGTAGAAACTATTTGCTAGCAATTGTGAATAGTGATTAAGTGTGGAAACCGAATTTCATGGAAAACCTAGCTAGTTCATAAGCTTCGGCTGGGAGTAAAACTTGGCTAATTTGATCGATACTCACGTAAATGAGGAACTGCTTTCTCCGTCGTGCAGAGCGTGTCCAGGCGCACCACTTTGCTGTTGGAGTCGACGACCGAAACGGCTCGCAGCAGCCTGGCACCATGGAACAGAGATGGCGCACGGCAACCTCGACGGCGAGCTCTGGTTTAGCTTCAAAATACCGGCCAAAACATCAACGAAAGAACGAAGGGATTGAACCAGAAGCTAGACGAGGGAGCAGGGAACAACTTTGCCATTGAGAGCTTGGCACGAGAGGCTCCCGCTTGGCCGGAAACAGACACGCGGCGCCGGCGGACGGAAAACTGCGCACGGAAGCGAAATGGAGCAGAGCGTCGGCTCGGCGCAAGGAAGGAAGAAAAATCCACCGTAGAAGTGATAAGAAGGAGTAGAGAGCAAAATTTGTAGGGCTCAAACGGAAGCAGCTTGCTGCTGTCGCGCCGGGCATGCATGCCGTCGCGGTGGCGCGCGCGCGCTGGATTGCGGCTGCACGTGGGCTGCTGACTGGTGGGCCACACCAGTCAGCCTCACAACCCCTGCCCACTTACTAATTCATTTTAAAATAGTAAACGAACTCCAAAAATCATGAAACTTCATGGATAAGTCAAGAAAAATGTGCTGAACACAACGGCGTGTTTAGATCTTTATATTCCAGTATTTTTTTAACAGATTCTGAATTTGAATTTAAACTTGACTCAAATTCGCCGAGCGTCTCAAATAAAATAGAAAATGGATTTCAGAATTCATGAAACTTTTCAAGGAGCCTATTTATAACTTTAGAAGACTATAGAAAAATTTATAGCCTTAGGTTTTAATATTTTTGACAGGACATGTGTATACAGTAGCTATATTCTATTTTGATTATTGGAGTATATGAGGTACTATAAATTGATTTGTCCAAGCAAACCCTATTCAAATATTCCAAAATTTTGCAGAGATGATATTTGAATTTTTCATAGATTATTGGTGAAGTATGTTTCTCATGTTAATAAAATTTTAAACATGAGAATAAAAAGGAATTGAATAGGTTCAAGTTTATGTACATGACCATATATTGAACCCCATTAAATTTGAATTTAGCTGACAACTGAATTTCATATTTAGAATTAAGTGGGACTTTACATTCCCCCCCTTAAAAGAATCTCATCCTAATATTATAATAGGAAGGATAAAAGAAAAAGATCTAATGAACATATGTCGCTAACAAGTCCCGATAGTTTGATTTAAGAAAATCCTCGCCTTCCCATGTTGCTTCCTCAGCGGTATGGTTGTTCCACAAGACTTTGTAAAAGTGCAAAGTGCGGCTTCTTGTAGTGCGAGTCTTCTCATCGATGATCTTGACCGGATGCTCAGAATAAGTGAGATCAGGCCGTAGATTGTCAAGATCTTTCGAGCAGACCTCAACTGGGTATTTGAGACACTTCCGCAACTGAGAGATGTGGAATACATTATGAATTCCAGAGAGAGACGTCGGTAACTCCAGGCGATAGGCCACAAGTCCGCATTTCTCAGTGATAGTGAATGACCCGATGAATCGTGGAGCAAGCTTTCACTTCACCCCAAAACGATGTATCCCTTTCATTGGAGATACACGAAGGTAAACGTGATCCCCAACGTCGAAGTGAAGAGGTCAACGTCGTTTATCTGCATAACTCTTCTGTCGAGATTGAGCAGCCTTGAGATTGGCTTGGATCACTCGCACTCGTTCTTCAGCTTCATTGACAAGATCAATGCCATATATCACTCTTTCGCCAGACTCACACCAATTCAATGGTGTGCGGCACTTCCTGCCATAGAGGGCTTCATATGGCGCCATTTGAAAACTAGCATGATAGCCATTATTATATGAAAACTCCGCAAATGGTAGATGATCATCCCAATTTTTACCATGGTGGATGGCACAAGCTCGTAGCATGTCCTCAAGGACTTGATTTACTCGCTCCGTCTGACCATCAGTCTGCGAATGATAAGCAGAGCTTCGAATCAACTTGGTACCCAGTGATGCGTGGAGCTGCTCCCAAAATCGAGCAATGAATAAGGCTCCACGATCTGAAATGATAGTGTGGGGTACTCCATGTAGGCACATGATCCTTGTGATATACAACTCTGCATACTTGGGAGCACGATAGTTGGTGTTGACAGGGGTAAAATGAGCTGACTTGGTCAACCGATCAACTATCACCCAAATCGAATCATGCTTACGAAAAGTGAGAGGTAACCCTACGATGAAATCCATGCTGATGTCTTCCCACTTCCATGCCCGTATGAACAAGGGTTGTAATTGTCTGGGTTGCCTCAAATGGTCGGCTTTCACTCGCCGACATGTATCACATTCGGATACATACTTTGCTATCTCTCGCTTCATCCGGGACCACCAAAATTTCTTCTTCAGATCCTAGTACATCTTGTTGCTAGGGATGAGAGCTAGATTGTAGAGCGCTCCATATGGAACCAAGTATAAACTCGACTCATCCTCTTCCATTGAAATGATCGACAGATGATTGACATGAGACTTGTGGCTCAGCGTATTTGCAACCACATTTGCTTTGCCAGGATGGTAGTGGATCTCAATCTCATAGTCTTTGATCAATTCCAACCATCTTTGTTGTCGCATATTCAAGTCTTTCCGGGTGAAAATGTACTTCAAACTCTTGTGATCAGTTTAGAGATGCACTAGATTGCCTAATAGATAGTGCATCCACATCTTCAATGCGAGCACTACGGCAGCGAGCTCAAGATCATGAGTCGGATAATGTTGTTCATGATTCCGAAGCTGCCGGGATTCATACGCGATCACTCTTCTATCTTGCATGAGTAAACAACCAAGACCAATGCCAGACGCATCACAATAGACATCAAATGGTTTGGTTGTGTCTGGCTGAGCCAACACTGGTGCTGTTGTGAGGTGTTTCACCAAACCTTGAAATGCTTCTTCACATTCTTTAGTCCATAATATCTCGTTCCCTTCTTTAGTAGTTCCATCATTGGTTTAGCTATCTCTGAGAAACTCAGAATGAACCTCCGGTAATAGCCAGCCAAGCCAAGGAAACTACGAACTTCAGTTTCGGACATGGGAGATTTGCACTTCAGGACATATACAATTTTGTTTGGATCAACGGTAATACCATCAGCCGAGATGTCGTGCCCTAGAAATGGCACTTGGTAGATCCAAAACTCACACTTGCTGAACTTTGCATACAGTTTGTGATCCCTTAAACATTGCAGCATAATATGCAAGTGTTTAGCATGTTCTTCTTCAGATTTAGAATACACCAAGATGTCGTCAATGAATACCACGACAAACTTGTCCAACTCCGGCATAAACACCGAATTCATGAGATACATGAAGTGAGCAGGTGCATTGGTCAACCCAAAGGACATGACAAGGTACTCATACAACCCATACCTTGTAGAGAATGCGGTTTTTGGAATGTCCTCAGGTCGAATCTTAATCTGATGATAACCTGAACGAAGTTCCATCTTTGAGAATACCTTAGCGCCCACTAGTTGATCGAATAAGATATCAATGCGTGGGAGTGGATACTTGTTCTTGATGGTGACAACATTTAGTGGACGATAGTCCACACACAACATCAGAGTCTCATCCTTCTTCTTCACAAACAATGTGGAACAACCTTAAGGTGATGAACTTGGGCGAATAAAACCCTTGCTCAATAAGTCATTCAGCTGCTCCTTCAATTCCGCAAGTTCCTTCGGTGCCATCCTATATGGCTTCCTTGAGATTGGCATGGTTCCTGGCGTAAGTTCAATCTTGAACTCAATGTCACGTTCTGGTGGCATGCCCGAAAGATCGTCAGGGAACACGTCTGGATATTCACACACTACGGGGATATCCTCAAGCTTCTTGGCACTTGTGTGATGCACCGCTGAGACTCTTGGTGCGGTATCCAAAAGATTTAAAGTGTTGCTACCATGGAATTGAGAATTCGGTTGGACAGTCCGCGAACTGATATCAAAGATAGCTCCATGATGTGTCAACCATGACATCCCCAATATGAGGTCAATCTGCTGAACTTCCAAAATGATAAGGTTCACCGGATAGATACTTCCACCCGTGCACAAAGGTGCTCGAGAAACAACCTCATTAGCTGAAATATTACCTCCAGGTGAACTGACACAAAAAGGATGTGAGACAGTCACAATTGGCACTTGATGTTTCAGCACAAAAGACTTGCTCACAAAGTTATGAGTAGCTCCAGAGTCAAACAGAACGACTACTGGTTGATCATTTAAAGTAAACATGCCTGCTAAAACAGGTTCTCCTTCTGGAATGTCCTCAATCGCAGCATAAGTAACACTGGTAGACTTCGATTAGGTCTTCTTTTTAAGTTTATGGTGCTGATCATAATTCTTGGAAAAGGACAATTGGACACGTTCACGTTCCTTCTTGCGAAGTTCCCGTGCTAAATGCATTCTGTGCTTTCCACTGAATTGGTGTGGACTGACAACATGTACATCTTGTAGAGATTGGGCTGCAAGAGTGACATCATACTGCTGCGGTGGAGAACCAGGACACACTTGCACGCTTTGCTGAGGTGCAAGTAAGGTCTCCACTGGATAGGAGTGATACTGAACCTGTTGTGGTTGCTCACTCGACCAAAGCTCTCGACCGGACTGTAAGCAATATACCGCTCGATCCTCTTGAGGAACATCACTGATAATCTCCAGTGATGTCTCCCTCTTCCTCTTCTCTGCCTGATAGCGAAGAGTTGCATCCTCCTGAACCATAGCGCCATCAACCAAGTCATTGTAGTTGCCGTTATTGAATAACACCAGACGAGATCAAAGCTCGATGTTTAGTCCTCGAAAGAAACAATCGCACTTCAATGCCTCGGTATTCACATACTTAGGCACATATTGAGCAAAACGATTGAACGCCTTGGAGTATTCATAAGCACTCATTTCTCCTTGCTTCAACTCCACAAACACCTCAAACTTGGTTTTAATCATCCCTGTAGAAATGTGGCATGAACGAAAAGCATCACGGAACTCCGGCCAGGTCACACGATGACCGTCAGGGAGAGTAGTGAGATATTCAGAGCACCAAGCTCCTGCGTATCCGTGAAGTTGTTGAGCGGCAAATAAAGCCTTCTGATACTCATCACACTGGAGTAACTCAAACATGGCTTCAATCATCTGGAGCCAATGTTCTGACTCCAATGGTTCCCAGTCTTCTGTGAAAACTGGTGGTTGAGTCGCCAAGAAATCCAGATATGTGACTTGAGGTCGATCAAGTGGTCGAGCCTCAGGTTGTACACTCCGCTGTACCAACGACTGCAGAGACTCGGCCATCCTTGCTATGACTTCTACCAATCCGGTTGATGATGGCACTTGTGGTAGAGTTGAGTCATCTCCACCATGAGCAGAATTACCCGATTCACCCTCAAAATGAGTGTGATCTATGCTGCAAGAGTGAGCATTACGGTTAAGATCCAAAGTTGCAGTACCAACTGGAATCATTATAATGACCGTAATATGCATCACTTTACAATCCAGTAGGCAAGGTGTAAATAAAGATTGGAACATTGAACTAGACCCAAGTAAGTGATACTGCCAACCAATAACTTAACATGGTGTTTCAACTTT
This sequence comes from Tuctoria greenei, assembly GCA_036927565.1. Lineage (NCBI taxonomy): Eukaryota > Viridiplantae > Streptophyta > Magnoliopsida > Poales > Poaceae > Tuctoria > Tuctoria greenei. The sequence continues at coordinate 113,289,011 of JAYESD010000003.1, forward strand.
ATGTTAATCAATCATGTGGAGTAATCACACCTAGACCTGATGAGTGACATAAGAAGGTGAAACTAAAACGATTTGAGTTGATAATATCGCATACTGGTATGCCGTCCCGTTTCTGGTTCATCAGACCAGTCCGTAGAAATGTAATAATTTCTCACAGTTAAATGCAGAATTTGGTCACTCAGAAACCTTTCCACAATGTATTACTTTGTCCCCGTAGCAATTCTGTAATGGGGGATATAAAAGTTTGATTAACGGTTACGAGACAATTCAAATCTGGAATATGAACTTTAGTTCTGTACCAGCTGACCATCCTGTAGAAACTCGAAATTTTCTCCCAGTAAATGGCAGGAATAGGATTTGAGTTGAATACAAAAGTTTTATAGCACTTCATAAACTTTCCATATTTTACTTGAATACCTCCAGGTGAGCTATTTATTAAAAGTTATACAGGTCTGAAGTTGACTAAAATTTTCTGGAAATTTTGACAGAACCTCGCCTTTATATGTGGGTTTTTGTCCTCAGTTTATACAGGTATATCAAAACAATATCTTGAGGTAATGACAAAATAAACATTGTACCAACTCATGTTAATATTCCAGAAATAGATTTGGTTCAGGCTTACGAAGTCGTTATACTGGTCAAAGCTCGCAAATTCCAACTATGTACAAATGATTTCTGGTCCTGGACTGCCATAACATCGTTTGCGACAATTGGAATTGGGCTCTGATAATGAAAGATTCAGACCAGGAGTCGAATAGGAAGTTGATAGAGGACTTCCTAAGATTTCCATAAATGTATATATATGACTATGTCAAGCTTTAATATTAGGAGATATGACTGTCTAAAGTTGACAGATGAGTTGACTGGTTTTCTACCAGCAGATCTGCAGTGTACTAGTTTCAACCTGGGATTTGGATTGGTTCAGTGTCGAATTAGAAAACACTTCAACTTACAAAGCTTCAGAGATGCTTCTGCCCTCTCCAGATATGTATCAAAATAGGGCAGAAGATTTTTCTACAAGAAGTTATGGTGAAAATATAGAGACTGTGTAATTGGGTAAGACATTTGTAGTAGTATTTTGTGGAGTTCAGATTACACAATGGTAGATTCATTTTCAGTCCTAACGACCAAAATAAACTTTGTAGTGGACTTGATGATCTTTCTAACCATATAGCATATCCTTATGTTATTTTTCAACTAACCAAGATTACGACCTGGCAAAGTTGAGCAAACTTCTGCCAGAAATAAAGAACCTTGATTCTTCACGAGTTATGAGTGATATTCACCTTGCATTGTCCAAAACCTACTAGCAACTGGTAGTCGGACTTTTCAAAAATGTAATGCAACCTTTCTGACATTGGGGATGGTCAAGTATCAAAGTCGATACTGACGGTACTACGTGCCTCACCAAAGAAAATTCTAACCGGTATATCCGGATACGTTTACAGGTGGTCCTAGTGTCGTTCACTCGCAAATTTGTGCTACACGGGTCGCTACCGTAGTCAATGCTGCAAAAGACAAACAATCCCTTTTCACACCTTCACACCTCAAGGGCGGCACGGGGAAACACGATAAGCAGTCACAATAATATATACAAAAGTAAAGGCATACAACTCTGGTGTGAGTCGCCATCGAGCGATGTCATGTCTCGAGCGCACCACTTTGCTGTTGGAGTCGACAACCGAAACGGCTCGCAGCAGCATGGCACCGTGGAACAGAGACGGCGCACGGCAACCTCGATGGCGAGCTCTGGTTTAGCTTCAAAATACCGGCCAAAACATCAACGAAAGAACGAATGGATTGAACCAGAAGCTAGACGAGGGAGTGGGGAACAACTTTGCCGTTGAGAGCTTGGCTCCAGAGGCTCCCGGTTGGCCGGCAACGGACACGCGGCGCCTGCGGTAGAAAAACTGCACACGGAAGCGAAATGGAGCAGAGCGTCGGCTCGGCGCGAGGGAGGAAGAAAAATCCACCGTAGAAGTGATAAGGAGGAGTAGAGAGAAAAATTTGTAGGGCTCAAACGGAAGCAGCTTGCTGCTGTCGCGCTGGGCATGCATGCCGTCGCGGTGGCGCGCGCAGCGCGCGCTGGATTGTGGCTGCACGTGGGCTCTGACTGGTGGGCCCCACCAGTCAGCCTCACAACACCTGCCCACTTACTAATTCATTTTAAAATAGTAAATGAACTCCAAAAATCATGAAACTTCATGGATAAGTCAAGAAGAATGTGCTGAACATGATGGTGTGTTTAGATCATTATGTTCAAGTATGTTTTTTACCAGATTTTGAATTTGAATTTAAACTTGACTCAAAGTTGCTGAGCGTCTCAAATAAAATAGCAAATGGATTTCAGAATTCATGAAACTGTTCAAGGAGCCTATTTGTAACTTTAGAAGACTATAGAAAAATTTATAGCCTTAGATTTGAATATTTTTGACAGGGCATGTGTATACAGTAGCTATATTCTATTTTGATTATTGGAGTATACGAGGTACTATACATTGATTTGCCCAAGCAAACCCTATTCAAATATTCCAAAATTTTGCAGAGATGATATTTGAATTTTTCATAGATTATTGGTGAAGTATGTTTCTCATGTTAATAATATTTTAAACATGAGAATAAAAAGGAATTGAATAGGTTCATGTTTATGTACATGACCATATATTAAACCCCATTAAATTTAAATTTAGCTGACAACTGAATTTCATATTTAGAATTAAGTGGGATTTTACATTCCACCCCCTTAAAAGAATCTCGTCCTAAGATTATAATAGAAAGGATAAAAGAAAAAGATCTAATGAACATATGTTGCTAACAAGTCCGGATAGTTTGATTCAAGAAAATCCTCGCATTCCCAAGTTTCTTTCTCAGCGGTATGGTTGTTCCACAATACTTTGTAAAAGTGCAAAGTGCGGCTTCTTGTGGTGTGAGTCTTCTCATCGATGATCTTGACCGGATGCTCAGAATATGTGAGATCAGGCCATAGATTGTCAAGATCTTTCGAGCGGACCTCAACTGGGTATTTGAGACACTTCCGCAACTGAGAGATGTGGAATACATTATGAATTCCAGAGAGAGACGTCGGTAACTCCAGGAGATAGGCCACAAGTCCGAATTTCTCAGTGATAGCGAACGACCCGATGAATCGTGGAGCAAGCTTTCCCTTCATCCCAAAACGATGAATCTGTTTCATTGGAGATACACGAAGGTAAACGTGATCCCCAATGTCGAAGTGAAGAGGTCAACGTCGTTTATTTGCATAACTCTTTTGTCAAGATTGAGCATCCTTAAGATTGGCTTGGATCACTCACACTCGTTCTTCAGCTTCATTGACAAGATCAATGCCATATATCACTCTTTCGCCAAACTCACACCAATTCAATGGTGTGCGGCACTTCCTGCCATAGAGGGCTTCATATGGCGCCATCTGGATACTAGCTTGATAACCATTGTTATATGAAAACTACGCCAATGGTAGATGATCATCCCAATTTTTACCATGGTGGATGGCACAAGCTCGTAGCATGTCCTCAAGGACTTGATTTACTCGCTTCGTCTGACCATGAGTCTGCGAATGATAAGCAGAGCTTCGAATCAAGTTGGTACCCAGTGATGCGTGGAGCTGCTCCCAAAATCGAGCAATGAATAAGGCTCCACGATGTGAAGTGATAGTGCGGGGTACTCCATGTAGGCACATGATCCTTGTGATATACAACTCTGCATACTTGGGAGCACGATAGTTGGTGTTGACAGGGATAAAATGAGCTGACTTGGTCAACCGATCAACTATCACCCAAATCAAATCATGCTTACGGAAAAGTGAGAGGTAACCCTCAATGAAATCCATGCTGATGTCTTCCCACTTCCATGCCGGTATGTTCAAGGGTTGTAATTGTCCAGCTTGCCTCAAATGGTCGGCTTTCACTCGCCGACATGTATCACATTTGGATACATACTTCGCTATCTCTCGCTTCATCCGGGACCACCAAAATTTCTTTTTCAGATCCTAGTACATCTTGTTGCTACCCGTGTGAATAGAGTACTTGGATAAGTGTGCTTCATCTAAGACCTTCTTTCGGAGCTACATGTCATGGGGTACAACTATATGATCCTTAAACCAAATAGTACCTTGATCATCACATCGAAAGCATTTCATCTCCCCCTTCTTCGTTCTTTGTCAAATGTGCAACATGCCCTTGTCTTCCTTCTGAGCCTCTACAATATCTTCCCTTATGGTAGGGATGAGAGCTAGATTGTAGAGCGCTCCATACGGAACCAAGTATAAACTCGACTCATCCTCTTCCATTGAAATGATCGACAGATGATTGACATGAGACTTGCGGCTCAGCGCATCTGCAACCACATTTGCTTTGCCAGGATGGTAGTGGATCTTAATCTCATAGTCTTTGATCAATTCCAACCATCGTTGATGTCCCATATTCAAGTCTTTCTGGGTGAAAATGTACTTCAAACTCTTGTGATCAGTGTAGAGATGCACTAGATTGCCTAATAGATAGTGCCTCCACATCTTCAATGCGAGCACTACGGTAGCGAGCTCAAGATCATGAGTTGGATAATGTTGTTCATGATTCCGAAGCTGCTGTGTTCCATACGCGATCACACTTCTATCTTGCATGAGTACACAACCAAGACCAATGCTAGACGCATCACAATAGACATCAAATGGTTTGGTTGTGTCCGGCTGAGCCAACACCGGTGCTGTTGTGAGGTGTTTCACCAAAGCTTGAAATGCTTCTTCAAATTCTTTAGTCCATACATATCTCGTTCCCTTCTTTAGTAGTTCCTTCATTCGTTTAGCTATCTTTGAGAAACTTGGAATGAACCTCCGGTATAGCCAGCCAAGCCAAGGAAACTACGAACTTCATGTACGGACTTGGGAGATTTCCACTTCAGGACTTGTACAATTTTGCTTGGATCAATGGCAATAACATCAGCCGAGATGATGTGCCCTAGAAATGGCACTTGGCGGATCCAAAACTCACACTTGCTGAACTTTGCATACAGTTTGTGATCCCTTAAACGTTGTAGCACAATGTGCAAGTGTTTAGCGTGTTCTTCTTCAGGTTTAGAATACACCAAGATGTCGTTAATGAATACCACGACAAACTTGTCCAACTCCGGCATAAACACCGAATTCATGAGATACATGAAGTGAGCTGGTGCATTGGTCAACCCAAAGGACATGACAAGGTACTCATACAGCCCATACCTCATAGAGAATGCGGTTTTTGGAATGTCCTCAGGTCGAATCTTAATCTGATGATAACCTGAACGAAGGTCCATCTTTGAGAATACCTTAGCACCCACTAGTTGATCGAATAAGATATCAATGTGTGGTAGTGGATACTTGTTCTTAATGGTGACAGCATTCAGTGGATGATAGTCCACACGCAACCTCAGAGTCTCATCCTTCTTATTCACAAACAACGCGAAACAACCCCAAGGTGATGAACTTGGGCGAATAAAACCCTTGCTCAATAAGTCATTAAGCTGCTCCTTCAATTCCGCAAGTTCCTTCAGTGCCATCCTATTCGGCTTCCTTGAGATTGGCATGGTTCCTGGCGTAATTTCAATCTTGAACTCAACGTCACGTTCTGGTGGCATGCCCAGAAGATCTTCAGGGAACACGTCTGGATATTCACACACTACGGGGATATCCTCAAGCTTCTTGGCACTTGTGTGATGCACCGCTGAGACTCTTGGTGCAGTATCCAAAAGATTTAAAGTGTTGCTACCATGGAATTGAGAATTCGGTTGGACAGTCCGCGAGCTAATACCAAAGATAGCTCCATGATGTGTCAACCATGACATCCCCAAGATGAGGTCAATCTGCTGACCTTCCAGAATGATGAGGTTCACCGGATAGATACTTCCACCCGTGCACAAAGGTGCTCGAGAAACAACCTCATTAGCTGAAATATTGCCTCTAGGTGAACTGACACAAAAAGGATGTGAGACAGTCACAATTGGCACTTGATGTTTCAGCACAAAAGACTTGCTCACAAAGTTATGAGTAGCTCCAGAGTCAAACAGAACAACTACTGGTTGATCATGTAAAGTAAACATGCCTGCTAAAACAGGTTCTCCTTCTGGAATGTCCTCAATCGCAGCATAATTAACACTGGCAGACTTCGATGAGGTCTTCTTTTTAAGTTTATGGTGCTGATCAGAATTCTTGGGAAAGGACAATTGGACGCGGTCACGTTCGGTCTTGCGACGTTCCCGTGCTAAATGCATTATGTGCTTTCCACTAAATTGGGGTGGACTAACAACATGTACATCTTGCAGAGATTGGGCTGCGGTGGTACAACATGTACAACATGACATCATACTGCTGCGGTGGAGAACCAGGACACACTTGCACGCTTTGCTGAGGTGCAAGTAAGGTCTCCACTAGATAGGAGTGATACTAAACCTGTTGTGGTTGCTCACTCGACCAAAGCTCTCAACCGGACAGTAAGCAATATACCGCTCGATCCTCTTGAGGAACATCACTGATAATCTCCAGTGATGTCTCCCTCTTCTCTGCTTGATAGCGAAGAGTTGCATCCTCCTGAACCATAGCGGCATCAAGCAAGTCATTGTAGTTTCCGTTATTGAATAACACCAGACGAGCTCGAAGCTCGATGTTTAGTCCTCGAAAGAAATAATCGCACTTCAATGCCTCGGTATTCACATACTCAGGCGCATATTGAGCAAAACGATTGAATGCCTTGGATTATTCATAAGCACTCATTTCTCCTTGCTTCAACTCCACAAACACCTCCAACTTGGTTTTAATCATCCCTATAGAAATGTGGCGTGCACGAAAAGCATCACGAAACTCCGGCCAGGTCACACGATGACTGTCAGGGAGAGTGGTGAGATATTCAGACCACCAAGCTCCTGCGAATCTGTGAAGTTATTGAGCGGCAAATAAAGCCTTATGATACTCATCACACTGGAGTAACTCAAATTTGGCTTCAATCACCCGGAGCCAATGTTCCAACTCCAATGGTTCCCAGGCTTCTGTGAAAACTGGTGGTTGAGTCGCTAAGAAATCCAGATATGTGACTTGAGGTTGATCAAGTGGTCGAGCCTCAGGTTGTACACTCCGCTGTACCAATGACTGCAGAGACTCGGCCATCCTTGCTATGACTTCTGCCAATCCGGTTGATGATGGCACTGGTGGTAGAGTTGAGTCATCTCCACCATGAGCAGAATTACCCGGTTCACCTTCAAAATGAGTGTGATCTATGCTGCAAGAGTGAGCATTACGGTTAAGATCCAAAGTTGCAGTACCAACTGGAATCATGATAAAGACCATAATATGCATCACATTACAATGCAGTAGGCAAGGTGTAAATAAAGACTAGAACATTGAACTAGACCCAAGTAAGTGATACTGCCAACCAATAACTTAACATGGTGTTTCAACTTTATGTTAATCAATCATGTGGAGTAATCACCCCTAGACCTGATGAGTGACATAAGAAGGTGAAACTAAAACGATTTGAGTTGATAATATCGCATACTGGTATGCCGTCCCGTTTCTGGTTCATCAGACCAGTCCGTAGAAATGTAATTATTTCTCACAGTTAAATGCAGAATTTCGTCTGGAGTTCAACTACAAATTTATAGTAAAATCAAAAACCTTTCCAGAATGTATTACTTTGTCCCCATAGCAATTATGGAATGGGGGATATAAAAGTTTGATTAACGGTTACGAGACAGTTCAAATCTGGAATATGAACTTTAGTTCTGTACCAGCTGACCATCCTGTAGAAACTCGAAATTTTCTCCCAGTAAATGGCAGGAATAGGATTTGAGTTGAATACAAAAGTTTTATAGAACTTCATAAACTTTCCATATTTTACTTGAATACCTCCAGGTGAGCTATTTATTAAAAGATATACAGGTCTGAAGTTGACTAAAATTTTCTGGAAATTTTGACAGAACCTCGCCTTTATATGTGGGTTTTTGTCCACAGTTTATACAGGTATATCAAAACAATATCTTGAGGTAATGACAATATAAACATGGTACCAAATCATGTTAATATTCCAGAAATAGATTTGGTTCAGGCTTACAAAGTCGTTATACACGTCAAAGCTCGCAAATTCCATCTATGCACAAATGATTTCTGGTCCTGGACTGCCATAATAGCATTTGCGACAATTGGAATTGTGCTCTGATAATAAAAGATTTAGACCAGGAGTTGAATAGGAAGTTGACAGAGGACTTCCTAAGCTTTCCAGAAATGTATATATATGACTATGTAAAGCTTTAATATTAGGATATATGACTGTCTAAAGTTGACAGATTAGTTGACTGGTTTTCTGCCAGCAGATCTGCAGTGTACTAGTTTCAACCTGGGATTTGGATTGGTTCAGTGTTGAATTAGAAAACACTTCAACTTACAAAGGTTTAGAGATGCTTCTGCCCTCTCCAGATATGTATCACAATAGGGCAGAATATTTTTTTACAAGAAGTTATGGTGAAAATACATAGACTGTGTAATTGGGTAAGAAATTTGTAGTAGTATTTTGTGGAGTTCAGATTACACCAAGGTAGATTCATTTTCAGTCCTAACGACCAAAATAAACTTTGTAGTGGACTTGATGATCTTTCTAACCATATAGCATATCCTTATGTTATTTTTCAACTATCCAAGATTACAACCTGGCGAAGTTGAGCAAACTTCTGCCACAAATAAAGAACCTTGATTCTTCACGAGTTATGAGTGATATTCACCCTGCATTGTCCAAAACCTACTAGCAACTGGTAGTCAGACTTTCCAAAAATGTAATGCAACCTTTATGACGTTGGGGATGGTCAAGTATCAAAGTCGATACTGACGGTACTACGTGCCTCACCAAAGAAAATTCTAACCGGTATATCCGTATACGTTTACGGGTGGTCCTAGTGTCATTCACTCGCAAACGTGTGCTACATGGGTCGCTACCGTAGTCAATGCTGCAAAAGACAAACAATCCCTTTTCACACCTTCACACCTAAAGGGCGGCACGGGGAAACACGACAGGCAGTGACAATAATATATACAGAAGTAAATGCATACAACTCTGGTGTGAGTCGCCCTCGAGCGATGTCATGTCTCGAGGTACATGGCTGTAATACGTCTGTACAACAAAGACTCCCGTACGAACCGGCTTATACACGCTCGAGCATACGTGTTTCGCATGCTCCCATAGAATATGAATGATTCTAGAGAGGCATACTATCGGGTTATACACAACCCGACGGGGGCTCCCACTAAGTTTGAAGCATGCTGGGGTACCGCGTGTCATAGGTTCTCAGAAACATGGAAAGTTTTAGAGACTCCTATTAACTTTTCCGTGCCAAGCCACGGAAAACTTCCATGCTACCTCTCGCATGGTGAGCTTATCGCAATTGATCCGCTTACGGTGGCGTACCTTACCTCTTACCTGACGTCGGAGCGTCGTTACAGAATTAATAACATATAAGTTAGTTTACCACCTTTATATCTTGTACTAATAATACTCCTTATATGGGAATATAGCTAATTCCTCACTCATAAATCCTAAGTTTTGAAAATATGCTCTTTTCAAGTACACTATTCCCAATGATGCTCTGATACCACGCATGTGGGGACTGGAATCCCGACATCCAAGGACATACAAGAATAGAACGAGAATAAAATACAATACTAAGTCTTTGATTTATAAACACAGCGGAAGTTTTACAATTTATAATGTAGGAAAGAAGTCTACACATAATACTACGCTCTCAGCTCTAGCTATGCATGAGTAAAGTTGTCCATGCCTTCGGACGCTTTACACTAGCAGCATTCACATATATTGGCAGCGTGCAGCGCTCTTACTCAGCCGTGAACCCGAAAAGGTAAGGCATCGTCGTTAGTCCCTTCATCAACTGTATAACCTGCAAAAACTCGTTAACTGCAAATGTGAGCATAAGGCTCAGCAAGACTGACCCGTCTCACTAGACATATGCAAGATAAAGTCTAATCATAGGTAAGGTAGACTCGCCTACAAGTGGATCCTTATAATCATGTTTTAAGTAGCAAATGAAATTCTTCAAGCACGGCACATCATATACTCCACAATCAAACAAGGAACGCTTTGCCGATGATATGACATGCCCAAAGCACATAATGCTATTACAGCTAAAGTATGGGGAAACTGTAAACTTTAAATTTTGCTATATCTAAGCCCCACAAGGTTGCAAAGCAATTATAATTCAATACATCATATTCTTATGGCTTCTTTAGTAATTACTACGTCACGACAGCGACAGACAAGTGGTACTCAAATAACCACGAGGGACGGTGATTGCAATCAGGACAAACCCGGACTGCACGACACGCACACCCGCGTGGGAGACACATACATGCTCTCCTCCCCGCGTCATACGTGACCACTTTTCACCCAAGACCCCAATGTCGACAAACCTCTTCATTCTGAGCAAAAGGTCCCCTACACGGACACGTCGAAGTTGCCCGCTAGAAGATCTACACCTTTATGCCTTCGCATCTCCATTCAAGGACAACCGAGGAGTCCCCACACTACAGTCTGGAGTTACATCAGTTTATTGGGCCCATATCCCATTATGCAACCGGGACAGTTCAAGCTTGCCCAACGGTGCGGCATACGGCACGGTCCTCAAGCGACACAGGCAGAGCTATGCACCCGAGACTCCATCTCGTCGACCCCTATTTCCCCTGCTCGGTCTCGTTTTCATTTCATAAGCCATTCTTTCATCTTTCACCCTTATGTGAACTATTATTCCTATCTCGCGAGTAGATTCCAACAACTCGACTTCTACTGGGATATCTACAACATTAGCATTGGCAGTTCTACTCGTCAAGCTGTGAACCTTTCCAACCCTCCCATAGGATTTGTGGACATGCAAGTGGAGTATCAAACACCTTATACGTAATGCACAATATCAATTGAAGATGTAAGTGAATAAAACTGGAAAAAAACTTTGAAAAGATCTTAAATGCAAATCGGGGCTTTCCTTAGTTTGTGACTCGATTAAATGTCAATTGTTAGTAGTCCTTCTCTGAAGACTCCGCCAAGGACTTCAAGTGGACACCCTGGCCTCCTCCTCCAAGCGACACTTCTCGTCAATATCGATCACTACACGACATGTATATATGAATGCTAGTAAATTATAATGTATATATAGTTCATAAGCTTCTAACTATGGTTATAGTGAGTGAATGATCTTCTTTGGCTTTGGGATTTTTATGGTAGATTTTAGGGACTAAAAAGAATACTCTTGCAAAGAACAGGAGATGATCAATGTAGTTTGTTGTCTCTAAAATTTTGGTAAGCAATAGAAACTGTAGCTTGAACATAGCTGTCAGTTGATGATCATGATAGAGGATGTTGTCCTAGTTCTAGCAAAATTTGTTTCATAAGTTTCTAAGCCTTGGTGAAGGAGATATTAAATTTCAAAGTTGGGAATAATTCCTGGAATTATTTTATAACTGAATTTTAGCTTTTCAGTTAACATTCAGTTGGGAACTGAATTAGGACCAGGAGACTAAGTCAAATGAATCTCAAATTTTTACAGGAACTAGTTTATGACTAAGGGAAGGATCAGTCCAACTTTGGGACATAATAAAGCAACTGAACATCTGTAATAATTCAATGACTAGAAAAGGTAATTGAACTATACAGAGGGTTATACAAGTGCAATGGCTCCCAAACCTTTTCTGGTAATCAAGAATAGGACAATGTATTTTACTTGAATTTTGGGGATTTTTCCAGTGTAAAGTTCATCTGGAAAAATTGTATTTGTATTTGTATTTGGAAAGATTGTTTTCTACAGAATTTAATAGTAAGGTTCACAAAACCTAGGTTGTACTGACAGAAACTTGAGCTCAGGGGCTTTCAAACAAAATTTGTTTGAAGATTTTTGAAGCATTCTACAGAGAGATATGGATTTTCTAAGTTGGAGCCAAATCTGGAATTAAATTCTAATTTAAATTTAACAGTGGGCCCCACCGTTTTAAAATTGACCAATGGCATTCGAACCGCACGGGGACCATAGAGAAACACGGTGTAGCTACAACAAATCCCGTGGCCACACCTGATCTGACGGGGGTTGACAGACGCTGACACGCGGGGCCCGCGGTGTCATCGTCGACCTCCCGACGCGGACGGCGCGCGGGGCTACAGCGGCAGCGCGCTCTGGTGAGCCTCGCCGGAACCAATTTCCCGGCCACCGCAGCGCCTAGTCTTGGGCGCCCAACCCTAAAATCATGCGCTGAGCACGATGGTGGGGTCGGCGAAGCTTGACGACTGTCGGAAACGGCGGCGCATCGGCGACGGTGGCAGCTAGGGTTCCGGCCATGTTGTAACCATCGCCCCGTGGCTTAAAACTATCGGAAAAGGTTGGGGAAGTCTTATGGAACCATGAGGGAAGTTATCATAAGGTGAAATCGTCGTGCAACGGCCGGCAAAATAACCGTCAATGGTGACATAGGTAACTTTTCAATGGCAAGGGGAAGAACTCGTGATTCTCGAGCTATGGTCTATCATTTTTGGTAATTCCAGTTCGTGATGGAGCGCAAGGAAGTGTAGAAACTATTTGCTAGTAATTGTGAAAAGTAATTAAGTGTGGAAACCGAATTTCATGAAAAACCATCTAGTTCATAAGCTTCGGCCGAGAGTAAAACTTGGTAAATTTGCTGGATACTCACGTAAATGAGTAATGGCTTTCACCGTCGTGCAGAGCGTGTCCAGGCGCACCACTTTGCTGTTGGAGTCGAAGACCAAAACGGCTCGCAGCAGCCTGTTACCGTGGAACAGAGACGGCGCACGGCAACCCGACGGCGAGCTCTGGTTTAGCTTCAAAATATCGGCCAAAACATCAACGAAAGAACGAAGGGATTGAACCAGAAGCTAGACGAGGCAGTGGGGAACAACTTTGCAGTTGAGAGCTTGGCATGAGAGGCTCCCGGTTGGCCGGCAATGGATGCGCGGTGCCGGCGGTCGGAAAACTGCGCACGGAAGCGAAATGGAGCAGAGCGTCGGCTCAGCGCGAGGAAGGAAGAAAAATCCACTGTAGAAGTGATAAGGAGGAGTAGGGAGCGATATTTGTAGGGCTCAAACGGAAGAAGCTTGCTGCTGTCGCACTGGGCATGCATGCCGTCGAGGTGGGCTGCTGACTGGTGGGCCCCACCAGTCAGCCTCACAACCCCTGCCCACTTACTAATTCATTATAAAATTGTAAATGAACTACAAAAATCATGAAACTTCATGGATAAGTCAAGAAAAATGTGCTGAACACAATGGTGTGTTTAGATCTTTATGTTCAAGTATATTTTTACCAGATTTTGAATTTTAATTTTAACTTGACTCAAATTCGCTGAGCGTCTCAAATAAAATAGCAAATGGATTTTAGAATTCATGAAACTTTTCAAGGAGCCTATTTGTAACTTTAGAAGACTATAGAAAAATTTATAGCCTTAGATTTGAATATTTTTGACAGGGCATGTGAATACAGTAGCTATATTCTATTTTGATTATTGGAGTATATGAGGTACTATAAATTGATTTGCCCAAGCAAACCCTATTCAAATATTCCAGAATTTTGCAGAGATGATATTTGAATTTTTCATAGATTATTGGTGAAGTATGTTTCTCATTTTAATAAAACTTTGAACATGAGAATAAAAAGGAATTGAATAGGTTCAAGTTTATGTACATGACCATATCTTGAACCCCATTAAATTTGAATTTAGCTGACAACTGAATTTCATATTTAGAATTAAGTGGGATTTACAGAAAATGTCAACATGATTTCTCTACGAGGAGGCAACTGCCTAAAGGACCCTAGATGTCCTACGTTATCATGCTCAATTGGGGCTCACCACTTTGACAAGGACCTTTCTCACAATGAAGCAAATGTGAGTGTGACGCCCATGTTTGTTTTCGACCGGCTGAACTTCACAGAGCTTACTCCAACACCAATGCAGCTCCAACTGGCTGACTCTTCAGTCCGTTATCCAGCGGGTATCACTGAAGACGTTCTAGTGAAAATCCAGAATTGCTTCATACTCGTGGATTTCGTGGTGCTCGACATGGAGGTCGAGAAGGATATGACATTCATCCTTGGGAATCCATTCCTTAGCATTGCGAAGGCTCACATAGATGTGGGTGCTGTAGAAATCCACTTCCATATCAATAGCAAGGAGGAGAAGTTTAACTTTATCCTAAAGTTAGAAAAATGCTCCATGATCCGTATCAAGTGTGGGCTGAATGTTAAACACAATCAAGTGGTCGAAATCACATCTCCAAAGGTGGACCCGCTCATTACATTCATGAGAAATTTGATCTATGCAGAGAAACCGTATTAGCGTCCAGGCCCACACCCCAAGAAGATGGAGAAGTTCGGGCCTCCCCAAAGGCAATGTCCACCAAGCTACCAAAGAAGGAATGGCGGAAGAAGCAGGACAAGTCGTCCAAGCCCATCCCTCCAGCACCATATGTCAAGAAATGAAGAAGAAGGGATGTCCATCTCATCGGATGGTGCTGAGGCTTAGTCAATAGGTTAAATTGGTAGTTATCCTTCTCTTTAATTTTTCTTTTCTCTTCATTTTGTTTTCCCCATTTAGTTTGATTTTTCCCCACTGCATATTTGGTTTTTCCTAGCAAGTTCAGAATCTTCTATTCTCAACCATCATTTTCATTTCTTTGTTTTAGCAAAAAGAAAATTGTTGGGTTTTGAAAAAAACATTTCATTCGGTAAACAAATTTTCTGAGATGCAAAAGTGGTAATTCACCAACGTGCTAATTTATAGCCGTTGGGAAGCCGCCTGCCAAAAGGGAGAATAGGGGGCCCACTTGTCAGTGTGGCTGACCCCTTGTTCGGCTGACATTGGGATAAGGCCATTATGGCTCTCTCTCCTCCAACTTCTACATTTAATACGTTTATGACCATTGGGTAGTGTACACTACAAATGGTGGCCGTGAGGAGCACTCCTCTTCACATTTCACCTAATTTCATACCTCCCCAAGTCACTCTTGCTCACATTGTTTTTTTGCTCTTCATTGAAGTACTCTTGCTGAAAATCCAACTCAAAAATATTTGCTTTTAATTGCATTTGCAGTTTGCTCTCAAGCTCTTTAAGGGAAAATTCATCGGGGGTTTTGCATTTACTAACATCACCTCTTTCGAGTTTTCGCTTTGTTGTGTTCTTTCTTGTTGTAGCCATGAAAGGAATGAAGAGGTTGTTTGGGAAGAGGAAGGAGGTTGCAAGCTCAAGCTATGGTGGAGACTCAAGTGCACGCCCCTCTTCTGTTGCTAAACCAAGTTCACAGAGGAGGTGTATAGGTGTGGGCACTCCCATGGGTGAGAGGAGCAACCCGCACCAACTTCTTCATGACGACAACCTCGACATACAAAGTGAAGATCAAGCATGCAAGCTCCTCCAAGATCGTGAGTTTTCTCTTACAAAAGCTTATGTTTCGTATTTGATCTCCAAAATGTATGGATTCCGAATTCTTTTCCATATTGCGTGCACTAGGATGGGAAAACGTTGCTCACATAGAGGAGAGAGGTTCATGCCTTCTCTCCATGCAATTTCTTTGCACACTCAAATAGGATTTGATGGTATTTCTGTTAGATTATTTTAAAAAGAATACAGCATCCTATGGATAGAATAAAGTGAAATCCTAGGCTTCCATAAACGTTGTTTGCTAGATTTAGATGCTTTTCCTAAGTTTAACAAACAATGTTTTTGCAAGATTTTACTAGTGAGGTATGATGTGCTGCACATAGGAATAGCCAGTTGCACAACCCTACTTTATGCTTCATGCATAGATGGGTGGCTATGACTATGTTTCCTAGAGGATATGTAAGGGTACTGATGAGCTGAAAATTTTATTTGCCATGATTAAAAAGATAAAAGTTGCTCCAGTTATTGCCATGATAACACAATGGTTAGATTACATTCCAAGAATAGGGCCAATTGAATGCACTTCATTTGTTACCCATATTGCTACTAGGGTAGGAGCACTAGATTATTCTTCATTTCATTATATTCAAAATAAAAGAGAATTAATTAACAAAAATTATTTATTGCAAGGACATACCCTTAAGAATGATCAAAATGGCTCTTTGTTATTTTATTATCCCGGTATTTTCAATGAAATTCGGTTACCTGACCCGGATTTCCATTTGTACAAATGCCAAAGGCTAACCATTGATCTTTTTCCCTTTGAGGAAGCCCGAACAAGTAATGTCTCTGGCATGGTAACTAGAAGCCGTACAAGGAGAGCGGCCATGGCTCTGACAACCTCCACGGTCCATGAGTACAAAGAGGAAGAGGACCCAATAGGTTATGCACCCGGATGGACTCAACCTCCATCATATGAGACCAAAGGCCCGTCTTGGCATGGATGGATGGGTGCCACATGGTAGCCACCCCTATCCACTTCAAGCTCTAGCAGCTTGCCTCCAACGTCCATGAGAACATGTCGTTCCTCTTCGGCTAGAAGTCATTGTGACTATATCCAAGGAATGATGGATCTCAATAGATGTATGGAAGAGCTTGAAGAGAGAACGGGTGACATATAGAACACTCTCCAAGGGCGTGTCCAAGGTACCCAAGACTGGCAACAACACATGGACGCTCAATTCACCTACTTTAACTCCACTCTACAACAACTACAAGCCGATATTTCGGCATACTTCCGTCATCAAGGGTTCAACCCTCATCACGAAGGTGAGTGAAGAACAAGCTTGGGGGAGGATCCCCAATTGAGGTAAATTATATCAACCCCTTGCATATTTATTTTCCATGTACCCATCATCCACTTTGCATATAAAAATATATAAAGTAGTATAGGTCTGTTTTTAAATAAAATAAAACATGTGCGGTTACAATCCTCTTGGAATTGACATAGATGAAATGATGAATAGTTGCTCTGTTTTAATTTTCCTAAGTCCCTAGTTTACAACTTATTACTCTCCAACATATTGCTCTCATTGGCTAAAATTGCTTTTGCCTTGATTTGGAAATTGTGGGTAGCACAAGATTAATCCAGTCTAAGTTATTGTGAGATATGATATAGTGATAGGGTTGCTATTGCTAGTTTGAAGGTGAAAATTTGATTTCTGGATAAAATTCTAAAAAGATTTAAGTTACTCTCATTTGATTGAAAATAACTACCAAAACCATATGATATATTACACTGATAGACCTTATGCATATGCTATCTTTCTTCACATTGAGCTTTGTCAAACTAGTATAGACCTATGTGAGATTTCACTCATTACCTTTTGAATTCAGGACTTGACTTACACGTGCTATACTTCCACAATAGAATTAATCAAAATCCCATCATACCACCATTCCATAATAAAAAGAGAAACTCCATATCCTTCATGCCTAGTACTCTGTCAAAATTTTTTGCACAAAAAGGGAGTAGACGATATGGCTACAAGAAAAAGAAAAAGAATGCTTAAAGCATAAGCATGAGAAAAAAGTAGCCTTGTTTCATCCGTGCAAAATAAGAGAGTCCACTCAAAAAGGACTCATCTCAAATATCCACATTCACCTCCATTCCATCACACATGCAGAAGTCCTGAATCAAATAGTTTTGAATTGGTTTCTCCTAAGGCTTGCTTTTTTGACTTAGCAATATTATTTGTTGCAAATATGCCTATGACATTCCATACCAATATCCACATACAAGCCTTATTTAGAGGTAGGATAAATTTAAGCAAAATGCCTTGGTGAGGACATATTTCTACTACACATAAAGGAGAGACTGAGAAAATCAAATTGAGATACTTAAAATCTAAATTGAACTCCCCAGAATTTTAGTGGAACTTGAATTCTAGGGTATGCGTACTCCATTTGTTGTTCTATCTTTCAACCACCCATGAATAGGATATGGCATATAATGACTTGAGATGGGTGAAGTGCCATGCCAATTTTTGCAATACTAGGTAGAGTATTCTGTTGTGCACATAGTACTTTTGAAAAAATAGAACATTGTAGCAACTCCTGATCATCAACCTAAAGTCATGACTTTGTTCAGGACGAACAAAGGATAAGATTGGGTGAGTTTGTTGACGGCTGCTATATACCAATTTCACTCGTTAATATAACTACATTATGTGAAGAAATTGTCATTTCTCGCACACATCACCTTTCTATTTAACCTATTTCCACTTGTCCTTGGAGAAATAGTGCATCCAGGGAACTATTGCAGGAAATGAGGTAAAAGAGGGGGAGCAATCCTATAAAATACCATCCCATCTAATCAAAGCGTTGACATGTGGCACCACAAGGATCAAATGGGCCACAAAAAGAAGTATATGAGGCCATCCAAAGGTGTAGCACCCATATCAAGGGATGGGACCCACCTGGCAGTGACCTGGAGAAAGCACACGAGAAATGGTGCAAAGACCAGGTCGGTCGACCCCCTAGTCGGCCGACTTGGTACTAGCGCCAAACTTGGTCAATCACCACGTGCGCGCTCCTCCCGGCTTGAAGAAGTCAGTGGTGACTGATTGGCACGCTTTTGGTGGCGGGAACCGACCCTTCTCCACCTATAAATAGGAGCCCCTACCCTCACTTCACAAACACACCACTTGAGTATTCATCCATTGTATACACTATTTTTCATCGGTTTAGAGGAGTTTAGGCTGTAGAGAGGAGAGCCTCTAGTCCATAGTCCATGTAGGAGAGGAGTAGAATGAGTCTTTTCCCAATTCCAAATTGGGAAAGGTATGGCTCTCATATTCTTATTTGTATTTGTAACTTTGCTCTTAATAAAGATGTTATCTTTAGTCTTCTATTGTTCATATACCTAGATGATGTGTTTCTTGTTTGATTGTAGATTCCATATATGTGGTAGGAGTAGTATTGATGATTATACTATACCATTCTCATTCTATCATCATAAACACTACAAACCCCCACTATAGTCTAATTAGCTATGATATGATTATGTTATTATGAATCACTTATGCTATGTATTAAAATTCGTTCAATGATGATTTAGTTCACCGCCTTAGGATGGCCTGTTCCTAGGCTCTTAACGTAATTACTTAATATGCTAGCATGGTGGTAGGAAAGATGAGTAGCGTTGAATGTCTCGTAGAACCACAGATTGAAGAGGGAGGCAGTAGGTGCTGACAACCCTATCTGTCCTTTGCAATCCTCCATGTTCGGCTATGCCACAGGCTCTTGGCGGGAGTCATCCTAGTGTTGCTTGGGGTAAACCTGTGCCCGATATGTTAATCCACTTAGCATGAGAATTCATAATTGATATAATCATTAGTAACTAACATAGGCTATGTATATGTATATTACAAGCACAGTTGGAGTATCTACCTAACTCTTAGCCTTGTCCCTCTTTACCTCATTTGCCCCCCTTGGGACAGAATGCTCTTGTGTGTGTCTACGATACATCATGCATTGCATACATTCTTATATATGCTTAACATTAAGCAACATATAAAGGAAGAAGTTTAAAATGAAATAGAAGCAAAACAACATTTAAAAACCTGTATAGTTGCGGCCTTGTCTGGTTTGGACCCTAGACTAGTCCGTGAAAGTTGCCTACAGGGGGTTCAATAGGTTTAATTTACCTGAAATGACTTAATCAAACGAAATCAGTACCCTTGGGCCGGACTAGTCCTGTTCAGGGGCGGACTAGTCCGGTTAGCCTGCAGAGGGAGACTAAAAACGAGGTTCTAGTGAGTTTCAAGCAAATTTTCGTGAAACGAAATGCGGAAGGATGAGCATGTTAATACTAGCAACTATAAAGACAATTGAATCACGATGGATAACAAGATATAGGCATGATTACTAGAATGAGCAATTGACGGTAAACCTAACTCTAGAATGATCTTTGTAGTGAACTAATAGTAAAGCACACAAGTGACACATGGATTTATCCCGAGGTTTGATTCCACTCAGTAATCTACGTCCCCGTTGAGGTTTCCTCAAAGGACCGTGTTAAACAACCCTTTCCTCACCAAGTTTGCCTCAAAGTCCAAACTCGGTTCTCCACTATCACAAAGAGGTCAATATAAGATTTGTGGGGCTTCTAAAAATTTGAGGCTCCCACAATGAATATGATCAAAAAACACAAAGATTATCTCAATCCACAGATCACAACGACTCAACACAAGTGCAAGAGATCAAACAGACAACCAAGAACGGAGTTCTTCCTTCTCTTCTCCTCACCAATCCCCAATCCACTTAAGAATAAACTCAAGAGGGTGAGTAAGAAACAGAGAGGGCTTAGAATGGCTCTTGGAATGCTGTGGCGGCTCTAGGGTTTCAGAGAGTCTCAAATGAAGCCCGAGCTCTTCTATTTATAGAAGTCCCGAGCCCATTTTGCTGGCTTCAGCAGAAGGGCGGACTAGTCCGGCCTCTGTCCCGGACTCGTCCGACCAGTTGGGACCACTGACCTCTAGTCAGGTGCCGACAACTACCGCACGACGCGGTTATCATCATGATACCCACCAAGATTCTTAATTCAAAGGGTCATTGAACAATGGACTAGTCCGCCTCAGAACAGACTAGTTCGATCTCACATATGACCCTTTGGTTCGGGTGAAAATGGACCAGTTTGGATAGACCGGACTAGTACGGCTCCTCAGGTGGACTAGTCTGTCTTCCAGAACTTGTCGCAATCCGCGCTGCTCACTCAGCCAGTTGGACTAGTCCGAACTGAGATAGAACCTTGTGGTCCGTCTCAAAATAGACTAGTCTGTTAAGCCGAGACTAGTCTGCCACAAGGGTGGACTAGTCCGTCCTCTAGCACATATTCTCGAAACTTTACTCCAGGACCACAGCTGACTAGTCCGTCCCCAGACGGACAAGTCCGAAGTCAGTCAGGACCTCTTGGTTCGCCCAAAACCGGACTAAGCTGGCAAAGAGCAAACTAGTCTGGCCTCCCAGCCGGACATATCTGGACCTCCTGACAAGGCACTCAAACACTCTTCTCTAAAGGGATTTGATCTCTAATTCCGCTTTGAGCTCCCAACTTTGATCTCAATGCACTTCACACACACACCCTTCTACAACTATGGCTAGTCTAAACTCAACACAAGAGAAACCCTAGTTTCTACTCTTCGAGTTGTCGACACCATTTTTCATCCTTTTCGTTTTTGTGGGTTACGTGGTCCAATCAAGTCTGCACCTGTGCTTAAGATCATCTGAGCTCATTAGTCACTTAACTGTCGTCGTCAATCATCCAAAACCAACGTGGATACTAGATGCACTTTCAATCTCCCTCTTTTTGGTGATTGATGACAACACATTAAGTTTCAACACAAAAGAGTATAAATTTTGGTTTTCATAACAAGTGAGTGTATGAATGACTCCCCCTCAATGTATGCATCATGACAATAAGATTGAGAGAATTGTTCATACACACACATGTTATGGTGGGGTGTCTACGTGTTGTGCTCAAGATTTGTGACAAGACATAATAGTAATGAGTATGATCATGAGTAATGGAACATTCAAAGTATGATATAAACAAAACATTCCAACATAGTCTTGACATAGTTAACATAAGTAGAAATAGCAGCATGTCCATGGGATCAACACAAGTAGATTAATAGATACTACAGACTACCCCCTTTTATCTCCTTCTATCTCTCCCCCTTTGGCATCAAGACACCAAAAAGGAAAAGAAAAAAGAGAGCTAAGGACCCGGCAATTAATCATCATCCTCTGCGTCGGCGTTGAGCTAATTACTTTTTGTGGCATATGGATCCGCATGCGCATCATCATCATCATCGTCGTCGGAGGCCTGTGTAGGAGGAGCCGCCCTGGAGGAGCTCCCATCCTTGGTGAACTGGGCGAGCTCATCAGTGGTGAATCGTGGGTAGGGGGTGAGCTCGCTGTCACTTTCCTCGGGTGGAGACATAGCGACCTCCATCTTGTCGCATAAAGCCTTAAAGTACTTCTCTTGACACTGCTACATGCGTTGAGTGCAGACCTCCACCTTCCTGCTAGACGCGAAGAGCGCCTTGAAGCACTTGAAGAATCCACTCATGGACTGAGGTGGAATCGGAGATGTAGGAGCCACTTGACGAGAGGGATGCTCCACTGGACGAGAGCGAGGCTCGGCATTCTTCCTCCTTGCAGGATCTGATATATCAGGTGGCATCTAAGGACGGAGAGGATGGTGAGTCACATCCTTGGAAAACACTAGCCCTGACACCTTCTAAATCAGGCACATGATTTATGGGGCATACCCGCACGCACAGTTGGGAGTGTGAAATATGTTGAAGATGTCATCAAAGATGTACTCCACCAAGTTAAACTTCTCATCACCATCAACGAGCAACAAAAGATGCCTCAAGTTGCCTTGAATGACCCGACATCACCTTCCTTGGGAGCAATAGTCCTCCTCAATATACTATTCATTATGCTGTAAAATGGCTTGATATTCCTAGCAAGCCTGGCCTCATAGGGAACATGACCTAGATACATGTAGTCAAGTTGATCCCTGTCCATGTCCTTGAGGTTGGAGATGTTTATCTTGTGGTTCGGGTGGTGCTCAAGTCTAAGAGCCTTGGCAAACTCATCATTGGTTGCGGAGTAGTGCTCACCATCGATCATCTAGGTGATTCCTCTATTCCCGAAGGTGTGGAAGTAGACCGTGGTGTAGAATTGCACTCTCAATTCAACACTCCAGTCATATTTGAATCCCAATATGTCCTTTATCCGATGACGCTCTGTAGCTTCGATAACCGCCTCAAAAGCATATGCTTCTTCCTAGTCATGTAGTCCCAGTCCACCCATTGAGCTTGAATGACAGGCTTCTTCATGGTTTAGTAGACTAAACGACAGTAATCACAATGGAAGTCACACCAAAACCTAGGATCAACGGTGTGCTTCTCATAGTCATAGACCTTGTCCATGCGAAGCCTCCTAGCTTTTTCTGCTCCTTTGCCCTTGAAAATATTAGCTGCACGGTTGGGCTGCATGTTGGGGTTCCTGGATGGAGCGTGCATCATCAGGGGGGCAATGGGTGTGGCCTTTTCGTTCTCCTTGATTACGATTGCCCCTGCTTTCTTTGCCGGTGCTTTAACTGTTGGTTTCTTTTTCTTCGGCTCTTCAGGTGCAGGAGCCTTGCCCTTCTTGGGATCACGGGCAATTCTCCATTTGGTCTCTTGTCCTTTGGACCTTTCACTCTCTTTGACACTTTCCTTCTCCCCCACTGTCGGTACCCTCCATAATGGATACCCCTTGGGATTGCAAAGATCACAAGAAAACTCCATCTAACAGATTTGAAGACCGCCAAAGGGCCCACATGTCAGGCGTAACTGGACCTGCTTCCCCGACATGGTTAGTCCCAGGGCTGCCACGTGTATCATAAGACCGGAGCTATCACCCACACATGGGATGCTCCAGTCGGTATACCAATATGGCACCCCCGGATCTAACCCCAGACAGAGGGAAGCTCCAATACTGACACGTGTACAGTAGCACCGGACCTACTCGTCCACGACGATAAGCTTCGGTGTTGCCACGTGGCGACCGCCGGACCTTCAACTTCAACAATCAGGCTGGTGGACCCCCCAATGGCTCCGGACCTTCAAGGAGCAAATCAAAGACTTCAAGACCCGATTAAGTGTCATTAATATCATATTAATGACACACGATCGGATGGCCCTTAATACTGGTAATGGCACTAAGGCCCGTTACCAGGCTATTAAGGGTACTTAACCCCATTTATTGTGGATCAAGCATGTGTAACCACCGGAGACACCTGTCGGGCCACGCTAACGTTGTAACGACCAGTCCTTGTACTATAATAGGACTGGTCGATGATACACAAAAGACAGTTCCAGACCATGACTGAACTCCCTGAGCTAGACGAGCTTCTTCTTCTGGAGCTCCTTCTGACTCACACTATTAATACATCACCAACACACCATGTGGAGTAAGGTATTATGCTCAGGCGGCCCGAACCACGTAAATCTCTGTGTATTCTTGCCATTCACCTTCTTGAATCTATGCGCGCCCATTACTAAACCACAACTCCTCGATCTACCAAAGGTAGTGTCAGGAGATCTATCGGATCCAAACACCGACAGTTGGCGCGCCAGGTAGGGGCGCCCGAGATTTCGAGTATGGTGAACTGAGCTGCTGGATCATCCAACGGCAACCCTGCCGTTCAACCCAGTGGAAGCAATCCCTCCAACATGCAGCAACCAGCAAGTGCTGTGGCTCCAGCAGGAGTCATGCCTCCACCGCCACCGCCTGCACCATCACGTCAAGCTGAGTAGCGTGACGGTGCATCAGCGTCGGTCACTGCATCGGCGAATAACAACAACCCTGAACACGTGCTTCATGCAGCGCGTGCTCTCCTCCAACATCCACCACCTCCGGGTGCATCCCAGGGTGTGATGTAGCAGTGGAGGGCTGATGTGGAACACCTGGTTGCAGCAGTAGCCGACCGCATCAGCAACCAAGATCCTCCTCCTTTGGGGCGGGCCCCATCGCAACGCCGGATCGTGTCTGGTGGACTTGGTCCGCATGCTTCCCATAATAGGAGGCATGCTGCATCACAACAAGTTACGTCGCTACCTTCTGGGCGCGACGTACTAATACAGTAACTAGACTGTCAACTCATGACCTTCGGGCAGAGCTTGATCGCCATTACCGTCAACAGGACGGCCGTGTCCATATCGAGCATGCTCGCGAGAGACGAGAGGATCGAGACAGTCCTACTCCCGAGGGAGTAGGAGAAGGCTGTTCTGCACTGGCCATGCATCTACACATGGTCAGATGGCCACAAAAGTTCCGGCCTCACCTGCCGGAGAAATTTGACGGGACTGTTAATCCCGCCGAGTTTCTCCAAATTTACACCACCGCAATCCATCCGGCCGGAGGTAATGAGGCCGTAATGGCCAACTACTTCCCAGTGGCTTTGACTGGGAACGCCAGGTCCTGGTTCATGAGCCTTCCTTACAAGTCTATAAATAGTTGGGAGGAATTGTGCCAACAGTTCACCGCCATTTTCGGGAGTTCATACACTCGACCAGGCACCGAACTGTACCTTTTTGCAGTCGTGCAGAAGGGGGGAGAATCCCTGCACTCATTTATCCAGAGGTTCTCCCAGGTACGAAACACAATTCCTTCTATCTCTAGCGCTTCTGTTATTGTGGCATTTAGACAGGGCGTACGGGATAAGAAGATGCTGGAGAAGCTGGCAGTCAAGGAGATCACTAGTGTCACAGAGCTCTTCAGCTTGGCAGACAAGTGTGCCAAAGCTGCGGAGGGCCGTGAAATGCACTCCAAACCACCTCCGGAGGATGGCAAACAATCCTCCAAAGGCGAAGCCACTACCTTCGGGAGTGGCAAAAAGAAGAAAAAGTCCAATGGCAAAAAGAAGTCGTCGGCAAACACATCCACCACTGCAGCTGCAGCAGCTCCGGGTGGCCGGGGGCCACGCCCCGAGAAACGACCTCGCCCATCCTCTGAAGATGGTGGCAACTCCAAAATGTGGTGTCCCATCCACAAGTCAAATAGCCACAACTTGGACGACTGCCGGGAGGTCCAAAACCTTGCCAAGCGCTACCACAAGCGCCGGGAAGAAGTTCCTTTCCGTTAGAGGGAAGGAAAACAGACAGTCAATGATGCTCCGACTGAAGAGGAGTTAGGCTTCCAGGACCCTAAAAAGGTCCTGAAGGCTGTTTACACCTCCGTCGACGATGACTCCGACGTCTCCGACAATGAGCGTCGGAAAACCATGAACACCATCTTTGGTGGTTCATGGGACATCACCTCCCGCCGTGTCCTCAAGACCATGCGGAAGGACATGGCCTCAGTAGCTCCTACAGCCAGGGCGGAGCCACATCGAAATTGGATGGACACCACCATCGCTTTTGATGCTTCAGACTGCCCTCGGAACATGATCAGAGCTGGTCAGCTACCTTTGATGGTATCACCTACCATCAATAACATTCAACTCCACCATGTAATGGTGGACGGAGGTTCAGGGCTGATCCTCATAAGCTTCAAAGCTTTCGTCAAGCTTCAGCTCCGACCTTCGGACCTTTGCCCCTCCCGACCTTTTTCTGGAGTAGGTCCGGGGGCCATAACACCACTCGGTGCCATTACTCTCCCCGTGACCTTTGGGACTCGGGAGAATTATTGCACTGAGAAGTTGATCTTTGACGTCGCTCAGATCAACTTGCCTTTCAACGCCATTCTGGGCAGGCCCGCCTCGTATAAATTCATTGCTGCTGCTCATTATGGCTACCTGGTGTTGAAGATGCCGACACCAGCTGGCGTTCTCCAGATCCGCGGAGACCGTACTACCGGAGTGACTGCTCTGGAGGAACTTCATGGGCTTGCTACAGCGCAAGAGGAAGAATCCAGGTAGGAGCAAGCTCCGAAACCCCCGAGCATTCGTCAACGAGGCTCAACCTCTACACCTCATGTGCAACCAAGCGGCGACGCTGACATCCCCATCAAAGTCATCCAAATCAGTTCCAATGCCGCTCAGACCACCCGTATATCGGGAGGTCTGAATGACAAATAGGAACTCGCGCTCATAACTTTCCTTCGGGCTAACGTCGACATGTTTGCCTGGCAACCGTCACAAATGTCTGGCATCCCTAGGGAAGTGATCGAGCATAATCTGAAGATCTATCTTGACGCTCGGCCCGTGCATTAGAAGCCTCGGAAGCAATACGTAGAGCAACAGAACTTCATACGACAAGAAGTGAAGAAGTTGCTCAAAGCTGGATTCATCCGGGAAGTCTTCCATCCAAAATGGCTGGCAAACACAGTCGTTGTACCCAAGGCCGGCGGGAAACTTCGGATGTGTATCGACTACACAACACTAAATAAGTCATGCCCAAAAGATCCATTCCCACTACCTAGAATAGATCAGATAGTGGATTCCATCTCCGTGTGTGAATTACTGTGTTTCCTAGACGCATATTCTGGGTACCATCAAATTAGAATGTCTGGTGAAGATGAAGAATATACTTCTTTTATCACAGTAGATGGATTGTACTAATATACTGCCATGCCATTTGGTCTCAAGAATGCAGCTTCATCATTTGTACGAGCTATGTACAAAACCTTTGGAGAGCTCATCACAGACGTAGTGGAAGTGTATGTTGATGACATCATTGTCAAGCTCAAGGACAAGTAGTCACTCCTTGACACCTTGCAAGCTGTCTTCGACAAGCTGCGGGTCACCCGCACGAAGCTGAACCTAGACAAGTGTGTCTTTGTGGTTAGCTCCGGAAAGATTCTCGGTTTCCTTGTAAACAATGGGGCATAGAGGCAAATCCGGCGAATATTAAAGCCATAGAGGAGATGCGGCTACCAGCCCGCATCAAAGATGTCCAGAAACTAACTAGATGTCTAGCCGCCCTCAGCCTGCTCATCTCAAGACTGGCGGAACGGGCACTACCCATCTTCAAGCTATTGAGGAGGTCCGGACCATTTCAATGGTCTGGAGAAGCAGAAAAGGTGTTCCAAGAGCTAAAGCAGCTCCTCACCACTCTACCAACCTTGGTAGGTCCGAACCCCGGTGAGCCCTTACTGCTTTACATTTCAGCAACCGACGAGGTTGTCAGCATGGTCCTGGTCGTGGAGAGACCAGAACCATCTCATGCTCAGGAATCCAGACCCCTTCGGGAGGGTCTGGAGGTTCCTGAAGGTGAGTTTGGGTCCTAGCCCCAAGACTTGGATCAACAAGGAGTTATCCCAGAAGACTTGGACCCTTCCAGGAGGGTCCGGGTCACTGCAGTAGAAGCTTTGGGTTCCTCTAGCAGGGACCCGGAGGTCCCCGAAGCAGATCCGGACCCCTCTAGGAGGGTCCGGGGCGATGTGGAGGAAGCTACGGGCCCCTTCGGGGGGGGGGGGGGGGGGGGTCCGGACAGTCCAACGCCCAGTGTACTTCATCAGCGAAGTACTACATGATGCCAAGACTCGATACTTAGAGGTGCACAAGCTGCTCTACGCAGTTCTCATCGCCTCTAGGAAGCTTCTCCATTACTTCCAAGCTGACAAGATCTTAGTGATGACCTTTTACCTACTGCATGCGATCTTGCATAATCCCAACTCTACTCGGAACATTGCAAAGTGGGCAGCGGAACTGGTCGAATTCGATCTTGAATTCGTCCCAAGACAAGCGATAAAGAGTCAAGAATTGGCAGATTTTGTAGCGGAATGGACCCCCTCTCCATCCAACCCTGGGTCCCTAGTGAGAAGAAGTCGGAACTCAAGGCTCCGGTCTTCACCGAACCTCACTGGACCCTCTACTTCGACGGCTCCATGCAAAAGCAGGGGGCCGGAGCTGGAGTCCTTCTCCTCGCTCTAACCGGTGAGAAGGTAAAATACATGGTCCACCTTGACTTCAAGGCAACCAACAACATTGCGGAGTATGAAGCACTCATTTATGGACTAAAGGTGGCACTATCATACGGTGTCAAGTAGCTGTTGGTCAAGGAAGATTCGCAGCTCATCGTTAAATAGGTGAAGGGTGAATGCTCCTATAACAATCTTCAACTAGTTGCTTATCTCCTTGAAGTCCAAATGCTTCAGAAGAACTTTGAAGTCCTGGATTTTCACCATGTCCACCGTGTCCATAACGCTGAAGCTGACGAACTCTCGACGAAAGCGTCAGCCGAAGCTCCGACTCCTGACGGAACCTTCATCCGGAGGTTGTCAAATCCCATAGCTCAGCCTGCCGAACTGAGCGAAGGGAGCGAGACCAGCATCCCGAAGTTGGCGGTCCCGATGGCCCTGTTACCATGGCAGCCATCAAGGGTCATAGGTGTTGTCGGAAGCTCCGAGCAACCCAGCACGCAAGACTTAAACGCTCAAGCAAGCTCCAATGCATGGATCTCGAAGATCTGGAGCTACTTTAAAGACAATATCCTTCCTAAAGATGATGTATCCGCTGACCGGATAGTCAGATTGGCTAAAAGATACACTTTGGTAAAAGGGGATCTCTACCAGTGTGGTGCCAACGACGTCCTAATGCAGTGCATCACAAAGGAAGAAGGTTGCGAGCTCCTCGCAGAAATCCATGGAGGCGAGTGTGGGAACCATGCGTCTTACCGCAAGTTGGTCGGTAAAGCCTTCCGGCATAACTTCTACTGGCCTACAGCGCTCCAGGATGCAACTGAGCTGGTGAAGAAATGCAAAGCATGCCAGTTCCAAGCAAAGAAAATTCATACACCGGCACAGCCTCTACAAATGATACCTCCTGCATGGACTTTCGCTGTGTGGGTGATGGACATCCTGGGACCTTTCCCAAGAGCCGTCGGAGGTTACAAGTTCCTTTATGTTGCCATTGACAAATTCACCAAATGGCCGGAAGCAACTCCAGTTGTGACAATAAACAAGCAATCAGCTATCAACTTCTTGCAGTCCATAGTATGCAGATTTGGAGTCCCGAACAAAATAATAAGAGATAATGGGACCCAATTCACAAGCTCTGCTTTCCAAGGATACTGCGAAGACCTCGGCATCCAAGTCAGCTACGCCTCCGTAGCTCACCCGGCAAGCAATGGCCAAGACGAGAGGGCAAATGCAGAAATCCTGAAAGGACTCAAGACGCGCACATATGAGCGCCTGAAAAAACATGGAGCCAACTGGATTGAAGAGCTTCCACCCACTCTATGGGCCAACAGGACAACTCCAAACCGGTCAACTGAAGAGACACCCTTCTTCCTTGTGTACGGAGCTGAAGGAGTCCTTCCTCCGGAAATCACTTTGGGGTCGCTTCGGGTCCAGACCTCCCACGAAGCCACGCAGGACCAGCTTCGACGTGAAGACCTTGACCTCCTTGAAGAAGGAAGGTGCCGAGCAGCTGTTCGGAATGCCCGATACCGCCAAGCTCTTTGGCGCTATCACCAACGGCATGTTCACATCCGACAGCTCGAGGAAGGCGATCTGGTGCTATGGAGAATACAATCTAGAGAAGGGTTAAACAAACTCTCCCCCAGCTGGGAGAGACCCTTCCATGTGATCAAAGTATCCCGTCCCGGATGCGTTCGCTTGGCAACCGATGATGGGACACCTCTCCCAAATCCTTGGAACATTGAGCACCTCCGTAAGTTCTACGCTTAGTATCACGGAGGTGAGTCTGTAATTACATGTGGTGTATGTTATAGAGTCATTGTACAGAGTCGGGTAGCTCCTCCGGGAGGGCAGCCGGACCTACCCTGTTAGGTCCGCAACGCCCATGCAACACTTGTCACAGTCTTAGAACTAAAAGTGTAGCTAGCTACCTTGGGTCAAACGAGAAACGAAACACACTTAGCCTGGTTCCGTACCGTAAGAGTGTACTCGTTTCCCCTGTACCCCAGACCTATAATGAAAGACATCATTGTGTGAAAACAGACTCCACGTGCATTTACTTTGTACAGGCTCAATATTTTTTATTTTTCTATTTCTTGTCTATAACAAAGTTGTGCAGTTTTTAAGAAACTTTAGCTCAACCAGTTCATGTACAATTCGAGTTGCATTGTCTATCCTTCTGGGTTCAAACATTGTTGATGGCCTACTTGTCTGAATACTGCCAAGCAAATCTAGGGCTGGAGTGTGCTATCGACTTAGCCCGGTCATGCACCCTAAGTACGCCACTCTACCTACACCCCGGCAGGCCGAAGTAAGGCGAGTCCAGAAATGACCGAACCTGAAGGAAGCAAGACGGTGCTCTTGATTGTATTTAGGATTGTGTTCGACCTAAAACTTTCTCGGGAACAGTAAGCCGCAATGAAGTTATAGATAGGAAATGGATTTTATTGTTTTTCTTGACTTCAGTGTGCAGGAAAAATAAATAAACTATGATATCCTCTAGGCGACTTGTGCTCTATGTTCAAACATAGACATCGAGCATCTCTGGAGCTACTCAGTTCTGGTAATGCTAAGGGACAAGCCGTCAACGTGAAGATGGTGGAAAGGCTCTAGAGTAGAGTCTGACGTTGACACAACACATGTTGAAGGAGGTGCCAAGCTAAATATCATCGACACCCCAAAGGACTAATCATCAATGCTTTGCACGTTGATGGAGACTACTGCCGGAGCTACTAAGCTCCGACGATGGTCAGTGCCGGAGCCACTAAGCTCCGACAGCCTCAGGGGGCATACACTATCGAAGACGTCGGACCTACATTCTACAAGTTCGAAGCACGCAAGTCTTCAACAACCGTTACATCCTCTTGGTATATGTTCGCAATCAAATTGTGTACATCTACAAGGGGGCCAAGTGAGATAAAGGTGGTGTTGAAGACAAAAAACGAAATTCGAATTCACAAAAATTTGGATTTCATTCATTTGGAGACAAGAGATTACAAAATTGGGGAAGAAGAAGAGAGAATACAAGTGGAAGCTACAGATAAATGGTCCTAGACCCTATGGAAGAAATGGGCAACCTTCTGGGCCACCTCCGACACGCTGGCTCGGTCGGCTTCACCCTCTCCTTTGATGGGACCTTCAAGCACCGGGTCCAGAGGGAATTGAGGGTCCCAGCTGGTGTAGCACGTCAGCACAAACTCTGCGACGTCCTTCGCCAGGGACTGGCCCTCTGTTTCCAGCTGATCTGTGATGACATCGCCCATCTTGGAGAGCTTGTTGCCTGCTGAACTCAGCGCCTCCAACGCCTAGTCTAGCTCCGGCTCCGGATCATTCGGACGCACGGGGCTGAAGCCCATTGGCGTCAGCGCGTTGTTGGCCTTGCCCAGGAAATCCCAAACTTGTTGGTACTCCGAATTCCTTGCACCACGCATCTTCGCCAAGGATCTTTTGGCCGCCACCAACTCCGAGCTCTCCCGAGCAAGATGCTCCACCTCTTTGGCATTCTGCTGAATCATTTCAGCAACCTGCCTTTCGAGCTGGCCGAGCTCTTTCTCTTGGAGGTGGATCTCATTTTGGCGGTTGACCAGATCTTTCTCCCAACCCTACACTTTCTTCTCCCGGGCGTTGCTGGCATTCTCCTGCTTGTAGAGTTCTTGCCCTCGCTCCCAGGCCTTCTTCTCCTCCTCCTTGCAATGCTCATTCAATTTCATGGTGCGTTCTTCAAGGCTCTTGTCAGCTAGAGCTGTCTTTTGGACAAGCTCCTCTCCCTCTTCACGAGGTCGTCCCGCAGCACCAGGAATTCCCGCTCTTCATCTTCGAGCTATCTTTCCCGCGCTTCATGAGCCTCCCGACGCTTGATGAGACTATCGTGGATGGCGGTGAGCCTTTCCCGGCGATCATCCGCTGCGCTATTTGTAGCCTTGGCCTACTCATAGATGGCCCGGGACTGGTTGTCGAGGGTTTGCGTCATGCTTTCCCTCTCATATAACAACTTTCCCCAGTACTTCAGGCGGAACTTCTCCCTTTGCACCCACTCCTTGTCGTCAGCCAGCCTCGATTGTGCCAGCTTGGTCTCAAAATGGAGTCGGTTGCGCCACCTCCTAAGGGTTTGGCACTCCTCCTCGAGGGCCTTTCTGTCATGGTAGAAGGCCAACTGGACTTGGCGAAGACTGGAGCAGGCGTTGTCGATAGACAACGATAGGGGGATTGGGTCCAGACCTGCTGGGATCCTCTCCGCTGGCTCCAGCAGATCTTCAGCAACAAAAATTGGGTCCCACTATCTTAGAGCGGTCCCCTGAGCTTCCACGGCACTAGGGCCGTCCTCCGGGATAGCCTCGGCCGCCGTCGAGGAAGTACCTGCAGCTGAAGTTCCAACCTCCGGAATTGGTTCCGAAGGCCCAGCCGCCAGGTCATCAACAACTAGCCCCTCCGGCGGGGGGCCAACAGCTTCATCACGGGACTCTGACTGAACAGCGGGCACCTCCGGGATCACCGCTTCCGGAGTGGGGGTTGAAGGTTCAGTCGGAGCAGAAGCTACTTCTGGCTCCAGCGCAGGCGCCTCCTCCGGCGCTGGCTTAGGTGCTGGCGCTTCGACCATCATGGGCTCCGGCACTGGCGCTTCGACCACCAAAGGCTCAGGCGCCGACACCTCCGCAAAAACTGGCTCGGATGCCGGAACCTCTTCAACAACCGGCTCCATAGCCGGAACTTCTGTAGCAACTAGCTCTGCAACCGGAACTTCCTCGACGACCGACTCAGGTGTCAGAGTTTCATCAACACCAGGCTCTACCGCCGAGACCTCATCAACCACCGGTTCAACTGCCGAGGCTTCAACAACATTCGGCTCTAGGGCCAGAATCGCAGCTTCCTCCGGCTCTGCGGCCGGAGCATCAACCATCATAGCATCCAAGCCCGGAGCTTCAACCTCCGAAGCTGGTGCTACTGGTACATCTTCAGTCCCGTGGTCCGGCGCTACCACGGGATCTTCTGGGGATGAGTTGTCCAAAACCACGACAGCCTCAGCCACCTCTTGGGGCGGCGCTGGAATCGGAGCCAGAGTTTCAGCCTGCACAGCCTCAACCGCTGATGCAGGGACCGGAGCTTCAGCCCTTTTCTTGGGCACGCTGTGGATGAAGGATGAAGAGACTAAAAATACAATTAACAATAAAACAATTTACTGAGGTAAAAAAACAAAAAATTACCTCGGAAGGCTTCCGCACCAATTACCGCAGAACCTCTTCTCCGGACGCTCCGGACTGGCCCCAGCTGCCACTGGCGTGGTAGTCCCAGAGGGCCCCCTGGAGCTTGCTGCTACTGTCGGCGTTGCTCTGGTCGAGGCCCCCCTCGACCGAGAAGGACCTCTGGACCCGGAGCCCTCAGCTGGCCCTGGTACCGGAGTCACTTGGTCAGAGATAGCACCCCTGGAAGATGCCGCAACTAGAGTAGACGCCGCCGTTGTAGACCTTCACCTCTGGGGAGAAGGAGACGCCGCGGTAGAAGTATGCCTGGCGGACCTTATGTCGGCATGCTTCCTCTTACGGCTCGAGGGCTCGGCCATTTCCTTGCCCTTGCCGAAGACTTTGGTTCTTGGCTTCGGGGCAGGAACGGAGCCACCTTCCGGAGCTTCGGAGATCGCTAACCCGGTGGTCGGGCGCCTCTCAACGACACCAAGGTCGTCAAGCACCAGCATCGTCTACCGAAGCTCCCTACTGAATTCTGCCTCCATGTTCCAAGGGAGGAAAGTTGCCGACGGAGCCAAGTCATCGCCCTCGACGTCGATGCCATGCTGGAATTTCTTCAGGTGGAACTCCAAAGTTGCACCCTCCATGTTGGACTTCAAACCGGTCTCGATCCGGTCATTGTCCAGCATACTGTTGAGGGCCCAAGCCAACTTCTCCCTCCTCTTCAAGAGAGCCCACCTGTTGGTCAGGAAGTTGCAAAACACCGCCTGGGGAGTCACTCCTCCTTCCACGCACAGGCGGATTCTGGTCAGAGCAGGATTGAAGGCATCCAACAGCACTGGAACTTCACTCCAAACTGCACTATCGATGTTGGGGAGGCCTTCCCGCAGCTCCAGCTTCTCATGCTCCTCCACCCTGATAACAATCCAATCCTTCTTCCAATCGTCCCACTTCCCAGAAGGGAACGACTGCAAGTATTTGTACGAGCACTTCTTGCGCTTCACAAAATAGTAGAAGCCAAGGTACTCGTCGCTCCGACCTGTGGTTTGGACAGTGAAGAAGGTGCGGTAAAGCACAATGCAGGGGGGAATGCCCACCCACATCTCGCGGAAGTGGACAAAGATGGACACCAGCAGAATGGAGTGGGGGCCAAGGTGGTACAGCTGCAGACCATAGAAGTCTAGCAGCATCAAGAAGAAAGAGGAGAAAGGTGGGATAAGTCCCACCATGGCGTACCCGGAGAAGTACACCATGTCACCGGCTTGTTCCTTCTCGAACGGAAGCTTGCCGGTGCGGACCAAATGGTTGAAGAAGTCAGGGGACCATCCCATTAGGGCTCGGACCTTCTTCAAATCGTCATTGGACTTCAGTCGGCTCTGGCGAAGACCCAACTCCATCGCGGCACAGCGAGGCAAGAGAGGAAAGACAAGAAAAAGTTTGGAAGGTTTGAGCGCAAGATCAATTGCAAGGCCTAAAGAACCCCAAACGATGTGTGCTTTACTTCTTAAGTAAGCACCCTCAACGCCTGGATGGAAACCGCAGATGAGCCGACGATACCAGTCAAAATTTTCACCCCGCCAATGACAAGGGGGCCCGGGGCCACCCCGACGATCAAGTCGAGGTTCTTACCCTAGGCGAACGGTTGTCATCATGAAAGGCGGGAAACCCGAAGGCTACGGCCTGACAAGGCACGCGGAACTGATACGATTTTCGTATCGAGAACCGGCGACCTTCAATTGCGTGAGATCCCTATGCTGAGATCTCACCTGCCGCCCCCGAGATACGCCACGCGGCAGAAGTTTAACTACAAACTACCGCCAACGGCACAACCAAAGACCCTTGAAGACACGGCTCAGAAACTGAAGAATGGACCCACCTCCGGCGAAATGACCTCATCCAAAAGGTCTCTCCCGGAGGTGAGCCCAGGGGGCCTGTGTCGGTACCCTCCATACCAGATACCCCTTGGGTTTGCAAAGATCACAAGTAAACTCCATCTACTAGATTTGAAGACCTCCAAAGGCCCCACATTTCAGGCGTAACCGGACCTGCTTCCCCGACATGGTTAGTCTCAGGGCCGCCACGTGTATCATAAGACCGGAGCTATCACCCACACATGGGAAGCTCCGGTCGGTATACCAATATGGCACCCCCGGACCTAACCCCCGACAGAGGGAAGCTCCAGTACTGACACGTGTCCAGTAGCACCAGACCTACTCGTCCACGACGATAAGCTCCAGTGCTGCCACGTGGCAACCATCGGACCTTCAACTTCAAGAATCAGGCTGGTGGACCACCCAACGGCTCTGGACCTTCAAGGAGCAATCAAAGACTTCAAGATCCGATTAAGTGTCATTAATACCATATTAATGACACATGATCAGATGGCCCTTAATACTGGTAACGACACTGTTAAGGCCCGTTACTAGGCTATTAAGGGTAATTAACCCCATTTATTGTGGATCAAGCATGTGTAACCGCCGGGGCCACCTGTCGGGCCAGGCTAACGTTGTAACGACCAGTCCTTGTACTATAAAAGGACTGGTCAAAGATACACAAAAGATGGTTCCAGACTACGACTGAACTCCCTGAGCTAGACGAGCTTCTTCTTCTGGAGCTTCTTTAGACTCACCTCTTAATACATCACCAACACACCCCGTGGAGTAGGGTATTACGCTGAAGTGGCCCGAACAACGTAAATCTCTGTGTACTCTTGCCATTCACCTTCTTGAATCTCTGCACGCCCATTACCGAACCACAACTTGTCGATTTACCAATGGTAGTGTCGATAGATCTCCCGGATCCAAACACCGACACCCACTATTACAATCCTCTTCCTTTTGGAATCTTCAGCTGCTGCGTTTTTGGAATTATGTGCCTCTCGATCGTTCCGCTTCTTCCTCCTTAGCTAACGACGGGACTCCTCAATGGCCCGCTGCAAGGCTGCTTCCTCATCATAAGCAACATGAGCATCCTTGGTGCCCACGTCCTTGGAAGGGGACAAATCGAGGCTAGGATCTGCCATTGAGCTGAGACTCGAGATGCAAGATGTATGAGGTCAAGGAAATGGGATATTGTGAACTAATTCATCAAAAATGGCTAATGTTGGGGTTTGTCCTGTGTAAACCTGACTTATCTGCCCAGGGACAGGACTAGTCCGCCCGAAACCGGACTTGTTCGCCCTGACACCGGACTAGTCCGGGTTACACTGGAAGAACCCTAACCCTAACAATTTTTCGCAAAAACATCGAATCAGGTCGCAATATTCCTAGACTACGATCACAAGTACAATGCAAGCAACATTTGTGAAGGGGATCCTATCAAATAACCTACCAATGAAGAATTGATAGAAATTTTGAGAAAGTTGAGGATACCTCTCCAAATCCTCAAAAAGTGAGGGGATCGGTGTAGGAATGCGAAAAAGATGCGTGGGGAAGGTCTCCCTCACCTCTTTAGCTTCCAATGCACAGATTAGAAATGATTTTTGGTGGAGGGGTCCAAAAATCGCTAATGGCAGTCGTTTTGCGCAAGAGGGAGGGGAGAGAGAGAAGTGAGGGGGGAGAGTGGTCGGGCCGCCCCCTAGGAGGTTAAGTCCACAGGGGTCAGACTAGTCCGATTAGAGGACCTGACCCAGTCTACTCTAGTGTCCGGACTTGTTCGGCCCTAGGGGTGGACTAGTCCGGTCCTAAGGCTGGAAACATATAAATATAGAGTTTTAGTCACTATAAATTGATCCTTTTGCACATATTCGCACTAGAAAACTTTTGAAGAAAGTTCAGTTTAAACAATTAGATGTGCATGTTTCGAGCCCTATTACGATAACCTAGGATATTTAGCTCACTTCTAAGCTCAGAAAAGCGCTTCTTATCTAGGGGCTTGGTGAATATATCGGCTAGTTGGTTTTCGGTTCTCACATGGGAAATCACAATGTCCCCTTCATAGAATGGTCTCTCAAGAAGTGAGGCCTAATATCAATGTGCTTAGTCCTCAAATGCTCAACTGGATTATGGGCTATTTTGATGGCGCTCTCATTGTCACATAGGAAAGGAATATGGCGCAAGTTTATGCCATAATCCCTAAAAGTTTGCCGCATCCAAAGAAGTTGTGCACAACAACATCTGACTGTGACATAATCTGCTCCGGCAGTGGAGAGTGCAATAGAATTTTGTTTCTTGAAGGACCAAGACACCAAGGATCTACCCATGAATTGGCAAGTCCCGGATGTACTCTTTCTATCACTTTGCCCCCGCGTAATCCGCATCGGAATAACCAACAAGGTTAAACTTGGATCCTTTGGGATACCAAAGTCCTAGGCTTGGTGTGTGTACCAAATATCTAGGAATCCTCTTAACGGTGGACAAATGACATACCTTAGGGGCAGCTTGAAAACGTGCACACATACACACACTAAGCATGATATCAGGTCTAGATGCACAAAGATTAAGCAGTGAACCAATCATGGAGCGATATACCTTTTGGTCCACACATGGACCATCTTCATTGAGGTCGAGATGTCCATTTGTCCCCATTGGAGTCTTGATGGGTTTGGCCTTGTCCATGTCAAACTTCTTGAGGATGTCTTGTGTGTACTTCATTTGACTTATGAACGTGCCTTCCATGAGTTACTTGACTTGAAATCCAAGAAAGAACTTCAACTCCCCCATCATGGACATCTCAAAATGTTCTGCCATTATCTTAGAGAACACATCACAAAACACTTTTTAGTAGAATCAAATATAATGTCATCGACATATATTTGGCACACAAATAGATCATCATTGAAGTGCTTAGTGAAGAGAGTATAGTCGGCTTTCCCAATTTTAAAACCATTTTGAGTTAGAAAGTCTCTGAGGCACTCAAACCAAGCTCTAGGAGCTTGCTTGAGGCCATAGAGAGCCTTACGCAACTTGTATACATGGTTTGGGAAGTCTTGATCTTCAAAGCGGTGGTTGCTCCACATAAATTCTTCTTTGATTGGACAATTTAGAAAGGCACTCTTGATGTCCATTTGATAGAGCTTAAAATCATGGTGAGTAGCAAAGGCAAGTAGTATTCAAATTGACTCTAGCCTAGCTACGGGAGCAAAAGTCTCATCAAAGTCCAAACTTTCAACTTGTGAGTACCCCTTGGCCACAAGTCATGCCTTGTTCCTTGTCACAATGCAATGCTCCTCTTGTTTGTTGAGGAACACCTACTTGGTGCCCACAACGTTTGCATGTGGACGCTTGACGAGTTCCCAATCTTGATTCCTCTCAAACTTGTTATGCTCTTCTTGCATGGCCACCACCAAATTCGGGTCTCTTAGTGCGTCTTCCACCTTATGAGGCTCCAAGTAAGAGACAAAGGAGTAATGTTCACAAAAATTTGCAACACGAGAGCGAGTGGTTACCCCTTTTGATATGTCTCCTAGAATGTTGTCAACGGGATGGTTATGTTGAACACTTTGATGCACTCTTGGATGTGGCGGTGGAGCTCTTGAGTCATCTTCATTCTCTTCTTCATCAAGGTCTCCCCCTTGATTAATGGCTCCCCTTTGTTCTTCATCGTCTTGATTATGTTGGGATGCATCTTGTTGATCGTCAACTTGGTTGTGGGGGGGGGGGACTTGCATCATTTAGGGGTTGGTCACTTGAGCTTTGAGGTGATTCTTGTGGACGAATATCTCCAAGTGCCATCCTTCTTAATGCTTCTTGTGGAGGCTCCTCTTGATCTAGCACACATTGATCAACTTTCTCCACTTGGGAGCCATTAGTTTCATCAAACGCCACGTCCTATGCTATTTCAACAATCTCAGAGGACATGTTAAATACATGGTAGGCGTAGGTGTTATAATCATAACCCAAAAAGAAACCTTCATCGGACATTGAATCAAACTTCGAAGTCCTAGGTTTCTTGTTAAGAATACAACATTTTCTTCCAAAGACGTGAAAGTAGGAGATGTTAGGTTTGTTATTGATGAGAAGCTCGTAGGGAGTCTTTTTGAGGAGTCGGTGAAGATACAGTCAGTTGATAGCGTGGCAAGCAGTCCTGACCGCTTCCGCCCAAAACCGATCCGACGTCTTGTACTCATCAAGCATGGTCCTTCACATCTCTATGAGTGTCCTATTCTTCCGTTCAGCCACCCCATTTTGATGAGGGAAGTAGGGGGTTGAGAACTCATGCTCAATGCCCTCCTCATCCAAGAACTCCTCCACTTGTGTGTTCTTAAACTCGGTGCCATTTTCACTCCTTATTTCCTTGATTCTTAAAGAGAACTCGTTTTGAGCTCTCCTTAAGAACTTCTTGAGGACACCTTGGGTTTCACCTTTATCATGCAAGAAAAACACCCAAGTAAAACGAGAAAAGTCATCAAAAATAACAAAACAATATTTGTTACCGCCAATGCTAATGTAGGCGATTGGACCAAAGATATCCATGTGAAGCAACTCCAATGGTCTTGTCATTGTCATGATGTTCTTGGACGGCTGTTGGGCTCCCACTTGTTTTGCGGCTTGGCAGGCACTACATGGCCTATCCTTTTCAAACACCACATTTTTCAAACCGCATTGTGCTCGCCCTTAAGATGCTTTTGCAACTTCCTCATCCCAACATGGGCTAGTCTTCTATGCCAAAGCCATCCCATGTTGGTTTTCGCCATGAAGCATGTGTCAAGTTTAGCTTTATCCGCGGTGAATTCCACAAGATAAAGCTTTCCCTTGAGCACACCCTTAAAAGCAATTGAGTTGTCGCGTCTTCTAAGAACACTCACACCCCCATTAGTGAAAACACAATTATAACCCTTGTAAACTAGTTGTGATATGGACAATAGGTTATAGTCAAATGAATCAACATGTAAGACGTGAGAAAGAGTATGTTGTGGGGATATAGCAATTTACCGGAGCCAAGGATTTTCCCTTGGCTATTGTCCCCGGAGAAGATCACTTCACTTGGATCATTATTGTCTTCATACTCCACAAATATCTTCCTCTCTCCAGTCATGTGGTTGGTGCATCCACTATCAAGCACCCATTTTGACCCACTGGAGGAGTATGCCTACAAAATAGAATTATACCTTCCTTTTAGGTACCCATGCGGAGTTGGGTCCTTTGATGTTAGCGGTGAGGCATTTGGGCACCCACACGCAAGGCTTAGGGCTCTTGCGGAGTGGCCCAACATATCTAACAAAGATTTCTCCAAACTTGTTCCTCATTAACACATAAGAAGCATCAAAATCAGGATTGATGATGCAGTTAGTTTTAGAAATTTCATGAGTGGTTGCAATGTTCTTTCCCTTTTTAGTTTGAGAGGAACTTCCTTTGACAGACAATCAAGTCTTTGCCATACTTGGAGGTTTTAGCATGTTGTTTTCCTCACCTAGTGTAGCCACGACCATCCTTCACACGAGGAGGTCTTGTGTTGGTATATGCACTTCGTACATACGCCACCTTCTCCTTGTTAAAGATGTCACCTCTAGGTGCTTGTTTGTTTTGTGTCAAATTAAGTTCATCCTTTTACTTAAGGATCAAGTTGGAACACTTGTAATATGAAATTGCTTCGGATGCAACCTTTGAGAAGGATGAGCTTTTGGAGGAAGAGGTTGCATTGGTCTTGAGGGACTCAACTTTTCTCTCAAGGATCTTATTAATCTTTGTCAAGTTAACAAGTTCATCCTTGAGGCCAACGGTTATTTCCTCAATACTTGTGCATGATTTCTTGCTTAACACAAGTTCATGCTCTAATGTCTTGCTCTTCTCTCTCTCTCAAGCTCAAGGAGCTCAATAAGCTGATGACATATATCCTTTTCATGGATGAGCATGTCTACTTGCCTATTGATGAGCTCCTCCTTCTCAAAAATTTCATCTGATAGCAATTTCATTCTTCGCAAAGTTCTCTTGCTTATATCCTTAAGCATGTGTTCATTCTCACTAGCACTATCAAATTCATCATGCGAACAAGTAGAGGAGGATGAGTTAGAAGTAACCTTTCTCCTTCCTTGTTTGGACACAAGGCAAGTTGGTTTGTGGTCGTCGAGGTTGGGGAAGAGCTTGCTTCCCTTGGAGCTCCTTCCGATGGAAATGGTAGACACCTTCTCTTCGTCTTCGGAAAAGGAGTCTTGATTGGTGTCCCACTCCTTACCTAAGTGAGCATGACCGAAGAACCACTTCTTCTTGATGAATTTCCTCTCTTGAGGCTTTCCCTCCTACTTTTTCTTGCCTTCTTCATGTGGGCGATCCACAATGAAGTGCCCATATTCGCCACAGTTGTAACATGCTCTCCTCGTCTTAGGCCTTGACCTTTCTTTGCCTTTGCCATCATGGTTGTAACCTCCTTTTCTTCTTCTCATCATCCTCTTGAATTGTTTGATGAAGAGTGCCTCTTCCTCATCGGTGTCGAGGCTCTCCTCATCACTAGCTTTTTTTTCCTTGGATGAGGATGTTGCTTTGAGTGCAACATCTTTCATCTTTGAGACGGTGGACCTTTGTTGGTCATTGTAGAAGAGTGCCTCTTTTTCCATGATCTCATGGTTGATGATTCTTTCAAGAACCTCTTTTGGGGTCATTTTGGCAAACCCCGGAATCTCTCGGATCATGGAGCAAAGAGAGACGTTTCTAGGCATGAATGCCTTAATCATCCACCTTACCACCTCATGGTCAGTCCACATTGTGCAGCCATAGGACCTACTCTTGTTGATGAGTATCTTGAGGCGGTTGTACATGTCTTGAGGGGATTCACCATCCATAATGGCAAATCTCCAAAGCTCTCTTTCAATGAGCTCAATCTTCGCTTCCTTGACGATCCGGTTTCCTTCATGGGCCGTCTTGAGAGTGTCTCATATATCCTTGGCCACTTCTAGCCCATATACTTTGTTGAACTCATCTCATGATAGAGATGAGATGACCACTCCGGCTGCTTGAGCGTTGCGGTGGAGAAGCATGGCTTTCTCCGGAGTGATGTCTTCTTTATTTCTTGGGATGTGTACCCCGGTCAACAAAATTTGCCACAAGGCGGGTTTGAAGGACACAAGGTGGATCTTCATGTTGTGCTTCCACATCCCATAATCCGTTCCATCAAATTAAGGAGGCTTCCTAGGTAGTGGTTGTTGGAGGTCAAACACTCATAGTTGAAGACTTGTTGGTTGTAGTTTTTTGTGACACTTCATTGTGGATGTGGAGTGTCAATCTTTGTGATGTCCAACTTCTCTCAAAGTCTCGACTTGAGTTGGTGAATTCCTTCATTGTCCGTTGGCTTGTCTTGGCACACAACGGTTTCCTCTAGTGTGACTTGGACATCATTGGTCGAGTATTATTCATTCCCCACTCCAACTATCATGTCTCCGAGTAATTAGACTCTTGATGGAGAGAGCTACTGTGATACCAATTGAAAGTTTCCTAGAGGGGGGGTGAATAGGCATAATTTACCTGAAATGACTTAATCAAACAAAATCAGTACCTATGGGTCGGACTAGTCCGGTTAGCCTGCAGAGGGAGACTAAAAACGAGGTTCTAGTGAGTTTCTAGCAAATTTTTGTGAAACGAAATGCGGAAGGATAAGTAATTTAATACTAGCAACTATAAAGACAAGTGGATCACGAAGGATAGCAAGATATAGGCAAGATTACTAGAATGAGCAATTAACGGTAAACCTTACTCTAGAACGATCTTTGCAATGAACTAATAGTAAATCGCACAAGTGGCACAAGGATTTATCCCGAGGTTTGGTTCCACTCAGGAATCTATGTCCCAGTTGAGGATTCCCCGAAGGATCAAGTCAAACAACACTTTCCTCACTATGTTTGCCTCAAAGGCTAAACTCGGTTCTCCACTATCAAAAAGAGGTCAATACAAGATTCGTGGGGCTTCTCACAATCTGAGGTTACCACAATGAATATGATTAACAAACACAAGGATTATCTCAAGCCACAGATGACAAAAACATAACACAAGTGCAAGAGATCAAACCGAGAGCCAAGAACGGAGTTCTTCCTTCTATTATCGTCACCAATCCCCAATACACTCAAGAATCAACTCAAGGGAGTGAGTAAGAAAGATAGAGGGCTTAGAATGGTTCTAGGAATGTTGTGGCGGCCCTAGGGTTTCAGAGAGTCTCAAATGAAGTCGGGGCTCTTCTATTTATAGAAGTCCCGAGCCCATTCTGCTTACTTTGGTAGAAGGGCGGAGTAGTTCGGCCAGTTGGGACCACATACCACTGGTCAGGTCTCGACAACTACCACACTGCACGGCTATTGTCACGACACCCGCCAAAATTTCAAATTCAAACGGTCACTTAACAATGGACTAGTCTTCCTCAGAAGGGACTAGTCCGATCTCACACATGACCTTTTGGTCCGGGTGAAAATGAACCAGTTTGGACAGATCAGACTAGTATGGCTCCTTAGGCAGACTAGTCCGTCTTCGCGGACTTAGTCACAATCCGTGCTGCTCACACAGCCAGGCGGACTAGTCCGCAAGAAAACAGACTAGTATGAACTGAGATAGAACCTTGTGGTCCATCTCAAAACGGACTAGTCTGGCAACTAGGGCGGACTAGTCCATCCTCCAACACATAGTCCTGAAACTTCACTCCAGGACCACAGCGGACTAGTCGGTCCCCAGACGGACAAGTCTAAAGTCACTCTAGACCTCTTGGTCCGCCCAAAACCAGACTAAGCTG
The DNA here is from genome assembly GCA_036927565.1 of Tuctoria greenei. Taxonomy (NCBI): domain Eukaryota; kingdom Viridiplantae; phylum Streptophyta; class Magnoliopsida; order Poales; family Poaceae; genus Tuctoria; species Tuctoria greenei. The sequence continues at coordinate 113,333,171 of JAYESD010000003.1, forward strand.
ACAAAGAGTGGACTAGTTCAGCCTCCCGGCCGAACAAGTCCGGCCCTCCTGACAAGGCACTCAAACACACTTCTCTCAAGGGATTTGATCTTTAATTCCGCTTTGGGCTCCCAACTTTGATCTCAATGCACTTCACACGCACACCCTTCTACAACTACGAGTAGTTTAAACTCGACATAAGAGAAACCCTAGTTTTTACTCTTCGAGTTGTCGACACCGTTTTTTATCCTTTTCCTTTTTGAGGGTTACGTGCTCCAATCAAGTCCGCACCTGTCATTAAGATCATTCGAGCTCATTAGTCAGTTAATTATCGTCATCAAACATCCAAAACCCGCGGGAATACTATATGCACACAGTCCATTTTGCTCTTTGTTGTATCCCGGACTTATTAGCTTTTTGCTGCGGACAGTCCGAAATCATTTCTGTTGTTGTAAAGACTCGTCCGTTCTTCGCTACTGGAACATTTCAGAGTCGCCCGGTAGATCCCCCTTTTAATCCGATTTTCGGAAAATTGATCAAGCCTCCGGACTTGTTCGTCCTATACCACACTTGTCCATTTTCCTTTCCGGACAAGATCAAACTTGTCCGGACCGAATCCGGACTTGTCCATTCAAGTCTCTGTTTGATTTTGGACTAGTCCAACCCCTCGCGGACTTGTTCGGTGTCCACGACTCGGATTTAGTTTTTCCCCCACGATGTATTATTGGGTTTTTGCCATAATTGGGTCCAAGAACGTCATGTCCAACCTCTGTGGAGCCCATGTGGGACCCAACCCGGTCCTCGACCGCCTTAAACTCGAGATCCATCAAACCCTACCACCTCCACCTCTATATAAACACCCTAACACTCACCTCTCACCCCTTTATCACAATTGAAGAAACCCCAAACCCTAATTCACAAGAGCAGCTGCCAAGGAGCCTCCACCGCAGCCGAGAGAAGAGAAGGAGGACGGAGCAGGATCAAGCAAGATCAACATTCGTCAACTCATCAACATCATCATCAATTCTTCGTCTCCTTCGATCTTGATGTTCAATTCTCGAATCCTCGACCCTTGAACCCTAGGATTCACCGTAATTATCTTAGATGCATCTTTTCTAAGTAAATTATGGCTCTATATTAACTCAAACTATTCTCTAATTTAAAACTCACCAAAAACACCAGCCAACGGAATTGTCCGACCCAAGTGTGGACTAGTCTGATCAACTCTCTGGTCAAGAATGGACTTGTTTGGTCCTGTGCAGACTCGTTCGATCTTCCGATTCTGAATATTCATGGAACTTCTTTTGCAATCCCCGAAATGACTTGAAACTTGTTCTCACATGTAATACTTAATTGTGACTAGTTAGTAGGCTATCATATCAACCTAATAACATGCATTGTAACATAATTGCATTAATCATGAATGTCATGACATATTGAGTAATATATGAGCATTTATTAAATGTAATGTTTGTTTTGTATGTTTATTGTGCCGAATAGAAGGTGTTGCTCTAGACGGTGCTATCGAGGACCTCCAGCACAAAAATTTTGAAGCTTTTGATCCTAACCAGTCTCAAGAGCAAGGAAAGTGTCCTTGAACATTTTGATCCCGTTTTTAAATGTTTTGTTTGAAAAGATGCATGCTTGTGTCAAATTGATGGGAAAACCATTCATAGGTGTTTACTAGACTTGTTTGACAATCCTTGTCGCTTGGATTACATTATAGAGAGTCGGGAAGGGTATTTTTACTTTTTTGATTTGCTCTAATTAATTGGGATGGGAAAATAAACAAAATGCTTAATCGTGATTTAATGAACCTATGGATGATGAGAATTGATGAACATGATTAATCAGTTACATGAGACTTGGGAAATCTAAGCAAGCATGGTTTGTGGATTGGGTTCGATGATATGGTGGTTTGCTTGCATTGGATATAAGGACCGTTTCATGCAAGAATAAGCCAGGACAACAGTGCCACCATAAGGCCAATTATGGGTGCGGCTTAGCTGATTATTTAGGTGTATTGCCAGCATTGTTCAGGTCATTTGGGGGAGCAAGGAATGGGAGTTGGTTTGGTTTGCAATAGTGGCGGGACTGCCCTGGGATCCGAACGGCACAAGAGGGGGCCCTTGGTTGGATGTGCTTAGTTGGAGGCATCACTACCGGTGAAACCTTAGTAGGTCTGAATGTGCTGGTAGTCTCTTTGTAAAGCCTATTTCGTGATATCTTGACCATACACCTAAGTATGTGTAATTGGCATAAGGGAGGCTTCTTTAGTCGCCGACGGGTGATGAGATCACAAATGTGTGGTTAAAGTGGTAAAAACCTCTTCAGAGTGTTAAAAACACTATCATGATAGTTGTGCTCCCAGTTTAGAGCAACTAGACAACTTCCATGATTAGAGTAGAACTTGATAATTGGGAAGGTTTGGTATTGGTTATGGTTATGGATTGGATGTTGATAAATGGACATGGTTAATGATGATGGTAAGGATATGGCATATGGATCGATAATGAGTGATGGGTATGAGTTATTATGTTTATTTGGGGTATGATCGGATTAATTCACGTAGACATCTTAGTATGTTTTTATATGTTTTAAATGTACTTTTTACCAAATAGCCATTATTTATTACCGTTCCTTGTTTCAGCTACATGTCATTATTTTCCCACACTTGCTGAGTATGGCATGTGCTCACCCTTGCAATTTTCCCACCAAAAGTCTCAGGTGATGTTTGGCAGTATCCTGAGGATAATGTGGAGTACTAGGTTGTGTGCTACCGTCGACTTGCCTGTTGTTTGCTTGGAGACGCGCATTGCCCTATGCTCAGTTTGCTTAGTTGCTTAGCTTAATGTTTAGATTATTTCCGCCGCAATAGTTTCATATTCATTAATAATGGCCATTAGAGTTGTAATTTGAGGATTATTTGAATATTATAATAAAAGTACTAAATTAATATGTGTTGTGGTAATTTTATGTATATCGTTTGTGATGCACTCGTGTATGTGTGATCAACGTCTTGGGCATGCATATGCGTTCACTTGGTACTTCTTCGGAACCGGGTGTCACAAGCGCCCAGTCTACATCATCAGCAAATCCTGCATGAAGCAAAAACAAGGTACCTAGTGGTACATAAGTTGCTATATGTAGTGTTGATTGTGTCGAGGAAACTACGCCACTACTTCCAGGTGCACAGGGTTTAAGTGGTGACCTAGTTCCCACTGGGGAGAGTGTGCTCTGCAGCCCCAATGCAACCGGCAATGTCGCCAAGTGGGAGGCAGAGCTCGCAGAGTTTAAGACCGACTTCTTGCCGCGGCATGCGGTGAAGAGTCAGGCACTGGCAGACTTCGTTGCTAAGTGGACGCTATCACCAAGCAACCCAATCCCAACATCTTCAAGCTGGAACCCAAGGCCTCAATCATCACTGGACCCCATTGGACGCTCTTCTTCCACTACAAAAAAAGCGATCATTTGCGATGGCCACATTTATTTGCAACGGCCAGCCGTCGCAAATAGAATAAATTGCGACGGCCCGCCGCTGGCCGTCGCAAATAACATGGCCGTCGCCAATAACAGTTTATTTGCGACGGCCAACACTGGAGCCATCGCAAATAACAACTTATTTGCGACGGCGAAGCCTAGCACCATCGCAACTAAGGCAGTTGTCGCAAATAAGTGTTTATTTGCGACAGCTGCTAAAAGGGCCGTCGCAAGTAACATTAATTGCGACGGCTTTATGGTCCGGCCGTCGCAATTTACTTGGCCGTCGCAAATAGGGGCCTTTATCCCGACCCGACACTTCAATCTCGTCTTCATTCTGACCAGTCGACACCGCCGCCTGCCCACCGCCCTGCCTCGTGCCGTCGCTGCCCGCCGCCCCGCCGTCGCCGCCCCGCCGCCGCCCCGGCCTTGGGTCGCCGCGCCCCCGCCGCTCCGGCCCACCGCGCCCTCCGCGTCGCTGCCCCGCCCGCGGCGCTGCCCCACCGCCGGCCCATCGTCACCGCCCCACCGCCAGCCCACCGTAAGTGATCAGTACTGCTTCTTTGTTTTGTACCTATGCAGTTTATCATTATTCAATTTTACTATATTATCTAGCATAGTCTCTAAGTTTCTGTTATGTATTGCTGTCAAATAACCTTTCTTGAGGAACTAGCTAGGCTGGGCGATTTTAAAATTGAAGAACCAAGGGACTTGCTTGATCACTTACCAGTGGTTCGGCCACTAGCATATAGGGAAGGACAGCTTGAATGGCAACATACATGGTTGGAACACTGAAGGTCTCAAACATAATCTGTGTCATCTTTTACCTGTTGGCCTTAGGGTTGAGAGGAGCCTCTGTAAGAAGAACTGGGTGCTCTTCTGGTACTACACAGAGCTCATTGTAGAATGTGTGGTGCCAAATCTTTTCCATATCATCCCAATTGCTCACAATTCCGTGCTCAATGGGGTACTTCAAAGTCAGAATACCCCTCTTGGATTGGGCCTCATCGCCAACATACGCATCTTTTTGTCCCATCCCAACCATGACACCGGTGTGGCGTGGGCGACCAACAATACTTGGGAAAACAGCACGTGGAGCATCATCTCCAGCAAAGCCAGCCTATGAGAGATGAAAACAATTACTTGTTACACACTGAATTCTAATCGGAGGTGCCACGCAAAATGTAAAAAGACATTAGACAATGCAATGCCAAGTGATTGCAGTTACCTTGACCATTCCGGTTCCATTGTCGCAGACAAGGGGCTGAATGTCCTCTTCAGCCATTTACGTTGACTGACTGCAAACTGCATGAGAGAATACAGCTTATTTAAACTGCATTAACAAGACTAAAAAGAAGTAATAAAGTTACTTACTGGCTTTAACAAGAGAGCTTATATATCGTTCCTTCTAGCTATAGAGAGACGTGAATTATATTTTAACAAATCAATATCTTTTCCTTGAACTCTATTTATGACAAAAGCAGACTACATGTAAAGCTAACTGTGACAGGGAGGTTATTTAAACGAAATATAGTTAGCTGAAACCAGAAGCATGCTAGTCTCAGAGAAGTAAACATTCCCTTTCCCATCCAGATTAAATTGCCGTGCCTACATATACAAATAAATCAAGTACGTAGGTTCTGACAATATATATTCGAACTCATCAACATGTTGGAACTTTTGTTAAGCTCAGTTTCATCTACCTAATATGAATTCATCAGCTTGGCCTGCTTTGAAGCAAAATACTATAATGCATGCAAATTCTCTTAAGGGATAGCATAAGGCATGCCTCTGGGGTCCCTAACGATTCAGCCCAGATCAAAAATAGGTAGCCAACCACATGAACCAAAATCATTATTTCTCTCAGTTGTCGGGCTGAATCAGTTTTCTTTTATCCTGATCAGATGACCCCTAATGCTTGCAGCAACTCAAGAGAAGTAGAGAACACGGTCCATGCACATCCAATATTAAACAGGCCTGTCTAGATTTCAAGTGACTGAAATTTGAGAAAATTTCAGACACGGGATAATTAACTGCTAATTACTACCATTAACCACTAATCTTTGTTATTAATTATTAACCCTTAATTCTGTAGGTTAATCATGAACAAAATTATTTTGTTTTATTATTTTACAATTAACATAACTCTTACAAACTACGGATTGTTTGAGGAAGAAGATTGAGTGGTTGACACGAATCTTTAAGAAAATCTAACCATCGCTTGAAAAAAATGTTAGATTTCAGATACCTGAAAAATAGGTTATTATCCATTGTGTTTTAGCGAGTGAGGGACTTGCTTCTCGATCAACCAAAAGCATCATAATATGGTGATCTAGCTGGTCCAATTATATTCAGTTCTTTGAGTGTTCTAGCTGTTTTTATCAAATCGGTCTTGACATAATGCATTTTTTATATTGCTCAGTCCCCTCCCCACCGTGCACACTCAGATCCACTTCACTGCTCAGGTATGGCACCATCATTCTTATCATATTGTATATGACAGAGTACAGTGCTTTTAGTTGTATATGATGACATGTTGCTCTTATAGTAGCTGCCCTGATATGTATAATGTTTCAACTGTTTTTTTTTTCAAACTTTTAGTGATGTAACACATTTTCTTTAGATTTGCATCACCATGTTACTAGTTCAGCCTATGTCAAGTGTGTGATCTAGATGTTGCTAGATGATTCTGTTTTTTTAGATTTAGATAACTTTTTGTCATGCTTTGGTAAATATTTTATTATGCTTTGGTAAATACTTTTTGTCAAGTGTGTGATCTTTTGATTGTGTTAGTGTTTAGAATTAATAGTTTTTTTCTATTATGTTTAGTGTATGTTTGGACTTTAGTGCATTCAGATAATGTTTTTGAGTGACTACTTAATATATATAAATAAAGGGGTTTTGGGCTGGCTCGGACCAACCCGAAAGGGCACGACACGCAATAAGTGTGATCGTGTCGTGTAGACCATAGTAGTCAAGGCGACATGGAAGCGAACGGGTTGGTAAGGACGTCAATGACCCGCGATTGCGTGGACGGTGGAAATGGATGTGGAATTGTCATCTAAGACCAACTTTCCTCTCACTCTTTCTCTAGTTCTTTCCTCTCTCTTAAATGACATGAAAATGAAAATTACCAACGTAACCTATAGCAATGTATTATCCATTTTGGATCGGCACGTCTCACATGCCATTGGCATGTGAGACGTGCAGGTTCGGAATTGTCCCTTTTTGGACAGCCTCGGAGTGACCGAGGGGGCGTGGCTTGTGACGAGACGCGGGTCTGGATTTGGACGAGATTTCGGTGGTGTAACCCTATTGTTCTCTACTGCACCATTTTTGGGCGTGCAGTGGAGAACAGCGGGGTTATGATGCCAAAATTTCGTTCGAATCTGGATCACGCGTCTCGTCATGAGCACGCTCTGCTCGGTCACTCTTGGGTGGGTTTAGGATCTATCTGCCTAGGTTGTAGGGCCGTGACATAACACAACAATACATTAACGACAATTTCTTTCGTGTTAAACTGCAGAGTCAAACATGGGTGAAGACCGCAGTTGGATGTATACTGGCTGGAAGAGCAGAACTGGTGGTCACTCTGATGAGTGGTTTATCAAGTTAGATCAATTTTTGGATCGAGCATTTTCGTTGTCAATGGAAGATATGGTGCGGTGCCCATGTACAAAATGCCGGAACACCAAGTTTTTGAGAAGATTGGAGCTTTCGTTTCACTTATGTCGAAACGGTTTCACTCCACATTATGAAGTGTGGACCTTTCACGGCGAGACTAATTCTCGAGTCATAGCCGAAGTGGATGAGGATGATGATATAATAGAGGTTGATAGGATGGATGAGATGCTAGAAGCTCTAGAAGCAAAGGATCCTCTTACAAATGAGGCAGAGAAGTTCTTCGAGGAGCTGAAGAAATCACAAGAGCCATTGCATGAACACACGGATGTGACCGTACTTGCTTTCTTGACCAAATTTATGGCACTTAAGTCCATGTACTTTTTTTCCATCAACTGCTACAATGATCTCATAAAATTGATCTGCGATATCCTTCCACAACCTCACAAAGGGCCACCAGATATGTATCAGTCAAAGATCAAGATATCTGGTCTCGGTATGAAGTATGAGAAAATCGATGTGTGCCCAAACAACTACATGCTATTCTGGAAAGAGCACGCCTATGAGAAGATGTGCTTGAAATGTGGTAAATCGAGGTATGTCGAAGTTGTTAATGACGATGGCGATAATGTGATCACAGATGTCGCACATAAGCAGCTTCATTACTTGCCTGTGACACCTCGGTTGAAGCGGATGTTTCTTTCAAAAAGAGTCGTAAGACACATGAGATGGCACAAAGAAGGTAAACGTGAGAACAAAGAATTCTTGACGCATCCGTCCGACGGTGATGCATGGGAGGCGCTAGACCGTTTCTATCCAGACTTTTCTCGTGATGCGAGGAATGTTCGCATCGGATTAGCGACAGACGGATTCTCACCGTTCACTATGAAAGCCACGCCATACTCATGTTGGCCTGTCTTTGTCATTCCGTACAACCTGCCACCTGCTTTATGTACGAAGAACGAGTTCATGTTTCTCAGCCTCATTGTACCTGGACCTGATCATCCTGGTTCACGTCTCAACATGATGTTAAAACCGCTGATCCAAGAATTGAAAGTCTTGTGGACAGGAGTCGAAGCGTACGACAGTTACAAGAAGCAGAAATTTGACCTTCGAGCTGCTTATTTGTGGTCCGTCCATGATTTGCCGGCATACGGCATGTTTTCCGGATGGAGCACTCACGGTCGTCTGACGTGTCCGATATGTGCTTCAGACACGGATTGCTTTCGACTAACTCATGGAGGCAAAATATCTTACTTCGATTGTCACAGACGTTGGCTGCCCTCGAATCATATATTTAGGCAGCAGAGGCATGTCTTTGGAAAGAACACTGTTGTCACTAAAGGACCGGCGAAGCGTCTCAACGGGTCAGAAATTTCTAATATGTTGGACAAACTGGTGCCTGATGAAGGTCGTCCTGGATATTTCGTAGGTTATGGAGAGGAACACAATTGGACTCACATATGTGGACTTTGGGAGCTACCATATGTGAAGTCGTTGATTCTAATGCACAACATTGATGTCATGCATCAGGAGCATAATATGAGCGAAAGTATCATAAGCACTTGCATGGATATGCCTGGCAAAACAAAAGACAATTATAAAGCTAGACTAGATTTGGCAGACATTTGTCACCGTCCAACTCTTGAAATCTCTGTAAGTGTTGGAAAGCCACGTGCTTCTTTCTGTCTTCGATCGAAAGAAAAGAAAGAAGTTATGAAATGGATGAAAACTTTGAAATTCCTAGATGGTTACGCAGCTAGCCTGAAACGAGCCGTAAATGTTAACACAGGAAACCTCACTGGGTTGAAGAGTCATGATTATCATATTATAATGGAAAGACTCCTACCTGTTATGTTCCGAGGCTATCTAGATGATGCGGTGTGGAAGGTTTTAGCCGAGCTTAGCTATTTCTATAGACATCTTTGTGCTAAAGAAATCAAGATCGGGATGATGGATAAGTTAGAGAAGGATATACCCATACTTTTATGTAAGATGGAAAAAAATTTTCCACCGGGTTTCTTCAATCCAATGCAACATCTGCTTATCCATCTTCCATTCGAAGCTAAAGCTGGCGGTCCTGTGCAATATAGGTGGATGTATCACATTGAAAGAGCGCTACGATATCTGAAACCAATGGTTGGCAACAGGGCAAGGGTGGAAGGGTGCATCGCTGAAGCATATGCTCTTAAGGAAGTAGGATACTTTTCAAGTGTCTACATTGCGGAAGAAAACAATATCAATACTTCGGTGATGTGGTACAATGTGGTCGAAACACCCCCTCTAAGCGACCTTTCCGTTTTTCAAACGAGAGGCGCCACCGTTGGTAGCTACACGACCTACGTGCTATCCGAATAGGAAAGGACTGTTGCTTTACTCTACATGTACGCAAATATAGAAGGCATGCAGGAATACTTCGAGTAAGTGTTTCTCCTACGTTTATGCTAATCGACATATTTTGCTACACATGTACTCTAAAAGATGTTTTTTCATGTTTAGCGAGTTCCACAGACAATATTGGCCACATAGGCATCAACCTACGGCCAAACAAGTAGAAGCGATGCGAAAGGAAGGAATAAATCGGGGGCAGAGTTTTCTATCTTGGTTTCGAGAATATGTAATATTCTCTCATCTTCTATGTATTATAAATTACTATTATTAAATAAGTATTATGTAATATTCTCTCGTCTTTTATAATAGTGTCGGACTCACAATGTCCATGAAAATTTGTGCAGCTATCTTATGGATTGGTGAATGTTAGAAGCTATGGTCGATATGACGTAAATGGCTTCCGATTCCGTACAACTCATTTTGAAGCTCATCGTCCTCTCGCGGCAACATCAAATTCCGGTGCTGTGACGAGAGCAATGGACACTCAAGGGAATTTAACCGATTATTATGGTATCATTAACAAAATCCTTGAATTTATTTTTACCGGAAATAAGACCCTTCGAGTTGTCTTCTTTGACTGTGACTGGTTTGATCGTACTCATGGAACTCGAGAAAAGCAATTTGGAATGGTGGAGTGAAAGATAAGGACCGACTACGAGGTTACGATACATTTGTTCTTGCGCATCAAGTTGAACAAGTGTATTATCTACCTTATCCATGCACGAAGCTCAGTGCTCGGTGGGTGGTATATAAGGTGAATCCTCATGAGCGGCTATATACTCCTGGGGATGATGGTTACCATGATAGCGAAGACGTTGAAGAAGTGTACCAAGAAGAAGAGTTGCCAGACACTTTTATCGTCGAGCTTGGTGCAGGACTCGATCAATTAGTTTGAGATGTTGAAGACGTTGAAGATGTAGAGGCAGATGATACGCAAAAATGAAAATTAGAACAAGCCACGATGGAAGATCATTGGGCTGGTTTAAGGAGTAGGGCACAAGCACATGACAATGATGTTGATGAATTTTGAAAGTGACTACAAATAATGTTTTCTTGAATATAGTAACATGAATTTTGTATATTTTATTTGCATATTTACTAATTATCTAATTACAACAGGATGGCGTCAAAGAAGGGTAAGAAGGTGCCGCCGACGAGGGGGTTCTACCACTCTATACCTGAGGACGCTTTCGTTGGTGCCTCGTCGACTGGCAGCAGACGCTCTCAGCTGCTGGGGCACGTTCAGACCAGCTCTAGAGCTTCGTCACATGTAAATGTCACTCGTTTTTGACAAATTCTTTAAATTCAAATTCACATTAAACTTACTTATGAATCATTTGAATGTTGTAGTCCTCACCGGCTCACTCAGAGGCTGCAGCGCCTTCGGTGAGCCAGCCCTTGGTGAGGCAGCCCTCGGCCAGCCAGCCCTCGGCGAGGCAGCCCTCGGCGAGTCAGCCGTCGGCGAGCCAGCCCTCGGCCAGCCAGCCCCCGGCTGGCGATGAGTTTGTTCCTGAGGCGTTTGACTCGGCTGGTGAGGAGCCGTCTGGGTCACCTGACGTGGCGCCCCAGTAGACGCAGAGGACGAGGAGGACTCGCTTTGTCAGTCCTCCCGCGGTCCCTTCACAGAGTTCACAAAGGATCGTGATTCGTCCAATCGGAGACAGGTAATAAAAATTATCGTGTTCAATTTTAGTTTTCTTTGATTACTTAAGTAATGAATGAATAAATATCTTACAGGGCTTGGGACGACACCTCTTTCACCGGTGAGAGACACCACAGACCGGTGAACGGTGTCCTCGGGTCCATAGTGCGTTTGCACTATCCCGGGGTCATCGACGGGGTGCCTGCTCTTTCATGGGAGGACTACGCACGCGTCCATCACCAGGAGCACAGCAACCTTCAGGAGGCCGTATGGGCCGATTTTATGGTAAGTATGTTAAAAAAGTTTCTAAGTTTCAACTCTTAAACTCTTTTAGTGAACATCTCTTCAATATATTCTTTATTGCAGGCAAGATATACTTTAGAGGACCCGAACGACCATCGCCAATTTGAGGATGCGAGGCGAGTGTTTCACTACAACGCTGCCAAGGCGCTTCGACAAGCTTTGTCGAACGCCCGCGTTCAAATTATTAATGAGCACTTGAAGGCGAACCAGCAGCATGTGCTACACTTCCGGCAAGAGAGCGAGAGGCACCTAACGGAGGAGGAGTACGCGCAGGTACGTGGAGTGTAGTAAGTATTTTTTTTCTGATAATTTCCTTGATGGTACATTTAACGACTTCCAACTATGTGCAGGGCCACGTGAGCTGGTTGCAGGGTCGGACCAATGCTTTTCGGGCCCTTTGTCGCTACTGGGCTAGTGACGAGTTTAAAGCTAAGTCTGAGAAGGCTCGAGACTGCAAGGGGGTGGAGGGGAAGAGCAGGCACGGGCAAGATAACCACTTGCGTTTAGCTAAACGCATGGTAAGTGTGTGTAACTTATGTTTATATATTAATAATATATTGTTCGTACTAAACGTATTGACAGGAGCGCGAGACGGGGGTGTCGCCCACCCCTGCTGAGGTCTGGAAGACAGGTCACAGGGACCCTTCTCAGCCGACGGGGTGCAGTCAGGCAGTAGCCGAGCGGTTGGTAAGTTTAGAAATCATTCATATTAAATATAACTATATAGATTATTGAACTTACACGGTTTTCTTGTTTTGCAGGCTAAGTACGGGGAGGAGGCTAGGAAGATACACGGCGGGGATTTCGATTGGGAACGTCAACCGGTCGATCCTCAAGCCGCGTATGCAACCGGTGGTGGAAAAGCACACAGAAGATGAGTTTACAAGTCATTTTATCGTTTTCAATTCAAAGTATTCAAGATATTTCAATTTCATATTACTGACTCTCTTTTTTATAGGCTCGCCATATTCGACGGAGTTGTCGACTCGAGGGCAGGGAGACTTGCGAGAGGCAGCTCCACGCAGGCTTCAGGCACGGGAGGTCGCCGCGTATCACAGAGGGACATTGAGATGCAGTCCCTGCGAGAAACTGTAGAAGAAAACGAAAGGCGACATGAGGAGGAAAGGAGGGAGGCGGAACGCCAAAGGTTCGCGATGGAGGCCACGATCCAAACCCATGCAGCGGCGTTGGCGCAGATGCGGGAAGCAATGGAGGTAACAAAATAAAAACTAAAATTCTCATTAATTCAGCGTAAATGACTTACTAATAGGTAGCATTTAATGTTTGCAATGGCAGGCCATCGCTCGGGCGCAAGGTCTGGGAATCCAGCTACCGGTACTACCAGCGGTCCTTCCAGGCGATCCTTCTTCAGTGGGTCGGTTAAGTTTCTGTATCCTTCTTCTCCAGTGTAATAAGATTGAGATTGATGAAAGAGAGAGATAGTTAGATAGAAGAAAATGATTGAGATAGAAGAAAGATAGATATAGAAGAAAGGGAGACAGAAGAAAGAGTGAAAGATAGATAGAGTAGGATGGGAATGAAGAGAGAGAGTAAGATGTAGATGGAGATAGAGAGGGGGGAAGATAGAGGGAGGGAGATGTAGATGGAGATAGAGGGAGGAAGATAGAGGGAAAAGGATAGCAATAGAGAGATAGAGGGAGAAAGAAAGATAGAGTGAGAGACAAAGAGAGAAATGAAAAGAGAGGAAGAGAGACAAAGAGAGAAATGAAAAGAGAGGAAGAGAGGGGGATTTAGATGAAGATAGAGAGAGAGAAAGGGAGGGAGAGAGATGTTGATGCATTTATATTCTAACTCTAAGTTTCATTAATTGCAGGGATCTGCGATGGCTACACAAACACCGTCGCCGTCGCTACCGCCGCCTGGAATGAGGCGCGATGATGACTTTGACTTCGGAGGTGGCTCCGGAGGTGGCTACGGAGGTGGATACGGAGGTCAGACCGGCGAGTGAGCCCATGTTTAGTTTGTTGATGTTGATGCGATGTTTGTACGATGTGTTTTGAAACTGTTGTGATGTGATGTGTTCTGTGAATAGCAGCGTGGGTCCCGGAGGAGGACACGTGGGCCCTGCCCACTGAACTTATTTGCGACGACCCGATCGTTGCAAATAGAAGCACTTAATTGCGACAGTCTGGCCATCGCAAATAAGCTTTAATTGCGATGACCGAGCCGTCGCAAATAAGGAAAGCTGTCGCAAATAGCTTATTTGTGACAGCATATGGCTTATTTGCGACGGACATGGCCGTCGCAAATCGTCGGGATTCCTGTAGTGTTCGACGGTTCCTTGTGAAAGTAGGGAGTCGGGGCTAGCGTGCTGCTCCTCTCGCCAATATGGGAGCAATTCAAGTATGTGGTGCGCCTTGACTTAAAGGCAACCAACAACATGGCAGAGTACAAAACCCTCACCTTCGGGCTAACAACATCTCGGCATGCACCAGATGTTGGTCAAGGGAGACTCCGAGCTGATCATCAAGAAAGTTCGGGGAGAATGCCGCTGCAACGACCCCCAGCATGTAGCGTACCTGCTACACATTAAGAAGTTGGGGAAGGACTTCGAGGCCTTAGACCCATGCCATGCACCGCACGCCAACAACTCCGTCGTAGACAACATGTCAACAACGACATCCACAGGGGCCTCAACCCTCGAGGGGTCTTCGAATCGAAGTTGGTATGACCAGCCGCTAGGCCTGCCAGGCCTAGTGAATGAGGCAAGCCCACAACCTGAAAGCTGGCGATCTTGACGGCCCTACAACTATGGTGCTAGCCAAGGATCGTATGCATCACCGAGGACTCCGTGCAACCTGGCGCCGAAGATTCATATGCTCAGGAGGATCCCGATGCATGGATCACAAAATTCGGGACTACCTGAAGGACAACATCCTTCCCAAAGAACATGTGTCCGTTGAACGAATCATCAGGGTGGCTAGACGATAGACATTGGTAGATAGAGACCTCTACCAGCGTTTTGCTAACGTCATCCTATTGCGGTGCATAACCCGGGAGGAGGGCTGCGACTTGCCCAAGAGATCCATGGAGCCGAGTATGGAAATCATTTGGCTTCTCGCACACTGGTCAGTAATGAAAGTGCATCTAGGACTCCCTTGTGGGTTTTGGATGATTTATGACAAGCAATTGGGATCCTAATCCTTTTGTTGAGATGAATGCAGGCAAATGATGAAAATGCCAAAAGAAGGGAAATGAGAAGCAAAGTGAATTTGAGCTCAAGGAGAAGAAAATAGTAGATTATTATGTATGGAGTGTGATAAGGAAACACACCCAAGAGCTCAATCACTTTCAAGCACACACACACAATGCACAAAGTTATACAGGACTGGACTAGTCCGATAACAGCCGGACTAGTCCGATATCACATTCTACACTAGATCGGACAAGTCCGGTCTCCACCGGACTAGTCCGATATCTTTGTGATCCACTTCGGACTAGTCCTCCCCAATGCGGACTAGTCCTCAACACAATGCACAACTCACACAAAATCGGACAAGTCCGTTGTGATCCGGACTAGTCCGATATTCATTCTGATCCGCTTCGGACAAGTCCAGTGTCGACACGGACTAGTCCGATATACACACTGATCTAAATCGGACAAGTCCTCCAAGTGCGGACTTGTCATGCTAAACACTTAGGGTTTCATATGTCCGGACAAGTCCGATGGCAATCGGACTAGTCCGAAGATTTCCAGTAGTGAAATCGGACAAGTCCGTTTTCAACCGGACTAGTCTGATATTCCTGGACACTTAGGGTTTGCTACACATAGCACACCGGACTAGTCCAGTGACCACCACGGACTAGTCCGATCTTTCTGAACCCTAACGGTCACTTTTAGAAACCCCATATAAATAGAGGTGCACGGCCCACTTTTACAAACTCTCGAACCCTAGCGCCGTCACACCTCCCAATAGACTCAAAAACCACCTCTCTCCACGAAATTAAGTGCAAAATCGATCAATCTATTGAAGATCACTTCTAGATCATTGGAGAGACACTTGGCACATATCATTGAGCTCTTGGTTTGATTCTCTAACACACTCTTGCGTTTCAATTTGTAATTTTCGAGTGTGTTATTGGTGGCTTTGTAAGTTGCAATCAAGGGAGCTCTCAACGTGTGAGAACGCCCCCTTCAACTTGGTTATTTACCCTTTGTGATTAGTGGAAGAGGATTGGCCTTCGTGGCGATCCGACGAGGGAAGGGTTGTAGAAGACCCGGTCCTTTTGTGGGCTCCTCAACGTGGACGTAGGTTGCCTTCGTGGTAGCCGAACCACGGGATAAATCTTGTGTCTTGTCCTTTTGTGTTCTTCATCTTAATTGATCATCTTAATCTAGGGTTTGATTCACTTTGTTCAATTTGAGTTAATTTGTTGAACAAGAGCCTTAATTGTAATAGAATTTGATATAAAACTATTAAACTATCATTAAAGTTTATATTTCTGCTGCAAACATTTATGAATCAATCAAATTGACTGAACTTGATCAACTTAGCCCGTGAAAACCGGACTAGTCCGCACTTTACCGGACTAGTCCGATATCTCTGGTATTGACCTTGTTGTTGAGTGTTACAGGAACCGAGAAAAATCAAAAAGGCCTATTCACCCCCCTCTAGGCCTACATTCAATTCGTATCAGAGTAGGTTCTTCAAGAAAGAGTGCAACCACTCGAAGAGATCATGTCGGACATGAAGGAAGTTCAGAAAATCAACAACCAGGAAGAAGTGAACAACGACAGAACCAAAAGCTGGAAAAGTATCTCGAAGCAATTCAAGACTTCGATGATGATGACGAGGAGACGCTGGAGCTGAAAGCACTCCTCAGAAAGAAAGCACTTTCCAAAGGGAAAGCTAAAGTTGAAGAAAAGAAGAAGGGGAGTAGTCACACCGACTACTCCCGATATCCTTTTAACTATGATCGTTTAAATTCAAACAACAGCCATTACCTATCTATTCCTCTTGGAAAAGCCCCACACTTCGATGGGAGTGATTACTCCATGTGGAGGCAAAATATGAAGATGCACTTGATTTCCCTTAACCCAAGTTTATGGCCTATTGTGTGCATAGGAATAGACATCCCAGATGACGACGAAGAGCTCACCCCAAGTCAAGAGCAAGCCATCCACAGAAACGCTCAAGCCGCAGCCGTAATCACCTCCTCTCTAAGTCGAGATGAATTCACAAAGGTGGACGGACTGGAGATTGCCAAGGAAATATGGGACACACTACAAACAGCCCATGAAGGTGACCGGCATGTGCGGGAGGCGAAAATTGAAATGATCGAAGGCGAACTAGGAAGGTTCGCAATTGAGGAAGACGAGTCTCCCCAAGACATGTACAACCGATTGAAGACACTTGTAAACAAGGTTCGATCATATGGGAGCAAGAGTTGGAATGACCACGAGGTTGTAAAGCTCATCCTTAGAGCCTTTATGCCTCGCAATGTCACACTATGCTCTATGATCAGAGAAAGTCCCGGGTACAAGAGGATGACTCCCGATGAATTGCTTGGCAAAATCATCAACTTTGAAATGATGGAGAAACAAGCCAAGCACATCAAAGAAATAGCCGACCTCACATCAGCCAAGAAAAAGGGAGTTGCCTTAAAGTCCACACTCAAGCCTCTATCAAAAGAAGCAAGAGAAGCACAGCTTGAGGAGGACAGCGATGATGAAAGCAGTGAGCTGGACGAAGAAGATATGATTTTGTTCATGAAAAAGTTAAAAAGAATATTGAAGAAAATACAAGGAACAAAATCAAGTGAAGGCAAGTACAAGGAGAGGACAAAGCCGAAGATGAGGCGGGCGTGCTATAATTATGGTGAGTATAACCACTTTATAGTCGATTGCCTGTATGAGGACAACAAGAAGAAGAATAAAGAAGCCAAGCCTCAACCGAAGAAATTCTTCAAGAAGAAGAAACAAGCTGAACAAGCATACATTGGAAAGGAGTGGGACTCAAACGATGAGTCCTCATCATCCGATGAAGAAGAGATGGCTAGCATAGCCATTGAAAGCACGTCCAAGAAACCCACACTCTTCCCCACGATCGGTACAAAGAAGGGACATGGCACTTGCCTCATGGCAAAGGAAGGTAAACGCAAGGTAAACATCAAAACTCCTTCCATGCATTCCTACTCAAGTAATGATGAACTAGATAGTGATGATGAAGATATGTTAATTGGATTAGATAGAAACACTGCTGCTAAAATGAAATTTTTACTTGACCAACTTGTTGAGAAGGAACGGCTAATTGATCGTCAAGAGGACATGATTATCTCCCAAAAGGAGAAGCATGTCGAACTTGACAATCTTCTAGTTCTTGAAAAGGAGAAAAACAGCTCACTAGAGCTTGAGCTAGCTTCAAGCAAGAAAACTTGCTTGGAGTTAACCAACTCAAACGTTGCAATCAAGGATCAACTTGATAACCTGATCAAGGTTAACAAGATCCTTGAAGTACAAGTTGAGTCACTCAAGCTAAGTGAATCTTCCTCCTCTTCAAGTCTACCTTCTCAACCCACTTCAACTAATCTTGTTCATATGTGCTAATGTGGTAAAATCAACACCAGTTTGAAGGAAAAGTCTACCTCCACAAAGGATAAAAATCCTACCCAATGTGGAATATTTGACAAGGAGAGGATCAACTATGCACGTAGTGCATACTTGGTCCAAAGACCTCCAAATGTCAAGTATGGCATTGGTTACTCTTATGATGGAAAGCAAAATGCTGGAAGTCATAAGAATAACAAGGGAAGGATTACCTTTGTGAAGGGAGGACCCTCACAATCTGGTAACTCGAAAATTAAGAACCTGAACTCCGGTTGTGGTCCGGAATAGTCCGGTCACCCAGACTAGTCCAATCCATAAACAACAGCAACTTTTGTTCAAAACCTTTGATGCCTCTTATGTATTAATGAGAAACAATCTTGGTAAAGTTTTTGCTTATTATTCTGGGCCACGCCATGGGAACACAAAATCCCATGTGTGGGTGCCAAAATGTATTGTAACTAACCTCCAAGGACCCAAGCAAGCTTGGGTACCTAAAACCAAGGCATAATTTGTTTCTGCAGGCCTATTCCTCCGGTGGATCCAAATGGGTGCTAGACAGTGGATGCACCAACCACATGACCGAAGAAAGGAGGATGTTCATGGAATATAAAGAAAATGAGGACCCAAACGAAGGTATCTACTTCGGAGATAATAGTCAAGGAAGGGTGCTCGGTACCGGTAAAATAGCAATATCCTCTGAACACCAAAAGAAGGGAATGAGAAGCAATGTGAATTTGAGCTCAAGGAGAAGAAAATAGTAGATTATTATGTATGGAGTGTGTTAAGGAAACACACCCAAGAGATCAATCACTTTCAAGCACACACACACAATGCACAAAGTTATACAGGACCGGACTAGTCCGATAACAGCCGGACTAGTCCGATATCACATTCTGCATTAGATCGGACAAGTCCGGTCTCCACCGGACTAGTCCGATATCTTTCTGATCCACTTCGGACTAGTCCTCCCCAATGCGGACTAGTCCTCAACACAATGCACAAGTCACACAAAATCGGACAAGTCCGTTGTGATCCGGACTAGTCCGATATTCATTCTGATCCACTTCAGACAAGTCCGGTGTCTACACGGACTAGTCCGATATACACACTGATCTAAATCGGACAAGTCCTCCAAGTGCGGACTTGTCATCCTAAACACTTATGGTTTCATATGTCCGAACAAGTCCGATGGCAATCGGACTAGTCCGAAGATTTCCAGTAGTGAAATCGGACAAGTCCGTTTTCAACCGGACTAGTCCGATATTCCTGGACACTTAGGATTTGCTACACATAGCACACCGGACTAGTCCGGTGACCACCACGGACTAGTCTGATCTTTCTGAACCCTAACGGTCACTTTTAGAAACCCCATATAAATAGAGGTGCACGTCCCACTTTTACAAACTCTCGAACCCTAGCGCCGTCACACCTCCCAAGAGAGTCAAAAACCACCTCTCTCCACGAAATTAGGTGCAAAATCGATCAATCTATTGAAGATCACTTCTAGATCATTGGAGAGACACTTGGCACACATCATTGAGCTCTTGGTTTGATTCTCTAACACACTCTTGCCTTTCAGTTTGTAATTTTCGAGTGTGTTATTGGTGGCTTTGTAAGTTGTAATCAAGGGAGCTCTCAACGTGTGAGAACGCCCCTTCAACTTGGTTATTTACCCTTTATGATTAGTGGAAGAGGATTCGCCTTCGTGGCGATCCGACGAGGGAAGGGTTGGAGAAGACCCGGTCCTTTTGTGGGCTCCTCAACGTGGACGTAGGTTGCCTTCGTGGTAGCCGAACCACGGGATAAATCTTGTGTCTTGTCCTTTTGTGTTCTTCATCTTAATTGATCAGCTTAATCTAGGGTTTGATTCACTTTGTTCAATTTGAGTTAATTTGTTGAACAAGAGCCTTAATTGTAATAGAATTTGATATACAACTATTAAACTGTCATTAAAGTTTATATTTCCGCTGCAAACGTTTACGAATCAATCAATTTGACTGAACTTGATCAATTTAGCCCGTAAAAACCGGACTAGTCCGCACTTTACCGGACTAGTCCGATATCTCTAGTATTGACCTTGTTGTTGAGTGTTACAGGAACCGAGAAAAATCAAAAAGGCCTATTCACCCCCCCCTCTAGGCCTACATTCAAGTAAGATCTTCTGGCATGGCTTTTAGTGGCCTACAGCTCTCTTAGATGCTGTCAACCTGGTGAAATGGTGCAAGGCATGCTAGTTCCAGGCCAAGAAGATTCACACAATGGTGCAGACACTGCAAATGATACTGCCTCCTGACCATTTGCGATTCGGGGGCTGGATATGTTGGGGCCCTTCCCAGGGCTGTCGGAGGGTTCTGGTTCCTCTACGTCACAATAGACAAGTTCACCATGTGGGCGGAAGCAGCCCTGGTGGTCACACTCAACAAGGAGTCTGCAGTCAGGTTCATCAAGTTGATCGTCTACAGGTTTGAGGTCCCTGTAGGATCAAAGAGCACATGAAAGACTACCACATGCGGGTGAATGGTAGATTAATACTTTTTTAGCGGAAGAAACAAAAATCCCTAAGCAAAAAATCAATCTGATAGAGAAATCGTGTGTGCGAGTGTTTACAACATGTTCAAAATGTAAAAAATCAGTGTAGATTGTATAGAATCATGAAACAAAGATACGAAAACAAGAATCACAAGAATACTTAGAGTAAAACTCAAGTTATGAACAAAACCCTGAGCAAAGGTCAATCTATTCTAACTGAGAGCAAACAAATCTGCTATGCTTCAAAAAAACTCGTGTAACTCAAAAAAATACAAATACAATGACCGTGATATTTTCAATGATAATATAGTATTGAGTTGTGAAGACAACACAAAAAGAATCACGTCAAGTAGATTTGTAAAACTCGAGTTATGATCAAAACTATGAAGAAAGGTCGGGCAACGCATAAACTCGATGAGAAAGACTTGACGAAAATAAGTTGGACGAACAAGGCACAAAAGCTCATCTAAACTATAATTTTTATTCAAAAAAACACAAGAGGAACAGCCCAAAAGTTGTCTACCTACGAGCCTTGGCTCCCTTCCTTATATAGCCAGCCCTAAGGCCAATTCAATCCAAACTAGGACTCCTACTCCTACTTGTATTCAAACTCTAACTTTCCATAACAACTCAAGACTCTTCTATACGAAGATAGATGCAATATTAAGACTTCCAAACACCTTAGGAACGTCTTAAACATATATAAAACAATTGAACTTCATGACCACACGAAATCTATTTAAAACAAACTCAAAACTTTCCATAAACGAACCATAATTACCCCAGCCGCAACCTGAGGCATAATCCAAAGGGTTGAACCTTTTCATCTGTATATTCGCTTCCATATCTCTTCACCACACCTCAGAACAATGTAGTCACGTCCATACACCCCTTTCATACGTGCAAACACTTTCAAAAACGTTCACGATACTCATATGCATTGTTTTTGACCCAAACATGTGTGTGACCTTCCCGATCAACTCAACAACAATTCCTCTTGAACTTTGTTGCTGAACCTTATATTCTCCCTAACACTAGTTGAAGAATCTTCATCACCAGCCATGTCTTCACCTCAAGCAACACCTTCACATGAACAAACAACCATTCTTTCCGAGCACAAGTCTGCGACTTGACTCACATTAGTCTGAAAACCGCAATACCTTACGTGATCACCTCACGTAAGCATGTTGCAAACCATAGCAAGATAATACCAGCCATAACCACCAAAAAACTTAAAAAACGTAGTAAATGAAGACTAATGAAACCTTCCCATAAGCCAAAACCACGTTCGAAACATTGCAAGTTAAAACAAAGAAAAACAACGAGACTGAACTCAATATGAAAACTCGGTGCAGTAACTGTTACTCCTGATGTCAATAGTGAAAGTTCGGCAGTCCAAAACCATCGAAGGTGACGTTACACCCAAAAAACACATTGAAAAGTTCGGACAGTCAAAAACTATCGAAGGTAAGTTACTCCCAAAAACACATTGAAAAGTTCGGACAATCCAAACTTATCGATAGTAACAACATTACTCTCAATATGTACTGAGACAAGTTCAAACAGTGTGTATCAGGGTGTATTGTGGTATATTGTGTAAGCTTCAAAACTTTGCATACAAACTTATACTTTTAGCCTATTTGCTGATGTATTTAGCACTTAGATCTCGCAATCTCCCCCTTGATGAATGCATTGGCAACACCACCTAGAATCCGAACATTAGCTTATTCATATGAAGCGTTTTGAAAGCAAATTTCTCCCCCTGAGGAACATGTAAAAATATGTGAATGTGAAACAACATCTGATATATTTCTTCCCCTTTGACAATGTATTCAACAAGGTTCAAAGGAAAAAATTCAATTGTTATGAGCATATTATGACATATACATATAAAACAAAGCTCATCCAAATCATACTATCAAGTCGCTTACACTATCACATCAATGTGGTACATAAAGTAGTGTAAGCCATGCTAGAGATCAAATGTAATTTTTCAATTTAAGCAAGTCATGATCTCACAAACTTAACCATGTCGAAACATGAAAGCATGTCACAATGTGCTGCATTTTTATTGTTTTTCAAAGCTCAAATACAGATCATATGACATTTGCAAGAGATTATATGCCGCATAAGCCTTATTCTAACCAACCAAGCCAAGACTATATCATTTGGCAATCAGAAGATTAAGAACATCGTTTTAGTCATCCACAACTTTTTCCAACTTCATATCTAAGTGCAATGATAATACATCTCAAAAGAAGAAGTGTGACACATGCATATTCTCTTGATCTTTTCTCATTTTTTATTTGATCATAAAAGATCAACATGTGGATAGTTGAATGATTATTTATTCATTATTAAAAGCACTTGTGAACGTGCAACAAGTTCATAACAGCAAGAAAGTTCGATCGTGACCAAATTTTGTTTAAGTAATTATTCCAGTTACTGGTCATGGCAAAAACTACAAAATGTATAACATGAGTAATGTAATAAGAACTGTCAGCATGTATATTTCACTACGAATTAAACAAAACGAGTGAAATCCATAGGTTTTGTAAAAATATCAGCCAATTGTTGTTCGCTATCTACATGGTGAAGCACAATGTTTTTTAAAAGTTATCACGGAGAAAGTGATACCTAATATCAATGTGCTTTGTTCTAGAATGTTGCACGGGGTTTTTAGCAATGCAAATGGCACTAGTGTTATCACAAAAAGCTGGAACGCTACCTAGATCAACCCCATAGTCCTTAAGTGTTTGAACAATCCAAAGAATTCGTGAGCAAGCACTAGTAGCAACTAAATATTTAGATTCGGCTGAGGATTGTGCAACTTAACTTTGTTTTCTAGAAGACCAAATAACGAGTTAATTACTAAGAAAATGACAAGCACCTGAAGTACTTTTCATATCAATCCTACAACCTACAATGTCAGCATCCAAAAAATCATTCAATGTAACGGTTGAGAAAGAAGGAAGAAAAATGCCAAATTGTTGAGTTCCATTTAAGTATCTGAGAATCCTTTTGATGGCTTGACGATGTAAAGCACGTGGGGAAGCTTGAAATTGTGCACAAAGGCATACGCTAAATTGTATGTCCGGTCTTGAAGTCGTGAGGTACAAAATTGACCCGAGCATGCTTCTATATTCCTTTTGATTCACGTGTTCACCATCTTCATCAAGTTCGAGTGTTGCTGCTGTTCCCATTGGTGTCCAAAGAGGCTTGCCTTTGTCCATGTTGAAGCGCTTAAGAAGGTCTTTCATATACTTTGTATACTTTGTTCTTGTGGGGACCGGAGTCCACACTTTCCTTAAATCGCATTGGGTGGTGCCGTGCGGTGCGACACCCAACAGCACACATATAAAGGAACACATATTACATAAATCATTTTATGAAATTTACAAAGATTTTCAGTTTACAAATAGTTTATAAAAATAAACTACATTGGAAGATAAGATTACAATTCTCGTACTCAAGTCTAATAAGCAAAAGAGAAGCCGTCCAGCCCACGACGCTCCTCACTAGCCACGAAGATCAAACAGCAGCGGCATGGTTCCCACATGAGTATATCACTCGGAGAGTCCCGAGTCTCATCAGGCACCCATAAGCATAAGCACAAAGATTAGTACCTGCAAAACAACTTATATAGCAACTGTGAGCACGAAGGCTCAAGAAGATTTAACCGTCTCACCTAAACATCAAACTCTACATGAGGGTAAAGACATAAACATATGATGGCAGATTTGCATAATGGACTCGCCTAAATGTTGTTCCTTATTTTCAGATTTATAGCAGCAGCTGAAACCTTGTGCCGGGCAACATCGTAACTCCACAATCAAACAAGAAATGCTTCATCACGATGTTGCATGCCCAAAGTGGAAATATAAATTTAGTGAGCACTATACTAATACATACAACATAAGAATACCATGAAAGATATAATGTTCATAACAACAGCAGTTAATTTTCATCTCAAGTGCAAGTATTTCTACGTCACAACTCAGTGAACAAGTGGTACTCATGTCCGCGAGGGACGGTGATTCAAATCAATGATACCCGGAATACAAGACATGTACGCCTGTGCGGAAGTCACCTACATGCACTCCACGGACGTCGTACGCAGCCACCTTTCTCAAGTTCCACCCAAGTTGAATCGATTCAATCGTCTAGGACAGTATTCCCACTCATGGTGCACCTTTCCGTTGTGAAGATGTTGTGAGCGAGTTTCCGTCTACTGTGCTGCGGCCGAAAGCCTGAGGCGATCGGAAAAATCTCAACAAAGGCTTCTTAAGGTACATCGGTTTTCTGGACCCCATATATCCAGTATGACTTCGGTACAGTTCAAACTTGCTCAGTAGGGTGGCATACAGATCGGTCCTTAACCGAAACAAGCAGGGCTACACACCCAAGACCACCTCTTGCTGCATCCTACGCCCCTGCCCGGTCTCATATTCAGATTACTACACCATTTCTTTGAACCAATCCCGTGTGAAAAAGTCCTAGCCATGCGAGTAGATTTCAACTACTCGACTTCTACCGAATCCTATACAATCGTTAGCATAGCATAATCTACACAATGAATTTACAACTATCCAAATACTCCGTAGGTTGATCTGGTCATGCAAGTGGATTTTCAATCACCTTAGCCCTAATGCACACAACTCACCCTAGACAAAGGTGATACAAATCAAAATTTTGTAATAGCGCTTAAATGCAAACCGGGGCTTGCCTTTGGTTGCGAGACGGTATCAAAGTTAATCTCTAGAGGGATGACTTCAAGTAGCTCCGGGATCATCTTGAGCTCCGCAACTAATCGATATGCAAAGAATTATGCAAGTTAGTCAATACCGGTATTATCTTATAGCTCAAAGGAAAGACAGTTAAGTATATGAATTTAAGCCTAACGGTTCTGGAACTTTTACAGAGGACACTAGACACTATGGGTGAGGTTCTGGCCAAAATTGGGATCAATTCATAGAAGTTACAGTTGTATAAAATTCAATGAACCTAAACACTTCCCAGAATTTTGAGGAATAACCTGTAGCTTTGACATGTCCGAAAACTGGTTTTCTATTTATAGGAGTTCAAGTGACACTCAAAAAAATTGGTTTCATAATTTTATAAGGATCCTACTATGAGATACTGAATTAACAAGTTTGGATAATTTAATGAAATGTTTCTGTTGTTTTTGGGGGTTTCTATGACCAGTTAGGAAAATCTTTAGATTTAACTATGTTACTAAGATCCAATGAAGATTAAATTTTTACATGAGTTTAGAAACTTAATAAAGAAAATTTTGGAAAAATTTCATATTTTTGTACGAAGTGAATCATTAGATAAAAATCAAACATGATTTTGCTTTGAAGGGCTCTACAAGAAAATCTAGGGATTTTCATGAGGATTGGGTTGTAGTTCTAGTTAGTGTGGATAAATATCAAACTAACAAAGTTGGTTTGACAAATTTTGAAGCTTTATACTGATAGATATTCAATTTAGAAGTTTGCAAAAGTTTCTGTACAAATTCTAAATGAATTTGACTATTTTTATGTGCGTAGAGAATAATGAAGTCTAATGACCCTGAAACTTTTACTGAAGTTCAGCGATATTCAAATGAAGGTTCTGGAAAAATTTGGAAATTTCCAAAGAGCAGAACTATATGCATTAATTCTATAAGCATTTTGTTTACTTGAATTATGAAGCAATTCCTATGGACTTCCATACAAATACAAGTGCACCGGTAGAAAGTGTTCTTCATGCTGGTTCTAACAAAATTTATTTGGGAATTTTTGGACAAGTATCCTAGGAGTTATGGATTTTCAAAGTTGGGGCAGAATTTGGAATAAAATTCAAATGGGGAAAGTTTGAATAATCCAGGGGGGCACTGGTTTAAAATTGTGCAATCGGGTTGAAGCCACACGGGGGCCATAGTTTCATCCCGCGTAGCTGCACGTGATCCTCGGGCCGCTCCAGATCCGGGCACGCGCTGCCTTCACTAACGACCGGGGCCCACCCCAAGTCGTCTTCAACTGCGCGCCAGCGGCGCTCAGGCGGCGCCCGACGGCGGCCAATTGCCGCAGCCTGTTCCAAGGCACGTCGGCACTCCACCCTCACTGCCCCCACCTAAATTCAGACAAGGAACACGACGGTGAAGCTCCCGACGGCGATTGGTGGTGCGACGGCAGCGGCGCTGATTAGGGTTTCGGCCATGTCGGCCGAGCCCTACGGTGGGCCAGACCGATCTTGAAGACTTCGGGAAACTTCATGGAAGCATGGGGAAGATGGCTAGGGTATGAAAATTTAGTGGAAAGCTCGGCAACGTCGAGTTCGCCGGTGAGCCGTTGGAGTTTTACAAAGGCAGCCACGAAAACTTGATTCCCGACTAAATTACTCGATGGGTTGCGCAGGTTTTTGGTCTTCAGCTGCGTATGGAGGTCTAGTCCCTAATCCTTAACTGGATTGAAAAATGTTTGAACGTACAAACTGAATTAAACTCAAAACCAAGCATCGTCGCTCGGACTTGGCTGAAATGAAAAATAGAATTTCTACTTCGAGGAGGAATGAAAGCGTATGGGGTTTTCACCTTCATCAAGAGGGTGGACAAGCGCTTCTTTTTGCTGTTGGGAGCAGCTCGTGACTCGGTCTAGATCGGCGGCGCCATGGTTGTAGAGAGGCGGCAAAACAGGGGAGCACGCCTGCGGACCAAAAATCTTCAAGTTCGTCGATGGGGAGGCTCTGACAAGCACCAAAACTACTCAGGGGGCTGCCCAAAAGGCTGAGGAGTTATCCAGAGCGAAGAAATTGGAGCCATACCAATGATCCTTGCTGGATTTCGAGGGGGAGGGTAAGAACTCGCCTAGAGTGAAGTTTCTGCGCCAGGGACAAAATTAGAAGGAAGAACTCGACTTGGGGGCTGAGGAGATGATAAGGAGGAGCCTGGTGTGGGTTGTAGGCAGCTGGAGTCGAAACAGAGAGGCAAGCAGCTTGGTGTCACTTGCATGTCGAGAGCTGGCGCCATGGTGAGAACTGAGAGAGGCGGTACACGTATTTCACTGACTGACCAGTGGGTCCCACCTCTCCCTTCAACTCTATCTTCTCTGGACACTGAAATATCCCACCTACTTGTGTCCAAAAATTCTAGAAAATTTTATGGTACACTAATTTGAAGGTGTTGAAATTGATTCTGAGATCAGATTGTTGATTTGACAAAGTTTCTTTGGAATTCATATTTGAACTTGAATTTGATTTGAATTCAATGAAGCTATTGAATTAAATAGCAAACTTGCTTCAAAATTTTTGAAACTTTGCAGGGATGCTATTTGGAATATTTGGAATTCATTGGTCAACTCAAGTCTTCATGTTAACTTCATTTGAACAGTAGCTAAGTTTAATTTTTTTTTGAATTCCCTCATTTGGAGTATTAATAATTTTTTTTTGCTTTCATTTACTTTTTAATTCTCTTTACCAGTCAAAATTTTTAGTCCAAGCTGAACTTTGAAATATGGAAATTAGGGCTTTTACAGTTCCTTCCTCGGTTTTCTGGACCATGTGACTCGTTCGTGCAAGCTTCCAATAATTTGTTGTGTTGGATGATTTTTGAGTACACCGAGGGGAGTAGACACTTCACTTTTCCTTCTTCTTCATCTTCATTAAAAATTAAAGAACTTGTGCCTTGAGGAAGATCTGGACCAGCAATAGTAGTTGTTGGTGCTGGTTGTGGTGCAAAATCAACAGCATGATCAGTGTTATTTGCTTCCGAAATTTCGGGCAGCAGGTCCACTCCTTCTTTATCTTAAATGAAAATACTCTTCCCCTGTGGATATGCATCTTGAGCTGCAGTAGCAGAGGTAGTACCTGAGCTAGCTTCATCAAGAGTAACTTCACAAGTCTCCACAATTTTGTTAGTGTCAAGTAAAAGCACACGGTAGCCTCTAGTATGAGTTGGATAACCACATGCCATCAATAGATCTAACTTAAAATTTATCAAGATTACCATTTTTGTTAATAAAGCATTTGTAACCAAAGACCCTGAAGTGTGTGACACTAGGCCTCTGTCCAAACCAAAGCTCATATGGAGTTTTTTCCTAGCTTAGCACGCAAGAAAAACTTGATTTGAGACATAACAAGCGGTTGCAATTTCATCAGCCCAAAATTTCCTTGGAATTTTATACTCATCAAGCACAGTCCTAGCCATCTCAACTAAGGTTCTGTTCTTTCTCTCTACAACACCATTTTGTTGAGGTACATATGGTGAAAAAAATTGATGCTCTATTCCATTTTCAGCACAAAAGTGATCAAATGACTGGTTTAAAAATTCAGTTCCATTATCACTTCTAATTGCTTTTAAAGATCTTGGGTGGTCAACTAAAAATCTAAGAACTAAGCTTCTAAAGTGAGTAAAAGCTTCATTATTAGATGCCATAAAGTAAACCCAAGATTATCTATAATAGTCATCAACAATTACAAGCACATACCATTTACCTCCAAAAGATTGAACACGTGAGTGACCTATGGTGTCAAGGTGCAAAAGTTGTCCCGGTTTAGTTGTCATGGTCATTGTGAGAGGAGCATGTGAACCTCCAACCATCTTAGCATGTCTATAAGAAGAGCACACAATATTGTTGTCCCTTTTAAGCTTATGTAGCCCACATATGCAATCAAGACTACTAACACGTGTGAGGTGATCAAAGCCTACATGACCAAGTCTACAATGTCAAAAATATAAGTCCTTTGAATCATTAGCAACTAGACACGTATGCTTAGAAGTTGACATATCTAAAACAGCTTTAAAAACTCTTCAAAACCAAGACATAAGCTCACCATTTGAATCTACAACCTTGCAACAATTTTTAGTGAATTTTTTTCAAGATTTTCATCTAGCAATTGTGAAACTGAAAGCAAGTTGTATTTCAATTTTTTGACAAGTGCCACAGCATTCAAAGTGTAGTTATTATTTAGTCTAATAAAACCCTTAGCAATTATAGGAGCTAAAGAATTATCAGCAAAAGTAACATTCACTACATGTGACACAAAAGAGAGGGAGATGAATCATTCTTTGTTACTAGTGATGTGGCGTGAGCAACCTGAATCACAAGCCAAATGTTCTCCTTCCTCAAGCGTGTAACCTACATAGAAGCACAATATGTCGATGACTCAATACTGGGGTTAGTCAAAAGGCATTTACAAATCTAGTACAGAGTCACATGACATCCAATAGTTATAAAACGCAAAAGCTGGGACTAAACAGCAGGTTTATAGGCCAAAATTTGAGGATTTTTGTACCCACCTACTGACCTACGAGGTCTCACATGTGTAGCATGAAAAACAGTAGGTTTGGGAGCAAACTTCGCATGTTTTCAACTCATCAAAGCTGGTTGCAAGTTCCTAACATTCGGTTCAGCATGTGCATCACATTTTGCATGAGAATTATGAGACCTAGCTTATTTCCTTTTTATGTTGTTTAGCTGGTCTATAACAAAAATCTATGGCATGAACATCTCTACCACAGTAGGTACAATGAAATTTAACTTTTTGTTCATGTCTACATGTGAAAGCAACATGTTTGTTAGCAACCGAACGAGACAACACTACTGTTGACTTAAAGACCACCTCTTTTTTGTTTAGGAATAGTTTGAATCAAACCACTTCCTAGTGACTTAACGACCTTAGGTGGAGGTGCCTTAGAATGAGCATGAGTCAAAACCTAAACCAGTTTTATCATTGCAAGACTTGGAAGAGTTCAGCAACGAGTTTAGGTTCTTATTTGCATTACAAAACAGCTCTAGTGTCCTATGCATGTCATCAAGTTTGTTAGACAAGTCTAGGAAGTTTTCACATGAAAATTTTCCTTTTAGTTTGCAATTAGAAAAAAATTTGACTTCATGAGAACGCGAAGCATTGTTCAAAATAGAAATTTCATTCAAAGCATCATGTAGTTTCTTACCGAGATTATCCCAAGTAGAACAACGCAAATCAATTGTAGAATCCCTAGCATCTTTCATTTTTAATCGATAAGTGCACCAAGCTTTTTGTTTTTTAATGTCTAACTCAAGTTTATCAAGTGTGGTGGTGTGTGCACTTCTTAAAGAGGACAATTGTTCATATATTAATTCACATGAGGAACAAGAATCATCGCAAGGAATCAAAGATTTTATATGATTAATTTCAGATTCTAGTAATTCAATTTTAATAGCATTGTCCCTATGTTTTTCGTCCTTTTTCTTAAGTATAACTGTGGCACGAGAAATAGTATCGCACATTTCATTGCAAGTGGGACATACCTCTTCATCGTCGCTACTGTATTCTACCTCATCCATACATGATCTTGAGTTGCCCATCATGAAGCATATATTTGCCAAATTCTCTTCGTCTTTGTCACTTCTGATGTCCACATCGCTCGAGCCATCTTCTTGAAGTGCAGAGACAAAACTGTTTACCAATTGGCGACCTGTAAAACCCTTCTTCTTGTCTATGTTGTTTGTAGAGGAGGTCTTGAACTTTGTTTGATTATCATCACAAGGGGTATAACCTAAAAGGTTCAGGCAATTTGTATGAAACTTTCCAAACTCACTGCATTCGAAGCATCATTGAGGTCCACCACTTCCTCTCCTTCTAGTTCTCACAATTTGCAATGCTTTTGAGAACCGAGTAGAGAGAAGTGCTAGTGCGACCTCTGGAAAATCTTCAATCTGTTCAAGGGTTAGAGAGGACAACAAAACAAGTGTACCAAACGATGAACATTGACTAGAACTAGGCATGTCACGTTGTGAAACAAATGATAGAGACTTGTGGGCATTTTACGTGATATTATGTCAAGTTCATGAGTTTTCAATTTAGTATAGAGAACATTTAAAGTAATTTTACTCATGATAGTAGATTCACAAATAGATGTTGCTTTCATCTCTGAAACCGACATGTCTAATGCACTTAACAATTGCCAAGCATTTTCAGAATTTGAAAAACTAACATTGACACTACGCAAGTTGCTGAGAATTTTATTAAAGCGATCAAAGGGATCATCGATCAACTCAACGGGGTGGATCTCAAAATGCATGTACTCTTTCTTGAGAATATCCTGTCTTACCTTCTTGATCATGTTGGAGCCTTCGTGGTAATCGCATAGTGCTTTCAACATGTCATATTAAGATCCAAGGTGAGCAACACGATCGAAGTCGCTTTGAGTCAATCCTAGTATAATCAGGTTGCGTGCATTGTTGTTGTTGTTGACATCTCTCATGTTTGCAGCCGTGACTTGATCATTTGGTGGAATGTCGAAGGGCTTGTACACCTTTTCCAATATGGCGAAGCCTTGCGCCTGTATGTAAGCCTCCATATGTGCCTTCCAAACCTGAAAATCAATACCATTGAACACACAAGGTTTCGCGGGGTATTTCACCATGACGATTAGTAAAAACATGTGCAAATCAATGAGATTAGAACACCGTGGCTCTGCTATCAATTGTAGGATCAAAGAACACATGAAAAGCTACCAGAGGGGGGGTGAATGGTAGATTAAAACTTTTTCAGCAGAAGCAACCACTACTACAAAAAGCATCATCACCGGCGGCTCAAAACATATTATCATAAGCGGATTTCAAAACTGCCTTAAACGAATAGCCTGTGAAAATAGGCCATTTTCACAGGATGCTCTAGAAACCGCCTTTGCTAATGAATTTCCACAAGTAGTTGTTTACGTACAACATGCTGCCTGTGATGATACATTATCTTATGTGGGTCCTAACATACAATGCTGCCTGTGATAAAGTAGTAGAACAGTACCAATTAAAAGCTATTATTTCTAATTTTCTAATCAAATCTAAATAACAGCAAACACAAATATATTCAATGCAATTCATAGTTTATACATTGAAATTCATAGTTCATACATTGCAAATCATAGCTTCATACATTGCAATTCATAATGTGTACATTTGCAAAATATAGTTTGATACAAAGCAACTCATGGATTCTCTCAGCTTGCATTTATAATCTATAGTTCATACATTGCAATTCATTGCTTGCTCTACCTAACATTGCAATGAAAATGAAAAGATTGTGTTCCTATGAATAGGAAAAAGTTGCGTCTCCTTTAATCTAGATTGAACTGCTATCCAGAAGACATGATTGTTGAAGTTGCACCTCCCACTTTGTAGCATCAATGTCTTTTCCGTTTCCAGAGTGGTGCCTAATTGAGACAAAGAGGGAGGGCACTACTTCTACACTATCATAGCTATCAAGGAGGATGTTGACATTTCTTCCATTAGAGATAAAAATCCGCAAGCGCACGGAAACTATCGTGTAGCATTTTTCCCAAGAGTATTCCCAAGTGTATTGTTACTTAACTATTCTAGCACCACGCTACCATATTAAGTAAATACCTTAGGAGCACGGGCACAAGCCATTCGAAGGAAATGACTAACCTAAACATCATTGAACCAATATTGAGACATAGCATAACTTATTCATATTAACATGATCATATCATAACTAATTAGACTATGGTGAGGGTTTGTAGTGTTTATAATGAGAGATTAAGATTGTTATGGAATAATCATAAAGACTACTCCTACCACATACATGGAATCCACAATCAAACAAGAAACGCTTCATCCATGTATGAATAAAAAAATACTAAAGATAATATCTTTATTATTCATAAAGTCATAAATAGAAGAAAAGATACATGAGCCATACCTTTCCCAATTTGGACCTGGTACTAGAGGCTCCTCTCTATATCCTATGCTCCACTACAAAACCGTGAGAACTAGTGTATACAATAGAATGATGCTCAAATGGTTTGTGTAAAGTGAGGGCAGGGGTCCTATTTATAGCTATAGAAGGGTCGATTCACGCCATCAAACGCGCGTGAATTAGTCATAATCATCTTTAGGAAGCCGGGAGAAGCCAACATGCGTGGATTGACCGAGTTTGGCGCTAGGACCAAGTTAGCCGACTAGGGGGGTCGACCAAACTGGTCAGTGCTCTGTTGGTGTTGTGTTTTCTTCATGTCCTTGACAGGTGGGTCTCCATTACTGATATAGGTGATACACCATTGGATGGTCTCGGGTAATTTTTTTTGTGGGCCATTTGATACATGTGGTGCCACATGTTGGCACTTGATTGGCTAGGATGATAATTTATAGGATCCATCCCCTTGTTTCACTTCAATTCTGTATAAAGTATCCGCATGCACCAGTTTCTCCAAGTACAAGAGGAACTAGGTCATTTCTAACTATAATGTGTTAAAGAAATATTCATTCCTTCACATAATTGAGTTATATTGACGGTCGAAATTAGTATGTAACGAAAGTCGACAAACTCCCCCAAGATCACCCTTTGCTCGTCCCGAAGCATAGATTAATACCTAGGTTGTTGATGAGGAGTTGTAAAAAATGCTCTACGTAAGAAAGGCTCATCTGAAATGTGCTTGAATGAAGAAGGGCGACGAACAAATTGTTTGTCTCCGTTTTTGCATCTCGCATTACGTTGTCATCGGAGACGAGTGGATGGCGCATCGCTAATCAGACTAACTGTGATACAAGCTCAAAGATAGAGTGTCTCGTTTCTTTGAGACATAATCGAGTTGCTTTACATGGTCATTGGAGACGTGACTCCCGCTCATCGCCCATCAGCATACATGGGAGTCAAGCTCTAATATGGCGCGTCGCAAATTTATTGACTGAACCAAGATGTACTTTATGGTACCTCATCGCAGATTTGTTGACTAATCCGAGATGTGCTTTAAGGAAGCTTGTCTCCTTTATTAGGTAATCTAAGATGTTCTCTATTACAACTCATCGCAGATTGTTTATAGGTAGGGTCACCTATTAGGTGCCCCCACCCCTGATTATCCTATTTGTGGGCTGCATCTTGGAGCTAGCAGGATTTGGCAGCCGCATTGCTAGTGTGAGCAACATACACATACATAAACATATGTATAGCCAAAATGATCACACCTTATATTATATTGACCAATCAAATATTAAAAAAGTGTTAATCATGGTTATCAAGTATACTAATTACACAAAGAATGTCCCCCTGTTCATCCTGATTACAATGTAACTAATTGCACACATCATAACTATAATCCTCTAATCATGTATCACATAATGAAAATTCTCCCAATCAATGACTTCATTAGTGATGAGCCTTCATAGCCTCTAATGCTTCGACTCAGACATCCTCAAATTCAATAAAGTAACTGAAGTCATATAAAACATTATCAAATTGCAGTCACATTCACTTATACAGTCACATAATGGAGCAAATATCTAAAGGCTTAGGAACAAATTGGTATACAATTGTAATAAACACAGGAACTGTTAGTGAATGGAGAACCAATCTTACTTGTAGCATAGGCTGTTGGTGAGCATCTGCAAAGCATCTGCAGGGAAATTGTCCTCATCATAAAGGACATGGTAGTGAGCTAGTATGCTTGTCTCCTGAAAAAACAAACAATTTCATTCCATTGATGCATTAGTAGCCTAATATCAAAAACTCGTGAGAGCAACATCAATTATCGCATTGGTACCTTGATTCCAACATGGCTGCAGAGGTAGAAATCAAACTCACTGGGATGGCAAATGCTAGTCTCAACCATAGTTCCTATAGATTCAAGGGTTTGTGAATCAGAATTTATGATATACATTGATAGTCAAAACAAACACATTACTTACGCATTGGACAAAAA
This sequence comes from Tuctoria greenei, assembly GCA_036927565.1. Classification (NCBI taxonomy): domain Eukaryota; kingdom Viridiplantae; phylum Streptophyta; class Magnoliopsida; order Poales; family Poaceae; genus Tuctoria; species Tuctoria greenei. Next base: position 113,368,367 of record JAYESD010000003.1, read on the forward strand.
CAACAAAGATGAATGTATACTGTATGAAAATTCTCCCTTTGGATCAATGACTTCATGAACGATGAGCCTTCATTGGACATCCTCAAATTCAGTAAAATAACTGAAATGCACGCTTTGAGGGTAGGGTCAAGGTGTCGGCATGCTCCGGGGACAGGGGACGAGGCGGCGGCATGCTCTAGGGACGAGCTTCTTCTGACTCGATCTACTTTCCCTACACAATACTATCTATTGATGCCATTTAATTTTTATCCATGTTAGACTCATAAACTTGATTAGATAAAAAAATTGTGTTGTTTAATGGAACTAGTGATTTAGTATTATTATTAGCTAGCTGCTGCAACCGTCATGCCATTTGATTTGCTGTTGTTGTCGCGAATTAATTTGCTTGCTGCTACCGTTACTAGATATAGCCTTGATCTCATTTTAATTGTTTGACGTGCGACCGTCTTTCTAATGGTTAGCTTCGTGCCACTTTGTAGACTCAGGCTTGAAGGGTTCCGACACTGAAGGGGCGTCTTCTGGTGCCCGCCGAGGTTAAGGCATGTGCATGATGAATTGTTTCTAATAAGTGTGATTCGCCATTGATTAATCTTTCTCACGTGTTGATTCGTTATTTGAGGTTTCAAGATTCAGTTGTTTTGTGATTCTATTTTATTTCTTTTCAAGATTCAAGCTATTCTTTTTATTATCATTCAAGTACCGGTTAAGTCCGAAGTTGTTCTTATATTCAAGTTCCTACGGGTAAGTGCTGATCACACTTACTCATCTTTATCGGTAAATGCTAAGGAGAATTCAAGTGTCATCCGTTTCAGATGGAAACTAGTATTTCATTGTTCTTCAATTCAAGTTCAAGTATCTCTATGTTTCATTCGATTTGATTCTATTATTCTTCAAGCTCTCAGTGTATTGTTGTGTTTATACTCACTTTTTTTATGTTTATTTGGTTTTTAGGTACCCATTGATCAAAGCATGCATGGAAGAGGGTAGCACCTGCACTTGAGCACACCAACCAAATATTAAACTTAGATCATAGACTTTATCAATTAATTACTGAGCTATAGTGTTTTTAAACACTGTAGTTAGATCATTTGCATTGTGTTATCCGCGATTAGTTGACTTTACTAGGAAGACTCTGTCGAAATTTTTAATATTTTTCTCACTTAGTAGGAATGTTAAATGATTTTAATATCGTCCATTGGTGTTCCTACCTGGGGCATTACAAAGATAGCTTTTCTTGCTTCTTTCAGCATTCTTTAGTTGGCGGCTTGGTGGACATGGGAATTTAGGGACGCCCGAACTTCTCCGTCTTCTTAGGGTATCAGCATGGACGGTAAGATGGGTTCTCTGCATAGATCAAATTCTTCGTGAATGCAATGAGTGAGTCCACCTTTCGAGGTGTTATTTGGAGCTCTTGAATGTGTTTATCATTCGACCCTACTTGATACGGATCATGGAGCATTGCTCCAACTTCGGGAGAAAGTTAAACTTCTCCTTCTTGCCATTGATATGGAAGTGGATTTCTCCAGCTCACACATCTATGCAAGCCTTCGCAGTGCAAAGGAATGGTCGCACAAGGATGAGCAACATATCCTAGTCGACCTCCATGTCGAGCACCACAAAATCCACGGGTATGAAGCAATTCCGGATTGTCACCGGAACATCTTCAGCGATACCCGCCAGGTAACAGACTCAAGAATCAGCTAGTTGAAACTACATTGGTGGTTGAGTAAGATCCGTGAAGTTCAGCTGGTCGAAAACCACCTTGGGCATCACACTCACACTTCCTCCATGGTCCCAAAAGGCCTTGTCAAAATGGTGAACCCCGATTGAGCAAGATATTTTAGAACATCAAGGGTCTTTTAGCCAGTTGCCTCCTTTAATAGAAATCATATTGGCACTTTCCACGGGAGGTTCGAGCTATCCTAGACTCTTGCCATTCTCCATTGGTGGAACGGCAGCTGCCAGTTGAGCCAATTAAGTTTCCAACATCTTGTTGAAGCTCAATTGATTCTTGAAGGCTGAGGATAGTCCTTCAATCTGGGCATTAATGCACTCTAGGATCTTGTCATTAGCCGATAGCTTCTTGCATAGAGCATCATTGATCTTGAGTTGGCTAATAAGAAGTTCTCTCAAGTTGGGTTGATTTCCAATATCTCCATTGTTGTTGTACCCTCCTTGAAAGAATGGGCGTGGTTTGCCCCACCCTTCACCTCTTGGACAATAGCCATTGTTGGCTATGTAGAGGGCATCCTCATGGGTTTCTGGGCAGTCATTGCCAAAACGGCCCGTGTTGCCACAGACTTCACAAGTGATGTGAGAGTCTAAGGCATAAGCATTGCCACATACCTCACCATTGTCTTGTCCATCAATCTTCTTCATAAGGAGGTCCAATTTGGCAGTGATCATGTCCACCTCCTTCAAGGTGTCCATGCCTCACTGGCGGGGATGGGGACGCTCGTCCCTCCAAACCATGTTTGACACCATCTTCTCAATCAAATCTCTGGCTTTGGGCACCGTCAATGAGAAGAAGGCACCTCTAGCAGCAACATGAACATGGTCACAGGCGGAAGGGATCATGCCATTGTAGAAGTTTTGGATAATGAGCCAATCATCCACCCCATGGTGGGGACAGGCCAGGATGTACTCCTGCAGCCTTTCCCAAGCCTCGAGAATGGACTCCTTAGCATCTTGCTGGAAGCTGAAAATTCTTCCATGTAGAGAATTAGTCTTGCCCAAAGGGAAAAACTTGGCGAGGAATAGCGTAGAACACTTCTTTCAATTGTCTACAACATTTCGTTTTGTGTAGAACCATTGTTTCGCTCTCCCAAGAAGATAGAACGGAAACATCCTAAGACAGACAACATTAGAAGATACATCCTTGATCTTAAAAGTGCTGCAGATCTCAAGGAACTGTTGCAGGTGAGCACTGGCATCCTCGTTAGCCTTCCCACAAAATTAATTGGCTTGCACCATAGTGATCTGGCGAGTCTTGATTTCGAAGTTTACATCTCCCGTGTTAACAGATGGCCCAACAAGAACATTGTTAGCAGAGGGAGCCGAAAACTCACGAAGGGTCTTCTTGGCCACTAGCATTTCGATTGTTGGTGCAGTTGTGCTAGCTTGCTTTGCCGATCAAAGCTTATGATGAGTAATGACATGAGGTCGATCTTTCAGAAGGGATTCGGTATCTTCAACAAAATTTTCCAGCAAGCGGAAACCAGCCACACACTATCCAGTTTTCTCATAAACAAGAAGGGTTATCCTACTAAAACCTACCAGGGTCCTATCCTCTTCACCAAATCATGCAATACATCGGCTGCCTTCCCCGGCAATGGCACCAGAAATGCTTGTTAGTATTTTCTACACACTACTACCAATTCGTCCCTAGCATGGGTGCTACAAAATGCTTGTTAATAGTTTGCAGAGCACAGATGTAAGTCCGCAAGTGAAAGGAATCTATTGATGTAGCATTTCCCCTTTTAGAGTATTCCCAATAGGTGTCATTTATATTCTCACAAAGGAAGGCTAGATGGAAGCAAATGAATCATTAAATGGAGAGGCTAGGTTGGTCTAGGTAGGATTCTAGCAAGGATGGGCAATGGATTATTGGAGGTAGTGTGACATACAAAAGAGCATTCTATCCTATGGGGGATAAATGAGATAAAAAGGGACTAGGCTAAGAGTTAGGTAGATACTCCTACTATGCTTCTAATGTACATATACATAGCCTAAGTTAGTTACTAATTATTATATTATTTATGAATTCTCATGCTAAGTGGATTAACACATCGGGCACGAGTTTACTCCTAGCAACACTAGGACGACTCCCGCCAAGAGCCTGCGACATAGGCGAACGTGGAGGATTACAAAGGACAGATAGGGATATCACTACCTGCTGTCTACCTCTTAAATCCATGGGTCTACAAGACATTCAATGCTACTTATCTATCCTAGCACCATGATAGCATATTAGGTAATTATCTTAAGAGCCTAGGCACAAGCCATCCTAAGGCAATGAACTAAATCATCGTTGAACAAATGTTAACTCATAGCCTAAGTGATCCATATTAACATAATCATGACGTAGCTAATTAGACTATAGTTGTGGTTTGTAGAGTTTATGATGATATAATGAGAATGATATGGCATAATCATAAATACTACTCTCTACCACATATATGGAGTCCACAATCAAACAAGAAACGCTTCATCCAAGTATATGAACAAGAGAAGACTAAATATAACATCTTTATTAAGAGCAAAGTCACAAATACAAATAGGAATACGAGAGCTTGTATGACCTATGTGTGCTAAATACATTGGCTATTACGATAAAAGTTTTGAATGTTGCCAAAACATCCTTTTCATCTGGGTCCGACATGCTTTGGGTAGCTCCGGCAAGGTCCGAAATTAGGTCCAACATGCTTTGGGTAGCTCTGACAAGGTCCGACAATAGGTCCGACATGTTTTGGCGAGGTTCGACTTTAAGTTCGACAAATTTTAGCTAGGTCCGGTGTGAAGTCCAACAAATTTTGGTGAGGTCCGACGTGAAGTACGACGAGCTTTGGCTAGTCTGACGTGAGGTCCGACAAACTTTGGCTAGGTCCGACAAAAGGCCCGGTTAGCTTTGCCTAGGTTCGGAGCAAGCTTCGGTTAGCTTTGGCAAGGTCCAGTGCAAGATCACAATGGTTATGCTTTTTGCTTGCAATGTTTCAAACTTGCTTTACACTTATGGGAAGTTTTTTAAGTATTCTTTTACTATGTTTTTAAAGTGTTATGGCTGTTTACGGTGGTTAATGTTTTTATATGCTTTGTAACACATTTTTGCAGGTGGTCACGTAAGGTGTTGTGGTTCTTGAACTAACAAGAGTCAAGTCGAGGACTTGTGCTCGGAAGAATTGGTTTTTTATTCATGTGCAGGTTGCTTAAGGTCAAGACTTGGCTGGTGACGAGGTCCATTGAACTAGACTTAGGGAGAAGATGAGGTTCAACAACCATGGTCGGGAGGAATTGTGGTTGAGTTGATCGGGAGGTCATGCAACATATTTAGATCAAGAACGATGCATATGAAGGTATCATGGACGTTGTTGGAAGGTGTTTGCACATGTGGAAGGAGTGCATGGACGTGGCAGCATGGTTCCAAGGCATGATGAAGAGAAGTGGACTAAAGAATTGGTTAGAAATGTCCAACCGACTAGATTATGCCTCAGGCTGCGGTTGAGGTGGTTATGGTTCGTTTAAGAAAAGTTTCGAGTTTGTTTTGATTAGATTTCATGTGGGTCATGAAGCAGGGATAAACAAATACAACGACATTGCGATACAGAGATAAATTGCAAATATATGAATTTTATAGTTTATATACATTGCATGCCCTCTAAACTTATACATTTCGACTCTAAACTTATTCCTATGAAGCTCCCATTGATCAATCTAAACTATACCATCCAGCTTACTCCTGAACACATCTCTTATATTCCCATGGACTCTGAAAGTATTGACATTCTTTTAAATTAACTAATGTTGAATGAGGAATGATATATAACCTACTTTTCTCACTAACACAAAGTTACTAACCTTGATAAGTATATTATAAAAATTATTTTCAATATCAGACACATTTGGCTGATGAAGCAAACGCTAAACTTCAAGTAGTATAGTTTTGATTGTATAACCTGGTCACCACCCCTAATAAATATCATTTTAAGAAACATAAGAAACTAGTTCAAATAATTTCAACAATAATAACTAATTTCTTGAGCAAAATAAGTCTATCTTACAGTCTCTTGATCAAGAACCCCAAGGCAGAGTGCTCCTGTGCGATGGACATTTGGGTGGAAGAAACCACATGGAAAGGCGCATCTTCGAGGCACCAACGGATAGTCCTCCGAGAAGGAGATCGTCAGGGGGTAGTAACCACCTTACTAGTCGAACTACAAAGCAAATACCTTAATTAGGGGACGATGTTATACTGGATATGATTGTGCTTGTTCTTCATGACTTACCCCTTTTTTACCGGACATGATGTGCTGCCAATTCAATAAATCTCCTAACTCAGGCTTCATAGGGAAACCCTACGCAGAGAAATTGGACAAACTAGTGACACAAATGGTAGTGAGCCATGAAATTGCAAATACAAAAAAACAAACAAGACAGAAAAACAAAATTATAGTTACGTTCATCAGTCCATTGCAGAGCAACATACAATCATGCGACCGGTGTGCCATATGTACATACATGGAGATGGTTCTTACACCATGCCAAGCGCTTCTCTTTCAGTCGCTTATGCGCCAATATGATATCTCACCTTGCCATGAACAGTGATGATGACGAGGATGGTGAAAACAATGATGGTGATGGCGAACAGAGGCGGCGGTGGTACTGGAGTTGGTCAAACAGAGGCGGCGGTCGCACTGGAGTTGGTCGATGAGTAAAGGAACATCGGAGGCGAAGAGATGCGGAAGATAAACATGAGACGACCGAGACTAAAGCAAGATGCGCGAGATATGAAAGTGTGTCTTCCATTGATGAAAGATAGACGTGTGACACGAGGACTGCGGAGAACTTAATTCAGGTGGCAGTGGTGCAGAGACGTGTGCGACCTTTTGTTTCCCGAGGTGGTATCAGTGCGTCCCATCGTCCCATCAATGCAAGCGAAAATAACGCTCCATCGTGGACTCCACACAGACCTCATATAAGACGCGCCATCACTGTCGTCTCCACAAGCGTGACTCTCCTTTTGCATCCGTTTCTTCTTCTTCTTCGTTTTATCCGCACCGACGATCCACAACCACCATGGCCAACATTCCGCCTCCAAGCCCATCGAGGGAGCCACCCTGCAAGAGATTGTGATGCAGCTCCCACGAGTGGCTTAACACCGAGCGGTGCCTCGTCATGATGCAAGAGGCGTACAACAGTACTTCTCATGCCATGAGTTCCCAGGGTTTGGGTGCCTTCTGGAGTTTACTGGAATGGGTACCATCGTCCACTACCTCTATGTTCCCACGAGAGTGGGCGATCATCTCGACATCCTGTTCGAGATGATAGCCCAGTTGCTCGGTGCTGACGGTCGCAGTATCCTGATGGCGGCGACGGAGAGGAACCTCGGTCTCAGGGTTGAACCGCCGGTGCAGCCAGAGCAACCAGTGCACCCGGAGCAGCCGACCAAGGCTCCTGTTGCACCAACGTCGGAGTCGCCTATAAAAACCCGCCTTTCAGAACAACAAAAACGCAAAAATGCGAACTTAAAAATTTTGAAATTGGACTTAGAAATTCAAACTCACATGAACCATATGAGTTAACCAATTTTCACTAAAAATAGGAACTTGTTAAAATTTTACATATAGAACAGGGTTGCTAATGTATATTTAAGCTTAAGGTATAAAATCCTTAATTTCCAAGTATTCACATTTTCAATGAAAATTAAAGGAGAAAAGAAAACAAAATAGAGAGAAAGAAAAAAGAAATTATTCCAACCCTAAAATGGGACATTCAAAAGTTCAAATCAAGCTACTGTTCAAACTAGGTTCACATGAAGATTTGAGCTGCCCAATAGATGACCCATATATTACATAGCCCCCTGCAAAATTTAAGAATTTTGGAAGCACGATTACTATTTAATACATTGTGTAGAATGAAATGCCTTTGAATTCAAATTCAAAATTTAATTTCAAATGAAACTTGATCAAAACCAGAATTTTACTTCAGAATCAAATCCTAGACATTTGTTTTAGGCTAGCTGCCAATTTTTACTAAATTTGGAGCTTGTTTGGTAATGATTTAAATCAGTAGAATTGGGATAAGGGAGAGGAAGGAAGTGGGTCCCACATGTCATGTATATCTTCAGGGGCAGAAATCAAGTTTGCTTCTTCCTGCTTGATCCCTGCTCTGCTCCATATAGACGCCGACCTGCCCTCCTGCATCCCAGTAGCCCAGCCGTCGCAGCATGGCGCCCACGTCGGTCGCGCGCGCCTCCCCCGCCGTCCGCCTGCCTCCTGGCCACGGCTCGTCTCCAACCCCCTGCTCCACAGCGCGTCGCTCGCCCCGCGCTCGGCCGCCCATGGCACCCCGCTCGTCACCGGCACATCCAGCCACCAGTCGCGCGTCCAGCGTCGCGCCTCTCTGGTGCCCAACGAGTGCCGCTCGCCTGACCACGCGCCGCACGCCTCCCCTGCGCACCGTGGCCGCTTTTTTGGCCGGTTCACCTCGCTGTCCCGCGCCTGCTCGCTAGACTCTCTCTCCCAACCACGGTTTGCTACTTGCCCCGGCTAATTCGATGGCGTCAACCCTACTGCGCCTAATTCCTGCTGCTGGCGCCCTGGCCGCACACGTTCTTGCCGTGCCCGCTTGCCGTGCACGTTCTTTTCGTGCCTGCTTGCCGTGCGCCGGCCTCTCCCCTACGTCGCGTCCCTGCCGTTGGCCCAGCTCCCTATGTCATCCGCCCTTGCCGCTGTCCGCGCCTTGTTCGCACTTTACCGTGCGCCATTGCCGCCATTGTTGAGCTCCTTGCCGCCTATGTCCACTGCAACTTCGCGTTCCTTACCGATGCGCCTTCCGCACCGTGGTGACCGCCATCCGCTGACCGTTCACATCTTTCTGGACGCGTCTCCGCCGCACTGCCTCTACTGCAATTCATCCCTAGGCCACTTCCTCCATCTCTAAGTGCCACAGGCAAGGCATCACAAGCGTTCGAAGCCATTACGCAATGGAATCACATCGACGTTGTCGCCTTCTTCAACGTCGTTGCAGCGTTCTAAGCCATGGTCATGTCATGGAAGCAAAGCAAGTTATGAATGAGATGCACATGATTCTGAAACACGCCTTTGGCACAACAGCATCGACAATTGGTTCAAGTTTAGCTTTGATTTGTGCAAAGAGTGGTCAAGACAGTGCTGCAACCAAGGTGTTCGATGAAATGGTTACAAGGCAAAACTAAGTGTGTTTCCGTTCAATGCTGGTCTATGGATGCATGTCTATTGTCGGGTGGCAATCGACCAGGATATGTGCCATGGTGCTCATGAAATGTTGATGAGGTAACCGGATCAAGAAAACAAACAAGATGTTCGCTAAAATGCTTACAAGGTCAGTCACTGCCGTCGTTCTTCGCCCTCTGGTCCATGTTCCGCAATGATATCATTCCTATATAAATCCCCACGGTGACCTCCTTTGTCTTTTGTATCGCGTTGGCTTGTCTGTGCGTACTCGTGATGCTCCACCATGAGCCGCATCGACGTCGTTGACCACATGAGGTCTTTGTGACGCTCTGAGTCATCATCGTGCCCTGGAATCGAAATGAAGGATGCTTGTGATGTGTGTGGTGCTGGAACACAAGCACAACTCGTCGGACAATAGAGGTCAAGCTAAATTAGGTTTTAGTCGCTGCAAGAGTGATTGAGTCCTACGTGTAGCCAAGGTGCTCGATAAAAAGCCTTCCAGGTCAAACCAAGGTTGTTTGTGATCTATGGTTGAGTAACGTAGGAACATTGCAACCGACAAGGAAAACTAGAACAAGGGGAACCTTCTAGGTCAAACCAAGGTTTTCTAACCGTCCGTAGAATTGCTTAACTAGGTGTGACGTTTCATCGACGACAGGTTCGTCGAGTCGCTTGCCGATGATCGAGTTGACATCACTAACCTTTAGACTCATAAGGTCGTGTTTGGGATTCCTCTCACCACCATGGACGAGTACGGATCGATGTGAACATCGATGAGATGATCTTTCTAAGATGGCAAAGCATGTCGTCACTACATAGTAATGCCTTATGTTCGAGTTCCAGTAGTTCACCAAGCTCATCTGGACAATTTTGCAAAGGACACTGCAATAGTGTCACGTAAGAACTGGGATGATGCTTGCGAAGATTTTCGTAACGACTGATTTACCTAAAGTTCCTTTGAACGTGTCTTGGTACTCACATTAGGTTAGCAGTGCTTGTGATGACTTTTTGAGTCCAAGCAATGTTGATCTCACTTCTTTTCCAAGTGTTGCTAGGGTTTCACATTGATTCATCCTAAATCAGAACCCTGCGACCACACTTGTCACTTAGTTAGGTTTACTCCTTAATGAGTTCGTGTAACTTCATTGGTCGACTTTTGAGTCATGACCTCTTGTTGCACAATTCATCATGCCTTAAGATTTCAATGCTCGGTCACTTAGTCCGCCTTACATCACTCAGTCTAGTACTACTTCATCCTTCAATCTTATACCTCCTAAGTGGCATAGCTTCAAGTGTTCTCTACTAAGTTGCAGTGTGGCCTTACATTATACCTTTCCGTTCGTACCCACACTACTATGTCCACCTTGACTCATCCTCTGAGTGCCACACAACAGAGGCATACCTGTCCTTCCTAGTCAAACTCCTTGTTCTGAATGTTTACACCATCTCTTAGAGTCTATTATTATGTTACCTTAATTACTTATATGCATTTCATGTTGATAGGAACGTGTTAATAGGTAATCGATGAGGAGCTTCGTTTGGAGGAGGAGGCCAGTGTGCCCGTCGTGAAGTTACTTGGCGGAGTCCTGGAAGAAGACCACCGACCCTTGACATTTAATCGAGTCGCAAACTAAGGCAAGCCCCGGTTTGCATTTAAGAGCTTTTCAAAGTTTTCCCAGTTTTATTCACTTACGTTTTCAGTTGATATTGGGCATTACGAATAAGGTGTTTGATACTCCACTTGCATATCCACAAATCCTATGGGAGGGCTGGAAAGGTTACAGCTTGACGTGTAGAACTGCCAATGCTAATAGTGTAGATATACTGGTAGAAGTCGAGTAGTTGGAATCTACTCGCGAGATAGGAATAACAGTTTGTATGAGGGTGAAAGATGAAAGAATGGCGTATGAGATGTATACGAGACCGGGCCGGGGTAATAGGAGTCGACGAGATGGAGTCTCGTGGGCATAGCCCCGTCTGTGTCGCTTGAGGACCGTGCCGTATACGGCACCGTTGGGCATTCTTGAACTGTAGCGGTTGCATAATGTGATATGGGCCCAATAAACTGATGTAACTCAAGACTATAGTGTGGAGACTCCTCAGTTGTCCTTGAATGGAGATGCGATGGCATAAAGGTGTAAATCTTCTAGCGGGCAACTTCGACGTGTCTGTGTAGGGGACCTTTTGCTAGGGATGAAGAGGTTTGTCGACATTGGGGTTTTGGGTGAAAGGTGGCCACATATGACGCGGGGAGGAGAGCACGTATGTGTCTCCCACGCGAGTGTGCGTGTCGGGTAGCCGGGTGTGTTCTGATTGCAATCACCGTCCCTCGCGGTTATTTGGGTACCAATTGCCCGTCGCTATCGTGACGTAGTAAATACTGAAGAAGCCAGAAGAATATGATGTATTGAATTATAATTGCTTTGCATCCTTGTGTGGCTTAGAGATAGCACAATTAAAAGCTTACAGTTTCCAAATACTTATCCTGTAATAGCGTTATGTGTTTTGGGCATGTCATATCATCGGCAAAGTGTTTCTTGTTTGATTGTGGAGTCTATGATGTGTCGTGCCTGAAGAATGTCATTTGCTACTTAAAACATGATTATAAGGATCTACTTGTAGGCAAGTCTATTTATGCTATCCCTTACCTATGGTTAGACTTTACCTTGCATATGTCAATGGAGACGGGTCAGTCTTGCTGAGGCTTATGCTCACGTTTGCGCTTTAACGATTTTTGTAGGTATTAGGTTTATTTCTGTTGTTCAGGTAGTACATGAGACTCGAGGTGCCGAGATGAATCTCATGTGAACCACGTCACTGCTGAATGTTCTTCATGTTGCTAGTGAGAAGTGTCATAGGGCATGGACGCCTTCTCTCCTGCTTAGTTATGTGAGATTATGAGTATGTATTTTCCGCTGCGTGGGTACTTCTATTGTACACTATTTTGTAAACTCTGTTTAATGTGAAATGAAAACTTTATATGTTTTGGTATCCTTTTCGTGTCTTCTGTTAGGTGCCGCATCACACGGCACCACCCAATGAGATCCCAGGACGTCGGGATTCGGTCCCCACAGTCGTGGTATCAGAGCTTCATTGGGAATAGCACGCTCGAAAAGAGCCTATTTTTGAAAACTCCGAAGTAGTCGAGTGAGGATTAGATATATGCCCATTAATAACTATTACTAGTATAAGTTATAAAGGTGGTGAACTAACTTACTTGTTATCATATTCTGAACAACATTCTGTCTTCAAGGTAAGAGGTAAGGTACGCCACCGAGAGCGGGTCAATCTCGGTAAGCTCTACATACGAGGTATGGTATGTGATATTTAAGTGGCTTAGCACGGAAAGTCAATATTAGTCTCTGAAACTTTCCATGTTTCTGAGAACATATGACACAAGGTACCCCATCGTGACACAAAATTAGTGGGAGCCTCCGTCGGGTGGTGGATAACCAGATAGTATGCATCTCTAGAACTATTCTTGTTCTATGGGAGCATGCGAAACACGTATGCTCGAGCGTGTATAAGCCGGTTCGTATGGGAGTCTTTGCTGTACAGACTTTGCTCGAGGGCGACTCACACCAGAGTCGTATGCATTTACTTTTGATTATATATTATTGTGACTGCTTGTCTTGTTTCTTCGTGCCGCCCTTGAGGTGTGAAGGTGTGAAAGGGGATTGTTTGTCTTCTGCAGGTACACTAACTACGGTAGCGACACGTGTAGCAAACGTTTGTGAGTGATCGATATTAGAACCACCTATAGACGTATCCGGATATACCGGTTAGACTTTTTTTTGGTATGGAACGTAGTACCGTCAGTATCACATTTGATACATCGACCACCCCCCACGAAAGAATGGCTTCATATTCATATTAAGTCCAAGTATCAGTTGATGGTATCTTATGGACACTAGAAAATGTATCTCTTCAAGATTAGGAGAACCAAAGTTCTTTGTTTCTGACGTGAGTTTAGCTCGACTTTGCCGGTGTGAGACTTTGGTTAAGCATGAAGATCCATAGTGATATGCTATGGATGAGAAGATCGTCAAGTTCTCTTTCATGTTCCATTTAGTTACAAAGTAGATGATTAGTTGTAAAGCAGGTTCTAGCTATCGGACTTGAGTTTTGAGCTAAGTTTCAAAATTTGAGTTTGTTCCCAATTCTTGTGTTTCGAAGCCGGTGAGTTCTGTTTTCTAACAGAATTTGACCTGACTTTAAAATCCATATCTCTTCATCTTGAAGGGATATGGATGCGAATGAATACATTTTGGAAATCTCTTAAAGTATTCTATAGGTTTTCTATTGACCTCCAAGCCAATACACCATTGTAAGGTGATGGAAATCTTCTCTAACTAAATCAACTGCTGTTTTGAAACTGTATGAACAAGCATCTGAATTTTTGCCTTAGTTGTCTATAGAAATCTCTTCTAGTCTATTGTGATATATTCCTGGAAAGGGGAAGAGCTATTCTACAACTTTTCTATTCATTGTTACCTCAAATTCGGTTTAGAACTAATTAGAAACTGGAGTTCAAATTGGTACATGTGTACAGTGCTATCTGAAACAGCCAGAAAATTTCTGAACATCGAACGGCCATAACTCTTAAGTTAGAAAAGCAAACTATGCATATCTATACATTTATGGAAATTTTAAAGAGTCCACATCAATTTCCTGTTCAACGCTAATGCTAAAACTCGCAATAACTAGGTCTAAATCAAAGTATCGTTTAAGGTGTCGTAACAGTCCAGAATCTGGACAGTTATATAATCAGTTGCTGTTTGGATTGTTATTTCTATTAGGATCGTCAAAGGACTTCATATTTTACATTTATGGAATCATGAGGATGTGTGTAACATATTTGAAATATATTGTATATGCAAATATCAATGTTTTTCTATGTGAAAATTGTGGACAAAATCAGCAACATACAAAGGAAGCTCTGTCAAATTTTAGTTAAAAATCTGGGAACTTGGTCGAGCTTTAAAAATCCATATCTCCTCAACCACAAGTTCTATGAGGGCAAGTAAATACTCTTTAAAAATCTATGGATGTCCTCTACAAGTTTTCTATTCAACTCCTGACCAGAATCCTTGACTATGTTGGTGAAAATTGGAAATTCGCAGAAACTGTTCGGAATCAACCAAACTGGACAGCAATCTGTATATTTCTGAATTTGAACCATAACTCGCCGACCTTACATCCAATAGGGTAACACGAGTAACCATTGGAAAGGTTAGTGAGTCAGATACAATTTCTGTAATTGGCTCCAGATCTTAATCGGTCATCTACCAATCCCGAATCGAGTTTGAATGCAGGGTGGTCAGTCTGAACTGAAACCCCATTTCTTCTGAATGCTGAATTTTTAGCAAATTTCAAAAATTCATATCTTGATATAAATACAAATGAATACATTATGGAAATCTTAATACATTGGCTACAACTTTGTATATAAGAATATTTCCAGATTTCGAACAGAACAGTCTGAAAACTTTAGGTCAAATCTGCTAGTTTTTAAGCAGGTTCTGCTGAAAGTGCAGAAAAATCTACTAATTTTAAAATAGCATAACATGCAAACCAGAGATGATATAGAGGTACACCAATACTTTTTGGAAAGGTCTTGAAGTGTACTTTAACTTTGTTATTCACCTCAATATCTGATTGTGCCGTTAACTGCATGAAAATCGAGTTTGAGTCCAGACTGGTCATTTGTCACCATAGTCTGGTCAGTTTGAAACTTTTGGGTTTTGTTAGGCATTCGGTTCTCGATTTCAACTCGAGGAGTGTCGTAACCAACCAAGAGTTAGGACTCGACTATTTACCAAGTCTAATGGAGTGTTAAACTCATTTGAAGCCCTTTCCCCTGGATAGACATACTACCGTTCGATTTATGTGACTTGTCACATCACTTCTTGTGATTTCGAGCGCAAGTCGCAATTACTCGAGTTGCATCTCGTCTTCCCATGAGGATTGTTTGAGGTACACTTCGACATCCTAGTCCAAAACTTTGAGGGTGAAGGTGTGATGAGGACATCACTCATATAGATATACACAACACTCCATTTAACATAAATGATGCAATCAATAGAATTCGCACACAACAATTAATTTCAGAGGGAGCTCGTTCTTATATGTTTCCTTATATGTTTTCGAGAATAGATTGTTATCTAATAATTTAATTGTGATTAGGATACATGGAGTGATTCAATAAGTAATTGGAGGAAGGTTTAGGGGCGTGGAGGATGAGAGGATACGTTCAATGAAGATGGAAACCAACCCCAACTCAAAATCGTGTCCAACTCGGAGTCCAGGAGCATTATGCACTAAAATAAACGCCCAGGACCCATACGAACTATGTTTTGGACATTCTACATATGCTCGGAAAGAAAAGAGGATAACCTTTCCAATGACGGTAGTCTCATGTCAAAATTCCTTCTGAGTCGATGGGAATCGTCGAAAAAAAATCAAGTTCAGAATCTGTCAGGGTGCTGCGCCACTGTTTTAGGCCATTGGGCCTTGTATCAAGTCTAAGTCCATTAATTTCGTATCTTAGAGTCATGTCACGACCCCAACACCCCCTTGGACGTCCTCCCACCTATATATACTCCATAGTAGACGTCATGAACAATTGGGTTTTGCTTAGATTAATAATATCGCCGTTCTACAGTATGTGAAACCCAACTTCGCGATTTCAGATTGTGTCTTCTACGTTCTTGCTTGTGTTCTCGGTTGCACTTGCTGGGATTAGCCTTGTTGGCGAGGTCAATCGTGTGCAGCACGGTTGATAACCAACGGAGCAGTGGTGTAGTGATTGTAGGGGTTTTTCGTGTTCTACTCGAGAGTCTCAGATCATCAACGTCGAGATCTCCATCAATTGACTTATCCAATACCTTTCGGAAGATCGGGCCTAAAACCTACTTATCAATTGGTATCAGATTTCCAGGTTGCCCATTAGGTAATTCATCTATCCTTTCGATTCGTTTGTTTTTGATACCTAGAGTCCACAAAAGAAGCCACAAAAAACTTATAATTTAGTAGATCTATTCATCACTTTGTCCAAACCACCATTGAGCCTTTGCAACTTTGTTGTTCAGATTGGTTTTGTTGAGTTTGTGTCTGTGGTTGAGTCATATTGCTGGTTTAGATGTGTTTTTTTTTCTTAGTTTGAGTTTTGCATTGTGTTGATTCATCCTTTTGATTCACGTCATCACTTCCAGATTAGATTCATCTCTGTCCAGTTCAGTATTTTCATCATATGTCGCTCATATGAACTCGAATTGTTTGTGTTCTTGTACTTCTTGGAAAGCTTAAGAAGTTCTCTATGATTTTTGTATTCACCAGCTTCCCAGGAAATAGAGTTATCGAGTTCGAAATTGCATTAGATCTGAATATTTTATTGACATAGTAATTATGAACAGTCTGTATTTCGGGGGCAATATCTCCTACTGTTCTAATCCAAAATAGGTCTTCCATATACTGAAATTAAAGAGGAGAGATAGATATATAATCTTGCTGTTGAAAGTTTTTAGATTTGAAGCCTCTAACTGTGCCTATTTGTCCTTGGACGATTGAGCAGAAAATCTGTGACAGACTCACGAGATATCTTTGATTGTTTTTCATTGTGTTCTTCTTTTGCAGCACATTGTGAAAAAAAAAGAAAAAAGAAAAAGCAAGTGCAAAACAAGATACAAAAGCCGCACAAAAAAAGGAGAAAAAAAACAACAACAAAAAAAAACAGAAGTGCTTGCATTCTTTGTGTCATCTAGTTTTGTCTCATGTTTTGCTAGCTTGAACTACTAGGAACACATTTAGGCCAGCAACTTTGACAAGTACTTTGGACACTTATTCAACTTTACTATCTGATTGCATTGTTGCTAATCCTTTCTACATATAAAGTGTCATCCAAGCTACACCTTACTCTTGAGCAGAATCGATAAACCTTTGCCATCATCCCACGCTTCATTGGTTTCTTCATACCAGCCACTGTTTGCCACTTGCAGTCTCGGTAAGAACACTTGTAAGAGCGTGGTAAGACACTTGAGAGTGTGTGATTCCACTTCCACATTGCCATTATCCTTTGTAGTTGATAGGGATAACATATTTTTTGTTGCCTTCTGTTTGCTACTAACAATGTCAGTTAAAAGCAAGAATCATGCATTATATGCTGAGATGATTGACATGATGAAGACGGCGATGGAGTTGCTCGTTAAGAATCAAACATCAACCATGGTTTCACATGACATTAAGACAATCTTTACAACTCCTTCCACAGAAAGTAATTACATTCTCCCATCTCTTCCTTTTAATGATGGTTTTGGTTACGATGAATATATTGCTTGGGAAATAGAGTTGAATAACAATTTTGGACAATGTCATATGTGTGAGAGGAGAAAAATTAGAAATGTTGCAAGTGCATTAGTAGGTTGTGCATTAACTTGGTGGAACAATTTAAATAATTTAGAAAAACCTCGAACATGGAAGGATATGAAAATTTGTATGCGGGAAACTTTTATGAATGTATCTAATTGCAAAGATGAAGTGCATCAATTTGTGGAGAAATTTCTTGTTGTACCCCCTTTTGTGGTGCAGGACAATATAGAAAATAATATAGATGATGCAAAAGAGAACGAGACTTTCGACAACACTTGTGAAATTTTAGATGGATCAACTCATAATGCACTCGAAATCACTGCTGAAAATGGTAAGGCAATACATTCTACAAATATAGAAGGTGACAAGTTTTTGGATGTTCTGAATTTTTCCACCAATCATGCTATTTTCGAGGAGCAACAATTAAAATCATTTATTGATACACCATTGTCACATGTTGATTTTCCTGCTGATCGTTGGGCTAGGAAAGAGTTGTGTGCTAATAATTATATTGTAACTATGCTAGAACAATCAAATGAATTTGATACTTTATCAATCACTTGTGCTGAAATTAAGCATTTTATTCCAATTACATGTGAAAGGGATGAGCTAAAATTGTTGTCTTCTCTAAATACTTTGGATTATATTGAATTTGACACTCTTTGTGATCTAGATATCATAGAGAAGAGAATATTTTTCCAATCTGAATTGCCTTTGTTAAGTAGAAATATTTTTCATGCTATAGGCAAATATGAACATAGTTGTATGTTTATGGTGCATAAAGTTTTCATATGTTCAAATGCGAAAGCTCCTTTTGTGCCGCAACAACATGGTCAAGTTAATGAATGTACTAACGCTAATAATGTCTTGTCAAGTTTTTCTAGTATTTTTTCCTTGCAGCAGGGACAACAAAAGCATTATTCACTATGGTTGTGCATTATGGACAACACTCATTCTACCCCCAAAGTAAGACTTTTTGCTTGACATACGAGCAAGCCGAGGACGGCTTGTCATCAAGAAGGGAAGAATGATGAGATCATGCACATTATAAATGCATATACAAACATGATACAATGTTTATTTGTTTGGAATCCTGGCTCAAGTGAATGTGCTTGCTTATTGGATGGAGAACATGAAGATGGTGCACTATATCGTCCACCACCTTGGCCTCCTTCATTCATGCATACAAGAAGATTCGATGGCATTGCACATTTGGACCACCATGTGACAGAAGATGAACTTGAGTCTTGGATGACTTCAATTCAAGAAGGGAAGGATGATGAGGACATCACTCTTATGAATATACATAACAATCCATTAAACATACAAGATGCAATCAATAGAATTCGCACACAACAATTAATTTTAGAGGTGAGCTCATTCTTATATGTTTCGTTATATATTTTTGAGAATAGATTGCTACCTAATAATTTAATTGTGATTAGGATACATAGAGTGATTCAAGGAGTAATTGGAGGAAGGTTTAGGGTCATGGAGGACCAGAGGATACGTTCAAAAAAGATGCAAACCCACCCCAACTCAAAAGCGTGTCCAACTCGGAGTCCAGGAGCAGTATGCACTAAAACGGACGCCCAGTACGCATACGAACTGTCTTTTGTACGTTCTACATATGCACGGAAAGGGGAGAGGATAAAATTTCCAATGACACTGATCTCATGTCAAAATTTCTTCGGAGTCGACGGGAATCGTCGTAAAAAATCGATTTCAGAATCTGTTAGGGTGCTGCGCCACTTTATTGGGCCATTGGGCCTTATATCAAGTCTAAGTCCATTATTTTCGTATCTTAGAGTTAGTTCACGACCCCAACATCCCCTTGGACGTCCGTCCACCTATATATACTCCATAGTAGCCGTCATGAACAATTGGGTTTTGCTTAGATTAATAATATTGCCGTTCTACGATTTGTGAAACCCCAACTTTGCGATTTCAGATCGTGTCTTCTACATTTTTGCTTGTGTTCTCGGTTGCACTTGCAGGGATTAGCCTTCATGGCGAGGTAAATCATGTGCAGCACGGTTGATAACCAACGGAATGGTAGTGTAGTGATTGCAGGGGTTTTTCGTGTTCTACTCGAGAGCCTCGGATCATCAATGTCGAGATCTCCATCAATCGACTTATCCATTACCTTTCGAAAGATCTGGCCTAAACTCCGTATCAAGATGAGCACTCAAGTAACTATAGTGTTCAATTAGCACTCTTTGCCACACTGAGATGTGTCAAAGACAACACAAACAAGTGAGATTACATCTTCAAGAGGATCCAACCTCAAACACCAGATTGAGTTACCCTAAGATGAGCGTGACTTCAACTCCACTAAAGTGATCGAGAAGGATATTCGTTCCTCCTGACTGATCGAAGCGGGTGTAAAGTGAAGTATCACTATAGATGTGTCTAGTGATCTCGACCAGGTGTCTAGGGATTCGACATATAGTTGGTTGTTTTTCTTCTGATGAAGATACTCCTCAAGTCAACTGGTACCTCTAAGACCTAGTTGCAGGTACAATCAAGTTCTGTAGTACACGAACAAGCTTCCGAAAGGTCGAGATAACATGGTATATTTCCCACATTCCTTGTCAATCGTTCTGTTTGAATTCCTTAACTGTGGTCGAGTCATGAAAGGAACACTAATAATTGAGTGTCTTTCACGACCACGATATCCAAGCCTTACAAATCATGAGTTAGTTCTTGAGTTGTGTGTTCATGGTTCACTTTGTCTTGCTCAAACTATAAAAGCTACTGCACCATACAAGTGCACCATTTGCACCATACAAGTGCACCATTTGCACCATACATGTGCACCATTTGCACCATAGATATGCAGCATATTCACCATACCATGTGCATATTCATTGCACCATACAATATATGACGCATCATGAAGCATCATTACCAATGAAACATCAATGATAGAATGCATGGTAATACTAAAATTTAGAGCAAGATTATGTACTTCCATTCAGACTATTTCAAGGTGTATAATGACTTCTTACATTGTTGATCTCCATTCCATTGAGTAATATTTGGGAGACTGATTGCTCAACCTCACTTGCAACTAAACAGTCACTTGAACTTCCGTCCTTGACTTGTTTAGGTTCATGTGTTTCAATTGTTGCAATTATACCGTTCTTCATCGTGTGATCACCGGTTAGATGATCAACCTTGTACAATCTATGATTCTCATTACTCGCAAAGGTTCCGCTTGATTATCAACCTCGCGAAACTCCTTGAAGTACCTATAAGTTCTTGACTTGGTATATGGTAACCTTGATACTCAAAGAACCTTGCAGTTATCTTATGATTGAGTTCTTTGCCGTGTTGGAAACATATGAGGATGCTGAATCCTTAAATCCTCGTGTGACACTGCAAAGAGTCCTCATCTTCTATTTCTATTGTTTGAAGATGTTGATATACCCAAAAACCTTGTAGTCGCCATATCTTCAGTATTCCTGCTATTTGACCACATAAAAGCATTGCATTCTTTGCTACTCTTATAACACAGCTAAAGGACCCAATGGTTGAGCAAACCTCAAACGAGGTTAATGAATTGTTGTTTAACCTTGTAAACCATCTTAACTCATGTTAGGGGAATTACCACATTGAGTTATAAGGACATAAACAAATCCAATCAAGCAACCAAGAATCAATGGAAGGATAGTTTCAAACTATCGAGGTGACATAGAGAAGCAAAGAACAAGTCGTGAATCTTAAAGTCAAGACTAGGACAGAACAAGATGTCATGCCAGTGTAAGAGGACAGCGATAAAAGTTCAGTAACAGAAGTGAAAGTTTTATGACGTGAGATTGTCATGTCGAGCATCCTGTCAAGATTTTCAACCCGAAGATTGGAATCACCCGAAGCAAATTTTAGAATTTCATCAGATATCTTAAGATGATCACTACTTCGTAGAACCCAAGTCTTTAAGGCCACTGTCATTTTCCTTAATGAATGACCCTGTTTTACCATCGTACCATCATCGTTTCCGTTATTCTACTCGCTAGAACCTCGGGATGAGATTCATTTAAGGGGGAAGGAATGTAAAAACTCTCTTTTTAGAAGAACTAAAACGCAAAAATGCAAACTTAAAAATTTTGAAAGTGGACTTGGAAATTCAAACTCACATGAACCATATGAGTTAACCAATGTTCACTAAAAATAGGAAATTGTTAAAATTTTACATATAGAAAATGGTTGCTAATGTATATTAGAACTTAAGGTGTAAGATCCTTAATTTCCAAGTATTCACATTTTCAATGAAAATTAAAGGAGAAAAGAAAACAAAATAGAGAGAAAGAAAAAGTAATTATTCCAACCTTAAAATAGGACATTCAAAAGTTCAAATCAAGCTACTGTTCAAACTAGGTTCACATGAAGATTTGAGCTGCCCAATAGATGTCCCATATATCAAATAGCCCCCTGCAAAATTTAAGAATTTTGGAAGCACGATTACTATTTAATACACTGTGTACATTGAAATGCCTTTGAATTCAAATTCTAAATTTAATTTCAAATGAAACTTGATCGAAACAAGAATTTGACTTCAGAATCAAATCCTACACATTTGTTTTAGGCTATCTGCCAATTTTTACTAAATTTGGAGCTTGTTTGGTAGTGATTTAAATCAGCAGAATAGGAATAAGGGAGAGGAAGGAAGTAGGTCCCACATGTGATGTATATCTTCAAGGGAAGAAATCAAAGTTTGCTTCTTCCTGCTTAATCCCTGCTCTGCTCCATATAGCCGCCGACCCGCCCTCCTGCATCCAAGCTGCCCGGCCATCGTAGGATGGCGCCCAAGCCGGTCGCTCGCACCTCCCCCGCCGTCCGCCTGCCTCCTGGCCACGGCTCGTCTCCCAGCCCTTGCTACACGGCGTGCCGCTTGCCCCACGCTCATCCTCCCATGGTGCCGCCCCTGCTCGCCACGCTTCTGCGCCACAGTGCTCCACCGCCCCCACGGCACCCCGCTCCTCACCGGCACATCCAGTAGCAAGTCGCGTGTCCAGCGCCGCACCTCTCTGGTGCCAAACGAGCGCCGCTCGCCTGACCACGCGTCGTACGCCTCCCCTGCGCGTCGTGGCCGCTTTTTCCACCGGTTCACCTAGCTGCCCTACGCCTGCTCGCCGGACTCTCTCTCCCAACCCCGGTTTGCTGCTGGCCCTGCATAGTCCGATGGCGTCACCCCTGCTACGCCTAAGTCTCGCTGCTGGTGCCCTAGCCGCGTGCATTTTTTGCCGTGCCCGCTTGCCGTGCGCCGACCTCTCCTCTGCGTCGTGTCTCCGCCGTTGGCCCAGCTCCCTGCTTCTTCCGCCCTTGCCGCTTTTCGCGCCTTGGCCGCACTTTACTGCCCGCCATTGCCGCCATGGTTGACCTCCTTGCCGCCCGTGGCCGCTGCAACTTCGTGTTCCTTACCGATGCGCCTTCCACACCATGGTGACCGCCATCTGCTGACCGTTCACGCCTTTCCAGACACGTCTCCACCGCACTGCCTCTACTGCAACTCGTCCCTAGGCCACATCCTCCATCTCTAAGTGCCACAGGCAAGGCATCACAAGAGTTTGAAGTCATTCCACAATGGAATCACATCGATGTCGTCGCCTTCTTCAATGTGTCGCGGCGTTCTAAGCCACGGTCAGGTCCTGGAAGCAAAGCAAGTTATGAATGAGATGACATGATTCGGGAACACGCCTTTGGCACAATAGCATCAACAATTGGTTCAAGGTAAGCTTTGATTTGTGCAAAGACTGGTCAAGACAATGCTGCAACCAAGGTGTTCGATTAAATGGTTACAAGGCAAAACTAAGTGTGTTGCCGTTCAAAGCTAGTCTATGGATGCAGGTCTATTGTGTGGTGGCAATCGACCAAGATATGTGCCAAGGTGCTCTTGAAATGTTGATGAAGTAACCGGATCAATAACACAACCAAGATGTTTGCTAAAATGCTTACAAGGTCAGTCAATGCCGTCGTCCTTGGCCCTCTGGTCCATGTTCCGTGTTGATATCATTCCTATAGAAATCCCCACGGTGACCTCCTTTGTCTTTTGTATCACGTTGGCTTGTCCGTGCGTGCTCGTGATGCTCCACCATGAGTCGCGTCGACGTCGTTGACCACATGACATCATCGTGATGCTTTGAGTCGTCATCGTGCCCTGGCATCGAGATGAAGGATGCTTGTTATGTGTGTGGTGCTGTAACACAAGCCCGATTCGTCGGACAATAGAGGTCAAGCCAAATTAGGTTTTAGTCGCTGCGAGAGTGATTGAGTCCTAGGTTTAGCCAAGGTGCTCAATAAAATGCCTTCCAAGTCAAACCAAGGTTGTTGGTGATCTGTGGTTGAGTAATGCGGGAACATTGCGACCGTCAAGGAAAACTAGACCAAGGGGAACCTTGGATAAGAGTTTCTTGATCATGTCGATGATGTTTCCTAACCGTCCGCAGAATTGTTTAACTAGGTGTGTCGTTCCATAGACGACATGTTCATCGAGTCGCTTGCCGACGATCGAGTTGACATCACTAACCTTGAGACTCATAAGGTGGTGTTCGGGATTCCGCCCACCACCATGGACAAGTACGGGTCGATGTGAATGTCGATGAGATGATCTTTCCGAGATGGCAAAGCACGTCGTCGCTACATAATAATGCCTTATGTTCGAGTTCCAGGAGTTCACCAAGCTCATCTGGACAATCTTGCAAAGGACACTGCAATAGTGTCACGTAAGAACTTGGATGATGCTTGCGAAAATTTTCGTAACGACTGATTTAGCTAAAGGTCCTTTGAATGTGTCTTGGTACTCATGTTAGGTTAGCAGTGCTTGTGATGACTCTTTGAGTCCAAGCAATGCTGATCTCACTTCTTTTCCAAGTGTCGCTAGGGTTTCACGTCGAGTCATCCTAATTCAGAACCCGGCGACCACACTTGTCACTTAATTAGGTTTACTCCTTAATGAGTTTGTGTACTTCATTGGTCGACTTCTGAGTCATGACCTCTAGTTGCACAGTTCACTCATGCCTTAAGCCTTCAATTTTGCTCCTTGATCGCTTAGTCCTCCTTACATCACTCAGTCCAGTACTTCTTCATCCTTCAATCTTATACCTCCTAAGTGGCATAACTTCAAGTGTTGTCTACTAAGTTGGAATGTGGCCTTACATTGTACCTTTCCATTCATACCCACACTACTATGTCCACCTTGACTCGTCCTATGAGTACCCACACAACAGAGGCATACCTTTCCTTCCTAGTCGAACTCCTTGTTCTTAAATTTTACACCATCTCTTAGAGTTTCTTATTAAGTTACCTTAATTACTTATATGCATTTCATGTTGATAGGAACGTGATAATAGGTAATCGATGAGGATCTTTGCTTGGAGGAGGAGGCCAGGGTGCCTTTCGTGAAGTTACTTGGCGGAGTCACGGAAGAAGACCACTAAGTCTTGACATTTAATCTAGTCGGAAACTAAGGCAAGCCCTGGTTTGCATTTAAGAGCTTTTCGAAGTTTTACAGTTTTATCCACTTACGTTTTCATTTGATATTCTACATTACGTATAAGGTGTTTGATCCTCCACTTGCATATCCACAAATCCTATGCTAATAGTGTAGATATACTGGTAGAAGTCTAGTAGTTGGAATCTACTCGCGAGATAGGAATAACATTTTGTATGAGGGTGAAAGTTGATAGAATGGCGTATGAAATGAATACGAGACCGGGCAGGGGGAATAGGAGTCGACGAGATGGAGTCTCGAGCGCATAGCCCTGCCTTTGTCGCTTGAGGACCGTGTCGTATACAACACTGTTTGGAAAGCTTGAACTGTACCGGTTGCATAATGGGATATGCACCCAATAAACTAATGTAACTCCAGACTTTAGTGTGTAGACTCCTCGGTTGTCCTTGAATGGAGATGTGAAGGCATAAAGGTGTAAATCTTCTAGCAGGTAACTTCGATGTGTCCGTGTAGGGGACCTTTTGCTCAGGATGAAGAGGTTTGTCGACATTGGGGTCTTGGGTGAAAGGTGCCCATGTATGACGTGTGGAGGATAGAACATATGTGTCTCCCACGCGGCTGTGCGTGTCGTGTAACCGGGTGTGTACTGATTGCAATCACTGTCCCTCGCGGTTATTTGAGTACCACTTGTCCGTCGCTGTCGTGATGTAGTAAATACTATAGAAGCCAGAAGAATATGATGTATTGAATTATAATTGCTTTGCAACCTTGTGTGGCTTAGAGATAGAACAATTAAAAGTTTACAGTTTCCAAATACTTATCTTCTAATAGTGTTATGTGCTTTGGGCATGTCATATCATCGGCAAAGCATTTCTTGTTTGATTGTGTAGTCTATGATGTGCCGTGCCTGAAGAATGTCATTTGCTACTTAAAACATGATTATAAGGATCCACTTGTAGGCGAGTCTATTTATGCTATCCCTTACCTATGGTTAGACTTTACCTTGCATATGTCTAGTGAGACGGGTCAGTCTTATTGAGCCTTATGCTCACATTTGCGCTTTAACGATTTTTGCAGGTATTAGGTTTATTTCTGCTGTTCAAGTTGTACATGAGACTCTAGGTGTCAAGATGAATCTCATGTGAACCATGCCACTGCTGAATGTTATTCATGTTGCTATTGAGAAGCAACCTTCTCTCCTGCTTAGTTAAGTGAGATTATGAGTATGTATTTTCTGCTGTGTGTGTACTTCTATTGTACACTATTTTGTAAACTCTGTTTAGTGTGAAATGAAAACTTTATATGTTTTGGTATCCTTTTCGTGTGTGTTGTTAGGTGCCGCATCACACGGCACCACCCAATGAGATCCATGAACGTCGGGACTCCGGTCCCCACATCGCCGCCAGAGGAGGAGGAGGAGGAGGAGGAGGATTTAGTTTTTCTTTGTTGTTTTAAGTTGATGTTTTTCTTTTCTTGTGTCAACTTGTACTTTTATTGTGTTTTGTAATATATTGTGTTAATGAATAAAATTTATTTGTGTTCATCTGTGTGAATGAATATTATCTTGTGTGTTCAACTAAGTGAATGGATGAATGTGTGGTGTGTGCATCATGTTACTCAGGAATCATAAGGAATGACTTGATTATTTAGAGAAATGAATTATTTAGGTATCAAGTGAATGTGCTCTAAGTTCAGTGATGTGTGATACCAACAGTGAACTGAAACAAAATGGAGAAAATCACAAAGCTAAAGGAGATGTGGGGAATAGGAGACATGCTTTTCTGTTAAGCGCATCTCCTTTTAGCAGAGGAGAGGGAGACGTCGAGCATACGAGATGCACTTCGCTGCTAAGCGCATCTCCATTTTGCATCTCCGCACAGACCTTATATAAAGCGCACCATCAGTCTCTCCACTTCTCTTCATTCGTCTTCTTCGCGCGAACAACCCACAATGGCCAACGTTCCACCGCTAACCTACCGAGGGAGCCACCCTGCAATTTGTTCATGTATGTCTGTAACTGAGGCCAATGGTGATGTGCTTTCTGTAATGTTCGTCTAATTTCATCAGAAAATAGGAGACGCACTTTGTTAGCCACGCATCTCCCGTTTGCAGAGGATCGGGCTCGTATCGGATATTTCATTAAATGATACGCTCCTTATAGTACCTCATCTCCTTTTACGCTTTCTTTTGTGAACCAGCATCATCGCTGAGGCTGGCTCGTCTCGTTTACCCATATCAGTGACGATCGCCTTTGCACGTGTCTCTGATCTTTGTCTCCTATTTGTGTTTCTTTTGTAGTAATGTGTACCAAGTGCAAAACAGAATATTCTACCTTGCATTGAATAAAATGGCTATGGTACCTCACCCTTTTTCTGAGTCTTTATGGAGCTTATGCCTCATCCTTTTCTTGAGTGGTCGAAGGACATAACAACAAAATGAGCATGCATCACCTAATGTATGAGTTCCAATCAAATTTTTGGGGAATTTCAAATGGTGTTTGCATTTAAGTTCCTCAAATGATGCACGCAATGACTCCTATGTGGGAAGTGGTATTTGTATCCTCACCAAGGCAATGTTTTCTTGTCCTACATCTAAATAAGGCTTCTATGTGGAGCTTGGTAGGGATCAAGAGTAGGTACATTTACAACACATATATTGCTAAGTCAAAAGAGTAAGCCTTAGGAGAAAACAAATCATACTTTTGATCAAGATTTGTGGATGAGTGATGGAATATTTGTGGAGTGGGAATATGGAGATGACTCCTTGTATGCACTTTCTTTTTGTGAGGATGAAATATGGCTACTTATTCCCTCTATTTTCTTCTTTTTTTTCTCACGCTCTTGTAAATGAGCATGCATTTTCTTTTTCTTGTAACCATGTCATTTACTCCTCTTTTCAAATAATTTTGAGAGAGTAATTATGCATGAAAATCATGGAGTATCTTTTTGGTGGTGAAATGGCTTGATGGAATTTTGCTAACTTCTAGTGTAGAAGTTTAGCAACCGTCTGTGTAATTTTGATCTTAAAAGCATGAAAAGATTCTCACATAAGTCTATACTTGTTTGACAAAGCTCAATGTGAAGACAAATAACATATGCATAATGTTTATCTAATTTAAATCATCATATAGCTTCGGTAGAAATTTCTATCAAATGAGGAACACCCATTTTAAATTTTCTCCATGAAATCAAGTTTCACTTTCAACTAGGATATTAGCAGATCTTATCACTATATCATATCACACAACAACCTAGAATTGGACTTAGCTTTTGCTACCCGCAATTTCCATGTTTCAGGCAAGAATATTCTAGCCCAATAAACCTAATACTTGGAGAATACTAAGTTGTATTCAAGGGACTAGAGAAAATAAAGCAGAGCAACTATTCATCATTGCAACATATGCAAAGTAAAAGTATTCTTACCACACATATTTTTTATTAACCTAACCTATACTACATTATTATTTATTTTTTTAGATGCAAATGTGGTGGAATGAAATAAATAAAGGAATGCAAATGGGGTGTGATACAAGTTACCTCTAGTGGGGGTCCCCCCAAGCTTGTTCTTGGTCAATGTCCGTTATAGGGGTTGAATCCCTAACGACGGATGTAGGCCATGAGGTTGGCCTAATCTTGTTGTAGCATGGCTTTGGCATTCGAGGGTTGAGTGTTGATGTTGGGTTGCCTTCTATGGGTTCTATGAGTGTGGTCGAGGAGGGTGTTGTCAATGTCGCTCATCCACATCTCAAGGTTTCCATAGGTTGGATGTACCTTGTTATTCCTTGGGTAAGATAGTGATAACCTTTATCTACAAAGGAATCACGTGCACCCAACATGGTTGAACATGTTCCATTGGTCCTTGGCTAAGGTATAAAATACATTCTGGCCACATAGGAATAACTTGTATCCAATACACATTGGATGTGATCTTGTCATTCCTTGGCCGACGTAATGATAACCTTTAGCCACAAAGGACTGACATGTACTCAACATGTGTTGGGTATGATCTGTTGTTACTTGGCTAAGGTACAACATACCTATAACCACAAGGGATGAGGTGCACTCAACATGGGTTGAGTTTGGCTAAGGTATAAAATACCTTTTGGCCACATAGGAACAAACTGTACCCAATATATATTGTATGTGATCTTGTCATTCCTTGGTTAAGGTACATCATACCTTTTAGCCACAAAGGAGTAATTTACACCCAATGATGGTGGCAATTCCCTTGAGCTTGAATGATTTCTTATAATAGTTGAGAGCATAATGCTCTCACATATTTGTAGCAGCCCATTGGTTGCTCATGGAGGGTTACCATTTCAAATCTCCGGCCTCATATACTTATGGTTGACATTCGGGCTTAATTTCCTATATGTAGCAACCATCCTAATTTATTCCTTGGCCAAGAGATGTTGAAATGGAAACCTCGAGGGATTCCAACAATCGGATCTTTGAATGCATGCAGAGTTATTTTACTCCTGCAAACTTCCCCTCTATGATAGAGAGGGATGGTTAGCTACCAAAACTTGTACAAATGAATTTTTAGGTTAGGTAACCGAATCTTCATTTGTACGTACGGGGAAGAAAAAGACCAAAGATGCATTGGGTCCAATTTCATGTGTTTTCATGAACAATTTATTATTCATTGATAGTAGTGGGACTTTATGGATAAATCAATTTGTACATTTTCTAAAGCTCATACTTATAGCAATGCAAGTGGTATAAATCCACTATATGGATCCCTTCATCTTGTAAAATATCTAACCATCATGACTTTTTACAAGAGCAAATATTTATCATGTAGATCATGGCAAACAAGATTCTAAAATTTATCCTCCTGAATTTTTTTAATTTCTTGCCTTGGAATTTGAAATTTAGTGGTCCATGCATGAATGAGTTTCCACTAAAAATTATGGACATCACTATTGCTAGTTTGCTACATACCAACTCAATCGTTAAGTAATTCCATAAGCATTACTTAGGCAGAAAATGTCTAAGTCAATTTTAACAATGCTTATGAAATTCTAGGTACTTGTTTAAATTTATTCCTAGGTAAGGTGACATTCCTTCTTGAAGAATCAAAAAGAGCAATGCTAGCACTTACTCTCGTGAGGATGCATAAGAATTGAATGACAAGAAGGTGTAAACCTTCCTTACCAATGTAAGCAAAAATCATTCAATCCTCCAACGAAGGAAAATTTTAAACTTGTACCTCAATAAAAAGCAGTCCGAGTTGAAGGTTTTTGTGTGAGAAACTCACAACCATGAATTTTGATATAACCTTTATGTTCAATGCCATGTTGAGGTTGGAGTTGAATAAGCTTCATCTTGCTCCTCCATTAGGCCACCATCTTGAGCATTCCTCCACCATGAACTCAAAATGAGATCGATGGAGGGATATGGACCTGATGAGGCCTTCCAACCTTTTTACAAATTTTGTCCTGGCTTCAATAAAACCATGAACAAACAAAATAGCTCAAAAACGGGTTATGTTAGCTCAAAAGCATGTTGTACCCTTTGTCAAATTGTTTTTCCCAACTTGAAACAACATGCAAGTGCATTGAATTTTTAAGGGAAATATTTATGGTTTTAATTAGGAACATGAATTCATGCAGTTACGCCCAAGGTTCATATCCAAATAAATTTATTTCCTAATTCAAAATTTTAGTTTTACGATGGTTGGAAATTTTATTTTCCAACATGCAAGTTTGAAAATTCAAACATGCTAAATGAAAATGCAAAATTTGATGGGAAATTCAAACATGCCATTGAGAAAACAAATATAAGATAACTACCAATTAACATATTGGCAAGGACTCACCGAATTTTTGAAGTCCAATGAATGGGACTTACCTCCGTCTTGTTTGGTGCGATAATTTGTTGCCCAATCTTGGAGTTGAAGATGTGAACAACTTGTCTTACTGGACATGCCAAATATCCTTTTGCACGTTAGTTGGACACGTGGACAACATGATGGGCCTAGTCTCTTTGTCATCTTGATGAAGACATGTCGATGTAGTGACGTCTTTTCCCTCTCGAAGATATTCTCTCATGAGCATGGTGAGACTTGTCCTTCTTTAGGGGTGTCACTTCGACCTTCTTGGTGTTCCTTTGAGTTAACCCATACTTTGATCATGGATCAAAAGATTCTTTGGGCATGATAACATGTGGACTCCACAATCAAACAAGAAACGCTTCATCCACAATTTCATTTGCCTAAGGTTGCACAGGCTTGGTCGAAGGGTAAGAATACCAACAAGTGATTGTGGGACATCTTATATCTTGACTGCTCATTAAGTTTCTTGTCCATGGCCACGAGCTTCATATAAATGTTGTCTTGATTTCTTGCTTGTCCATGGTCAAGATACTTCAAGATAGGCTAGTTGAACTTAAATCCCTTGAAATCCCCATAGCCTCCTTGATGTTGAGAGTGATGTTGATTCCACCTTTCACCTCCTTGTTTGTCATAGCCATTGGAGTTGTTGTTTGAAAGGAATAATCCTCATGGGTCTTAGGGAAATGATTCCCCGAGTGGCCCATGTTGACATGGATTTTCACAAATCATGTGAATATCTATGGATTGGATCATCCAAGCACTTCTGCATTGGCTCGATGTTCATGTTACTCAATGGGAGGTGTAGTTCCATAACTAGCATGACCACCTTGTTAATTGGTGTGCATGCCAAGCTAAGGGAACTAGAGTATTCTTCAATCCACCCCTTGAGTGGAGACCATATTCTCATCCATTATGAATGTGAATAGGACTCCTTCAGCTCCGTCATGAATGTGGTCATGGATTGGTGAAGCCAACCAATGATATGAGTGTTGGATGAAGAGCCAACAATCCATCCCAAGGTGGAGGCAAACCAGGAAGAACTCTTGGAGCCTCCCCCAAGCTTGGGGATGGATGACATTGGCTCCTGTCGGAAGCTAAAATTATTCTACGAAAGGCAATGTTGTTGCCCAGTACAAATTTGTTGAGATACCCCTTCAATCATCTTGCAGTTGAACACTTGCATACTCGTTGGCCGTCCATGAAATGGGTTAGCCAACACTACCCTGTTTTCACAGAAAACGAAAAAAACAAGGTTAATCCTGTCTAATAACTATTAGTACCTATAGCTTAATCACAAGTGATAGTTATCCTTCACTTCATTTGCCTTCCCCGGCAACAGCACCAGAAATGCTTGTTGACGTTTCTTACGTCACAGATAAAAATCCGCAAGTGCACAGAAACTGTCGTGTAGCATTTCACCCAAGAGTATTCCCAAGGGTATTGTATTTATCGCAGAGGAACAAAATGGTGTAAAGTAGACACTACTCTTATGATCAGTCTATAGGATACTAATCAATTATCAAGACAAGGGTACGTTGATAATATATGGGTAGTGTAACAGATCTATGCAATCTTTCTAAAGGGTAGATGAGTCCTAATGGATGTTAGACTAAGGATTGGGGAGTTTCTCCTACAATGCTTCTAATATACATATACATAGCCTAGGTTAGATACTAATAAGCATGTTAATGATGTATCCTTATGCTAAGTTGTTCAACACATCAGGCACGGGTTTACACCTAGCAATACTATGATGACTCCCGCAAAGAGCTTGTAGCGAGCCAAACTTGGAGGATTACAAAGGACAGATAGGGTTGTCACCACCTACTGCCTACCTCTTCAATCTGTGGGTCTACGAGACATCGGACGTTACTTAACTATCCTAGCACTGCTAGCATATTAAGTAAATACCTTAGGAGCCCTGGCACAAGCCATCCTAAGGCAATGACTAACCTAAACATCGTTGAAACAATGTTGAGACATAGCATAAGTTATTCATATTAACATGATCATAACATAACTAATTAAACTATAGTTGGGGTTTGTAGTGTTTATGATGATATATCAAGATTGTTATGGCATAATCATAAAGACTACTCCTACCACATACATGGAATTCACAATCAAACAAGAAACGCTTCATCCAAGTATATGAATAAAAGAAGACTAACGATAATATCTATATTATGCATAATGTCACAAATACAAGAAAAGATACATGAGCCTTACCTTCACCGATTTGAACTTGGGACTAGAGGCTCCTCTCGACAGCCTAACCTTTACTAAGAAACTAGGAGAACTAGTGTATACAATAGAATGATTCTCAAGTGGTGTGTGTGTCAAGTGAGGGTAGGGTGTCCGATTTATAGGTGGAGAAGGGTCGGTTCCCGCCACCAAAAGCGCGTGAATCAGTCAAAATCATCTTCAGGAAGTCGGAAGAAACCAACACGTGTCAACTGACCGAGTTTGGCACCAGGACCAAGTCGGCCGACTAGGGGGGTCAGCCGACCAGGTCAGGGTTCCGTTGGGTCTGTGTTTTCTCCAGGTCTCTTACAGGTGGTTCCCCTTTACTAATATAGGTGATACACGGTTGGATGGCCTTGGATACTTATATTTCTGGGTCATCTGATCCATGTGGTGCCTCATGGTGGCACTTGATTGGCGGGGATGATAATTTATAGGATCCATCCCCTTGTTTCACTTCATTTCTGTATAAAATACCTACATGCACTAATTTCTCCAAGTACAAGTTGAACTAGGTCATTTCTAACTATAATGTGTGTAAGAAATATTCATTCCATCACATAATTAAGTTATATTGATGGTCCAAATTATTATATAACGACCGTCAACAGAAGACTAGTAAATTCTCCATAGTCTTCCGAGATGAATGATAGATTCTTCGCAATTCCGTCCTCCAACCTCATACATACAAAATATATATATATATATATATATATATATATATATATATATATATCCAAGATAGACAAAGAACATTGCTAAAGGGGACAACATGGTTGCCGAATGCGCTGACCTTCACATTGATTTTAAGGACAACATTTTTAAAATACTCGTAGTCTATATTCGAATTGGGATTTATGCATTGAGAAACTGGTTTTGTCTATACCAAGTTTAGTCTCGCACGACCTCCTAATTGTTCCTGCAAAATGAATTGCGCAACATATCTTACTGCAAGACTAAGAAGGCCAATTGTGACCTTAATAATACAAAGAATAGTAACTGCACTATAATAGGATATTACAAAAGATAAGTATCTAACAGTAACAAGATATTAACAAGACAGTAACGATACATAGAGAAACATATCTAAGGCACTATAATAGTATGAAGGCGGATACATGACAAATAAGAGGGGTAGACACTTGGGGTCGAAGGCGAGGGTGAGGACGGCGCTCGGTGGCAATGCCGAGGGGAGGACGATGCCCGCTGTGGATGGCAACGGCGAGGACGATGCTCAGCAGCGACATCGAGGATGAGCACGTCGCTCGTCGGCGACACCGAAAGAGAGGACGGCGCTCCACCTAGACAGTGACGGCGAGGGTGAGGACGATGCTCGGCGGTGATGCCGAGGGTGAGTACGGCCCTTGGCGGCGTCGACCCTCGACGTCACTGCCGCGGTGAGGACAGCGCTCAGCGTGGACGGCGACAGCGAGGGCGAGGCCGACGGTGAGGACGGCGCTCTGCATTGACGGTGACAGTGAGGGCGATGATGGCAAGCGTGAGGGTTTGGTGGCGGCGGGGGGGGGGGGGGGGGGGGGGGAGTTGGCGGCAAAATGAGAATATTAGGGTAGCAGGACGCGACCGATGAATCATTTATAGAGAAAATATTTTCCACAGGCGACGATTTCTTAATCATTGCTTGGGCCCGGTTCGAATTGAATTCAAGGGATACGCATGCGCTGCGCGTGTTTAGGGGACCTCGGTAACTGGCATGCACGCTCGGTGCGCCCGATTGCATTAGCCACCTGTATAAATTACTACTATGTAGGCGGCTCGTCTTCTAAGGGCTGCTTATAGAAATTGGTCAATTTACACAGACGGCTTATATACGTGAGTCACCTGTGAAGTTACATTATCACAGGCGGCTATTAACGCATTTAACAATACATGCGGACTTTTTAACGACCCGCCCATGTAAAAAAATTGAGGCGCCTTCAAAAATGCTTTTTGTAGTAGTGAACGAAATCCCCCCAGGAGAAAATCAATCTGATAGAGAAACTGTGTGTGTGAGTGTTCACAACATGTTCAAAATGTGTCAAATGAGTGTAGAACATAGAGAATCATGTCACGAAGACACAACAACAAGAATCATGAGAAAACATCAAGTAAAACTCAAGTTACGACCTAAACTTTGAGCAAAGGTCAATCTGTTATGACAGAGAGCAAACAGATATGCTACGCTGTAGAGAAACTCGTGTAAATCAAAAGTAGCAAATCTAATGACAATGAATTTTTTTTTGATGACAGAGTATTGAGTTCTGAAGACAACGCAAAAAGTATCACGTCAATTGGATCTGTAAAACTCTAGTTACGATCAAAACAATGACAAAAGGTCGGGCAGTACACAAACTCGACAAGGATGACTTGATGAAATCAAGTCGGACAAGCGAGGTATAAAGGCTCCTACAAGCAACGAATTTTGTTCAAAGTAACACAAGAGGAACAGCCCAAAAGCCGTTTACCTACGATCCTTGGCTCCCTTGCTTATATGGCCACCCCCAAGGCCAATCCAATCCAAACTAGGACTCCTACTCCGACTTGGATTCAAACTCTAACTTTCCATAACTGCTCAAGACACTTCTATACGCAGATAGAAGCAATCTTAAGGCTCCCAAACACCTTAGGAAATTAGAGCAAATGAGGACGAGAGTGAGAGAGAGAGCGAAACCCCCGT
The DNA here is from genome assembly GCA_036927565.1 of Tuctoria greenei. Lineage (NCBI taxonomy): Eukaryota > Viridiplantae > Streptophyta > Magnoliopsida > Poales > Poaceae > Tuctoria > Tuctoria greenei. The sequence continues at coordinate 113,403,870 of JAYESD010000003.1, forward strand.
CGGTGGGCACTCCGCCCCCGCCGGCCACCACAACCCATCAGTGGCTGCCCTGCACCTGTTGGACACCAATCCTTCGTTGGTTGGCACCCTGCCTCCGCCGACCGCCGAAACCCCGCCTACTGGCTCCCCACCCCTGTCGACTTCCACACCTGCCCGGCTGCCTTCACCCTGCCGCTGGCTCGTTCCACCATCCTCTTTGGCCTTATCATCGGCCCTTGCTGGGCGATGAACATATCACTGACAGCCCGGTCCTCCATGACGGTTCAGCCCTCCAGGGAGCGGCCCTGTACTCCTTGCTCTTCCCTCAAATCACCTGCACCTTCTTTGCCTAATCCCTGCCAGGACCTGATCCCTTATAATGCTTCCAGGATTGGCCTCCCTACCTCACCTTCTTACTGGCCCTACCGTGGGGTGCCTCGGGTGCAGGATGAAGACCCCACTTTCTCCCTTCTTCCAATCCTATCTGGTGATGTTTCAGACTCTAGGGACGACTCCCTCCCTGCTTTATGGAGCTCGTCGGTCTCCCCCCCCCCCCAGCCCCAATGCTCCCCGCCTCTAATTACATGCTAGGGAGGTGTACCTTGCCCTCCCTCCTCTCACCAGAGCTGTCAACCATGGCCTTGCCATCAGAGGACGTCAATGGCCTTGGGTGGTTTCTCCACAGTTCTAGTCCATCTCTTCAAATTGAATGTCCTCAGTCAGTTGTTGTTCCCTTCAGCCAACATCGTCGACGGGCTCATACCCCGGTCCAGCGGGGGGCATCGGACCCGTCTCGCTCTAGCCTGATCCTGCTCCGCTGGTCCACCGTCCCTCTGACGGATCCTTCGACAGATGGGCCGAGGCTACCGGAGAGCCCCACGACCCAACTGCCGACCTACTATAATCAGCCACCCCCCAATTCCGGCCCAATTACTGCAACTTTAACAGACCGAATCCTGGGTCCCCCCTTGACACGACTCGACGGTGCCAAGAATCATGCAACTTTACCAGGCCTGCTTGGAAAGGCTCCAGCTACCCAACCTCCCCCCTTGGGTAGGGTCATGGCCCGTCGCCTCCTGGGGCAGTGGGGCATGGGTGTCGCTATGCCACACGATGTTGTGCTACAGAGGAGTAAGGGCAATCATGTGCCACATGGAACTCCACCGCAGAGGGGTATGGTCAACCCCGAGCCGCACGTAGCTACGCAGCAGAGGGGTATGGGAATTCCCGCGCCGCATGGTGCGGCAAACCATGTTGACCACCTCACCTCACCCCTGACATGGAGGGTGATTGGAAAGTGGTTCACCGTCGGAAAAAAAAAGAAGAAGCTCCACCCCTCTTGCGCTTTTAAAACGCCCAAGCCCCCACCATCGCCACTCCACCACTTCTCCTCCTGCGCTTGTGTTTTGTGGTCGATGTTTTCATTGCCTGGCCACCTACCACTCGGTCTCCTCCTACTGGGAGACTCCCTGCTGTTACTCCTGCCTCCATTCTGGCCACCTTGCCGACTGCTGTAAGCTCCCTCCTAGCCCGGGCGGCACTCGCCCCATCGCAGTGCCCACACCGTCTATAGACCGGGACGGGCCGACTGCAGGCCGCGACATACACCTGGTGCAGTCATCCTGTATCATGCGATGGACTTCGAGCTACGGCGACTGCAAAGGTCGATGGCCAAGATCACTCTGCAGGGACACTCCAGCCACCCCTCGGTTGGCTCCGTTGCTACGGTGCTCCACCACCTAATTCGACTGCCATGGCGTTCCTTCAAGGTCTCAACTGATTGTGCCAGGACCATGGTCGTCTCCTTCAGATCACCAGAACACAAGGAAGTTGCCCTCCATGCTGTCATCTTCCACGTGGACGAAAAACTAAATGGCACCCCTATCCGGGTCACTATCTATGTTGAGAACCTGCCTCTGCACGCTCGCTGCAAGGAAGGCATCACACAAATCCTTAGAGACATCTGTGTGTTTGACCAGGAGCTCACTGCCTCTCTTGACTCGATTTACCCCTCCATCTTTTGTTTTGTTGGCTGGATGTAGAACCCTGACCTGCTGCCCTGCAGGAAGACCATTACCTTCAACTCCGAGCGAGGCCGTCGCGGCGACATGGGGCCGGATGCTGTGCTACCGGGGCCAATCCCACCGGAGTGTCACCAGATGGATCTCCTGGTCCACTTCGACTGTTACTGGGACCACTCTCTAGCCCAATCGGTCACCCTGGAATCACGAGCCAGCGGGGAGTTCTCCCCTGTCTCGTCTAGTGACAGTGATGGTGTGACATCATGCCTTCAAGAATTCCTCTGGAGGCATGGTGTTTCGGATGGCCCTCGCCTGCCCCCTAACCACTTGCATCGGGATGGCTTTGGTCCAAACCTGCAGGGAGAGGGCCACAACGACAATGACAACAACAACAATGATGGCCACCATCGTCACCAACCTCCCTGGCGATCCAACCTGAACGCTCACGGGTCCTGAAGATGGACCTTCGGGGAGATGCTCTGGGCTCTGCTTATCGCCAACGCTCTTGCTCCCCCGCTAGGGGTGGCAGGGGGCGTTGCAATGCCATGGACGGCAACGCTTGCTCCGACGAGCCTCCCCAAGGGGGACTACTCTACTTCGACCCCATCATCCCTCACCTGGCTGGCCGAGCGCCAGCAAGTCCGATGTTGCTCCAAGGCAACCCAATGGTTGAAGAAGTGTTGTCTCGCCCTCAGCTGGTCCCACCAAAGCCATCACCTCCCCAGACCTTGGAAACTCAAATGTTGTAGCTTGCTGAGGCTTGGGCTCTCGATATGGACAACCCAGCTGTCATGGTTGAGCCGGCTGCCCCTTCCTTAGGGAAGGTTCTGGACAAGTCTCGCAACTCCCTGATGGATCGCCTCTTCAAACCGCCATCACCACCGCTCCTGCTAGCGACCCCCCCCCCCCCCCGACTCGGGGTCGTCGATAGCGCCAGACTGCGCCTCCCTTGGTGCCAACCCGCTAGAATCTACGTCAAGTGGCTAAAGCTTCTGTCATCCCCATTGCTTAGCGGGCCACATATCGCCTTATCAAACAGCTTGATATGGTAAACGGAGCCGACATTGTGGGGGATGATGTTCTTAATAAGTACTCGGACCTTTTCTGAGAGCCCCTACCCCCCGGAGCCATCCTGGCGCTCAGGAGAGAGCTGAACCTGGAGTGGGTTGATGTTATGACTGCCTCTGAGGCTCTTGTAACCGGGAGCAGGAGTTTCCAGGTAAGGTATAGCATGTCTATGCCATCCTCTGGTTCTAGTATGATGTTGCCTTCTCTCATACCAATGTTAGTCATTCTATTCCTAGTGTTAGTGTGGGCTCCTACAGCTCTGGAGGGATTGTTTCTTGGGGCCATGGTTGGATAATCCGGTCACGGTCTGTTTGTATGGTGGTGTCATCTTTTCTATAATGTCCCCTCAAGTTGTCCCTGCACTGTAATCATCAATGGAACTCCAGCCAACTGTTGGAAACATTGTCTCAAGGATAAGTAACAACTTATCTCTACTCTACTGGAATGTCAAGGGCCTCAACTTGCCTGCTCGTCTGTAACACCCTCATTATCATGCATCATGCCTTGCATGCACTCATATACATGTTTAGCATTAACCCACATAAAGAGGAACGAGTTTAAAATTGATTTGGAGAATTTAAAATTGATTTGGAGCAAAACCGCACTTAAAACATAGGAAAGTGCAGACTAGTCCGATTTTACTGAGGACTAGTCCGATTTTCTCTGACTAAAAACGGACTTGTCCGTTTTTGGTGCGGACTAGTCCGATTTTGCACCTGGAAAACTTTCGGACTTGTCCGATTTTAAGCGGACTAGTCCGATGTTCCAAGAATCCTTGAAAATTTGCTTAGTCCCTGGACTTTTCCGGACTAGTCCGGTTTTCCAGCGGACTTGTCAGATTTCCTCTCTGTTTAAAGTTGGACTTGTCCGATTTTTGGCCACACTTGTCCGATTTTCTCTCTGGACGACTTCGGACTAGTCCGGTCCTTTCCGGACTTGTCCGATATTTTGTGACTCCGAATTGATCTTTTGTTTTATGACTTGTTTCATGGGTTTCACATTAAGTGGGCCTAGGCACGTCGTGCCTAACTCTTTTAGAGCCCATGTGGGACTCTAAACCGGCCTCTATTCCTCTCAAACTCGATATCCATCTAACCCTAGCCTCCACCTCTATAAAAACAACCCCACCCTTTGGTTTGACATCTATTTGGCACTTTTCCACCCCACCCAAAACCTTGTTCGTGGAGAGCCAGCACCAAGGAGGGAGGAGAAGATCCCAAGCAAGAAAAAGAAGAGGAGGAAATGAAAGAGGATCAAGATCTCCACCAAGTTTCGTCCTTCACCACCAATTCATCTCCAAGTTCATCACCAACCCTAGATCACCAAGATCCAAGTGCTACCTCCAAGTTTCTTGATTCATTGGAGTCCTAAACACTTGGTAAACCTTCTATTCTCTTTTCCTTACGTGAATTCAACCCCTAATCTCCAAATTTACGTCGATCTAGAAAACCCTAACCTGCTGATCTCGCAGAGTGTGGACTTGTCTACCTTTTGCAGACTAGTCCGATTTTCCTGGTTAAATTGCATCAAATTAATTCTAAAATTGATTTGAATCAACCCCAAACCTGTATAAACTTGTTAAAATCTATTAGACTAGTTATTGACCATTAAATCAATCTATTAACAAGTTCTACCTTGCATTTGCATTAATCATGCATGTCATGTGATATTGAATAATATTTGTGCACTCTTTGATTGTGTTTCTTGTCTTGTATGTTTATTGTGCAAATTCGACAGATTTGCGCTAGATAGTGCCGCAGAGGATCTTCAGCATCAAGATTTTGAAGGCTTTGACCCTAACCAATCCCAATAGCAAGGCAAGTGTCCTTAAAGCATATTGATCTTGTTTTAAAATAAATGTTTTGTTTGCAAAACTGCATGCTTGTGTCAATTTTATGGGAACTATATGATAGGAAGTTTACTAGAATTGTTTAACCACCCTTGTCACCTGGAATTATAGTAGAGAGTCAGCATGGGCTTTTTACCTTTTGCTTCGCTTAATCAACTGGGATGAGAAACCAACTATACCACTCAATTTAATTATGCATGGATGAGATTATGATTAACATGAACTGGATACCATGATATGGTCATGGGTGATCTAAGCAAGCCTAGTATGTGGATGGGTTGGATGTTATGATGGTTTTGCTTGCTTTAGATCTAAGGACCGGTTCATGCGAGAATAAGCCAGGACTACAGTGCCACCACGAGGCCAAGTATGGGTGCGGCGTAGCTGATTAATTAGGGTTTTGCCAGTGCTATTTGGATCTTTAAGGATGCTCGGGGAAGGGGTAGTCGGATTGGGTTTGTTGAGGATTGGTGGGACTACCCTGGGATCCGAATGGCTCAAGAGGGGGCCCTTGGTTGAAGATGTGCTCAGTTGGAGGCATCACCACTGGTGAAACCTCAGTGGGGTCTAAATAGGCTAGTAATCCCTTTGTAAAGGCTATTTTGGGATCTCTTGGCCACACACCGATGGAAGTGTGAGACGGCATAATAGAGGTTCTAGTCATCGAAAGGTGATGAAATCACAAACACGTGGGTAAAGCGGTACAAACTCTGCAGAGTCTAATAAACTATCATGATAGCCGTGCTCCCGATTATGAGCACCTGGACAACTTCCATGATTAGAGGGAACTCGGTATTGGGATGGTATTTTGGATGGTTATGGTTGGTATTATGGTTATGGATGGTTATGAATTAAATTCTGGTATTGAATATGGATATTGGTATATGATGATGGATATGGAATATGGATTGGACTACGTTATTAATTATTGTTTGTGATGGGTTTGATTCATATACATATAATATACTGCTTATCAAATGTTTTAATGTACTTTTTAGCACTTTGTCATTATTATTGTCGTCATTTGAGTCAGCTACATGTCATACTTTCCACACTTGCTGAGTATGACATGTACTTACTCTTGCAATCCCCCCCCCAACAATTGCAGGTCAGGATTGGGAGTTTAATGGCGATAATACGGAGTTTTAGGCCGTGTCTACCGTCAGCTTGCCTGTGGTGTTGATTGGAGCTGCGCATATATACCCAATTGCTTATGCTGCCTAGCTGTTTAGTTTGCTTATTTAGTTTATTTCCGCTGCATCAGTTGAACTTGTCATTAATATTTATTAGAGCTTGTATTCGAGAATAATATGGTTTGTTTAATAAAATTTGGTTAATTAATCTTGTTCTGTGGTAATTTTCTGTATACCCTTTTGTGAATGCACTCGTGTATGTGTGATGAACATCCTGGGCACACATATGCGTTAGCTTGGTTCTTTTTCGGAACCGTGCGTCACAGATTGGTATCAGAGCCACATGTTGACCGTAGGATGCAGCCTAGATAGAATGGACACTTTAGAGCACATAAGAGCACTCAGGAATCGATGTATTTTGGTTGGTGTGTTGTTTGCTATATATATTGCTTGCTTGTGTGGTTAATAGAGGATTTTGGGATGCTTTAGCATTGCCATGTCCACCTAGGCTAGTTAGATGTTTAGTTTCATATCCCTTGATGCATATAGTTGGGGACGTTTTCTAATTCTTACCTATTGCTCTTCTTCAGATGGTGAGGACTCGCAACCAAATGGATGGCAATGATGAGGAGAACAATGGAGTGCCTCAGAACAACATTGGACAAGGATCTACTCAGGGACCTATCAACATTGAGCAGCTATTGGCTATGCAAAACCAGCTCATGCAGACCATGATACAAACTATGGGACAGCTGCAAGCTGGCAATATCAACAATCAGCCCCACATGCCTCCACCGCCACCCCTGCCTCCTCATAACTGATTGGGAGAGTTTATGAGGACTAGGCCACCGACCTTTGCTCAAGCTGCTGACCCTATGGTTGCGGATGATTGGCTCAAGTCCATGGAGAAGAATTTAGCTACTGTCCAATGCAATGATCGGGAGAAGGTGCTAATTGCTTCTCATCAACTCGTTGGAGCTGCTGCGGATTGGTGGGATGCTTATTGCAGTGCTCACGAGAATCAAGAGAGGATTACATGGGCCGAATTCAAGTAGAGTTTTTGTTCTCATTATGTGCTCGAGGGTGTTATGATCTTGAAGAGGCAAGAATTTGAGAATTTAAGGCAAGGGAGATCAAGCGTGAGTGAATATTTCAATAAGTTCACTCAACTCTCAAGATATGCGCCTGAGGATGTTAGTCGGGACAGCCGGAAACAATACATGTTCATGAGGGGCTTGAACAATGAAATCCAAGTGCAACTACTCAATTGTGATTATGCAAATTTTTAGAAGCTTGTGGACAAAGCAATTGTGGTTGAGAACAAGATTCGTGAGATGGAGTAAGACAACAAGAGGAAGGCGCCATATCAAGGACAACAACAAGGGAGTAATGTGCGCCCTCGCTTTTCGCCGCCCAATGCGCCTTATTACAGCTCTTCTATTCTTACTCAACGCACTTGTTATGCACCACGCCCAACTCAGTTTGTGCAGCAGCGCCCTGTCATGCAAGAACCTAGGCCTCCAATGCCTTATGCGCCTCGTGCTAACTTTCCTGCTGCAAGTGTTCAAAACCAAGATCTTCCCAATAATTCTGGTGGAGTTAAGAAATGTTATACTTGCGGAGAAGCTGGACACCTTGCGCATCAATGTCCTAAGTCAGGCCTTGGTCAAGGAAGTAATGCACCGAGGCAAAACCCAAGACCCAATGGAGGACAACCACAAGGGAACCGTGGACAGCAAAATTTTGCTCGTGGCAACGTGAACCATGTCTCTACGGAGGATGCTCAACAAGCGGATGACGTGGTCATTGGTATGTTTCGCGCCAACTCCAACCTCGCGACTATGTTATTTGATTCTGGAGCATCGCATTCATTCATTGCATTGAAGTATGTTGCCAAGTATAGTTTGCCTATCTCTCATATGAAGTTTACTCTATTGGTTAAGTCTCCTGGAGGAGAGATGAGGACAAATATAGTATGTCCAAAAGTAAGTCTTAGAATAAGGGGGGTAGACTTCTCCGCCAACCTCATTGTTTTGGATTCTCAAGGATTGGACATTATACTTGGTATGGATTGTTTGAGAAAGCACAATGGAGTTATTAAGTGTGCCACGAAGACGGTGAAGTTGACCAATGAGGAAGGGATCACCGTAGAATTTGAAGCATCTCAAACCACACCGAAGCAATTGGAGTTGAATCATATGGACGGTGCCGCAATTAAGGAGATTCTGGTGCTGTGTGAATTTTTGGATGTTTTTCCAGACGAGTTGCCAGGTATGCCACCTGATCGAGACATTGAGTTTGTTATTGATTTAATACCTGGAACTGCACCTATAGCTAAGAGGCCGTATAGGATGCCTCCTATGTAATTAGCGGAGCTTAAGAATCAAATTCAAGAGAAACTAGAGAAAGGTTTTATTCGGCCAAGCTCTTCACCTTGGGGAGCGCCCGTGGTATTTGTGGACAAGAAAGATGGAACCCAAAGGATGTGTCTGGATTACCGAGTTCTCAACAAGGTAACAATCAAGAACAAGTATACCTTGCCACGTATAGAAGACTTGTTTGATCAGATGAAGGGTGGTTGTGTCTTCTCTAAGATTGATTTGAGGTCGGGATACTTTCAAATGAAGATTAGACCATCGGACATACCCAAGACAGCTTTTAGGACACGATATGGATCTTATGAGTACACCGTGATGTCCTTTGGTTTGACCAATGCACTTGCCTACTTTATGTACCTCATGAATAAGGTCTTCATGGAGTACATGGATAGATTTGTGGTGGTGTTTATTGATGACATTATGATCTACTCGAAGGATGAGAAAGAACATGAGGAACACTTGAGGCTCAGGTTGCAGAAATTGATGGAGCATTGATTGTATGCCAAGTTCAACAAGTGTTAGTTTTGGTTGAAATAGGTGCCATTTTTGGGTCATATCATCTCAGGAGGAGGAGTATCGGTTGACCCCGAAAAAGTGAGAGACATGTTGAAATGGGAACCGCCGCAAAATGTCAAGGAAATAAGGAGTTTTCTTGGGATGGCTGGATATTACCGTAGGTTCATCAACGACTTTTCCAAGATAGCCAAGCCTATGACGGAGTTGCTAATGAAGGTAAATGCTTTCCAATGGACACAAGCTTGTCAAAACAGTTTTGAGGTGTTGAAGAAGAGGTTGACAACAACCCCAGTTTTGGTACTGCCGGATGTGAGCAAGAGTTTTGATATTTATTGCGATGCATCGAGACAAGGACATGGATGTGTATTGATGCAAGAAGGTCAAGTGGTCGCCTATGCATCAAGACAATTGAAGAAACATGAGCAGAATTACCCCACACACGATTTGGAACTCGCGGCCGTGGTACACGCATTGAAGATTTGGAGGCACTATATTCTTGGACATAGGTGTGAAATTTATACGGATCATAAGAGTTTGAATTATATTTTCACACAAACGGATCTGAACTTGAGGCAACGGAGTTGGTTGGAGCTCATCAAAGATTATGATTTGGGAATCAACTATCATCCGAGAAAAGCCAATGTAGTGGCCGGTGCTTTGAGTAGAAAAGGGGTAAGTCATCAACTCACAGTTCGAAGGTTACCATTCGAGTTATGTAAGGAGTTTGAAAGGTTGAACCTCGGATTTGTAAATGAGATGGAGATGATGGAGTTAAACCCAACCTTGGAGCAAGAAATTCGAGAGGCACAAACCGCAGATGAAGAGATCAAGGAAATCAAGGAAAGAACCGAAGAAGGGAGAGAATTCAGATTTGATGAAGACGAACATGGTACCTTATGGCTTGGAAAGAGAATCGTTGTGCCTAATGTGAAGCATATTCGGGAGACGATGTTAAAAGAGGCACATGACTCACCTTACTCAATTCACCCTGGTTGTACAAAGATGTACAAAGACATGAAGACTAGTTATTGGTGGGATAGGATGAAGAAGGACATAGCTGAATATGTGGCATTGTGTGATGTGTATCAACGAGTCAAGGCGAAACATCAAAGGTTAGCCGGATTATTGTAACCATTGAAGATCCCAGAATGGAAGTGGGAAGAAATCAGTATGGACTTCATAGTTGGGTTACCACGTACTCAGTCAGGGTATGACTCAATTTGGGTAATTGTGGATCGCTTAACCAAGTCAGCTCATTTTGTCCCTGTGAAGACCAAATATACAGCTGCACGATTGGCCGAAATATACATAGAGCATATTGTGTGTCGACATGGAGTCCCTAAGAAGATAGTCTCGGGTAGAGGTTCTCAATTCACTTCCAGGTTTTGGTAAAAATTGCATGAAGCTTTGGGAACAAGGATGAATTTCAGTTTGGCATATCACCCTCAAACGGATGGACAAACCGAGAGGACCAATCAAATTTTAGAGGACATGTTAAGAGCTTGTTCTTTAAAGCATGGGAAAAGTTCGGACAAAAGCTTGCCATATGAGGAATTTTCATACAACAATAGTTACCAAGCAAGCTTGAAAATGTCACCGTATGAAGCGCTTTATGGGAGGAAGTGTAGGACACCTTTATTATATAATGAGGCAGGAGAAACTCAAGTATTTGGTCCGAATGTGTTGCAAGAAGCCAAAAAGCAAGTCCAAATAATTCGTGAAAACTTGAGGGCTGCCCAATCAAGACAAAAAGGCTATGCGGATAATAGGAGAAGGAAATTAGCCTTTTAAGTGGGAGATTTTGTTTACCTCAAGGTGTCACCAATGAGAGGTCATAAGAGGTTTAACATAAGAGAAAAGCTAGCACCTCGCTATATTGGACCATTCAAGATTTTGGACAAAAGAGGAGAAGTAGGGTATAAGTTGGAGATACCAGCTCAACTTTCAGATGTCCATGATGTCTTTCATGTTTCCCAGCTCAAGAAGTGCTTGAGAGTAACGGAAGAACAAGTGCCAATGGAAGGATTAGAATTAGAGGAAGATTTGACTTATGCCGAGCAACCGGTCAAGATCTTGGAAACCAAGGAGAGAGTCACAAGGAACAAGGTTATTATATGGTGTAAAGCTCAATGGAAGCACCACACAGAAAAAGAAGCAACGTGGGAATTGGAGGATGATCTCAAGAAGGAATTTCCCTATCTCTTCTCTTCTGCGTCGAATCTCCAGGGCGAGATTCATTTTAAGGGGGGTAGGTTTGTAACACCCTCATTTTCATGCATCATGCCTTGCATGCACTCATATACATGTTTAACATTAACCCACATAAAGAGGAACGAGTTTAAAATTGATTTGGAGCATTTAAAATTGATTTGGAGCAAAACCGCACTTAAAATGCAGGAAAGTGTGGACTAGTCCAATTTTACTGAGGACTAGTCCGATTTCTCTCTAACTAAAAACGGAATTGTCCGCTTTTGGTGCGGACTAGTCCGATTTTGCCCCTAGAAACTTTTGGACTTGTCCGATTTTGTGCGGACTAGTACGATGTTCCAAGAATCCTTGAAAATTTGCTAAGTCCCTGGACTTTTCCGGACTAGTCCGGTGTTCCAGCGGACTTGTCTGATTTCCTCTCTGTTTAAAGTCGGACTTGTCTGATTTTTGGCCAGACTTGTCCGATTTTCTCTTTGGACGACTTCGGACTAGTCCGGTCCTTTCTGGACTTGTCCGATATTTCGTGACTCTGAATTGATCTTTTGTTTTACAACTTGTTTCTTGGGTTTCACGTTAAGTGGGCCTAGGGACGTCGTGCCTAACTCTTTTAGAGCCCATGTGGGACTCTAAACCGGCCTCTACTCCTCTCAAACTCGAAATCCATCTAACCCTAGCCTCCACCTCTATATAAACAACCCCACCCTTTGGTTTGACATCTATTTGTCGCTTTTCCACCCCACCCAAACCCTAGGTCGTGGAGAGCCATTACCAAGGAGGGAGGAGAAGATCCCAAGCAAGAAGAAGAAGAGGAGGAAATGAAAGAGGATCAAGATCTCCACCAAGTTTCAGCTTTCACCACCAATTCATCTCCAAGTTCATCACCAACCCTAGATCACCAAGTTCCAAGTGCTACCTCCATGTTTCTTGATTCATTGGAGTCCTAAGCACTTGGTATACCTTCTATTCTCTTTTCCTTACGTGAATTCAACCCCTAATCTCCAAATTTACGTCGATCTAGAAAACCCTAATCTACTGATCTCGCAGAGTGCGGACTTGTCCGGCCTTCTGCAGACTAGTCCGATTTTCCTAGTTAAATTGCATCGAATTAATTCTAAAATTGATTTGAATCAACCCCAAACCTATATAAACTTGTTAAAATCTATTAGAACTAGTTATTGAACATTAAAGCAATCTATTAACAAGTTCTACCTTGCAATTGCATTAATCATGCATGTCATGACATATTGAGTAATATTTGTGCACTCTTTGATTGTGTTTCTTGTCTTGTATGTTTATTGTGCGGATTAGACGGATTTGCGCTAGAGGGTGCCGCGGAGGATCTTCAGCATCAAGAGTTTGAAGGCTTTGACCCTAACCAATCCCAAGAGCAAGGCAAGTGTCCTTGAAGCATATTGATCCTGTTTTAAAACAAATGTTTTGTTTGAAAAACTGCATGCTTTTGTCAGTTTGATGGGAACCCTATGATAGGAAGTTTACTAGAATTGTTTAACCACCCTTGTCACCTGGAATTATGGTAGAGAGTCGGGATGGGCTTTTTACCTTTTGCATCGCTTAATCAACTGGGATGGGAAACCAACTATACCACTCAATTTAATTATGCATGGATGAGATTATGATTATTATGAACTGGATAACATGATATGGTAATGGGTGATCTAAGCAAGCCTGGTATGAGGACGGGTTGGATGTTATGGTGGTTTTACTTGCTTCAGATCTAAGGACCGGTTCATGCGAGAATAAGCTGGACTATAGTGCCACCATGAGGCCAAGTATGGGTGCAGCGTAGCTGATCAATTAGGGTTTTGCCAGTGCTATTTGGACCATTAAGGATGCTCGGGGAAGGGGTAGTCGGATTGGGTTTGTTGAGAATTGGTGGGACTACCCTGGGATCCGAATGGCTCAAGAGGGGGCCCTTGGTTGAAGATGTGCTCAGTTGGAGGCATCGCCACCGGTGAAACCTCAGTGGGGTCTAAATATGATAGTAATCCCTCTGTAAAGTCTATTTTGTGATCTCTTGGCCACACACCGATGGAAGTGTGAGACGACATAATAGAGGTTCTAGTCATCGAAAGGTGATGAAATCACAAACACGTGGGTAAAGCGGTACAAACTCTGCAGAGTCTAATAAACTATCATGATAGCCGTGCTCCCGGTTTTGAGCACCTGGAAAACTTCCATGATTAGAGGGAACTCGATATTGGGATGGTATTTGGGATGGTTACGGTTGGTATTATGGTTATGGATGGTTATGAATTAAATTCTGGTATTGAATATGGATATTGGTATATGATGATGGATATGGAATATGGATTGGACTATGTTACTAATTATGGTTTATGATGGGTTTGATTTATATACATATAATATATTGCTTATCAAATGTTTTAATGTACTTTTCAGCACTTCGCCATTATTATTGTCGTCATTTGAATCAGCCACGTGTCATATTTTCCACACATGCTGAGCACGACATGTACTCACTCTTGCAATCCCCCCCCCCCCCAATAGTTGCAGGTCAGGATTGGGACTTTAATGGCGATAATGCGGAGTTCTAGGCCGTGTCTACCGTCAGCTTGCCTGTGGTGTTGATTGGAGCTGCGCATATATACCCTATTGCTTATGCTGCCTAGCTGTTTAGTTTGCTTATTTAGTGTATTTCCGCTGCATTAGTTGTACTTGCCATTAATATTTATTAGAGTTTTTATTCGAGAATAATATGGTTTGTTTAATAAAATTTGGTTAATTAATCTTGTTATGTGGTAATTTTCTGTATACTCTTTTGTGAATGCACTCGTGTATGTGTGATGAACATCCTGGGCACACATATGCGTTAGCTTAGTTCTTTTTCAGAATCGGGCGTCACACCGCCAGCAGGTGGTTCGGGACATGTTGCAATCAAACAAGCAAGGGATCCTGGTCCTTCATGAAACAAAGCTAGCGGATGTTAGCGACGGTCCATTATTGGAAATACTGGGAGATCGAACCTACAATTCAAGACAACTGTCGGCATAGAGCACACGAGGAGGGATCCTGATTGCTTGGTCAGATGAGTACAGTGGGACTGGGCAGCCACTCCTACTGGAACATACCATAACAGTTTTCCTCCATGCGTGTATGAGACAATGCAAATCACTGCAGTATACGGGCCAACGGCAAATGTGCACAAACGAGGTTTCATGGAGGAGATCATGACTCTAAAGCCACGTCCTGAAGTACCATGGCTATGCATGGGAGATTTCAACCTAATCATTAATGCCTGCGATAAAAGCAATGACAACATCAACATGAGATTAATGGGATCCTTTCGACGTGCCCTAGATTGCAGCTTATGGATGTATCTCTGAGAGGCAGACGCTTTACGTGGTCCAATGGAAGAGCCCAACCAACCTTGGTTATATTGGACGACGTGCTCCTCCCGGATATGCATCTTCAATCCCTATCATCCTCCATCTCAGATCACTCCCCAATCTTACTATCCCGCCAATCATCACCGAGAAGACCCCCACATTTTAAGATTGAAACCTTTTGGATTCGGATGCCGAGTTTCAGAGATACAGTAAGCCAGGCATGGGGGATTCCTGTGCGTGGCCATGATCCGATCAATATGCTACACCAGAGACTGCAGAAAGTTGCTACCGCACTCAGGACCTGGATCTGATGCCTGTTTGGTCAAACAAAAATCAAGATGGCGATGGCCACTGATCTAATAGCCAGACTGGACGCGGCTGAAGAATGTAGACAACTGAGCCAACCGAAGATTGCCTTTCATCGGGATTTGAAGGTGCGACTATTGGGCCTTGCTGCAGTAGAGAGAGCACGGAAAAGGCAGGCATCAAGGATTCAGTGGCTCCGAGAAGGGGATGCGTGTACGCGGTTTTTCCACATCTGAGCAAGCGGACAACGATGGAAACCGCACATTCACAGACTTCAAAATTCGGCGGGCTCCTTCCAGTGCTCCCATGAGGGAAAAGAATCTGTACTCCATCATTATGTTGAATCTTTGCTAGGCACCAAAGTATCAAGGACAGCAGCGATAAACTGGGACTTGCTTCAGCTGCTGCAACTCCAACTTGACCACTTGGCAGCGCTTTTCACAGAGGACGAAGTTCTCAACGCAATTCAAAGTCTGCCTAATGAGCGAGCTCCGGGAGTAGACGGTTTTATGCTGACTTCTATAAAGCCTGCTGGTTGACTATCAAGCAAGAGGTAATGGCTGCCTTCAACAGTCTACAATCTGCAGGTAGGCCAACTCTGGAGGATGAACTCGGCCACCATCACCCTGATCCCAAAACAAGAAGCAGCTGAGCATCTGGCAGACTTTTGGCCGATCAGCTTGCTCCATTCTTTTGCAAAACTTTTCTCCATGGTGCTTGCAGCTCGCCTGTCAACAAACATTGACGCCCTGATCTCCGAGGCCCAAAGTGCTTTTATACAACAAAGATGCATATATGTGCAAAATGTAGCCCGCTCCCTGCATCAGAAAAGTAACCCGGCGCTGCTTATGAAGGTGGACATCTCAAAGGCTTTTGATAGTGTCTTCTGGGAGTTCCTCCTTGAGTTGATGGAGATAAGAGAATTCCAGGCTAGGTGGAGGAACTGGTTCACCTTGATGCTTGCGACCTCCTCCTCTAGAATCTTACTGAATGGAATCCCAGGGCCGATGATTGTGCACCATCATGGACTGCGACAAGGTGACCCTCTATCGCCTCACCTCTTCATCCTGGTCTTTGACACGCTGCAGCAGGTCCTGGATGTTGTCTCCCAAGCCAGACTCCTCACGCTGCCACCGGACCGCCTGGCAACACAACGCATATCCCGGTGCCGCAAGAGATCGCGTTGACAATGGAGGTTATGCGCAAGTTTGGTGATGCCATGGGACTAAGGATTAACGAAGTGAAGACCTCAGTTTCTCCAATCAAATGTTCTGCTGATCTCCTCAACGCGGCACTCGATGACTTTGAGGGTCATCGCCAGGATTTCCTAATCCAGTATCTGGGGCTTCCACTGACCTTGGGACGCACAAGACTTTCCCATCTGCAATCCATTCAGGAGAGAGTCAAAGCACGCCTTGCAGGCTGGCAGGGTCGCCTCCTTTTCATGGGTGGTGGGCGTGAACTTACGCGCACTGTCCTTTCATCCCTCCCGACATATGCATTATCTGTCCTTAATGTCCCAAAGAAGATCATTAGTGTGCTGGACAAAGCACGTCACCATTTCCTCGTCAGGGACGCAAGAGATTCATGGTGGACATAGCAAGGTTCAGAGGGTGAGAGTCTGCAGGCCACTTGAATATGGCGGTCTGGGGCTACTGGACTTGCACCGTATCAGTCATGCACTTCATGTGCAATGGTGGTGGTACCAATGGCGCCACTCGCACAAACCATGGGTTGGCTCCGAGCTCCCAATCGACAACGCGAACGGTCAGCTCTTTGAAGCAGCTACCCAAGTCACAGTTCACAACAGAAAACTGGCTCGATTATGGACGTCAACATGGCTGCTCGGTGCTCCTCTAGCCTCCCTCTTCCCATCCCTATACAACCACTACATAGGGAAACGAAAATCTGTGGCCCAAGCTCTCACTAACCAGCAGTGGATTCAGGATATCTGTCACGATTTATCTGCCCATCTCATCCATGAATTTGCCAGCATCTGGGTGAGCCTCCAAGACTTTGCTTTTGAAGCAATCTTTGATCAGCCGGACGAGATCACATGGCTCTACTCAGAGACAGGTCAATACTCTGCACGGTCGGCTTACAAGCTCCAATTCCAAGGATCTGTGCGCTCCCCGCTTCCTAAATTTTTATGGAAGGTATCTGCTCCAACAAAACGCAAAATCTTCATGTGGTTGATCCTCCAGGACAGGGTATAGACGGCGGCAAGGCTGCAGAGGAGAGGTTGGCCCAACCTCTATTTTTGCCAACTTTGTCTCTGGAATCTTGAGCTGAGCACCTACTCCGGGACTGTCCCTTCTCACGAAGGGTGTGGACGGAGCTGAGTGCATGGTTTCAGTCGCCAACCTTCAGCCCAACGACATGGTTACTGATCGCTGGCCTCGTCGACTGGTTCGGGGTTCTGAGTACTGGCGACCAGCACAACAAAGCGTTGCGTTCATTGGCAATTCTAATCTGCTGGACCCTGTGGAAATAATGAATCGCGCGAGTATTCAATGACAACGACCGGCCGTTGCTGCGCATTCTGTCCGACGTCAAAGAGGAAGAACTTCAATGGAAACTCGCGGGCGCCAAGCACCTAGGACTGCTGCTCGACAGGATTTGGAATTAATCCTCTCCACTAGCCACCTCCATCTCCCCTGTTTATCCTCTCTTCTCTCTGATCTTTCGGTGTTTTAGACAATGTTGTATGATTGTAAAGACCACCTGTTATCTTGTAAATTTCTCTACTTAAATGGAATTCCCGCCCGACGCTGTTCGGGGGCTTTTCTAAAAAAACACCTTAGGAACGTCCTAAACATTCCTAAAACAATTCCACATCGTAACCCACACAAAATCTAACCAAAACAAACTCGAAGATTGCCATAAACGAACCATAACTAGCTCAGCCGCAGCCTGAGGCATAATCCAGCCGGTTGAACCTTTCCAACCATATTTTCACTTCCATATCTCTTCACCACACATTGGAACAATGTGGCCACATCGATGCACCCCTTCAATACGTGCAAACACATTCCAAAACATTCACGATACCTTCATATGCACTGTTTTTGACCCAAACATGTTGTGTGACCTTCCCGATAAACTCAACCACAATTCCTCCCAAACATGGTTGATGAACCTCATCTTCTCCCTAAGACTAGTTCAAGGATCTCCATCACCAGCCATGTCTTGACCTCAAGCAACACCTGCACATGAACAAGCAACCATTGTTTCCGAGCACAAGTCCTCGACTTGACTCATGTTAGTTCGAAAACCACAACACCTTACGTGATCACCTCACGTAAGCATGTTGCAAACCATAGAAAGATAATACCTAACCACCAAAACACATCAAAAACATAGTAAATGGATACTAATCAAACCATCCCATAAGCCAAAAGCAAGTTTGAAACATTGCAAATTAAAACAGAGCAAAACAGAGCAACCAAACTCAATACAGTAATTGTTATTCCTGATATGAATAGTGAAAGTTCGGACAGTCCAAAAACTTTGAATGTAAAGTCACTCTCCAACAACACATTAAAAATTCAGACAGTCCAAAACTACCGAAGGTAAAGTTACTCCCAAAAACACATTGAAAAGTTTGGACAATTCAGACTTATCTATAGTAACGATGTTACTCCTAATATGTACTGAGACAAGTTTGGACAGTGTGTATGGGGGTGGATCGTGGTGTATCATTGTAAGCTTCAAAACTTTGCATGTGAACTCTTGCTTTTAGCCTACTTCCCAATGTATTCAGCACCTAGATCTCACAGTCTCAAACAGGATCATCACCGACAACAAGACCTAGTTCACCAGTACAGCGTTCTAAGACTGCTGCGATGACCTTGGCTTCCAAGATTGCTACGTGTTTGTCGCTCACCCAAAGAGCAATGGGCAAGTCGAGAGGGCAAACGTTGAGATCCTTATGGTCCTCAAGATGCGCACCTACACAAATTGGAGAAGCATGTTACAACGTAGGATGAAAAACTTCCGAGCGTGATGTGGGCTAGCTGGACATCACCCAGTTGGGCCACGGGGGAACACTCTTTTTCCTGGTGTATGAAGCATTCGAAAAAGCCGTGCAGTACTAGGTCCGGCACGAAGATGTCGACATTGTCGACGAAGCAAGATGGCATGCTGCCATCTGAAACGTGAGGTACCAACAGGAGCTCTGGTGCTACCAAGAACTGTTCGTGCGGAGTAGATAGATGCAGATGGGCAACATGGTGCTGCGACACATACTTACTTGAGAAGGGTCCACAAACACTCCCTCAGCTGGGAGGGCCCCTTCCGGGTGACACAGGTATCCCGCCTCGGGTGCGTTTGCTTGGCAACAAAGGAAGGAGAGCCCCTCTCCAACCCTTGGAACATGGAGCACCTCCATAAGTTTTACCCCTAGCATAGTGGTAGGACAGTGTAAAGGTGTCATGGAGTTCAGGAGCAGCGCTCAAGACAACCAAGATCCAGGGGGGCCTGGTCCTGAGTTTGCAGTCCGCTTAGCCTGGTCCTGTACCCTAAGCCTATACACTCTGCCTCCCTTGTCATCTGGAGTGGGTCGATGCCTTCTTGTAAAGCCTGCCTCCTCCTTTGAATACCAAGTTGAAAGAATCATTGTCTTGCCCTTCATTCTCTTACGTTCATATAATTACTCATTACTTTTATAATCATCAAAATATGCTCATTTGCACATATCGTCTTCGTATCCTAGGTAATTTTTTCTATCTGACTCGCCGCCGGTGCAGTTACGCAATCCTGCCGCAAGCGGGCATGGTTGAGGTACCTACAATATGTTATGGGTCTCACGGCTGCCCCCTTGCTTGGGGTCCTGTGGAGCCAGATGGTCTCCCCCATGAAATGCCTATGCCGAGCCGGAGGTCCGGGGTGTGTAGCCTGCTTAGCCTGGTCCTGTACCCTAAGCGCGCACACTCTGCTTCCCATCGCTAGGCTAAGTATTGGGGGCCAGATGGCTCACACACTAGGTAAGGTGAGAGCCGGGCCCTGGACACTAGCGCACCAAATTACCAAGCCCCGCGTACTAGCCCAGGACTGTAAGACGTAAGAACACTTAAGAGCTGGAAGAAGTTATTGGCGAGCAAAATTACTCATCCTCTATTGTTTCTGCTGGACATACAAGATAGGTTGGTTCAGACACTATTTGTAGCAGCATTGGCAGGGCTCATGCCTCCCAAGGAGCCCACTATTGACGTTCTTGGAATTGATGATGGGTGCCGCCAGAGCATCCAGCTCCGACACCTCCCAGAGGGCCCGTCGTCTACTTTTTCTACCCGTCGATGATGGGCGCCGCTGGAGCATCTAGCTCCGGCACCATCCAGGAGGCCCACCAACACTGTTCCACATAATGGCAATGAGCGCCGATTTTTGAGTACCCTCTCTCGTTCCACTCTTGTTATTAGTAAAGTTTCTTTGGTCTCCTGTCTTCCAGGGGACCCGCCGTCGATGTTCTTCATGTTGATTATGGACACTGCAAGAGCATCCATCTCTGGCACCTCCCTGGGGGCCTGTAGTCATCATTCTTCGCGTCGATGATGGGCACCACCGGAGCATCTAGCTTTGGCACCTCTTGGGGGCCCACTATCGATGTTCTGCACGTTGAAGGTGGATGCCACCTTTTTTCGATGGCTACCTTGTCGCAATCTCTGCTACAGATTTTTATGACAACTAGGCATCTAAAATCCAGTACGGCGTTGTTGGCAGCTACTAAAAAACATTAACAATTTATCCCCAACAATGGCCAGAAATACTTGTTGACATTTCTTAACATAACAGATCGTCTCTAGTAAGAGATGAGGTCCGCAAGTGCACACAAACTTTCGTGTAGTATTTCGCCCAGGAGTATTCCCAAGGTTATCGTATTTATCCCAAAGGAAGGCAATGGAGTAAAGTAGACACTACTCTTATGATCAGTCTATGGTATACTAATCATTTACCAAGATAGGGGTACGTTGATAATATATGGGTAGTGTGACACACTCCTAAGCAATCTATTCTGAAGGGTAGATGAGTCCTAATGGAGGTTAGCCTAAGGATTGGGGAGTTTCTCCTACAATGCTTCTAATATACATATACATAACTTAGGTTAGATACTAATGAGCATGTCAATGGTGAATCCTTATGTTAAGTTGTTCAACACATTGGGCATGGGTTTACCCCTAGCAATAATAGGATGATTCCTGCCAAGAGCCTGTGGTATAGCCTAACGTGGAGGATTACAAAAGATTGATAGGGCCGTCACCACCTAATTCCTACCTCTTCAATTCGTGGGTCTACGAGACATCCAAGGCTACTTAACTATCCTAGCACCATTCTAGCATATTAAGAAAATACCTTAGGAGCCGCGACACAAGCCATACTAAAGCAATGAAATAAATCATCGTTGAACCAATGTTGAGATATGGCATAAGTTATTCATATTAACATGATCATATCATAACTACTTAGGTTATTTTAGGGGTTTATAGTGTTTATGATGATAGTACAATGACATTAAGGGATGATCATAAAGATTATTCCTACCACATAGATGGAATCCACAATCAATCAAAAAATGCTTCATCCAAGTATATGAATAAAAGAAGACTAAATATAATATATTTATTATGCATAAAGTCACAAACATAAGAAAAGATACATAAGCCATACCTTTCACAATTTGCACCCGGGACTAGAGGCTCTCCTCTCTATAGCCTAACTCCACTAAGGACTGAGAGAACTAGTTTATACAACAGAATGATGCTCGAGTGGTGTGTGTTGAAGTAACGGGTGAGGGGTCCTATTTATAGGTTGAGAAGTGTCGGTTCCCACCGCCAAAAGCACGCAAATCAATCATCAACGACTTCTTCAAGTCAGTAGGAGCCAACATGTGGAAGCTAGCCGGGGTTGGCGCCAGGAAGGGGACGGTCGACCTGGTTCTGGCTCCTAACGGCATGTGCTTTCTCCAAATTGCTTATAGGTGAGTCAAATTGACTGATATAGGGTGTACACTAATGGATGGCCTCTCATACATCTCTTTGTGGGCCATTCGATTTATGTGGTTCCACATGTCGGTGCTTGATTGGCCGGGATGATATTTTATAGGATCCATCCCTATTGTTTCACTTCAATTCTATATAAATTACCTGCATGCACCAATTTCTCCAAGTACAAGTGGAAATGATATTTCCTTCAAATAATTGAGTTATATTGACGGGTGAAATTGGTATATAACAGCCGTCAACAAACTCCCCCAAGCTTATCCTTTGCTCGTCCCAAGCAAACTTAAGACTTTAGGTTTATGATCAGGAGTTGCTATAATGTTCTACTTTTCAAAATTACAATGTGCACAACAAAATACACTATCTAGTATTGCAAAAATTGGCATGGTACTTCGCCCATCTTAAGTCATTATGGAGCTTATGACATCACCTATTCATGGGTGGTTGAAAGATAGAAGAGGAAATGGAGCACACAAACCCTGGAGATCAAGTTCCACACAAATTCTTGAGAGTTCAATTTAGATTTTAAGTACCTTAGTTTGATTCTCTCAGTCTCTCCTTTATGTGTAGTGGAAATATTTCCTCACCAAGGTATTTGTCCAAAATTCCTCCCACCTCCAAATAAGTCTTGTATGTGGAGCTTGGTAGGGAATATAGTTGGCATATTTGTGACACATAATATTTCTAAGTCAAAAAAGCAAGCCTTAGGAGAAATAAATTCAAAACTATTTGATTCAAGACTTGTGCATGTGTGATGGAATGGAGGTGGATGTAGATATTTGAGATGACTCCTCTTTGAGTGGACTCCCTTATTTTGCAGGGATGAAACATGGCTACTTTTTTCTTTCTATTTTTTTCTCTCATGCTTATGATGTAAGCATGCATTTTATCTTTTTTTTTCTTTTTCTTGTAGCCATGTCTTCTACTCCCATTTTATGTAATAAATTTGGAGAGAGTACTTAGGATGAATGGTATGGAGTTTCTCTTTTTATTGTGGAATGGTGGTATGATGGGAATTTGGTTACTTCTAGTGTAGAAGTATAGCATGTGCAAGTGAAGTCTTAAATTCAAAAAGTAATGAATGAAATTCTCACATAGGTCTATACTAGTTTGACAAAGCTCAATGTGAAGACAAATAACATATGCATAAGGTCTATCAATGTAATGCGTCATATGACCTTGGTAAGTATTTCCAATCAAATGATAGTAACTTAAATCTTTTTATAATTTATTTCAAAAATCTTAGTTTCACTTTCAAACTAGGAATACCAGCGCTATCACTATATCATATCCCACATTAACTTAGAATTGGATTAAGCCTTTGCTACCCACAATTTCTGAATAAAGGCAAAAGTAATTCTAGCCAATGAAAGCAATATTTTGGAGAGTAGTGAGTTGTAAACCAGGGACTTAGGAAAATTAAAATAGAGCAACTATTCATCATTTCATCTATGTTAATTCCAAACCATTCTTACCGCACATCTTTTATTTTATTTTGAAATCAAATATACTCTATTTATTCTTTTATATGCAAGGTGGATGATGGGTGAATGGAAAATAAATATGCAAGGGGGCGTGATACGAGTTACCTCAAGTGGGGGTCCTCCACCAAGCTTGTTCTTGTTCAAGGTCCGCGCTAGGGGTTGAAACCCTATCGACAGATGTAGGCCATGAGGTGGGCCTAACCTTGTTGCAGCATGACTTTGACATTGAAGGGGTCGAGTGTCGATGTTGGTTTGCCTTCCATGCACTCCAAGAGTGTGGTCGAGCAGAGTGTTGTCGATGTCGCTCATCCACACCTTAAGGTTTCCATGGTTGGAAGTACCTTGTTATTCCTTGGCTAAGGTAATTATAACCCTTGGCTACAAAGGAATGACATGCACTCAACATGCGTTGAGTGTGTGTCATCATTGTTTGGCTATGGTGTATCATACCTTCTTGCCATATAGGAATAACTTGTACCTCCCATGCATTTGGTGTGATCCGTCACTCGTTGTCTAAGTTAATGATAACCTTTAGCCACAAAGAATTGACATGTATCCAACATGTTTTGAGTATGATCCGTTATTCCTTGGTTAAGGTACAACAAACCTATAACCACAAAGGGATGACATGCACTTAACATGGGTTGAGTGTGATCTGTTGTTCCGTGGCTAAGGTATACCTTCTAGCCACATTGGAACAACTTGCAGCCAATATACATTGGACTTGATCTTTTCAAAAGGAATAACTTACATCCAATGATGGTGGCGATTACCTTTAGCTCGGATGAGTGCCTAGAATAGTTGAGAGCATAATGCTCTCACATATTCAAAGCAGCCATTTGGTTTCTCATGGATGGTTTCCATGTCAAATCTCTGGCCTCGCATAGTCATGGTTGACCTTCGAGCTTAATTTCCGATAGGTAGCAACCATCCTAATTTACTCCTTGGCCAAGAGATATTGAAATGGAATCCCCTTAAGTTTTCCAACAATCGGATCTTTGGATGCTTGCATAGTTATTTTACTCCTGCAAACTTCCTCTCTATGATAAGAGGGATTGTTAATCCCGATACTTGTACAAATGAATTTTCGGGTTAGGTAACCGATTCTTCATTTGTACGCACAGGGAAGAACAAGACCAAAGATGCATTGGGTCCAATTTCTAGTGTATCCATGAATAATGTATGAACCATTGCTAGGAGTGGGGATTTATGGATAAATCAAGTTCAACATTTTCTTAAGCTCGTACCCATAGCAATGCAAGTGATATAAATTCACTATATGGATCCCTTCATCTTGTAAAATTTCTAACCATCGTAGTTTTTTTGCAAGAGCAAATATTTATCATTTGGGTCATGGCAAACAAGTTTCTCAATTTACCCTCCTGAACATTTTTATTTTATTGCCTAGGAAATTGAAATTTAGTGATCCATGCATGAATAAGTTTCAAATAAAATTTATGGACATCACTATTCCGATGTTACTACATACCAATTCAACCATTAAGTCGTTCAATAAGCATTACCTATGCAGAAAATGTCTAAGTCAATTTTAGCAATGCTCTATGAAATTCTAGGTACTTGTTTAAATTTATTCCTATGTAAGCTGACATTCTTGTTTTGAAAAATCAAAAAAGCAATGCCAACACTTACTCTCGTGAGGATGCATAAGAATTGAATGATGAGAAGGTGTAAACCCTCCTTACCAATGTAAGCAAAAATCATTCAATCCTAATGTAATCCCAACAACAGAAAATTTTAAACTTGTACCTCATTTGAACAGCAGTCTTGGTTCAAGGTTGTTGTGTGAGAAACTCATGACCATGAATTTTGGTGTAGCCTTCATGTTCAATGTTTCCTGCCAAGATGAGGTTGGAGTTGAAGGAGCTTCATCTTGTTCCTCCCTTGGGCCACTATCTTGAGCATTCCTCCACCATGAACTCAAAATGAGATCTATGGAGGGATATGTGCGTGATGGGTCCTTCCAACCTCTTTAAAATTTTTGTCTCGGCTGCACTACAATCAAGAACAAACAAAACAACTCGAAAACAGGTTACGTTAGCTCAACAGCATTTTGTACCCTTTGCCAAATTGTTTTGCCGAACTTGAAAGAACCCTCAAATGCATTGAATATTAAGGGAAATATTTTTTATTTGAATTAGGAAGATGAATTCAAGAGGTTACACCCAAGGTTCATACCCAAATAAATTTATTTCCTAGTTTAGAATTTTATTTTTATGATGGTTGGGAATTTTACTTTCCAACATGCAAGTGTGAAGATACAAATATCCTAAACGCAAACGAGGAATTCATATATGCAATTGGGGAAATAAAATATGAGATGACTACCAATTAACCAATTGGCAAGGACTCACTAAAAATTTGAAGTCCGACGAGTGGGACTTACACCATCCTGTTTAGTGCGATGATTTGTTGCCCAATCCCAGAGTTGAAGATGTGGACAACGTCTCTTGATCTACATGCCAAATATCCTTTGGCATGTCAGTTGGAAATGTGGGCCACATGATGGCCCTAGCCTCTCCGTCGTCTTGATGATGTCTTGTTGATGTAGTGACGACTTCTCGCCCTTAAAGATATTCTCTTATGAGCATGGTGAGGCTTGTCCTTCTTTTTGGGGTGCCACTTTGACCTTCTTGATATTTCTTAAGGTTCACCCATACTTTGATCATGGATCAAAAGTTTCCTTAGGTATGATGACATTTGGACTTCAAAATCAAACAAGTAACTCTTCATCCACAATGTCACTTGGCCTAGGTTGCTTGGGCTTGGTCGAAGGTTAGGAATCCCAACAGGTAATTGTTGGATATCTTGGATCTTGAATGCTCTATAAGTTTCTTGTCCTTGGCAAAGAGCTTCATGCTGTCTCTATTTCTTGATTGGCCACGGACAAAATACTTCAAGGTAGGATAGTTAAACTTAAATCCTGTGAAATCCTCATACGCTCCTTGATTACAAGGTTGATATTGATTCCACCCTTTACCTCCTTGTACGTGATAGCCATTGGAGGTGTGTTCGAAAAGAAGAATCCTCATGGGTCTTAGGGAAATGATTCCCCATGTGGCCCATGTTTACATGGATTTTCACAAATCATGTGAATATCCACCAATTCTCCATTGGCCTGATCTTCATAATACTTCAATTGGAGGTGTAGTTCCATAGCCAGCACATCCACCATGCTAAGTGGTGTGCATGCCAAGCTAATGGAACTAGAGCATTCTTCAATCCACCCCTTGGGTAGAGACCATATTCTCATCCATGAAGAATTAGAATAGGGCCCCTTCAGCTCCAGCATGAATGTGGTCATGGATTGGTGGAGCCAACCCATGACATGAGTGTTGGATGAAGAGCCAACAATCCATCTAATGGTGGAGGCAAACCAAGAAGAATTCTTGGAGCCTCCCCGAAGCTTAGGGATGGATGACTTTGGTTCCTACTAGAAGATAAAATTCTTTCGCAAAAAGAAATGGTGTTGCCTCGTTGGCCACCCCATAAAATGGGTTAGCCAAAACTACCTTTTTTCCACCACAAAAGGAGAAAACAAACAAGGGTAATCCCATCTAATAACTATTAGTACCTATATCTTAACCACAAGTGATAGCTATCCTTCACTTCCTTTGACTTCCCCGGCAATGGCGCTAGAAATGCTTGTTGACAGCTACTAATAAACTTTAACAATTCATCCCCGGCAATGGTGCCATAAATGCTTGTTGACATTTCATAACATCATAGATCATCTCTAGTAAGAGATGAGAGCTGCAAGCGTACGGAAACTGTAGTGTAGAATTTCACCCAAGAGTTTTCTCAAGGGTATTTATCCCAAAGGAAGGCAATGGAGTAAAGTAGAAACTACTCTTATGATCAACCTATGGGATACTAATCAACTATCAAGACAGGGGTACGTTGATAATATACGGGTAGTGTGACACATACCTAAGAAATCTATTCTAAAGGGTAGATGAGTTCTAATGGATTTGAACTAAGGATTGGGGAGTTCCTCCGACAATGCTTTTAATACATAGACTAAGTTAGATACTAATTGGCATGTCAATGGTGAATCCTAATGTTAAGTTGTTCAATACATCGGGCACGGGTTTACCCCTAGCAATACTAGGATGACGCTCGCCAAGAGCCTGTGGCATAGACGAACATGGAGAATTACAAAAGATAGATAGGGCTTTCACCACCTACTAACTACCTCTTCAATCTGTGGGTCGATGAGACATACGCTACTTAACTATCTGTTGACGGTCCTTAAGTGCCATATTTAGACCGTCAATAAACATCATAATGTCCACAAAAGAGAAACACAACATAGTGGTAGGGATAAAAGCTAACCAATTCCACAAGTTTTGGTGTTTATTTATATGCAGGTGAATTTAGACCCAAAATACCAGGACATGCAGGTAGTAATCCATAAAATTGGATTTTGACGAATAAGGTGACGCCACATGTAATCAAATGGATCAAATGGCCCACAAATAGAAGTATCCGAGGCCATCCAATGGTGTAGCACCCATATCAAGGGATGGTACCCTTCTGGCAGAGACCTGGAGAAAGAACAGCTCCAACGGAGCTAAGATCGGGTCCGCCGACCTCCCTAGTTGGCCGACTAGGGAGTGGCGCTAAACATGGTCAAATGCCACGTGTTGGCCCCTCTTGGCTTGAAGAAGTTAGTGGTGACTGATTCGCGCGCATTGGTGGCAGGAACCAACCCTTCCCCACCTATAAATTGCACCCCACACCTCACTTCACACACACACCAAAAGTTGAGAATAGAATACCACTCCTAAGGTTTAGATTAGTCCTAGAGGCTGCCAAGTAGATGGAGAGAGTGGTGAGAATGTAGGAGAAGGGGACTTGGGCTTTTCAAGTCCCTCTTCTACACGTGTACCCCTACAAAGGTGTTATTGAAATAAAGTAAGCCCTTTGAGAATTCATTTCATGTTTTATTTTTGATTCAAGGTAGTTTGCACAAGTAGTTACTTCTGCGTTCATTGCTTTAATTTATTAGAAGCTCTAGTTGTAGCTTTGTGTTTGAAACAACTAGAATTGTGATTTAGAATGCAAGCGTGGTGCTTAGGATAGAAATCACCAGTGAATATCTCATAGACCCGTGGATTGAAGAGGTAGGCGGTAGATGGTGACAGCCTATTTGTCCTTATTAATCCTCCACGTTTGGCTATGGCATAGGCTCTTGGCGGGAGTCGTCCTAGTGCTGCTATGGGTAAACCCGAGCCCAAAGCAAGCAGCTACCGCAAAATTCTTTTCAATTAGAATCAATACTTTGAATTCCTCTCTCTTCCTTTCCTACCAAACAACTTTGTGTCCTTGGGTAAATTAGTTCATAAGATTAGCACACACGTTCCTTGGGTTCGATACCATTGGGAATACTCTAAAAGGGGAAGTGCTACAGGACAACTTCCATGCGTTTGTGGATTTTTATCTATGACGTAAGAAATGTCAACAAGCATTTCTGGTGCGGTTGTCAGGGAATAGTTGTTGTGAATCTTCAAACCTTGTTTGCCCTCATATCTATCTTCTAATATTGTCTTTCCTTTTCTTACCACCACCACATATATGGAGCAGCCCACCATTATTTCTTAAGTTGCCCTTCGGCAGAACCCATTTGTTCTACTAGCTATGAACTTCGGCCATGCTTTAAAGCCATGGTTCGGGAACAATCCTTCTTAGGAACAAATTATGAAAACCCTTACCACCATCTATGAAAGTTCAAACAAATGTGTTCATGCCTTCTAGTGAAGAGTATGACACAACAAACTCTAAGATGGAAGTTGTTTCCTTTTTCCCTCAAGGAAAAAGCCAAACAATGGTACGACCACAATGTTGGGAAGACAAACAGAAATTGGAGTGAATTAGGAGAAAGATTTTTCCTTGATTTCTTTCCAATTGCCTGAATTGTTTCCTTACGGAAGGAAGTATTGTGCTTCCAACAGATGGAGAAGGAGTCTATAGGTGCAGCTTGGGATAGATTTTCTCTTTTGAGAAATTTTACCCCAGATTTGTCCATCCTTGATCTGTTGCTTTTGCAACACTTCTAAATGGGATTGTACAAAGAGTATGCCCTACATCTTGACATTACGACTAGAGGTCCTTTCCTCCATAAGACGCCGAAAGAAGGCAAGGATCTTCTAGATCGAATTCTAGAATATTCTTCCTTCATTATGGGTCTTAATGAGCCTCCTGAAGATGAAGTAGTGTCAAGAACCAAGGATAAATCCATGGACAAGGAAGAACCAATCTATTGCTTATCCCAAACCTTGCTAGAAGAATCCTCTCCAGAACCAGAAACTACGAAGAAAGAAGAAATTCAACCTTCGAAGTTTCCCTTCTTATTCGAGGAAGAAATATTTGAAGATTTTTGCAATACCACGAAGTAAAGCTGCTATAGGAACCATCATTGCCACTAACTCCACCTGATACACCTCACCTTTGGCAACTATACTATGTTTTATTAGAGGAACACCAATGAGGGTCCTATACAACCCGACTGTTGGAGCAAATCTCATTTCCGATTCTCGTGCTCCCGCCATCCTGGATGATGTGCTGTTGGCACCAACATGTAAATCCTTCCAAAATTCTTTCAGGAACATCCTTGAAGGACGTGGGGGTTTCGCAAAAGGTGTCTGTAAGACAAAAAGATATTGAGGTGATCCTAGACTTCCATGTATTCGAAATCCAAGATTTTGATATTATGATTGAGATTCCCATTGAGAAATTTCTCACGAAAATGCCATTGGAAGGAAACCTCAATGTAAAACTTGGAGGGAGAAAATTCTCTATTCCTAGCCTGCATTTTGTTGATATTTCCTATGCATACTAACAATTCATTCCTAGCAAGTGTGCCATAAATGCTTGTTAATAGTTTTAGATAACAGATATAAGCCCGCAAGCACATGGAATCTATCGATGTAGCATTTCCCCTTTTAGAGTATTCCCAAAAGGGTGTCATTTATATTCCAAATGGAAGGCTAGGGGGGAAGCAAAGCAATCATCAAATGGAGAGGCTAGGTTGGTCTAGGTAGGGTTCTAGGAAGGATGGGTAATCGATAGTTTGGAGCTAGTGTGACACACACAAGAGCGTTCTATCCTAAAGGGGTAAATGAGATGAAGAGGGACTAGGCTAAGAGTTAGGTAGATACTCCTACTATGCTTCTAATGTACATATACATAGCCTAAGTTAGTTGCTATTGAACATATTAATTATGAATTCTCATGCAAAGTGGATTAACACACTGGGCACGGGTTTACCCTGAGCAATACTAGGACAACTCCCACCAAGAGCCTGTGGCATAGCCGAACATGGAGGATTACAAAGGACAGATAGGGCTATACACACCTACTGCTTACCTCTTCAACCCCTGGGT
This sequence comes from Tuctoria greenei, assembly GCA_036927565.1. NCBI lineage: Eukaryota > Viridiplantae > Streptophyta > Magnoliopsida > Poales > Poaceae > Tuctoria > Tuctoria greenei. The sequence continues at coordinate 113,434,581 of JAYESD010000003.1, forward strand.
CTATGAGACATTCAACGCTACAAATGTATCCTAGCACCATGCTAGCATATTAGGTAATTACCTTAAGAGCCTAGGCACAAGACATCCTAAGGCAATGAACTAAATCATCAAGGAACCAAGGTTAGGTCATAGCATCAGTGATTCACATTAACATAATCATGTCATAGCTAATTAGACTATATTGGGGGTTTGTAGTGTTTGTGATGATATAATGAGAATGGTATAGCATACTCATAACTACTACTCCTACCACATATATGGAATCCACAATCAAACAAGAAACGCTTCATCCAAGTATATGAACAATAGAAGACTAAAGATAACATCTTTATGAACAACAAAGTCACAAATACAAATAGGAATATGAGAGCCATACCTTTTCCAATTAGTAATTGGGAAGAGACTCCTTCTACTCCTTTCCTACATGGACTATGGACTAGAGGCTCTCCTCTCTACAACCTATACTCCTCTAAACCTATTGAGAATAGTTTATACAATGGATGAATACTCAAGTGGTGTGTGTGTGAAATGAGGGTAGGGGGTCCCATTTATAGGTGGAGAAGGGTCGGTCCTCGCCACCAAAAGCGCGCGAATCAATCAACACTGACTTCTTCAAGCTGGGAGGAGCCAACATGTGGTGATTGACCAAGTTTGGCGCCAGGACCAAGTCGGCCAACTAGGGGGGTCGGCTGACCTAGTCTCTGCACCATTTCTCGTGTGCTTTCTCCAGGTCACTGCCAGGTGGGACCCATCCCTTGATATGGGTGCTCCACTATTGGATGGCTTCATATACTTCTGTTTGTGGGCCATTTGATCAATGTGGTGCCACATGTCACCGCTTGATTGGCTAGGATGGTATTTTATAGGATTGATCCCCTCTTTTACCTCATTTCCTATAATAATTCCCTGCATGCACTATTTCTCCAAGGACAAGTGGAAATAGGTTAAACAGAAAGGTGTTGTGTGCAAGAAATGACAATTCCTTCACATAATTGAATTATATTGACAGGTGAACTTGGTATATAACAACCGTCAATAAACTCCCCCAAGCTTATCCTTTGCTTGTCCCGAGCAAAGTCAAGAGTCTAGGTTGATTATCAGGAGTTTTTACAATGTTCTATTCTTCACAAGTACCATGTGCACAATAAAATACTCTACCTAGTATTGCAAAAATTGGCATGGTACTTCACCCATCTTAAGTCATTATGGGGCTTATGCCATCACCTATTCATGGGTGGTTGAAAGATAGAACAACAAATGAAGCACACATACCCTAGAAATCAAGTTCCACTATAAATCCGGAGAGTTCAATTTAGACTTTAAGTATCTCGATTTGATTCTCTCAGTCTCTCCTTTATGTGTAGTGGAGATATGTCCTCACCAAAGCATTGTGCCTACACTCATCCTACCTTTAAATAAGGCTTGTATGTGGAGCTTGGTAGGAAATATAGTAGGCATATTTGCAATACATAATGTTGCTAAGTCAAAAGAGCAATCCTTAGGAGAAATCAATTTAAAACAATTTGATTCAAGACTTGTGCATGTGTGATGGAATGGAGTGAATGTGATATTGAGATGACTCCTATTTGATTGGACTCTCTTATTTTGCATGGATGAAACATGGCTACTTTTCTCTATTTTTTCTCATGCTTATGATGTAAGCATGCATTTTGTTTTTTCTTTTTCTTTATCTTGTAGCCATGTATTCTACTCCCTTTTTATGCAATAAAGTATGGAGAGGGTACTAAGCATGAATGGTATGGAGTTTCTCTTTATATTGTGGAATGGTGGTATCATGGGATTTTGCTTACTTCTAGTGTAGAAGTATAGCATGTGCCAGTGAAGTCTTGAATTCAAAAAGTAATGAATGAAATCTCACATAGGTCTATACTAGTTTGACAAAGCTCAATGTGAAGACAAATAGCATATGCATAAGGTTTATCAATGTGATGTATGATATGACTTTGGTAGGTATTTCCAATCTAATGAGAGTAACTCAAATCTTTTTAGAATTTTCTCCGGAATCCAAGTTTCACTTTCAAACTTGGAATAGCATTCCTATCACTATATGATATCTCACAACAACTTATAATGGGTTAAGCTTTTACTACCCACAATTTCCAAATCAAGGCAAAAGCAATTTTAGCCAATGAGAGCAATATGTTGGAGAGTAGTAAGTTGTAAACTAGGGACATAGGAAATTAAAACAGAGCAACTATTCATTTCTTCTATGTTAATTCCGAGTCATTCTTACCACGCATCTTTTATTATATTTGAAAACAAATCTATACTCTTTACTTTTTTATTTTCAAGGTGGATGATGGGTGAATGGAAAATAAATATGCATGGCATGATACAATTTACCTCAAGGTGGGGTCCTCCACAAGCTTGTTCTCCACTCACCTTTGTGATGAGGGTTGAACCCTTGATGATAGAAGTATGCCATGAGATCGGCTTGTTGTTGTTGTAGCGTGGAATTGAAGTTGGTGAATTTAGCATCCATGTGTTGTTGCCAGTCTTGGGTACCTTGGACATGCCCTTAGATAGTGTTGTAGATGTCACCCGTTCTTACTTCAAGCTCTTCCATGCATCGAGTGAGATCTGTAACTTCCTTGCTATAGTCACGATCGCTTCTAGTCGAAGAGGGAGGGCATATTATCATAGACGTTGGAGGCAAGCTGCTAGATCTTGAAGTGGATAGGGGTGGCTCCCATGCGGCACCTGGCCATCCATGCCAAGACGGACCTTCGGTCTCATATGATGGAGGTGCATCACCTGTTGGGTTCTCTTCCTCTTCGTACTCATGGACCGTGGAGGTTGCCGGGGGCATGGCCGCTCTCCTTGTACGACTTCTAGTTACCCTTCTAGAGACATTACTTCTTTGGGCTTCCTTGATGGGAAGAAGGTCAATGGTTAGCCTCTGACATTTGTACAAATGATAATCCAAGTTAGGTAACCGAATTTCATTGACAAAGCCGGGATAATAAAATATCAAAGAGACATCTTGATCATGCTTAAGGGTATGTCCTTCCATTAAATAATCCTCATTAATTAATTCTCCTTAATTATTAATATACTAGTGCTCCTACCCTATTAGCAATATGTGTAATCAATGAAGTGCATTCTATTGGCCCTGTTCTTGGAATGTAATCTAACCATTGTGTCATGATGGCAATGACTACAACAACTTTTATCTTTTTAATTATAGCAAATAAAATTTTCAGCTCATCATCGCGCACTATTCTTATATCTCCTCTAGGGAACATAGTCGTAGCTATCCATCTATGCATGAAGCGTAAAGTAGTGTTGTGCAAGTGGCTATTCCTAGGTGCACTACATCTAACCTCACTAGTTAAACCTTGCCAAAAACTTTGCTTGTTAAACTTAGGCAAAGTGTCTAAATCTAGCAAACAATGTTTATAAAGCCTAGGATTTCACTTAATTCTTTCCATAGGATGTTGTATTCTTTTTGAAATAATCTAAAATAAATACCATCAAATCCTATTTTAAGTGTGCAAACGAATTGTTTGGAGAGAAGGCATGAACCTCTCTCCTTTATGTGAGCAAAATTGTTCCATCCTAGTGCACGCCAAATGGAAAAGAATTCGGAATCCATACCTATTTTGGAGATCAAATCCAGATCATAAGCTTTCATATAACACAGCTCACGATCTTGGAGGAGCTTACATGCTAGGTCTTGAACTTCACATTGTATGGCGTGGTCGTTGTCGTGAAGAAGTTGGTGCGCATTGCTCCTCTCACCCATGGTAGTGTCCTCACCTACACCCCTCCTTCGTGAACCTTGTGTAGCAACAGAAGAGGGACGTGCACTTGAATCTCCACGATGGCTTGAGCTTGTAGCCTCCTTCCTGTTTACAAACAACCTCTTCATTCCTTTCATGGCCACAACAAACAAGAACACAACAAGGCGAAAACTCGAAAGAGGTCATATTAGCAAAACCCCCGATGAATTTTCCCTTGAAGATCTTGAAAGCAAATTGCAAATGCAAACAAAAAAAAATCTTTTCGAATTTGATTTTGGGCAAGAGTACATCAATGAAGAGCACGAAAAATAATTTGAGCAGGAGTGACTTTGGGAAGGTGTGAAATGAGGTGAAGCGTGAGGAATAATGCTCCTCATGGCCACCATTTATAGTGTACACTCCCCAACGGTCATTGGAGAACCAAATGTAGCTGTTGGAGGAGAGAGAGCCAAAATGGCCCTTTCCCATGTCAGTCGAACAGGGGGGTCGGCCTAACTGACAAGTGGGACCCCCAATTGTCCCTTTTGGCAGGTGGCTCCCCAGCGGCTATGGAATTAGCACGTTGGTCGATCACCACTTTTGCAACTCAGAAAAATTGTTTTTTGAATAAAAACTCTTTTTTTTCAAAACCCAATAATCTTCTTTTTATGAACAAAAAGAAATAAAAATGATAGTTGAGAATAGAAGATTCTCAACTTGCAAATAAAAACCAAATATGCAGTGGGGAAAAATCAAACTGAATGGGGAAAACCAAATGAAGAGAAAAGAAAAATTAAAGAAAAGGATAACTACCAATTTAACCAATTGGTTAGGTCTCACCACCGTCAGATGAGACGGACATTCCTCCTTCTTCATTTCTTGACAACTAGGCCCGGAGGAATGGGCTCGGATGGCTTGTCTTGCTTCTTCCACCATTCCTTCTTTGGTGGATTGGTGGACTTGGGCCTTTGGGGAAGCCCGGACTTCTCCGTCTTCTTAGGGTGTCGACATGGATGATAAGACGGGTTCTCCTCTTAGATCAAATTCCTCATGAATGCAATGAGCGAGTCCACCTTTGGAGGTGTGATTTTGACCTCTTGAATGTGCTTAGCATTCGGCCCATAGTTGATGCAGATCATGGAGAATTGCTCCAACTTTGGGCAAAAGATAAACCTTTTCTCCTTGCCATTGATATGGAAGTGAATTTCTCCAGCTCTCACATCTATGTGAGCCTTCACAGTGCTAAGGAATGGTCGCCCAAGGATGAGCGGCGTATCCTTCTCGACCTCCATGTCGAGCACAACGAAATCCACGGGTATGAAGCAATTCCGGATTTTCATCGGAACATCTTTAGCGATACCCGCCGGATAACAGACTGATGAATCAGTTTGTTGAAGCTGCATTGGTGTTGGAGTAAGCTCCGTGAAGTACAGCTAGTCGAAAACCACCTTGGGCATCACCCTCACACTTGCTCCAAGGTCACAAAGGGCCTTGTCAAAGTGGTGAGCCCCAATTGAGCACGATATTGTAGGACACCCAGGGTACTCTAGCTAGTTGCCTTCCAGTAGAGAAATCATGTTGACAGTTTACATGGGAGGTTAGGGATGTCCTGGCATATTGCCATTCTCCACTGGAGGAACAGCAGCTGCCAGTTGAGCCAACTGAGTTTCCAACATCTTATCGAAGCTCAATTGATTCTTGAAGGCCGAGGATAGTCCTTCACTCTTGGTATTAATGCTTTCAAGGGTCTTGCCATTAGCTAATAGTTTTTTGGATAGAGTATAATTGATCTTTAGCAGGCTAATGGTAAGCTCTCTCGAGTTGGGTTGTTTTCCATTATTGCCATTGTTGTTGTACCATCCTTGAGAGAATGGGCACTGTTGGCCCCACCCTTGACATCCTAGATGATAGCCATTGTTGTTTTCATTCTTGGCTACGTATAAGGCATCCTCACGGCTTTCTAGGCAGTCATTGCCCAAATGTCATGTGTTACCACAACCATCACAAGTGATGTGAGAGTCTAAGGCATAGGCATTGCCACATACCTCACCATTTCCTTGTCCATCAATGTTCTTCATAAGGAGGTCCAATTTGGCAGTGATCATGTCCACCTCCTTCAAGGTCTGCCTGCCTCGCTCGCGGGTACAGAGACGCTCGTTGCTCCAACCCATGTTTGACACCATCTTCTCAATCAAATCTTTGGCTTTGGGCACCGTTAAGGAGAAGAAGGCACCTCCAGAAGCAGCATCAACAAGGTTACGGGCAGAAGGGATTAGCCCGTTGTAGAAGTTTTGGATAATTAGCCTATCATCCATCCCATGGTGGGGATAGTCATGGATATAATCCTGAAGACTTTCCCAAGCCTCGAGAATAGACTCGTTAGGATCTTGCTGGAAGCTGGAAATTCTCCCACGAAGGGCATTAGTATTGCCCAACGGGAAAAACTAGGTGAGGAATGCCGTAGAAAACTTCTCCCAAGTGTCTACAACACTTCGGTTCTCATAGAGCCACTGTTTCACTCTCCCAAGGAGAGAGAACAGAAACAGCCTAAGACGGACAACATCAGGAGATACGTCCTTGATCTTAGAAGTGTTGCATATCTCAAGGAACTTTCGCAGGTCCACACTTGCATCCTTGTTAGCATTCCTACAAAATGGGTTGGCTTGCACCATAATGATCAAGCAAATCTTGATTTCACAGTTTACATCTCCCGTGTTAACAGTGGGCCCAACAGGCACACAGTTGTAGGATCGAAGAGCACGTGAAAATCTACCATAGGGGGGGGGGTGAATGGTAGATTTAAAAAATCTTACGCAGTAGAAACAATTAAACCCCAAACCCTTTCGGCAGAAAAACGACCTGTTAAGGAAATCGTGTGTGAGACTAATCTAAACATGTTTCACCATGAAAAAAGTAATATATATCAGAGAGAATCAAGTCACGAAGACAGTACAAAAATAATCACTCAAATCGAATGATTTCACAAAAACTCAAGTTATGATCGAAAGATCAAACAATAGTCAATCTGCCCTACCCGAGAAAAAACAGTTCTGGAACGCTGCAAAGAAACTCGTGTAGATCATTGACCACAAATCGAATGACCTTGAAATTTTAACAGATGATAGAAAATCTAGTTGTGAAGACAACCCAAAAAGAATCACGTCAATTGGATCTGTAAAACTCGAGTTATGATAAAACCACCGACGAAAGGTAGTGCTGTCCAGAAACTTGACGAGTAAAACTTGTCTGGAACAAGTCCGACGAACGAGGCACAAAAGTTCCTTCAAACTACGAATTTTATTCAATAGAACACAAGAGGAACAGCCCCAAAGTCGTGCACCACGAGCTCTGGGATCCCTTGCTTATATAACCAGCCCTTAGGCCAACCCGATATCAACGAGGACTCCAATCCTACTCAGATCACGAATCGTAACTTTCCATAACTGCTCAAGATTCTTCTATACGCAGATAGAAGCAATCTTAAGACTTCCAAACACCTTAGGAATCTATCACACATTCCTAAACGACTCAAATTCGTTACCCACACGAAATCCTATCATAACCAACTCAAATCATTCCATATTTGAGTCAAACCCGACTCAGCCGCAGCCTGAGTCCATAACCTAGTCGGTTGGACCTTTCCGATCAACTCTTTACGTCCACATTTCTTCATCACGTCTAGGAACCATGTATCCACGTCCATGCACTCCTTGCACACGTGCAAACATCTTCCAATGACGTCCACGATACTTTCATATGCATTGTTCTTGATTCAATCATGCTGCGCAACCTCCTGATCAGCTCAACCACAATTCCTCCTGAATTTGGTTGTTGGAACCTCATCTCCTCCCTGAGACTAGTCCAAAGGATCCCGTCACCAGCCATGTCTTGAACTCAAGCAACACCTGCACATGAATAAACAACCAATCCATACGAGCCCAAGTCCTCGACTTGACTCAAGTTAGTTCCGAACACAACACCCTACGTGAGAACCTCACATAAGCATGTTGCAAAACCACAATAACACGATATCATCCATATCAACCAAAACGCACCAAAAACTTAGCAAATGAATACTAAGAAATCTTTCCAATAATGTAAAGCGAGTACGAAACATTGCAAATGAAAAGCAGAAGCACTACGGTCAAGTTCCGGACCTTGCCAGAGCAACCCGGACCTTGAGCCGGAGCTAACAAAAGCTAGTAGAACCTAGCGCCGGAGCTTACCAAAAATAGTACAACCAAGCTCCCGCCGGAGCTTACAAAACTAGCAGGACCTAGCGTCGGAGCTAACCAGAACTTGTGGGAACTAGTAAACCCAAAAGCCAGAGCTGGAAAAATCAACTTCGGAGCTTAGCAAAAACACGGCGGAGCTATCAAAATCATGTTGGGGCTATCAAAAACATGTCGGAGCTATCAAAGACATGTCGGAGCTATCAAAGACATGCCGGAGCTAAAGACAAAACTTCACCAGAGCTGACCAAAGCTAGTCGGACCTTGTTGTAGCTCAGAGCTAGAGTCGGTCCTTGATAAAAAGGTGTTTTGGTGAGATTCAAAACTTTAATCGTCAAAACAAGTGTATTCACTACAAGCCAATGTATTAAGCACACATAGGTCTTGCAATCTCCCCCTTGATGAATGCATTGGCAACACCATTTAAAATCCGAACATTGGCTTATTTACATCAGAGTTTTGAAGGCAATTTCTCCACTTTTGTAAAATCAAAAGAAAAATGAGAAGAAAATCCAAAAATTATCCCATATTACTCTCCCCCTTTATTATCTCTCCTTATGCACATATTCTCTTCATGTTTATCTCTCCCCCTTTGACAATGTATTCAGCAAGTCATGAGCATAAAAACAAATTATCTCTCCCCCTTTAGTTGTTATGAACATATTATAACATATACATATAAAACAATGCTCATCCAAGTCATACTATCAAGTACCTTACATTATAAAATCAATGAGATACATAAAGTAGTGTAAGCCATGCTAGAGATCAAATGTAATTTTCAATTTAAGCAAGTCATGATCTCACAAACTTAACTATTTCAAAACCTGAAAGCATGACACTAGTTTCTGCATTTTATTATTTTTCAAAGCATAAATTTAGATCATATGATATTTGCAAGAGATTATATGCACATCTGCCTTATTCTAACCAACCAAGCCAAGCCTATGTCATTTGACAATCAGAAGCTTAAGGACATGGTTTTAGTCATAGACAACTTCTTCCAAGTTCATATCTAAGTGCAATGACAAGCCATCTCAAAAGAAGAAGTGCGATGCATGCATATTCTCTTGATCTTTTCTCAATTTATATTTGTTCATAAAAACTCAACATGTGAGTTGATTACTTGATGAATACTTAATGATTAAAAGCACTTGTGAACATGTAACAAGTTGAAAACAGCAAGAAAGTTTGACCATGACCAATTTTAGTGTAAGTAATTATTCCAATTACTAGACATGGCAAAAACTACAAAATGTATAACACGAGTAATGTAGTAAGAACTTTCAGCGTGTAAAGGAATCACAAAGTCATATATGTATGAAATACTATGCTCATATTATTTTAATTTCAGATTCACACATAGACTTCCCAAGTTTCAAAAACTCCCCCTCAATTTAAGCCATGAGGATGCATAACCCCTATTTCACTATGAATGTAACAAAAACGAGTGAAATCCAAAGGTTTTGTAAAAATGTCAGCCAATTGTTGTTCGGTATCTACATGGTGAAGCACAATGTTTCCTTTTTCAACATTATCTCAGAGAAAGTGATACCTAATGTCAATGTGCTTAGTTCTAGAATGTTGCACGGGGTTTTTAGCAATGCAAATGGCACTAGTGTTATCACAAAACAGTGGAACACTATCTAGATCAACCCCATAGTCCTTAAGTGTTTGAACAATCCAAAGAATTTGTGAGCAAGCACTAGCAGCAGCTACATATTCAGATTCGGCTGTGGATTGTGCAACTGAATTTTGTTTTCTAGAGGACCAAGCAACAAGAGAATTACCAAGAAAATGACAAGAACTGGAAGTACTTTTCCTATCAATCCTACAACCCCCAAAATCAGCATCCGGAAAAGCTTTCAAAGTAATGGTCGAGGAAGAAGGAAGAAAAATGCCAAATTCTTGAGTTCCATGTAAGTACCTGAGAATCCTTTTGACGGCTTGACGATGTGAAACACGTGGGGAGGATTGAAATCATGCACAAAGACATATGCTGAATTGTATGTCCGGTCTTGATGTCATGAGGTACAAAAGTGATCCGATCATGCTTCTATATTCTTTTTGATCCACGGGTTCACCATCTTCATCAAGTTCAAGTGTTGTTGCTGTTCTCATTGGTGTCTGAAGAGGCTTGTTTTTGTCCATGTTGAAGGACCTTAGGAGGTCTTTGGTATACTTCGTTTGATGCACAAAGGTACCCTCCTTGGTTTGCTTGATTTGCAGCCCCAAAAAGTAAGTGAGTTCACCCATCATACTCATTTCAAATTCGGAACTCATCATTGCTGAAAACTTGGACACAAGATCATGAGAAGCACCACCAAAGATAATATCATCCACATACACTTGAACGAATAATGAGTCATTGCCATGTTTAAGCACAAAATGAGTTTTATCAACCTTGCCCATGGTAAACCCTTTTTCAAGTAAGAATGATTTTAACCTATCATACCATGCTCTAGGGCTTGTTTGAGACCGTAAAAAGCTTTGGACAGTTTGTAAACATGATTAGGAAAATCTGGATTTTCAAAACCCGGTGGTTGTTTGACATAAACCTCCTCATCTATGTAGCCATTAAGAAAAGCACTTTTAACATACATTTGATATAGCTTAAAACCTTTAGATGCTACAAAAGCTAACAAAATTATTATGGCTTCTAATCTAGCAACGAGAGCAAAAGTTTCATCAAAATCTAGACCTTCAACTTGAGTGAAACCTTGAGCAACCAACCTAGCCTTATTCCTAACCACAACCCCATCCTCACTTTGTTTATTTTTAAATACCCATTTAGTTCCAATTAAAGTGTGACCTTGAGGTTGAGGTACAAGTTTCCAAACATTATTTCTTTCAAATTTTTCTAACTCTTCTTGCATGGCAATAATCCAAGATTCATTAGTGAGTGCGTGTGATATATCTTTGGTTTCAAAAGAAGCAACAAAAGCAGAATGAGCATGAGAGTTTGGATCGCAAAACCTGGACCGTGTGACTTGTTCGTGCAAGCTTCCAATCATCTGTTGTGGGGGATGATCTTTGTAAAACCGTAGGGGAACAGATGTCTCAAAAGATTCTTCTTCTTCTTGTTCATCACAAATCGATGAGCTTGTGGCTTGAGGATGATTTAAATCAGCATTGATGGTTGTCGGTGCTGGTTGAGAATTAACATCCAGAGCTAAACCAAAGTCTTTAGCTGCTGAATTTTCTGGCAGCAACTCCAATTCTTCCTCATATTCAATGAAAATGCTCTCCCCCTACGGATATGGATCTGGACCTGCAATGTTTGAGCTAGTACCTGGACTAGATTCATCAAAAAACACTTCACAAGTCTCCACAATTTTGATAGTATCAAGTAAAAGCACACGGTAGCCTCTAGTATGAGATGGATAACCAAGAAACATGCCATCACTGGATCTAGGTTCAAATTTATCAAGATTACCATGTTTCTTAACAAAGCATTTGCAACCAAAGACCCGAAAGTGTGTAACACTAGTCCTATGTCCAAACCGGAGCTCATATGGTGTTTTACCTAGCTTAGCACGCAAGAAAACACGATTCGAGATATAACAAGCGGTTGCTAATGCATCAGCCCAAAATTTCCTAGGAGTTTGATATTCATCAAGCATAGTCCTAGCCATCTCAACTAAGGTTCTGTTCTTTCTTTCTACAACACCATTTTGTTGAGGTACATATGGTGAAGAGAATTGATGATCTATTCTATTTTCAGCACAAAAGTGATCAAAAGATTGATTTTTAAATTCAGTTCCATTATCACTTCTAATTGCTTTTAAAGATCCTGGGTAATCAATTGATAATCTAAGAAATAAAGTTCTAAAGTGACTAAAAACTTCATTCTTAGATGCCATAAAGTAAACGCAAGAGTATCTAGAATAATCATCAACAATCACAAGTACATACCATTTACCTCCAAAGGATTGAACACGTGAAGGTCCTACGGTGTCAAGATGCAAAAGTTGGCATGGTTCAGTTGTCATGATCACTGTGAGAGGAGTATGTGAACATGCAACCATCTTAGCATGTCTACAAGAAGAGCACACAATTTCTTTGTCCCCTTTTAGCTTAGGCAGCCCACGTATGCGATCAAGAGCACTAACACGTGTTAGGTAATCAAAGCCTATGTGACCAAGTCTACGATGCTAAAAATATAATTCCTTTGAATCATTAGAAATTAGACACCTATGCTTAGAGGAAGACATATCAAAATCAGCTTTAAAAACTCTTCCAAACCGAGACGTGTTAAAAATAAGCTCACTATTTGAACCAACAACTTTGCAGCAGTTTTTATTGAAAATAATTTTTAGATTTTCATCTAGCAATTGTGTAATAGAAAGCAAGTTGTGTTTCAAATTTTTTACAAGTGCCACATCCTTCAAAGTGTAGTGATCATTTACTCTAACCGAACCCTTAGCAATTATAGGAGTTGAAAAATTATCGGCAAAAGTAACATTCTCTACACGTGACACAAACGAGAGGGAGGAGAACCAATCTTTGTTACCGGTCATGTGGTGTGAGCAACCTGAATCCACAATCCAAATATTCTCCTTCCTCAAACGTGTAACCTACATAAAAGCACAATACGTCAATGACTCAATACTGGGGTTAGTCAAAAGGCATTTAGGAATCTAGTACTGAGTCACGCGACGTGCAGCAGGAAAAACACGCGAAAGCTGAGACAAAGCAGCAGGTTTATGAGTCAAAGTTTGAGATTTTTTATTCTTGACTACTGACCTATATGGTGTTACTTGTGTAGCACAAAAATCAGTAGCTCCGGAGGCAAAAAACAGAAGGTCCGGAGGTAAACTTTGAATTTTTTTGACTCAAAACAGCAGGTTGTACATTCGGTTCAATGTGTGCAGCAAATTTTGCATGAAAGTTATGAGATCTAGCAACCATTCTTTCCCTTTTCTGTTGTTTAGCTAGTCTATAACAAAAATCTATGACACGACCATCTCTACCACAGAAGGTACAATGAAATTTAACTTTGTGTTCATGTCTAGATGAGCAAGCAATATTTTTATTTGAAACCGAATGAGGCAACACTCCTGCAGATTTGAAAACCACTCCTTTTTGTTTAGGAACTGTTTGAATCAAACCACTTCCTAATGACTTTACAATTTTAGGTGGATGTGCCTTAGCATGAGCATGAGAATCAAAACCTAAACCAGTTTTATCATTGCGAGACTTGGAAGAATTCAGTAGTAAGTTTAGGTTCTTATTCCCATTACAAAACCAATCTAATGTCCTATGCATGTCATCAAGTTTATTGGACAGATCAAGGCAATTTTCACATGAAGTTTTTCCTTTTAGTTTGCAATTTGAACAAAGTTTAACTTCATGATAACGTAAAGCATTGTTCAATATAGAAATTTCATTCATAGCATCCTGTAGTTTCTTATCAAGATCATCACAAGTAGAACAATGCAAATCAATTGTAGAACAGCTAGCATCTTTTAAGTTTTTATCATTAAGTGCAGCAAGCTCTTTGTTCTTTTCAATTTCTAACTCAAGTTTATCAAGTGTGGAGGTGTGCGAACTTCTTAATGAGGACAATTGTTCATATATTAAATCACATGAGGAACATGCATCATCACTAGGAATCAAAGTTTTTAACCGGCTGATTTCAGATTCTAGTGATTCAATTTTAGCAGCACTATCCCTAAGCTTTTTGTCCTTTTTCTTAACAATAATAGTGGCACGAGAAATGACATCACACATTTCTTCGCAAGTAGGACATACCACTTCATTATCGCTGTTGTGTTCTGCCTCCTCCATACTTGATCTTGACTTGCCCGCCATGAAGCACAAGTTTGCCAAATCATATTCATCTTCATCACTTCCAAGGTCCACGTCGCTTGAACTGAACTCTTCAAGCGCGGTGATGAAACTGTTGATCATCTTGCGTCCTATGGTACCTTTCTTCTTGTTTTTGAAATTTTCAGAGGAGGTCCGAACCTTGCTTTTTTTTTTCTTCCCAGGTGGTCGGACCTGAAAGGTTAGGGCATTCTATATGAAAGTGTCCTGTTTTACCACATTCAAAACAGCGCTGAGGTCCGGAGCTTCCTCTCCTTCTAGATCTCACATTTTGCAATGCTTTTGAGAATCTAGTAGAGATGAGTGCCAACTCCTCTTCTGGAAATTCTTCGATCTGCTCCACGGTTAGTGAGGGCAACAAAGCAAGAGTATTGCAAGATGATGATTGGCCGGAGCTAGACATATCACGTTGTGAAACAAATGCAATAGACTTATTGGGGTTCTTACATGAGATTATGTCAATTTCATGAGTCTTTAACTTGGAATATAGCACATCTAAAGTAAGTGTACTCATGACAGTAGATTCACGAATAGATGTGACTTTCATCTCCCAAATTGACATATCTAATGCACTTAGCAATTTCCTAGCATTTTCAGCATCTGAAAAATTAACATTGACACTACGCAAGTTGCTGAGAATATTATTAAAGCGGGCAAAAAGGTCATGAATAAACTCACCAGGTTGCATCTCGAAAGCGCATGTATTCTTTCTTGAAAATGTCTTGTCTTACCTCCTTTATCGTGTTGGATCCTTCGTGGTAGTCACAAAGTGCTTTCCACACATCGTATGCAGATCGGAGGTGTGCAACACTGTCAAAGTCGCTTTGAGTTAATCCTTGTATGATCAAGTTCCGAGCCTTGTTGTTGTTGTCGACATCTCTCAGATTTGTAGCTGTAACTTGATCGTTTGACGGCACTTCATAAGGCTTGTATACCTTCTCCCATATTTCGAAGCCTTGACCTTGGATGAAAGCCTCCATGCGTGCCTTCCAAACCTGAAAATCAATAGCAGCAAACACACAAGGTTTGGCAGAGTACTTCTCCAGTATGAGTAGTCAAAAACACGTGCAAATCACAAAGATTAGAGTACCGTGGCTCTGATACCAATTGTAGGATCGAAGATCACGTGAAAAGCTACCAGAGGGGGGGTGAATGGTAGATTTAAAAAATCTTACGCAGCGGAAACAATTAAACCCCAAACCCTTTCGGCAGAAAAACGATCTGTTAAGGAAATCGTGTGTGAGACTAATCTAAACGTGTTTTACCATGACAAAAGTGATAGATAACAGAGAGAATCAAGTCACTAAGACATCACAAAAAAGAATCAATCAAATCCGTCAAGAAAAACTCATGTTATAATCGAAAGATCAGACAATAGTCAATCTGCCCTACCCGAGAAAAAACAGTTCTGGAACGCTGCAAAGAAACTCGTGTAGATCATAGACCACAAATCCAATGACCGTGAAATTTTTACAGATGATAGAAAATCAAGTTTTGAAGACAACCAAGAAAGAATCACATCAATTGGATCTGTAAAACTCGAGTTATGATAAAACCACCAATGAAAGGTAGTGCTGTCCAGAAACTCGACGAGTAAAACTTGTGTGGAACAAGTCTGACGAACAAGGCAAAAAAGTTCCTTCAAACTACGAATTTTATTCAATAGAACACAAGAGGAACAGCCCCAAAGTCGTGCACCCTGAGCTCTGGACTCCCTTGCTTATATAACCAGCCCTTAGGCCAACCCAATATCAACGAGGACTCCAATCCTACTCAGATCACGAATCGTAACTTTCCATAACTGCTCAAGATTCTTCTATACGCAGATAGAAGCAATCTTAAGACTTCCAAACACCTTAGGAACGTATCCCACATTCCTAAATAACTCAAATTCGTGACCCACAGGAAATCCTATCATAACCAACTCAAATCTTTCCATATTTGAGTCAAACCCGACTCAGCCGCAGCCTGAGTCCATAACCTAGTTGGTTGGACCTTTCCGACCAACTCTTTACATCCACATTTCTTCATCACGTCTCGGAACCATCTATCCACGTCCATGCACTCCTTGCACACGTGCAAACATCTTCCAATGACGTCCACGATACCTTCGTATGCATTGTTCTTGATTCAATCATGCTGCACAACCTCCTGATCAGCTCAATCACAATTCCTCCTGAATTTGGTTGTTGGAACCTCATCTCCTCCCTGAGACTAGTCCAAAGGATCCCGTCACCAGACATGTCTTGAACTCAAGCAACACCTGCACATGAATAAACAACCAATCCATACGAGCCCAAGTCCTCGACTTGACTCAAGTTAGTTCCGAACACAACACCCTACGTGAGAACCTCACATATAAGCATGTTGCAAAACCACAGTAACACGATATCATCCATATCAACCAAAACGCACCAAAAACTTAGCAAATGAATACTAAGCAATCTTTCCAATAATGTAAAGTAAGTACAAAACATTGCAAATGAAAAGCAGAAGCACTACGGTCAAGTTCCAGACCTTGCCAGAGCAACCCGGACCTTGAGCCGGAGCTAACAAAAGCTAGTAGAACCTAGCGCCGGAGCTTACCAAAACTAGTACAACCAAGCTCCCGCCAGAGCTTACAAAACTAGCAGGACCTAGCGTCGGAGCTAACCAGAACTAGTCGGAACTAGTAAACCCAAAAGCCGAAGCTGGAAAAATCAACTTCAGAGCTTAGCAAAAACACGGCGGAGCTATCAAAATCATGTCGGAGGTATCAAAAACATGTCGGAGCTATCAAAGACATGTCGGAGCTATCAAAGACATGCCGGAGATAAAGACAAAACTTCACCGGAGCTGACCAAAGCTAGTCGGGCCTTGCTGTAGCTCGGAGCTAGAGTCGGACCTTGATAAAAAGGTGTTTTGGTGATATTCAAAACTTTTATCATAAAATCAAATGTATTCACTACAAGCCAATGTATTCAGCACACATAGGTCTTACAACATTGTTAGCAAAGGGAGCCGAAAACTCATGAAGGGTAATCTAGGCCATTGGCATTTCGGTTCTTGGTGCAGTTGTGCTGGCTTGCTTTGCCGCTTGAAGCTTCTGAGGAGTAACGACATGAGGTCGATCTCTTAGAAGGGATTCGGGATCTTCAACAAAGTTTTCCAGAAAGCGTAAACCAGACATACACTATCTTCTTTTCACATAAAATGCGAAAACAAAGAAGGGTTATGCTACTAAAACCTACCAGGGTCCTATCCTATTCATTAGATCATGCAATACTTCGACTACCTTCCCCAACAACGACGGGAAATGCTTGTTGATATTTCCTACGCACTACTAACAATTCATTCCTAGAAAGGGTGCAAAAAATACATGTTAATAGTGTTAGATTACATATGTAAGTAAGCAAGCGCACGTAATTTATCGATGTAGCATTTCCCCTTTTAGAGTATTACCATAGGGTGTCATTTGTATTATCCCAAAGGAAGGCTAGGGGGAAACAAAGCAATCATCAAATGGAGAGGCTAGGTTGGTCTAGGTAGGGTTCTAGCAAGGATGGGTAATTGATAGTTTGGAGGTAGTGTGACACACACAAGAGCATTCTATCCTAATGCGGTAAATGAGGTGAAGAGGGACCACGCTAAGAGTTAGGTAGATACTCCTACTATGCTTCTAATGTACATATACATAGCCTAAGTTAGTTACTAATGATTATATTAATTATGAATTCTCATGCTAAGTGGATTAACACATCGGGCATGGGTTTACCCCTAGCAACACTAGGACGACTCCCGCCAATAGCCTGTGGTATAGCCGAATGTGGTGGATTACAAAGGAGATATAGGGCTGTCACCACCTACTGCCTACCTCTTCAATTTGTGGGCCACGAGACATTCAACGCTACTTATCTAACTTAGCACCAAGCTAGCGTATTAAGTAATTACCTTAAGAGCCTAGGCACAAGCCATCCTAACGAATTGAACTAAATCATCGATGAACCAATGTTAATTCATAGCATAAGTGATACACATTAACATAATCATGTCATAGCTAATTAGACTATAGTGGGGGTTTGTAGTGTTTATGATGAGATAATGAGAATTTTATAGCATAATCGTAACTACTACTCCTACCACATATATGGAATCCACAATGAAACAAGAAACACTTCATCCAAGTATATGAACAATAGAAGACTAAAGATAACATATACACAAATACAAATAGGAATATGATAGCCATAACTTTCCCAATTAGGAATAAGAGACTCCTTGTACTCCTCTCCTGCATGGACTATGGACTAGAGGCTCTCCTCTCTACAACCTATACTCCTCTAAACCTATGGAGAATAGTGTATACAATGGATGAATACTCAATTGGTTTATGTGTGAAGTGAGGGTAGGGGGTCCTATTTATAGGTGGAGAAGGGTCGGTTCCCACTACCAAAAGCGCTTGAATCAGTCACCACTGACTTCATCAAGCCGGGAGGAGCAACCAGTGGCGATTGACCGAGTTTGGTGCCAGGACCAAGTCACGCCGACTAGGGGGGGTCGGCCGACCTAGTCTCTGCACCATTTCTCGTGTGCTTTCTCCATGTCACCGCCAGGTGGGACCAATCACTTGATATGGGTGCTACACCGTTTGATAGCCTTGGATACTTCTTTTTGTGGACCATTTGATCAATGTGGTGCCACATGTTGTCACTTGATTGGCTGGGATGTTATTTTATAGGATTGCTCCCCTCTTTTACCTCATTTTCTGCAATAATTCCCTCCATGCACTATTTCTCCAAGGACAAGTGGAAATAGGTTAAATATAAAGGTGATGTGTGTTAGAAATGGTAATTCCTTCAAGCGCCAAGCTGCGGCGCATATGCAAGGCCGTCGGGAAGCTCAACATCTACAACGCACGATAGTTTAGATGCCCCGACCGCATAGGATGTTTACTAGTTTAGTTTTGTTTTATTCCGAGTTTTTACTCATTAAATTTAGATTGAATAATGTAAGCATCTCCAATATTTTGAGTTCAATAAAGTGAACTTACCAATTCATCTAACCCAGTAAAGTTCCATCTTTAGTTTATTTTTGTTGAATAAAGAATTCAGGGAACAAATGTGTGGGAGGCACCCCAAATTCGCGAAATCCCGTTGTGTAAAATAGCATTGCATCTCGAAACATGTCGCAATTGAATATATGACTCGACACTTCGAAACAGAGAAACAGAGAGGCCAGAATGGGGTTGACCAAACCCCCTGGTCAGTTTACCTAATGTGGGCTCCACATGGCTCCTTTAAGCTCCATAAATTTGGTTTGGATCTTCTACCTTGAATATGCATGCTACATTACTGTTTGATTTGATTTAGTATTTAATACTGAATATTTGAAAGAAATTCAACTCAACAATGAAAATTTAGAACTTGGTAGTCAAAATTTGCTTGAGCTGAAAATTTGAATACTTTATACTTTGATTTATTGCTTTGTTTGTGATTCCCACAAATAAAATAGAAACAACACCTCATCTAAGTATTTGACTAGTGTGATATGGTAAATGAGTAATTCGAGGAGATATCTCCTTGTTTGAAATTGATTTTGATGTTTGCACAATTTTGAGTGTTGAACTTTGCTTGATTCTCTCATTGGAAATTTAAATACCCAACATGGCCATATGATACAAATTCTTGAAAACCACATGCATATGCCACTTTGCTTTTCATTAAACTTTGTCAAACTCGTGACCCAATTGAGTGACATGCATGAACTTTTGACTTAGAAATTTCTCACAATCGGAATTTGCATCAACCATTCATCCATCCAATGTAGAGACTCCATACATTTTGGCCACCAAAATCTCTAGAAAAATAAAAAGGAGTAGAAGACATGGCTACGAAAAAATAGGAAGAAGAAAAGAAAGTAGACATGTTTCATCTTTAAAGAAAGAAAACCATGGAGTCCATATTCATCCATTCAATTCATGTGCACAAGGATTTTCTTTGTCAATTTGTTGGTTGCATATGTCTCTCATAGGATCAAGTTTTTGACTTAGTAATATATGAATTGCAATGTGTGCCACATTTATCCCTACCAAGCTTCAGATATAGCTATATTTAGTACAAGGACAAAATTGGCACAACTTGCTAAGGTGAGGGTCAAAACACTTTGAGATATTCCAAATGAGATATAAGGGCAATTGTTTGTTTCACATTCAAAATATAGCAATCGCCAGAACATTTCGGCATGGGAAGATCCAAGAGAACTACATTCTAACCATTATACTCTTCAAACACCCAAGATTGATGTGGTAACCACATTCCACAAAGGGAATTCATGAATTGAGGTATGAGTTGAAATATCTAGTATTCTCATTTTCCAACTTATAGATAATTTATGACAACACCTTAGTTTTTTTTCTTGCCTTCACTCGAGGACAAGCAAAAGACTAAGTGTGGGGGAGTTTGTTGACGGTCCTTAAGTGCCATATTTAGACCGTTAATAAACCTCATAATATGCACAAACGAGAAATGCAACGTAGTGGTATGGTTAACAACTAACCAATTCCACAAGTGTTGTTGTTTATTTGTACGCAGGTGAATTTAGACCCAAAATACAAAGACATGCAGGGAGTAATCCATAAAAGTGGATTTCGATGAATCAGGTGATGCCACATATCATCACATGGATCAAATGACCCACAAACAGAAGTATCTGAGGCCATCCCACGGTGTAGCACCCATATCAAGGGATGGGACCCACCTGCCAGAGACCTAGAGAAAGCACAACTCCAACAAAGCTAATACAAGGTTGATCGACCTCCGTAGTCCACCGACCAGGGATTGGTGCCAATCCCGGTCAAATGCCACGTGTTGGCTCCTCTCGGCTTGAAAAAATCTGTGGTGACTGATTCGCTCGCATTAGGTGGTGGGAACCGACCCTTCTCCACCTATAAATAGCACCCCACACCTCACTTCACACACAAAACAATAGTTGAAAATAGAATACCACTCCTAAGGTTTAGAGTAGTCCCAGAGGCTACAAAGTAGAAGGAGAGTGTGGTGAGAGTCTACGAGAAGGAGGCTTTGCCTTGTAAAGTCCTTCTTCTATACTTGTACCCCTACGAAAGTGTTATTCAAATCAAGTAATCCCTTTGTGAATTCATTTCCAGTTTCATTTCCAATAAAAGGTAGTTTGTACAAGTAGTTACTGGTGGGTTCATTGCTTTAATTTATTAGAGGATCTAGTGGTAGCTTTGTGTTCGAAACAACTAGAGTTGTGATTTATAACATAAGCATGGTGCTTAGGTTAGAAATCACTAGTGAATATGTAGTAGACCCACAGATTGAAGAGGTAGGCAGTAGGTGGTGACAACCTTATATGTCCTCAGTAATCCTCCACATTCGGCTATGCCATCGGCTCTTGGCAGGAGTCGTCCTAGTGTTGCTAGGGGTAAACCCGTATCTGAAGCGAGCAGTTACCGCAAAATTCCATTGAATTAGAATCAACATTTTGAATTACACTCTCTTACTTGCCTAACAAATAACTTTGTGTCCTTCGGTGAATTAATAAGTAAGATTAGCACACATGTTCCTTGGATTCGATACCCTTGGGAATACTCTAAAAGGGGGAAGTGCTACAAGACAATTTTCGTGCACTTGTGGATTTTTATCTGTGACGTAAGAAACATCAACACTATCCTACCACCATGCTAGCATATTAAGTAAATATCTGAGGAGCCACGTCACAAGCCATCCTAAAGCAATGAACTAAATCATTGTTGAAACAATGTTGAGACATAGCATACGTTATTCATATTAACATGATCATATCATAACTACTTAGACAATACTGGGGGTTTATAGTGTTTATGATGATAGTATAATGACATTAAGGCATCATCATAAGGACTATTCCTACCACATACATGGAACCAACAATCAAACAAGAAATGGTTCATCCAAGTATATGAATAAAAGAAGACTAAAGATAATATATTTATTATGCATAAAGTCACAAATATAAGAAAAGATACATAAGCCATATGTTTCTCAATTTGGACTTGGGACTAGAGGCTCTCCTCTCTATAGTCTAACTCCATTAAGCACTAAGAGAACTACTGTATACAATAGAATGATGCTCAAGTGGTGTGTGTTGAAGTGAGAGGTGAGGGGTCCTATTTATAGGTGGAGAATGGTTGGTTCCCGCCACCAAAAGCGTGCGAATCAGTCATCAACGACTTCTTCAAACTGGGAGGAGCCAAAACGTGGAAGCTGACCGGATTTGGCGACAGGAAGGAGTTGATCGAACCACCAGGTAGGCAACCTGGTCCTGGCTCCAAATAGCACGTTCTTTCTCCAAGTGGCTTCCAGGTGGGTTGCATTGACTGATATAGGGTGTACACCATTGGATGGCCACAGATACTTCTGTTTGTGGGCCATTTGATCCATTGTGGTGCCACATGTCGGCTTTTGATTGGCTGGGATGATATTTTATAGGATCCATCCCTTTGTTTCACTTCAATTCTGTATAAAATACCTGCATGCACCAATTTCTCCAAGTACAGGTGGAAATAGGATAAATAGAAAGGTGATTTGTGCAAGAAATGATATTTCCTTCACATAATTGAGTTTTATTGATGTTCTAAATTAGTATATACCAGCTGTAAGCAAGCGCCCCCTAGGGTGCCCGCCGGCCTCAACTATCAAGTCTGGTGCTCCTCAGGGGGCCTGCCGGCATCAACATTCAAGTCCAGCGCTCCCTAGGGGGCCCGACAGTGTCAACTACCCAAGCTCCCACGCTACGTCGGGGGTTCGTCGACGACATCCTGCGACTAAGTGGTAAGCGTGCCCAACCAGTTGGACACACCTACCAGTGGGTCTCTAAAGGGTTCCATGGGTAGGTTGTCAAATGATGCAACGCGGCTATGTCAAGTGTGCGATTGTTGGTTCCTAAAATGTAACGAGGTCAGTGAGGTTCTTAGGGCCCTCACGCTGCTAAGAACCTGGGAGGACAAGTTGAAAAGCACAAGACAAAGCCAAGAAATAGAACATGAATTCAAATTCATTAAAGATCATTTACAAAGGTGCGAGCCCCGGATACAAAGGTACTCCGCCTGGGGACCACCGATCTCAGTCACACTTGAACGCGAAAGCCACCTGCACAGTAGGGTCATTGACTTGGGCGCTCGCCTCTTCTTACCACGGCTCGTAGGGGCCCTTGTCCATCGGATCCAGAGTGATATATGGATACCATATCCCTTAGAACACCAGTACACGGGAGGACACCTTCTCTGCTAATTCCCTCCCTTCGGCCTCCAGCCGATTGTCAATGACTACGCCCGCAACCTTCATCTTTGAGCATACAGAGTCCAGGGCTGGAAGCAGCTGGTTCACTTCACGTATTGGCTCCCCTGTCGGCATGGGACTGAGGCTGAGAGGTTATGACACATCCTCGACACGGCCCAGGAAATCATAGACCACCTAAACCTTGGTTATGCGGGAGGCCTAGAGATCCTTTACCTCTTGCCTCGCTTTCTCCAGGGCATTTCAGCCGCATTTGGAGAACTATGACTCCCTGGCATCCAACGCCTCCAGGTCGCTCTCCCAAAGCTTGGCGTCAAGCCGGAAGTTCAACTGTGGTGGACACCTCTCCTCCAAGCGCTCCTGCTCCTGTGACAGGTCAGCTTCCCGGTAGTCGAGGCCCTCAGTGCGGGACCTCAATGTGTTGCGTTCAAGCTGGAGCTTTCAAGAGGCCTCCTCCTCCTTTTCAACCAATAACCGTTTCTAATCGGGAATGGCAACTTACGGTGGGCCAAGTCTAGCCATATATCCTTGCAGGTCTTGAGGCGGTCTGTGGCGTATGCATGAGCCCTTCGGGCCTTCTCCAAGAACCCCTGCAACTTGGTGTCGACAAGATTTATCAAGCGTCGCTCTAAACCAAGCCAATCCTCCCTTGTGTGAAGGCTATCCCACTCCCGGTTGAGCACAACCTATGCATGGCACCAATCGGAGTGGGCCACAACAATGGCCTTGGAGAGGGGGATCGTCGCAATCGTCACCACCGGCAATTGTCTCTCGATCTCCTCGGACTCCTCAATGGCAGCCATCAACACCAAGGAATCAAAAGACGTCGCGGTAGAAGACCCAGGAGAAGGTGCATCACCGTCCAACACCGAAACATTCTTGCCTGCCGCAGTTGAGTCTCTGACCTGCACGACATCGTCCTCCGTGGCGGGTGTGTCACCGCTCGTCGCCGGCAAGTCGCCACCATGCACGCCAAAAATGTTCGGTTAAGCCGCACTGATGGCTATGGGCGTTCACTACCCACCTCGTGCAGCCTCGTCGATCTGGGTGGATTTGTCGTCACCCAGCACGGCCTTGGCCCCATCCTCTTCTTCGGGTGTGGGAGCACGAGGGTTCGCCAGAAGGGTTGCAGCGTCTTCAGAGGCAGGAGCACCCTCAAGTGAAAGTTGTCCTGGAGGGTGCGCGGCACTGACCACTGTGGGCGCCATTCCAGCTTCAGGGCCTTGTGTGCTGCTCTCAAGAGCTGCGCCACCCTTCAGGACAGCCGTGATCACAAATGCGGCCACTTCGGGTGCAGATGAGTCTATCTCTCATGCTGTGTCTTGGGGCCAGCATCACCACCGAACTAATAGCACCGGCGGGGGTCAGGACTGTCACGCCCATCCCCTGCAACACTAGTGCTATGTGGATCGACAAAGCGCTGCAAAGCCAAGGCTGGACCTTGTCACAACAAAAAAATCAATAAAAACATCAAGACCAAAATTAGTAACTGTGCCTTACTGGTAGGCCTGGTAGCTCCAGCGAGCCTTGCTTCCCGACTTGCTTGGCGGGTTGGGGCCCCCTGGACCCGTCGTCGTGGCCTATGTCGCCACCTCTAGCTCCCGCTCCAGAGGAGTGGTCTGCGTCGGCATGACCACCGGTGTGGAAGCATCCACGCCCCCACCAGAGCCGCTTCCTATATTCTTCTCCCCGCCCCTAGCTGCGACGCTCGCAGCTTGGGACCCCCCCATCCTTGGACTGCATGGCTGCAGCACCTCTGGAGCCGTCGCTGGTGCCGTAGTCCAGTTCGATGATGGGAGTGTCATCTGCTTCGGGCTCCTCTTGATGGGAGATCAAGGTGCCATCACCGCGCACCAACCTCAGCTTTTTCTGCTCAGTGCCGGCGGCATCCTCGGTCAGAGCTCCACCACTGGGCTTTGGCAGACGTCCTTCAAGATGCCTACCCACAGAGTCAGAGCTCCTTGCCCGCGTACGGGACCGCTTCCCCAGCGCGGGGACAGGTACCAGCTGTCTATCCCTCCCCCTATCGACGGTCGTCGTGGTCCCCCCCTCCATCCCCGCTGAAGGGCACGAGGTGGGCACATGAAATACCATCATTTTCGTCCATCATGCATTGCATTCATTCTCATATATGTCTAACATGATACAACACAAAAAGGAACAATATTAAAATGAATTATAGCCATAATAGCAATAAGAAACATGGCTTAGTATGAACGTATCCGGATTGGACCATATACTAGTCCAATTAAGCTATTGTTGTTCCCCCATACTTTTCCGCTAATTTCTAGAGATCATTACGGAAATCGTTTTTGGATGTCTCCGGACTTGTCCGTTAATTCTTGCGGACAAATCCGGTTTTGTATCTATTCCTGTCCAGACTGTCCGTTGCTTGTATGGACTAGTCCGATGATCTGTGCTGGAAACTCTAAAAAACATGCTCTGGATTCGATACTGGACTTGTCCGGCTTAACACCAGACTTGTCCGATTGACTTTCTGATCTTTAACGGACTTGTCTGGCATTGCCCGAACTTTTCTGTTGAACTTTTTGTGCCCGATCGGACTTGTCCAGCCTCACTACGGACTAGTCCGGTGTGTAGGGTTTCGACTCGGATTCTATTTTTTCCTCCACGACGAGTTATTGGGTAATTGCCTTTTGGGCCCAAGAACGTCGTGCCCCACCCCTAAGGAGCCCAAGTGGGACGGCACCAAGGCCTCTACTTGTTCCCACTGCATTATGTGTAACACCCTCATTTTTATCCATCATGCATTGCATACATTCCAATACATGTTTAATATTGAGAAACATAAAAAGGAACAAGTTTAAAATGAATTTAGAGCAAAACCACACTTAAAATTTCTGGGAAGTGCGGACTAGTCTGATTTTGGTGCGGACTAGTCCGATTTCTCTCTGACTTAAGATGGACTTGTCCGTTTTGCTACGGGCTAGTCTATTTTTCCCTCTAGACACTTTTGGACTTGTCCGGCCTGGTGCGGACTAGTCCGGTGTTCCAATGCCTTCGAAATTTTGCTAAGTACCTGGACTTGTCCGGTATTCCAGTGGATTTGTCCGTTTTCCCCTCTGACTAAAGTTGGACTTGTCCGTTTTTTTGCCAGACTTGTCTGTTTTTCCCCTCTTTATAAGTTCGGACTTGTCCAATGTCCAGTGCGGAGTTGTCCGATTTCTCTCTGTCCAACTTCGGACTAGTCCGATCCTTTTTGGACTTGTCAAATTAATCGTGACTCTGAGTTGATCTTGGGTTTTATGTTAAGTGGGCCTAGGGACATCGTGACTCCTTTTGTTTCATGACTCCTTTTCGTTATGTTAATTGGACTTGTCCGATAAATCGCGACTCCTTTTGTTTCATGAGTTGTTTCTTGGGTTTTATGTTAAGTGGGCCTAGGGACATCGTGCCTAACTCTTTTATATCCCATGTGGGACTCCAACCTGACCCCTACTCATCCCGGACTCGAAACCCATCTAGCAATAGCCTCCACCTCTATATAAACAATCCCATCCCTTGGCTTGACATCCATTTGCTACTTTTCCACCACACCTAAACCCTAGCTCATGAATAGCTGCCACCAAGGAGGGATAAGGAGGTCCCAAGCAAGAAGAAGAAGAGGAGGAAGCGAAAGAGGATCAAGATATCCATCAGCTTCACGTTCTTTGTCAACAATTCATCTCCAAGTTCATCATCAACCCTATATCGTCAAATCCAATTGTTACCTCAATGATCGTTGATTCCTTCGAAGTCTAAACACCTGGTATAGCTTCTATAATCTTTTCCTTACGTGAATTCAACCACAAATCTAAAAATTAACATCGATCTAGAAAACCCTAGTTCACTAGTTCTGCGAAGAGCGGACTTGTCCGATCCCTAGCGGAGTAGTTCGATTTTCCTAGTTAATTTCTATTGAATTAATTCTGAAATTTGATCGAATCAAATCCAAACCTATATAAACTTGTTAAAATATATTAGAACTAGTTAGTGATCATCAAAAACAACTCATTAACCAGTTCCACCTTACATTTGCATTAATCATGCATGTCATGTCATCTTGAGTAATATTTGTGTATCTTTGATTGTGCTTCTTATCTTGTATGTTGATTGTGCGGATTAGACGGATTTGCACTAGAGGGTGTTGCAGAGGATCTCCAGCACCAAGAGTTTGAAGGCTTTGACCCAAACCAATCCCAAGAGCAAGGAAAGTGTCCTTGAAGCATATTCATCCTATTTTGAAAATAAATGTTTTGTTTGCAAAACTGCATGCTTGTGTGAAATTGATGGGAAACCTATGATAGGTGTTTACTAGACTTATATGACCACCCTTGTTGCTTGGGTTATATTGTTGAGTGTTAGGAAGGGTATTTTACCTTTTTTCTCCGCTTAAAACTTAATTGTGATGGAAACAATGAAATAGCTTAATTATGAATTAATTGGGATTGGAAACAACCAAATGGTATAATTATGAATTAATGAACTTATGGATGATGAGAATTGAAGATGATGGCTATTATGTCACATGGGACTTGCGAGATCTAGGAAATCATGGTTTGTGGACTCGGTTGGATCGTATGGTGGTTTTGCTTGCCTTAGACCTAAGCAAGGCTCATGCGAGAATATGCCAACACAACAGTGCCACCACAAAGACAAGTATGGTGTGGCTTAGCCAATTAGTTAGGAGTATTACCAGCATTGTTCAGGTCATTTGGAAGGCTTGGGGAATGGGAGCCAGTTGAGTTTGCATTAGTGGCAAGACTGCTTTGGTATCTGAAGGTCACAAGAGGGCACCATTGGATGGATGTACTTAGTTGTGAGACATCACCTTAGATGAAACTTTAGTGGGTCTAAACATGCTAGTAGTCCCTTTGAAAAGGCTATTTTGTGATCTCTTGGCCACACAACGTTGGAGGCCGACGGGTCATGGGCATGATGGAGGTTTTTTAGTCACAGAAAAGGGCCGAAATCACGAACTTGTGGGTAAAGTGATACAACCTATAAAGAGTGTTAAAAACTATCATGATTAGAGCACATGGATGACATACATGATTAGAGTTGGAATTGGGCTTTGGGATGATTATGGTTATTGTTTGGGTTATGATAATTGAACATGCCTGGTTATTAAGGTGAGAAATTTGCATATGGATGGTTATTGAATTGATGGGTGAAGTATGATGGGAATTGGGAATGTTGGATATGAATTATGATGTTTACTTGGGTTATGTGACACCCGGTTCCGAGAAAAGAACCAAGCATGATGCATATGTGTGCCCAAGACGTTCAACACACATACACGAGTGCACTCACAAAAGGATATACATAAAATTACCATAAAACAATATTTAATAAGCACTTTTATTACAGGATTCAAAATATCCTCAAATTACAGCTCTAATGATTATTAACAATGAAACCACTAATACTGCAGTGGAAATAACTAAATACGAGCCAAACAAAATAAGCAAGCTATGCAAATAGGGTAGTGCGGCTCCAAGCAACACCACAAGCAAGCTGACTGCAGCACATGGCCTAGAACTCCTCATTAAAGTCGTGATACTCCCAATCCTGACCTGCAACTGTTGGTGGGGGGATTGCAAGGGTGAGTACATGTCGTACTCAGCAAGTGTGGGAAAGTATGACATGTAGCTGATACAAATGATGACAATAATAAAGGCTAAGTGTTGAAAATTACATTAAAACATTTGAAAAGCAATTTATTGTATGTATGTGAAGTAAGCCCATCATAAACCCTGTAGTTGTCATAATATCAGTCAATATTTCATTACCCTCATCCACATACAAGATTTCTCATTACCATTGCCATAAACCATAATACCGTCCCATAACCAGTACCAAAAAATCCCAATCCAAAACCCCTCTAATGACGTAGGTCATCCGGGTGCTCTTAATCGGGAGCACGGCTATTATGATAATTTTAATACTTTGTAGAGTTTGTACCACTTTACCCCAAGTGTTTGTGATTTCATCACCCGTCGGCGACTAAAGAACCTCCCTTATGCCAAATACACTTCCTTTGGTGTATGGCCAAGAGATCACAAAATAGCCTTTACAAACTGACTACTAGCATGTACGGACCTATTGAAGTTTCACCAGTGGCGATTCCTCCAACTGAGCACATCTTCAACCAAGGGCCCCCTCTTTTGCCATTTGGATCACAGGGAGTCCCGCCACTCATACAAACCCAATCAGACTCCCCTTCCCAGCTCTTTCAAACGGTCCGCGCAATACTAGCAATACTCTAATTAATCAGCTATGTCGCACCCATACTTGGCCTTGTGGTTGCATTGTAGTCCTAGCATATTCTCGCATGAACCGGTCCTTAGATCTAAAGCAAGCAACCACCATGTCTTCCAACCCATCCACATACCATGCTTGCTTAGATTACCCATAATGAGTTTATATTAACCATAATCTACTTAATGCATAATTAAATGGTATAGTTATTTTCCCATCCCAATTAATTAAGTGAAGCAAAGGTAAAAATCCCTTCCCGACTCTCTACCATGTATTCTAGGTGACAAGGGTAGTTAAACAAAGCTAGTAAACTGCCTATCAAGGGATTCCCATCAAATTGACACAAGCAATGCAGTTTTGCAAAGAAAACATTTTAAAAAGGATCAATATGTTCAAGGGCACTTGCCTTGCTCTTGGGCTTGGTTTGGGTCAATGTCTTCAAATTCCTAGTGCTGGAGGTCCTCCATAGCACCCTCTAGCGCAAATCCGTCTAAACCGAGCAATAAACGTACAAGACAAGAATTACAATCAGGAAGTGCACATATATTGCTCAATATGTCATGATATGCATGATTAATGCAAATGTGAAGCAAAACTAGTTAATGAGTTACTATTAATGTTCACTAATCATTTACAATGGTTAACAAGTTTACACAGGTTCATGTTGATATTACCTCAAATTGGGACTAATTCGTTATTGAACGAATCTAGAGACCGGACAAGTCCGCTGTTGGCTGGACTAGTCCACCCTATGCAGAACCAGCGAGTCAGGGTTTTCAAGATCGACGTGAATTTGGAGAAACAGGGTTAAATTCACGTGAGATAGAGGAAGTAGAATGTATACCAGGTGTTTAGGACTCCAGGGGATCCAGGGTTTTGGAGGCAACACTTGGATCTTGATGATCTAGGGCTGATGAAGGGAACTTGATGGTGAATTGTTGATGAAGAATGCAAGGTTGATGGAGATATTAGCCACTTGATCTTCTTTCGTTTCCTTATTTTTTTCCTCTTGCTCTGGTTCACCTTCTCCCTCCTTCGCAGTGGCTATCCACGAGCTAGGGATTGGGTGTGATTCAAAAGCGGCAAAAAGATGTGAAAATAGGGTGTGGGGTTATTATATAGGGGTGAAGGGCTAGGGTTTCAATGGAGGTCGGTTTTGGAGAGGGTGGAGGCTGGTGTGGGGTCCCACATGGGCTCCAAAAGAGTTAGTCACTACGTCCTTAGGCCCACTTAAGGTAAAACTCAAAAACACGTCATGGAACAAAAGATCAGAACGGACTAGTCCAATATTGAGTAGAGACGGAAATGGAAAAGTCTGGAAAAAATCGGTCAAGTCCTATGTTAGTCGGAGAGCAAAACGGACAAGTCCGGCGGAAAACGGACAAGTTCGAAAACGGTATAGCGAGATAAATGGACTCGTCCACAGCAAAACAAACATGTTTGAGGGAGGTCAGAGAGAAATTGGACTAGTCCACACCAAAAACGGACTAGTCCGCACTTCTAAGAACTTTCGAGTGCGGTTTTGCTTTAAATTCATTTTAAACTCATTCCTTTGTATGTTGATTAATGTTGAGCATGTATATGAAATTATTCAATGCATGATGTATGAAAATGAGAGTGTTAAAAACCCAAGCCTCTTAAAATGAATTTTGCCCAAGCCTCTTAAAATGAATTTTGCCCTCGAGATTCAATGCGGAAGAGAAGAGATAAGGAAATTCCTTCTTGAAATCATCTTTCGGCTCCCGAGTTGCCTCTCATTCTGTATGATGCTTCCATTGCACTTTACACCATCGTATCACCTTGTTCCTTGTGACTCTCTCCTTTGTCTTCAAGATTTTGACTGGTTGCTCAGCATACGTCAAATCTGCCTCTAGTTCCAACCAAGGTTCATTAGTCGTCTAGTCGACCCTGGTCGCCTAAGGGCTGACCCATGTTCTTTAGTCGTCCGACTAATCGCGATTAGTCGCCATTAGTCGGTCTGATCGGTCCCTGCAGCTCGATAAGGTACAACGGCCTGACTTGGTCGATCAGTTTCCAAGTCATCTGACTAGTCGTCCGATCACGGCGACTAGTCGGCCAATCAGCGATTAGTTTTCCTTGGACGATCAGATTGGAAAGGAAATTGAAAATTGGGCCTATTTTCTACCAGCCACAGTGGCCCATTAGGGTTGCTGGGTTACAACCGCACCCTTCCCGTTTCCGCGTCCACCCGACACAACTGAAGCAGAAGCCGCCTCCGCCCGACACAAGAAGCCGCCGCGCCCGCTCAAGACGGGATCCGGCGCGCCGCTCTCCGCCTCCGGTGGCTGTCCCCCGACTCAGCCGCAACCCTCCCCCTCCCCCTCCTCAGCCGCACCCCTCCCCCTCCCCCTCCCAGTGGCTGTCCCCGCGGCACCCCTCCCCCTCCTCTTCCTCAGCCTGCTCCAGAGGCTAAGCTTCAAGCATGAGTTTGTCGGATGAGGATGGTAATCTCTGTTCCCTCACTCCCCTGTTTATTCTACAACAAGTTCTTGTGCTGGACTGCTGATAGTCATGTTGTGTAGTGTATTAGTATTAATGCTTGTGCATTGTGTATGTGTAGTTGATTGGGACGTCATACCTCCTCTGTTTTTTACAACAAAGTGCATGTGTCTTTTTACAACACATTGGCTTGATGCATTGTGTAGTGTTAATAGCTCATGGTAGTCATGCTTGTGCAGTACTGCGGTTGTGTACTTGTGCTTTGCTTTGTGTTGATGGACTCTGTAGTGTACTGTAGGCTGCTACATTACTGTTATATGTTGTGAGCATTGTAACTTTGCTGTTATTTGTTGTCAGCATTGTAATATGTATATATATGTTGACATACATATAGTGTTGACTAGAAATGTCGTCCAAAATATCCAGGACGATTAGGGACGACTAGAGGGTCGACTAGGATCGACTAATCGCCCAAGTTGACAACTAATCGGTCTAGTCGCCCTAGTCAGCTCTTAGGCGACTAGTCAGCTCTTAGACGACTAGGGCCTCCTTTAATGTTGTCTCTCAAATATGCTTCACATTAGGCACGATAATCCCTTTTACAAGACATAAGGTACCATGGTCATACTTATGAAACGTGAATTCTCTTCCCCCTTGGGTCCTTTCCTTGATCTCTTGGATTTCCTCATCCATTGTTTGACCCTCTCGAATCTCCTGCTCCAAGGTCAGATTTAACTCCATTATCCCCATCTTATTCACAAATCTAAGATTCAACCATTCAAACTCCTTACATAACTCGAATGGCAATTCTCGAACTGTGAGCTGATGATTTACTCCTTTCCGACTCAAAGCATCAGCCACTACATTAGCCTTTCTTGGATGATAGTTGATCCCCACATAATATTCCTTGATGAGCTCCAACCATCTTTGTTGTCTCAAATTCAGATCCATTTGTGTGAAAATATACTTTAAACTCATGTGATCCGTATAAATTTCACACCTATGTCCCAGGATATAGTGTTTCCAAATCTTCAATGCCTGTACCATGGTTGCATGTTCCAAATCATGTGTTACATAATTCTGCTCATGTTTCTTCAATTGTCTCGATGCATATGCAACAACTTGACCTTCTTGCATGAGCACACATCCAAGTCCTTGTCTCCATGCATTGCAATATGTATCAAAACATTTGTTGAGATCCGGCAATATCAAGATTGGGGTTGTAGTTAACCTCTTCTCCAACTCCTAAAATCTGTCTTGGCAAGCTTGAGGCCATCTGAAAGCTTTCCCATTCACTAGCAATTCTGTCATTGGCTTGGCTATTTTGGGAAAGTCCTTGATGAACCTACGGTAATATCCAGCCATCCCAAGGAGACTCCTTATTTCCTTTACATTTTGCGGTGGCTCCCACTTTACAATATCTCTCACTTTTATTGGATCAACCGATACTCCTCCTCCGGAGATGATATGCCCCAAAAATGACACCTCTTTCAACCAAAACTGGCACTTGCTAAACATGGCATACAATTGATGTTGCCTCAATTTCTGCAAGGTGAGCCTCAAGTGTTCCTCATGCTCCTCTTCACTCTTCGAGTAGATCATAATATCATCAATGAACACCGCTACAAACTTATCCAAGTACTCCATGAAGACCTTATTCATGAGGTACATAAAATAGGAAGGTGCGTTTGTCAATCCGAAGGACATAACTGTATAATCATAAGATCCATATTGCATTCGAAAATCTATTTTGGGTATGTCTCACGGTTTGATCTTCATTCGGAAGTGGCCTGACCTCAAATCAATCTGTGAGAAAACACAGTCGCCCTTCATCTGATCAAACAAGTCTTCTAGGTGTGGCATGGTGCACTTGTTCTTGATGGTCACCTCATTGAGAGCTCGGTAATCCACACACATCCTTTGTGATCCATCCTTCTTATCCACGAAAAGAACGGGCGCTCCCCAAGGTGAAGATCTTGGGCGAATAAAACCCTTCTCTAGTTGCTCTTGAATCTGCTTCTTGAGCTCTGCTAACTCCTTAAGAGGCATCCTATATGGCCTCTTAGCTCTAGGTGCAGTTATAGGTATTAAATCAATAACAAATTCGATATCACGATCAGGTGGCATACCTGGTAACTCATTCAGAAACACATCCAAGAATTCACACACCACTTGATCTCCTCAAATGCGTCCCCATCCATGTGGTTGAGCTCCAAATGCTTTGGTGCATGTTGAGATGATTTAAATTCTATGGTGATCCTTTCCACATTTGTCAACTTCACCGTCTTTGTGGCATGTTCAATGACTCCATTGTTCTTCCTCATCCAATCCATACAAAATATAATGCACAATCCTCGACAATCCAAAA
Organism: Tuctoria greenei; assembly: GCA_036927565.1. Classification (NCBI taxonomy): domain Eukaryota; kingdom Viridiplantae; phylum Streptophyta; class Magnoliopsida; order Poales; family Poaceae; genus Tuctoria; species Tuctoria greenei. Next base: position 113,468,752 of record JAYESD010000003.1, read on the forward strand.
CAATGAGGTTGGCAAAGACGTCTACCCCCTTATTCTAAGGCTTACTTTTGGACATACTATATTTTTCCTCATCTCTCCTCTAGGAGATTTCACCAACAAGGTATACTTCATATGAGAGAGAGGCAAACTATACTTGGCAACATATTTCAATGCAATGAATGAGTGTGATGCTCCAGAGTCAAATAACGTAGTCGTCGGGTTGGAGTTTGCGAGAAACATACAAATCACCACGTCATTCGCTTCTTGAGCTTCCTCCGTAGAGACATGGTTCACGTTGCTACGTACAAGATTTTACTGTCCACGGTTCCCTTGCGGCTGTCCTCCACTGGGTCTCAGGTTTTGTCTTGGAGCATTGCTTCCTTGACCAAGGCTTGACTTAGGAGATTGAATTGCAAAGTGTCCTACTTCTCCACGTGTATAGCACTTCCTACCTGCTCCAGAATTATTGGGACAAACTTGATTCTAAACATTTGCACCATGAAGGTTGGCACGAGGTGCAAAGGGCATTGGAGGCCTATGTGCTTGCATGACAGGGCAATGCTGCACAAACTGAGCTAATCGTAGTGCATAACCAGGGCGCTGTAGAGGAGTAGGAAAGTTGTAATAAGGCGCATTGGGTGGTGCAAAGCGAGGGCGCACTTTGCTTCCTTGTTGTTGTCCCCGATATGGCACCATCCTCTTGTTATCTAGCTCCATCTCACAGACTTTATTCTCCACAAGAATTGCTTTGTCCACTAGCTTCTAGAAGTTGGCATAATCTCAATTCAACAATTGTACTTTGATTTCATTGTTCAAGCCTCTAATGAACAAGTATTGCTTACGGTTCTCTTGGCTGACATATTTAGGGGCCTACCTTGATAGTTGAGTGAACTTATTGAGATATTCACCCACACTCGATCTTCCTTGCCTCAAGTTTTCAGACTCTTGCCTCTTGAAGATCATAACACCTTCCGACACATAATGAGAACGGAAGCTCTCCTTGAATTCATCCCAAGTAATCCTCTCTTGATTTTCATGGGCGTTGCATAGCAAATCCCACCAATCGGCAGCCGCTCCAACAAGCTGATGAGATGCAAATATCACCTTCTCCCGGACACTGCATTGGACTATTGCAAGTTTCTTCTCCAAAGACTTGAGCACATCATCAGCATCCATAGGGTAAGCAACTTGAGCAAAAGTCGGTGGCCTGGTTCTCATGAACTCTCCCAAACGGTTATGAGGAGGTGGGGGTGGCAGTGGAGGCATGTGAGGATAATTCTTGTTGTTGCCAGCCTGCAGCTGTCCCATAGTTTGTATCATGGTCTGCATGAGCTGGTTCTGCATGGCCAATAGCTGCTCAAGATTGACAGACCCTTGGTAGGTCCTTGTCCATTGTTGTTCTGAGGTGCCCCATTGTTCTCCGCCTGATCATTGGCATCCCTCTGGTTGCAACTCCGCACGATCTGAAGAAAAGCAAGAGATAACAATTTAGAAAACGTCCCCAACTATATGCATCAAAGGATACAGAACTATCCAACTACCTATACAAGCCTATATGGACATGGAAATACTAAAGCATCCGACAATCCACTACTAAGCACACAAGCAAAAATTATATAGCAAACAACACACCAAACAAAAACACATTGATTCTTGAGTATTCATATGTTCTCTAAAGTGTCCATTCTATCTAGGTTGCGTCCTACGTCAACCTGGCTCTGATACTAATTTGTGACACCCGATTCCAATTAAAGAACCAAGCGTTACGCATATGTGTGCCCAAAATGTTCAACACAAATCCACGAGTGCATTCACAAAAAGGATATACAGAAAATTACTACAAAACAAAATTTAATAAGCACTTATATTACAAGATTCAGAGTATCCTTAAATTACATCTCTAATGATTATTAACGTTGAAACCACTTATACTGCAGCTGATATAACTTAATATGAGCTAAACGAAATAAGAAGCTAAGCAAACAGGGTAGCGCGGCTCCAAGAAACACAACAGGCAAGCTAACGACAGCACACGGCCTATAACTCCTCATTGACGTCGTGATAATTCCAATCCTGACATGCAACTGTTGGTGGGGAGAATTGCAAGGGTGAGTACATGTCATACTCAACAAGTGTGAGAAAGTATGACATGTAGCTGATACAAATTACGACAATAATAAAGGCTAACTGCTAAAAAGTACATTAAAACATTTGAAAAGCAATATATTGTATGTATGTGAAGTAAACCCATCATAAACCATGTAGTTATCAGTACATATTACATTACCATCATCCACATACCAGATTTCTCATTACCATTAACCATATCCATTGCCATAAACGATAATATCGTCCCATAACCAGTACCAAATGATCCCAATCCAAAACCCCTTTAATCATGTAGGTCATCCAGGTGCTCTTAACCGGGAGCACGACTATCATGATAGTTTTAATACTCTGCAAGGTTTGTACCACTTTACCCACGTGTTTGTGATTTCATCACCCGTCGGCGACTAAAGAACCTCCCTTATGCCAATTACACTTCCTTTGGTGTATGGCCAAGAGATAAAAAAATAGCCTTTACAAAGGGACTACTAGCATGTACGAACCCATTGAGGTTTCACCGGTGGCGATGACTCCAACTGAGCACATCTTCAACCAGGGCCCCCTCTTATGCCATTCGGATCCCAGGGAGTCCCGCCACTCATACAAACCCAATCTGACTCCCCTTTCCCGCTCTTTCAAATGGTCCGTGCAATACTAGTAATACCCTAATTAATCAGATACGTCGCACCCATACTTGGCCTCATGGTGGCACCGGTGTCCTGGCATATTCTCGCATGAACCGGTCCTTAGTCTAAAGCAGGCAACCACCATGTCTTCCAACCCATCCACATAGCAGGGTTGCTTAGATCACCCATTACCATATCATATTAACCAGTCCATATTATCCATAATCTCATTAATGCATAATTAAATGGTATAGTTGTTTTCCCATCTTAATTAATTAAGTGAAGCAAACGTAAAAAGTCCTTACCAACTCTCTAACATGTATTCCTGGTGACAGGGGTGGTTAAACAAAGCTTGTAAACTGCGCATCAGGGGATTCCCATCAAATTGACACAAGCAATGCAGTTTTGCAAACAAAACATTTTAAAAAGGATAAATATGTTCAAGGGCACTTGCCTTGCTCTTCGGCTTGGTTTGGGTCAAAGTCTTCAACTTTCTGGTGCTAGAGGTCCTCCGCAGCACCCTCTAGCGCAAATCTGTTTGAACCGCACATTAAACATACGAGACAAGAAGTACAAACAATAAGTGCACATATATTGCTCGTCATGACATGCATGATTAATGCAAATGCGAAGCAAAACTAGTTAGTGAGTTACTATTAATGTTCACTAATCATTTACAATGGTTATCAACAAGTTTAGAGAGGTTCATGTTTATATTACATCAAATTGAGATTAATTCATTATTAAACAAATCTGGAGACCGGACAACTCCGCTGTTGGTCGGACTAGTCTGCCCTACGCAGAACACACGAGTCAAGGTTTTCTAGATCGACGTGAATTTGGAGAAACCGGGTTGAATTTACGTGAGAAAGAGGAATTAGAAGGTATACCAGGTGTTTAAGACTCCAATGAATCAATGGTTTTGGAGGCAACACTTGGATCTTCACGATCTAGGGTTGATGAAGAGAACTTGATGGTGAATTGTTGATGAAGAACACAAGGTTGATGGAAATCTTGCCCTCTTGATCTTCTTTCATTTTCTCCTCTTCTTCTTCTTGCTCTGGATCTCCTTCTCCCTCCTTGGCGGCGGATATCCACGAGCTAGGGTATGGGTGTGATTCAAAAGTGGCAAAGAGATGTGAAAATAGGGTGTGGGTTTATTATATAGTTGTGGAGGGCTAGGGTTTCAATGGAGGTCGGTTTTAGAGAGGGTGGAGGCTGGTGTGGGTCCCATATGGCTCCAAAAGAGTTAGACACGACGTCGTTTTGCCCACTTAAGTTAAAACCAAAAAAATGTCATGGAACAAAATGTCAACTCAGAATCGCGATCACCGGACAAGTCCGCACTAGGCCGGACTAGTCCGATATTTAACAGAGAAAAAAACGGACAAGTCTGGCCAAAATCGGACAAGTCCGATGTTAGTCAGAGAGCAAAACAGACAAGTCCAGCGGAAAACAGACAAGTCTGGGGACTTAGCAAAATTTTCAAAGTTGGGGTGACCGGACTAGGCCGCAATGGGCTGGACAAGTCCGAAAACGGTACAGAGAGATAAACTGTCTAGTTCGCAATAAAAACGGACATTTCCAAGGGAGGTCAAAGAGAAATTGGACTAGTCCACACTTCTCATAATTTTTGAGTGCGGTTTTTCTTTAAATTCATTTTATACTCATTTTGTTTTATGTGGATTAATGTTAAACATGTATATGAATTTATGCAATGCATGATGCATGAAAATGAGGGTGTTAGAAGTTAAGATGGGATTAAATTCGCAGACATAGCAGGATTCTTTTTACATGTTAGTGAATGTACTTTTATGCAATTAGCCATTTATTATCATCCCAGTTTAAGCTACATGTCATACTTTCCCACACTTGCTAAGTACGACATGTACTCACACTTGCCATTCCCACACCAACAGTTTTAGGTGATGTTTGGGAGTACCATAAGCATCATGTGGAGTACTAGGTCGCGTGCTATTGTCAACTGCTTGGGGAGTGGTGTCGTGCTATTTAGTTTAGTTTATATTTCCGCAGGAATAATATTAATTAGAGATTTGTAATTTGTGAACCATTGTATTATTGTAATAAGGTACCTATTTGATCTTGTGACGTGGTTATTTTTTGTATATTGTTTGTGATGCACTCGTGTTTGTGTGATGAACATCCTAGACACACATATGCGTCATACTTGGTTCATTTTCAGAACCGGGTGTCACAAATAGGTACAGAGCTGCATTGACCATAGGACACAGTCTAGGTAGAATGGAAACTTTAGAGCACATAGAAACACTTAGCAAGTGCCATAGTTGGTTGGTGTGCTGAATTTGATGTGATTGCTTGCTTGTGTGCTTGTGTGCTTTGTAGAGGGTTGTGGGTTACTTCGACACTTGTCCACCTCTCTATATACACTTATATATGTAGTTGCTTAGTTTCATACACCTTGATGCATATAGTTGGTGATTTGTTCTATCTCTCTTTTATATGCAAGGTTCACTATTTTGGATGAAGCTACATGGAAGATGAGAACAATATAGTATGTCCAAAAGCAAGCATTAAAATAAGGGGGGGGGGGGTCGACTTCCTCGCCAACCTCATTGTTTTGGAATCACAAGGACTGGACACAATACTTGGAATGGATTGGTTATGGAAGCACCATTGCGTAATTCAATGTTCCATAAGGATAGTGCAATTGACAGATGATAAGGGAGTCAACATTGAATTTGAGGCATCAAAATAGATATCAAAATGGGTGGATGTTACCAACGAATCGTCAAAGACTTCTCTCCTATAGTGAAGCACCTGACTCAGTTGTTAACAAAGGCTAAGCCGTTCGAATGGACTCGAACTTGCCAGGATAGCTTTGAGGAGTTGAATAAGAAAATTACAACTGCACCGGTGTTAGTATTACCATATGTGAGCCGAAAGCTTTGATATATATGATGCTTCAAGACAAGGGCTTGGATGTGTGCTTATGCAATAATGCCAAGTGGTAGCTTATGCATCGAGGCTTTTGAAGAAACATGAGCATAATTATCCTACACATGATCTCAAATCTACAGCCGTAGTGCATGCCTTGAAGATATGAAGAAATTACATTATTGGTCATAGGTGTGAGATTTACACGGACCACAAGAGTCTCAACTACATATTCACACAAACGGATCTGAATTTGTGGCAACGATGATTGTTGGAGCTCATTAAGGATTATGATGTGGGGATCAACTATCACCCAAGAAAAGCCAGTGTAGTGTATGATGCCTTGAGTAGAAATGGAGCAAGCCACCAACTCACAGTTAGGGAGTTGCCATCCGATCTATGTAAGGAGTTTGAACGTTTGCATCTTGGGTTCATTAATGAGATGGGAATGATGGAGTTAAATCCGATAGTAGAACAGGAAATTCGAAAAGTTCAGACAAAGGACGAGGAAATCCATCAAATCAAGGAAAGGATCCAAGAAGGCAGAGAGTTCATATTTGATGAGGATGACCATGGCTCGGGAAAAGAATTGTCGTGCCTAATGTGAAGCATATTCGGAAGACGATATTAAATGAGGCACATGACTCGCCTTACTCAATTCATCTCGGTTGCACAAAAATGTATAAGGACTTGAAAACATGCTATTGGTGGGATGGGATGAGAAATGACATAGCTGAATATGTGGCCCTATGTGACACATGCCAACAGGTCAAGGTTGAGCATCAAAGGCCAACTGGACTCTTACAACCATTGAAGATACCAAAATGGAAGTGGGAAAATTGTTATGGAATTCATAGTCGGATTACCACGTACCCAGTCCGGATATGATTCTATATGGGTTATTGTGGACCGCCTAACCAAGTCAGCTCCATTCATTACCGTCAGGACCACATATACAACATCAAAGCTCGCAGATACGTGTATGGAGCATATTGTATGCCAACATAGAGTTCCGAAGAAGATAGGGTCTGACTGAGGGTCTTAATTCACCACTAGGTTCTGGGAGAAATTGCACGAAGCAATGGGTACCAGGTTAAATTTCAGCTTTGCGAATCACCCATAGATTGATGGACAAACTGAGAGGACAAACCAAATATTAGAAGATATGTTGAGAGCTTATGCCTTGAAGCATGGACGCTTTTGGGACAAGAGCTTATCTTATACTGAATTGCAAATAACAATACCTACCAGGCTAGCTTGAAAATGTCGCCCTATGAAGCACTATACGGGAGGAAATGTAAGGCACCTTTGTTTTGGAATGAGACAACAGAGAACCAATTGTTTGGACCTTATGTGCTATGAGATGCTAAAAAGTAGGTTCAAATAATACGAGAAAACCTAAGGGCTGCTCAGTCAAGACAAAAAGGCTATGCTGATAATAGGCGAAGAGACTTAGCTTTTGACGTTGGAGACTTCATGTATCTCGAAGTGTCACCTATGTGAGATAAAAAGCGATGTAACGTCAAAGGCAGTTGGCACCTCGCTATATTTTGCTCAAACGTGGAGAAGTGGCATATAAGTTGGAGATGCCAGCCAGACTTTCTGATGTTCATGATGTATTTCATGTTTTTCAGCGCAAGAAGTGCTTAGGAGTACTGGAAGAACAATTGGTAATGGAAAAATTGGAGCTTAAGGGAGATTTGACATATGCTAAACAACCTATCAAAATTTTGGAAATAAAGATGTCAAGAGAAACAAGGTGGCTCGATGGTGCAAGTACAATGGAAGCATCATACTGAATCTGAAGCAACTTCAGAGCTGGAAGAAGATCTTAAGAAAGAATTTCCATATCTTTTTCCATCTACATCAAATATGAGGGCGAGATTTATTTTAAGGGGGGGTAGGTTTGTAACACACTCATTTTCATCCGTCATGCATTGCATTCATTTTTATATATGTCTAACATGATACAACACAAAAATGGAACAAGATTAAAATGAATTATAGCCAAAACAACAATTAAGAACCTGCCTTAGTACGGACTTATCCGGATTTTAGTCCGATTTAGCTATTGTTGTTCCCCGGACTTTTTAGCTAATTGCTACAGATTAGCCCGAAAGTCTTTTCTGAATGTCTCCGGACTTGTCCATTACTTCTTGTGGACTAATCAGGTTTTGTCTATGTTCCCGTCCGGACTTGTCCGTTGTTTGCACGGACTCCAATGTACGTTGCTGGAAACTCACAAAAACTTGGTCTGGATTCGATATTGGACAATCTCAAACTTGTCCGACTTGACACTGGACTTGTCCGATTGACTTTCTGATCTTGAACGTACTTGTCTGGCATGGCACCAGACTTTTTTGTTGACCTTTTTGTACACGATCGGACTTATCCGGCCTTACTACAAACTAGTCCGGTGTGTAGGTTTTGACTAGGATTCTATTTTTCCTCCACAACGAGTTATTGGGTAATTGCATTTACTAGGCCCAAGAACGTCGTGCCCCAACCCTGAGGAGCCCAAGTGGTACCCCACCAAGGCCTCTACTCGTTCCCACCACATTATACTTGAATTCCACTATAACCCTAGCATGTCTCCTCCTATATAAACACCACACCACCGACCTATTATCCTTTTTCTCCACGATAGAAAACCTTTAGCCCTGTCATGTCGTGCGCCGCCATTCCTCAAGAAGGAAAGAGTCTTCATCGCAAGGATATAAGGAGGAAGAGAAAGAGGAGGAGAAGGAAGAAGGAGGATCAGGTGAGATTGTCGTCGTTGCTGCGATCTTCTTCATCAATTATTTGACGTCAACGCTCTTCTTTTCCAATTATTCGTCTTCATCATCTAGCCGTAAAGTTCTCGCGTTTCACATATTCTCCGACCAGTGAAACGTTGAATTTACGGTAAATGCCCTAGATCCGTCTTTCCAACATCAATCTTGGTCCCATTTATAAATCAAACCATGCCCTAGCTTGGAAATTTGCAAAAAAAAAAACCTAGAGTTAGTGGATTTGTCCGGTCCAGTGCAGACTAGTCCGTTGAACTTTCTGGTCCAGAGCGGACATGTCCAACCCATCGTGCGGACTAGTCTGGTCCCTCATGTATGGAATTCCTGGAACTCCTTTAGTTTTCTCCAAAATGACTTAAAACTTGCTCTAACATGTAAAACTTAATTGTAACTAGTTAGTAAACATAGTAGAAATCTAGTAACATGTATTACATCATAATTGCAATATTCATGCATGTCAAGGCATATTGAGTACTATGTGAGCATTTATTGAATGTAAGTTGGTTTTGCATGTTTTTCGCGCAAAATAGAAGGTAACGCTTTAGAGGGTGCTTACAAGGACCTTCAACACCAGAACTTTGAAGCTTCTGATCCAAACCAGCCACAAGAGCAAGGCAAGTGTCCTTGAACATTTTGATCCTGTTTTGAAATGTTTTGTTTCTAAAACTGCATGCTTGTGTCATATTGATGGGAAACCCATGATAGGTGTTTACTAGACTTGTATGACCAGCGTTGTCACTTGGGTTACAATGTTTAGAGTCGGGATGGGTATTTTACCTTTTTGCTCTACATAAAACTTAATTGGGATTGGAAGCAACCAAATGACTTAATTATGAATTAATGAACTTATGGATGATGAGAATTGATGATAATGACTATTTTGGTAACATGGGACTTGGGAGATCTAGGAAAGCATGGTTTGTAGACTAGGTTGGATGATATGGTGGTTTTGCTTGCCTTAGATCTAAGGATCGGGTCGTGCAAGAATATGTCAGGACAACAGTGCCACCATAAGGCTACGAATGGGTGCAGCTTAGCCAATTAATTAGGAATATTGCCAGCATTGTTCGAATCATTTGGAAGGATTGGGAATGCTAGTCGTGTAGGATCGAAGAGCACAGGAAAAGCTACCATAGGGGGGTGAATGCTAGATTAAAACTTTTTCAGCGGAAGCAATGAAAACCGCTCGGCAGAAAAATGATCAGTTGAAGAAATTTTGTGTGAGACTAATCTAAACGTGTTTCACTGTGAAAAAAGTGATAGATATGAGAGAGAATCAAGTCAAAAAGACTACAAAACAAGAACCACTCAAATCCATCAAGAGAAACCCAAGTTACGATCGAAAGATCAAACAAAGGTCAATCTGTCTACCGAGCAAAAAATAGATCTACAATACTGCAAAGAAACTTGTGTATATCAAAAACTACAAATCCAATGACCATGAAATTTTTACAGATGATAGATAATCACGTTGTGAAGAAACCCATAAAGAATCACGTCAGTTGGATCTGTAAAACACGAGTTATGATAAAACCACCGAGGAAAGGTAGTGCTGTGCAGAAAACTCGACGAGAAAAACTTATCTGGAACAAGTCGGACAAACAAGGCACAAAAGTTCATTTAATCTACAATCTTTATTCAATAGAACACAAGAGGAACAGCCCAAAAGTCGTCTCACACGAGCTCTGGCCTCCCTTGCTTATATAACCAACCCAAAGGCCAAGTCAACTCAAATGAGGACTCTAATCCTACTCAAATCACGAATCAAAACTTTCCATAACTGCTCAAGATCTTACTATTCGCAGATAGAAACAATCTCGAGACTTTCTAACAAACCAGGAACATATCCCACATTCCTAAACCAACTCATATTCGTGTCCCACAAAAAACTACCATAACAAACTCAATACTTTCCATATCGAGTCATAACCGACTCAGCCAGCAGCCAAAGTCAACATCCGATCCGATTCAATCCTTCCAACGAAATCATTCCTTTCATAACCCATCTTCGGAACCATGTTTCCACATCATGCACCGCATGCATACGTGTGAACACCTTCCTTCGACGCTCAGTAACCTTCATATGCACTGCCCTTAATTCAATCATCTTGCGTGACCTCCTGACCCGCTTAACCACAATTCCTCCTGAATTTGGTTGTTGGAACTTCATCTCCTCCGTGAAACTAGTCCAAAGGATCCTGTCACCAGCCATGTCTTGAACTCAAGCAACACCAGCACATGAATAAACAAACAATCCGTACGAGCCCAAGTCCGCGACTTGACTCAAGTTAGTTCTGAACACAACACATTATGTGAGCACCTCACATAAGCATGTTTCAAAGCATAGCAGAACGATATCAGCCATATCAACCAAAACGCACCAAAAACTTAGCAAGTGAATGCTAAGCAATCATTCCAACAATGTAAAGCAAGTTCAAAACATTTCAGAGTAAAAGTACGAACATTGCGATCAAGCTCCGAACCTTGTCAAAGCTAACAGGACCTTGAACCGGAGCTTACCAAAGCTAGTACAACCTAGCGCTGGAGCTTATCAAAGCTAGTATAACCTATACAAAGAAGTCGGACCTAGCCAAAGCAAGTCGAACCTTACGCCGGACCTTGCCGTAGCTACCCGAAACAAGCCAGACCTATCGTCGGACCTTGTTGGAGCTCTGAGCTAGAGTCGGACCTTGCTAAAAAAATGTTTTGGCAGCAATCTAAACTTTTATTGTCAAAACCAATATATTCAGCACACATAGGTCTCACAATCTCCCACTTGATGAATGCATTGGAAACACTATTTAAAATCCGAACATTGGCATGAAAAGTTTTGAAAACAATTTCTCCCCCTATACATATTTCTCCCCCTTGCATACTTATCTTTAAAATTTCACCATATTATCTCTTTCCCTTTGACAATGTATTCAACAAGGTTCAAAAGAGAAATGTTAATTGTTATGAGCATATTATAACATATACATATAAAACAAAGCTCATCCAAGTCATATTATCAACTAACTTACACTATCACATCAATGAGATACATAAAGTAGTGTAAGCCATGCTAGAGATCAAATGTAATTTTCAATTTAAGCAAGTCAGGATCTCACAAACTTAACTATTTCAAGACCTGAAAGCATGACACTTGTTGCTGCATTTTATTATTTTTCAAAGAACAAATTTTGATCATATGATATTTGCAAGAGATTATATGCACATCTGCCTTATTCTAACAAACTAAGCCAAGCCTATGTCATTTGAGAATCGGAAGCTTAAGGACATGGTTTTAGTCATACACAACTTCTTCCAAGTTCATATCTAAGTGTAATGATAAGCCATCTCAAAGGAAGAAATGCGATGCATGCATATTCTCTTGATCTTTTCTCAATTTATATTTGTTCATAAAAACTCAACATTTGAGTTGATTACTTGAATAATTCTTTATGATTAAAAGCACTTGTGAGCATGCAACAAGTTCAAAACAGCAAGAAAGTTCGACCATGACCAATTTTAGTGTAAGTAATTATTCCAATTACTAGACATGACAAAAACTACAAAATGCACAACACGAGTAATATAGTAAGAACTTTCAGCATGTAAAAGAAATCACAAAGTCTTATATGTATGAAATACTATGCTCATATTATTTTAATTTCATATTCACACATAGACTTCTGAAGTTTGGAAACCCCCCTCAATGTAAGCCACGAGGATGCATAACCCCTATTTCACTACGAATGAAACAAAAATGAGTGAAATCTAAAGGTTTTGTAAAAATGTCAGCCAATTGTTGTTCGGTATCTACATGGTGAAGCACAATATTTCTTTCTTCAACATTATCATAGAGAAAGTGATACTAATGTCAATGTGCTTTGTTCTAGAATGTTGCACAGGGTTTTTAGCAATGCAAATGACACTAGTGTTATCACAAAACAGTGGAACACTATCTAGATCAACCCCATAGTCCTTAAGTGTTTGAACAATCCAAAGAATTTGTGAGCAAGCACTAGCAGCAGCTACATATTCAGATCCAATTGTGGATTCTGCAACTGAGTTTTGTTTTCTAGAGGACCAAGCAACATGAGATTTACCAAGAAAATGACAAGTACCATAAGTACTTTTCCTATCAATCCTACAACCTCTGAAATCAGCATCGGAAAAAGCTCTTAAAATGGTTGAGGAGGACGGAAGAAGAATGCCAAATTCTTGAGTTCCATGTAAGTATGTGAGAATATGTTTGACGGCTTGACGATGTGAAGCTCGTGGGGAGGCTTGAAACTGTGCACAAAGACATACGCTGAATTGTATGTTCGGTATTGATGTCGTGAGATACAATAGTGATCCGATCATGCTTCGACATTCTTTTTGTCAACCAGTTCACCATCTTCATCAAGCTCAAGTGTCGATGTTGTTCCCATTGGTGTCTGAAGAGGCTTGCTTTTGTTCATGTTGAAGCGCTTGAGAAGGTCCCTTGTATACTTCGTTTGATGCACAAAGGTACCTTCCTCGATTTGCTTGATTTGCAGCCCCAAAATGTACGTGAGTTCTCCCATCATACTCATCTCAAATTTTGAACTCATCATAGCTGAAACTTGGACACAAGATCATGAGAAGCACAACCAAAGATAATATCATCCACATACACTTGAACGAATAACGAGTCATTGCCTTGCTTAAGAACAAAAAGAGTTTTATCAACCTTGCCCATGGTAAACACCTTTTCAAGTAAGAATGTTTTTAACCTATCATACCATGCTCTAGGGGCTTGTTTGAGACCGTACAAGGCTTTGGACAGTTTGTAAACATGATTAGGAAAATCTGGATTTTCAAAACCCGGTGGTTGTTTGACATAAACCTCCTCATCTATGTAGCCATTAAGAAAAGCACTTTTAACATCCATTTGATATAGCTTAAATCCTTTAGATGCAGCAAAAGCTAACAAAATTCATATGGCTTCTAATCTAGCAACAGGAGCAAAAGTTTCATCAAAATCTAGACCTTCAGCTTGAGTGAAACCTTGAGCAACCAACAAAAGCAGAATGGGCATGAGAATTGGGGTCGAAAAACCTGGATCTTGTAACTCGTTCATGCAAGCTTCCAATTATTTGTTGCGGGGGATGATTCTTGTAAATCCGTAGGGGAACAAATGACTCACAATCTTCTTCTTCATTAGTTTCATCGCAGATTGATGAGGTTGTGGCTTGTGGATGATCAGGACCAGCAAGAGGTGGTAGTCGGAGCTTGTTCAAAGTTCGGAGCTGGACACGTGTCAGCTTCAGAACTATCAGGCAATATCACCAACTCTTCTTCTTCTTATTCAAAAATACCCTCCCCTTGAGGATATGGATCTGGTCCTACAATATCAGAACTAGTACCTGGGCTAGCTTCATGAAAAGAAACTTTACAAGTCTCCACAATTTTGTTAGTTCCAAGTAAAAAGACACAGTATCCTCCAGTGTGAGATGGGTAACCAAGAAACATGCCATCTTCGGGTCTGGCTTCAAATTTATCTAGATTTCCATGTTTCTTAATAGAGCATTTGCAACCAAAAACCCTAACGTCTGAAACATGGGGCCTATGTCCAAACCGATGTTCATAAGGTGTTTTACCAAGCTTAGTGCGCGAGAAAATGCGGTTTGAAACATAACAAGCTGTTACAATTGCATCTACCCAAAATTTTCTAGGAGTTTGATATTCATCAAGCACAGTCCTAGCCATCTAAACTAATGTTCTGTTTTTCCTTTCTACAACACCATTTTGTTGAGAATCATAAGGTGAAGAAAATTGATGTTCTATTCCATGTTCGGTGCAAAAGTGATTAAATGATTGATTTTTAAATTCAGTTCCATTATCACTTCTAATTGCTTTTAACGACCCTGGGTGATCAATTAATAGTCTTAGAAAAAAGTCCTAAAATGAGTAAAAACTTTATTCTTAGATGCCATAAAATAGATCCAATAGTACCTGGAATAGTCAACAACAATTACAAGCAAGTACCATTTACCTCCAAAGGATTGTACACGTGTCGACCAAAAGTGTCAAAGTGCAAAAGTTGACCAGGTTCAGTTGTCATTGTCATCATAAGAGGGGCATGTGAACCTGCAACCATCTTAGCATGTCTAAACGAAGAGCATACAATATCTATGTCCACTTTGAGTTTAGGTAAACCACGTATGCGATCAAGAGCACTAACACGAGTGAGGTGATCAAAGCCTACATGACCAAGTCTACAATGCTGGAAGAGTAAATCTTTTAAATCATTGTCAACTAACACCCATGGTCAGAAGTTGACATATCAAAATCAGCTTTAAAAACTCTTCCAAAGTGAGACATGTTAAACAAAAGCTCACTATTTGAATTTACAACTTTGCAGCAATTTTTAGAGAAAATTATTTCTAAATTCTCATCAAGCAATTGAGAAACAGAAAGCATGTTGTATTTCAAATTTTTATCAAGTGCCACATCTTTTAAAGTGTAGCGATTATTTACTCTAACCGATCCTTTAGCAATAATATGAGTTGATGAATTATTGTCAAAAGTAACATTCTCTACACGTGACACAAAAGAGAGGGAGGAGAACCATTCTTTGTTACCGGTTATTTGGCGTGAGCAACCTGAATCCACGATCCAATTGTTCTCCTTTCGCAAGCGTGTAACCTACATAGAAGCACAATACGTCGATGACTCAATGCAGGGGTTAGTCAATAAGCATTTGGGAATCCGGTACTGAGCCCTGCGACGTCCAGTTGGAACAATACACGAAAGCTGAGGCAAAAGAGCAGGTTTATGAGTCAAGAATTTAGGTTTTCTATTCTTAACAATTGATTCAAATGTTGTTACTAGTTTAGCAAAAAAACCAGTAGCTTCGAAGGTAAACACAGACGTTCCAGTAGAAAAAGTTGAAGCTCCGGATGTAAAAACTGAAGTTCCAAAGGAAATAACGGAAGGTCCGAGAGCTCTCGTAGCTATCGGAACTTTCGGAGCTACCTTTGCAGATTTCTTACCAGAAGATCCGTATGCTACCTTTGCAAATTTCGGACTCATTAAAACAGGTTGCATGTTTCTAATTTATTGCTTAGCAAGCATGGCAGATTTATCATGAAAGTTATGAGATCTAGCAGACATTTTATCCTTTTTAATTTGTTTAGCTAGCCTATAACAGAAATCTACGACATGACCATCTTTATCACAGTAAGTACAATGAAACTTAATTTTGTAATCATGTTTAGATGAGCATCCAACATTAGAAATAGAATTAGAAAGCACTCCTGCAGATTTAAAAATCACATCCTTTTATTTAGGGACAGTTTTGATTAAACCTCTATCAAATGTTTTTACAACGTGTGGTGGATGTGTTTTAAGATAAGCATGGGAATCAAAACCCAAACCAGTTTTATCATTACAAGGTTTAGAAGAATTCAACAGCAAGTCCAGATTCTTATTCCCATTAATAAACCGCTCTAGTGTCCTATTCATGTCATCAAGCTTTCTAGACAAGTCTAGGCAGTTTTCACATGAAGCTTTACCCTTAAGTTTGCAGTTAGAACAATTTTTAACTTCATGTGTTCGTAAAGCATGGTTCAGGATGGAAATCTCATTCATTGCATCTTTTAGTTTCTTATCAAGATTATCACATGCAGGACAATGCAAATCATCTATAGAACAAGAAGCATTTTTTAAGTGTTTGACATTAAAATCCGACAGCCTTTTGTTCTTTTCAATTTCTTCATCAAGTCTATCTAGAGTGGAGGAGTGTGCACTTCTTAATATGGACAATTATTCATAGATTAAGTCACATGAGGGACATGAATCATCACTAGGAATCAAGATTTTCAAACGGTTGATTCCAGATTCTAGTGATTCAATTTTAACAACATTATCCCTAAGTTTTTTGTCCTTTTTCTTGACAATAATAGTTGCACAGGAAATAGCATCACACATTTCTTCGCGAGTAGGACATACCTCTTCATTGTCGCTATTTTTTTCAGCCTCCTCCATACTTGATTTTGATTTACCCGCCATGAAGCACAAGTTTGCCATATCTTCTTCATCTTTGTCACTTCCAATGTTTACGTCGCTTGAGCCAAGTTCCTGGAGTGCGGAATTAAAACTGCTCACAAATTGACATCCTGTAAAACCCTTCTTTTTCTTCTTATCATTTGTAGAGGAGTGCTTCGTCCTTGTTTGCTTTTCATCCCGGGAAGTAGGACATGAAAGGTTAGGGCAATCTGAACGAAAATGTCCTGTCTTTCCACATTTGAAACATTGTTGAGGTCCGGAGCTTCCTCTCCTTCTAGTTCTCACATTTTGCAATGCTTTTGAGAACCTAGTAGAGAGAAGTACTAGCTCCTCCTCTGGAAACTCCTCAATCTGATCAAGGGTTAGAGACTACAACAAAGCAATTGTACCACAAGATGAATATTGGCTGGAGCTAGGCATATCACAATGAGAAACAAATGCAAGAGACATGTTGTGGTTCTTACGTGAGATTATGTCAATTTCATGAGTTTTCAAATTAGAATAAAGAACATCTAATGTAAGTGTACTCATGATGGTAGATTAACAAATGGATGTGACTTTCATCTCGCAAATTGACATGTCTAATGCACTTAGTAATTGCCTAGCATTTTCAGCATCTGAAAAAATAACATTGACGCTACACAAGTTGCTGAGAATTTTATTAAAGCGAGCAATGAAATCATCAATGGATGCACCAGGTTGCATCTCGAAGCGCATGTATTCCTCTTTGAACATGTCTTGCCTTACCTCCTTGATCATGTTGGATCCTTTGTTGTAGTCACAAAGTGCTTTCCACACATCGTATGCAGATCGAAGGTGTGCAACACGGTCAAAGTCATTTTGAGTTAATCCTTGTATGATCAAGTCCTGAGCCTTGTTGTTGTTGTCGACATCTCCCAGATTTGTAGCTGTAACTTGATCGTTTGACGGCACTTCATAAGGCTTGTACACCTTTTCCCATATTGCGAATCCTTGAGCCTGGATGAAGGCTTCCATATGTGCCTTCCAAACCTGAAAATCAATACCACTAAAGACACAAGGTTTTGTGGAGTATTTCTCCATGATGATTAGTCACAACTGAAAGCATCTAGGCCCCATGAGGTATGGTTTCGGTGATTAATGACAACCATTGTATTTTACTAATAAATTTGTGGATGCAAGGTCTCCCATATCACTCATCACAATCAAATGAAAACTATATGAATATCTGCTACTGCTCATTGTATATAATTGGAGACCCCTAAAAAATCATTCTATGAGATTAGTCGATGTTTATGAAGATTAGAAGTAAAAGCTCATATGTCAAAGTTATACAACCAAAATTGACAGCACTCAAAGCTTAATAATCATCAGAAGAATATTTCCAACCAATGTCTAAGAGGTCAATCGAGCAAATTCCAAAATAATCACCTAGAACAACTCGAAGCAAACAAAACCAACTCACCGGATCAACCAATGTTTCCAGAAAACAATACATCGGTCGAGTTGGTTTAGCAGAAGAAGAAGATCTCAGAACTAAGAACTCACCGGATCATCCGATGATGAAGGGGATGTTACATCGGTCCATCAGCACAGTAAGCAATCTCCATGGACCAAGTGTAACACCGGACCATCCGATGTTCAACTATAAACACATCGGTCAATCACTCCAGTAAGCATCAATTCTGAACCAATTCTGGATGAAATGCCATCGGATCATCCGATGAGAAGGCAAGTGTAACATCGGTCTAACAACGGTCATATCTGACACAATGACATCAGCTAATTTAGATTCGACCGATGATAACTGAAGGGAGAACATCGGATCATCCGGTGTTCGCACAACAGTGATGTCAGCCTACTTTTCCAACGGCTATTTCGTGGAGGCTGGCTATTTATACCCCTTCAACCACTCTATTCGAAAAGTCTTGACAACTAGAGCTACTCTACACATTCTCAAGCATTCAAGATGTTGAGTCAACACTTATATATCATCTACACCACTTACACACCAAGAGATAGGCTAGAACTTGCTAGAGATAGTGCTAGTGTGCTTCCATTCTTGGTGATTGGAGTCTCTAGTGTAGTGAGAGCTGTAAGGGAGTGTCCCTTGGTGATTGTATTGGAGAGAGCCTTCCGGAGCTTGCCAAGACCGTTGTGGAAGCTAGAAGGATCCAACTTGTACAAGGCTTGAGCTCCACCTTGCCGAGGTTGGCAAACGGAGAAGTATAGTGAAGATCCCTGGTCTCGGTGACTTGGGAGTGGCTATACCCTTTGGTGGGTGCCACAACATGGATGTAGGAAGATCTTGACGATCTTGCCGAACCACGGGATAAATCTTCGTGTCTTCGTGTCTCCTCGGGAGTTTGCGCTTTCTTCCTCTCCCCTTACACTTATAAATTTCTTATACCGCAAAGTTACTATTCACTTGAATGCATAGGTTGTTTGCATAGGGAATTGGGCTTTTAGTAATTAAGTTTTATTGCTTTAATTTTTGAAAAGAAGCCCAATTCACCCCCCTCTTGGGCATTCGATCCTTACAATTGGTATCAGAGCAAGGTTGCTCATTGGATCATTCTAGCTTCACCGCTAGAGAGCTAAAATTCCCAAGAATGGGGGTTCGATTCCTATCTTCGAGGGCAAGAACTTTGCCTATTGGAAAGCACGCATGCGTTCTTATCTAGAGGCTATTGCTCCCGAGGTATGGGAAGCGACCCATGCGGGGTTTGGTGAGCATAATTATGTTGGTGATCAAATCAAGTGGGATGCTAAAGCTAGAAATGCAATTTATGAATGCATTATTTAAGATGTATTTGCTAGGATTGCTAGCAAAGAGAAAGCTTGTGAAATTTGGGCTTGCTTGATTGAAATCCATGAGGGTTCTTCTCGTGTCAAAGAACTTAAATATCATACGCTTAAAGCCAAATATGACGAGTTCAAAATGCTACCTCATGAAAATGTCAATGAAATGTTTTCTCGCTTGAATGTGCTTATTGAGGAAATTAATGCTCTTGACATTGCTTCTCTTGGCAAGGGACTCATCAACTGCAAGATTCTTATGCTCCTTCCTAAGACAAAGTACAACATCATCAAGTCCATGCTTCAAAAAGAATCTCTTGATAAAATTGAAGTTTTGGAACTTATTGGAGAGATTCACGCTCATGAGATGAGTGTACTTGGGATGATGGAGCAATCATCTTCAAAGACAATTGCTCTAAATGCCTCCACCAAGAAAACAAGTCTCAAGAAAAAGGAAGTGGTTGAGCCCAGCTCAAGTGAAGAAGAGCAAGCATCAAGTGAAGATGACGATGATGAGCTTGCTTTGATGATGAGAAAGTTCTCTCGCTTGAACTCCAAAATTGCCAAGAAGGGATACACCTTTGATCCCAGGAAGAAAGCGTTTCTACCAACGAGAGATGATAACAAGACTTGCTACAATTGTGGTGATCAAGGCCACATCTCCTATGATTGTCAAAAAACGGACAAAAGAAGAGAGAACCACAAGGTAAGCATCGCAAGCTTGAAGATAGTGAAGATGATGAAGAAGAGGTCAACTCCCAAACCAAGATCCTTTGGGAAGAAGAAACATGACAAGGGCAAGAAGGCAAAACTCTTCCCAAAGAAGAGAAAAGGACCACAAAAGGTGTTCATGTGTGAGGCAAATGAATGGATTACCGACGAAGAATCAAGTGATGAAGAGAGTGAAGCGGAAGAAGAAAGTTTGGCTAGCCTTGCCATTGCCAACAATGATGACTCATCTCTTCATCCACCTCCCATGTGCCTCATGGCTAAAGGTAACACCAAGGTATGTGATGACTCTAGCGATGATGAGCTTTCCCCCGATGATTTAACTTCATTAATAAATGAATACCACACTATCATTAAGAGGGAAAGAAGTAAGGTCAAGGCCCTTGAAGAAACTCGTGCTAAGCTTGAGAGTGCTAACCTTGATTTGCTTGACAAGTATGAAAGCATACTTAAGGAGCATGACACGCTCAAATATCATGTCAAGCAAATTGAGGAGGATAAGGCAAAAAATCAAGCTAGATCATCATGATCTTACTTAGCCCATCAAGCACTCTTGGGAAAGCACAATGAGTTAATCCAAGAGCATCAAGTACTTAACCTTGCTTATGAAGCTCTTGATCGAGAATTGAAAAATATAAAGAAACAAACTCTTAATGATAAGGTATCTATTAGTTCTCATGCCACTAATGTCTTGCATAAGTCTTTGCCTTTGAAAGAGAATGCTAGGGAGAATTGTTGGAAGAAATTGAAAGTCTCCACACTAGTGTGGCAAGACTATCTAAAGGAGAAGTCAAGCACAAGGAAATCCTCTTCCAACATGCAAAGGCCTTCAATAAGAGAGGACTTGGATCCTTCCCGATTACTAACAAAGGAAAGGTGCCCTCACCGGAGCTTAGAACAAGCTTCATCAAGGAAGTTGGTTCCCATTGCCAACATTGTGAGATCACCGGTCACCATACAAGGGAGTGTCCTCTTCCTAACCGGCCTTCTCCAAAATTGCCTACTAACTACAAGTCTACTTTCAATGATCATTATTATCTCTTGAGTAAAGTAGATGGTAAGGTGAAGGCAAGGTTCATTGGCAAGGACATAAAGGGCATGAAGGGGAAGCTCCTAAACAACTTTGGGTCCCAAAAACACTTGTATCACACATACAAGGACCTAAGTTGGCTTGGGTGCCTAAAGTCAAAAATTGAATTCATGTGTGTAGGTGAAATACAAAGCCGGAGGAAAGCATTGGGTACTCGATAGCGGGTGCACTCAACATATGACCGGCAACGATGGTATGTTCACCACCATAGAAAACCCCGACAATCATGAACAAGTCACCTTTGGTGATAACTCTAAGGGGAAGGTAATTGGTTTAGGTAAGATTGCAATTTCAAATGATTTATCTATTTCCAATGTATTGTATGTTAAGTCACTTAGTTTCAATTTGCATTCTATTGCACAACTATGTGATCTTGGACTAACGTGCACCTTTAGAAAAAATGATGTTGTTGTGACTAGTGAAACAAGCCAAGAACTAATCTTCAAAGGATTTCGGCATGGACATCTCTACCTAGTAGACTTCACCAACAAGGATGCTAGCTTGACCACTTGTCTTTTCACTAAGACAAGTTTGGTTTGGCTATGGCATCGACGCATAGCGCACATTGGAATGAGCAAGCTCAAGAAGTCAGTCAAGCTTGGGATGGTGACTGGCGTGAAGGATGTCACATTTGAGAAGAACAAGCTTTGTAGCGCTTGTCAAACCGGGAAGCAAGTTGCTTCACACCACCCGATGAAGACAATGGTGTCAACCTCCAAGCCACTTGAGTTACTCCACATGGACCTCTTCGGACCGTCCACATATAAAAGTCTTGGCGGTAATCTCTATTGTCTTGTTATAGTTGATGACTACTCTCGCTATGCTTGGACTTTGTTTCTAGGTGACAAGAGTGAAACTCCGGAAGTGTTCAAGACCTTTGCTAACCGTGCTCAAAGGGAATTTCAACTTCCCATCATCAAGGTCCGGAGTGACAATGACACCGAATTCAAGAACTACAACATTGGGGAGTGGTGTGACCGTGAAGGCGTGAAGCATGAGTTTTCGGCCACATACACTCCTCAACAAAATGGTGTCATTGAAAGGAAGAACAAGACTCTCATCACTCTTGCACGAGCAATGCTTGATGACTGTGGCACGTCCGAGAAGTTTTGGGCTGAAGCAATCAACACGGCGTGCCATGCCGCAAATAGGGTCTACCTACATCGACTACTTCAAAAGACCCCATACGAACTTCTCATTGGGAGAAAGCCCAACATCTCCTATTTCCGAGTCTTCGGGTGAAAGTGCTATATCTACCGCAAGAAAAGGCTTGGTAAGTTTGAAAGAAGATGTGATGTTGGTATATTTTTTGGTTATGCATCAAACTCAAAAGCACATCGAGTATTCAACCAAACCTCCTGTTTAGTTGAGGAAAGTTGTGATGTTGAGTTTGATGAAACTAATGGCTCCCAAGAGGAGAGTTTTGGTCATGATGAAATAGATGACGAGCCTCTACGAGAAGCTATGAAGAACATGACCATTGGTGACATCAAGCCAAAAGTTGAGGAGAGCCATGATCAAGGGGGAGCTTCAAGTTCCAACATCAACACATCTATGGCACCTCAAGTTGACGAAGAAGAGAAAGATGATTCATTGCCGACACAAGATTCACAAGCCACACAACATCAAGAAGAAGAACAAGTCCATGATCAAGTCCAACCACAAGAAGAGCAACAGGCATCACCACCGCCAAGTGCTTCACAACCACTCATGAGGCATGGACGCATCTCCAAGGCACATCCGATTGACCAAAGTATCGGAAGTCTGTCAAGGGGAGTAAGTACACGTTCTCGCCATTTCGCTACGTTTTGTGAGCACTACTCGTTTGTTTCATGTGTAGAACCCACTCACATCGGGGAAGCACTCCAAGATCCAAATTGGGTGATGGCCATGCAAGAAGAACTCAACAACTTCATCCGCAATGAAGTTTGGGTGTTGGAGGAGCGACCCAAGGACAAGAACGTCATTGAAACAAAGTGGGTGTACTGCAACAAACAAGACGAGAACGGTGTTGTGGTCCGCAACAAGGCAAGACTTGTGGCCAAGGGTTTCTCGCAAGTTGAAGGACTAGAATTTGTGGAGACATTTGCTCCGGTCGCTCGACTAGAAGCCATCCGTATACATCTTGCCTTTGCATCACATCATAACATAAAGATTTATCAAATGGATGTGAAATGTGCCTTTCTTAATGGTTATATTAACGAGCTTGTCTATGTTGAACAACCTCCCGGGTTTGATGATCCGAGGAATCCTAATCATGTGTTTAGGTTGCACAAGGCGCTCTACGGGCTCGAGCAAGCACCTAGGGCGTGGTAAGAACGACTACGAGATTTTAGGATCATGCAAGGATTCAAAATCGGGAGGGTGTACACTACACTCTTCACCAAAGACATCGACGGAGAATTATTCATGTGTCAAATTTATGTTGATGATATTATTTTTGTTTCAACTAACGAAGATCTTAGCCATGAGTTTGGCAAAATGATGTCTAGGGAATTAGAGATGTCGATGATTGGAGAGCTCAACTTCTTCCTTGGATTCCAAATCAAGCAACTTCGAGAGGGGACCTTCATCTATCAAGAAAAGTATACCAAGGACCACTTGAAGAAATTTGAGATGGAAGATTGTAGCTCAAGAAGTACTCCAATGGCAACAAATTGTCATCTCGACGCTGATAAGGACGGTAAACCTATTGACCAATCTAATTACTGTTCTACGATTGGTTCATTGCTTTATCTTACCGCATCTAGGCCCGATATCATGTTTAGTGTATGCTTGTGTGCTCGCTTTCAAGCCGCACCTAAAGAATCGCATCGGAAGGTGGTCTTTAGGATACTTCGGTATCTTAAGCATACTCCAAGTGTAGGCCCGTGGTACCCTAAAGGTGCAAAATTTCATCTCTTGGGTTACTCGGATTCGAACTTTGCCGGATGCCGTGTGGATCGCAAGAGTACGTCCGGTGGGTGCCACTTGCTTGGACATTCCCTAGTATCTCGGTCTAGCAAGAAGCAAAATTCTGTTGCTTTGTCCACGGTGGAAGCGGAATATATTGCGGCCGGTGCATGTTGTGTTCAAATTCTTTATATGAAGCAAACCCTTTAGAGCTTTGGTATTAAACTTGGTTGTGTGCCTCTCCTTTGTGACAATGAAAGTGCGGTTGAGGTTGCTAAGAACCCCGTTCAACACTCCCGCACTAAGCACATTGATATTCGTCATCATTTCTTAAGGGACCATGAAGCTAAGGGAGACATCTCCTTGCGAGGTGTTAGGCCCGAAGAACAATTCGCATATATCTTCACTAAACCACTTGATGAGAAAACTTTTTCTAGACTAAGAAGTGAATTAAATGTGCTAGATGCATCGAATGTCATGTAAGTTGCCATGATCATGTAAGAATGCATCTCATGTAGGTCTTGTCTAACTTTCAAAGGATAGGGGTGAGCAAGGGTTAGCTTGGGATGGAGGTTCTTTTGGGTTTCCCCAAGTCTTGGAGTGTGGCTCTCCCTGAAGAAGCCTTTGAAAGGTTCAAATTTGGCAAGATAGATTTAATTTATGTCTTGCATGATGCCTGCCATATATACTTGCACTCACGTTTAAATTTCTTGCATTATAAATTGTTTGGCATTGCATACGGTAGATTGTCACAAAGGGGAACCCACTTCATGAGAAAGAGACTTGTTTGAAATGCAATATCTCAACTCATATGATGTGGAAAGAACAAAATGTTAGGTGCGTTAATGCCTAAAGGAACATGCTTTAAAGAGATAGAAGTTTTCATCCTCTAGCTCACAAAGCATGGGCCTTACATTTTATTTGGCTTTATTCCTTATTTTTCGGTGTTCCATTTGCTTCAGGGCTTAGCCAAGTTATTGGCAACTAGTTTTTTTTTTTGAGGGGTAAGGGGTTGCCCAAAAAGGCCTAAGACTTGTGTTTCTTCGTGTTTGTTTGTTTGAGTCAAAGGATATATATGAGATGTTGCTGTTTTGTAGTCATCGGATTATCCGATGCTTAGGCCAGAAGCTCATCGAATCAGATTGTGTTCAAATGCAAAGGGTCAGCTCAGTCAGAAAGTCAAATCAACCGACGAGTTCATTCTAAGAAACATCAGTGCATCCGATGTTAACATTTATGGAGTTGTGCCACATTCAACCGATGCTAATCCTCTCATCGTTGGATCATCCGGTGTCAATGGTACTTTTTGGAATACCCTTACTATACCATTCGACCGATGCTCCTATAATTTGATGTCAGCTCATCCGGTGTTAAAATATGAGCTAGGGTTTGGGCCCCACTTTTTTAACGCGCCGCTTCACCTCCCTTCTCTCTCCCCAATTTTTCTTTCCGCCACCGACGCCCCGACACCTCCGCCGCCGCTCCCTCGCCCTGCCGCCGCCCTCTGGCCGTCGCCGTCCTCCGGCCGCCGCCGCCCTCCGAGCCGCCGCCGCCGCCGCCTTCGGCTGCCGCCGCCACTCACCCTGCGCCCCACGCAGCGCCACCACCGACGCTGCAAGCAGCGCCGCCGCCGATTTCCCATGCTTCACCACCGCCACAACACTGCCGCCGCCCCACGCCATCCTAGGCACCGCACCACCGCCCTCTGCACCGCCGTGGTGCCCTCCTTTCGGTCGCCGTGCTTCGCCGTTAGGGTTCTTCGGCCATGATGATCTTTGTGTCGCCGTCTCGTCCGCCCGAGCTCATGTCCCGTGACCCCGTCTTCGTTGTCGTCATGGGTCGTGACAAGAAGGGAAAGGGCAAGGCTATCGAGGAGCCGGCCGCCAAAAAGCAGAAGTTGTCGAAGGAGGCGAAGAAAACCCTAATGGACGCTTGCGCCGCTGAGGAGCGAGAGCGTGTATGAGGAGGATCGTTGAGGATCCGCGAGGCCCGGCAGAGGTAGCCTCCCGTGCCAGAGGAGTCAAAGGAAGAAGAGGAGCCCGAAGTGCCGCTTGTTCGATGGCGCTTAGCCAGGACCCGTGGAGGTCATCCAGTTGCAGCCCCGAGACCGAGACCGTCAGCAGCTGATCTTCGAGAGGACAGGGCGGCCCAGAGAGCCGTCTATGAGATGGACACCAACATCCGTGTTGGTGAGGGTGTCCGGGTGAGAGACTACAGAAAGTTGAAGACCAAGTAGCTCAGAAAGCTTAGTTGGATTATTCTGCTTGAGGAGTGGTTCCCGCAGCTCAGAGAGGCACTTGTGGACAGCCGCTTTTGTACCCTGGCACAGGCGTCGCTGTACGAGATTTACAGACGCCGGGGCCATAATCTCTTCCAGCATAATTTCCTGGATTGGGATCAGCTTGCACTCGCAGCCGAGACGGAGATACGCCCTTACATTGAGAGGTGTAGAGGGCTAGTGGAGCTTATGTCTTACGAGAGGAGTGCCTATGTGGAGGACTGGGTCCGAGTATTCTATGCCACACTCTACGTCTTTGAGGGCCGTAGATCCATTGACTTCATGTTTATGTGCCAGCATCACCACCTGACCAGGCAGACTTTGGGACAGCAGCTAGGAGTGGATCTCCATGACACTTGCCTGCACGAGACGGTGTATGGACAGGCTGAACCACCGAGGAGGCCGCTCACTAGAGGTGTGGCACCACCACTTGAGGAGATACGCTCACTATTCGCCCAGCCTTTGTCTCTAGACCAGCCAAGGGTACCGGCACTACTCACTCCAGCTGCACGCACTGTGCACCTTGCCTTGCATCGCACAGTATTGCTGAGGTCCAGATACCTTGAGGTGTTCACCAGCTTGCAGCAGACTCTCCTATTCTATGTTATGAACGAGATGGAGTTCGACATTGTGGACATCTTGATCTGTGATATGGAGGACATCATCACTGATGGAGTCGGGATGATGAGGCAACTTGTGTTTGGTCACTGGATAAACTACTTGCTCTACATGGTAGCTCCAGAGGGGTTTGCCGTGCGTGACAGTCTCACCGACGAGAGCGTCACACGATTCGGCCACTACCGTGCTCCAGCTCCTGGAGACCGCCGCCTTGGCCGTCCAGTTGAGCGTCAGGTCCGTGCCCGTCTCTCAGAGGAAGACTGGTTAGACCTGGAGAAGGAAGACGAGAGACTAGCACAGGCAGAGGCTCAGGGTGAGGATCTTCAGCACATATGGTCCGAGAGTGACACCAGCGACAGTGTCGAGGAGTACTTCCAACCTCCTCCCTCACCCAGGCAGCACGACGCGGAGGCTGGAGGCTCGACTGTGCCACCTCCTACTCCACCTCCAATGTCCGAGGCACAGGTTTCTCAGCCATCTGAGTTGATTTCACTACTCCAGCAGATGGTTGAGTAGCAGTGCCTGGACCAACTTGCAACTAAGCAGGCCCGAGCTGAGCAGGCTGCACGTCTCTTTGAGCTCCAGCAGCAGCAACAGCAGGAGATGTAGCGATAGATAGCCCGTGAGAGGCGAGAGGACACTGATAGGCTGACTGGACTGATTGATTAGATGCACCAGCGCTCTCTCGACCAGCAGCAGCAGACGCAATAGGCGATGATGGGCATCCTCGGGTTGATCACCAACCTCTACACACAGACCAGGATTGCCCTGGTGTCACAGCTTCCAGTCCTTGCTCCAGGTCCGCCTGTCCTGGCACCAGCTTCAGTGCCAGTGCTGACTACGCCGATCCCGTCGATCAGCATGTCCCCACTGCTTGCTCCAGGTGCTCCTATCCACTCTCCCCTGCCGGCTACGACGCTTTTCTAGCAGACGCCAGCGTCCGTTGTCAGTGCCCTATTGCCAGTAGTTCAGACTCAGCAGGCACCGACAGCGGCTCCCGCAGCTTCCGTCACCGCTACTCCAGCCTCAACAGCAGCAGGCAGCAGCTCCAACGACAG
Source organism: Tuctoria greenei (assembly GCA_036927565.1). NCBI lineage: Eukaryota > Viridiplantae > Streptophyta > Magnoliopsida > Poales > Poaceae > Tuctoria > Tuctoria greenei. Next base: position 113,496,630 of record JAYESD010000003.1, read on the forward strand.
CACCCCCGACGGTAACCAGTTCGTCATCGCCCCGAGCGCTCAGGGTCCTTAGGCACTCGGCTTCCTTTTTGGTGTCTTGATGCCAAAGGGGGAGAAGAGTCAGGGGAAGGATAGCTTAGTCTCAGGGGGAGTCCTAGCTGTAGGGGGAGTCTATCTTTTTGTGAGTTCTTTTGTAATTTGGAGATTTGCTACTCTTTTGCTATTTATTGAATATCCGTGTGCAACTTAATTCTTTCGAGTTATTGATCGTTTTTGAGCCTTCAAGTTTAAGTGTGCCAAATCTTGTACTTATTGCATATCTTCTTGAGTATCATTTTCTTAAATTCATTACTATTATGCTTTACCTGTTGTGTTGTCATCAATCACCAAAAAGGGGGAGATTGAAAAAATCTAGGCCCCATGAGGTATGGTTTCGGTGATTAATGACAACCATTGGATTTTACTAATAAATTTGTGGATGCAAGGTCTCCCATATCACTCATCACAATCAAATAAATCTATATGAATATCATCTACTGCTCATTGTATTTAATTGGAGACCCCTAAATAATCATTCTATGAGATCAGTCGATGTTTATGAAGATTAGAAGTAAAAGCTCATATGTCAAATATATTCAACCAAAATTGACAGCACTCAATGCTTGATAATCATCAGAAGAATATTTCCAACCAATGTCTAAGAGGTCAATCGAGCAAATTCCAAAATAATCACTTAGAACAACTCAAAGCAAACAAAACCAACTCACCGGATCAACCGATGTTTCCAGAAAACAATACATCGGTCGAGTTGGTTTAGCAGAAGAAGAAGACCTCAGAACTAAGAACTCACCGGATCATCCGATGATGAAGGGGATATTACATCGGTCCATCAGTACAGTAAGCAATCTCCATGGACCAAGTGTAACACCGGACCATCCGATGTTCAACTATAAACACATCGGTCAATCACTCCAGTAAGCATCAATCCTAAACCAATTCTGGATGAAGTTTCACCAGATCATCCGATGAGAAGGCAAGTGTAACATCGCTCTAACAACGGTCATATCTGACATAGTGACATCAGCTAATTTGGATTCGACCGATGATAACTGAAGGGAGAACATCGGATCATCCGATGTTCGCAGAACAGTGATGTCAGCCTACTTTTCCAACGACTATTTTGTGGAGGCTGGCTATTTATAACCCTTCAACCAGTCTATTCGAAAAGTCTTGACAACCAGAGCTACTCTACACATTCTCAAGCATTCAAGACGTTGAGCCAACACTTCTACATCATCTACACCACTTACACACCATGAGATAGGCTAGAACATGCTAGAGATAGTGCTAGTGTGCTTCCATTCTTTGTGATTGGAGTCTCTAGTGTAGTGAGAGCTATAAGGGAGTGTCCCTTGGTGATTGTATTGGAGAGAGCCTTTCGGAGCTTGCCAAGACCGTTGTGGAAGCCCGGAGGATCCAACTTGTACAAGGTTGAGCTCCACCTTGCCGAGGTTGGCAAACTGAGAAGTATAGTGAAGATCCCTGGTCTCGGTGACTTGGGAGTGGCTATACCCTTTGGTGGGTGCCACAACGTGGATGTAGGAAGATCTTGACGATCTTGCCGAACCACAGGATAAATCTCCGTGTCTTCGTGTCTCCTCGGGAGTTTGCGCTTTCTTCCTCTCCCCTTACACTAATGCATTTCTTATACGTCAAAGTTACTATTCACTTGAATGCATAGGTTGTTTGCATAGGGAATCGGGCTTTTAGTAATTATGTTTTATTGCTTTAATTTATGAAAAGAAGGCCAAGTCACCCCCCTCTTGGGCATTCGATCCTTACAAAAGCAGGTGAAAATCACAAAGATTAGAGCACCGTGGCTCTTATACCAATTGTAGGATCGAAGAGCATGTGAAAATCTACGAGAGGGGGGTGAATTGTAGATTAAAACTTTTTCAGCGGAAGCAATGAAAACCCCTCGGCAAAAAAATGATCTGTTGAAGAAATCATGTGTGAGACTAATATAAACATGTTTCACCATGACAAAAGTGATATATATCATAGAGAATCATGTCACGAAGACAACACAACAAGAATCACTCAAATCCGTCAAGAGAAACCCAAGTTCCGATCGAAAGATCGAACAAAGGTCAATCTGTTCTACCAAGCAAAAAACAGATCTGCAATACTGCAAAGAAACTCGTGTAGATCAAAAACCACAAATTTAATGACCGTGAAATTTTGACAAAGATAGATAATCATGTTGTGAAGACAACCCAAAAAGAATCGTGTCAAGTAGATCTATAAAACTCAAGTTATGATAAAACCACCGAACAAAGGTACTGCTGTGCAGAAACTCGACGAGAAAAACTTGTCTGGAACAAGTCAGACGAACAAGGCAAAAAAGTTCATTTAAACTACAATCTTTATCCAATAGAACACAAGAGTACCAGCCCAAAAGTCGTCTCACATGTGCTCGGGCCTCCCTTGCTTATATAACCAGCCCGAAGACCAACTCAACTCAAATGAGGACTCTAATCCTACTCAAATCACGAATTGAAACTTTCCATAATTGCTCAAGATCTTCCTATTCGTAGATAGAAACAATCTCTAGACTTCCTAGCAGACCAGGAACATATCCCACATTCCTAAACCAACTCATCTATGTGTCCCACACGAAAACTACCATAACCAACTCAATACTTTCCATATCGAGCCATAACCGACTCAGCCAGCAGCCGAAGTCAACATCCGATCCAATCCAATCCTTCCAACAAGATCTTTCCTTTCGTAACCCATCTTCAGAACCATGTTTCCACGTCTTGCACCGCATGCATACGTGCAAACACCTTCCTTCGACGTCCAGTAACCTTCATATGCACTGCCCTTGATTCAATCATCCTGCGCGACCACCTGACCCGCTCAACCACAATTCCTCCTAAATTTTGTTGTTGGAACCTCATCTTCTCCCCGAGACTAGTCCAAAGGATCCAGTCACCAGACATGTCTTGAAGCCAAGAAACACCTGCACATGAATAAACAACTAATCTGTACGAGCCCAAGTCCGCGACTTGACTCAAGTTAGTTCCTAACACAACACCTTACTTGAGCACCTCACATAAGCATGTTGCAAAGCATAGAAAAACGATATCATCCATATCAACAAAAACACACAAAAACTTAGCAAATGAATACTAAGCAATCTTTCCAACAATCTAAAGCAAGTTCAAAACATTTCACAGTAAAAGTAGGAACATTGCGATCAAGCTCCAAACCTTGTCAAAGCTAACCGAACCTTGAATTGGAGCTTACCAAAGCTAGTACAACCTAGCACTAGAGCTTATCAAAGCTAGTATAACCTAGCCAAAGAAGGCGGACCTAGGCAAAGCAAGTCGGACCTTACGTCGGACTTCGCCGGAGCTACCTGAAACAAGCCGGACCTATCGTCAGACCTTGCTGGGGCTCTGAGCTGGAGTCGGACCTTGCTAAAAAGATGTTTTGGCAGCAATCAAAACTTTTATTGTCAAAGCCAATGTACTCAACATACATAGGTCTCACAAGTTGGTTGAGTTTGCATTAGTGGCAGGACTGCCTAGGGATCCGAATGGTACAAGAGGGGTCCCTTGGATGGATGTGCTCAGCTGTGAAACATCACCTTTGGTGAAACCTTAGTAGGTCTAAACATGCTGGTAGTCCCTTTGTAAAGGCTATTTTGTGATCTCTTGGCCACACACTATTGGAAGTGTGTAATGTGACCGACGGGTCAAGGGCATGATGGAGGTTCTTTAGTCACCGAAAGGGGACCAAATCATGAACTTGTTGATAAAGTGGTACAACCTCTATAGAGTGTTAAAAACTATCAAGATAGCCGTGCTCTTGGTTAAGAGTACCTGGATGAGCTACATGACTAGAGTTGGAATTAGGTTTTGAGATGATTATGGTTATGGTTTGTGTTATGATAATTGAACATGGCCGGTTATTAATGTGAGAAATCGGCATAGGGATGGTTATTGTATTGATGGATGAAGTATGATGGGAATTGAGAATGATGGATATGAATTATGATGTTTAGTTGGGTTATGATGGGATTAAATATCCCCACGAGCATCATAGGGCTTGGATTTGAATCAAGTCAAACCTCCAGCCGGCACGGGTCGTGTAAGCTAGAGTAGTATCAGGACTAGTGCTCACGCTGTTGGAGGGGAGCAATGCGGTGGGACAGGATGTCCTTCAACACCATCGGGGAGGCCAGGCCCCCTTTTACTAGGATGCTGATCCTATCCAACACACGCAAGTACTTCACCTTTAGCTTTCAAAACTCCTCCAAGGAGGTAGGCTCGGAAGTCGGCTCCCCTGTGTGCAGGTTTTAGAGGGCATGTGCGTCAGTCCTCACGATCACCCAACTCTCCCTCTAGCGTTCCACTTGGGTCCCCTGAAGGGCGAGATGTACCGCTTTGATGTCTTCTCTCAATGTTGGAAGTAATAGTCCCCCACCTGGCTTATCGAGCTTTTTATGGTGGATTTTAGCACGAAGGAATACCAGAATAGCTCCATGATCGGCAGGAAGCCCATGACGCCTCACATGAGTGGACGAACACGGCTGCCCTGATGAAGGAATCTAGTGATAGGTGGTGAAATTGCAGGCCAAGCACCCCTAGCAGCGCGAGGAAGAACGAAGACATTGGGATCCTGAGCCCAGTCACCACTTATGTGGTGAAGAAGACGGTCTCATCTCCGCACAAGTCACTAATAGTGGAGGACCCATAGCGGATCCACCTCCTTTGCTCTCTGGCGTGCCAGCCAAGCAACCACTTTATCGATGCCAGTTGCTCTTCTTTCTTAATGCGAGAGCGAGGCAGCATGGAAGCCATTGTTGTGGGAACAAAGCAAGACCCAGGCATGAGGTGAAGGTTCGGGCGCTCAAGGAAGAAGATGAAGGCTCAAGCGTTGGGGTGCGAGGTAAGGAACTACCTTCGGCCGCAAAGGTTTTTGTTTTACTCACCCCTGCGACACTTGGCCACATCACGCAGGTCGCCTAGACCCTATATGCGCTGTGCAACCCTTAGCGCCCATGGCAGCGAGGCCCAGGTGCCTGACCCAGCTGGCTTGAGCAGTCAGCTACAGGAGAAGATGAGTCGGCGGTTCCCATAAAGGTGGAGCGGCAGAAGCATAGCAGCCGCTGTGAGACCTATGTGTGCTGAATACATTGTCAATTTAAATAAAAGCGAGAGTTCACATGCAAAGTTTTCAATATTGCTGAAAATACCACCTCGGATTATCCAAACCTTCAGGAATCCATTTTGCATTTTCTGAACTCAACGTCATGTGAGCAGCACGTGTTTTTCACTTCGGATTGTCAGAACTTTTACTCACTTGAGGTTCACGTGAGTCGACACGGTTGGACTTTTGAATGTGTTTCCGGGAGTAACATTTACTCTTTAAATGGATAGGACTGTCTGAATTTTCTGACACGTGATTTGCACGTGAATTTGGGATTGGAATGTGTGACCTTTTGCCTTTACATTGCAGCGCAGCTTTTGGTCTATTCAATAATTTTATCTGCTGAAATAATTGTGTGGCTTTTTTTATTTTGCAATGTTTCATTTTTTTGGCTTATGGAATGTTTTCTTAGTATTCATTTGCTAAGTTTTTGGTATGTTTTGGTGGTTATGGCTGATATTATTTAGCTATGGTTTGTAACATGCTTATGTGAGGTGCTCACAAAAGGTGTTGAGTTTTTCGGACTAACGAGAGTCAAGTCGAGGATTTGGGCTCGCAAGATTGGTTGTTTGTTCATGTGCAAGTGTCGCTTGAGTTCGAGACATTGCTGGTGACGAGATCCATTGAACTAGCCTTAGGGAGACGATTAGGTTCAACAATCAAGTTCGGGAGGCATTGTGGTTGAGTTGATCGGGAGGTCATGCAACAAGTTTGGTCAAGAACAATGCATGTGAATGTATCATGAACGTCATTAAAAAGTGTTTGCACGTATGCGAGGGGTGCATGGACGTGGCTACATTGTGCCAGGGCGTGGTGAAGAGACATGGAAGCGAAGATGTGGTTGGAAAGGTTCAACCGCGTTGATGATGCCTCAGGTTGCGATTGAGGTTGTTATGGTTTGTTTATGGAAAGTATTGAGTTTGTTTTGTTTAGGTTTCACGAGGGTGACAAAGTTGAGCTGTTTTAGAAACTTTTAGAATGTTTCTAAGGTGTTTGGAAGTCTTAAGATTGCTTCTTTCTGCGTATGGAAGAGTCTTGAGTAGTTATGGGAAGTTTCAGTTGAAACTGAGTAGGATTAGAGTTCTAGTTAGGATTGGGTTGGCCTTAGGGCTTGTTGTATAAGCAAGAGAGTCCAGAGCTCGTGGGTAGACGACTTTGGCCTGTTCCTATTTGTGTTTCATTGAATAAATATCATAGTTTTAGAAGAGCTTTTGTGCCTTGTTTGTATAACGTGTTTCAGACAAGTGTTTCTCGCCGAGTTTTTTGATAGACTGACATTGCTTTGGTATTTTGATCATAACACGCATTTTCCAGATCCAATTGATGTGATCCTTTTTAGTTTATTTTCACAACATGATTCTTTATCATTCATGAAAACTTCATGGTCATTGGAATTGTGCTTTTTGATCTACACAAGTTTCTTTGCAGCGTTGCTGATCTGTTTTTAAATCAAGTAGAACAGATTGACATTCGTCTAGTCTTTCGATCATATCTCAAGTTCTACTTAGTGTTTTCACGCAATTCTTGTTGCACTAGTCCTGTGACTTTATTCTCGACAATGTACACTTGTTTTGCCACAGTTGGACACGTTAAAAACATATTACACACAGTTTCATAACAGATTGATTTTCTGCTGAGGGGTTTTCTTGTCTTCTGCTCCAAAGTTTTAAATCTACCATTCATCCAATCTGTTAGCTTGTCACGCGCTCTTTGATCCTAAAATTGGCATCAGAGCCATGATGCTCTAATCTTTGTGATTTTCATGTGTTTTGACTAATCATCATGGAGAAATACTTCGCAAAACCTTGTGTGTTCAACGGCATTGATTTTTAGGTTTGGAAGGCTCATATGGAGGCCTACATAAAAGCGCAAGGCTTCGCTATATAGGGGAAATCTTGCAACGTGCCACCAAAGGATCAAGTTATGGCTGCAAACATGAGAGATGTCGACAGCCACAAGGCACATAACTTGATCATACAAGGATTGACCCAAAGCGGCTTCGATCGTGTTGCACATCTCCGATCAGCATACGACATGTGGAAAGCTTTATGTGACTACCACAAATGATCCAACACAACCAAAGAGGTACGTCGAGATATGTTCAAGAAAGCATACATGCATTTTGAGATGCAACCAGGTGAATCGATCAATGACTTCTTTGCTTGCTTTAATAAAATTCTTAACAACTTGCGTAGCGTCAACATTAATTTTTCAGATGCTAAAAATGCTAGGAATTTGTTAAGTGCATTAGACATGTTGATTTGGGAGATGAAGGTAACATCTATTCGTGAATCTAATTTCATGAGTACACATACTTTAGGTGTTGTATATTCTAAATTGAAAACTCATGAACATGACATAGTATCACATAAAAATTCCAACAAGTCTCTTTCATTCATTTCATAGCGTGACATGCCTACTTCTAGTAAATCTTAATCTTGTGGTACAATTTCTTTTATTTCCTCTCTAACCCTTGAACAGATTGAAGAGTTTCCAGAGGAGGAACTAGCACTTCTCTCTTCTCGGTTCTCAAAAGCATTGCAAGATGTGAGAACTAGAAGTAGAGGAAGTGGTGGACCTCAATGGTTCTTCAAATGCGGTGTGTTTGGACATTTTTGTACAAATTGCCCTAACCTTTCAGGTTCTACTCCCCATGATGAGAAGCAAACAAAGTTTAAGTCATCCTCTACAAACAACAACAACAACAACAACAACAAGGGTTTTATAGGACGTCAATTGGTAAAATGTTTTATCTCCGCAATGCAAGAACTTGGCTCGAGCGATGTAGATATCAAAAGTAACGAAGATGAAGAGAATTTGGCAAATATGTGCTTCATGGCGGGCAACTAGAGATCAAGTATGGAGGAGACAGAACACAACAGCAACGATGAAGAGGTATGTCCCACTTGCAAAGAAATGTGTGATGTTATTTCTCGGGCCACTGCTATACTTAAGAAAAAGGACAAAAAACTTGGGGACAATGTTGTTAAAATTGAATCACTAGAATCTGAAATTAATCATTTAAAATCTTTGATTCCTAGTGATGATTCTTGTTATTCATGTGAATTAATATATGAATAATTGTCCTCTTTAATGAGTGCGCACACTTCCACTCTTGATAAACTTGATCTTGAAATTGAAAAGAATAGATAGCTTGCTGCACTTAATGATAAAAACTTAAAAGATGCTAGCCGTTCAACAATTGATTTGCATTGTTCTAGCTGTGACGATCTTAATAAGAAATTACATGATGCTATGAATGAAATTTCTATTTTGAACAATGCTTTACATTCTCATGTTTTTAATTGTTGTTCTAATTGCAAATGAAAAGAAAAAACTTCATTTGAAAATTGCCTTGATCTGTCCAATAAATTTGATGACATGCATAAGACACTAGATCGATTTTGTAATGCAAATAAGAACCTAAACTTGATGCTGAATTCTTCTAAAAATTGCAATGATAAAATATGTCTAGGTCTTGATTCTCATGCTCATTCTAAGGCACATCAACCTATGGTTGTTAAGTCACTAGCAAGTGGTTTGATTCGAACTGTTCATAAAAAAAGAGGTGGTTTTTAGGTCTGTAGGAATGTTGTCTCATTCGATTGCAAATAAACATGTTGCTTGCTCATCTAGACATGAACACGAATTAATTTTTATTGTACGTAAGCAAAGAATGTAAGCAGAGAAAATATCAATAAAAGAATTTCATTGTTACGTAAGCAAAGCTAGATTTTTGTTATAGACAAGCTAAACAAGAAAGAATCAAAGAATTCAAGCTAGATCATGTAATAATCAATCAAAACTTGCTGCATGTGCAAAACCAATTGTTAGACATTTGAAACCTATTGTGATGAGACAAAAACATGCAATGCTTACTCCAAAACCTCCTTTTTTTTTTGCTACACACGTAACACCTCATAGGTTAGTAGTTGGGTACAAAATCTTCAAATTGTGGCTTATAAACTTGCTGTTTTATCTCAGCTTTCGCGTGTTACTCCTGTTGGACGTTGTTTGACTCAGTATTGGATCCTAAATGCCTTCTGACTAATCCCAGTATTGAGTCATCGACGTCTTGTGCTTCTACATAGGTTACATGCTTGAGGAAGGATAACATTTGGACTGTGGATTCAAGTTGCTCACACCACATGACTGGTAACAAAGAATGGTTCTCCTCTCTCTCTTTTGTGTCACATGTAGAAAATGTTACTGTTGCCGATAATTCTTCAACTCCTATGATTGCTAAGGGTTTGGTTAGAGTAAATAATAACTACACTTTGAAGGATCACTTGTTAAAAACTTGAAATACAACTTGGCTTCTGTTACACAATTCCTAGATGAAAATCTAGAAGTTATCTTTACAAAAAATTGTTGCAAAGTTGTAGATTCAAAAGGTGAGCTTTTGTTTAACATGTCTAGGTTTGGAAGAGTTTTAAAGCTGATTTTGATATGTCAACTACTAAGCATAGCTGTCTAGTTGATAATGATTTAAAGGACTTATATTTTTGGCATCGTAGACTTGGACACATAGGCTTTGATCACCACACACGTGCTAGTGGCCTTGATCGCATACGTGGGCTGCCTAAGCCTGAAGGAGACAACGATATTGTGTGGTCTTCTTGTATACATGCTAAGATGGTTGCAGGTTCACATCCTCCTCTCAAAATAACCATGACAACTGGATCGGGACATCTTTTACATCTTGACACCGTAGGTCCTTCACGCTGTAACACCACAGCCACTACAAGTCTGGCGGTTGTTACTCCTTGCAGCTCTATAGGATCACAGACTAGCCCCATAGACCAACACTAGTCTTTTTTTGCGCATTTTTGTTGTCACTCGTGTGCACTAGAGAAAAACTCTCGGTCGGTCACCCATGCGTAAATTGCTCTAGGCCAAGCATGGTTAACCTCAGAGTTCTTTGCATGTGGGCTTACAGAAAAGAAGGTATACCTTCGTGGTATGAGTATCCTATCAATAATATTAAGCCTTGAGCCAAGATGTCACAATCCACCCCCCTTAGAAGACAGACATCCTCGTCGGTCAACCCCAAGACAAGAACGTCCCCTATTGGCCATGTCTGTACATTAAGGACTAGTATACCATACCATGTCACTGAACCGTACGCACTTGTGAAACCGTGAGGTTCTCCTCTGATACCATCCTGTAAAACCCCATCCACCGAGCCTTGCCGTCGTTACTCCTCGCAGCTCTATAGAATCACAGACTAGCCCCACAGACCAACACTAGTCTTTTCTGCGCATTTTTATCCTCACTCGTGCGAACCCGGAAAAACTTCTCGGTCGGTCACCCATCAATAAATTGCTCCTGGCCAATCACGCTTAACCTCTCAGAGTTCTTTGCACCTGGGCTTATGGAAAAGAAGGTATACCTTGGTGGTATGAGTATCCTATCAATCCTATTAAGCCTTGAGTCAGGATGTCACACATATGTTCAATCCTTTGGAGTTAAGTGGTATGGGCTTGTGATTGTTGATGATAATTCTAGATACTCTTGCGTTTACTTTATGACATCTAAGAATGAAGCTTTTAGTCACTTTAGAGTTTTATTTTTGAGATTATCAATTGATGACCCAGGAGCAATTAGAAGTGATCATGAAACCAAATTTAAAAATTAATCTTTTGATCACTTTTGTGCTGAAAAAGGAATAGACCATCAATTTTCTTCACTATATGTACCTCAACAAAACGGTGTTGTAGAACGAAAGAACATAACCTTAGTTGAGATGCCTAGGACTATGCTTTATGAATATCAAATTCCTAGAAAAATTTTGATAGATGCGGCTTGTAGGATCAAAGAGCATGTGAATAGCTACCAGAGGGGGGTGAATGGTAGATTAAAAACTTTCGAGCGGAAGCTATGAAAACCCCTCGACAGAAAATCAATCTATTAAACAAACCATGTGTGCGACTGTTTTAGATGTGCTAAAAAGTGACTAAACTAGTAGATATTATAGAGAATAATTGAAAATTGCACTGCAACAAGAATCACGTGAAAACACTAAGTAGAACTCGAGATATGATCAAAACACTAGACAAAGGTCAATCTGTTCTACCCGAGATAAAACAGATTTGCACCACTACAAAAAAACTCATGTAGATCAAAAACCACAAATCCATTGACCGTAAAATCTTCACAGTCAATAGATAATCAAGTTATAAAGACAACCCAGAAAGAATCACTTTAATTGGATTTGTAAGACGCAAGTTATGATCGAAATACTAAAGCAACAGCGGTCTGTCCAGAAACTCGGCGAGAAAAGTTTGTCTGAAATAAGTTGGACAAACAAGGGACGAAAGCTCCTCTAAACTACGAATTTTATTCATCAATACAAAAGAGTAACATCCCCAAAGTAGTCATACCATGTCACCAGTCTCTCTTGCTTATATAACTAGCCCTAAGGCCAACCCAATCAAAACTAGTACTCTAATCCTACATAGTTTCAACCGAAACTTTCCATAATTACTCAAGACTCTTCCATACTCAGAAGAAGCGATCTTAGGACTTCAAATAATCTCAAGAACGTCCCAGGTATTCCTAAAATAACTCCACTTTGTGTCCAACACGAAATCTAACCAAAACCAACTCAAATCTTTCCATATTTGAGCCATAACCGACTCAGCCTGAGTCCATAATCCAAACGGTTTGACCTTTCTGACCAATTCTTTACATCCATATCTCTTCATCATACCTTGTACACGTCCATGCACCCCTTGCCATGTCCATGCACCCTTTGACACGTGCCAACACTTTCCAACGATGTTCACGATACCTTTATATGCATTATTCTTGACCCAAACATGTTGCATGACCTTCCCGATCAACTCAACCACAATTCCTCTCGAACTTGGTTGTTGAACCTCATATTCTCTCTAATACTAGTTCAATGGATCCTGTCATCAGCCATGTCTTGTCCTCAAGCAACACCTGTACATGAACAAATAACCAAATCTTCCGAGCACAAGTCCACGACTTGACTCTAGTTAGTCCAAAAACCACAACACCTTATGTGAGCACCTCACATAAGCATGTTGCAAACCATAGAAAAATATTAACCACCATAATCAGCCATAACACATCAAAAACATAGATAGAGAATACTAAGCAAACATTTTATAAGCCAAAAAGCAAGTTTGAAACATTGCAAGTTAAAAATAGAACCGTCGCACAATTATTTTGGCAAATTAAAGTATTGAATAGACCAAAAGCAGCGCAACAATGTATGGGCAAAAGATTGAACACTCTCGACTCATGTGCAGCTCATGTGAGTGAAAGTTCAGACAATCCAAAGCGAGAAACACATGCGAGTCATGTGAGAAAAGGTTCGGACACTCCAAAGCGGACATTTCGGCAATATTAAAAAATTTTAATCTAAACCCTCACTTTTGTTCTAATTGCCAATGTATTCATCACACATAGGACTCAAACGATTGCAACAGCTTGTTATGTTCCAAACAGTGTTCTATTGAGAGCTAAGCTAGGAAAAACATCATATGAGCTTCGGTTTGGACATAGGCCTAGTGTGACTCATTTTAAGGTATTTGGTTACAAATGCTTTGTTATGAAACAGGGTAATCTGATAAATTTGAAGCTAGATCTGTTTATGGCATGTTTCCATGTTATCCATTTCATACTAGAGGCAACCATGTGCTTTTACTTGACACTAACAAAGTTGTGGAGACTTGTGAAGTTTATTTCAATGAAGCTAGCCGAGGTACTAGCTCTACAATTGCAGGTCAAGATGCATATCGGCAAGAGAAGAGTATTTTCATTGAAGTCGAAGAAGGAGTGGAGCTGCAGCTCGAAATCTCAGAAGTGAACAATAACGTTATAGCTCATGATCTCACTCCACAACCAGCACCAACATCCACTACTGCTGGTCTAAATCTTCCTCGAGCCAGAAGTTCTTTGATTTATGACGAATATGAAGAAGAAGGAGCTTGTGAAGTGTCTACTCCCCTCCGCATCCTCAAAAGTCATCCTCCACAAAAAAACATTGAAAGCTCGCACGAATGAGTCAAACGGTCTAGGTTTGGCGATCGAAACTCTCATGCTCATTCTGCTTTTGTTGGTTCTTTTGAACCCAGAGATATCTCACGTACACTCACTAATGAATCTTGGATTATTGCCATGCAAGAAGTGTTAGAAAATTTTCAAAGAAATAATGTTTGGAAACTTGTACCTCCACCTCAAGGTCACACTTTAGTTGGAACTAAATGGGTGTTTAAAATAAACAAAGTGAGGATGGGTATGTGATAGGAATAAGGCTAGGTTGGTTGCTCAAGGTTCCACACAAGTTGAAGGTTTAGGTTTTTATGAAACTTTTGCTCTTGTTGCTAAATTAGAAGCCATAAAAACTTTATTTGCATTTGCTGCATATAAAGGTTTCAAGTTATATCAAATAGTTGTTAAAAGTGTTTTTCTAATTGGCTAGATGGATGAGGAGGTTTATGTCAAGCAACCACCAGGTTTTGAAAACCCAAATTTTCCTAATCATGTTTACAAACTGTCCAAAGCCTTGTACGATCTAAAGCAAGCCCCTAGAGTGTGGTATGATAGGTTAAAAGCATTCTTACTTGAAAATGGGTTTCCTGTGGGCAAGGTTGATAAAACTCTTTTTGTACTTAAGCATGGCAATTACTCACTATCCGTTCAAGTTTATGTGGATGATATTATCTTTGGTTGTGCTTCTCATGATCTTGTGTCCAAGTTTTCAGCTATGATGAGTTCAAAATTTGAGATGAATATGATGGGAGAACTCACATACTCTTAGGGGCTGCAAATAAAGCAAATAATGGAAGGAACTTTTGTGCATCAAACGAAGTATATGAGACACCCGGTTCCGAAAATGAAGCATGCGTGATGCATATGTGTGCCCATGATGTTTAACACACATACACAAGTGATTCACAAATGATAAAAAAGATAATTACCACAGCACAAATGATTAAATAAGTACTTTTATTACAATATTCAAATAATCCTCAAATTTCAACTCTAAAGATCATTAATGATAATTCTACTGCAGCGGAAATAATCCAATTAAGCAACTAAGCAAACAAAGCAAACTGGGCAAACCAAGCAAAGGGATAGCGTGGCTCCAAGCAACACCACAGGCAAGTCGATGGCAGCATAAAGCCTAGTACTCCGCATTATCCTCAGGGTACTCCCAAACATCATCTAAAACTGTTGGTGGGGGTATTGCAAGGGTGAGTACATGTCATACTCAGCAAGTGTGGAAAAGTATGACATGTAGCTTAAACAAAGAATGATAGAAAACCAGGCTATCTGCTGAGAAGTACATGTAAAAAGCATCCTACAATGTCCATGTGAAATTTATCCCATCATTTCCCAAATAAACAGAATAATTCATATCCATGATTCATTATCCATCCATACTCCATATTATTACCATCCTCATTAACCATGACCATTTATCACCATCCAATCCATAATCATAACATAACCCAACAATCTCAGATATCAGTCCCAATCTAATCATATAGGTCATTCAGGTGCTCTTAACTGACAGCAGGGCTATCATGATAGTTTAACACTCTGCAAGGGTTCTACCACTTTACCCACAAGTTTGTGATTTTGTCACCCGTCAACGACTAAAGAAACCTCCCTTACGCCAATTACACTGTCTTAGGTGTGCGGCCAAGAGATCACAAATTAGCCATTACAAAGGGACTACCAGCATATTCAGACCCACTAAGGTTTCACTGGTGGTGATGCCTCCAACTGAGCGCATCCAACCAAGGGCCCCTTTTGTGCCGTTCGGATCCCATGGCAGTACCGCCACTATTGCAAACACAACCATCTCCCATTCCCCGCTCCTCCAAATGTTCTGAATCGATGTTGGTAATACTCCTAATTAATTGGCTAAGCCGCACCCATACTTGGCTTGTGGTGGCACTGTTGTTCTGGCATATTCTCACATGAACCGATCCTTAGATCCAAGGTAATCAAACCACCATATCAACCAACCCAATCCACAAACCATGCTTGCTTAGATCTCACAAGTCCCATGTTACCAATTATTCGTGTTCATCAATGCATATCATGCATTAGTTCATAATTAAGTCATTTGGTTGTTTTCCCATCCCAATTAATTAGAGCGAAGCAAAAAGGTAAAAAGACCTTCTCGACTCTCTTTGATATATTCCAATTGACAAGGATGGTCAAACAAGACTAGTAAACACCTATAAATGGGTTTGCCATCAAATTGACACAAGCATGCAGTTTTGCAAACAAAACATTCAAAAATAGGATGAAAATGTTCAAGGACACTTTCCTTGCTCCTGAGCTTGATTATGGTCAAAAGCTTCGAAGTTCTCGTTCTAGGGGTCCTCGACAGCACAACACCTTCTATTCCACGCAATAGTCATACAAAACAACCATAAATGCTTATATATTACTCAATATGCCACGACATGCATGATTAATGCAGTTGTGTGGTAAAACTTGTCAATAAGTTGCCATTAATATTTACTAACTAGTTACAATGGTGTTTAACAAGTTTGAACAGGTTTCAAGTTCACTTGAGTCAAATTGGGATTAATTCAGCCTGAAACAGATTTAGACACCGGACTAGTCCGCTATCAGCGCCAGATTAGTCCGCCCTATACAGAATCTGCAATTTAGGGTTTCTTGATCATCAAGAGTTGGGATTAAATTCACATGTAAAAGTGAAAGTAGAGGGAATATCACTTGTTTAGAAATCTAAAGATCAAGAATTGGACGTGAAACTCGAATCTTGATGATTAGGGCTTGATGAAGACGAGTTGAGGGTGAATTGGTGATGAAGATGAAAAGTCGATGAAGATCTTGCTTGATTGATCCTCCTTCATGTTATCCTCCTCCTCCTTGCTGTTGCATCCTCTCTTGATGGCGGCTCCCACAAACTAGGGTTGAGGGTTTCTTCAATTGTGGCAAAGAGATGAAAAGTTGGGGTGATTGGTTGTTTATATAGATCCTGAGAGGTAGGGTTTGATGGATTGCGAGTCTAATGTGGGTGGGGTCCAGGGTGGGGTCCAGTTGGGCTCCTCCAAGGTTGGGCACGAAGTTCTTGGGCCCAATTAAGGCAATTACCCAAAAACCAATCATGGAGAAACAACAGAATTCAAGTTGGTTTTTGCAGGTCGGACTAGTCCACAGTAGGGACCGAACAATTCCGTTCTCGTACAGTAAGGGTCCTCGGACTAGTCCGGTGTTGATACCGGACAAGTCCGGGTTGGATCATACTAAATTAGGTGTTTTCGGACAGTTCTGAAGTGTTACAGAAAGGCTGAGCGGACGAGTCCAGTGACATAAAGGACTAGTCCATTATGGTCCAGTAAGGCTGATCGGACTAGTCCGTGGTGTTGAAGGACTAGTCCAATGTTACCTAGTATGACATTCGGACTAGTCCGCTTTTTCTTCGAACTAATCTGTTGTGACACACGGTTCCAAAAATGAACCAAGTGAATGAATATGTGTGCCCAGGTTGTCCAACACACATACACGAGTGCAATCACAAAAGACTATACAAAAAATTACCACAACACAAGATTAATTAACCAAATTTTATTGCACAAACCATATTATCCTCAAATACAAGCTCTAATGAATATTAATGACAACTTCAATTTTAATGCAGCGGAAATAACTAATTAAGCAACTAAGCAAACTAAGCAAAGGGGTATAGCGCAGCTCCTTGCAACACCACAGGCAAAGCTGACTTTAGACACGGCCTAGAACTCCGCGTTATCGCCATTAAACTCCCAATCCTGACCTGCAACTGTTGGGGGGGATTGCAAAAGTGAGTACATGTCCTACTCAGCAAGTGTGGAAAGTATGACATGTGGCTGATTCAAATAACGAATATAATAATGGCTAAGTGCTGAAAAGTACATTAAAACATTTGAAAAGCAATATATTACATGTATGTGAAGTAAGCCCATCAAAAACCATAATTAATAACGTAGCACCAATCCATATTCCATATCCATCACCATCATACCATTAACCATATTCAATGTCATAGTTTAATCCATATCCAGCCATAACCAGTACCAAACCATAACCATCCCAAAAACCATTCCAATACCAAGTTTCCTCTAATCATGTGAGGGTCCAGGTTGCTCATAACCGGGAGCACAACTATCATGATAGTTTTATTCACACATTGCAGAGGTTTCACCGCTTTACCCACGTGTTTGTGATTTCATCACCTTTCGATGACTAGAACCTGTATTATGCCGTCTCACACTTCCGTCGGTGTGTGACCAAGAGATCACAATGTAGACTTTACAAAGGGATTACTAGCCTATTTAGATACCACTGAGGTTTCACCGGTGGCGATGTCTCCAACTGAGCACATCTTCAACCAAGGGCCCTCTCTTGAGCCATTCGGATCCCAGGGTAGACCCACCCATCATCAACAAACTCAATCCGACTACCCCTTCCCCGAGCATCCTTAATGGTCAAAATAGCACTGGCAAATCCCTAAATAATCAGCTACGCCGCACCCATACTTGGCCTCGTGGTGGCACTGTAAATCCTTGATGGTCGCTCCATGAACCGGTCCTTAGATCTAAAGCAAGCAAAACCACCATAACATCCAACCCATCCACATACCAGGCTTGCTTGGATCACCCATTACCATATCATTTTTAACCAGTTCATGTTAACCATAATCTCATCCATGCACAATTAAATTGAGTGGTATAGTTGTTTTCCCCTCCCAGTTAATTAAGCGAAGCAAAATGTAAAAATCTCCTCCCGACTCTCTACCGTATATTCCAGGTGTCAAGGTGGTTAAACAAAGCAAGTAAACTTCCTACCATAGGATTTCCCATCAAATTGACACAAGCATGCAGTTTTGCAAACAAAACATTTATTTTGAAACAGGATCAATATGCTTCAAGGACACTTGCCTTGCTCTTGGGATTGGATCGGGTCCAAGTCTTCAAACTCTTGGTGTTGTAGATCCTCTGCGGCACTCTCTAGCGCAAATCCGTCTAATCCACAGAATAAACATACAAGACAAGAAACACAATCAAAGAGTGCACAAATATTACTCAATATGACATGACATGCATGATTGATGCAAATGCAAGATAGAACTTGTTAATAGATTGCTTTTAATGATCACTAACTAGTTCTAATAGCTTTTAACAAGTTTATAAAGGTTTGAATTTGATTAGATCTACTTTTAGAATCAATTCAACACAATTTAACCAGGAAAACTGGACTAGTCCGCTAGGGACCGGACAAGTCTGCACTCTACGAGATCAGCAGATTAGGGTTTTCTAGATCAACATGAATTTTGATATTAGGGGTCGAATTAATGTAAGGAAAAGGAAATGGAAGGTATACCAGGTGTTTAGAACTCCAATGAATCAGGAAACAAGGAGGCAACACTTGGATCTTGGCGATCTAGGGTTGGGGATGAACTTGGAGGTGAATTGGTGATGAAGAACAAAACTTGATGGATCTTGATCCTCTTTCGTTTCCTCCTCTCCTTCTTCTTGCTTGGGATCTCCTCCTCCCTCCTTGGTGGTGGCTCTCCACGAACTAGGGTTTGGGTGGGATGGAAAAGTGGCAAATAGATGTCAAGCCAAGGGGTGGGGTTGTTTATATAGAGGTGGATGCTAGGGTTAGATGGATTTCGAGTTTGAGAGGAGTAAAGGCCGGTTTAGAGTCCCACATGGGCTCTAAAAGAGTTAGGCACGACGTACCTAGGCCCACTTAACGTGAAACCCAAGAAACAAGTCGTAAAACAAAAGATCAACTCCGACTCGCGAAGTATCGGACAAGTTCGAAAAGGACCGAACTAGTCCGAAAATGTCCAGAGAGAAAATCGGACAAGTCTGGCCTAAAATCGGACAAGTCCGACTTTAGTCAGAGAGGAAAATGGACAAGCCCACCGGAACACCGGACTAGTCCAGACAAGTCCAGGGACTTAGCAAATTTTCAAGGATTCTTGGAATATCGTACTAGTCCGCACAAAATCGGACAAGTCCGAAAGTTTCCAGAGACAAAATCGGACTAGTCCGCAGCAAAAACGGACAAGTCCGTTTTTAGTCACAGAGAAATCGGACTAGTCCTCACCAAAATCGGACAAGTCCGCACTTTTCAGCATTTTAAGTGTGGTTTTGTTCCAAATCAATTTTAAATGTTCCAAATCAATTTTAAACTTGTTCCTCTTTATGTGGGTTAATGTTAAACATGTATATGAATGTATGTAGGGCATGACGCATGAAAATGAGAGTGTTACAAACCTACCCCCCTTAAAATGAATCTCGCCCTCGAGATTCGACGCGGAAAAGAAGAGATAGGGAAATTCCTTCTTGATATCATCCTCCAATTCCCACGTCGCTTCTTCTCCTGTGTGGTGCTTCCATTGAACTTTAAACCATCTAATAACCTTGTTCCTTGTGACTCTCTCCTTGGTTTCCAAAATTTTGACCGGTTGCTCGGCATAAGTCAAATCTTCCTCTAGTTCCAATCCTTCCATGGGCAATTGTTCTTCGGGTACTCTCAAGCATTTCTTGAGCTGGGAAACATGAAAGACATCATGTACGTCTGAAAGATGAGTTTGCATCTCCAACTTATACGCTACTTCTCCTCTTTTGTCCAAAATATTGAATAGTCCAATGTAGTGAGGTGCTAGCTTGCCTCTTATGTTAAACCTCTTATGACCTCTCATCGGTGACACCTTGAGGTAAACAAAATCTCCCACTTCAAAGGTTAATTTCCTTCTCCTATTGTCCGCATAGCCCTTTTGTCTTGATTGGCCAGCCCTCAAGTTTTCACAAATTATTTGGACTTGCTTTTCGGCTTCTTGCAACACATCCGGACCAAATACTTGAGTTTCTCCTGTCTCATTCCAGAATAAAGGCGTCCTACACTTCCTTCCATAAAGCGCTTCATATGGTGACATCTTCAAACATGCTTGATGACTATTTTTGTATGAGAATTCCTCATAGGGAAAGCTTTTGTCCCAACTTTTCCCATGCTTCAAGGCACAAGATCTTAACATGTCCTCTAAAATCTGATTGGTCCTCTCGGTTTGTCCATCCGTTTGAGGGTGATATGCTGAACTAAAATTCAACCTCGTTCCCAAAGCTTCATCCAATTTCTGCCAAAATCTGGAAGTGATTTGTGAACCTCTATTCGAGACTATCTTGTTTGGAACTCCATGCAAACATACTATTCTTCCTATGTATAGTTCCGCCAATTTCTCTCCATTATAGGCGGTCTTGATGGTAATAAAGTGGGCTGACTTAGTTAACCGTTCCACAATTACCCAAATTGAGTCGTAACGGGACTGAGTACGTGGTGAACCAACTATGAAGTCCATACCGATTTCTTCCCACTTCCATTCCGAAATCTTTAATGGTTGTAATAGTCCAGCTGGCCTTTGATGTTCCGCCTTGACTCGTTGGCACACATCACATAATGCTACGTCTTCAGCTATGTCCTTCTTCATGCTAGCCCACCAATAGCAAGTCTTCAAGTCTTTGTACATCTTCGGACAACCGGGGTGAATTGAGTAAGGTGAGTCATGTGCCTCTTTTAATATATATCGTCTTCCGAATATGCTTCACATTAGGCACGACAATCCTTTTTCCCTGCCATAAGGTACCATGTTCATCCTCATCAAATCTGAATTCTCTCCCCTCTTGAGTCCTTTCCTTGATTTCCTGAATTTCCTCATCCTTGGTCTATGCCTCTCGAATTTCTTGCTCCAAGGTTGGGTTTAACTCCATTATTCCCATCTCATTCACAAATCCGAGGTTCAACCGTTCGAACTCCTTACATAACTTGGATGGCAACTCTCAAACTGTGAGTTGATGACTTACTCCTTTTCTTCTCAAAGCATCGGCCACTACTTTGGCTTTCCCCGGATGATAGTTGATCCCCAAATCATAATCTTTGATGAGCTCCAACCATCTCTGTTGCCTCAGATTCAGATCCGTTTGTGTGAAAATATACTTCAAACTCTTATGATCCGTATAGATTTCACACCTATGTCCAAGGATATAGTGTCTCCAAATTTTTATTGCATGAACCACAGCTGCAACTTCCAAATACTGTGTTGGGTAACTCTGCTCATGGTTCTTCAATTGTCTCGATGCATAGGCAACCACTTGACCTTCTTGCATGAGCACACATCCAAGTCCTTGTCTCGAGGCATCATAATATATGTCAAAACTCTTGCTCACAACCGGCAGCACCAAAACTGGGGCTGTTGTCAACCCCTTCTTCAACTCCTCAAAACTTTCTTGACAAGCTTGAGTCCATTGGAATGCCTTTGCCTTCATTAGCAATTATGTCATTAGCTTGGCTATCTTGGAAAATGAAAGTGCATCTTGGAATCCCTTGAGGGTTCTGGATGATTTATGACAAGCAAAGGAGATCCTAACAACTTTGTTGAGATGAGCACAAGTTTTAAGTTGAAAACAAGCAAAGTGCCAAAAAGAAGGGAGAATGAGTAGCAATGTGGAGAAGAGCTCAAGGAACAAGAGTAGTAGATCATTGTGTGTGGAGTGTGTTAAGGAAACAAACCCTAAGAGCTCAATCACAAATAAACACACACATTGCACAAATTTATACAGGACCGGACTGGTCCGACTGACACCGGACTAGTTCGATATCTCTCTCTGCACAAGATCGGACAAATCCGATATCACCACGGACTAGTCCGATATCTCTCTAACTAGAATCAGACTAGTCCTCTCTAGTGTGGACTAGTCCTCAAAACACTTCACAGGTCACAAAAAATTGAACAAGTCTGATCACACACCAGACTAGTCCGATATCTTTCTGATGTCAATCGGTCAGGTTCGATATTAGCACGGACTAGTATGAAAAACTCTCTGGACTAAATCGGACAAGTCCTCCAAGTGGAGACCTGTCCTCATAACCACATAGGGTTTCAGTGTCCAGAAAAATCCGATGTCTATCGGACTAGTCCGAAGATTTCCAGAAGCGAAATCGCACAAGTCCGCTCCTAGCCGGACCCGTCCGATATTTCGGGACACTCAGGGTTTGCTACACACAGCACACCGGACTAGTCCGATATCCACCACGGACTAGTCCGATCTTTCTAAACCCTAACGGTCACTTTTAGAAACTCCATCTAACTAGAGGTGCACGACCCAACCTTAAGAACTCTCTCGACCCCCTGCGCCGTCACACCTCTCAAGAGCCTCAAAAACACATCTCTCAACAAAATCTAAAGCCAAAAATATCAATCCCTTGAGGATACACTTCGGAACATTGGAGAGACACGATTCATCACACTTGAGCTCTTGGTTTGATTCTCTAACACACTCCTGTGATTTTCATTGTAATCTTTTGAGTGTGTTCTTGGTGGAGTTGTTAGTGTAATCTAGGGGAGCCCTCAACGTGTGAGAAGACCCCTTGAATTTTGTTATTTACCCTTCGTGATAAGAGAAGAGGATTGGCCTTCGTGGCGATCCGACGACGGTAGGGTTGGAGAAGACCCGGTCCTTTTGTGGACTCCTCAACATGGATGTAGGTTGCCTTTGTGGGAGCTGAACCACGGGAGAAATTGTTTGTGTTCTTGCCTTGTGTTCATCGTTCTTATTCATCATAATAATCTAGGGTTTCAATCTATATTGCTTACTTTACGTGGAATTATTAGGTATAAGATTGAATTGTGATATATCCTAGTCCATAATCGTGCAACACCTAAATCACAAGTATATTTCCGCTGCATACATCATAGAATAAAATTAATTGATCAAACTTGATTAACTTAGTCGGTATACACCGGACTAGTTTGCACTTTACCGGACTAGTCCGATATCTCATGTTTTGGTCTGGTGGTTAAGTGTTGCAGGTTCTCACAAATTTCAAAAAGGCCTATTCACCCCGCCCCCCTCTAGGCCACATTCAATTGGTATCAGAGCAGGTTCTTCAAGAAAGAGACTAATCGCTCGAAGAGATCATGTCGGACAAGAAAGACGTACACAAGAGCAACAACCAAGAGAAGGTTGATGATGACAAGAATCAGAAAGTTGAAAAGTTCCTCGAAGCCATTCAAGACATCGAGGATGACGATGAGGAGATACTTGAACTAAAGGTGCTCCTAAGAAAGAAGACTCTTTCCAAAGGGAAAGTGAAAGTCGATGACTAAAAGAAGAAGAAGGGGAGTAGTCACACCGAGTACTCCCGATATCCTTTCAACTATGATCGTATAAATTCCAACAATAATCATTACTTATCTATCCCTCTAGGAAAAGCCCCACACTTCGATGGAAGTGATTACTCAATGTGGAGGCAGAATATGAAAATGCATCCAATCTCTCTCAATATAAGTTTATGGCTTATTGTGTGCACAGGGATAGATATCCCGAACGATGACGAAGAGCTCACACCAAGCCAAGAGCAGGCAATTCACCGAAATGCTCAAGCCACGGCAGTTATTACCTCTTCGCTCAGTTCAGACAAGTTCACCAAGGTGGATGGACTCGAGATTGCAAATGAGATCTGGGACACATTACAAACTGCCCATGAAGGTGATCATCATGTGTGTGAAGTGAAGATCAAAATGATTGAGGGCAAATTGGGAAGATTCACAATCAAAGAAGATGAGTCACCTAAAGATATGTACAACAGACTTAAGACACTCGTCAACATGGTTTGATTCTACGGAAGCAAGAAGTGGAACGACCACGAGGTGGTGAAGCTCATCCTTAGAGCTTTCATGCCTCGCAACATCACCTTATGCTCCATGATTAGAGAAAGCCCCGGATACAAGAGAATGGCTCCGGATGAGCTACTTGGAAAAATAATCAATTTCGAGATGATGGAAAGCAAGCAAAGCATGTCAAGGAAATTGCCGACCCTACCTCGGCAAAGAAGAAAGGGGTTGCCTTGAATTCCACCCTCAAGCCCTTATCTAAAAAATCACGAGAAGCTCAATTAGAGGAAGACGGTGACGATGAGAGCAGTGATTTTGATGAAGATGACATGATACCATTCATGAAGAAATTCAATAAAATGGTGAAGAAGAGACAAGGCGCCAAATCAAGTGAAGGAAAATACAACAAAAGAACAAAGCCAAAGTTGAGGCGGGCATGCTATAATTGTGGTGAGTATAGCCACTTTATAGTTGATTGCCCATATGAAGAGAACAAGAAGAAGACTGATGAAGCCAAGCCTCAACCCAATAAATTCTCAAGAAGAAGAAACAAGCCGAACAAGCGCACATAGGGAAAGAGTGGGACTCAAATGATGAGTTCTCATCATCATCATCAGAAGAAGATATGGCTAGCATAGCCATCGAAAAGACATCCAAGAAGTCTACTCTCTTCCCTACACTCGGAGCATGGAAGGGGAACGGCACATGCCTCATGGCAAAGGAAGGTAAATGCAAGGTAAAACTAAACCCTCCTCCATGCATTCCTATTGTAGTGATAGCGACATTGCTAGTGATAATGAATATATGCTTATTGGATTAGATAAGAAAACAACCACTAAAATGAAATTTTTACTTGATCAACTGGTTGATAAGGAGAGGTTAATACACAGTCACGAAGACATGATTTTCTCCCAAAAAGAGGAACATGTCGAACTTGACAGACTTCTAGAGCTTGAAAAGGAGCAAATCAAGTTACTAGAGGTTGAGTTAGCTTCAAGCTAGGAAGCCTGCTTGGAGTTAAACGACTCAAATGCTGCAATAAAGGGAGAACATGCTAACCTAATCAAGGTTAACAAGATCCTTGAAGTGCAAGTTGAGTCACTCAAGCAAGGTGACCCTTCATCCTCTTCAAGTTCACCCTCTCAACCCATTAAAACTGAAGTTGCTTCTACTTGTACATGTGGTAAACTTGACAACAGTTTGAAAGACAAGTCACCTTCCACCAAGGACAAGCATCCTACACAAAATGGCATATTTTACAAGGAGAAGATCAAATATGCACGTAGTGCATACTTGGTCAAAAGACCTCCAAGTGTCAAATATGGCATTGGTTACTCTTATTGTGAAAAGCAACAAGCTAGAAGCCATAAGAATAATAGGTATAGCAATGTCTTTGTAAAGGGAGGAGTCTTCCAAACTGGAAAATAAAAAATTAATGAGTACAACACGCATGACCGCCGGACTAGTCCGGTCAGGGTCCGGACAGGTCCGGTACTCCGGACAAGCCCGGCCTCCCAGACTAGTCCTGTGTACAAACAACAAAAGTTACTATTCAGAACTTTTGATGCATCCTATGTTATAATGAGAAGTAGTTATGGAAAGGTTTATGCTCATTATGTTGGGCCACGCCATGAGAACACCAAATCACATGTGTGGGTGCCCAAATCCCTTGTGACTAACCTAAGAGGACCCAAGCAAGATTGGGTACCTAAAACCAAGGAATAATTTGCTTTTGCAGGCCTATTCCTCCGGTGGATCCAAATGGGTGCTAGACAGTGGCTGCACCAACCATATGACCGGAGAAAGAAGGATGTTCATTGAATATGAAGCAAATGAGGATCCAAGCGAGGGCATCTACTTCATAGACAATAGTCAAGGAAAGGTGCTCGGTACCAGTAAAATTGTCATATCACCACAACACACTCTTTCTCACGTATTACATGTAGATTCCTTAGATTATAACCTGCTGTCCATATCTCAATTATGTGACAAAGGTTATAATTGCTTGTTCACTAACGAGGGTGTGACCGATTCTAGGAGGAGTGATGGTTCCATTGCATTCAAGGGTATGTTAAAGGGAAAGCTCTATCTTGTTGACTTCAACAAGGATAAAACCGAACTTGACACATGCTTGATTGCAAAGACCAACATGGTTTGGTTGTGGCATAGACGGCTAGCGCATGTTGGTATGAGGAACCTTCAAAAACTCCTCAAGGGCGATCACATCCGAGGTTTGAAGGATGTTGTTTTTTTGAAAGACAGGCCTTGTAGCGCGTGCCAAGCCGAGAAGCAAGTTGGAGCACCTCACCCCGCCAAGAACGTCATGACTACAACAAGACCGCTCGAGCTACTTCACATGGACTTATTTGGTCCAATTGCCTACATAAGCATCGGCGGTAACAAATATGGTTTAGTAGTTGTTGATGATTTTTCTCGCTTAACTTGGGTTTTCTTTTTGCATGATAAGTCAGAAACACAAGGAATACTCAAGAAGTTCTTCAAGCGAGCTCAAAATGAATTCTCATTGACAATCAAGAACATTCAAAGTGACAACGGCACGAAGTTCAAGAACACACAAGTGGATGAGTACCTAGATGGAGAAGGCATAAAGCACGAGTTTTCAGCTCCGTACTCTCCTCAACAAAATGGAGTTGCTGAAAGAAAGAACTGAACTCCCATAGAGATGGCGAGAACAATGCTCGATGAGTACAAGACCTCGGATCGATTTTGGGCAGAAGCGGTCAACACCACTTGCCACGCCATAAAACGCTTTTACCTTCATCGACTACTCAAGAAGACATCATATGAGCTACTTACCGGTAACAAGCCTAATATTTCATACTTTCGAGTTTTCGGTTCCCCTTGCTATATTTTAAACAAGAAGCCTAGGACTTCAAAGTTCGCTTCAAAGTCCAATGAAGGTTTCTTGCTGGGTTATGATTCGAACACTTACGCCTATCGTGTTTTCAACAAGACCTCCGAACTTGTTGAAGTAGCATGTGACGTAGTGTTCAATGAAACTAATGGCTCCCAAAAGGAGCAAGTTGATCCATGTGTGCTAGATAAAGAAGAAGCTCCTTGCCAAGTATTGAGAAGAATGGCGTTAGGCGAAGTTCGACCACAAGAGCCACCTTTACATATCCATGAGAAAAACGAACCACAAGAGGAGACCAATGATCAAGGGAGAGCTTCCATACAAGATCAACCTCAAGAAAGTGAGGATAATCAATAAGTCAACGAAGGCAATCATTTAGGGGGAGAAGAAGATGATCATAAAGATTCAAGACAGCAAGTACCACACCCAAGAGTACACCAATGCGTCCAAAGGGATCACCCAATCGACAACATTATCGGTGACATCCAAAAGGGAGTAACTACTAGATCTCGCATAGCTAATTTTTTTGAGCACTATTCGTTTGTGTCCTTTTTGGAACCACGCAGGGTTGAGGATGCATTGAAGGATCCGGATTGGGTAGTGGCCATGCAAGAAGAACTCAACAATTTCAAGAGAAACGAGGTGTGGGAACTAGTCGAAAGACCCAAATCCAACGTCATCGGCACCAAATGGGTCTTCCGCAACAAACAAGACGAACACGGGTAGGTGACAAGGAACAAGGCATGACTTGTGGCCAAAGGGTATTCACAAGTCGAAGGTTTGGATTTCAATGAAACCTTTGCTCCCGTAGCTAGACTTGAGTCCATTAGAATATTACTTGCATATGCTACTCATCATGATTTCAAGCTGTATCAAATGGATGTGAAAAGCGCCTTCCTCAATAGACCAATCAAGGAGGAGGTGTATGTGGAGCAACCCCCCGGGTTTGAAGATGAAGAGTTCCCCGACCATGTATTTAAATTGCATAAGGCTCTATACGGCCTCAAACAAGCTCCTAGAGCTTGGTATGAGTGTCTTAGAGATTTCTTAATTGAAAAAGGCTTTAAGATTGGCAAAGTAGATTATACACTGTTTACAAAGAATTTTGACAATGATCTATTTGTCTGTCAAATTTATGTTGATGATATAATATTTGGTTCAACTAACCAATCTTTTTGTGAGGAGTTTAGTAAAATTATGACAGATAGGTTTGAGATGTCTATGATGGGAGAGCTAAAGTACTTCTTGGGATTCCAAGTGAGGCAACAAAAGGAAGGGACATTCATAAGCCAATCAAAGTACACTCAAGGCATACTAAAAAAGTTTGAAATGGACAACGCGAAGCCCATAATAACTCCCATGGCAACGAATGGCCACTTGGATCTCAATGAAGATGACCTGACATCGACCAAAAGGTATACCGCTCCATGATTGGATCCCTACTCTATTTATGTGCATCTAGGCCAGACATTATGTTGAGTGTATGTTTGTGTGCAAGATTTCAAGCCAATCCTAAGGAGTGTCACTTGACAGCCGTAAAAAGGATCTTGAGATATTTAGTTCATACACCCAACCTTGGTCTTTGGTATCCAAAAGGCTCCAAATTCAATCTCACTGGTTACTCCTATGCAGATTATGCCGGATGCAAAGTAGATAGAATAAGTACCTCTGGTACATGCCAATTCTTAGGTAGATCCCTAGTTTCTTGGTCCTCCAAGAAACAAAACTCCATTGCCTTATCAACAGCCGAAGCAAAGTATGTTGCAGTAGGGAGTTGTTGTGCACAACTCCTTTGGATGCGACAAACTCTAAGGGATTACGGTTACAATATGAACCGTATTCCACTCCTTTGTGACAATGAGAGTGCCATTAAAATTACCCACAATCCAGTTGAGCACTCTAGAACCAAACACATAGACATCCAGCATCACTTCTTGAGAAACCACTCCATGAAAGGAGATATAGCCATCTCCCATGTCAACACCAAAACACAATTGGCCGACATATTCACCAAGCCACTTGATGAAAAACGCTTTTGCAAGCTTCTAAATGAACTAAACATCCTTGATGCTCGGAATGTGGCTTGAAATTTTGCATACCTGTATGATTTCTTCAAAATATGTTGACTGGATTGCGAAAATCAGCTCTCTCAATTTTCTCGGAAAAAACTATGTCAATTACTAAATCTTGGTGAATTATGGTCATTGCTTGATTGTTGTATGCTTACTGATCATATTCATCAAGATTAGTTGATTTGATTTGCCTCCCTTTTTCTAAATATGTACCTTCAAATATATATGAATTGGATAAAAAGTTCTTGCCTAGTGACCACGGACTAGTCCATGGTTACCCGGACTAGTCCGCCCACGCTGACTAGTCCGCCGAGCGCCGGTTAGGCCGGACTAGTCCGGCAGACAACATACTAGTCCGATATAGCCTCTGGAAAAGTTCGGACTAGTCCGGTCTTTTCCGGACTTGTCCGATTTTTTGTGTCCATAACCCTAGCCGCCGCCAAACCCTAATTTCCTCACTCTATCAACTTGCCTCAAGCTTCTCTCTCTTCGCGCTCGAGCTCCCAAGGCAATTTCCTTCTTTCTCCACCAAACGGCTCTGCATTTGGGTGGAATCAAGCTTCCTTGCTCGGAGAATGAATTTCACGGACTTGTCCGGACTTCAACACCCTCATCTCCAAGTTTCAAGCGATTTCTTCGGTAATTTTCGCCCAAACCCTAGAAATCCCTATTTTCTTCATTATTGATCGAATAGCCTAGATTCATTCACCTAATACTAGTGTCCTTGATGTATTACATTGCTGTTAGGCTAATTTTTCATTGAATAAGTCCATTTGTCTCATAAGTTAGGTTTTGAGGATGAATACCGGACTAGTTCAGTCCAAGCATGGACAAGTCCGGTCGCGGACTAGTCCGTTGCTGTACACCGGACAAGTCCGATTTTTCTGGACTCAACCCTAACCTTAATTCCTCAATGCAAATTCTCTTGTCATTTATTCAATTCCTTGTCATCCATTCTATCCATACCTTGTACAATTCATTCTTAGGACATGTCGAGCTCTCACGACGAAGCTTCGAACTTCGAAGCTGAGATGGCCCAAGAAGCCCCACTTCTTTCCTCGACGGACCAAAGAAAGAAAAGACCTTCCGAGCCAGCCCCATTTCCTCCTCAGTCTCAGAAGAGAGTGGCTCGAAAAAAGGTGCCAGCCTCTAGGGCCTCCGTCGGTTGTGGCCCTAGCTCGGCGAGTGCCCGCCTAGCCAAGGGCAAGGGCAAGGGGATCTCCACGGGCCCGATTGGCCCTCTGAAGAGGTCAGCCCCGAAGCAAGGGGCTTGAGATCCTGCAAAAGACAGGTTCAGTGGGAAGGGCAACGACTCGGCTGAAAAATTCAGAAATATTGATTGGTATGGCCGCCCGAAGCAAGCAGTGGATGGCAGATTTTGGAGTAACTTCCATGCAGACTTCTACAAGTCTGTATATCTCCAGATGAAGACGCCTGTAGTGCGCAGCCAGTTGATTGATTGGGCACATTTTGAGAAGAAGGGCTGGTCATTATTTGTTGAAGTGGTGGAAGCAACTGAGAGGCATGGCATCAAGGATCTCTTCGCCTTCAGGAACAACTGGAATGATGAGGTCATCGCACAATTCTTTGCGACGTGCCATTTCTCAAGTGAAGATGAAGAGAGTGTTACTTGGATAACTCAAGGATCCAAGTACAGCATAACTCATGAAGACTTTGCAAGCCTGCTTCACCTTGACACCTCAAGACATGACAGCTTGATCATCCATAACATAGGTGTGATTGAGAAGGACGGGATGAAATTTCTCTATGAGCCAAACTCCAAGTGAAACCCTCCCTTCACAAAGAACATGAAGCCTTTCTTTGTGGTCCTGAGCAGAGTATTGAGGAAGACTATTGCTCCCAAGGATGGAGATGCTGGGAGTGTGCAGGGCTATCTCCGGATGCTGATGAGGGTCATAAGCAAGGACTGTCAGTTTGATGTGACGGACTATATTTGGAATGACATGGTGAACATTTCTTGCACACCCAACAGGTCTTGTGGCTATGCTCTGTATCTGATGTGTGTGATTGAGAAGGTAACTGGTATTGAATTTGTTAAAGATGTGGAGCACCTCCCTTTGAGGCCTCAAATGCCTCAGAAGCCAAGCATACAGGCTGCTCCTTCTTCGGCCTCCAGTACTGAGGCTCCGACAAGAAGAAGTGAAGATGCCAGGGCTGCCCCTGCCACTAGGGCAGCTCCTCAAAAAGGATCTGCAAGTGGCATCTTCAAATACATGGCTGCCATCTTTGCTTCTGCAGAAAGGCCGAGGTGAAGGCCCACAAGCTCAACAAGAGGAGAAAAGAAGACATGATGTATGTCAAGGCCAATGTGAAGTAGATATGCCAGAAACTCGAGATTGAGCCCATTGGATCTCCGGTAATCTCTGAAGATTCTGATTCGGACTTCACCAAGCTCGGGCCCTTGAACCCCTCCGAGCTTGCCTACTTTGGCATTGGGGTCTTGAGTGGCTCCGCACCTCCTCCTCCTCCTCATTAGCCCGAAGACAAAGATGAGAACGATGATAGAACCGACAGCGAGGCGTGAAGACTTTAGGTCCTTCCTCTCCTTCTTTTTGGTGTCATGATGCCAAAGGGGAAGAGATTGAGGGGGAGTCTTAGGTACTAGGTATTTAGCTATAGGATGCGAGGAGAGAGCTTCCTTTGTGATTTTTGTCTATTTTGTGGGTTGTAAAACATTTTTATATGCTATTTTGTTAATTATGGCCCTGATATGCAATGCTATGAACTTGTTATGCTCTTATTGATGAAATATGTGTTTTTGGTTCAACATTGTCTTTTGTGCTTATTGTTGGTACATCCATGTCAATTAACTCATTATTATCACAATTGTTTCTCATACTCATTTAGTTTTGCATCCCACCATAAAGAGTGCACATATGGATCATGTATTCATTGCTTAGTGTGTTTTGAACACATATGTGCATACTTTATGAAAAGCTCAACTTTTTATCATATCTTGTGAAATATCAATTGGTCGTCATCAATCACCAAAAAGGGGGAGATTGAAAGGGCATCTAGGAATACCTTGTGGGTTTTGGATGATTTATGACAAGCAAATGAGATCCTAACAACTTTGTTGAGATGAGCACAGGTTTTAAGTTGAAAACAAGCAAAGTGCCAAAAAGGAGGGAGAATGAGGAGCAATGTGGAGAAGAGCTCAAGGAACAAGAGTAGTAGATCACTGTGTGTGGAGTGTGTTAAGAAAACACAACCCAAGAGCTCAATCACAAATAAACACACACATTGCACAAATTTATACAGGACCGGACTAGTCCGACTGACACCGGACTAGTCCGATATCTCTCTCTGCACAAGATCGGACAAGTCCGATATCACCACGGACTAGTCCGATATCTCTCTGACTAGAATCACACTAGTCCTCCCAGTGCGGACTAGTCCTCACAACACTTCACAAGTCACACAAAATCGGACAAGTCCGATCACACACCGGACTAGTCTGATATCTTTCTGATGTCAATTGGACAAGTCCGATATTAGCACGGACTAGTCCGAAAAACTCTCTAACCTAAATCGGACAAGTACTCCAAGTGCGGACCTGTCCTCGTAACCACTTAGGGTTTCACTGTCCAGACAAGTCCGATATCTATCGGACTAGTCCGAAGATTTCCAGAAGCAAAATCGGACAAGTCCGCTCCTAGCCGGACTAGTGCGATATTTCGGGACACTTAGGGTTTGCTACACACAACACACTGGACTAGTCCGGTGTCCGCCAAGGAATAGTTTGATCTTTCTAAACCCTAACGGTCACTTTTCGAAACCCGATATAAATAGAGGTGCACAGCCCAACTTTAAGAACTCTCTCGACCCCCTGCGCCGTCACACCTCCCAAGAGCCTCAAAAACACATCTCTCCACGAAATCTAAAGCCAAAAAAGATCAATCCCTTGAGGATACACTTTGGAACATTGGAGAGACACAATTCATCACACTTGAGCTCTTGGTTTGATTATCTAACACACTCCTGTGATTTTCATTATAATCTTTTGAGTGTGTTCTTGGTGGAGTTGTCAGTGTAATCTAGGGGAGCCCTTAATGTGTGAGAAGACCCCTCGAATTTGGTTATTTACCCTTTGTGATAAGAGAAGAGGATTGGCCTTCATGGTGATCCGACGAGGGTAGGGTTGGAGAAGACCCGGTCCTTTTGTGGACTCCTCAACGTGGATGTAGGTAGCCTTTGTGGGAGCCGAACCACGGGATAAATTCTTTGTGTTCTTGCCTTGTGTTCATCGTTGTTATTCATCATAACAATCTAGGGTTTCAATCAATATTGCTTACTTTATGTGGAATACTTAGGTTTAAGATTGAATTGTCATATATCCTACTCCATAATCGTGCAACACCTAAATTACAAGTATATTTCCGCTGCATACATCCTAGAATCAAATTAATTGATCAAACTTGATTAACTTAGTCGGTATACACCGGACTAGTCCGCACTTTACCGGACTAGTCCGATATCTCAAGTTTTGATCTGGTGGTTAAGTGTTGCAGGTTTCGACAAATTTCAAAAAGGCCTATTCACCCCCCCTCTAGGCCACATTCAAAAAAGTCCTTGATGAATCGACGGTAATATCCAGCCATTCCAAGAAAATTCCTTATTTCCTTTACGTTTTGCGGGGGTTCCCATTTCAACACGTCTCTCACTTTTCTGGGGTCAACCGATACTCCTCCTCCTGAGATGATATGACCCAAAAATGATACTTCTCTCAACCAAAACTGACACTTGTTGAACTTGGCATACAATTGATGCTCCCTCAATTTCTGCAACGTAAGCCTCAAGTGTTCCTCATTTTCCTTCTCATCCTTCGAGTAGATCATAATATCATCGATAAAAACCACAACGAATCTATCCAAGTACTCCATGAAGACCTTATTCATGAGGTACATAAAGTACGCAGGTGCATTTGTCAATCCAAAAGACATCACGGTGTACTCATAAGATCCATACCGCGTCCTAAAGGCTGTCGTGGGTATGTCTGATGGTCTAATCTTCATTTGAAAATAACCCGACCTCAAATCAATCTTAGAGAAGACACAAGCACCCTTCATCTGATCAAACAAGTCTTCTATGCGTGGCAAGGTGTACTTGTTATTGATTGTTACCACGTTGAGAGCTCGGTAATCCACACATCTTTTGGGATCCATCCTTCTTGTCCACAAATAGAATAGGCGCTCCCCAAGGTGAAGAGCTTGGCCGAATGAAACCCTTCTCTAGTTGCTCTTGAATTTGCTTCTTGAGCTCCGCTAGTTCCACAGGAGGCATCCTATATGGCCTCTTAGCTATAGGTGCAGTTCCAGGTATTAAATCAATAATAAACTCAATGTCTCGATCAGGTGGCATACCTGGCAACTCGTCCGGAAAAACATCCAAAGATTCACACACCACCAGAATCTCATAAATTGCGGCACCGTCCATATGATTCAGCTCCAATTTCTTCGGTGCGGTTTGAGATGCTTCAAATTCTACGGTGATCCCTTCCTTATTGGTCAACTTTACCGAATTCGTGGCACGCTCAATAACTCCATTGTGCTTCCTCAACCAGTCCATACCAAGTATAATGTCCAATCCTTGAGAATCCAAAACAATGAGGATGGCGGAGAAGTCTACCCCCCATATTCTAAGGCTTACTTTTGGACATATTATATTTGTCCTCATCTCTCCACCAGGATACTTAACCAATAGAGTAAACTTCATATGAGAGATAGGAAAACTATACTTGGCAACATACTTCGATGCAATGAATGAACGCGATGCTCCAGAATGAAACAACATAGTCGCGGGTTTGGAGTTGGCAAGAAACATACCAATGACCACATCATCCGCTTGTTGAGCATCCATCGTAGAGACATGGTTCATGTTGCCACGAGCAAAATTTTGTTGTCCATGATTCCCTTGTGGTTGTTCTCCATTGGGTCTTGGGTTTTGCCTCGATGCATTGCTTCATTGACCAAGGCCTGACTTAGGACATTGATATGCAAAGTGTCCAGCTTCTCCACAAGTTTAGCACTTCTTAACTCCACCAGGATTATTGGGTCGAGCTTGGTTTTGAGCATTGGTACCAGGATAGTTGGCCGAGATGCATATGGCATTGGAGGCCTAGGTGCTTGCATAACAGGGTGCTGTTGCACAAACTGTGCTGGGCGCAGTGCATAACCAGGGCGATGTATAGGAGTAGAGGAGTTGTAATATGGCGCATTAGGAGGTGCAAAGCAAGGGCGCACATTACTTCCTTGTTGCTGTCCTTGATATGGCACCTTCCTCTTGTTGTCTTGCACCATCTCACGGATCTTGTTCTCAACCACGATGGCTTTGTCCACGAGCTTCTGAAAATTGGCATAATCACAGTTGAGTAGTTGCACTTGGATTTCATTGTTCAAGCCCCTCATGAAAAAGTATTGTTTCCAGATGCCCCGGCTCACATCCTCAGGGGCATACCTTGAGAGTTGAGTGAACTTATTGAGATATTCACCCACTCTCGATCTTCCTTGCCTCAAGTTCTCAAATTCTTGACTCTTCAAAATCATAACTCCCTCCAGCACATAATGAGAACGGAAGCTCTCTTTGAATTCGACCCAAGTAATTCTCTCTTGGTTTTCATGAGCATTGCATAAAGAATCCCACCAATCCGCAGCTGCTCCAACTAGTTGATGAGAAGCGAAAAGCACTTTCTCCCGGTCACTACATCGGACAATAGCAAGTTTCTTCTCCACGGACTTGAGCCAATCATCCGCATCCATAGGGTCAGCAGCTTGAGCAAAGGTCGGTGGCCTAGTCCTCATAAACTCTCCCAACCGGTTATGAGGAGGTGGGCGTGGCGGTGGAGGCATGTGGGGCTGATTGTTGATGTTGCCAGCCTGCAGCTGTCCCATAGTTTGTATCATGGTCTGCATGAGCTGATTTTGCATTGCCAAAAGCTGCTCAATGTTGATAGCTCCCTGAGCAGGTCCTTGTCCATTGTTGTTTTTGGGTACTCCATAGTTCTCCTCCTCAACATTAGCATCCCTTTGGTTGTGTGTCCTCACCATCTGAAGAAAAGCAATAGGTAAGAATTAGAAAACATCCCAAACCACATGCATCAAGGTATATGAACTAGCCTACGTGGACATGGCAATGCTAAAGCATCCCAAAATCCTCTATTAAGCACACACGGTACCAATATATATAGCAAACAACGTACCAAACAAAAACACATCGATTCCTCAGTGCTCTTATGTGCTCTAAAGTGTCCATTCTATCTAGGTTGCGTTCTACGGTCAACATGTGGTTCTGATACCAATCTGTGACACCCGGTTCCGAAAATGAACCAAGTGAACGCATATGTGTGCCCAGGATGTCCAACACACATACACGAGTGTAATCAGAAAAGAGTATACAGAAAATTACCATAGCACAAGATTAATTAAACAAATTTTATTGCACAAACCATATTATCCTTGAATACAAGCTCTAATGAATATTAATGAGAAGTTCAAATTAGTGCAGCAGAAATAACTAATTAAGCAACTAAGCAAACTAAGCAAAGGGGTATAGCGCAGCTCCATGCAACACCACATGCATAGATGACAGTAGACACGGCCTAGAACTCCGTATTATCGCTATTAAACTCCTAATCCTGACCTGCAACTATTGGGGGGTATTGCAAGAGTGAGTACATGTCGTACTCAGCAAGTGTGAAAAGTATGACATGTGGCTGGTTCAAATGACGAATATAATAATGGCTAAGTGCTAAAAAGTACATTAAAACTTTTGAAAAGCAATATATTACATGTATGTGAAGTAAACCCATCAAAAACCATAATTCACAACGTAGCACCAATCCATATTCCATATCCATCACCATCATACCATTAACCATATTCAATGTCATAGTTTAATCCATATCCAGCCATAACCAGTACCAAACCATAACCATCCCAAAAACCATTCCAATACGACGTTTCCTCTAATCATGTGAGGGTCCAGGTTGCTCATAACCAGGAGCACGGCTATCATGATAGTTTTATACACACTGCGTAGAGGTTGTACCGCTTCACCCACGTGTTTGTGATTTCATCACCTTTCGATGACTAGAACCTCTATTATGTCGTCTCACACTTCCATCGGTGAGTGACCAAGAGATCACAAAGTAGCCTTTACAAAGGGATTACTAGCCTATTTAGACCCCACTGAGGTTTCACTGGTGGCGATGTCTCCAACTGAGCACATCGTCAACCAAGGGAACCGTCTTGAGCCATTCGGATCCCAGGGTAGTCCCACCAATCATCAACAAACCCAATCCGACTACCCCTTCCCCGAGAATCCTTAATGGTCTAAATAGCACTGGCAAAGCCCTCATTAATCAGCTACGCTACACTCATACTTGGCCTCGTGGTGGCACTGTAAATCTTGAATGGTCGCTCCACGAATCAGTCCTTAGATCTAAAGCAAGCAAAACCACCATAACACCCAACCCATCCACACAACAGGCTTGCTTAGATCACCCATTACCATATCATTTTTAACCAGTTCATGTAAACCATAATCTCATCCATGCATAATTAAATTGAGTGGTAAAGTTGTTTTCTCATCCCAGTTAATTAAGCGAAGCAAAAGGTAAAAAGTCCTTCCTGACTCTCTATTGTATATTCCAGGTGACAAGGGTGGTTAAACAAAGCTAGTAAACTTCCTACCATAGGATTTCCCATCAAATTGACAAAAGCATGCAGTTTTGCAAACAAAACATTTATTTCAGAACAGGATCAATATGCTTCAAGGACACTTGCCTTGCTCTTGGGATTGGATCGGGTCAAAGCCTTCAAACTCTTGGTGTTGTAGATCCTTCGTGGCACTCTCTAGTGCAAATCCATCTTATCCACACAATAAACATAGAAGACAAGAGACACAATCAAAGAGTGCACAAATATTACTCAATATGACATGACATGCATGATTGATGCAAATGCAAGGTAGAACTTGTTAATAGATTGCTTTTAATGATCACTAACTAGTTCTAAAGGCTTTAACAAGTTTATACAGGTTTGGATTTGATTAGATCTACTTTTAGAATCAATTCAACACAATTTAACGAGGAAAATCGGACTAGTCCGCTAGGGATCGGACAAGTCCGCACTCTGCGAGATCAGCAGATTAGGGTTTTCTAGATCGACGTGAATTTGGAGATTAGGGCTCGAATTCACGTAAGGAAAAGGAAATAAAAGGTAAACCAGGTGTTTAGAACTCCAATGAATCAAGAATCTTGGAGGCAACACTTGGATCTTGGCGATCTAGGGTTGAGGATGAACTTCGAGGTGAATTGGTGATGAAGAACAAAACTTGATGGAGATCTTGATCCTCTTTCGTTTCCTCCTCTCCTTCTTCTTGCTTGGGATCTCCTCCTCCCTCCTTGGTGGTGGCTCTCCACGAACTAGGGTTTGGGTGGGTTGGAAAAGTGGCAAATAGATGTCAAGACAAGGGGTGGGGTTGTTTATATAGAGGTGGAGGCTAGGGTTAGATGGATTTCGAGTTTGAGAGGAGTAGAGGCCAGTTTAGAGTCCCACATGGGCTCTAAAAGAGTTAGGCACGACGTCCCTAGGCCCACTTAACGTGAAACCAAAGAAACAAGTCATAAAACAAAAGATCAACTCCGAGTCGCAAAATATTGGACAAGTCCGAAAAGGATCGGACTAGTTCGAAAATGTCCTGAGAGAAAATCGGACAAGTCTTGCCTATAATAAGACAAGTCCGACTTTAGTCAGAGAGGATAATGGACAAATCCGCCGGAACACCAGACTAGTCCAGACAAGTCCAGGGACTTAGCAAATTTTCAAGGATTCTTGGAATATCAGACTAGTCCGCACAAAATCGAACAAGTTCGAAAGTTTCCAGAGGCAAAATTGGACTAGTCCGCAGCAAAAGCGGACAAGTCCGTTTTTAGTCAAAGAAAAATCGGACTAGTCCTCACCAAAATCGGACTAGTCCGCACTTTTTAGCATTTTAAGTGCAGTTTTGTTCCAAATCAATTTTAAACTCGTTCCTCTCTTTGTGGGTTAATGTTAAACATGTATATGAATGTATGTAGGGCATGATGGATGAAAATGAGGGTGTTACATCTGGTGTCTGGCTCACATTTTACTTGCATCTTTATTTCTAATTTTTATTACATTTGTTCCTTTTCATCCTACTTAATGATTTTGCATGAATCCATCATATTATTAAAATATCATTTATATATATCTTTAGCTTCATTTATTTTTTATCTCATATTCATTATGGCAAATAAATTACTTTTGGCGTATTAAGTATGGTGATTAATTTTGACACTTGAGGATGAATGCAAAATGCAAGATGAGATGCATATATTTTATATTTTTCTTTATAAAAACAATTTCTTCCTATTATTAACTCTAAATTCTCATTTAAATTTTAAATTTGCCAAATAAGGGTGTCACAATTCTACCACCCCCCCCCCCTTAAAATGAATCTCGCCCTCGAGATTCCGATGGGATGAAAAAGATATTTGGAACCAAAAATTCTAAATTCTCTTTTTATATTTGAATTAGCAAAGTTTGAAAATTTAGGGATGTTAGAATCTACCCCCCTTAAAAGGAATATCACCCTCGAGGTTCGGGCGGATTAGAGAAGAGATGAGGGAACTTCATAGTGTCTTCTGTCTTCATACTCCCACGTAGCTTCGTCCAAAATAGTGAATCTTCTAGTTGTTTCCATCTTCCATTGAAGTAGAGGTTGAACGAGATTGAAAAGAGAGATAGAAGGAATCCCCAATTATATGCTTGCATCAAGGTGTATGAAACTAAGCAACTATCTATACTAGGTTATGTGGATGTGGCAAACGCTAAAGCATCCGACAATCCTCTACTACGAACACAAGCAAACATTACATAGGAAACAACACAACAAACAATCCACAAGCTTCCTAAGTGCTTCTATGTGCTCTACTGTGTCCATTTTATCTATGTTGCATCCTACGGTCAACCTGTGGCTCTAATACCAATTTGTGACACTAGGTTCCAAAAATGAACCAAGCGTGATGCATATGTGTGCTCCAGATGTTTAACACACGTACAAAAGTGATTCACAAATGACAAACAAATTATTACCACAGCAAAGATGATTAAATAAGTACTTTTACTACAATATTCAAATAATCCTCAAATTACAACTCTAATGATCACTAATGATAATACTACTGCAGTGGAAATAGTCTAATTTAGCAACTAAGCAAACTAGGTAATCTAAGCAAAGGCATAGCGCGGCTCCAAGCAACAACACAAGCAAGTCAACAGCAACACACAGCCTAGTACTCCGCATTATCCTCAGGGTACTCCCAAACATCACCTAAAACTGTAAGTGGTGGAATTGCAAGGGTGAGTACATGTCGTACTCAGCAACTGTGGGAAAGTATGACATGTAGCTTAAACAAGGAATAATAGTAAACCACGGCTATTTGTTGAAAAGTACATGTAAAACATGTAAAAAGCATCCTACAATGTCTATGTGAAATTCATCCCATCATATCCCATGTAAACACAATAATTCATATCCATCATTCATTATCCATCTATACTCCATATTATTACCATCATCATTAACCATAACCATTTATCACCATCCAATCCATGATCATAACCATAACCCAACCATCCCAAATAGCCAATTACACTTCCTTAGGTGTATGGCCAAGAGATCACAAAATAGCCTTTACACAGGGACTACAATCATATTTATACCAACTAAGGTTTCATCGGTGGTGATGCCTCCAACTGAGAACATCCAACCAAGGGCCCCCTCTTGTGTCGTTCGGATCCCAGGGTAGTCCCACCACTATTGCAAACCCAACCGTCTCCCATTCCCCGCTCTTCCAAATGATCTGAATCGATGCTGGTAATACTCCTAATTAATTGGCTAAGCCGCACTCATACTTGGCCTTGTGGTGGCACTGTTGTCCTACCATATTCTCGCATGAACCTGTCGGTACCCTGCGTACCGGGTACCCCACGATACCGCAAGAAGTGCAAGAGAGTTCCACCTGTTAGAGCTGAAGACCTCTGTAGGCCCCACGTATTACATGGCACTAGACCTGCCTCCTTCATATGGATAGCTCCGGCACTACCACGTGTAATATAAGACCGGAGCTAAACTCCCAACATAGGGAAGCTCCATGCTTGACACGTGGCTAGTGACCCCAAACCTAACCCCCAGTAGAGGGAAGCTCTGGTGCCACCATGTGTGTAGTGGATCCGGACCTACCTCCCCGTGAGGTGAAGCTCCGGAGCTGCCACGTGGAGAGCCTCCAGACCTATGACACCAACGGGAATACTGACGGATCTCCAAAAGCATGAACATTCAAGGGAAAATTATTGCTACAGTTACAAGGCCTGATTATGTGCCATTAATACAATATTAAAGGCGCACGATCAGAAGACCCTTAATATCAGTAACGCCACAATTAAGGCGCGTTATCATGCTATTAGGGTGCTAAAACACACTTAGATCATGTATTAGGCAATAATAACCGCCGGGGCCACGTGTCGTGCCAGGCAATTGATGTAACATCCATCCCATGGTCTATTAAAGGGACTGTGCTGCAAGATACAAAACAACTAAGCTCATACGCACGCAAGCACCAGTGAATCCTCAATAGAACAACACACACCCCGTGGAGTAGGGTATTACACTCAGGCGGCCCGAACCACGTAAAATCATCTGTGTCATCATCTTGTTCAGAATCTCCGTGTGCCCAAACCGATAAAAGAACCTCCGCGGGCTACAATTTAGTAGTACCGGGGGAAGTGTCGTTCGTACGTTTTGACTTTTGGTGCACCAGGTAGGGGGCGCCTAAGATCACAAGATGGTAAACTCCATCGCAGGATCATCCAACGGCAACAGCGCTGTGCAACCTGCCGGAGGGAATCCTTCCAACATACAGCAACCAGCGGGCGCTGTTGTCCCAACGGGCATTGCACTACCAGCAATACTATCTGTTCCGGCAAGCAATGCTGGACAGCAGGATGGAGTACTCGTGTCGATCACGACATCGACGAACAACAACCCTGAGCAGGCGCTTGTTTCTGCGCGTACTCTACTCCAATGTCCACCACCTCCAGGAGCACCCCAGGGTGCGATGGAGTAGTGGAGGGCTGATGTTGAACATCTGGTTGCAGCTGTAGCCAATGGCATATGTAAGACCTATGTGTGATGAATACATTGGCTTGTAGTGAATACACTTGCTTTGATGATAAAAGTTTTGAATATCACCAAAACACCTTTTTATTAAGGACCGACTAGCTTTTGTTAGCTCCAGCTCAAGGTCTGGGTTGTTCTGGCAAGGTCTGGAACTTGACTGCATTGCTTCTGTTTTTCATTTGCAATGTTTCGTACTTGCTTTACATCTCTGGAAAGATTGCTTAGTATTCATTTGCTAAGTCTTTGGTGCATTTTTGGTTGACATGGATGATATTGTGTTACTGTGGTTTTGCAACATGCTTATGTGAGGTCCTCATGTAAGGTGTCGTGTTCAGAACTAACTTGAGTCAAGTCGAGGACTTGAGCTCGTATGGATTGGTTGTTTATTCATGTGCAGGTGTTGCTTGAGTTTAAGTCATGGCTGGTGACGGGATCCATTGGAATAGTCTCAGGGAGGAGATGAGGTTCCAACAACAAAATTCAGGAGGAATTGTGGTTGAGCTGATCAGGAGGTTGCGCAGCATGATTGAATCAAGAACAATACATGTGAAGGTATCGTGGACGTCATTGGAAGATGTTTTCACGTGTGCAAGGAGTGCATGGACGTGGCTACATGGTTCTGAGACGTGATGAATAGATATGGGCGTAAAGAGTTGGTTGGAAAGGTCCAACCAACTAGGTTATGGACTCAGGCTGCGGCTAAGTCGGGTTTGACTCAAATATGAAAAGATTTGAGTTGGTTATGATAGGATTTCGCGTGGGTCACGAATTTGAGTTTTTTAGGAATGTGGATACGTTCCTAAGGTGTTTGGAAATCTTAAGATTGCTTCTATCTGTGTATAGAAGAATACTATGCAGTTATGGAAAGTTACGATTTGTGAACAGAGTAGGATTAGTTTCCTGATTTGAGTTGAGTTAGCTTTCGAGCTGGTTATATAAGCAAGGGGGCCCAGAGCTCATGGGGCACGACTTTGGGGCTGTTCCTCTTGTGTTCTATTGAATAAAATTCGTAGTTTGAAGGAACTTTTGTGCCTTGTTCGTCCGACTTGTTCCAGACAAGTTTTACTCGTCGAGTTTCTGGACAGCACTACCTTTCATTGGTGGTTTATCATAACTCGAGTTTTACAGATCCAATTGACGTGATTCTTTTTGAGTTGTCTTCACAACTTGATTATCTATCATCTGTCAAAATTTCGCGGTCATTGGATTTGTGGTCTATGATCTACACGAGTTTCTTTGCAGCATTCCAGAACATTTTTTTTTCTCGGGTAGGGCAGTTTTACCTTTGTTTGATCTTTCGATCATAACTTGAGTTTTTCTCGAAGGATTTGAGTGATTCTTGTTGTGTTGTATTCGTGACTTGATTCTCTCT
Source organism: Tuctoria greenei (assembly GCA_036927565.1). Classification (NCBI taxonomy): domain Eukaryota; kingdom Viridiplantae; phylum Streptophyta; class Magnoliopsida; order Poales; family Poaceae; genus Tuctoria; species Tuctoria greenei. The sequence continues at coordinate 113,540,054 of JAYESD010000003.1, forward strand.
GATATCTATCAGTTTTGTCACAGTGAAACACGTTTAGATTAGTTTCACACACAATTTCTTGAACAGATCGTTTTTCTGCCGAAGGGTTTGGGGTTTAATTGTTTCCGCTGCGTAAGATTTTTAAATCTACCATTCACCCCCCCTCTGGTAGCTTTTCATATGCTCTTCGATCCTACAATTGGTATCAGAGCCACGGTGCTCTAATCTTTGTGATTTCCGCGTGTTTTGGACTAATGATCATGGAGAAGTACTCTGCCAAACATTGTGTGTTCGCTGGTATTGATTTTCAGGTTTGGAAGGCACGCATGGAGGATTTCATCCAGGCACAAGGCTTTGCAATATGGGAGAAGGTATACAAGCCTTACGATGTGCCATCAAACGATCAAGTTACCGCTACAAATCTGAGAGATGTCGACAACAACAACAAGGCTCGGAACTTGATCATACAAGGATTAACACAAAGCGACTTCGACCGTGTTGCACACCTCTGATCTGCATACGATGTGTGGAAAGCACTTTGTGCCTACCACGAAGGATCCAACACGATCAAAGAGGTAAGGCAAGACATGTTCAAGAAAGAATACATGCGCTTCGAGATGCAACCCGGTGAGTCTATTGATGACCTTTTTGCCCGCTTTAATAAGATTCTCAGCAACTTGCGTAGTGTCAATGTTAAATTTTCAGATGCTGAAAATGCTAGGCAATTGCTAAGTGCATTAGATATGTCAATTTGGGAGATGAAAGTCACATCCATTCATGAATCTACTGTCATGAGTTCACTTACTTTAGATGTGCTATATTACAAGTTAAAAACTCATGAAATTGACATAATCTCACGTAAGAACCCCAACAAGTCTATTGCTTTTGTTTCTCAACGTGACATGCCTAGTTCCGGTCAAGCATCATCTTGTGCTACACTTGCTTTTCTGTCCTCTCTAACCCTTGAGAAGATTGAGGAGTTTCCAGAGGAGGAGTTAGCGCTCATCTCTACCCGGTTCTCAAAAGCATTGCAAAATGTGAGAACTAGAAGGAGAGGAAGCTCCAGACCTCAATGATGCTTTGAATGTGGTAAGACAGGACATTTTCGTTCAGATTGCCCTAACCTTTCAGGTCCTACTTCCTGGGATGAAAAGAAAACAAGAACGAAGCACTCCTCTGCAAAAGATACAAGACGTCAATTGGTGAGCAGTTTTATCTCAGCACTCCAGGAACTTGGCTCAAGCGACGTGGACATTGGAAGTGATGAAGATGAAGATGATTTGGCAAACTTGTGCTTCATGGCGGTCAAGTCAAGATCAAGTATGGAGGAGGCAGAACACAACAGCGACAGTGAAGAGGTATGTCCTACTTGCGAAGAAATGTGTGATGCTATTTCTCGTGCCACTGTTATTATTAAGAAAAGGGACGAAAATCTTAGGGACAATGCTGTTAAAATTGAGTCACTAGAATCTGAAATTAATCGTTTGAAATCCTTGATTCCTAGTGATGATTCTTGTTCCTCATGTGACTTAATATATGAACATTTGTCCTCCCTAAGAAGTGCACATACCTCCACACTTGATAAACTTGAACTTGAAATTGAAAAGAACAAAAAGCTTGTTGCACTTAATATTGGAAACTTAAAAGATGCTTCTTGTTCTACAATTGATTTGCATTGTTCTAGTTGTGATGATCTTGATAAGAAACTGCAAGATGCTATGAATGAAATCTCTATATTGAACAATGTTTTACGTTGTCATGAAGTTAAATATTGTTCCAATTGCAATTTAAAAGGAAAAACTTCATGTGAAAATTGCCTTGATCAGTCCAATAAACTTGATAACATGCATAATACATTTGATCAGTTTTGTAATGGGAATAAGAACCCAAACTTGCTGCTGAATTCATCCAAGTCTTACAATGATAAAACTGGTTTAGGTTTTGATTCTAATGCTCATTCTAAGGCACATCCATCTAAAATTGTAAAGTCATTAGGAAATGGTTTGATTCAAACAGTTCCTAAACAAAAAGATGTGGTTTTCAAATCTGCGGGAGTATTGTCTCATTCGGTTTAAAATAAAAATGTTGTTTGCCCATCTAGACATAAACACAAGGTTAAATTTCGTTGTACCTACTGTGGTAGAGATGGTCATGTCATAGATTTTTGTTATAGACTAGATAAACAACAGAAAAGGGAAAGAATGGTTGCTAGATCTCATAACTTTCATGCAAAATTTGCTGCACATATTGAACCGAATGTACAACCTGCTGTTTTGAGTCAAAAACATTCAAAGTTTACCTCCGGACCATCTGTTTTTGCCTCCGGAGCTACTGATTTTTGTGCTACACAAGTTAAACCTTATAGGTCAGTAGTTAAGAATAAAAAATCTCAAACTTTGACTCATAAACCTGATGTTTTGTCTCAGCTTTCACGTGTTTTTCCTGCTGCACGTCGCATGACTCAGTACTGGATTCCTAAATGCCTTTTGACTAACCCCATTATTGAGTCATCGACGTATTGTGCTTCTATGTAGGTTACACGTTTGAGGAAGGAGAAGATTTGGATTGTGGATTCAGATTGCTCACGCCACATGACCGGTAACAAAGATTGGTTCTCCTCCCTCTCTTTCGTGTCATGTGTAGAGAATGTTACTTTTGCTGATAATTCTTCAACTCCTATAATTGCTAAGGGTTCGGTTAGAGTAAATGATCACTACACTTTGAAGGATGTGGCACTTGTCAAAAATTTGAAATACAACTTGCTTTCTATTTCACAATTGCTAGGTGAAAATCTGGAAATTATTTTCAATAAAAACTGCTGCAAAGTTCTAAGTTCAAATAGTGAGCTTATTTTTAACATGTCTCGGTTTGGAAGAGTTTTTAAAGCTGATTTTGATATGTCTTCCTCTAAGCATAGGTGTCTAGTTGCTAATGATTCAAAGGACCTATATTTTTGGCATCGTAGACTTGATCACGTAGGCTTTGATCACCTAATGCATATTTGTGCTCTTGATCGCATACGTGGGCTGCCTAAGCTTAAAGGGGTCAAAGAAATTGTGTGCTCTTCTTGTAGACATGCTAAGATGGTTGCAGGTTCACATAGTCCTCTCACAATGATCATGACAACTGAACCATGTCAACCTTTTGCATCTTGACAACATAGGACCTTCACGTGTTCAATCCTTCGGAGGTAAATGGTATGTACTTGTGATTGTTGATGATTATTCTAGATACTCTTGGGTTTACTTTATGGCATCTAAGAATGAAGTTTTTAGTCATTTTAGAACTTTATTTCTTAGATTATCAATTGATTACCCAGGATCTTTAAAAGCAATTAGAAGTGATAATGGAACTGAATTTAAAAATCAATCTTTTGATCACTTTTGTGCTGAAAATAGAATAGATCATCAATTTTCTTCACCATATGTACCTCAACAAAACGGTGTTGTAGAAAGGAATAACAGAACCTTAGTTGAGATGGCTAGGACTATGCTTGATGAATATCAAACTCCTAAGAAATTTTGGGCTAATGCGTTAGCAACCGCTTGTTATGTCTCAAATCATGTTTTCTTGCGTGCTATGCTAGGTAAAACATTATATGAGCTCCGGTTTGGACATAGGCCTAGTGTTACACACTTTCGGGTCTTTGGTTGCAAATGCTTTGTTAAGAAACATGGTAATCTTGATAAATTTGAACCTATATCCATTGATGGCATGTTTCTTGGTTATCCATCTCATACTAGAGGCTACCGTGTGCTTTTACTTGACACTAACAAAATTGTGGAGACTTGTGAAGTGTCTTTTGATGAAGCTAGCCCAGGTACTAGCTCAAACATTGCAGGTCCAGATCCATATCCGGAGGGGGGGAGCATTTTCGTTGAATATGAGGAAGAATTGGAGCTGCTACACGAAAATTCAGTAGCTAATGAATTTGGTTCACCTCCGGATGTTAATTCTCAACCAGCACCGACAACCATCAATGCTGATTCAAATCATCCTCAAGTCACAAGCTCATCGATTTGTGATGAACATGAAGAAGAAGCAGCTTGTGAGACATCTGTTCCCCTACGGTTTTACAAAGATCATCCCCCACAACAGATTATTGGAAGCTTGCACGAACGAGGAACACAGTCCAGCAATGATGAGTTCTGAATTTGAAATGAGTATGACGGGTGAACTCACTTACTTTTTGCAGCTGCAAATCAAGCAAACAAAGGAGGGTACCTTTGTACATCAAACGAAGCATACAAAAGACCTCCTAAGGCGCTTCAACATCGACAAAAGCAAGCCTCTTCGGACACCAATGGGAACAACAATAACACTTGAACTTGATGAAGATGGTGAACCAATGGATCAAAAAAGAATATAGAAGCATGATCGGATCACTTTTGTACCTCATGGCATCAAGACCAGACATACAATTCAGCGTATGTCTTTGTGCACAGTTTCAAGCTTCCCCACGTGCTTCACATCGTCAAGCCATCAAAAGGATTCTCAAGTACATACATGGAACTCAATAATTTGACATTTTTCTTCCTTCTTCCTCAACCGTTACTTTGAAAGATTTTTCCGATGCTAATTTTGGAGGTTGTAGGATTTATAGGAAAAGTACTTCTGATGCTTATCATTTTCTTGGTAATTCACTTGTTGCTTGGTGCTCTAGAAAACAAAATTCAGTTGCACACAAATCTGAATATGTTGCTGCTGCTAGTACTTGCTCACAAATTCTTTGGATTGTTCAAACACTTAAGGACTATGAGGTTGATCTAGATAGTGTTCCACTGTTCTGTGATAACACTAGTGCCATTTGCATTGCTAAAAACCCCGTGCAACATTCTAGAACTAAGAACATTGACATTAGGTTTCACTTTCTCCAAGATAATGTTGGAAAAGGAAACATTGTGCTTCGCCATGTAGATTTTGAACAACAATTGGCTGACATTTTTAAAAAACATTTGGATTTCACTCGTTTTTGTTACATTCGTAGTGAAATAGGGGTTATGCATCCTCATGGCTTAAATTGAGAGGGAGTTTTGAAACTTGGGAAGTCTATGTGTGAATTTGAAATTAAAATAATATGAGCATAATATTTCATACATATATGACTTTGTGATTCCCTTTACATGCTGAAAGTTCTTACTACATTACTCATGTTATACATTTTGTAGTTTTTGCCATGTCTAGTAATTCGAATAATTACTTACACTAAAACTGGTCATGGTCGTACTTTCTTGCTGTTTTGAACTTGTTACATGTTCACAAGTGCTTTTAATCATTAAGAATTAATCAAGTAATAAACTCACATGTTGAGTTTTTTATGAACAAATATAAATTGAGAAAAGATCAAGAGAATATGCATGCATCGCACTTCTTCTTTTGAGATGGCTTATCATTGCACTTAGATATGAACTTGGAAGAAGTTGTGTATGACTAAAACCATGTCCTTAAGCTTCTTATTGTCAAATGACATAGGTTTGGCTTGGTTGGTTAGAATAAGGCAGAAGCGCATATAATCTCTTGCAAATATCATATGATCGAAATATGTGCTTTGAAAAATAATAAAATGCAGCAACAAGTGTCATGCTTTCGGGTTTTGAAATAGTTAAGTTTGTGACATCATGACCTGCTAAAATTGAAAATTACACTTGATCTCTAGCATGGCTTACACTACTTTATGTATCTTATTGATGTGATAGTGTAAGTTACTTTATAGTATGACTTGGATGAGCTTTGTTTATATGTAATAATATGCTCATAACAACTAAAGGGGGAGATATAATTTGATTATATGCTCATGACTTGCTGAATACATTGTCAAAGGGGGAGATATAAGCATGAAGAGAAAGAGAATATGTGCATAAGGAGAGATAATATTGGATAATTTTATTTTTGGATTTTCTTCTCATTTTACTTTTGATTTACAAAGGGGGAGAAATTGCCTTCAAAACTTTTATGTGAATAAGCCAATGTTCGTTTATGTGGTGTTGCCAATGCATTCATCAAGGGGGAGATTGTAAGACCTATGTGTGTTCAATACATTGGCTTGTAGTGAATACACTTGCTTTGACGATAAAAGTGTTGAATATCACCAAAACACCTTTTTATTAAGGACCGACTAGCTTTTGTTAGCTCCGGCTCAAGGTCCGGAACTTGACCGCATTGCTTCTGTTTTTCAGTTGCAATGTTTCGTACTTGCTTTACATCTCTGGAAAGATTGTTTAGTATTCATTTGCTATGTCTTTGGTGCGTTTTTGGTTAACATGGATGATATCGTGTTACTGTGGTTTTGCAACATGCTTATGTGAGGTCCTCACGTAAGGTGTTATGTTCGGAACTAACTTGAGTCAAGTGCAGGTGTTGCTTGAGTTCAATTCATGGCTGGTGACGGGATCCATTGGACTAGTCTCAGGGAGGAGATGAGGTTCCAACAACCAAATTCAGGAGGAATTGTGGTTGAGCTGATCAGGAGGTTACGCAGCATGATTGAATCAAGAACAATGCATGTGAAGGTATCGTGGACGTCATTGGAAGATGTTTGCACGTGTGCAAGGAGTACATGGACGTGGATACATGGTTCCGAGACGTGATGAAGAGATGTGGGCATAAAGAGTTGGATGGAAAGGTCCAACCAACTAGGTTATGGACTCAGGCTGCAGCTAAGACGGGTTTGACTCAAATATGGAGAGATTTGAGTTGGTTATGATAGGATTTCGTGTGGGTTACGAATTTGAGTTGTTTAGGAATGTGGGATACGTTCCTAAGGTGTTTGGAAGTCTTAATATTTCTTCTATCTGCGTATAGAAGAATCCTAAGCAGTTATGGAAAGTTACGATTTGTGAACAGAGTAGGATTAGGTTTCTGATTTGAGTTGAGTTGGCTTTCGAGCTGGTTATATAAGCAAGGGAGCCCAGAGCTCGTGGGGCAGGACTTTGGGGCTGTTCCTCTTGTGTTCTATTGAATAAAATTCGTAGTTTGAAGGAAATTTTGTGCCTTTTTCGTCCGACTTGTTACAGACAAGTTTTACTCGTCGAGTTTCTGGACAGCACTATCTTTCGTTGGTGGTTTTATCATAACTCGAGTTTTACAAATCCAATTGACGTGATTCTTTTTGGATTGTCTTCAAAACTTGATTATCTATCATCTTTCAAAATTTCATGGTCATTGGATTTGTGGTCTATGATCTACACGAGTTTCTTTGCAGCGTTCCTGAACTGTTTTTTTCTCGGGTAGGGCATATTGACCTTTGTTTGATCTTTTGATCATAACTTGAGTTTTTCTCGACGGATTTGAGTGATTCTTGTTGTGTTGTATTAGTGAATTAATTCTCTCTGATATCTATCACTTCTTTCATGGTGAAACACGTTTAGATTAGTCTCACAAACGATTTCTTGAAAAGATCATTTTTCTGCCGAAGGGTTTGGGGTTTAATTGTTTCCGCTGTGTAAGATTTTTAAATCTACCATTCACCCCCCCCTCTGGTAGCTTTTCACGTGCTCTTTGATCCTACAGCATCACCAACCAAGGTCCTGCTGCTTCGAGGCAGGCACCTTCACAGCGTCGGATCTTGTCAGGAAGACTTGGTCCGCAAGCTTCATAGCAGAGGAGATGTTTTGTGTCCCAGCAGGTGACTTCACTGCCCTCTAGGGCACGTTGCACCCACACTGCGTCGAGGCTTTCAATGCATGACCAGCAATCGGAGCTCGATCGCTGTTATCGGTAGCAGGACGGTCGTGTCCAAATCAAGCATGCTCGAGAAAAGCGGGAAGCTCGGGATAACCATGTTCCTTTGGGAGTAGGAGGAGGATGTTCTGCCCTGGCTATGCATCTATGCATGGTAAGGTGGCCACAGAAGTTCCAGCCTCATTTGCCAGAGAAATTCAACGGGACTGTCGACCCCGCCGAATTCCTTCAAATCTACTCCACCGCCATCCTTGCGGCGGGGGCAATGAGGCCGTGATAGCCAATTATTTCTCGGTGGCTCTGACTGGGACTGCCAGGTCCTGGTTCAAGTGTCCACCGCCTGACTCTATTAATAGTTGGGCCAAGCTATGCCAACAGTTCACAGCAAATTTCTGGAGCTCCTATACCCGTCAAGCAGCGACAACGCCATACCCGTCAAAGTCATCCAAATTGGTTCCGATGCTGCTCCGACCACCCGTATATGGGAATTCTGAACAACAAATAAGAACTCGTGCTCATCACTTTTTTGTGGTCGAATGTTGACGTGTTTGCTTGGCAACCGTCACTAATTTCTGGGATCCCTAGGGAGGGGATTGAGCACGATCTGAAGATTTATCCCGAAGCACGGCCTATACACTAGAAGCCCCGAAAGCAATCAATCGAGTGGCAAAACATCATCTGACAGGAGATCAAGAAGCTGCTCAAAGCTGGTTTCATTCGGGAGGTTTATCATCCAAAATGGTTAGCAAACCCAGCCGTTGTACCCAAGGCCGGCGGGAAACTTCGGATTTGTATCGACTACACCACCTTAAATAAGGCATATCCAAAAGATCCATTTCCACTACCTAGAATAGATCAGATAGTGGACTCCACCTCCAAGTGTAAGCTATTGTGTTTCCTAGTTGCATAATCCGGATATCATCCAATCCAAATGTCTAGGGAAGATGAAGAGCATACTGCCTTCATTATAGTAGATGGGTTATACTCTTATACTGCCGTGCCCTTTGGTCTCAAAAATGCTGCTTCAACCTTTGTGCGAGCTATGCACAAAACTTTTGGAGAACTCATATGGGACTCGGTGGAGGTGTATGTCGACGACATCGTTGTGAAGGTCAAGAACAAGGAGTCACTCCTTGATAATTTGCAAGCTGTCTTCGACAAGTTGCGCATCATGCACACAAAGCTGAACCCAGACAAGTGTGTCTTTGGGGTTAGCTCCGAGAAGCTCCTTGGTTTCTTGGTGACTCACCAAGGAATTGAGGCAAACACGTCGAAGATCAAAGCTATTGAAGATATGCGGCCTCCAGCCCGCATCAAGGACGTCCAGAAGTTAACTGGATGTCTAGCTGTGCTCAGCTGTTCATCTCGGGAATGGCGGAGTGGGCGCTTCCCTTCTTCAAGCTATTGAAGAAGTCCAGGCCATTTCATTGGTCCGAAGAAGCAGAAAAGGCATTTCAAGAGCTGAAGCAGCTCCTCACTACACTACCAATCTTGGTAGCTCCGAACCCTGGTGAGCCTCTACTGCTTTATATTTCTGCAACTACAAAGGTTATCAGCATGGTCCTGGTCGTAGAAAGACCGGAACCACATCCAGTTCAGGAGCACAGACCCCTCCGGGAGGGTCCAGAGCTACCTGAAGGCGATTCTGGTTCCCAGCCCCCAGACATGGATCTTCAAGGAGAAATGTTAGAAGATCAACCTATCTCATCTGAGGGAGTTCACACTGCTGATCAAGAAGATATGGACCCCTCCGGGAGGGTCCGAGATGATGAACAAGAAGGTTCGGACCCCTCCAGGAGGGCCTGGGTAGATGGAGAAGAAGCTATGGGTCCCTTTGAGAGGGCCCGGACTGTCTAGTGGCTAGTTTATTTCATCTGTGAAGTACTCCATGATGCCATGACTAGATACATTCAGGTGTATAAGCTGCTTTATGTAGTTCTTATTGCCTCACGGAAGCTTTGTCATTACCTCCAAGCCCAAAAATATCAGTGGTAACTTCTTATCCACTGCGTGCTATTCTGCATAATCCTAATTCAACTAGGAATATCACCAAGTGGGCAGCGAAACTGGCAGAATTCGATCTTGAATTCCTGCTGGGACAAGCTATCAAGAGTCAAGCCTTGGCATATTTCGTGGTGGAGTGGACTCCTTCTCCATCAAATCCTGGGGGCCCCAGTGAGCAGAAGTCAGAACCCAAGGTCCTGGTCTTCATCAAGCCTCATTGGACCCTCTACTTCGATGGTTTCATGCAAAAGCAGGGGCCCAGAGCTGGAATACATCTCCTCACTCCGATCGGGGAGAAGGTCAAATATATGGTGCACCTTGACTTCAAGGCGACCAACAACATGGCGGAATATGAAGCTCTCATCTACGGGCTCAAGGTGGCACTATCCTATGGTCTCAAGCAGCTGTTGGTGAAGAGTGATTCACAACTAATTATAAAAGAAATCAAAGGTTAATGCTGCTGCAACAACCCCCAACTAGTCGCTTATCTCCTTGAAGTCCAGGAGCTCCAAAAGGACTTTGAAGTCTAAGATCTCCACCTTGTTCAACGTCTCCACAATGCTGAAGCCGACGAACACTTGATAAAGGATTCAACAGGAGCTCCGGCTCCAGATGGAATCTTCGTCCGGAGGTTGTCAAGACCAGCAGCTCATTCTGCCGAACTGAGCGAACGGGGCAAAACCAGCACCTCGAAGCTAGCGGTCCCGGTGACCCTGTTACCATGACATCCACCAAGGGTCGTAGGTGCTGCAGGAAGCTCCGAGCATCCCAGCACGCAATACCCAGAAGCTCAAGTTAGCTCCAATGCATGGATCTGGAAGATCCGGAGCTACTTGAAAGACAACTACCTTCCTGAAGATGGTACATCCACTGACCGGATCGTCAGATTGGCTAAAAGATACATGCTGGTAGAAGGGGATCTCTACCAGCGCAGTGCCAATGTCGTCCTAATGCGGTGCATTGCAAGGGAAAAAGGCCGCGAGCTCATTGCGGAGATCCATGGAGGCGTGTGTGGGAACCACGCGTCTTCCCGCATGCTAGTCGGCAAAGCCTTTCGGCATGGCTTATAATGGCCTACAACACTTCAGGATGCAGTAGAGTTGGTAAAAAAGTGTGAAGCATGCCAGTTCCACGCAAAACAAACACACACTGGCTCAGTACCTGCAAATGATTGCTTCTACATGGCCATTTGCTGTGTGGGGCATGGATATCTTGTGACCCTTCTATGAGACCTATGTGTGCTTAATACATTGGCTTGTACTTAATGTATTTTCTTTGATAATATAAGTTCTGCAATTATGCCAAAACACCCTTTTTAGCAAGGTCCGACTCTAGCTCCGAGCTTCTACAAGGTCTCACAATAGGTCCGACTTGTTTTGTCAAGGTCCAACATGTTTTTGGGTAGCTTTGGTGAGCTTTGTCTTTAGCTCCAGCATGACTTTGATAGCTCCGGCATGTCTTTTTTAAGATCCGATATGTTTTGATAGGTCCACTTATGTTGGTTAGCTCCGACATGTTTTTCTAGCTCCGACTTTTGGGTTGACTAGTTCCGACTAGCTTTGTTAAGCTCTGGCGCTAGGTTGTACTAGGTTTGGTAAGCTCAAGCTCTAGGTTGTACTAGCTTTGGTAAGCTCCAGCACTAGGTTCTACCAGCTTTGGTAAGCTCCGGCTCAAGCTCCGGTTAGCTTTGGCAAGATTCAGAGCTTGATCACAATGTTCCTGCTTTTATTGTGAAATGTTTCGAACTTGCTTTACACTGTTTGGAAAGTTTGCTTAGTATTATTTTTACTATGTTTTTGGTGTGTTTTGGTGGTTATGATTGATATCATTTTGCTATGGTTTGCAACATGCTTACGTGAGGTGCTCACGTGAGGTGTTGTGGTTATTGGAACTAACAAGAGTCAAGTCGAGGACTTGTGCTCAGAAGTATTGGTTGGTTGTTCATGTTCAGGTGTTGCTTGAGTTCAAGATATGGATGGTGACGGGATCCATTGAACTATTCTTAGGGAGAAGATGAGTTTCAACAACCAAGTTCGGGAGGAATTGTGGTTGAGTTGATCGGGAGGGCGCGCATCATGTATGAATCAAGAACAATGCATATGAAGGTATCGTGGATGTCGTTGGAAGATGTTTGCACGTATGCAAAGAGTGCATGGATGTGGTTACATGGTTCTGAGAAGTGATGAAGAGATGGGGACGTAAAGAATTGGTCGGAAAGGTCCAACCGACTAGGTTATGGACTCAGGCTGCGGCTCAGTCAGGTTTGACTCAAATATAGAAAGATTTGAGCTGGTTATGTTAGGATTTAATGTGGATCACGAACTTAGGTTGTTTTAGGAATGTCGGATATGTTCCTAATGTGTTTGGAAGTCTTAAGATTGCTTCTATCTGCGTATAGAAGAGTCTTGAGTAGTTATGGAAAGTTTTGATTCGTTAATTGAGTAAGATTACAGTCCTAGTTAGGTTTGGGTTGGCCTAAGGGCTGGTTATATAAGCAATGGGGGCCAGAGCTCATGGGAGACGACTTTGGGGCTGTTCCTATTGTGTTATATTGAATAAAGTTTGTAGTTGAAAGGAACTTTTGTGCCTTGTTCGTCTGACTTGTTTTAGACAAGTTTTTGTCGTTGAGTTTTCTGCACAGCACTACCTTTCTTAGGTGGTTTTATCATAGCTCGAGTTTTACAGATCCAATTGTAAAAGCCCACTTTTCGGAAGAACAAAAACGCAAAAATGCGAACTTAAAAATTTTGAAAATGAACTTGGAAATCCAAATTCACATGAACCATATGAGTTAACCAATGTTCACTAAAGATAGGGACTTGTTAAAATTTTACATATAGAACTGGTTTGCTAGTGTATATTAGAACTTAAGGTGTAAAATATTTAATTTCCATGTATTCAAATTTTCAATGAAAAATTAAGGGAGAAAAGAAAACAAAATAGAGAGAAAGAAAAAGGAATTATTCCAACGCTAAAATGGGACATTCAAAAATATTCAAATCTAAGGCTGTAAATTTTTCCATGACCTTCTAATATTCCAAATAGACTCTTGGTAAAGTTTCAAAATTTTTGAAGCATTTTTTACATTTATTGGACACGTACAGAGAGTTTAATCGAAGTCGACTTCAAACTTAAACTTTGTACTTAACCTTGTCCAAATCAACTCCAAATTTTTCCCGAGGTCCCTTACGGTTCAAAAAGGTTAACTTCAATGTTTCATGATTTTTGAACCTAATCTACTATTTATTTCATTGAGTCAAGTATCACCACTTGAATTCAAATTCAAACCTGAGTTAAAAAATTCAACTTGCTCAGTTCTGAAATCTGATTGCACCATAAAATTCTTCACATTTTATTTAGTCATTGGGCCAACGTTGAATATTTTTGAAGCATGTTTGCTAGCCCTATTTGAAATTGGAAAGAAGAATGTGGGGAGTGGGTCCCACAAGTGGTCCCCACAAGTCAGGTCGGCACATACCCTCTCTTTCCTCCCCTGCCTCCACGCAGACACATGCATGTGCCACCGCAATGCAAATCGGCCCTTATCATCGTACCGTGAACCCAAGGCAAGCGAAAACCCATTCGTTCTCTCCTCTGCTCGCTCGTGCCCAGCCACGGCGACGGTCGCCCGCTCCTCCCGTTGGCCGCCGGCTCGCTGCTCCCTGGCCGTGCACGCCTCCCCGCCGGCCGCCTCCTCATCTCCCAGGCTGCGCGCCCTATCCGACCGTGCTCCTCGCCGCCGCTCGCCCGCACGCTCGAGCTCCCTGCTCGCCGCCCGCGCCTGCAATCGCGTCGGCTCAATGTCAGCCGCGCGCTCCATCTCCTAGCCGCCGACCGCCCGCCTCCGGTGCCGTCACCGCGCCGCGCGCTCCCACGCCCCCTCACCACATCCGATGCCGCACCAGCCGCTCCGACCGGCTTCTGCTCGCCGGCCGGCGCCTTGCCGCCGCGCGCGCCCTGTGCATCTGCTGTACTGCACCGCGCTCTTGGCGTGCCCTGTGCGCTGGCGCCCAGCTCCACCCCAAGCCCATGCCCGCTCGTGCCTGCCATGGCTGTGCTTTACTCTAGTCCCCTCCGAGCACCGCGCTCTGTCTGCTCCATGCTGCCCATCGGCCGTGAGTGCCATGCCGCACCCCTGCCGTGTCTCGCTGCCACCGCGTCAAGCACACCCGCCGTCCGTCTCCTTGCTGTCCGCTGGCGCCTCGTCCTCTCCAGCGTCGGCCATGCCGCGCTGCGTCACCATGACGACAGTCGTCACGCTGTGCCACACCAACCGCATGCCTATGTTTCGACTTGCTGCTGGACGCGCCTAGCTTGCCGATGTCCCACCTCCTACAACGCCATCTCGCTTGCTGCTCGTGGCCGTGCTTGTCTGCTCCCACTTGACATTGTCGCGACATTCTTCTCTGTGGCCGCGTTCTGGCAGCAAAGCAAGTGATGTGTGTACAGAGGATATGCAAGAACACGCCTTTGACACAATGGTATCGACAACTGGTGCAAGGTTAGCTCTGATTTGTGCAAAGATTAGTTGAACAGTGCTACAGCCAAGGTGTTCGATGAAATGTTCACGAGGAAAGAACCAACTTTGTTGATGATTAGAACTGGTCTGTGATGCAGGGGTAGAATGATGTTGCAACCTACAAGCCTAAGTGCCAAGATGCCCTTTTAATGGTGATGAAGCGACGGAAATCAAGTACACACCCAAGATATTTGGCAAAATGCCTACAAGGTGAGCCTTGCCCTGAAATGCCTTGCTTGACACCCCGAAGTCTGTTTGTGGTGACCACTAAGGGTACTCATGTGTCGTCAAGCTGTAAGTCCATTTTCCGCCATGATATCATTCCTTTAGAAATCCCCAAGTTGACCTTCTTTGTCACTTGAATCATGTTAACTTGTTCGTGCATGCTCGTGATGCTCCACCATGAGCCGCGTCGACGTCGTTGACCACATGATGTTGTCGTGACGCTCCGAGCCGTCATCGTGCCCTGGCATCGAGATGAAGGATGCTTGTGATCTGTGTGGTGCATGAACACAAGCACGACTCATCGGACAATGGTTGTCGAGACAAATTAAGTTTTAGTTGATGTGAGGGTGATCGAGTCCTAGGTGTAGCCAAGGTGCTCAATGAAATGTCTTCTAGGTCAAACCAGGTGTGTCGGTGATCACCGATGACCTGGGGTAGAGGTATGCAAGAACGTTGCGACCAACAAGGAGAACTAGAGCAAGGGGAACCTTGGATAAGGGTTCCTTGGTTGTGTCGAGGATGTTCCCTAACCAATCACAGGATGGGTTAACTTGGTCTACCACTTCATCAACGACAGGTTCGTCGAGTCGCTTATCAACAACCGAGTCGACATCACTATCCTTAAGACTCACAAGGTGGTGTTCGGGATTCCGCTCACCCCATCGACGAGTCCTGGTTGATGTGGATGACGCTAAGACGATCTTCTCGAGATGGCAAAGCATGTCTTCACGGCAAGGTCTCGCATCATGTTTAAGTCCCGAGAGCTTATCGAGCTCACCTGGACAAGCTTGCGGGAGACACTACATTAGTTTCGTCGTGTAAGCACCTGAACGATGCTTGTGACGTTAGTCGTAGCAACTGGTTTACCTAAAAGCGGTTTGAACGTTGTCTTTGTACTCATGCAAGGTTAACAGTGCTTGTAATGACTTCTTAAGTCCAATCCATGTTGATCTCAATTTAGTCCCAAGTGTCGTTAGGTTCCATCACGGTTCATCCTAAGTCAGGACCCTACGACAGCATTGCTCACTTAACTAGGTTTACTCCTTTATGAGTTAAGTCAAGTTCATTGGTCGACTGCTAAATCGCGACCTTCGTCTTGTACACTCCACTCATACTCAAGCTTTCGATGTCCCACCTTGATTTTTGGGTCGTCCTTACACTTCTCCGCCCAACACTTCTTCACCATTCAGAATTGTCAATCTCACGTTGCATAGCTTGAAGTGTGGTATGCTAAGTTGCAATGTAGCTTTATGTTGTACCTTTCAGTTCATACCGACACTACTATGTCCACCTTGACTCATCCTCTGGTTACCCACACAACAGAGGCATATCTGTCCTTCCTAGTCAAACTCCTCGTTCTTAAAGTTTACACAACCCCGTGGAGTCTATTTTTAAATTACTTTATTACTCAATTACTTATATGCATATCATGTCGATAGGAACGTGCTGATAGGTGATCGACAAGAAACTTGGCTTGGAGGAGAAGGCCAAGGTGTTTCCACTTGAAGTTCCGTGGTAGACTCTTTGGAGGAAAGCACAAGACTTAACGACTAACATTGACTTAGCGCAAACTAAGGCAAGCCCCGATTAGCATTTAAGTGCCTTTTTAAAGTTTTTCTTTTATACACACTGTATTGAATAGACTTAATATGTGCATTAGGTCTATGTTGATTGAATACTCCACATGCATGACCAAATAATCCTTATAGTGGATGGGTAGTATAAGACTCCCTCGATTTATATTGCTATGCTTAATGTTTAGTTAGAAGATCAGTAGAAGTCGAGTATGTTGGATACTACTCGCGAGATTGGTCACATTTCATTGATCACAAGTCAAGTAGTTGAATTCTACTTGCGAGAGAAGTCGAGTGAGGGAAACCAACTCGCGAGTTGTTACCATAACGTTAACTCTTTAATATGAGACGTGGACAGGGATTTGTGTAGGTTAGTTTGCTCACATCGTGCGTGGGTCGGTAATGACGAGGCAAGTGTTGGGAGTTGGATTTGTAGCCCCGTCTGTGTCGGTTAAGGTCTGTCTCGTGCTTGGCCCTGTTGGACAAGTTTGAACTGTACCGGGTGCATACTAGCTATATGGAACCCAGGAAACCGATGTACCTTGAGGATCCTATGTTGGAACCTTTTCAATCGGCTTAAACTGTCGGCTATTAGTACAATGGGAGGTAACTTACTCAAGAACATCTCACGTCGGAGATGCACCTTGAGATGAGCTCACTGTTCGGGTCAATGGAACTGTTTCGATGTGGTTGAATTTGGAGAAAGGTGGCTGCGTGCGACATCAGTGGAGTTTGCCGAGGCAACTCTGAGTCTGGGCGTACGTGTCATGCAGTTCTGGTGTTTTGGATTCGAATTACCGTCGCTCGCGGTTATGGATTGAGCATACTTGGACATTGAGTCTTGACGTAGTAAATACTAAAGAAGCCAGAAGAATATGATGCATTGAATTATAATTGCTTTGCAACCTTGTGTGACTTAGAGATAGCAAAATTAAAGTTTACAGGTTCCCCATACTTTACGTGTAATAGCATTATGTGTTTTGGGCATGTCATATCATCGGCAAAGCATTTCTTGTTTGATTGTGGAGTCTATGATGTGTCATGCCTGAAGAATGTCATGTGCTACTTAAAAAATGACTATTAGGATCCACTTGTAGGCGAGTCTTTTATGCTATTCCTCACCTATGCTTAGTATTTACCCCTACATATGTCTAGTGAGACGGGTTAGTATTGCTGAGCCTTATGCTCACGTTTGCGCTTTAACGATTTTTGCAGGTATTAGGTTTATTTCTGCTGTTCAGGTTGTACATGAGATCTCGAGGTATCGAGACAAATCTCATGTGAACCATGCCGCTGTTGAATGTTCTTCATGTTGCTAGTGAGAAGCGTCCTAGGGCAAGGATGACTTCTCTCCTGCTTAGTTAAGTGAGGTTGTGAGTGTGTATTTTTCCGCTGCGTGTGTACCCCTGTTGTACACTCTTTTGTAAAATCTTCTTATTATGAAATGAAAACTTTATATGTTTTGGTATCCTTTTCGTGTGTGCTGTTAGGTGCCGCATCGCACGGCACCACCCAATGAGATCCTCGGATGTGTGGACTCCGGTCCCCACAGACATGGTATCAGAGCTTCATTGGGAATAGTACGCTTGAAAAGAGCCTATTTTCAAAAACTCCGAAGTAGTCGTGTGAGGATTAGCTATATGCCTATTAAGGACTATTACTAGCATAAGTTATAAAGGTGGTGAACTAACTTGTTATATGATTTTGTAACGACGCTCCGTCTTCAAGGTAAGAGGTAAGGTACGCCACCGAGAGCAGATCAATCTCGATTAGCTTGCATACGAGATGTGGTATGTGATATTTCCGTGGCTTGGCACGGAAAGTCAGTATGAGTCTTTGAAACTTTCCATGTTTCTGAGAACATATGACACGCGGTACCCCAGCGTGACACAAAATTAGTGGGAGACCCCGTCGGGTGGTGTATAACCCGACAGTATGCATCTCTAGAACTATTCATGTTCTATGGGAGCATGCGAAACACGTATGCCTGAGCGTGTATAAGCCGGTTCGTGTGGGAGTCTTTGATGTACAGACGTAGTACAGCAATGTACCTCGAGACATGACTTCGCTCGAGGGCGACTCACACCAGAGTCGTATGCATTTACTTTCATATATATTATTGTGACTGCCTGTCGTGTTTCCCGTGAAGCCCTTGAGGTGTGAAGGTGTAAAAGGGGATTGTTTGTCTTCTGCAGGTACACTAACTACAGTAGCGACCCATGTAGCATACGTTTGCGGGTGATCGGTATTAGAACCACCTATAGACGTATCCGGATATACCGGGTTAGACTTTTGTTTTGGCGAGGCACGTAGTACCGTCAGTATCACAATTGATACTTTGACCACCCCCCACGAAAGAATGGCTTCATTATCATCTTGTAAGATCCAACTCCCAGTTGCTGGAAAGTTTTGGGTCAAAGTTTCGACTTGGAGAGTGCAATGGGAAGAAGGATGAAGATTAAGGTTGTTGTTCACTCTTGACGGAATCTAGCTCGATTATGTCAAGAGGTGCTTTTAGTGAAACTTCGTAGAACCTAGTAGTGTGCTATATGATTAAGAAGATCTTCAAGTCCTCTACGACTGTTCTTTGAACAGTTTGGAAATGAAAGCCTTTTGAATCGATTCCCATCACCAAAAATCAACACTAATCCCATTTCTTTGAGACATTGGACCAACTTTAGTGTTTTGCCCTATCTCTTCGTAGAAAGCTCTTCCATGCCTTTGTGATACATTTTCGGAAAGGTGAGGAGCTAGACTACAACTTTTTAACTCAAAGTTGCCCCAAATTCAGATAAGAAGTATTTAAACACTTGAGTTAAAAACTGGAACAAGACTATATGTACTACCTAAACCAACATGGAAAATTGTTGAACTTCGAACAGCCATAACTTTTAAATTAGAACAGCAACATAGGCATATATATATATGCCTGGAAAGCTTAAGGAATCCTCTAATGAGTTTCTATTCGACTCTGGGTCTAAAACTCATATTAACAAGGTCTAAATTGAAGTATCGTTTAGGAGGTTCTGGCAGCCCGGAAGAGGGGACAGAATCTGAACTCCTCACCAATTGAGTCATAACTTTTAGGATACTTCACCTCTGCAGGCCTACTTTATGTGGTTGGAAAGTGTAGAGAGTCCTCTACAACTTTTCTATATAACTCCAGAGCAGAATCCATCTTTAACATACTACAAATTTCAAATTTATAAACTTGATCAAATCTGGACAGCGAGTGGACAGTCCTGTATACAGTTACTGTTTATCGCATAACTCGCTGTAGAATTGTCAAATGACTTCATGTGATGCATTTCTGGAATCCTGAGGATGTATGTAACAATATTGTAATATATTGTTTCTGCATATATCAATGTTTAACTATCTGAAAATTGTGGACAAAATGAACAACAAACAAAGGAAGTTCTGTCGAAATTTTTATTAAAAATCTGGTGACATAACTGAACTTTAAAAATCCATATCTCCTCAACCAGAAGTGCTATGAGAGCAAATGAAGACTTTTTGGAAAGCTTTGGAAGTACTTTACAAGTTCTATATCCAGCTCAAGACCAAAATTTTTTTTAAGTGGGTGAAATTTCTGAAGTCGCAGAAACTGTCCGGGACTACAGAAACTGGACAGCACTCTGAACTTTTCTGAATGTGACCAATAACTAGCAGATTTTGCATACAATGGTGTCGTGCGAGTAACCGTTGGACAGGTTAGTGATTCAGCTACAATTTTTGTAATTGGCTCCAGACCTGAATCTGTCGTCTACTTTTTCCAAATCGAGTTTGAATACAATGTGGTAAATCTGAACTGAATTCAAATTCTGAATGCAGAAATTTTACGCAACTTCAAAAATTCATATATTTTAAACCAGTACTGATGTGAAGACAAGTAAGTACATTCTTGAAAGCTTATTACATTGGATACAACTTTGTAAATAAGAATATTTCCAGATTTCCATCAGAACAGCCTGAAAACTTTAGATCAAAACTGCTACTTTTTAAGCAGGTTCTGCTGAAAGTGCCGAAAATTCTGCTGACTTTAAAATAGCATAACATGCAAACCAGAGATGATCTAGAGGCAAACCAATACTTTTTAGAAAGTTACTGAAGTTTACTTTAACTTCGTTATTCACCTCAAGATCTGATTTTGCCATTAACTGGATCAAAATCGAGTTTGCATCCAGACTGGTCATTTGTCACCATAGTCTGGCCAGTTTGATCCTTTTGGTTTTTGTTAGGCATTCGGCTCTCAATTTCAATTCGAGGAGTGTCGTAACCAACCAAGAGTTAGGACTCAACTAATTACCAAGTTGAATAGAGTGTTTAACTCATTTGAAGCCTTTTCCCTTGGATAGGCATACTAGTGTCTGATTTATGTGACTTGCCATATCACATCTTGTGATGTTGAACGCAGGTCGCAATTACTTGAGTTGTATCTCATCTTCCCACGAGGATTGTTTGAAGTGCGCTTCGACATCCTGGTTTGAAACTTTAAGGGGGGAGGTGGGCACTCGAGTAATAGTGGTGTTCAACCACCGACCTTGGTTACAACGAGTCGTGTCAACAAGAAGACGATCAATTAAGATTACATCTTCAAGAGGATCCAACATACACCACCAGATTGAGTTACTCTAGGCAGAGTGTGACTTCAACTACACTAAAGTGATTGAGAAGGATATCCTTTCCTCCTGACTGATTGAAGCGAAGGTTAAGTGAAGTATCACTAGAGTTGTGTCTAGTGATCTCGACCAGGTGTGTAGGGATAACCTTCGAAATATAGTTAGTTGTTTTTCTTCTGATGAAGATACTCCTCAAGTCAACTGGTAACTCTAAGACCTAGTTGAAGATACAATCAAGTGGAGTAGTACATGAGCAAGCTTTCGAAAGGTCGCGGTAATGTGGTATATTTCCCACACTCCTTGTCAATATTTCTGTTATGAATTCCTTAACTGTGGTCGAGTCATGAAAGGAACGCTAATCATTGAGTGTCTTTCATAACCACGGTATCCAATCCTTGCAAATTATCAGACAGTACTTGAGTTTTGTGGGTTTGGTTCATTTAGTCCTGCTCAAACTATAAAAGCTACTGCACCATGCATATGCATCATTTTCACCATACATATGCATCATTTGCACCATACATATGCACCATTTGCACCATACCATGTGCATATTCATTGCACCATACAACATGTGATGCATCATGAGGCATCATTACCAATGAAACACCAATGATAGAATGCATGGTAATACTAGAATTTAGAGCAAGATTGTGTACCCCATTTAAACTATTCTAAGGTGTCTAATGACCACGGTTATTTCACCATCTTCATTTGACTTCTTACATTTTTGATCTCTTTTCCATTGAGTAATACTTGGGAAACCGATTACTCAACCTCACTTGCAACTAAACAAACACTTGAACTTACATCCTTGACTTGTTTAGGTTCAAGTACCTTGATTGTTGCAACTATACCGTTCGCCATCGAGTGGTCATCAGTTTGATGATCAACCTTGTAAAATACATGAAATCTCCTTACTCGCGAGGATATCGTTCGATTGTCAACCTCGTGAAATTCTTTGGGTCCTTCTAAGATCTTGCGGTGTTATATGGTAACCTTGCTACACTAATTACCTTGTCGTTACCATATGATTGAGTTCTTTGCTATGTTGAAAACATATGAGGATGTTGAATCCTTAAATCCTCATATGTCATCGTGAAGAGTCCTCGTCTTCTACTTTTATAAATTGGAGGTGTTGAAGTGCCCAAAAACCTTGTAGTCGCCATATCTTCAGTATTCCTGCTGTTTTTCCCAAATAAGAGTGTTGCGTGCCTTGCTACTCTTATGCTACAGCTAAGAAATCCTATGGTTGACTAAACATCAGACGAGGTTAATAATTGTTGTTTAACCTCGTAAACCATCTTAACTCATGTCAAGGGAAATACCACATTAAGTTGTAAGGACCTATGCAAAACCAAGCAAGCAACCAAGAATCAATGCAAGGATAGTTTCAAACTATCAAGGTGACCTAGAGAAGCAAAGAACAAATGCAAATTCTTCAAGTCAAGACTAGGATAGAACAAGATGTCATGTCAGTGTAAGAGTACAGCAATAAAGGGTTAGTAACAGACGTGAAAGTTTTACGATGTGATATTGTCATGTCGAGCATCCTGTCAAGGTTATCAACCTAAAGATTGGAATCACCTGAAGCAAACTTTAGAATTTCTTAAGATGCTTGAAGATAATCACTACTTTGTAGAACCTAAGTTTTTAAGGGCATTGTCATTTGCCTTAGTAAATGACCCTCTTTTACGGATCGTCCCCTCATCGTTTCTGTTATTCTACTTGTTAGAATCTTGGGACGAGATTCCTTTAAGGGGGGAGGATTGTAAAAGCCCGCTTTTCGGAAGAACAAAAACGCAAAAATGCAAACTTAAAAATTTTGAAAATGAACTTGGAAATCCAAATTCACATGAACCATATGAGTTAACCAATGTTCACTAACAATAGGGACTTGTTAAAATTTTACATATAGAACCGGTTTGCTAATGTATATTGGAACTTAAGGTGTAAAATCTTTAATTTCCAAGTATTCACATTTTCAATTAAAAATTAAGGGAGAAAAGAAAACAAAATCGAGAGAAAGAAAAAGGAATTATTCCAACCCTAAAATGGGACATTCAAAAATATTCAAATCTAAGGCTGTAAATTTTCATGACCTTCTAATATTCCAAATAGACTCTCGGTAAAGTTTCAAAATTTTGAAGCACGTTTTCTATTTATTGGACACGTACTGAGAGTTTAATCGAAGTCGACTTCAAATATAAACTTTGTACTTAACCTTGTCCAAATCAACTCCAAATTTTTGCGGAGGTCCCTTATGGTTCAAAAAGGCTAACTTCGAAGTTTCAGGATTTTTGAACCTAATCTACTATTTATTTAATATAGTCAAGTATCACCACTTGAATTCAAATTCAAACCTGAGTTCAAAAATTCAACTTGCTCAGTTCTGAAATCTGATTGCACCATAAAGTTCTTCACATTTTATTTAGTTATTGGGCCAAAGTTGAATATTTTTGAAGCATGTTTGCTAGCCCTATTTGAAATTGGAAAGAAGAATGAGGGAAGTGGGTCCCACAAGCGGTCCCCACAAGTCAGATCAGCACATACCCTCTCTTTCCTCCCCTGCCTCCACGCAGACACATGCATGTGCCACCGCGATGCAAATCGGCCCTTATCTTCGTACCATGAACCCAAGGCAAGCGAAAACCCGTTCGTTCTCTACTTTGCTCGCTCGCGCACAGCGACGGCGACGGCCGCCCGCTCCTCCCGTCGGCCGCCGGCTCGCTGCTCCCTAGCCGTGCGCGCCTTCCCACTGGCTGCCTCCTCATCTCCCAGGCCACACACCCTACCCGACCGTGCTCCTCGCCGCCGCTCGCCCGCATGCTCGAGCTCCCTGCTCGTCGCCCCCGCCTGCAACCGCGTCGGCTCAACATCGGCCGCGAGCTCCATCTCTCGGCCGCCGACCGCCCGCCTCCGGTGTCGTCCCCGCACCGCGCGCTCCCACGCCCCCTCGCCACATCCCCAGCAGCACCAGCCGCTCCGACTGGCTTCTGCTCGCCGGCTGCCGCCTTGCCACTGCGCGCGCCCTGCACATCTGCTGTACTGCACCGCGCTCTTGCAGTGCCCTATGCGCTGGCGCCCAGCTCCACCACAAGCCCATGCCCGCTCGTGCCTGCCATGGCCGTGCTTTACTCTAGTCGCCTCCAAGCACCGCGCTCTGTCTGCTCCATGCTGCCCGTCGGCCTTGAGCGTCGTGCCGCACCCCTGCCATGTCTCGCCGCCACCGCGTCGAGGACACCCGCCGTACGCCTCCTTGCTATCCGCTGGTGCCTTGCCCTCTTCAGCGTCGACCACGCCGCGCCGCGTTGCCACGGCGATGGTTGTCGCGCCGTGCCACACCAACCGCGTGCCCATGTTGTGGCTTGCTGCTGGCCGCGCCTACCTCGCCGATGTCCCACCTCCTGCAGCGCCATCTCGCCTGCTGCTCATGGCCGTGCTTGTCTGCTCCCCCTCAACATTGTCGCGACGTTCTGCTCTGTAGCCGCGTTCTGGGAGCAAAGCAAGTGATGTGTGTGACAGAGGATATGTAGGAACACGCCTTTGACACAATGGTATCGACAACTGGTGCAAAGTTAGATCTGATTTGTGCAAAGATTAGTTGAATAGTGCTGCAGCCAAGGTGTTCGATGAAATGTTCACGAAGAAAGAACCAACTTTGTTGATGATTAGAACTGGTCTGTGATGCAGGGGTAGAATGATGTTGCAACTGACAAGCCTAAGTGGCAAGATGCCCTTTTAATGCTGATGAAGCGACGGAAATTAAGTACACACCCAAGATATTCGGCAAAATGCCTACAAGGTGAGCCTTGCCCTGAAATGCCTTGCTTGACACCCCAAAGTCTTTTTGTGGTGACCACTATGGGTACTCATGTGTTTTCAAGCCGTACGTCCATTTTCCGCCATGATATTATTCCTTTAGAAATCTCCAAGTTGACCTTCTTTTTCTTTTGAATCGTGTTAACTTGTCCGTGCGTGCTCGTGATGCTCCACCATGAGCCGCGTCGACGGAGTTGACCACATAACATTGTCGTGAAGCTCCGAGCCGTCATCGTGCTCTGGCATCGAGATGAAGGATGCTTGTGATGTGTGTGGTGCTGGAACACAAGCACGACTCGTCGGACAATGGTTGTCAAGCCAAATAAAGTTTTAGTCGATGTGAGGGTGATCGAGTCCTAGGTGTAGCCAAGGTTCTCAATGAAATGTCTTCTAGGTCAAACCACGTGTGTCGGTGATCACCGATGACCTGGGGTAGAGGTATGCAAGAACGTTGTAACCAACAAGTAGAACTAGACCAAGGGGAAACTTGGATAAGAGTTCCTTGGTTGTGTCGAGGATGTTCCCTAACCGATCACAGGATTGGTTAACTTGGTGTACCACTTCATCGACGGCAAGTTCATCGAGTCGCTTATCAACAAACAAGTCGACATCACTAGCCTTAAGACTCACAAGGTGGTGTTCGGGATTCCGCTCACCCCATTGACGAGTCCGGGTTGATGTGGACGACACTAAGACGATCTTCTCGAGATGGCAAAGAATGCCTTCACGGCAAGGTCTCGCATCATGTTTAAGTCCCGAGAGCTTACCGAGCTCACCTGGACAAGCTTGCGGGAGACATTACATTAGTGTCGTCGTGTAAGAACCTAAACGATGCTTGCAACGTTAGTCGTAGCAACTGGTTTACCTAAAAGCGGTTTGAACATTGTCTTGGTACTCATGCTATGTTAACAGTGATTGTAATGACTTCTTAAATCCAAGCCATTTTGATCTTAATTCGGTCCTAAGTGTTGTTAGGTTCCATCATGGTTCATCCTAAGTCAGGACCCTACGACAGCACTGCTCACTTAACTAGGTTTACTCCTTTATGAGTTAAGTCAAGTTCATTGGTCAACTGCTAAATCGCGACCTTCGTCTTGTACACTCCACTCATACTCAAGCTTTCGATGTCCCACCTTGATTTTTGGGTCTTCCTTATAATTCTCCGCCCAACACTTCTTCACAATTCAGAATTGTCAATCTCACGTGGCATAGCTTGAAGTGTGGTATGATAAGTTGCAATGTAGCTTTATGTTGTACCTTTCAGTTCATACCGACACTACTATGTCCACCTTGACTCATCCTCTGGTTACCCACACAACAGAGGCATATCTGTCCTTCCTAGTCAAACTCCTCGTTCTTAAAGTTTAAACAACCCCGTGGAGTCTATTTTTAAATTACTTAATTACTCAATTACTTATATGCATATCATGTCGATAGGAACGTGTTGATAGGTGATCGACAAGAAACATGGCTTGGAGGAGAAGGCCAAGGTGTTTCCACTTGAAGTTCCGTGGTAGACTCTTTGGAGGAAAGCACAAGACTTAACGACTAACATTGGCTTAGCGCATAAGGCAAGCCCCGGTTTGCATTTAAGTGCCTATTTAAAGTTTTGCTTTTATACACACTATATTGAATAGACTTAATATGTGCATTAGGTATATGTTGGTTGAATACCCCACATGCATGACCAAATAATCCTTGAAGTGGATGGGTAGTATAAGACTCTGTCAATTTATATTGCTATGCTTAATGTTTAGTTAGAAGATCGGTAGAAGTCGAGTATGTTGGATACTACTCGCGAGATTGGTCACATTTTATTGATCACAAGTCAAGTAGTTGAATTCTACTTGCAAGAGAAGTCGAGTGAGGGAAACCTACTCACGAGTTGTTACCATAACGTTAACTCTTTAGTATGAGACGTGGACAAGGATTTGTGTAGGTTGGTTTGCTCACATCGTGCCTGGGTCGGTAATGACAAGGCAAGTGTTGGGAGTTGGATTGGTAGCCTCGTATGTGTCGGTTAAGGCCCGTCTCGTGCTTGGCTCTGTTGGACAAGTTTGAACTGTACCGGGTGCATACTGGCTATTTGGAACCCAGGAAACCAATGTACCTTGAGGATCCTATGTTGGAACCTTTTCAATCAGCTTAAGTTGTCGGCTGTTAGTACAGTGGGAGGTAACTCACTCAAGAACATCTCACGTCGGAGATGCACCTTGAGGTGAGCTCACTGTTCGGGTCGGTCGAACTGTTTCGGTGTGGTTGAATTTGGGGAAAGGTGGCTGCGTGCAACATCAGTGGAGTGTGCCAAGGCATCTCCGAGTATGGGCGTACGTGTTGTGCAGTACGTGTGTTTTTGATTCGAATCACCGTCACTCGCGGTTTTGGATTGAGCATACTTGGACACCGAGTCTTGACGTAGTAAATACTAAATAAGACAGAAGAATATGATGCATTGAATTATAATTGCTTTGCAACCTTGTGTGACATAGATATAGGAAAGTTAAAGTTTACAGTTTCCCCATACTTTATGTGTAATAGCATTATGTGCTTTGGGCATGTCATATCATCGACAAAGCGTTTCTTGTTTGATTGTGGAGTCTATCATGTGCCGTGCCTGAAGAATGTCATGTGCTACTTAAAACATGACTATAAGGATCCACTTGTAGGCGAGTCTTTTATGCTATTCCTTACCTATGCTTAGTATTTACCCCTGCATGTCTAGTGAGACGGGATAGTCTTACTGAGCCTTATGCTCACGTTTGCGCTTTAACGATTTTTGCATGTATTAGGTTTATTTCTGCTGTTCAGGTTGTACATGAGATCTCGAGGTGTCGAGATAAATCTCATGTGAATCACGCCGCTGCTGAATGTTCTTCATGTTATTAGTGAGAAGCATCCTAGGGCAAGGATGTCTTCTCTAATGCTTAGCTAAGTGAGGTTATGAGTATGTATTTTCCACTGCGTGTGTACCCCTATTGTACACTCTTTTGTAAACTCTTCTTATTATGAAATGAAAACTTTATATGTTTTGGTATCCTTTTCGTGTGTGCTGTTAGGTGTCGCGTCGCACGGCACCACCCAATGAGATCCTCGGATGTGTGGACTCCGGTCCCCACACCAATTGACGTGATTCTTTTTGGGTTTTATTCACAACTTGGTTATCTATCATCTTTATAAATGTAACGGTCGTTGGATTTGCGGTTTTTGATCTACACGAGTTTCTTGGCAGTATTCCAGATCTGTGTTTACTTGGTAGAACAGATTGATCTTTGTTCGATCTTTCGATCGTAACTTGATTTTCTCTCGAAGGATTTGAGTGATTCTTGTTGTGTCGTCTTCGTGACTTGATTCTCTATGATATCTATTACTTTTGTCATGTTGAAACACGTTGATATTAGTCTCACACATAATTTCTTTAACAGATCGTTTTTCTGCCGAGGGGTTTTCATTGCTTTCGCAGAAAAAGTTTTAATTTACCATTCACCCCCCCCCCCCCCCGTCTGGTAGCTTTTCACGTGCTCTTGGATCCTACACCTTCCCAAAAGTCGTTGTTATCGACAATTCAGCAAGTGGCCGTAAGGTACTCCAGTTGTGACTATCATTAAGCAGTCAACAATCAAGTTCTTGAAGTTCATAGTCTACAGATTGGAGTTCTGAACAGAGTCATTACTGACAATGAAACCCAATTTACAAGTGCAACATTTCAAGAGTATTGCGAAGACCTCGGCATTCAAGTCAGCTACACATCAGTAGCTCACGCGGCAAGTATTGGCCAAGCCGAGAGAGCAAATGCAGAAATATTTAAAGGACTCAAGACCCGCACTTATGAGCGCTTGAAGAAACATGGAGCCAACTGGAGCGTGGAGCATCCGTCTGCACTGTGGGAAAGCAGGACTACACCTAACTGCTCAACCGGAGAGACACCGTTCTTCCTGGTGTACGGAGCTGAAGGAGTTCTTCCTCCATAGATCACCATGGGGTCACTCCGGGTCCGGACCTTCGACGAAGCCGCACAAGACCAGCTCCTGCGTGAAAACCTTGAACTCGTCAATGAGGGAAGGTGCCAAGCAGCTGTTCGGAATGCACGCTATCGCCAGGAGCTCCAGCGCTATCATCAAAGGCACATGCGCAACCAACAGCTTGAGAAAGGCAATCTAGTGCGGCGGAGAATACTAACTCATGAAGGGATGAACAAACTTTCCCCAAGCTGGGAAGGACCCTTCTGAGTGATCAAAGTATCCCGTCTCGGATGCGTTCGCTTGGCAACTAAGGATGGGACCCCGCTTCCCAATCCTTGGAACATCGAGGACCTGTGTAAGTTCTATACTTAATGTCATGGAGGTGAGTCTGTAATTGTATGCAATATAAAATATAGAGTCTATAAACAGAGTCAGTTAGGTCCTTCGGGAGAACATCCGTACCCCTCCGGGAGGGTCCGAGAAGTTCAAGCAACACTTGACACAATCGTAGCACTAAAAGTGTAGCTACCTGCCCTGGGTTAGCACGAGATGTATAGCACAGTTAGCTTGGTTCCGTACCCTAAGTGTGTCCTCGTCTCCCCTATAATTTGGACCTATAATGAAATGCATTTATGTACACAAGCAGACTCCATGTGCATTAATTTTGTGCAGGCTCATTCTCTTTTATTTATCCTTCTCCTTCTTTTCTATACCATGTTGTGCAATTCTTTTTGAGTTTTAGTCCAAGTTATTCATATGTGGTACAAGTTATATTGGTAGTCTCTTCAGATCATGGCAATGCTGCATGGTCTACTCGCCTGAATGCCAAGCCAAGACAGATCCGGAGTGTGCTATCCACTTAGCCTGGTCCTGCACCCTATGTACGTCACTCTACCTATATTCTGGCAGGCCTCAATATGGCGGGTCCTAAAAGAATTTGGATCCGAAAAGATTATATCAATGTGCTTGTTATCATATTGAGTTTCTTCGGATCTAAAATTTAAATAGGAACAGTAAGTCGCAAAACAATTATAGATGAGAGGATGAATTTTACGATTTTTCTTGCCTTTAATGCACATGAAAAATGAAAAGCCATGGCGATGGTGGACGATGCCCGAGCTATTAAGCTCTGACAACCTCCAAGGGAGCCCGCCGTCAACGTACTGAACGTTGAAAGTGGGCGCTGCCAGAGATAACAAGCTCCAACAACTCCCATGGGGGCCCGCTGTCGACGTGAAGCATAATGCCAATTCATGTGAAGATGGCGAAATCTACCGAGGAGTTCAACGTCAACGTATTTTACGATTGATGGTGGATATCGTCGAAGCCAAGAAGCTCCGAGAACCACAGGGGACCCGCCGTCGACATTCTACGCGTTTACAATGGGCGTCGTCGGACCTACAAAGCTCCAACAACCCCAGGGGGCCCGCCGTCGACGTTCTACGCGTTGATAGTACCTACACTGCTCCGACAACCCTAGGGGGCCCGCTGTTAATGTTCTACACATTGGCAATGGGTGTCGTCGGACCTACCAAGCTCTGACAACCCCAGGGGGCCCGCCGTTGACGTTATACACGTTGACAATGAGTGCCACTGGACCTACAAAGCTCCAACAACCCTAGGGGGCCCGCCGTCGACGTTTTACGTGTTGATAGTGGGTGTTGTCAGACCTACCAAGATCTGACAACCCAGAGGGCCCGCCATCGACGCAACAAAAGCTCCCTCGAGAAGTCCAAAATAAAGTTCGGACCTAAAAGCTACAAGTTCAAAGCATCCAAGTCATCAACACATTGTCAAATCGTTTTGGTATATGTTCGCAATCAAATTGGGTACATATACCGGGGGCAAACAAGACAAATGATAGTGTATTGAAGACAAGGACAACAAAATGGAATTCATTGAAGAAATAGTGGATTTCATTCATTCAATGTACTGGATTACAAAATAAGTATTACAGCAAAAGGCAAGCGGAAAAGGACCTAGCTACTGTAGGATCTATGTCTTCAGGAAAAATGATGCAACCTTCTCAGCAGCTTCTTGGATGCTAGCCCTGGCGGCATCCTCCTCTTCGGCAATGAGTTCTTCAAAGACTGGGTCTAGAGAAAGTTTGGGGTCTCGGCTCTTGTAACACGCCACGACATATTCGGCGAATTTCTTGGCCAGGGATTTTCCCTCCATCTCTAGCTGGTCGGCGATGACATCACCCATCTCTTCGAGTTTGCGGCCAGCAGAGCCAAGTGCCACCAGCGTCTGGTCCAGCTCTAGTGCTGGGTTCTCCAAACGTATTGGACTGAAGCCAAGCGGCACCAAAGCTTTGTCCTCACGTCCCAGAAAATTCCATACCTGCAGGGACTCAATCGCCCTAGAGCTCCGCAGCTCCTCCAGCGACCTTCTAGCTGCCGCAAGCTGAGAACCTTCCCGAGCGAGGTGTTGGACCACTTTGGCATGTTGCTGCATAGTCTCATCTACATACTTTTCACGGTCGGCTAGCTCAGTCTCCCGGAGGTGGATGTGGTTCTGCCATTCGGCCATGTCCTTCTCCTTGCCTCTTAGTTTCCCTTCTGTGGTGGCAACATCAGCTTCCCTTTTCGAGAGCTTCTGCCCCAGTTTCCAGTACTTCTCCTCTTCTCTTTGCTCCGCAGGTCAAGCTTCTTACTGCAATCTGCCAAATTTTGCTCTGCCAGAGTCAGCTTCTGGGCGAGCTCCTCTTCTCTTCTCAAAACATCCTCCTACTGTTCCAGGAGTTTCTCTTCCCTTGCATCGAGGTCTGCTCGACGCTTCAGGAGAATCTCATTTAATGCATTGAGGATGTCGTGACGTTGTCAGCAGCACCATTCCTTTCTTTGGGTTGCTCGAGAATCTCTCGAGAATTAGCGTCAAGAGCCCTGATCACAACATCCTTTTCCTCCAGCATCTTTCCCCAATATTCCAATCGGGTCTTTTCCTTCTCGACCCACCCTTCTGATCACCAAGCCTCATTTGTGCAAGCTTGGTCTCCAAGTGGAGCTTGTGGTGCCAACGCCTCAAGGTGTGGCTCTCTCCTTCAAGGACTTTGTTGTCATCATCTGTAGGATTGAAGAGCACTTGAAAATCTACCAGGGGGGTGAATGGTATATTAAAACTTTTTCAGCAGAAGCTACGAAAACCCCTCGACAGAAAACGATCTGTTAAAGAAATCTTGTGTGAGACTAATCTAAACATGTTTCACCATGACAAAAGTGATAGATACCAGATAGAATCAAGTTACGAAGAAGACACAATAAGAATCACACAAATCCGTCGAGGGAAACTAAAGTTACGATTGAAAGATCAAACAAAAGTCAATCTGTCCTACCCGAGAAAAACAGTTCTGGAACACTGCAAAGAAACTCGTGTAGATCCAAAACCACAAATCCAATGACCGTGAAATTTTCACAAATGAAAGAAAAACAAGTTGTGAAGACAACCTAAAAAAGAATCACGTTAATTGGATCTGTAAAACTCGAGTTATAATAAAAACACTGAAGCAAGGTAATGCTGTGCAGAAACTCGACGAGAAAAACTTGTCTGGAACAAGTCGGACGAACAAGGCACAAAATTCGTTTCAACTATGAACTTCATTCAATATATCTCAAGAGGAACAGCCCCAAAGTTGTATCCCACGAGCTCTTTCCCCCCTTGCTTATATAACCAGCCCTTAGGCCAACCCAAACCTAACTAGGACTCTAATCCTACTCAATTAATGAATTGAAACTTTCCATAACTACCCAAGACTCTTCTGTACTCAGATAGAATCAATCTTAAGACTTCCAAACACCTTAGGAATATATACAACATTCTTAAAACAAATCAAATTCGTGAGCCACATGAAATCCTATCATAACCAACTTAAATCTTTCCATATTTGAGTCAAACCCGACTCAGCTGCAGTCTGAGTGCATAACCTAGTCGGTTGGACCTTTCCGACCAGTTTTTACGTCCACATCTCTTCATCACACCTTGGAACCATGCAGCCACGTCCATGCACTCCTTGCACACGTGCAAACATCTTCTAACGACATCCATGATACCTTCATATGCATTGTTCTTGATTCAAACATGCTGCGCGACCTCCCGATCAACTCAACCACAATTTCTCCCGAACATGGTTGTTGAACCTCATCTTTTCCCTAAGACTAGTTCAATGGATCCCGTCACCAGCCATGCCTTGAACTCAAGCAACACCTGCACATGAATAAACAACCAATACTTCCGAGCACAAGTCCTTGACTTGACTGTCGTTAGTTCTCAAACTGCAACATCTTACGTGAGCACCTCACATAAGCATGTTGCAAACCGTAGCAAAATGATATCAACCATATCAACCAAAACACACCAAAAACTTAGCAAATGAATACTAACCAATATTTTCAACAATGTAAAGCAAGTTCGAAACATTTCATAGTAAAAGCAGGAACACTGCGATCAAGCTCCGAATCTTGCCAAAACTAACCGGAGCTTGAACCGAAGCTTGCCAAAGCTAGCAGGACCTAGCGCTGGAGCTAACCAAAGCTAGTCGGACCTTGATGATAAAGGTGTTTTGGTAGTATTCAAAACTTTTATTGTCAAAACCAATGTATTCAGCACACATAGGTCTCACAATCTTCCCCTTGATGAATTCATTGGCAACACCATTTAAAATCCTAACATTGGCTTATTCACATTAAAAGTTTTGAAAACAATTTCTCCACCTTTGTAAAACAGAAATAAAATGAGATGAAAAACAAATTCTTCCCCTGAGAAGAATCGTGCCAAAATTTTTTTGAGTATGTGATGTGTAATCAATTTCTCCCCCTTTGACAATGTATTCAGCAAGGTACAAAAGAGAAATTTTAATTGTCATGAGCATATTATAACATATACATATATAACAAAGCTCATCCAAGTCATACTATCAAGTAACATATACTATCACAATAATGAAGTACATAAAGTAGTGTAAGCCATGCTAGAGATCAAATGTAATTTTTAATTTAAGCAAGTCATGATCTCACAAACTTATCTATTTCAAGATCTGAAAGCATGACACTTGTTGCTGCATTTTATTATTTTTCAAAAAACAAATTTTGATCATATGATATTTGCAAGAGATTATATGCGCATCTGCCTTATTCTAACTAACCAATCCAAGCCTATGTCATTTGACAATCAGAAGCTCAAGGACATGGTTTTGGTCATACACAACTTCTTCCAAGTTCATATTTAGGTGCAATAATAAGCTATCTAAAAAGAAGAAGTGCGATGCATGCATATTCTCTTGATCTTTTCTCAGCTTATATTTGTTCATAAAAACTCAACATGTGAGTTGATTACATGATTAATTCTTAATGATTAAAAGCACTTGTGAGCATGCAACAAGTTCAGAACAGCAAGAAAGTTCGACCATGATCATATTTAGTGTAATTAATTATTCCAATTACTAGACATGGCAAAAACTACAAAATGTATAACACGAGTAATGTAGTAAGAACTTTCAGCATGTAAAAGGAATCACAAAGTCATATATGTATAAAATACTATGCTCATTTTATTTTAATTTCACATTCACACATAGACTTCTCAAGTTTGAAAACTCCCCCTCAATTTAATCCATGAGGGTGCATAACCCCTATTTCACTACGAATGCAACAAAAACGAGTGAAATCCAAAGGTTTTGTAAAAATGTCAGCCAATTGTTGTTCGGTATCTACATGGTGAAGCACAGTATTTCCTTTTTCAACATTATCACGGGGAAAGTGATACCTAATGTCAATGTGCATAGTTCTAGAATGTTGCACGGGGTTTTTAGCAATGCAAATGGCACTAGTGTTATCACAAAACAGTGGGACACTATCTAGATAAACCCCATAGTCCTTAAGTGTTTGAACAATATAAAGAATTTTTGAGCAAGCACTAGCAGCAGCTACATATTCAGATTCAGCTGTGGACTGTGCAACTGAGTTTTGTTTTCTAGAGGACCAAATAACAAGTGAATTACCAAGAAAATGACAAGCACCAGAAGTACTTTTCTTATCAATCCTACAATCCCCAAAATCAGCATCCGAAATTTTTTTCAAAGTAACGGTTGAGGAAGAAGGAAGAAAAATATCAAATTCTTGAGCTCCATGTAAGTACATGAGAATCTTTTTGAGGGCTTGACGATGTGAAGCACGTGGGGACACTTGAAACCGTGCACAAAGACATACGCTAAATTGTATGTCCGGTCTTGATGCCGTGAGGTACAAAAGTGATCTGATCATGCTTCTATATTCTTTTTGATCCACGATTACACCATCTTCATCAAGTTCAAGTGTTTTTGTTATTCCCATTGGTGTCTGAAGAGGCTTGCTTTTGTCCATGTTGAAGCGCCTTAGGAGGTCTTTTGTATGCTTCGTTTGATGCACAAAGGTACCCTCCTTGGTTTGCGTGATTTGCAGCCCCAAAAAGTACGTGAGTTCTCCCATCATACTCATCTCAAATTTTGAACTCATCATAGCTGAAAACTGGGACACAAGATCATGAGAAGCACAACCAAAGATAATATCATCCACATACACTTGAACGAACAATGATTCATTGCCATGTTTAAGCACAAAAAGAGTTTTATCAACCTTTCCCATGGTAAACCCCTTTTCAATTAAGAATGTTTTTAACCTATCATACCATGCTCTAGGGGCTTGTTAGAGACCGTACAAGGATTTGGAAAGTTTGTAAACATGATTAGGAAAATCTGAATTTTCAAATCCCAATGGTTGTTTGACATAAACCTCCTCATCTATGTAGCCATTAAGAAAAGCACTTTTAACATCCATTTGATAAAGCATAAAACCTCTAGATGCAGAAAAAGATAACAAAATACTTATGGCTTCTAATCTAGCAACAAGAGCAAAAGTCTCATCAAAATCTATACCTTCAACTTGAGTGAAACCTTAAGCAACCAACCTAGCCTTATTCATAACCACAACCACATCTTTGCTTTGTTTATTTTTAAACACCCATTTAGTTCCAATTAAAGTGTGACCTTGAGGTGAAGGTACAAGTTTCCAAACATTACTTCCTTCAAAATTTTCTAACTCTTCTTGCATGGCAATGATCGAAGATTCATTAGTGAGTGCATGTGATATATCATTGGGTTCAAAAAAAAAACAACAAAAGAAGAATGAGCATGAGAGCTTGGATCGCAAAACTTGGACCATGTGACTCGTTCGTGCAAGCTTCCAATAATTTATTGTGGAGGATGACTTTAGAGAACCTGAAGGGGAGTGGACACATCACAAGCTTCTTCTTCTTCATGTTCATCACAAATCGATGAGCTTGTGACTTGAGGAGGATCTGGACAAGCAATGGTGGTCGTCGGTGCTAGCTGTGAATCAAAATCAGGAGCTGGAACAATGTCATTAGCTGCTGAATTTTCGGGCAGCAGCACCACTTCTTTCTCATCTTCAACGAAAATGCTCTCCCCTTGCGGATATGGATCTGGACCTGCAATGTTTGAGATAGTACCTGAGCTAGCTTCATCAAAAGACACCTCACAAGTCTCCACAATTTTGTTAGTGCACACGGTAGCCTCTAGTATGAGATGGATAACCAAGAAACATGCCATCAACAGATCTAGGTTCAAATTTATCAAGATTACCATGTTTCTTAACAAAGCATTTGCAACCAAAGACCCGAAAGTGTGTAACACTAGGCCTATGTCCAAACCGGAGCTCATATGGTGTTTTACCTAGCTTAGCGCGCAAGAAAACACGATTTGAGACATGACAAGTAGTTGCAATCGCATCAGCCTAAAATTTCCTAGGAGTTTGATATTCATCAAGCATAGTCCTAGCCATCTCAACTAAGGTTCTATTATCTCTTTCTACGACACCGTTTTGTTGAGGTACATATGGTGAAGAAAATTGATGATATGTTCCATTTTCAGCACAAAAGTGATCAAAAGATTGATTTTTAAATTCGGTTCCGTTATAACTTTTAATTGCTTTTACAGATCCTGGGTGATCAATTGACAATCTAAGAAATAAAGTTCTAAAGTGACTAAAAGCTTCATTCTTAGATGCCATAATGTAAACCCAAGAGTATCTAGAATAATCATCAACAATCACAAGAACATACCATTTACCACCGAAGGATATAACGCGTGAAGGTCCTACGGTGTCAAGGTGCAAAAGATGACCCGGTTCAGTTGTCATGATAATTGTGAGAGGAGTATGTGAACATGCAACCATCTTAGTATGTCTACAAGAAGAGCACACAATTTCTTTGTCCCCTTTAAGCTGAGGCAGCCCACGTATGCGATCAAGAGCACTAACATGCGTTAGATGATCAAAGCCTACGTGACCAAATCTACGATGCCAAAAATATAAGTCCTTTGAATCATTAGCAACTAGACACCTATGCTTAGAGGAAGACATATAAAAATCAGCTTTAAAAACTCTTCCAAACCGAGACATGTTAAAAATAAGCTCACTATTTGAATTTACAACTTTGCAGCAATTTTTAGTGAAAATAATTTCCAGATTTTCATCTAGTAGTTGTGAAACAGAGAGCAAGTTGTATTTCAAATTCTTAAGAAGCGCCACATCCTTCAAAGTGTAGTGATTATTTACTCTAACTGAACCCTTAGCAATTATAGGAGTTGAAGAATTATCGGCAAAAGTAACATTCTCTACACGTGACACGAAGGAGAGGGAGGAGAACCATTCTTTGTTACCAGTCATGTGGCATGAGCAACCTGAATAGACAATCCAAATGTTCTCCTTCCTCAAGCGTGTAACCTACATAGAAGCACAATATGTTGATGACTCAGTACTAGGGTTAGTCAAAAGGCATTTAGGAATCCAGTACTGAGTCACACGACGTCCAGCGGGAATAACACGCGAAAGCTTAGATAAAACAGCAGGTTTATGAGACGAAGCTTGAGGATTTTTGTACCCAACTACTATCCTACGAGATTCTACATGTGTAGCACAAAAAACAGTAAGTTTGGGGGCAACCTTTGCATGTTTTTGACTCATTACAGCAGATTGCATGTTTCTATCATTTGATTTAGCAAGTGAAGCAAATTATGCATGAAAGTTATGAGATCTAGCAATCATTCTTTCCTTTTTCTGTGGTATAGCTAGTCTATAACAGAAATCTATGACATGACCATCTATACCACAGTAGGTACAATGAAATTTAACTTTTTGTTCATGTCTAGAGGAGCAAGCAACATTTTTATTTGAAATCGAATGAGACAACACTCCTACAGATTTGAAAACCACTTCTTTTTGTTTAGGAACTGTTTGAATCAAACCACTTCCTAATGACTTTACAATTTTAGGTGATGTGCCTTAGCATGAGCATGTGAATCAAAACCTAAACCAGTTTTATCATTGCAAGACTTGGAAGAATTCAGCAACAAGTTTAGGTTCTTATTCCCATTACAAAACCGATCTAATGTCCTATGCATGTTACCAAGTTTATTTGACAGATCAAGGCAATTTTGACATGAAGTTTTTCCTTTTGATTTGCAATTCGAACAAAATTTAACTTCATGAGAACGTAAAGCATTGTTCCATATAGAAATTTCATTCATAGCATCTTGTAGTTTCTTATCAAGATCATCACAAGTAGAACAATGCAAATCAAATGTAGAACAGCTAGCATCTTTCAAGTTTTTATCATTAAGTGCAGCAAGCTCTCTATTCTTTTCAATTTCTAACTCAAGTTTATCAAGTGTGGAGGTGTGCGCACTTCTTAATGAGTACATTTGTTCATATATTAAATCACATGAGGGACATGCATCATCACTAGGAATCAAAGTTTTTAAATGGTTGGTTTTAGATTCTAGTGATTCAATTTTAGCAGCACTATCCCTAAGTTTTTTGTCCTTTTTCTTAACTATAATAGTGACACGAGAAATAGCATCAGACATTTCTTTGCAAGTAGGACATACCTCTTCCTTGTCGCTGTTGTGTTCTGCATCCTCCATACTTTATCTTGATTTGCCCGCCATGAAGCACAAGTTTGCCAAATCATCTTCATATTCGTCACTTCCAATGTCCACGTCGCATGAGCCAAGTTCCTGAAGTGCGGAGATAAAACTGCTCACCAATTGACGTCCTGTAAAACCCTTCTTTTTCTTCGTATCTTTTGCAAAGGAGTGCTTCGTCCTTGTTTGCTTTTCATCCCGGGAAGTAGGACCTGAAAGGTTAGGGAAATCTGACCAAAGAAGTCCTGTCTTACCACATTCGAAACATCGTTGAGGTCCGGAGCTTCCTCTCCTTCTAGTCTCACATTTTGCAATGCTTTCGAGAACCTAGTAGAGAGAAGTACTAGCTCCTCCTGTGGAAACTCCTCAATCTTTTCAAGGGTTAGAGAGGATAAGAAAATAAGTGTACCACAAGATGAAGATTGGCCGGAGCTAGGCATATCACGTTGAGAAACAAATACAAGAGACTTGTTGGGGTTCTTACGTGAAATTATGTCAATTTCATGAGTTTTCAATTTAAAATAAAGAACATCTAATGTAAGTGTACTCACGGCAGTAGATTCACAAATGGATGTGACTTTCATCTCCCAAATTGACATGTCTAATGCACTTAGTAATTGCCTAGCATTTTCAGCATTTGAAAAATTAACATTGACGCTATGCAAGTTGCTGAGAATTTTATTAAAGTGAGCAAAGAGGTCATCAATGGACTCACCAGGTTGCATCTATGTATTCCTTTTTGAACATACCTTGTTTTACCTCATTGATCGTGTTATATCCTTCATGGTAGTCACAAAGTGCATTCCACACATCGTATGCAGATCGGAGGTGTGCAACACGATCGAAGTCGCTTTGAGTTAATCCTTGTATGATCAAGTTCCGAGCCTTGTTGTTGTTGTCGACATCTCTCAGATTTGTTTCTGTAACTTGATATTTTAACGACATTTCGTAAGGCTTGTATACATTCTCCCATTGTGAAGCCTTGCGCCTGGATGAAAGCCTCCATGCGTGCCTTCCAAACCTGAAAATAAATACTACTAAACACACAAGGTTTGGCGGAGTATTTCTCCATGATGATTAGTCAAAACGTGTGCAAATCACAAATATTAGAACATCGTGGATCTGATACCAATTGTAGGACCGATGAGCACGTGAAAATCTACCAAAGGGGGTGAATGGTAGATTAAAACTTTTTCAGCCGAAGCTACAAAAACCCCTCGGCAGAAAAATGATCTATTAAAGAAATCGTGTGTGAGACTAATCTAAACGTGTTTCACCATGAAAAAAGTGATATATATCAGAGAGAATCAAGTCACGAAGAAGACACAACAAGAATCACACAAATCCGTCGTGAGAAACTAAAGTTACGATCGAAAGATCGAACAAATGTCAGTCTGTCCTATTCGAGAAAAACAGTTCAAGAACACTGCAAAGAAACTCGTGTAGATCCAAAACCACAAATCCAAGGACCGTGAAATTTTCAAAGATGATAGAAAAACCTGTTGTGAAGACAACCCAAAAAGAATCACGTTAATTGGATCTGTAAAACTCGAATTATAATAAAAACACCAAAGCAAGTTAATGTTCTGCAGAAACTCGATGAGAAAAACTTGTCTGGAACAAGTCAGACGAACAAGGCATAAAATTTCCTTTCAACTACAAATTTTATTCAATAGAACACAAGAGGAACAGCCCCAAAGTCGTCTACAATGAGCTCTGGCCTCCCTTGCTATAACCAGTCCTTAGGCCAACCCAATCTCAACTAGGACTCTAATCCTAGTCAGTTCTTGAATCGAAACTTTCCATAACTGTTGAAGACTCTTCTATACGCAGATAGAAGCAATCTTAAGACTTCCAAACACCTTAGGAACGTATCCCACATTCATAAAACAACTCAAATTCATGACACACACGAAATCCTATCATAACCAACTCAAATGTTTCCATATTTGAGTCAAACCCGACTCACCAGCAGCCTGAGTCCATAACCTAGTCGGTTGGACCTTTCTGACCAATTTTTACGTCCACATCTCTTCATCATTCCTTGGAACCATGCAACCACATCCATGCACACCTTGCACACGTGCAAACATCTTCCAACAACGTCCACGATACCTTCATATGCATTGTTCTTGATTCAAACATGCTGCACGACCTCCCGATCAACTCAACCACAATTCCTCCCGAACTTGGTTTTTGAACCTCATCTTTTCCCTAAGACTAGTTCAATGGATCCCGTCACCAGCCATGTCTTGAACTCAAGCAACACCTGCACGTGAATAAACAACCAATACTTCCGAGCACAAGTCCTCGACTTGACTCTCGTTAGTTCCGAAACTGCAACATCTTACGTCAGCACCTCACATAAGCATGTTGCAAACCATAGAAAATGATATCAACCATATCAACCAAAATGCACAAAAAATTTAGCAAATGAATACTAAGCAATCTTTTCAACAATGTAAAGCAAGTTCAAAACATTTCACAGTAAAAGCAGGAACATTGTGATCAAGCTTCGAATCTTGCCAAAACTAACCGGAGCTTGAACTGGAGCTTACAAAGGCTA
Source organism: Tuctoria greenei (assembly GCA_036927565.1). Taxonomy (NCBI): domain Eukaryota; kingdom Viridiplantae; phylum Streptophyta; class Magnoliopsida; order Poales; family Poaceae; genus Tuctoria; species Tuctoria greenei. The sequence goes on from JAYESD010000003.1 coordinate 113,580,977, forward strand.
GTAGGACCTAGCACCGGAGCTAACCAAACTAGTCGGACCTAGAGTTAGAGCTTGATGATAATGGTGTTTTGGTAGTATTCAAAACTTTTATTGTCAAAACCAATGTATTCAGCACACATAGGTCTCACATGATCGAAGGCAAGCTGTACCTGTCGGAGGCTCAAGCAGGCATTGTCAATAGACAACGCCAAAGGAATAGGCTTCGAACCTACCGGGGTAATCTCTGCTGGTTCCAAAGGGTCTTCAAGAACAAAAATTGGGTCCCATGCCACAAGCGTGGTTCCCTGAGCTTCTACAGCATTAGGTCCGCCCTCTGGGAGCTCCTCGGCCGCTGTTGAAGAAGATTCTACTGGGGAACTTCTACCTCGGGGCTGACACCGAAGGTCCAGCCGCAGGGTCTTCAGCTGATGGCTCCACGGATGGAGAGTCTGCTGCCACTTCTTCAGGATGTTTCGGCTCGGGTATGGACACCACTAGAGCAATTACCTCCGGAGCAGTTGTTGGAGTTTTGTCCGAAGCCTCTTCCATAGCCGGCTCAGGCGCCGATACATCAACCACCTCCGGCTCAGCTGCCGGAGCTTCAGGCACTTCAGGCTTAGCAGCCAAAGCTTCAACTGTCTCCGGCACAGAGGCCGGAGCTTTAGGAACCTCCATCTAAATTGTCGGATCTTTAGCAACTTCAGGCAAGGGCGCCAGAGCTTCGGGTACCTCCGGCTCAAGTGCTGGAGCTTTGAACACCTCCGATTCCTGCACCGGAGCTTCAGCCTCTTGTGCTATTGCTGGTAGTGCTGCTGGTGCATCTTCAACAACTTCTCCCCCATGGTCCGGCGCTACCACAGGATATTCGGGCGTCTCTTTTGGATCCAAGTCCACGACAGGTGGCGCTGGAGCTGCCATGTGTTCTCCCACCACCTATGGAGGCTCGATGGTTGAAATCGAAGCTTCAGTATGTACATCTTCAGTAGCTATAGCAGATGCCGAAGCCTCGTACTTTTTTCTCAACACCCTGGAAACGAAAGGTCAAGAAGATTAAAAACATAATAAAAACAAGATTAGCATTTCAAGGTAAGTTGACGATGCCTGCCTGGGGATGCTACCGCCCCAATCACTGTGGAATCTGTTCTTCTGAGGCTCGGAGTCAGAGCCCAGCAAATTTTGTGAGACAGTAACTTCGAACCTTGGTCGGGGGCCATCTGCAGCAGCTGAAGCCTTCTCTGCCAGAACCCCCCTCACTGGGAAGGACCTGCGGACTCGGAGCTCACAGTCGACACTGGGGCTGGAGTTGACCTACCGGAGCTTGAGTCCCTTGAGGGCGCTGGCACCGAAGCAAGTGTGGTCACTGAAGGTCTCCATCGTCGGGGAGAAGGGGTTGTTGGAGTTAGAGTAGACACGATGGGGCTCCCGTCAACATGCCTCAACTTCCTCTTGCGGTTGGAAGATTCAGCCAGTTCCTTACCCTTGCCCTTACCGACGTCATTGACTCTCCAGGTTGCAGCAGCGGCAGTCACCCTCTCAGAAGCTCTGGGGATTTTAACCCTAGAGACAGGGCACTTCTCTACCATGCCCAGGTCATCCAATGCTAGCATTCTGCTCCGGATCTCCCTGCTGACCTCCGTAACCATGTTTAGAGGCGGAAAAGCAACCGGCAGAGTCACAACATCATGGGAGACACCTCCATTCTGAAATTTTTTGAGATGGATTCTCAAAGCTTCATCATCCAATTTGGTGTTCAAATCGACATCAATTCGGTCATGATCCATCTCACTGTTGAACGCCCATGCGAGCCGTTCCCTAGTCTTTAGCGAAGCCCACTTGTTCACCAATAAATTGCCGAAGACCATTGGGGGGTCACTCCTCCCTCTATGCATTCTTCGATCCTTTCCAAGATGGGCTTGTACGCATTCGACAGCTTTGGAACTACGTTCCAGGCATCGGTGTCGACATTGGGAAGATCCTCGGGCAGCTCTAGCTTCTCATGCTCCTCCACCGTGATGATTACCCAATACTTCTTCCAATAATCCCACTTGCCGAAGGGGAAGGACTTCAAGTACTCAAAGGGGCAATTCTTCCACTTCACAAAATTGTAGAATCTTATGAGCTCCGTCCCCTTGCCGATGCTGTGGATCGTGAAGAAGGTCCGGAACAACTCGATGCAGGGAGGCATGCCCACCCACATCTCGCAGAATCGGACTAAGGTCGCCACTAGCAAGAGGGAGTGGGGGCCGATATGATAAAACTGGAGGCCGTAGAAGTCCAGCAGCACTGGGAGGAAGCTTGAGAAGGGCAGGATCAAACACACCATGGCGTACGCTGAGAAGTAAACCATATCTCCGGTGCGCTCCTTCTTCAAAGTGAGCTTGTCGAAGCGGATGTCCTTATTGTAGAAGTCGCTGGACCAACCCATGTAGGTCCGGACACTCGCCATCTCCTCTTGGGTCTTGACCTTGCTGCGGGGAAGACCCAACTCCATCGCATCAAAGTAGAGCAAAAGTTGGAAGGCTATGGAGGGTTGGGCGGCTCTGAGCACGAGTTCGATTGAAAGGGTGAAGAGTACTGAAACCGTGCGGGCTTTCCTTCTTATGTAAGCCTCCACAATGCTTGGATGGAAACTACAAGGGGACCGATGTTACACTCTCAAAAATCTACCTCACCAATGTCGAATGGGCCCATGTTCAATTTGGCGGAAGAGCCGAAGTTTCTGCCCCAGGTGAATCATTGTCATGAGGGGCGGTGGGAAATCCGAGGGCGGCAGCCTGACAAGGCGCTCGGAACCGATACGATTTTTGCATTGGGAATCGGCAACCTTCAATTTTGTGAGATTTGCCGCGTGGATATCACCTGCCGCGTTCAAAGAAAGCCACGCGACGATGGTTCAACAGCGAACCATCACCCCAGCTGCACCTTTGAAGCCACGGCGCAGGAATCGAAGAGGGCCCCACCTTCAGTAGAATAACTTAACCCAAAGGGTTTCTCCTGAAGGTGGGCCTGAGGGCCACTGTCGGTACCCTGCATACCAGGTACCCCATGATACCGCAAGAAGTGCAAGGGAGTTCCACCTGATAGAGTTGAAGACCTCCGTTGACCCTACGTATTACACGACACTGGGCCCGCCTCCTTCATATGGGTAGCTCCGGCACTACCACTTGTAATATAGGACCAGAGCTAAACTCCCGACTTAGAGAATCTCTGTGCTTGACACCGCCAGTGACCCCGAACCAAACCTCCAGTAGAGGGAAGCTCCAGTGCCGCCACGTGTGCTGCCACATGGAGAGCCTCCAGACCTACAACACCAACGGGAATACTGAGGGATCTCCAAAAGCATGAACATTCATGGGACAGTTATTGCTACAGTTACAAGGCCTGATTAAGTGCCATTAATACAATATTAATGGCGCACGATCAGAAGACCCTTAATACTGGTAACGCCACCATTAAGGCGCATTATCATGCTATTAGGCTGGTAAACACACTTAGATCGTGTATTAGGCAATAATAACCGCTGCGGCCACGTGTCGACCCAGGCAATTGATGTAATAGCCATCCCTTGGTCTACAAAAGGGACTGTGTTGCACGATACAAAACAAGTAAGCTCATACGCATGCAAGCACTAGTGAATCCTCAATACAACAACACACACCTCGTGGAGTAGGGTATTATGCTCAGGCGGCCCGAAACATGTAATCATATGTGTCATCATCTTTTTTAGAATCTCTGCGCGCCCAAACCGATCAAAGAAACCCCCGCGGGCTACAATTTAGTAGTACGGGGGGGGGGGGGGGGGGGGGAGTGTCGTTCGTACGCTTCGACATAACCAATCCTTAGATCCAAGACAAGCAAACCACCATATCAACCAACCCAATCCACAAACCATGCATGCTTAGATCTCCCAAGTCCCGTGTTACCAATTATCCGTGTTCATCTATGCTCATCATCCATTAGTTCATAATTAAGTCATTTTGTTATTTTCCCATCCAAATTAATTAGACCGAAGCAAAAAGGTAAAAAGCTCTTTCTCGACTCTCTCTGATATATTCCAAGCATCAAGGATGGTCAAATAAAACTAGTAAACACCTATAAATGGGTTTCCCATCAAATTGACACAAGCATGCAGTTTTGCAAACAAAATATTTAAAAATAGGATCAAATGTTCAAGGACATGCCTTGCTCCTGAGCTTGATTAGGGTCAAAAGCTTCGATGTTCTGGTACTGGGGGTCCTCGGCAGTACCCTCTAGTGCAACACCTTCTATTCCGTGTAATAGACATACAAAACAACCATTACAATCAATAAATGCTCATACATTACTTAATATGCCATGACATGCATGATTAATGCAATTATGTTGTAAAACTTGTTAATAAGTTGCTATTAATGTTTACTAACTAGTTACAATGGTGTTTAACAAGTTTGAACAGGTTTCAAGTTGATTTGAGTCAAATTGGGATTAATTCAGCCTGAAACAGATTTAGACACCGGACTAGTCTGCTATTAGGGCCAGACTAGTCCGCCCTATATAGAATCTGTAATCTAGGGTTTCTTGATCATCGAGAGTTGGGATTGAATTCACATGGAAAAGTGAAAGTAGTGGGAATACCATGTGTTTAGAGATCCAAAGATCAAAAATTGGATGTGAAACTCGAATATTGACGATTAGGGCTTGATGAAGATGAGTTGAGGGTGAATTGGTGATGAAGAACAAAAAGTCGATGAAGATCTTGCTTGATTGATCCTCCTTCATGTTCTCCTCCTCCTCCTTGCCGCTGGATCCACTCTTGATGGCAGCTCCCATGAACTAGGGTTGAGGGTTTCTTCAATTGTGGCAATGAGATGGAAAGTTGAGATGATGGGTTGTTTATATAGAGGTGGAGAGGTAGGGCGTGATGGATTTTGAGTCTAAGATGGATGCGGGCTGGGGTGGGGTCCACTTGGGCTCCTCTAAGGTTGGGCACGAAGTTCTTGGTCCCAATTAAGGCAATTACCCAAAAACCAATTGTGGAGAAACAACAAAATTTGAGTTGGTTTCTGCAGGCCGGACTAGTCCGCAGTAGGGATCAGACAAGTCCGTTCTCATACAATAAGGGACTTCGGACTAGTCCGGTGTTGATACCGGACAAGTCCGGCATTGGATCAGACTAAATTATGTGTTTTCGGATAAGTGTGAAGTGTTACAGAAAGGCTGACCGGAATAGTCCCGTGTCACAAAGGACTAGTCCGTTATGGTCAAGTAAGGCTGATATGACTAGTCTGTGGTAATGAAGGACTAGTCCGATGTTGTCCAGTAATAACATTCGGACTAGTCTGCTCTTTTTCGGACTAATCCGATGTCTGGCTCAAAGTTTTACTTGCATCTTTATTTCTAATTTTTTTGTTTGTTCCTTTTCATCCGACTTAATGATTTTGCATCAATTCATCATATTATTAAAATATTATATATACATATATATATATATCTTTAGTTTCATTTATTTCTTTTATCTCATATTCATTATGGCAAAAAAATTACTTTTGGCGTATTAATTATGGTGATAAATTTCAATACTTGATGGTCAATGCAAAATGCATGATGAGATGCATATATTTCATAATTTTTTTATAAAAACAATTTCTTCCTATTATTAACTCTAAATTCCCATTCAAATTTTAAATATGCCAAAACTCGAAAATCAGGGTGTAACAACTCTACCCCCTTTAAAATGAATCTCGCCCTCGAGGTTTGGATGGGTTAAAGAAGAGATTTGGAACCAAAAATTTTAAATTCTCTTTTTGTATTTGAATAAGCCAAGTTTGAAAATTTTCGGATGTTACGGTATACAAGAGACCTTCTTAAGCGATTCAACATGGACAAAAGCAACCCTCTTTGGACACCAATGGGAATAGCAATGACAATTTAAGTTGATGAAGATGGTGAACCCGTGGATAAAAATAATATAGAAGCATGATTGGGTCACTTTTGTATCTCAGGGCATCAAGATCGGACATACAATTTAGCGTATGTCTTTGTGCATGATTTCAAGCTTCCCCACATGCTTCACATCATCAGGCCATCAAAAGGATTCTCATGTACTTATATGGAACTCAAGAATTTGGCATTTTTCTTCCTTCTTTCTCAATCGTTACTTTGAAAGCTTTTTCATATGCTTATTTTGAGGGTTGTAGGATTGATAGAAAAAGTACTTCAGGTGCTTCTCATTTTCTTGGTAATTCAGTTGTTGCTTGGTTCTCTAGAAAATAAAGTTCAATTGCACAATCCACAATCGAATCAGAATATGTAGCTGCTACTAGCGCTTGCTCACAAATTCTTTGGATTGTTCAAACACTTAAGGACTATTGGGTTGATATAGATAGTGTTCCACTGTTTTTTTATAACACTAGTGCCATTTGCATTGCTAAAAATCCCGTGCAACATTCAAGAACGAAACACATTGACATAAGGTATCACTTTCACCGTGACAATGTTGAAAAAGAAAACATTGTGCTTCACCATCTAGATACTGAACAACAATTGGTTGACATTTGTACAACACCTTTGGATTTCACTCATTTTTGTTTCCTTCATAGTGAAATAGGGGCTATGCGTCCTCATGGCTTAAATTGAGGGGGAGTTTTGAAACTTAGGAAGTATATGTCTGAATCGGATTTTAAAATAACATGAGCATAGTATTTCATAAATACATGACTTTGTGATTTCTTTTACATGCTAAAAGTTCCTACTATATTACTCGTGTTATACTTTTTGTAGTTTTTGTCATGACTAGTAATTGGAATAATGACTTACACTAAATTTGGTCATGATCGAACTTTCTTGCTGTTTTGAAGTTGTTGCATGCCCACGATTGCTTTTAATAATGAAAAATTAATCAATCAACTATAAACACATTGAGATTTTATGATCAAATAAAAAAATGAGAAAATATAAAGGAAATATGCATGCATCACACTTCTTCTTTTGAGATGGCTTATCATTGCACTTAGATATGAACTTGGAAGAAGTTGTGTATGACTAGTATAAGACTGATGCAACATATAATCTCTTGCAAATGTCATATGATCAAAATTTGTGCTTTAAATGATAACAAAAAAATGAAAAATGTAGCAACAAGTGTCATGCCTTCAGCTTCTGAAATAATTAAGTTTGTGAGATCATGACCTAGTTAAATTGAAAAATTACACTTGATCTCTAGCATGGTTGACACTACTTTATGTATCTCATTGATGTGATAGTGTAAGTTACTTAAAAGCATGACTTGGATGTGCTTTGCTTATATGTATATGTTATAATATGATCATAACAATAGAAATTTCTCTTTAAACCTTGCTGAATACATTGTCAAAGGCGGAGATATAAAAATGTCACACATTGCACATTCACGAGTTTTTAAACGTTCTTCTCAGGAGGAGAATTTGTTTTTGATATTTCGTTCTCATTTCATTTTCTATTTTCAAAAAGGGGAAAATTTTTCTTTCAAAACTATTCATGTGAATGACCGATGTTCGAATTTTAAGAGATGTTGCCTCTTCATTCATCAAGGGGGAGATTGTGAGATTTATTTGTGCTAAATACATTGGCAATTTAAATCAAAGCGATGGTTCACATGCAAATGTTTGAATATTGCTGAAAAGCCAACTTTGAATTGTCCGAACTTGTGAGATTCCATTTTGCACCGTCTGATCCAACGCCATGTGTGAAGCACGCATTTTTCACATGAGTTGCACATGAGTCGACACAGTTGAACTTTTGAATGTGTTTTTAGGAGCAACACTTACTCTCTACTTGGTTAGGACTGTCCAAACTTTCCAATACGTGATTTGAACATCTGTTTGGGATTGAAATGTCCGATCTTTTGCCTTTACATTGCAGCTCCACTTTTGGTATATATTCAACAATTTTATTTGCTAAAATAATTGTGCGGCGGACCTGTTTTTAATTTGTAATGTTTCGAACTTGCTTTTTGGATTATGGAATGTTTATTTAGTATTCATTTGATAAGTTTTTGGTGTGTTTTGGTGGTTATGGCTGATATTATTTTTCTACGGTTTGCAACATGCCTATGTGAGGTGCTCAAGTAAGGTGTTGCGTTTTTGGACTACCGAGAGTCAAGTCAAGGATTTGGGCTCGCAAGATTGGTTGTTTATTCATGTGCAGGTGTTGCTTGAGGACAATACTTGGCTGGTGACGGGACCCAGTCAACTAGTTTTAGGAAGAAGATGAGGTTCAACAACCAAGTTCAGTAGGAATTGTTGTTGAGTTGATTGGGAGGTAATGCAACATGATTGGATCAAGAACAATGCATATGAAGGTATCATGAATGTTGTTTTAAAGTGTTTGCAAATATGAAAGGTGTGCATGGACGTGGCTACATTGTTCCAAGGCGTGGTCAAGAGACATGGAAGTGAAGATATGGTTGGAAAGGTTCAACCAGCTGGATTATGCCTCAGGTTGCGGCTGAGGTGGTTATGGTTCGTTTATGTAAAGTTTTGAGTTTGTTTTGGTTAGATTTCGTATGGGTCAGGAAGTTGAGTTGTTTTAGGTGTGTTTAGGACGTTCCTAAGGTTTTCTGGAAGTCTTAAGATTGCTTCTATATACGTATGGAAGAGTCTTGAGTAGTTTTGGAAAGTTTCAGTTGAAACTGATTAGGATTAGAGTCCTAGATAGGATTGGGTTGGCCTTAGATCTGGTTGTATAAGCAAGAGAGGCCAGACCTCGTGGGTAGACGACTTTGGGCTGTTCCTCTTGTGTTCTATTGAATAAAGATCATAGTTTTAGAGGAGCTTTTTTGCCTGGTTTGTCGTACTTGTTTTGGACAAGTTTTTTCTCGTCGAGTTTCTGGATAGACCTATGTGCTTCAATATTTCGATCATAACTCACTTTTACAGATCCAATTTACGTGATCCTTTTTGGATTGTCTTCACAACTTGATTCTCTATCATCTGTGAAAATTTCAAAGTCATTGGATTTGTGTTCTTTTGTCTACACAAGTTTCTTTGCAGTGTTGCTGATCTGTTTTCAAATTTGGTAGAACATATTAACATTCGTCTAGTCATTTGATAATTTCTAAAGTTCTACTTAGTATTTTCATGTTATTCTTATTGCATTAGCTCCGTGACTTGATTATCTACAATATACACTTGTTTTGTCATTGTTGGACATTTTTAAAACATATTACACACATGGTTTCTTAACAAATTCATTTTCCGTCGAGGGGTTTTCTTAGCTTCCACTCAAAAGTTTTAAAGTGACCATTCACACCCACCTCTAGTAGCATTTCACATGCTCTTCTATCCTACAGCCGCATTGGGAATCCCCATTGTTATAGATATTGTAGCAAGCAAAGATCACGCCGCCACGACCTTTCAACCAGGGTTGGATGCGTGGCCACGGTAGTAGAGGCGCACAACTACTTTGGCTGCCCAAGACACAAATGAAAAGGCAGCTCCACCCATGGGCTTGTCGCCTGCCCCGGGGTGGATCCAGGGGCCACTATCGATACCCATGATATTGGGTATCCCCGCGCACAGGATAGAAACGCCTAAGTGTCCCGCCTCCCCGCTGAGGCAAGGTCCAACGGCGCCACGTGTGCATCAGGCCCGGACCCCATTCCTCGTTTGGGGCGGGCTCCAATACTGCCACATGGACCTCAGCACAAGACCCGACTCCCCCAAAGAAACGGGCTCCCAGGCTGCCACATGTCTAGTAGGAAGAGACCCCACTCCTCCATAGGAGTGGGCTCTGGTGCCGCCATGTGGCCCGAAGCTCTGGGCTGACCTCCCTCACTGAGGCGGGCTCTGGAACCACCACATGTCCATCAGTCCTAGATCCCTGACTCTCCTCAGGGTTGGGCTACGGAGCTACCATGTAGCCTGCAGCGCAGGGCTCGGCCTCCACTGTGAAGGCAGGCTCCGGTGCTGCCATGCGTCCTGCAACTTGTCCTGACCAACAGGTTGCGGGAGTAATGGGCGGTGCACCTTGTCCAAGTCAAGCTTTGAAAGCACGCGCCTTCGACGCATAACGCAGCATATACCCTCTGTTATGTGCCACTGCATCCAACCGCATCGCAGTGAAGGAACCACAATGCTAATCCACGCTGCCAAGTAGGTAGCTCACGACGACAAGACAGATGGTACATTCCGTGTCACTGTCAACGACTACGCCTAGCCACTGGCACCCAATGCAGCAAGATGGTGACTCTTCATGCTGCATGGGCAGCATACTCAGGAGTCTGAGCTGGCTGAGGCACGAGCAAAGTTGGAGAGAGCCCAGGGTGCTGAGGCAGAGGCGACCGAGCGGCAAGGGTTGCTGTCAAGAGGACAGAGCTCGCCCGCACTCATGCTACTATTGAGGCAGCCCGAGTGGGCACGGGTCAGGCTGCAGATGATCTGTCGGGTCATGACCGAGAAATTCTAGAGGCATGGAACTCTTTGGAGGAGGTGGAGAAGCAAGTTGCTAGCCAGTTTTCATTTTCACCGTCGACCTCATGGCCTTGCGTTGGTCTGATGGCATCGAAACTGATCTATTCTCATCCGGGGTAAAGTCCATCTTATTGTGATAGAAATGAAGAGAAATAAAAAATCTTTAGTTAATATAATAAGGATACCCATTATCATTTCAAAAATTCCAACAATTTCATTCATTCGGAAAAATCCAAAAAAGGTTATATCGGGAATAGACAAATTCCATCCGCCTAAGTAAAGAATAGTTACAAATAAAGACGAAACTAATAAATTTAGGTAAGAATAAAGATAAAATAAACCATATTTAATACCGGAATATTTGGTTTGATAACCAACTACTAATTATTCCTCTGCTTCTGGTAAATTGAAGGGTAATCTTTCACATTCTGCCAAAGAAGAAATTAGGAAACCTAGAAAGCCTATAGGCTGACACCAAAGATTCCATTAAAAAAACCATATTTTGATTGTGCTTCAACTATATCAACCGAACTTGAACTGTTAGATAATCATAGTTGATGATAACATCACAGTTCTCACGGCTATTCCAAAACCATACATGAAGCCTTAGCTTCATACGACTCCTTCATGATCAGAAAAAGGGATTATTTCTTTTCAATCTTATCCCCACGCGTAGATAAAATTTGGTTAGATAGAATTCATTTGAAAGTCCTAAATTATACCAAACCAATTCCGTCTGCTAAATAATAAAAATGTGCTTCCGAATTGATCTTATCCTTTATATAATCAAATGACAGTTTTTTCTTATTCAGTAATAATATAATATTGGACTAACTTTTAAGGGAAAAATAACCCATCTTCTCTCATTCGCTCCCTATTGCGTGTGTGAATGAACAAAAATAGGATTCTAAAAAAAAGGTATTAAAAAGAAAAATTGACCTTAGAAATCCATTTTTATGTGTAACGAAAAAAGAGTTGTGATTTCTTCTTATACCTATAGATCGTCTAGTAACAAGAATATGAAATCTTAGCGAAAACTTCTTGCCATGCGCGGTCTAAGTCTAAGGAAATACAAAAATCCGCTTATACAAAAATTTCATCCAAATCGAATTTATATATCAGAATAGCGGATAGAGGCATCATTCAATGGGTCAGGTCTACTTACTTTATCTTTCCTTCCAATTTTATGGTGGGTTTCGTAAGATTTTTTATATAGCGTGCTTGTTTTATTCTGACAAGTCTAATACGGAAATGCCCGCTGAAGAGAAAATATATCTGATTATCTCTCAGCCTATACCAAATTTTAGAAAGAAGAAACAAGAACTTTCCTCTTTTTTATTTACATTATGAAAAAATATAACTAGAATGGAATTGGCAATATAATTTTTATGCACTTTTGAAATGAAGAAAGGAAGGATTTTTTGTAATCGTTATTTTCTTGCCTCTGTCATATCACGAAAACCTTTCGATTTGGAACAGGGAGAGATGGCTGAGTAGACTAAAGCGGTGGACTGCTAATCCATTGTACAATTTTTTTTACGGAGGGTTTGAATCCCTCTCTTTCCACCCCCTCGGATCAATTGGGACTTTCGAATTGTAAGGAATTATAAATCCCAGATTTTCTCATAGATAAATGTACAAATAAATCCAATTTGTAAGAAAAAATTCCCAAAAAGTTTGGATTTTTACTCCTCACGTCCAGGATTACGTCCTGGGTCATTAGATAAGAATCCAAAGATAAATATGGAAACAAAGAATATCACTACTGTATAAACAAAGAGTTTGAGAGTAAGCATTATATAGTCTCCAGGATTTTTTTTAAGGAATAGATTACCCATTTTTCCTTACCGCTCAGATCCACTAGGATGGTTTTATTTATTTTAACACCTAAAAACGATAAAAATGAATTTTTTAAAAAAATGCAAGAATTGCATTATAATAAGTAGTCTTATAAATATCAAAATTAGTTTAAGTATTATTTATGTTACGCTTTGTGAAGATGCGCGGGGGCATGCTTTGCACACTAGGGACCTTGTCCTGGCTCGGGAAGGGAGCATAGGGGACGTGCGAGCCCAGCTCTCCTGCGCGGGGCAAGATCTAGAGGAGGTCTGGTGCTTCATGAGTCCGCCGATAGCGTCTCTCCTCGGGCATTGTTTCTCTCGAGTCTCGAGCCCAGCAGATCCTTGAACGGTTTGCGATGCTTCAATCAGAGCTCGCGGTGGTCTGCGACGCGATCGGTCTATATGCTATCTGGTACTCAGGGATCGCTCTAGGGTTGACCTCGATGGCCAGCTGGATCGAGCGCCGAGCAATCTAAACGCCTAGCTAACGATCGTGGGAGCCGCTGGGGTATTTTCTGGGGTTTGGGATGCCCTAGGCATAATGTTGTCCCAGTACCCTGCCATCAACCTACAAGCCCTCCACCGCTTCCCTAGAGATAGGATGGATGCATATCCTGACAGGTTCTATGATGTGGTTGTGCCTGCCACATCCTCTATGACTAAGCTCGTTCCTCGGAAGGCGATTCGGGAGGAGGTGGACCATCGTTGGGACCCAGGTGGCCCTTCTCTATAACCAGAGCTCCGTTGCCTTATTATGAGGGGGGTTAATTGCGTGTTTATGTTTTCTTTTGTTTGTTCTGATCCTGTGACCTGCTCAAACAGTATGCACTTTTTTTTTAAAAAAATAACTTTCGATGTCTTTGGTCATGTGCTCTGCACGGGTGGCTAGCCACCGAGCGTCGCGCGAGGGCCAGGTCGTTCCCTCTATTGCGCAGCGCTTTCTCGAAGATTTTGCGAGGCCGGAGGTCGAGTCTGGTCTTGCAACAGGGTGGAGAAAGGGTCTGCCCATGGGTGGTAGGGCAAGGTATGATTCTAGCACCTTTATATTTTATACGCCTGGACTCGGCGATTCAAAGTATCAGAAGCGGCACAAGGTGTACATTTTTATTCATTAGTTGGCGTGGAGGCGTTTTTTTCCATTCTCGTCGAGCCCTCAGGACAAGCTTTCATCATCTCTATGTACTCTAAGTGACTTGTTGGGAGTCCATTGAGGTCAGGGGTGTTTCTTGCCATCACTTGTCGAGCCGAGCGGGGTACCGCTACAGCGGCCACTGTTGTGGCCATCTCGCAGCATTGTTGCCCGGATAGCAGGGCCAACAGTAACTTGTCCTCCATCGAGATAACTCCCTTGGGGCCGAGCAACTATAGCTTGAGGTAGGTGTAGTTCGAGACGGCCAGGAACATTACATAGCTTGGCCTCCTTTGGATGGCATGGTAGGTGATGCTGAAATCGGAGGCCTTCGAAGGTGAGGGTCTCTGTGTGAACGTTGGTTTTGTCCCCCAATGTGATGGGGAGGTTGATCTCCCCAATTGTACCGCCTCTTGGACCAGGATGACTGTTGATATTTCCTACGCACTACTAACAATTTGTTCCTAGCAAGGGTGCTAGAAATGCTTGTTGATAGTTTTCAAATCATAGATGTAAATCCGCAAGCATAAAAAATCTATCGATGTAGCATTTCTCCTTTTAGAGTATTCCCAACGGGTGACATTTATATTTTCCCAATGGAAGGCTAGGTGGAAGCAAAGCAAACATCAAATGGAGAGGCTAGGTTGGTCTAGGTAGGGTTCTAGCAAGGATGGGTAATTGATAGTTTGGAGGTAGTGTGACACACACAAGAGCATTCTATCCTAGGGGGGTAAATGAGGTAAACAGGGACTAGGATAAGAGGCAGGTAGATACTCCTACCGTGCTTCTAATGTATATATACATAGCCTAAGTTAGTTACTAATGATCATATTAATTATGAATTCTCATGCTAAGTGGATTAACACACCGGTCACGGGTTTACCCCCTAGCAACACTAGGACAATCCACGCCAAGAGCCTGTGGCATAGCCAAACGTGAAGGATTACAAAGGACAGATAGAGCTATCACCATCTATTGCCTACCTCTTCAATCCGTGGGTCTACGAGATATTCAACGCTACTTATATATCCTAGCACTATGCTAGCATATTAAGTAATTACCTTAAAAGCCCAGGCACAAGCCATCCTAAGGCAATGAACTAAATCATCGTTGAACCAATGTTAATTTATAGCATAAGTGATTCACATTAACATAATCATGTCATAGCTAATTAGGCTATATTGGGGGGTTTGTAGTGTTTATGATGATATAATGACAATGGTATAGCATAACCATAACTACTACTCCTACCACATATATGGAATCCACAATCAAACAAGATACACTTTATTCAAGTATTTGAACAATAGAAGGCTAAAGATAACATCTTTATTAAAAGCAAAGTTACAAATACAAATAGGAATATGAGAGTCATTCCTTTCCCAACTAAGAATTCGGAAGAGACTCCTACTCCTCTCCTACTTGGACTATGGGCTACAGGCTCTCCTCTCTAAAGCCTATACTCCTCTGAACCTATGGAGAATAGTTTATATAATGGATGAATACTCAAGTCGTGTGTGTGTGTGTGAAGTGAGGGTAAGGGGTCCTATTTATAGGTGGAGAAGGGTCGGTCCCCACCAACAAAAGCGCTCGAATCAGTCAACACTGACTTCTTCAAGCCGAGAGGAGCCAACACGTGGCGATTGACCGAGTTTGGCGCCAGGACCAAGTCGGCCGACGAGGGGGGTCGGCCGACCTGGTCTCTACACCATTTCTCTTGTGCTTTCTCCAGGTAAATATCAGGTGGGTCCCACCCCTTGATATGGGGCTACACTGTTGGATGGCCTTGGATACTTCTGTTTGTGGGCCATTTGATCCATGTGGTGCCACATGTCATCGCTTCATTGGCTGGAATGATATTTTATAGGATTGCTCCCCCTCTTTTACCTTATTTCCTGCAATAATTCCCTACATGCACTATTTCTCAAAGGACAAGTGGAAATAGGTGAAGTAGAAAGGTGATGTGTGCAAGAAATGACAATTCCTTCCCATAGTTGAGTTATATTGATGGGTGAAATTGGTATATAACAGTCGTCAACAAACTCCCCCAAGCTTATCATTTGCTCGTCCCGAGCAAAGTCAAGACTTTAGGTTGATGGTCAGGAGTTGCTACAATGTTCTATTATTCACAAGTACCATGTACACAACAAAATACTCTACCTAGTATTGAATAAATTGCCATGGTACTTAACCCATATTTAGTCATTATCAGGCTTATGTCATCTCCTATTCGTGGGTGGTTGAAAGTTATAACAGCAAATGGAGCACATATACCCTAGAAATAAAGTTCCACTCAAATTCCAGATAGTTCAATTTAGATTTTAAGTATCTCAATTCGATTCTCTCAGTCTCTCCTTTGTGTGTAGTGGAAATATGACCTGACCAAGGCATTCTCCCTATACTCATCTTACCTTTAAATAAGGTTTTTATGTGGAGCATGGTAGAGAATATAGTAGGCATATTTGTAACACATAATATTGCTAAGTCAAAAGAGCAAGCCTTAGGAGAAATCATTTCAAAACAATTTGATTTAAGACTTGTTCATGTGTGATGGAATGCAGGTGGATGTGGATATTTGAGATGACTCCTTTTTGAGTGGACTCTTTTATTTTGCAGGAATGAAACATGGCTACTTTTCCTTTTTTTCTCTCTCTCATGCTTATGATGTAAGCATGCATTTTTTTGTAGCCATGTCTTATACTCGCTTTTTAGCAAATAAATTTTTGAGAGAGTACCAAGCATAAATGATATGGAGTTTCTCATTTAATTGTGGAATGGTGGTATGATGGGATTTTGCTTACTTCTAGTGTAGAAGTATAGCATGTGCAAGTGAAGTCCTGAATCCAAAAAGTAATGAATGAAATCTCACATAGGTCTATACTAGTTTGACAAAGCTCAATATGAAGGCAAATAGCATATACATAAGATCTATCATTGTAATATATCATATGGCTTTGGTAGGTATTTCCATCAAATGAGAGTAACTTAAATCGTTTTATAATTTTCTCCAAAAATCCAAGTTTCACTTTCAAACTAGGAATCGCAGCCCTATCACTATATCATATCTCACAACAATTTAGAATGGATTAAGCTTTCGCTACCCACAGTTCCCAAATCAAGGCAAAAGCAATTTTTGCCAATGAGAGCAATATGTTGTAGAGTTGTATGTTGTACACTATGGACTAAGGAAAAATTAAAACAGAGCAACTATTCATCATTTCATCTATGTGAATTCCAATTCATTCTTGCCGTGCATCTTTTATTTTATTCAAAAACAAATCTATACGACTTTATTTTTTTTCTTTTTACTTTTTTTTTATATGCAAGGTGTATGATGGGTTAATGAAAAATAAATATGCAAGAGGTTGATACAATTTACCTCAAATGGGGGTCCTCCCCCAAGCTTGTTCTTCACTCACCTTCGTGATGAGGGTTGAACCCTTGATGACGGAAGTCTGCCGCTAGATCGGCTTGTTGTTGTTGTAGAGTGGAGTTGAAGTTGGCGAATTGAGCGTCCATGTGTTGTTGCCAGTCTTGGGTACCTCGGACATGCCCTTGGAGAGTGTTGTAGATGTCACCAGTTCTCACTTCAAGCTCATCAATACGTCTAGTCGATGTGGCACCTTGGAGATTGGAGGCAAGCTGCTAGAGTTTGAAGTGGATAGGGGTGGCTCCCATGTGGAACCTGGCCATCCATGCCAAGACGGACCTTCAGTCTCATATGATGGAGGTTGAGTCTGTAAGACATATATGTGCTGAATACATTGGCTTGTAGTGAATACACTTGGCTTTGATGATAAAAGTTTTAAATATCACCAAAACACCTTTTTGTCAAGGTCCGACTCTAGCTCTGAGCTACAGCAAGGTCCGACGGTAGGTCCGGCTTGTTTTGGGTAGCTCCGGCTATGTTCGAAGCTAGGTCCGACTTCTTGGTAAGGTCCGACTAGCTTTGGTCAGCTCCGGTGAAGTTTTGTCTTTAGCTCCGACATGTGTTTGATAGCTCCGACATGTTTTTGCTAAGCTCCGAGTAGATTTTTCTAGCTCCGGTTTTTGGGTTTACTAGTTCCGACTAGTTCTGGTTAGCTCCGGCGCTAGGTCCTGCTAGTTTTGTAAGCTCCGGCGGGAGCTTGGTTGTACTAGTTTTGGTAAGCTCCGGCAGGTGCTTCATTGTACTAGTTTCGCTAGCTCCGGCTCAAGCTCCGGATTGCTCTGGCAATGTCCGGAACTTGACCGCAGTGCTTCTGCTTTTCATTTGCAATGTTTCGTACTTGCTTTACATTGTTGGGAAGATTGCTTAGTATTCATTTGCTAAGTTTTTGGTGCATTTTGGATGATATGGATGATATCGTTTTGCTATGCTTTGCAACATGCTTATGTGAGGCTCTCACGTAAAATGTTGTGTTCGGAACTAACTTGAGTCAAGTCGAGGACTTGGGCTCGTATGGATTGGTTGTTTATTCATGTGCAGGTGTTGCTTGAGTTCAAGTCATGGCTGGTGACGGGATCCATTGGACTAGTCTCAGGGAGGAGATGAGGTTCCAACAACCAAGTTCGGGAGGAACTGTGGTTGAGCTGATCAGGAGGTCGTGCAGGATGATTGAATCAAGGGCAGTGCATATGAAGGTTACTGAACGTCGAAGGAAGATGTTTGCACGTGTGCAAGGAGTGCATGGACATGGCTACATGGTTCCGAGGCGTGATGAATATATGTGGACGTAAAGAATTGGTCGGAAAGGTCCAACCGACTTGGTTATGGACTCAGGCTGCGGCTGAGTCGGGTTTGACTCAAATATGGAAAGATTTGAGTTGGTTATGATAGGATTTCGTGTGGGTCATGAATTTTGAGTTGTTTAGGAATGTGGGATACGTTCCTAAGGTGTTTGGAAGTCTTAAGATTGCTTCTATCTGCGTATATAAGAATCTTGAGCAGTTATGGAAAGTTACGATTCGTGATCTGAGTAGGATTCGAGTCCTAGTTGATATTGGGTTGGCCTAAGGGCTGGTTATATAAGCAAGGGAGCCCAGAGCTCGTGGAAGACGACTTTGGGGCTGTTCCTCTTGTGTTCTATTGAATAAAATTCGTAGTTTGAAGGAACTTTTGTGCCTTGTTCGTCCGACTTGTTCCAGACAAGTTTTACTCGTTGAGTTTCTGTACAGCACTACCTTTCGTCGGTGGTTTTATCATAACTCGAGTTTTACAGATCCAATTGACGTGATTCTTTCTCGGTTGTCTTCACAACTTGATTATCTATCATATTTCAGAACTTCACGGTCATTGGATTTGTGGTTTCTGATCTACACGAGTTTCTTTGCAGCGTTCCAGAACTGTTTTTTCTCGGGTAGGACAGATTGACCATTGTTTGATCTTTCAATCATAACATGAGTTTTTCTCGTCGGATTTGAGTGATTATTTTTGTGTTATCTTCGTGACTTGATTCTCTCTGATATCTATCACTTTTGTCACGGTGAAAAACATTTATATTAGTCTCATACACGATTTCTTTAATAGATCATTTTTCTGCCAAAAGGGTTTGGGGTTTAATTGTTTCCGCTGCGTAAGATTTTTAAATCTACCATTCACCCCCCTCTTGTAGCTTTTCATGTGCTCCTCAATCCTACAATTGGTATCAGAGCCAGTTTGCTCTAATCCTTGTGATTTGCACGTGTTTTTGACTAATCATCATGGAGAAGTACTCCGCCAAACCTTGTATGTTTGCTGGTATTGATTTTCAGGTTTGGAAGGCACGCATGGAGGCTTTCATCCAGGCACAAGGCTTTGCAATATGGGAGAAGGTATACAAGCCTTACGAAGTGCCATCAAACGATCAAGTTACAGCTACAAATCTGAGAGATGTCGACAACAACAACAAGGCTCGGAACTTGATCATACAAGGATTAACACAAAGTGACTTCGACCGTGTTGCACACCTCCGATCTGCATACGATGTGTGGAAAGCACTTTGTGACTACCATGAAGGATCCAACACGATCAAAGAGGTAAGGCAAGACATGTTCAAAAAGGAATACATGCGCTTCGAGATGCAACCCGGTGAGTCTATTGATGACCTTTTTGCTCGCTTTAATAAAATTCTCAGCAACTTGCGTAGTGTCAATGTTAATTTTTCAGATGCTGAAAATGCTAGGCAACTTCTTAGTGCATTAGACATGTCAATTTGGGAGATGAAAGTAACATCTATTCGCGAATCAACTGTCATGAGTTCTCTTACATTAGATGTACTTTATTCTAAACTAAAAACTCATGAAATTGACATCCTAGCATGTAAGAACCCAAACTAGTCTATTGCATTTGTCTCACAACGTGATGTGTCTAGCTCTGGCCAATCATCATCGTGCAATACTCTTGCTTTGTTGTCCTCACTAACCCTAGAGCAGATCGAAGAATTTCCAGAAGAGGAGTTGGCACTCATCTCTACTAGATTCTCAAAAGCATTGCAAAATGTGAGAACTAGAAGGAGAGGAAGCTCCGGACCTCAACGCTGTTTTGAATGTGGTAAAACAGGACACTTTTGTACAGAATGCCCTAAACTTTCAGGTCTGACCACCCGGGAAGAAAAACAAAGCAAGGTCCGGACCTCCTCTGGAAATTCCAACAAGAAGAAGAAAGGTACCATAGGACGCAAGATGATTAACAGCTTCATCACTGCACTTCAGGAACTTAGTTCAAGTGATGTAGACTTTGAAAGTGATGAAGATGATGACGATCTGGCAAACTTATGCTTCATGGCGGGCAAAACAAGATCAAGATCAAGTCAGGAGGATGCAGAACACAACAGTGAAGACGATGAGGTATGTTCTACATGCAATGAAATGTGTGATGCTATTTCTCGTGCAACTATTATTGTCAAGAAAAAGGACAAAAAGCTTAGGGATAATGCTGCTAAAATTGAATCACTAGAATCTGAAATTAACCGTTTAAAAACTTTGATTCCTAGTGATGATGCATGTCCCTCATGTGACTTAATCTATGAACAGTTATCCACATTAAGAAGTGCACACTCCTCCACTCTAGATAGACTTGATGAAGAAATTGAAAAGAACAAAGAGCTTGCTGCACTTAATGATAAAAACTTGCAAGATGCTAGCTGTTCTACAATTGATTTGCATTGTTCTACTTGTGAGGATCTTGATAAGAAACTACAGGATGCTATGAATGAAATTTCTATATTGAACAATGCTTTACGATCTCATGAAGTTAAATTTCGTTCCAATTGCAAACTAAAAGGAAAAACTTCATGTGAAAATTGCCTTGATCTGTCCGATAAACTTGATAACATGCATAGGACATTAGATCGGTTTTGTAATGGGAATAAGAACCTAAACTTGCTACTGAATTCTTCCAAGTCATGCAATGATAAAACTGGTTTAGGTTTTGATTCTCATGCTCATGCTAAGGCACATCCACCTAAAATTGTGAAGTCATTAGGAAGTGGTTTGATTCAAACAGTTCCTAAACAAAAAGGAGTGGTTTTCAAATCTGCGGGAGTGTTGTCTCATTCGGTTTCAAATAAAAATATTGCTTGCTCATCTAGACATGAACACAAAGTTAAAATTCATTGTACCTTCTGTGATAGAGATGGTCATGTCATAGATTTTTGTTATAGACTAGCTAAGCAACAGAAAAAGGAAAGAAAAATTGCTAGATCTTATAACTTTCATGCAATTAGAAAAACACAACCTGCTTTAGTGAGTCAGAAATTTGAAAAGGTAGCTTCCGGACCTTCAGGTAAGAAATCCGCAAAAGCAGCTCCGATAGTTCCGATAGCTCCGAGAGCTCCCGGACCTTCTGTTGTTTCCTTCGGAACTTCAGCTTTTGTTTCCGGAGCTACTGGTTTTTGTGCTAAAAGAGTTAAGAATAGAAAACCTCAAACTTCGACTCATAAACCTGCTTTTTTATCTCAGCCTTCGTGTGTTTTTCCTACTGCACGTTGTGTGACTCAGTACTGGATACCTAAATGCCTTTTGACTAACCCCAGTATTGAGTCATCGACGTATTGTGCTTCTATGTAGGTTACACGTTTGAGGAAGGAGAACATTTGGATCGTGGGTTCAGGTTGCTCACGCCACATGACCGGTAACAAAGATTGGTTCTCCTCCCTCTCTTTTGTGTCACGTGTAGAGAATGTTACTTTTGCCGATAATTCTTCAACTCCTATAATTGCTAAGGGTTCGGTTAGAGTAAATGATCACTACACTTTGAAGGATGTGGCACTTGTCAATAATTTGAAATACAACTTGCTTTCTGTTGCACAATTGCTAGATGAAAATCTAGAAATTATTTTCAATAAAAACTGCTGCAAAGTTGTAGGTTCAAATAGTGAGCTTATTTTTAACATGTCTCGGTTTGGAAGTGTTTTTAAAGCTGATTTTGATATGTCTTCCTCTAAGCATAGGTGTCTAGTTGCTAATGATTCAAAGGATTTATATTTTTGGCATCGTAGACTTGGTCACGTAGGCTTTGATCACCTAATGCGTGTTAGTGCTCTTGATCGCATACGTGGGCTGCCTAAGCTAAAAGGGGACAAAGAAATTGTGTGCTCTTCTTGTAGACATGCTAAGATGGTTGCAGGTTCACATACTCCTCTCACAATGATCATGACAACTGAACCATGTCAACTTTTGCATCTTGACACCGTAGGACCTTCACGTGTTCAATCTTTCGGAGGTAAATGGTATGTTCTTGTTATCGTCGATGATTATTCTAGATACTCTTGGGTTTACATTATGGGGTCCAAGAATGAAGTTTTTAGTCACTTTAGAACTTTATTTCTTAGATTATCAATTGATCACCCAAGATCATTAAAAGCAATTAGAAGTGATAACAGAACTAAATTTAAAAATCAATCTTTTGATCACTTTTGTGCTGGAAATGGAATAGATCATCAACTTTCTTCACCATATGTACCTCAACAAAACGGTGTTGTAGAAAGAAAGAACAGAACCTTAGTTGAGATGGCTAGGACTATGCTTGATGAATATCAAACTCCTAGGAAATTTTGGGCTTATGCGTTAGAAACCGCTTGTTATGTCTCAAATCGTGTTTTCTTGCGTGCTAAGCTAGGTAAAACATCATATGAGCTCCGGTTTGGACATAGGCCTAGTGTTACACATTTTCGGGTCTTTGGATGCAAATGCGTTGTTAAGAAACATGGTAACCTTGATAAATTTGAACCTAGATCCATTGATGGCATGTTTCTTGGTTATCCATCTCATACTAGAGGCTACCGTGTGCTTTTACTTGACACTAACAAAATTGTGGAGACTTGTGAAGTGTCTTTTGATGAAGCTAGCCCAGGTACTAGCTCCGGTGTTACAGGACCAGATCCGTATCCTCAGGGGGAGGGTATTTTCGAAGATGAAGAAGAGCCGGTGATACTGCCTGGTAGTTCCGAAGTTGACACGTGTCCAGCTCCGGACATTGAACAAGCTCTGGCTATCACCTATGCTGGTCCTGATCGTCCACAAGTCACAAGCTCATCAATCTACAATGAACCTAATGAAGAAGAAGCTTGTGAGACATCTGTTCCCCTACGGCTTTACAAAGATCATCCCCCACAACAGATGATTGGAAGCTTGCACGAACGAGTCACACGGTCTAGGTTTTGCGATCCAAACTCTCATGCTCATTCTGCTTTTGTTGCTTCTTTTGAACCCAAAGATATATCACACGCTCTCACTAATGAATCTTGGATTATTGCCATGCAAGAAGAGTTAGAAAATTTTGAAAGAAATAATGTTTGGAAACTTGTACCTCCACCTCAAGGTCACACTTTAATTGGAACTAAATGGGTATTTAAAAATAAACAAAGTGGGGATGGGGTTGTGGTTAGGAATAAGGCTAGGTTGGTTGCTCAAGATTTCACTCAAATTGAAGGTCTAGATTTTGATGAAACTTTTGCTCCTGTCGCTAGATTAGAAGCTATAAGAATTTTGTTAGTTTTTGCAGCATCTAAAGGTTTTAAGCTATATCAAATGGATGTTAAAAGTGCTTTTCTTAATAGCTACATAGATGAGGAGGTTTATGTCAAACAACCACCGGGTTTTGAAAATCCAGATTTTCCTAATCATGTTTACAAACTGTCCAAAGCCTTATACGGTCTCAAACAAGCCCCTAGAGCATGGTATGATAGGTAAAAACCATTCTTACTTGAAAAGGGGTTTACCATGGGCAAGGTTGATAAAACTCTTTTTGTGCTTAAGCATGACAATGACTCATTATTCGTTCAAGTGTATGTGGATGATATTATCTTTGGTTGTGCTTCTCATGATCTTGTGTCCAAGTTTTCAGCAATGATGAGTTCCGAATTTGAAATGAGTATGATGGGTGAACTCACTTACTTTTTGGGGCTGCAAATCAAGCAAACCAAGGAGGGTACCTTTGTGCATCAAACGAAGTATACCAAAGACCTCCTAAGGCGCTTCAACATGGACAAAAGCAAGCCTCTTGGGACACCAATGGGAACAGCAACAACACTTGAACTTGATGAAGATGGTGAACCCGTGGATCAAAAAGAATATAGAAGCATGATCGGATCACTTTTGTACCTCACGGCATCAAGACCGGACATACAATTCAGCGTATGTCTTTGTGCACGGTTTCAATCTTCCCCACGTGTTTCACATCGTCAAGCCGTCAAAAGGATTCTCCGGTACTTACATGGAACCCAAGAATTTGGCATTTTTCTTCCTTCTTCCTCAACTGTTACTTTGAAAGCTTTTTCGGATGCTGATTTTGGGGGTTGTAGGATTGATAGGAAAAGTACTTCTGGTGCTTGTCATTTTCTTGGTAATTCTCTTGTTGTTTGGTCCTCTAGAAAACAAAATTCAGTTGCACAATCCACAGCTGAATCTGAATATGTAGCTGCTGCTAGTGCTTCCTCACAAATTCTTTGGATTGTTCAAACACTTAAGGACTATGGGGTTGATGTAGATAGTGTTCCACTGTTTTGTGATAACACTAGTGCTATTTGCATTGCCAAAAACCCCGTGCAACATTCTAGAACTAAGCACATTGATATTGGGTATCACTTTCTCTGAGATAACGTTGAAAAAGGAAACATTGTGCTTCACCATGTAGATACCGAACATCAATTGGCTGACATTTTTACAAAACCTTTGGGTTTCACTCGTTTTTGTTTCATTCGTAGTGAAATAGGGGTTATGCATCCTCATGGCTTAAATTGAGGGGGAGTTTTTGAAACTTAGGAAGTCTATGTGTGAATCTGAAATAAAAATAATATGAGCATAGTATTTCATACATATATGACTCTGTGATTCCTTTTACATGCTGAAAGTTCTTACTACATTACTCGTGTTATACATTTTGTAGTTTTTGCCATGTCTAGTAATTGGAATAATTAGTTACACTAAAACTGGTCATGGTCGAACTTTCTTGCTATTTTGAACTTGTTACATGTTCACAAGTGCTTTTAATCATTAAGAATTCATCAAGTAATCAACTCACATGTTGAGTTTTTATGAACAAATATAAACTGAGAAAAGATCAAGAGAATATGCATGCATCGCACTTCTTCTTTTGAGATGGCTTGTCATTGCACTTAGATATGAACTTGGAAGAAGTTGTGTATGACTAAAACCATGTCCTTAGGCTTTTGATTGTCAAATGACATAGGCTTGGCTTGGTTGGTTAGAATAAGGCAGATGCGCATATAATCTCTTGCAAATATCATATGATATAAATTTATTCTTTGAAAAATAATAAAATGCAGCAACTAGTGTCATGCTATCAGGTTTTGAGATAGTTAAGTTTGTGAGATCATGACTTGCTTAAATTGAAAATTACACTTGATCTCTAGCATGGCTTACACTACTTTATGTATTTCATTGATGTGATAATGTAAGGTACTTGATAGTATGACTTGGATGAGCGTTGTTTATATGAATATGTTATAATATGCTCATAACAACTAAAGAGGGAGAGATAATTTGTTTACATGCTCATGAATTGCTGAATACATTGTCAAAGGGGGAGAGATAAGCATGAAGAGAAAGAAAATATGTGCATAAGGAGAGATAATAAAGGGGGAGAGATAATATGGGATAATTTTTTCTTCTCATTTTACTTTTGACTTACAAAGGGGGAGAAATTTTCTTCAAAACTTTTAATGAGAATAAGCCAATGTTCGGATTTTAAATGGTGTTGCCAATGCATTCATCAAGGGGGATATTGTAAGACCTATATGTGCTGAATACATTGGCTTGTAGTGAATACACTTTGCTTTGATGATAAAAGTTTTAAATATCACCAAAACACCTTTTTGTCAAGGTCCGACTCTAGCTCTGAGCTACAGCAAGGTCCAACGGTAGGTCCGGCTTGTTTTGGGTAGCTCCGGCTATGTTCGAAGCTAGGTCCGACTTCTTGGTAAGGTCCGACTAGCTTTGGTCAGCTCCAGTGAAGTTTTGTCTTTAGCTCCGGCATGTCTTTGATAGCTCCGACATGTTTTTGCTAAGCTCCGAGTTGATTTTTCTAGCTCCGGTTTTTGGGTTTACTAGTTTTGACTAGTTCTGGTTATTTCCGGCGCTAGGTCCTGCTAGTTTTGTAAGCTCCGGCGGGAGCTTGGTTGTACTAGTTTTGGTAAGCTCCGGCAGGTGCTTCATTGTACTAGTTTTGCTAGCTCCGGCTCAAGCTCCGGGTTGCTCTGGCAAGGTCCGAAACTTGACCGCAGTGCTTCTGCTTTTCATTTGCAATGTTTTGTACTTGCTTTACGTTGTTGGGAAGATTGCTTAGTATTCATTTGCTAAGTTTTTGGTGCATTTTGGATGATATGGATGATATCGTTTTGCTATGCTTTGCAACATGCTTATGTGAGGCTCTCACGTAAGGTGTTGTGTTCGGAACTAACTTGAGTCAAGTCGAGGACTTGGGCTCGTATGGATTGGTTGTTTATTTATGTGCAGGTGTTGCTTGAGTTCAAGTCATGGCTGGTGACGGGATCCATTGAACTAGTCTCAGGGAGGAGATGAGGTTCCAACAACCAAGTTCGGGAGGAACTGTGGTTGAGCTGATCAGGAGGTCGCGCAGGATGATTGAATCAAGGGCAGTGCATATGAAGGTTACTGAATGTCGAAGGAAGATGTTTGCACGTGTGCAAGGAGTGCATGGACGTGGCTACATGGTTCCGAGGCGTGATGAATATATGTGGACGTAAAGAATTGGTCGGAAAGGTCCAACCGACTAGGTTATGGACACAGGCAGCGGCTGAGTCGGGTTTGACTCAAATATGGAAAGATTTGAGTTGGTTATGATAGGATTTCATGTGGGTCACGAATTTTGAGTTGTTTAGGAATGTGGGATACGTTCCTAAGGTGTTTGGAAGTCTTAATATTTCTTCTATCTGCGTATAGAAGAATCTTGAGCAGTTATGGAAAGTTACGATTCGTGATCTGAGTAGGATTGGAGTCCAAGTTGATATTGGGTTGGCCTAAGGGCTGGTTATATAAGCAAGGGAGCCCGGAGCTCATGGAAGAAGACTTTGGGGCTGTTCCTCTTGTGCTCTATTGAATAAAATTCGTAGTGTGAAGGAACTTTTGTGCCTTGTTCGTCCGACTTGTTCCAGACAAGTTTTACTCGTCGAGTTTCTGGACAGCACTACCTTTCGTCGGTGGTTTTATCATAACTCGAGTTTTACAGATCCAATTGACGTGATTCTTTCTCGGTTGTCTTCACAACTTGATTATCTATCATCTGTCAAAATTTCACGGTCATTGGATTTGTGGTTTCTGATCTACACGAGTTTTTTTGCAACGTTCCAGAACTGTTTTTTCTCGGGTAGGACAGATTGACCATTGTTTGATCTTTCGATCATAACTTGAGTTTTTCTCGTCGGATTTGAGTGATTCTTTTTGTGTTGTCTTTGTGACTTGATTCTCTCTGATATCTATCACTTTTGTCACGGTGAAAAACATTTATATTAGTCTCACACACGATTTCTTTAATAGATCGTTTTTCTGCCAAAAGGGTTTGGGGTTTAATTGTTTCCGCTGCGTAAGATTTTTAAATCTACCATTCACCCCCCTCTGGTAGCTTTTCACGTGCTCCTCGATCCTACAGAGTCCTTCCGGGTGCATCACCTGTTGGGTTCTCCTCCTCTTCGTACTCATGTACCTTGGAGGTTATCGGGGGCATGACCGCTCTCCTTGTACGGCTTCAAGTTATCCTGCAGGAGACATTACTTCTTCGGGCTTCCTTGATGGGAAGAAGATCAATGGTTAGTCTTTGGCATTTGTACAAATTATAATTCAGATTAGGTATCCGAATTTCATTGACAAAGTCGAGATAATAATATAACGAAGAGCCATCTGGATCATGTTTAAGGGTATGTCCTTGCACTAAATATTCT
Source organism: Tuctoria greenei (assembly GCA_036927565.1). Taxonomy (NCBI): domain Eukaryota; kingdom Viridiplantae; phylum Streptophyta; class Magnoliopsida; order Poales; family Poaceae; genus Tuctoria; species Tuctoria greenei. The sequence continues at coordinate 113,608,731 of JAYESD010000003.1, forward strand.
TCATTAATCAATTCTCTTTCATTTTCAATATACTCAAATGAAAGAATATTCTTGTGCTCCTACCCTAGTAGCAATACAAGTAATCAATGAAGTACATTCAATTGGCCCTGTTCTTGGAATGTATTTTAACCATTGTTTCATCATGGCAATAAATGGGGCAACTTTTATCTTTTTAATCATGACAAATAAAATTTTCAGCTCATCTTCATGCACTACTCTTACATCTCCTCTAGGGAACATAGTCATAACCACGCATCTATCCATGAAGCATAAAGTAGGATTGTGTATGTGGCTATTCCTAGGTGCACTACATATGACCTCACTAGTTAAATCTTGCCAAAAATGTTGTTTGTTAAACTTAGGCAAAGCGTCTAAATCTAGCAAACAACGTTTATCGGAGCCTAGGATTTCACTTAATTCTTCCCATAGGATGTTGTATTCTTTTTGAAATAATCTAAAAGTAATACTATCAAATCATATTCTTAGTGTGCAAAGGAATTGCATGGAGAGAAGGCATGAACCTCTCTCCTCTATGTGAGCAAAGTTTTCCCATCCTAGTGCATGCTAAATGGAAAAGAATTTGGAATCCATACCTATTTTGGAGATCAAATCCAGATCATAAGCTTTCGTATGAGAAAACTCACGATCTTGGAGGAGCTTACGTGCTTGGTCTTCAACTTCACTTTTTATGTCGAGGTCATCGTCATGAAGAAGTTTGTGCGGGTTGCTCCTCTCACCCATGGGAGTGTCCTCACCTACACTCTTCCTCTGTGAACTTGGTGTAACATCAGAAGCGGAATGTGCACTTGAATCTCCACCATGGCTTGAGCTTGCAGCCTCCTTCCTCTTTCCGAACAACCTCTTCATTCCTTTCATGGCAACAACAAACAAGAACACAAAAAAATGCAAAAACACGAAAGAGGTGATGTTAGCAAAAGCAAAACCCATGTCGAATTTTCCCTTGAAGAGCTCGAGAGCAAATTGCACATGCAAACAAAAGCAAATATTTTTGAGTTGGATTTTGGGTAAGAGTACTTCAATGAAGAGAAAGAAAAAAATGTGAGCAATAGTGACTTTGGGGAGGTGTGAAATGATATGAAGTGTGAGGAGGAATGCTCCTCGTGGCCACCATTTATAGTGTACACTCCCCAGCGGTCACTAGGGACCCAAATGTAGTCGTTGGAAGAGAGAGCCAAAATAGCCCTTTACCCATGTCGACCGAACAGGGGTCGGCGAACAGACAAGTGCCCCCCCCCCCCCCCCCCCCCCCCCCCCGTTCTCCGTTTCAGCAGGTGGCTCTTCAATTGATATGGAACGGTGAATTACCATTTTTGCAGCTCAGAAAAATTGTTTCCTGAATAAAAAGTCTTTTTTAAAACCAAGCAATTTCCTTTTTGTGAAAAATAAACAAATAGAATTGATAGTAGAGTTCTCAACTTGCTAATAAAACCAAATATGTAGTGGGGAAACATCAAACTAAACGGGGAAAACCAAATCAAGAGAAAATAAAAATTAAAGAAAAGGATAACTACCAATTTAAACTATTGGCTAGGTCTCACCACCGTCCAATGAGAGGGAAATTCCTCCTTCTTCATTTCTTGACATGTGGTCCTGGAGGGATGGGCTCGGACGGCTTATCTTGCATCTTCCGCTATTCGTTCTTTGGCGGCTTGGTGGACTTGGGACTTTGGGGAGGCCCGGACTTCTCCATCTTCATAGGGTGTCGTCGTGGACGATAAGAAGGGTTCTCCCCATAGATCAAATTCCTCATGAATGCAATGAGCGGGTCCACCTTTGCAGGTGTGATTTCGACCTCTTGAATGTGCTTAACATTCGGATCGTAGCTGATACATATCATGGAGCGGTGCTCCAACTTTGGGCGGAAGTTATACTTTTCCTCTTTGCCATTGATATGGACAACTCCCACTTCTATGCAAGCCTTCACGGTGCTAAGGAATGGTTGCTCAATGATGGGCGACGTATCCTTCTCGACCTCCATGTCGAGCACCACAAAATCCATGGGTATGAAGCAATTTCGGATTTTCACTAGAACATCTTCAGCGATACCCACCGGATAAAGGACTGAAGAATAAGCCAGTTGAAGTTGCATTGGTGTTGGAGTAAGCTACGTGAAGTTCAGCTGGTTAAAAACCACCTCGGGCATCACACTCACACTTGCTCCAATGTCACAAAGGGTCTTGTCAAAGTGGTGAGCCCCAATCGAGCATGATATTGTAGGACATCCAAGGTCCTTCAGCCAGTTGCCTCCTTGTAGAGAAATCATACTAGCACTTTCCACGGGAGGTTCGGGCTGTCCTGGCATCTTGCCATTCTCCATTGGAGGAACAACAGCTGCCAGTTGAGCCAACTGAGTTTCCAACATCTTGTTGAAACTCAATTGATTCTTGAAGGCTGAGGATAGTCCTTGAATGTGGCCTAGAGGGGGGTTAGTAGGCCTTTTTGAATTTTAGTCAAAACCTGCAACACTCAGCAACTTGATCAAAGACCTATAAATCGGACTAGTCCTGTAGTGTGCGGACTAGTCCGGTGCTTGCGGACTAGATCGATCAAGTTTGATCGATGATCTCGATCCAAGTACTCTACGTAGCAGAAATTAAGATGTAACTAGAGTATGTTGCTTCGATTAAACTGAAGATAGCACAAAGTTAAGACACAAGATTTTTATCCTGTGGTTCGGTTCCCACGAAGGCAACCTACGTCCACGTTGAGGAGCCCACAAAAGGATCGGGTCTTCACCAACCCTACCCTCGTCGAATCGCCACGGATGCGGATTCTCTTCCACTAATCACAAAGGGGTAAGAATAACCGTGTTCAAAGGGCCTTCTCACAAGTTGAGGGCTCCCCAAGTTTTACAACTGAAGACACGACCAACACACTTGAATTATATGCAATAAAGAACAAGAGTGTGCAAGAGAATCAAACCCAAGAGCTGAAAACTTGAAGAATCGTGTCTCTCCTTTGATCTAACATTAATCCTCAAGGATTTGATCTTTCTTGCGTTGGATTGTGTGGAGATACGTGTTTTCTAGGCTTTTTGAGGGTGTGATAGCGCAGGGGGTCGAGAGAGATCATAGTTGGGCCGTGCACCTCTATTTATACTAGGGTTTCCAAGGGTTACCGTTAGGGTTTTCAAAGTCCGGACTAGTCCGGTGTGCGGCGTGCGGGAAACCCTAAGTGCCCCGAATTATCGGACTTGTCCGGCTAGAGGCAGACTAGTCCGTTTTTGTCTCAAGAAATGTTCGGACTAGCACGGCACATATTGGACTAGTCCGGTGGTGGTGAAACCCTTAGTGAATTAGGAACAAGTCCGCACTTGGAGGACTTGTCCGATTTTAGTCAGAAGGTTTTTCAGAAAAATCCGGGCTTATATCAGACTTGTTCGATTTGGGTCAGAAGGATATCGGACTAGTCCATTGTGATATCAGACTTGTCCGATTTTGTGCAAAGCTGTGAAGTCCGCACTGGGAGGACTAGTCTGATCTTTGTCAGAAAAATATTGGACTAGTCTGTGGTGATATCGGATTTGTCCGGTCTGTGTAAACTTGGACATGCAGACAAGTCCGCACTGGGAGGACTTGTCCGATTTGAACAGAGAGATATCGGACTAGTACGGGGTATATCGGACTAGTCCGGACCTGTATGAATTTGTGCAGTGAGAGTGATTAAAATTATCTTGAACTCTTGGGTTTTGTTCCTCCGCCACACTTCATACAAAAAGATTATTCTATTCATCTCTTGAGCTCTTTCCAACTTGTTTTCTCACTCTCCTTTCTTTTTGCACTTTCTCCATGTTTTTATTAAAACTTGCGCTCATCTAAACAATTTGGTTAGGATCTCATTTGTTTGTCATAAATCAACCAAAACCCACAAGGGATGCCTAGATGCACTTTCAATCTCCCCCTTTTTGGTGATTGATGACAACCAATTGAGGTTTCAAAAAAATATGATAAAAATACAAAATTTTCATAAAGTGTGCAAATAGGAGTTTGGAACAAATTGAGCAATGAAAACATATGGCATATGTGCACTCTTTATGGTGGGGTGCAAGACTACGTGTGTGTGAGCAATAATTGTGATGAGAATGAAACAATTTACATAATTATCTCAATATCAAGCATATATATCAATTTCAGAGCATAAGCACATATTGTAGCAAATCATCATCACAAATTTCATAAATATAACTTAGAGGCATAAGCATAGTCATAGCACCACATCACAAGACCAAAAGTATGATAGAACACAAATAAAGTTTTACAACCCAAAATAAACACGAATAGAGCTCTCATCGCAACCTAAAGCTACACTTAGTGACTCCCCCTAAATCTCTGCCCCTTTGGCATCAAGACACCAAAAAGAAGTAGAGGAGGGATCTAGTGCCTTCATTGCTCACTGTCGGTCCTCTCCTCGTCTTCATCTTCATCTTCAGGCAGTGGAGGAGGGGGAGGAGCGGATCCACTCAAAGTGCCCCCAATGCCAAAGTAGGCAAGTTCAGAAGGTTAGAGTGGTGGAAGCTCCGTGAAGTCGGAGGCAGAGTCATCGGAGATAACTGGAGATCTAATAGGCTCAATCTCAAGATTTTGACAAATGTTCTTGATATTTTCTTTGACATACGTCACGTCTACTTTCCTTGCCTTGTTCCGCTTGTGGAGCTTCACTTCAGCTTTCTTGCAGGAGCCAAAAATGGCGGCCAAGTACTTCAAGATTCCACTAGCAGACCCTTCTTGAGGAGGGGCTCTAGTGGCGGGAGCAGTCCTGGCATCTCTTTGATCTCTCGTCGGAGCCTCTTTGCTGGACACTGAGGATGGAGCAGCTGAGAGAGTAGTTTGGGTAGGCTTCTGAGGCCTCAGGGGAGTCTGCTGCACATCCTTCATGAAGTCAATTCCTGTGACTTTCTCAACCAAGAACATGAGGTAGGGCGCATAGCCACAGGAACGGTTCGGTGTGCAGGAGGTATTGACCATGTCATTCCAAATATAGTCCAAGATATCAAACTTCTAGTTCTTGCTAATCACCTTCATCAAGGTCCTCAAGTACCTTTGGACACTTCCTGCATCCCCATCCTTTGGAGCTATGGTCTTCCGGAGGACTCTATTGAGAACCATGAAGAATGGCACCATGTTCTTGGTCAATGGAGGGTTGTACTTCAGGCTAGTATCATAAAGGAAGTCCATCTTATCCTCCCCCAACACACCAATGTTGTGGATAATTAGATCATTGTTACCAGTGTCTTCTAGGTGAAGCAGTCTTGCAAAGTCATCATAAGTAATAGTGTACTTGGATCCATGCGTCATCCAAGTCACCCTGTCCTCTTCATCACTGGCAAAATAGCATGTGGCATAGAATTGAGCAATGATCTCATTGTTCCTGTTGTACCTGAAGGCAAATAGGTCCTTCAGTCCATGCCTTGCTGCAGCCTTCACCACTTCATCAAAAGCACCACAGCTCTTCCTTTCAAAATCATTCCAGTCAATCCACTGGCTGCAGACAACCAGAGTCTTCATTGTGAGATACACAAAGCTATAGTAATCCACATGAAAATTACTCTAGAATCTAGCATCGGTTGCCTTCTTGGATCTGCTGTAACAATCCACCATTCTGAGCTTGGAAGCTGTATTGCTTCCGTTGCCATTAAACTTTTCTTTGGAGGGGTCCCTGTTACCCTGTCTTCGTGAATTCATCCTGAGAGGGCCGATTGGGCCCGAGGCAATTCCCTTACCTTTGCCCTTATCTTTGCTAGGAGCTACCGAGCGAGAGCCAGCTGCATCCTTGACATTGGACGCAGGCTTCTTGGCTAGAACCTTGCGCCACACCTGAGGTGGAGAAGGTGTCGGCTCGGAGGGAAGCTCTTGGCGTTTCTTCCCTTGGCCCATCGAGGACTGAAGCAAAGAGTCTTGGTCCATCTCGGCCTCATAATCAGAAATCTCATCATTGCTGCTCGACATTTTCCTGAGAAGGAATTATACAATGTATGGATGAGAATTGATGGCAAGGAAGTGCATTTAGTAGTTGGAAATTAGGGTTGAGTTCAGTTGAAAATCGGACTTGTCCAGTGTTCTGGTATGGACTAGTCCGGGGGACCAGACTTGTCAGTACATGGACCGGACTAGTCCGGTTTTCATCACCTCAAACCCTAACTAGACGATCAATTGTGATTCCCAATGCAAAAATAGCTTAAGATAGATCCAATACAGCAAGGACACATGTATTAGCTAGAAGAAACTAAGATATTTGATCCAAAGCAAAAGAAATTGAAGTTTCTAGGGTTTTGGAGGAAATTTACCGAAATTCTTCGATTCTTGAAGATGGAGCAGTTGGGGGTGCGGACAAGTCCGTGGTCGTCAATCCCCTAGCAATGGAGATCGATTTCCACCCAAACTTAAAGGGATTTGATGGAGAAATCGCCAAATCGCCTTAGGGGCTCTCGAGTGAAGAAAGAGAATGTGAGGTGAGTTGTGAGGGTGAAGTAGATTAAGTTTTGGCGGCTCCTAGGGTTATGTAGTCAAAAAACCAGACTAGTCCGTGGTCGGCCGGACTAGTCCGGACTACCGGGCACTCTGTGGATTAGTCTGCATTGTGCAGACTAGTCCGGATAACCACGAACTAGTCCTTTGTCACCAGAGCAGTTAAAATTATACCATTCTTATATATTCGAAGGTTCTTACCAAGAAAAATAGGGGACTAAACACACAATAACCTTGATGAATATGATTAGTACACATAGAACAATCAAGCTATTACCATAATTCACCAAGATCAAGTAATTGAAATAGTTTTTCGAAGAAAATTGATCGAGATGATTTTCATATACGACCAATGAATTTTGAATAAGCCATACATGTATGCAAGTTTTCAAGCCACGTTCCGAGTATCAAGGATATTTAGTTCATTTCTGAGCTCACGAAAACGTTTTTCATCAAGTGGCTTGGTAAATATATCAGCTAGTTGCTTTTCGTTGTTGACATGAGAAATGGCTATGTCTCCTTTCATTGAGTGGTCTCTCAAAAAATGATGTCGGATGTCTATATGTTTGGTTCTATAGTGCTCAACGGGGTTATGGGAAATCTTGATAGCACTCTCATTATCACAAAGGAGTGGAATATGACTCATATTGTAACTGTAATCCCTTGGAGTTTGTTGCATCAAAAGGAGTTCTGCACAACAACTCCCGGCTGCAACATACTCCGCTTTGACCGTGGATAAGGCAATGGAGTTTTGTTTCTTAGAGGACCAAGAAACTAGAGATCTACCTAGAAATTGGCATGTACCGGAGGTGCTATTTCTATCTACTTTGCATCTGGCATAATCCGCATGAGAGTATCCAATGAGATTGAATTTTTAACCTTTAGGATACCAAAGTCCTAGGTTGGGTGTATGAACTAAATATTGCAAGATTCTCTTGACGGCTTTCAAATGACAATCCTTAGGATTGGTTTGAAATCTTGCACTCAACCACACACTGAACATAATATCAGTCCTAGATGCACATAAGTAAAGTAGGGATCCAATCATGGAGCGATATACCTTTTGATCCACGCTTGGTCTGTCTTCATGAAGATCCAAATGTCCATTTTTTGCCATGGGAGTCTTTATTGGCTTTGCCTTATCCGTCCCAAACTTCATGAGTATGTCTTGAGTATACTTGGTTTGGCTTATAAACGTCCCTTCTTTTTGTTGCCTCACATGGAATCCCAAGATGTATTTCAGCTCTCCCATCGTGGACATTTCGAACCTATCTGTCATAATCTTACTAAATTATTCACAATAGGATTTGTTAGTTGAACCAAAGATAATGCCATCAAAATAAATTTGACAAATAGAAATATCATTGTCAAAGTGCTTTGTAAACAACGTATAATCTGCTTTACCAATTTTAAAACCATTTTCAATTAAGAAATCTCTAAGACACTCATACCAAGCTCTAGGAGCTTGTTTGAGGCCGAAGAGTTCCTTATGCAGCTTGAACACGTGGTCGGGGAACTCTTGATCTTCGAATCTGGGGGGTTGCTCCAAGTACACCTCCTCCTCGATTGGTCCGTTGAGGAAGGCACTTTTCACATTTATATGATAGATCTTGAAATCATGGTGAGTAGCATACGCAAGTAATATTCTAATTGATTCAAGCCTAGAACCAAGAGCAAATGTTTCATCGAAATCCAAACCTTCGACTTGTGAATACCCTTTGGCCAAAAGTCGCGCCTTATTCCTTGTCACCACCCTGTGCTCGTCTTGCTTGTTGCGGAAGACCCATTTGGTGCTGACGACATTGAACTTGGGACTTTCGACGAGTTCCCACACCTCGCTCCATTTAATGTTGTTATGTTCTTCTTTCATTGCCACAATCCAATCCGGATCTTTCAATGCATCCTCAATCACGCGTGGTTCCAAAAAGGATACAAAAGAGTAATGCTCACAAATGTTAGCTATGCGAGATCTAGTGGTTACTCCCTTTTGGATGTCACCGCTTATGTTGTCGACGGGGTGATCTCTTTGGACGCATCGATGTACTCTTGGGTGTGGCACTTATGGTCTTGTATCTTCATGGTCTCTTCTTCTCCCCCTGGATTGTTGCCTTCATTGGTGTGTTGATCATCTTCGTCTCCATGAGGTTCATCTTGTGAAGAAGCTCCCCCTTGATCCATTACCTCCGCTTGTTGTTCATCTTCTTCATTTTCATTTGGAGATGGCGCTTGTGGTCGAACATAGCCAATGCCATTCTTCTCAATGCTTGACATGGAGCTTCTTCTATATATAGCACACACTGATCAACTTGCTCTTCTTGAGAGCCGTTAGTTTCATCGAACACTATGTCACGTGCTACTTCAACAAGTCTGGAGACCTCTTTGAAGACACGATAGGTGTAAGAGTTCGAATCATAGCCAAGCAAGAAACCTTCATCGAACTTCGAAGCGAACTTTGAATTCCTAGGCTTCTTGTTCAAAATATAACATTTAGAACTAAAAACTCGAAAATAGGAAATATTCAGCTTGTTACCGGTGAGTAGCTCATATGACGTTTTCTTGAGAAGTCAATGAAGATAGAGTCGTTTTATGGCGTAACAAGAGCTGTTAACTGCTTCTGCCCAAAACCGATCCGAAGTCTCGTACTCATCAAGCATTGTCCTCGCCATCTCTATGAGGGTTCGGTTCTTCCTTTCCACTACTCTGTTTTGTTGAGGGGATATGTTGCTGAGAATTTATGCTTGATCCCTTCTTCGTCTAGGTACTCCTCAACTTGGGTGTTCTTGAACTCCATGCCATTGTCACTTCATATGTTCTTGATCTTCAATGAGAACTCATCTTGGGCATGCTTGAGAAACTTCTTGAGGGTTCCTTGAGTTTCTGTCTTATCATGCGAAAGGAAAACCCACATGAAGAACGAAAAATCATCAACAATTACTAAGCCGTATTTGTTACCGCCGATGCTTATGTAAGCAATTGGACCAAATAGGTCCATGTAAAGTAGCTCGAGCGGTCCTGTTGTTGTCATGACATTCTTCGCAGGATAAGGTGCTCCTACTTGCTTCCTGGCTTGGCACCGCTACCAGGCCTGTCTATCTCAAAAACAACATCCTTCAAACCTCGGATGTGATCGCCATTGAGGAGTTTTTGTCCTCATACCAACATGTGCTAGCCGTCTACGCCACAGCCAACCCATGTTGGTTTTTGCAATCAAGGATGTATCAAGTTCAACTTTATCTTTGTTGAAATCAACAAGGTAAAGCTTTCCCTTTAACACACCCTTGAATGCAACCGAGTCATCACTCCATCTAGAGACGGTCACACCCTCATTAGTGAACAGGCAATTATAACCCTTGTCACATAATTGAGATACGGACAGAAGGTTATAATCTAAGGAATCAACATGTAAAACATGAGAAAGCGTGTGTTGAGATGATATTGCAATTTTACCGGTACGGAGCACCCTTTCTTGGCTATTGTCTCTGAAATAGATGCCCTCATTTGGGTCTTCATTTACTTCATACTCAATGAACATCCTTCTTTCTCCGGTCATGTGGTTGGTGCATCCACCATCTAGCACCCATTTCAATCCAACGAAGGAATAGTCCTGCAAAAACAAGTTATGCCTTGGTTTTAGGTACCCAAGCTTGCTTGGGTCCTTTGAGGTTAGTTACAAGTGATTTGGGCTCCCACACACGGGACTTGGTGTTCCCATGGCGTGGCCCAACATATCTGGCATACACTTTACCAAAGATGCTTTTCATAAGAACATAAGATGCATCAAAGGTTCTACACAAATGTTGTTGCTCATATGAATTAGCATGTTTGGACTTGTCAACATTGTTAGCCTTTCTAGCTTGAGGGGAATTTCCCTTGATAAAGGCAATGCACTCCTTGTTATTCTTATGGCTTCTAGCACATTGCCTTTCACCATAAGAATACCCGATGCCAGATTTGAAATTAGGAGGTCTTGTGGTCAAGTATGCACTGCGTGCATACTTGATCTTCTCCTTGTCAAATATGCCACTTTGCCAAGTTCGACATATCCTTCAAGTTAGTTTCAACTTTAGCACGTGTACAAGTAGTAGTAGTTTCAGATTTTAGGTGTTGAGAAGGTGAGCTTGAAGAGGATGAAGGGTCACTTCGCTTGAGTGACTCAACATGTACATCAAAGATCTTGTTAACTTTTGTCAAGTTAGCAAGTTCATCCTTGATAATTACATTTGAGTCGCTTAACTTCAAGCAAGCTTCTTTGCTTGAAGCTAATTCAAGCTCTAGTGACATGCTTTGCTGCTTTTCATATTAAAGGAGCTTTTTGATCTTAAGATACTCCTCCTTTTAAAGGATGATCATATCTTCTTGGCGATCAACAAGGTCCTCCTTATCAATAAGTTTATCCATTAAGAATTTCATTCTTGCGACAGTTTTCTTATCTAGGCCAACAAGCATATATTCATTATCACTATTGGCATCACTATCTCTATAGTAAGAATGCGAGGAGGAAGATTTAGATGTTACCTTTCTTCTACCTTCCTTCGCCATGAGACAGGTGTTGTTGTCCTTCCATGCGTCGATAGTTGGGAAGAGGGTCGACTTCTTTGTCGTCTTCTTGATGGCTATGCTAGCCATCTCCTCTTCCTTTTTGGACGAGGACTCATCATTTGAGTCCCACTCCTTTCCTAGGTGCGCCTGCCCGTCTTGCTTTTCCCTCTTGAAGAACTTTTGAGCCTTTTCATCTTCAACCTTCTGTTGGTTGAGGATCTTGTGCACATCCTTCATGTTTGACATTTTCTCTTCGAGCGATTAGTCTCCTTTTGAAGAGTCTTGCTCTGATACCAATTGAATGTGGTCTGGAGGGGGGGTGAATAGGCCTTTTTGAATTTTAGTCGGAACCTGCAACACTCATCAACTTGATCAAATACCGATAAATCAGATTAGTCCGGTAGTGTGCGGGCTAGTCCAGTGCTTGCGGGCTAGATCGATCAAGTTTGATCAATGATCTCGATCCAATTACTCTACGCAGCAGAAATTAGGATGTAACTAGAGTATGTTGCTTCAATTAAACTGAAGATAGCACAAAGTAAAGACACAAGATTTTTATCCCGTAGTTTGGTTCCCACGAAGGCAACCTACGTCCACGTTGTGGAGCCCATGAAAGGAACGGGTCTTCACCAACCCTACTCTCGTCGAATCTCCACGGAGGATGATTCTCTTCCACTAATCACAAAGGGGTAAGAATAACCATGTTCAAAGGGCCTTCTAACAAGTTGAGGGCTCCCCAAGATTTACAACTGAAGACACCACCAACACACTCGAATTATAAGCAATAAAGAACAAGAGTGAGCGAGAGAATCAAACCCAAGTGCTCAAAACTAGAAGAATCATGTCTCTTCTTTGATGTAACATTAATCCTCAAGGATTTTATCTTTCTTGTGTTGGATTGTGTGGAGAGACGAGTTTTCTAGGCTCTTGGAGGGTGTGACGGCGCAGGTGGTCGAGATAGATCATAGTTGGGCCGTGCACCACTATTTATACTAGGGTTTCCAACGGTTACCGTTAGGGTTCTCAAAGTCCATACTATTCCGTGGTGGACTCCGGACTAGTCCGGTGTGTAGCGTGTGGGAAACCCTAAGTGCCCCAAATTATCAAACATGTCCGGCCAGGGGCGGACTAGTCTATTTTTGTCTCTGGAAATGCTCAGACTAGTACAACACATATCAGACTAGTCCAGTGTTGGTGAAACCCTTAGTGACTTGGTAACAAGTCCGCACTTGGAGGACTTGTCCAATTTTAGTCAGAAGGTTTTTCGGACTAATCCGTGCTTATATCGGACTTGTTCGATTTGGGTCAGAAGAATATAGGACTAGTCTGTTGTGATATCAGACTTGTCCGATTTTTTGCAAAGCTGTGAAGTGCTAAGGACTAGTCCGCACTGGGGAGGACTAATATGATCTTAGTCAGAAAGATATCGGACCAGTCTGTGGTGATATCGGACTAGTCCAGTCTGTGTAAACCTGGAGCTGCAGACAAGTCCGCACTGGGAGGACTTGTCTGATTTTGAACAGAGAGATATCAGACTAGTATGGGTATATCAGACTAGTACAAACCTGTATGAATTTGTGCAGTGAGAGTGATTAAAATTAGCTTGAGCTCTTGGGTTGTGTTCCTCCACCACACTTCATAGACAAAGATTATTCTATTCATCTCTTGTGCTCTTTCCAACTTAATTTCTCACTCTCCTTTCTTTTTGCACTTTCTCCATGTCTTCATTAAAACCTGCACTCATCTCAACAATTCGGTTAGGATCTCATTTGTTTGTCATATATCAACTAAAACCCACAAGGGATGCCTAGATGCACTTTCAGTCTTTCAGTCTTAGCACTAATGCTCTCTAGGGTCTTGTCATTAGCCGGCAATTTCTTGGATAGAGTATAATTAAACTTCAGCTGGCTAATGGCAAGTTCTCTCAAGTTGTTGTACCCTCCTTGAAAGAACGGGCGTGATTGGCCCCACCCTTGGCCTCCTGGATGATAGCCATTGTTGTTTCTATTGGTGGCTATGTATAACGCATCCTTACTGGTTTCTAGGCAATCATTGCCCAAATAGTCCATGTTGCCACAGACTTCACAAGTGATGTGAGAGTCTAAGGCATAGGCATTACCACATACCCCACCATTGTCTTGTCCATCAACCTTATTCATAAGGAGGTTCAATTTAGCAGGGATCATGTCCACCTCCTTCAAGGTGTGCATTCCTCGCTGGCGGGTATGGAGGTGCTTGTTGCTCCAACCCATGTTTGACACCATCTTCTCAAACAAATCTTTATCTTTGGGCACCATTAATGAGAAGAAGGCACCTCCAGCAGCAGCATGAACATGGTCACGGGCGGAAGGGATCGGCCCATTGTAGATGTTTTGGATAATTAGGAAATCATCCATCCCATTGTGGGGACATGCTAGGATATACTCCTGAAGCCTTTCCCAAGCCTCGGGAATAGACTCCTTGGCATCTTGCTGGAAGATGGAAATTCTCCCACGTAGGGCATTGGTCTTGCCCAACGGGAAAAACTTGGTAAGGAATGTCGTAGAACACTTCTCCCAAGTTTCTACAGCACTTCAGTTCACATAGACCCACTGTTTTGCTCTCCCAAGAAGAGAGAACGAAAACAACCTAAGATGAACAGCAACAGGAGATACGCCCTTGACCTCCAAAGTGCTGCGGATTTCAAGGAACTATTGCAGGTGAGCACTTGCATCCTCATTAGCCTTCCCACAAAATGGGTTGGCTTGCACCATACTGATCAGGCCAGTCTTGATTTCGAAGTTTACGTCTCCCGTGTTAACAGTGGGCCCAACAGGCACATTGTTAGCAGAGGGAGCCGAAAACTCATGAAGGGTCTTCTGGGCCATTAGCGTTTCAGTTGTTGGTGCAGTTGTGTTGGCTTGATTTCCTGCTCGAAGCATCTGAGGAGTAATGACACGAGGTCGATCTCTCTGAAGGGATTCAGGATCTTCAACAAAGTTTTATGGAAAGCGGAATCCAGACATACACTACCCTATTTTCACATAGAATGCGCAAACAAAGAACGGTTATCCTACTAAAACCTACAAGGGTCCTATCCTATCCATTCAATCATGCAATACTTCGGCTACCTTCCCTGGCAACGGTGCCATAAATGCTTGTTGATATTTCCTATGCACTACTAATAATTCATTCCTAGCAAGGGTGCAAGAAATGCTTGTTGATAGTTTTTAAATCATAGATGTAAACCCGCAAGCATACGCAATCTATTGATTTAGCATTTCACCTTTTAGAGTATTCCCAAATGGTGTCATTTATATTTTTGAAAGTCGCCTAGAGAGGGGGGGGGGTGAATAGGGAATATGACCTGAAATGGCTTAATTAAAGCAACTTAAATTCCTAAGATTGGACTTGTCTAAAGAGGGCTGGACTAGTCCGCTTAGCACAGAGTGAAAACCTATTAACTTAATTTCTAAAAGTAGTTTGCATATTTTAGGTTAACCAAAGGTTTATAAAATTATTAGCAACCTACGACAAGTTATATTAACTAATGAGAACAATTAGGTTGCAATAATTCAAGATGATCAATATGAAGAACGATAAGAGCCCTAAAAGCAATTCTAGTGACTACAAAATGTAAAGTGACAAAGTGAGACAAGATTAATCCCGTGGTTCAGCTCCATGGATAAGCCTACATCCACGTTGAGAAGTCTACATAAGGACCGGGTCTCACTTGACCCTTCTCTCACCAAGACACAACAATGGCCGGCTTGTTTTCCACTATATCAAAGGGTAATCACAGAATTTGATTGGGGCTGCTCACAAGTTGAGGCTCCCATGAATCAATACAGCAAGGAGCACTTGAAGCTCAACTCACACAAGCCACAAAACACAACACAAGCGCATAAGATCAAACCAAGAGCCAAAGCACGATGATCTTCCTTCAGTCCTCTTACCAAACCCTAATCTCTTCAAGATTTGATCTTAGAGGCTAGAAGGTGAAGTAGCAGGCTTTGAAAGGCTCTAGGTTTGTTGTGGAAGCGCTAGGGTTTCAGAGTTATCAAATAGGGGCTAGGTGTCCCCTTTTTATATGGGTCCCAACAACTAACCATTGCAAACAACCCAAACCCAGACTAGTCCGGCCATGTACCATTGACTAGTCTGGCCTCTTGGGACCACCAAAAATTTCACGTCATCGATCGACAAAACAGATGACGTGTGTGCCAAACGTTTGAATTTCAAACGGTCATGGCAACACGGACTAGTCCGGCAAACAACGGACTAGTCCAAAGTAGATCAGAAAGATTTAGTCTGGCTAAAAATGGACTAAATTGGTTAGGCCCGAACTAGTCCGACCACTGGGGCGGACAAGTCCGGCCTCCTAGGGTTTGGCTAGGTTTTCACATTAAGTCTCGAACGGACTAGTCCGTGCCACAATGGACAATTCTGAACTCATCCAAAACGCTTTGGTCCATCCCAAAACGAACAACTCTGGGGGTGTGAACTAGTCCGGCCTCTGTGGCGGACACGTCCAGCCTCCCATGACTTAGCTCCAAATTCACTAACCAAGAGAAGAACGGACTAGTCTGTACCCATACAGACAAGTCCGAACTCATCCAGAGACGTTTAGTCCAACCCCAAAACGGACTAATCTGACTGACCGGACTAGTCTGGCCATTTGCCCGAACAAGTCCGACCTCTATGTGTTTTCTCTCATTTTGGCTTCTCACTTATGTTTTTCTCTCAACCACCACTTTGAGCCCACCTGGATGATCTCAATGCACATGATACAGCCACCCTCACACATTATACAGCTAGTCTAAACTCAACACAATAGAAACCCTAATTTCTATGCTTGAGCCTTCGACGCCTGTTTCAACCTTTTTCTTTTTTGAGTGATTTTGTTTCATTTCAATCATCACACCTGTGCTTAATATCACCTCAACTCATTAGTCTCTTAATTGTCATCATCAATCATCCAAAACTCACAAGGACGCCTAGATGCACATTTAATACTCCCAAAGGAAGGCTAGGTGGAAGCAAAACAATCATCAAATGGAGAGGCTAGGTTGGTCTAGGTAGGGTTCTAGCAAGGACGTGCAATTGATAGTTTGGATTTAGTGCAACACACACAAGAGCATTCTATCCCATGGGGGGTAAATGAGATAAAGAGGGACCAGACTAAGAGTCAGGTAGAAACTCCTACTGTGCTTCTAATATACATATACATATCCTAAGTTAGTTACTAATGATCATATTAATTATGAATTCTCATGGTAAGTGGAATAACACATCGGGCACGGGTTTACACCTAGCAACAGTAGGACGACTCCCGACAAGATCATGTAGCATAGCCGAACATGGAGGATTACAAAGGACAAATAGGGTTGTCACAACCTACTGTCTACCTCTTCAATACATGGTTCTACAAGACATTCAATGCTACTTATCTATCCTAGCACCATGCTAGCATATTAAGTAATTACCTTAAGAGCCTAGGCACAAGCCATCCCAAGGCAATGAATAAAATAATCGTTGAACCAATGTTAATTTATAGCATAAGTGATTCACATTAAAATTATCATGTCATAGCTAATTAGACTATAGTGGGGGTTTATAGTGTTTATGATGATATAATGAGAACGGTATAGCATAACCATAACTACTCCTACCACATATATGGAATCCACAATAAAAATAGAAACGCTTCATCCAAGTATATGATCAATACAAGATTAAAGATAACATCTTTATTAAGAGTAAAGTCATGAAAATGAATAGGAATATGAGAGCCATACCTTTCCCAATTATGAATTGGGAAGAGACTCCTTCTACTCCTCTCCTACTTGGAATATGGACTAGAGGCCCTCCTCTCTACGACCTATACTCCTCCAAACCTATGGAGAATATTGTATACCACGGATAAACACTCAATTGGTGTGTGTGTGATATGATCGTAGGGGGTCTTATTTATAGGTGGAAAAGGGTCGGTTCCCGCCACCAAAAGCGCGTGAATAAGTCACCACTGACTTCTTCAAGCCTGGAGGAGCCAACACGTGTTGATTGACCGAGTTTGGCGCCAGAACTAGGTCGGCCGACTAGGGGGGTCGGCTGACCTAGTCTTTGCATCATTTCTCGTGTGCTTTCTCCAGGTCACTGTCAGGTGGGTCCCATCCCTTAATATGGGTGTTACACTGTTGGATGGCCTCGGATACTTCTGTTTGTGGGCCATTTGATCCACGCGGTGCCACATGTCATCGCTTGATTGCCTGGGATAGTATTTTATAGGACTGCTCCCGCTCTTTTACCTCAGCTCCTGCAATAATTCCCCGCAGGCACTATTTCTCCAAGGAGAAATGGAAATAGGTTAAATAGAAAGGTGATGTGTGCAATTAATGACAATTCCTTCACATAATTGAGTTATATTGACGGGTGAAATCTATCAACAATGACGCCGTGGACTCGTGTCGGACGAAGGCCTGAATGCAGTATGTGAGACCTAGGTGTTGAATACATTGGCATTTATGTTAAAAGTTGAGTATATCTAAGAAACCCACTTTGGATTGTCCGAACTTTATTAGGCACGTGAGCTGCAATGTGTTTTGCACTTCGGAATGTCCAAATTTTTGCTCGTATAATGCATAGAGGTTGCTTTGGACTGTCTGAACTTTCTATTGTTGAAATCTTCATGTGACTGCTATTTTTCTAACTTTCAATGTTTTAAACTTTCTTTACACTTACGGAAGGTTTGCATAGTACTATTGGACTAAGTTTTTGATGTGTTTTGCTGATCATGGTGGATACTATCTTGCTATGTTTGCAACATGCTTATGTGAGGTCCTCACATAAGGTGTTGTGGTTTCGGACTAATGTGAGTCAAGTTGAGGCCTTGTGCTTGGAAGAATTGGTTGTTTGTTCATGTTCAGTTGTTGCTTGAGGTCAAGACATGGCTTGTGAACTATTCTTAGGGAGAGGATGAGGTTCAACAACCAAGTTCAGTAGGAGTTGGTTGAGTTGATCGGTAGGTCACGCGACTTGTTTGGGTCAAGAACAATGCATATGAAGATATCGTGGACATTGTTGAAAAGTGGTTGCGAGAGTGCAAGAGGTGCATATATGCTGCAAAATCGTTCCAAGGTGTGGTGAAGAGATATGGATGTGAAGATGTGGCCGAAAAGGTCCAACCAGCTTGTTTATGCCTCAAGTTGCGGCTGAGGAGGTTCTAGTTCGTTTGTGAAAAGTTTAGAGTTTGTTTTGTTTAGGTTTCATGGTGAGCATGCAGTTGAGTTGTTTTAGGAATTTTTAGGACGTTCTTAAGGTGTTTGGAAGTCTTAGGATTGCTTATATCTGCGTCTGGAAGAGTTTTGAGCAGTTATGAAAAGTTTCAATTTATACAGTGTAGGAGTAGGAGTCCTAGCTAGGATTGGGTTGGTCTAAGGGTTGTTTGATAAGCAAGGGAGGCCAGAGCTCGTGTGTAGACGACTTTGGGCTGTTTCTCTTGTGTCTTTGGTGTATAAAATTTGTAGTTTAGAGGAGCCTTTGTGCCTTGTTCGTCCGACTTGTTTTCGTCAAGTCTTCCTCATCGAGTTTCTGAAGAGCCAAACTTTGCCTTGCTGATCTGATCGTAACTCCAGTTTTATCGATCCAATTGACGTGATTTGTTTTGTGTTGTTTTTACAACTTGATTCTCTATCATCTGCGAAAATTGCACTGTCATTGGAGTTGTGGTTTTAGAGTTCCATGAGTTTCTTTGCAGCATAGATGATCTGTTTGTTCTCTGTTAAGAACAGATTGACCTTTGCTCAGGTTTTAGGTCATAACTTGACGTTTACTCGATGTTTTCTTGCGGTTCTTGTTGTAGTGTCTTTGTGACTTGATTTTCCACAATATATATATATCTATTTTTTCACAATCGATCATAGTTTGATTAGTCGCACACACTATTCCTTTATCGGGTTGATTTTCTGCCGAGGGGTTTTTCTTGCTTCCGCTGTAAAAGTTTTAAATCTACCATTCACCCCCTCCCTCTGGTAGCTTTTCATGTGCTCTTCGATCCTACAATTGGAATCAGAGCCACGGTGCTCTAATCTTTGTGATTTGCATGTGTTTCGACTAATCAACATGGAGAAATACTTCGCAAAACCTTGTGTGTTCGATGGTGTTGATTTTCAGGTTTGGAAGGCTCGCATGGAGGCTTAGATACAGGGGCAGTGCCTCGCCATATGGGAAAAGGTTTTCAAGCGCTTTTTTATTCCTTCAAAGGATGATATTTTGGCTGCCAACATGAGAGACATCGACAACAACAACAAGATGTGCAACCTGATTATACAAGGATTGACTCAATGCGAATTCAATCGTGTGGCACACCTCTGATCTACATACGACGTGTAGAAAGAGCTATGCGACTATCATGAAGGCCCCAACACAATCAAAGAGGTACATCAAGATATGTTCAAGAAAGAGTACATGCGTTTTGAGATGCAAACCAGTGAGTCGATCGATGACTTATTTGCTCACTTTAATAAAATTCTCAGCAACTTGCGTAGTGTGAATGTTAATTTTTTAGATGCTGAAAGTGCTAGGCAATTATTAGGTGCATTAGACATGTCAATTTGGGAGATGAAAGTTACATCTATTCATGAATCCACTGCATGAGTACACTTACATTAGATGTACTATATTCCAAGTTAAAAACTTATGAACTTGACATAATCTCATGTAAAAATCTGAACAAGTGTCTTGCATTTTTTTTCACAATGTGACATTCCTAGTTCTAGCCAATCTTCGTCATGTGTTACACTTGCTTTGCGGTCTTCTCTAACCTTTGAACAAATTGAAGAGTTTCTAGAGGAGGAGCTAGCACTTCTCTCTTCTAGGTTCTCAAAAGCATTGCAAAATATGAGAACTTGTAAGAGCCCTAATTTCAATAATACAAAGTTCAGTCAGGACAAAATTTTTTGAGTAATAAAAAGCAATAAAAAGGAAATGAGAAAAACAAATAAATACAAACTCCAAATGAAGGAATTCAAAAAAATAAACTTAGCTACTGTTCAAATAAAGTTAACATGAAGATTTGAGTTGACCAATGGATTCCAAATATTTCAATTAGCCTCCCTGCAAACTTTCATAATTTCCGAAGCAAGTTTGCTATTTAATTCAATAGCTACATTGAATTCAACTCAAATTCAAATTCAAATTTGAATTTGAATGAAACTCTGTCAAATCAACTATGGGAATTCAAAATCAAATTCTATATAACTATTCCAGCCATCCCACAAATATCTAGCAAATTTTGGAATGAATTAGGTGGTAAAATTGATGCAGCAGGGATGAGTATGAGGTGGGACCCACTTGTCATGCAAAGCAAAGTTCTGTTTTCTCTCCAAGTGACACCACATGCCATGCAAAGTCCAGGCAGCTGCTTGCACTGTTGAGGTCGCCTCTGGCTTCCCCCAGCACGCCCTGACCTCCTCCTTACCCCCCTCCACGGCCCTGAGCTGGTCTTTTCTTCACCTTGAAGTTTCCAGTGCCATATTTGTCTCACACCCGAAATCTCCTCTGTCCAGCCGAATATAAGCAAAGTTACTCGGATTTGATCCCTTTTGTTTGCCTCTCCTCACTCACCAAGGTCGTGTGCACCTCCATGACCATTTTATTGTCCAGCCGGAGCCTCCCCGACGCCAATCGATGTGGAACCGTGGCCGCCGGAAAAGCTCCTCTGTTTGCCGCTTCTATGATCATCATCAACTCGACGATACAGCCATCATCTCGCCTTGGTCCTAGAAGCAAAAAGGTTTGCCTACTCATGTTTTATATGCTCGTAAAATCTGAGCCTATGCCATGCCTCCTAGCACCGTATTTCCTATTCTTCCAACAAACTTCGGTTGTGAGTAGAGTTGGTTCGCGTGCGAAATTCTTTTTACACGTTTGATTATTCCTTGTGCACACGTGCTTTGTTGTTCTACACGATCAGACGTGTCACCTCTTAGAGGAATCATCAAGAAATCGATCCGGAATACCATTTTTCCCCAGCCGCCGATTCTCACCTCCTCGGTCCATCGTCGCCACCATCTTTAGAACCTTTTCTCTCCTTCTTATGGCCAGATTCTTGTCCCCCATGCTTCCATGAAGCTTCCTTAAGTCTTCCCGATTGATTTAGCCCACGGTAGGGCTCGGCCGACATGGCCGAAACCCTAACCGCCGACGCCGCCGTCGCGCAAGATTTTCCGGCCATCGCCGGCGTGCGCTGACCCCACCGACGTGCTCAGCACCTCTAAATATGGCTAGGCGGCGAGTTTAGAGAGGAACCGTGTCGTGGATCGACGGGCTGAGAGAGGTCCGGCGAGGCACCACCGCGGTCGCGCGCGCGGCTGGAGGTAGAAGACAACCGAGTGGGCTCCAGTCATCATTGAAAGAACGGCTCGCCCCGGATCTGCGGCGGCTATATGATCGTGCGTGGCTAGGCCCTTTAATTCTTTGGCTCCGTGTGGCTTCAACCCGATTGGCCTATTTTAATCCTATGGGCCCAGCCCTTTATTCAAATGTTTCCAATTGGAATTTTATTCCAGAAATTGATCCAAATTGGAAAATCCATATCTCCTAGAATACATGTCCAAAAATTCCCAAATAAATTTTGTTAGAACCAGGATGATCTGTACTTTCAAGTGGTACACTTGAATCTGTATGAAACTCCATAAATTATCCTCAATAATTCCACGAAGCAAAAATTCTCCAATTTGTCCACATCATTCTAAATAATTCCCTTGAGTCCCAGTAAAAGTTTCAAGTCCATTGTAGTTGAGTTTAATAGCCAAATTGTATTTCCAATCTATATGTACCTTAAAATTCCAAAATGTACAGAAACATTTCAGAAATTTGTTCAAACTTTTAAATTCAATATCTCACAGTAGAATGCTTAGAAAATTGTGAAACCAACTTTGTTGAGTCACTCTTGACCTCCTCTAAACGGAAACGAACTTTTAGCCATGTTAAATTTCCAGATTACCCATGAAAATTCTTGGAAGGGTTTATATACATTGAATCTTATACAACCGATACTTCCATGAACTTAGCCAAAATTTGGCCAGAACCTCACCCATAGTGCCTAGTGTCCTTTGTAAAATTTCCTGAACCAGTGGCCATCGTTTAATATACTTAACTGTATTTCCTTTAAGCTATGCAATAATCCCAATATTGAATCACTTGCATTTTTCTTTGCATATCGAATAGTTGCCGAGCTTGAGGAGACCCCAGAGCCACTGGAAGTCATCAAGTCTTAGACTAACATTAATCCCGTCCCATAGCCAGGCAAGCCCCGATTTGCATTTAACAGTGTTTTAAATTTTATTTGTATCACACTATATGGTTTAGGATGTATGTGCATTATGTCTAGGATTTTCTTGGAGTTTTCCACATGCATGACCAAAGAACCCACGGGGGAAGGGTAGAAGTTTAAATCCTCGATGTATCCATGCTATGCTTAATGTTATAGTTGCTTCGGTAGAAGTCGAGAAGTTGGAATCTACTCGCGAGTTCAGGAATTGGGTTCACATGGGATTAGTCGAGTAAGAGATTCACCATTTGATTAAATATGAGATCGGGCATGGATTAAGAGCAGCAGGACATAGGGGCCTGTGACATGTAGTTGTGTCTGGTGTCTGTCAAGGACCGATCTGTGTGCGACCCTATTGAGCAAGTTTGAATGTACCGAAGGTATACTGTATATATGGGACCCAATAAACCGATGTAACTTGTCCATCTTAGCTTCGAGGCATACCCTATCGCCTTATAGGTGTGGGTTGAGAGCAGCAAGGTGTAAACCTGCCAGTGGGTACGTTGTACTCTGTGTGGAGGCCTCGTGCTCGTAGCGGTGGGACTGGTTCGATGTGTAGGTAGCGGGTGAAAGGTCGCCGCATACAACATCAGTGGAGTGTGCCCTCTCAGCTCCGAGCATGGGTGTATGTGTCGTGCTATTCGGGTATCACTGCAGGTGTATATCGATTCGAGTCGCCGTCCCTCGTGGTTATTGAGTACCGCTTATTCACTGAGTCGTGAGGTAGTTAATTATTTGGAGCTGAATATTATTGAATCATGCTTTATGGAATAATTATGTTTTGATGCTTGTATGTTTAAATCAGATTGTTCACTAAATTTCAGATTCATGAAGCCTTAATTTGCTACTAAAAGCTGAAAGTAAGGACTAACATTTACGCGAGTCTTTTATTGCAAACTACCATCCTATCTTATGTATATCCTGCATATAGAGTTCCATGCTTAGTGGAGACAGTTAAGTCTTGCTGAGCCTTGGTGCTCACAGTTGCTTTTTTTATGTTTTTGCTGCAAATGATGACGTATTTGATGAAGGGTTCACCGGTGAGGAGTTGCCCCCGTTGGGGTACACGGCCGAGTGGGAACCCTGCACGCCGCCGTGATGTTTTGTGTGCTGCCAGTGTGATTCTGTTCTAGGGCTGAACGAATGACTTTTGCATAGCTTAGACTTGAGTGTCGAGAGCTATGAACTTCTCTTCCACTGTAGTGTATTTAAATGTATATTATTTGTAAAGGACAAAGCTTGTATAATACTATGTTGTTTTATGTAATACGATGTATCTTTTTCTGTGTGCTGTTGGGTGCTACATCGCACGGCACCACCCACTTGTGATTCCTTGAATGTGTGGACTCTGGTCCCCACAGCCTGGTATCAGAGCCGCATTGGAGCACGCTTAAAAAGGATCATATTACAAGAAAAACATTTAGCTTTATGGTGAGGAATCGATAGTAGCCCACACAAGGACTATTATTAGCATAGATACTTAAGGTGGCAAAGCTAACCTATGTGTTATTATATTCGGTAACGACACTCCAACGTCAGGTAAGAGGTAAGGTACGCCACCGCAAGCGGATCAATTGCGGTAAGCTCACCTTGCTTGCGAGGTAGCATGTGATTGTTTCTGTGGCTTCGCACGGAAATGTTAATATGAGTCTCTGAAACTTTCCATGTTTCTGAGAACAAATGACACGCGGTACCCCAGCGTGCTTCAAAATTAGGCGAGCCCCTGTCGGGTGGGACATAACCCGATGCACGTCCTACTGGTGCAGCACTATGCAAATACGTGGGACCCCGTCGGGTGGTAGGAAACCCGGTCATGTACCTCATGACGTGGCGTAAATCGGGGCAGCCCGTATGGAATGATACGGAGCAAATGTTCTAACTTTCATATATATTATTGTGAATTGTTCGCCCGTGCGGGCTGTGTCGTACAACACCATATGATTGATCAGTAGTTTGTGTGTTGTGACAGGTACACTGACCACGTGATCGTATTGCATTTTGAAATCGTTTGTGAGTTAACGGCATTAAGGCCACCGTTGAGACGTATGCCGGAATACCGGCTTAGAATTTTTACTTTGTGAGGCACGTAGTACCGACATATACTCCATTGATGCATCAACCACTTTTCTGTAAAATGGAACTGAGAAGATGTAAAACTACTTATATTAGCTATCGAGCTCTGAGTTTGAACTAAGTTTTCAAATTTGGAGTAGGCTTTGAAGTCACCAAATAAAAAACAGAGTGTTCTGTTTTCTGCCAGAAAAGACCTGACTTTGAGAAACCATATCTCCCATTAGAAAACTCCAATGAAGGTGTACCATAGATGTATGGAAATTTTAGGAAGTCCTTAAAACTGTTATGTTCAACTCCAGAACTGAATTCCCATCTAACCTGTTCAAAATTTCAATGTTCAAAAATCTGGCAACCTGGGCAGAAACTGGAACCCTCTCTGGACTCCATACTGTTTTGACCATATCTCCCTTTCAATAATTCAAACTGGGCCATGCAAGACAATTTTGGAATCCTTGTAATTTGTATCACAATTTTGTAATCTGTGGCTGTTGTAAAATTTGAAGTTTTATATCTGGAAATTGTGGCCCAAAATCAGCATAAACAAAGGAGATGCTGTCAAAATTTCCAAAAAAACTGTCTGGTTTACAATGCCATATCTTCTCAACCAGAAATAATCTGGAGGCAAACTAATACTTTCTCGAAAGGACCTGGAGTGTACTTAAATTTTGTAGTTCACCTCGAGATCTGATTCCTCCATTTACTTGGTTAAATTTGCGTTTGAGTACAAGCTGGTCAGGTTTCAACAGAAACTTCATCGGTTTGGCAGAATTGGTCTTGTTATGAATCTGGTCCTCGATTTCACTTCGAGAAGTGTCATAACGGACCAGTTGTCAATACTCAACCATTTAACAGTGGAATTGAGGGTTTGACCCACTCGAACCTCTTTTCTTTTATGACCATGTTTGTGTCATATTGAAGATAAAAACGTGTTTTCGCGCGATAATGCGCATAACGTCTCGTCGAGATCAATGGTAGTCAAAATGAACTTCAATCCATGAAGTTCATTATTTTGGAACTCACTATTGTAACATTGGTCCAGAGATGATGTATTTTGTATAAAGTCTACACTTTATCAATATATGTTACCGTTATGCAAGTTTAGTTATTAATAGACACACCATTGTTGTTATCCTTGAGTGATCTTACAATATCACGTCTCATGTTGGATTCATGGTTCTGACTGCAGAATGGTGTGCACCCGTAACACACTCGAGATTGGTGGCACGAGCCAGGGAGGTGATTACTCCCAGCAGCAGAGAACTCATGATCAACGACAACCGACACCACCACCGCCACCTCCTCCTCCGCATACATTGGCGGATGTGATTGCAGCTATGGTGGGTTCATGCGACGAGCAGACCAAGCTGCTGCGAACCCTCGTGCAGAATACGTCCCGTCAGCGGGGGCGTCCAGACGGAGGCAATCATCAGCCTCAACACACCACCTACTCGGACATCATAGCAACTCACCCTCCGGTCTTCACGGAGGCCAATGAACCTCTTGAGGCGGACAACTAGCTCCGCACAACTGGAGCAAAGTTCGGGTTGCTCCGATTCACCGAACAGCAAAAGGCACTCTTCGCAGTGCAGCAGCTTCACAGCTCCGCCGGCGCTTGGTGGGTGAATTACATCACCTCTCTACCGGCTGAACACGCCGTGAGATGGACCGAGTTCCGGGAGGCGTTCCGTGCCTATCACATACCCCCCGGGATTATGAGATGCAAGATTTAAGAATTCCTTGAACTCAAGCAAGGCGCAAGGAGTGCTCACGAGTACTCCAAGGACTTCAATCACTTGGTGCAATATGCGCCAGATCGTATGAACACGGAGGAGAGGAAACGGGACTGTTTCTATCGAGGTTTGAATGCAAAGATGAAGGACAAGCTTGCTTTGTTCAATCGTGGCACGTTCAATGATTTTGTCAACACGAGGATTGTACAAGAGGATGCAACACGCGAGTTGGTAATGGAAATGAAGTGGAGTGCTCCACAGGGCAGCAGTGGTGGAGCTCCACAAAAGTACCTTATGGTGTACCAATCACCGTCCGGTCAAAGGTGGCGGCCACCGGCACGACAGTCAATGTTTCGTGGCTGCCCGTTCAACGCACCAAGCTTCCGACCACCCCTACCATGGCCGCAACAGCAGCAGCAACAGAGGATGATACCTCGTGCACCACCACAGCAGCAGCGTGCGCCTGGTTTCCGTCCTCCGGTCTATGGTGGTCCGACACAATACACGTGCTACAACTGTGAACGTGTCGGAAATCTCTCCTACAACTGTCCGGACAAGCAAGGCAGCGGATAAGCATCATATCAGGGTGCTAATCAACCCCGCAACAAGCCCAAGAAACCAAGTACCAAACCTGGCAACGTCTACCACATCGCCATTGAGGACGTATCAGAAGGCGAACCCGTACTCGCGCATATGTTTACTCTCATCAATCACCCCATTATCATACTTTTTGATTCTGCAGCCACACACAATTTCATTAGTAGTTCATATGTTGTCAAGTACTAACTACAAATATTTCTTACTAAATGTCCATAAATGATTTGTTCCCTGGGTTGGAAAATATCAGCTCATAGTATGATTCCTAAAGCACCACTGTGCATGGGTGGAAAATATATCCAACCACTCTCATAATCTTAGATGGCCAAAGATCAATGTCATATTAGGTATTGAAAGTTTCCTAGAGGTGGGGGGAGTGAATAGGCAATAAGATCTAAAATGACTTAATCAAATGAGATTAAATTCATGAGGCTAGACTTGTCTTGAAGGGTCGTACTAGTCCGCTCAGCACGGGGAGAAAACCTAAAAATTTGGTTTTGACAAGTTATTTTCGGAAGTTAAGTTTATCCGAGATGTAAACAATGTATAGTAACTTAGTACAACCAAGATTGGAAGGTTTAAGCACTTAGATCACAAGATTTCAACAAAGATCAAAAGTGGAAGGCAATATGAACCCCAATAGCAATGCTAGTGATCACAAAAAGTAGAAGACAAGTGAGACAAGATTTATCCCGTGGCTCAGCTCCACGAAGAAGCCTACATCGACGTTGAGAAGTCCACACAAGGACCGGGTCTCACTTGACCCTTCTCTCACCAAGCCACCACGATGGCCGGCTTGGTTTCCACTATATCAATGGGTAATCACAAATTTTGATGGGGCTGCTCACAAGTTGAGGCTCCCACAAATCAATACAATGAGGAGTATACGAAGCTCAACAAACACAAGCCACAAAACACAATCACAATGTGCAAAGAGATCAAACCGAGAGCCCAAGCGCGATGATCTTCCTTCACTCTTCTCCCCAAATCATAATCTCTTCAAGATTTGGTCTTAGAGGGCTAGTAGGACGAGTAGAAGGCTTTCACTTGTGGCGGCGCTAGGTTTCAAGACTTGTTGAAATGAGGTCGGGGGTCCCCTTTTTATAGGGGTCTCGAGCCCCTTCTGCTGACTTCAGCAGAAGGGCGGACTAGTCCGACCACTAGCCCCGGACTAGTCTGGCCCTATGGGACCACAGACCTCTGGTCAGGTCCCGACAACTGCCACATTGAGCGACGATCGTCATGCTACCCGCCAAATTTCCAAATTCAAACGATCACTAAATAACGGACTAGTCTGGTGATGAGATCATGCATATTATTATTGCACCTACAAACATGACACAATGTTTATTTGTTTGGGATCCTGGCTCAAGTGAATGTGCACTCTTATTTGATGGACAAGATCAAGATGGCGCACTATGTCGTCCACCACCTTGGCCTCATCCATTCATGCATACAAAAAGATTTGATGGTGTTGCACATTTGGACCAACACATAAGAGAAGATGAACTTGAGTTGAGGACAACTCCAATTCAAGAAGGGGAAGATGATGAGGACATCACTTCTATGGATACAAACAACACTACATTGAACATACAAGATGCAATCAATAGAGTTCATACACAACAATTAATTTCAGAGGTGAACTCGTTCTTATATATTTCCTAATATGTTTTTGAGCATAGATTTCTACTTAATGATTTATTTGTGATTAGGATCCATGGAGAGGTTCAAGGAGTACTTGGAGGGAGTATTAGGGACGTGGAAGACCAGAGAATTCGTTCAAAGAAGATGGAAACCGAACCAAACTCCAAATCGTATCCAACTCGGAGTCCAGGAGCAGTACGCACTAAAATGGACGCCCAGGACGCATACAAACTCCGTTTTGGACGTTCTACATATGCACGGAAAGGGGAGAGGATAAACTTTCCAATGGCTCCGGTTCCATGTAAAAATTCCTTATGAGTCGACGGGAATCATCGAAACAAAATCAAGTACAGAATATGTCAGGGTGCTGCGCCACCGTATTGGGCCATTGGGCCATGTATCAAGTCTAAGTCCATTATTTTTGTATATTAGGGTTAGGTCACGACCCCAACACCCCCTTGGACGTCCTCCCTCCTATATATACTCCATAGTAGCCGCCATGAGCAATTGGGTTTTGCTTAGATCAATAATATCGCCGTTTACGGTTTGTGAGACCCCAACTTCGTGATTTCAGATCGTGTCTACCTTGTTCTTTCTTGTGTTCTCGGTTGCACTTGCAGGAATTAGCCTTCTTGGCGAGGTCAATCGTGTGCAGCACGGCTGATAACCAACGGAGCGGTGGTGTAGTGATTGTAGGGGTTTTTTGTGTTCTACTCGAGAGCCTCGGATCATCAACGTCGAGATCTCCACCTCAATCGACTTATCCATTACCTTTCGGATGATCGGGCCTCATCATCCTTTTTCCTATCATCTGGTCCACAATGAACTAGTCCAAAGTAGGACAGAAGGGTTTAATCTGGCTCAAAACGAACTCATCTATGTAGGCTCAGACTAGTCCGTCCCTCTAGGTTTTCTCTCGGTTAATCTCACTAAGTCTCAAACGGACTAGTCCGTATCCATACGGACAAGTCCGAACTTTTCCAGAGAGCTTTGGTCTGTCCAAAAAAGGACAAGTCCGGTCTTCTAGGACTTAGCTCCAAATTCACTAAGAGTCACTCCAAAGACGTTTGGTCCATCTCAAAACAGACTGGTCTGCCTGGCCGGACTAGTCCAGCCTCCTTGGGTTTTTCCTCATTTTGGCTTCCCACTTAGGTTTTTCTCTAAACCACCACTTTGAGCCCTCTAGAATGATCTCAATGCACATGATACATCCACCCTCTCACATGACACGGATCATATAAGCTCAACTTCATAGAAACCCTAATTTCTACTCTTGAGGCTTTGACACCCGTTATGTCCTTTTCCTTTTTGAGGGGTTTCATCTCATTTCAATCATTGTACCTGTGGTTAAGATCAACTTAACTCATTAGACTCTTAATTGTCATCATCAATCATCCGAAACCCACGGGGATGCCTAGATGCACTTTCAATCTCCCCCTTTTTGGTGATTGATGACAACACATTAAGACTTCGACAAAGAGATAATAATTTGTTTTCATAACACGTATTTGTAGGAGTGACTCCCCCTCAATGTATGCATCATGAGAAAGAGTAATTGAGGGATTTCTCATTCATATACATGTTATGGTGGGGTGCTTAAGTGATGTGCTAATAAATTGTGATAAAGCAACGAATATGCAAGATAAGCATGTCAATCAAGGCATAACATCACAGTTGATATGAATTAAGTCTTACAACAATTTGAGCGAGAATTTTAAACATAAAAACATAACATAAGTCAAATCTTGGATCAATCAATCTCTCCCACAAGTAACTAAGTAGAGCTTTCGATCTCTCCCCCTCAGTCTCTCCCCCTATCTAAGTGCCTCATCCACCAATCTCTCCCCCTTCTCTAAGAGCCACATCCACTAATCTAAAGGGCCACATCAACTAATCTCTCCCCCTTTGGCATCAAGACACCAAAAAGGAAAAGAAGAAAGGAAGAGCCCTTAGGTTGACTCGTCATCATCATCGGCGTCATCGTCGTCTCCGCCTTGGTGCCTGCTATCGCTCTCTGTGGCCTCCGGATCAATATTAGCATCATCATCGGACGGGGCCGTGGTGGAAGTACCATCTTCACCAAATTGAGCGAGCTCCTCGGCGGTGAACTATGGGAATGGAGTGATCTCTCCATCACTCTCCTCAGCGGGAGACATGGAGATGTCCAACTTGTCGCACACTGCATTATCCCCGAACCTCCATCCATGGGGGCTATGGTCTTCTGGAGCACCCTGTTGAGGACACTGTAGAAGGGCTTGATGTTCCTTATGTGCTCGGCCTCAAAGGGTACATGGCTAGGATACATGTACTCCAGGGTATCGCGATCAACTGGCCTCAAGTTGGAGATAATGATTTCATTGTCCAATTGATCCTCCAAGTCTATAATTTGAGCAAACTCCCAGTAGGTGGTGGAGTATTGCTCTCCATGGGTCATCCAGGTGATCCTCCTGTCCCCATCGTTGTGGAAGTAGATAGTGGAATAGAACCGAGTAATTACTTCCACATTCCAGTCATACTGAAAAGCCATAAACTTCTTCAAACCATGTCGCTCCACAGCCTCAATCACAGCATTGAAAGCCACACGATCCTTCTGGGCCATATAGTCCCAGTCAATCTACTGAGCATCGATGACTAGGGTTTGCTTGGACATATAGACAGTCCGATAGTAGTCACAGTGGAAGTCACACCTAAACCGGGGATCCAATGTGCTCCTGTCCCGCTGATAGACATTGATCTTCCTTAGATTGCACGCCTTCTCAGCCCCTTTGCCTTTGAATATGTTGGCATCAAAGGCAGCTGCACGGTTTGGGTTCCGTGCAGGGAAGGACATCTTGAAGGGGCCTATGGGCTGAGAGGCACCCTTCTTGACCTTACTTGCGGGCTTCTTCACAACAATCACCCTCTTCTTTGGTGAAGCATCAATTGGGGCTTTTCCCTTATCCTTGGAGGTCCTCGCCTCTTGGGCTCTAGCTTGATCCCCCAATGTCACAAGTCTCTTTTTCCTTAGGACTTCCTCGGCGGCAGTAGAGTTGTGAGCTTTTCGCTGCATCTTCTTTGCTCTTCTTGATTCAAAGTAGGCAACAGCCATTTCCTCATCCTCGCGTCTCCAGCGGTAAAGAGCTTGCCTTTCTGCTTCGGCCCCGGAGTCGGAGAGTGGAACATACTTGTTATCCGACATGGTTGCTGATAAGAGAAGCAAGGGGATGTGTATGAGTCAAATGAAGTTAAGGGGTAGTTGTAGAATTCACAAGATCGATCGAGATTAGGGTTTTCGCTGTGTAATCCAAACTTGTCCGCCCATGGGCCGGACTAGTCCGCAGCCAACCGGACTTGTCTGCCCTGGAGCTGGACTAGTCCGGTTCACACAGCAAGAACCCTAATCTAGAGAAAGTTTGTGAAAACTATGGATCCTACCACAAAAATGGAGGTACATGATTACAATGATATGCAGAACAACATTTGTGAAGAAGTTTTTATCAATAGACCCAAAAGAATTGAATTTCAAGGGTTTTGGGTTTAGGTCAAGAATACCTTTTCAAATCTTCAAACCGATGAAATGTGGATGAAGAGTCGGCCTCCGATGCTTGGGGAATAGTTCCCTAGCACCTTAGGGCTTCAATCCACAGATTGGAGTCAAGATTTGTTGGTGGGAATCGAAAATCGCCGTTTGGGGGACGGTTTTCGTGCATTTTTGGAGAGAGAAGGTTTGAATGGAAGTGGAGAGGTCGAGGGCTCCCTAGGGAGGTTAAGTCCCCAAGGGCCGGACTATTCCGGTCAGGGACCCGGACATGTCCGGCAATCGGACTGGGTCCGGACTATTCTGATCCACCGGACTAGTCCGGTCATAGGGCAGACTAGTCCGGTCCTAAGGCTAAAAACTCCTATATATTGAGTTTTCAGTGGAGATTTGATGCTTTTGGACTAGATTTCACAAAAGATCTTTGTAAACATGATCAGTAAGCAATCAACAATCAAACTATGATCATGGTTCAAAAGGATTCAATAATTTCAAAATAATTTGTAGAAAATCGATGAGGATGAGTTTTTCACAAGCATGTGTGAATTTTGAATATGACAATCAGATGTGCAAGATTCAAGCCACATTTCGAGAATCCAAGATATTAAGTTCACTCCTGAGTTCACAAAATCTTTTCTCATCTAAGGGTTTGGTAAATATATCAGCCAATTGTTTGTTGGTTCTCACATATGAAATTGCAATGTCTCCATTGATAGAGTGATCTCTCAAGAAATGGTGTTGAATATCAATGTGTTTGGTCCTTGAGTGTTCAACTGGATTAAGGGCTATTTTGATGGCACTCTCATTGTCACATAGGAGGGGAATATGGCGCAAGTTAATGCCATAATCCCTAAGAGTTTGTCGCATCCAGGGAAGTTGTGCACAACAACTTCTGGCAGTGACGTACTCCGCTTCGGCTATAGAAAGAGCAATGGAGTTGTGTTTCTTTGAGGACCAAGACACTAGAGATCTACCAAGGAATTGGCAAGTTCCCGATGTAATCTTCCTATCAACTTTGCACCCCGCATAGTCCGCATTGGAATATCCAATGTGGTTAAACTTAGAGCCTTTGGGGTACCAAAGTCCTAGGCTTGGTGTGTGAACCAAATATTCTCTTAACAGCAATCAAATGACACACCTTAGGAGTAGCTTGAAATCTAGCACACATACACACGATAAGCATGATATCGGGCCTAGATGCACATAAGTAAAGCAATGAGCCTATCATGGAATGATATACCTTTTGATCCACACTTGGA
Source organism: Tuctoria greenei (assembly GCA_036927565.1). Lineage (NCBI taxonomy): Eukaryota > Viridiplantae > Streptophyta > Magnoliopsida > Poales > Poaceae > Tuctoria > Tuctoria greenei. The sequence goes on from JAYESD010000003.1 coordinate 113,641,889, forward strand.
CCATCTTCATTGAGATCGAGATGCCCATTGGTTGCCATAGGAGTCTTGATGGGTTTGGCCTTGTCCACGTCAAACTTCTTGAGTATATCTTGTGTGTACTTAGTTTGACTAATGAACGTGCCTTCCTTGAGTTGCTTCACTTGAAAACCTAGAAAGAACTTCAACTCCCCCATCATGAACATCTCAAATGTTTCAATCATTATCTTAGAAAACTGATCACAAAAAGCTTTGTTAGTGGAACCAAATATAATGTCATCGACACATATATTTGGCAAACAAACAAATCATCATTTAAGTGCTTAGTAAATAAAGTGTAATCCACCTTCCCAATTTTGAAACCATTTTGAGTTAGAAAATCTCTAAGGCACTCATACCAAGCTCTAGGAGCTTGTTTGAGTCCATAGAGAGTCTTATGCAATTTGTACACATTGTTTGCGAATTCTTCATCTTCAAATCCAGAGGGGGGGGGGTTGCTCCACATACACCTCTTCATTGATTGGACCATTGAGGAATGTGCTCTTGACATCCATTTGATATAGCTTAAAATCATGGTGAGTAGCAAAGGCAAGTATGGGAGCAAATGTTTCTTTGAAATCCAAACCTTCGACTTGTGAATACCCTTTGGCCACAAGTCATGCCTTGTTCCTAGTAACCACCCCGTGCTAATCTTGTTTGTTTCAGAACACCTATTTGGTGCCTACAACATTCGCATTAGGCCTCTTCACAAGCTCCCATACTTGATTTCTTTCGAAGTTGTTGAGCTCTTCTTGCATGGCCATCACCCAATCCGGATCTCGTAGTGCTTCTTCAACCTTGTGGGGCTCCAAGGGAGAAACAAAAGAGTAATGTTCACAAAAGTTTGCAACACGAGATCTAGTAGTTACCCCCTTGGAGATGTCTCCAAGTATATTGTAACCGGGATTGTCCCGTTGGACGCTTTGATGCACTCTTGATTGAGGCGCTTGAGGTCTTGAGTCATCATCTTGGTCATCCCCATCCTCATTGTCTACCCCTTGATTGATGCCTCCATTTTCATCTTCTTGGGGCGCATCTTGGGGAACTTGATCTTGATCATTTGAGGAGGAGCTTGCTTGATGTGCACTTGCCTCTTGAGGTTGTTCTTGTGGTCGTATATCTCCAAGTGCCATCCTTCCTATCACCACTTGTGGAGCTTCTTATTGATCTAGCACATGACGATCAACTTGCTCCAGATGGGAGCCATTAGTCTCATCAAACACTACGTCACGTGCTGCTTCAACAATTCTGGGGGATTTGTTAAAGACGCGATATGCATAAGTGTTTGAGTCATAACGAAGTAAGAAACCTTCATTGGACATAGAAGCGAACTTCGAAGTCATAGGCTTCTTGTTAAGAATGTAGAATTTGCTCCCAAAAACATGAAAGTTGGAAATGTTTGGCTTGTTACCGGTTAGGAGCTCATAAGACGACTTCTTAAGTATGTGATGAAGATACAACCGGTTTATGGCATGGCAAGCGGTGTTGACCGCGTCCACCCAAAACCGGTCTCACGTTTTGTACTCATCAAGCATTGTTCTTGACATCTCAATTAAGGTCCTATTCTTCCTCTCGGCCACCTAATTTTGTTGAGGGAAGTAGGGGGCCGAGAACTCATGCTTTATGCCTTTTTCATCCAAAAATTCTTCAACTTGAGTATTCTTGAATTCGGTGCCATTATCACTCCTTATTGACTTGATACTTAAGGAGAACTCATTTTGAGCTCTCTTCAAGTATTTCTTGAGGACACCTTGAGTCTCACTCTTATCATGTAAAAATAATACCCAAGTGAAACATGAAAAATCATCAACAATAACAAGACCATATTTGTTACCGCTAATGCTTACGTAGGCAATTGGACCGAAGAGATCCATGTGTAGAAGTTCCAATGGTCTTGATGTTGTCATAATCTTCTTGGATGGATGTGGTGCTCCAACTTGTTTTCCGGCTTGGCATGCGCTACATGGTCTATCCTTTTCAAACACAACATTCTTTAAACCACGGATGTGCTCGCCCTTAAGGAATTTTTCCAAATTTCTCATCCCAACATGGGCTAGCCTCCTATGCCATAGCCATCCCATGTCAGTTTTTGCAATTAAGCATATATCAAGTTGGGCTTTATCCGCGGAGAAATACACAAGATAGAGTTTTCCCTTGAGTACACCCTTAAAGGCAATTGAGTCATTGCTTCTCCTTATGACGGTCACACACTCATTAGTGAATAAACAATTATAACCTTTGTAATATAGTTGTGATATGGACAAGAGGTTATAATCAAGTGAATCAACATGTAAAACATTCGAAAGAGTATGATTAAGGGATATAGCAATTTTACCAGTACCAAGGATTTTTCCTTGGCTATTGTCCCCAAAATAGATTCCTTCACTTGGATCTTCATTTAGCTCATACTCCACAAACATCTTCCTCTCTCCGATCATATGATTAGTGCACCCGCTATCAAGAAGCCATTTGGTTCCACCGGAGGAGTATGCCTACAAGAAAGATTTAAGCCTTGGCTTTAGGTACCCAAGCGGTGTTGGGTCCTTTGATGTTAGTCAAGAGGCACTTGGGCACCCACACACAAGGTTTGGGACTCTTGCGGTGTGGCCCAACATACCTAGCATAGGCCTTTTCAAACTTGTTCCTCAATAAAACATATGATGCATCAAAATCATGGAACAATGGATGAGGTTCTTTCATTGGCATTTTGGGTAAAGTAGGAATGCTCTTCCCTTTATTGTTGTATGAGCCTCCTTTGACAAAAACAATCAAGTGTTTGCCATTCTTTGGAGTTTTGGAGTTTTGCCTCATCTCCCTAGAATAACCTAGACCATCCTTGTTTTGGAGATATACGACCCTCTAGGGTTTCTCTCGGTTAATCTCACTAAGTCTCAAACGGACTAGTCCATACCCATATGGACAAGTCCAAACTTTTCCAGAGAGCTTTGGTCCGTCCAAAAACGGACAAGTCCAGTCTTCTAGTACTTAGATCCAAATTCACTAAGAGTCACTCCAGAGACGTTTGGTCCGTCTCAAAACGAACTGGTCTGCCTGGCCAGACTAGTCCGGCCCTAAGGCTCGGACTAGTCCGGCCTCCTTGGGTTTTTCCTCATTTTGGCTTTTCACTTAGGTTTTTTTCTAAACCACCACTTTGATCCCTATAGAATGATCTCAATGCATATGATACATCCACCCTCTCACATGACACGGCTCATATAAGTTCAACTTCATCGAAACCCTAATTTCTACTCTTGAGCCTTGGACACCCGTTATGTCCTTTTCCTTTTTGAGAGGTTTCATCTCATTTCAATCATTGTACCTGTGCTTAAGATCAACTTATCTTATTAGACTCTTAATTGTTGTCATCAATCATCCAAAACCCATGGGCATGCCTAGATGCACTTTCAGGTATGTCGTGGTTACATCACCATGGTGTTGTTTTAAACATCGTTCCTCAAACCGTCCATTTGGATTCTCCACTACACAGTCCACATACTCTAATTCTTGATCGACCCGTTCAAGAAATCGCAGCAGTGTACCACTCTGAATCCCTTAAGTTGGAAGACATTCCGGTGGTCTGTGAATACCCCGATGTGTTTCTCGATGATCTACCGGGCATGCCGCCCGAACATGACGTCGAGTTCAAGATTGAACTTGTGTCGGGAACCACACCGATCTCTCGAAGAACTTATCGAATGGCGCCCAATGAGCTAGCTGAATCAAAAGAACATCTGAAGGACCTGCTGGACAAAGGAATTATTCACCCAAGCTCCTCACCTTGGGGCTTCTCCGCGCTGTTCATTAAGAAGAAGGATGAAACGTTGAGGTTATGTGTGGACTATCATCCGCAAAATGTCGTGACTATCAAGAACAAGTATCCACTACCTCGCATCGACATTCTCTTCGGTCAATTAGTGGGTGCTCAGGTATTTTCCAAGATGGATCTTCGGTCCGGATATCATCAAATCAATATTCGGACGGAAGATATACCGAAGATGGCATTCTCGACGCGATATGGACTATATGAATATCTCGTCATGTCATTTGGCCTCACCAACGCTCCGGCCTACTTTATGTACCTTATGAACTCATTGTTCATACCAGAGTTGGACAAGTCCGTGGTCTTCATCAACGACATCTTGGTTCATTCCAGATAGGAGGAAGAACACGCTGAACACTTGCATATCGTACTCCAACGATTGAGAGACCATAAACTCTATGCAAAATTCAGCAAGTGTGAATTTTGGATCAGTCAAGTGCCATTCTTGGGACTTATTATTTCAGCTGAGGGCATTCTTGTGGACCCAAGTAAAATTGTTCAAGTGCTGAAATGGCAATATCCAAAGTCCGTACATGAAGTCCGAAGCTTCCCTTGTTTAGCAGGATATTATCGGAGGTTCATCCCGAGCTTCTAAAAAATTGCTAAACCAATGACAGAGCTGTTGAAGAAAGGTACCGAATATAATTGGGGTGAAGCATGTGAGAAGGCATTTCAAACATTGGTGAAGCATCTCACAACAACCCCAGTTTTAGCTCAACCTGATACGACGAAACCGTTCGATGATTATTGCGATGGATCCGGCATCGGTCTTGGCTGCGTTCTTATGCGAGAAGGATGTGTGGTACCATATGGATCATGGTAGCTCCGCAATCATGAACAGCATTAACTGACTCATGACTTGGGCTCGCTGCTGTGGTACTTGCTCTGAAAATATGGAGGCATTACTTGTTTGGAAATTTGGTTCACCTCTATACCGACCACAAAAGTTTGAAATATATCTTTACTCAGAAGGAACTGAACATGAGGCAACAAAGGTGGTTATAATTGATTAAGGATTATGAGATTGAGATTCATTATCATCCCAGCAAAGCTAATGTGGTTGCCGATGCGCTTAGCCACAAATCTCATGTCAATAACTTGACCATCACACCAATGGAAGAGGATGATCCGAGTCTATACTTGGTTCCATATGGATCTTTATACAATATTGCTCTCTTTCCGATGATCCGAGATGATATTATTGAAGCTCAAAAGAAGGACAAGGGTATGTCTCACATACTCAAGAGATGAAGTTCTTTAGAAAAGATAAGCATGGTGCTCTATGGTTCAAGAATTGGATTGTAGTGCCCCGTGACATGGAACTTCGAAAGAAAATTTTTATGAAGCTCATTTTCCAAATATTCCATTCATCCGGGAAGTAATAAAATGTATCAAGACTTGAAGACTGGGTTTTGGTGGACACGAATGAAGTGTGAGATGGCTATGTACGTATCTGAGTGTCATACATGTTGGCGAGTGAAGGCCGACCATTTGAAGAAAGCGGGACAGCTGCAACCACTTAATATTCTGGCATGGAAATGGGAGGATGTGAGTATGGATTTTATCATCAGATTGCCACTCACATTTCGGAAGCATGATTCGATTTGGGTGATAGTCGATCGACTAACCAAATCAGCACATTTCATTCCGGTAAAAGTTGGATTCAATGCCAAGAAATATGCGGAGTCGTACATATCAAGAATCGTGTGTCTACACGGCATTCCTCGCACAATTATTTCAGATTGAGGCATGCTGTTCGTTGCTCGTTTCTGGGAGCAGCTGCATGCCTCGTTGGGTACTAAACTGATTAGAAGCTCCGCCTATCACCCACAGACCGATGGACAAACTGAGTGGGTGAATCAAGTACTTGAAGACATGTTGTGAGCGCGTGCCATCCACCACGGTAAAAATTGGGACGATCATTTTCCGTTGGCGGAATTCTCGTACAACAATAGTTATCAAGCAAGTATCAAGATGGGACCATATGAAGCCCTCTATGGCTCAAAATGTCGCACCCCGCTGAATTGGTGCGAGTCCGGCGAAAGAGTGACCTTCGGGATTGACCTAGTCAATGAAGCCGAGGAACAAGTTTGGACCATTTAAGCAAACTTGAGAGCAGATCAATCTCGACAAGAGACTTATGCAGACAAGCGGCGTCGCCCGCTGCACTTTGATGTCGGGGATCATGTGTACCTCCGCGTGTCTCCGATGAAAGGAATTCACCGGTTTGGAGTAAAAGAAAAGCTAGGTTCCCGGTTTTTGGTCCATTTGCTATTACGGGGAAGTGCGGACCTGTGGCTTATATATTGGAATTGCCAGCATCTCTTGCTGGTATACACAAAATTTTTCCACGTATCTCAGCTCCGGAAATGTCTCAAGTTCACAGCTGCTGTCCACACGGATGAAATCGGCGAGTTGTAACCGAATCTCACATACTCCGAACATCCGATTCAAATTCTCGACGAGAAGGCTCGAACAACGCGGAACCACAAGCTGAGGTTCTTCAAAGTGTTATGGAGCAACCATACTGTTGAAGAAGCGACTTGGGAATCCGAAGAATATCTCCGCTCCAACTATCCGAATTCTTATCGTCTCATATCCGGTAATTTCTCTCCTGCCTTCGTCTCTTCATTGTAATCTCAGGAAGAGATTCTTTTAAGGGGGGAGGAATGAAAGAGCCCTAATTTCATTAATTCAATGTTCAGTTAGGACAAAAAAAATTTAGTAATAAAAAGCAATAAAAAGGAAATGAGAAAACAAATAAATAAAAACTCCAAATGAGGGAATTCAAAAAAAAAATAGAATTTTCAAATGAAGTTAACATGAAGATTTGAGTTGACCAATGGATTCCAAATATTTCAATTAGCCTCCCTACAAATTTTCATAATTTTTGAAGCAAGTTTGCTATTTAATTCAATAGCTACATTGAATTCAACTCAAATTCAAATTCAAGTTTGAATTTAAATGAAACTTTGTCAAATCAACTATGGGAATTCAAATACAAATTATATATGATTAATCCAGCCATCCCACAAATATCTAGTAAATTTTGGAATGAATTAGGTGGTACAATTGATGGAGCAGGGATGAGGATGAGGTGGGACCCACTTGTCATCCAAAGCAAATGCAGTTTTTGCTCTCCAATTGACACCACATGCCATGCAAAGTACAGGCAGCTGCTTGCACTGTTGAGGTCGCCTCCAGCTGCCCCCAGCATGCCCTGACCTCTTCCTTATCCCCCTCCACGGCCCTGAGCTGATCTTTTCTTCACCTTGAAGTTTCCAGCGCCATATTTGTCTCTCACCCAAAATCTCCTCTGTCCAGCCGAATAGAAGCAAAGTTACTCGGGTTTGATCCCTTTTCTTTGCCTCTCCTCACTCACCAAGATCGTGCCCACCTCCCTGACCATTTTATTGCCCAGCCGGAGCCTCCACGACGCCAATCAAAGTGGAACCGTGGCCACAAGAAAAGCTCCTCTGTTTGCCGCTTCTCTGATCGTCGTCGACCCGACGAAAGCCATAATCTCGCCTCGGTCCTACAAGCAAAAAGGTCTGCCTACTCATGTTCTATATGCTCGTAAAATTTGAGGCCATGCCATGCCTCCTAGCACCCGTATTTCCAATTCTTCCGACGAACTTCGGTTATGAGTAGAATTGGTTCGCGTGCAAAATTTATTTTACACGTTTGATTATTCCTTGTGCACATGTGCTTTGTTGTTCTACGCGACAAGACGCGTCACCTGGAAGAGGAATCATCGAGTTTCATCTAGAAATCGAACCAAAATACCATTTTTCCCCAACCGCCGATTCTCACCTCCTCGGTCCATCGTCGCCACCATCTTCCGAACCTTTTCTCTCCATCTTATGGCCAGATTCTTGTTCCCCATGCTTCCATGAAGCTTCCCAAAGTCTTCCCGATGGATTTAGCCCACCGTAGGGCTCGGCTGACATGGCCGAAACCCTAACCGCCGCCGCTGCCGTCGCGCAAGCTTTTCCGGCCATCGCCGGCGTGCGCTGACCCCACCGACGTGCTCAGCACCTCGAAATATGGCTAGGCCGTGGATCAACAGGCGGTGAGAGGTTTGGCAAGGTGCCGCCGAGGTCGCGCGTGCGGTTGGAGGTAGAAGACGACCAGGTGGGCCCCGGTCATCTGTGAAAGAATGGCACGCCCCATATTCTGAGGCTATGCGATCGTGTGTGTCTACGCCCTTTTATTCTGCGGCCCCATGTGGCTTCAACCCGATTGGCCCATTTTAAACTTGTGGTCCCAGCCCTTTATTCAAATGTTTCCAATTGGAATTTTATTTTAGAAATTGCTCCAACATGGAAAATCCATATCTCCTGGAATACATGTCCAAAAATTCCCAATAAATTTTTTTAGAACCAGGATGATCTTTACTTTCAAGTGGTACACTTGAATATGTATGAAAATCCATAAATTATCCTCTATAACTCCATGAAGCAAAATACCATTAGAATTAATTACTGGTGATCCGTTCATTCAAAAATTCTCAAATTTGTCCACATCATTCTAAATAATTCCCTTGAGTCCCAGTGAATCTTTCAGGTCCATTAGAGTTCAATTGGATAGCCAAATTGTATTTTCAATCTCTATGTACCTGAAAATTCCAAAATGTCCAGAAACATTTCAGAAATTTGTCCAAAATTCTAAATTTAATATCTCACAAGAGAATGCTTAGAAAATTGTGAAACCAATTTTGTTGAGTCTCTCTTGACCTCCTCTAAACAGAAAACCAACTTTTAGCCATGCTAAAGTTCCAGATTTCCCATAAAAATTCTGGGAAGGGTTTTATACATTGAATTTTATAAAACAGATACTTCCATGAACTTAGCCCAAATTTGGCCAGAACCTCACCCATATTGCCTAGTGTCCTTTGCAAAGTTTAAGAACCAGTGGCCATGATTTAATAAACTCAAATGTCTTTCCTTTAAGCTGTGCAATAAACCCAATATTGAATCACTTGCATTTTTCCTTGCATATCGAATAATTTCCGAGCTCGAGCAGACCGCAGAGCCACTAGAGGTCATCAACCCGGACACTAACTTTAATCCTGTCTCGCAGCTAGGCAAGCCCCGTTTTGCATTTAACAACATTTTAATTTTTATTTGTATCACACTATATGTTTTAGGATGTATGTGCATTAAGTCTAGGATTTTTTTTGGAGTTCTCCACATGCATGACCAGAGAACCGATGAGATAAGGGTAGATGTTTAAATCCTCGATGTATCCATGCTATGCATAGTTATAGTTAATTCGGTAGAAGTTGAGTAGTTGGAATCTACTCGCGAGTTCAGGAATTGGGTTCACACGGGATTGGTCGAGTGAGAGATTTACCATTTGATTAAATATGAGACCGGGCATGGATTAAGAGCAGCGGGACATAGGGTATGTGAGCTGTAGCTGTGCCTGTGTGAATGTGGCCTAGAGTGGGGGGGGGTGAATAGGCCCTTAAAATTTCCTGCACACTAAATAGAGTTGTCAAAAACTTGTTTTACCGGACTAGTCCGGTTGTGTGGGCGGACTAGTCCGGTGTGCTGAAATAAGTTAATTGATTAAGTGTTGTTTGGGAAACTAGATTCTTTTAGCAGCGGAAATGAGAACAACGGAAACTTTGGTTTACGATTATTGTATGAATGCACGTGGAAACTTATAAGAAACTTAAATTGATGTTTAGTAATCAAGTGATCTAGTGAACAAAATGTAAAAGAAATAAGGCTCAAGAGACACACTAATTTTTACCGAGGTTTGGTCTCACCATGAGATCTACATCCTCGTTGAGGAATCTCACACAAAGTCGGGTCTCCAACCCTTTTCCTCTTCAAGTCACCACACAGGCCGACTTGATTCCACTAGCACGGGTAATCACCGAGTTTGTGGGGCAACCTCACACGTTGAGGGCTCCCACGAGAATTACAACGAGAGAAGCGATCAAATACACTTGAAAGTATTACAATGCAGAGTATGAGTGTAGAAATCAAACCCAAGAGCTCGCAACGAAGGAACGACGATCTCCCAATCCCGAATCCAAGTGTTCAATTGATTTTACTCTTTTTGCACTTTAGATGTGTGGGGAGATGTGTTTTAGGCTCTTGGGACAAGGTGGCGGCGCTAGGGTTTGTATTTTCAGCAGTATTCGACGTGTATTCTCATAGGGAAGTCGTGGATCCTCTTTTTATAGGGTTTCCAAAAAGTTACCGTTGAAAAACCCTAATACCGTACTAGTCTGGTGCAAGTCCGGACTTGTCCGGTCACAGTGCAACTCAATGTCCAGAAAGTTTGGCGGACTAGTCTGGTTGGAAAACGGACTTGTTCGCCCCTATGTGAAGATGGACTCCAGAAATTCTGGCGGACTAGTCCGGTTGGAAAACGGACTAGTCCGACCCTATGTGAAAGCAGACTCCAGAAAGTCTGGCGGACTAGTCCAGTTGGAAAACGGACTAGTCCGGCCCTATGTGAAAACAGACTCCAGAAAGTCTGGCGGACTAGTCCGGTTGGAAAACGGACTAGTCCGGTGCACTGTGAGATGTTAGGTTAATTTTAAACCCCTTACCCCTGCACAAGGTCGTGATCTCTTGGGATGTGTGTCTTTCATACACTCCCTATACATTTAAAATCTAATTTGTTCTTTCAAGTTCCATCAAAGTATTCCTTTTTGGACACCACTCCATTTTTCACCTTTTTGTGTGCACCGAGCTATTTCACTTTGTTTGTCCTGCAATCATCTCAATAGTTTCATTAGGATCTCATATGTTCGTCATCAATTAGCCAAAACCCACAAGGGATATCCTAGATGCACTTACAATCTCCCCCTTTTTGGTGATTGATGACAACCATTTGAGATATCACAATTGAGAATAAAGTTCTGATTTTCATAAGGTGTGCACATATGAGAATAACGATTAATTCACAAAAAGCTTCTCACATATGCACACACCTTATGGTGGGGTGCCTAACAGGTGTGTGATCAACAAAGTGTGATGAAATAAAGATAAACAATAATGAACATAGAAGTAAGCATTAGAGCAACAATACGCATCACACATAGGAAAAGAAATGTTGCATTACAAAGTTTTTAAAATAGGTACATGTCCTCGATCACAAAAGCTTAATAACTAATACTAGAGATAGTTCGAGTCTCAATCTAGTCTCAATCTCTCCCCCTTTGGCATCAGAGCACGAAAAAGGGAAAAATCAAGGGGAATCACCCATCGCTACTCCCTTCTTCAGTTTCAGTCCGATTTTCATCTTCACCATCATCATCATTCACCGGAGCAGGATCTTCCTCTAAGTCCTCGAAGGTGGGTGGTGATCCAACCGGCTCAATCTCCAACTTCTCACAGATAGACTTGATATTGGCATTCACATACTGTTGATGTTTCCGCTGCCTGACTTCGATCTTGCGGTAGTAGGTAAAGACGGAGGAGAGCATTTTGAGGATGCCACCGGAGGGTTCATGGACAGGAGAAGAACCAGGAGGAGCAGCTGCAGACCTTGTGGCATTCACATCCTGAGATTGTTTAGACCTCCTGTCAGCTCCGGGGGAGGAAGGAGCAGCTGGTGATGAGGGAAGGGTGTACTCGGTGGGCTTTTGTAGCTTCAACCCCGTATGAGAAAAATCCTTGACAAACTCAAGTCTGGTCACATTCTCAATCATGTACATGATGTACGGGGCATATCCGCAAGACCTATTGGGAGTGATTGAGATGTTCACAATGTCGTTGTAGATGTACTCAAAAACATTGAACGATCTCCTTCCACCAATGACCTTCATTAGGGTCCTCAAGGTTCCTTGGATAATCCCCGCATCTCCATCTTTCGGGACTATTGTCTTGCTCAAGATTCTGTTGAGGACCACAAAGAAGGGCTTCAAATATTTGCTGTTGGGAGGAACATAGGGCATGCTTGTGTCATAGAGGAACTTAAGCTCATCCTTCTCCAAGGGTTTCAGATTGTGGATGACAAGATCATGATCTAGAGTGTCTTCAAGGTGAATAATCCTTGCAAATTCATCATAAGTGACACTATACTTGGAACCATGAGTCATCCAAGTAAGACTGTCACCATCACCACGAGCAAAGTAGAGGGTAGAGTAAAATTGGGTGATGATCTCATTGTTCTAGTCATTCTCAAAGGAAAACAGTTCCTTCATACTGTGCCTCTCCCAAGCCTCAACCACCTCACGAAAAGCAGGAAGCCTCTTCAACTGCTTGTATCGAACATTCACCCATTGACTCTTCACAACAGGATTCTTCATCTTCATGTACACGTGCTCGTAGTAGTCGGCATGGAAGTTGCTCCAGAATCTTGGGCCAGAGCATTGCCTAGGTTTATTATACACATCAATCTTCCTGAAGTTATCGGCTAGATCACCCCCTTTTTCAGTGAAATTTACCGAGATTTGAAGATTCGCGTTGAAGGAGCAGGAATCTGTCCGAATGAGTCCAGAGGGGAGAGTCCACTCGTCGAGGAGAGGATTTCCCAAGGAGAGAGCTTCAATTTTGAGGGCTCAACCCAAATATTGCTTTGGGGGCTAGGGTTTAGGAGAGGAGAGGGAGACCACGTCCTTATGTTTTGGGGGCTAGGGTTTAAGAGAGAAGAGGGAGACCAAGTGGAGGGAGAGGTTTGGGTTTCAAATTTTGGGCCGGCCAACCGCTTATATACGCGATGGACCAGACTAGTTCGGTCACGGTGGCAGACTAGTTCGGTGCTCTGGAAAACCTAGGAATTTCGTCTGTCCGGACTAGTCCGGTGGTAAACCTGACAAGTCCGGTTTCAACAGACTTGATACGTATAGAAATGATTAATAGTGATCCAAGGACAATAGTTTTGCAAATAATCTTGGTAATCACGGCCAGTAGGCAAGTAACAATGAAAAGTGGTCATAAACTGCAAGATTTCTTCAATAAAATAGTTTTCTTGGAAGAAAGAGAGATGAGGATCAGTATTATCAATAAAATATAACATTTGAAGTTTCAACCAGATATGCAATGTTTCAAGCCACATTTTGAGAGTCAAGAATGTTAAGCTCATTCCTAAGTTCACAAAACATTTTCTCATCTAATGGTTTGGTAAAAATATCCACAAGTTGATTTTCAGTCCTAACATGTGAAATAGCAATGTCACCTTTTAACAAATGATCTCTAAGAAAGTGATGACGGATATCTATGTGCTTAGTTCTTGAGTGCTCTACAGGGTTGTGTGCAATTTTTATAGCACTTTCATTATCACATAGAAGCGGGATATGGCTAAGATTGTAGCCGTAGTCCATAAGAGTCTGTCGCATCCAAAGTAGTTGTGCGCAGCAACTACCGGCTGCAGCATACTCTGCTTCCGCTGTGGAAAGAGAAATTGAGTTTTGCTTTTTAGATGACCAAGAAACTAGGGACCTACCAAGAAATTGACAAGTCCCTGACGTGCTCTTTCTATCGACTTTGCATCCTGCATAGTCGGCGTCGGAATAGCCTATCAAGTTAAACTTGGATCCTTTGGGATACCAAAGCCCCAAGTTGGGTGTGTGCACAAGATACCTTAGGATTCATTTTACAGCAATTAAGTGACACTCTTTAAGTGCGGCTTGAAATCTTGCACACAAGCAAACATTAAGCATAATATCTGGCCTAGATGCACATAAATAAAGTAAGGAGCCGATCATGGACCAATATACCTTTTGGTCCACATTTGGACCATCTTCATGGAGGTCGAGATGTCCGTTGATGGCCATGGGTGTCTTGATGGGCTTGGCTTTGTCCATATTGAATTTCTTGAGAATGTCCTATGTATATTTGGTTTGGCTTATAAATGTACCTTCTCTCAGTTGCTTCACTTGGAATCCCAAGAAGAACTTAAATTCGCACATCATTGACAGCTCGAACCTATCTGTCATGATTTTGCTAAACTCTTCACAAAAGGACTTGTTAGTGGATCCAAAGATAATGTCATCAACATAAATTTGACAAATGAATAGATGATCATCAAGATGTTTAATGAAGAGTGTATAGTCAGCTTTACCAATTTTGAATCCATTTTGAGTCAGAAAATCTCTAAGGCACTCATACCAAGCTTGATGAGCTTGTTTGAGGCCATAGAGAGCCTTAAGCAGTTTGTAGACATGATTGGGATACTTTTGGTCTTCAAATCCTGGTGGCTGCTACACATAAACTTCCTCCTTTATTGGACCATTTAGGAAGGCGCTTTTGATGTCCAATTGATATAGCTTCGACCTGAGAATAGCCTTTGGCCACCAATCTCGCTTTATTTCTTGTTACTACTCCATGCTCATCTTGCTTGTTCCGAAAGACCCATTTGGTTCCAACGATGTTCGCCCTTGGTCTCTCCACCAGCTCCCACACTTCATTTCTTTTGAAGTTGTTCAACTCCTCTTGCATTGCCATCACCCAGTATGGATCCCTTAAGGCTTCTTCTACCCTGTACGGTTCTAGAAAAGACACAAAAGAATAGTATTCACAGAAATTTGCAACTCGAGATCTAGTAGTTACTCCCTTAGCAATATCTCCAATGATATTATTGACAGGATGGTCTCTTTGCATGCACTGATGTACTCTTGGGTGTGGAACTTGTGTAGTTTCTTGTTCTTCATTATCTTCATGTTCATTATCTCCCCCTAGATCATTGCTTTCATGATTGTCTTGATATTGTTGATCCTCCTCATCTTGATCTTGTGCAAGAGCTCCCCCTTGATCATTGCCTCCATGTTGAAGTTCATCTTGTGCATTTGAGTCTAACGTTCGCTCTTGTGGTAAGATATCACCAAGTGCCATTTTCTTCAGCGCTTCATAAGGAGCTTCCTCTTTATCTAGCATACACTTATCAACTTGCTCCACTTGTGAGCCGTTAGATTCATCGAACACTACGTCATGAGCTACTTCAACAAGGCTGGGCACCTTGCGTTGGAATTCGATTCATAACCAAGCAAGAACCCTTCATCATACTTTGAAGTGAACTTTGAGGCCCTCAGCTTCTTGTTCAGAATAAAACATTTACAACCAATGACTTTGAAATAAGAAACATTAGGCTTTTTACTGGTAAGAAGCTTATATGGAGTTTTCTTCAGTAGTCGGTGAAGGTACAGCCGATTTGTGGCATGCCAAGCGGTGTTCACCGCTTCTGCCCAAAATCGATCTGATGTCTTGTTTTCATCCAACATAGTTCTTCCATTTAGATCAATATTAAGTTCTTTCTTTCGACCACTCCGTTTTGTTAAGGGGAGTAGGGTGCCGATAACTCATGCTTTATCCCTTCTTCATCGAGATACTCTTCAACTTGGGTGTTTTTGAATTCTATCCCGTTGTCACTTCTGATATTTTTTATGGTTGATGAGAATTCGTTCTGAGCTCTTTCAAGAACTTCTTGAGGATTCCCTGAGTTTCTGATTTATCATCCAAGAAAAATACCCAGGTAAATCTTGAAAAATCATCAAGAATTACTAAACTGTATTTGTTACGACTGATGCTGATATACGCAATTGGACCAAAGAGATCCATTTGGAGAAGTTCCAGTGGTCTTGCGGTAGTCATCGCATTCTTTGCGGGGTCTGGTGTTCCAACTTGTTTTCCTGCTTGACAAGCACTGCACGGCCTGTCTTTTTTCAAAAACCACATCTTTAAGACCACAGATGTGACCACCTTTTAGAAGTTTCTGCAGATTTCTCATCCCAACATGGGCTAGCCGTCTATGCCATAGCCATCCCATGTTGGTCTTAGCAACCAAGCAAGTGTTGAGTTCGGCTTTATCTTTGTTGAAGTCAACAAGATAAAGCTTTCCCTTCAACATTCTCT
The DNA here is from genome assembly GCA_036927565.1 of Tuctoria greenei. Lineage (NCBI taxonomy): Eukaryota > Viridiplantae > Streptophyta > Magnoliopsida > Poales > Poaceae > Tuctoria > Tuctoria greenei. The sequence goes on from JAYESD010000003.1 coordinate 113,657,540, forward strand.
TGAATGCAATTGAGCCATCGCTTCTTCTAAAGACGGTCACACCCTCATTAGTGAATAAATAGTTGTAACCTTTGTCGCATGGTTGAGATATTGACAAAAGATTATAATCTAGATAGTCTACATGTAAGACATTAGATAAGGTGTGTTGAGAGGATATTTCATTGTTACCGCTACCAAGGACCATTCCTTGGCTGTTATCTCCAAAGTATGTGCCTTCACCTAGATCCTTGTTGTACTCGTACTCCACAAACATACCTCTCTCTCCGGTCATGTGATTTGTGCATCCGCTATCTAGCACCCATTTAGATCCACCGGAGGAGTAAGCCTATAAAACATAATTATTCCTTGGTTTTAGGTACCCAAGCTTGCTTGGGTCCTCTCAAGTTTGTCACAAGAGTCTTGGGCACCCACACACAAGTTTTCAAGTTCTTGTGGCATGGCCCTGTATATTTAGCATTGACTTTTCCATATTTGTTTTTCATAAGGACATAGGAAGCATCAAATGTACGAAACTGTATTTGTAAATCAGATTCATGGGATTTCTCCTTAACAAAAGTGATTCTATTCTTAGCATGATTAGGAGTATACATGTGTTTGTTCCTGTCAAAACGAAGACCATCTTTGACATTAGGACGTCTAGTGACCATATATGCACTACGTGCATATTTGATCTTCTCCTTATCAAAGATGCCGCTTGTGGAAGGATGCATATTATGAGAAGTTGAAGTATTAGAAATAACATTCTTCTTACTAGAGCAAGTGCAGGTTCTGATTGTTGTCAAACTCATATCTTTGGAGAAAGAGCTCTTGGAGGAAGAGGAGTCACTTTGCTTGAGCGACTCAACTTGCACCTCAAAGATCTTGTTAACTTTTGACAAGTTAGCAAGTTCTTCCTTGATTGCAATATGCGAGTCCTCTAGCTTTGAGTAAGTTTCCATACTCAAGGCTAGCTCAAACTCAAGTGACTTGTTCTTCTCTCTTTCAAGCTCAAGAAGCTTTTCAACTTCTTGATATCTCTTCCTTTCACGGATGAGCATATGTTCTTGTCGGTTAAGAAGTTCCTCCTTTTCAAAGATTTCATTCGACAACATTTCCATTTTCTTTAAAGCAATTTTACTTAATCCTCTAAACATTTCTTCATTATCACTAGAGCTATCAAAGTCATCAATAGAGGAATTTAGCGTAGGAGGAGTAAGTCGAATCTTTTTCTTGCCTTCCTTAGCCATAATGCAAGTGTGGTTGTTCATATCCCGTCCTCCCATGTTTGGGAAGAGTGTGGCTCTCATAGTAGGTTTCTTGACTGCGATAGTGGCCATCTCTTCTTCTTCATCGGAGGAGGACTCGTCATTTGAGTCCCACTCCTTGCCAATGTGAGCTTGATGGGCTTGTCTCCTTTTTCTAAAAATTTTCTTATCTTGAGGTCTTATTTCCTTCTTCTTTTTGTTTTCCTCATAAGTGCAGTCCACCATGAAGTGACCATACTCTCCACAGTTGTAGCAAGTGCGTCGAGCCTTGGATTTCCCTTTATCCTTGCTTTTGCCTTCATTTGAATTGTTTCCGTGTCTTCTTTTCATCATGCACTTGAACTTCTTGATAAAGAGTACCATTTCTTCATCATTGAGATTGGTACTCTCGTCGCTTGTATTTTCGTCGTCTTGGTCTTCACGAGTTTCTTTGAGTTTGGGTCTGCACGTTGCTTTGAGAGCGACTTCTTTTCTTTTGGAAGAGGTGAGTTCAGCTAAGTCTTTGACGTATTGAGCCTCTTTCTCCATCATTTCATGATTTATGATCTTCCCCAATTACTCATCAAGAGTCAGTTTGTGAAATCCAGGGCTTTCTCTAATCATTGAGCAAAGTGTGACATTTCTTGGCATGAAGGCTCTAATCATTATTTTGACCACCTCGTGATCCGTCCATTCCTTACTTCCATAGGCACGAAGTTTGTTGATGAGTGCCTTCATTCGGCTGTACATGTCTTGAGGTGATTTGCCTTCTTCAATAGCAAATCTCCCCAACTCTCCTTCAAGCATCTCAATTTTAGCTTCACGAGCCGACCTATTTCCTTCGTGAGCTGTCTTAAGTGATCCCAAATTTCTTTTGCACTTTCTAAACCATCGATCATGGTGAATTCCTCTCTTCTTAGTGATGATGTGATCACCGCGACGGCTTGTGCGTTTCTATGAATCTCTTGTTCTTGTTCTGGAGTGAGTTCCTCATACGTGTCCGGGATATCTATGCCTGTGCAAACAATGTGCCACAGACTAGGATTCAGAGATATTAGATGCATTTTCATGTTGTACTTCCACATGGTGTAGTCACTTCCGTCAAACTGTGAAGACTTTCCCATAGGAATAGAGAGATAGTGATTGTTTGAATTGAGACGGTTGAAGTTGTAAGGATATCGGGAGTAGTCGTGATGACCACTCCTAGTCGTCTTCTCTTCTTCTTTTCCTTTTTGTGCCAGCAGTTTCTTTCTCAGGAGTGCCTTTAGCTATCGCACTTCTTCATCATCATGTGGGCTTTCTTTCAGCACATCAAAGGCTTTAGCTTCTTGTTCCTTCTCATTGATGTTCATCTTTGGGATATTGTTGTTCTTCTCAGAGGCCATTGATCTCTCCGAGATGTGAGTCTCGTTGACGGAGAACCTTGCTCTCATACCAATTGAATGAGGCCTAGAGGGGGGGTGAATAGGCCTTTAAAATTTCCTGCACACTTAATAGAGTTGTCAAAAACTTGTTTGACCGAACTAGTCCTGTTGTGTGGGCGGACTAGTCCGGTGTGCTGAAATAAGTGAATTGATTAAGTGTTGTCTGGGAACTAGATTCTTTTAGCAGCGGAAATGAGAACAACAGATACTTTGGTTTACGATTATTGTATGAATGCACGTGGAAAATTATAAGCAACTTAAATTGATGTTTAGTAATCAAGTGATCTAGTGAAAAAAAATGTAAAAGAAATAAGGCTCAAGAGACACGAATTTTTACCGAGGTTCGATCTCACCATGAGATCAACGTCCTCGTTGAGGAAGCTCACACAGAGCCGGGTCTCCAACCCTTTTCCTCTTCAAGTCACCACATAGGCCGACTTGATTCCACTAGCACGGGTAATCATCGAGTTTGTGGGGCAACCTCACACGTTGAGGGCTCCCACGAGAATTACAACAAGAGAAGCGATCAAATACACTTGAAAGTATTACAATGCAGAGTATGAGTGTACAAAGATCAAACACCAAGAGCTCGCAATGAAGGAACGACGATCTCCCAATCCCACAAGAAATGAAGGAACGACGAGCTCGCAATGAAGGAATCGACGAGCTCCCTCAATTGATTTTACTTTTTTTGCACTTTAGATGTGTGGGGAGATGTGTTTTGGGCTTTTGGGACAAGGTGGCGGTGCTAGGGTTTGTATTTTTAGCAGTATTCGACGTGTATTCTCATAGGAAAGTCGTGGATCCTCTTTTATAGGGTTTCCAAAAAGTTACCGTTGAAAAACCCTAATACCGGACTAGTCCATTGCAAGTCCGGACTTGTCCGGTCACAGTGCAACTCAATGTCCAGAAAGTTTCGCGGACTAGTCCGGTTGGAAAACGGACTTGTCCGGCCCTATGTGAAGATGGACTCCAGAAAGTCTGGCGGACTAGTCTGGTTGGAAAACGGACTAGTCTGGCCCTATGTGAAAGCAAACTGCAGAAAGTCTGGCGGACTAGTCCTGTTGGAAAACGGACTAGTCCGGCCCTATGTGAAAACAGACTCCAGAAAGTCCGGCGGACTAGTCCGGATGGAAAACGGACTAGTTCGGTGCACTGTGGGATGTTAGGTTAATTTTAAAATCCTTACCCCTGCGCAAGGTCATGAGCTCTTGGGATGTGTGTCTTTCATACACTCCCTATACATTTAAAATCTAATTTGTTCTTCCAAGTTCCATCAAGGTATTCCTCTTTGGACACCACTCCATTTTTCACCTTTTTGTGTGCACCGAGCTATTTCACTTTGTTTGTCCTGCAATCATCTCAGTGGTTTCATTAGGAACTCATATGTTCATCATCAATTAGCCAAAACCCACAAGGGATATCCTAGATTCACTTACACTGTTTGGTCAAGGATCGACCCGTGTGCGGCCCTGTTGAGCAAGTTTGAATGTACCGAAGGCATACTGGATATATGGGACCCAGTAAACCGATGTAACTTGTCCACCTTAGCGTCGAGGCATACCCTACCACCTTATAGGTGTGGGTTGAGAGCTGCAAGGTGTAAACCTGCCAGCGGGTACGTCGTATTCTGTGTGGGGGCCTACTGCTCAGGGTGGTGGGACCTGTTTGTCGTGTAGGTAGCGGGTGAAAGGTTGCCGCATACAACATCAGTGGATTGTGCCTTCGCATCTCCGAGTGTTGGTGTATGTGTCGTGCTATTCGGGTATCCCTTTAGGTGTATATCAATTCGAGTCACCGTCTCTCACGGTTATTGAGTACCACTTGTTCAGTGAGTCATGACGTAGTTAATTATTTGGAGCTGAATATTATTGAATCATGCTTTATGGAATAATTATGTTTTGATGCTTGTATGTTTAGATCAGATTGTTCACTAAATTTCAGATTCATGAAACCTTAATTTGCTGCTAAAGGCTGAATGTAAGGACTAACATTTAGGCGAGTATTTTATTGCAAATTGCCATCCTATCTAATGTATATCCTGCATATAGAGTTCCATGCTTAGTGGAGACGGTTAAGCCTTGCTGAGCCTTCGTGCTCACTATTGCTACTTTAAGTTTTTGCTGCAGATGATGATGTATTTCATGAAGGGTTCGCAGGTGAGGCGTTGCCCCCGTCGGGGTACACGGCTGAGGGGGAACCCTGCACGCCGCCATGATGTTTTCTGTGTGCTGCCAGTGTGATTCCGTTCTAGGGCTGAACGTAACGATTTTTGCATAGCTTAGGATTGAGTGTCGAGAGCTATGAACTTATCTTCCTCTGTAGTGTATTTAAATGTATATTATTTGTAAAATACAAAGCTTTTATAATACTATGTTGTTTTATGTAATACAATCTATCTTTTTCTGTGTGCTGTTGGGTGCCGCATCACACGGCACCACCCAATAGCGATTCCTGGAATTTGTGGACTCATGTCCCCACAACACTAGAAGGAGAGGAAGTGGTGGTTCTCAACGATGCTTTGAATGTGGTATGTCAGGACATTTTCGTACAGATTGACCTAACCTTTCAAGTCCTACTACCCGTGATGAAAAGAAAATAAGTTCATGTCCTCTTCTGGCAACAAGAGCAAGAAAAGAAGACTTTTATAGAACTCCAAGTGGTGGACCACATCCTCTCTGCTCTAATAGACAACAACCTGAGCGATGTGAACTCCGAAAAATGATGAGGATGAAGACAATTTGGCAACCATGTGTTTCATGGCGGGCAACTCAAGATCACGTATGAAGGAAGCTTAATTCAACAAAGACAAGGAGGAGGTATGTCTCTCTTGTGAAGAAATGTGTGATATTATTTCTCATGCCACTGTTGTACTTAAGAAAAGGGACAAAAAACATAGGGACAATGCCTTTAAAATAGAATCACTAGAATATGAAATTAATCGGTTACAATCCTTGATTCCTAGTGACGATTCTTGTTCCTCATGTGAACTCATATATGAACATGTCCTCTTTAAGAAGTGAGCACGTCTCCACACTTGATAAACTTGAGCTTAAAATAGAAAAGAACAAAAATCTTGCTACACTTAAGGATAAAAACTTGTAACATGCTAGCTGTTCTATATTTGATTTGCATTGTTCTGGTTGTGATGATGTGATAAGAAAATACATGATGCTTTGAATGAAATTTTTGTTTTGAACAATGCTTTACATTTGAATGAAGTTAAATGTTGTTCTAATTGCAAATTAAAAGGAAAAACTTCATGTGAAAATTGTCTTGACCTTTACAATAAAGTTGCTGATGTGCATGGGACACTAGATCAGTTTTGTAATGCAAATAAGAACCTAAACTTGCAGCTGAATTCTTCCAAGTCTTGCAATGATAAAACTGGTTTAGATTTTGATTCTCATGCTCATGCTAAGATACATACAGCTAAGGATGTTAAGTCAAGGAAGTGGTTTGATTAAAATAGATCCTAAACAAAAAGAGGTGGTTTCTAAGTCTACAAGGATGTTGTCTCATTTGGTTGCTAATAAACATATGGCTTGCTCATCTAGACATGAACACGAAGTAAAATTTCATTGTACCTATGTGGTAGAGATGGTCATGTCATAGATTTTTGTTATGGACTAGCTAAACAAGAAAAGAAGCATAGAATGCTAGCTAGATCACATAACAACCAAGCAAAACATGATGCACGTTCTGAACCGAATGTTAGGAGCTTGTGACCTCCTGTGATGAGTCAAAAACTTGCAATGTTTGCTCCCAAATCTACTGTTTTTCATGCTACACAGGTAACACCTCATAAGTCAGTAGTTGGGTACCAAAATCCTCAAACTTTGACGCTTAAACCTGCCATTTTATCTCAGCTTTCGCGTGTTATTTCTACTGGACGTCGGGTGACTCAGTACTGGATCCCTAAATGCCTTTTCACTAACCCCACTATTTAGTCATCGATGTGTTTTGCTTTTATATATCACACGCTTTGGGAAGAACTTTTGGCTTGTGGATTCAGGTTGCTCACTCCACATGACTGGTAACAAAGAATGTTTCTCCTCCCTCTCTTTTGTGTCATGTGTAGAGAATGTTTCTTTTGCCGACAATTCTTTTACTCCTATAATTGCTTAGGGTTCAGTAAGAGTATATAACCACTACACTTTGAAAGATGTGGCAATAGTTAAAAATGTGAAATACAACTTGCTTCCTGTTTCACAATTGCTAGATGAAAATATTGAAATTGTTTTCACTAAAAATTGCTGCAAGGTTGTAGATTCAAATGGTGAGCTTATGTTTAACATGTCTCAGTATGGAAGAGTTACTAAAGCTCATTTTGACATGTCATCCTCTAATCATAGGTGTCTAGTTGCTAATGAATCAAAAGACTTATTTTTTGGCATCGTAGACTTGGTCACGTAGGCTTTGATCATCTCATTCGTGTTAGTGGTCCTGATCGCATACGTGGGTTACCTAAGCTTAAAGCTGACAAAAAAATTGTTTGCTCTTTTTGTAGACATGATAAAATGGTTTTAGGTTCACATGCCCCACTCTCAATGACCATGACCACAATAGCGGCACAACTTTTACACCTTGACACCGTAGGTCCCTCACGTGTTCAGTCCTTTGGAGGTAAGTGATAATGTGCTTGTAATTGGTGATGACTATTCTAGATATTCTTGGGTTTACTTTATGGCATCTAAGAATGAAGCTTTTAGTCACTTTAGAAGTTTGGTTCTCAGGCTTTCGCTTCAACACTTAGGATCTTTAAAAGCAAGTATAAGTGACAATGGAACCCAATTTAAAAACAATTCATTTGATCAGTTTTGTGCCAAAAATGAAATAGATCATCAATTTTCTTCACCATATGTACCTAAACAAAATGCTGTTATAGAGAGAAAGAACAGAACCTTAGTTGAGATGGCTAAGACTATGCTTGATGAATATCAAACTCATAGGAAATTTTGGGCTGATGCAATTGCAACTGCTTGTTATGTCTCGAATCGAGTTTTCTTGCGTGCTAAGCTAGGAAAGAACCCCATATGAGCTTCGGTTTGGACATAGGCCTAGTGTAACACACTTTAAGGTCTTTGGTTGCAAATGCTTTGTTAAGAAACATGGTAATCTTGATAAATTTGAAACTAGATCTGTTGATGGCATGTTTCTTGGTTATCCATCTCATACTAGAGGCTACTGTGTGCTTTTACTTGACACTAACTAAATTGTAGAGACTTGTGAGGTTTCTTTTCATGAAGCTATACTAGGTACTAGCTCTAATATTGTAGGTGAAGATGAATATCCTCAGGGGGGAGTACTTTCGTTGAAGATGAGAAAGAAGTGTTGTTGCTGCCCGATAATTCAACAACTCATGACATTGTCCTAGCTCTCGATTTCGATTCACGACGAGCACCAACGACTTCCATTGTTGTTCAAGATCATCCTCAAGCCACAAGCTCATGAATTTGTGATGAAGGTGAAGAAGAAGCTTGTGAAGTGTCTACACCCCTACGGATCCTCAAAAGTCATCCTCTGCAACAAAATATCGAAATCTTGCACGATCACACGGTCTATGTTATTCGATCCAAACTCTCACCCTCATTCTGATTTTGTTGCTTGTTTTGAACTAAAAGATATATCACACGCACTCACTAATGAATCTTGGATTATTGCCATGGAAGAAGAGTTAGAAAATTTTGAAAGAGATAATGTTTGGAAACTTGTACCTCTATCTCATGATCACACTTTAGCTAGAACTAAATGGGTGTTTAAAAATAAACAAAGTTAGGATGGGGTTGTGGTTAGGAATAATGCTAGGTTGGTTGCTCAAGATTTCACACATGTTGATGGTCTAGATTTTTATGAAACTTTTTCTCCTCTGCTAGATTAGAAGCCATAAGAATGTTATTAGCCTTTGGTGCATCTAAAGGTTTTGTTATATCGAATGGATGTTAAAAGTGGTTTTCTTAATGGCTACAAAGATGAGGAGGTTTATGTTAAGAAACCTCCCGGCTTTGAAAATCCAGATTTTCCTGATCATGTTTACATATTGTCCAAAGGTTTGTATGGTCTTAAACAGGCCCCTAGAGCATGGTATCATAGGTTAAAAACATTCTTACTAGAAAAGGGGTTTACCATAAGCAAGGTTGATAAAACTCTTTTTGTGCCAAAGCATGGCAATGACTCACTATTCTTTCAAGTGTATCTGGATGATATTATCTTTGGTTGTGCTTCTCATGATCTTGCCATGTTTTCAACAATGATGAGTTCAGAATTTGAGATGAGTATGATTGGAGAACTCACGTACTTTTTAGAGCTGCAAATCAATCAAACTAAGGAGGGAACATTTGTCCATCAAATGAAGTACACGAAAGATCTCCTTAGTCGTTTCAACAAGGAAAACAGCAAGCTGCTTCAGACACCAATGGAAACAACAACGACACATGAATTTGATGAAGAGGGTGAACCCATTGATCAAAAAGTACATCGAAGCATGATTCAATCACTTTTGTACCTCACTGCATCAAGTCCAGACATATAGTTTAACTTATGTCTTTGTGCAAGATTTCAAGCTTCCCCTCGTGCTTGACATTATCAAGCCATCAAAAGGATTCTCAGGTATTTACATGGTACCCAAAAATTTCGCATTTTTTTCTTCTCCCTCAACAATTACTTTGAATGCTTGTTTCCTTGCTGATTTCGGGGGTTGTAGGATTGATAGGAAAAATACTTCGGGTGCTTGTCATTTTCTTGGTAACTCACTTGTTGTTTGGTCCTCTATAAAACAAAGTTCAGTTGCACAATCCATAGCCGAATCTGAATATGTAGCTGCTGCTAGCGCTTGCTCACAAATTCTTTGGATTGTTCAAACACTTAAGGACTATGTGGTCTATCTAGATAGCGTTCCGATGTTTCATGGAAACACTAGTTCCATTTGAATTGCTACAAACCTCGTGCAACACACTAGAACAAAGCACATTGATATTAGATATCACTTTCTCTGTGATAATGTTGAAAAAGGAAACATTGTGCTTCACTATGTAGACACCAAACAACAATTAGCTGACATTTTCACAAAAGCTTTGGATTTCACTCGTTTTTCATTCATTCATAGTGAAATAGGTATTATGCATCCTCATGGCTTAGATTGAGGGAGAGTTTTTGCAACTTGGGAAGTCTATGTGTGAATCTGAAATAAAAAATAGTATGAGCATAAGTGCGTCATACATATATGACTTGTGATTCCTTTTACATGCTGAAAGTTCTTATTATATCAAACATGTTTTACATTTTGTAGTTTTTGCCATGACTAGTAATTTTAATAATTACTTACACTAAATCTGGTCATGATTGAACTTTCTTGCTGTTTTGAATTTGTTGCATTATCATAAGTGCTTTTAATAATGAAATCAATAGCCCACATGTTGAGCTTTTATGACCTCGATGCTGGTAATCGTCGTAGATCATCATACACATGGCGATCAATTCTATTTGTCAAGGATCAAGTTCTTAAAGGCCTCAGGTGGGGTATAGGCAATGGAGAAAATGTAAATATATTGACTGATAATTGGGTCCCAAACTTTCAGCCTGGTACATTTCAACCTTTATTACCATTACCTGTTGATGCAAAGGTTAAGTTATTGCTCAATAACAATGGGACTTCTTGGAATGTTGAAATGGTGAAATCTTTTTTCAAAAATGGAATAGCAAATGCCATTCTAAAGATCCCTGTCAGCTTATATATCAGCGAAGACTTTGTTTTCTGGCCACATGCCAAATTTGGTGAATACACAGTAAAATCAGCTTGTAATTTAGCAAGAGTTAAATCTTTTTTCTTCAAACAGGACAAGTCTGGAAAAAAACATCTAGATCAAACTAGCATGCTGAAACAAAAATTGAATATCACTGTGGTCTATCCAAGTTCCAAACAAGATGAAAATTGTTTTATGGCGTATGGTACATAACTGCCTACCTACAGGTGAGCAGTTGTTCCATAGACACATTTCACACGAAGAAAATGCTTGCATTTTTTGTAGCAAAGAAGAAAAAGTTGAGCACATTTTCCATTTGTGTTCCTATGCAAAAGAAATATGGAAACATATAAAAGAACTTTTCCCGATCAGTTTGTGCATAAAATATATGTCCAATGCAAAGCTATGGTTTTTTGATGCCCTAACAAGAGAATCTGAAATTAATATCATTGTCACGGCGGCTACAATATGGCATTTTTGGGAGGCTCGGAATCCGGCAAAAAATAATGGTGGTGCATTCCTTAACCCCATTAGAGTGGCTACAAAAATCTTTGCTTATGTTGATATGATTTGTCAACATTCATTCAAGCAGAGAGGGTCATCTCAAATGAAAGACACTCCATCTATTCCCTGTTTGCATGCAATGCAAGAGGATCAAGTATGTGTCAATGTCGATGTTGCTCTATTTCCTTCTGGTAATCAAATGGGATGTGGAATGGTGATTCGTGACCACATGGGATCCCATCTTCTTTCCTGTAATGAACGCATAAATGTGTTTCCAACTGCTGAATTGGCTAAGGGATTGCAATCTGTCAGGCTCTTCTGATACTAAAAGATCATAATTTCTCTAAGATGAGATTATTATCGAATTGCCTTTCCATGGTTCAAAAAATTAATTATGCTATCTTCGATCGATCAAACATTGGAGCAGTGGTTGCTGATATCAAATCTATGGTTGCTGACTTTGCGTATTGCTCTATTTCTTTCTCCAGCCATGAGAGAAATGTAATAGCACATAGGTTGGCTCGTAATGCCAATTCTTTGATTTGTAAAATATCAAGCGTTGTAAATACAGAGTGTATCAGTGATGAACTATGTAATGATGTTACTTAATCAATAAAGTGACATTTCCTCTCAAAAAAATGAAAAATCTGAAAAGATCAAGAGAATATGCATGCACACTTCTTCTTTTGAGATTGCTTATCATTGCACTTTGATATGAACTTGAAAGGACTTGTGTATGACTACATCCATGTCCTTAAGCTTCTGATTGTCAATCAACATAGGCTTGGCTTGGTTGGTTAGAATAAGGTGGATGATACATATAATGTCTTGCAAATGTCATATGATCAAAATGTGTGCTTTAAATGATAACGAAAAAAATTACAGCAACATGTGTCATGCTTTCAGGTTTTTGAAATAGTTAAGTTTGTGATATTGTGGCTTGCTTAAATTGAAAAATTACAATTGATCTCTAGCATGACTTACCCTACTTTTTGTATCTCATTATTGTGATAGTGTAAGTTACTTGATAGTATGACTTGGATGAGCTTTGTTTTATATGTATATCTCATATTATGCTCATAATAAATTAAAATTTCTTTTTTGTACCTTGCTGAATACACTATCGAAGAGGGAGAAATTTGTCACACATTGCACATTCACAAGTGTTTTGATTTACACTTTCTTCTCAAGGGAAGTGTGCGTCCTTAGAGGGAGAATTTTTTGTTTTATTCTCAATTGAATTTTGATTTCAAAAAGGGGGAGAAGTTTTGTTTTTTCAAAACTTTTCATGAAACGTGAGTGAGCCAATATTTGGTTTCGTAGTGGTGTTGCCAATGCATTCATCGGGGGGGGGATTGTGAGACCTAGGTCCTGAATACATTGGCTTTTATGTTAAAAGTTTTGAGTATATCTGAGAAATCCACTTTGGATTGTCTGAATTTAATTACGCATATGAGCTGCACGTGTTTTGTATTCCAGAATGTCCGAAGTTTTTCTCGTATAAAGCATAGAGGTTTCTTTGGACTGTCTGAACTTTCTATTGCTGAAATCTTCATGTGACTACTATGTTTTCAACATGCAATGTTTTAATCTTGCTTTACACTTATGGAAAGTTTTGCTTGGTACTCTTGGACTAAGTTTTTTATGTGTTTTTGTTGATCATATAGGATATTATATTGCTATGTTTGCAACATGCTTATGTGAGGTGCTCACATAAGGTGTTGTGGTTTCGGACTACTGTGGGTCAAATCAAGGACTTGTGCTCGGACAAATTGGTTGTTTGTTCATGTGCAGGTGTTTCTTGAGGTCAAGACATGGATGGTGACGGGATCCATTGAACTAGTCTTAGGGAGAAATGAGGTTCAACAACCAAGTTCGGGAGGAATTATGGTTGAGTTGATTGGGAGGTCACACAACATGTTTGGGTCGTGAACAATTCATATGAAGGTGTTGTGGATGTTGTTGGAATGTGTTTGCACATGTTCAAGAGGTGCATGGATGTGGCAACATTGTTCCAAGGCGTGGTGAAGAGATATGTATGTGAAGATGTGGCTGGAAAGGTCCAACCGGCAGGTTTATGCCTCGAGTTGCGGCTGAGGTGGTTATGGTTCATTTTTGGAAAGTTTAGAGTCTATTTTGGTTAGATTTTGTTGTGAGCAGGAAGTTGAGTTGTTTTTGGAAGGTTGTGCTTTTTGAGTTACACGAGTTTCTTTGCAGCCTAGAAATCTGTTTTCTCTCTGTTAAGAACAGATTGACCTTTGCTCAGGGTTTCAGTCATAAGTTGTGTTTTACTCAATGTTTTCTCTTAATTCTTGTTGTTGTGTCTCCGTGACTTGATTCTCTACAATATACACCCATTTTCACATTTGAACACATTGAAAACCTTGCACACATCGTTTTCTTATCGGGTTGATTCTCTGTCGAGGGTTTTTTTATTGCTTTCGCTAAAAAGTTTTAATCTACCATGCCGAGGGTTTTATTGTTGCTTCTGCTAAAAAAGTTTTAATCTACTATTCACTCCCTCTCTGATAGATTTTCCCATGCTATTCGATCCTACAATTGGTATCAGAGCTACGATGCTCTAATATTTGTGATTTGCATGTGTTTATACTAATGACCATAGAGAAATACCCCGCAAAACCTTGTGTGTTCGTTGGCGTTGATTTTCAAATTTGGAAGGCTCGAATGGAGGCTTACATACCGGCACGAGGCTTCACCATATGGGAAAAGGTCTTCAAGCGCTTCATCATGCCATCAAACGCTAAGGTCACGGCTGCCGAAATGAGAGACATCGACAACAACAACAAAGCGCGGAACTTGATCATACAAGGATTGACCAAAAGCGACTTCGATCGTGTTGCACATCTTGGATCTGCATATGTTGTGTGGAAAGCTCTGTGCGACTATCACAAAGGATCTAACATGATCAAAGAGGTACATCAAGACATGTTCAAGAAATAGTACATGTGCTTTGAGATGCAACTTGGTGAGTCAATCAATGACTTTTTTGCTCGCTTTAATAAAATTCTCAACAACTTGCGTAGTGTCAATGTTAATTTTTCAGATGCTAAAAATTCTAGGAAATTGTTAGGTGCATTAGACATGTCCATTTGGGATATGAAGGTTAAATCTATTTGCGAATCCACTGTCATGAGTACACTTACATTGGATGTGCTATATTCTAAATTGAAAACTCATTAACTTGACATAATATCTCGTAAAAACCCATCAAGTCTCTTGCATTTATTTCATAATGTGACATGCCTAGTTCTAGCCAATCTTCATCATGTGGTACACTTGTTTTGCTGCCTTCTCTAACCCTTGAATAGATTGAAGAATTTTGAGAGGAGGAGCTAGCGCCTCTCTCTACTCGGTTCTCAAAAACATTGCAAAATGTGAGAACTAGAAGGAGAGGAAGTAATGGTTCTCAACGATGCTTTGAATGTAGTAACACAGGACATTTTCGTACAGATTGCCCAAATCCTTCAGGTCCTACTACCAGTGATGAGAGGAAAAATAAGTTCAAGACATCTTCTGGCAACAACAACAAGAAGAAGACTTTTACAAAGCGCCAAGTGGTGGATCATATCCTCTCCGCACTACTAGATAACAACTCGAGCGATGTGGATTTTCAAAGTGATGAGGATGATGATAATTTCGCAACCATGTGTTTCATGGTAGGCAATTCAATATGAAGTATGGAGGAAGCTAAATTCAACAGCGACAATGATGAGGTATGGCCCTCTTGCGAAGAAATGTCCGATGTTATTTCATGTGCCATTGTCATACTTAAGAAAAAGGACAAAAAACTAAGTGAAAATGTTGTTAAAATTGAATCTCTAGAATCTGAATATCATTGGTTAAATTCATTGATTCCTATTGATGATTCTTGTTCCTCATGTGGATTGATTAATGAACAATTGCTGTCCTTAAGAAGTGCGCACACCTCTACAATTCATAAACTTGAACTTGAAATAGAAAAGAACAAAAAAGCATGCTCGACTTCTTAATAAAAACTTGAAAGATGCTAGCTGTTATACAATTGATTTGCATTGTTCTAATTGTGATGATCTTAATAAGAAACTACATGATGCTATGAATGAAATTTCTGTATGCTTTAGTTCTCATGAAGTTTAATAATGTTCTAATTGCAAACTAAAAGAAAAACTTCATGTAAAATTTGTCGTAACCTCTCCAATAAATTGTGAGGACCAGGGTCCACACTTTTCTAGGAATCGTATTGGGTGGTGTCGTGCGATGCGACACCTAACGACACACATGTAAAGGAATATGTATTACATAAATCATTTGCTGAAATTTACAAAGTTATTCAGTTTATAAATATTTTTCATAAAATAAACTACAGCAGAAGATAAGATTACAACTCGCGTACTCAAGTGTAATAAGCAAAAGAAGTTGTCCAACCCAAGCATGCTCCTCACTAGCCACGAAGATCAAACGGCGGTGGCATGGTTCCTCATGAGAATACCACTGAGAGAGTTCTAAGTCTCATCACACAATCATAATCATAAGCATAGAGGTTAGTACCTGCAAAACAAGCAATATAGCAACCATGAGCACAAATGCTCAGCAGGACTTAACCGTCTCACCTAAACATGGAACTCTACATGAAGGTAAAGACATAAACATAGGATGACAGATTTGCATAATTGACTCACCTAAATGCAGGTCCATATTTTCATACTTATTAGCAATAGCTTAAAACTTCTGTGGGTCAACATCATAACTCCACAATCAAACAAGAAACACTTCATCATGATGATGCATGCCCAAGGTGGAAATAAATTTAGTGAGCACTATACTAGTACATACAACATAGCAATACGATAATGATATAATTTTCATAACAGCAGTAATTAATTCTCATCTCAAGTGCAAGTATTAACTATGTCATAACTCAGTGAACATGTGGTACTCATATAAACGCGAGGGATGGTGATTCGAATCAAAGATACCCGAAATACACGACATGTACGCATGTACTGGAAGTCACATAGGTGCACTCCACGGACGTCGTACGCAGCAACCTTTCTGAAGTCCCACCAAAGTTGAATCGATTTGATCATCTAGGATGGTATTCCTACTCACGGTGCACCTTTCCGCTATAAAGATGTTGTGGGCGAGTTTCCGTCTACTGTGCTACGGCCGAAAGCCTGAGGCGATCGAAAAAGTCTCAACAAAGGCTTCCAATGGTACATCGGTTTCTTGGACCACATATATATCCAGTATGACTCCGGTACGTTTCAAACTAGTTCAGTAGGGCAGCATACGGATCGGTCTTTAACCAACATAGACAGAGCTACGCATGCAAGACAACATCTTGCTGCATCCTATGCCCCTGCCTGGTGTCATATTCAAATTACTACTCCATTTCTCGAACATCCCGTGTGAAAAAAGTCCTAGTTATGCGAGCGGATTCCAACCACTCGACTTCTACCGGTTCCTATACAACTTTAGCATAGCATAGTCTACATGATGATGTAATAACTAACCAAATACTCCATGGGGTTTTCTGGTCATGCTAGTGGAGTATCAATCACCTCAGCCCTAATGCACATAACTCACCCTAGACATAGGTGATACAAATTAAAACTTTGCAATAGTGATTAAATGCAAATTGGGGCTTGCTTTGCTGCTATTAGAAAATGTTAGAAGCTTGCTGGATCACTTGTCGACAATCCAATCAACCTCCTACTGCTCCAAATGAGGTTCTTCATCGAACTTTGTTGTCGTGTATGCTATCAACATGAAAATGAACAATTGTATAATTTAAGTGATTAATTTAAGAACCAAGCAGGTTTATCACTCAAGAGTGGTCAATACTTATTACAGAAGTGTGAGTCTCTGTTGTGTAAAATAAACAGAAAGGAACAACAATTTGATCAAAGGAATGTTTTTGGAAGAAAAGACATAGTCTACACTCTAAACATACGGTGAGGCTGGAAATATTTAGCAAAAACCTGAAGAATATCAATTCCAGTGACTCTGAGATTTTTACAGACATTTTTATATTATGCAGAGACTCATCATGCTAAATTTCAGAGGAAGTTGATGGGAGATGTGTTCTAAATAATTCCCTATGTATTTTGGGTTATCTGAATTACTAAGAAATTCCTGAGATTTTGTCATACTCAAAACTTAAGTTTTTGTTGGGATCAGAATATTTTTAGTCTAACAATATGGTTTCATGATTTTTGGAGCTTCCTACAGAGAGATATTGAATTCACAAGTTTGGATAAAAGCTGAAATTAGTTTCTGTTGTTTTTCCTAGTTTTCAGAGAAATAGGCATTTAGAACACCATTAGACCCATTAAATCAATACCAATGATGCTCAAATTTTCATGAGGCATCAAATATATTTAATGGAGAATTGTGGCCAATTTTGAGAATTTTTCGTAAAAGAAATCACCTGGAATAAATTCCCAATGTTTTAAATTTTTGGAATTGTTGGGGAGAAACCAGGGACTTTCATAGAAAATAATATGCACCACTGCAAATCACTTGTCATGAGGAATTTAACAAAATTTATTTTACAATTTTTGGACATTTTTACATGGCATGGTGAATTTCCCAAATTCTTCATATATCTGTATTTATTTTCCAATTAGAAAAATCATTCCACCATTGACAATGGGCCCTAGGGTTTCAAAAATGGGCCACTGGGGTCAAAGCAACACAGTGGGCCACCATTTTAATCCGCAGCCACACTTAATCCAAGCCGCAAAATATTCTCGGAGGTTGAAATACTCATTGACATGTGGGGCCTGGCCGACCCTTCTTCCTCCTTCAACCCATGGCCGAGCGGCGGCACAGATGGCGCACTGTGCCAGTGCACAGTGGGGCCATCATCAGCAGCTACCTCCCTGGTGCGGCTGGGTCTGTTCCTCGCCACCTGGGCATAATGTGGCACGGGAAAACTGACGGAGGGGTCAGGCAATACCGAAAATGGCCGGAGGTGGTGCCCCCACGACGGCGGCAGCGGCGGATGGACTAAGTCCGGCGAGGTCACACGGTGCAAAAAGTCCATGATTTCTCTAGGTATTTGATCCAAAAGCACCAGGAGGCTATGAGGAGCAAGATTAGTAACTCAAAATGAGGACAAAATAGCTTGAAATTGGATTTCACCAATGACCTAGGTCACAAGCTTTGGCAGCAACGGAAACATGAATAACAGAGCCTATGATCGATCATTTTCTTTGCTTGTTGATCCAGAGGCTTCGCAGAGACATGGGGAGAATATTTCCTAACTGAATTGAAAAATAATTACAAGTGGAATCGTAATTTCTTCGTCGAAACCTCACTGTTCTAATGAAGACCTGAAACAAAAGCTTCGAACTAGATGAGACAAGGCCATGACTGGAATAGACACAGCTGGGGAAGCAACATTGAGTGGTGGCGAACCACTGGACAGATTTGGTTGTGTGGGAGGAGGTATGAGTCTGTCGGTCTACGGTGAAGAGGGGCGGTGCCAGTTTTGCACTTCGGAGAAGAGCACCGGCCACAGCATGAGGAGGCCGACGGCGATGCAGCCACACATGGAGGAAGTAGAGGAGATGCCGGCACACACTTGACCACAGCTTAGGCTCAACCGAAGGCAGCCAGGGCCATGAGCCGACGGGGAAGAAACTCTGCTCTGTTCAGCTTGTGCAGAGAAGAACGAAGCAATGAAGAAACTCAGCGTTGCTTTGCTCTGGCAGAGAAGAAAAAGAGGAGGACGTAAGGATATTTCTCTAATAACTGGTATCCATGATGAGAATCAAGGAGGCACACACATGTGCTGTCCAAATGCATGCATGAGGTGTTGCTCTGTGGTGAAACAGAGGAATAGAGGATAAGAAGCAAGTCAATGAAAGGTGTGTCCACCAGGGCAAGGACTTAACCCTCTGTTAAAAATTATTTGAAATATGAACATGCTCCAAAC
The DNA here is from genome assembly GCA_036927565.1 of Tuctoria greenei. Classification (NCBI taxonomy): domain Eukaryota; kingdom Viridiplantae; phylum Streptophyta; class Magnoliopsida; order Poales; family Poaceae; genus Tuctoria; species Tuctoria greenei. Next base: position 113,676,375 of record JAYESD010000003.1, read on the forward strand.
TCAGAGGAAATTGGCAGCAATATCAATTACAGTGTGTAGAGTTCGAAAATAAAACTCAAATTGGCATTTGACAAAGTTGATAATAGAATTTGAATTTGGATTTGAATTTGAGACCCTCATATTGGTTGATTTGAATAACAGGCAAAGAATGTTCAAAACTGATCAATCTTGTCAAGAATGAGATTTGAACTATGAGCAAGGCACTAGTGAACTCAATTTCTATATTTTGAATTGTAACATTTGATTTGATTTTTAAACTCTATTTTGAGTTCCAACTTACATACACTGTGTGAGCCCTATTTCCTTAATTCAATTCTTCTAACATAATTTGATTCATGAGCTGAGAAGTACTCTACGGTTTTTAGGGCCTTTACATTCCTCCCGCCTTAGAGGAATCTCATATTGAGATTATAGACGAAGAAATTAAAGGTAGACGGATTACCAGATATGAGATGATAGGAAATCCGGATAGTTGGAGCGGAGGTATTCTTCGGTTTCCCATATCGCTTCATCTGCGGTATGGTTGCTCCATAATACTTTATAAAACCACAGCGTGCGGTTCCACGTGGTTTGAGTCTTCTCGTCGAGAATTTGAACCGGATGTTCGTTGTGAGATCCGGTTTGAACTCGCCTATTTAATTGGTTTTGACTGCAGCTGTGAACTTGAGACATTTCTGGAGCTGAGATACATGGAAAAATATAGTGTATACCAGTGAGAGGTGCCGGCAATCATAATCGATAAGCCACAGGTCCGCACTTCTCCGTGATAGGGAACGGACAAATAAATCGGGGAGCAATATTTCCTTTTACTCCGAACTGATGAATTCCATTCATGGGAGCCACACGGAGCCCTGATATCAAAGTGCAGCATGCGACGCTGCTTGTCCACTTAATTATTTTGTCGAGATTGTGCCACTCTCATATTCGCTTGTATGACCCGAACTTGTTCCTCGGCTTCGTTGACTAGATCAATCCCGAATGTCACCCTCTCACCGGATTTGCACCAATTCATCGGTGTGAGGCATTTCCGGCCGTAGAAAGCTTCATATGGTGACATCTGGATACTCACTTGATAGTCGTTGTTGTACGAGAATTCCGTCAACGGTAAATGATCATACCAATCTTTACCATGGTGTGTGGCATGCACGCAACATATCCTCAAGTACTTGGCTCACCCGCTGGTTTGTCCATCGGTCCATTGGTGATATGCGGAGCTTCTAATCAGCTTAGTACCCAATGAGGCGTCCAACTGCTTCCAAAAATGAGCAATCAACAGCAAGCCTCAATCTGAAATAATAGTGCGAGGAATGTTGTGTAGACACACGATTCTTGATATGTATACCTCTGCATACTTCTTGGCATTGAATCCAACATTTACCGGGATGAAATTTGCTGATTTGGTTAGTCAGTCGACTATCACCCAAATCGAATCATGCTTCCGAAATGTGAGCGGTAATCTGACAATGAAGTCCAAGCTCACATCCTCCCATTTCCATGCTGGAATATTCTGTGGTCGTACCTGTCCTGCTTTCTGCATATGCCCGGCCTTCACTCGCCGACGCATATCACACTCGGATATATACTTCACTATTTCCCGCTTCATCCGTGTCCGCCAAAACTTAGTCTTCAAATCTTAATATATTTATTGCTGCCCCAATGAATAGAAACTTTTGCCATGTGAGCTTCATCCAATATTTTTTTTCGGAGCATCATGTCACAGGTTACAACTATCTGGTCCTTGAACCATAATGTACCGTGATTATCTTTCCAGAAACATTTTACCTCCCCGTTGTACACTCTTTTCTGTATGTGTGACATACCTTTGTCCTTCTTTTGGGATTTAATAATTTCCTCTCGGATGGTGGGAATGAGAGCAAGATTATTCAGAGCTCCATATGGAACCACGTATAGACTTGGTTCCTCTTCTTCAATTTCAGCCATGGTGATGTTGTGGATATGAGTGTTCTGACCAAGTGTGTCAGCAACCACGTTTCCTTTACCACGGTGGTAGTGAATATCGATTTCATAATCTTTGATCAACTCTAACCACCTTTTTTGTCAAATATTCAGCTCCTTCTGCATGAAGATATATTTCAAATTCATGTGGTTGGTGTAGAGGTGTACAAAATTTTCAAGAAAGTAATGCCTCCACATCTTTAATGCCAATACATCAGCAGCGAGCTAAAGGTCGTGAGTCGGATAGTGCTGCTCGTGGTTTTGGAGTTGTCGACATCCATACATGACCACACATCCTTATTGCATAAGAACGCAACCAAGTCCGATGCCAGATGCATCGCAATAAACGTCGAACGGTTTTGTCGTCTCCGGCTTAGCAAGAACCGGGGCTATTGTAAGGTGCTGCACTAATGTCTTAAACCCTCTTCACAACCTGAACTCCAAATATATTTACTGCCCTTTTTCAGCAGCTCCGTCATCGGTTTAGCGGTTTTAGAGAAACTCCGGACGAACCTCGGATAATATCCCGCTGTAACACCCAATTTTTGAAGAAAAAATGAAAAATGAATTTCTACAAGAGATTTAAAATAATTTATTTTTGTATAAAATCCGTATATGGCAATTGCATCATATGTCTTGTGTGTGTAAATTTTTTAAAATTAAATTCGTTATAATTTTTTTAAAAAAATCAAATCATAAAATGAAAGAAAAACAAAATAGAAAAGAAAAAGAAAAAGGAAAAACTTACCTGGGTCAGCCATCCCATCCCCGGCCCAATTTAGAATAATTCATTTTTGCCACCAAAATTTTATAGGAAATATATTTAATTAGTGTTTAATTAACATAACAATATTTTAAGCCTAGAAATAAATATCACATGAATAAAAATTATTTAATGTATTATTTTAACCTTAAATAATATAATCATAATAATTAATTATATTTTGATATAGAAAATCCCAAAAAATGTGTAACAAGCATAAAAATAAATATATAAGTGACATAAAATGTCAAACCACATTTCTAACACATAAGAATTTACATTTTTATGAACACCATTAAATGAACTAATGCACATGCATATTAAATCTCTCGTAGGTACATCGTTGCGTAGACTTTGGTGATTGTATACATTTTGTAGCCACACACCTACGGAAGTGGTAATGTGGTTAGCTACCATGGGCGACAGTGAGGTTTATTTAGTCCACATGGCAACAGGGGATGAAATCACGAACTGTGGGTAAATGATACACACTCTGCAAAGTTTTGTCATACTATCTAGACAGCCATGCTCACGGACACGAGCGGCTTGGGACCAAGTTCATAATTAGCACACATGATTAAATGGGTTGATGGTTTGGTTTGGGCATTATCAGGTTACTTTGGGACTTATGGTTGGGATCCACCTAGATGTAGGTGCTTAACAACATTAAGAGTAGGTTGTAAATGCTGTAGTGCTTTACCTAATATTTGCCTTCCTTCATATGAGCCACAGGTCATAAACTTCCCCACTTGTGAGTACCATTGGTACTCAAACTTGTTAGTTGCATATTTTTTCACAGTCTATGAGGATGAAGAAGCGGAGAACCAGGACTTCTACGGAGATACAGACGAGATGTTCTATGCTGGCATATCCCCCTGCAACGCCTGTGCTTGGAGCCCTTTTATTTGTTTTCTGCTGCTTATGTACTTTTCTTTAGACCTGTATGGTCATTTATGTAATAATTTGATGTACTCGAACATGGCAATGTTTAATGGTATTTCACTTTCGTCTACACATGTATGAGTTCAACTGATCCTGGCATACATGGGGAAAGCATCTGGTCGCCTTTTTATACGAGTTGTGACAAAGTGGTATCAGAGCCGTGTTGCCAGTAGGACGCAAGGCTAGATAGAAAAGGACGGCTTAAGGATCTTATTTTCAAAGATAATTAATTGTGAAAATTTCTTTGTATTCTCCACCTTGTTACTTGTTTTACTTATTCCTTAATTTGTGTTGTTACTGACACTCTATTGTTTCAAAATTGTAGATGGCCAACCACAGGAGAACCGCTTGTATGTCCACTGGGGGATATGTTCCTCGTCATAGAATTGCTGCCCGCTGCTCCCCACTCAATGACCCTCATCACGCCGTGGTGACTCGCACAGATGGAAGGGCCGCAGGTCAACTTCGACTTTGACTTCGAGATGTGCTCCGTGATGCTAGCTAAAGGCACGAGAGGCTTTCGTTCTCCTATCACTCTGTCGGGGTTCAACACCCTTATAGAATTGTGTGGTCTTACAAGCTCTTCATATACTACGGAGATGAGCTACTCAAGATACACCATACACCTGCTCGAGGAGCTCTCGTCGACACACAGAGCAAGATGCTAGCTGGGAAGGAATCACTTTCTGGAGCCACTCCTATTAGTTCCAGCTGGGGAACATGGTGCATGCATTCACACCTCAGCGTGCAAGTGGTACCGCCAGCTTCATCTCGGGGCATGTGGAGGGACACCTGGACCTTCCACAATCTCAGCAGGCGGTGGATGATGCGGAGTGCCTCAGTGTCCAACTTTTCAAGGCACAATAGGAGATACAAGATGTACGTGACCTCGCCGCGCAGTACGAGAAGATGGTCAGGAGGTATCATCAAATCATCGATGAGGATCCGGATGGCTATGCATCTGAAACATCGACATGGATCCCAGACTCCCCCGTCCATCGTGTCTGCCGAGGTGATTCACCTTCACTAGAAGAGACTTTAGATGTGGAGCCACATTCTGAGGAGCCTTTTATGCTTCAGTCGCTACCTAACTCCCCACCACATGGCAACGAGTCCTTCGGCAGCAACCCTGATGATGACAATGATGATCCAGAGGAAGAGCCAGATGAGGACCCTTAGGAGGTGGATCCAAAAGAGAGAGAGTAGACCTCGACTTATCCATGCGACTCAAGATTAGGCATTTACCCAGCTATTGTAATAAGAGCGAGTAGTGACATATCTATGCATTTTTAAGTTGTATGACTTGTTATGAGATCTTGATTACTCATGTTTTGGTGTGCTTTAATAAAATAATTTTCAGTGCTTATATTTCTCATTTGTGCATATAGTGGGAAATCATATAGGATAGTTATTGTCTTGTCTTCTTGTTCTAATACAACACCCCAACCTCAGATGGCAGGCAGAGGAAGAGGATGTGGTCATGGTGCACCACTCAACAATCAAAATGAAGAAGGTTTTCCACTAACACATTGGAATGGATGGGGTGCTCATGGAGCACCAGCAGCAACCAAATGCAACAAATGATATCAATGCAACTACAAATGATGCAAAATTTGAGGCAGATCATGGTCAATATGCAACAAGGTCAACAAGCACCACAACCACCACCTACACCACCACCACCACCTCCAAGATCATGCTTGAGGGACTTTATGAATACTTAGCCTCCACACTTTTCAAATGCAGTGGAGCCTTTGGATGCAGATGATTGGATCAAGAAAATTGAGAACAAACTAAGGATTGTCCAATGTGCGGGAAGAGAAAGGGTACTACTAGCGTCACACCAGCTCAATGGACCCGCAACTGATTGGTGGACCACTTCCACAGCGGCCCATGCTAATACAGAAAACATAACATGGGAGGAATTCAGAGAAAATTTCCACAATCACCATATACCAGAGGGAGAGATTCAAGCAAAGCATCTGGAGTTCCTAGCACTGAAGCAAGGGAACATGAACGTAAGGGGATATTTGAATAAATTTACATAGTTGTCTCGGTACACCCCTGGAGATGTCGACACTGATGCAAAGAAACAATCATGTTTCAAGGAGGGGTTAGACAAGGAGATGCAATTGATGATGTCCTCTAGCGACTATGCTAGTTTCAACATTTGGTGGATAAGGCTTTCACTGTGGAAAGAAAGAAGAAGGAGTGTCAAGGGGAAGAACGCAAGCGAAAGAATATGGGACAATCGTCGAGCAACAACCGCCCTCACTTTAACCCCCAGCAGTCGGGACACATGAGTCATCCCATGGGAACTAATCAAGGGCAGCGATACTTCAACAACTCTACATTCAGGCCTCAAGCGTCGTATGCTCGCCAACAGTACCAGTAGATGCAGCCACTGCGCCCACAAATGTATCAACAACGCCCAATGTCTGCAACTCCTCATCCAATTAGGCAGCCACAATAGGGTCAACAGAGAAATGAAGCCCCAGACACTAGTACCCGTGGAGCCTGTTACATCTATGGTGACAAGGGTCACTATTCCAACCATTGTCCAAAGAAGATCCCGCCGCAGAATCCATCCAAAAGATGGGTCAACCATGTTGTTTTGGAGGAAACTCAAGAGGCATCTGACGTGGTGATTGGTTTGTTTTCTTCTAATTCCCACCCTTCTACAGTAGTATTCGACTCTGGTGCAACACATTCAGTCATAGCCAAAGAATTCATAAGAAGACATGGTATGACTATTACACTGATGGCTCAAGTATTAGTAGTCAACTCTCCCTGAGGAGAGATGTTAACAAGGCAAGTATGCCGTAATGTGAGCATAAGCATTAGGGGGGTAGCTTTCTTAGCAAACATTATCATGTTGGAATCACAAGGGATAGACATTATTTGGGGAAATGATTGGTTGACCAAGTACAAAGGGGTGATCCACTGTGCTATTAGAACGGTGTGCTTAACCCATACAGATGGCACGAAGGTTGAGTTTCGTCCTGATCAGACACCAGTTCAAAAGATACGAGTCAACCAAGTTGAGGGAGTAGGGGAGATTAAAGTTGTATGTGACTTTCCGGATGTGTTTCCTGAGGAACTATTGGGTATGCCCCCCTGATCGAGAAATTGAATTCATCATTGAATTAGTACCTGGAACAGCTCTAATATATAAGCGACCATATAGAATGGATGCCAAACATTTGGCAGAATTGAAGAATCATAGCAATGAGCTGTTAGAAAAAGGATACATTCGTCCTAGTTCCTCACCCTTGGGAGCTCCTGTGACATTTGTGCCCAAGAAGGATGGCACTCAGAGGTTGTGCATGGATTATCGTGCTCTCAACGTAGTTACCATCAAGAACAAATATCCTCTACCAAGGATTGAGGATTTGTTTGACCAGTTGAGAGGCGCTTGTGTGTTCTCAAAGATTGATCTGCATTTGGGATATCACCAATTGAAGATATGACCCTCAGACATACCCAAGACGGCATTTGTCTCAAGATACAGACTATATGAGTATACAGTCATGTCCTTCAGCTTAACCAATGCCCCTGCTTATTTCATGTACCTTATGAATAAGATGTTTATGGAATATTTGGACAAGTTTGTAGTGGTGTTCATTGATGATATTTTGATATTCTCCAAAAGTGAAGAGGAACATGAGGAACACCTAATATTAGCTTTGTAGAAGCTTCATGAACATCAACTATATGCAAAGCTAAGTAAATGCGAGTTCTGGTTGAAAGAGATGTCATTTTTGGGACATGTTATATCACAAGGTGGAATAGCAGTACACCTGGGTGAAGTGAAAATTGTTCTAAATTGGAAAACTCCAGAAAATGTGGGGGAAATTAGGATTTTCTTGGGAATGGCTGGCTATTATCGTTGGTTTATTGAAGGATTCTCAAAAATATCTCATCCATTAACCAAGGCTACTTGAGAAGGGAACTATATTCAAGTGGATACCGGAATGTGAAGCCAGTTTTGCGGAATTAAAGAAAAGGTTGACCACTGCTCCTGTGTTGGTTATGCCAGATATGCAGAAAGAGTTTGCAGATTATTGTGATTCATCCGGACAAGGGCTAGGATGTGTATTGATGCAAGAGGGACATGTAGTGGCTTATGATTCACGCCAACTCAGAAAGCATGAATGAAATTACCCTACTCATGATTTGGAGTTAGCAGCCGTGGTTCATGCGTTGAAGCTATGGAGACATTATCTGATAGGTAAGAGAACTGAAATCTATACGGATCATAGAAGTTTGAAGTATATTTTTACTCAACCAGATCTAAACCTCAGACAATGCAGATGGTTGGAGCTTATCGATGATTTTGATGTTGGAATCTGTTGGATCAAAGAGCACGTGAAAAGCTACCAGGGGGGGTGAATGGTAGATTTATAAAATCTTACGCAGCGGAAACAATTAGATCCCAACCCCTTCAGCAGAAAAACGATCTGTTAAAGAAATCATATGTGAGACTAATCTAAACGTGTTTCACCGGGAAAAAAGTGATATATATCATAGAGAATCAAGTAACAAAGAAAACACAAGAAGAATCACTCAAATCCATCGAGAGAAACTCAAGTTATGATCGAAAGATCAAACAAAGGTTAATCTGTCCTACCCGAGAAAAACAGTTCTGGAACGCTGCAAAGAAACTCGTGTAGATCAGAAACAACAAATACAATGACCGTGAAATTTTGACATAAGATAGATAATCAAGTTTTGAAGACAACAAAAAATATAATCACGTCAATTGGATCTGTAAAACTCGAGTTATGATAAAACCACCGACGAAAGGTAGTGCTGTCCAGAAACTCGACGAGTAAAACTTGTCTGGAACAAGTCGTACGAACAAGGCACAAAAGTTCCTTCAAACTATGAATTTTATTCAATAGAACACAAGAGGAACAGGCCCAAAGTCGTACACCACGAGCTCTGGGCTCCCTTGCTTATATAACCAGCCCTTAGGCCAACCCAATCTCAACTAGGACTTCAATCCTACTCCGATCACGAATCGAAACTTTCCATAACTGCTTAGTACTCTTCTATACGCAGATAGAAGCAATCTTAAGACTTCCAAACACCTTAGGAACATATCCCACATTCCTATCATAACCAACTCGATACATTCCATACCAAGCCATAACCGACTCCGCCGGAGCCAAAGTCATCAACCGGTACGATCGATCCTTCCAACCAGATCTTCCCATCCATAAACCATCTTTGCAACCATGTTGTCACGTCATGCACCGCATGCATACGTGCAAACACCTTTCTTCGATGTCCAGTAACCTTCATATGCATTGCCCTTGATTCAATCATCTTGCGCAACCTCCTGACCCGCTCAACCACAATTCCTCCGGAATTTGGTAGTTTGAACCTCATCTCCTCCCTAAGACTAGTCCAAAGGATCCTGTCACCAGCCATGACTTGAACTCAAGCAACACCTGCACATGAACAAACAACCAATCCGTACGTGCCCAAGTCCGTGACTTGACTCAAGTTATTTCCGAACACAACACCTTACGTGAGCACCTCACATAAGCATGTTGCAAAGCACAGCCAAACTATATCATCCATATCAACCAAAACGCACCAAAAATTTAGCAAATGAATACTAAGAAATCTTTCCAACAATGTAAAGCAAGTTCGAGACAGTTCACAGTAAAAACAGGAACATTGCAATCAAGCTCTGAACCTTGCCAAAGCTAACCGAAGCTTGAGCCGGAGCTTACCAAAGATAGTACAACCTAGCACCGGAGCTTACCAAAGCTAGTACAACCAAGCGCCGGAGCTTACCAAAACTAGTCGGAACTAGTCATCCCAAAAGTCAGAGCTAGAAAAACATGTCGGAGCTAACCAACATAAGTCGGACCTAGCAAAACATATCGGAGCTTAACAAAGACATGTCGGAGCTATCAAAAACATGCCGGACCTAAAGACAAAGCTCACCGTAGCTACCCAAAAACATGTCGGGCCTAGACAAAGAATGTCGCACCTATTGTCAGACCTTGCAGAAGCTCGGAGCTAGAGTCAGACCTTGCTAAAAAGATGTTATGGCAGCATTCAAAACTTTTATTGTTAAAGCCAATGTATTCAGCACACATAGTTCTCACAATCTCCCACTTGATGAATGCATTGACAACACCATTTAAATCCGAACATTGGCACGAAAAGTTTTGAGAACAAAGAACAATTCTCCCCCTTTTTGAAAATCAAATGAGATAGAGATAAATTTCTGCCCCTATACATATCATATTTCCCCCCCTTGCATAATTCGCCATATTATCTCTCCCTCTTTGACAATGTATTCAGCAAGGCTCAAAAGAGAAATTTTAATTGTTATGAGCATATTATAACATATACATATAAAACAAAGCTCATCCAAGTCATATTATCAAGTAGCATACACTATCACAACAATGAGATACATAAAGTAGTGTAAGTTATGCTAGAGATCAAATGTAATTTTCAATTTAAGCAAGTAATGATCTCACAAACTTAACTATTTCAATACCTGAAAGCATGACACTTGTTGCTGCATTTTTATATTTTTCAAGGCACAAATTTAGATCATATGATATTTACAAGAGATTATATGTGCATCTGCCTTATTCTAACCAACCAAGCCAAGCCTATGTCATTTGACAATCAGAAGCTTAAGGACATGGTTTTAGTCATACACAACTTCCTCCAAGTTTATATCTATGTGCAATAAAAAGCCATCTCAAAAGAAGAAGTGCGGTGCATGCATATTCTCTTGATCTTTTCTCAATTTATATTTATTCATGAAAACTCAACATGTGAGCTGATTACTTGATTAATTTTTATGATTAAAAGCACTTGTGAGCATGCGACAAGTTCAAAACAGCAAGAAAGTTCAACCATGACCAGATTTGGTGTATGTAATTATTCCAATTACTAGACATGGAAAAAACTACAAAATGTATAACACGAGTAATGTAGTAAGAACTTTCAGCATGTAAAAGGAATCACAAAGTCATATATGTATGAAATACTATGCTCATATTATTTTAAGTTCAGATTCACACATAGACTTCCCAAGTTTCAAAAACTCCCCCTCAATTTAAGCCATGAGGATGCATAACCCCTATTTCACTACGAATATAACAAAAACGAGTGAAATCCAAAGGTTTTGTAAAAATGTCAGCCATATGTTGTTCGGTATCTACATGGTGAAGCACAATGTTTCCTTTTTCAACATTATCATGGAGAAAGTGATACCTAATGTCAATGTGCTTAGTTCTAGAATGGTGCACAGGGTTTTTAGCAATGCAAATGGCACTAGTGTTATCACAAAATAGTGGAACACTATCTAGATCAACTCCATAGTCCTTAAGTGTTTGAACAATCCAAAGAATTTGTGAGCAAGCACTAGCAGTAGCTACATATATAGATTCGGCTGTGGATTGTGCAACTGAATTTTGTTTTCTAGAGGACCAAGCAACAAGTGAATTACCAAGAAAATGACAAGCACCGGAAGTACTGTTTCTATCAATCCTACAACCTCCAAAATCTGCATTGGAAAAAGCTTTCAAAGTAACGGTTGAGGAAGAATGAAGAAAAATGCCAAATTCTTGAGTTCCATGTAAGTACCTGATAATCTTTTTGACGGCATGACGATGTGAAGCACGTGGGGAGGCCTGAAACCGTGCACAAAGACATACGCTAAATCATATGTCCGGTCTTGATGCCGTGAGGTACAAAAGTGATCTGATCATGCTTCTATATTCTTTTGATTCACGGGTTCACCATCTTCATCAAGTTCAAGTGTTGTTGTTGTTCCCAAGTGTGTCCGAAGAGGCTTGCTTTTGTCCATGTTGAAGCGCCTTAGGAGGTCTTTTGTATACTTCGTTTGATGCACAAAGGTACCCTCCTTGGTTTGCTTGATTTGCAGCCCCAAAAAGTATATGAGTTCTCCCATCATACTCATCTCAAATTCTGAACTCGTTATAGCTGAAAATTTGGACACAAGATCATGAGAAGCACAACCAAAGATAATATCATCCACATACACTTGAAAAAATAATGAGTCATTGCCATGCTTAAGCACAAAAAGAGTTTTATCAACCTTGCCCATGGTAAACACCTTTTCAGGTAAGAATGTTTTTAGCCTATCATACCATGCTCTAGGGGCTTGTTTGAGACCGTACAAGGCTTTGGACAGTTTGTAAACATGATTAGGAAAATCTAATTTTTCAAAACCCGTTGGTTGTTTGACGTAAACCTCCTCATCTATGTAGCCATTAAGAAAAGCACTTTTAACATCCATTTGATATAGCTTAAAACCTTTAGATGCGGCAAAGGCTAGCAAAATTCTTATGGCTTCTAATCTCGTAACAGGAGCAAAAGTTTCATCAAAATCTAGACCTTCAACTTGAGTGAAACCTTGAGCAACCAACCTATCTTTATTCCTAACCACGACCCCATCCTCACTTTGTTTATTTTTAAACACCCATTTAGTTCCAATTAAAGTGTGATCTTGAGGTGGAGGTACAACTTTCCAAACATTATTTCTATCAAAATTTTCTAACTCTTCTTGCATGGCAGTAATCCATGATTCATTAGTGAGTGCGTGTGATATATCTTTGGGTTCAAAAGAAGCAACAAAAGAAGAATGAGCATGAGAGTTTGGATCGCAAAACCTGGACCGTGTGACTCATTCATGCAAGCTTCCAATAATCTGTTGTGGGGGATGATATTTGTAAATCCATGAGGGAACAGATGTATCACAAGCTTCTTCTTCATTTAGTTTATCGCAGATTGATGAGCTTGTGGCTTGTGGACGATCAGGACCAGCATAGGCGATAGTCGTCGATGCTGGCTGTGAATCAAAATCAGGAGCTCGAACAATGTCATTAGCTGCTGAATTTTCGGGCAGCAGCTCCACCTCTTCCTCATCTTCAACGAAAATGCTCGCCCCCTACGGATATGGATCTGGACCTGCAATGTTTGAGCTAGTACCTGGGCTAGATTCATCAAAAGACACTTCACAAGTCTCCACAATTTTGTTAGTGTCAAGTAACAGCACACGATAGCCTCTAGTATGAGATGGATAACCAAGAAACATGCCATCAATGGATCTAGGTTCAAATTTATCAAGATTACCATGTTTCTTAACAAAGCATTTGCAACCAATGACCCGAAAGTGCATAACACTAGGCCTATGATCAAACGGAAGCTCATATGGTGTTTTACCTAGCTTAGCGTGAAAGAAAACACGATTTGAGACATAACAAGCGATTGCAATCGCATCAGCCCAAAATTTCCTAGGAGTTTGATATTCATCAAGCATAGTCCTAGCCATCTCAACTAAGGTTCTGTTCTTTCTTTCTACATCACCGTTTTGTTGAGGTACATATGGTGAAGAAAATTGATGATCTATTCCATTTTCAGCACAAAAGTGATCAAATGATTGATTTTTAAATTTAGCTCCGTTATCACTTCTAATTGCTTTTAAAGATCATGGGTGATCAATTGATAATCTAAGAAATAAAGTTCTAAAGTGATTAAAAGCTTCATTCTTAGATGCCATAAAGTAAAGCCAAGAGTATCTAGAATAATCATCAATAATAACAAGAACATACCATTTACCTCCAAAGGATTGAACACGTGAAGGTTCTACGGTGTCAAGGTGCAAAAGTTGACCCGGTTCAGTTGTCATGATCATCGTGAGAGGAGTATGTGAACCTGCAACCATCTTAGCATGTCTACAAGAAGAGCACACAATTTCTTTGTCTCCTTTAAGCTTAGGCAGCCCACATATGCGATCAAGAGCACTAACACGCGTTAGGTGATCAAAGCCTACGTGACCAAGTCTACGATGCCAAAAATATAAGTCCCTTGAATCATTAGCAACTAGACACCTATGCTTCGAGGAAGACATATCAAAATCAGCTTTAAAAACTCTTCCAAACCGAGACATGTTACAAATAAGCTCACTATTTGAACCTACAACTGTGCAACAGTTTTTATTAAAAATAATTTCCAGATTTTCATATAGCAATTGTGAAAAAGAAAGCAAGTTTGATTTCAAATTTTTAACAAATGCCACATCCTTCAAAGTGTATTGATTATTTACTCTAACTGAACCCTTAGCAATTATAGGAGTTGAAGAATTATCAGGAAAAGTAACATTCTCTACACGTGACACAAAAGAGAGGGAGGAGAACCATTCTCTGTTACCGGTCATGTGGCGTGAGCATCCTGAATCCACAATCCATATGTTCTCCTTCCTCAAGCATGAAACCTACACAGAATGACAGTTCGTCGTTGACTCAATACTGGGGTTAGTCAATAAGAATTTTGCAATCTAGTACTGAGTCATGCGATGTCCAGTAGAACAACACATGAAAGCCGTGACAAAACAGCAGGTTTATGAGTCAAAAGTTGAGGTTTTCTGTTCTTAACAATTGATTTAGAAGTTGTTACTTGTTTAGAGCAAAAACCAGTAGCTCCGGAAGTATGGACATTTGTTTCGAAAGAAATAGCTGAAGCTCTGGATGCACAAACCGAAGGTCTGTGAGCAAAAACTGAAGCTCCGGAGGGAACGATAGAAGGTCCGGGAGCTTTTGGAGCTATCAGAACTGCCGGAGCTTTCTTTGCAAGTCTCTTACCAGAGGGTCCGGAAGCTACCTTTTCAAATTTCTGACTCATTAAAGCAGGTTGCATGTTTTTAGGTTTAGCATGAAAGTTATGAGATCTAGCAGACATTCTATCCTTTTTAATTTGTTTAGCTAGTCTATTACAAAAATCTACGACATGACCATCTTTATCACAATAAGTACAATGAAATTTAAATTTGTAATCATGTCTAGATGAGCACCCAACATTAGAAACAGAATTAGAATGCACTCCTATAGATTCAAAGATAACACCCTTTTGTTTAGAGACAGTTTTCATTACACCTCTTCCAAATGATTTTACAATTTGAGGTGGATGTGTTCTAAAATAAACATGAGAATCAAAACCTAAATCAGTTTTATAATTATATGGTTTGGATGAACTCTGTAGCAAGTTTAGATTTTTGTTCCTAACACGAAACTGCTCTAGCGTCCTATTCATGTCATCAAGCTTTTTAGACAATTCTAGGCAGTTTTCACATGAAGTTTTTTCTTTTAATTTGCAATTTGAACAAATCTTAACTTCATGAGTACGTAAAGCATTGTTCAGAATGAAAATTTCACTTATTGCATCTTTTAGTTTCTTATCAAGATTGTCACATGCAGAACAATGCAAATCATCTATTGAACCGGAAGCATCTTTTAAGTTTTTATCATTAAGTGCAGCAAGCTCTCTGTTCTTTTCAATTTCTTCATCAAGGCTATCTAGAGTGGAGGAGTGTGCACTTCATAATGTGGACAATTGTTCATAGATTAAGTCACATGAGAGACATGCATCATCACTAGGAATCAAAGTTTTTAAATGGTTGATTTCAGATTCTAGTGATTCAATTTTAGCAACATTATCCCTTAGCTGTTTGTCCTTTTTCTTGACAATAATAGTAGCACGAGAAATAGCATCACACATTTCATTGCAGGTAGAACATACCTCATCGTCTTCACTGTTGTGTTCTGCATCCTCCTGACTTGATCTTGATCTTGTTTTGACCGCCATGAAGCATAAGTTGGCCAGATCGTCATCATTTTCATCACATTCAAAGTCTACATCAATTGAACTGAGTTCTTGAAGTGTGGTGATGAAGCTGTTAATCATCTTGCGTCTTATGGTACCCTTCTTTTTCTTATTGGGATTTCTAGAGGTGGTCTTGACCTTGTTCTATTTTTCTTCACAGGTAGTAGGACCTGAAAGGTTAGGGCATTCTGTACGAATGTGTCATGTCTTACCACATTCAAAACAGCATTGAGGTCCGGAGCTTCCTCTCCTTCTAGTTCTCACATTTTGCAATGCTTTTGAGAATCTAGTGGTGATGAGTGCTAACTCCTCTTCTGGAAATTCCTCGATCTGCTCCAGGGTTAGTGAGGACACCAAAGCAAGAGTATTGCAAGATGAAGACTGGCCAAAGCTAGGCATATCACATTGTGAGACAAATGCAATAGACTTATTTGGGTTCTTACATGATAAGATGGTCAATTTCATGAGTTTTTAGTTTAGAATAAAGCACATCTAATGTAAGAGAACTCATGACAGTTGATTCACGAATAGATGTTACTTTCATCTCCCAAATTGAAATTTCTAATGCACTAAGAAGTTGCCTAGCATTCTCAGCATCAGAAAAGTTAACATTGTCACTATGTAAGTTGCTGAGAAGTTTATTGAAGCGAGCAAAGAGGTCATCGATAGACTCACCGGGTTGCATCTCGAAACGCATATATTCCTTTTTGAACATATCTTGTTTTAACTCCTTGATTGTGTTGGAGCCTTCATGATAATCACAAAGAGCTCTCCAAACATCGTATGCTGATTGGAGGTGCGAGACACAGTCGATGTCGCTCTGAGTGAGCCCTTGGATGATCAAGTTTCGGGCTTTGTTGTTGTTGTCGACGTCGCATAGGTTTGTAGCCATAACTTGATTGTTAGGTGGCACTTCGTAAGGATTGTACACCTTCTCCGATATTGCGAAGCCTTGCGTCTGGATGAAAGCCTCCATGCGTGTCTTCCAAACCTGAAAATCAATACCAGCAAACACAAAAGGTTTGGCGGAGTATTTCTCCATGATGATTAGTCAAAAATACGTGCAAATAATGATTGGAGTACCATGGCTCTGATACTAATTGTAGGATCGAAGAGAACGTGAAAAGCTACCAAAGGGGGAGGTTAATGGTAGATTTAAAAAATCTTACGCAGCGAAAGCAATTAGATCCCAACCCCTTCGGCAGAAAAACGATCTGTTAAAGAAATCGTGTGTGAGACTAATCTAAACGTGTTTCACCGGGAGAAAGTGATATATATCATAGAGAATCAAGTCACGAAGGAAACACAAGAAGAATCACTCAAAACCGTCGAGAGAAACTCATGTTATGATCGAAAGATCAAACAAAGGTCAATCTGTCTTACCCGAGAAAAACAGTTCTGGAATGCTGCAAAGAAACTCGTGTAGATCAGAAACCACAAATCCAATGACCGTGCAATTTTGACAGATTATAGATAATAAAGTTGTGAATAGAACCCAAAAATAATCACATCAATTGGATCTTTACACTCGAGTTATCATAAAACCACCGACGAAAGGTAGTGCTGTCCAGAAACTTGACGAGTAAAACTTGTCTGGAACAAGTCGGACGAACAAGGCACAAGAGTTTATTCAAACTACAAATTTTATTCAATAGAACACAAGAAGAACAGCCCCAAAGTCGTACACCTCGAGCTCGGGCTCCCTTGCTTATATAACCAGCCCTTAGGCCAACCCAATCTCAACTAGGACTCCAATCCTACTCCGATCACGAATTGAAACTTTCCATAACTGCTTAGGACTCTTCTATACGCAGATAGAAGCAATCTTAAGACTTCCAAACACCTTAGGAACGTATGCCACTTCCTAAAATAACTTAAATTTGTGTCCCACACGAAATCCTACCATAACCAACTCGATACTTTCCATACGGAGCCATAACCGACTCCGCCGCAGCCAAAGTCATCACCCGGTATGATCCGATCCTTCCAACCAGATCTTCCCATCCATAAACCATCTTCGGAACCATGTTGCCACGTCATGCACCGCATGAATACGTGCAAAAAACTTCCTTCGACGTCCAGTAACCTTCATATGCACTCCCCTTGATTCAATCATCCTGCGCGACCTCCTGACCCGCTCAACCACAATTCCTGCTGAATTTGGTTGTTGGAACCTCATCTCCTCCCTGAGAATAGTCCAAAGGATCCTTTCACCAGCCATGACTTGAACTCAAGCAACACCTACACATGAAAAAACAACCAATCCATACGAGCCCAAGTCCGGGACTTGACTCAAGTTAGTTCCGAACACAACACCTTACGTGAGGACCTCACATAAGCATGTTGCAAAGCACAGCAAAACAATATCATCCATATTGACCAAAACGCACAAAAAATTTAGCAAATGAATACTAAGAAATCATTCCAACAATGTAAAGCAAGTTCAAGACAGTTCACAGTAAAAGCAGAAACATTGTGATCAAGCTCCGAACCTTGCCAAATCTAACCAGAGCTTGAGCTGGACTTACCAAAGCTAGTACAACCTAGCACCAGAGCTTACCAAAGCTAGTACAACCTAGTGTTGGAGCTTACCAAAACTGGTCGGAACTAGTCATCCCAAAAGTCGGAGCTAGAAAAACATGTCGGAGCTAACCAACATAAGTCGGACCTAGCAAAACATATCTGAGCTTAACAAAGACATGTCGGAGCTATCAAAGACATGCCGGAGCTAAAGACAAAGCTCACCGGAGCTACCCAAAAACATGTCGGACCTAGACAAAGAAAGTTGGACCTATTGTCGGACCTCGCAGAAGCTCGGAGCTAGAGTCGGACCTTGCAAAAAAGATGTTATGGCAGCATTAAAAACTTTTATTGTCAAAGCCAATGTATTCAGCACACATAGGTCTCACAAAATCGACTATCATCCTGGAAAAGCTAATGTGATCGCAAATGCTTTAAGTAGGTCAACACAATGCAACCACTTGACACTACAAGGTCAGCAACTGTAGCTATGTGAGGAGTTCGCGAAGTTAAATCTCAGTATCATGACTAGCACTGAGGTGGTGTCCATAGAAGTAGAGTCTACCTTGGAAAAGTATATTCGAGAAGGATAAAAGCATGATCAAAAGATCCAAGAGATTAAGAATCAAATTAAAGATGGAAAAGATCTGATCTTTAAAGAAGATGAACAAGGAACACTATGGCTAGGGAGGAGAATATGTGCGCCTCACATCAAGGATATTAGAGAATTGATATTAAGAGATGCCCATGACTCGCCGTATTCTATCCATCCAGGAAGCACAAAGATGTATCAAGATCTTAATGATCAATATTGGTGATATGGAATGAAACATGATGTGGCGGAGTATGTAGCCTTGTGTGACACATGTCGGAAGGTCAAAGCATAACATCAAAGACCAGCACGGTTACTTCAACCAATTAAAATTATTGAATGTAAATGGGAAGAAATAATTATGAATTTTATTGTGGGGTTGCCAAGAACTCAGTCAGGATACGGCTCTATATGGGTTATAGTGGACTGCTTGACTAAAGTGGCTCACTCTGTTCCAGTAAAAGAAAGTTATACTGGTTCAAGTTTTGCACAGCTATATATGTCAAGGATTTTATGTTTGCATGGAGTTCCAAAGAAGATAAACTCAGATAGAGGTACTCAGTTCGCTTCACGATTTTGGCAGAAGTTGCATGAGTCAATGGATACTCGTCTGAATTTTAGTTTAGCCTATCATCTGCAGACTGACGGCCAAACAAAATGCAAAATAAAATTCTTGAAGACATGTTGAGAGCATGTGCTTTGAAAAACAGCAGAAGGTGGGATAAGAATCTGCCATATGCTGAGTTATCCTACAACAATAGTTATCAAGCCAGTTTAAGATGTCTCCTTTTGAAGCATTATATGGATGGAAGTGCAGAACACCGTTGTTCTAGAATCAAACTGGAGAGAGCCATGTATTTGGGCCAGAAGTATCGAGAGAAGCTAAGAGACAAGTGCAAGAAATTCGGAAGAATTAGAAGATAGCTCAATCAAGGCAGAAGTGTTATGCAGATACTCGACAACGTGATCTGTCATTCAAAATTGGTGATTTTGTAAATCTCAAGGTGTCACATGTGAGATGATTGAGACGATTCAAGGTGAAGGGCATATTATCAACCCCTTATATTGGTTCTTTCAAGGTGTTGGAGAAAAGAGGAGAAGTAGCCTGTCGACTCGAGTTACCATCCCACTTATCAGATGTGCATGACGTATTTCATGTTTCGCAATTGAAGAATGCTTGAGAGTGCCTGAAGAACAGTTGTCATTGGAAGCAGTAGATGTGTAAGAGGACCTGACTTATGCAGAACAACCTGTTAGGATTCTTGAAATATCAAAATGAGTTACGAGAAATAAGGTTACTCGTATGTGCAAAGTCCAATAGAAACATCACTCAGAAGAAGAGGCAACATGGGAAAGAGAAGAAGACCTCAAGGTGGAGTTTTCAATCTTTTCTGTTAGGTCGTCCGAATCTCGAGGGTGAGATTCCTTTTTAGGGGGTAGAATTGTAACACACAATTTTTGAAGAAAAAAAAATGTAAAATGAATTTTTAAAAGAGATTTAAAATAATTTATTTCGGTATAAAATCCATATAAGGCAATTGCATCATATGTCTTCTGTGTGTAAATTTTTTGAAAATTTAAATTCATTAGAAATTTTGTTTTAAAATTCAAATCATAAAATGAAAGAAAAACAAAAGAGAAAACGAAAAGAAAACAAAAAGAAAAGGAAAAACTTACCTGGGTCGCCCATCCTGTCACCGGCCCAGTTCCCTCCTCCACTCAGCGCCGGCCCGCTTCGTGCCACTCTCTCTCCCTCTCGCTGCCAGTCGGGGCCTGCCTGTCGAGGTCGTCTTCCTCGAACTGCCGCGCCGGGCCCGTAGTGCCTCCACTTGCGCCGTCGCACTTTCCCCCATTCAATGTCGCTCGTTTCTCCCTTAATCAAGCATGGGATAGTGGCCTATGATGGTCAATCCCCTATAAAACTCGGTCGATTCCCATCTGATTTTGGTCACCCCGACACCCCAAACCCTAAGCACCGGCAAGCTCGGTAATGGCGCCATCGTCCCCGTCGATTCATCCAATTCCTGTCCACAAAATCTTGCCTAACATGTTCG
This sequence comes from Tuctoria greenei, assembly GCA_036927565.1. NCBI lineage: Eukaryota > Viridiplantae > Streptophyta > Magnoliopsida > Poales > Poaceae > Tuctoria > Tuctoria greenei. The sequence goes on from JAYESD010000003.1 coordinate 113,696,866, forward strand.
CCGTGTCCTCAGGAGATCGCCAGACATCATCGTCGGGGGAGAACGCCATTGCATCGCAAACTTCATGTGGTGCTGCCGATTCTCGCCGCCCTTCAATGTTGCCGGCCATCCTTCGCCCCGTTTTCGGCCTCGCGACATCCCTTGGTGAGTTTGCCTCACCCTCCTCTTTATTTTCCGCCCTAGAGTTGTCCCCCTTCATTTGTTTAGGCGCGTTTTGGTCACTGCAGGCAAAAACGCCGCCGCGGGCGCTCTGCGCCGTCGCGCACCGCCGCCCCGTGTCACGTGGATGACGTGGCCGATTGTCGGTCGTTCGTTTCAAACGTGCGGCCAAGATTAGAACATAACGTACCCCTTCGTTTAATTAAATCTGAGCCATTGATTTTAGATCCGACGACTAGAATTTAAATTAGATTGCGTGCCTGGTATTTTACACCGGGGCCCCTGCCATTTTGCGACTAACCCCTAGATAATAAATTAATCATGTAGAAACCCAAGAAAAAAGCAAAAGAGGCCCTGGACTTTACATGATTTGACTGTGGATTTCATAAATTAGACCCTAGAAAATCATTTAATACTAGCCCTTGGCTAGTTAGGAAAATTACAGTGTAGCCCCTGGTAACTTTAAAAATAATTTTCAACATTTATATATTTACAGATTTACTGAAAATTGCATAAAATAGAGAATAAATGCAGAAAAATGAATGAAAATTTAAAAAATTCATAATAAGAAAACTTAAAAATATGTTTTTATCCCTGGTTAACTTTGAACAATTCATTTTTGCACCCATAAAAATTATTTTAAGCCTAGAAATAAATATCACACAACATAAAAAATTATTTAATGTATTATTTTAACCTGAAATAATATAATAATAATTAGTTATATTTTGATATAGAAAATCCCCAAAAATGTGTAATAAGCATAAAAATAAACATAAAAGTGACATAAAATGTCAAACCACATTTGTAACACATAAGAATTTACAATTTTATGAACACCATTAAATGAACTATAGCACATGCATATTAAACCTCTCGTAGGTAAGTAGTTGCGTAGACTTTGGTGATTGTATTCATTTTGTGATTGTTCCTATTGTATGTTATCATTTTATGTGCATCGTCGTATCTAGAGTCGGGGCCGAAACCGACATTCAATCTCCAAGAGCAACATTTTCTAGTCGACCCCAGTACCGACTTTCAATCTCCAAGAGCAACATTTTCTAGTCGACGACCAAGCTTAATTTGGAGGCAAGTTCCTTGACCATCTTGCACCCTTTTTGTTAAGTTTTAGTTAGATGCATGCTAAATTAAAATTGAATCCTATGTTATGTTTTCCCTAGATTTTCCGCTATATTCCTTGTCGCCATGGTTTTGGTGGATTATTGTCATTAGTTCACACTTAGCCATGCTAAGCTAAATATGAATAAATTTATCTTCATGTTATATTTGATCTACTATGAAATATGAGCTGTTGGCAATAATAGAAGTAGTTGATAGGAATCCGATAGGAGGTGTCGAATGGTTTGGTGCATGCATGCACAAGAAATTGGTTCGGGGTTAGACACCTATTGGATTCTAAGGACCAGTTTATGAAGGATGTTGCTAAGCCATACAGCATTGCCACAAGGTTGTATATGGGACAACTTGGTTTAGTAATTGGGTCTCTCCTGATGTAGCGTTGGTAACCGAACGAGCGGGGAATTGGTTCATATTACTGCCTTGGGATCCACATGGTTCAAGCGGGGGCTTCTCCTAGCGGAGGGAAAATAGACTCCAGGTGCCAGAGTAGTGAAATCTTATAGTGCCAATTGCAAGTCAGGAGAACTATCGGAAAGATCTCGTAGTGATCTCCTGGCCACACACCTACAGGAGTGTGTAATGTGGTTAACTACCATGGGCGACAAGGAGGTTTATTTAGTCCATCTGGCAATAGGGGATGAAATCACGAACTGTGGGTAAAGGATACACACTCTGTAGAGTTTTGTCAAACTGTCTAGACAGTCGTGCTCACAAACACGAGCGGCATGGGACTAAGTTCATAATTAGCAAACATGGTTAAATGGGTTGATGGTTCTGTTTGGGCATTATCTAGTTACTTTGGGACTTATGGTTGGGATCCACCCAGACGTAGGTGCTTAACAACATTAAAAGTAGGTTGTAATTGCTATAGTGCTTTACCTATTATTTTCCTTCCTTGTTATGAACCACATGTCATAAACTTCCCCACTTGTGAGTATCGTTGATACTCTAACTTGTTAGTTGCATATTTTCCACCAGTCTATGAGGATGAAGAAGTGGAGGACCAGAACTTCTACGGAGATATAGACGAGATGTTTTAGGTTGGGGTATCCCCTGTGCAACACCCATGCTTGGAGCCCTTTTATTTGTTTTCTGCAGCTTATGTACTTTTCTTTAGACCTGGATGGTCATTTATGTAATAATTTGATGTACTCAAACATGGCAATGCTTAATGCTATTTCACTTTCGTCTACACATGTATGAGTTCAACTTATCCTAGCATTCATGTGGAAAGCATCTAGTCGCCTTTTTATACCAGGTGTGACACCCGCTAAACCGAGGAAACTTCAGACTTCGTGGACAGATTTAGGAGATTCTCATTTCAGCACTTGGACAATTTTACATGGGTCCCCAGTGATGCCCTCATCTGAAATAATGTGCCCCAAGAATGGCACTTGGCTGATCCAAAAATTACAGTAGCTGAATTTTGCATAAAGATTATGGTCTCTCAACTGTTGCAGCACAATATGCAAATGTTCAACATCCTCTTCGTCTAACTTGGAATAGACCAATATGTCGACGATGAAGACCACGATGAACTTGTCCAACTACGACATGAATACCGAGTTCATGAGATACATAAAGTTAGATGGAGCAAAATTTAATCCAAATGACATGAAGAGGTACTCATATAGTCTATATCTTCTCGAGAATGCCGTCTTTGGTATGTCCTCTGATCGGATTTTTATTTGATGATATCCAGACCGAAGATCCAACTTCAGGAACACCCTCGCACCCACAAGTTGATCGAATAGAATGTCGATGCAAGGCAACGGGTACGTGTTCTTTATAGTCACTGCATTGAGCGGTTGGTAATCTACGCATAACCTCAAAGTCTCATCCTTCTTCTTTACAAACAACGCGGAGCAACCACAGGGTGACGAGCTTGGGTGTATAAAGCATTTATCCAAAAGATCCTTCCAGTGCTCCTTTAATTCCGCTAGTTCATTGGGTGCCATTCGCTACGGTCATAGATGATTGTGGTTCCCTAAACAATTTCAATCTTGAAATCGATGTCACATTCGGGTGGCATGCCCGAAAGGTTATCTGGAAACATATCAGGATACTCACGGACCACCGGAATGTCTTCAAGTTTAGTTGCTTCTGTGTTATATAAAGCTACACTGTCCTGCTCCATGCTTTCCAGAACCAGTGTGTTGTTCGTGCATCGGAGAGTCAATTTGGACAGTCCGGGTACCGATATTAAGAATGGCACCGTGATGGTTCCCCAATATTAAATCGATCTTCTGTCCATCCAATATAATCAGCACGTTGGATATATTTGCCTCCCAAACATAGAGCTGCTCGGAAAACAATCTGACTGGCAGAGATACTTCCTCCCGGTGAACATATAAGATAACGATTCTTAGGCATATTGGTGGGTAATTAGTGCTGACCACACATGATTTACTGAGAAATTGTGAGTAGCACTGGAATCAAAGAGTATGAGGACAGGTATGTCTTTGATAGCAAACATGCCCGCTAACACCGGTGCTCCCTCCGGATCATCCTCGATCGTTATATGTTGAACACTTCCGGTTTGCAGGGCTCTCCTCCCTGGTTGAACCGAGGCTGGATAAACCGTTGTACTGGTACTTGTTCACTTCTTAATATTTTCTCTGGGCAATCCTTGGTATGGTGCCCTCCACGATCACATGTGAAACACCCATACCGATTCGATGTCCCGCTGACTTGAGGCCTGAATATTTCTGCATCTTGCGGCGAGACAAAAGCACTTGGAACAAATTGGGGCTGTTCTTTCTGCTGCTGTCCTGCTGGCCGGAAACCTGATACTTCAAACGGATGACTTTGATAAGAACTCAGTTGTGCAACCGGCTGCCATATCTGACCAGACAGTGATCGGTACACCACACGGTATTTCTGAGGAACATTATGTGTGTTGTCCTGCACAGCAAGTCTCTCCTTTACCACCACATCAATTCGCTCATGTGTGGCATCCTCTTGCATAATTGCGGCACTAAGCATAGTGTTAAATGAGCCATTATTGAACAATGCAAGCTTGTCCTTCAACATGGGGCATAGACCCCGATAGAAGTACTCTTGCTTCTGATCCTCTGTACTCACATAATCTGATGCATATTGCGCAAGATTAATAAATACTTTAGAGTACACTTGAGCAATCATTTCTCCTTGCTTCATACCAAGAAATTCATGAAGCTTCCTTCTAATAAAGGCAGGAGGAACATGATATGCGTGTAATGCCTCCCATAACTCGGTCCAAGTGACTTGCTGTCCGGCGGCCCAGGAGGGGATGTGGTTTGCCACCAAGCACCAGCGATGCCATGTAGCTGTTGTGCTACATATAATACCTTCATATGATCACTGCATTGTAGCAGTCCGAACTTATACTCAATGGTGCGGAGCCAATGGACCCCATCTAGAGGTTCACCATCACCCCAAAACACGGGTGGTGCAGCCGCCAAGAATTCCAGATATGTTGCTTGTTGAGGTTGACAATTGCCTTCGGCCGGATGTTCCCCCTGACGGGACATAATCTGCACGAGGGTTCGCAACAGCTCGGTCCGCTAATCGTGCAAACCCACCATGGCTGCGATATCATCCGCCAATGTAAGCAGAGGTGGAGGGTGCTGTTGCGCCAGCTGTTTCTGCTCTGGGGAGTCATTCCCTCCCTGACTTTAACCACCGACCTTGTATGTTGTGCGAGTGCGCACCATTCTACAGCCACAGCCATGAATCCAACACGAGACATGATATTGCAAGATCACATAAGGATGAAAACAATACTGTGCGTATTTATAACCAAACTTGCATAACGGTCATATATTGATAAAGTGGAAACTTTATACCAAATATATCATCCCTGGACCAATGTTACAATAGCGAGTTCCAAAATAATGAACTTCTTGGATCGAAGTTCATTTCGACTATCGTTGGTCGCGATGGAATGTTATGCGTTTTATCGAGTGCGCCCATCCGCACTATTCTTCAACAAGAGATAAACATGGCCAGCAACAGAAATGAGGTTTGGTTGGGTCAAACCCTCACTTCTAATGGCAAATTCTTGCGTAAAAATATATGGTATGTTACGAAGCTTCCCCAAATTGACAACGAGAACCAAATTGAAAAGAGAACAAAATTATGTCAAACTGTTTAAGTTTCTGTTGAAAGCTGACCAGTCTGCACTCAATCTTGAATTTGAACCAGTAAATGGGAGAATCAGATCCTGAGGCGAACAGCAATGTTGAAGTACACACATTCCAAAGAGTATTGCTTTGCCTCCAGATAATTTCTGGTTGAGGGGATATGGCTTTGCAAACCTGACAATTTTTCTAGAAATTTTGACAGCACCTCCTTTGCTTATGGCTGTTTTTGGGCCACAATTTCCAGATATAAAACTGCAAAATTTACTAAAGCTACAAATTAGAAAGTTGTAACAAATAATATAAGGATTCCAGAAATGTCTGGCACGACCCTGTTCGATTTTACTGAAGTGAGATATAGTCAAAACAGTAAGGAGTCCAGAGAGGGTTCCAGTTTCGGTCAAGTTTGGCAGATTTTGGATCTTTGAAATTTTGAACAGCTTATAGGGGGATTCTGCTCTGCAGTTGAACATAACAGTTTTAAAGGACTTCCTAATCTTTCAATTCATGTAAGAAAAACCTTCATTGGAGTTACCTTCTGGGAGCTATGGCTTTTTAAATTCAAGTCTTTTTCTGGCAGAACAAGACACTCTGTTTTTTGAATCTCGTGAGTTCAAAACCTACTCCAATTTTGAAAATATAGTTCAAAATCAGAGCTCAGTAGATAATAAATGTACTCTTACATCTTCTTGGTTCCATTTTATATGAAAGTTTTTCATGCATCAGTGTGATACATCCTGGTACTACGTGCCTCACAAAAGTGAAAATCCTAACCGGTTACGCCTGTGTATATATATATATATATATATATATATATATATATATATATATATATATATATATATATATATATATATATATATATCTAAATTGGTGGCACTATAAACGGTCACTCGCAAACATTTTCTAACTGTAATACGATCACGTGGTTAGTGTACCTGCATACTAAAGACACCTTACTGATCAATCATATGGTGTCCTACGGCATGGCCCGCACGGGCGATCATTTCAGACACTCACAATATATTATCAATGTCCAAATCTAATGCCCTGTGTCATTCCATACATTTCGTCCTTGAGGAGAACAAGTCTCGAGAAATATGGTTGCATTTCAACACCACACGATGGGGAACACGAGTAGAGCACGAATGGGTTGTCGCAATTGGGAATGTTATCAACCCAATGGATACCACCTACTGCCCCATAAAAGCTGAGGCGTGCTGATGGCAAGCGTTGTGTATGACCCTTTGAACATTGAACATTCAAGAGTTGCATACTATCGCGTTTTTGACTACACAATGGGGTATCCTCGCTTTTGCCTGAAGCACGCTGAGGAACAACGTTTTCATATGTTCCCAAAACCATGAGAAGGTTCAGAGACTCATATTAACTCCCGTGCCAAGCTACGAGGGACAATCACATACCACTCCTCGTATGGTGAGCTTGCGGTGGCCACCATACCTCTTACCCGACATCAGAGGTCGTTACTGAATAATAACAAGTATGTTAGTATATCCACATTAATAACATATGCTAATATAGTCCTTATGTTGGCCTAGTACCGTATCCTCACTATGTGCTATTCCCAATAGGCTCTAATACCAGGCTGTGAGGACCGGGGTCCACACTTTTCAGGAATCTCATTGTGTGGTGCCGTGCGATGTGGCACCCAACAACACACATGTAAAGGAACACATACTACATAAATCATTTGCTGAAATTTACAAAATCGTTTAGTTTACAAATATTTTCTTAAAATAAACTACAGCGGCAAATAAGATTACAACTCTCATACGCAAGTCTAATAAGGAAAAGAGAAGCCGTCCAACCCACATATGCTCCTCACTAGCCACGAAGATGAAACAGTAGTGGCATGGTTCCCCGTGAATATACCACTCAGAGAGTTGCGAGTCTCATCGGACAACCATAATCATAAGCATAGAGGTTAGTACCTGCAAAACAACTAATATAGCAACCGTGAGCATGAAGGCTCAGCAAGACTTAACCATCTCACCTAAACATGGAACTCTACATGAGGGTAAAGACATAAACATAGGATGGCAGGTTTGCATAATGGACTCGCCTAAATGTGGGTTCTTATTTTCAAATTTAATAGCAACAACTTAAACATTGTACGGGGCAACATCGTAACTCCACAATCAAACAAGAAACGCTTCAGCATGATGCTGCATGCCCAAGGTGAAAATAAATTTAGTGAGCACTATACTAGTACATACAACATAGCAATACAATGATGATATAACGTTCATAAAAGCAGTAATTAATTCTCATCTCATATGCAAGTATTAACTACGTCACAACTCAGTGAACAAGTGGTACTCATATGACCGTGAGGGATAGTGACTTGAATCAAAGATACCCAGAATACACGACACGTACGCCCATACTGGAAGTCACGTCAGTGCACTCCACTGATAGTGTATGAAGCAACTTTTCGCAAGTCATGCCCATGTTGAATCAATTCGATCGTCTAGGACAGTATTTCCACTCATGGTGCACCTTTCCTCTGTGAAGATTTTGTGGGCAAGTTTTTGTCTACTGTGTAGCAACCGAAAGCCTGAGGTGATCGAAAAAGTCACAACAAAGGCTTCCCAAGATATATCAGTTTCCTAGACCCCATATATCCAGTATGACTCTGGTACGGTTCAAACTTGCTCAGCAGGGCAGCATAAAGATTGGTCCTTAACTGACACAAGCAAGGCTACGCACTCAAGACCATGTATTGTTGTATCCTATGCCCTTGCCCGATCCCATATTCAAACTACTACTCCATTTCTCAAACCAACCCCGTGTGAAAAAAGTCCTAGTCATGCAAGTGGATTCCAACCACTCGACATCTACCAAATCTTATACAACTTTTAGCATAGCATAGTCTTCACGACAATGTAAGAACTAACCAAAAACTCCATGTAGTTTCCTGGTCATGCAAGTGGAGTATCAATTACCTGAACCCTAATGCACATAACTCACCCTAGACATAGGTGATACAAATCGAAATTTCGTAATAGCGATTAAATGCAAACCGAGGCTTGCCTTGCTGCTATTAGAAAATGTTAGAAGCTTGCTGGATCACATGTCGACAATCCAATCAACCTCCTGCTGCTCCAAATGAGGTTCTTCATCGAACTTTGTTTTTGTGTATGCTATCAACATGAAAGTGCACAACTGTATTATTTATGTGATTAATTTAAGTGCCAAGCTGGTTTATGACTCAAGAGTGGTCAATACTAAATGGTACAGAAGTGTGGGTCTCTGTTGTGTAAAAGAAACAGAGAGGAACAGTAATTTGATCGAAGGAATGTTTTTGGAAGAAAAGGCATAGTCTACACTCTAAACATATGGTGAGGCTGGAAAGATTTAGCAGAAATCTGAAGATCAACTCCAATGACTCTGAGATTTTTATATACATTCCTGTATCATGCATAGACTCAGTGAATGTGGCCTAGAGGGGGTGAATAGGTGTTGAAAACTTTTCCCACAACACTTAACAAATTCTTCAAATACAGGAGGATGCAGACTTGTCTGGTGCGTTTTACGGACTAGTCAGGTGTGCTAGATGTACTACAAAAAGATCAAGTGTTTATGCAGATTTCAAAAATGATATAGCAGCAAAATGTAGTCAGTTATTGTAATAACTTAAGTAAGTGATTATACTCATTGATTTGTATGTGGAATACAAAATGACACAAGTTACTAGTTTGATCAACCCTATGCCCTCGATGATGATGATGATTGCATAAGTAAATAACAAGAACACAAGATACAAGGAGTTTCAAGGTCCTTAGAGTTCCTTGAATTGTCCCTGCATCTCCATCCTTTGGAGCAATAGTATTCTTCAAAATCCTGTTAAGCACCGCAATGAATGGCTTCAAGTACTTTGTGAAAGGTGCCTTGTATGGCATTCTTGTGTCATAGAGGAAGGCTAGCTCATCCTTCTCCAAAGGCTTCAGGATGTGAATCACAAGTTCATTTTTCAAAGTGTCTTCAAAATGGAGTATCCTGGCAAAATCCTCAAAGTGTCACTATACATGGATCCATGTGTCATCCAAATCATTTCAAAACCAGCATCACGGGCGAAGTAGAGAGTAGAATAAAATTGAGTGCTGATTTCAATGTTCCAGTTATGTCAGAAGGATAGAAGATCCTTCATGCCATGCCTCTCCAATGCCTCTAATACTTCATGATATGCTTGACAGTTCTTGGATTGTATATAAGTCATGTCCACCAAGGCAACCACTGGATTTCTCATCTTCTTGTAGACATGCTCATAATAATAAGCATGGAAGTGGCTCCAGAACCTTGAGTCAGCTGATTGCCTTGGCTGCTCATAAACTTCATCTTTTCTGAGCTTGTCACCCAAGTCATGTCCTTTGCCCATGAAATCATCTTCTAAGGGTTTCATGTTGTGTTGTACAGGAGGATTCATCTTTAGTGGACCAAAGGGTCCACTTGCAAGTGCTTCCCCTTGGTGTCGTTGAGCTGGCACGTGCACCATCCTTGCTATATGGATTCTTGACTACCACCTTTCTCTTTATTGGGAGCACATCATCAGGAGGAGAATCATTTGCGTCATGCTCATGGCGCTTCTTGCTTCTTAGCTCTTTTGCGCTGGCCACTGTCTCGCAGTCACGCTCAACATAAAAATGAAACATGCTATCATCTGATGCGGATGACATCGTGCCTGACAGGGTGACAAGGTATGTTAAGAATGGGAATTAGACTTTGTGGAGACAAGAATTTAGAGGTTCAAACTGTAAAGGCGATGAACTTGTCCGATTTCAGGGTGCGAACTTGTCCGGTCAACCTGACTTGTCCGCACAAGCTCTGGACTAGTCCAGTTTGACCTATTATTCCTAACTTCTTATTCAAACAAATCTAACTCAGACTGGTGCAAAAAGGTAGGAGGACAATAGGACTACATACAACAACGCAATTCATACAATAGGAATCAAGAAAAGTAAGCAAGGTTTAAGGAAAGATGAGAACTAGGGTTAGGGTTTGAGTTTTGCCGAAATTCAAAGATTTGAGATGGAGGCGCGAAGTAGAATCCGGGTTAGTCTAGAGGAGGATGTGCATCGCGCCGAGGGGAAGAATTTCTGTGGAGAAACCTTTGATTTTGGTGGCTCAAAGTGGAAATCGCCTTTGGAGATAGAGTTTGAGGAGAGAGAAAGGAAAGGTGATTGTGAGGAGGAAGAAAGTAGGTCTTGGCGGCTGGCTAGGGTTAAGCCCGACGGTAACGGAATAGTCTGCACAGGGACCGAACTAGCCCGCTACACCGGACGAGAGCTGGACTAGTCACCAGCAACGGAATTGTCCTATGCTGATCACGGACTAGTCTGGGACAGCTGGACAGATTAGGATTAGAATAAAGAGATTTTTGGGAATATGATCTACTAGTGATCTAAAGGACAACATTTGACAAATGATCTTAATGAACATGACCATTAAGCAGTCTAGAATCATGCAATCGCCATAATTCACCAAGATTCAATCATTGAAATAGTTTTCAAGAGAAAATGAGATAAGGGAGGAATTTTTGCAAAAGTGAGCAAACTTTGAAGAATCAATAAAGTATGCAATGTTTGAAGCCACATTTCGAGCATCAGGTATATTGAAACATTGCACACAAAGCATATACTCAGTATGGTATTGAGCCTAGATGCACAAGAGTATAATAAATTATGAACATAGATTGATATACCAGCTTAATATGGTCTATAAGCATTTATGGTCCTGTATCCTCTTTTTCTTCTTCATTTTGTTCAGCTCCCCCTTGATCATTGCCTCCTATGTTGTATTGATTATTTTGATCTTGTTGAGGATGATCTTGTACATATGGAGCTCTTTCCTGTGTCGAGGCTCATCCTTAATCATTGCTCTTCTGTTGTTGTACCATTATGTCTTGTTTTGATGATCTGGTTGGAGATGAACTTTGATTTTCACTGTACCCCATGAATATTTTCTTTCCTCCAGTCATTTTGTTTAAGCCTATCAAGCACCTCTCTGAATCTATTGGAGGGGGTACACCTACAAAACAGAATTATGCCTTGCTTCTAGGTACCGAAGCTAGCTTGGGTCCTTGGATGTTAGTGATAAGACATTTGGGCACCCACATACAAGATTTTGGACTCTTGTGGAGTGGCCCAACATGCTTTGCACAAACATGATTAAATTTATTCTTCATAAGAACCTATGAGGCATTAAAGTCATGAAACATGATGTTTGGTCCATTTTTAGCTTTTTCATGTAAGGAAGGAACTGTTTGGTGTTCTTAACTTGATTTGAGCTTTCCTTGAAAAAAGCAATTGATTCCTTGTTATTCTTAGGGTTTCTAGCATTACGGTTTTCACCTCGATAATATCCAAGGCCATACTTGATATTAGGAGCTCTAGTAACCGAGTATGCACTTTGTGCATACTTTATTTTCTCCTTGTCAAAAATGCCACCTTCGAGTGAATTTTTGCTTTGTGCCATGTCAAGCTCATTTTTTAGGTCAAGAACCAAATTAGCACAATTATAAGTTTTAGGTGGAATATACTCAATATTTGAAAAAGGTGAGGTCTTGGAAGAGGAGAAAGCCCTTTTTTTGAGTGATTCAACTTGTACTTGATGGCCCTTGTTAACTTTTGTCAAGTTAAAAAGCTCGTCCTTAAGTAAAACATTCAAATTATTTAGATTTGAGCAAGTTTCCTTGCTCAAAGCTAACCCACGCTCACGTGTTTCTCTCTTTTCCTTTTCAAGCTCGACAACCTTTTCAACCTCAGAATATATCTCCTTTTGAAGGACGAGCATATCTTCTTGTCGGTTGATAAGATCTTCCTTCTCAAATATTTCATCCGTCAATATTTTTATTTTAGTAGATGCATTTACTTAAGCCCTTAAGCATGTGTTCATTTTCATCACTGCTATCAAACTCATCATCAGAGTAATGTCAATATGAGGGTTTATATATAACCTTTTTCTTGTCTTCCTTGGCCATAAGGCAAGTGTGGTTCGACTCCTTCCATCCTCTCAAGTTTGGAAAGAGAGTTTACTTCATGGAGGGCTTCTTGATGGCAACGGTTGCCACCCTATCTTCGTCTTCGGAGGAGGACTCATCGTTTGAGTCCCAATCCATTCCAATATGTGCTTGGCCTACTTGTTTTGTCTTCTTGAATGTCTTCTTATCCTGTTGTTTAGCTCCCTTCTTTTTCTTGTCATCTTCTTCATATGGGCAATCAACTATGAAGTGCCCATATTCACTACAATTGTAGCATGATCTCCTAGTTCTTGACTTGTCCTTGTTCTTGCTCTTGCCTTCACTGGAGTTGTCTCATTTTCTTCTTCTCATCATGCGCCTGGATCTTTTCATGAGGAGCACCATCTCTTCATCATCCATGTCTGTGCTTACATCGTCGGTGTCTTTGTCGTCTTTCACCTTATGGACCTTCTTGTCTTTTGATTTGCGAGTCACCTTGAGGGCCACCCCCTTATTCTTTGATGAGGCGAGCTTGGTAAGATTCTTCACATATTGAGCTTCCCTCTCCATCATCTCGTGATTGATAATTTTGCCAAGAACCTTATCGGGGGTCATTTTGTGGATCCCTGGGATTTCCCTTATCATTGAGAATAGCATGACATTTCGAGGCATGAATGCTCTTATCATCATTTTTACATCGTCATGATTAGTCCTTTTTTTGCTTCCATAAGAAAGGATTTTGTTGATGAGTGTCTTCAAGCAGTTGTACATTTTTGAGGGATTTACCATCTTCAATGGCAAATCTTTCCAATTCCCCATCAAGCATTTCAATCTTTGCTTCTCGAACGGAGCGATTCCCTTCGTGAGCAGTCTTGAGTGTGTCACAAATGTCATTGGCGACTTCAAGTCAATCCACCTTGGTGAACTCTTCTCGGCTTAATGTGAAGTGATCACCGCAACAACTTGTGCATTGCGATGAATTGCATGTTCTTGCTCTGGGGTGAGTTCATCGTCAGTGTCTGGGATATCAATACCTGTACACACTATATGACAAATGCTAGGATTAAGTGAGATTAGATGCATCTACATATTATATTTCCATATTGAGTAATCATTGCCATAAACTATGGAGGTCTTCCCATGGGAATAGAAAGATAATGATTGTAGTTGTTAAGCTTCTAATAATTAAAATGATATCGGAAGTAGTCTTGATGACAACCCCCTTTTGGCTTTTCATCCTCCTTCTTGCCCTTCTGGCTTAGAAGCTTCTTCTTTAGCGGCTCCTTAAGTTCACGCACTACTTCATCATCGTGTTTGTGCTCCTTGAGCACATTGAACGCCTTAAAGTCTTGTTCATCTTTGTCGGTACCCTGCGTATTGAGTACCCTATGATACCGCAAGAAGTGCAAAAGAGTTCTACTCGTCAAAGATGAAAGCCTCCTCAGGCCCCACATGTCATATAACACCGGACCTGCAACCCTCATATGGGTAGCTCCGGAGATCGACACGTGTAATGTAAATCCGGAGCTAAACTCTCGACACAGGGAAGCTCTGCGATCAACACATTTATAATGACCCCGGACCTAACCCCTAGCAAAGTGAAGTTTCGATGTTGACATGTGTACAGCGGTGCTGGATCTACCTCCTCGCAAGGGCAAGCTCCAAAGCTGCCACGTGTGGAGCCTCCGGATCTTCATCAATGAATACATTGGCAGATCTCCTTCAGCATAGACATTCAAGAGACTGTTAAAGCGGCACTTACAAGACTTGAATACGTGTTGTTAATGGTGTATTAACAACACACAATCAAAAGCATTGTTAATAGTGGTCACGCAGCCATTAAGGCACGTTATCACACTATTAACCATGCTTAATACTCATAGACGGTGAATTAGGATATGTAATATGTCAGGGCCACATGTCGGGCCAGGCTAATGATGTAACAGTTAGTCCTTGGACTATAAAAGGACTTAGTCACATGATACAGAGGGGGATGATGGATGAGCCAGAGACAAGGCTTTCTAGCGATTCACAATACAACAAACACCTCGTGGACTAGGGTATTATGCTCAGGCGGCCCGAACCACGTAAATCTCTGGTGTCGCCATCTTGATCTTGATCTCTGAGCACCCCAACCGTAACAAGAACCTCCGTGGTCTACACTTTAGTAGTACCGAAGGGAGTGTCATTGCTACACTTTGACATTTGGCGTGCCAGGTAGGAGTGCTTCCCGAGATCTCAAGATGGTGAATTCTGCCGCAGGATCTTCCAACAGCAATCGTGTTGAACAACCTGATGGAGGCAATCCTTCCAACGCTCAGCGGCCAGCAGGTGCCATTGTTCCAGTAGGCACTATGGTGCCACAGCCGCCATCTGCTCTGGCAAACAATGTTGGTAGACAAGATGGGGCATTTGCATCGATCACTGCATCGATGAACAACGACCCTGAGCACACGCTCATTGCTGCGCGAGCTCTTCTACAACATCCAGCACCTCCGTGGGCACCTCAGGGTGCTATGGAACAGTGGAGAGCTGATGTAGACCATCTGGTTGCAGCTGCAGCTGCTGGCATCAGCAATCAAGATCCTCCCCCTTCGGGGCGAGCACCAACACAACAACGGACCTTGTTGGTTCGACTTGGTCCACAAGTATCACAACAAAGGAGACATGCTGCATCCCAGCAGGTGAACTCGTTACCTCCTGAGGCACGACGCACCCACACCATCACCAGGATTCCGACTCATGACATGCGGTCGCAACTGGATCGCCGTTACCAGCAGCAGGACGGTTGCATCCATATCGAGCGTGCCCGTGGGAGGCGAGAGGCTCGGGACAATCCTGATCCTCATGAAGTAGGAGGAGGTTGTTCTACCATGGCCATGCATTAACGCATGGTAAGATGGCCACAATAGTTATGGCCTCACTTGCCGGAAAAATAAGACAGGACTATCAACCCCGCCGAGTTCCTACAAATGTACTCCACTGCTATACTGGCAGCGGGGGATGATGAGGCTGTGATGGCCAATTACTTCCCGGTGGCTTTATCTGGGACTGCAAGGTCCTGGTTTATGAGTCTTCCACCTAACTCCATTAATAGTTTGGCGGAGCTATGCCAACAGTTCACTCCCAACTTCGGGAGTTCTTACACCCGGCCTGGCACCGAATTGGATCTATTTGCTGTAAAGCAAACATCGGGAGAATCACTGTGATCCTTCATCCAGCGCTTTTTTGAGGTACGGAATACTATTCCTTCAATCTTGAGCTCTTCTGTTATCGTTGCATTCAGACAGTGTGTTCAAGATAAAAAGATGTTGGAGAAGCTGGACATCAAAGAAGTCACCAGCGTCACGGAACTCTTTAGCCTAGCAGACAAATGTGCTAGAGCTACGGAGGGTCGTGAAATGCACTCCAAGCCAGCTCTGGAGGCCAACAAGATGTCCTCCAAAAATGAAGCCACTACCTCCGGTAGTAGAAAAAAGAAAAAGAAGCCCAACCGTAAGAAGAAGCTGTCGGCCAGCGCAGCAGCCGCTGTAGCTGCTGCAGCTCCAGGTAGCTGGGGGCCACGCCTCGAGAAACGAGCTCGTCCTTCATCAAAAGACGACAACAGTTCCAAAGCATGGTGTCCGATCCACGAGACGGACAGACACATCTCGGAAGAATGTCGAGAGGTCCAAAACCTTGCCGAGCATTATAACAAGCGCTGGGAAGAAGCTCTTTTTCGTCATCGGGATGGAAAACAAAAAGTCGATGAAGCTCCGGCTGAGGAGGAGCTAGGTTTCCAGGATCCCAAGAAGGTCTTGAAAGCTGTCTACAACACTGTCGACGATGATTCCGACGTCCCTGACAATGAGCGCTGGAAGACCCTAAAAACCATGTATGGTGGTTCTTGGGACATCACCTCTCGCCGCATCCTGAAAAAAATGCAGCGGGACATGGCCGTGGCAGCTCCCACTGCTAAGGCAGAGGCTCATCGAAAGTGGATGGACACTCCCATCATTTTCGATGCTTCGACTGCCCTCGAAACATTATCCGAGCTGGCCAACTCCCGTTGATGGTGTCACCCACCATTAAAAATATTCAAATCCACCATGTAATGGTGGACGGAGGTTCACGGCTGAACCTCATAAGTTTCGAAGCTTTTGTAAAGCTTTAGCTCCGTCCTTTGGAGCTGCGCCCATCCCGACCCTTCTCTGGGGTAGGTCTGGGGACCATCATTCCTCTCGGTTCCATCACACTCCCAGTGACCTTTGGGACTTGGGAGAACTACAGAACTGAGAAGTTGGTCTTAGACGTCGTGAAGATCAGTCTGCCGTTCAACGCCATTTTGGGCAGGCCAACTTAGTACAAGTTCATGGCTGCCACCCATTATGGTTACTTATTGTTGAAGATGCCAACACCTACGGGTGTTCTCCAAATCTGCGGAGATCGCACTGCAGGAATCACTGCTCTAGAAGAACTCTATGCTCTTACCACAGCGCAAGAGGAAGCTTCTGGTAAGGAGCCAACTCTAAACCCTCCGAGCATTCTCCATAAAGGCTCTACCTCTGCACCCCGTGTGCAACCAAGCAGCAACATCGATGTTCCCGTCAAAGTTGTCTAAATTGGTTCTAATGCTGCTCAGACTACCCATATATCAAGAGGTCTGAACAACAAATAGGAACTCGCGCTCATCAATTTCCTCTGGGATAATGTTGACGTGTTTGCCTGGCAACCATCACAAATGCCTGGGATCCCTAGGGAGGTGATTGAGCACAACCTGAAGATTTACCTTCACGCACGGCCTGTACACCAGAAGCCCCGGAAGCAATCAATCGAGTGGCAAAACTTCATCTGACAGGAAATAAATAAGTTGCTCAAAGCTAGACTCATCCAGAAAGTCTTCCATCCAATATGGTTGGCAAACCCAGTTGTTGTACCCAAGGCTGGCGGGAAACTTCGAATGTGTATCGACTACACCACCTTAAATAAGGCATGTCCAAATGATCCATTTCAACTACCTAGAATAGATCAGATAGTGGACTCCACCTCTGGGTGTTGGCTATTGTGTTTCTTAGATGCATATTCTAGATATCATCAAATCCAAATGTCTAAGGAAGATGAAGAGCATGCTGCCTTCATAACAGTAGATGGAGTGTACTGTTATACTGCCATGCCATTTGGCCTTAAAAAGGCTGCTTCAACATTTGTGCGAGCTATGTACAATACATTTGTAGTGCTAATTAGAAACTTGGTGGAGCTGTACGTCGATGATATTGTAGTGAAGATCAAGAACAATGAGTCACTCCATGACAATTTACAAGCTGTCTTCGATAAGCTGCGCACTACGCGCACCAAGCTGAACCCGAACAAATGTGTCTTTGGGGTTAGCTCCGGAAAGCTTCTAGGTTTCTTGGTTACTCACCGAGGAAGTGAAGCAAATCCGGCGAAGATCAAGGATATAGAAGATATGCGGCCCCAGCCCGCATCAAAGATGTCCAGAAGTTAACTGGATGTCTAACTGCGCTCAGGCGGTTTATCTCAAGACTGGCGGAACGGGCGCTACCCTTCTTCAAACTCTTGAGGAAGTCCGGACAATTTCATTTGTCTCAAGAAGCAGAAAAGGTGTTTCGAGAGCTGAAACAACTCCTCACCACACTACCGATATTGGTAGCTCCTAATCCTGGTGAGCCTTTACTGCTTTACATTTTGGCAACCACCGAAGTTGTCAGTATGGTCCTGGTTGTGGAAAGACTAGAGCCACATCTAGTCCAGGAACCCATACCGCTCCGAGAGGGTCCGAAGTTAAATGAGGGCGTGTTTGGGTCCAGGCCCCCAGGCATGGAACCTCAAGACAAAATGTTAGGAGATCAACCTCATTCACCAAAGGGGGTTCACCTGGCCGACCAAGATGATCTGGACCCTTCTAACAAGGTCCGTCTCGAACAAGAAGGAGTTTTGAACCCCTCGGGGAGGGCCCAAGAAGCACAACATGGAGATCTGGACCCCTCTAGGAGGGTCCAGGTCGATGGAGAAGAAGCTCCGGGTCCTTTTGAAAGCGTCTGGACCGTCCAACGCCCTGTGTACTTCATCAGCGAAGTGCTCCACGATGCCAAGGCAAGATACATCGAGGTGCATAAGCTGCTTTATGTAGTGCTTATTGCCTCAAGGAAGCTTCATCACTACTTCCAAGCCCACAAAATATTAGTGGTAACTTCTTTTCCACTGCATGCTATTTTGCATAACCCTAACTCTACTGGGAACATTACAAAGTGGGCAGCGGAACATGGCCGAGTTTGATCTAGAATTTGTGTCACGACAAGCAATCAAAACTAAAGCTTTGGATGACTTCATGGCAGAATGGACTCCTTCTCCATCAAACCCTGCGGGCCACAGTGAGCAGAAACCAAAACCCAAGGATCTGGTATTCACCAAACCTCACTGGAATATCTACTTCGACGGCTCTGTGCAAAAGTAGGGGGCCGGAGCTGGAATCCTTCTCCTAGCTCCAACTGGGGAGAAGGTCAAGTGCATGGTTCACCTTGATTTCAAGGCGACCAGCAACATGGCAGAGTATGAAGCTCTCATTTACGGACTCAAGGTGGAACTGTCTTATGGTGTCAAACAACTGTTGGTGAAGGGAGATTCACAACTCATCATCAAACAAGTCAAAGGTGAATGCTCCTGTAACAATTCTCAACTAGCTTCTTATCTCCTTGAAGTCTAGAGGCTCCAGGAGGACTTCGAAGTCCTGGATCTCCACCATGTTCAACGTCTTCACAACACTGAAGCCGACGAACTCTCGACGAAAGCCTCAACTAGAGCTCCGGCTCCTGACGGAATCTTCGTCCGGAGGTTATCAAAGCCAATAGCTCAACCTGCCAAACTGAGCAAAGGGGGCGAGACCAGTACCACGAAGCTGGCAGTCCCGATGGCCCTGTTACCAGGGGTCATAAGTGCTGTCGGAAGCTCCAGGCAACCCAGCACGTAAGACTCAGAAGCTCAAGTAAGCTCTGATGCATGGATCTCGGAGATCCGGTGCTACTTAAAAGACAATATCCTTCATGAAGACAGTGTATCCACTAACCGGATTGTCAGATTGGCTAAAAGATACACGTTGGTAGAAGGGGATCTCTACTGGTGCGGTGCCAATGGCATCCTAATGCGGTGCATTGAAAGGGAAGAAGGCCGTGAACTCCTTGTGGAAATCCATGGAGGAGAGTGCGGGAACCATGCTTCTTCTCACACACTGGTCGGTAAAGCCTTGCGACATGGCTTTTATTGGCCTACAACACTCCAGGATGCGGTTGAGCTAGTAAAAAATATGAAGTGTGCCAGTTTCATGCAAAACAGATTCACACACCGGCTCAGTCACTAAAAATAATACCTCCTACATGGCCATTCGTTGTGTGGGGCATGGACATCTTGGGACCTTTCCCAAAAGTCGTTGGAGGTTACAGGTTCCTGTATGTCGCCGGAAGCAACTCCAGTTGTGAAAATCAACAAGCAATCAGCAATCAAGTTCTTGAAGTCCATTATATGCAGATTTGGAGTTCCAAACAAAGTCATAACTGACAATGGAACTCAATTCACAAGTGCTGCATTCCAGGAATATTGCGAATACCTCGGCATTCAACTCAGCTACGCCTCAGTAGCTCACCTAGCAAGCAATGGCCAAGCTAAGAGAGAAAATGCAGAAATCTTAAAAGGAATCACGCACACATATGAGCGCTTGAAAAAGCACGGAGCCAACAGGATTGAGGAGCTTCCGTCCACATTGTGGGTGAACAGAACAACTCCAAACTGGTCAACTGGGGAAACTCCGTTCTTTCTGCTGTACGGAGCTGAAGAAGTCCTTCCTCCGGAGATCACCTTGGGGTTCCTCCGGGTCCGGACCTTCGACGAAGCCACGCGGGACTAGCTCCGACGTGAAGACCTTGACCTCGTCGACAACGGAAGGTGCCAAGTATATGTTTGGAATGCACGTTATCGCCAAGCGCTCTGGTGCTATCATCAAAGGCATGTGCACAACCGACAACTCGAGGAAGGCGATCTGGTGCTTCGGAAGATATTAACTCGTGAAGGGATGAACAAACTTTCCCCCGGCTGGGAAGGTCCTTTCCGAGTGATCGAAGTATCTCGACCCAGATGCGTTCGCTTGGCAACTGGGGACGGGATTCCACTTCCTAATCCTTGGAACATCGAGCACCTCTATAAGTTTTATGTTTAGAATCATGGAGGTGAGTCTGTAATTACACACGTTGTATGTTATAGAGTCACCAAACAGACATGGGTAGGTCCTTCGCGAGAACATTCGGACCCCTCCGGGAGGGTCCAGGAAGTTTAAGTACACTTCATACGGTCACTGCACTAAAAGTGTAACTACCTACCCTGGGTTAGTACAAGATGTATAGCGCACTTAGCCTGGTCCCGCACCCTAAGTGTGTCATTGTCTCCCCTGTAATCTGGACCTATAATGAAAGACATTGTTGTGTGAAAATAGACTCCACATGCATTTATTTACGTACAAGGCTCGATCTATCAGTTTATTTTTTTTAACCTTCTTGTCTATAATGAAGTTGTGCGATTCTTCTTGAGTTTTTACCCAAGATATTCATATGCATTACAAGTTATATTGTTGATCTCTCTGGGTTTTAACATGATGTATAGTCTACTTGCCTGAACGCCAAGCCAACATAAGTCCGGAGTGTGCTATAGACTTAGCCTGGTCCTGCGCCCTAAGTACACCACTCTACCTACACTCCGGCAGACCTCAGTAGGGTAAGTACTAAAAAAGCATATGGGCTGGAAGGGTTATATCAATATACTTGTTATCATATCGAGTTACTTCAGAATAAATACTCAAGTAAGAACAATAAGCCACAAACGATTTATAGACAAGAGGACGGATTTTACTTTTTTCTTGTATTTAATGTGCAGGAAAAACAAAAATTCAAAGCGATGGTGGTCGACGTCAGAGCTACTAAGCTCTGACAAACCCTAGGGGGCCCATCGTCAACATTTTATATGTTGATAGTGGGTACCGTCGGAGCTACCAAGATCTGCCAATCCCAGGGGACCTGCCGTTGACGCATCAAAAATGAAGACTTCGGACCTAAATTCTAAAAGTGCAAAGCATTTGTCAAATCCTTTGGTACATGTACACA
The DNA here is from genome assembly GCA_036927565.1 of Tuctoria greenei. Classification (NCBI taxonomy): domain Eukaryota; kingdom Viridiplantae; phylum Streptophyta; class Magnoliopsida; order Poales; family Poaceae; genus Tuctoria; species Tuctoria greenei. The sequence continues at coordinate 113,718,408 of JAYESD010000003.1, forward strand.
CTTCAAACGTACACATATACTAGGGGGCCAACAAGACATAGCACATTATATTGAAGACAAAAATAAAGTGAAGTTCATGGCTAAATGGATTTCATTAATTTGAAACACTGGACTACAAAATTGGGATTACAGCAGAAGGTAGAAGGAAAAAGTCCTAGCTACTGGAGGGTCTAAGTCCTGCGAAAGAATGAAGTGGCTTTCTTGGCAACCTCTTGGACGCTGGCCTGGGCGGCGTCTTCCTCTTCAGCAATAGGACCTTCAAGCACCGGGTCAAGGGAGGATTGGGGGTCTCGGCTTACATAGCACGTCAGCACATATCCCGCGATGTTCGTAGCCAAAGACTTCCCCTCTGTCTCGAGCTGGTCCGTAATAACATCGCACATCACGTCGAGTATGCTGCCAGCACCATTGAGGGCCACCAGCGCTCGATCCAAGTCCAGCTCCGGGTTGTCCGGATGTACGGGACTGAAGCCTAGTGGTGTCAGCGCGTCGTTGGCCCACCCCAAGAAGTCCCACACTTGAATTGACTCCGTCTCCTTCAAGCTCCGCAGATCCTCCAGCGACTTTCGGGCGGTCGCAAGCTCCGAACCTTCTCAAGCGAGGCACTCGACCAATTTAGCATGCTGTTGCATACTCTCAGCAACTTTCTTCTCATGATCGGTCAGCTCCGTCTCCCGGAGGTGGATGCGGTTCCACCTTTCTACCAAGTCCTTCTCCCTACCTCTCACCTTCCATTCCCTGGTTGCAACATCAGCTTCTCTTTTCGAGAGCTTCTGCCCCAGTTTCTAGTACTTTTCCATCTCTTCTTTGCTCCATAGTTCCAGCTTCCTGCTGCGATCTGCCAAATTCTGTTCACCCAGAGTCAATTTCTGGGTGACCTCCGCCTCCCTTTTCACAATATCCTCCTGCTGCTCCAGGAGCTTTTCTTCCCTCGCCTCAAGGTCTGCACGGCGCTTCAGGAGAACCTTGTTCAATTCAATGAGGTTTTCGTGACGCTCATCAGCAGCATCACGGCTCTCCTTGGCTTGCTCAAAGATCCCCCTGGAGTTATCGTCGAGCGCCCAGATGGCGGCTTCCTTCTCCTCCAGCAGCGCTTCCCAATATTCCAACCGGGCGTTCTCCCTCTTGATCCACTCCTTCTGGTCAGTCAGCCTCGTCTGGGCAAGCCTGGTCTCGAAGTGGAGTCTATTGCGCCAATGCCTCAAGGTGTTGCGCTCCTCCTCCAGGGCTTTGCTCTCATGATCGAAGGCGAGTTGGACTTGTTGGAGGCTCGAGCAGGCATTCTCTATAGACAACGCCAAAGGGATAATATCCGGACCTGCTATGACCAACTCCGCAGACTCCAGAGGATTTTCCATTCTACAAGAGTGGGTCCCTTGAGCTCCTGCAGCACTAGGGCCGCTCTCTGGATGCCCTTCAGCAGCGGCAGAGGATGAACCCACTGGGGGAACTCCCACCTCCAGGGCAGAAGTTGAAGGCGCTGCTTCCGGGTCTTCGGTCGCCGGCTCTGAGCGCAGAGGAACTGTCGCCACCTCTTCATGCAGCTCCGGCTCTGGTTCAGCTTCCTCCGCGGCAATGGCAGGGGCTTCATCTGGGGCCTCTACCGTCGCTGGCTCAGACGCCGGCATGTCAGCTCCTTCCAGTTCAGCGACCAGAGCCTCAAACATTTCCGGCTCAGCCGTCAGACATTCAAAAACTTCTAGTTCAACGACCAAAGCATCAACCAAATCCAGATCAATGGCTGGGGCTTCAATTGCCTCTGGCTTAGTGGCCAGGGACTCAACAACTTCCGGTTCAACAACCGGAACTTTAAACATCTCCGACTCCAGTACCGGAACATCAGCCTTTGGCACCGATGCTAGAGGTACATCTTCAACTTCTCCCTCATGGTCTGGCGCTACCAAGGGAGCTTCAGGCGAGGACTCCGAATCCAACTCCATGACAGCTGGCGCCGGAGCTGTCATGACTTTTGCACCACTTAAGGAGGAGGCCCGGTGCTTCAAGTCGGAGCTTCGGTATGCGCAACCCCGGTCGCTGCAATAGACACCAAAGTTCCTGACCCCTTCTTCGACACCCTAGAAAAAATGGGAAGAGAAGATTAAAGACACATCAAAAACAAGACTAGCATATTAAGGTGAGCAATCAATTCTTACCTAGGGATGCTACCACCCCATTCACCTCGAAACCTCTTCTTCTGAGGTCCGGAGCTAGAGCCCACCAAGTTTGGTGAGACAATGACTTTGGACCGCAACTGAGGACTACTTGCAGCAGTCGGTGCCCTTTCAGCCAGAGCTTCTCTTGGTCGGGAAGAACTCCTAGGCCTGGAACTATTAGCTGGCACTGAGGCCGGGGTTGACTACCCGGAGCTAGCGCCTCTGGAAGACGCCTGCATCGGAAAAGGTGCAGTCACAGAAGATTGCCTCCGCCGGGGAGAAGAAGCTGTCGTAGAGGGAGCAGCCCTGACGGACCTTCAATCGGCATGCTTCAGCTTCCTCTTCCGGCTGGATGGTTCAGCTAGATCCTTGCCCTTTCCCTTGCCTATGTCTTCAACCCTCCGGCTTGGGGCGGAAGCAGGCCCTCTTTTGGAAGCTCCGGGGATTACCACCCTGGAGGTCGGACGCCTTTCCACTTCACCGAGGTCATTAAGCGTCGGCATCTTCCTCCAGAGCTCTCTGTTGAACTGCGGCTCCATGTTCAAAGAAAGGAAAGCTGCCAGCGGAACCAAGTCGTTGCCGTCGACGTTTATCCCATGTTAGAATTTCTTGAGATGAAGCTTCAAAGCTTCGTCATCCAAGTTGGATTTCAGACCAGTTTCAATCTGGTCATCATCCATCACGCTGTTGAGGACCCAAGCAAGCTTCTCCCTATTCCTCAGCGGAGCCCATCTGTTGACCTAGAAGTTGCAGAAGACAATCTGAGGGGTTACTCCACCCTCCACGCATTTATGGATCCTGGTCAGGACAGGGTTGAAGGCATTTGTCAGCACCGAAACTACACTCCAAGTGTTGGTGTCAACATTGGGGAGTCCATGGGGCAGCTCCAACCTCTCGTGCTCCTCCACTGCAATGACGACCCAATCCTTCTTCCAGTCATCCCATTTGCCGGAAGGAAATGATGTCAAGTACTTGAAGGGACAGTTCTTGCGCTTCACAAAATAGTAGAATCCAAGAAGCTCGGTCCCCTTGCCGGTGGTGTGGAAGGTGAAGAAGGTACGAAATAGCTCGATGCAGAGGGAACACACACCCACATCTCGCAAAAGTGGACAAAGGTCGCCACTAGCAGAAGAGAATGGGGACCAAGATGATACAGCTGGAGACCATAAAAGTCTAGCAGCATTAAAAGAAAGGTTGAAAAGGTGGGATCAATCCCACCATGGCGTACACTGAGAAGTACACCATATTGCCATTACACTCCTTCTTGAACGGGAGATCGCCGCCGCGGATCAGGTGGCTGAAATAGTCACTGGACCACCCCATATAGGTCCGGACTTTCATCAAATCGTCCTTGCTCTTGAGGTGGCTCTTGGGAAGACCCAACTCCATTGCGGCAAAGTGGAGCAAAGGAAGAGAAAGCTAGGCGATGTTTGGCCGGCTCTGAGCTCAAGTTTGATCGAAAGCGTAAAGAGTCCTCAAACCGCGCACACTTTCTTTCTTAAGTAAGCCTACGCGACGCTTGGATGGAAACTGCAACAAAAGTGGGATCACCTTTAAAAAAATCTACCCCGTCCATGACAAATGGGTCTGAGGCTACCCTCACGAATAGATCGAGGTTATTACCCCAGGCGAACTGTTGTCATGATGGGCGGTGGGAGACCCAAAGGCGGCACCCTGGCAAGGCGCTCGGAACCTATACGGTTTTTTTATTGGAAACTGGCAACCTTCGATTGCATGAGATCCGCACTCAAAGATCTCATCTGTTGCATTCATAACAAGCCATGCGGCGATGGTTTAACGCCGAACCATTGCCCCAATGGCACATTACGAGACTTTTGAAGTTGAAGGCGGGAATCAAGGATGGTCCCACCTTTAGTAGAATAACTTAACCCAAAGGATTTCTCCCTAAGGTGGGCCCAGGGACCACTGTCAGTACACTGCATACCGGGTACCCAATGATACTGCAAGAAGTGTAAAAGAGTTCTACCCGTCAAAGTTGAAAGCCTCCTCACGCCCCACATGTCATATTACACTAGACCTGCATTCCTCATATGGGTAGCTCCGGAGATCGACACGTGTAATGTGAATCTGGAGCTAAACTCTCGACATAGGGAAGCTCCGCGATCAACACGTGTATAATGACCCCGAACCTAACCCCCAGCAGAGGGAGGTTCCATTGTTGACACGTGTACAGCAGTGCCAGAGCTACCTCCCCGCAAGGGGAAAATCCGAAGCATCCACATGTGGAGCCTCCGAATCTTTATCAACGAATACATTGGCGGATCTCCTTCAGCATGGACATTCAAGGGACCGTTAAAGCGGCAGTTACAAGACTTGAATACGTGTCGTTAATGCTGCATTAACGACACATGATCAAAGACTGTTAATATAGGTAACACAACCATTAAGGAACGTTATCACACTATTAACCATGCTTAATACTCATAGACAATGAATTAGGCTATTTAATACGCCAGGGCCACATGCCAGGCAAGGCTAATGATGTAACGGTCAGTCCTTGGACTGCAAAAGGACTGAGTCGAATGATACAGAGGGAGAGGCAGGCTGAGCCAGAGACAAGGCTTTCTAGCGATTTACAATACAACAAACACCTCGTGGAGTAGGGTATTACACTCAGGGGGCCAGAACCACGTAAATCTCTGGTGTCGCCATCTTGATCCTAATCTCTGAGCGCCCCAACCATAACAAGAACCTCCGCGGGCTACATTTTAGTAATACTGAGGGATGTGTCGTTGCTACATTTCGACAGTCTCCAATGATGGGCATTTTCGGGATCTCGGTGTTCTTGTTAGTGGTTATTAGTCTCTTCGAGTGGTGAGTCTCATAAAGAGGAGAGCCTCGCTTTGATACCAATTGAATGTTGCCTAGAGGGGGGTGAATAGGCGTTGAAAACTTTTCCTGCGACACTTAACAAATTTTTCAAATACAGGAGGAACCGGACTTGTCTGGTGCATTGTACGGACCAGTCCAAAGTGCTAGATGTACTACAAAAAGAGCAAGTGTTTATGCAGATTTCACAAACGATATAGCAGCAAAATGTAATTAGTTATTCAACTTAAGTAAGTGATTAGACTGATTGATTTGTACATGGAATACAAAATTGACACAAGTTACTAGTTTGATCAACCCTATGCCCTAGATAATGATGATGATTGAAAAAGTAAATAACAAGAACACAAGAGACAGGGATTTTTACTGAGGTTCGATCTCACCAAAGAGATCTACTTCCTCGCTGAGGAGCCCACACAGAGCCCTTTCTCAATCAACCATTTACCTCTTCAACTCACCACGAAGGCCAAATTGAGTTCCACTATCATGGGGGCAATCACCAAGTCGGAGGGGCAACCTCACACGTTGAAGGCTCCCACAAAATTATAGAGAGAAAACTGATCGAATACACTAAAAAGATTTACAAGAGATGAAAGGGTGTATAAGAGATCAAACCCCAAGAGCTTAGCAAAGCGTAGAAGATGATCTCCCTATCACAAATCTAGATCCCCAAAAGATTTAGCTTTTAAGGGCTTTAGATGTGTGGGAAGAGGTGTTTTTGTGCTCTTGGGACAAGTGGTGGTGCTACGGTTCTTAGTTGTTCAATGTTGTGTACGGTCTTATGTGTTGTGGGGTCATGGATCGCCTATTTATAGAGTTTCCAAAAAAGTTACCATTAGGGATCCTAACGGCCGGACTAGTCCGCTTTGAGGACTGGACTAGTGCAGTGTGCTGTGTAAAATTTGTGTGAATTGTGCAACACACCTGAAACCCTAATTTGTGGGAGGTGTATCGGACTTGTCTGTATTAGAACAGAAAGTTTTTCGGACTAGTCTGTGATGGGTCCAGAGACTCAATTGGACTTGTCCGCAACTGGACAGACTTGTGCAGTGCATGGTGATTTGTGTTGAGTTTATATCAGGATGTTGATCAGACTTGTCCGGCACATGTCCGGACTTGTCCGGGTGAGGTTAGTGAGTTTAACAGACTAGTCCGGTGGTGCTTCGGACTTGTCCGAGTGAGGACAGTAAGTTGATCGGACTAGTCCGCTGTTGAACGAACTAGTTCGGTGCTTCAATGTATTGCTTAATTAATTGATTTTAGTCCTTACCCTCTACGCAAAGATATAATCTCTTGTGATGTGTCTCTCACACACATCCTATACATTAATATCTATTTTGTGTTTCCTTGATCATTTGGCCTTTTCCTTTTCTCACTCCTCATTTTTCACTATTTTTGAGTGCACCATAGGTTCTAGTCTTTGTAGACCTTCATTCATCTCAACGAATTCATTAGGATCTCATTTTTTTGTCATCAATCATCCAAAACCCACAAGGGAATGACTAGATGCATTTTCAGCATGCCAAATTTCAAAGGAAGTTGATGGGAGATGTGTTCTAAAGAATTCCCTATGTATTTTGGCCTATCTTAATTACTAAGAAATTCCTGAGGTTTTCTCATACTCCAAACCTAACTTTTTATTAAGTCCAGAATATTATAAGTCTAAATAAATTGTTTTCATGATTTTTGGAGCTTCCTACAGATAGTTATTGAATTTACAAGTTTGGATAAAAGCTGAAATTAGTTTTTGTTGTTTTTCATATTTTTCCGAGACATAGGCATTTGGAACACCATTAGAACTATTAAATCAAGACCAATGATGCTCAAATTTTTGGACACCAAAAATATTTAATGGAGAATCGTGGCCAATGTTAAAAAATTCCGTAAAAGGAATCACCTAGAACAAATTCCCAATGTTTTAACTTATTGGAATTATTGGGGAGATACCATGGACTTTCATAGCAAATAATCTGCACCACTGCAATGTACATGTCATGAGGAATCTAGCAAAATTTATTTTACAATGTTTCGACATTTCTAAATGGCATGGTGAATTTCCCAAATTTTTCTATTATCTGCATTTATTTTCCAATTAGAAAATCATTCCACCATTAATAGTTGGCTCTAGGGTTTCAAATGGGCCACTCAAGAAAAGCAACATATTGGGCCACCAATTTAATCTGCAGCCACACTTAATCCATGACGCAACAGATCCTGGGAGGTTGAAACACTCATTGACATGGGGGGCCCGGTCAACCCTTCTTCCTCCTTCAGCCCAGGGCCGAGTGGCGGCCAGAGTGGCGCACTGCGCCGGCTCACGGCGGCGCCATTGTCGGCGGCTACCTCCAGGGCACGGCTGGGTCTATACCTCGCCGCATGGGCCTCATGCGGCACGGGGAAACAGATGGAGGGGTCTGGGAATGCCGAGAATGGCCGGAGGTGGTGCCCCGACGGCGGCGGTGGACGGACTAAGTCCGGCGAGGTTGCACGGTGCGAAGAGTCCATGATTTCCCTCGAGATTTGATCGAAAAGCACCAGGAGGCTATGAGGAGCAATATTAGGAACTCAAAATGAGGACAAAACGGCTGGAAACTGGATTTCACCCATGACCTAAGTCACAAGCTCTAGTGGCAACGGAAATTCGAATAACAGAGCCTATGATCGATCATTTTCTTTGCTTCTTGATCCAGGGACTTCGCAGGGACATGAGGAGAATATTTTTCAAACTGAATTGAAAAATAATTACACGTGGAATCGTAATTTCTTAGTCGAAACCTTATTGTTCTAATGAAGACCCGAAACAAAAACTTCAAACCCATGAGCAATGACTGGGGAAACAACATAGAGTGGTGGTGAACCTATGACGGCTTTGTTTGTGTGGGAAGAGGTATGAGTCTGTCGGTCAACGGTGAAGAGGGGCGGTGGCACTTAGGCTTAACCGAAGGCAGCCAGGGTCATTAGCGGATGGGGAAGAATCTCTGCTCTGTTCAGCTTGTGCGGAGAAGAATGAAGCAAGGAAGAAACTCAGCGTTGCTTTGCTCTGGCAGAGAAGAAAAAGATGAGGATGTAAGGATATTTGTCTATTAGCAGGTATCCATGACGAGAATCAAGCAGGCACAAACACAGGTGCTTTAAAAATGCATGCGTGAGGTGTTGCTCTGTGGTGAAATAGAGGAATGGAGAAGGAGAAGCAAGACAATGATAGGTGGGTCCACCAGGGCAAGGACTCTTCACCCTCTGTTGAAAATTATTAGAAATGTGAACATGCTCCAAACTCAGAAGAAATTGGTAGCTAGATCAATTACAGTGTGTAGAGTTAAAAAAATAGAACTCCAAATCGCATTTGACAAAGTTGGTAATATAATTTGAATTAGGATTTGAATTTGAGACCCTCATATTGATTGATTTGAATAACAGGCAAAGAATGTTCAAAACTGATCAAACTTGACAAGAATGAGATTTGAACTATGAGCAACAGTAGTGAACTCAATTTCTATATTTTAATGATTTTGAATTGGAACATTTGATTTGATTTTGAAACTCCATTTTGAGTTCAAACTTACATACACTGCATGAGCCCTATGTCCTTAATTCAATTCTTCTGACTAAATTTGATTCATGAGCTGAGAAGTACTCGAAGGTTTTTAAGGCCTTTACATAAACTTGATGACATGCATAGGACACTCGACTGGTTTTGTAATGCAGATAATAACCTAAACTTGCTGCTGAATTCTTCTAAGTCTTGTAATGATAAAATTGGTTTAGGTTTTGATTCTCCTGCTCATGGTAAGTTACATCCATCAAAGGTTGTTAAATTACTAGGAAGTGGTTTGTTTAAAACAGTTCCTAAACAAAAAGAGATAGTTTTTAAGTCTGCGGGAATGTTGCCTCATTCGGTTGCTAATAAACATATGGCTTGCTCATCTAGACATGAACACAAGGTAAAATATCATTGTACCTACTGGGGTAGAGATGGTCGTGTCATATATTTTTGTTATAGACTAGCTAAACAAGAAAAGAATCAAAGAATGCTAGCTAGATCACGTAATAATCAAGCAAAACTTGCTGCACGTGCTGAACCAAACGTTAGGAGCTTGCAACCTACTGTGAGGAGTCAAAAACTTGCAAATTTGCTCCCAAATCCACTGTTTTTTGTGCTACACATTTAACACCTTTGAGGTTAGTAGTTGGGTACAAAAATTCTCAAAATTTGGCTCATAAACCTGCTGTTTTATCATAGTTTTCGCGTGTTATTCCTGTTGAACGCCGAGTGACTCAGTACAGGATTCCTAAATGTCTTTTGACTAACCCTAGTATTGAGTCCTTGACATGTTGTGCTTTTTTGTAGGTTATACGCTTGCGGAAGGAGAACATTTGGCTTGTGGATTCAGATTCTCACGCCACAAGACCACTAACAAAGAATGATTCTCCTCCTTCTCTTTTGTGCCACGTGTAGAGAATGTTACTTTTGCCGATAATTCTTCAACTCCTATAATTGCTAAGAGTTTGGTGAGAGTTAATAATCGCTACACTTTGAAGGATGCGGCACTTGTTAAAAACTTGAAATACAACTTGCTCTCTGTTTTACAATTGCCAAATAAAAATCTTGAAATTGTTTTCACTAAAAATTGTTGCAAGGTTGTAGATTCAGATGGTGAGCTTATGTTTAACATGACTCGGTTTGGAAGATTTTTTAAGGCTGATGTTGGCTTCTCATCCTCTAAGCATAGGTGTCTAGTTGCTAATGATTCGAAATATATATATATTTTGCATCGTAGACTTGGTCACGTAGGATTTGATCACCTCATATGTGTTAGTGGTCTTGATCATATATGTGGGTTACCTAAGCTTAAAAGGGACAAAGAAGTTGTTTGCTCTTCTTGTACACATGCTATGATGGTTGTAGGTTCACATGCTCCACTCACAGTCACCATGACAACAACATCGCCATAACTTTTACACCTTGACACTATAGGTCCTTCACGTGTTCAATCTTTTGGAGGTAAGTGGTATGTGCTTGTAATTGTTGATGACTTTTCTAGATACTCTTGGGTTTACTTTATGGCATCTAGAAATGAAGCTTTTAGTCATTTTTTAAGTTTAGTTCTTAGACTTTCACTTGATAACTCAGGATCTTTAAAAGCAACTAGAAGTGATAATGGAACTAAATTTAAAAACCAACCATTTCATCACTTTTGTGCTGAAAATGGAAGAGACCATAAATTTTCTTCACCTTACGTACCTCAACAAAATGGTGTTGTGGAGAGAAAGAACAAAACCTTAGTTGAGATGGCTAGGACTATGCTTGATGAATATCAAACTCCTATGAAACTTTGGACCGATGCAATTGCAACCGCTTGTTATGTCTCAAATCGTGTTTTCTTGTGTGCTAAGCTAGGAAAAACCCCATATGAGCTTTGGTTTGGACATAGGCCTAGTGTCACACACTTTAGGATTTTTTGTTGCAAATGCTTTGTTAAAAAATATGGTAATATTGATAAATTTTAATCTAGATCTATTAATGGCATGTTTCTTGGTTATTGATCTCATACTAGAGGCTACTGTGTGCTTTTACCTGACACTAACAAAATTGTGGAGACTTGTGAGGTTTCTTTTGATGAAGCTAACCTGGGTACTAGCTCTAATATTGCAGGTCAAAATGCATCTCCGCATGGGGAGAGTAAGATGAGAAGGAAGTGGTGTTGTTGCCCGAAAATTCGGCAGCTAATAATATTGTTCCTGCTGCTGATTTTGATCCACAACCAGCACCAACGACTACTACTGCTAGTCCAAATCATCCTCAAGCCACGAGCTCATCGATTTGTGATGAACATGAAGAAGAAGAAGCTTGTTAAGTGTCTACTTCCCTCTGAATCCTCAAATGTCACCCTCCACAACAGATATTTAGAAGCTTCATAAACGAGCCACACGGTCCAAGTTTTTTGATCGAAATTCTTATGCTCATTCTGCTTTTGTTGCTTCTTTTGAACCCAAAGATATATCGCAGGCACTCACTAATGAATCTTCAGATATTACCATGCAAGAAGAGTTAGAAAGTTTTGAAAGAAATAATATTTAGAAACTTGTACCTCCACCAAGGTCACACTTTAAACTAAATGGGTGTTTAAAATTAAACAAAGTGAGGATGGGGTAGTGGTTAGGAACAAAGCTAGGTTGGTTGCTCAAGGTTTCACATAAGTCGAGGATCCAGATTTTGATGAAACTTTTGCTCCTGTTGCTAGATTAAAGCCATAAGAATTTTATTGGCCTTTGATGCATCTAAAGGTTTCAAGTTATATCAAATGGAAGTGAAAAGTGCTTTTCTTAATGGCTACATAGATGACGAGGTTTACGTTACGCAACCACCCAGTTTTAAAATCTTGTTTTTCCTAATCAAGTTTTCAAGCTATCCAAAGATTTATATGGTCTTAAACAAGCTTCTAGAGCATGGTAAAATAGGTTAAAACATTCTTACTTGAAAAGGGGTTTACCATGGTAAAAGTAGATAAAACTCTTTTTGGAGTAAGCATGGCAATGACTCACTATTAGTTCTTGTGTATGTGGATGATATTATCTTTGGCCGTGCTTCTCATGATGTTGTGTCCAAGTTTTTAGCTATGATGAGTTCAAAATTTGAGATGAGTACGATAGGAGAACTCATGTACTTTTTGAAAGTGCATCTAGGTATTCCCTTGTGGGTTTTGGATGACTGATGACAAATGAATGAGACCCTAATGAACTTGTTGAGATGAATGCAGGTCAACTCAGATGGGATAGTTTGGTGCAATCAAAAAGTGAAAAATGAAGTGATGTAGAAAAAGAAAAGTCCAATTGATGAATGAAGCGCAAAGTAGATTTAATTGTATAGGATGTGTGTGAGAGACACATCCCAAGAGCTCAAGTCTTTGCGTAGGGGTAAGGGCTTAAAAACAACCTTAATAATTCTATGAGCATCGGACTAGTCCGTTCCTAGCCGGACTAGTCCGTTCAACTCTCTGATGTCTCACTTCACAGTGCACCGGACTAGTCCGTTCATGGACCGGACTAGTCCATTTAACTTGTTGTAATCTCACTTCACAGTGCACCAGACTAGTCTGTTCATGGACGGACTAGTCCATTAAACTTTCTGATGTTCCATAACACGATGCACCGGACAAGTCCGTTCATGGATCAGACTAGTTTGAAAAACTCTCTAATGTTTCACAACACTATGCACCGGACAAGTTCATTCGTGGAGCGGACTAGTCCGAGAAACTTTCTGATATTCCAATTCACAGGGCACGGGACAAGTTCGGACACCTACTGAACTAGTCCGGTATACCTCACACATATTAGGGTTTTTAGTGTGCTGCACATTCCACGCGGATTTTCCACAGCACACCGGACAAGTCCTGTCTCCAGTACGGACTAGTCCATTCGTCGGGATCCCTAACAGTAATATTTTTGGAAACACTATAAATAGGATATCCACGACACCACAAAAATAACTCTCCAATTCTACTGTGCAGAACTGGAACCCTAGCGCTGCCACTTGTCCCAAGAGCACAAAAACACATATCCCCACACATCTAAGGTCCTCCAAAGTGAAAATCTTCGAGTATTCAGATTTGGGATTGGGAGATTGTTGTCTACGCATCATTGTGCTTTTGGGGTCTGATCTCTATACACTCTTGCATTACTTATAATCTTTTTGAGTGTATTCGATCATTTTTCTGTTGTAATCTTCTATGGGAGCCCTCAACATGTTAGGTTGCCCCACCAACTCGGTGATTACCCGTGATAGTGGAATCAAATCGGCCTTGTGTGGTGACTTGATGAGGGAAAAGGGTTTGAAGAGACACGACTCTGTGTGGGCTTCATCGACAAGGAGTCGATCTCTTTGGTGACATCGAACCTCGGTAAAAATCCGTGTCTCACGTGCTTTACTCTTTTACTTTTGCAAATATCATTATCTAGGGCATTAGAATTGATCTATCAAGTAATTTATGTTCCACGTGCAAGTTTGCAATACTAATAGTTCAATTAAGTTTGTTTTGAATAGTAATTAAATTATGCTACTGTAACATTCACAATTTCTACATCTTCACATGATCAATTCACAACACATCCACACACTGGACTAGTCCCTAGTCAAACCCGACATGTCTGGTCCCTCAGGTACTTAATGATTTGATTAAGTGTGCAAAAAAACTTTAAAAGCCTATTCGCCCCCTCTAGGACACATTCAATTGGTATCAGAGAAGGCTCTCCATCTACGAGACTCACCTCTCAGAGAGATCAAATGGCCTCAAAGAAGAACAATGAGATCTCGAAGGTGCCCAATACTAAAGATGAACATGACACAAAGGCATTCAATGTACTAAAGGAGAACAAACACGGTGATGAATAAGTGCATCAACTCAAGGAGCTTCTAATAAAGAGGCTTCTAAGCAAAAAGGGCAAGGAAGAAGACGAGAAGACGACAGGAAGTGGTCATCATGACTACACCCGATATCTTTATAATTATGATCGTCTTAATTCTAACAATCATTGTCTTTCAATTCCCAATGGAAAACATCCTCATTTCGATGGAAATGATTATACCATGTGGAAGTATAATATGAAAATACATCTAATCTCCATGAATCCCAGTCTTTGGCATGTTGTGTGTACAGGTCTAGATATCCCAGATAACAACGATGAACTCACTATGGAGCAAGAGCAAGAAATTCACCTCAACGCACAAGCCGTTGTAGTGATCACTTATTCCTTGAGCCGAGAAGAGTTCACCAAGATTGATGGACTAGAAAGTGCCAAGGAGATCTAGGATACACTCAAGACAGCTCATGAAGGAAATTGATCAGTTCATGAAGCAAAATTTGAAATGCTTGAAGGAGAATTGGGGAGGTTTGCCATTGAGGAGGGCAAACCTCAAGAAATGTACAACCGGATTAAGGCACTTATTAACAATATCCGTGCTTATGGAAGCAAGAAGTGGACCGACTATGAGGTCGTAAAGAGGATGATAAGGGCATTCATGCCCCGCAACATCACTTTGTGCTTGATGATCCAAGAAAGTCCAGGGTTCCATAAAATGACTCCGTATGAACTATTGGGCAAGATCATCAACCACGAGATGATGGAGAAGGAAGCCAAATATGTGAAGGATCTTGCCAAGCTAACTTCATCAAAGAAGAAAGAAGTTGCCCTCAAAGCAACTAGCAAGCATAAAGGAAAAGAAATTCGCGAAGCACAAGATGAAGTAGACACAAGTGATGTGAGCACTGATATGGATGATGAAGAGATGATGCACTTCATAAAGAAATTCAAGCGCATGATGAGAGCAAGAAAGGGCAGAAACTCAAGTGATAGGAAGAGCAAAGAGAAAGGAAAATCCAAGGCACGACGTACCTTCTACAACTGTGGTGAGTACAATAACTTTATGGTTGACTGCACATGTGAAGAAAATAAGAATAAGCAGGAAGCAAAGCCACAAGAGAAGAAGACCTTCAAGAAAGGAGGCAAGCCCACCAATTGCAAATTGGCAAGTGGTGGGACTCAAACGATGAATCCTCCTCTGATGAAGAAGAGGAGACGACTACCATTGCCATCAAGAAGCCTACCAAGAAGTCTATGCTCTTTCTGAACATGGGAGGACAGCAGACTCATAATCAGACTTGCCTCATGGCTAGGGAAGGCAAGAAAAAGGTTCGAATTACACCTCCCTCACTTAATTCATGCATTGATGGTTTTGATAGATCTAGTGAAAATGAGAAAATGTTTAAAGGCTTAAGTAAAATAGCTTTGAAGAAAATGAAAATGTTTTCGGATGAAATTTTTGAGAAGGGGATCTTCTCAACTAACAAGAAGATATGCTCATCCGCGAAAGGAAGAGATATCAAGCGGTTGACAAACTCCTTGAGCTTGAGAAGGAGAAGAGCAAGTCACTTGAGCATGAGCTAGCCTTGAGTAAGGAAACTTACTCAAAACTAGAAGACTCACATATTACAATCAAGGATGAACTTGCTAACTTGTCAAAAGTTAACAAAATCGTTTAAGTGCAAGTTGAGTCACTCAAGCAAAGTGACTCCTCCTCCAAGAGCTCACCTTCTGAAGGTGTAAATTCAACAACAACTGTAGCTTTGACATGCTCTAGTAAGAAAAATATTGTTAAAGGTGGCATCTTTGACAAGAAAAAGATTAAATATGCACGTAGTGCATATATCGTCACTAGACCTCCTATCGTAAAAGATGGGTCTTGGGTTTACTAAAAATAAAATAGGTCCACTAATGTTCAGGTTAAGAAGCAAATTACTTTTGTTAATGAAACATCGAATGAATCTGAATTGCAAATATTGTTTGCACTTTTGATGCTTCCTATGTACTCATGAAAAAAAATTTGGGCATGTCTATGCTCAATATGCAGGGCCACGCCACAAGAACTCAAAAACTTGTGTGTGGGTGCCCAAGACTCTTGTGACTAACCTACGAAGGCCCAAGCAAGCTTGGGTACCTAAAACCAAGAAATGACTCTGTTTTGCAGGCCTACTCCTCCGGTGGATCGAAATGGATGCTGGACAGTTGATGCACTAATCACATGACCAGAGAGAGGAGTATGCTTGTGGAGTATGAGCGCAACGCGGATCCAGTTGAAGGAATATACTTTGGAGACAACAGCCAAGGAAAGGTCCTTGGTAGCGGTAAAATTGAATTTTTTTCTCAACATACTCTTTCAAATGTTTTACATGTCAATTCTCTAGATTTTAATCTTCTATCCATATCTCAGTTGTGTGACAAAGGTTATAATTGTTTATTCACTAATGAGGGTGTCACTGTTTTTGGAAGAAGCGATGCTCGATTGCATTAAAGAGAATGTTGAAGGGGAAGCTTTACCTTGTTGAATTCAACAAAGATAAAGATGAACTAAACCTTATTTGGTTGCAAAAACTAACATGGGATGGTTGTGGCATAGACGGCTAGCCCATGATGGGATGAGAAATCTGCAGAAATATCTAAAAGGTGGTCACATTCAAGGTTTAAAAGTGTTGTTTTTGACAAAGACAGGTCGTGAAAGCGCATGCCATGCGGGAAAACAAGTTGGACCACCACACCCCGCCAATAAAGTTATGGATACATCAAGACCACTGAAACTTCTTCACATGGACCTCTTTGGTCCAATTGCTTATATAAGCATCGGCGGTAGAAACTATGGATTGGTTATTATTGATGATTTTTCTATATTTAACTGGGTGTTTTTCTTATACGATAAATCAAAAACTTAGGGAATCCTCAAGAAATTTATGAGAAGGGCGCAAAAAGAATTCTCCTCGACTGTTAAGTTCGTTAGAAGTGACAACGGATTGGAGTTCGAGAATACACAAGTTGAGGAGTACCTAGATGAAGAAGGAATAAAGCATGAATTTTCGGCACCCTACTCCCCTCAACAAAATGGGGTGGCCGAAAGGAAGAACATGACACTCATTGAGATGGCAAGGACAATGTTGGATGAATACAAGACTTCGAAACAATTTTGGGCTGAAGCGGTAAACACTACTTGTCACGCAGCAAATGGCCTATATCTTCACCAACTTATGAAGAAAACGCAATATGAGCTCCTCACTAGTAACAAACCCAATATTTCATATTTCAATATATTTTGGTGCAAATGTTTTATCTTGAACAAGAAACCGAGGACTTCGAAGTTCGCTTCGAAATCTGATGAAGGGTTCCTGCTTGGTTATGATTCGAATGCCTACGCCTATCATGTCTTCAACAAAGTCTCTGACATTATTGAAGAAGCACGTGACGTAGTGTTCAATAAAACTAACGGCTCCCAAGTGAAGCAAATTGATAAGTGTGTGCTAGATCAAGAAGAAGCCCCATGCCAAGTGTTGATAAGGATGGCACTTGGTGATATTCGACCTCAAGAGTAACCACAAGACTCAAGTGCCCAAGATGAACATCAATAGGAAAGCAATGGTCAAGGGGGGGCTCATGCACAAGATCAAGATCAGGAAGATCAAGAAGATCAAAATAATCATGGAAGCAACGATCTAGGGGAAGACATTAACTATGAAGAAAATGAAGTGCAAGCAACTTCGCAAGTCCGTCACCCAAGAGTACATCAGAGTATACAAAGAGATCACCCCGTCAACAACATCATTGGATACATTGCTAAGGGAGTAACCACTCGATCTCGCACAGCTAATTTCTGTGAATATTACTCTTTTGTCTCTTTTCTGGAACCATACAGGATAGAAGAAGCACTAAAGGATCCAGATTGGGTGATTGCAATGCAAGAAGAGTTAAACAACTTTAAGTGAAATGAAGTATGTGAGCTGGTAGAAAGAGCAAAGGCGAACATCCTAGGCACCAAATGGGTCTTTCGAAACAAGCAAGATGGACACAAAGTGGTAACTAAAAATAAGGTGCGACTTGCGGCGAAAGGTTACTCACAGGTCGAAGGTTTGGACTTCGATGAAACTTTTGCTCCCGTAGCTAGACTTGAGTCCATTCCTATTTTATTGGCATATGCTACTCACCATAATTTTTAGCTGTATCAAATGGACGTCAAATGTGCTTTCCTCAATGGTGTCGTTAAGGAGGAAGTGTACGTGGAGCAGCCACCGGGATTTGAAGATCAAGAGTACCCCAACCATGTGTATAAACTGCGTAAGGCTCTCTATGGCCTCAAACAAGGTCCTCGAGCTTGGTATGAGTGTCTTAGAGGTTTTCTAACTCAAATGGTTTTAAAATTGGAAAAGCTGATTATACTTTGTTTACAAAACATTTTGATGATCATCTATTTGTATGCCAAATTTATGTTGATGATATCATTTTTGGTTCTACTAATAAATTTTTTGTGAAGAATTTAGCAAATTTATGACAGACAGATTCGAGATGTCGATGATGGACGAATTAAAGTTCTTCTTGGGATTCCAAGTGAAGCAATTAAGAGAAGGCACCTTCATAAAGCCAAACCAAGTACACGCATGACATCCACAAGAAGTTCAATATGGACAAAGCCAAGCCCATAAAGACACCCATGGAAACTAATGGACATCTCAATCTCAAAAAAGATGGTCCAAATGTGGATCAAAAGGTATATCGGTCTATGATGGCTTCATTACTTTACTTATGCGCATTAATGCCAGATATCATGCTTAGTGTTTGTATGTGTGCAAGGTTTCAAGCCGCACCTAAAGAGTGCCATTTAATATCTGTAAAAAGAATTTTAAGATACCATGTGCACACACCTAACTTGGGTCTTAGATATCCCAAAGGGTCCAAGTTTAACTTGATAGAATATTCTTATGCCGACTATGAAGGATGCAAAGTCGATAGAAAGAGCACGTCAGGAACCTGCCAATTTCTTGGCAAATCCTTAGTTTCATGGTCATCTCAAAAGCAAAACTTCATTGCTCTTTCCACAGCTAAAGCAGAGTATGCTGCAGCCGTAGTTGTTGCACACAACTACTTTGGATACGACGAACTGTAAGGGATTATGGTTACAATCTGAACCATATTCGACTCTTATACCATAATTAGAGTGCCATAAAAATTGCACACAATCTAGTAGAACAGTTAAGAACTAAGCACATAGACATTCATCATCATTTCTTAAGAGATCATTCATTAAAAGGTGACATAGTAATTTCACATGTTAGGATTGAAAATAACTTGCAGACATTTTCACCAAGCCATTAGATGAAAAGAGATTTCGTGAGCTAAGAAATGAACTAAATATACTTGACCGTTGAAATGTGGCTTGAAACACTGCATACCAGGTTGTGATTAAAAATTTACTCATTTTTGCAAAAAATTGCCCTTTATCTCAATTTTCTATTGAAAACTATTTAAATTAGTGAATCTTGGTGAATTATGGCCATTGTATGATTGTTGATTGCTTACTAGTCATATTCATCAAGATTATTTGTGAAATTTTGTCCTTTACATCACTATTAGATCAAACTCTCAAAGTACCTTGGTATCTTGTTCTGATCTGTCCAGCTGACCCGGACTAGTCTAGCGTCAGCACCGGACTAGTCCGTTGCTGCAGACTAGTCCGACTCTGATTCGGCATACCGGACTTGTGTGGTCCTGCACCAAACTATTGTGTATTTATTGGGCTTAACCCTAGCCCGCCGCCAGGACTTCTTCTTCCACTTCTCAAAATTGCATTTGCTCTCTCTCTCCTGAAGCTTGAGCTCCCAAGGTCATTTTTGCATTTAGCCATGAAAATCGAAGATTTCTTTACGCGAAATCTTCTCCTCGGCGCGAAGATTCCCCACTCAGGACTAATCTGGAGCTCACTTCGCGCCTCCTCTCCGAATCGTTGTTTTTTGGCAGAACTCTTTCTTAACCCTAGTTCTCACCTTTCCTCCAATCTTGCTTATTTTTCTTGATTCCTAAGGCATACATTACCTTTCCAGATGTATTCCTGCTCGTTTTGCATCAATTCAAGATAGATTTGTTGAAAATAGGAAGTTAGGGTTCATACGTTAGTCCGGACTAGTCCGGTGTTCTAGTGCGGACAAGTCCGCGCTCTGAAAACGGAAAAGTCTAGTCCTCTAAATATTTGAACCTTTGAATTATTACTCTCACAAACTCTATAATCAATTCTTATCAATACTTGAATTCCCCTCCAAGCACGATGTCTTCAGCTTCTGAGGACAACTCATTTGATTATGGAGCCGGGCATAACCGGTCAACTGTACAAAAAGCAAAAGAGAGAGTCATGAAGAAGAGACATGACCACAATGCTCACTCCTCTCCTTCTGACAATGCTCTTCCTAATAAGAGGAGAGTGGTAGTGAAGAAATCTCAAAGCAAGAATGCTGCTGGTGCCAGCTCAACGCTTCCTAGGAGAAGCATTAACAAGGGCAAAGGGTTGGCTAGTGGTCCTATTGGTCCATTGAAGATGAAGCCCCGTATTCACTGCAATAGGCAGCCTTCAGATGATAACTTTAGTTGAAAGGGAAGTGAGTTGGCTGATAGAGGAACAGCAGCTGCCAGTTGATCCAACTGAGTTTCCAACATCTTGTTAAAACTAAATTGATTCTTGATGGTTGAGGATAGTCCTCCTTCAATCTTGGCTTTATGCTCTCTAAGGTCTTGTTATCAGCCGATAGCTTCTTGGATATAGCCTCATTGATCTTTAGCTAGCCAATGGCAAGTTCTCTCAAGTTGGGTTGATTTCCATTGTTGCCATTGTTGTTGTACCCTTCTTGAAAGAATGGAAGTGGTTGGCCCCACCCCTGACCTTCTGGACGATAGCCAATGTTGTTTCCATTGTTGGCTACGTATAAGGCATCAGCACGGGTTTCGAGGTAGTCATTGCCTAAATGGCCTGTGTTGCCACAAAATTCACATGTGATGCGAGAGTCTAAGGCATAGGCATTGCCACATACCTCACCATTTCCTTGTCCATCAATCTTCTTCATAAGGATGTCCAATTTGGTAGCGATCATGTCCACCTCCTTCAAGGTGTGCATGCCTCGCTGGCGGGTATGGAGACACTCATCGCTCCAACCCATGTTTGACATCATCTTCTCAATCAAATCTTTGGCTTTGGGCACCGTCAATGAGAAGAAGGCACCTCCAGCAGCAGCATCAACATGGTCACAGGCGGAAGCAATCAACCCATTATAGAAGTTTTGGATAATGATATAATCATCAATCTCATGGTGGGGACAGGCTAGGATGTACTCCTAAAGCCTTTCCCAAGCCTCGAGAATAGATTCCTTGGCATCTTGCTGGAAGCTGGAAATTCTTCCATGTAGGGCATTGGTCTTGCCGAACACGAGAAACTTTGTGAGGAACGTTGTAGAACACCACTCCTAAGTATCTACAACACTTTGGTTCGCGTAGAACCACTGTTTCGCTCTCCCAAGAAAAGAGAAAGGAAACAGCCTTAGATGAACAACATCAGGAGATATGTCCTTGATCTTAAAAGTGTTGCAGATCTCAAGGAACTGTTGCAAGTGAGCACTTGCATCCTCGTTAGACTTCACACAAAATGGGTTTGCTTGCACCACAGTGATAAGGCAGTCTTGATTTTGAAGTTTATGTCTCCCTTGTTAACAGTGGGCCCAACTGGCACATTGTTAGCAGAGGGAGCTGAAAAAACTCATGAAGGGTCTTCTGGACCATTGGTGTTTCGGTTGTTGGTGCAGTTTTGCTGGCTTGCTTTGCTGCTCGAAGTTTCTGATGACTAACCACACAAGGTCGATCTCTCAGAAAGGATTCGGGATCTTCAACAAGGTTTTCCGGCAAGCGGAAACCAGACATACACTACCTGTTTTCACATAAAATGGGAAACAAAGAAGGATCATCCTACTGAAACCTACGAGGGTCCTATCCTATTCATTCAATCATGTAATACTTCGGCTGCCTTCCCCGGCAACGGCACCATAAATGCTTGTTGATATTTCCTATGGAACACTAACAAGTCATCCCCGGCAACAGCGCCAAAAATTCTTGTTGATGGTTTCTACGCACTACTAACAATCCATCTCTAGCATGGGCGCCAGAAATGCTTGTTAATAGATTTTAGATTATACATATAAATCCACAAGCGCACGGAAACTATCGATGTAGCATTTCCCCTCTAAGAGTATTCCCAAAGGGTGTCATTTTTATTCTCCCAAAGGACGGCTAGATGGAAGTAAAATAATCATCAAGTGGAGAGGATAGGTTGGTTTAGATAGGGTTCTAGCAAGGATGGATAAAGGTTAATTGAGGTAGTGTGACACACACAAGAGCATTCCATCCTAAAGGGATAATTTGGGGTAAAGAGGGACCAGGTGAAGAACTAGGTAGAGACTCCTACAATGCTTCTAATGTACATATACATAGACTAGGTTAGTTACTAATGATCATGTAAATTATGAACCCTGATGCTAAATGGATTAACACATCGAGCATTGGCTTACCCCTAGCAATACTAGGATGACTCCCGCCAAGAGCCTGTGGCATAGACAAATGTGGAGGATTACAAAGGACGGATAGGGCGGTCACCACCTACTTCCTACCTCTTCAATCTGTGGGCTAATTAGACATTCGACGCTACTTTCTATCCTAGCACCATGCTAGCATATTAAGTAATTACCTTAGGATCCTAGGCACAAGTCATCCTAAGGCAATGAACTAAATCATCGTTGAACCAATGTTAATTCATAGCATAAGCGATTCATGTTAACATAATCATATCATAGCTAATTAGACTATAGTGGAGGTTTATAGTGTTTATGATGATATAAATATAATAGTATAGCATAATCATGAATACTACTCCTACCACATACATGGAATCCACAATCAAACAAGAAATGCTTCATCCAAGTATATGAACAATGGAAGACTAAATATAACATCTTTATTAAGAATAAAGTCACAAATACAAATAGGAATATGGGAGACATACCTTTCCCAATTGGAAATTGGGAAGAGACTCCTTTTACTCCTCTCCTACCTGGGCTATGGACTAGAGACTCTCCTCTCTACAGCCTATACTCCTCTAAACCTATGAGAGTAGTGGATAAAATGAATGAATGCTCAAGTGTTGTTTGTTGAAGTGAGGTATGAAGGGTATTATTTATAGCTTGGAGGAGGGTCGATTCTGTAGGATCAAAGAGCACATGAAAAGCTACCAGAGGGGGGGTGAATGGTAGATTTAAAAATCTTACGCAGCGGAAACAATTAAACCCCAAACCCTTTCGGTAGAAAACGATCTGTTAAAGAAATCGTGTGTGAGACTAATCTAAACGTGTTTCACCATGACAAAAGTGTTAGATATCAGAGATAATCAAGTCACGAAGACAACACAAAAATAATCACTCAAATCCGACGAGAAAAGCTCAAGTTATGATCGAACGATCAAACAATGGTCAATCTGTCCTACCCGAGAAAAAACAGTTCTGGAATGCTGCAAAGAAACTCGTGTAGATCAGAAATGACAAATCTAATGACCGTGAAATTTTGACATGTGATAGATAATCAAGTTGTGAATACAAACCAAAAAGAATCACGTCAACTGGATCTGTAAAACTCGAGTTGTGATAAAACCACCGATGAAAGGTAGTGCTGTCCAGAAACTCGACGAGTAAAACTTCTCTGGAACAAGTCGGACGAACAAGGCACAAAAGTTCCACCAAACTACGAATTTTATTCAATAGAACACAAGAGGAACAGCCCCAAAGTCGTGCACCACGAGCTCTTGGCTCCCTTGCTTATATAACCAGCCCTTAGGCCAACCCAATATCAACTAGGACTCCAATCCTACTCAGATCACGAATCGTAACTTTCCATAACTGCTCAAGATTCTTCTATACACAGGTAGAAGCAATCTTAAGACTTCCAAACACCTTAGTAACGTATCCCACATTCCTAAACAACTCAAATTCGTGACCCACACGAAATCCTATCATAACCAACTCGAATATTTCCATATTTGAGTCAAACCCGACTCAGCTGCAGCCTGAGTCCATAACCTAGTCAGTTGGATCTTTCCGACCAATTCTTTACGTCCACATCTCTTCATCACATCTTGGAACCATGTAGCCACGTCCATGCACTCCTTGCACACGTGCAAACATCTTCCAATGACGTCCATGATACCTTCATATGCATTGTTCTTCATTCAATCATGTTGCGCAACCTCCTGATCAGCTCAACCACAATTCCTCCTGAATTTGGTTGTTGGAACCTCATTTACTCCCTGAGACTAGTCCAATGGATCCTGTCACCAGCCATGACTTGAACTCAAGCAACACCTGCACATGAATAAACAACCAATCCATACGAGCCCAAGTCCTCGACTTGACTCAAGTTAGTTCCGAACACAACACCTTACGTGAGAACCTCACATAAGCATGTTGCAAAACCACAGCAACACGATATCATCCATATCAACCAAAACGCACCAAAAACATAGCAAATGAATACTAAGCAATCTTTCCAATCATGTAAAGCAAGTATGAAACATTGCAAATAAAAAGCAGAAGCACTACGGTCAAGTTCCGGACCTTGAGCCGGAGCTAACAAAAGCTAGTAGAACCTAGCACTGGAGCTTACCAAAACTAGTACAACCAAGCTCCTGCCGGAGCTTACAAAGCTAGCAGGACCTAGCGCCGGAGCTAACCAGAACTAGTCGGAACTAGTAATCCCAAAAGCCGGAGCTAGAAAAATCAACTTCAGAGCTTAGCAAAAACACATCGGGGCTATCAAAGACATGTTGGAGCTAAAGACAAAACTCATCGGAGCTGACCAAAGCTAGTCGGACCTAGCATCGAACATAACCGGAGCTACCAAAAACAAGCCGGACCTATCGTCAGACCTTGTTGTAGCTCAGAGCTAGAGTCGGACCTTGATAAAAAGGTGTTTTGGTGATATTTAAAACTTTTATCATCAAAGCCAAGTGTATTCACTACAAGCCAATGTATTCAGCACACATAGGTCTTACAATCTCCCCCTTGATGAATGCATTGGCAACACCATTTAAAACCCGAACATTGGCTTATTCTCATTAAAAGTTTTGAAGACAATTTCTCCCCTTTTTGTAAATCAGAAGTAAAATGAGATGAAAATCTCTCCCCCTTTATTATCTCTCCTTATGCACATATTCTCTATCTCTTCATGCTTATCTCTCCCCCTTTGACAATGTATTCAGCAAGGTAAAAGAGAAAATTTAAATGTTATGAGCATATAAACAAATTATCTCTCCCCCTTTAGTTGTTATGAGCATATTATAACATATACATATAAACAAAGCTCATCCAAGTCATACTATCAAGTACCTTACATTATCACATCAATGAAATACATAAAGTAGTGTATGCCATGCTAGAGATCAAATGTAATTTTCAATTTAAGCAAGTCATGATCTCACAAACTTAACTATTTCAAAACCTGAAAGCATGACACTAGTTGCTGCATTTTATTATTTTTCAAAGCATAAATTTAGATCATATTATATTTGCAAGAGATTATATGCGCATCTGCCTTATTCAAACCAACCAAGCCAAGCCTATGTCATTTGACAATCAGAAGCTTAAGGACATGGTTTTAGTCATACACAACTTCTTCCAAGTTCAAATCTAAGTGCAATGATAAGCCATCTCAAAAGAATAAGTGCAATGCATGCATATTCTCTTGATCTTTTCTCAATTTATATTTGTTCATAGAAACTCAACATTTGAGTTGATTACTTGATTAATTCTTAATGATTAAAAGCACTTGTGAACATGTAACAAGTTCAAAACAGCAAGAAAGTTCGACCATGACCAGTTTTAGTGTATGTAATTATTCCAATTACTAGAAATGGCAAAAACTACAAAATGTATAACACGAGTAATGTAGTAAGAACTTTCAGCATGTAAAAGGAATCACAAAGTCATACATGTATGAAATACTATGCTCATATTATTTTAATTTCAGATTCACACATAGACTTCCCAAGTTTCAAAACTCCCCCTCAATTTAAGCCATGAGGATGCATAACCCCTATTTCACTACGAATGAAACAAAAACGAGTGAAATCCAAAGGTTTTGTAAAAATGTCAGCCAATTGATGTTCGGTATCTATATGGTGAAGCACAATGTTTCCTTTTTCAACGTTATCTCGGAGAAAGTGATACCTAATATCAATGTGCTTAGTTCTAGAATGTTGCACGGGGTTTTTGGCAATGCAAATAGCACTAGTGTTATCACAAAACAGTGGAACACTATCTAGATCAACCCCATAGTCCTTAAGTGTTTGAACAATCCAAAGAGTTTGTGAGCAAGCACTAGCACCAGCTACATATTCAGATTCGGCTGTGGATTGTGCAACTGAATTTTGTTTTATAGAGGACCAAGCAACAAGAGAATTACCAAGAAAATGAAAAGCACCGGAAGTACTTTTCCTATCAATCCTACAACCCCCAAAATCAGCATCCGAAAAAGCTTTCAAAGTAACGGTTGAGGAAGAAGGAAGAAAAATTCCAAATTCTTGTGTTCCAACTAAGTACCTGATAATCCTTTTGACGGCTTGACGATGTGAAGTACGTGGGGAAGCTTGAAACCGTGCACAAAGACATACGCTGAATTGTATGTCTGGTCTTGATGCCGTGAGGTACAAAAGTGATTCGATCATGCTTCTATATTCTTTTTGATTCACGGGTTCACCATCTTCATCAAGTTCAAGTGTTGTTGCTTTTCCCATTGGTGTCCGAAGAGGCTTGCTTTTGTCCATGTTGAAGCGCCTTAGGAGGTCTTTGGTATACTTCGTTTGATGCACAAAGGTACCCTCCTTGGTTTGCTTGATTTGCAGCCCCAAAAAGTAAGTGAGTTCACCCATCATACTCATTTCAAATTCGGAACTCATTATTGCTGAAAACTTGGACACAAGATCATGAGAAGCACAACCAAAGATAATATCATCCACATACACTTGAACGAATAATGAGTCATTGCCATGTTTAAGCACAAAAAGAGTTTTATCAACCTTGCCCATGGTAAACCCCTGTTCAAGTAAGAATGTTTTTAACCTATCATACCATGCTCTAGGGGCTTGTTTGAGACCGTATAAGGCTTTGGACAGTTTGTAATCATAATTAGGAAAATCTGGATTTTCAAAACCCGGTGGTTGTTTGACATAAACCTCCTCATCTATGTAGCCATTAAGAAAAGCACTTTTAACATCCATTTGAAATAGCTTAAAACCTTTAGATGCTGCAAAAGCTAACAAAATACTTATGGCTTCTAATCTAGCGACAGGAGCAAAAGTTTCATCAAAATCTAGACCTTCAACTTGGGTGAAACCTTGAGCAACCAACCTAGCCTTATTCCTAACCACAACCTCATCCTCACTTTGTTTATTTTTATATACTCATTTAGTTCCAATTAAAGTGTGTCCTTGAGGTGGAGGTACAAGTTTCCAAACATTATTTCTTTCAAAATTTTCTAACTCTTCTTGCATGGCAATAATCCAAGATTCATTAGTGAGTGCGTGTGATATATCTTTGGGTTCAAAAGAAGCAACAAATGCAGAATGAGCATGAGAGTTTGGATGGCAAAACCTGGACCGTGTGACTCGTTCGTGCAAGCTTCCAATCATCTGTTGTGGGGGATGATCTTTACAAAACCGTAGGGGAACAGATGGCTCGCAAGCTTCTTCTTCATTAGGTTCATCGTAGATTGATGAGCTTGTGACTTGTGGACGATCAGGACCAGCATAGGTGATAGCCGGAGCTTGTTCAATGTCCGGAGCTGGACACATGTCAACTTTAGAACTACGAGGCAGTATCACCGGCTCTTCTTCATCTTCGAAAATACCCTCCCCCCGAGGATACGGATCTGGTCCTGCAACACCGGAGCTAGTACCTGGGCTAGCTTCATCAAAAGACACTTCACAAGTCTCCACAATTTTGTTAGTGTCAAGTAAAAGCACACGGTAGCCTCTAGTATGAGATGGATAACCAAGAAACATGCCATCAATGGATCGAGGTTCAAATTTATCAATATTACCATGTTTATTAACAAAGCATTTGCAACCAAAGACCCCAAAGTGTGTAACACTAGGCCTATGTCCAAACCGAAGCTCATATGGTGTTTTACCTAGCTTAGCACGCAAGAAAACACGATTTGAGACATAACAAGCGGTTGCTAATGCATCAGCCCAAAATTTCCTAGGAGTTTGATATTCATCAAGCATAGTCCTAGCCATCTCAACTAAGGTTCTGTTCTTTCTTTCTACAACACCGTTTTGTGAGGTACATATGGTGAAGAGAATTTATGATCTATTCTATTTTCAGCACAAAAGTGATCAAAGGATTGATTTTTAAATTCAATTCCATTATCACTTCTAATTGCTTTTAAGGATCCTGGGTAATCAATTGATAATCTAAGAAATAAAGTTCCAAAGTGACTAAAAACTTCATTCTTAGACGCCATAAAGTAAACCCAAGAGTATCTAGAATAATCATCAACAATAACAATAACATACCATTTACCTCCGAAGGATTGAACACGTGAAGGTCCTTCGGTGTCAAGATGCAAAAATTGACATGGTTCAGTTGTCATGATCATTGTGAGAGGAGTATGTGAACCTGCAACCATCTTAGCATGTCTACAAGAAGAGCACACAATTTCTTTATCCCCTTTAAGCTTAGGCAGCCCACGTATGCGATCAAGAGTACTAACACGTGTTAGGTGATCAAAGCCTACGTGACCGAGTCTACGATGCCAAAAATATAAGTCCTTTGAATCATTAGCAACTAGACACCTATGCTTAGAGGAAGACATATCAAAATCAGCTTTAAAAACTCTTCCAAACCGAGACATGTTAAAAATAAGCTCACTATTTGAACTTACAACTTTGCAGCAGTTTTTATTGAAAATAATTTCCAGATTTTCATCTAGCAATTGTGAAACAGAAAGCAAGTTGTATTTCAAATTTCTGACAAGTGCCACATCCTTCAAAGTGTAGTGATCATTTACTCTAACCGAACCCTTAGCAATTATAGGAGTTGAAGAATATTGGCAAAAGTAACATTTTCTACACGTGACACAAAAGAGAGGGAGGAGAAACAATCTTTGTTACCGGTCATGTGGCGTGAGCAACCTGAATCCACAATCCAAATGTTTTCCTTCCTCAAACGTGTAACCTACATAAAAGCACAATACGTCGATGACTCAATACTGGGGTTAGTCAAAAGGTATTTAGGAATCCAGTACTGAGTCACGCGACGTGCAGCAGGAAAAACACGCGAAAGCTGTGACAGAACAGTAGGTTTATGAGTCAAAGTTTGAGATTTTTTATTCTTAACTACTGACCTATAAGGTGTTACTTGTGTAGCACAAAAATCAGTAGCTCCGGAGGCAAAAATAGGAGGTCCGGAGGTAAACTTTGTATGTTTCTGACTCAAAATAGCAGGTTGTACATTCGGTTTAATGTGTGCAGAAAATTTTGCATGAAAGTTATGAGATCTAGCAACCATTCTTTCCCTTTGTTGTTTAGCTAGTCTATAACAAAAATCTATGATATGACCATCTCTACCACAGAAGGTACAATGAAATTTAACTTTGTGTTCATGTCTAGATGAGCAAGCAATATTTTTATTTGAAACCGAATGTGACAACACTCCTGCAGATTTGAAAACCACTCCTTTTTATTTAGGAACTGTTTGAATCAAACCACTTCCTAATGACTTTACAATTTTAGGTGGATGTGCCTTAGCATGAGCATGAGAATCAAAACCTAAACCAGTTTTATCTTTGCAAGACTTGGAAGAATTCAGCAGTAAGTTTAGGTTCTTATTCCCATTACAAAACCGATCTAATGTCCTATGCATGTCATCAAGTTTATTGGACAGATCAAGGCAATTTTCACATGAAGTTTTTCCTTTTAGTTTGCAATTGGAACAAAATTTAACTTCATGAGAACGTAAAGCATTGTTCAATATAGAAATTTCATTCATAGCATCCTGTAGTTTCTTATCAAGATCATCACAAGTAGAACAATGCAAATCAATTGTAGAACAGCTAGCATCTTTCAAGTTTTTATCATTAAGTGCAGCAAGCTCTTTGTTCTTTTCAATTTCTAACTCAAGTTTATCAAGTGTGGAGTTGTGCGCACTTCTTAATGAGGACAATTGTTCATATATTAAATCACATGAGGAACATGCATCATCACTAGGAATCAAAGTTTTTAAACGGTTGATTTCAGATTCTAGTGATTCAATATTAGCAGCACTATCCCTAAGCTTTTTGTCCTTTTTCTTAACAATAACAGTGGCACGAGAAATAGCATCACACATTTCTTCGCAAGTAGGACATACCTCTTCATTGTCGCTGTTGTGTTCTGCCTCCTCCATACTTGATCATGAGTTGCCTGCCATAAAGCACAAGTTTGCCAAATCATCTTCATCTTCATCACTTCCAATGTCCACGTCACTTGAACTGAACTCTTGAAGCGCGGTGATGAAACTGTTGATCATCTTGCGTCCTATGGTACCTTTCTTCTTTTTGTTGGAATTTCTAGAGGAGGTCCGGACCTTGCTTTGTTTTTCTTCCCGGGTGGTCGGACCTGAAAGGTTAGGGCATTCTGTACGAAAGTGTCCTGTTTTACCACATTCAAAACAGCTTTGAGGTCCAGAGCTTCCTCTCCTTCTAGTTCTCACATTTTGCAATGCTTTTGAGAATCTAGTAGAGATGAGTGCCAACTCCTCTTCTGGAAATTCTTCGGTCTGCTCCAGGGTTATTGAGGACAACAAAGCAAGAGTATTGCAAGATGATGATTGGCCGGAGCTAGACATATCATGTTTTGAAACAAATGTAATAGACTTATTTGGGTTCTTACGTGCTAGGATGTCAATTTCATGAGTTTTTAGTTTAGAATAGAGTACATCTAATGTAAGAGAACTCATGACAGTAGATTCACAAAAAGATGTGACTTTCATCTCCCAAATTGACATATCTAATGCACTTAGCAATTGCCTAGCATTTTCAGCATCTGAAAAATTAACATTGACACTACGCAAGTTGTTGATAATTTTATTAAAGCGAGCAAAAAGGTCATCAATAGAATCACCGGGTTGCATCTCAAAGCGCATGTATTCCTTTTTGAACATGTCTTGACTTACCTCTTTGATCGTGTTGGATCCTTCGTGGTAGTCACAAAGTGCTTTCCACACATCGTATGCAGATCGGAGGTGTGCAACACGGTCGATGTCGCTTTGAGTTAATCGTTGTATGATCAAGTTCTGAGCCTTGTTGTTGTTGTCGACATCTCTCAGGTTTGTAGCTGTAACTTGATCTTTTGATGGAACTTCGTAAGGCTTGTATACCTTCTCCCATATTGCAAAGCCTTGTGCCTGGATGAAAGCCTCCATGCATGCCTTCCAAACCTGGAAATCGATACCAGCAAACACACAAGGTTTGGCGGAGTACTTCTCCATGATGATTAGTCAAAAACACGTGCAAATCTCAAAGATTAGAGCACCGTGGCTCTGATACCAATTTTAGGATCAAAGAGCACGTGAAAAGCTACCAGAGGGGGGGTGAATGGTAGATTTAAAAATCTTACGCAGCGGAAACAATTAAACCCCAAACCCTCTCGGTAGAAAACGATCTGTTAAAGAAATCGTGTGTGAGACTAATCTAAACGTGTTTCACTGTGAAAAAAGTGTTAGATATCAGAGAGAATCAAGTCACGAAGACAACACAAAAAGAATCACTCCAATCCAACGAGAAAAGCTCAAGTTATGATCGAACGATCAAACAATGGTCAATCTGTCCTACCCGAGAAAAAACAGTTCTAGAATGCTGCAAAGAAACTCGTGTATATCAGAAACCACAAATCTAATGACCGTAAAATTTTTACATATGATAGATAATCAAGTTGTGAAGACAACCCAAAAATAATCACGTCAATTGGATCTGTAAAACTCGAGTTATGATAAAACTACCGATGAAAGGTAGTGCTGTCCAGAAACTCGATGAGTAAAACTTGTCTGGAACAAGTCGGACAAACAAGGCACAAAAGTTCCATCAAACTACGAATTTTATTCAATAGAACACAAGAGGAACAGCCCTAAAGTCGTGCACCATGAGCTCTTGGCTCCCTTGCTTATATAACCAGCCCTTAGGCCAACCCAATATCAACTAGGACTCCAATCCTACTCAGATCACGAATCGTAACTTTCCATAACTGCTCAAGATTCTTCTATACGCAGATAGAAGCAATCTTAAGACTTCCAAACACCTTAGGAACGTATCCCACATTCCTAAACAACTCAAATTCGTGACCCACACGAAATCCTATCATAACCAACTCAAATCTTTCCATATTTGAGTCAAACCCGACTCAGCCGCAGCCTGAGTCCATAACCTAGTCGGTTGGACCTTTCCGATCAATTCTTTACGTCCACATCTCTTCAACACGTCTCAGAACCATGTAGCCACGTCCATGCACTCCTTGCACACGTGCAAACATCTTCCAATGACGTCCATGATACCTTCATATGCATTGTTCTTGATTCAATCATGCTGCGCAACCTCCTGATCAGCTCAACCACAATTCCTCCTGAATTTGGTTGTTGGAACCTCATCTCCTCCCTGAGACTAGTCCAATGGATCCGGTCACCAGCCATGACTTGAACTCAAGCAACACCTGCACATGAATAAACAACCAATCCATACGAGCCCAAGTCCTCGACTTGACTCAAGTTAGTTCCGAACACAACACCTTACGTGAGAACCTCACATAAGCATGTTGCAAAACCACAGCAACACGATATCATCCATATCAACCAAAACGCACCAAAAACTTAGCAAATGAATACTAAGCAATCTTTCCAATCATGTAAAGCAAGTATAAAATTGCAAATGAAAAGCAGAAGCACTACGGTCAAGTTCCGGACCTTGCCAGAGTAACCCGGACCTTGAGCCGGAGCTAACAAAAGCTAGTAGAACCTAGCACCGGAGCTTACTAAAACTAGTACAACCAAGCTCCCACCGGAGCTTACAAAACTAGCAGGACCTAGCGCCGGAGCTAACCAGAACTAGTCGGAACTAGTAATCCCAAAAGTCGGAGCTAGTAAAATCAACTTCAGAGCTTAGCAAAAACACGACGGAGCTATCAAAGACATGTTGGAGCTAAATAAAAAACTCATCGAAGCTGACCAAAGCTAGTCGGACCTAGCATCGAACATAACCGGAGCTACCCAAAACAAGCCGGACCTATCGTCGGACCTTGCTGTAGCTCAGAGCTAGAGTCGGACCTTGATAAAAAGGTGTTTTGGTGATATTTAAAACTTTTATCATCAAAGCCAAGTGTATTCACTACAAGCCAATGTACTCAGCACACATAGGTCTTACAGATTCCTGCCACCAAAAGTGCGCGAATCAGTCACCCATGACCTCTTCAAGTTGGAAGGAGCCAACATGTGGTGTTTGACGGCGAAAGGCGCCAGGACCAAGTCGGCCGACTAGGGGGGTCAGCCGACTTGGTCTTGGCTCCTTTTGCGGTGTGCTTCCTCCAGGTCTCTGCCAGGTGGGTCCCATTGAATTATATTGGTGTTACACCGTTGGATGGCCTCAGATACTTCTGTTTGTGGGCCATTTGATCCATGTGGTGCCACGTGACGTCGCCTGATTGGCTGGAATGATATTTTATAGGATCTATCCCTTTGTTTCAATTCAATTCCGCATAGAATCCCTGCATGCATTGCTTTATCCAAGGACAAGTGGAAATAAGTTAAATAGAAAGGTGATGTGTGCAAGAAATGATATTTCTCTCATATAATTGAGTTATATTGACGGGTGAAATTGGTATATAAAAGCCGTCAACATCATCCAATTTTACTGTACACTCTACTTCGCCCATGATGTTGGGGATAAGATGATTTGGATGACACATGGATCCATGTATGGTGTCACCTATGAAGAGTTTGCAAGGATACTCCATCTTGAGAATTCCTTGGACAATGACTTCACAATTCACAACGTAAAGCCTTTGGATAAGGATGAGTTGGAATTCCTATATGACACAAGAATGCCTTACAAGCCTCCAACTACCAATATCTAAAGCCATTCTATGCAGTCCCGGATAGAATTTTGAGGAAGACCATAACTCCCAAGGAAGGAGATGTAGGAACCATCCAGGGAACTCTAGGGACCTAGATGAAAGTGATAAGTAAGAGAAGGACCTTCAATGTATTTGAATACATCTACGATGACATTGTGAACATTTCCAATACTCCAAACAGGTCCTGTGGTTATGCACCTTATACTATGCACATGATTGAGAAGGTGACAGGACCTGAGTTTGTCAAAGATGTTCCTCACACAGGCCTCAAGCCCCAGAAGCCTACATTCAACACTGTTCCCTCTGCTCCTATCTATCTTGAAGTGGAACAGAGATCTAAGCGTGCTCATGAAAGCTCAAGGACTCCAGCTACTACTCCTGCTCCTCCACCATCTAGAGAGTTTTCCAGTGGTGCGCTGAAAATGCTTTCCTCCATCTTTGCACCTTGCCGCAAAGTGGAAATTAAGCAGCACAAGGAGTGTTTGGCCAGGAAGAGACATCAAAGATACATGAAGGCCAACATCAAAGCTATTTGTGAGAAGCTAGAGACTGAGACAGTGGGATCACCTCAGATTTCAGAAGATTCTAAAGAGGATATCACTGAGATGGCACCCCTCTCGGAGCAAGAACTGACATCATTTGTACTAGCAGGTGTTTCCACTCCTTTTCAGCAAGCACATGGAAATGAAGATGAAGATGAAGAGAAGACCGAGAGTGAGGAAGGCAGTGGCGATGAGTGATTCCACTTAATTTTTCCCTTTTTGGTGCCTTGATGCCAAGGGGGAGAGATTGAGACTAGTAGCTTATTTTGTAGTCTTAAGGACTTGTGATTGAGGACATGTATCTTAATTTCAAATTATTGTAATCTCTTTTGGATGTGCCTACTTTACTTAATGTGTGATGCTTAGTTTAATATTAATGTGATTGTTGCTGATATAATTGTTATGTTCTCATCTTTTGCTCATCACATAAATTGATCACACTCACATTATAGGCACCCCACCATAAAGAGTGCATATATGTGAGATGTTTTTATTACTCATTTGTCATTCTCATATATGCACACTTTATGAAAATCAATTTTTACTCTTAATTGTGAAACCTCAATTGGTTTTCATCAATCACCAAAAATGGGGAGATTGAAAGTGCATCTAGACATTCCCTTGTGGGACGATTGATGACAAACAAATGAGATCCTAATGAACTTGTTGATATGAATGCAGGTAAACTCAGAGGAGATAGTTTGGTGCACTCAAAAAGTGAAAAATGAAGTGATGTAGAAAAAGAAAAGCCCAATTGGCGAATGAAGCGCAAAGTAGACTTAATTGTGAGAGACACATCCCAAGAGATCAAGACTTTGCGTAGGGGTAAGCGCTTAAAATAAACCTTAATAATTCTATGAGCACCGGACTAGTCCGTTCCTAGCCGGACTAGTCCATTCAACTCTCTGATGTCTCACTTCATAGTGCACCGGACTAGTCCGTTCATGGATCGGACTAGTTCATTCAACTTTTTGTAATCTCACTTCACAGTGCACCCGAATAGTCCGTTCATGGACCGGACTAATCCAATAAACCTTCTAATGTTCCATAACAATGTGCACCGAACAAGTCTTTTCATGTATCGAACTAGTCCAAAAAACTCTCTGATGTTTTACAACACTATGCACCGGACAAGTCTGTTCGTGGACCGGACTAGTCCAAGAAACTTTCTAATGTTCCAATTCATAGGGCACCGAACAAGTCCAGACACCTACCGAACTAGTCTGGTACACCTCACACATACTAGGGTTTTTAGTGTTTTGCACATTCCACGCGGATATTTTACAACATACTGGACAAGTCCGATCTCCAGTACGGACTAGTCCGACCGTCGGGATCCCTAATAATAATATTTTTGGAAACATTAGAAATTGGAGCTCCACAACACCACAAAAACAACTCTCGAATTCTACTGTTCGGAACTAAAACCTCGCGCCGCCACTTGTCCCTAGAACACAAAAACACATCTCCCCACACATATAAGGTCCCCAAAAGTGAAAATCTTTGAGTATTCAGACTTCAGATTGGGAGATTGTTGTCTACGCGTCATTGAGCTCTTGGGGTTTGATCTCTATACACTCTTGCTTTATTTGTAATATTTTTGAGTGTATTCGATCATTTTTCTGCAATAATCTTTAGTGAGAGCCCTCAACGTGTGAGGTTGCCCCACCAACTCTGTGGTTACCCGTGATAGTGGAATCTAGTAAGCCTTGTGTGGTGACTTGACGAGGGAAAAGGGTTTGAAGATGATGAGGACATCACTTCTATGGATACAAACAACACTCCATTGAACATACAAGATGCAATCAATAGAGTTCATACACAACAATTAATTTCAGAGGTGAACTCGTTCTTATATATTTCCTTATATGTTTTTGAGCATAGATTGCTACTTAATGATTTATTTGTGATTAGGATCAATGGAGAGGTTCAAGGAGTACTTGGAGGGAGTATTAGGGACGTGGAAGACCAGAGAATTCGTTCAAAGAAGATGAAAACCGAACCAAACTCCAAATCGTATCCAACTCGGAGTCCAGGAGAAGTACGCACTAAAACGGACGCCCAGGACGCATACGAACTCCGATTTGGACTTTCTACATATGCACGGAAAGGGGAGAGGATATCCTTTCCAATGCCGCCGGTCCCATGTCAAAATATGTTGGGGGTCGACGGGAATCGTCGAAACAAAATCAAGTACAGAATCTGTCAGGGTGCTGCGCCACCGTATTGGGCCATTGGGCCTTGTATCAAGTCTAAGTCCATTATTTTCGTGTCTTAGGGTTAGGTCACGACCCTAACACCCCCTTGTACGTCCACCCACCTATATATACTCCATGGTAGCCGCCATAGATAATTGGGTTTTGCTTAGATCAATAATATCGCCGTTTATCGGTTTGTGAAACTCCAATTCAGCAATTTCAGATTGCTTCTTCTACGTTATTGCTTGTGTTCTCGGTTGCACTTGCAGGGATTAGCCTTCTTGGCGAGGTCAGTCGTGTGAAGTACGGTTGATAACCAACGGAGCAGTGGTGTAGTGATTGCAGGGGTTGTTCGTATTCTACTCGAGAGCCTCGGATCATCAACATCGAGATCTCCACATCAATCGACCTATCCATTACCTATCGGAAGATCGGGACTCATCATTTTTTCCTATCAATTGGTATCAGATTTCCAGGTTGCCCTTTAGGTAATTCATCCATCCATTACATTAGTTTTGTTATTCATACCTAGAGTCCACAAAAAAAGCCACAAAAAATTTGCAGTTTAGTAGATCTATTCATTACTTTGTCCAAACCACCATTGAGCTTTTGCAACTTTCGTTTTCAGTTTAGTTTTGTTGAGTTTGTGTCCGTTGTTGAGTCATATTGCTGGTTTAGAAAGTGTTTTTGGTCTTAGTTTGAGTTTTGCATTGTGTGATTCATCCTTTTGAGTCACATCATCACGTCCAGATTAGATTCGCCTCTGTCCAGTTCGGTATTTTCATCATATATCGCTCATACGAACTCGGATTTTAGAGTTCTTGTACTTTATGGAAAGATTAAGAAGTTTTCTATAACTTTCTTCTTCATCATTCTCCCATAAAATGTAGTTATCGATGTAGAAATTGCATTAGATCTAAATCTGTTATTGATCTAGAAATTCTGAACAGTCTGTATTTCGGGGGCAATATCTCCCATTGTTCTTATCCAAAATAGATCTTCCATATACTGAAATTAAAGAGGAGTGATAGATCTATAATATTTCTGTTCAAAGTTTTTAGATTTGGGGACTATAAGGTGCTTAATTGTCCTTAGAACATTGAGCAGAAAATCTGTAACAGACATATAAGATATCTTTGAGTGTTTGCATTGTGTTCTTCCTTTGCAGCACATTATGAAAAAAGGAAGAAAAAAAGAAAAAGGCAAGTGCAAAAGAAGATACAAAAGCCGCACAAAAAAGGAGAAAAAAACATTAAAAAAAAAGAAGTGCTTGCATTCTTTGTGTCATCTAGTTTTGTCTCATGTCTTGCTAGCTTGAACTACTAGGAACACATTTAGGCCAGCAACTTTGACAAGTACTTTGGACATTTACTCAACTTTACTATTTGATTTCATTGTTGCTAATCCTTGCTACAAATAAAGTGCCATCCAAGCTACACCTTACTCTTGAGCAGAATCGATACACCTTTGCAATCATCCCACGCTTCATTGGTTTCTTCATACCGGCCACTATTTGCCACCTGCAATGTCGGTAAGAACACTTGTAAGAGCGTGGTAAGATGCTTGAGAGTGTGTGATTCCACTTCCACTTTGCCATTATCCTTTGTAGTTGATAGGGATAACATATTTTTTTTGTTGTCTTCTGTTTGCTACTAACAATGTCAGGTAAAAGCAAGAATCATGCATTATATGCTGAGAAGATGGACATGATGAAGACGGCGATGGAGTTGCTCACTAAAAATCAAACATCGACCAAGGTTTCACATGACGTTCAGACCACCTTTACAACTCCTTCAACAATAAGTAATTACATTCTTCCATCTTTTCCTTCTTTTGATGGTCTTGGTTATGATGAATATATTGCTTGGGAAATAGAGTTGGATAAAATTTTTGGAAAATGTCATATGTGTGAGAGTGGGAAGATTAGAAATATTGCAAGTGCATTAGTAGGTTGTGCATTAACTTGGTGGAACAATTTAAATGATTTAGAAAAACCTCGAACATGGAAAGATATGAAAATTCTTATGCGAGAAACATTTACTAGTGTATCCAGTTGCAAAGATGAAATACATGAGCTTGAGAAGAATTTTCTTGTTGTACCTCCACCTATGTCTAACCTTTTGCAGGAACAAGAACCAATAATTGTAGAAAATCCAAAAGCGAATGAGGTGTTCAACAACTTCTGTGAAAATTCAGATCTATCAATTCATATTTCACCCACAATTACTGCTGAAAATGAGAATAAAGGTAATGAATATCACAACACACTTGTTGAAGGTGAGAAGTTTTTGGATGTTCTGAATTTTTCCACCAATCATGCTATTTTCGAGGAGCAACTATTAGAATCGTTTATTTATACACCATTGTCACATGTTGATTTTCCTGCTGATCGTTGCGCTACGAAAGAGTTGTGTGCTGATAACTCTATTATACATATGCAAAAACAAGTTAATGTACAAGATGATTGTGTTTTGGATTCACCTACTTGTGCTGAAATTCATAATTTGATCACCGCTACTGCTGAAAATGATGAGCTGAAATTTTTGTCTTCTCTAAATACTTTGGGTTATATTGAATTTGACACTCTTTGTGATCTAAATATTGTAGAGAGGATAATATTTTCACAATCCGAATTACCTTTATTAAGTAGAAATATTTTTCATGCTATAGGCAACTATGAAGATAGTGGTGAATTTATGGTGCATAAAGTTTACATATGTTCAAATGTGCAAGCTCCTTTTGTGCTGCAACAACATGGTGAAATGAATGAATGCACTAACACTAAAAATGTATTGTCATGTTTTTCTAGCATTTTTTTATTGCAGCAAGGACAACAAATAAAAAAGAAGCATTGTTCACTGCGGTTTTACAATATGGACAGTGTTCATTCTACCCCCAAAGCAATCCTTTTTCCTGGACATACGAGCAAGCCGAGGACGGCTTGTCATAAAGAAGGGGAGAATGATGAGATCATGCATATTATTATTGCACCTACAAACATGACACAATGTTTATTTGTTTGGGATCCTGGCTCAAGTGAATGTGCACTCTTATTTGATGGACAAGATCAAGATGGCGCACTATGTCGTCCACCACCTTGGCCTCCTCCATTCATGCATACAAAAAGATTTGATGGCGTTGCACATTTGGACCAACACATAAGAGAAGATAACTTGAGTCGAGGACGACTCCAATTCAAGAAGGGGAGGATGATGAGGACATCACTTCTATGGATACAAACAACACTCCATTGAACATACAAGATGCAATCAATAGAGTTCATACACAACAATTAATTTCAGAGGTGAACTCGTTCTTATATATTTCCTTATATGTTTTTGAGCATAGATTGCTACTTAATGATTTATTTGTGATTAGGATCAATGGAGAGGTTCAAGGAGTACTTGGAGGGAGTATTAGGGACGTGGAAGACCAGAGAATTCGTTCAAAGAAGATGGAAACCGAACCAAACTCCAAATTGTATCCAACTCGGAGTCAGGGAGCAGTACGCACTAAAACGGACGCCCAGGACGCATACGAACTCCATTTTGGACGTTCTACATATGCACGGAAAGGGTAGAGGATAACCTTTCGAATGGCGCCGGTCCCATGTCAAAATACGTTCGGAGTCGACAGGAATGGTCGAAACAAAATCAAGTATAGAATCTGTCAGGGTGCTGCGCCACCGTATTGGGCCATTGGGCCTTGTATCAAGTCTAAGTCCATTATTTTCGTGTCTTAGGGTTAGGTCACGACCCTAACACCCCCTTGTACGTCCACCCACCTATATATACTCCATGGTAGCCGCCATAGACAATTGGGTTTCGCTTAGATCAATAATATCGCCGTTTATCGGTTTGTGAAACCCCAATTCAGCAATTTCAGATTGCTTCTTCTACGTTCTTGCTTGTGTTCTCGGTTGCACTTGCAGGGATTAGCCTTCTTGGCGAGGTCAATTGTGTGAAGCACGGTTGATAACCAACGGAGCGGTGGTGTAGTGATTGCAGGGGTTGTTCGTATTCTACTCGAGAGCCTCGGATCATCAACGTCGAGATCTCCACATCAATCAACCTATCCATTACCTATCGGAAGATCGGGACTCATCAATTTTTCATATCAGAAGAGACCCGGCTCCGTGTGAGCTTCCTAAACTAGGAGTAGATATCTTTGGTAAGATCGAATCTCGGTAAAAATCCGTTTCTCGCGTGCTTTACTCTTTTACTTTTGCAATTATCAATATGTGTTCCACTTGCAAGTTTGCAATACTGATAGTTCAATTAAATTTTCAATGGGAACAACAAGAACACTTGAACTTGATGAAGATGGTGACCCAGTCGACCAAAAATATATAGAAGCATTATCGGGTCACTATTGTAACTTATGGCATCAAGACCGGTGATGAGTAGTTTAGGCCCGATCTTACGAAAGGTAAGTCGATTGAAGTGGAGAACTCGACGTTGATGATCCGCGGCACTCGAGCGATTCGAATACCCCTGCAATCACTACACTACTGCTCTGTTTGTTATCAACCGTGCTGCACACGCTTTACCTCGCCAAGAAGGCTAATCCTTGCAAGTGCAATTGAGAACACAAGCAAGAATGTAGAAGACACGATCTGAAATCAAGAAGTTGCGGTCTCACAAACCGTTGAATGGTGAAAGTGTTAATCTAAGCAAAACCCAATTGTTCATGGCGGCTACTATGGAGTATATATAGGTGGGAGGACGTCCAAGGGGATGTTGGAGTCGTGACCTAACCCTAAGACACGAAAATAAAAGATGTAGACTTGATACAAGGCCCAATAGCCCAATATGGTGGTGCAGCACCCTGACAAATTCAGAAGTCCCCGTCGACTCCGGAAGAATTTCGACATGGGACCAGTGCCATTGGAAATTTTATCATCTCCCATTTCGGCGCATATGTAGAACGTCTAAAACGGAGTTTGTATGCGTCCTGGGCATTCATTTTAGTGCAAACTGCTCCTGGACTCCAAGTAGGACATGAATTTGAGTTGGGGTCGGTTTCCATCTTCTTTGAACGTATTCTCTGGTCCTCCACGTACCTAAGACTTCCTCCATGTACTCCTTGAACCTCTCTATGGATCCTAATCACAATTAAACATTAGGTAGCAATCTATTCTTAAAAACATATAAGGAAACATATAAGAACGAGCTCACCTCTAAAATTAATTGTTATGCGTGAACTCTATTGATTGCATCTTGTATGTTCAATGGAGTGTTGTTTGTATCTATAGAAGTGATGTCCTCATCATCCTCCCCTTCTTGAATTGGAGTCGTCCTCGGCTCAAGATCATCTTCTCTCATGTGTTGGTCCAAATATACAACGCCATCAAATCCTTTTGCGTGCATCAAAGGAGCAGGCCAAGGTGGTGGACGATATAGTGCACCATCTCCATGTTCTTCATCAAATAAGCATGACCATTCACTTGAGCCAGGATCCCAAACAAGTAAACATTGTGCCGTGTTTATTTGTACAATGATAATGTGCATGATCTCATCAACTGAACATACAATTCAGAGTGTGTCTTTGTACAAGATTTCAAGCTCTCAAATGGATTCTCGGGTATTTACATGGTACTCAAGAATTTGGCATATTTATTCCGTCTTCCTCAACCATTACTTTGAAAGCTTTTTTTGATGCTGATTTTGGGGGTTGTAGGATTGATAGGAAGAGTACTTTGGGTGCTTATCATTTGCTTGATAATTCACGTGTTGTGTGGTCCTCTAGAAAACAAAGTTTAGTTGCACAATCCGTAGCCAAATCTGATTATGTAGCTGCTGCTAGCACTTGCTCACAAATTCTTTGGATTGTATAAACACTTAAGGACTATGGGGTTAATTTAGATTGTGTGCCGCTATTTTGTGACGACACTAGTGCCATTTGCATTGCTAAAAACCTAGTGAAACATTCAAGAACAAAGCATATTGACATTAGCTATCACTTTCTTCATGATAATGTTGAAAAAGAAAACATTATCCTTCACCATGTAGACACCAAACTACAATAGTTTGACATTTTTACAAAACCTTCGGATTTCACTCATTTTTCATTCATTCATAGTGAGATAGGGTTTATGCATCCTCATGGTTAAATTGAGAGGGAGTTTTGCACTTGGGAAGTCTATGTGTGAATCTGAAATTAAAAAAAAATGAGCATAAGTGGTTTATACATATATGACTTTGCGACTCCTTTTACATGCTGAAAGTTCTTAGTACATTACTCATGTTATACATTTTGTAGTTTTTTCCATGACTAGTTGGAATAAATACTCACACTAAATCTGGTTATGATTCAACATTCTTGTTGTTTTGAACTTGTTTCATGCTCACAAGTGCTTTTAATCATGAAAAATTAATCAATCAATAGCCAAAATGTTGAGCTTTTATGATCAAATAAAAAATCTGAAAAATCAAGAGAATATGCATGCATCCCACTTTTTCTTTTGAGATTGCTTATCATTGCACTTTGATATGAACTTGGAAGGAGTTGTGTATGACTAAAACCAAGTCCATAAGCTTCTGATTGTCAAATGACATAGACATAGCTTGGTTGGTTAAAATAAAGGCTGATGCGGCATATAATCTCTTGCAAATGTCATATGATCAAAATTTGTGCTTTAAATAATATTGAAAAATTAAAAAATGCAGCAACATGTGTCATGCTTTTATGTTTTTGAAATAGGTAAATTTGTGAGATTATGACTGTCGAAGTGTTAATGCGACACTTCCCGTGGATCTGCTAAGGAGCAGCCCGCGGAGGTTCTTGTTCTGCGGGGCTTAGGCCTCAATAGAGTGTTCACGCGTATGAGAGTGTATGAGATGGTGGTTTTTACGTGGTTCAGGCCACGAGGAGCGTAACACCCTACTCCACAGTGGATTGTATTGCTAGTATGTGTGAACGCGTGTGTGTATCGGGGATTGGAGTCTGGGTCCTTTGTAATGGTGGCGGTTTGGTCCTTTTATGGAAAAAGTTAGACACCTTACAAGTGGGGTCTGGGTCCCGACAGGTGGTCCTCGGGCGATCTTATCCTAAAGATCTAAGGCTTCTCACATAAGCTTCCTCTGACCGTGGCTTTGAAGACTCATCGTTTGGCTGCTTGAGTCGCTAGTGGCCCATGCACTGTTGCTGACAATTGCATAGGGTGTCCCGTCAATCTGTCTTGTTGCCGCAAGCTACCCACTTGGCTGAGTGGGATAGGCTTGTAGCGCCTTCAGTGTGATGTGATTGGTCACAACGGTCTCTGACCATTGGCGTGCTCCACGTAGTGTGCAGGAGGTGGGTTCGCGTCTTCAATGCTTGATTGGGCAGGGCGCACTATCCCTTAACTCTTGTACCTTACCGTCCCGGGCAAGTTGTGGGACACGTGGCAGCGTCGGGGCTGGCCCCTGCTGGGGAAGCCAGTCTTGGTTCTTCTTGATGCATGGCAGCTCTGGTGCTCTCGAGGGAATGTGGCAGCTCCGATCCCTTCCCCGCAGAGGGTGCCCGACCTGGTGTTCTGAGCCACGTGGCTGCACTAGAGCACTCCCCAAGGTTGGATGAGGTCTCGTCCTAACACGTGATGTCCTGGGAGCCTGTCTCACTGGAGGAGTCGAGTGCCATCTTCAAGGCTCACGTGGCAATGCCAGAGCTCACTCTTGAGGAAAGTTGGGGTCTGGCAACTTCAAAACACGTGAGGCCACCAGACGTGCCTCGGAGTTTTCATCCTACTATGAGGGTACCCTGTCTGCAGGGTATCGACAGTGGCCCCTAGTTCCACGTTGGGGGGAGGTGACGAGCTCAAAGGTGGAGCCATTTCCATGTTTTCCCGCACTGCGCTTTGAATTTTGTTTTGGACAGTCAAAGTGGTGGGTGCTTCTGCCAAAATCGCCACGCGTCCTCCTCTGGCTGAGAGACTATGGCGTCAGGATCTTTGCTTGCTATAGTATCTTTGTCGTCTGCGGCGCCTTTAACCGTGATGGTTCCCAATGCGGCTATAGCACTTACGTTCGCTCTGCCATTATGGGAGCCGCTTCAGCTGTTTTCTCAAACGGCTGACCACCTGGTCCAGTGCTTCTCACAAAGGGCATAGTGCCCATTTTCATGGGTGTTGTGCATTGAGTGGTGCGGGTCAAACCTTTGTGATACGCACGAAGTGCCCAGGCATCGCGGGGGTGATCAAAAAGGAAACCTTTGTTAGAGGGGACGGTTCCTTCCTTACTCACACCCCATGGCTTGAGCTATCGCCTTCTTCCTCGAGCGCCCGAGCCTTCACCCATTAGCCAAAAATCTCACTTTTGCTTGCTCTGATGGTGTCCCCACTGCC
The DNA here is from genome assembly GCA_036927565.1 of Tuctoria greenei. Classification (NCBI taxonomy): domain Eukaryota; kingdom Viridiplantae; phylum Streptophyta; class Magnoliopsida; order Poales; family Poaceae; genus Tuctoria; species Tuctoria greenei. The sequence goes on from JAYESD010000003.1 coordinate 113,763,020, forward strand.
TCCTTCTTGCTTCTAGTCGACCGATGATCTGTTGTTGATGAGACAATTGCTTGGCTGGTTGGCGGTGGAGTATGGGTAGATGATCCGCTGCGGATCTCCCCCTCTTGAAGACCTGCACGAAGACGAGATTATCCTCTTCGCCGCCTATGTGTCCGCGGGGCTTGGGCTCCTGCCATCGAGGTTCTTTCTCGTAGTGCTGGAGTAGTACGAGTTGCAGCTTCACCACCTGTCGCTGAACTCCATCGCTGTGACCGCTGTGTTCGTCCACTTTTGTGAGGTGATCGTGGGCTGCCTACCAACAGTGGAGATGTTTCAGTTCTTCTTCGTGATGAAGAGCACCAAGAAGAGCACGACAACCCAAGTGGGCACCTACTACATTCGGCACCGGGACAAGACATCCCGGGCCTATATCCCTTTGCTCAAAGGGGCAAGTGGAGCACCTGGGGGGAAGATTGGGTGATCGTGCAGTGTCGAGGCCCATCTTGCACTGATGATGCCCTCTGAAGGTCCAGCTTCCGATCCCACCACCTGGGAAGCATTCAAAAGGTTGGTGAAGGAGTACACACCGATATTGAATAGGGTCCGGTTCCTGGCGGGCAAAGGCTTAACCTCCCTGATGGTGCTAGCAGACTTCTTGCACCGCCACACCACCCCTCTCCAGAAGCGCCAGTACGAGACCTGGCACTACACCAGTACCTATGATTGGTGCTGGCTGGCTCTCGACGACCCCACCCCCAAAATGTTGGAGGGGTTGTTGAAGGTGGTGACCTGCAACATGGTCGACAACGAGCATGTCTCCATTTCAGGCGATTGCTAGCCGCTCTTCATGACCCCCGACTTTAGGGATCGACTACTAAGCTCGATGTCGGCGGTCAACGTGTTCGACGTTACCCGCCTACACCCAAAGAGACGTCTGGGGCTTCGAAGGTCCTGGCGTGGTGCCGCGCCATGATGCAACCAAGGTTGGGGTCTTCCTCCCGTTCTTCAGAAAGGGCGGATGTAGGGCCCCTAACATCCTCCTTTAGGGTGGAGGACAGTCAGCCATCGTCAGTTTAGGCGCCAGGAAAGCGTTCCCGCCCTCTGGCCGCAGATTCTGCCACCGCTGCGCTGAAGAAGCGAAAGCTGACGCGGGGGGATGGTACCCCTATCTCTCATTGCAATGGAGCCAGAGCGACCGAAGCTCCCGCCGTTGACTTGGTTTCTGATTCTAGTGGTAGCACTGGTTCTGGAGGAGGCACGGAGGAGTCTGCGCAAATGGCCGTGCCAACATGAGTCATCCAGGAGCAGGTGTCGGAGGATGTGGCACTGACCTTGTCGTCGGGCCTAGGGGGCCTCAATCCATTGTGCGAGCTGGGGGGCCAGGGTCTCTGGAGCAGCCCGACCTGCAGGTAAGGCGCAGTTTCTTCCTTCACTATTTTTTCATTCTTTCATTTGCTCTGCCAGAGTTTTATCTTGGCTTTACAAGGCGTCGTTAGCCAACTTGGTGCCCTTTGTGTTTCCAGGAGTGGGCTTGGTAGCCCCTACCTTTCCCAGAACTGGAAAGGGCTCTGTTGTGCCGCATCCTGCGCCCGAAGGTGCGCTGTCCTTCTATGATGTCGACGTTTCTACACCCCATCCGTTGAGGCAGATGGGGCAGAGCTGGTGTTAAGCGAGGAGGCGGCTACCTTTGTCGTGGCAGCTTCCCTTGGCGGAGCTGACCCACCCGCCGTTGATGTATCGCTGGCGCCTGATGTCATTGGCGCACAAGATGGCTACTCGCCACCGTCGGTCGGTGATGCCCTTGCTGCGGAGGAGGGGACTTCAGTGCCAGTGTTGGCGGCTGTTATATACAAATTTTATCCGTCAATATAACTCAATTATGTGAAGGAAATATCATTTCTTGCACACATCACCTTTCTATTTAACCTATTTCCAATTGTCCATGGAGAAATTGGTGCATGCAGGTATTTTATACATAATTGAAGTGAAACAAGGAGATGGATCCTATAAAATATCATCCCAGCCAATCAAGCATTGACAAGTGGCACCACATGGATCAAATGGCCCACAAACAGAAGTATCCGAGGTCATCCAACAGTGTAGCACACATATCAAGGGATGGGACCCACCTGGAAGTCACCCAGAGAAAGCACGGACCATTTGGAGGACTTACCATGTCGCCCGACCCCCCTAGTCGGCCGACCTGGTCTTTCCTCCAAACTCAGTCAGCTTCCACATGTTGGCATCTCCCGGCTTGAAAAAGTTAGTGGTGACTAATTCACGCGCTTTTGGTGGCAGGAACTGACCCTTCTCCAAGCTTTAAATAGGACCCATCACTTCTACACACACCACTTAAGCATTCACTCTCTTGTATACATTAGTTCTCCAAGTCCTTAGTGGAGGTTAGGTTGTAGAGAGGAGCCTCTAGTCCGAAGTCCAAATTGTGAAAGGTATGGCTCATGTATCTTCTCTTGTATTTGTGACTTTGTGCTTTATAATAATAGTATTATTAGTCTATCTTTATTCATATACTTGGGCAAAGCATTCGATTGTGGAGTCCATGTATGTGCTAGGTGTAGATGTTGTTATGATCTAGACATAATGCCACTATCATGTTATCATAAACATCATACACCACCACTATAGTCTAATTAGGTAATAATATGATTGTGTTAATGAATATGTTAGTGCTTGGATTCAACATTGGTTCAACGATGTTTAGGTTAGTCATTACCTTAGGATGTCATGATTCTTAAGGTATTTACATAGTATGCTAGCATGGTGCTAGGATAGTGAGTAACGTTGGATGTCTCGTAGACCCACGGATTGAAGGAGGTAGGCAGTAGGTGGTGACAACCCTATCCGTCCTTTGTAATCCTCCATGTTCTGCTATGCCACAGGCTCTTGGCGGGGGTCGCCTAGTATTGCTAGGGGTAAACCTATGCCTGATATGTTGGACCACTAAGCCCTGGTACTCACCGTTATCATAGTCATGTGCACTTCATTAGGCTATGTATATGAGTAATTAGAGCATAGTAGGAGTAGCTCCATCTCGTAGTCTAACACTCGCTAGGACAACCTTACCCTTAGAGTAGATTGCTTAGGTGTGTCTCACACTACCCCTATTATCAACTTACGCCTGTCTTGATAATTGATTACTATCCCATAGCTTGATCATAAGAGTAGTGTTTACTTTACCCCATTGCCTTCCTTTGGGATAAATACGATACCCTTGGGAATACTCTTGGGTGAAATGCTACACGATAGTTTTCGTGCGCTTGCGGACCTCATCTCTTTCGAGAGATGATCTATGACGTAAGAAACGTCAAAAAGCATTCCCAGCGCCGTTGCTGAGGAAGGCAAAGGAAGTGAAGAATAGCTGTCACTTGTGATTAAGGTATAGGTGCTAATAGTTATTAGATAGGATTAGCCTTGTATGTTTTCTCCTTTTATGGTGAAAACAGGGTAGTGTTGGCTAACCTATTTCATGGGATGGCCAACGAGGACGTTAGTGCTCAGCTGCAACATGATTCATGGCGTACCTCAACAAATGTCGGCTAGGCAACACCATTGCCTATTGTGGAAGAATTTCAGCTTCTAGTACGAGCCAAATACATCCATTCCCAAGCTTGGGGGAGGCTCCAAGAGTTCTTCTTAGTTTGCCTCCACCATAGGTTGGATGGTTGGCTCCTCCTCCAACATTCATGTCATGGGTTGGTCCACCGATCCATGACTACATTTGTGCTGGAGCTGAAGGAGTCCAATTCTCATTCATCATGGAAGAGAATATGGTCTCTACTCAATGGGTGGATTAAAGAATGCTCTAGTTCCCTTAGCTTGGAATGCACACAACTTAGCAAGGTGGACATGATGGCTATGGAACTACACCTCCCACTGAAGTATCATGAAGATCAAGCCAATGAAGAAATGTTTGGAATTATCCAAGTCATGGATATTCACATGATTTGTGAAAATCCATGTCCACATGGGACACTTGGGGAATCATTTCATTAAGACCCATGGAGATTCTTCCTTCCAAACAACTAACTCCAATGGCTACCTTTCACAAGGAGGTCAAGGGTGGAATCAATATCACCCTTGTGATCAAGGAGGCTATGACGATTTCGAGGGATTTAAGCTTAGCTAGTCTACCTTGAAGTATCTTGTCCACGGCCAAACAAGAAATCAAGACAACATTTACATGAAACTTTTTTGCCAAGGACAAGAAAATTAAAGAGCATTGAAGATCCAAGATATCCCACAATCACTTGTTGGGATTCCTACCCTTCGACCAAGCCCATGCAACCTAGGTCAAGTGACATTCTGGATGAAGTGTTTCTTGTTTGATTGTGGAGTCCACGTGTGATTATGCCCAAGGAATTCTTTGATCCATGATCAAAGTATGGGTAAACTCAAAGGAATATAAAATAGGTCGAAGTGACACCCCTAAAAGAAGGACGAGCCTCACCATGCTCACAAGAGAATATCTTCAAGAAGGAGAAACCGTCACTACATCAACAAGTCTTCATTAAGATGACGGGGAGGCTAGGGCCACCATGTGGCCCACATGTCTAATTAACATGCCAAAGGAGATTTGGCATGTCAATCAAGAGATGTTGTCCACGTCTTCAACTCCGGGATTGGACAACAAATCATCAAACCAAACTGGACGGAGGTAAGTCCCACTCATCGAACTTCAAAAATTCGGTGAGCCCTTGCCAATAGGTTAATTGGTAGTTATCTCATATTTAATTCCCCAATTGCATATTTGAATTTCCCATCAATATTTGCTTTTGCATTTAGCATGTTTGAATTTTCACACTTGCATGTTGGAAAGTAAAATCTCCAACCTTCATAAACTAAAATTTTGGATTAGGAAATAAATTTATTTGGATATGAACCTTGGGCATAACCTCTTGAATTCATCTTCCTAGTTCAAACCAAAAATATCTCCCTTAATTATTCATTGAATTTGCAAGTTGTTTCAAGTTGGGCAAAATAATTTGGCAAGAGTACAACATGCTTTTTAGCTAACGTGACCCGTTTTCGAGTTGTTTTGTTTGTTGTTGATTTTAGTGCAGCTAGGAAAAAACTTGCAAAGAGGTTGGAAGGCCCCATCAAGTGCATATCCCTCCACTGATATCATTTTTAGTTCATAATGGAGGAATGCTCAAGATGGTGGTCCAATGGGGGACCAAGATGAAGCTCATTCAACTCCAACCTCAACATGGCATGAGACATTGAACATGAAAGCTACACTAAAATCCATGGTCATGAATTTCTCACACAACGACCTTCAACCAAGACTGCTCTTAAAGTTGAGGTACAAGTTTAAAATTTTCCATCAATTGAATTGCATTATGATTGAATTATTTTTGCTTACATTGGTAAGTAAGGTTTACACCATCTCATCATTCAACCCTTATGCATCCTCATGACAGTAAGTGTTGGCATTACTCTTTATGATTCTTTAAAAGGAATGTCACCTTACTTGGGAATAAATTTAAACAAATACCTAGAATTTCATAAGCATTGCTAAAATTGACTTAGACATTTTCTACCTAGGTAATGCTTATTGACTGACTTAATGGTTATATTGGTATGTAGCAACCTAGGTATAGTGATGTCCATAATTTTACTTTAAAACTCATTCATGCATGGATCACTAAATTTCAAATTCCTAGGCAAGAAATTAAAAATGTTCAGGAGGATAAAATTGAGAATCTTGCTTGCCATGAACCACATGATAAATATTTGATCTTGTAGAAAACTATGATGGGAAATTTACCAGATGAAGGGATCCATATAGTGTATTTATATCTTTTGCATAGCTATGGGTAGGAGTTTTAGAAAATGTTCAATTGATTTATCCATAAAGCCCCACTCCTAGCAATGATTCATACATTGTTCATGAATACACTGGAAATTCGACCCAATGCATATTTGGTCTTGTTCTTCCCCGTGCATATAAATGAATATTCAGTTACCTAATCCGAAAATTCATTTGTACAAGTATCGGGAGCTAACCATCCCTCTCTATCACAGAGAGGAAGTTTGCAGGAATAAAATAACTATGTAGGCATCCAAAGATTCGATTGTTGAAAATGCTAAGAGGATTCCATTTTAATATCTCTTGGCCAAGGAGTAAATTAGGATGGTTGCTACCTATCAGAAATTAAGCCCGAAGGTCAACCATAACTATATGAGGCCGAAGATTTGACATGGAAACCCTCCGTGAGCAACCAATGGGCTGCAACGAATATGTGCGAGCATGATCCTCTCAGCTATTCTAAGCATGCATTCAAGCACAAGGGAATTGTCATCATCATTGGGTGTAAGTTATTCCTTAGTGACTAAAAGGTATGATTTACCTTAACCAAGGAATGACATGATCACATCCAATGTATATTGGGTGCAAGTTGTTTCTATGTGGCTAGAAGGTATACCTTAGCCAATGAACAACGGATCACACTCAACCCATGTTGAGTGCAAGTCATCCCTTTGTGGTTATAGGTATGTCGTACCTTAGCCAAGTAATAACATATCGTACTCAACACATGTTGGGTACATGTCACTCTTACATGGCTAAAGTGTATCATTACCTTAAGTCAAGGAGTGACGGATCACAACCAATGCATGAGAGGTACATGTTATTTCTTTATGGCAAGAAGGTATGATACACCTAAGCCAAAGAATGACAGAAAACACTCAATGCATGTTGAGTGCACGTCATCCCTTTGAGCGAAGGGTTATCACTACCTTAGCCAAGGAATAACAAGGTAAATCCAACCTATGGAAACCTTGAGGTGTGGATGAGCAACATCGACAACACTCTCCTCGACCACACTCATGTAATCCATGGAAGGCAACCCAACATCAACACTCAACACTCCAATGTCAAAGTCATGCTGCAACAAGGTTAAGCAAACCTCATGGCCTACATCCGTCGCTAGGGTTTCAGCCCCTAGTGCGGACCTTGAACAAGAACAAGATTGGGGGAGGACCGCCACTTGAGGTATCTTGTATCACATCCCATTTGCATCCCATTATTTTATTTATTTCTTTCCACCACATTTACATCAAAAAAAAGAAAAAAAGAGATTAATAATAATGTAGTATAGGTTAGGTTAATAAAATAAAAGATGTGCGGTAAGAATGATTTAGAATTCTCACAGATGAAATGATGAATAGTTGCTCTGTTTTAATTTTTCAAAGTCCCTAGTTTACAACTTACTACTCTCCAAAATATTGCTCTCATTGGCTAGAATTACTTTTGCCTTGATGTTGAAATTATGGGTAGCCAAAGCTTAATCCTTGCTAATTTGTTGTGGGATATGATATAGTGATAGGGCTGCTATTCCTAGTTTGAAAGTGAAACTTAGATTTCTAGAGAAATTTTAAAAACGCTAGCTCCAGGAATTTCTTTGTTCTCAATGCCTCCTATTTAGATGAATTAGCCACTTCAACGACATTTCATAGTTATAAGGGTATCCAACGTACAAACCTGATGGTTGTTTGCTATCCCAACCATTCTTCTTAGTCCTAATACCAATCAGGAAAGGGTTAATTTCTAACAAAGTTTTTCTCTTAAGTTACTCTCATTTTGTAACACCCTGATTTTCAAGTTTCGGCAAATTAAAAACTTAAATGGGAATTTAAAGTTAATAACAAGAAGAGATTGTTTTTATAAAGGAAAATATAAAATATATATGCATCTCATATTGCATTTTGCATTCATCCTCAAGAATTGAAATTTAATTACCAAAATAAATACGCCAAATGTAATTTATTTGCCATAACAAATATGAGATAGAAGAAATAAATGAAACTAAAGGAATATATATAAATATAGTAGTTTAGTTACATGATGACTTCATGCAAAATCAATAAGTACAATGAAAAGGAATAAACCTAAAATAATTAGAAATAAAGAAACAAGTAAAAATTAAGCCAGACATCGGAATAGTCCGAAAAATAGCGGACTAGTCCGAATACCCTCACTGGACAATAACAGACTTATCCGGACCTATGCCAGACTAGTCCGGTATGCACAGACTTCATCAAATTTACCCCACTACAGACTTGTCCGTTACAACAATAGACTAGTCTGAAATCCATTACTGTACAAATCCCGGACTTGTCAGGCACCATAACAAATTTGTCCGATATATCTCTTTGTACCAAAACGGACTTGTCCGGTATTAAGCGGACTAGTCTAGTACCATACAGTTTGGTGTATTTTAATACTTCGCCACACTATATACATAAATTGTAAACATAAGTGAACCAATAGTCTCATCACAGGCCGCACAAAAAGCCTTGCCGCAAGCAAATGAAAGATAAACAAACAAAGAAATAATAAATAACAAAAAGGAAGGAAGAATGAAATAAATAATAAATAACAATTAATTAATGAAAATAACAAATAATATGAAATCTAAAAAAAAAAGAAAAGAATTTCTGGAACCTACTGGAAGTTTTGGGGGAAACTCATTTCCACCCCACAAGGTTCCAGGTTCTGGGCAAGGCACCCTAACCAAGTCCGTTCTGGACTTACGTGAGGCGCTCCTGTTCACCGCCTAAAAGAAAATGAAACTACCACTGGCCTCCAGAGAAATAGGTCACGCCTAGGCTTAGTACCAAGTCGGTCGCTGGCTTTCGTGCCGCTCAGGGACTCGATGTCCCGCCGCATATAAAAAGCGTTGTAGGTTTCATGTTTTTCCTCCACAAGCAACGCAGCGCCGCCAACCCTAGCGCTCAGAGAGAAAAAAGGAGAGAACAAAGGCGCCGTTAGGAAGAAAAGTGGAGAAAAAAAAAGAGAGGGAGAAGAGGAAAAGGAGGAGGGAGCCGCCATCCACCGGAAATCATCGTCGAGCCGCCGAAGGATCGCTGTGGCGTTTACTTCGTCTACGCTACGTCTCCGTCCCACAATTTTCCAAGTCGCTAAACCTACGATAGGATTCGTTTTCCGACAGGAATTTTAACGACGCATTAGATCTAATAACCAAAATTTAACCGTAGTTGCACCATCTATTTATTTCAGCAACCTTAATTCTCGCTAAAACCCCATAAAGTCGTATGAACTCATATGAACTAGTTGCATCTAATTAATAAACAATCGTGGATAATTAATTATCGAACTTGCATGCATTCATATCATTGCATATTTGTTAATATGTGTGCATTGTGTTTATTCGTATGTGTATTCTTTTATGTGTGTGATCGTGAGTAGATGGACGTGCTCAAGAGGCCATGTATGAGGATTTCCAGAACCAAGACTTTGAAGCGCTTGAGCAACCCTATCCGTCGGAGAAAGGCAAGTGTCCTTGAAGCATATTGATCTTGTCTTAAAATAAATGTTTTATTTGCAAAAATGCGTGCTTGTGTCAATTTGATGGGAATCCTATGGTATGATGTTTACTAGCTTTGTTTGACCACCCTTGTCACCTGGAATTCATGGTAGAGAGTCGGGAAGAACTTTTTACCCTTTTTGCTTCGCTTAATTAATTGGGATGGGAAAACAACTATACCACTTACTTTAATTATGTAATTATGAGATTATGATTAACGTGAACTGGTTAATATAATATGATAGTGGGTGATCTAAGCAAGCCCGGTATGTGGATATGTTGGATGATATGGTGGTTTGCTTGCTTTAGATCTAAGGACCGGTTCATGCGAAAATAAGCCAGGACTACAGTGCCACCACAAGGCCAAGTATGGGTGCACCGTAGCCGATTAATTAGGGATTTGCTAGTGCTGTTTGGACCAATACGGATGCTCGGGGAAGGGTAGTCAGATTGGGTTTGTTGATGATTGGTGGGACTGCCCTAGGATCTGAGTGGCTCAAGAGGGGGACCTTGGTTGAAGATGTGCTTAGTTGGGGGCATCACCATAGGTGAAACCTTAGTGGGGTCTAAATAGGCTAGTAATGCCATTGTAAAGGTTATTTTGTTATCTCTTGGCCATACACCAGAGGTAGTGTAATTGGCATAATGGAGGTTTCCTTTAGTCGCCGACGGGTGATGAAATCACAAACACGTGGGTAAAGTGGTACAAACTCTGCAGAGTATTAAAACTATCATGATAGTAGCGCTCCCGGTTATGAGCACCTGGACAACTTCTATGATTAGAGGGAACTTGGTATTGGGATGGTTTTTGGGATGGTTATGGTTTGGTACTCGTTATGGCTAGTTATGAATTAAAATCTAGTATTGGATATGATTAATGGTAATGGTGAAATCTGGTATATGGATGATGATACTGGAATATGGACTTGTACTATGTTAATAATTATGGTCTATGATGGGTTTACTTCACATATATATATATATATATATAATATTGCTTTAAAAATGTTTTAATGTACTTTTCAGCACTTAGCCATTATTATATTCATCAGTTGAATTAGCTACATGTCATAATTTCCACACTTGCTGAGTACGACATGTACTCGCTCTTACAATTCCCCCACCAACAGTTGCAGGTCAAGATTGGGAGTATAACGATGATAATGCGGAGTTCTAGGCCGTGACTACCGTTAGCTTTGCCCGTGGAGTGTTGGAGCTGTGCTATCCCTTTTGCTTAGTTTGCTCAGTTTTGTTTATTTTTGCTGCATTAGTTCAGACTTTTCATTAATATTCATTAGAGCTTGTATTCGGGGATAATGTGAATTGTGTAATAAAAGTGCTTAATTAATCTTGTTGTCTGGTAAATTTCTGTATATCATTTGTGATTGCACTCGTGTATGTGTGTTCAATGTCCTGGGCACACATATGCGTTTACCTGGTTCATTCGGAATCGGGTGTCACACATTTGATTGGAAATACCTACCAAAGCCATATGATGCATTACATTGATAGACCTTATGCATATGCTATTTGTCTTCACATTAAGCTTTGTCAAACTAGTACAGACCTATGTGAGATTTTATTCATTACTTTTTGAATTCAAGACTTCACTTGTACAAGTTGTACTTCTACACTAGAAGTAAGCAAATTTCTGTGGGACCAGAGTCCACACATTCCAGGAATCGCATTGGGTGGTGCCATGTGATGCGACACCCAACAACACACATGTAAAGGAACACACATTACATAATTCATCTGCTGAAATTTACAAAGTTGTTCAGTTTACAAATAGTTCATAAAATTAAACTACAGCAGAAGATAAGATTACAACTCTCGTACTCAAGTCTAATAAGCAAAATAAAAGCCATCCAGCCCATGGAAGCTCCTCACTAGCCACGAAGATCAAACAGCAGCGGCATGGTTCCCACATGAGTATATTACTTGGAGAGTCCCGAGTCTCATCGGACAATCATAATCATAAGCACAGAAGTTAGTACCTGCAAAACAACTTATATAGCAATAGTGAGCACGAAGGCTCAGCAAGACTTAACCGTCTCACCTAAACATGAAACTCTACATCAGCGTAAAGACATAAACATCGGATGGTAGATTTGCATAATGGACTCACCTAAATGTGGGACTTTATTTTTGGATTTATAGCGGTAGCTTAAACCTTGTGCTGGGCAACATCGTAACTCCACAATCAAACAAGAAATGCTTCATCACAATGCTGCATGCCCAAGGTAGAAAATGAATTTAGTAAGCACTATACTAATACATACAACATAGGAATACCATGAAATATATAATGTTCATAACTTTAGCAATTAATTCTCATCTCAAGTGCAAGTATTTCTACGTCACAACTCAGTGAACAAGTGGTACTCATATCCACGAGGGACGGTGATTCGAATCAATGATACCCGGAATACACGACACGTACGCCCGTACCGGAAGTCACGTACGTGCACTCCACGGACATCGTACGCAGCCACCTTTCTCAAGTTCCGCCCAAGTTGAATCAATTAAATCGTCTAGGACAGTATTCTCACTCACGGTGCACCTTTCCGCTGTGAAGATGTCGTGAGCGAGTTTTTGTCTACTGTGCTGCGGCCGAAAGCCTGAGGCGATCGAAAAAGTCTCAACAAAAGCTTCCCAAGGTACATCGGTTTCCTGGACCCCATATATCCAGTATGACTCCGGTATAGCTCTAACTTGCTCAACATGGTGGCATACGGATCGGTCCTTAACCGACACAGGGAGGGCTATGCACCCAAGACCACGTCTTGCTGCATCCTACACCCCTGCCCGGTCTCATTTTCAGATTACTACTCTATTTTCTTTGAACCAATCCCGTATGAAAAAGTCCTAGCCATGCGAGTAGATTCCAACTACCCGACTTCTACCGAATCCTATACAACATTTAGCATAGCATAATCTACACGATGACATAACAACTAACCAAATACTCCATAGGGTGATCTGGTCATTCAAGTGGATTTTAAATCACCTTAGCCCTAATGCACATAACTCACCGTAGACATAGGTGATACAAATCAAAATTTTGTAATAGCGCTTAAATACAAACCAGGGCTTGTCTGGTTGCGAGATGGTATCAAAGTTAATCTCCAAAGGGATGACTTCAAGTAGCTCCGGGATCCTCTTCTGCTCAGCAACTAATCGATATGTAAAGAATTATGCAAGTTAATCAATACCGGTATTATTATATAGCTTAATGGAAAGACAGTTAAGTGTATTAATTTAGTCTCAATGGTTTCGGAATTTTTACAGGGGACACTAGCTACTACGGGTGAGCTACTGGCCAAATTTGGGATCAATCCAATGAAGTTACAGTTGTATAAAATTCAATGAATCTAAACATTTCCCAGAATTTTGAGGAATAATCTGTAGATTTGAAATGTCCAAAAGTTGGTGTTATATTTAGAAGAGGTCAATAGTGACTCAACAAAATTAGTTCCATAATTTTCTAATCATCCTACTGTGAGATATTGAATTTACAACTTTGGATAATTTACTGAAATGTTTCTGTTGTTTTTGGTGCATTCTATGACCAGTTAAGAAAATCTTCAGACTGAACTAGGTTAATTAAGTACAATGAAGCTGAAATTTTTACTGGAAATCCAAAACTTACTAAATAAGATTTTGGCAAAATTACAGATTTTTCTATGAAGTGAATCATCAGATAAAAATCAAACATGATTTTGTTTGAAGGGCTCTACAGGAAAATCTAGGGATTTTCATGAGGATTGGGTTGTAGTTCTGGTTAGTGTGGATAAGGAGAAAACCAACACAGTTTTGTTTGACAAATTTTGAAGCATTATACTGAGAGATGTTCAAGTTAGAAGTTTGCACAAGTTTCTATACAAATTCTAAATCAATTTGGCTATTTTTATGTGCATAGAGGATACACAGGTGACCAGGCCATGTAAATGAAGTCTAATGACCCTGAAATTTTTACTGGACTTAAAGGATACTCAAATGAATGTTCTGGAGAAATTTGGTAATTTTACAAAGATCAGAACTATAGGAATTAATTCTATAAGCATTTTTTTATTAGAATTCTAGAGATATTCCTATGGACTTTCATACGAATACCAGTGTGCCACTGGAAAGTATTCTTAATGCTGGTTCTAACAAAATTTATTTGGGAATTTTTGGACAAGTATCCGAGGAGATATGGATTTTCAGAGTTGGAGTAATTTCTGGAATAAAAATCAAATGGGAAATATTTGAATAATGGGCTGGGCCCACAGGTTTGAAATGGGCCAATCGGGTTGAAGCAACATGGGGGCCACATTTATTCCGCATAGCCGCACACGAACCTCGGCCATAGCTGATCCGGGCGCGCGCGTTCTTTGACTGACGACTGGGGCCCACCCCGAATCATCTTCTTCCTCGCGACGACGGCGCTCATGCGACGCCCGACGGTGGCAGGCGGCGGCGCCTCGCTGCAGCATGTGCTAGGGCACGGCAACCATCAGTACTCACTGCCCCCACCTAAAATCGCCGTATAACACGATGGAGAGCCCCCCGACAGCGATTGGCGGCCGGAGATGTGGTCTTGATGGCAGTTGGTGGAGCTAGGGTTTCGGCGATGTCGGCAAGCCTCAAACAATGCCCGAACAAGCTGGAAAATGACCGGGAAGCTTCCTGGAAGCCTGGGGAGGAAGCTTAGGGGGCGCAAATAGAGTGGAAAGGTCGGCAACGGCGAGTTCGCCGGTGAGCCGTTGGAGTTTTACAAAGGCGTCTATAGAAACTTGATTCCCGACTAAATTACTCAATGGATTGCTCTGATTTTTGGTCTTCAGCTGCGTATGGAGGTCTAGTCCCTAATCCTTAACTGGATTGAAAAATGTTTCCATGCACAAACTGAATTAAACGCAAAACCTAGCATCATCACTCGGACTAGGCCGAAAGGAAAAATGGAATTTCTACTTCAAGGAGGAATGAAAGTGGATGGGGTTTTCACCTTGATCAAGAGGGTGGACAGGCGCTTCTTTTTTCTGTTGGGAGCAGCTCGTGACTCGGGCAAGATCAGTGGCGCCAAAGGTGCAGAGAGGAGGCAAAAACAGGGGAACATGCCGGCGGCCCGAAATTTGTCCAATCCGTCGATGGGGAGGCTCAAACTGTGAAAGAGAATGATCAAGGAGCTGCGCCAAAGCTTGATGAGTAACCCAGTGTGAAGAAACGGGAGCCTTACCGATGATCTTTGTAGGATTTCAAGGGGGAGGGGAAGAACTCACCGGGAGTGAAGTTTCTGCGCCAGGGACGAAATAAGGAGGAAGAACTCGACTTGGGGGCTAAGGAGATGATAAGGAGGAGTCTGGGGTGGGCTGTAGGCAGCTGGAGGCAACCACAACCAGGCAAGCTGCTCGGTGTCGACTGCATGCCGGGAGGTGGTGCCACGGGAAAGACGGGCGAAATTGACCCACTGACCGGTGGGTCCCACCTCTCTATTCAAGCCTATTTTCTCTGGACACTAAAATATCCCACCAACTTGTGTCCAAAAATTCTAGAAATTTTATGGTAGACTAATTCTAAAGTTTAGAAATTGATTCAGAAACCAGATTGTTGATTTGACTAAGTTTCATTTGAATTCAAATTTGAATTTGAATTTGAGTTGAATTCAATGAAGCTATTGAATTAAATAGCAAACATGCTTCAAAAATTATGAAAATTTGCTGGGATACTATTTGGAATCCATTAGTCAACTCAAATGTTCATGTCATCTTCATTTGAACATTATCTAAGTTTCTTTTTTTGAATTCCCTCATTTGGAGTTTGAATTAATTTGTTTTTCTCATTCCCTTTTTAATTCTTTTTACCATTCAAAATTTTTGTCCTAACTGAACTTTGAAATATGTAAATTAGGGCTTTTACATTCCTCCCCCCTTTAAAAGAATCTCGTCCCGAGATTACAATGATGAGACGAAAGTAGGAGAGAAATTACCGGATGTGAGACGATAAGAAATCTGGATAGTTGGAGCCGAGATATTCTTCAGTTTCTCATGTTGCTTCTTCAGAGGTATGGTTGCTCCATAACAGTTTATAAAACCACAGCGTGCGGTTCTGCTTGGTTCGGGTCTTCTCGTTGAGAATCTGGACCGGATGTTCGGAGTACGTCAAATCCGGTTGCAATTCGCCGATTCGTCGGTGTGGACTGCAGCTGTGAACTTTAGACCTTTCCGGAGCTGAGATATGTGGAAAATGTTGTGTATACCAGCGAGAGATGCCGGTAATTCCAATCGGTAAGCCACAGGTCCACACTTCTCCGGGATAGGAAACAGGCCAATAAATTGGGGATCTAGCTTTCCTTTTACTCCAAACCGATGAATTCCTTTCATCGGTGACACGCTGAGATAAACGTGATTGCCCACGTCGAAGTGCAGCGGGTGACGCCGCTTGTCCGCATAATTCTTCTGTCAAGACTGAGCTGCTCTTAAGTTCGCTTGAATGATCCGAACTTGTTCCTCGGCTTCGTTGACTAGATCAATCCCGAACGTCACCCTCTCGCCACACTCACACCAATTCAGCATTGTGCGGCATTTCCGGCCGTAGAGAGCTTCGTATGTTGCCATCTTGATACTCACTTGGTAACCGTTGTTGTACGAGAATTCCACCAACGGTAAATGATCATCCCAATTTTTACAGTGGTGGATGGCACATGCACGCAACATGTCTTCAAGGCCTTGGTTCACCCTCTCGGTTTGTCCATCAGTCTAGGGGTGATAAGTGGAGCTTCTAATCAGTTAAGTAACCAACGAGGCTTCTAGCTGCTCCAAGAAACGAGCAACAAATAGCGAGCCTCGATCTGAAATAATCGTGCGAGGAATGCCGTGTAGACACACGATTCTTGATATGTACAACTCCGCATATTTCTTGGCATTGAATCCGACATTTACCGGAATGAAGTGTGCTAATTTGGTTAGTCGGTCGACTATCACCCAAATCGAATCATGCTTCCGGAATGTGAGTGGCAATCCGACTATGAAATCCATACTCACATCCTCCTATTTCCATGCCGGAATATTCAGCGGTTTCAGCTGTCCTGCTTTCTGCATGTGGTCGGCCTTCACTCGCCGACACGTATCACACTCAGATATGAATTTTGCTATTTCCCTCTTCATCTGTGTCCACCAAAACTTGTTCTTGAAATCTTGATACATTTTATTGCTGCCCGGATGAATCGAAAATTTTTACATGTGAGCTTCATCCAATATGTTCTTCCGGAGCTTAACATCCCGGGGTACAACTATCCGGTCCTTGAACCATAATACCGTAATCATCTTTCCGGAAACATTTTACTTCCCCGCTGTCCACTCTCTCTCATATGTGTGACATGCCCTTGTCCTTCTTTTGGGCTTCTAAAATTTCCTCTTGGATGGTTGGAATGAGAGCAAGATTATTGAGAGCCCCACATGGAATCACATATAGACTTGGTTCCTCATCTTCCATTTCAACGATAGTGGTGTTGTGGACATGGGCTTTCCGACTGAGTGTGTCGGCATCCACGTTCGCTTTACCGGGGTGGTAAAGAATTTCAATTTCATAATCTTTGATCAGCTCTAACCACCTTTGTTATCTCATATTCATCTCCTTCTGTGTGAAAATATATTTTAAACTTTTGTTGTCGGTGTAGAGGTGTACCAGATTTCCAAGCAAGTAATGCCTCCATATTTTTAATGCCAATACCACAGCAGTGAGTTCAAGGTCATGAGTAGGATAGTGCTGCTAGTGGTTTTGGGGTTGTCGAGATCCATACGCGACCACACGTCGTCCTTGCATCAGAACGCAGCCAAGTCTGATGCCGGATGCATCACAATAAACGTCGAACGGTTTTGTCGTGTCCGGCTGAGCAAGAACTGGGGCTGTTGTAAGGTGATATACTAATGTCTTGTACGCTTCATCACAAGCTGAACTCCAAATATATTTGGTGCCCTTTTTCAGCAGCTCCGTCATTGGTTTAGCAATTTTTGAGAAGCTCGGGATGAACCTTCGATAATATCCCTCTAAACTGGGGAAACTTCGGACTTCATGTACGGACTTCGGAGATTGCCATTTCAGCACTTGAACAATTTTACTTGGGTCCACCTCGATGCCCTCAGCTGAAATAATGTGTCCCATGAATGGCACTTGGCTGATCCAAAATTCACACTTGCTGAATTTTCATAGAGCTTATAGTCTCTCAATCGTTGCAGCACAATATGCAGATGTTCATCATGCTCTTCCTCTAACTTGGAATAAACCAATATGTCGTCGATGAAGACCACGACGAACTTGTCCAACTCCGGCATGAATACCAAATTCATGAGATACATAAAGTGAGCCAGAGCGTTGGTGAAACCAAAAGACATGACAAGATACTCGTATAATCCGTATATCATCGAGAATGTCGTCTTTGGTATATCCTCCGGTCGGATTTTGATTTGATGTTATCCGGACCGAAGATCCATCTTTGAGAACACCCTCGCACCAACAAGTTGATCGAATAAAATGTCAATGCGGGGCAGCAGGTACTTGTTCTTTATAGTCATGGCGTTGAGTGGTCGATATTCCACGCATATCATCCTTCTTCTTGACAAACAGCACCGAGCAGCCCCAAGGTGACGAGCTTGGGCGAATAAAACCCTTGTCCAACAGGTCTTTCAAATGATTCTTTATTTCAGCTAGCTCATTAGGCGCCATTCGATATGGTCTTCGAGAGATCGGTGTGGTTCCCGGTACAAGTTCAATCTTGAACTCAACGTCACGTTCGGGCGGCATGCTCGGTAAGTCATCAGGAAATACATCGGGATACTCACAGACCACCAGAATATCTTCAAGTTTAGTTGCTTCCGTATTATATACAGCTGCACTGTCCTTCTCCAAGCTGTCCAAAAATAGTGTTTGCTGTCCGTGTATCGGAGAGTTAGTTTGGACAGTCCGGGTACCGATATTAAGAATGGCACCGTGATGGTTCAACCATGACATTCCCAATATTACGTCGATCTTCTATCCATTCGATATAATCAGCGATGTTGGATATATCTTGCCTCCCAAACATAGAGCTGCTCGGGGAACAATCTGACTAGCAGAGATACTCCCACCCGGTGAACTTATAAGTTAACTATTCTTGATAGTATTGGTGGATAATTGATGCTGATCCACACATGATTTACTGATAAAATTGTGGGTAGCACCAGAATCGAAGAGTATGAGGACGGGTATGTCTTTGATAGCAAACATGCCTGCTAGCACCCGTGCTCCTTCCGGAACACTCTCGATCGCTATATGTTGAACACTTCCAGTTTGCAGTGCTGTCCTTTCTGGTTGAATACGGGGCTGAATACACCGTCGTACTGGTACTTGCCTGTTGCTCAACATCTTCTATTGGCAATCCTTGGTATAGTGCCCAACACAATCACATGTGAAACACTTATACTGATTCAACGACCCGCTGATTTGAGGCCTGAATTATCCTACATCTCGCTGTGAGATAAATGCCCTTGGAACAATTTGGGACTGTTCTTGCCGCTAATGTAATGCTGGTTGGAAATCTGATACCTCATATGGCCGACTGCGATATGAACTTGGGTGTGCAGTCGGCTGCCACATCTGACCGGTTGGTGATTGGTACACCACACAGTATTTCTGAGGAACAGTATGTGTGTTGTCCTGCACAGCAAGTCTCTTCTTTGACTCCTCCATGATTTGTTAATGTGTGGAATCCTCTTGCGTAATCGTGGCATTATGCATAGCATTGAATGAGCCGTGATTAAACAATGCAAGCTTTTCTTTCAACATGGGGCTTAGACCCCGATAGAAGTACTCTCGCTTCTGATCCTCTGTACTCACAATCGAAGTGTAGCAACGACACTTCCCCCGGTACTACCAAATGTAGTCCGCGGAGGTTCTTGTTTCAGTTGAGGTGCTTAAAGATCGAGAACGAGATGGTGACATAGGAGATTTACGTGGTTTGGGCCGCCTGAGCGTAACACTCGAATCCACGGGGTATGTGTTCTTGTATTGTACGAGTCTCTTCCCTAGTATGCAGGTTAGCTTGGCTCAGATCAGATGCTCCTGGGTTCGTGCGATGCAACCCTTTTATACTTCTAAGGGTTGACCGTTACATCATTCACCTGGCCCGACATGTGGCCCTGGTGTATTAAATTGCCTAATACACTGTCTACAGGTATTAAGCATGGTTAATAGTGTAATAATGTGCCTTAATGGCAGAATTACCCCTGTTAATAGTGCTCTGATTGTGAGTTGTTAATACAGCATTAACGACACGTAATCAAATCTTGTAACGGCCGCTTTGATTGTAACTTGAATGAACGTGCTGAAGAAGATGTGCCGGTGTATACGTTGATGAAGGTCCGGAGGCTCCACACGTGGTAACTCTTGAGCTTTCCGTTGCGAGAGGGTAGGTCCAGGGCTGCTGTACACGTGTTAATAGAGCTCCTCTCTGTTGGGGGTTAGGTCCGGGGTCGTTGTACACGTGTTTACCCAGGAGCTACCATATGAGGAGAGCGGGTCCGGTGCAATGTGACATGTGGGACCTGAGGAGACCTTCATTTTTGACAGGTAGAACTCCCTTGTACTCCTCGTGGTACTGAGGGGTACCCGGTACGCAGGTTACCGACAGTTGCCCCCGGGCCCACCTCTGGGATAAACCCTTTGGGTAAAGTTATTCTACTGGAGGTGGGGCCATTCTCGATTCCCGCGCTTCGATTTCAAGAGTCTTCTGATGTGCTGCTGGAGCGATGGTCCGGGAGTGAACCATCAATGCGTGGCTTGTTATGAATGTGTCATATAATATCCTTGAGTGAGGATCTCACGCAAATGCAGGTCGCCAGTTCCCAATATGAAAACCGTATTGGTTCCGCACGACCTGTCAGGGTGCCGCCATCGAGTTTCCCACCGCTCATCATGACAACGGTTCGCCTAGGGTAAGAACCTCGATCTCTTCATCGGGGTGGCCCTAGGCCCACTCGTCATTGACGAGGTAGACTTTTGAAAAGTGCCTTCGTTCTCACTGCAAGCGTCACGGAGGCTTACTTAAGAGAGAAAGTGTGCACAGTTTGAGGACTCTTCATGCCTTCAATCAAATTTGTGCTCGGAGCCTCCCAAACTCTGCCTATCTTCCCTTTGCTCCGTTTTGCCGCAATGGAGTTGGGTCTTCTCAAGAGCCACCTCAAGAGTGACGATGATCTGAAGAAGGTACGGACCAATATGGGGTGGTCGAGCGACTCCTTCAATCACTTGACTCACGCCAGCGAGCTCCCATTCAAGAGGAGCGCAATGGCGACATGGTGTACTTTTCAGCATACGCCATGGTGGGATTGATCCCACCTTTTTCCACCTTTTCTTTTGATGCTGCTAGACTTTTATGGTATTCAGCTGTATCACCTTGGCCCCCATTCTCTTCTTCTCGTGGCGACGTTCGTCCACTTTTGCGAGATGTGGGTGGGTATTCCCCCCTGCGTCGAGCTGTTCCGCACCTTCTTCACCATCCACACCACCGGCAGGGGGACTGAGCTTCTTAGCTTCTACTATTTCGTGAAGCACAAGAATTTCCCCTTCAAATACTTGAAGTCGTTTCCTTCCGGAAATGGGACGACTGGAAGAAAGATTGGGTCGTCATTGCCGTGGAGGAGCACGAGAAGTTGGAGCTGCCCGAAGGCGTCCCAACCGTTAACATCGATGCTTGAAGTGTAGTTCCAGTGCTGTCAGATGCCTTCAACCCCGTCTTGACCTGGATCCGCGAATGTGTGGAAGGTGGAGTGGCTCCTCAGATGGTCTTCTGCAACTTCCTAGTCAACAAATGGGCTCCGCTGAGGAAGAGGGAGAAGCTCGAGTGGGCCCTCAATAGTGTGATGGATGACGACCGGATTGAAACCGGTCTGAAATCCAACTTAGATGATGAAGCTTTGAGGCTTCATCTCAATAAATTCCAGCATGGAGTAAACGTCGATGGCTACAACCTAGTTCCGTCGGCAGCTTTCCTTCCTCTGAACATGGAGGCGCAGTTCAGTAGAGAGCTCCAGAGGAAGATGTCGGTGCTTGACGACCTTGGTGAGGTGGAAAGGCGTCTGACCTCCAGTGTGGTAATCCCCAGAGCTTCTAAAGGAGGGCCTGCCTCCGCCCCAAGCCGGAGGGTTGAAGACACCGGTAAGGTCAAGGGAAAAGAGCCAGTGGAGCCCTCTAGCCAGAAGAGGAAGTTGAAGCACGCTGACGAGAGGTCCGTCAGACTTGCTCCTTCTACCATGGATCCTTCTCCCTGGCGGGGGAGGTCTTCTGCAGCTACCCCTGCTCCGGCGCAAGCGTCTTCAAGGGGCGTCCCCTCCAGGTAGTCAACCCCAACCTTAGTGCTAGCTAAAAGCTCCAGTCCTGGGAGTTCTTCGCCGCCAAGAGAAGCTCTGGCCGAGAAGACTTCGACTGCTGTAAGCGGCCCTCAACTGAGGTCCAAAGCCGTTGTCTCACTAGACATGGTGGGCTCTGGCTCTAGGCCTCAGAAGAAAGGTTCTGGGGCAACTGGGGTGGTAGCATCCCTAGGTAAGCATTGATTGCTCACCTTAAAATGCTAGTCTTATTTTTGATGTGTCTTTAATCTTCTCTTCTCTTTATTTTTAGGGTGTCGAAGAAGGGGTCAGGAACTTCGGTGCCTGTCGCAGCGACCGGGGCTCCACATGCCGAAGCTTCGGCTTCAAGCACCGAGCCTCCTCCTCAAGTGGTGGCAGAAGTCGCGACAGCTCCGGCGCCAGCTGTTGTGGACTTGGATTCAGAGTCCTCGCCTGAAGCTCCTGTGGTAGCACCGGACCACAGAGGAGAAGTCAAATATGTACACCTGGCAACGATCACAGAGGCTGATGCTCGAGCACCAGCGATGCCAGAAGTGTTGGCCTTTGAGCCGGAAGTCGTCGAAGCCCTGGCCGCTGAGCCAGGGGTAATTGAAGCTCCGACCCTTGTGCCAGAAGCAGTTGAAGATCCGACGGTTGAGCCGGAGATGCCTGAAGCTCTGGTCATTGAACCGGAAGAAGCTGACAGGCCGGCATCTGGAGAGCGGCCCCAGTGCTGCAGAAGCTCAAGGGTGCTCTCTTGTAGCGTGGTACCCTATTTTTGTAATGGAGAATGCTCTGGAGCCTGTAGAGATGGTCCTAGCAGGTCTGGAGCCTATCCCTCTGGCGTTGTCCATAGAAAATGCCTGCTCCAGTCTCTGACAATTCCAACTCGCCTTCGATCATGAGAGCAAAGCCCTAGAGGAGGAGCGCAACACCTTGTGGCATTGGCGCAACAGACTCCATTTTGTGACCAGGCTTTCCCAGACGAGGCTAGCTAACCAGAAGGAGTGGATAAAGAGGGAGAAGGCCTGGTTAGAATATTGGGATAAGCTGCTTGAGGAGAAGGAAGCCGCCATCCGGGCGCTCGACGCTAACTCCAGGGAAATCCTTAAGCACGCCAAGGAGAGGAGTGATGCTGCTGATGAGCATCACAAAAACCTCAATGAATTGAACGAGGTTCTCCTGAAGCGCCAGGTGTACCTAGAGGCAAGGGAAGAGCTCCTGGAGCAGCAGGAGGATATTGTGAAAAGATAGGCGGAGGTCACCCAGAAGTTGATTCTGGGTGAACAGAATTTGGTAGATCGCTCAAAGAAGTTTGAGCGGTGAAGTGAAGACGAAATGATGAAGTATTGGAAGATGGGGCAGGAGCTCTCGAAAAGGGAAGGTGACGTTGCCACCAGGGAAGGGAAGATGAGAGGTAGGGAGAAGGACCTGGCTGAACAGCGGAACCGCATCCACCTCCGAGAGATGGAGCTAACCAAACGCGAGAAGCATGTTGCTGAAAGTATGCAGCAACATGCAAAAGTGGTGGAACGTCTTGCTCGGGAGAGTTCGGAGCTAGCAGCCGCCCGGAGATCACTGAAAGAGCTGCAGCGCTTGAAGGCAACTGAGTACCTGATGGTATGGGACTTTATGGGACGTGCGGACTGGGCCCTTGTGCCTCTTGGTTTCAGTCCAGTATGCCCAGAGGACCCAGTGCAGGATCTGGACGAGACGCTGGTGGCACATGGCTCTGCTGGCAGCAAACTCGACGTGATGGGTAATGTCATCGCTGATCAGCTGGAGACAAAGGGTAAATCTTTGGCCAAGAATGTCGACGAGTATGTCTTGGCGTGTTACAAAAGCTGAGACCCCCAGTTCTTTCTTGATCCAGTCTTTGGAGGAATCATTGCCGAAGAAGAGGATGTCGCCAGAGCTAGTGTCCAAGAAGCTGCTGAGAAGGTTACTTCGTTTTTCCACAGGACTCAGATCCTCCAGTGGCTAGGACTTTTTTCCTTTTGCCTCTTGTAACTTTGATTTTGTAATCCAGTACTTTTGATTAATGAAATCCTCCGTTCTTCCATGAATTTCACTTTTTTTCAATATATTGTGTTGTGTCTTGTTGGCCCCCTGGTACATGTGTACAATTGAAGTGTGTACATGTACCAAAGGTTTTGACATTATATTGATGGCTTGAACGCTTCGCACTTGTAGATTTTAGGTCTGAAGTCTTCAATTCTGAGGCATCAACAGCAAGCCCCATGAGATTACCGGAGCTAGGTAGCTCCGACAGTACCCAGTATCAACATATAAACGTTGACGATCAAAGCTTGGTAGCTCCTGATGTCGCCACAAGAATAGTTGAATTTAGGCCTCTCAGAGCTTAGAATTTTTGTTTTTCCTACACATTAAATACAAGGAAAAAGTAAAATTTGTCCTGTCGTCTATACATCATTTGTGTCTTATTATTCTTACTACAGTTTTACCACAAAGCAATTCGATATGGTAGTGAGTATATTGATGTAACTCTTCCGGACCCATATGCTTTTTTAGTACTCACCCTACTGAGGCCTGCCGGAGTGTAGGTATAGTGGCGTACTTAGGGTGCAGGACCAGGCTAAGTCGATAGCACACTCCGGACCTATGTTGGCTTGGCGTTCAGGCAAGTAGACTATGCAGCATGTTAAGACCCAAAGAGATTAACAATATAACTTGAAACACATATGAATAACTTGGGTAAAAACTAAAAAAGAATTTCACAACTTCATTATAAACAAAAAGGTTCGAAACAATAATTTGATAGATTGAGCCTTGTACAAAAATAAATGCACGTGGAGTTTGTTTTCACACAACGATGTCTTTCAATATAGGTCCAGATTGCAGGGAGACAAGGACACACATAGGGTGCGGGACCAAGCTAAGTGCGCTATACATCTTCTACTAACCCAGGGTAGGTAGTTACACTTTTAGTGCAATGACTGTATGAAGTGTACTTAAACTTCCCGGACCCTCCCGGAGGGGTCTGGATGTTCTCCCGGAGGACCTACCCCTGTCTGTTTGGC
The DNA here is from genome assembly GCA_036927565.1 of Tuctoria greenei. Classification (NCBI taxonomy): domain Eukaryota; kingdom Viridiplantae; phylum Streptophyta; class Magnoliopsida; order Poales; family Poaceae; genus Tuctoria; species Tuctoria greenei. The sequence continues at coordinate 113,787,734 of JAYESD010000003.1, forward strand.
GACTCTATAACATACACCATGTGTAATTACAGACTCACCTACGTGATTCTTAAAATAAAACTTACAGAGGTGCTCGATGTTCCAAGGATTAGGGAGCGGAATCCCATCCTCTGTTGCCAAGCGAACGCATCCGGGATGGGATACTTTGATCACCCGAAATGGACCTTCCCAGTTGGGGGAAATTTGTTCATTCCTTCAAAAGTTAGTATCTTTCGAAGCACTAGATCGCCTTCCTCGAGTTGTCGGTTGCGCACATTCCTTTGATGATAGCACTGGAGCGCTTGGCGATAACGTGCATTCCGAATAGCTGCTTGGCACCTTCCCTCGTCGACAAGGTCAAGGTCTTCACATCGGAGCTGGTCCTGCGTGGCTTCGTCGAAGGTCCGGACCCGGAGGGACCCCAAGGTGATCTCTGGAGGAAGGACTGCTTCAGCTCCGTACACCAGAAGGAATGGAGTTTCTACGATTGACCGATTTGGAGTTGTCCTGTTCACCCATAGTGCGGACGGAGGTTCCTCAATCCAGTTGACTCCGTGCTTTTTTAGGTGCTCATATGTGCGCATCTTGAGATCTTTTAAGATTTTTGCATTTGCTCTCTCGACTTGACCATTGCTTGCTGGATGAGCCACTGAGGCGTAGCTGAGTTTAATGATGAGGTCTTCGCAATATTCTTGGAATGCAACACTTGTGAATTGAGTTCTGTTGTCAGTTATGACTTTGTTCGGAACTCCAAATCTGCATATAATGGACTTCAAGAACTTGATTGCTGATTGCTTGTTGATAGTCACAACTGGAGTTGCTTCCGGCCAATTAGTGAACTTGTCGATGGCGACATACAGGAACCTATAACCTCTGACAGCTTTTGGGAAAAAGTCTAGTGTGAAAAAGTCCTAGCCATGCGAGTAGATTCCAACTACTCGACTTCTATCGAATCCTATACAACATTTAGCATAGCATAATATACACGATGACTTAACAACTAACCAAATACTCCATATGGTGATCTGGTCATGCAAGTGGATTTTTAATCACCTTAGCCCTAATGCACATAACTCACCCTAGACATAGGTGATACAAATCAAAATTTTGTAATAGCGCTTAAATGCAAATCGGGGCTTGCCTAGTTGCGAGATGGTATGAAAGTTAGTCTCCAGGGGGATGACTTCATGTAGTTCCGGGATACTCTTGAGCTCGGCAACTAATCGATATGCAAAGAATTATGCAAGTTAATCAATACCGGTATTATGATATAGCTTCATGGAAAGACTGTTAAGTACATTAATTTAAGCCCAATGGTTCTGGAATTTTTATAAGGGACACTAGGAACTATGGGTGAGCTTCTGGCCAAAATTGGGATCAATCCAATGAAGTTAGAGTTGTATAAAATTCAATGAATCTAAACAATTTTCCAGAATTTTAAGGAATAAGCTGTAGATTTAACATGGTTAAAAGTTGGTGTTCTATTTAGAGGAGGTCAATAGTGACACAAAAAAACTGGTTTCATAATTTGTTAAGCATCCTACTGTGAGATATTGAATTGACAAGTTTGGTTAATTTACTGAAATGTTTCTGTTGTTTTTGAGGCATTCTATGACCATTTAGGAAAATCTTCAGATTGAACAAGGTTAACCAAGTCCAATGAAGCTGACATTGTTACAGAAATTCAGAAACTTACTAAATAACATTTTGGCAAAATTTCAGATTTTTCTACGAAGTGAATAATCAGATAAAAATCAAACATGATTTTGCTTTGAAGGACTATACAGGTAAATCTAGGGACTTTCATGAGGATTGGGTTGTAGTTCTTGTTTTTGTGGATAAAGAGAAAACCAAAAAAGTTGGTTTCACAAAATTTTGAAGCTTTATACTGAGAGATATTCAAGTTAGAAGTTTGCACAAGTTTCTGTACAAATTCTAAATGAATTTGGCTATTTTTATGTGCATAGAGGATACACAGGTGATCAGACCATGTAATTGAAGTCTAATGACCCTGAAATTTTTATTGGAGTTAAAGGATATTCAAATGAAGGTTCTGGAAATAATTGGTAATTTTCTAAAGATCAGAACTATAGGAGTTAATTCTATAAGAATTTTGCTTATTTGAATTATAGAGATATTCCTATGGACTTTCATACAAATCTAAGTGTACCACTGGAAAATATTCTTCATGCTGGTTGTAACCAAACTTATTTGGGAATTTGTGGACAAGTATCCTAGAAGATATGGATTTTCCAAGTTGGAGTAATTTCTGGAACAAAATTCAAATGGGAAATATTTGAATAATGGGCTGGGCCCACAGGGCTAATCGGGTTAAAGGAACACGGGGGGGCACAATTATTCCGCAGAGCCGCACGCGATCCTTGGCCACAGCTGATCCGGGTGCACGCGTTCTTTGACTGACGACCGGGGCCCACCCTGAATCATCTTCTTCCTTGCGCCGGCGGCGCCAGACGGTGTCAGGCGGCGACACCTCGCCGCAGCATGCGCTAGGGCACGGCAACCCTCGGTACTCACCGCCCCCACCTAAAATTGGCCATACAACACGATGGAGAGCACCCCGACGGCGATTGGTAGCCAGAGATGTGGTCTCGACTGTGGCGGGCGGAGCTAGGGTTTCGGCGATGTCAGCAAGCCTCAATAAATGCTCGAACAAGCTGGAAAATGACCGGGAAGCTTCTTGGAAGCCTGGGGAGGAAGGTTAGGGGCGCAGATAGAGTGGAAAGGTCGGCAACGTCGAGTTCGCCGGTGAGCCATCGGAGTTTTACAACGGCGGCTACGAAAACTCGATTCCCGACTAAATTACTCAATGGGTTGCTCTGATTTTTGGTCTTCAGCTGCATATGGAGGTCTAGTCCCTAATCCTTAACTGGATTGAAAAATGCTTCCACACACAAACTGAATTAAACGCAAACCTAGCATCATCGCTCGGACTAGGCCGAAAGGAAAAATGGAATTTCTACTTCAAGGGGGAATGACAGTGGATGGGGTTTTCACCTTGATCAAGAGGGTGGACAGGCGCTTCTTTTTGCTGTTGGGAGCAGCTCGTGACTCGGGCGAGATCGGCGGCACCATGGGTGCAGAGAGGCGGCAAAAACAGGGGAACACGCCAGCGGCCCGAAATTTGTCCAATCCGTCGATGGGGAGGCTCAAATTGTGAAAGAGAATGATCAAGGAGCTGTGCCAAAGCTTTAGGAGTAACCCAGTGCAAAGAAACGGGAGCCTTACCGACGATCTTTGCTGGATTTCAGGGGGGGGGGGGGGAAGAACTCGCCTCGAGTGAAGTTTATGCGCAGTGACGAAATAAGGAGGAAGAACTCGACTTGGGGGCTAAGGAGATGATAAGGAGGAGTCTGGGGTGAGGCAGCTGGAGGCAACCACAAGCAGGCAAGCAGCTCGGTGTCGACTGCATGCCGGGAGGTGGCACCACGGGAAAGACAGGGGCGAAATTGACCCACTGACCAGTGGGTCCCACCTCTCTATTCAAGCCTGTCTTCTCTGGACACTAAAATATCCCACCAACTTGTGTCTAAAAATTCTAGAAATTTTATGGTACACTAATTTGAATGTGTAGAAATTTATTCTGAAATCAGATTGATGATTTGATAAATTTACTTTTGAATTCAAATTTGAATTTGAATTTGAGTTGAATTCAATGAAGCTATTGAATTAAATAGCAAACTTGTTTCAAAAATTATAAAAATTTGCAGGGATACTATTTGGAATATTTAGAATCCATTGGTAAACTCAAATATTCATGTTAACTTCATTTGAACATTAGCTAAGTTTATTATTTTGAATTCCCTCATTTGGAGTTTGAATTAATTTGTTTTTCTCATTCCCTTTCTAATTCTTTTTATCATTCAAAATTTTTGACCTAACTAAACTTTAAATTATGTAAATTAGGACTTTTACAATTTCCACAATACCACCATTCTACAATAAAAAGAAAAACTCCCTATTATTCATGCTTAGTACTCTCTCCAAAATTTATTGCATAAAAGGAAGTAGAAGACATGGCTACAAGAAAAAAGAAAAAAATGCATGCTTACATCATAAGCATAAGGAAAAAAAAGAAAAAGTAGCCATGTTTAATCCCTGCAAAATAAGAGAGTCTACATACATAGGAGTCATCTCAAATATTCACATCCACATCCATTCCATCACAGATGCACAAGTCTTGAAACAAATAGTTTTGAATTTATTTCTCCCAAGGCTTGATCTTTTGACTTAGCAATATTATTTGTTGCAAATATGCCTACTATATTCCCTACCAAGCTCCACATACAAGCCTTATGTAGAGTTAGGATGAATTTAGGCAAAATGCCTTGGTGAGGAAATATTTCCACTATACATAAAGGAGAGACTTGAGAGAATCAAATTGATGTACTTAAAATCTAAATTGGACTCTCCAGAATTTGAGTGGAACTTGATTTCTAGGGTATGTGTGCTCCATTTGTTGTTCTATCTATCAACCACCCATCAATAGGAGATGGCATAAGCCCCATAATGACTTAAGATGGGTGAAGTACCACATGTCAATTTTTGCAATACTAGGTAGAGTATTTTGTTGTGCACATGGTACTTGTGAAAAAATAGAACATTGTAGCAACTCCTGATCATCAACCTAAAGTCTTGACTTTGCTCGGGATGAGCAAAGGATAAGCTTGGGGAGATTGTTGATGGTTGTTATGTTCCAATTTCATCCATCAATATAACTCAATTATTTGAAGGAAATATCATTTCTTGCGCACATCACCTTTCTATTTAACCTATTTTCACTTGTCCATGGAGAAATTAGTGCATGCAGTTATTTTATACAGAATTGAAGTGAAACAAGGGGATGGATCCTATAAAATATCATCCCAGCAAATCAAGCATCAACACGTGCCACCACATGGATCAAAATGGCCCACAAACAGAAGTATCTGAGCCATCCAATGGCGTAGCACCCATATCAAGGGATGGGACCCACCCAGAAGTCACCCAGAGAAAGCGCATACCGTTTGGAGGACTTACCAGGTCGACTGATCCCCCTATTCGGTCGACCTGGTCTTTCCTCCAAACTCGATCAGCTTCCTTTGTAATCCTCCATGTTCGGCTATGCCACGGGCTCATGTCGAGAGTCGCCTAGTATTCCTAGGGGTAAACTCGTGCTCAATATGTTGGACCACTAAGCCCTAGTACTCACCATTGGCATAGTCATGTGTACTTCATTAGGCTATGTATATGAGTAATTAGAGCATAGTAGGATTAGCTCCATCTCGTAGTCTAACTCTCGCTAGGACAACCTTACCCTTAGAGTAGATTGCTTAGATGTGTATCACACTACCCCTATTATCAACTTATCCCTGTCTTGATAATTGGTTAGTATCCCATAGCTTGATCATAAGAGTTTTGTTTACTTTACCCCATTGCCTTCCTTTGGAATAAATATGATACCCTTGAGAATACTCTTGGGTGAAATGATACACGATGGTTTCCGTGCGCTTACAGACCTCATCCCTTTTGAGAGATGATCTGTGATGTAAGAAATGTCAACAGCCAGGTAGCGACGCGGTGGTTCCTGGAGCTCCAGCCGGGGAGCCAACTAGTCCCCAGGCGTTGGTGTCTGCCGTGGAGTCAGCAGAAGGGGCAGAGAGGCAGCCGTCCATGGCGACGGTTACACCGATCCCTCTCACCGATGGTGTTGCCTCGGCCCAGTTCGTCTTGCGCCAGATGCAGGCTGCTTTTGCCCGAGAGTGGATTAGCTTGCGGAGGAGCGACGCTTGGTGAAACTGGTCGATGACAAGAACAAGGAGCTTGAGGTGAAGGCCTTGAAGGCCCATGCTGTCGCTGACGCCCGTCTGAATTTGTGCGAGGATCAGCAGCTGAATTTGCTCCGCCGTGAAGTTGCTATTGCTAATGCAAAATGAGACTTGGTTGTGAAGGTGGAGGAGGTCTCCCGGAGCCTCGTCATGCTAGAGGAGAGGCGCGGAGGTGTGCAGGACTCAGAGCTTGCCATCAAACATCGGGAGGACAACTTGGAGCATCGTGCTCGGGAACTTGCTAGCCGGGAGGAGGTGGCGCGGAGAGAGGCAGAAAACTTCCATGCCTCCCTTTTAGCCAAGGTTCAAGGGGTTCGGGACTTTCTTGCCCTTACTGGGGCGGTGTTGGAACCCCTCGAGCTTGGTCCCCTGCCCTATGGGGAGCCGTCACATGGGGTGGCATAGCTGCTTCTAGCATTGGAGTCCTTTTGCTCGACGCTGGGGACGATGGACACCATCCTTGCAAGGCGGCTAGAGGCAGAAAGGAGGGAGCTGCCATAGCAGGAGGCCTCTCATGTCCTAGTGTGCTTCCGAAGCTGGTATCTGATGATCCTGTTGGATTCGGTGGAGAGGGGCCCCTTCGATGGGCGGCAGGAGTAGGCACGGGCCAAAGTCCAAGACCTTGCCAAGCAGGTGGCCTCTTCATTCCAGTAGTCTTGGGACAGTGGCACCAGGCGGAACACCTTTATAACTGGGGATGGCCCCTTTTGTATAAATGACTTTATGAATTTGAATTCATGTTTTTTCTTGTTGGCTTGTATTGTGCTTCTCAGTCTGTCTCTCCGAGTTCTTAGTTGCACAAGGGCTTGAAGAAGTTTGTTGAGTACGTTAGTTTTTTAGGAACCAACAATCTCACATTTTCCTTAGCTGAGCTGTCGACAGTTGACATCCTGCCTATGGAACCCATTTAGAGGCCCCTTTGTAGATGTGGCCAGGTTGTTGGGTACACCTACCACTTGATCGTAGAATTTGTTTGATGGACCCCCAATGGAGCGGGGGAGTTTGAGTGGATGGCTTTAGTAGGGCTGATGACGCACAACTTCGTCTAAGTAGGGACGTCAACAGCAGGCCCCTTGGGTGGTGTCGGAGCTAGGTGCCTCGGCGACGGCCACCATCATTGTAGAAACTCTGATAGCGGGCTCCCTGTATGGTACTAGAGCTGGCTAGTCTGACATCGCCCATCGTCGCCATGGTAACGTCGACGGCGGTCCCCCTGGGTGGTGCCACAGCTGGCTGACCTGGTGTCGCCTACTATCGTCGTACAACCGTTGGCGGCAGGATCCTTAGGAGGTGTTGAAGCTCTCTGCTCCGACATCGCCCACCACCGTCGCAGAAATGTCGATGACGGGCCCCTTGGGAGGTGCCGAAGCTTGCTTCTCTGGCGTCGCCCATCATCTTCGCTCATACGTCAACGACAAGCCCCATCGGAGGTGCCGGAGCTGGCTGCTCCGGCGTCACCTACCATCATTGTAGATACATTGACAGCGGGCCCCTGGTGTACAGGCTATCACAAGAGAACCCTGTTAGCAACAAGAGCGACGCAGGAGAGTTTACTTACTTATCAGCACTTGTTGCTATCGTTGTTGTGCTGAGACGTTGATGGCGGGCCCCTTCGGGGGTGTTGGAGCTAGATGCTCCGCTGCTGCCCACCATCTTTGCCATAGAAACATAGACAGCAGGCCCCTTGTGGGGTGCCAGGACTGGCAGCTCCGATGTCACCCACCATCATCGTAGATACGTCCACGGCAGACCCCTAGTGTACAGGCTATCACAAGAGAACCCTGTTAGCAACAAGAGCGAGTCACGAGATTTTACTCACTTATCAGCACTTGTTGCTGTCGTCGCCATGCTGAGACATCGACGGCAAGACCCTTGGGGGTGTCGGAGCTGGATGCTCCAGCGCCTTTCAACATCTTCGACATAGAAACGTCGATGGCATCCCCCTTGGGAGTTGCCACGGTTGGCTGCTCCAGCGTCATCTACCATCATCGTAGAAACGTCAGTGGCAGGCTCCCTGGGAGGTGTCGGAGTTGCCTGCTCCGGCGTACAGGCTATCACAAAGGAACCCTGTTTGCAACAAGAGCGAGGTGGGAGAGTTTACTCACTTATCAGCGCTTGTTGCTGTCGTCGCCGTGCTGAGACATCGACGGCGGGCCCCCCTTGGGGGTGCCCGGGCTAGTTGCGCTGGTGTCGCCCATCATCATTGTAGAGATGTCAACGGCAGGACCCTTATTGGGAGGTGCCAGAGCTGGATGTTCTAGCGTCGACCGCCATCAATTTGTTGCACTTTGATGGCGGACCCCTGGCTTGCCGATGCTGCTGCTGGTTATGCCCGAACCGACCTGCTTTGTATGTCCTGTACATATGAGAGAGGGGGGAATATTTTTGTTAGTCGGCCACATTTCCCTATCTTTTAGTTTTGCTATGTCTTATAGTCCCGGGTTGGTACGTGGGGCTTGCATAATTCAGTGTATTAGCGTTTGGAATTCAGCTCCTGCCTTACTCGGGGTGTAAGCCTTCTGATCCTCAGTACTTAGTCGTAGCATTGGGAGGAAGAGCAGGCATGCTTAGGGTACAGGACCAGACTAAGCAGGTTGCCCGCTCTGGACTTCCAGCTCGGCATAGGCCTTTCGTGGGGGACAGTCTGGCAGCACAGGGCCCCAAGTAAAAGTGCAGCGGCGAGATCCCGAAACAACTTACAGGTACCTCAAACCAGTCTTCCTTCAGCCGGGTTCATAACTCCCATAGGGGTGAAAATAGACAAAAATTTACCAGGTATATGAATATGATATACGAAAAATGGGAATGGATTGATGTTCACAAAATTTAAATTAATGAACATAAAGGGAAGCACAGGGAAGACAGTGATTCTTTCGGATTGATATTCATAGGAGGAAATTGGCTTTACAATAAGGTAATGACCCGCTCCGATGGCAAGGAAGGCAGGGTGTTCATGCTTAGAGTTCATGACCAAGCTAAGCAGGCTGAACACTCTGGACCTGTCCCTCCTGTGGCTTGGCTGCCCTAAGTGTCATTCATGGGCACCATGATACCCTACATTGTCCTACCATTATGCTTAGGGGTAGAACTTACGGAGGTGCTCTATGTTCCAAGGGTTGGGGAGGGGCTCTCCTTCTTCTGTGGCCAGGCGGGCGTACTTAGGGCAGGATATATGTGTCACTCGAAAGGGACCCTCCCTGTTGGGGGAGAGTTTGTGTGCCCCTTCTCGAGACAGTATTTGACGCGGCACCAAATCACCTGTGTGGAGCTCTTTACTCCGCACGAACTGCTCCTGGTAGTGCCGGAGTGCTTGTCGGTACCGTGCGTTTCGGATGGCGGCCTGTCACCTTGCTTCATCGACGAGGTCAACATATTCGCGTCAGAGCTGGTCTTCGGTGGCATCGTATAATGACTGGACTCGGTAGGAGCCCACTGCGATCCTTTGGGGGGGGATGACGGCCTCGGCCCCATATACCAGGAAGAAAGGTGTTTCCCCCGAGGCCTGACTGGGCAACGTTCGTCTAGCCCATAGGGCACATGGGAGTGTCAACCCACTTGGGAGTTCCCATAGTCAACCCACTTGGCACCATGTTTATCCGAGCAGTCATACGTCCGTGTCTTGAGGCCCCTGAGGATCTCAGCGTTGGACCTTTCGACTTGGCCGTTGCTTTTTGGGTGAGCTATGGACGCATAAGAAACTTGGACGCTGAGATCTTCGCAGTAGTCTTTGAACGCTGCACTTGTGAACTGGGTCCTGTTGTCGGTGATGATCCTGTTCAGGACCCTGAACCTGCAGACGATCAACTTGATGAACTTGACTACAGACTCCTTGTTGATGTTGATCAATGGGGCTACCTCTGGCCACTTGGTGCACTTTTCTACAATGACATAGAGGAATCAGTACCCTCCGACTGCTTTGGGGAAGGGTCCAAGGATATCCAGTTCCCAGACCGCGAACAGCCAGGAGTGTGGAATCATCTATAGTGTTTGCATCAGAGTGTGAATCTGCTTGGCATGAAACTGGCATGTCTTGCACCTTTTCACCAGTTTGACAACATCTTGGAGTGTCGTTGGCCAGTAGAAGCCATGTCGGAAGGCTTTACCGACCAGTGTGCGGGAAGCATTATGATTCCTGCACTCTCATTCATGAATTTCTGCCAGCAAGTCGCAGCCCTCCTCCCGAGTTATGCACTGCAATAGGACGCCTTTGGTGCCATGCCGACAGAGGTCTCCTTCCAGCAGCATGTAGCATTTCGCCATCCTTACGATTCTCTTAGTGGATACATGTTCCTCCGGAAGGATGTTGTCTTTCAGGTAGTCCCAGATTTCCGTGATCCATGCATCGGGGCTCTCCTGACCTTCTGGATCTTGGGCGCTGGGTAATCTGAGGTCCCCGGTGACCCCCAAGAACCTCAATGGGCCCCACAGTTGCAGGGCCGCTGAGGTCGCCAGCTTTGAGGTGGTGGGCTTGCCTTCTTCGTTAGTTACTGCGGGCCTAGCTGTTGGCCGCACTAATCGCCTGCCGAAGACTCCTTCTGGAACGGGGGCCCTAGTGGAGGCCATAGTTGACAAGGTGTTGTCGGTGGAGTTGTCGGTGTGTGGCACGTGGTAGAGGTCCAAAGCCTCGAAACTAGCTTCTAACTTCTTGACGTGTAGTAAGTACGTCGCCAACTGAGGGTCGTTGTAGCAGTATTCACTATAGACTTGCTTGATGATCACCTGGGAGTCTCCCTTGAAAGCATCTGCTAGACACCGAGACTCTATGCAACTGTCAGTCCAAAGATGAAGGGCTTCATACTCCGCCATGTTGTTGGTTGCCTTGAAGTCGAGGCACACCGTGTACTTGGACTGCTCCCCTATTGGAGAGGTGATCAATACACTGACTCTGGCCCCCTACTTTCGCGACGATCCATCAAACAAGAGTGTCCAATGGAGTATGGTGAGCATTAGAACCCTTGGCTCTGGCTCGCTGACTTCCAGGCCCCATGGGTTGCTTAGTGAGGGAGTCCACTCAACAACGAAGTCTGCAAGTGCTTGGCTCTTGATTGCATGCCGTGGTAAGAAGTTGAGCTCGAATTCCGCTAGATGTGACGCCCATTTGGTGATGTTACTAGTCACGTTGGGACTACAGAGCACCGCCCTCAATGAGAACGAGGTCACCACTGAGACTCTGTGTGCCTGAAAGTAATGGTGGAGCTTCCTCTATGCAATTAGCACTACATACAGTAACTTGTGCACTTCAAGGTACCTTGTTTTTGCTTCATGCAGGACTTCGCTGATGAAGTAGACCAGGCTCTGGATAGTCTAGGCCCTTCTCGGGGAATCCAGCGCACCATTTTCCGTCTGCTCCGGGTCTAGAGACTTTGTGTTTTCTAAACCTAGGGCATCCTCTGGGGCTAGGACCCAGAGGCTTCTTGATCTCCAGGGGCCCCTGGGGGGACCCGACTACCCTCTGGGGGCTCGGACCCAAAGGCTTCTTTGTCTCTGGGGCCCCTTGGGGGGACCTGGCTACACTCTGAGGGATGGTACCCGGAGGCTTCTTGGTTGTTGGGGCCAAATGCGACCTTCAAGCCTTAGGGCTCGGCGTTAGCAGCAGGGGCCTCGTCTGTCTCTTGAGGTTGCTGGGTACTAGGTCACTCTGCCACCAAGATCATGCTTACTACTTCTGTCGTAGCGGCAATGTAGAGGTACAGGGGCTCCCAAGGCTCTGGAGCTACCATGATGGGCAGTGACGTGAGTTGCTGCTTCAGCTCATGGAACGCCTTTTCTGCCTCCTCTGTCAAGACGAACAGTCCAGACTGGCGCAACAGTTTGTAGAATGGGAGGGCTCGTTCAGCTAGTTTAGAGATAAACCGATTGAGTACTGCCAAGCAACCTGCAAGCTTCTGTATGTCTTTGATGCGGGCTAGAGGCTGCATCAGCTCTACCACCTTGATCTTCTCCTGGTTCACCTTGATCCCTTGGTGCAAAACCAAGAAACCAAGGAGCTTCCCGGCTTTGACTTCGAACACGCACTTGTTTGGGTTAAGCTTCGTGCATGTAGTCCGTAATATATCAAAGACTAGGGCGAGGTTGTCTAATAATGATGTATGTGTTTGTATTTTGATAACGATATCATCGATGTACACCTCTACTAGGTCCCAAATGTGGTCCCCAATGTTTTATGCATAGCACGTACAAAATTAGGGAGAGCATTCGTAAGGCCGTAAGGCATGGAGACGTAGGAGTAAAGGCCATCTACGGTTATAAACATGTTATGCACTTCGTCCTCTCTAGACATGGGGATTTGGTGGAACCCGGAGTATGCGTCTAGAAAGCAGAGCAAGTCCCACCCCGAGGTTGAATCTACAATTTGATCTATCCTAGGGAGAGGGAAAGGACCTTTAAGACATGCCTTTTTAAGGTTGGTGTAGTCGATGCACATCTGAAGCTTTCCTCCATCTTTGGGGACAACGATAGGATTGGCCAGCCATCTGGGATGGTGGACTTCCCGTATGAAGCCAACATCGAGTAGCTTCTTGATCTCTTCACAGATGAAGTTCTGCCGCTCTATGGACTGCTTATGTGGCCTCTATTGTGCTTGCCAGGCGTCACGGTACATCTTCAAAAAGTGCTCGATCACTTCCCTGGGGATGCCTGGGATCTGCGATGGTTGCCAGGCGAAGACTTCAACGTTAGCTCGTAGGAAAGCGGCGAGCACCAATTCCTAGTCGCTGTCCAGACTCCTCGCAATACGGGTGGTCTAAGCAGCATCAGAGCCAATCTGGATTGTCTTGATGGGCACGTCGTCGTCTTCAGAGGGTTGCACCTGTGGAGCAGTGGCGTGACTATGTGCATGTGACTGCGCGTGCGTTAGTCTGGCGAGGGCTGACTTAATCCAACATCGCTAGGGGCAGGTGCTGGGGCCGCTGCCAGCGTTCAGAGCTTCTACAAAGCCATCATCGCAGCAGCGCGATATCCGCAGATCTTGAGGACGCCAGAGGGAGTCGGCATCTTGAGGATGAGGTAGCCGTAGTGGGCTACAGCCATGAACCGGTATAGCGCTGGCCTGCCGATGATGGCGTGGTAGGGGAGGCTAACCTCCGTGACGTCGAACGGGATATTCTTCGTCCTGAAGTTATCGGGTGTCCTGAGGGTCACCAGGAGGCGGATGCTTTCGTATGGGATAATGCTTCCCGGCCCTACCCCGGAGAATGGTCTCGATGGGGTGAGCCCGGACATGGCAATCTTCAGCTTGTCGAAGGTCGTATGACTGATGAGGTTGAGACCAGCCCCACCATCTACCAGGATGTTGTAGAACTTCACGTTGGCGATGGTGGGGGTGACGAGGAGGGGCAGAAGCCCGACGCCACCATGTTCTTGGGGCAGTCGGAGGCATCAAAGCTGATCGGCGTCTCCTTCCATCTGTGATGCAGTGTCGGGGCATGAGTAGAGGCTGCTGAAGCCATTGCCCGACGCCGGGTCTTGACCGCATTCCTGGATATGGGTTCCCAATATCCCCCATAGATGACGTGGAGTGCTTTGTGATGCTTGTGGTCGCTGTTGAGGTCAATGTTCACAACCTGGTGAATCATTTCCACGGCATGTTCCAGACTTTGGAACTCCATCTCCACGTCTTCGTCGACCCGCTAGATGACCTTTTGTGGCTTGATCTTGCCGCTACTCGTAGACTTGATAAACACCATGGTGATGAAAGTGCTACCACTTTTTTGAGGGAAAATGCCCATACCTTGCGCGCCAAATGTCGAAGTCTTAATGCAACACTTCCCTCGGATCTGCTAAGGAGCAGCCCGAGAAGGTTCTTGTTCGGCAGGTCTTAGGCCTCAATCGAGTGTTCGCGCGTATGAGAGTGTATGAGATGGTGGTTTTTACGTGGTTCGGGCCGTATGGAGCATAACACCCTACTCCACTATGGATTGTGTTGCTAGTGTGTGTGAATGCGTGTGCATATTGGGATGGGATTTTTGTCCTTTGTAAAGGTGCCAGTCTGGTCCTTTTATAGACAAGGCCAAACGCCTTACAAGTGGGGTCCAGGTCCCGATAGGTGGTCCAGGGGCGATATTATCCTAAAGATCTAAGGCTTCTCGCACAAGCTTCCTCTGACCGTGGCTTTGAAGACTCGCTGTCTTGCCGCCTGAGTCGCTAGTGGCGCATGCGTTGTTGCTGACAATGGCAGAGGGTGTCCCGTCAGCTTGTCTTGTTGCCCCAAGCTACCCACATGGTTGAGTGGGATAGGCCTATAGTGCCTTTACTGTGATGTGATTGGTCACAGTGATCTTTGACCATTGGCGTGCTCCGCATTGTGCGCCGGAGGTGGGTGCGCGTCTTCAATGCTTGACTTGGGCAGAGTGCACCATCTCTTAACTCTCGTACCTTACCATCCAGGCCAAGTTGCGGGACACGTGGCAGCGTCGAGGCTCACCCCTGCTGGGGAGGCCAGTCCCAGTACTTCGTGACGCGTGGCAGCTTCGGGGATTTCCAGGGAACGTGGCAGCTTTGGGCCCTTCCTTGTGGGGGGTGCCTGGCCTGCTGCACCAAACCACGTGGCTGGACCGGAGCTCTCCCCAAAGTTGGGTGAGGTCGTGTCCTAACACGTGGCGTCTTTGGAGCCCGTCTCACCGGAGGAGCCGAGTCCCATCTTCAAGGCACATGTGGCAGTGCTGGAGCTCGCTCTTGAGGAATGCCCAGGTCTGGCACCTTCGGGACACATGGCGCCATCGGACGTGCCTTAGTATTTTTGATCCTGTGTGCGAGGGTACCCCGTCTGCAGGGTAGATTTTCTTAAATTGAAAATTACACTTGATCTCTACCATGGCTTACACTACTTTATGTATCTCATTGATGTGGTAGTGCAAGTTACTTGATTGTATGACTTGGATGAGCTTTGTTTTATATGTATATGTCATGTTATGCTCATACAACAATTAAAATTTCTCTTTTGAACCTTGCTAAATACATTGTCAAAGGGGTAGAAATTGGTCACACATTGCACATTTACAAGTGTTTGATTTACACATTCTTCTCATGGGGAGTGTACATCCTTAGGGGGGGGGATTTTTTGTTTTCTTCTCATTTAAATTTTTATTTTCAAAAGTGGAAAATTTTTCTTTTGTCAAAACTTTACATGAAACCTGAATAAGACAATGTTCGGTTTCGTAGTGGTCTTGCCAATGCATTCGTCAAGGGGAGATTGTGAGACCTATGCGCTGAACACATTGGCAATTATGTTAAACGTGAAGATTTACATGCAAAGTTTTGAATATATCTGAGAAACCCACTTCAGATTGTCCGAATTCTCCTTTTATACATAGCTTCTGCTTTGGATTGTCCGATCTTTCTACATGGTGAAATAGTTGTGCAGTTGCTATGTTTATCACTTGCAATGTTTTATACTTGTTGTCGGTACGCTGGGTACCATATACCCCTTGGGATTGCAAAGATCTGAAGGGAATGTCATCTACTTGATTTGAAGACCTTCGGAGGCCCACATGTCAGACATAACCGGACCCGCTTCTCCAACATGGTTAGTCCCAGGGTCGCCACGTGTACTATCAAACCAGAGCTACCGCCCACAAGGGGGAAGCTCCGGGATATGTGCCGAAATAGCACCCCCGGACCTAACCCCAGACCGAGGGAAGCTCCGGAACT
Organism: Tuctoria greenei; assembly: GCA_036927565.1. Classification (NCBI taxonomy): domain Eukaryota; kingdom Viridiplantae; phylum Streptophyta; class Magnoliopsida; order Poales; family Poaceae; genus Tuctoria; species Tuctoria greenei. The sequence goes on from JAYESD010000003.1 coordinate 113,803,186, forward strand.
GACACATGTCAGGTAGCTTCGGACCTATCTGTTTCCCACAGTATGCTCTGGAGCTGCCACATGTCCAACCGTCAGATCTTCAGCCTCTAACCTCCGGAAGACTCCACAATGGTCCGGATCTTCAATGGGGAATCAAGGACTTCAAGAACATATTAATGACACATGATCGGACGACCTTAATTACCAGTAACGGTGCTGTCAAAGCCCATAACTCGGTCATTAAGGGCAATTAAACGTGTTGAATGTGTATCAATATCAGTAACCGCCAGGGCCACATGTTGGGCCAGGATAACTTGTAACGGCCTGCCCTTGTACTATAAAAGGACAGGCCGACGATACATAGGACGAGGGGGAACACATAGACGCGACGCGCTCACTCTACACCCTGAACTCACTTTGAGCTCATACAACCAATACAACACCAACACGTCCCGTGGAGTAGGGTATTACGCTCAGGCGGCCGGAACCACGTAAATCTTCGTGTCTACTGTGTCATTTACACTTCACCTTCTTGAATCTCCGTGCGCCCACACTGAACCTCAAACTCCTCTAACACTTTAGTAGTGTCGGGAGATTTGCCGGATCAAATCCACCGACAGTTGGCGCGCCAGGTAGGGGCGCCCGAGATCTCAAGAATGGTGAACTCAGCCGCTGGATCATCCAATGGTCATCCCGCTATTCAAGCTGTTGGGAGTAATCCCTCCAATATGCAGCCACCAGCAGGAACCACGGTTCCAGTAGGAGTCACACTTCCACCACCGCCGCCTCCACCAGCAAATCAAGCTGGACAACGCGATGGTGCACCGGCGTCAATCATTGCGTCGGCGAATCTTGACAACCCGGAACACACGCTTCATGCAGCACGTGCTCTTCTCCAATGCCCACCACCTCCGGATGCATCCCCGGATGCACTGGAGCAGTGGAGGGCCGATGTGGAACATTTGGTTGCAGCAGCAGCCGACCGCATCAGCAACCAGGGTCCTCCTCCTTCAGGACGGGCCCCGTCGCAGTGATGGACCTTGTCTGGAAGACTTGGTCCGCATGTTTCCAACAATAGGAGACGTGCTGCATCACAGCAGGTGACGTCCTTGCCCTCCGTGGCACGACGCACTAACATGGTATCAAGGCTTTCAACTCATGACCTATAGGCAGAGCTTGATCGCCGATATCGCCAACAAGACGGTCGAGTCCATATTGAGCGTGCTCGTGAAAGACGAGAAGCTCAAGACATTCCTGCTCCTGAAGGAGTAGGAGGAGGTTGTTCAGCCCTGGCCATGCATCTGCGTATGGTCAGGTGGCCACAGAAGTTTTGGCCTCACCTGCCGGAGAAGTTCGACGGGACCGTTAATCCTGTCGAATTTCTTCAGATTTACTCCACTGCTATCTTGGCAGCTGGAGGAAATGAGGCTGTAATGGCCAATTATTTCCCAGTGGCTTTAACTGGGACCACCAGGTCCTGGTTTATGAGCCTTCCACCCAACTCCATCAACAGTTGGGAGGAGTTGTGCCGGCAGTTCACCGCCAACTTCGGGAGTTCATACACCCGACGAGGCACTGAACTGGACCTTTTTGCAGTCATGCAAAAAGGGGGAGAATCCCTGCGATCATTCATCCATAGGTTCTCTCAGGTACGAAACACTATCCCTTCTATCTCTAGCGCTTCTGTCATTGTGGCATTCAGACAGGGTGTACGGGATAAGAAGATGTTGGAGAAACTGTCAATCAAGGAGATCACCAGTGTCACGGAACTCTTCAGTTTGGCCGACAAATGTGCCAGAGCTGCGGATTGCCGTGAAATGCACTCCAAACCACCTCCGGAGGATCACAAAAAATCCTTCAAAGGCGAAGCCGCTACCTCCGGGAGTGGCAAGAAGAAGAAAAAGACCAATGGCAAGAAGAAACCGTCGGCCGATGCATCCAATGCTGCAGCTGCTGCAGCTCCGGGTGGCCTGGGGCCACGCCCTGAGAAGCGACCTCGACCGTCTTCTGAAGATGGTAGCAAACCCAAGGTGTGGTGTCCAATTCACAACGGACAGCCACAGTTTGGAAGACTGTCGGGAGGTCCAAAACCTTGTCGAGCGCTACAACAAGCACCGGGAAGAAGCTACTTTCCGATAGAGGGAAGGAAAACAAAAAGTTGACAAATCTCCGGCTAAAGAGGAGTTAGGTTTTCAGGATCCCAAAAAGGTCCTGAAGGCCGTCTACACCTCCGTTGACAACGATTCCGACGTCTCTGACAACGAGCGTCGGAAGACCATGAACACCATTTTTGGTGGATCATGGGACATCACCTCCCGCCGTGTCATCAAGACTATGCGTCGGGACATGGCTGCTGTAGCTCCTACAGCCAGGGCGGAGCCTCATCGGAAGTGGATGGACACAGCCATCACTTTTGATGCTTCGGACTGCCCTCGAAGCATAGTTGGAGCAGGTCAGTTACCTTTGATGGTATCTCCTACCATCAATAACATCCAGCTCCACCATGTCATGGTAGACGGAGGTTCGGGGCTCAACCTCATAAGCTTCGAAGCTTTTACCAAGCTTCAGCTCCGACCTTCAGATCTCCACCCCTCCCGACCTTTCTCCAGAGTAGGTCCGGAAGCCATTACCCCACTCGGAGCTATTGCCCTCCCCGTTACCTTCGGGACCCGGGAGAAGTATCGCACCGAGAAGTTGGTCTTTGACATTGCTCAGATCAACTTACCCTTCAATGCCATCTTGGGTAGGCCTTCCTTGTACAAATTCATGGCAGTTGCTCATTATGGTTACCTGGTGTTAAAGATGCCAACACCAGTAGGTGTTCTCCGGATCCGCGGAGATCGTACTGCCAGAGTAACTGCTCTGGAAGAACTCCATGCGCTTACTACGGCGCAAGAGGAGGACTCCAGGCAGGAGCAAGCTCCAAAACCCCCGAGCATTCGTCAGCGAGGCTCGACTTCTGCACCTCGGGTGCATCCAAGCGGCGACACCGACATTCCCGTCAAAGTCGTCCAAATCGGTTCCGATGCTGCTCAGACCACCCGTATATCGGGGGGATTGAACGACAAATTGGAACTCGCGCTCATCGCTTTCCTCCGGGCTAATGTCGACGTGTTTGCCTGGCAACCGTCACAAATGCCTGGGATCCCCAGGGAAGTGATTGAGCACAATCTAAAGATCTAACCCGACGCCCGGCCTGTGCATCAGAAGCCTCGAAAGCAATCCGTAGAGCAACAGAACTTCATTCGACAAGAAGTGAAGAAGTTGCTCGAAGTTGGATTCATCCGAGAAGTCTTCCATCCAAAATGGCTGGCAAACCCAGTCGTTGTGCCCAAGGCCGGCGGGAAGCTTCGGATGTGTATCGACTACACAACACTAAATAAGGCATGTCCAAAAGATTCATTCCCATTACCTAGAATAGATCAGATAGTGGATTCCACCTCCGGGTGTGAATTACTGTGTTTCCTAGACGCATATTCTGGGTATCATCAAATCAGAATGTCTAAGGAAGATGAAGAGCATACCTCTTTTATCACAGTAGATGGATTGTACTGTTATACAGCCATGCCATTTGGTCTCAAGAATGCAGCTTCAACCTTTGTACGAGCTATGTACAAAACCTTTGAAGAACTCATTAGAGACATAGTACGAGCTATGTCTTCGGGGTTAGCTCCAGAAAACTTCTTGGTTTCTTGGTAAGTCACCGGGGCATAGAAGCTAATCCGGCAAAGATCAAAGCCATTGAAGACATGCGGCCACCAGCTCGCATCAAAGATGTCCAAAAGCTGACTGGATGCCTAGCAGCCCTCAGCCGGTTCATTTCAAGACTGGCGGAACGGGCACTCCCCTTCTTCAAGTTATTAAGGAAGTCCAGACCATTCCAATGGTCTGAAGAAGCAGAAAAGGCGTTCCAGGAGCTAAAACAGTTCCTCACCACCCTACCAACTCTGGTAGCTCCGAACCCTGGTGAGCCTTTGCTGCTTTACATTTCAGCCACTGACGAAGTCGTCAGTATGGTCCTGGTTGCAGAGAGACCAGAACCATCCCATACTCAGGAGTCCAGACCCCTTGAGGAGGGTCTGGAGGTTCCTGAAAGCGAGTCTGGGTCCCAGCTCCCAAACTTGAATCCACAAGAAGTTACTTCAGAAGACCCAGACCCCTCCGGGAGGGTCCAGGTCGCTTCTGAAGAAGCTCCGGGTTCCTCCAGCAAGGACCCGAAAGTCCCCGAAGAAAATCTGGACCCCTCCGGGAGGATCCGGATCAATGAAGAGGAAGCTCCGGGCCCCTCCGGGAGGGTCCGGACCATCCAGCACCCAGTGTACTTCATTAGTGAAGTACTTCATGACGCCAAGACTCGATACCTAGAGGTGCATAAGCTGCTATATGCAGTTCTTATTGCCTCCAGGAAGCTTCGCCATTATTTCCAAGCTCACAAGATCTCAGTGGTGACTTCTTACCCACTTCGAGCAATCTTGCATAATCCCATCTCAACTCGGAATATTGCAAAGTGGGCAGCGGAATTGGCCGAATTCGATCTCGAATTCATTTCAAGGCAAGCAATCAAGAGTCAAGCATTGGAAGACTTCGTGGCGGAATGGACTCTCTCTCCATCAAACCCTGGGGGCCCCAGCGAGCAGAAGCCAGAACACAAGGCTCCGGTCTTCACCGAGCCTCACTGGACCCTCTACTTCAACGGGTCCATGCAAAAGCAGGGGGCCAGAGCTGGAATCCTTCTCCTCGCACCAACCGGAGAGAAGGTAAAATACATGGTACACCTTGACTTCAAGGCGACCAACAACATGGTGGAATATGAAGCACTCATTTACGGACTAAGGGTGGCACTGTCATACGGTGTCAAGCAACTGCTGGCCAAGGGAGATTCACAGCTCATCATTAAGCAAGTGAAGGGTGAACGCTCCTGCAACAATCTCCACCTAGCTGCTTACCTCCTTGAAGTCTAGAGGCTTCAAAAGGACTTTGAAGTCCTAGATCTCCACCATGTCTAGCGTGCCCACAACGCTGAAGCCGACGAACTCTCGACAAAAGCGTCAACCGGAGCTCCGGCTCCTTACGGAAATTTTGTCCGGAGGTTGTAAAAATCCACAGCTCAGCCTGCCGAACTGAGCGAAGGGGGCGAGATCAGCATCCCGAAGCTGACGGTCCCGATGGCCCTGTTACCATGGCAGCCATCAAGGGTCGTAGGTGCTGCCGGAAGCTCCGAGCAACCCATCACGCAAGACTCAAATGCTCAAGTTAGTTCTGATGCATAGATCTCGGAGATCCGGAACTACTTGAAAGACAACATCCTTCCTGACGATGATGTATCCGCTGACCGGGTAGTCAGATTGGCTAAAAGATACACGTTGGTAGAAGGGGATCTCTACCGGCGCGGTGCCAATGCATCCTAATGCGGTGCATCACAAGGGAAGAAGGCTGCGAGTTCCTCGTAGAAATCCATGGAGGCGAGTGTGGGAACCATGCGTCTTCCCGCACGCTGGTTGGTAAAGCCTTTCGGCATGGCTTCTACTGGCCTACAGCACTCCAGGATGCAACTGAGCTGGTGAAGAAATGCGAAGCATGTCAATTTCATGCAAAGCAAATTCACACAACGGCTCAGCTCCTACAAATGATACCTCCTACATGGCCCTTCGCTGTGTGGGGGATGGTCATCTTGGGACCTTTCCCAAGAGCCGTCGGAGGTTACAAGTTCCTGTACGTTGTCATTGACAAGTTCACTAAGTGGCCAGAAGCAACTCCAGTTGTGACAATCAACAAGCAATCTGCTATCAACTTTTTGCAGTCCATTGTATGCAGATTTGGAGTCCCAAACAAAATCATCACTGATAATGGGACCCAATTCACAAGCTCTGCATTTCAAGGATATTGTGAAGACCTCGGCATTCAAGTTTGCTATGCCTCTGTAGCTCACCCAGCAAGCAATGGCCAAGTCGAGAGAGCAAATGCTGAAATCCTTAAAGGACTCAAAACACGCACCTATGAGCGCTTGAAAAAACATGGAGCCAACTGGATTGAAGAGCTTCCGCCCACTTTATGGACCAACAGGACAACTCCAAACCGGTCAGCTGGAGAGACACCCTTCTTCCTGGTGTATGGAGCTGAAGCAATCCTTCCTCCAGAAATCACCTTGGGGTCACTCCGGGTCCGGACCTTCAACGAAGCCACCCAGGACCAGCTCCGGCGTGAAGACCTAGACCTCCTTGAGGAGGGAAGGTACCAAGCAGCTGTTCGGAATGCCCGATACCGCCAAGCCCTTCGGCGCTATCATCAGCGGCATGTACACAACCGACAGCTCGAGGAAGGCGATCTGGTGCTACGGAGAATACAATCCAGAGAAGGGTTAAACAAACTCTCCCCCAGCTGGGAGGGACCCTTCCGAGTGATTAAAGTATCCCGTCCCGGAAGCGTTCGCTTGGCTACCGAGGATGGGACACCTCTCCCAAATCCTTGGAACATTGAGCACCTCCGTAAGTTCTACACTTAATATCACGGAGGTGAGTCTGTAGTAACTTGAGGTGTATGTTATAGAGTCATTGTACAGAGTCGGGTAGTTCCTCCGGGAGAAGAGCCGGACCTTTCCCGGAAGGTCCGCAAAGTTCATGCAACACTTGTCGCAGTCTCAGGACTAAAAGTGTGGCTAGCTACCCTGGGTCAAACGAGAAATTAAACACGCTTAGCCTGGTTTCGTACCCTAAGAGTGTACTCGTTTCCCCTGTACCCCGGACCTATAATGAAAGACATCTTCATGTGAAACAGACTCCACGTGCATTTATTTTGTACAGGCTCAACATTTTTTATTTTTCTCTTTCTTGTCTATAACAAAGACATGCAATTCTTAAGAAATTTTAGTTCGACTGGTTCATATACGATTCGAGTTGTATTGTCGATTCTTTTGGATTCAAATATTGTTCATGGCCCACTCGCCTGAATGCCGCCAAGCCAACCTAGGGCCAGAGTGTGCTATCGACTTAGCCTAGTCAAGCACCCTAAGTACGCCACTCTACCTACACCCCGGCAGGACGAAGTAAGGCGGGTCGAAGTACAATTGGATCTGGAAGAAAAGACAGCGCATTCAGTTGTATTTAGAATCGCGTTTGACCTAAAATTTTCTTGAGAATCGTAAGCCGCAACGAAGTTATAGGCAAGAAACGAATTTTACTATTTTCCTTGGCTTCAGTGTGCAGGAAAAATAAAAAATCCACGTTGATGGAGAAAAGTTGGAGCTAACAAAGCTCCGACTCCCCTAGATGGCTTGTAATCGATGTTAAGCATTGAAAACGAGCATCACCGAATCAACCAAGCTCCGGTAAAGCTAGGGGGGCCAGCCGTCGACGCAAAATAAATGATGGTGAGAAGACCCCGCAAGCGGAGTCTGCTACTAACAAACTACACGTTGGTAAAGGTCACTGCCAGAACTACTAAGCTCTGACACCCCGGAGGACTAACTATCAATGCTCTACGCGTTGATAGGGACTATTGCCGGAGCTACTAAGCTCCGACGATAGACAATGCCAGAGCTTCTAAGCTCCGGCAACCTCAGGGGGCCTTCACTATCGAAGACTTCGGACCTACACTCTACAAGTTCAAAGCAAATGAGGCTTCAACAAAACACAATATCCTCTTGGTACATGTTCACAATGAAATTGTGTACATCTACCAGGGGGCCAAGTGAAGACAAAAGTGTTGAAGACAAAAAGTGAAATTCACAAAAATTTTGGGATTTCATTCATCTAGAGACAAGGGATTACAAAATTGAGGAAGAAAAAGAGAGAATACAAGTGGGAGCTACGGAGATGGTCCTAGACCTTATGGAAGAACTGGGCGACGTTCTGAGCAACCTCTGACACGTTGGCTCGGGCGACTTCACCTTCTCCTTCGACGGGACCTTAAAGCACCGGGTCCAGAGGGAATTGGGAATTCCGGCTGGTGTAGCACGTCAGCACATACTCTGCGACGTTCTTCGCTAGGGATTTCCCCTCAACCTCCAATTGGTCCGCGATGACATCACCCACCTTGGAGAGTTTGCTACCTGCCGAGCTCAACGCCTGCAACGCCAGGTCCGGCTCCGGATCATCCGGACGCACGGGACTGAAGCCCATCGGTGTCAGCGTGTCGTTGGCCTTGCCCAGGAACTCCCAAACCTGTAGGGAGTCCGCAGTCCTCAAGCCCTTCAATTCTTCTAAAGATCTTCTGGCCGCCACCAGTTCAGAATTCTCGCGTGCGAGGCGCTCAACTTCTTTGGCGTTTTGCTCAATCTTTTCAGCAACTCGCTTCTCGAGTTTTCTGAGCTCCTCCTCCCATAGATAAATCTTGTTCCGGCGGTCAACCAGGTCCTTCTCCCTGCCCCTCACTTTCTTCTTCCTGGCTACGATGGCACACTCTTGCTCGTATAGTACCTGCCCCCGCACCCAGGCCTTCTCCTCCTCCTCAGCGCAGCGCTCTTCCAATTTCTTGGCGCGCTCCTCGAGGCCCTTGTCAGCCAGAGCCACCTTTTTGGTGAGCTCCTCCTCCCTCCTCAAGACGTCATCCCGCAGCTCTAGAAGTTTCTGCTCTTCATCTTCGAGCCTTTTCTCCCTCTCCTCAAGTGCCTCCCGGCGCTTGATGAGAGTAGAGTTAATGGCCTACAGCCTTTCTTGGCATTCATCAGCCGCACTATTAGCTGCTTTGGTCTGCTCATAAATGGCCCGGGATTGAGCGTCGAAGGCGCGAGTCATGCTCTCCCTATCATCCAATAATTTGCCCCAGTATTCCAGGCGGACCTTCTCCCGCTTAATCCACTCTTTTTCATCTGCTAGCCTCGACTGCGCCAGCTTGGTCTCGAAGTAGAGCCGGTTACGCCACCGCCTATGGGTTTGGCGATCCTCTTCAAGAGCCTTGCTATCGTGGAAGAATGCCAGCTGAACTTGACGCAGACTGGAGCAGGCGTTGTCAATAGACAATGACAATGGGATAGGTTCCGGACCTGCTGGGGTCTCCTCCGCTGGTTCCAGCGGGTTTTCAGTTACAAAAAGTGGGTCCCACTCCACAAGAGTGGTCCCCTGAGCCTCTATGGCACTAGGGTTGTCCTCCGGGATGGCCTCAGTCGCCATCGAGGAAGGTCCCGCTGATGAAGTTCCGACCTCCGGAAGTGGTTCCGAAGGCCCCGCCGCCAGGTCTTCATTTGCCCCCTCAGGCAGGGGGCCAGCAACCTCTTCTGGGCACTCCGGCTCAGCCGCGGGAACCTCCGGCGTCGTCATTCCCGGAGCAGGGGCTGCTTCTGGCTCCGGCCTGGGCACCTCCTCTACTGGGGGCTCGAGCGCCGACGCCTCTGCAACAACCGGCTCGGGAGCCGGAAGGTCTTCAACATCAACCGGCCCTGCAGCCGGAGCTCCAACAACGACCGGCTCTGCGGCCGGTGCTTCAGAGGTAGCCGACCCAACCGCCGGGACTTCCTTAACATCCGACGCGCACGCCGGGACTTCAATTACCTCCGGCTCAACCGCCGGAGCTTCGACAATTTCCGGCTCTGGGGCCGGAATTACTGCTTCCTCCGGCTCAACGGCCAGAGCTTCCATCATCTCTGCACCAAGACCCGGAGCTTCAACCTCCGGGGCAGGTGCCGCTGGCGCATCTTCTCTCCCGTGGTCCGGCGCTACCACAGGAGTCTCTGGGGATGAGTCGAGGTCCATGACCGCAACAGCTGGCGCCGGAGCTGTCGCAGCTTCAGCCACCACTTGGGGCAGCACCGGAACAGGAGCAGAAGTTTACGCCCTCACAGCTTCAGCTGCTGTGGCTGAGAGTGGAGCCTCACTCCTCTTCTTGGGAATGCTACAGATGATGGATGAAGACACTTAAAAAACAGTTACTACAACAAAACAACTGTCTAAGGTAAATATTAAAAATTACCTTGGGAGGCTTCCGCACCAGCTTGCGCGGAACCTCTTTCCCGGGCGTTCTGGGCTGACCATAGCTGCCGCCGGCGTGGAAGCTCCGGAAGTCCCCCCGGAACTCGTTACACCCACAGGCATTTCCCTAGTCGAGGCCCCCCTTGATCGGGAAGAACCTCCGGACCTAGAGGCCTCAACCGGCCCCGGTGCTGGAGTCGCATGCCCGGAGCTAGCACCCCGGGAGGAAGCCGCTGCGGGTACAGTCATCGCAGTTGTAGAAGACCTCCCCCTCTGGGGAGAAGGAGCTGATGCAGAGGTTGCAGGCCTGACGGACCTTCCGTCGGCATGCTGCAGTTTCCTCTTCCGGCTCAAAGGTTCGTCCGCCGGCTCCTTTCCCTTGCCGACAATTTTGATCCTTGGCTTTGGGGAAGGGTCGGAGCCACCTTCGGAAGCCCCAGGGATCACCACCTTGGAGGTCGATCTTCTCTCGATGACACCAAGGTCATCAAGCACAGGCATCTTCCACCAGAGCTCCCTGCTGAACTCTACTTCCACATTCAGAGGGAGAAAAGCTGATGGCAGAGTCAAGTCGTCACCAGCAACGTCGATGACGTGCTGGAACTTCTTGAGATGAAACTCCAAGGTTGCCCCTGCCACGTTTGACTTCAGCCCGGTCTCGACCCGGTCGTCGTCCATCACACTGTTGAGGGCCCAAGCGAGTTTTTCTCTCCTCTTCAGTGGTGCCCACCTGTTGACCAGGAAGTTGCAAAACACCACCTAAGGGGTTAATCCTCCCTCCACGCACTGGCGGATCCTAGTCAGAGCAGGGTTGAAGGCGTCCGCCAGCACTGGAGCTTCACTCCAGACTGTAGTGTCAATGTTGGGGAGGCCTTCGGGCAGCTCCAGCTTCTCGTGCTCCTCCACCCGGATGATTATCCAGTCCTTCTTCCAATCATCCCACTTCCCAGAGGGAAACGACCGGAGGTACTTGAATGGGCACTTCTTGCGCTTCACGAAGTAATAGAAGCCAAGGTACTCATTACTCCTGCCGGTGGTATGGACGGTGAAGAAGGTCCGAAAAAGATCAATGCAGGGGGGATGCCCACCCACATTTCAAAGAAGTGGACGAAGATAGACACAAGAAGAATGGAGTGGGGGCCAAGGTGGTATAGCTGTAGACCATAAAAGTCTAGCAGCATCATGAAAAAGGAGGAAAAAGGTGGGATCAACCGCACCATGTCGTACGAAGAGAAGTACACCATTTCGCCGGTGTGCTCCTTCTCATACGGGAGCTATCCCCCGGCGCGGACCAGGCGGTAGAAGAAGTCCGAGGACCATCCCATGAGGGCCCGAACCTTCTTCAGGTCATCGTCGGTCTTCAAATGGCTCTCGCGGAGACCCAACTCCATCGCAGCACAACAAGGCAAGAGAGGAAGAGCAAGCACAAGTTGGGAGTTTGAGCGCAAGATCAGATGAGAGGCGTAAAGAACCCCAGACGGTGCGCGCCTTCCTTCTTAAGTAAGCCCTCGCAACGCTTGGATGGAAACCGCAAGGAAGTCGAAGATACTAATCAAAAATTCCACCCAGCCGATGACAAGAGGGCCCGGGATCACCCCGACGATCAAGTCGAGATTCTTACCCAGGAGAACGATTGTCATCATGAGGCGGGAAGCCCGAAGGCGGCGGCCTGACAAGGCGCGCGAAACCAATACGATTTTCGTATCGGTAACCGGCGACCTTCAATTGCGTGAGATCCGCATGCCAAAGATCTCATCTGCCGCACACGAGATATGCCACGCGGCGAATATTTAACTCCAAACCATCGCCAACGGCACATACGAAGACCTTTTAAGACTCAATTCAAAAGTCGAAGGATGGACCCACCTCCGGCGGAATGACTCCACCCAAGGAGTCTTCCCCAGAGATGGACCCAAGGGGCCACTGTCAGTACGCTAGGTACCATATACCCCTTGGGATTGCAAGGATCTCAAGGGAATGTCATCTACTTGATTTGAAGACCTTCGGAGGCCCACATGTCAGACATAACCGGACCCGCTTCTCCAACATGGTTAGTCCCAGGGTCGCCACGTGTACTATCAAACCGGAGCTACCGCCCACAAGGGGGAAGCTCCGGGCTATGTATCGAAATAGCACCCCCGGACCTAACCCCAAACCGAGGAAAGCTCCGGAACTAACACATGTCAGGTAGCTCCGGACCTATCTGTTTCCCACAGTATGCTCTGGAGCTGCCACGTGTCCAACCGTCAGATCTTCAGCCTCTAACCTCCGGAAGACTCCACAACGGTCCGGATCTTCAAAGGGGAATCAAGGACTTCAAGACCCGATTAAATGTCATTAATACCATATTAATGACACATGATCGGACGACCTTAATTACCAGTAATGGTGCTGTCAAAGCCCATAACTTGGTCATTAAGGGCAATTAAACGTGTTGAATGTGTATCAATATCAGTAACCGCCAGGGCCACATGTCGGGCCAGGCTAACTTGTAACGGCCTGCCCTTGTACTATAAAAGGACAGGCCGACGATACATAGGACGGGGGGGGGGGACACATAGACGCGACGCGCTCACTCTACACCCTGAACTCACTTTGAGCTCATACAACCAATACAACACCAACACATCCCGTGGAGTAGGGTATTACGCTCAGGCGGCCCGAACCACGTAAATCTTTGTGTCTATTGTGTCATTTACACTTCACCTTCTTGAATCTCCGCGCGCCCACACCGAACCTCAAACTCCTCTAACACTTTAGTAGTGTCGGGAGATCTGCCGGATCAAAACCACCGACACTTGTATTTTGACTTTTGAAAGGTTTGGTTAGTACTCTTGGACTATGTTTTTTATGTGTTTTTGCTGATCGTGGTGGATATTATCTTGCTATGTTTGCAACATGCTTATGTGAGGTCCTCACATAAGGCGTTGTGGTTTTCAGAATAACGTGAGTCAAGTCGAGGACTAGTGCTCGGAAGATTTGGTTTTTTGAATTCAAGACATGGCTGATGACGGGATCCATTGAGCTATTCCTAGGAAGAAGATGAGGTTCAACAACCAAGTTCAGAGGGAATTGTGGTTGAGTTGATCGACAGGTTACGAAGCATGTTTGGGTCAAGAACAATGCATATGAAGGTATCATGGATGTCGTTGGAAAGTGTTTGCGCGTGTGCAAGAAGTGCATGGATGTGGCAACATGGTTCCTAGGTGTGGTGAAGAGATATGGATGTGAAGATGCGCTCGGAAAGGTCCAACCGGCTGGATTATGACTCAGGTTGCGGCTAAGGCGGTTATGGTTCGTCTATGGAAGGTTTTGACTTTCGTTTGGTTATATTTCATTGTAGGCACAAAGTTGAGTTGTTTTAGGAATGTTTAAGACGTTCCTAAGGTATTTGATCTTAAGATTGCTTTTATTGGCGTATGGAAGAGTCTTGAGCAATTATGGAAAGTTTTAGTTGAAACAAGTCATAGTTAGGATTGCGTAGGCCTAAGGCTGGTTATATAAGCAAGGGAGGCCAGACCTCATGGCGCACGACTTTGGGCTGTTCCTCTTGTATCTTTGGTGAAGAAAATTTGTAGTTTGGAGGATAGTTTGTGCCTTGTTCATCTGACTTGTTTTCGTGAAGTCTTTCTCGTCAAGTGTTTGCGTTGTCGGACCATTCTTCATTGTTTTGATCATAACTCGACTTTTACCATTCAATTGATGTAATTATATTTTTTGTCTTCATGAATTGATGTTGTATAATCTATGAAAATTTCAATGTCATTGGAATTGTGTTTTTTGAGTTATACGAGTTTCTTTGTAGTGTAGCAGATCTATTTCCTCTCTGTTAAGAACAGAGTGACGTTTCCACAGGGTTTTGGTCATAACTTGGGTTTTACTCGACGTTTTCTCGTGATTCTTGCTGTTGTGTCTTCGTTACTTGATTCTATACAATCTACACTTATTTGTCACGTTTGAACACATTGAAAACACTCACAGACACGATTTTCATATCGTGTTCATTTTCTCTCGAGGGATTTTTTTGTTGCTTTCGCTGAAAATGTTTTAATCTACCATTCACCCTCCTCTAGTAGCTTTTCACGTGCTCTTCGATCCTACAACAACTATTCTCAAAATTTTTGGTGTGTGCAGTGTTGATATTTCCTACGCACTAATAACAATTCATCCCTAGCAGTGGTGCTAGAAATGCTTGTGAGTAGGTTTTAATTCTCATATGAACGTCTGCAAGCGTACAGAAACTATCGATGTAGCATTTCCCCTTTAAATAGTATTTCTAAAGGGTTTCATTTATATTTTCCCAAAGGAAGGCTATGTGGAAGTAAGACAATCATCAAGTGGAAATGTTAGGTTGGCCTAGATAAGGTTCTAGGTAATTGAGGTAGTGTGACACACACAAGAGCATCCTATCCTAAGGGGATAAATGGGGTAAAGAGGGATTAGGCTAAGAACTAGGTAGAGACTTCTACTATGCTTCTAATGTGCATATACATAGCCTAAGTTAGTTACTAATGATTATGTTGACTACTAATTGTCATGCTAAGTGGATTAACACATCGGGCACGGGTTTACCCCTAGCAACACTAGGCGACTCCCGCCAAGAGCCAGTGGCATAGCCGAACGTGGAGGATTTCAAAGGACGGATAGGGTTGTCACCACCTACTGCCTACCTCTTCAATCCGTGGGTCTATGAGACATTCAACGCTACTCTCTATGCTAGCATATTAAGAAATTACCTTAAGAGCCTAGGCACAAGCCATCCTAAGGCAATGAACTAAATAATAATTGAACCAATGTTAATTCATAGCATAAGTGATTCATGTTAACATAATCATATCATAGCTAATTAGACTGTAGTGGAGGTTTATAGTGTTTATGATAATGTAATGAACATGGTATAGCACAATCATAAATACTACTCCTACCACATACATGGAATCCACAATCAAACAAGAAACGCTTCATTCAAGTATATGAACAATAGTACACTAAAGATATCATCTTTTATTATGAATAATGTCACAAATACAAATAGGAATATGGAAGTCAAACCTTTCCCAATTGGGAAGAGACTCCTTCTACTCCTCTCCTACTTGTACTGTGGACTAGAGACTCTCCTCTTTACAACCTATACTCATCTAAACCTATGGAGAGTAGTGGATACAAAGGATGAATACTCAAGTGGTGTGTGTTGAAATGAGGGGTAAGAGGTCCTATTTATAGCTTGGAGAAAGATCGATTCCCGTCACCAAAAGTGCGCAAATCAGTCACCCATGACCACTTCAAGCCGTGAGAAGCCACCACGTGGAGTTTGATCGAGAAAGGCGCTAGGAACTAGTCGGCCAACTAGGGGGGCCAACCGACCTTGTCCTGGCCCCTTTTGCGGTGTGCTTTCTCCAGGTTACTAACAGGTGGGTCCCATTGACTGATATTGGTGCTACACCGTTGGATGGCCTCGGATACTTCTGTTTGTGAGCCATTTGATCCATGTGGTGCCACATGTTGTCGCTTGATTGGCTGGAATGATATTTTATAGGATCCATCCCCTTGTTTCACTTCATTTCTGCATAGAATCCCTGCATGCACTACTTTCTCTAAGGACAAGTGGAAATAGGTTCAATAGAAAGGTGATGTGTCCAAGAAATGATATTTCCTTCACATAATTGAGTTATATTGATAGGTGAAATTGGTATATAACAGCCATCAACAAACTCCCCCAAGCTTATCCTTTGCTCGTTCCGAGCAAAGTCAAGACTCTAGGTTGATGATCAGGAGTTGCAACTATGTTCTATATTTTAAAAGTATCGTGTGCACAACAAGATACTCTACCTAGTATTGCAAAAATTAGCACAGTACATCACCCATCTTAAGTTATTATGGGTCTTATGCCATCTCCTATTCATGGGTGGTTGAAAGATAGAATAGCAAATGGGGCACACATACCCTAGAAATCAAGTTCCACCAATTTCGGAGAGTTCAGTTTAGATTTGCAGTATCTCAATTTGATTCTCTCAAGTCTCTCCATTTTGTGTAGTGGAAATATGTCCTCACCAAGGCATTGTGCCTAAATTCATCCTACATCTACATAAGGCTTGTATGTGGAGTTTGGTAGGGAATACAGTAGGCATATTTGCAACACATAATATTGCTAAGTCAAAAGAGCAGGCCTTAGGAGAAATCAATTTCAAAACAATTCGATTCAAGACATGTGCATGTGTGATGGAATGGAGTGGATGTGGATATTTTGAGTTGACTCCTTTTTGACTGGACTCTCATATTTTGCAGGGATGAAACATGGCTACTTCTCTCTTTTTTTCTCATGCTTATGATGTAAGAATGCATGTTCTTTTTCTTTTTCTTTTGCTTTTAGCCATGTCTTCTACTCCCTTTTTATGCAATGAATTTTGGGGAGAGTACTAAGCATGAATTATATGGACTTTCTCTTTTTATAGTGGAGTGGTGGTATGATGGAAATTTGCTTACTTCTAGTGTAGAAGTATAGCATGTGCAAGTGAAGTCTTGAATTCAAAAAGTAATGAATTAAATCTCTCATAGGTCTATACTAGTTTTACAAAGCTCAATGTGAAGACAAATAGCATATGCATAAGGTCTATCAAGGTAATGTATCATATGGCTTAGGTGGGTATTTCCAATCAAATAAGGATAACTTAAATCTTTTTAGAATTTCTCCAGAAATCTATGTTTCACTATCAAACTAGGAATAGAAGCCCTATCACTATATCATATCTCACAACAACTTAGAATGGATTAATCTTTTGCTACCCACAATTTCCAAATCAAGGCAAAAGCACTTCTAGCCAATGTGAGCAATATGTTGGAGAGTAGTAAGTTGTAAACTAGGGACTTAGGAAAATTAAAACAGAGCAACTATTGATCATTTCATCTATGTGAATTCCAAGTCATTCTTACCGCACATCTTTTATTTTATTTGAAAGTAAACCTATCCTATATTATATTTTTTAGATGCAAGGAGGATGATGGGTAAGTGGAAAATAAATATGCAAAAGGGGGTTGATACAATTTACCTCAAATGGGGGTCCTCCCCCGAGCTTGTTTTTTACTCACCTCCATGCCTAGGGTTGAACCCTTGATGATGGAAGTATGACGCGAGATCGGCTTCTTGTTGTTGTAGCATGGAGTTGAAGTTGATAAATTGAGCGTCCATGTGTTGTTGTCAGTCTTGGGTACCTTGGACATGCCCTTGGAGAGTGTTGTAGATGTCACCCGTCCTTACTTCAAGCTCCTCCATACATCTAGAGAGGTCCGTCATTCCTAGGCTATAGTCACGTTGACTTCTAACCGAAGTGGAATGACATCTTCTCATAGATGTTGGAGGCAAGCTGCTAGAGCTTGATGTGGATAAGGGTGTCTCCCATGTAGCACTTGGCCACCCATGCCAAGACAGACCTTCGGTCTAATACGATGGAGGTTGAGTCTATCCAGCTGCATCACCTGTTGGGTTCTCTTCCTCTTTGTACTCATGGATCGTGGAGGTTGTCGGGGGCATGGTTGCTCTCCTTGTACGGCTTCTAGTTACCCTGCCAGAGACATTACTTCTTCTGGCTTCCTAGATAGGACGTAGGTCAATGGTTAGCCCCCGACATTTGTACAAATGATAATCCAGGTTACATAACCGAATTTCATTGACAAAGCTGGGATAATAAAATATCAAAGAGCCATCTTGATCATGCTTAAGGGTATGTCCTTGCACTAAATATTCATCATTAATTAATTCTCTTTCATTTTCAATGTATTTAAATGAAGAATATTCTAATGCTCCTACCCTAGTAGCAACGCGGGTGATCAATTAAGTGCATTCAATTGGCCCTACCCTTGGAATGTAACCTAACCATTGTGTCATCATGGCAACAACTGGAGCAACTTTTATCTTTTTAATCATGGCAAATAAAATTTTCAGCTTATCATAACGCACTATCATTACATATCCTCTAGGGAACATAGTCATAGACACCCATCTATGCATGAAGCGTAAAGTGGGGTTGTGGAAGTGGCTATTCCTAGGTGCACTACATCTGACCTCACTAGTTAAATCTCGCCAAAAACTTTGTTTGTTATACTTAGGCAAAGTGTCTAATTCTAGCAAACAACGTTTATGGAAGCCTAGGATTTCACTTAATTCTTTCCGTAGGATGTTGTATTCTTTTTGAAATAATCAAAAAGTAATACCATCAAATCCTATCTTGAGTGTGCAAAGGAATTGTATGGAGAGAAGATGTGAACCTTTCTCCTCTTTGTGAGCAAAGTTTTCCCATCCTAATGCACGACAAATGGAAAAGAATTCGGAATCCATACCTATTTTGGAGATCAAATCCGGATCATAAGCTTTCGTATGAGAAAAGTCACGATCTTGGAGGAGCTTGTGTGCTTGACCTGCAACTTCACTTTGGATGTCGAGTTCGTTGTCGTGAAGAAGTTGGTGTGGGTTGCTCCTCTCACCCATGGGAGTGTCCTCTCCTACACTCCTCCTCCGTGAACTTGGTGTGGCAACGGAAGAGGGGGCATGCACTTGAGTTTCCACCATGGCTTGAGCTTGCAGCCTCCTTCCTCTTTCCAAACAACCTCTTCATTCCTCTCATGGCCACAACAAACAAGAACACAACAAGGCAAAAACTTGAAAGAGGTGTTGTTAGTGAAAACAAAACCCCGGTGAATTTTCCCTTGAAGAACTTTAGAGCAAATTGCAAATGCAAACAAAAGCAAATCTTTTTGGTTTGGATTTTGAGCAAGAGTGTTTCAATGAAGAGCGAGAAAAACAATGTGAGCAAGAGTGACTTTGGGGATGTAAGAAATGAGGTGAAGTGTGAAGAGATGAGCTCCTCACGGCCACCATTTATAGTGTGCAATCCTCAACAGTCACTAGGGAACCAAATGTAGTCATTGGAGGAGAGAGAGCCAAATTGGATCTTTCCCCTAGTTGGCCAAGCAGGGGGGTCGGTCGACCTGACAGGTGGGCTTCTTATTCTCCCTTTTGGCAGGTGGCTCCCCAACGGCTACAGAATCAGCATGTTGGTGAAATGCCACTTTTGCAGCAAAGAAAAAATTGTTTTCCAAATAAAATTCCTTTTTCAAAACCCAACAATCTTCTTTTCCTGAAAGTTAAAGAAACAAAAATGATAGTTGAGAATATAAGATTCTCAACCTGCTAAGAAAATCAAATATGCAGTGGGAGAATCAAACTAAATGAGGAAATCCAAAAAGAAAAAAGAAAAACAAGAAAAGGTAAACTACTAATTTAACCTATTGGCTAGGTCTCACCACCGTCCGATGAGATGGACATTCCTCCTTCTTCAGTTCTTGATATCCGGGCTTGGAGGGATGGGCTCAGACGGCTTGTCTTGCTTCTTCCACCATACCTTCTTTGGCGTCTTGGTGGACTTGGGCCTTTGAGGTGGCTCGTACTTCTCCGTCTTCTTGGGGTGTCGGCATAGATGATAAGACTGGTTTTCTGCATAGATCAATTTCCTCATGAATGCAATGAGCGGATCTACCTTTGGAGGTGTGATTTCGACCTCTTGAATGTGCTTAACATTCGGCCCATACTTGATACGGATCATGAAACATTGCTCCAACTTTGGGCGAAAGTTTAACTTCTCCTCCTTGCCATTTATATGGAAGTGGAGTTCTCTAGCTCCCACATCTATGCTAGCCTTCGCGGTGCTTAGAAATGGGCGTCCAAGAATGAGCAGCGTATCCTTCTTGACCTCCATGTCGAGCACCACGAAATCCACAGGATGAAGCAGTTCTGGATTTTCACCGGGACATCTTCGGCAATACCCACTGGATAATGGACTAAAGAATCAGCCATTTGGGGCTGCATTGGTGTTGGAGTAAGGTCCGTGAAGTTTAGATGGTCAAAAACCACCTTGGGCATCAAACTCACACTTTCTACAAGGTCACAAAGGGCCTTGTCAAAGTGGTGTGCCCCGATTGAGCATGAGATTGTAGGACATCTAGGGTCCTTCAGCCAGTTGCCTCCTTGTAAAGAAATCATGTTCACATTTTCCACCGGAGGTTTGGGCCATCCTGGCATCTTGGCATTCTCCGTTGGAGAAACAGCAACTGCCAGTTCAACCAACTGAGTATCCAACATCTTGTTGAAACTCAATTGATTCTTGAAGGCTGAGGATAGTCCTTCAATCTTTGCATTAATGCTCTCTAGGGTCTCGTCATTCGCTGACAGCTTCTTGGATAGAGCCTCATTGATCTTCAGTTGGCTAATGGCCAGTTCTCTCAAGTTAGACTGATTTCCATTGTTTCCATTGTTGTTGTACCCTTCTTTAAAGAATGGGTGTGGTTGGCCCCACCATTGTTGGCTACGTATAAGGCATCCTCACGGGTTTCTGGGCAGTTATTGCCCTAATGGCACGTGTTGACACAGACTTCACAAGTGATGTGAGAGTCTAAGGCATAGGCATTGCCACATGACTCACCATTGCCTTGTCCATCAATAATCTTCATAAGGAGGTCCAATTTGGCAGCGATCATGTCCACCTCAAAGGTGTGCATGCCTTGCTGGCAGGTATGGAGACGCTCGTCGCTCCAACCCATATTTGACATCATATTCTCAATCAAATCATTGACTTTGGGAACCATCAATGAGAAGAAGGCACCTACAGCAGCAGCATCAACATGGTAACGGGCGGAAGGGATCAGCCCGTTGTAAAGTTTTGGATTATGAGCCAGTCTTCTATCCCATGGTGGGGACAGGCTAGGATATATTCCTGCAGCCTTTCGCAAGCCTCGGGAATAGATTCATTAGCATCTTGATGGAAGTTGGAAATTCTTCCGCGTAGGGCATTGGTCTTGCCCAACGGGAAAAACATGGCGAGGAATGTCGTAGAACATCTCTCCCAAGTGTCTATAGCACTTCGGTTTGCATAGAACCACTGTTTCGCTCTCCCAAGAAGAGGGAACGGGAATAGCCTAAGACGTATAACATCAGGAGATATGTCATTTATCTTAAAAGTGCTACAGATCTCAAGGAACTGTTGCGGGTGAGTACTTGCATCCTCGTTAGCCTTCCAACAAAATGGGTTGCTTGCACCATAGTGATTAGGCCCGTCTTGATTTCAATGTTCACATCTTTCGTGTTAACGGTGGGCCCAATAGGCACATTATTAGCAGAGGGAGCCGAAAACTCATGAAGGGTCTTCTGGGCCATTGGTGTTTTGGTTTTTGGTGCGGTTGTGCTAGCTTGCTTTGCCGCTCGAAGCTTCTGATGAGTTACGACATGAGGTCGATCTCTTGGAAGGGATTCGGGATCTTCAACAAAGCTTTTTGGCAAGCGGAAACGAGACATACACTACCCTGTTTTCACATAAGATGCGAAAACAAAGAAGGGTCATCCTACTAAAACCTATCAGGGTCTTATCCTATTCACTCAATCATGTAATACTTCGGCCCCTTCCCGCGCAATGACGCCAAAAATACTTGTTGATATTTCCTACGCACTACTAACTATTCATCCCTAGCAGTGTTGCCAGAAATGGTTGTTAGTAGATTTTTATTCTCAGATGAATGTCCGCAAGCGCACGGAAACTATCGATGGAGCATTTCCCCATTAAAGAGTATTCCCAGAGGCTGTCATTTATATTTTTCAAAAGGAAGGCTATGTGGAAGTAAGACAATCATCAAGTGGAAAAGTTAGGTTGGCCTAGGTAGGGTTCTAGCAAGGATGGGTAAAGGGTAATTGAGGTAGTGCGACACACACAAGAGCATCCTACCCTAAGGGGATAAACGGGGTAAAGAGGGATTAGGCTAAGAACTAGGTAGAGACTCCTACTATGCTTCTAATGTGCATATACATAGCCTAAGTTAGTTACTAATGATTATGTTAATTATGAATTCTCATGCTAAGTGGATTAACACATCGGGCACGGGTTTACACCCTAGCAACACTAGGCGACTTCCGCCAAGAGCCTGTGGCATAGCCGAACGTGGAGGATTACAAAGGACAGATAGGACTGTCACGACCTACTGCCTACCTCTTCAATCTGTGGGTCTACGAGACATTCAATGCTACTCTCTATCCTAGCACCGTGCTAGCATATTAAGTAATTACCTTAAGAGCCTATGCACAAGCCATCGTAAGGCAATGAACTAAATCATGGTTGAACCAATGTTAATTCATAGCATAAGTGATTCATGTTAACATAATCATATCGTAGCTGATTAGACTATAGTGGAGGTTTATAGTGTTTATGATAATGTAAGGAACATGGTATAGCATAATCATAAATACTACTCCTACCACATACATGGAATCCATAATCAAACAAGAAAAGTTTTATCCAAGTATATGAACACTAGTAGACTAGATATCATCTTTATAATGAATAATGTCACAAATAAAAATAGGAATATGGAAGGCATACCTTTCCTATTTAGGAAGAGACTCCTTCTACTCCTCTCCTACTTGGACTATGGACTAGAGACTCTCCTCTCTATAGCATATACTCATCTAAACCTATGGAGAGTAGTGGATACAAAGGATGAATACTCAAGTGGTGTGTGTTCAAGTGAGGGGTGAGGGGTCCTATTTATAGCTAGGAGAAGGGTCGATTACCGCCACCAAAAGCGCGTGAATCAGTCACCCATGACGACTTCAAGCCGGGAGAAGCCACCACGTGGAGTTTGACCGAGAAAGGCACCAGGAACTAGTCGGCCGACATGGTCCTGGCCCCTTTTGCTGTGTGTTTTCTCCAATGACTGGCAGTGGGGTCCCATTGACTAATATTGGTGCTACACCATTGGATGGCCTCGAATACTTCTGTTTGTGGGCCATTTGATCCATGTGGTGTCACGTGTCGTCGCTTGATTGGTTGGAATGATATTTCATAGGATCCATCCCCTTGTTTCACTTCATTTTTGCATAGAATCCCTGGGTGCACTACTTTCTCCAAGGACAAGTGGAAATAGGTTAAATAGAAAGGTGATGTATGCAAGAAATGACGATTCCTTCACATAATTGAGTTATATTGACGGGTGAAATTGGTGTATAACAGCCGTCAACATGTAGTGAGGAGGTGAGGGGGCTATTAATACACAAGGTTCAATCGGTGTCTGCCATCTTTTGTGTGTGAAGCAGTTAGAGCCACCCTTAGGGAGCCATATTGAAGCGCCACACGTCATGTGACCGAGGTTGGCACTCTTACCAAGTCAACCAAGACAGGGGTTCAGCCAACCCCTAGTCTCAACCCTTTGCGCTGGTTTTCTACTGTGTCACTGATTTGTAGGCCCTAGTTCCATACTTGCATGAATTTCCGTCGAATTTCCTCGGATACACCTGATAATGGGTTCTTGGATCCATGTTCTACCACGTGTCATCGCCTGATTGGTCGGAGTGTTTCTTTTAGGATTGCTCCCAACATTTCATGGTATTTTGGGGCTTAATTCATCTGCAAGGAAATAGACACTAGCACTTGTGGAAATGGTTAGTATTAACCCCTACAACTATGTTTTGTTCTCTGGCGATCAGATTTACAATTTAAGGACAGTCAAGACATTGTCGGTGAGCCCCTCCGCTTTCAGAGCGTCCACCTAGTAGAGGATCCGCCTCAGCCAGCCCATGTCCTTATCTGGGACCCCCCCTTCGCCGGCACTTCTTGAAAACTGGGGCTTTTTTGGTGAAGGGCAATAGGTCGGGATCCTTGTTCTGGATAGAGAACCAGTCTTGATGTTGTCCCTTGAGGATTGACAACAGGTGAAGGTCGAAGTAGCGTGTTTGTTGCCCGCGTAGAGAGATGCAGGCGCCACCGACGTCAAGGAGCGGCGAGCTGCTAGAGGCAGCATGCATCCGAGGAAATAGAACCACCACATGGTGAAGTACAGATCATCCTCATGTATGCCTCACATAGGGTGATGAAAACCACAATGTGAAGAATGGCGTTCGACTTTAGGTGATGAGGCTCCAACTTGTACTCATGGAGCGGCCCCCCTAAGAAAGGGGTGCACCAGAAGCCCAGTCCTGACGCATAGAAGTCAAGGAGGGGCACCACCTCACCACGATCCGATTGGGGAATGAATTCCCCCTCGACGAGGTGGATGGTGTGGGAGTCCCATCCCGACAACAACCTTTCACTGACGAGGTCAAAGACACGGATCGAGCTAATGTGGAACTTCAACCCCAGTGACATCATGATAAAGGGAGGGGACGGAGGCATTGTGATGCTCTTCTCTTCTACCACGCCTCACCAAATCTTCCAGAAACGCCGTGTAGGGAAGGCGGAAGGGACAGGGGGCACATAAGGCAAAAGGGGAGAGCGTGCACAGGAGAGTGTGCCGTCACGAGTTATAAAGCCGATGGAGTGAGTGGTGCTCTGATGCCGTCAGAAGGCGTACGGCGCCCATGACTCCTTGTAACTAGCGTCGATTTAATGTGGGCAGCCACTCCAACTTAAATCACACGATGCCCACGATCTCAACGATTGGGGCTTGAGACGTGTGGTGCTCCCTCATCTCCCACAATCCTGGCCTAGTAGGCCAAGGTAAGGCGGGTAAGTTTCCAGCCCACTTTTGGAGCCTGGCTGAGTTTTGGGTTCGACTGCCAGCCCTCGGGTCTCGTGGCCACCCGAGACAATTCAGAGAGAGGGATGGACGACAAGATATTGCCCATTAGAGGCACAATAGGGGGAATCAAACACCCTCGACATCTCCAAGTCAGTATTCGAGACCTAGCTCAGCGACTCCGCAGTAGCCCATTGAGCGGTCAACACTGAGCCACCTAGGCCCCCGAAAGGCCTGGGATCTGCACGAGTGTCCAAGAGTGGGATTTAGTGAAATGAGGGCATCAAGACCTGACAAAGACAATCCTTTGAGATATTATGACTGGTTCCGCTCACCCTGATGACACAGGGCGACCGGGTATCACTCGAATTTACCCGATAGACACCTCATCGAGCTCGGGAATTCTGCTATCTAGAAAAAAAATCCAGACAACTCATCCTCTCCATGTCACAACGGCTCACGGATAGGGCGCAAAGTGGATTTATGAATATATTAACCCAACCCTCGCAAGAAGGCACGATGGCTCACCGCAAAGCTTGGGAGTCGTGAACAGGGTCAACACTTTGCCGTTTCCACCCCGAGCCTCGCGACAGTCGTAAGTGAGCCACAAACTCATGAGTTTGTCCTCTTTTCCTAAGGAGACACATCACGATGCATATGCCTCCGACTGATCAGGCCGCTCACCTAGAAGCTCGAGGGCTATTGGTGGGGTTCCGTACCCCAACTACAAAGGAGCATGGATTGACAGTCGAGTTCTAACAAAATACAAAGTGTGGCTGTATCCGACTATCAGCCCAGACAACCCCCAACACCTGAACCTCTACGGCCGAGGTCGACAACAAACTTGCTCGGGCCTGACCGTCATGGTTCGTAAGGAAGCCGCCCAAGCCTAAGCACGAGAGTAGGGAATGCAATGACATTCAATACGGTGTGGACAGAGGAGATGCCTTCATTTCTAAGCGGAGATCCGCACTCGAGTGTCCTCCTATCATAGGCCACATACCCTGTTGACGCCTTCCATGCCTCGTCCCTTCTGTCACAGTGGTGGGTGTGCGTTGCAATACATCATAGACTGGGGCAAGCACAACGGCAACTTCCCCAAACGGACCCGTCCAAGGCACGCTAGAGGATATGCCGTAGAGATGAAAAGCATTGTAACCTCTGCCGTATTTATGAGAAGATCGGAAGTAGATAGGGTGATGAGACAGGGCATGACCGATTTGCCTATAAAAGAGATCCGAAGGCCACCTTCTCACGGGGGAATCATTGATACACACACGCAACATAGCGCGCAGACACTGATTGCTTGTAACCCTTGTAACCTAATTTCCCTCTTTCAATCAACAAAAAGTAGGAAATTGACACCGGATGTATGGCATTTGCCTGAACGAGTATAAACACTCGTGTCCACATATCTAGGTCACCTCGAGGGCGAATGCAAGGTGAAATCAATACTCCTCGGCGGTACAAACATCGACACTAAGCACACGGTTGTGGATCAAACTTCATAGACCAATATGCGGCATGTTCGTTCTCTCATATTTTTGTAGGTGCATCCTAGTTTCGGCATCCATGAATTCCTCTCTACAGTATATGCATTTAGTATCATGAAATTAAGTCTAAAATTCATTCACATCAGGAATCAAACTCAGTACCTAAGTAGTGCTACTCGGAGTACTATGCCACAATGTTAACATTAGTTGATGTTAGCCAAAGCTTTAATGATGGCTCGAGATCCTTCACCCTCAAGTTCTTGATGCACAAATGTGGTCCGTTCAGAATTTATTGCTGATGCAATTTTTACTCCAGGACCTACCCGGCTACCCTTAATAACCGTACAGTTGGGTTTTCTTCCCTAGTTTACGGAAAATTATGCATTCGACGTTTTACTATTGTAGCAATTCAGCTACACATGTGATTGGTTTGGAATTTGGATACCATCTTGGTCCTTGGTTTTTTTATATACTCCTATGTTTTTCATTACTGACATACAGACATGAGCGAATAGCTGTTTTCTACCTCGTTCTCTCTGTCTGAAACAACAAGAACTCCAGGCTTGAGAGAGTAACGGATTTGCTAAAGCTTAGTAGGTTTACATGCCTCGAGCGCCTAATGTTTCGAACGTCCTACAACTTTTAATGATTGTGTGTACTTGCATGCTGATGCTTTGGTTGCTGCAGTCTGTACTGCCCGTTGTGAGTTGGGTTCTATGTGGCCGGGCCTGTAGATACCATTGACAGTCGCACCGAATTCTCCTTCCCCTGTTTGTGTTGTCCTAACGAAGATGAAAAGTAATTTGCAGGTTTACATGATGCCCTTTTTTGTATCAGCAATTCAGCATTGCATTGAAAAGCTGGGGTATATATAGAGAGAGCCAATCGAGAAAGGATGACATGGAAGGAGCAAAGCTTGTGCAGTGGACCACCCACCTCGTAGCAGCGCGTGCACTGCAGTCCTATCCTATCCATTTTCATACTGATCTGTTTCTGCTTTTAGCTAGGTATAGCATAATGTATTATTTATGCCTTTGAGTAGCTACACCTTACCTTGATACATCTAACTGAAACATTCATGACAGATATATGTCCTAGCTTCTCCAATCTCTATTTTACATACAACTCCACTTTGACACGAAGAGAATGTCGATAGATTCGAGTATGGTGAAGACTAAATGACCCTTGTGAGACAGCATGTGGGGAACATTGTATGGTCAAGCCATTAAGACTCCGTCACTCAAGCAGCTGATCTACTTCAGATGGGGTTCAGTCCAGTTCACCGGGCAATGATCCTTAAAATATGCAATGGCTAAGAGAGAACATCAGATATCGATGCAGAGAACAAAAAAGATATATCCTTTGCATTGTTTTGCTTTGTCTGAAAGGGACGACAGAAGATCCTTTTCCTCATAACAGCAGACAGGCAGGTCGGTAGCTCCCAGCCTTAAATAGAGCCGTTTTTGGGTAGTTGCATGCATCATCCTGAGACCTAAGACAATCCGCAAAAGAGATACTGGAAAGCATACTGGGTAATGTAAATTTAGAGGATTTAGAGTAAGATACTAGAAAAGTAAACACCAAGATTGTTGGTGGGACTTTTTATTTTGTGCAACGTTACGTCTAGTTTGTTTGCTATTTTTTTGCTTCATGGTAGTATTTTGGTCATACCATTTTCAAAGGGAAAGACCGGTTACTTTCCATTATTTAAAAAAGGAAAAAGTCTATTTAACCCCCATAGTATAAGCTTGGTCTAATTAACCCCACAAACTATAAAACCATCTACTTAACACCCTGAATATGCAAAACCATCTACTTTACCCCTCTCAGTGGTTTTCATGTCTGGTTTTGCCACATCAGAGTCCTACGTGGCAAGCTTGCTTGTAAAAAACATGTGGGCCCGAACTGTCATCAGCCTGAGCATGTTCCTTGCTTGACCCTGCCCTCAGCTGCTGGAAGAAGAGAACCTGCATCACCAAGCGTAGAGGCAGGCGATCATTTTGTGTGGCATGCATGGATGCATCTATGGATATCTTCTTGACATCTATCAGGCTACAAATCTTCTTCTTGTCAACTTTATTTATATCTGGATGTTCCAGATTAGAGAAGCAAATTATCAGTTGCCGTTATAACACACGGGAGTCAGGTAGCTGCTTCAAAGGTGAGAAACAGGAAAACTAAGAATACGTAGTAAGTTATTAGGTCTGTTTTATAATGTCAAGATCCAAGCTATGTGTAGTTGCAATATTCAGCATAAATATAGGTGCATGAAGTGTTTTCACTTCTGAGCATACCTTGAGATATGCATCCACTGCATAGTACAAGCTGTCATGAACAGGTCTAGCTGCCTCTAACATAGTTGTTGCTAGTTCAACAAATGTAGGCAATGAAAGGTATGGATCTGATGCTACTTCAGATAGATAGCCGTCAACGAGCTCTCCTAATGATAAAGTGGACTCTTTCTCAAAGTTAAGCTCAATCATCTTCTCATCAGATTTCTCAACAAAATCACCATTATGAGATGGTGCAGTTCTTGCAACAAATCTTTGGACAATATTATGGACCAACCAAATATCATATGCACCATCTTTAGGGGAAGAAGCAGGTAATAAGAGATCTTTAACTGTAGCTTTGTGCAACTGAAAACTGACCCTTCTCATAAGCTCTTCCTTCACATGATCCCCAGCTCCAACTAATATGGCATCTTTCAACAGCTTCAAGAGAAATCTGCACGAACAGCCTAAGCTCGTAGTAGAAGGCAACAACCATATTACTGTCTCGACCAAACACTGATTCCTCGTCATGTAATCCTCAGCAACCAAGGCATCATAAGAGTCTGGCAGCCATCTAACTGCACAGACTTTAAGGGCCTCTCCTATCAATTCGTGTTACATTCTGCCTTTCGATTTGATAGCAACCATAACTCTTTTGTAGAGGTCAACATCCAATTCACACAAGTCCTCAACCCACCAGTCTTTGGGAGCTATTGATGTTTTTCTTGTCGCCTCGACCATTTCAGCACAAGCTAGTCCTTTCTTTCCATGACTGTATGACCAGGTAACATTGGCAACGTCCACAGATGTCTTTGAGGCAATGGCATCGACACATCTACCCACAATCTTAAACTCTTCAGACCAAGGTAACAGTGCCGTTGTGCTCTGGAGAACAACTCGTGCGACGTGCTGGTGGGTGTGCACAGCGCCGGGCTGGCGAATCTGGTGTTCCTCCCGCCGGGTGCTGCGGTGGTGCAGGTGGTGCCGCTGGGCGGGCTGGACTCCATGGCGGCGGAGGACTTCGGTGCGCCCGCCTGCAACGTGGGGCTAGGGTACATGCACTACGGCGTGGATGTGGCGGAGAGAACGCTGGCGCGGCGGTACCCATGCGATCACCGCGTGCCGAGGGACCCCGCGGCGGTGCGGTGGGAAGGAGGGTGGGCGGCGCTGCGGTTGGCGCACCTCGTCGGCCAGAATGTGACCGTCGACATGCGGGCGGTTCAAAGGCACCCTGCGTGCCGCCATGGTCCACATGTCTGTTACAAGCAAGCATGCCACCTAGGACTCTGATGTGCCAAAACCAGACTTGAAAACAACTAAGGGGGGTAAAGTAGATGGTTTTGCATATTTCAGGGTGTTAAATAGATGGTTTTGTAGTTTGGGGAGTTAATTAGACCAATCTTATACTTGAGGGGGTTAGATAGACTTTTTCCTTAAAAAAAGATAATGAAAAAATAGAATAAAAATAGTGTATAGAATATGTTTTAGAGTACACGAGTGCCGATAGCCTAAGTCCAGGCTCGATCCCTGCACTTATTGCATGTTTGGCCAATGAGTATGCAACTGATCTAGAAACAGAACCCAATGACGCTTTGCTTGTTTTCAGTGAGTAACTGGATCTAGTGCCTTTTGCTCACTTCCTGCAGCCTGCTGTCTTCATTTCAGATCGAGCTATGTTTTTGTGTGCTTCCAAGTTGTAAATGATCATTTCTTCTCTGTTTCTGCAAAAATGCTAACTATTTTATAAGTGATTATGCACAAATCGGTGGACTGTAAATATGTGACCGTGAACGTGGCAACGATTTGGTCAGCGGATCGATGCTGCGAGGGAGCAGAGCCTGTTCTGTTGTTGCCGTGGTAGGGTCCGCCGGGGCTGCGCTGCCCATCCAGCGGTCCAGCGCCATGACTGAAAGGCACACCGCAGTGAAGGCAATGGGCAACGCATGTGATCATTGTAAATGTCTGTCGTTATCTAAGAGAGAGCTGCTGCTAGGGCCAGGAAGAAAGGACAGTGATTTGATAGCTTCAATCTTACCACAGCGTTGAATAATCGGCATTCAACGCTGCTCCACGGGGAAGATGATAAGGTCACCCAAATTTAGTCTGTTTTATTTTTATGAAAGACTAATAATCTCGTGTCAACAAGGAAGGTCTTGCATGATCAGGTGCCATCTGCCATGCCTTAACAGAACGGAATTAATATGATTTGCCACTTGCGCTGTCTGCTCCGGGAGGGGCAGCTCATGCAAAGGATGTTTCCTCGAGTGGAACTGCTCGCGTTTGGCATGCGAAAAGGACCAAGCGAAATGTTCTCTCCAGGCATCATTGCGTTTTTGAATATGCGTTGGTGCCAAAGGTCTCCCTATTTATAAACACCACCCCTCCCTGCGTCGCCTCCCAGATCCAGCAACTCACTCTTCTTCTGCTTTGCTAGCTTTGTCTCCTGCGCCTGCGAGTAGCATCTATATATTCCTATGGTCGCTGCTGAGTGCTGTCTCAAGAGGAATCTTGTGAAAAAGGAGAGACGAAACATCTTTTGATCCGCCAGATTGTAGGGTCGCAGATTTAGGTCAGTCGCCTCTATCTATGCAGAGTGATCGGCTGGATGTTAGTGTTCTGCGATACTAAGATAGATGTGGTACTCGTTCATGTTTCCAGTATATGATTATAATGGCCAGTCTTGGTGTGCCTTCTAGACAAATACGCACTATTCAGGTGGAGCGCTCCTCCCGGAGCATGCCCTTCTCCCGGCCGGCGGCTGACCCGCCACCGTCGCCACCCACCCCAAAGTCCGACGAACCTGTCCCGTCCCACTCTCTCTCACCTCCGTCCTCGTGTCTCGTCGCAACCACGCATACCCCAGTCCCTGTCACCCCCGGTCCTGTATCCGACCAGATCTGCCGCTGTCCCCAACGCCGAGAACCAACCATGCCTTGCACGCCATTTTCGGCTCTGCTTAGTCCGCCAGTCCACCAGGATGGCACTGTTGACGATTTTGAATCCTCTATACTACCGGTGTTACTTGGGGAGGTTTCTGACTCTAACGACGATGAGCGACATTTATCGTCTGTCCGGATGCTCCACCATCGTCGCGCCTCCACCCTGTCCGGCGGGACCTCTAAAATCGTCCAGATGCTTGTCTCAGCATCCGGTGGAAGGGGGTCTTCATCCCTCTTAACTCCGGTGGTCGTCGCCATGTCATTCTCCCCAGGAAACCAGGAGGGCGGGTGTCACTCCTCCGCAGTAGCTACTCTGAACATGCCAAAGGCTACTCTGGTTGAGCTTTGAAGCCCGGAACAGCAATGGTCAGAGATATCGTGGGCTCAGGATCCCGTCGCCTTGAAGGTGTGGCCGGATCCCCCTAGCTGAAGATCCCATCGACTTGAAGGCTTCGCCTGTAGGAGGCAGCACGCCTGCAGCAGAGCTCTTTCACTACTCATCCATCCAGGGCAACCCGATGACTT
This sequence comes from Tuctoria greenei, assembly GCA_036927565.1. Lineage (NCBI taxonomy): Eukaryota > Viridiplantae > Streptophyta > Magnoliopsida > Poales > Poaceae > Tuctoria > Tuctoria greenei. The sequence continues at coordinate 113,834,844 of JAYESD010000003.1, forward strand.
CCCAGGAAGGAAGGCAAGGACACCCCGCAAGCACCGGCATTAACACTCCATCGACCTTCATGGGAAACCAGGCTTCAATGCTTTCACCGGAATGGAAGCTGGTCCGACGCAAGCATCACGTCCGTTAGAAAGACCATGCTAAAACTCCGGCTGACCGTTCCCGGCGAGGGCCAGCTTTGTTCCCAGCGGACACGCTTAAAAACGCTCTCACTGGCCGCTGCTTCAAGTGCCCTGCAAAGGATCACCTTGTAGCTCGATGTCGGGAACCCCATAGGTGTCTGTGCTGCCTCCATAGTGGCCACTCAGCTCGCCGGTGTCCCCAACCTTGTTGTCCCGATGGCTCACGCAAGATACACCCCAGACTGCTAGAACCCTCTCCTGACATCCAAAGTCGCCTGGCCTTCCCACCCCTCCACCACCCAATCGGCGACAAGCAGCAGCTCCCAGCCGGCGACAAGCAGTAGTAGCTCCGCCCGGGAGTTTCCTTTCGGAACGCGCTTCGGGGTTCTGGTGTCCGTGCTCCGATGGCTGACGCAACAAACCGGAGGCTTACTCATGGACAGGCGGCAACCTTGGTCTCGGGGTCGATGGCAGCAGAGTTCACGCGCCTGCGCCACCGCATGGCCATCCTGACCGCGGTTGGCGGGCGCCATAACGCCGTCCCGGATGATATTTGTCATGCTATCCAGCAGCAGACTCGCATCCCGCCTTGGCACATCTCTGTGGCCCATCATGATGCTAGCTCGTTCATTGCTCGCCTTGATCATCCGGACCTCTGTGGCAGGGTTCTCCAACAGGGCAGCTTCTACGCTGGTGGCGCCGAATTTAGAGCTGCACAGTGGAGCTTGGGCGACACCACCAAAGGCACGGCGTGGTTCTACCGGGTGAAGATCATCATTGAGCATCTGTCGTGGTTCGCCAGATCTGCAGAAGGCATCCGCCAAATACTCGGCAACGTTTGCATCTTCGACCACATGGACCGCCCTACAGCCATGCAAGCAGACCCGGAGGTGTTTGGCTTCGTAGGTTGTATGGCCGATCCTAATCTCCTCCCATGCAGGATGACAGTGATGTTCTTCCCTTCGGATGTTGGCCGTTCGAACTACTCCGACGTTCCTCCAAACGGTCCGGAGGCAGACGTGCCGCCGGAGGGCAATGAGGTGGCAGTGGGCGGCGCTCCCCGATATCGTCCAACTCCGTCGATGACGAGGGGCAGTGCTACCACCATTGCACTTGGGTCCTAGGAGTCCCAGATGGTACGAGAGGATCCTCCTGCCCACATGGCGGTCGGGTGGGCTGCCGTCCTCCAGCCACAGGCGGCCATCGACGCTCCGGCGACGGCGATGACCACGGCCCTCTGCCGGGCTTCGAGGGCTACCGGCGTTATCAGCCAGGTGGGGCCCAACTGGGCTCGCAGCTTATGGCTGGACAACATTGGTACAATCCCGCCCCCTGAGGTTACCAGTCTGAGACACGCAGGTCCAGAGGACCCACCACCAACACTGCAAGGTGTGGGCATTCTGGCCCGCGGGATGGTCCCGGCTGGCGCTGGGTCAAGAAGGTGGAACATGGTGTCGCCCGACTGGACCAGTGCGGAGACAAAAAGCTGGACAATGTGGGAGCGGTGCCTGCTGGTGCGGTGGTAGCGGTCCCTGGCCTACTACCTCTCTGCTCCGTTGAGGGTACTACAATTAGCTTCGATCCTTCTCTGCTGCTATGCAGTTTGGGAAAGTCGTCAGTTCCGGCTCCGCTTTCGTTCTTCGTGGACCCAATGGCCGAGGAACTGGCAATCTGGACTGCTACACCCACTGAAGCTGAACCCTCAACCGAACTAGGTGGGGTCACTGCTTCAGCGACTGAGGAAGCTGATGCTCCAACCTGCGGGGCCCCCGATACATGCCTGCCTGTGATGCATCAGCAGGAGGGGCTAGCTCAATACGGGCCGCTCCTGCATGCAACAAATCACAGTGGGCCCCCCGGGCCGTTGTCAAAGGCGGCCTCTCATGAGCCACCGAAACAAGCACCTTCTGTTCAAGCATCAGTTGAAGCCGGCGCACTTCATGAGCTATTTCGGTCGGTGCCATCGGCCATCCTTCCTGTCCCAAAACCATCTCCAACTCCAGTGAAGGTTCAACGCCGTACAAAGAAGACGACCTCTGCGTCAGCTCAACAACATTCATCTCACGAAGGCGGCCGCGGCGATTGCGGCAGCTGAGGCAGCAGCCAGCGCCTAGCCAGGTATCCGCTCGTTTGATGTCGTCTTATCTGGTTATCATGTATCCCCTGATCACTTTGTCTGTGCTTTTGTCGGTCGTGCTGTTCAAGACGTCTGTGTCTGTGTTGTCTGTGGTAGCTCTGAGTAAGCACTCATGTGGTACGAGTGCGTGTCGCATCAGATCAGTGTTCTGGGTATGTGGTTGTTATCAGTGGCAGTCCATGATTAGTTTATCCAGTGCCAAGGTGTTCAACGGTTTATCAAATGGATTGTAAGCTTGTTAGTCTCCTTTCTTGGAATCTCTGTGGCCTTAAGCCCTTAACCTCCCCGCGCGGCGAGTCGTGGTACAACAGTTACTACAATCTTCGGCACCCATGATGGTGTGCCAGCAAGAGACCAAGCTACAAGCGATATCTCCTCTGCTCCACCGTGAAATATTGGGTACCCTGCTCTCTGGTGTGTAATCACTGCCAGCACAAGGAACGCGGGGCGGTGTGCTTGTAGCTTGGGACCCGATCTATATACAAGCCTGCAGTTCAGAGAGGGGCAACTACTGCTTATCTGTCTTCTTGCATCTGAGAGGATCCGAAGTGCCGTTTAAACTCACTGCTGTATATGGGCCTTGCGAGCACACTGAGAAGAGAGCTTTTCTGGAAGGAATTGTGAGCATGAAGCCAAGAGATGGCATGCCATGGTTCTGCGCATGGGATTTCAACCTCATTTACCAGGCTTGCGATAAGAACAATTCCAACCTAAATAGCAGTTTGATGGGCTCTTTTCGGAGTACACTAGATCGTTGTGAGCTCATGGAATTTGATCTACATAGCCAACATTTTGCGTGGAGCAATGAAAGAGCCAATCCTACATTAGTTCGGCTCGACAGAATCTTCTGTAACAGTGGCTGGGCAGTAAATTTCCCTAACATGTTCTTGTGGCCCTTGTCCTCACTCTCAGATCATTGCCCCATAATTCTCAGTCACTATCAAAGGCCGTACAGGCGAGCTGTGTTTCGCTTTGAAACCTTCTGGATTAAGGTCCCAGGATTTGTGGAGGTGGTTAAACAGGCATGGGAATCGACTGAGCGGCAGCATTCAGCCCTAAATACTCTACACAACAAAATCAAGGCAGTGACAACGGCTCTCAAGGCCTGGAGCAAATCTGTTTTCGGCAAAGCGAGGGCTCATCTAGCCTTGGCCAATGAAATTATCTTCCAGATGGATATAGCACAGGAAGTCAGACCTCTCTCTGCAGATGAAGCTGAGCTTCGACGGGATCTAAAAAATAGAATTCTTGGTCTTGCGGCAGTGGAACGGGCTAGACGTCAACAAGCTTCACGTATCACTTGGATCAAAGCGGGAGACGCAAGTACAAAATTTTTTCACTTAAAGGCTAATGCGAGGTCCGCAGATTATTTGTGCCACGTCTCAGACGGCAAGGGCAAGAATATGTTTCTTCGCAAGAGGGTATGGCTGCTATCTTACAACAACACTTTCAGACCACCTCGGGGACTCGACATCAATGCATGGCAACCTTTCAGTGGTCAAACTTGGACCTCCCTATGCTGCAGCAGAATGAACTAGATAGGGCTTTCACTGAAGATGAGATCAAAATAGCCATAAATGAATTGCCAAAAGAGAAGGCACCAGGGCCAGATGGACGGACCTGTGATTTCTACCGCAGCTGTTGGGAAATTATAAAACTCGACCTGCTAGCAGCTTTTCAAGATATTTTTTCTTTAAGGGCGGGACCCCTGTGGAAATTGAATTGTGCACTCATCACCCTGCTGCCCATGACAGAAGTAGCAGAGCAGCCTGGTGATTTTCGTCCTATAAGCCTCATTCATTCATTTGCAAAATTATTCACAAAGGTACTAGCTTGCAGACTGCAAAAACACCTGGATGATCTAGTGGCACCGGCTCAGAGTGCCTTTGTCCGCGGAAGGAGCATTCATGACAATTTTTTGTATGTTCGGAACCTAGCCCGCGTATATCATCGATAGAAGACCCATGTGCTGATGTTTAAATTCGATATCTCAAAGGCCTTTGATTATGTGTCCTGGGAGAACCTTCCGCGGTTTTAGGAGCCGAAGTCACCTCATTGTCTTCGCGATTAATCTAGGTAGAAAAGAATTATAAGACTTCGTATACTTGATAACCAACATTAACTTGAACTGCTGAAGTTAAGATTCGTGATCCATACCTCGTCGGCATGATCATATTCCGAGTCGAGATCCTCTGATGTTTTTTTAGTTTTTATATTAGGAAAAGGACTCGATGGACTGTGAAAGGAGCCTAAACTGCTGGAGTCAGTAAACTCCATATTGTCTTCTTTATTGTTACTACGAGGACCAGTCTTCTTAGGGCTTTCCATGCTAGAACTAATAAGACAAAAAATCTAATAAATGGCATATTAACTCTACATGAAGTGTTGCATGAAGAAAAAGATGAAAGTGTTCTAGGATTTGATAAGGCATTCTAGGGTTTAAGGCGACTGACCAAAAGGTTCCTATACATTGCGAGGGTGACAAGCATGTTAAAGTTGCTCACCAGGATAGCGACACCGATCTCGAAGGAGCACAACCCTGTGAGATGAAGTGCGGGACGGTTACACTCTATTTTCAGTACAGATGCTACTATTCACTCATGATCCTACTATAAATTATGATCCAAACAGCAACTGAATACATAATTGTCCAGATTCTGGATTGTTACGACACCTTAAACAGTACTTCAATTTAGACCTGGTTATTGCGTGTTTTAACCTTAGCGTTGAATAGGAAATTGATAGAGGACTCTTTAAGCTTTCCAGACATGTATAGATATGCATAGGTTGCTTTTTAATTTAAGAATTATGGTAGTTCAAAGTTCAAAAATTTGTGGCTGTTTCAGATAATACTGTACACAAGTACTAACTTCAACTCCAGTTTCTAATTAGTTCTAAACTGAATTTGAGGCAACAATGAATAGAAAAGTTTTAGAATAGTTCTTCCACATTCAAAAAATGTAGCACAATAGACTAGAAGAGCTTTCTACAGATAATTATGGCAAAAATTCAGATGCTTGTTCATACAATTTCAATACCCTAAGTACAATTTTAAGCTTGCTGATCTACTCAATGCCATACTTAGTAAGCATATTTAACAAAAGTCTCTTTTGTTGCTCACATTATTGTGATAAACCATATTTGTAATGCATTTAATCCTTCTAAAAATCCATTAATTTACCTTTCCATCTAAAGATATGACCAACTAGCCTTAATTTCGCTGAATAGAGAGACTTCTTCATTTAACTAAAATTAATTTTCTCAAGAGGGGTTTCTTTGTTTATTTTATCACATATTGGAATATTTCCATGTGCAATATCGGATAAAATCATTGAATGGTCATATTTCCATGTACTAACTCACAAAACTTTGAATGGTCAAGTATGTGCAGTATAGTGTTATCCAATGGCACCTCAAACGCTTTTATTAAAACATCTTACTTGCCAAAGAAAAGGACATGATCCGACAGCAATGTCCTCGCTTCTATGGTTTATCGACAACCCAAAGATGCCTACCCACCAAACCCTAACCAATGATGCCACCGAACTTGACAGCTTTTCGAATTCCACCGAACCCTAACCAAGGATGCCTACCATTTTCCAATTCCTGAACCCTAACTAAGGATATGCAAGGCGGCGATGAGGGCGGGGAGGGAGGCAGCACGGCGACAGAGGATGGAAGGTCGAAGGGTTTAGGGTTTACCTTGAAGCTCGGCGGCGACGGCAATGGCTTCGCTCGGCATATCTGGAAGCGGTGACGGTGAAGCTCGGCGGTAACGGCGGCGAACACTTGGCGGCAAACGAAATTTTGGCAGCCTAACGGCGTCTAAGTGTTTCGACCGGGTTAGGTTTTTCCAACGTTGTCGAGGGGTATATATAGACTCCCATTTTCTCAGGCGGATTTTAAGTAACGACCATCTAAGAAGAAGGTTACCTCAGGCGGGTTTTACATACCAACCGCCTGAGAAGATACAATTATCTCAGGCGGTTGGTACATAATAACTGCCATAGATAATAATCTTCTCATGCGGTTATTAAGTACCAACTGTCTATGAAGATCTTTACTTCTTCTTAATTTATATTCTTGATTAAATGTGGTTCCTTTAAAAAGGCAAAATCCCACTTTCTTGTAATATTATTGATAAGTAAAGGTTACCACTAAATTTCACTTCATAAATCCTTTGAAATTGGTCAGAACATAAAAAACATACAACAATTGCTATTTTTCATTTTTCTATCTTGATGAATATAATGCTTTTTTCATTTATTTTTTCAGTGGACATTTTTACTCATCATACCAACCTCTATGAATTTTTTCAGATTTATTTTTTTTACTTTTTTGAATCAATGTGTGTTTATAATTTGATGAATGCCTCATATGTATATGAGTATTTAGTTAGAATGATGGATAATTTGAAGTTTGACATGTTGGAATGCTTTTAAAAAAAATAACAAAATTCATACATGTATAAATAATACAAATATGTTCATACAAACAAATTTAAGTGAAGGATCCTTATTTTATGAGATACACAAATGTGAATAATATGTGAGTAGCAATTAATATGATATTTACTAAAACATTACAATTTTAGCTATACAAGTTATAAAATATTTGGTTCAGGTGGTAGATGTTAATTTTATACAAATATAGAAGAAAGAATCATCGAAGTTGGACTCAATTTGCAGTTTCTAAACTGGTTTGAGTATTTATATTGGAATCTAAAAAAAAAGAAGCAAGAGATAAGGAAACTAAAGAACAGTATCAGGCATTATCTCAGGCAGTTGGTAAGTAATACCCGCCTGAGATAATAATCTTCTCAGTCGGTTATTAAGTACCAACTGCCTATGAAGATCTTTACTTCTTCTTAATTAATATTCTTGATGAAATGTGGGTCCTTTAAAAAGGAAAAATTCCACTTTCTCGTAATATTATTGATAAGTAAAGGTTACCATTAAATTTCACTTCATAAATCCTTTGAAATTGGTCAGAACATAAAAAACATACAACAATTGCTATTTTTCATTTTTCTATCATGATGAATATAATGCTTTTTTTCATTTATTTCTTCAGTGGACATTTTTACTCATCATACCAACCTCTATGGATTTTTTTAACTTTTTTTTGAGTCAATGTGTGTTCATAATTGATGAATGCCTCATATGTATATGAACATTTAGTTAGAATGATGGATAATTTGAAGTTTGACATGTTGGAATGCTTTTAAAAAAATTAAAAAAATTCATACATGTATAAATAATACAAATATGTTCATACAAACAAATTTAAGTGAAGGATCCTTTTTTTTATGAGATACACAAATGTGAATAATATGTGAGTAGAAATTAATATGATATTTACCAAAACATTACAATGTGAGCTATACAAGTTATAAAATATTTGTTTCAGGTGGTAGATGTTAATTTTATACAAATATAGAAGAAAGAATCATCAAATTTGGACTCAATTTGCAGAATCTAAACTGGTTTGAGTATTTATATTGGAATCTAAAAAAAAAAACAAGGGCTAAGGAAACTGAAGACCCTCGGGCATTATCTCAGGCGGTTGGTAAGTAATAACCTCCTGAGATAATGGTTTTCTCATGCGGTTATTAATTACTAGCCGCCTGTGGAAACTTTAAAAACCGCCTGTGAAAAACCGACGCCTATATAAAGACCCCTCGCCACAGTCGAAACGTAAACCTGCAGAGTTTTCCACCGCCGCAAGGCTGCCGAAATTTCCCACCGCCACGCCTGCTCTGCGGCGCCACCGCCCATCCTGCACTGCCGCGCCGCCGTTCAGCCCGCACAGCCGTGCCACCACCCAAAGCCCGCACAGCCACGCCACCGCCCAGAGCCCGCACTGCCGCGTGGCCGCCCAGCCCCGCGGAGGCACGCCTGATCTGCCCAGTCCCACATCGGGCCACAAGGTACCTAAGTAAATTCTCATAGTTTCCTTTTGCATGTTGTGTTGGTATATGGATTGTGTCCTTTTGCATGTTGGTATATTCTCATAGTGTGTTGGTATATGGATTGTGTCATAGTGTGTTGGTATATGGATTGTGTCCTTTTGCATGTTGGTATATTCTCATAGTGTGTTGGTATATGGATTGTGTCATAGTGTGTTGGTATATAGATTGGGTCCTTTTGCATGTTGGTATATTCTCATAGTGTGTTGGTATATAGATTGTGTCATAGTGTGTTGGTATATGGATTGTGTCCTTTTGCATGTGTGTACATATGCATTTGAACTAAATAATTTGGAAGTTTGGTCTTTTAGATATTGATGTATGGATTATATTATAATAGTCTTATTGTAGTGATTAGGGTTAGCTTTCTAGGAAGATGGTTTTATAACTTACCCATTTAGTTACCATCATTGGATGGGATACGATGTCAAGATACAACGGATCGGATCCCACCCAGACCTAGCCCATGCCACTGGGCCTGTTTGCCCCACGACTTCAATCCTTCACCCCCGCTTGCTGCTCCCGACGCCTTCGACTCCATCCACCTCAAGACTTCGCCCATCTCCTACATTAGTCGCCCTAATCATACTTGTTATGTCTCTGTAAATTCATTTTGTAGAAGGACTTTAGGAAATATTTGTGGCCAAATTTTGTAAATCTGACAAAAATTCTATTATTGAAGCATGGATCATCGAGCGTGGATGTATAACATGGCAAGACCCGATCCTATGTACATTCATAATGTTGCAAATTTTATTGAAGCATCCAAGAGACATGCAAAGTTGCAAAAGATAGATGACATATTATGTCCATGTATCGACTGAGAAAATAAGATTGCTTGGACGGATACTAAAGTAATCCAATCTAATTTGGTGAAAAGAGGTTTCAAAAATAACTACACAATATGGACAGAGCATGGTGAGTTAGATACACATGATGTGGATAAAGATGATGAGAGAGGTTCAGATGATGATAATGTTCATATCGATGACGGTAGTGACAATCAAGCTGGTGATGATGATGATGAGTTCGATTGTGAGGTGATGTTGCGTCACATTGAACCATATGTATTGACTTCTATGGGAGCAAGCAAAGGTTTAAGTAAAATGCAGACATTACAGAATGCAGCGACAAAGCTTTTATATGATGAATCAAACGGTTGTGATAAAGAGTTTACTACATTGCATGCAGTCTTAGAACTACTAAAGTTGAAAGCTACGCACAAATGGTCTGATTGTAGTTTCTCTGATCTTTTGAATCTTCTAGCAGAAATTCTTCCAAATCCAAATAAACTGCCCAGAAGCACTTATAAAGCGAAGAAACTTCTCTGCCCGATGGCACTAGGTGTGACAAAAATACACGCTTGTGTGAACCATTGTATTCTATATCGCAGAAAGCATGAGCTCGCAACTAGATACCCCATTTGTGGTGTTAGTAGATATAAGAAGGACTACAATCACCGGTATGTTACCAACATGAAAAAGTCTCAGAAGAATAAGAAGTTTATTATTGGTCCTGAAGGTGATGATGACGATACTTCTGACGATACAAACGGGAAGAATAAGAGAAAAATTCCTGCCTTGGTGATGTGGTACCTTCCAGTAATTGATCCCTTGAAGCGTTTGTTCTCAAACCGTAGGGAGGCTGAACTTATGCGTTGGCATTCCAAGCAAGACAAGAAGAATGAAAAACATATATGACACCCTGGTGATGCAACACAGTGGAAAAATTTTGATATTCAGTATCCAGAATTTGCAAAGGAAATCGGAAATGTGAGGTTTGCCTTGGGTACAGACAGAATGAATTCGTTTGGTGAAAAAAGGAGCATACACAGCACTTGGCCCGTGGTCTTAACGATGTACAACCTACCAACGTGGTTGTGTCACAAAAGGAAATATATCTTATTATCTGTTCTTATACAAGGTCCAAAACAACCTAGCATCAAAATTGATGTGTTCTTGGAACCTTTAATGGAAGATATGACGAAATTGTGGAATGAAGGGGTACATACATCTGATGAGTACAAGCGGGAGTATTTCACGTTAAGAGCAATGATATTCGTTACCATGTATGATTATCCCAGACTATTTACATTATCGGGACAAATGAAAGGGAAGAAAGGTCGTGTAATGTGTGTAAATAGAACTGGATTTCTATACCTCACTTCATTCAGAAAGACGGTGTACATGAGACACCAACGGTTCTTGACAGATACACACAAGTATAGGAAGATGAAAGAACAATTTGATAACAAAATCAAAAAAGATATTGTACCAAAACCTTAAAGTGGAAAACTTGTGTTTGAAATGGTCAAGAACATTCATATTGCTTTCGGTAAGGGCAAAAATTGTAAAGGAATTAAGAGAAAGAAAAGTACATCTTCGGATGATACTACTGATATTGCTTTCAAGAAACAATCAATTTTTTTCAAGTATCTTCCGTATTGGAAGAATCTGGAATTTTACCATTGTATTAATTTGATGCACGCTACAAAGAATGTATTTGACAGCATCATTGGGACCTTGCTGGACATGCCGAGGAAAACAAAGAACAGATTAAATTCACGTATGGACCTAGTAAATCTTGATTTGAGACCAGAGCTTCATCTAGTAGAAAAGGCAAACGGGAAGCATTACCTTCCCCCAGCCAGCTACAACTTGACACTAGAAGAGAAAAAAGCAATTTGCAAATGCTTGCGTGGGATCAAAGTGCCCACGAGTTTCTCATCCAATATCCGCAAACTAGTCTCGATGAAAGACTTGTCTTCATTCGGTTATAATTCTCACGACTGTCACATGATGATGAAAGTTTTCCTTGCCATTGCAATAAGAGTCATCAAACCTGAGCATATAAAAGTTGTCATCACACGTTTGTGTTACTTCTTCAATGCGGTATCATAAAAGGTGATAGCACGTGAAGATTTAGACTATCTGAAAACATACATCGTCGAGACAATGTGCAAGATTGAGATGTGTTTCCCACCATCCTTTTTCGATATGCAAGTACACCTAATCATACATCTTGTTGATTAGATAAAAGCATTTGGGCCACTATATTTACATCATATGTTTTCTTTGGAGAGATATTTAGGAGTATTAAAAGGTTATGTGCGGAACCGTGCTCACCCAGAGGGTTCAATTATGGAAGGATACACCACTGAAGATGTGATTGAGGGTTGCGCTGATTACATCAAAGATGGAAAATCGATAGGTGTGCCTATACCGGTACATGACGGTAGACTACGTGGGAGAGGCAAAGTGGGTAAGAAAACTTTTATCGTTCAAGATTACAAGAATGTACACCGTGCACATTTTAGTGTACTGCAACAGCTCGCAATAGCTGAGTCGTACATCGAGGAACATCAAATTGAGCTTCGTGATAAAAACCAAGACCGCACAGAGGACTGGATCATGAAAGAGCACAGAAGATGTTTCACTGAATGGTTAATGGACAAAAATATACCATACAGAAACACTATAGAAGGGGTAACAATGAAGAAGTTAGCTTCTGGCCCATCTGCTTTGGTGACATCATGGCAAGCATATGACATCAATGGTTACACATTTTACACTAAAGAAAAAGACGGTAAGAGTGTTGCACAAAATAGTGGTGTTCGTATTGAGGCTTATGATTCACAAGGGCAGAAGACCACATACTTCGGGTTCATAGAGGAAATATGGGAACTCGATTATGGCGAAAGAATGGTAATGCCCGTATTTAAGTGCCAATGGGTCAAACATCCTGATGATGTGGAAGTGGACAATTACGGGCTGACAGTGGTAGACTTGAATAAAGTGGGTTATAAAGATGACCTGTGGGTTCTCGCTGATAATGTTGCACAATTTTTTTATGTTCAAGATCCAGAAACTGAGAAGATGCACGTAGTTGTTTTTGGAAAGCAAAATATTGTTGGGGTTGAGAATGTGGGAGATAATGAAGAGGAATATAATCAGTATGAAGAGATGTACCTTTTCACCGAACCAGAAAACAGCAAATGCGTAGAGAGAAGCATTAAAAAGAATTTGAAACCTTATATATGCGAGAAGATGTCAATGCTGGAAAATATGTATATAGCAATGCGAGATGATATATATTATATATATTTGTATCTTCTGAAATCAACTCAGAACAATGTTCTATTTCAGCTTTAGATAGTATGTTTCAAACATTATTAAATTCAGCTTCTGTTTCAAGCTCCTATCAAGCTAATCCCTTCATAAAAAGCTCTTGTAGATGCAAGTAACACCCGAGACTCATCATTTGGATTGTTAAAAGCTTCAATTGAAGTTTGACGATACTTCCCGTCCATTTGAGGGCTTGTTTGGATAGGAGTACACCCAAACAAGTCTTGCAAGATTTCATTCTCTTCTCTCCATTTTGATAACTTACGAAGATGCTTCTTTATCAGTTCTAATGGCTGAATATATTGACTACAAATCAGTATCATCTCTCTTAGTGCTTTGCACAAGCGACGAAGCGTACAACTTCAATCACAAATCTTTTTTTACCATTTTCATAGGAATTTGACCTTAATCTTTCAAGCATAGATTTATCAATAATTGAAGCTTCTTCATCAGACATGTTAACGGCAGTTACAAGTGAAGGGTGTGTCGAAGCTAACAAAATCTCAATTGCACTGAAGACAAAGAGATGATGCATATGAGTGACAATGTCCAGGTTAGACAGCATGAAGCTATGATGACAGCCTTCACAGTGTTTAACGTGGACATTGCCACTCATATGCAGGATCTCTTTATCTTCAGTTCGATTCAGATTTCGTTAGCTTCGACACATCCTTCACTTATAACTGCCATTAACATGTGTGATATGGAAGCTTCACTTATTTGATAAATCTATGCTTGAAAGATTAAGGTTAAATCCCTATGAAAGTGTAAAAATAAGATTTGTGATTGAAGTTGTTCGCTTACTCACTTGTGTGAAGCACTAAGAAAGTAGGTACTGATTTTTAGTCAATATATTTGAGCATTAAAACTGAGAAAGGAGCATCTTCTTATGTTTTCAAATGGACAGGAGGGAAAGAAATCATTCAAATGGATGGGAAAATCCTTCCATGGATCGTCATGCTTCAAATTGATGATTTCAACAATTCAAATGATGAGCCACGGGTGTTACTTGCATCTACAATAGCTTGATGTGCAGGGATTTGCTTGAAAGGAGCTTAGCAGCATCAGAGGCGGTTGGTAAGTAAAACCCGTCTGAGATAAACATCTTCTCAAGTGATTATTAAGTACCAACCGCCCGTGAAAAATTTAAAAACCGTCTGTGAAAAACTGACGCCTACATAAAGACCCTGCGGAGGCACGCCTCTGCCCAGTCCCACATCGCGCCATGAGTTACCTACATAAATTCTCATAGTTTCCTTACTATGCATTTCATGCTACATTTTTCTTTGTATATTTTCATAAGCTGCTAGTTTCGTGTATTGGTATATGGATTGTGTCCTTTTGCATTTGTGTACATATGCATTTGGACTCAATAATTTGGAAGTTTGGTCTTTTAGATATTGATGTCTCAGGCGTGTAGACGATTGAAGGAGGAGCGCTTGGCGTGGCGCAAGAACCATAACCATGTATGTACATATGGCACACCGATCGCATGGTTGTATATACATATGTATCTGTAATGGACTGATGAACTTAACTGTATTTTGTTTTTCCTTCTTGTTTGTTTTTTGTATTTTCAATTTCTCTGTGTAGGTTTTCTCTGCGAAGCCTGAATTGGGAGATTTATTGACGTGGCAGTGCATCGTCCCCGGTATAGAAGGGGTAAGTCATGAAGAACAAGCACAATATGAGTTTAACCATCATCCTCCTATTAATAAATTTCTTTTGCAGGCTGAATGGAAAGATGGTTACTACCCCCTGACGTCTGAGGACTATCCATTGGTGCCTCCAAGATGCGCCTTTCCAAGTGGGTTCTTCCACCCATATGTCCATCATTCGAGAGCACTCTGCATCGGGATTCTTGATCAAGAGACTGTAAGATAGACCTATTTTGCTCATGTAATTAATACTTAATTGTTGTCGAACTTATTTGAACTAGTTTCTTATATTGCTTAAATTATATTTCGTAGGGGTGATGCAGTGGTTTTACAATCAAAACTATACTACTTGAAGTTCAGCGTTTGCTGCATCAGCCAAATGTGCCCGATGTTGAAAATGATTGCTATAATCTACTTATCAAGGTTAGATGACACTTTGACTTAGTGACCAATGTAGGTTATTCATTCCTCTTTCGACATTTGTTAATTTAAATAATGTCAATATTTTCAGGATCTAGCAGAATATAAGAGACGTGTTTGGGAGCAAGTAGGACAGTACAATTTAGATTGATCGATGGGAGCTTCAGGAATAAGTTTAAATTTGAATATAGTTTAGAGGGCACGCAATGTATGATCTATGGAATTCATTGAGTTGTGAATTACCTGTGAATTGGAATGTCATTTGCGTTTGTTTATCCTTGTATTCTAATTAAATCACTTAATTGCAATGTCATTGTGTTTGTTTATCCCTACAACGGACGCTCAAGATCTAGGGCACTCTAGCGTTTCCGGGGCCACAAAATAAGTGGAAACAATGATTTTCCCTAGGTGGTTCTTCAATGAAAACCGCTTGTGATAATTGAACAACTACATACGATTCTTACACAATGACCGCCTGTGAAAATACATGATCTTCTCAGGCCGTTGTTAATTAAGAACTGTCTGTGAAGTTCATTACATTACAGGCGGTTCTTAATTAATAACCACCTGAGAAGATCATGTATTTACCCAGGCGGTTGTTTCTTAAAATCCGCCTGTGATGTCATTTTATTGTAGGCGGTTCTTTAGTAATAACTGCCTGAGAAGATCAAGTATTTACCCAAGCGGTTCTTTTTTAAAATCCGCCTGTGTTGTTCCTTCATCACTGGCGGTTATTATATCATTCGTCATCACAGTCGCATATTTTTATTGACCGCCTGTGTTTGAAAAATTGAGGCGCCTGTAAAAATGCTTTTTGTAGTAGTGACGAGTACATCATTGTCGGCGCAGGGGACGCGACACGACACCATCGTCTAGGGGAGATGAGCTGGAGCTGACGCTGGCCGTCGGTGGAGGCAGTGGACGGAGGAAAAGGCAGGACGGGGGTAGCACCACAACTACCCCTTTGGCATCGTCGGAATGCTCTGGTGGCGGCGCGGGTAGCCCGTCGTCGATCGACACCAGGGGATCGCTGTACCATAGTGCGATGGCGTTCCATCTCCAGGAAGGGACGACAGTATGGTGAGGCTGCAGTAGCAACAGCAACAGCACACCGGCAGTCGCAATGGCTCGTGCACTACCAAGCCTTAAGACGGCATGATCATAACATGATGGACTTATTAGAGATATAATATTATATTTATATTAGATGATGTATTAGGCGTTTATTTGCATATTTGTACTCAATATGTATTTTATATATTGGAGCCTCCGGGCCTCTCAATGATACAAGGTCATATTTATAAATGGAATTAGAGCCAAGTTAGGTTTATTTTTTCTACACCACGTCGGCTCCTTTGCCAACTCTTGCCCGATTGTCACACCCGGTCCCAACGAGACAACCGGATGACTTCTACATGTACAGGATTAGCTTACATCATACATGTCTAGTCGAAAGTGTAACATCATTTATTACAAGCCAAATTCGAATACATAAATGTCTTACAATAATGACCCATAGGTCTAAATAAGATTACAAGCAAAGCAGCGGAAAAGTAAACTAGTGTGGCTCCAAGCGCATTCGTTGCCCGGGGGTTGCGCCAGTCTAGAACGTCTCGTCCCTATCAGCGTAGAAGTATTCATTCTCCAGCTCTTCTCCATTGTAGACTAAGGGAAGATAAGCAACAAGCAAGTTTGAGTACCAACGATACTCAACAAGTGGGGAAAGAGATGTCATGCAAGCTCTTAGAAGGAAGGTCAAACTGGTTTAAGCACTATAGCATGACATCCTACCCTTAGCTTTTATTAGCACCTACTTCTAGGTGAGTGAACCCAACCATAACCCATTTATAAGCCAAATCCCAACCAACCAAACCACCATTCCCATCCATTGACTAATTATGAATTGGACACCAAGCCGCTCTTGTCCGTGAGCACGACTATCATGACAGTTTCTAAATCTCTGTAGAGAATGTACCCTTTACCCAGAAGCCGTGATTTTATCCCCTATTGCAAGATGGACTAAGTAAACCTCCCTGTTGCTAGTGGTGATCAACCACATTTCACACTTCCGTAGGTGTGTGGCCAGGAGATCACTACAAGATCTTTACAAAGGCACTCCCGACTAGCACTAGCCCATTGAGGTTTCACCGCTGAGGAATCTACTGTAGTACCTCTCGGCCAATAGAAGCCCCCTCCTGAGCCTTGCAGATCCAAGGGAAGTTACTCTAAACCCATTCCCCACACTATCCAAACACTAGCACTAAGCCGAGAGGAACCTAATTAAGTTATCAAGATGCTCCATACTCAGTCTTGTGGTGGTACTAAATAGCTAGGTGACTTTCTCTATAAACCGGTCCTTAGAATCCGACAAGGTTCATAGCCCAAAACCCGAGTCTCGTACAAACTACACCATGCCAAACAAACCAACCCGCCAGATTCCTATCCACCACAATTCATTTCACAAAATCACAATAAATGATCATAACAATTATAGCATGTAAGTAGAGTATTTCCCTTCCAATACTAAGCATGACTAAGCGTAAAAGTAATAATAACATACACCCAAACCAACCTGGTGACAAGGAATTATATGGACGGGTAAAGTAAATAGGATTCAAATTATTAAGCATGCAACTAACTAAAACTTAATAAAACAGGTGCAAAATGGTCAAGGAACTTGCCTCCTTGAAAGTGTGGGTCGTAGAAGTAGTAGTCCTAAGGGTTGTGGGCCAGCTCGGGAACCGAATCTAAATACATCATCGCATGCGGAACGAAAAATAGCAAAACACTATAAGGAGCAGGAAAACATAGTAACATCACAAATAAGCAATCACAAAAGAAAACCTACGCAATTACGTCTCAATTACTATGTCCTTAGTTATAATTTTAATTAGTGATGTGAGTTGAAGTTTGGATTTTAGTGTCTATATGTGCTTATCAAAAGATTCAGCTTGGAATAACAATTTAAATAAATTATTTTGTCCTAATCAGATTAGAAAATGCTAACTAATAATATCCTAAGATAATTGGTGCAAAAAGAGAGTGTAAACATATGATTTTATGTCAATATCAAGGAATACAGGGGGTTTTATGCAAAATAGATAAGAGCTAGAGCATAGAAATAATTTATAACATATTCAAGGACTGCAACACAAATTACAGAGGCTAAAAATATAATTACTGGTGAAAACATGGGCTAATATCCAGTATTTAACCATTTTACCAGTGCTGACAGAAATAAATTGAAGTGCAGGGGTGTTTTCATAAAATCTAGGACCTATGTGTAATTATTTTTAAATTGTGCTGGGGGCTACATGCAAAACAGGCAAGGGGTATGCACAAATGATTCTGGGCCGTTGAATCAACAAGGGACGGCCCGGATTTTAAATAGCCAAAGGGGTACGTTGATCTAATCTCGGTCGTTGTCCTCAGATCAACGACCGAGGATGGGCCACGTCGCCCCAGGGGCGGTGCACACCCAGGCACGCGGCGGCGCGCCGCATACATGGCGGCGCACGGTGGCGGGCCTCGCCAGCGATGGACAAACGGCCAAATCAACGCCTAGACTATGCATTTTCTACACCAATCGAAAGAGGGGGACATTGCGCACTCAGCAAGGGTGTTTTCGGGGCTTGGAATGGAGCGGAGAGGAGATGGCGATGGCGAAGCTCGGTGGAGGTCGTCGGCCTTTGGTGAATCTGGCAAAATGATGCGCAATTCCCGAACAGAGGTGCCCGGCGTGTTCCTAGAAACATGGCGCACGCATTTGGCCAAGAGGGAGGGAGAGAACGTGGGCGAATCGACGGGAATGTCGGCGACACACCTTGCACCAGCGGCGGCTAGGATTTGAGCTCGGGGTGGGGAAAAAGGAGGCGTCGTCCGGGATTTATAGGGGAGTGGGGGAGGCGAAGTATGGAAGGGGATTTCGCGCAAGGGAAGGTGATCGAGGGCCATAAAAGCAGTGATTTTATGCCGGCGTTTGAAAACGGGGTGGGACCGGCAGGGGCTCTGTCGGGCGCGCGGCGTAAGGAAAGGGAAGGCCCTAATGGGCGGGTCCCAGTGCGGAGAGAGAGAGAGGGAGAAAGGAAAAGGGAAGGGGGCGCGGGGCCGAACTGGGCCTCAGTGGGATTGGGCCAGCGGGGGAAAGAAAAGGAAAGGGGAGAGGAGTTGGGCTGTGGCCAGAGAATAGCCCCGCGCAGGTTTTTCTCTTTTTATTTTTCTTTTATCTTTTCCTTTTCATTTCTTTTTACAATTTGAATTTCTTTTCAAATTTCAAACGAGTTTTCTAGCGCATTTTTGAAACCAAACTTTCAAACAAATGCAAATGCATGCTGCTTCCCTCATATATTTCCCTTTATTTCAAATTTTGAATTTTTGGGTATTACAACTCTACCCCCTTAAATGGGATCTCGCCCTCGAGATTCAGACGTCCTAAGAGAAAAGATCGGGGAACTCAGCCTTGAGGTCTTCTTCTCTCTCCCATGTTGCTTCTGCCTCGAGGTGATGTTTCCACTACACTTTGCACATGCGAATCGTCTTATTTCTCATGACACGTTCCTATATCTCTAGGATCTTGACTGGTCATTCTGCATAAGAGAGATCCTCTTGCACATCTATAGCCTCCGTGGGTAGTTGTTCCTTCGGTACTCTCAAGCACTTCTTTAGCTGCGACATGTGGAACACATCATTTACATCTGACAGTTGAGAAGGTAGCTCGAAACAATAAGCTACTTCTCCTCTTCTCTCTAGTATCTTGAACGGGCCAATATAACGGGGTGCAAGATTTCCCTTCACCTTGAACCATCTTAGACCTCTTACTGGTGATACCTTGAGATACACAAAGTCTCGGATCTCAAAGGTTAGCTCACGGCGTCGGACATCTGCATAACTCTTTTGCCTTGACTGTGCCGTTTTCAGATTATTACGGATCTCTTGCACTTGTCGTTCAGCTTCTCTTAGTATCTTTGGTCCAAACACTTGACCTTCTCTGGTCTGATTCCAAAATAAAGGTGTCCTACACTTTCGCCCATAAATTGCCTCAAACGAGGACATCTTGGGACTAGCTTTGTAGCTGTTGTTATAAGAGAATTCTGCATAGGGCAGATTCTTGTCCCAACTCGTGCTATTCTTCAAGGCACACGCTCGCAACATATCGTCCAAGATTTGGTTGGTAAGTTATGTCTGACCATCCATCTGCGGGTGATACGCTGAGCTGAAATTAAGACGAGTGTCCATTAACTCATGTAGCTTCTGCCAGAATCTTGAGGTGAACTGGGCACTTTGATCAGACACTATATTCTTTGGAACACCGTGGAAACATAAAATCCTTGCCATGTATAACTCTGCCGACTAAGAACCATTGTAGCTTTCCTTGACTAGAATGAAGTGAGCGACTTTAGTCAACCGGTCCACGACAACCCATATGGAGTGGTATCCTGACTGGGTCCTTGGCAATCCCACAATAAAGTCCATACTTATCTCTTTCTATTTCCACTCGGGTATCTTGAGTGGTTGAAGTAGTCCAGCTGGTCTCTGATATTCCGCCTTGACTAACTGACACATATCACATAGAGCCACGTATTCGGCCACATCACGCTTCATACCAAGCCACCAATATAGATCCTTGAGGTCATGGTACATCTTGGTACTGCAGGATGAATAGAGTAGTACGAGTCGTGCGCTTCTCTCAATATCAGTTCTTCGATCCCCATAACATTCAGCACGCATATCCTCTTCCCTAACCATAGGTTTCCTTGTTCATCTTCCATGAAATCTGGGGCTTTACCAACCTTCATCAGCTTCTTAAGTTTTTTGATCTTCTTACCCTCCTTTTGGCCTTCTTTAATTTCTTGTTCCAACGTGGAGTCCACTTCCCAAACTATCGTATATGTGTTAGATACTATGCATAGGTTTAGTCTTCCGAACTCCTCACATAGTTGTGGTGGATGGGCTGGTATCGTCATACTGTTGCATTGTTCCTTCCTACTCAAAGAATCTGCGACCATGTTCGCCTTTCCAGGGTCATAGTTGATCCCAACATCAAAGTCATTAATGAGCTCTAACCACCTTTGTTGGCGAAGACTAAGGTCCGACGGAGTGAAGATGCACTTCAAGCTTTTGTGGTCGATGTAGATTTATGTCCTTTTCCCGATCAGGTAGTGTCTCCATATCATCAGTGCTTGAACTACAACTGCTAATTCCAGATCATGGGTCAGATAATTCTTCTCATGCTTTTTGAACTATATTGAAGTGTAAGCCACAACATGTCCCTCTTGCATCAAAGCACATCACAATCCTTGTCCGGAAGCATCACAATAGACCGAGAACTCTGTTTGTATATCCGGCATGACCAACATTGGAGCAGTAGTCAGCCTCTTCTTCAACTCGACGAAGCTTGCTTCACATTCTATTGTCCACTTGAATGTAGCTCCCTTCTCGAGTAGCTTGGTTAGCGGCTGAGAGATCTTTGAAAATCCCTCAATGAATCGTCGATAATATCCAACCATTCCCCAGAAGCTTCTGATGTGTCCCACATTTTTCGGCGTCTCCCACTTGAGAACATCTGCCAGTTTACCCGGATCCACTGATATTCCTCCTTCTGATATGACATGTCCCAAGAATGATACCTGCTTCAGCCAAAACTCACACTTACTGAATTTAGCGTATAATTGGTGCTCTCTGAGGTTCTGTAGTGCCAACCTCAGGTGTTCCTCGTGCTCTTCTTCAATCTTGGAAAATATCAAGATATCATCGATAAATACCACCACAAACTTGTCCAGATAATCCATAAATACTTTTTTCATGAGAGACATGAAGTAAGCAGGAGCATTGGTCAACCCAAATGACATAACAGTATACTCATAAAGACCATATTGATAGACAAATGAAGTCATAGTAATGTTCGATGGTCGAATCTTCAACTGGTGGTAACTTGAACGAAGATCAATCTTAAAGAACACACAGGCTCCTCACAACTGATCAAACAAATCTTCAATCCTTGGCAGTGGGTACTTATTCTTGATGGTCACCGCATTCAAAGAACGATAATCCACACACAATCTTTGAGTGCCATCCTTCTTCGGTACGAATATGACAGGAGCACCCCAAGGTGATGAACTAGGGCAGATGTATCCTTTCTCCAACAACTCTTTAATGTGATCCTTTAGCTCGTCTAATTGTTTAGCGTCCATCCTATATGGCCTCTTATATATTGGGGTCGTTCCAGGCACTAGCTCGATGATGAATTCAATTTCACGGTCAGGAGGCATACCTGATAACTCCTCAAGGAACACGTCTGGGAATTCACTAACAACTCGAATATCTTTGGCAATCTCAGTTTGATTGAGCTTGATCCTCTTTCTTGGAGCTTGATCTGGAGAGAACTCAACCTTCGTACCATCAGTATTGGTCAACCAATCCATTCCCAGGATAATATCTAGGCCGTGGGACTCTAGAACGATGAGGTTTGCTCATAAGTCAACCCCCCTTATGTCTAGACTTACATTAGGGCATACATGCCTGATTACCATCTTTCCGCCAGGAGAATTGACTAATATCACCCGGGTCATAGGTGTAACTACCATGCCATGCCTTCTTACGAACTCCTTAGATATGAAAGAGTGTGTGGCACCCAAGTCAAATAATACGGTGGCAAAGAAAGAGTTGACGGGGAACGTACCAATCACAACATCAGGTGCATCCTGAGCTTGCTCCAAGGCCACATGGTTAACTCGTCCTTAGGGTTGGTTCTGCTGCTTCTTCGGACAACGGGTGGAGTAGTGACCAGGTTCACCACAAAGATAGCACTTGAGTGATGGGTTGACGCCTTGAGATTTATTCGAAGCTTGCTGATTCTGTTGTGGTTGGCCAGCGGGGCGAGGAGCCGGACGCGGTGGGCGAGGCTGTAGCGTCTGTGGGCGTTGCGGCTGGTTGTATGGGGCTGGGGGTCTGTAGGTAGGGTTAGGATATCACTGACCTCGGTAAGGGTAAGGACCATGAGGGTGTCTCACGCGTCCCATTAGCTAAGGGGCAAAGTGTGGCAGGTGTTGCTACCAGAAGATTGATCCTGCACTACCTTCCTCTTACGGAGATCTTCATCAAGTTCTTTCTTCTTCCTCTCCATTGTGAAAGCTTTATCCACCAGCTTTTGGAAGTTAGCATAGTCACAAGAGGACATTGCATATTAAAGCTCGTTATCCAGCCCTTTCTTGAAGTTGTATTGCTTTCTCTCATCCAAAGCCACATCCTCAGGTGCATAGTAGGACATTTGTGTAAACTTGTTAAGGTACTCTGGAGCGCTCATGTTCCCCTGCTTTAGGCTCAGAAACTCTTCCCGCTTTGCTTCAACCTCACCTTCAGGCACATGACGGTTTCTGAAGCTGTTCTTGAACTCCAGCCAAGTGATGTTATCCGGGTCCTCATGTGCAGTAGTATATGCAATCCACCAGTCAACTGCTAGTCCTCTGAGTTGATGGGATGCAAGTAGAACTCTCTCAGGCTCGGGACATTGTATTATCCTCAGCTTGTTCTCGGTGACCTTCAGCCAGTCATCTGCGTCCATGGGGTCTACAACACTAGCAAATGATAGGGGCTGGGTATTCAGGAAGTCTCTCAAGTGTGATCTGGGTGCTTGTGCTTGTTGTGGTTGGGGCTGATTTGGTGGTGGAGGTGGAGGGGCTTGCTGGGCTTGCTGCATGTTGTCCACCACTTGTGTTAAGTTCTGCATCATTTGCATCTGCATGGCCATCATTTGTTGAATGTGATTCATTGCAGGTGCTCCACAGGCACCCCTTCCATTCCATTGTGGCAACTAAAATCCATCACCTTCATCATTGCCGAAGGGAATGCTATGACCACGGCCTCTTCCCATGCCCGCCATATGAGTTACGAAGCAAATATAGTCTTAGGTACTAATATAACTAGAAGAAGACTACTATACGATACCCTTACTATATGCAAAAATCATAACAAACACGAGTATAAATAAAAGGTCTTTATTAGTAGCTCACTAATTAAGGAAGTATCAAAAAGGTGTGGTTGTGGACAAGTTGCCAAGGCGTTCCACAACTCACAAAACACACCAAATGAAAGACATCAAAGAAGTAACACAACTCAAGGTCACATGAGTACGTCTACATCGCTCTTATTTAACTAACTAGGGGGGGTGTGCCTATCCTTGAGTCGTGGCATAGGTCGAGGACTACTTGTGGTCCAGCGGAAACTCCTCCGGGTCCTCGTCGTCGTCCTCGTCGGGGTCCTCGTCAGGGTCCTCGTCGTCGTCCTCAGGGCCGTGTGGTGGTGAGGCAGCAGACGATGGTGGAGCAGAAGACGCCCGGGTGGATGGCTCCTCGTCAGAAGAAGACGACCCACGCTGTCTGTCACGACGATCTGGAGTGTCCGGGGTTCACGTAGAAGTGTCGGACGCGTAGCCATCCGGGTCCTCATCGGTGATCCGACGATACCTCCTAATCACTGCCTCGTAGTGCTGGGCGAGGTCACGACTGTCCTGGATCTCCTGCTGCAGCTTCTGAAGTCGAGCACGGAGCTGTACCATGTCGTCAACCGTTTGACGAGATTGTCGATGGTCCAGGGTTCCCTTCACGTGCCTGGAGACGAAGTCTATAGTGCCACTGGGACACTGTGGAACGAAGGCATGCATAATGTCCTCTATACGTAAATGGTAGGTGTGACTCCAAAAGTTAGCTGCTTCCCAGCTAGCATCCTGCTCCGCAGACTGACGGGAGCTCCTCCAAGCGGTACTGCTGTGGACCTTCACCAACTCATTGTCATAGTAGATGTAGATCTTGCAGGACCACTCCTTCCTGCCTGGCGCCACATTCCAGTGGTGTGGTAGGAGAGTGAGAGGTTGTGGTGACGGTAGCCAGCCTCACGGAGTATGGCTAGGAGACAAAGTCGCAGGCGTTTTGCAGCCCTGCCATCGGAACGGGTCAAAACAGGGTGGCGGGGGTTGAAGTGTGTGAAGCGACTGGCCAGCCTATGCTGGGGCACATGTCCACCGATTGACTTATGGGGGGTGCTCTTGGTGCGGGCCATCTACAAATTTTGGAACAGGAGAGTGTCAATAACAAAACACATAAATAAAGTAGTAAAGAAAACAAGTAAACAAGGTAGGGAATACAAAGCAATTTCATAAGTTAGTTTTTAGAGTATAGTAGGGTCCTTAAGTCATCCTTTTCTATCTAAGCTTGCATCCTATGGGCAACACGACTCTAATACCACTTTGTCACACCCGGTCCCAACGAGACAACCGGGTGACTTCCACATGTATGCCATGATCAATTTATATCATACATTTGTAGACGAAAGTGTAACATCGTTTATTAAAATCCATGTTCGAATACATAAATGTCTTACAATAATGACCCATAGGTCTAAATAAGATTATAAGCAAAGCAGCGGAAAAGTAAACTAGTGTGGCTCCAAGCACAGGCATTGCCCGGGGGGTTGCGCTAGCCTAGAACGTCTCGTCCGGATCAGCGTAGAATTCTTCATTATCCACCTCTTCTCTGTTGTAGACTGAGGAAATATAAGTAACAAGCAAGTTTGAGTACCAACAGTACTCAGCAAGTGGGGAAAGAGATGTCATGCAAGCTCTTAGAAGGAAGGCCAAACCGGTTTAAGCACCATAGCATTACATCCTACCCTTAGCTTTTATTAGCACCTACTTCTAGGTGATTGAACCCAACCATAACCCATTTATAAGCCAAATCCCAACTGACCAAATCACTATTCCCATCCATTGACTATTTATGAATTGGACACAAAGCCGCTCTTGTCCGTGAGCACAACTGTCATGACAGTTTCTAAATCTCTACAGAGAATGTACCCTTTACCCACAAGCCATGATTTCATCCCCTGTTGCCAGGTGGACTTAGTAAACCTCCCTGTTGCTAGTGGTGATAAACCATATTTCACACTTCTGTAGGTGTGTGGCCAGGAGATCACTACGAGATCTTTACAAAGGCACTCCCGACTAGCACTAGCACACTAAGGATTCACCGCTGAGGCATCTACTGGAGTACCTCTCGGCCAACAGAAGCCCCCTGTTGAGCCTTGCGGATCAAAGGGCAGTTACTCTGAACCCATTCCCCGCACTATCCAAACAATAGCACTAAGCTGGGAGGAACCTAATTAATTGATCAAGCTACCCATACTCAGTCTTGCGGTGGTACTAAATAGCTAGGTGACTTTCTCCGTAAACTGGTCCTTAAAATCCGGCAAGGTTCATACCCCAAAACCCGGGTCTCGTGCAAACTGCACCATACCAAACAATCCAACCCGCCAGATTCCTATCCACTACAATTCATTTCACAAAATCACAATAAATGATCATAACAATTATTGCATGTAAGTACAGTATTCCCCTCCCAATACTAAACATGGCTAAGCGTAAAAGTAATAATTACATACACCCAAACCAACCCGGTGACAAGGAATTATATGGAAGGGTAAAGTAAATGGGATTCAAACTATTAAGCATGCAACTAACTAAAACTTAATAAAATAGGTGCAAAATGGTCAAGGAACTTGCCTCCTTGGAAGTATGGCTTGTAGAAGTAGTAGTCCTGAGGGTTGTGGGCCGGCGCGAGAACCGACTCTATATACATCATTGCATGCAGAATGAAAAATAGCAACACACAATAAGGAGCAAGAAAACATAGTAACATCACAAATAAGCAATCACAAAAGAAAACCTAGGCAAATACGTCGCTATTACTATGTCCTTAATTATAATTTTAATTAGTGATGTGAGTTGAAGTTTGGATTTTGGTGTCTATATGTGCTTATCAAAAGATTCAGCATGGAATGACAATTTAAATAAATTATTTTGTCCTATTCAGATTAGAAAATGCTAACAAATAATATCCTAAGATAATTGGTACAAAAAGATAGTGTAAACATATGATTTTATGTCAATATCAAGGAATACAGGGGGTTTATGCAAAAATGACAAGAGCTAGAGCATAGAAATACTTTATACCATATTCACGGACTGCAACACAAATTACAGAGGCTAAAAATATAATTACTGGTGAAAACAGGGGCTAATATGTAGTATTTAACCATTTTAACAGTGCTGACAGAAATAAATTAAAGTGCAGGGGTGTTTTCATTAAATCTTGGACCGATGTGTAATTATTTTTAAATTGCGCAGCGGGCTACATGCAAAACAGGCAAGGGGTATGCACAAATGATTCTGGGCCATTGGATCAACAAGGGACGACCCAGATTTTAAATAGCCGAAGGGGTACGTTGATCTAATCTCGGCCGTCGACCTCACATTGACAGCTGAGAATGGGCCACGTCGCCCCAGGTGTGGCGCACACCCAGGCACGCGGCGGTGCGCGCCAGACACAGTGGCGGGCCTCGCCAGTGATGGCCAAACAGCCAAATCGACGCCTAGACTATGCGTTTTCTACACCAATCGAAAGTGGGGGGCATTGCGCACTCACCAAGGGTGTTTTCGGGGCTTGGAATGGAGCGGAGAGGAGTGGCGACAGCGGAGCTCGGTGGAGGTCATCGACCTACGGTGAATCCGGCAAAACGACGGTACAATTCCTGAATGGAGGTGCCCGATGTGCTCCTGGAAACGTGACACACGTGTTAGGCCAAGAGGGGGGGGGGGAGTGAACATGGGCGAATCGACAGGACCGTCAGCGACACACCTTGCACCGACGGCGGCTAGGGTTTGAGCTCGGGTGGGGAAAACGGAGGCACCAGCTGGGATTTATAGGGGAGTGGGGGCGGAGAAGTATGGAAGGGGATATCGCGCAAGGGAAGGTGACTGGGGGCCATAAAAGCGGTGATTTCTTGTCGGCGTTGGAAACCGAGGCGGGATCAGCGGGGTTCTATCGGGCGCGCGGCGTAAGGAAAGGGAAGGCCCTGATAGGCGGGTCCTAGTGCACAGAGAGAGAGAGAGAGAGAGGGAGAAGGGAAAAGGGAAGGGGGGTTGGGGCTGAACTAGACCTCGGTGGGATTAGGCCGGCGGTGGAAAGAAAAGGAAAGGGCAGAGGAGTTGGGCTGCGGCCAAAGAATAGGCCCGCGCAGGGTTTTCTTTTTTTACTTTCCTTTTCTCTTTTCCTTTTCATTTCCTTTTACAATTTGAATTTCTTTTCAAATTTCAAACGAAATTTCTAGTGCATTTTTGAAATCAAACTTTCAAACAAATGCAAATGCATGCTGCTTCCCTCATATATTTCCCTTTATTTCGATTTTTGAATTTTTGGGTGTTACACCGATCTTCATAGGCGTTCGTCTGGCCATCAGGATTGGGTCGCCAGAATAGTGTTTTTGTTCATCTTGATCTTCATCTTGATCGGTGTCGTTCTCTTTGACCGATCTTGGTGCTCTTTGCGCTGGTACGCATCTGCCCAAGTGCTCGTCGACCGCGCGATCTTTGTCCCCGCTGCCGGACAATCTCTCTTGTTGCATGCATCTTCCTCATGGGCCTGGCACCCAACTTTGGCACGCTCCCCACGGTCCGTTGCATCGCTGGCGTGGGCGTCGGCGCTGTGTACAAGGGCCAGCTCCAGAACGGCTCGCTGGTGGCTGTGAAGAAGATCGAAGGAGTCGAGATCACGGTCATCGACAACATCCACCACGTCGATTCCCAAGACGCTACTCGTCGATCAGCGTCGGCATTCGTCGTCGCCGGATCATCTTTCGGCCCCCAAACCCGCTGCGGGTGCTAGTTTCTCAGTCGGCCTCGACAATCGCGGGCATCGGCGCCTCTTCGTCGATCTTGACGTCAGCTCCTTCATTGGTGCTCGATCCCCGCGCCCCGTGCTCGGTCTTTGCTCGACGGTCCGTGTCTTTGCACCTTCCTACACTACGTAATAAACGCTCATCCGAGACGTGTCTGAATGAAGAAGGGAGACAAACAAACAGTGCGTCTCCGTATCGTGTCTCACATTATGTTGTCATCAGGGACGCACGACAGGCGCGCCGCGGATCCGACTAAGTGTGAGACAGACTCAAAGATAGCATGTCTCCTTTCGTTGACTCATAACAGACAGGCTTTACGGGGTCATTGGAGACAGGCATCACGCGCGTCGCCCCTCAACATACATTCAAGACAAGCTCTGATACAGCGCATCACAAATTTATTGACTGATCCAAGACGTGCTTTATGTTAGCCCATCGCACATTCGTTGACTGATTTGAGACATGCTATAATGAAGCGTGTCTCTTTTATTTAGGTAACCCATGGTTGTCTCTGTTATAGCAAGTCGCGGATTGTTTACAGGCAGAGTCAGTGCGTCACTAATAGGAAGGCGCTCCAGGCTAGACGCATGACTCCTATTAGGTGCCCCACCCCTGATTATCATGGTTGTCGGCTGCATCTTGGAGCTAGCCAGGATTTGACAGCCACATTGCCAGTGTCAGCAACATGCACATATAGAAACATATGTATAGACAAATAGAGATCACACACATTGACCAATAAAATTTTAACAAAGTGTGAGACCTATGTGTACTGAATACATTGGCTTTGACAATAAAAGTTTTGAATGCTGCCATAACATCTTTTTAGCAAGGTCCGACTCTAGCTTCGAGGTTCTGCAAGGTCTGACAATAGGTCCGACTTTCTTTGTCTAGATACGACATGTTTTTGGGTAGCTCCGGTGAGTTTTGTTAAGCTCCGATATGTTTTGCTAGGTCCGACTTATGTTGGTTAGCTCCGACATGTCTTTGATAGCTCCAGTATGTCTTTGTTAAGCTCCGACATATTTCTCTAGCTCCAGCTTTTAGGTAGACTAGTTCTGACTAGTTTTGATAAGCTCTGGCGCTAGGTTGTACTAGCTTTGGTAAGCTCCGGCCCAAGCTCCGGTTAGCTTTGGCAAGGTTCGGAGCTTGATGGTAATGTTCCAAATTTTCATGTGAAATGTTTCGAACTTGCTTTACACTTATGGAAAGGTTGCTTAGTATTCTTTTACTAAGTTTTTGGTGTGTTTTGGTTGATATGGCTGATATCGTTTTGATATGCTTTGCAACATGCTTATGTGAGGTGCTCACATAAGGTGTTGTGTTCGGAACTGAC
Organism: Tuctoria greenei; assembly: GCA_036927565.1. Taxonomy (NCBI): domain Eukaryota; kingdom Viridiplantae; phylum Streptophyta; class Magnoliopsida; order Poales; family Poaceae; genus Tuctoria; species Tuctoria greenei. The sequence goes on from JAYESD010000003.1 coordinate 113,864,332, forward strand.
TTGAGTAAAGTCGCGGACTTGGGCTCATACGGATTGGTTGTTTATTCATGTGCAGGTGTTGCTTGAGTTCAAGGCATGGCTGGTGACAGGGTCCTTTGGACTAGTCTCAGGGAGGAGATGAGGTTCCAACAACCAAATTCAGGAGGAATTGTGGTTGAGCGGGTCAGGAGGTTGCGCAGAATGATTGAATCAAGGGCAGTGCATATGAAGGTTACTGGACGTCGAAGGAAGGTGTTTGCACGTATGCATGCGGTGCATGACGTGGCAACATGGTTCCGAATATGGTTTATGGATGGGATGATTTGGTTGGAAGGATCGAATCGTATCAGTTGATGACTTTGGCTGCGGCAGAGTCGGTTATGGCTCGGTATGGAAAGTATCGAGTTGGTTATGTTAGGATTTTGTGTGGGTCACGAATTTGAGTTGTTTTAGAAATGTGGGATACGTTCCTAAGGTGTTTGGAAGTCTTAAGATTGCTTCTATCTACATATAGAAGAGTCCTAAGCAGTTATGAAAAGTTTCGATTCGTGATCTGAGTAGGATTAGGGTCCTAATTTGAGTTGAGTTGGCTTTCGAGCTGGTCATATAAGCAAGGGAGGCCAAAGCTCATGTTGCACGACTTTGGGGCTGTTCCTCTTGTGTTCTATTGAACAAAATCCATAGTTTGAAGGAAATTTTGTGCCTTGTTCGTCCGACTTGTTTCAGACAAGTTTTACTCGTCAAGTTTCTGGACAGCACTACCTTTCGTCGGTGGTTTTATCATAACTCGAGTTTTACAGATCCAATTTACGTGATTATTTTTGGGTTGTCTTCACAACTTGATTATCTTTCATCTTTCAAAATTTCACGGTCATTGGATTTGTGGTTTCTGATCTACACGAGTTTATTTGCAGCGTTCCAGAACTGTTTTTCTCGAGTAGGACAGATTGACCTTTGTTCGATCTTTCGATCATAACTTGAGTTTCCCTCGACGGATTTGAGTGATTATTTTTGTGCTTTATTCGTAACTTGATTCTATATGATATATATCACTTTTGTCATGGTTAAACACATTTAGATTAGTTTCACACACGATTTCTCTAACAGATCGTTTTTCTGCCGAAGGGGTTGGGATTTAATTGTTTCGCTGCGTAAGATTTTTAAATCTACCATTCACACCCCCTATGGTAGCTTTACACATGCTCTTAGATCCTACAATTGGTATCAGAGCCACGGTGCTCTAATCATTGTGATTTGCACGTGTTTTTTACTAACCATCATGGAGAAATACTCCGCCAAACCTTGTGTGTTTGCTGGTATTGATTTTCAGGTTTGGAAGGCACGCATGGAGGCTTTCATCCAGGCGCAAGGCTTCACAATATGGGAGAAGGTGTACAAGCCTTACGAAGTGCCAACAAATGATCAAGTTATGGCTACAAACCTACAGAACATCGACAACAACAACAAAGCTCGGAACTTGATCATCCAAGGACTCACTCAGAGCGACTTCGACCGCGTTGCACATCTCTGATCGGCATACAATGTATGGAGAGCACTTTGTGACTATCACAAAGGATCCAACATGATCAAGGAGGTAAAACAAGATATGTTCAAAAAGGAATATATGCGTTTTGAGATGCAACCCGGTGAGTCTATCGATGACCTCTTTGCTCACTTTAATAAAATTCTCAGCAACTTACGTAGTGTCAATGTTAACTTTTCTGATGCTGAGAATGCTAGGCAACTTCTTAGTGCATTAGACATGTCAATTTGGGAGATGAAAGTAACATCTATTCGTGAATCAACTGTCATGAGTTCTCTTACATTAGATGTGCTTTATTCTAAACTAAAAACTCATGAAATTGACATCTTATCACGTAAGAACCCAAATAAGTCTATTGCATTTGTCTCACAACGTGATATGCCTAGCTCCAGCCGATCATCATCCTGCAATACTCTTGCTTTGTTGTCCTCACTAACCCTGGAGCAGATCAAGGAATTTCCAGAGGAGGAGCTAGCACTTCTCTCTACTAGGTTCTCAAAAGCATTGCAAAATGTGAGAACTAGAAGGAGAGGAAGCTCCGGACCTCAACGATGCTTCGAATGTGGTAAGACAGGACACTTTTGTACAGAATGCCCTAATCTTTCAGGTTCTACTTCCCGAGAAGAAAAACAATCAGGGATGAAGCACTCCTCAACAAATGATAAGAAGAAGAAGAAGGGCTTTACAGGTCGCCAACTGGTTAATAATTTTATCTCTGCACTCCAGGAACTTGGCTCAAGCGACGTGGACATTGGAAGTGACGAAGATGAAGATGATTTGGCCAACTTATGCTTCATGGCGGGCAAAACAAGATCAAGATCAAGTCAGGAGGATGCATAACACAATAGTGACGATGATGACGTATGTTCTACCTGTAATGAAATGTGTGATACAATTTCTCGTGCAACTATTATTGTTAAGAAAAAGGACAAAAAGCTTAGAGATAATGCTGCTAAAATTGAATCACTAGAATCTGAAATCAACCATTTGAAAACCTTGATTCCTAATGACGATTCTTGTCCCTCATGTGATTTAATCTATGAACAATTGTCCACATTAAGAACTGCACATTCCTCTACTTTAGATAGACATGAACTTGAAATTGAAAAGAACAAAAAGCTTGCTGCACTTGACATTGGAAACTTAAATGATGCTTCTTGATCTATAATTGATTTGCATTGTTCTAGTTGTAATGATCTTGAAAAGAAACTAAAAGATGCTATGAATGAAATTTCAATATTGAATAATGCTTTACGTTCTCATGAAGTTAAATATTGTTTCAATTGCAAATTAAAAGGAAAAACCTCATGTGAAAATTGTCTTGATATGTCCAATAAACTTGATAATATGCATAGGACATTAGATTGGTTTTGTAATGAGAATAAGAACCTAAACTTGCTGTTGAATTCTTCCAAGTCTTGCAATGATAAAACTGGTTTAGGTTTTGATTCACATGCTCATGCTAAGGCACATCCACCTAAAATTGTAAAGTCATTAGGAAGTGGTTTGATTCAAACAGTTCCTAAACAAAAAAGAAGTGGTTTTCAAATCTGCAGGAGTGTTGTTTCATTCGGTTTCAAATAAAAATATTGCTTGCTCATCTAGACATGAACACAAAGTTAAATTTCATTGTACCTACTATGGTAGAGATGGTCATGTCATAGATTTTTGTTATAGACTAGCTAAACAACAGAAAAGGGAAAGAATGATTGCTAGATCTCATAACTTTCATGCAAAATTTGCTGCACATATTAAACCGAATGCCAGGAACATGCAACCTGCTGTTATGAGTCAAAAACATTCAAAGTTTACCTCTGGACCTTCTGTTTTTGCCTCCGGAGCTACTGGTTTTTGTGCTACACAAGTAACACCTCATAGGTTAGTAGTTAAGAATAAAAACCTCAAACTTTGACTCATAAACCTGCTGTTTTATCTCAGCTTTCACATGTTTTTCGTGCTGCACGTCGTGTGACTCAGTACTGGATACCTAAATGACTTTTGACTAACCCCAGTATTGAGTCATTGACGTATTGTTCTTCTATGTAGGTTACATGCTTGAGGAAGGAGAACATTTGGATTGTGGAATCAGTTTGCTCACACCACATGACCGGTAACAAAGAATGGTTCTCCTCCCTCTCTTTTGTGTCACGTGTAGAGAATGTTACTTTTGCCGATAATTCTTCAACTCCTATAATTGCTAAGGGTTCGGTCAGAGTAAATGATCACTACACATTGAAGGATGTGGCACTTTTCAAAAATTTTAAATACAACTTGCTTTCTATTTCACAATTGCTAGATAAAAATCTGGAAATTATTTTCAATAAAAACTGCTGCAAAGTTGTAGGTTCAAATAGTGAGCTTATTTTTAACATGTCTCGGTTTGGAAGAGTTTTTAAAGCTGATTTTGATATGTCTTCCTCTAAGCATAGGTGTCTAGTTGTTAATGATTCAAATGACTTATAATTTTGGCATCGTAGACTTGGTCACGTAGGCTTTGATCACCTAACGTGTGTTAGTGCTCTTTATCGCATACGTGGACTGCCTAAGCTTAAAGGGGACAAAGAAATTGTGTGCTCTTCTTGTAGACATGCTAAGATGGTTGCAAGTTCACATACTCCTCTCACCATGATCATGACAACTGAACCGGGTCAACTTTTGCACCTTGACACCGTAGGACCTTCACGTGTTCAATCCTTCGGAGGTAAATGGTATGTTCTTGTAATTGTTGATGATTACTCTAGATACTCTTGGGTTTACTTTATGGCATCTAAGGATGAAGCTTTTAGTCACTTTGGAACTTTATTTCTTAGATTATCAATTGATCACCCAGGATCATTAAAAGAAATTAGAAGTGATAATGAAACTGAATTTAAAAATCAATCTTTTGATCACTTTTGTGCTGAAAATGGAATAGATCATCAAATTTCTTCACCATATGTACCTCAACAAAACGGTGTTGTAGAAAGAAAGAACAAAACCTTAGTTGAGATGGCTAGGACTATGCTTGATGAATATCAAACTCCTAGGAAATTTTGGGGTGATGCGATTGTAACCGCTTGTTATGTCTCAAATCATGTTTTCTTGCGCTCTAAGCTAGGTAAAACCCCATATGAGCTCCGGTTTGGACATAGGCCTAGTGTTATGCACTTTCGGGTCTTTGGTTGCAAATGCTTTGTTAAAAACATGGTAATCTTGATAAATTTGAACCTAGATCCATTGATGGCATGTTTCTTGGTTATCCATCTCATACTAGAGGCTACCGTGTGCATTTAATTGACACTAACAAAATTGTGGAGACTTATGAAGTGTCTTTTGATGAAGCTAGCCCAGGTACTAGCTCAAACATTGCAGGTCCCAATCCATATCCGCAGGGGGAGAGCATTTTCGTTGAAGATGAGGAAGAATTGGAGCTGCTGCCCGAAAATTCAGCAGCTAAAGTCTTTGGTTCAGCTCCAGATGTTAATTCTCAACCAGCACTGACAACCATCAATGCTGATTCAAATCGTCCTCAAGTTACAAGCTCATCGATTTGTGATGAACATGAAGAAGAAGAAGCTTGTGAGACACCTGTTTCCCTACGATTTTACAAAGATCATCCCCCGGAACAAATTATTGGAAGCTTGCACGAACGAGTCACACGGTCCAGGTTTTGCAATCCAAACTGTCATGCCCATTCTGCTTTTGTTGCTTCTTTTGAACCTAAAGATATATCACACGCACTCACTAATGAATCTTGGATTATTGCCATGCAAGAAGAGTTAGAAAATTTTGAAAGAAATTATGTTTGGAAACTTGTACCTCCACCTCAAGATCACACTTTAATTGGAACGAAATGGGTGTTTAAAAATAAAGAAAGTGAGGATGGGTTGTGGTTAGGAATAAGGCTAGGTTGGTTGCTCAAGGTTTCACTCAAGTTGAAGGTCTAGATTTTGATGAAACTTTTGCTCCTGTTGCTATATTAGAAGCCATAAGAATCTTGTTAGCTTTTGCTGCATCTAAAGGTTTTAATCTATATCAAATGAATGTTAAAAGTTCTTTTCTTAATGGCTACGTAGATGAGGAGGTTTATGTCAAACAAGCACCGGGTTTTGAAAATTCAGATTTTCCTAATCATGTTTACAAACTGTCCAAGGCTTTGTACGGTCTCAAACAAGCCCCTAGAGCATGGTATGATAGGTTAAAAACATTCTTACTTCAAAATGGGTTTACCATGGGCAAGGTTGATAAAACTCTTTTTGTGCTTAAGCATGGCAATGACTCATTATTCGTTCAAGTGTATGTGGATGATATTATCTTTGGCTGTGCTTCTCATGATCTTGTGTCGAAGTTTTCAGCTATGATGAGTTCAGAATTTGAGATGAGTATGAAGGGAGAACTCACGTACTTTTTAGGGCTGCAAATCAAGCAAACCAAGGAGGGTACCTTTGTGCATCAAACAAAGTATACAAAAGACCTCCTAAGGCACTTCAACATGTACAAAAGCAAGCCTCTTTGGACACCAATGGGAACAACAACAACACTTGAACTTGATGAAGATGGTGAACCCGTGGATCAAAAAGAATATAGAAGCATGATCGGATCACTTTTGTACCTCACAACTTCAAGACCGGACATACAATTCAGCGTATGTCTTTGTGTACCGTTTCATGCCTCCCCACGTACTTCACATCGTCAAGCCGCCAAAAGGATTCTCAGGTACTTACATGGAACTCAATAATTTGACATTTTTCTTCCTTCTTCCTCAACCGTTACTTTGAATGCTTTTTCGAATGCTGATTTTGGGGGTGCTAGGATTGATAGGAAAAGTACTTCCAGTGCTTGTCATTTTCTTGGTAATTCTCTTGTTGCTTGGTCCACTAGAAAACAAAGTTCAGTTCCACAATCCACTGTCGAATCTGAATATGTAGCTGCTGCTAGCGCTTGTTCACAAATTCTTTGGATTGTTCAAACACTTAAGGACTATGGGGTTGATCTAGATAGTGTTCCACTATTTTGTGACAACACTAGTGCTATTTGCATTGCTAAAAACCCTCTGCAACATCCCAGAACTAAGCACATTGATATTAGGTATCACTTTCTCCATGATAATGTTGAAAAAGGAAACATTTTGCTTCACCATGTAGACACCGAACAACAATTGGCTGACAAATTCTATAAAACCTTTAGATTTCTTTAATTTTGTTACATTCGTAGTGAAATAGGGGTTATGCATCCTCATGGCTTAAATTGAGGGGGAGTTTTGAAACTTTGGAAGTCTATGTGTGAATCTGAACTTAAAATAATATGAGCATAGTATTTCATACATATATGACTTTGTGATTTCTTTTACATGCTGAAAGTTCTTACTACATTACTCATGTTATACATTTTGTAGTTTTTTCCATGACTAGTAATTGAAATAATTACTTACACTAAATCTGATCATGGTTGAACTTTCTTGCTGTTTTGAACTTGTTGCATGCTCACAAGTGTTTTTTATCATAAATAATTAATCAAGTAATCAACTCACATGTTGAGTTTTTGTGAATAAATATAAGTTGAGAAAAGATCAAGAGAATATGCATGCATCGCACTTCTTCTTTTGAGATGGCTTATCATTGCACTTAGATATGAACTTGGAAGAAGTTGTGTGTGACTAAAACCATGTCCTTAAGCTTCTGATTGTCAAATGACATAGGCTTGGCTTGGTTGGTTAGAATAAGGCAGATGCACATATAATCTCTTGCAAATATCATATGATCTAAATTTGTGCTTTGAAAAATAATAAAATGCAGCAACAAGTGTCATGCTTTCAGGTTTTGAAATAGTTAAGTTTGTGAGATCATGACTTGCTAAATTAGAAATTACATTTGATCTCTAGCATGGCTTACACTACTTTATGTATTTCATTGATGTGATAGTGTAAGTTACTTGATAATATGACTTGGATGAGCTTTGTTTTATATGTATATGTTATAATATGCTCATAACAATTAAAATTTCTCTTTTGAACCTTGTTGAATACATTGTCAAAGGGGGAGAGATAGTATGGTGAATTATGCAAGGGGTGTAAATATGTATAGGAGGAGAAATTTATTTCTATCTCATTTGATTTTCAAAAAAAGGGAAAATTGTTCTCAAAACTTTTCATGCCAATGTTCGGATTTTAAATGGTGTTGCCAGTGCATTCATGAAGGGGGAGATTGTGAGACCTATGTGTGCTGAATACATTGGCTTTGACAATAAAAGTTTTGAATGATGCCATAACATCTTTTTAGCAAGGTTCGACTATAGCTTCGAGCTTCTGCAAGGTCCGACAATAGGTCCGACTTTCATTGTCTAGATCCGACATGTTTTTGGGTAGCTCCGGTGAGTTTTGTTAAGCTCTGATATGTTTTGCTAGGTCCAACTTATGTTGGTTAGCTCCGGCATGTCTTTGATAGATATGGCATGTCTTTGTTAAGGTCCGACATTTTTCTCTAGCTCCGGCTTTTGGGTTTACTAGTTCCGACTAGTTTTGATAAGCTCCGGCGCTAGGTTGTACTAGCTTTGGTAAGCTCCAGCTCAAGCTCCTGTTAGCTTTGGCAAGGTCCAGAGCTTGATCTTAATGTTCCAAATTTTCATGTGAAATGTTTCGAACTTGCTTTACACTTATGAAAAGGTTGCAGAGTATTCTTTTACTAAGTTATTGGTGTGTTTTGGTTGATATGGCTGATATCGTTTTGATATGCTTTGCAACATGCTTATGCGAGGTGCTCACATATTGTGTTCGGAACTGACTTGAGTCAAGTCGTGGACTTGGGCTCGTACGGATTGGTTGTTTATTCATGTGCAGGTGTTGCTTGAGTTCAAGGCATGGCTGGTGACAGGATCCTTTGGACTAGTCTCAGGGAGGAGATGAGGTTCCAACAACCAAATTCAGGAGGAATTGTGGTTGAGCGGGTCAGGAGGTTGCGCAGGATGATTGAATCAAGGGCAGTGCATATGAAGGTTACTAGACGTCGAAGGAAGGTGTTTTCACGTATGCATGTGGTGCATGATGTGGCAACATGGTTCCGAATATGGTTTATGGATGGGAAGATCTGGTTGGAAGGATCGGATCGTATCGGTTGATGACTTTGGCTGCGGCGGAGTCGGTTATGGCTCGATATGGAAAGTATCGAGTTGGTCATGTTAGGATTTTGTGTGGGTCACGAATTTGAGTTGTTTTAGGAATGTGGGATACGTTCTTAAGGTGTTTGGAAGTCTTAAGATTGCTTCTATCTGTGTATAGAAGAGTCCTAAGCAGTTATGGAAAGTTTCGATTCATGATCTGAGTAGGATTAGGGTCCTGATTTGAGTTGAGTTGGCTTTCGAGCTGGTTATATAAGCAAGGGGGGCCAAAGCTCTTGGTGCACGACTTTTGGGATGTTCCTCTTGTGTTCTATTGAATAAAATTCGTAGTTTGAAGGAACTTTTGTGCCTTATTCGTCCGACTTGTTCTAGACAAGTTTTACTCGTCAAGTTTCTGGACAGCACTACCTTTCGTTGGTGGTTTTATAATAACTCGAGTTTTACAGATCTAATTGACGTGATTCTTTTTGGGTTGTCTTCACAACATGATTATCTTTCATCTGTCAAAATTGCATGGTCATTGGATTTATGGTTTCTGATCTACACGAGTTTCTTTGCAGTGTTACATAACTGTTTTTCTCGAGTAGGACGGATTGACCTTTGTTCGATCTTTCGATTATAACTTGAGTTTCCCTCGACGGATTTGAGTGATTCTTTTTGTGCTTTCTCTTGACTTGATTCTATATGATATATATCAGTTTTGTCACGGTGAAACACGTTTAGATTAGTTTCACACACGATTTCTCTAATAGATCATTTTTCTGCCAAATGGGTTGGGATTTAATTGTTTCCGCTGCATAAGATTTTTAAGTCTACCATTCACCCCCCCCCCCCCTCTGGTAGCTTTTCACGTGCTCTTTGATCCTACACAAAGTGTCAATCGTGGTTACCAATTAACTATTTACATAGACCAGGCAACTATCCGAGTGGCTAGCGACTGCAGTTGGCAGCGCTGCCACCCAGGTTCGATTCCTAGGAATTGTAATTCTGGGTTTCTAATTGGGATTTATTCACAAATAATGTTTCAGGTTCCTCTATTGTGTGAAGACATAATGGTAGATCAATGTCCCCGTCGCACATCAGATTCTGGTAGATTCTGGTGATTTCTTGAAGGATGCAGTGGTAGAAGTCGTGTGTAGTTGTAGGCTGTATATTTGTGGAAGGTGTGTGTATGTGTGCGTGGATGGTGTGAGTACGTGTGTATTCACACATGAACAAATGCTAGAACTGTACCGATACAGAGGATTAAAAAAATTACTATTTACATAGAATTCTCTGTTCACTCAGCTTAACAAGTAACTAATTACACAAAGAATATCTGTCACCTAATCCTCTAGTTGGTAATCAAATTCTCCATTTCAATTAATGATTTCAGAAATGATGAATTTGCATAGTATGTCTCTAATATGCTCGAGGCTATGACCTTAAGTGTTCTTGAAGGTGGGTCCGTAGTCCTGCCACACGATAAAATGAGATTTAGCAAAACATTAGTAATAAAGTAAAATAAATGCACTTACACATACATTGTAATTAGGCTGCTCTCCAAATAAAGCCATGTGTAAGCAAATATCGAAGCCGCACGTGTTGCCTGAAGCTCATTGTGGGACGTCGAATACAATATGTTGTTTAAGTTGTCGGCGTTTTTCTTTTACTTCTACAGAAGCCCTAAACAAAAACATTCACAGTTAATGTAAAATTATAGTGCAAGGACAAAACGGTCAAAAACTAAAGTGAAGAAGGAACTTACTCATCAATAACGGAAGCGATATCATTCCATTTACGAGTTATTAACTCGCCAATTTTTTCATCTCTGGGCCTTGAGGAGTCACAATACCAAACTTGGTCGTTCCTTGTAGAAGTTGCTATGGTTACCCGGGCTGAGCAGTACGACTAGGAGCTCCTTATCACTGTAGTGTTTCATTGCCTTCACAAAATATTGAACAACATCTTTTCAGCTGCTCGACATTTGAATATAAGTTTTTGTTGGTACTTGCGGGTCAAGATATGCAGGAGACGCGTTTCCCGTGTTATGATGAGTATGTTGTTGCTGGTGCCTACGCGAAAAATGTCAAATTTGTTACATATAACACTTATATTGAGTATATGTATTGAAGAATCTAGTTGATGGAGACTTACAATGCGAAGCAGCGTATTAAACAGACATCCAACACATCGAGGTTAAAAAGGTCATAGAGATTGGACCATCTGATGACAAATGCGCCATCACCCGAAAGAAATTGTTAATCCTTGAATGCCACTAGTATGGTTTAACACTTTTTGTAATTTTCCATTTAGTATTGATGAAGTTGAACATAAGGTTTACCAACTTTTTTTAGCGCGCCCGTAGCTAACATCGGCTTTCCCATTTCAAACTTCCGGTTTGCATGCGTCATAGCTTTCGGCGTCCTTGGGTTTTCTTCTGACTCTTTCATTGGTTTCATTAAAGCTTCCTTCAACGATAATCGTCGTTGTGGCTAACTCTTGTTCTTCACACGTACATTCTTCGTCAGCTTTACCAGCGGCTGATCAGGTGTAGGCAGTAGTGGACGCGCACTTCGAGTGCGAGGTGGAGACCGACGCGGCTCCTCTTGAAGTGGAGACTTTTGTGACAGCTCTAAAGTTGGTTATAGATGCAGCTTGTCTATAACTAGAGTCAACTGCTCTCCAATTGGAGACTTCTGCTGGTTCTTTGGAGGCAACGATAGCTCTAGAATTGGAGACAGATCCATCTACTCTTGATTTGGATGCAGAAGCAGACGTGCCTCAGTAACATCTAGACATTAGAGGTCAACACGGAAGCTGCTGCTGCTGTTGGGTCAACAACAATAAGGCTCCATCTCCAATAAACCCTTCTAGTAACTGCATCCCGCATAGTCAGCATTGTATCATCCGGTGGCACTTCAAGCTGCAGGTTTATCGTATTTTCATGCACCATGTCCACCTTGACCATAGAATATGATGTTGTGTCCAACTGAATGTTGTCAAGCATGGTCTGATCGGGATACACTAGCCCTCTCCCGACCACCATTCGAGCGATCCCTCTGACCATTAGCAGAAGGCTGCATGTTGTTGGCTAAAGTTATCTATCGTGTCCAGCTCAATTGAAGGTCCAGACGCTGGAGCCTAAAGATCCTCCTGTGGTTGTCCACCTCCGGCTGCTGTAGAAGCAAAGCTGCTCCTACGCTCCTCGTCGCTACTTAAGACGAAAAACGCGTCAGGGATTGCTATACCTGCTCCCTCCAGCATATGCTTCATGTCTCCTAGGAGCTCCCTTCTCAGCTGTAGATTTAGCTCCTCGACATCAACCTATGATGTTGAGGTCATTTTCTGCCTCCGATACGTATTTTTGTGTTCCGGAAAATCCTCCCTCCCGGTCAACTTACTCGAAACACCAAGAACACGGCCTCATTGCTCCGGTTCTTTTCAGGGCCCTGCTGAGGGCATCGTTTTCCCTCTCACCATTTGAGTCTTCGCTGCTCAAGGTCCAAGCTATTTAAGAATCATGTAAGGTGCTCGAGCTGTAGAAGCTGATATGGCCTGACTCAGACAGCTGTGAACGAGCACGCATAAATGGTTTCAGTCATCCACTGAAACTGTCATATGGGTTCGCAACACCTAGCTTGGCCAATGTTTCATCCTGTTCTTCCCAAATCCTTTTTTATGGCATAACAGGTGTTGCCGAGGTGGTGGTCATGCTCGTTCTGCGATCGGAGCCGCTTCATATGTTCACCATTCTTGGCAAAACCCTGTGATTCGCAGTTTTCAACAAATCTCGCCCAGTCATCTTCTAACACTTGTAGATACGTATGGAAGGGGGTTTCATGCTCCCTCCAAAGATTCACAATCTTAGTTTTGTAGGTTCTCCATGCATGAGAGATCATCTTCATAGGTAGCTTCTTCCCCTTCTGTTTCATATGTTTCAGATATTGAACGTATGGTTGGATAGAGCTTCTAAAGAGTTTATCCTTTTTATTTTTGGTCATGTGATCACTCTGCAGGTTTAGTGGCACCCTTTCTCGAGCATGTAGACCACAAACTCCATACAGTCTCGTATTCACATTATGGTCCAGGGGTAAGCCTTCGTCAATGGCCTCATCAACAGTCAAAATGTCTGTCGGCCACGTCATACGCGACCTTTTCTTTCTTGTGTTACCAGATGCAGATGCATTCTCTTCATGAGTCTGCTGTTGAGCCTCCTCTTCAATATGCTGTTGATGCACTGACTGAGACATCTTCAAATTCAATAAAACATTTGCACAAACAGTCACATAAGGGGGCAAATTCTCTCATGGCATTTGTACCTTAATAAGAAAAAGATAAATGTGCCAAGTGTAAGGACAATCCAAACCAAGTAATCATTAATGTATAGACTGTCACAAGTCTATCACACATGTTACAGGTGTGCGGGACCTTTTTAAATATACTAAACATTGACCGGTACTAGCCAAAGCGTAATACTCTAAGAGTAGGACTCCAGAAATATATTACATTGATCGGTGAACCACCAAAGCGCGGACCATTTCAACTCCAACCAAAGCGTAATACTCTAAGCATAGTACTACAAAAATATACTAAACATTGACCGGTGAACCACCAAAGCGCGGACCATTTCGACTCCAACCAAAGCGCAAAAAACCTTATTAGGGCAGTGCTGAGCTGGTCGAAGGGGAGTCTAGGGTCGACGGAAGTAGCACGACAATGACTAAGTGGGCAGTGTCAAGGAAGTGACGAGCTCCAGGGAAGGGGACCGACGTAGCGGCGTGCTCCGGGGAAGGGGACGCCATGGCGGCGGTTTCTAGGGCAAAAAGTGATTAGTGCGCGAGAGCGTAAATGTCAAAAACTTTTGTTAAGTGTTGGGAAGAGAGCGCGCAAGAGGTCTAAAAGTACCTTAGGGCAACAATCGGAGACGCGCCTCAGAAGATCCACCGCCGGGCGTGTCTCCCTTTTGCTTCAATAAAAAGAATATTTGGGTCCCACACGTATGTAAGCCCATGTCAGAGACGCGCTTTGTAAGAGCTCGTCTCTTTTCATTTGAATTAATGCAAGCCGTTGCCAATAATGCCATTCGCGTAGAATCTGAAGCGTCAAAATCGGAGACGCGCTCTTGAAAAACGCGTCTCCCATTACCTTGCATGCGAGACGCACCATTGTGAGGCACGTCTAACATCACATTCGTCTCCTATTTTCCAGGGCAGGGCAAGTGCTATATTTAGTAGTGCTTCCTTAAGAAGCAAGACACAAGGTATCAGTACTTCTCCATAAGAAACAGAGCACATATGATCAATGAAAGTCAAATTTTCACTCAAATGGCAATATTTTCACACATTTGAGCATATATCACACAAATACCCAAACGGAAATCATTTTTCACTCAATTGACCATATTTTCACATATTTGAGCATATTTACCACAATCAATTTGGTACTTTACGTTGTGGTCTTGATTTTTTGAAATTCTTGACTTTTTCATGGTGGCCATTCTGCAGGTAAGGAAGTTCGTTGGCCGATGGTATTCTTGGCTTGATCATCGAGGTGACAAAAGGGGGAATCTTGTGTTGGAATTGGAGACACGCTCTTGAAAAACGCGTCCCCCATTTCCTTGCATGAGAGACGCGCCATTGTGAGGCACGTCTCGCATCACATTTGTCTCCCATTTTTTAGGGCAGAGCAAGGGCTATACTAAGTAGTGCTTCCTTAAGAAACGGAATACAAAGCATTAGTACTTCACCATAAGAAACATAACACATATGACCGATGAAAGTCAAATTTTCACTCAAATGGCAAAATTTTCACACATTTGAGCATATATAACACAACTCAGGCCTAATTCCCATTTTTTAGATCTGCCCATGCATGTCCATGGTCCCTAGTTTTTCCATCCGTGTTAACCAATGTCTCGAGTAGGCTCCCACACTCATTGTTCTCAACGTGCATCACATCAATCGAATGACGGACGTCTAAGTCTTTCTAATACGGTAGCTCCCAAAAAATCAATTGCTTCTTCCACATGTCATCTTTGCCAGTATTTTTGCCAGTCCTTTTCCACTTACCAAGGACAACATGGATATCCCTAACCATTTCATAGACTTCATGACCCATGAGATGAGGTGGAGGACGCCTCTTCTTAGTGTCACCACTGAAATTATCCTTCATACTCGAATGTAGCGTCGATGTCCTGTGTACACTATTTTTCGTAATTCACTCAAATATTGTGAGTCTGTTTCTCTCAAATAATGTAGACATCCGCAACCTACTTTATTACTCTGTCTGGACAAGTTACGTGCCGCTGGAGAACCACTTAGAGTCAAAAATAAAATGGCTTTGAGGCGAAAGTACTCACGCTTGTGGTCATCCCTGACCTGCACTGCGTCGTTGTACCACAACTGCTTCAGATCTTCAACCAGAGGCCTGAAATAAGTGTCGATGTCATTCCTATGTTGTTGTGGCCTTGATATCAATCCTGACATCATAATTAATTTATGTTTGTTGCACAACCAAGGAGGAAGGATCAAAATTGTTAGCACAACTAGCCATGTGCTATGTGTGCCACTGTTCAAAAAAGGATTCATGTCATCGGTGCTTATTGCGATCCCAATATTCCTAGGACCAATGGCAAATTCAGGATTTCCTGAATCAGTGTTTCGCCATTGTGTGGCATCAGTAGGATGTCTTATCATTCCATCATTCTTACTCCTTCTTGTTTGCAAACCAATGCTTCAAACGAGGAATGATAGGAAAGTGCCAAAGCACCATTTTAGGACCTCTATTTCTTCTATTGCAGTTCTCGTCATCACCGTCGTCTTTCCCACGATTGAATCGGTCCACTCCACAAATAGGGCATTTCTCGAGGTTTTTGTACTCAGGTCCACGATATAAAATGCAATCATTCTTGCACGCGTGGATTTTCTCCACCTCCAATCCCAGTGGACAGATTATCTGTTTTGCCTCATAAACTATCATAGGGACCGTGTTGCCTTGGACTAACATGTCCTTAAGGAGCGTCAACAATTTCTTAAATCTACAATCACTCCATCCGTTGCTCGCCTTCAACTGGAAAAGTTTTATCATCGCAAACGGTCTGGTGTACCTAGCCGCACAACCATAATACAATGGCTTCTTTGAGTCTTCTGCATCTTCTTGTAATTTGCATGTTCACCATTACTGTACAGATCATCGTCGCCATATCTCTTGACATTGTGTACCATCTGAACTTAATGTCGTCATTAGTGAATCCTGATATATCTGGCATGTTGATCTTCTTCAACACTGGTAGGGACCTCCCTCTCTACTTATTAATCTCTCATCTCTGCTTCATTAAGCCCCTCCCCATGTTTGCTCCAACATCGATAATCCAACATGAATCCATGCATGATCAAATGTGACCTCAACACTTCATCTGTGCGATTTCTCTTCCCATTCTTGCAGTGTTTGCAAGGACAACAAATATTCACTCTAATGTTTTCCAACGTGTCTTTCTTCGTAGAATCGATAAATGCATCTACGTCTTGGATATATTCACTGCAAAGGTGTGGCCTATACATCCAACTTTGATCCGACGACATCCATGTGCCGAAAAGAGAAGCTAAATCAAAGTCATTCCAAGCCACTGATAGTCAAGATCTAAAGGGATAAAAATAGTAAGGAACATGAGAGGGGGAGAGGATTAACCTCTTGTTTTAAGATCCACTGATAATCATCGCAAGACATTTATAAGGGCACCTCCAGGGAGGGAAAGAACAGGGCAAGAACATGGTAGATCTAGCAGCCACCTGTTATGCCATAGCTAGGAGGTCGTAGAAGGACAATAGAAAATCAAGATGAACCGATTTAATGCACGTCTCTCAATAGAGGGAATGGGAGACGAGCTCGCTTCCATGACAAAAGGAGACGCGTCTGGCTGGTGGGTATGGGAGACGTGTCAGCTTCTATTATGAAAGGAGACATTCTCCAAGGAAAGTCCTTCTCAGTTAGGAAACAAATATGAGTCAAGCTCAAGTAAGGTGGGTCTCACGTTCCTCAGAGAGGAGGCCACGCCTCGGATACTGTCGAAGTGCGCGATGGACACTTCCCCCGGTACTACTAAAATGTAGTCTGCGGAGGTTCGTATTCGCCTTGGGCGCGCGAAGATTAAAAACGAGATAGAGACACGAGGATTTTTACGTAGTTAGGGTTGTCTGAGCGTAATACCCTACTCCACGGGGTGTTTGTTGATGAGTAAGCGGTGGCTTGTGTGCGTATCAGCTTAGTTGTCTCTGTATCGTGCGGTGCAACCCTTTTATAGTCCAAGGATTGGCCGTTACATTGTCAGACTGGCCCGACATGTGGCCCTGGCGGTAGTTAATTGCCTAATACACGATCTGTGAATATTAAGCATAATTAACAGTGTGATAACACGCCTTAATGGCGACGTTACCGGTGTTAGGGTTCTTTGATCGTGTGTCATAAATATGGCATTAATGACACGTAATCAGGTCTTGTAACTGTAGCTTTAACTTCCCGTTGAATGTCCATGCTGTTGGAGATCCGCCAGTCTTCCTGTTGCTGTCTTAGGTCCGGAGGCTCGACATGTGGCAGCTTTGGAGCTTCCGATCGTGGGGAGGCTGGTCCGGAGACACTATACATGTGGCAGCACTGGAGCTTCCCTCTACTAGGGGATAGGTCCGGGGTTACTGGACACGCGGCAAGACCGGAGCTTCCCTATGAACGGAGTTAGGTCCGGCCTTGTGTTGCACAGGGCGGTGCTGGAGCTACCCAAAACAAGGGAGGCGGATGTAGTGTTGTGTAACATGTGCAGCCTTCAGAGGTCTTCAACTCGGACGGGTGGAACTCCTTAGCGTTTCTTGCAGTATTGTGGGGTACTCGGTATGCAGGGTACCGACAATGGCCCCCAGGCCCACCTCTAGGAGAACTCCTCTGGGTTAAGTTATTCTACTATAGGTGGGGCCATCTTCGATTCCCGTGCTGCAGCTTCAAAGGTCTTCTTATGTGCCATTGGGACGATAGTCTGCAGTTAAGCCGTCACAGCGTGGTGTTCCTTGATGCGGCGGGTCAGATTCGGGCGTGCAGATCTCACGCAATTGAAGGTTGCTAGTTCCCAATACGATAACCGTATCGGTTCAGCGCCCTATCAGTGCGCCGCCCTCGGGCTTCCAACTTCCCATCATGACAATGGTTCACCTGGGGTTATAACTTCAGCTTTTCCGCCGGAGTGGACCTGAGCCCATTTGTCATTGACAGGGTAGAATTTTATAAATGTGATCTTGATCCCTTTGCAATTTCCATCAAAGGGTCACGAAGGCTTACTTAAGAAGGAAAGCCAGCACAGTTTGATGACTCTTTACGCTTCCATTCGAACTTGCGTTTAGAGCCTCCTAACCTTTGCTTAGCCCTTCCAACTTTTCGCTCCACTTTGCCGTGATGGAGTTGGGTCTTCTCCGCAGCAGAATCAAGACCAACGGAGATCAGTCAAGTGTGCGGAACTACATGAGGTGGCACAGAACTCCTGCAACAATGACATCCGCTTCGGCAAACTATCCTTCATGAAGGAGCATACCGAAGATATGATGACTTCTCGACGTACACCATGGTTGGTCTGATCCCGCCTTTCTCAAGCTTTCTCTTGATGCTGCTGGATTTCTAGGGCCTCCAGCTTCATCATCTCGGCCCCCACTCCCTCTTACTAGTGGCGACCTTCGTCCACTTCTGCGAGATGTGGGTGGGCGTGCCTCTGTGCATTGAGCTATTCTAGACCTTCTTCATGGTCCACACTATCAGAAAGGGGACGGAGTTGATTGGTGTATACTACTTCGTGAAGTGCAAGAATTGCCCCTTCAAGTACTTGAAGGCCTTCCTTTCGGCAAGTTGGACGACTGGAAGAAAGACTGGGTGATCATCATAGCAGAGGAGCACGAGAGGTAGGAGATGCCCAAGGGCCTCCCCAATGTGGACACCGATGCATGGAACATAGTTCCGGAGTTGTCAGAAGCATACAATCCCATACTGACAAGGATCCAGAAATGCGTGGAGGGTGGAGTGACCCGTCAGATGGTCTTCGGTAATTTTTTGGTAAACAGGTGGGCTCCGCTAAAGACTAGGGAGTGGCCCGCATGTGATTTCAATAGTGAGATGGATCATAACCAAATTGAAGTCGGTTTGAATACCAACTTGTATGATGAAGCTTTGAAGCTCCATCTAAAGAAGTTTCAGAATGGAATAATCTCTTGCGATGCCCTGGCTCCACAGGCTGCCTTCCTGCCTCTAAACATGGTTCCAGAGGTTAGCAGGGAGATTCAGAGGAGAATGCTAGCACTGGATGACCTCTGCATGGTCGAGAGGCACCATACCTTTGGGGTTGCAATCCCTAGAGCTTCAGAGAGGGTGGCCCCCACTGCTCCGAGCGAGAAGGTTGATGCTGCTGGCAAGGGCAAGGGCAAGGAGCCTGCCGAATCTTCCAGCCGGAAGAGGAAGTTGAGGCATGCTGATGGGAGCTCTGTCAGGTCAGCTCCGACTTCAATAGCCCCTTCTCCCTGGCGAAGCAGATCTTGCAGCCACACCTCCTTCAGTGTTGGCGTCCTTGAGGGGCGCTAGCTCTGGTAGATTGACTCTGGTCCCAGCGCCAGCCATGAGCTCCAGGTCCGGAGGGCCTTCCTAGCCAAGGGAGGTCCCGACTGAGGTGACGCCGACGTCGGCGATAGGTCCCGGCAGCAATACAAAGCTTCTGCCACACCAACTACGGTGGGCTCTGGCTCAAATCGCCCGTCGAAGAAATTTCGCGCCAATTGGAGCGGTAGCATCCCTAGGTAGGCCTTGTGCCCTCACCTAAGTTGCTATTTTTGTTTTTATCATGTCTTGAATCTTTTGATCCTTCATTTGCAGGGCGTCAAAGAAGAGAACTGAAACTTTGCTACCTGCTACAGCAACTCAGGCTGTGCAGGCGGGGGCTTCAGCTCCGACCCCAGCGCCTTCCCAAGTGGCGATTGAGGTCATGACAGCTGCGATGCCGGCTGTCGTGGATCTGGATCCAGAATCATCGCTAGAGGCTCCTGTGGTAGCGCCGAACCACAAGGGAGAAGTTTGTGAGGATGTTCCAGCGGCTGCAGCACCGGCGATTGAAGCTCCGGTGCAGGAGACAGAGATGGCGGAAGCTCCAGTGTAGGAGACGAAGATGGCGGAAGCTCTGTCGTTTGAGCCGGAAGTAAGCGAAGCTCCGACAACTATGCCGGAAGTTGTTGAAGATCCATCAGTTGAGCCGGAGGTGCCCGAAGTTCTAGCCTTCGTGCTAGAGATTGTTGAAGTTCTAGCACCTGAGCTGGATGCAGTGGAAGTACCAGCGCTTGAGCCGGTGGTGGCAGTGGGGGATATGGAGGAAGCTCCAATGTCCGCCCCGGAGATGATTACTCTAGAAGTGCCCATGTCCGAGCCGGAGCACCTAGAGGAGTCGGCGGCGGGCCCTCCTCCCACAGAGCCAATGGTTGAAGATCCATCAGGGGGACCTTCAGCGTCAGCCCCAGAGGTTGGAGTTCCCTCAGTGGGACCCTCATCAAAGTCTGTAGGAGCAGAAGAGCTTCTGGGGGCGATCCTAGGGCCGCAGGACCGCAGGGGACAACACTTGTGGTGTGGGACCCAATTTTTGTACTTGAAGACCCCTTGGAGCCGGCAGATGAGATCTCGGCAGGTCCGGAGAAAATTCCTTTGGTGTTGACTATCGACAATGCCTACTCCAGTCTCTGTCAAGTCCAGCTCGCCTTCGACCATGACGGCTAGGTCCTTGAAAAAGAGCACCACACCTTGAGGTGTTGGCACAACATACTTCACATCGAGACCAAGCTGGCACAAACAAGGCTTGCTGCCCAACGAGAATGGGTCGAGAAGGAAAACGCCCAAATGGAATATTGGGGCCAATTGCTGGAGGAGAGGGAGGCCTCCATAAGGGCCCTCGAGGCAAAGAGTCGAGAGATTCTCGAGCACAGCAGGAAAAGCAACGAGGCTACTAACGATCGTCAAGACAACCTCAACACTTGATGTGGCATAGAGGGGGGTGAATAGGCCTTTTTGAATGTTAGTCGGAACCTGCAACACTTGGCAACGTGATCAAATACCAGGAAATCAGACCAGTCCGGTGCGTGCGAACTAGATTGATCAAGTTAGATCAATGATTTCAATATAAGCACAGTATGCAGCGGAATAAAGTATGTAACTTGAATATGTAGAGTCAATGAGATTAAGTGTACCACAAACTAACTTTGATTTCAATGTTTTAACATGACCGGTAACAAAGAATGGTTCTCCTCACTCTCTTTTGTGTCACGTGTAGAGAATGTTACTTTTGCCGATAATTCTTCAACTCCTATAATTGCTAAGGGTTCGATCAGAGTAAATGATCACTACACATTGAAGGATGTGGCACTTTTCAAAAATTTGAAATACAACTTGCTTTCTATTTCACAATTGCTAGATAGAAATCTAGAAATTATTTTCAATAAAAACTGTTGCAAAGTTGTAGGTTCAAATAGTGAGCTTATTTTTAACATGTCTCGGTTTGGAAGAGTTTTTAAAGCTGATTTTGATATGTCTTCCTCTAAGCATAGGTGTCTAGTTGTTAATGATTCAAATGACTTATAATTTTGGCATCGTAGACTTGGTCACGTAGGCTTTGATCACCTAACGTGTGTTAGTGCTCTTTATCGCATACGTGGACTGCCTAAGCTTAAAGGGGACAAAGAAATTGTGTGCTCTTCTTGTAGACATGCTAAGATGGTTGCAAGTTCACATACTCCTCTCACCATGATCATGACAACTGAACCGGGCCAACTTTTGCACCTTGACACCGTAGGACCTTCACGTGTTCAATCCTTCGGAGGCAAATGGTATGTTCTTGTAATTGTTGATGATTACTCTAGATACTCTTGGGTTTACTTTATGGCATCTAAGGATGAAGCTTTTAGTCACTTTGGAACTTTATTTCTTAGATTATCAATTGATCACCTAGGATCATTAAAAGAAATTAGAAGTGATAATGAAACTGAATTTAAAAATCAATCTTTTGATCACTTTTGTGCTGAAAATGGAATAGATCATCAAATTTCTTCACCATATGTACCTCAACAAAACGGTGTTGTAGAAAGAAAGAACAAAACCTTATTTGAGATGGCTAGGACTATGCTTGATGAATATCAAACTCCTAGGAAATTTTGGGGGTGATGCGATTGTAACCGCTTGTTATGTCTCAAATCGTGTTTTCTTGCGCTCTAAGCTAGGTAAAACCCCATATGAGCTCCGTTTTGGACATAGGCCTAGTGTTATGCACTTTCGGGTCTTTGGTTGCAAATGCTTTGTTAAAAACATGGTAATCTTGATAAATTTGAACCTAGATCCATTGATGGCATGTTTCTTGGTTATCCATCTCATACTAGAGGCTACCGTGTGCATTTAATTGACACTAAAAAAATTGTGGAGACTTATGAAGTGTCTTTTGATGAAGCTAGCCCAGGTACTAGCTCAAACATTGCAGGTCCCAATCCATATCCGCAGGGGGAGAGCATTTTCGTTGAAGATGAGGAAGAATTGGAGCTGCTGCCCGAAAATTCAGCAGCTAAAGTCTTTGGTTCAGCTCCAGATGTTAATTCTCAACCAGCACTGACAACCATCAATGCTGATTCAAATCGTCCTCAAGTTACAAGCTCATCGATTTGTGATGAACATGAAGAAGAAGAAGCTTGTGAGACATCTGTTTCCCTACGATTTTACAAAGATCTTCCCCCGGAACAAATTATTGGAAGCTTGCACGAACGAGTCACACGGTCCAGGTTTTGCAATCCAAACTGTCATGCCTATTCTGCTTTTGTTGCTTCTTTTGAACCCAAAGATATATCACACGCACTCACTAATGAATCTTGGATTATTGCCATGCAAGAAGAGTTAGAAAATTTTGAAAGAAATTATGTTTGGAAACTTGTACCTCCACCTCAAGATCACACTTAATTGGAACGAAATGGGTGTTTAAAAATAAAGAAAGTGAGGATGGGTTGTGGTTAGGAATAAGGCTAGGTTGGTTGCTCAAGGTTTCACTCAAGTTGAAGGTCTAGATTTTGATGAAACTTTTGCTCCTGTTGCTAGAATAGAAGCCATAAGAATCTTGTTAGCTTTTGCTGCATCGAAAGGTTTTAAGCTATATCAAATGAATGTTAAAAGTTCTTTTCTTAATGGCTACGTAGATGAGGATGTTTATGTCAAACAAGCACCGGGTTTTGAAAATTCAGATTTTCCTAATCATGTTTACAAACTGTCCAAGGCTTTGTACGGTCTCAAACAAGCCCCTAGAGCATGGTATGATAGGTTAAAACATTCTTACTTCAAAAGGGGTTTACCATGGGCAAGGTTGATAAAACTCTTTTTGTGCTTAAGCATGGCAATGACTCATTATTCGTTCAAGTGTATGTGGATGATATTATCTTTGGCTGTGCTTCTCATGATCTTGTGTCCAAGTTTTCAGCTATGATGAGTTCAGAATTTGAGATGAGTATGATGGGAGAACTCACGTACTTTTTGGGGCTGCAAATCAAGCAAACCAAGGAGGGTACCTTTGTGCATCAAAAAGTATACAAAAGACCTCCTAAGGCACTTCAACATGGACAAAAGCAAGCCTCTTTGGACACCAATGGGAACAACAACAACACTTGAACTTGATGAAGATGGTGAACCCGTGGATCAAAAAGAATATAGAAGCATGATTGGATCACTTTTGTACCTCACAACTTCAAGACCGGACATACAATTCAGCGTATGTCTTTGTGTACTGTTTCAAGCCTCCCCACGTACTTCACATCGTCAAGCCGCCAAAAGTATTCTCAGGTACTTACATGGAACTCAATAATTTGACATTTTTCTTCCTTCTTCCTCAACCGTTACTTTGAATGCTTTTTCGAATGCTGATTTTGGGGGTGCTAGGATTGATAGGAAAAGTACTTCCGGTGCTTGTCATTTTCTTGGTAATTCTCTTGTTGCTTGGTCCACTAGAAAACAAAGTTCAGTTCCACAATCCACTGTCGAATCTGAATATGTAGCTACTGCTAGCGCTTGTTCACAAATTCTTTGGATTGTTCAAACACTTAAGGACTATGGGGTTGATCTAGATAGTGTTCCACTATTTTGTGACAACACTAGTGCTATTTGCATTGCTAAAAACCCTCTGCAACATCCCAGAACTAAGCACATTGATATTAGGTATCACTTTCTCCATGATAATGTTGAAAAAGGAAACATTGTGCTTCACCATGTAGACACCGAACAACAATTGGCTGACAAATTCTATAAAACCTTTAGATTTCTCTCATTTTTGTTACATTCGTAGTGAAATAGGGGTTATGCATCCTCATGGCTTAAATTGAGGGGGAGTTTTGAAACTTTGGTAGTCTATGTGTGAATCTGAACTTAAAATAATATGAGCATAGTATTTCATACATATATGACTTTGTGATTTCTTTTACATGCTGAAAGTTCTTACTACATTACTCATGTTATACATTTTGTAGTTTTTGCCATGACTAGTAATTGAAATAATTACTTACACTAAATCTGATCATGGTTGAACTTTCTTGCTGTTTTGAACTTGTTGCATGCTCACAAGTGTTTTTTATCATAAATAATTAATCAAGTAATCAACTCACATGTTGAGTTTTTGTGAATAAATATAAGTTGAGAAAATATCAAGAGAATATGCATGCATCGCACTTCTTCTTTTGAGATGGCTTATCATTGCACTTAGATATGAACTTGGAAGAAGTTGTGTGTGACTAAAACCATGTCCTTAAGCTTCTGATTGTCAAATGACATAGGCTTGGCTTGGATGGTTAGAATAAGGCAGATGCACATATAATCTCTTGCAAATATCATATGATCTAAATTTGTGCTTTGAAAAATAATAAAATGCAGCAACAAGTGTCATGCTTTCAGGTTTTGAAATAGTTAAGTTTGTGAGATCATGACTTGCTAAATTAGAAATTACATTTGATCTCTAGCATGGCTTACACTACTTTATGTATTTCATTGATGTGATAGTGTAAGTTACTTGATAATATGACTTGGATGAGCTTTGTTTTATATGTATGTGTTATAATATGCTCATAACAATTAAAATTTCTCTTTTGAACCTTGTTGAATACATTGTCAAAGGGGGAGAGATAGTATGGTGAATTATGCAAGGGGGAGAAATATGTATAGGAGGAGAAATTTATTTCTATCTCATTTGATCTTCAAAAAAAAGGGAAAATTGTTCTCAAAACTTTTCATGCCAATGTTCAGATTTTAAATGGTGTTGCCAGTGCATTCATGAAGGGGGAGATTGTGAGACCTATGTGTGCTGAATACATTGGCTTTGACAATAAAAGTTTTGAATGATGCCATAACATCTTTTTAGCAAGGTTCGACTATAGCTTCGAGCTTCTGCAAGGTCCGACAATAGGTCCGACTTTCATTGTCTAGATCCAACATGTTTTTGGGTAGCTCCGGTGAGTTTTGTTAAGCTCCGATATGTTTTGCTAGGTCCAACTTATGTTGGTTAGCTCCGGCATGTCTTTGATAGATATGGCATGTCTTTGTTAAGCTCCGACATTTTTCTCTAGCTCTGGCTTTTGGGTTTACTAGTTCCGACTAGTTTTGATAAGCTCCGGCGCTAGGTTGTACTAGCTTTGGTAAGCTCCAGCTCAAGCTCCTGTTAGCTTTGGCAAGGTCCGGAGCTTGATCTTAATGTTCCAAATTTTCATGTGAAATGTTTCGAACTTGCTTTACACTTATGAAAAGGTTGCAGAGTATTCTTTTACTAAGTTATCGGTGTGTTTTGGTTGATATGGCTGATATCGTTTTGATATGCTTTGCAACATGCTTATGCGAGGTGCTCACATAAGGTGTTGTGTTCGGAACTGACTTGAGTCAAGTCGCGGACTTGGGCTCGTACGGATTGGTTGTTTATTCATGTGCAGGTGTTGCTTGAGTTCAAGGCATGGCTGGTGACAGGATCCTTTGGACTAGTCTCAGGGAGGAGATGAGGTTCCAACAACCAAATTCAGGAGGAATTGTGGTTGAGCGGGTCAGGAGGTTGCGCAGGATGATTGAATCAAGGGCAGTGCATATGAAGGTTACTAGACGTCGAAGGAAGGTGTTTTCACGTATTCATGTGGTGCATGATGTGGCAACATGGTTCCGAAGATGGTTTATGGATGGGAAGATCTGGTTGGAAGGATCGGATCGTATCGGTTGATGACTTTGGCTGCGGCGGAGTCGGTTATGGCTCGATATGGAAAGTATCGAGTTGGTTATGTTAGGATTTTGTGTGGGTCACGAATTTGAGTTGTTTTAGGAATGTGGGATACGTTCTTAAGGTGTTTGGAAGTCTTAAGATTGCTTCTATGTGTGTATAGAAGAGTCCTAAGCAGTTATGGAATGTTTCGATTCATGATCTGAGTAGGATTAGGGTCCTGACTTGAGTTGAGTTGGCTTTCGAGCTGGTTATATAAGCAAGGGGGGCCAAAGCTCTTGGTGCACGACTTTTGGGATGTTCCTCTTGTGTTTTATTGAATAAAATTCGTAGTTTGAAGGAACTTTTGTGCCTTATTCGTCCGACTTGTTCTAGACAAGTTTTACTCGTCAAGTTTCTGGACAGCACTACCTTTCGTCGGTGGTTTTATAATAAATCGAGTTTTACAGATCTAATTGACGTGATTCTTTTTGGGTTGTCTTCACAACATGATTATCTTTCATCTGTCAAAATTTCACGGTCATTGGATTTATGGTTTCTGATCTACATGAGTTTCTTTGCAGTGTTACATAACTGTTTTTCTCGAGTAGGACGGATTGACCTTTGTTCGATCTTTCAATTATAACTTGAGTTTCCCTCGACGGATTTGAGTGATTCTTTTTGTGCTTTCTTCTTGACTTGATTCTCTATGATATATATCAGTTTTGTCACGGTGAAACACGTTTAGATTAGTTTCACACACGATTTCTCTAATAGATCATTTTTCTGCCAAATGGGTTGGGATTTAATTGTTTCCGCTGCGTAAGAATTTAAGTCTACCATTCACCCCCCCTCTGGTAGATTTTCACGTGCTCTTTGATCCTACACAAAGTGTCAATCGTGGTTACCAATTAACTATTTACAGAGACCAGGCAACTACCCGAGTGGCTAGCGGCTGCAGTTGGCAGCGCTGCCACCCAGGTTCGATTCCTAGGAATTGTAATTCTGGGTTTCTAACTGGGATTTATTCACAAATAATGTTTCAGGTTCCTCTATTGTGTGAAGACATAATGGTAGAGCAATGTCCCCGTCGCACATCAGATTCTGGTAGATTCTGGTGATTTCTTGAAGGACGCAGTGGTAGAAGTCGTGTGTAGTTGTAGGCTGTATATTTGTGGAAGGTGTGTGTATGTGTGCGTGGATGGTGTGAGTACATGTGTATTCACACATGAACAAATGCTAGAACTGTACCGATACAGAGGATTAAAAAAAATTACTATTTACATAGAATTCTCTGTTCACTCAGCTTAACAAGTAAATAATTACACAAAGAATAACTGTCACCTAATCCTCTAGTTGGTAATCAAATTCTCCATTTCAATTAATGATTTCAGAAATGATGAATTTGCATAGTATGTCTCTAATATGCTCGAGGCTATGACCTTAAGCGTTCTTGAAGGTGGGTCCGTAGTCCTGCCACACGATAAAATGAGATTTAGCAAAACATTAGTAATAAAGTAAAATAAATGCACTTACACATACATTGTAATTAGGCTGCTCTCCAAATAAAGCCATGTGTAAGCAAACATGGAAGCCGCACGTGTTGCCTGAAGCTCATTGTGGGACGTCGAATACAATATGTTGTTTAAGTTGTCGGCGTTTTTCTTTTACTTCTACAGAAGCCCTAAACAAAAACATTCACAGTTAATGTAAAATTATAGTGCAAGGACAAAACGGTCAAAAACTAAAGTGAAGAAGGAACTTACTCATCAATAACGGAAGCGATATCATTCCATTTACGAGTTATTTACTCGCCAATTTTTTCATCTCTCGGCCTTGAGGAGTCACAGTACCAAACTTTGTCGTTCCTTGTAGAAGTTGCTATGGTTACCCGGGCTGAGCAGTACGACTAGGAGCTCCTTATCACTGTAGTGTTTCATTGCCTTCACAAAATATTGAACAACATCTTTTCAGCTGCTCGACATTTGAATATAAGTTTTTGTTGGTACTTGCGGGTCAAGATATGCAGGAGACGCGTTTCCCGTGTTATGATGAGTATGTTGTTGCTGGTGCCTACGCGAAAAATGTCAAATTTGTTATATATAACACTTATGTTGAGTATATGTATTGAAGAATCTAGTTGTTGGATACTTACAATGCGAAGCAGCGTATTAAACAGACATCCAACACATCGAGGTTAAAAAGGTCATAGAGATTGGACCATCTGATGACAAAAGCGCCATCACCTGAAAGAAATTGTTAATTCTTGAATGCCACTAGTATGGTTTAACACTTTTTGTAATTTTCCATTTAGTATTGATGAAGTTGAACATAAGGTTTACCAACTTTTTTTAGCGCGCCCGTAGTTAACATCGGCTTTCCCATTTCAAACTTCCGGTTTGCATGCGTCATAGCTTTCGGCGTCCTTGGGTTAGCTTCTGACTCTTTCATTGGTTTCATTAAAGCTTCCTTCAACGATAATCGTCGTTGTGGCTAACTCTTGTTCTTCACACGTACATTCTTCGTCAGCTTTGCTAGCGGCTGATCTGGTGTAGGCAGTAGTGGACGGGCACTTCGAGTGCGAGGTGGAGACCGACGCGACTCCTCTTGAAGTGGAGACTTTTGTGACAGCTCTAAAGTTGGTTATAGATGCAGCTTGTCTATAACTGGAGTCAACTGCTCTCCAATTGGAGACTTCCGCTGGTTCTTTGGAGGCAACGATAGCTCTAGAATTGGAGACAGATCCATCTACTCTTGATTTGGATGCAGAAGCAGACGTGCCTCAGTAACATCTAGACATTAGAAGTCAACACGGAAGCTGCTGCTGCTGTTGGGTCAACAACAATAAGGCTCCATCTCCAATAAACCCTTCTAGTAACTGCATCCCGCATAGTCAGCATTGTATCATCCGGTGGCACTTCAAGCTGCAGGTTTATCGTATTTTCATGCACCATGTCCACCTTGACCATAGAATATGATGTTGTGTCCAACTGAATGTTGTCAAGCATGGTCTGATCGGGATACACTAGCCCTCTCCCGACCACCATTCTAGCGATCCCTCTGACCATTAGTAGAAGGCTACATGTTGTTGGGTAAAGTTATCTATCGTGTCCAGCTCAATTGAAGGTCCAGACGCTGGTGCCTAAAGATCCTCCTGTGGTTGTCCACCTCCTGCTGCTGTAGAAGCAAAGCTGCTCCTACGCTCCTCGTCGCTACTTAAGACGAAAAACGCATCAGGGATTGCTATACCTGCTCCCTCCAGCATATGCTTCATGTCTCCTAGGAGCTCCCTTCTCAGCTGTAGTTTTAGCTCCTCGACATCAACCTATGATGTTGAGGTCATTTTCCGCCTCCGATATGTATTTTTGTGTTCCGGAAAATCCTCCCTCCCAGTCAACTTACTCGAAACACCAAGAACACGGCCTCATTGCTCCGGTTCTTTGCAGGGCCCTGCTGAGGGCATCGTTTTCCCTCTCACCATTTGAGTCTTCGCTGCTCAAGGTCCAAGCTATTTAAGAAACATGTAAGGTGCGCGAGCTGTAGAAGCTGATATGGCCTGACTCAGACAGCTGTGAACGAGCACGCATAAATGGTTTCAGTCATCCACTGAAACTGTCGTATGGGTTCGCAACACCTAGCTTGGCCAATGTTTCGTCCTGTTCTTCTCAAATCCTTTTTTATGGCATAACAGGTGTTGCCGAGGTGGTGGTCATGCTCGTTCTGCGATCGGAGCCACTTCATATGTTCACCATTCTTGGCAAAACCCTGTGATTCGCAGTTTTCAACAAATCTCGCCCAGTCATCTTCTAACACTTGTAGATACGTATGGAAGGGGGTTTCATGCTCCCTCCAAAGATTCACAATCTTAGTTTTGTAGGTTCTCCATGCATGAGAGATCATCTTCATAGCTAGCTTCTTCCCCTTCTGTTTCATATGTTTCAAATATTGAACGTATGGTTGGATAGAGCTTCTAAAGAGTTTATCCCTTTTATTTTTGGTCATGTGATCACTCTGCAGGTTTAGTGGAACCCTTTCTCGAGCATGTAGACCACAAACTCCATACAGTCTCGTATTCACATTATGGTCCAGGGGTAAGCCTTCGTCAATGGCCTCATCAACAGTCAAAATGTCTATCGGCCACATCATACGCGACCTTTTCTTTCTCGTGTTACCAGATGCAGATGCATTCTCTTCATGAGTCTGCTGTTGAGTCTGCTGTTGAGCCTCCTCTTCAATATGCTGTTGACACTGACTGAGACATCTTCAAATTCAATAAAACATTTGCACAAACAGTCACATAAGGGGGCAAATTTTCTCATGGCATTTGTACCTTAATAAGAAAAAGATAAATGTGCCAAGTGTAAGGACAATCCAAACCATGTAATCATTAATGTATAGACTGTCACAAGTCTATCACACATGTTACAGGTGTGCGAGACCTTTTTAAATATACTAAACATTGACCGGTACTAGCCAAAGCATAATACTCTAAGAGTAGGACTCCAAAAATATATTACATTGATCGGTGAACCACCAAAGCACGGACCATTTCAACTCCAACCAAAGCGTAATACTCTAAGCATAATACTACGAAAATATACTAAACATTGACCGGTGAACCCCAAAGCGCGGACCATTTCGACTCCAACTAAAGCACGAAAAACCTTATTAGGGCATTGCTGAGCTGGTCGAAGGGGAGTCTAGGGTCGACGGCAGTAGCACGACAATGACTAAGTGGGTAGTGTCAAGGCAGTGACGAGCTCCAGGGAAGGGGACCGACGTAGCGGCGTGCTCCGGGGAAGGGGACGCCATGGCGGCGGTTTCTAGGGTAAAAAGTGATTAGTGCGCGAGAGCGTAAATGTCAAAAACTTTTGTTAAGTGTTGGGAAGAGAGCGCGCAAGAGGGCTAAAAGTACCTTAGGGCAACAATCGGAGACGCGCCTCAGAAGATCCACCGCCGGGCGTGTCTCCCTTTTGCTTCAACAAAAAGAATATTTGGGTCCCACACGTATGTAAGCCCATGCCAGAGATGCGCTTTGTAAGAGCTCGTCTCTTTTCATTTGAATTATTTCAAGCCGTTGCCAATAATGCCATTCGCGCAGAATCTGAAGCGTCAAAATCGGAGACGCGCTCTTGAAAAACGCGTCTCCCATTACCTTGCATGCGAGACGCACCATTGTGAGGCACGTCTAACATCACATTCGTCTCCTATTTTCCAGGGCAGGGCAAGTGCTATATTTAGTAGTGCTTCCTTAAGAAGCAAGACACAAGGTATCAGTATTCTCCATAAGAAACAGAGCACATATGATCAATGAAAGTCAAATTTTCACTCAAATGGCAATATTTTCACACATTTGAGCATATGTCACACAAATACCCAAACGGAAATCATTTTTCACTCAATTGTCCATATTTTCACATATTTGAGCATATTTACCACAATCAATTTGGTACTTTACGTTGTGGTCTTGATTTTTTGAAATTCTTGACTTTTTCATGGTGGCCATTCTGCAGGTAAGGAAGTTCGTTGGCCGATGGTATTCTTGGCTTGATCATTGAGGTGACAAAAGGGGGAATCTTGTGTTGAAATTGGAGACATGCTCTTGAAAAACGCGTCCCCCATTTCCTTGCATGAGAGACGCGCCATTGTGAGGTACGTCTCGCATCACATTTGTCTCCCATTTTTTAGGGCAGAGCAAGGGCTATACTAAGTAGTGCTTCCTTAAGAAACGGAATACAAAGCATTAGTACTTCACCATAAGAAACATAACACATATGACCAATGAAAGTCAAATTTTCACTCAAATGGCAAAATTTTCACACATTTGAGCATATATAACACAACTCAGGCCTAATTCCCATTTTTTAGATCTGCCCATGCATGTCCATGGTCCCTAGTTTTTCCATCCGTGTTAACCAATGTCTCGAGTAGGCTCCCACACTCATTGTTCTCAACATGCATCACATCAATCGAATGACGGACGTCTAGGTCTTTCTAATATGGTAGCTCCCAGAAAATCAATTGCTTCTTCCACATGTCATCTTCGCCAGTATTTTTGCCAGTCCTTTTCCACTTACCAAGGACAACATGGATATCCCTAACCATTTCATAGACTTCATGACCCATGAGATGAGGTGGAGGACGCCTCTTCTTAGTGTCACCACTGAAATTATCCTTCATATTCGAATGTAGCGTCGATGTCCTGTGTACACTATTTTTTGTGATTCACTCAAATATTGTGAGTCTGTTTCTCTCAAACAACGTAGACATCCGCAACCTACTTTATTACTCTGTCTGGACAAGTTACGTGCCGCTGGAGAACCACTTAGAGTCAAAAATAAAATGGCTTTGAGGCGAAAGTACTCACGCTTGTGGTCATCCCTGACCTGCACTGCGTCGTTGTACCACAACTGCTTCAGATCTTCAACCAGAGGCCTGAAATAAGTGTCGATGTCATTCCTATGTTGTTGTGGCCTTGATATCAGTCCTGACATCATAATTAATTTCCGTTTGTTGCACAACCAAGGAGGAAGGTTCAAAATTGTTAGCACAACTAGCCATGTGCTATGTGTGCCACTGTTCAAAAAAGGATTCATGTCATCGGTGCTTATTGCGATCCCAATATTCCTAGGACCAATGGCAAATTCAGGATTTCCTGAATCAGTGTTTTGCCATTGTGTGGCATCAGTAGGATGTCTTATCATTCCATCATTCTTACTCCTTCTTGTTTGCAAACCAATGCTTCAAACGAGGAATGATAGGAAAGTGCCAAAGCATCATTTTAGGACCTCTATTTCTTCTATTGCAGTTCTCGTCATCACCGTCGTCTTTCCCACGATTGAATCGGTCCACTCCACAAATAGGGCATTTCTCGAGGTTTTTGTACTCAGGTCCACGATATAAAATGCAATCATTCTTGCACGCGTGGATTTTCTCCACCTCCAATCCCAGTGGACAGATTATCTGTTTTGCCTCATAAACTATCATAGGGACCGTGTTGCCTTGGACTAACATGTCCTTAAGGAGCGTCAACAATTTCTTAAATCTACAATCACTCCATCTGTTGCTCGCCTTCAACTGGAAAAGTTTTATCATCGCAAACGGTCTGGTGTACCTAGCCGCACAACCATAATACAATGGCTTCTTTGAGTCTTCTGCATCTTCTTGTAATTTGCAAGTTCACCATTACTGTACAGATCATCGTCGCCATATCTCTTGACATTGTGTACCATCTGAACTTAATGTCGTCATTAGTGAATCCTGATATATCTGGCATGTTGATCTTCTTCAACAATGGTAGGGACTTCCCTCTCTACTTATTAATCTCTCATCTCTGCTTCAGTAAGCCCCTCCCCATGTTTGCTCCAACATCGATAATCCAACATGAATCCATGCATGATCAAATGTGACCTCAACACTTCATCTGTGCGATTTCTCTTCCCATTCTTGCAGTGTTTGCAAGGACAACAAATAGTCACTCTAATGTTTTCCAACGTGTCTTTCTTTGTAGAATCGATAAATGCATCTACGTCTTGGATATATTCACTGCAAAGGTGTGGCCTATACATCCAACTTTGATCCGACGACATCCATGTGCAGAAAAGAGAAGCTAAATCAAAGACATTCCAAGCCACTGATAGTCAAGATCTAAAGGGATAAAAATAGTAAGGAACATGAGAGGGGGAGAGGATTAACCTCTTGTTTTAAGATCCACTGATAATCATCGCAAGACATTTATAAGGGCACCTCCAGGGAGGGAAAGAACAGGGCAAGAACGTGGTAGATCTAGCAGCCACCTGTTATGCCATAGCTAGGAGGTCGTAGAAGGACAATAGAAAATCGAGATGAACCGATTTAATGCACGTCTCTCAATAGAGGGAATGGGAGACGAGCTCGCTTCCATGACAAAAGGAGACGCGCCTGGCTGGTGGGTATGGGAGACGTGTCGGCTTCTATTATGAAAGGAGACATTCTCCAAGGAAAGTCCTTCTCAGTTATGAAACAAATATGAGTCAAGCTCAAGTAAGGTGTGTCTCACGTTCCTCAAAGAGGAGGCCACGCCTCGGATACTGTCGAAGTGCGCGATGGACACTTCCCCCGGTACTACTAAAATGTAGTCTGCGGAGGTTCGTATTCGCCTTGGGCGCGCGAAGATTAAAAACGAGATAGAGACACGAGGATTTTTATGTAGTTAGGGTTGTCTGAGCGTAATACCCTACTCCACGGGGTGTTTGTTGATGAGTAAGCGGTGGCTTGTGTGCGTATGAGCTTAGTTGTCTCTTTATCGTGTGGTGCAACCCTTTTATAGTCCAAGGATTGGCCGTTACATTGTCAGACTGGCCCGACATGTGGCCCTGGCGGTAGTTAATTCCCTAATACACGATCTGTGAATATTAAGCATAATTAACAGTGTGATAACGCGCCTTAATGGTGACGTTACCGATGTTAGGGTTCTTTGATCGTGTGTCATTAATATGGCATTAATGACACGTAATCAGGTCTTGTAACTGTAGCTTTAACTTCCCATTGAATGTCCATGCTGTTGGAGATCCACCAGTCTTCATGTTGCTGTCTTAGGTCCAGAGGCTCGACATGTGGCAGCTTCGGAGCTTCCGATCGTGGGGATGCTGGTCCGGAGACACTATACATGTGGCAGCACTGGAGCTTCCCTCTACTGGGGGTTAGGTCCGGGGTCACTGGACACGCGGCAAGACCGGAGCTTCCCTATGAACAGAGTTAGGTCGGGCCTTGTGTTA
The DNA here is from genome assembly GCA_036927565.1 of Tuctoria greenei. NCBI lineage: Eukaryota > Viridiplantae > Streptophyta > Magnoliopsida > Poales > Poaceae > Tuctoria > Tuctoria greenei. The sequence continues at coordinate 113,898,932 of JAYESD010000003.1, forward strand.
CACAGGGCGGTGCTGGAGCTACCCAAAACAAGGGAGGCGGATGTAGTGTTGTGTAACATGTGCAACCTTCAGAGGTCTTCAACTCGGACGGGTGGAACTCCTTAGCGTTTCTTGCAGTATTGTGGGGTACTCGGTATGCAGGGTAGCGACAATGGCCCCCAGGCCCACCTCTAGGACAACTCCTCTGGGTTAAGTTATTCTACTATAGGTGGGGCCATCTTCGATTCCCGTGCTGCAGCTTCAAAGGTCTTCTTATGTGCCATTGGGACGATAGTCTGCAGTTAAGCCGTCACAGCGTGGTGTTCCTTGATGCGGCGGGTCAGATTCGGGCGTGCAGATCTCACGCAATTGAAGGTTGCTAGTTCCCAATACGATAACCATATCGGTTCAGCGCCCTATCAATGCGCCGCCCTCGGGCTTCCAACTTCCCATCATGACAATGGTTCACCTGGGGTTATAACTTCAGCCTTTCCGCCGGAGTGGACCTGAGCCCATCTGTCATTGACAGGGTAGAATTTTATAAATGTGATCTTGATCCCTTTGCAGTTTCCATCAAAGGGTCACGAAGGCTTACTTAAGAAGGAAAGCTAGCACAGTTTGATGACTCTTTACGCTTCCATTCGAACTTGCGTTTAGAGCCTCCTAACCTTTGCTTAGCCCTTCCAACTTTTCGCTCCACTTTGCCGTGATGGAGTTGGGTCTTCTCCGCAGCAGAATCAAGACCAACGGAGATCAGTCAAGTGTGCGGAACTACATGAGGTGGCACAGAACTCCTGCAACAATGACATCCGCTTCGGCAAACTATCCTTCATGAAGGAGCATACCGAAGATATGATGTACTTCTCGATGTACACCATGGTGGGTCTGATCCTGCCTTTCTCAAGCTTTCTCTTGATGCTGCTGGATTTCTAGGGCCTCCAGCTTCATCATCTCGGCCCCCACTCCCTCTTACTAGTGGCGACCTTCGTCCACTTCTGCAAGATGTGGGTGGGCGTGCCTCTGTGCATTGAGCTATTCTAGACCTTCTTCATGGTCCACACTATCAGAAAGGGGACGGAGTTGATTGGTGTATACTACTTCGTGAAGTGCAAGAATTGCCCCTTCAAGTACTTGAAGGCCTTCCTTTCGGCAAGTTGGACGACTGGAAGAAAGACTGGGTGATCATCATAGCAGAGGAGCACGAGAGGTAGGAGATGCCCAAGGGCCTCCCAATGTGGACACCGATGCATGGAACATATTTCCGGAGTTGTCAGAAGCATACAAGCCCATACTGACAAGGATCCAGAAATGCGTGGAGGGTGGAGTGACCCGTCAGATGGTCTTCGGTAATTTTTTGGTAAACAGGTGGGCTCCTCTAAAGACTAGGGAGTGGCCTGCATGGGATTTCAATAGTGAGATGGATCATAACCGAATTGAAGTCGGTTTGAATACCAACTTGTATGATGATGCTTTGAAGCTCCATCTCAAGAAGTTTCAGAATGGAATAATCTCTTGCGATGCCCTGGCTCCACAGGCTGCCTTCCTGCCTCTAAACATGGTTCCAGAGGTTAGCAGGGAGATTCAGAGGAGAATGCTAGCACTGTATGACCTCTGCATGGTCGAGAGGCACCATAACTTCGGGGTTGCAATCCCTAGAGCTTCAGAGAGGGTGGCCCCCACTGCTCCGAGCGAGAAGGTTGATGCTGCTGGCAAGGGCAAGGGCAAGGAGCCTGCCGAATCTTCCAGCCGGAAGAGGAAGTTGAGGCATGCTGATGGGAGCTCTGTCAGGTCAGCTCCGACTTCAATAGCCCCTTCTCCCTGGCAAAGCAGATCTTGCAGCCACACCTCCTTCAGTGTTGGCGTCCTTGAGGGGCGCTAGCTCTGGTAGATTGACTCTGGTCCCAGCGCCGGCCATGAGCTCCAGGTCCGGAGGTCCTTCCTAGCCAAGGGAGGTCCCGACTGAGGCGACGCCGACATCGGCGATAGGTCCCGGGCAGAAATACAAAGCTTCTGCCACACCAACTACGGTGGGCTCTGGCTCCAATCGCCCGTCGAAGAAATTCCGCACCAATTGGAGCGGTAGCATCCTTAGGTAAGCCTTGTGCCCTCACTTGAGTTGCTATTTTTGTTTTTATCATGTCTTGAATCTTTTGATCCTTCATTTGCAGGGCGTCAAAGAAGAGAACCGAAACTTTGCTACCTGCTACAGCAACTCAGGCTATGCAGGCGGGGGCTTCAGCTCCGACCCCAGCGCCTTCCCAAGTGGCGATTGAGGTCATGACAGCTGCGATGCCGGCTGTCGTGGATCTGGATCCAGAATCGTCGCTAGAGGCTCCTGTGGTAGCGCCGAACCACAAGGGAGAAGTTTGTGAGGATGTTCCAGCGGCTGCAGCACCGGCGATTGAAGCTCCGGTGCAGGAGACAGAGATGGCGGAAGCTCCAGTGCAGGAGACGAAGATGGCGGAAGCTCCGTCGCTTGAGCCGAAAGTAAGCGAAGCTCCGACGACTATGCCGGAAGTTGTTGAAGATCCATCAATTGAGCCGGAGGTGCCCGAAGTTCTAGCCTTCGTGCTAGAGATTGTTGAAGTTCTAGCACCTGAGCTGGATGCAGTGGAAGTACCGGCGCTTGAGCCGGTGGTGGCGGTGGGGGATATGGAGGAAGCTTCAATGTCCGCCCCGGAGATGATTACTCTAAAAGTGCCCATGTCCAAGCCGGAGCACCTAGAGGAGTCCGCGGTGGGCCCTCCTCCCACAGAGCCAATGGTTGAAGATCCATCAGGGGGACCTTCAGCATCAGCCCCAGAGGTTGGAGTTCCCTCAGTGGGACCCTCATCAAAGTCTGTAGGAGCAGAAGAGCTTCTGGGGGCGATCCTAGGGCCGCAGGACCGCAGGGGACAACACTTGTGGCGTGGGACCCAATTTTTGTACTTGAAGACCCCTTGGAGCCGGCAGATGAGATCTCGGCAGGTCCAGAGCAAATTCCTTTGGCGTTGACTATCGACAACGCCTACTCCAGTCTCTGTCAAGTCCAGCTCGCCTTGGTACACGACAGCTAGGTCCTTGAAAAAGAGCGCCACACCTTGAGGTGTTGGCACAACAGACTTCACATCGAGACCAAGCTGGCACAAACAAGGCTTGCTGCCCAACGGGAATGGGTCGAGAAGGAAAACGCCCAAATGGAATATTGGGGCCAATTGCTGGAGGAGAGGGAGGCCTCCATCAGGGCCCTCGATGCAAAGAGTCGAGAGATTCTCGAGCACAGCAGGAAAAGCAACGAGGCTGCTAACTATCGTCAAGACAACCTCAACACTGAATGTGGCATAGAGGGGGGTGAATAGGCCTTTTTGAATGTTAGTCGGAACCTGCAACACTTGGCAACGTGATCAAATACCAGGAAATCAGACCAATCCGGTGCGTGCGAACTAGATTGATCAAGTTAGATCAATGATTTCAATATAAGCACAGTATGCAGCGGAATAAAGTATGTAACTTGAAGATGTAGAGTCAATGAGATTAAGTGTACCACAAACTAACTTTGATTTCAATGTTTTAACATGACCGGTAACAAAGAATGGTTCTCCTCCCTCTCTTTTGTGTCACGTGTAGAGAATGTTACTTTTGCCGATAATTCTTCAACTCCTATAATTGCTAAGGGTTCGGTCAGAGTAAATGATCACTACACATTGAAGGATGTGGCACTTTTCAAAAATTTGAAATACAACTTGCTTTCTATTTCACAATTGCTAGATAGAAATCTGGAAATTATTTTCAATAAAAACTGCTGCAAAGTTGTAGGTTCAAATAGTGAGCTTATTTTTAACATGTCTCGGTTTGGATGAGTTTTTAAAGCTGATTTTGATATGTCTTCCTCTAAGCATAGGTGTCTAGTTGTTAATGATTCAAATGACTTATAATTTTGGCATCGTAGACTTGGTCACGTAGGCTTTGATCACCTAACGTGTGTTAGTGCTCTTTATCGCATACGTGGACTGCCTAAGCTTAAAGGGGACAAAGAAATTGTGTGCTCTTCTTGTAGACATGCTAAGATGGTTGCAAGTTCACATACTCCTCTCACCATGATCATGACAACTGAACCGGGTCAACTTTTGCACCTTGACACCGTAGGACCTTCACGTGTTCAATCCTTCGGAGGTAAATGGTATGTTCTTGTAATTGTTGATGATTACTCTAGATACTCTTGGGTTTACTTTATGGCATCTAAGGATGAAGCTTTTAGTCACTTTGGAACTTTATTTCTTAGATTATCAATTGATCACCAAGGATCATTAAAAGAAATTAGAAGTGATAATGAAACTGAATTTAAAAATCAATCTTTTGATCACTTTTGTGCTGAAAGTGGAATAGATCATCAAATTTCTTCACCATATGTACCTCAACAAAACGGTGTTGTAGAAAGAAAGAACAAAACCTTAGTTGAGATGGCTAGGACTATGCTTGATGAATATCAAACTCCTAGGAAATTTTGGGGTGATGCGATTGTAACCGCTTGTTATGTCTCAAATCGTGTTTTCTTGCGCTCTAAGCTAGGTAAAACCCCATATGAGCTCCGGTTTGGACATAGGACTAGTGTTATGCACTTTCGGGTCTTTGGTTGCAAATGCTTTGTTAAAAACATGGTAATCTTGATAAATTTGAACCTAGATCCATTGATGGCATGTTTCTTGGTTATCCATCTCATACTAGAGGCTACCGTGTGCATTTAATTGACACTAACAAAATTGTGGTGACTTATGAAGTGTCTTTTGATGAAGCTAGCCCAGGTACTAGCTCAAACAATGCAGGTCCCAATCCATATCCGCAGGGGGAGAGCATTTTCGTTGAAGATGAGGAAGAATTGGAGCTGCTGCCCGAAAATTCAGCAGCTAAAGTCTTTGGTTCAGCTCCAGATGTTAATTCTCAACCAGCACTGACAACCATCAATGCTGATTCAAATTGTCCTCAAGTTACAAGCTCATCGATTTGTGATGAACATGAAGAAGAAGAAGCTTGTGAGACATCTGTTTCCCTACGGTTTTACAAAGATCATCCCGCAGAACAAATTATTGGAAGCTTGCACGAACGAGTCACACGGTCCAGGTTTTGCAATCCAAACTGTCATGCCCATTCTGCTTTTGTTGCTTCTTTTGAACCCAAAGATATATCACACGCACTCACTAATGAATCTTGGATTATTGCCATGCAAGAAGAGTTAGAAAATTTTGAAAGAAATTATGTTTGGAAACTTGTACCTCCACCTCAAGATCACACTTTAATTGGATCGAAATGGGTGTTTAAAAATAAAGAAAGTGAGGATGGGTTGTGGTTAGGAATAAGGCTAGGTTGGTTGCTCAAGGTTTCACTCAAGTTGAAGGTCTAGATTTTGATGAAACTTTTGCTCCTGTTGCTAGATTAGAAGCCATAAGAATCTTGTTAGCTTTTTCTGCATCTAAAGGTTTTAAGCTATATCAAATGAATGTTAAAAGTTCTTTTCTTAATGGCTACGTAGATGAGGAGTTTTATGTCAAACAAGCACCGGGTTTTGAAAATTCAGATTTTCCTAATCATGTTTACAAACTGTCCAAGGCTTTGTACGGTCTCAAACAAGCCCCTAGAGCATGGTATGATAGGTTAAAAACATTCTTACTTCAAAAGGGGTTTACCATGGGCAAGGTTGATAAAACTCTTTTTGTGCTTAAGCATGGCAATGACTCATTATTCGTTCAAGTGTATGTGGATGATATTATCTTTGGCTGTGCTTCTCATGATCTTGTGTCCAAGTTTTCAGCTATGATGAGTTCAGAATTTGAGATGAGTATGATGGGAGAACTCACGTACTTTTTAGGGCTGCAAATCAAGCAAACCAAGGAGGGTACCTCTGTGCATCAAACAAAGTATACAAAAGACCTCCTAAGGCACTTCAACATGGACAAAAGCAAGCCTCTTTGGACACCAATGGGAACAACAACAACACTTGAACTTGATGAAGATGGTGAACCCGTGGATCAAAAAGAATATAGAAGCATGATCGGATCACTTTTGTACCTCACAACTTCAAGACCGGACATACAATTCAGCGTATGTCTTTGTGTACTGTTTCAAGCCTCCCCACGTACTTCACGTCGTCAAGCCGCCAAAAGGATTCTTAGGTACTTACATGGAACTCAATAATTTGACATATTTCTTCCTTCTTCCTCAACCGTTACTTTGAATGCTTTTTCGAATGCTGATTTTGGGGGTGCTAGGATTGATAGGAAAAGTACTTCCGGTGCTTGTCATTTTCTTGGTAATTCTCTTGTTGCTTGGTCCACTAGAAAACAAAGTTCAGTTCCACAATCTACTGTCAAATCTGAATATGTAGCTGCTGCTAGCGCTTGTTCAAAAATTATTTGGATTGTTCAAACACTTAAGGACTATGGGGTTGATCTAGATAGTGTTTCACTATTTTGTGACAACACTAGTGCTATTTGCATTGCTAAAAACCCTCTGCAACATCCCAGAACTAAGCACATTGATATTAGGTATCACTTTCTCCATGATAATGTTGAAAAAGGAAACATTGTGCTTCACCATGTAGACACCGAACAACAATTGGCTGACAAATTCTATAAAACCTTTAGATTTCTCTCATTTTTGTTACATTCGTAGTGAAATAGGGGTTATGCATCCTCATGGATTAAATTGAGGGGGAGTTTTGAAACTTTGGAAGTCTATGTGTGAATCTGAACTTAAAATAATATGAGCATAGTATTTCATATATATATGACTTTGTGATTTCTTTTACATGCTGAAAGTTCTTACTACATTACTCATGTTATACATTTTGTAGTTTTTGCCATGACTAGTAATTGAAATAATTACTTACACTAAATCTGATCATGGTTGAACTTTCTTGCTGTTTTGAACTTGTTGCATGCTCACAAGTGTTTTTTATCATAAATAATTAATCAAGTAATCAACTCACATGTTGAGTTTTTGTGAATAAATATAAGTTGAGAAAATATCAAGAGAATATGCATGCATCGCACTTCTTCTTTTGAGATGGTTTATCATTGCACTTAGATATGAACTTGGAAGAAGTTGTGTGTGACTAAAACCATGTCCTTAAGCTTCTGATTGTCAAATGACATAGGCTTGGCTTGGTTGGTTAGAATAAGGCAGATGCACATATAATCTCTTGCAAATATCATATGATCTAAATTTGTGCTTTGAAAAATAATAAAATGCAGCAACAAGTGCCATGCTTTCAGGTTTTGAAATAGTTAAGTTTGTGAGATCATGACTTGCTAAATTAGAAATTACATTTGATCTCTAGCATGGCTTACACTACTTTATGTATTTCATTGATGTGATAGTGTAAGTTACTTGATAATATGACTTGGATGAGCTTTGTTTTATATGTATATGTTATAATATGCTCATAACAATTAAAATTTCTCTTTTGAACCTTGTTGAATACATTGTCAAAGGGGGAGAGATAGTATGGTGAATTATGCAAGGGGGAGAAATATGTATAGGAGGAGAAATTTATTTCTATCTCATTTGATTTTCAAAAAAAAGGGAAAATTGTTCTCAAAACTTTTCATGCCAATGTTCGGATTTTAAATGGTGTTGCCAGTGCATTCATGAAGGGGGAGATTGTGAGACCTATGTGTGCTGAATACATTGGCTTTGACAATAAATGTTTTGAATGATGCCATAACATCTTTTTAGCAAGGTTCGACTATAGCTTCGAGCTTCTGCAAGATCCGACAATAGGTCCGACTTTCATTGTCTAGATCCGACATGTTTTTGGGTAGCTCCGGTGAGTTTTGTTAAGCTCCGATATGTTTTGCTAGGTCCAACTTATGTTGGTTAGTTCCGGCATGTCTTTGATAGATCTGGCATGTCTTTGTTAAGCTCCGACATTTTTCTCTAGCTCTGGCTTTTGGGTTTACTAGTTCCGACTAGTTTTGATAAGCTCTAGCGCTAGGTTGTACTAGCTTTGGTAAGCTCCAGCTCAAGCTCCTGTTAGCTTTGGCAAGGTCCGGAGCTTGATCTTAATGTTCCAAATTTTCATGTGAAATGTTTCGAACTTACTTTACACTTATGAAAAGGTTGCAGAGTATCCTTTTACTAAGTTATTGGTGTGTTTTGGTTGATATGGCTGATATCGTTTTGATATGCTTTGCAACATGCTTATGCGAGGTGCTCACATAAGGTGTTGTGTTCGGAACTGACTTGAGTCAAGTCGCGGACTTGGGCTCGTACGGATTGGTTGTTTATTCATGTGCAGGTGTTGCTTGAGTTCAAGGCATGGCTGGTGACAGGATCCTTTGGACTAGTCTCAGGGAGGAGATGAGGTTCCAACAACCAAATTCAGGAGGAATTGTGGTTGAGCGGGTCAGGAGGTTGCGCAGGATGATTAAATCAAGGGCAGTGCATATGAAGGTTACTAGACGTCAAAGGAAGGTGTTTTCACGTATGCATGTGGTGCATGATGTGGCAACATGGTTCCGAAGATGGTTTATGGATGGGAAGATCTGGTTGGAAGGATCGGATCGTATCGGTTGATGACTTTGGCTGCGGCGGAGTCGGTTATGGCTCGATATGGAAAGTATCGAGTTGGTTATGTTAGGATTTTGTGTGGGTCACGAATTTGAGTTGTTTTAGGAATGTGAGATACGTTCTTAAGGTGTTTGAAAGTCTTAAGATTGCTTCTATCTGTGTATAGAAGAGTCCTAAGCAGTTATGGAAAGTTTCGATTCATGATCTGAGTAGGATTAGGGTCCTGATTTGAGTTGAGTTGGCTTTCGAGCTGGTTATATAAGCAAGGGGGGCCAAAGCTCTTGGTGCACGACTTTTGGGATGTTCCTCTTGTGTTCTATTGAATAAAATTCGTAGTTTGAAGGAACTTTTGTGCCTTATTCGTCCGACTTGTTCTAGACAAGTTTTACTCGTCAAGTTTCTGGACAGCACTACCTTTCGTCGGTGGTTTTATAATAACTCGAGTTTTACAGATCTAATTGACGTGATTCTTTTTGGGTTGTCTTCACAACATGATTATCTTTCATCTGTCAAAATTTCACGGTCATTGGATTTATGGTTTCTGATCTACACGAGTTTCTTTGCAGTGTTACATAACTGTTTTTCTCGAGTAGGACGGATTGACCTTTGTTCGATCTTTCGATTATAACTTGAGTTTCCCTCGACGGATTTGAGTGATTCTTTTTGTGCATTCTTCTTGACTTGATTCTCTATGATATATATCAGTTTTGTCACGGTGAAACACGTTTATATTAGTTTCACACACGATTTCTCTAATAGATCATTTTTCTGCCAAATGGGTTGGGATTTAATTGTTTCCGTTGCGTAAGATTTTTAAGTCTACCATTCACCCCCTCTCTGGTAGCTTTTCACGTGCTCTTTGATCCTACACAAAGTGTCAATCATGGTTACCAATTAACTATTTACAGAGACCAGGCAACTACCCGAGTGGCTAGCGGCTGCAGTTGGCAGCGCTGCCACCCAGGTTCGATTCCTAGGAATTGTAATTCTGGGTTTCTAACTGGGATTTATTCACAAATAATGTTTCAGGTTCCTCTATTGTGTGAAGACATAATGGTAGAGCAATGTCCCCGTCGCACATCAGATTCTGGTGATTTCTTGAAGGACGCAGTGGTAGAAGTCGTGTGTAGTTGTAGGATGTATATTTGTGGAAGGTGTGTGTATGTGTGCGTGGATGGTGTGAGTACGTGTGTATTCACACATGAACAAATGCTAGAACTGTACCGATACAGAGGATTAAAAAAAATTACTATTTACATAGAATTCTCTGTTCACTCAGCTTAACAAGTAACTAATTACACAAAGAATAACTGTCACCTAATCCTCTAGTTGGTAATCAAATTCTCCATTTCAATTAATGATTTCGGAAATGATGAATTTGCATAGTATGTCTCTAATATGCTCGAGGCTATGACCTTAAGCGTTCTTGAAGGTGGGTCCGTAGTCCTGCCACACGATAAAATGAGATTTAGCAAAACATTAGTAATAAAGTAAAATAAATGCACTTACACATACATTGTAATTAAGCTGCTCTCCAAATAAAGCCATGTGTAAGCAAACATGGAAGCCGCACGTGTTGCTTGAAGCTCATTGTGGGACGTCGAATACAATATGTTGTTTAAGTTGTCGGCGTTTTTCTTTTACTTCTACAGAAGCCCTAAACAAAAACATTCACAGTAAATGTAAAATTATAGTGCAAGGACAAAACGGTCAAAAACTAAAGTGAAGAAGGAACTTACTCATCAATAACGGAAGCGATATCATTCCATTTACGAGTTATTAACTCACCAATTTTTTCATCTCTCGGCCTTGAGGAGTCACAGTACCAAACTTGGTCGTTCCTTGTAGAAGTTGCTATGGTTACCCGGGTTGAGCAGTACGACTAGGAGCTCCTTATCACTGTAGTGTTTCATTGCCTTCACAAAATATTGAACAACATCTTTTCAGCTGCTCGACATTTGAATATAAGTTTTTGTTGGTACTTGCAGGTCAAGATATGCAGGAGACGCGTTTCCCGTGTTATGATGAGTATGTTGTTGCTGGTGCCTACGCGAAAAATGTCAAATTTGTTACATATAACACTTATATTGAGTATATGTATTGAAGAATCTAGTTGTTGGAGACTTACAATGCGAAGCAGCGTATTAAACAGACATCCAACACATCGAGGTTAAAAAGGTCATAGAGATTGGACCATCTGATGACAAAAGCGCCATCACCCGAAAGAAATTGTTAATCCTTGAATGCCACTAGTATGGTTTAACACTTTTTGTAATTTTCCATTTAGTATTGATGAAGTTGAACATAAGGTTTACCATCTTTTTTTAGCGTGCCCGTAGTTAACATTGGCTTTCCCATTTCAAACTTCCGGTTTGCATGCGTCATAGCTTTCGGCATCCTTGGGTTAGCTTCTGACTCTTTCATTGGTTTCATTAAAGCTTCCTTCAACGATAATCGTCGTTGTGGCTAACTCTTGTTCTTCACACGTACATTCTTCGTCAGCTTTGCCAGGGGCTGATCAGGTGTAGGCAGTAGTGGACGGGCACTTCGAGTGCGAGGTGGAGACCGACACGGCTCCTCTTGAAGTGGAGACTTTTGTGACAGCTCTAAAGTTGGTTATAGATGCAGCTTGTCTATAACTAGAGTCAACTGCTCTCCAATTGGAGACTTCTGCTGGTTCTTTGGAGGCAACGATAGCTCTAGAATTGGAGACAGATCCATCTACTCTTGATTTGGATGCAGAAGCAGACGTGCCTCAGTAACATCTAGACATTAGAGGTCAACGCGGAAGTTGCTGCTGCTGTTGGGTCAACAACAATAAGGCTCCATCTCCAATAAACCCTTCTAGTAACTGCATCCCGCATAGTCAACATTGTATCATCCGGTGGCACTTCAAGCTGCAGGTTTATCGTATTTTCATGCACCATGTCCACCTTGACCATAGAATATGATGTTGTGTCCAACTGAATGTTGTCAAGCATGGTCTGATCGGGATACACTAGCCCTCTCCCGACCACCATTCGAGCGATCCCTCTGACCATTAGCAGAAGGCTGCATGTTGTTGGCTAAAGTTATCTATCGTGTCCAGCTCAATTGAAGGTCCAGACGCTGGTGCCTAAAGATCCTCCTGTGGTTGTCCACCTCCTGCTGCTGTAGAAGCAAAGCTGCTCCTACGCTCCTCGTCGCTACTTAAGACGAAAAACGCTTCAGGGATTGCTATACCTGCTCCCTCCAGCATATGCTTCATGTCTCCTAGGAGCTCCCTTCTCAGCTGTAGTTTTAGCTCCTCGACATCAACCTATGATGTTGAGGTCATTTTCCGCCTCCGATACGTATTTTTGTGTTCTGGAAAATCCTCCCTCCTAGTCAACTTACTCGAAACACCAAGAACACGACCTCATTGCTCCGGTTCTTCGCAGGGCCCTGCTGAGGGCATCGTTTTCCCTCTCACCATTTGAGTCTTCGCTGCTCAAGGTCCAAGCTATTTAAGAAACATGTAAGGTGCTCGAGCTGTAGAAGCTGATATTGCCTGACTCAGACAGCTGTGAACGTGCACGCATAAATGGTTTCAGTCATCCTCTGAAACTGTCGTATGGGTTCGCAAGACCTAGTTTGGCCAATGTTTCATCTTGTTCTTCCCAAATCCTTTTTTATGGCATAACAGGTGTTGCCGAGGTGGTGGTCATGCTCGTTCTGCGATCGGAGCCACTTCATATGTTCACCATTCTTGGCAAAACCCTGTGATTCGCAGTTTTCAACAAATCTCGCCTAGTCATCTTCTAACACTTGTAGATACGTATGGAAGGGGGTTTCATGCTCCCTCCAAAGATTCACAATCTTAGTTTTGTAGGTTCTCCATGCATGAGAGATCATCTTCATAGCTAGCTTCTTCCCCTTCTGTTTCATATGTTTCAGATATTGAACGTATGGTTGGATAGAGCTTCTAAAGAGTTTATCCTTTTTATTTTTGGTCATGTGATCACTCTGCAGGTTTAGTGGCACCCTTTCTCGAGCATGTAGACCACAAACTCCATAAAGTCTTGTATTCACATTATGGTCCAGGGGTAAGCCTTCGTCAATGGCGTCATCAACAGTCAAAATGTCTGTCGGCCACGTCATACGCGACCTTTTCTTTCTTGTGTTACTAGATGCAGATGCATTCTCTTCATGAGTCTGCTGTTGAGTCTGCTGTTGAGCCTCCTCTTCAATATGCTGTTGATGCACTGACTGAGACATCTTCAAATTCAATAAAACATTTGCACAAACAGTCACAAAAGGAGGCAAATTCTCTCATGGCATTTGTACCTTAATAAGAAAAAGATAAATGTGCCAAGTGTAAGGACAATCCAAACCAAGTAATCATTAATGTATAGACTGTCACAAGTCTATCACACATGTTACAGGTGTGCGAGACCTTTTTAAATATACTAAACATTGACCGGTACTAGCCAAAGCATAATACTCTAAGAGTAGGACTCCAGAAATATATTACATTGATCGGTGAACCAGCAAAGCGCGGACCATTTCAACTCCAACCAAAGCGTAATACTCTAAGCATAGTACTACGAAAATATACTAAACATTGACCGGTGAACCACCAAAGCGCGAACCATTTCGACTCCAACCAAAGCGCGAAAAACCTTATTAGGGCAGTGCTGAGCTGGTCGAAGGAGAGTCTAGGGTCGACGGCAGTAGCACGACAATGACTAAGTGGGCAGTGTCAAGGCAGTGACGAGCTCCAGGGAAGGGGACCGACGTAGCGGCATGCTCCGGGGAAGGGGACACCATGGCGGCAGTTTCTAGGGCAAAAAGTGATTAGTGCGCGAGAGTGTAAATGTCAAAAACTTTTGTTAAGTGTTGGGAAGAGAGCGCGCAAGAGGGCTAAAAGTACCTTAGGGCAACAATGGAGACGCGCCTCAGAAGATCCACCGCCGGGAGTGTCTCCCTTTTGCTTCAATAAAAAGAATATTTGGGTCCCACAAGTATGTAAGCCCATGTCAGAGACGCGCTTTGTAAGAGCTCGTCTCTTTTCATTTGAATTAATGCAAGCCGTTGCCAATAATGCCATTCGCGCAGAATCTGAAGCGTCAAAATCGGAGACGCGCTCTTGAAAAACGCGTCTCCCATTACCTTGCATGCGAGACGCACCATTGTGAGGCACGTCTAACATCACATTCGTCTCCTATTTTCCAGGGCAGGTCAAGTGCTATATTTAGTAGTGCTTCCTTAAGAAGCAAGACACAAGGTATCAGTACTTCTCCATAAGAAACAGAGCACATATGATCAATGAAAGTCAAATTTTCACTCAAATGGCAATATTTTCACACATTTGAGCATATATCACACAAATACCCAAACGGAAATCATTTTTCACTCAATTGACCATATTTTCACATATTTGAGCATATTTACCACAATCAACTTGGTACTTTACGTTGTGGTCTTGATTTTTTGAAATTCTTGACTTTTTCATGGTGGCCATTCTGCAGGTAAGGAAGTTCATTGGCCGATGGTATTCTTGGCTTGATCATCGAGGTGACAAAAGGGGGAATCTTGTGTTGAAATTGGAGACACGCTCTTGAAAAACGCGTCCCCCATTTCCTTGCATGAGAGACGTGCCATTGTGAGGCACGTCTCGCATCACATTTGTCTCCCATTTTTTAGGGCAGAGCAAGGGCTATACTAGGTAGTGCTTCCTTAAGAAACGGAATACAAAGCATTAGTACTTCACCATAAGAAACATAACACATATGACCAATGAAAGTCAAATTTTCACTCAAATGGCAAAATTTTCACACATTTGAGCATATATAACACAACTCAGGCCTAATTCCCATTTTTTAGATCTGCCCATGCATGTCCATGGTCCCTAGTTTTTCCATCCGTGTTAACCAATGTCTCAAGTAGGCTCCCACACTCATTGTTCTCAACGTGCATCACATCAATCGAATGACGGACGTCTAAGTCTTTCTAATACGGTAGCTCCCAAAAAATCAATTGCTTCTTCCACATGTCATCTTTGCCAGTATTTTTGCCAGTCCTTTTCCACTTACCAAGGACAACATGGATATCCCTAACCATTTCATAGACTTCATGACCCATGAGATGAGGTGGAGGACGCCTCTTCTAGTGTCACCACTGAAATTATCCTTCATACTCGAATGTAGCGTCGATGTCCTGTGTACACTATGTTTCACGATTCACTCAAATATTGTGAGTCTGTTTCTCTCAAACAATGTAGACATCCGCAACCTACTTTTACTCTGTCTGGACAAGTTACGTGCCGCTGGAGAACCACTTAGAGTCACAAATAAAATGGCTTTGAGGCGAAAGTACTCACGCTTGTGGTCATCCCTGACCTGCACTGCGTCGTTGTACCACAACTGCTTCAGATCTTCAACCAGAGGCCTGAAATAAGTGTTGATGTCATTCCTATGTTGTTGTGGCCTTGATATCAGTCCTGACATCATAATTAACTTCCGTTTGTTGCACAACCAAGGAGGAAGGTTCAAAATTGTTAGCACAACTAGCCATGTGCTATGTGTGCCACTGTTCAAAAAAGGATTCATGTCATCGGTGCTTAGTGCGATCCCAATATTCCTAGGACCAATGGCAAATTCAGGATTTCCTGAATCAGTGTTTCGCCATTGTGTGGCATCAGTAGGATGTCTTATCATTCCATCATTCTTACTCCTTCTTGTTTGCAAACCAATGCTTCAAACGAGGAATGATAGGAAAGTGCCAAAGCACCATTTTAGGACCTCTATTTCTTCTATTGCAGTTCTCGTCATCACCGTCGTCTTTCCCACGATTGAATTGGTCCACTCCATAAATAGGGCATTTCTCGAGGTTTTTGTACTCAGGTCCACGATATAAAATGCAATCATTCTTGCACGCGTGGATTTTCTCCACCTCCAATCCCAGTGGACAGATTATCTGTTTTGCCTCATAAACTATCATAGGGACCGTGTTGCCTTGGACTAACATGTCCTTAAGGAGCGTCAACAATTTCTTAAATCAACAATCACTCCATCCGTTGCTCGCCTTCAACTGGAAAAGTTTTATCATCGCAAATGGTCTGGTGTACCTAGCCACACAACCATAATACAATGGCTTCTTTGAGTCTTTTGCATCTTCTTGTAATTTGCAAGTTCACCATTACTGTACAGATCATCGTCGCCATATCTATTGACATTGTGTACCATCTGAAACTTAATGTCGTCATTAGTGAATCCTGATATATCTGGCATGTTGATCTTCTTCAACACTGGTAGGGACCTCCCTCTCTACTTATTAATCTCTCATCTCTGCTTCATTAAGCCCCTCCCCATGTTTGCTCCAACATCGATAATCCAACATGAATCCATGCATGATCAAATGTGACCTCAACACTTCATCTGTGCGATTTCTCTTCCCATTCTTGCAGTGTTTGCAAGGACAACAAATAGTCACTCTAATGTTTTCCAACGTGTCTTTCTTCGTAGAATCGATAAATGCATCTACGTCTTGGATATATTCACTGCAAAGGTGTGGCCTATACATCCAACTTTGATCCGACGACATCCATGTGCAGAAAAGAAAAGCTAAATCAAAGACATTCCAAGCCACTGATAGTCAAGATCTAAAGGGATAAAAATAGTAAGGAACATGAGAGGGGGAGAGGATTAACCTCTTGTTTTAAGATCCACTGATAATCATCGCAACACATTTATAAGGGCACCTCTAGGGAGGGAAAGAACAGGGCAAGAACATGGTAGATCTAGCAGCCACCTGTTATGCCATAGCTAGGAGGTCGTAGAAGGACAATAGAAAATCGAGATGAACCGATTTAATGCACGTCTCTCAATAGAGGGAATGGGAGACGAGCTCGCTTCCATGACAAAAGGAGACGCGCCTGGCTGGTGGGTATGGGAGACGTGTCGGCTTCTATTATGAAAGGAGACATTCTCCAAGGAAAGTCCTTCTCAGTTATGAAACAAATATGAGTCAAGCTCAAGTAAGGTGTGTCTCACGTTCCTCAAAGAGGAGGCCACGCCTCGGATACTGTCGAAGTGCGCGATGGACACTTCCCCTAGTACTACTAAAATGTAGTCTGCGGAGATTTGTATTCGCCTTGGGCGCGCGAAGATTAAAAACGAGATAGAGACACGAGGATTTTTACGTAGTTAGGGTTGTCTGAGCGTAATACCCTACTCCACGGGGTGTTTGTTGATGAGTAAGCGGTGGCTTGTGTGCGTATCAGCTTAGTTGTCTCTGTATCGTGCGGTGCAACCCTTTTATAGTCCAAGGATTGGCCGTTACATTGTCAGACTGGCCTGACATGTGGCCCTAGCGGTAGTTAATTGACTAATACACGATCTGTGAATATTAAGCATAATTAACAGTGTGATAACGCGCCTTAATGGCGACGTTACCAGTGTTAGGGTTCTTTGATCGTGTGTCATTAATATGGCATTAATGACACGTAATCAGGTCTTGTAACTGTAGCTTTAACTTCCCGTTGAATGTCCATGCTGTTGGAGATCCGCCAGTCTTCCTGTTGCTGTCTTGGGTCCGGAGGCTCGACATGTGGCAGCTTCGGAGCTTCCGATCGTGGGGAGGTTGGTCCGGAGACACTATACATGTGGCAGCACTGGAGCTTCCCTCTACTGGGGGTTAGGTACGGGGTCACTGGACACGCGGCAAGACCGGAGCTTCCCTATGAACAGAGTTAGGTCCGGCCTTGTGTTACACAGGGCGGTGCTGGAGCTACCCAAAACAAGGGAGGCGGATGTAGTGTTGTGTAACATGTGCAGCCTTCAGAGGTCTTCAACTCGGACGGGTGGAACTCCTTAGCGTTTCTTGCAGTATTGTGGGGTACTCGGTATGCAGGGTACCGACAATGGCCCCCAGGCCCACCTCTAGGAGAACTCCTCTGGGTTAAGTTATTCTACTATAGGTGGGACCATCTTCGATTCCCGTGCTGCAGCTTCAAAGGTCTTCTTATGTGCCATTGGGACGATAGTCTGCAGTTAAGCCGTCACAGCGTGGTGTTCCTTGATGCGGCGGGTCAGATTCGGGCGTGCAGATCTCACGCAATTGAAGGTTGCTAGTTCCCAATACGATAACCGTATCGGTTCAGCGCCCTATCAGTGCGCTGCCCTCGGGCTTCCAACTTCCCATCATGACAATGGTTCACCTGGGGTTATAACTTCAGCCTTTCTGCCGGAGTGGACCTGAGCCCATTTGTCATTGACAGGGTAGAATTTTATAAATGTGATCTTGATCCCTTTGCAGTTTCCATCAAAGGGTCACGAAGGCTTACTTAAGAAGGAAAGCCAACACAGTTTGATGACTCTTTACGCTTCCATTCGAACTTGCGTTTAGAGCCTCCTAACCTTTGCTTAGCCCTTCCAACTTTTCGCTCCACTTTGCCGTGATGGAGTTGGGTCTTCTCCGCGGCAGAATCAAGACCAACGGAGATCAGTCAAGTGTGCGGAACTACATAGGTGGCACAGAACTCCTGCAACAATGACATCCGCTTCGGCAAACTATCCTTCATGAAGGAGCATACCGAAGATATGATGTACTTCTCGACGTACACCATGGTGGGTCTGATCCCGCCTTTCTCAAGCTTTCTCTTGATGCTGCTGGATTTCTAGGGCCTCCAGCTTCATCATCTCGGCCCCACTCCCTCTTACTAGTGGCGACCTTTGTCCACTTCTGCGAGATGTGGGTGGGCGTGCCTCTGTGCATTGAGCTATTCTAGACCTTCTTCATGGTCCACACTATCAGAAAGGGGACGGAGTTGATTGGTGTATACTACTTCGTGAAGTGCAAGAATTGCTCCTTCAAGTACTTGAAGGCCTTCCTTTCGGCAAGTTGGACGACTGGAAGAAAGACTGGGTGATCATCATAGCAGAGGAGCACGAGAGGTAGGAGATGCCCAAGGGCCTCCCCAATGTGGACACCGATGCATGGAACATAGTTCCGGAGTTGTCAGAAGCATACAAGCCCATACTGACAAGGATCCAGAAATGCGTGGAGGGTGGAGTGACCCGTCAGATGGTCTTCGGTAATTTTTTGGTAAACAGGTGGGCTCCGCTAAAGACTAGGGAGTGGCCCGCATGGGATTTCAATAGTGAGATGGATCATAACCTAATTGAAGTCGGTTTGAATACCAACTTGTATGATGAAGCTTTGAAGCTCCATCTCAAGAAGTTAGAATGGAATAATCTCTTGCGATGCCCTGGCTCCACAGGCTGCCTTCCTGCCTCTAAACATGGTTCCAGAGGTTAGCAGGGAGATTCAGAGGAGAATGCTAGCACTGGATGACCTCTGCATGGTCGAGAGGCACCATACCTTCGGGGTTGCAATCCCTAGAGCTTCAGAGAGGGTGGCCCCCACTGCTCCGAGCGAGAAGGTTGATGCTGCTGGCAAGGGCAAGGGCAAGGTGCCTGCTGAATCTTCCAGCCGGAAGAGGAAGTTGAGGCATGCTGATGGGAGCTCTGTCAAGCCAGCTCCGACTTCAATAGCCCCTTCTCCCTGGTGAAGCAGATCTTGCAGCCACACCTCCTTCAGTGTTGGCGTCCTTGAGGGGTGCTAGCTCTGGTAGATTGACTCTGGTCCCAGCGCCGGCCATGAGCTCCAGGTCTGGAGGTCCTTCCTAGCCAAGGGAGGTGCCGACTGAGGCGACGCCGACGTCGGCGATAGGTCCCGGGCAGCAATACAAAGCTTCTGCCACACCAACTACGGTGGGCTCTGGCTCCAATCGCCCGTCGAAGAAATTCCGCGCCAATTGGAGCGGGAGCATCACTAGGTAATCCTTGTGCCCTCACCTGAGTTGCTATTTTTGTTTTTATCATGTCTTGAATCTTTTGATCCTTCATTTGCAGGGCATCAAAGAAGAGAACCGAAACTTTACTATCTGCTACAGCAACTCAGGCTATGCAGGCGGGGGCTTCAGCTCCGACCCCAGCGCCTTCCCAAGTGGCGATTGAGGTCATGACAGCTGCGATGCCGGCTGTCATGGATCTGGATCCAGAATCGTCGCTAGAGGCTCCTGTGGTAGCGCCGAACCACAAGGGAGAAGTTTGTGAGGATGTTCCAGCGGCTGCAGCACCGGTGATTGAAGCTCCGGTGCAGGAGACAGAGATGGTGGAAGCTCCAGTGCAGGAGATGAAGATGGCGGAAGCTCTGTTGTTTGAGCCGGAAGTAAGCGAAGCTCCAACGACTATGCTGGAAGTTGTTGAAGATCCATCAGTTGAGTCGGAGGTGCCTGAAGTTCTAGCCTTCGTGCTAGAGATTGTTGAAGTTCTAGCACCTGAGCTGGATGCAGTGGAAGTACCGGCGCTTGAGCCGGTGGTGGCGGTGGGGGATATGGAGGAAGCTCCAATGTCCGCCCCGGAGATGATTACTCTAGAAGTGCCCATGTCCGAGCCGGAGCACCTAGAGGAGTCGGCGGCGGGCCCTCCTCCCACAGAGCCAATGGTTGAAGATCCATCAGGGGGACCTTCAGCGTCAGCCCCAGAGGTTGGAGTTCCCTTAGTGGGACCCTCATCAAAGTCTGTAGGAGCAGAAGAGCTTCTGGGGGCGATCCTAGGGCCGCAGGACCGCAGGGGACAACACTTGTGGCGTGGGACCCACTTTTTGTACTTGAAGACCCCATGGAGCCGGCAGATGAGATCTCGACAGGTCCGAAGCAAATTCCTTTGGCGTTGACTATTGACAACGCCTACTCCAGTCTCTGTCAAGTCCAGCTCACCTTCGACCACGACGGCTAGGTCCTTGAAAAAGAGCGCCACACCATGTGGTGTTGGCACAACAGACTTCACATCGAGACCAAGCTGGCACAAACAAGGCTTGCTGCCCAACGGGAATGGGTCGAGAAGGAAAACGCCCAAATGGAATATTGGGGCCAATTGCTGGAGGAGAGGGAGGCCTCCATCAGGGCCCTCGATGCAAAGAGTCGAGAGATTCTCAAGCACAACAGACTAATCCGGCTGTGGTGAATCCCTTAGTGAATTAGGACAAGTATGCATTTGGAGGACTTGTCCGATTTTAGTCAGGAAATTATCGGACTTGTTCGATGTTGTGCAAAGTTGTGAAGTGTTGAGGACTAGTCCGCACAGGGGAGGACTAGTCCGATCTTAGTCAGAAAGATATCGGACTAGTCTGTGGTGATATCGGACTAGTCCGGTCTTTGTAGACTTGGATTGTGCAGACAAGTCCGCACTGGAAGGACTTGTCTAATTTTGAACAGAGGGATTATCAGACTAGTCCGGGGTATATCGGACTAGTCCAGACCTGTATAAATTTGTGCAGTGAGAGTGATTAACAGCGCTTGAGCTCTTGGGAGTGTTTATCCAACAAACTCCACTCACACAAATATTATCATTTTCATCTCTTGATCTCTACCCAGCTTGATTCCTCACTCTCCTTTCTTTTTACGATTACTCCATGTTTTCATTAAAACCCGCGCTCATCTCAACATTTGGTTAGGATCTCATTTGTTTGTCATAAATCAACCAAAACCCACAAGGGATGCCTAGATGCACTTTCAGTCTCCCCCTTTTTGGTGATGGATTACAACCAATTGAGATGTCACAAAATATGATAAAAATACAGAATTTTCATAAAGTGTGCACATATGAGTTTGGTACAAGTTAAACAATGAAAACATAGGACATATGCGCACTCTTTATGGTGGGGTGTGAAACTATGTGAGTGTGAGCAATAATCGTGATGAGAATGAAGTGATTGACATGAAAATACCAATATCAAGCACATAAGTCAATTCCAAAGCAAAATCACAGATTATCTCAAATCATCATCAAGAATTTCATAAGATAAGCAAAACACATAGTCATTAAAGGTAGAGATCACAAAATTGAAGTTTTACAACCTAAAGAGAGACACAAAAAGACACAAAAAAGCAGCTCCCATCTCTCAACCTACAGATAGGATCTAGTGACTCCCCCTCAATCTCTCCCCCTTTGGCATCAAGACACTAAAAAGAAGGAGAGGAGGGATCTAGTGGCTCATTACTCATTACTCGCTGTCGGTTCTTTTCTCATCTTCATCTTCAGGCTATGGAGGAGGAGGAGGAGGAGCGAATCCACTTGAAGTGCCCCCAGTGCAAAAGTAAGCAAGCTCATAGGGATTCAAAGGCCCCAGCTCAGTGAAATCAGAGGCTAAATCTTCATAGATGACTGGGGATCCAATAGGCTCGATCTCCAGCTTCTGGCAAATATGCTTAACATTTTCTTTGACATATCTCATACCTTCCTTCCTCGCCTTGCTCAGCTTGTGAATATTCACTTCGTCCTTCTTGCATGAGCCAAAGATTGCTACCAAGTACTTCAATATTCCACTAGGAGACCCTTTTTGGGGAGGGGCCCTAGTGGCGGGAGTAGTCCTCTCATCTCCACGAGCTCTCCTTGGTGCCACTTCACTAGACACCGGAGATGTAGCAGCTTGGACAGTTGCTTGGGGAGGCTTTTGGGGGCCTCAAAGGAGTGTTCTCCACATCCTTCACGAACTCGATCCCTGTGACCTTCGCAATCATGAACATCAAGTAGGGGGCATAGCCACAGGATCTGTTTGGCGTGTAGGAGATGTTGACCATATCATTCAAGATACAGTCAAAGATGTCAAACTTCCTGTTCTTGCTTATCACTTTAATCAAGGTCCTCAAGTAACCTTGGACACTTCCTGCATCCCCATATTTTGGTGCTATTGTCTTCCTCAGCACCCTGTTGAGAACCATGGAAAAGGGATTCATGTTCTTGGTCGAGGGAGGATTGAACTTCAGGCTGGTGTCATAGACGAAGTCCATCTTATCTTTTCCTGAGACACCGATGTTGTGGATAGTCAACTCATTGTTGTCGGTGTCTTCTAGATGAAGGAGTCTTGCAAAATCATCATAAGTAATGGTGTACGTGGATCCATGAGTCATCCAAGTCACCCTTTCCTCCTCATCACTAGCAAAGAAACAAGTGGCATAGAACTGAGCAACAATCTCATCATTCCAGTGATATCTAAAGGCGAACAGGTCCTTCAGTCCATGCCTTTCCACTGCCTTTATAACCTCATCAAATGCTGAACTGCTCTTCCTATCAAAGTGATTCTAGTCAATCCACTGGCTCCGGACAACTAGAGTCTTCATGGTAAGATATATTGAGTTGTAGAATTCTGCATAAAGTTGCTCCAAAATCTGGCATCAGCAGCTTTCTTGGAATGGCTGTAGCAATCAACAAATCTGAGTTTGGAAGCCGTATCACTTCACTTTCCGTTGAACTTCTCCTCGAAGGGATCCTGTTTCCCTGCCTTAGAGCATGCATCTTGAGAGGTCTGACTGGGCCCGAAGCGATTCCCTTTCCTTTGCCCTTCACTTGGCGAAGAGCCGCTGAGCTAGAGCCAGCTGCATCCTTGGCCTTGGACGCAGGCATCTTGGCGAGCACCTTGCATCGCACCTGAGGTGGGGAAGGTGCAGGCTCAGAGGGATGCTCTTGCCTATTCTGAGTGCGAGACTCCAAAGCACGTGGCAACAAGTCTTGTTCAATCTCATCTTCAAAGTCGGAGATGTTCTCGTTCGACATTGTCCTGAGAGAGCATTGCACAATGTATGGATAAGAATTGATGACAAGGAAGTGCATTGAGGAATGAGAAGTTAGGGTTGAGTTCAGTTAAAAATCAGACTTGTCCGGTGTACAGTTAAGGACTAGACCCGAGGACCGGACTTGTCCGTACATGGACCGGACTAGTCTGGTGTTCATCACCTCAAACCCTAACTAGACGACCAGTGGTGATTCCCAATGCAAAATGAGTTCAAGGTAAATGTAATACCACAAGGAGGCATGTATTAACTGGAAGGAACTAAGCTATTTGGTCAACAACGAAGGAAATCATGATTTCTAGGATTTGGAAGGAAATTTTACCGAAAATCGTCGATTCTTGGAGATGAAGGGGTTGAAGGTGCAGACAAATCCGTGGTCTTCAATCCCTATGCAATGGAGATCGTTTTCCACCCAAACTCGGAGGGATTTGATGGAGAACAAAGGAAATCGCCTTGGGAGCACTCGAGCCAGGAGAGACAATTCAAGGTGAGTTGTGAGGATGAAGGAGATTAGGTTTTGGCGGCGGCTAGGGTTATGGAGTCAAAAAATCAGACTAGTTCGTGGTCCACCAGACTAGTCCGGACTACCGGACACTCTGCGGACTGGTCCACATTGTGCGGACTAGTCCGGTTAATTACGGACTAGTCCATGGTCACCAGAATAGAATTGAATAGCCCATTTCTATATATTCAAAGGTTCTTATAGAGCAAATAGGGGCCAAAACAATCAAGTATTCTTGATGAATATGATCAGTAGGCATACAACAATCAAGCAATGACCATAATTCATCTAGATCAAGTAATTGAAATAGTTTTTTGGAGAAAATTGAGAGAGATGATTTTCACAACACAATCAACATATTTTGAAGGAACCATATAGGTATGCAAGTTTTCATGCCACATTCCGAGCATCAAGGATGTTTAGTTCATTTCGGAGCTGCAAAAATGCTTTTCATCAAGTGGCTTGGTGAATATGTCCGCTAGTTGTTTTTTCAGTGTTGACATGGGAAATAGCTATGTCTCCTTTCATGGAGTGGTCTCTCAAAAAGTGGTACTAGACATCTATATGTTTGGGCCTAGAGTGCTCAACGGGGTTATGAGCAATCTTAATGGCACTTTCATTAACACAAAGGAGTGGAATACGACTCATATTGTAACCGTAATCCCTTAGAGTTTGTCGCATTTAAAAGAGTTGTGCACAACAACTCCCAGTTGCAACATACTCCGCTTCGGCCGTGGATAAGGCAATGGAGTTTTGTTTCTTGGAGGACCAAGAAAGTAGGGATCAACCTAGAAATTGGTATGTACCAGAGGTGCTTTTTCTATCTACTTTGCATCCGGCATAATCTGCATTGGAGTATCCAACGAGATTGAACTTAGAACCTTTAGGATACCAAAGGCCTAGGTTAGGTGTATGAACTAAATACCGCAAGATTCTTTTTATGGCTGTCAAATGACACTCTTTTGGGTTGGCTTGAAACCTTGCACACAAACATACACTCAACATAATGTCTGGCCTAGATGCACATAAGTAAAGTAGAGATCCAATCATGGAGTGACATACGTTTTTATCCACACTTGGTCCATCTTCATTGAGATCCAAGTGTCCATTTGTTGCAATGGGAGCCTTTTTGGGCTTCGCCTTGTCCATTCCAAATTTCTTGAGTATGTCTTAAGTATACTTAGTTTGGCTTATGAATGTCCCTTCCTTTTGTTGCCTCACTTGGAATCCGAAGAAGTATTTCAACTCTCACATTATAGACATCTCGTACCTATCTGTCATAATCTTACTAAATTCTTCACAGAAAGATTTGTTAGTTGAACCAAAAATGATATCATCAACATATATTTGACAAACAAAGAGATCATTGTCAAAATGCTTCGTGAATAATGTATAATCAGCTTTGCCAATTTTAAAACCATTTTCAATTAAGAAATCTCTAAGACACTCATTCCAAGCTCTAGGAGCTTGTTTGAGTCCGTAGAGAGCCTTACGCAATTTAAAGACGTGGTCGGGGAACTCTTCATCTTCAAATCCGGGGGGTTGCTCCACATACACCTCCTCCTTGATTGGTCTGTTGAGGAAGGTACTTTTCACATCCATTTGATAGAGCTTGAAATCATGGTGAGTAGCATATGCAAGTAATATTCTAATAGATTCAAGCCTATCTACGGGAGCAAAGGTTTCATCGAAATCCAAACCTTCGACTTGTGAATACCCTTTGGCCACAAGTCACGCCTTGTTCCTTGTAACCACCCCGTGTTCGTCTTGTTTGTTGCAGAAGACCCATTTGGTGCCGACGACGTTGAACTTGGGTCTTTCGACGAGTTCCCACACTTCATTCCGTTTGAAGTTGTTAAGTTCTTCTTGCATCACCACCACCCAATCCGGATCCTTCAATGCATCCTCAATCCTGCGCAGTTCCAAAAAGGATACAAAGGAGTAGTGTTCACAGAAATTAGCAATTAGAGATCTAGTTGTTACTCCCTTTTGGATGTCACTGATAATGTTGTTGACTAGGTGACCTCTCTGGACACATTGGTGTACTCTTGGATGTGGCACTTGAGGTATTGAATCTTCATGGTCATCTTCTTCTTCCCCTAGATGGTTGCCCTCATTGACTTGTTGATCATCTTCGTGTTCTTGATGTTGATCTTGTGTGGAAGCTCCCCCTTGATCGTTTACCTCCTCTTGTGGTTCATCTTCTTCAATTGCATTTGGAAGTGGGGCTTGTGGTCGAATATCACCCAACACCATTCTTCTTAATGCTTGACGTAGAGCTTCTTCTCTATCTAGCACACATGGATCAACTTGCACTTCTTGAGAGCCGTTAGTTTCATCGAACACTACGTCATGTGCTACTTCAACAAGTCCAGAGGTCTTGTTGAAGACACGATGGGCGTAAGAGTTCGAATCATAACCAATCAAGAAACCTTCATCGGAGTTCAAAGCGAATTTTGAAGTCCTAGGATTCTTGTTCAAAATGTAGCACTTAGAACCGAAAACTCGAAAATAGGAAATATTTGGTTTGTTTCTCGTGGGTAGCTCATATGATGTCTTATTGAGTAGTCGATGAAGGTAGAGTCGGTTTATGGTGTGGCAAGCAATGTTAACCACTTCCGCCCAAAACCGATCTGAGGTCTTGTATTCATCGAGCATTGTTCTCGCTATCTCTATGAGGGTTCAGTTCTTCCTTTCGGCAACTCCATTTTTTTGACGAGAATAAGGTGTTGAAAACTCATTCTTTATCCCTTCTTCGTCTAGGTACTTTTCAACTTGAGTGTTCTTGAACTCAATGCCGTTGTCGCTTCGTATGTTCCTAATCCTCAATGAGAACTCATTTTGGGCACGCTTGAGAAACTTCTTGAGGGTTCCTTGAGTTTCTGTATTATCATGCAAAAAGAAAACCCAAGTGAAGTACTCATCAACAATTACTAAGCTATATTTTTTACTGTTGATGCTTATGTAAGCAATTGGACCGAATAGGTCCATGTGAAGTAGCTCGAGCGGTCTTGTTGTAGTCATGACATTCTTTGCGAGATGGGGTGCTCCTACCTGCTTCCCATCTTGGCATGCGCTACAAGGCATGTCTTTCTCAAAAACAACATCCTTTAAACCTCGGATGTGATCGCCATTAAGGAGTTTTTGAAGATTCCTCATACCAACATGTGCTAGCCATCTATGCCACAGCCAACCCATGTTCATCTTTGCAATCAAGCATGTGTCAAGTTTGGATTTATCTTTGTTGAAGTCAACAAGATAAAGCATTCCCTTCAACACACCCTTGAATGCAACCGAGTCATCACTCCTTCTAGAGACGGTCACACCCTCATTAGTAAACAAGCAATTATAACCTTTGTCACATAATTGAGATATGGACAGCAGGTTATAATCTAACGAATCGACATATAAAACGTGAGAAAGAGTATGTTGAGATGACATTGCAATTTTACCCATACCGAGCACCCTTCCTTGACTATTGTCTCCAAAATAGATGCTGTCGGTACCCTGCGTACCGTATACCCCTTGGGACTACAAAAAAGTCCAAAGGGATTTCACCTGTCTGAATTGAAGACCCGCGAAGGCCCCACATGTCATACGGGACCGGACCTACCTCCCATCTATGGTTAGTATTAGTGTTGCCACGTGTACACTGCAACCGGACTTACATCCCACACATGGGATAGCTCCGGGCTAAACACGTGTGCGGCACCCCCGGACCTAATCCTCGACAGAGGGAAGCTCCGGTATTGACACTTGTACATCTACAATGGACCTACTCGTCCCTGACGAATAGCTCCAAAGCTGACACGTGTCACAACCACCGGACCTTCAACCTCAAGAATCAGGCTGGTGAACCCCCAACGACTCAGACCTTCAAAGGGCAATAAAAACTTCAAGACCTGATCAAGTGTCATTAATACTATATTAATGACACACAATCAGAAGGCCCTTAATACCAGTAACGGCACTGTCAAGTCCCGATACCACGCTATTAAGGGTAATTAATCTCATTAATTATGTATTAAACATCAGTAACCGCCAGGGCCACATGTCGGGCCAGGCTAACGGTCTAACGACCAGTCCTTGTACTATAAAAGGACTGGTCGACGATACACAAAGGGACTCTCTGGCACGATCTCTAGACTGGAGACTCTCTAGGAGCTCTAGACTCTTAGACGCTCAATACAACAGCTACACATCGCGTGGAGTAGGGTATTACACTCAGGCGACCCGAACCACGTAAATCCTTGTGTCCATTTGCCATACTCCTTGGAATCTCTGCGCACCCAATATCGAACTACAAACTCCGCGAGCTACCAACGGTAGTATCGGGAGAATTGCCGGAAAAAACACTCCGACAGTTGGCGCGCCAGGTAGGGGGGTGCTCGAGATTCGAAGATGGTGAACTCTGCAGCTGGATCGACCAACGGGAACCCTGTTGCGCAACATGCTGGAGGCAATCCCTCCAAAATGCAACAACCAGCAGGTGCCACGACTCCAGCAAGATTCATGCCTCCGCCTCCACCGTCTGCACCAGCAAATCAAGCTGGACTGCGGGACAAAGCTTCTGCGTCGATCACCGCATCAGCGAATAACAACAATCCTGAACACGCGCTCCATGCAGCGCGTGCTCTTCTCCAATGCCCACCACCTCCAGGCGCATCTTTGGGTGCAATGGAGCAGTGGAGGGCTGATGTGGAACATTTGGTTGCAGCAGCAGCCGATTGCATCAGCAACCAAGGTCCTCCCCCCTCGGGGCGGGCCCCATCGCAGCATCGGACTGTGTCAGGCAGACTTGGTTCGCACGCTTCCCAAAAATAGGAGGTGTGCTGCGTCTCAACAAGTGACGTCGCTGCCTTCCGTGGGGTGACACACCCATACGGTAACCAAGCTTTCAACTCATGACCTCCGAGTGGAGCTTGATCGCCTTTACCGTCAACAGGACGACCACGTCCATATCGAGCGTGCTCGCGAAAGGCGAGAGGCTCGGAACAGTCATGCTCTTGAGAGAGTTGGAGGAGGCTGTTCTGCTCTGGCCATGCACTTACGCATGGTCAGATGGCCAAAAATGTTCTGGCCTCACCTGCCAGACAAATTTGACGGGACTGTCAATCCCGAGGAGTTTCTCCAGATTTACTCCACTGCAATCCTCGCGGCCGGAGGT
Organism: Tuctoria greenei; assembly: GCA_036927565.1. NCBI lineage: Eukaryota > Viridiplantae > Streptophyta > Magnoliopsida > Poales > Poaceae > Tuctoria > Tuctoria greenei. The sequence continues at coordinate 113,927,720 of JAYESD010000003.1, forward strand.
AACGAGGCTGTAATGGACAACTACTTCCCAATGGCTTTAACTGGGACTGCCAGGTCCTGGTTCATGAGCCTTCCGACCAACTCCATCAATAGTTGGGCGGAACTGTGCCAACAGTTCACCGCCAATTTCGTGAGTTCATACACCCGACTAGGCACTGAACTGGACCTTTTTGCTGTCACGCAGAAGGGAGGAGAATCCCTGCGTTCCTTCATTCAGAGGTTCTCCCTGGTACGAAACACTATTCCTTCTATCTCTAGCGCCTCTGTTAGTGTGGCATTTAGACAGGGCGTACGAGACAAGAAGATGCTGGAGAAGCTGGCGATCAAGGAGATCACCAGCGTCACGAAGCTCTTTAGCTTGGCAAACAAGTGTGCCAAAGCTGCGGAAGGTCATGAAATGCACTCCAAACCACTTCTGGGGGATAATAAAAGATCCTCCAAGAGTGAAGCCACTACCTCCGGGAGTGGCAAAAAGAAGAAAAAGTCCAACGGCAAGAAAAAGCCGTCGGCCGGCACACCTACTGCTGCAGCTGCTGTAGCTCCGGGTGGCCGGGGGCCACGCCCCGAGAAACGACCTCGGCTGTCATCTAAAGACGGCGGCAACTCCAAATTGTGGTGTCCTATACATAAGTCAAACAACCACAACCTGGAAGACTGCCGAGAGGTCCAGAATCTTGCCGAGTGTTACAACAAGCGTCGGGAAGAAGTTCCTCTCTGACAAACGGAAGGAAAGAATAAAGTCAATTAAGCTTTGGCTTAAGAGGAGTTAGGCTTTCAGGACCCTAAAAAGGTCTTGAAGGCTGTTTACACCTCCGTCGACTATGACTCCGACGTCTCCGACAATGAACATCGGAAAACCATGAACACCATCTTTGGTGGTTCGTGCGACATCACCTCCCGCCGCGTCCTCAAGACCATGCGGCAGGACATGGCCTCGGTGGCTCCCACTACCAGGGTAGAGTCGCACCGGAAGTGGATGGATACTGCCATCACTTTTGACGTGTCAGACTGCCCTCAGAATCTGATCAGAGCTGGCCAAGTCCCATTGATGGTATCTCCGACCATCAACAACATCCAACTCCACCACGTGATGGTAGATGGATGTTCGGGGTTGAACCTCATAAGATTCGACGCTTTCTTCAAGCTTTAGCTCCAACCTTTGGACCTTCGCCGCTCCCGACCTTTCTTTGGAGTAGGTCCTGGGGCCATAACCCCACTTGGTGCCATTACTCTCACCGTAACCTTTGGGACTCGAGAGAGTTATCGCACCGAGAAGTTGGTCTTTGACGTTGCTCAGATCAACTTACCCTTCAATGCCATTCTCGGCAGGCCAACCTTATACAAGTTCATGGCTGTTGCTCATTATGGCTACTTGGTATTGAAGATGCCGACACCAGCTGGTGTTCTCCAGATCCGTGGAGATCGCACCGCCGGAATGACAGTTCTGGAAGAACTTCACGTGCTTGCCACAACATAGGAAGAAGAATCGGGAAAGGAGCAAGCTCCGAAACCCCCGAGCATTCATCATCGAGGCTCAATCTCTGCACCTCGCGTGCAACCAAGAGGCGACACTGACATTCCCATCAAAGTCGTCCAAATCGGTTCTGACGCCGCTCAGACCACCCGTATATCGGGAGGTCTGAATGACAAATAGGAACTCCCACTCATCACTCTCCTCCAGGCTAATGTCGATGTGTTTGCCTGGCAACCGTCACAAATGCCTGGGATCCCTAGGAAAGTGGTCGAGCAAAATCTGAAGATCTACCCCGACGCTCGGCCTGTCATCAGAAGCCTCAGAAGCAATCAGTAGAGCGACAAAACTTCATACGACAAGAAGTGAAGAAGTTGCTCGAAGCTGGATTCATACGAGAAGTCTTCCACCCAAAATGGCTGGCAAACCCAGTTGTTGTACCCAAGGCCGGCGGGAAGCTTTGGATGTGTATCGACTACACTACCCTGAATAAGGCATGTCCAAAAGATCCATTCCCACTACCTAGAATAGATCAGATAGTGGATTCCACCTCCGGGTGTGAATTACTGTGTTTCCTAGACGCATATTCTGGCTACCATCAAATCAGAATGTCTAGGGAAGATGAGGAACATACCTCCTTCATCACAGTAGATGGATTGTATTGTTATACTGCCATGCCATTTGGTCTCAAGAACGCATCTTCAACATTTGTACGAGCTATGTACAAAACTTTTGGAGAGCTCATCAGAGACGTAGTTGAAGTGTATGTCGATGACATCGTCGTCAAGATTAAGGACAAGGAGTCACTTCTTGACACCTTGCAAGCTGTCTTCGACAAGTTGCGAGTCACTCGCACGAAGTTGAACCCGGACAAATGTGTCTTCGGGGTTAGCTCCGGAAAGCTTCTTGGTTTCCTAGTAAACCTCCGAGGCATAGAGGCAAATCCGGCAAAGATTAAAGCCATTGAAGATATGCGGCCGCCAGCCCGCATCAAGGACGTCCAAAAGCTGACTGGATGTCTAGCCACCCTCAGCCGGTTCATCTCAAGACTGGCGGAACGGGCACTACCCTTCTTCAAGCTATTGAGGAAGTCCGGACCATTCCAATGGTCTGAAGAAGCAGAAAAGACGTTCCAGGAGCTGAAGCGGCTCCTCACCACTCTACCAACCTTGATACCTCCGAATCCTGGTGAGCCTCTACTGCTTTACATTTCGGCAACTGACGAAGTCGTCAGCATGGTCCTAGTTGCGGAGAGACCAGAACCGTTACAAGCTCAGGAATCTAGACCCCTCCGGGAGAGTCAGGTGGTTCCTGAAGGCGAGTCTAGGTCCCAGCCCCCAGACTTGTTGAGCAAGAAGAGCCGGACCCCCCTGGGAGGGTCCAAGTCACTCCTGAAGAAGCTCCGGGTTCCTCTAACAAGGACCCAGAGGTCCTCGAAGAAGGTCCGGACCCCTCCGGGAGGGTCTGGGTCGATGAGGAGGAAGCTTCGGGCCCCTTCGAGAGGGTCCGGACAGTCCAACGACCAGTGTACTTCATCAATGAAGTACTCCACGACGCCAAAACTCGGTACCTGGAAGCACATAAACTGCTATATGCAGTTCTTATTGCTTCCAGGAAGCTCTGACACTATTTCCAAGCTCACAAGATCTCAGTGGTGACTTCATATCAACTGCGAGCGATTTTGCATAATCCCAACTCCACTTGGAACATTGCAAAGTGGGCAGCGGAATTGGCCGAGTTTTACCTTGAATTCGTCCTAAGACAAGCGATCAAAAGTCAAGCATTGGTGGACTTTGTGGCACAGTGGACACCCTCTCCATCAAACACTGGGGGCCCCGGTGAGCAGAAGCCGGAACTCAAGGCTCCGTTCTTCACCGTGCCTCACTGGACTCTCTACTTCAACGCTCCTTGCAGAAGTAGGGGGCCGGAGCTGGAGTCCTTCTTCTCGCTTAGACTGGGGAGAAGGTTAAATACATGGTGCACCTTGACTTCAAGGCGACCAACAACATGGTGGAGTATGAAGCACTCATTTACGGACTAAAGGTGGCACTATCATATGGTGTCAAGCAGCTGTTAGTCAAGAAAGATTCGCAGCTCATCATTAAACAGGTGAAGGGTGAATGCTCCTGTAACCATCCCCAACTAGCTGCTTATCTCCTTGAAGTCCAGAGGCTTCAGAAGGACTTCGAAGTCTTGAACCTCCACCATGTCCAGTGTCTCCATAACGCTAAAGCTGATGAACTCTCGACGAAAGCGTCAACCGGAGCTCCGGATCCCGACGGAACCTACGTCCGGAGGTTGTCTAAACCGACAGCTCAGCCTGTCAAAATGAGTGAAGGGGGCAAGACGAGCACCTCAAAGCTGGCAGTCCCGATGGCCCTGTTACCATGGCAGCCATCAAGGGTCGTAGGTGCTGCCGGAAGCTCCGAGCAACCCAACACGCAAGACTCAAATGCTCAATCTAGCTCCAATGCATGGATATCAGAGATCCGGAGCTACTTGAAAGACAACTTCCTTCCTGAAGATAATGTATCTGCTGACCGGATAGTCAGATTGGCTAAAAGATACACGCTGGTAGAAGGGGATCTCTACCGGCGCGGTGCTAACGGCGTCCTAATGCGATGCATTACAAAGGAAGAAGGTTGAGAGCTCCTCCCAGAAATCCGTGGCGGCGTGTGTGGGAACCACGCGTCTTCCTGCACGCTGGTCGGTAAAGCCTTCCGGCATGGCTTTTACTGGCCTACAGCGCTACAGGATGGAACTGAGCAGGTGAAGAAATGTGAAGCGTGCCAGTTTCATGCAAAACAAATTCACACACCAGCTCAGCCTCTACAAATGATACCTCCTACATGGACTTTCGCAGTGTGGGGGATGGATATCTTGGGACCTTTCCCAAGAGCCGTTGGAGGTTACAAGTTCCTGTACGTTGCCATTGACAAATTCACCAAATGGCCGGAAGCTACTCCAGTTGTGACAATAAACAAGCAATCAACCATCAACTTCTTACAGTCCATCGTATGCAAATTTGGAGTCCCAAAGAAAATCATAACCGATAATGGGACCCGATTCACAAGCTCTGCGTTCCAAGGATATTGTGAAGACCTCGACATTCAAGTCAGCTATGCTTCCATAGCTCACCCGGCAAGCAATGGCCAAGCCGAGAGAGTAAATGCAGAAATCCTAAAAGGTCTCAAGACGCGCACATATGAGCGTCTGAAAAAACATGGAGCCAACTAGATTGAATCCGCCCACTCTATGGGCCAACAGGACAACTCCAAACCGGTTAACTGGAGAGACATCCTTCTTCCTGTTGTACAGCGCTGAAGCAGTCCTTCCTCCGGAAATCACCTTGGGGTCGCTCCGGGTCCGGACCTTCGACGATGCCATGCAGGACCAGTTACAGCGTGAAGACCTCGACGTCCTTGAAGAGGGAAGGTGCCGAGCAGCTGTTTGGAATGCTCGATACTGCCAAGCTCTTCGGCGCTATCACCAAAGGCATGTTCACAGCCGACATCTCGAGGAAGGCGATCTGGTGCTACGGAGAATACAATCCAGAGAAGGGTTAAACAAACTCTCCCCCAGCTGGGTAGGACCCTTTCGAGTGATCAAAGTATCCCGTCCCGATTGCGTTTGCTTGGCAACCGAGGATGGGACACCTCTCCCTAATCCTTGGAACATTGAGCACCTCTGTAAGTTCTACGCTTAATATCACGGAGGTGAGTCTGTAGTTACACGTGATGCATGTTATAGAGTCATTGTACAGAGTCGGGTAGCTCCTCCGGGAGAACAGCCGGACCTTCCCCAGAAGGTCCGCGAAGTTCAGGCAACACTTGTCATAGTCTCAGAACTAAAAGTGTAGCTATCTACCTTGGGTCAAACAAGAAACAAAACACACTTAGCCTGGTTCCGTACCCTAAGGGTGTACTTGTTTCCCGTGTACCCCGGACCTATAATGAAAGACATCTTTGTGTGAAAACAGACTCCACGTGCATTTACTTTGTACAAGCTCAATATTTTTTATTTTTCTCTTTCTTGTCTATAACAAGGTGGTGCGATTCTCAAGAAATTTTAGATCGACTAATTCATGTACAACTCGAGTCGCATTGTTAATTCCTTCGGGTTTTCACGTTGTTGAATGGCTCACTCGCCTGAGTGCCGCCGGCTAATCTAGGTCTGGAGTGTGCTATTGACTTAGCCTGGTCCTGCACCCTAAGTACGCCACTCTACCTACACCCCGACAGGCCGATGTAAGGCTGGTCCTAAATACAATTGGACTTGGAGAAAACAATTCAGTGCATTTGATTGTATGAAGAATTGCGCTCGACCTAAAAATTCCTTACGAGAATAGTAAGTCACAATTGAGTTATAGATAGGAAACAAATTTTACTGTTTTTCTTGACTTCAGTGTGCAGGAAAAATAAAGATCTCATGATGATGGTGAATTAAGCAGGAGCTACAAAAGCTCCGACATTCCCTAGATGACTTGTCATCGATGTTCCAAACATTGATAGCAAGCATCTACTTAGCTCCGGTAAAGCCAGGGCAAAGCCGGAGCCCTTAAGCTCCGACAACCTCAGGGGGCCTTAACTATCAAAGACTTTGGACCTAAGCTCTACAAGTTCGAAGCACACAAGTCTTCAACAACTGTTACATCCTCTTGGTACATGTTCACAATCAAATTGCGTACATCTATCAGGGGGCCAAGTGGGACAAAGGTGTTGAAGACAAAAAAATAAAATTCACAAAAACTTGGATTTCATTCATCTGGAGACAAGAGATTACAAATGGAGAAAAAAAGAAGAGAGGATACAAGCAATAGCTACAAAAGGATGGTCCTAGACCCTATGGAAGAACGAGGCGACCTTCTGGGCATCCTACGAAACATTGGCTTGGGCAGTTTCTCCCTCTCCGTCAATGTGGCCTTCGAGCACCGAGTCCAAGGGGAATTGAGGGTCCCGGCTTGTGCAGCACGTCAGAACGAATTCTGCGATGCTCTTTGCCAGGTATTGACCCTCTGTTTCCAGGTGGTACGCAATAACATCGCCCATCTTGGTGAGCTTGTTGCCTGCCAAACTCAGCGCTTGCAATGCCTGGTCCAGCTCCGGCTCCGGATCATCCGGACGCACAAGACTAAAACCCATTGGTGTCAGTGCATCATTGGTATTGCCCAGGAAGTCCCAAACTTGCTGGGACTCCGCAACCTTGAAACTTCACAGCTCCTCCAAGGATCTTCTGGCCGCCGCCAGCTCCAAGTTCTCCTGAGCAAGACGCTCTACTTATTCGGCGTTCTGCTGAATCTTTTCAGCAACCTGCCTTTCGAGTTTGCTGAGCTCTTCCTCCCGGAGGTGGATCTCGTTCTGGCGGTTAACCAGGTCCTTCTCTCGGCCCCTCACCTTTTCTCCCTGGCAGCAACATCATTTTCCCTCCTGTGGAGGTCCTGTCCTCACTGCCAGGCCTTCTTCTCCTCTTTCTCGCAGCGCTCGTCCAATTTCTTGGTGCGCTCCTCGAGACTCTTGTCACCCAGAGTTAGCCTCTGAGTAAGCTCTTCTTCCCTCTTCATGACATCATCCCACAGTTCCAGGAGTTTTTTCTCTTCATCCTCGAGCTTTCTCTCCCGCTCCTCAAGAGCCTCCCGGCGCTTGACGAGACTGTCGTGGATGGCGTCGAGCCTCTCTTGGCGATCATTCGCTATGCTATTAGCAACTTTGGCCTGTTCGTAGATGGCCCGGGACTGGTTGTCAAGGGATTGCATCATGCTTTCCCTCTCATCCAGCAACTTACCCCAGAGTTCCAGACGGATCTTCTCTTTCGTCACCCACTCTTTGTTGTCAGCCAGCCTCAACTGCGCTAGCTTGGTCTCGAATTGGAGCCGGTTGCGCCACCTCCTAAGAGTTTGGCGCTCCTCCTCAAGAACCTTGCTGTCGTGGTAAAAAGCCAGCTGAACCTGGCGAAGACTGGAGCAGGCGTTGCCAATAGACAATGACAGAGGGATCAAGTCCAAACCTGCAGGGTCATCTCCGCTGGTTCCAGTGGGTTATCCGTGACAAAAATTGGGTCCCACTATACAAGAGCGGTTCCCTGAGCTTCCATGACACTAGGGCCAACCTCCAGAATAGCCTCAGCCACCGCCGAGGAAGGTCCTGCTACAGAAGTTTCAACCTCCAGAGTTGGCTCCGAAGGTCCTGTTGCCAGGTCATCAACAGTTGGTCCCTCAAGCGGGGGGCCAGCAACTCCATCTCGGCACCCTGGCTCAGGCGCGGACACCTCCGGGACCACCAACGCCGAGGCAGGCATTGAAGGTTCGATCGGAGCTGAAGCTACTTCTGGCTCCGATGCTAGCGCCTCCTCCACCGCCGGCCCAGGCGCTGACGCTTTGACCATCATGGGCTCGAGCGCCGACACCACTGCAGCGATTGGCTCAGGCGCCAGAACTTCTCTGACGACGAGCTCTACCGCCGGAACTTCTGCAGCCACTAGCTCTACCGCCAGGACTTCTTCAATAACCAGCTCAAGCGCCGGAGCTTCATCATGCACCGGCTCTGCCGCCGGGGCTTAAAAAACATCCAGCTCTAGGGCCAGAATCACATATATCTCCGGTTCTGAGGCTAGAGCGTCCACAATCTCAGCATCCGAACCCGGAACTTTAGCCTCCAGGGCAGGTGCCGCTGGTACATCTTCATTCCCATGGTCCGGCACTACCACGAGAGCTTCTGGGGATTAGTCAAGGTCCAAGACCATGACAGCCGGCGCCGGAGCTGTCGCAGCCTCAGCCACTCCTTGGGGCAGTGCTGGGATTGGAGTCGGAGCCTCCGCCTGCACTGCTTCTGCTGTTGTGGCAGGAATAGGAGCTTCAGCCCCTCTCTTGTGTACCCTATGGATGAAGGACGAAGACACTCAAAACACAGTTACAACACAAAACAACCAATTGAGGTAAAAAGCAAAATTTACCTCAGAAGGCTTCGGCTCCAGCTAGCGCGGAACCTCTTCCCCGGACGCTCAGGACTGGACCCTGTCGCCACTGGCGTGTCAGCTCCAGAAGGTTCCCCGGAGCTTGCCGCTACCGTCGGTGCCGCTTTGGTCGAGGCCCCCCTCGATTGGGAAGAACCTCCGGACCCAGAGCCTTCAGCTGATCCTGGTACTGTAGCCACACGGTCGGAACTAGCACCCCGGGAAGATGCCGATGCTGGAGCGGCTGCCGCCGTTGAAGACCTACCCCTCCGGGGAGAAGGAGCCACTGCAAAAGAAGCAAGCCTGAAAGACCTCCCATCAGAGTGCTTCAGCTTCCTTTTATGGCTCAAAGGCTCGGCCAACTCTTTGCCCTTGCCCGCGAATTCAACTCTCGGTTCCAGGACGGAAGGGGGACCACACTCAGAAGCTCCAGAGATCACCAACCCGGTGGTCGAACGCCTCTCAACTACACCAAGGTCATCAAGCACCGGCATTTTCCGTTGGAGCTCCCTGCTGAACTTTGCCTCCATGTTCGAAGGGAGGAAAGCTGCCAGCAGAGACAAGTAGCCACCCTCGACGTCGATGTCGTGCTGGAACTTCTTAAGGTGAAGCTCGAGGGCTGAGCCTTTCAGATTGGACTTTAAACTGGTTTCGATCCAGTCATTGTCCATCACACTATTGAGGGCCCAAGCGAGCTTCTCCCTCTTCTTCAACAGAGCCCACCTGTTGCCCAGAAAGTTACAAAATACCGCCTGAGGAGTCACCCCTCCTTCCACGCATTGGTGGATCCTAGTCAGAGCAGGGTTGAAGGCGTCCGATAACACCGGAACTTCACTCCAAGCTTCAGTGTCAATGTTGGGGAGGCCTACAGGCAACTCCAGCCTCTCATGCTCCTCTGTCCTGATGACAATCCAATCCTTCTTCGAGTCGTCCCACTTGCCCGAAGGGAACGACCGCAAGTACTTCTGCGGGCACTTCTTGCGCCTCACAAAATAATAGAAGCCAAGGTACTCGTCACTCTTTCCAGTGGTGTGGATGGTGAAGAAGGTGTGGAAGAGCTCAACGCACGGAGGAATACCCACCCACATCTCGCAGAAGTGGACAAAGATCAACACCAAAAGAATGGAGTGGGGGACAAGGTGGTACAGCTGCAGACCATAGAATTCTAGCAGCATCAAGAGAAAAGAAGAAAAGCGTGGGATCAGTCCCACCATGGCGTACGCGGAGAATTACACCATGTTGCTGGCGTGCTCCATCTTGAATGAAAGCTTGCCGGCGCGGACCTGGTGGTTGAAGAAGTCACTGGACCACCCCATGAGGGCCCGGACCTTCTTCAAATTGCCGTCAGTCTTAAGTCGGATCTCGTAGAGACCCAACTCCATCGTAGCACAAGGGGGGCTAGGGACGAAAAGCAAGCGAAAGTTTGGAGTATTCGAGCGCAAGATCAAATGAAGGCGTAAAGAACCCCCAAACGGTGCACACTTTCCTTCTTAAGTAATCCCCCGCAATGCTTGGATGGAAACCGCAGAGGAGCCGACGATAAATTCAAAAACTTCACCCTGCCAATGACAAGGGGGCCCGGGGCCACCCTGATGATCAAGTCGAGGTCCTTACCCCAGGCGAACTATTGTCATCATGAAAGGCGGGAAACTCGAAGGCGGCAGCCTGACAAGGCGCGCAGAACCGATACGATTTTCGTATCGGGAACTGGCAACCTTCAATTGCGTGACATCCGCACGCTAAGATCTTAGCTGCCGCATCCTGGACATGTCACGTGGCGTTGGTTTAACTGCGAACTACCGCTAATGGCACATCCGAAGACCCTTGAAGACATGACACAAAATATCAAAGGATGGACCCACCTCTGGCAGAACGACTTCGTCCAAAAGGTCTTTCCCAGAGTGGGCCTAGGGGGCCACTGTCGGTACCCTGCATACCGTATACCCCTTGGGACTACAAAAAGGCCAAAGGGATTTCACCTGTCTGAGTTGAAGACCTGCAAAGGCCCCACATGTCATACGGGACCAGACCTGCCTCTCATCTATGGTTAGTCCCGGTGCTGCCACGTGTACACTGCAACCGGACCTACATCCCACACATGGGATAGCTCCGGGCTAAACAGGTGTGTGGCACCCCCGGACCTAAACCCCGACAGAGGGAAGCCCCGGTATCGACACGTGTACATCTACACCGGACCTACCCGTCCCAGACAAATAGCTCCGAAGCTGCCACGTGTCCAAACCGCCAGACCTTCAACCTCAACAATCAGGCTGGTGAACCCCCAACGACTTAGACCTTCAAAGGGCAATCAAAGACTTCAAGACCTGATTAAGTGTCATTAATACTATAGTAATGACACAGGATCAGAAGGCCCTTAATACCAGTAACGACACTTTCAAGTCCCGATACCACGCTATTAAGGGTAATTAATCTCATTAATTATGTATTAAACATCAGTAACCGCTAGGGCCACATGTCGGGCCAGGCTAACGGTGTAACGACCAGTCCTTGTACTATAAAAGGACTGGTCGATGATACACAAAGGGACTCTCTGGCACGATCTCTAGACTGGAGACTCTCTAGAAGCTCTAGACTCTTAGACGCTCAATACAATAGCTACACGTCCCGTGGAGTAGGGTATTACGCTTAGGCGGCCCGAACGACGTAAATCCTTGTGTCCATTTGCCATACTCTTTGAAATCTCTGCGCACCCAATACCGAACTACAAACTCCGCGAGCTACCAATGGTAGTATCGGGAGAATTGTCGGAGAAACACTCCGACAGATGCCCTCGCTTGGATCCTCATTTTCTTTATACTCAACAAGCATCATTCTTTCTCCGATCATATGGTTGGTGCATCCGCTGTCTAGCACCCATTTCGATCCACCGGAGGAATAGGCATGCAAAATCAAATTATGCTCTGGTTTTAGGTACCCAAGCTTGCTTGGGTCCTTTGAGGTTAGTTACAAGAGATTTGAGCACCCACACATGAGACTTGGTGTTCCATGGCATGGCCTAACATAATGAGCATAAACTTTATCAAAACTTTTCATAAGAACATATGATGCATCGAAAGTTCTAAACAATAGTTGTTGTTGTTCATGAATAGAACAGTCCAAGAAACCGGACTTGTCTGTGCAGGGACCGGACTAGTCCAGTTTTCATATGTGTTAACTATCTTGGACTTATTAGTATCATTAGTCTTTCTAGCTTGAGAGGAGTTTCCCCTCACAAAGGCAATGCGCTCCTTGTTATTCTTATGGCTTCTAGCATTTTGCTTTTCACCATAGGAATACCCAATGCCATATTTGACATTAGGAGGTCTTGTGGTCAAGTATGCACTACGTGCATATTTGACCTTCTCCTTGTCAAATATGCCACTTTGGGAAGGATGCTTGTCCTTGGTAGAGGTTGACTTGTCTTTCAAGCTAGTGTCAGTTTTAAGGGGTTGATAGGGCGAGCTTGAAGAGGATGAAGGATCACATTGTTTGAGTGACTCAACTTGCACTTCAAGGATCTTGTTAACTTTGGTTAAGTTAACAAGTTCTTCCTTGATGATTGCATTTGAGTCGCTAACTTCAAACAAGCTTCCATGCTTGAAGCTAACTCAAGTTCAAGTGATTCGCTTCGCTCCTTTTCAAGTTCAAGGAGCTCATTGATCTTGAGATACTACTCCTTTTGGAGGATGATCATATCTTCTTGACGATCAATCAGCCCCTCCCTATCAACAAGCTTATCCATCAAGAATTTCATTTTGTCAGCTATTTTCTTGTCTAAGCCAGCTAGCATGTCTTCATCATCACTATAGTTGTCACTATCACTTTCAAAAGAACACGAAGAGGTAGATTTTGTTGTTACCTTTCGTTTACCTTCCTTCTCCATGAGGCCAGTGTCGTTGCCCTTCCATGCGCCGAGAGTTGGGAAGAGGTTGGACTTCTTAGTTGTCTTCTCGATGGCTATGCTAGCCATCTCCACTTCCTCTTCGGATGTGGACTCATCATTTGAGTCCCACTCCTTTCCTAGGTGCGCTTGTCCAGCTTGCTTCTTCTTCTTGAAGAATTTCATGGGTTGAGGCTTTGTTTCCTTGGTCTTCTTCTTGTTTTCTTCATACGGGCAATCAACTATAAAGTGGTCATATTCACCACAGTTGTAGCACACCCACCTTAGCTTTGGTCCTGATTTTATTTGTGTTTTCCTTCACTTGATTTGCTCCCTTGTCCTTTCTTCATCATCCTCTCGAATCTTTTGATTAAGAGGATCATGTACTGTTCGTCAATATCGCTGCTCTCGTCATTGCTGTCCTCTTCTTGTTGAGCTTCTCGAGCTTATTTTAACAAGGGCTTGCAAGTGGATTTTAGGGCAACCCATTTCTTCTTTGCCGAGGTGAGGTCGGCAATCTCCTTGACATGTTTATCTTACTTCTCCATCATCTCAAAGTTGATGATCTTTCCAAGTAGTTCATCCGGGGTCATTTTCTTGTACCCGGGGCTTTCTCTAATCATCGAGCATAGGGTAACATTGTGAGGCATGAAAGCTCTAAGGATGAGCTTCACTACCTCGTGATCATTCCACTTCTTACTTCCGTATCCTCGAGCCTTGTTGATGAGAGTCTTTAACCGATTGTACATGTCCTGTGGCGACTCATCTTCCTCTATGGCGAATCTACCCAATTCACCTTCAATCATTTCGATCTTCGCCTCTCACACATGACGATCGCCTTCATGTGCAGTTTGCAATGTGTCCTAGATTTCCTTTGCAATCTTGAGTCCATCCACCTTGGTGAACTCGTCCCGACTTAGTGAAGATGTGATGACTGCTGCAGCTTGAGCATTGCTCTTGGCTTTGTGTAAGCTCTTCATCGTCATTCGGGATATCTTCCTGTACACACAATATGCCACAAGCCAGGATTGAGTGAGATTAAGTGCGTTTTCATGTTTTGCCTCCACATTGAGTAATCATTACCGTCAAAGCGTGGGGCTTTTCCTAAAGGAATAGATAAATAATGGCTATTGTTAGAATTTAAACGATCATAGTTGAAAGGATATCGGGAGTAGTCGGTGTGAGTACTCCCCTTCTTCTTGTCCACGATCTTCACTTTCCCTTTGGAGAGGGCTTTCTTCCTTAGGAGCGTCTTGAGTTCAAGCGTCTCCTCATCGTGATCCTCGAAGTCCTGAATGGCGTCGAGGAGCTTCTCCAATTTTTGAGCTTTTTCATCTTCAATCTTCTCTTGGTTGAGACTCTTGTGCACATCCTTCATGTCTGACATGTTCTCTTCGAGTGATTAGTCTCTTGCGAAGAGCCCTGCTCTGATACCAATTGAATGTGGCCTAGAGGGGGGGTGAATAGGCCTTTTTGAATTTTAGTCAGAATCTACAACACTTGGCAACTTGATCAAATACCAGCAAATCGGACTAGTCCGGTAGAGTGCGGACTAGTCCGGTGCGTGTGGACTAGATTGATCAAGTTAGATCAATGTTTCAATATAAGCACAGTATGCAGCGGAATAAAGTATGTAACTTGAAGACGTAGAGTCAATGAGATTAAGTGTAGCACAAACTAACTTTGATTTCAATGTTTTAACGGTAGATGGACAAGATCAAGTATACCCTAGAATATGAAATGAAAAACTTAAGAATGAGTTTGACACAAGATTTTATCCCGTGGTTCGGTTCCCACAGAGGCAACCTACATCCACGTTGAGGAGCCCGCGAAAGGACCGGGTCTTCACTAACCCTAACCTTGTCGAATCGCCACGAATGCCAATTCTCTTTCACTATCACCAAGGGTAAATCACCAAGTTCAAGGAGTCTTCTCACAAGTTGAGGGCTCCCCAAGATTACAAATCAAACACCACCAAGAACACACTCTTAGGATCAACAATGAAACAATAGGAGTGTGTTAGAGATCAAACCCAAGAGCTCAAACGTGTGAATCTTGTATCTCCTTTGATCCAAGATGAATCCTCAAGAATTTGATCTTTCTTGCGTTGGATTGCGTGGAGAGGTTTGTTTTCTAAGCTCTTGGAGGGTGTGACGGCACTGGAAGTTGAGAGATGTGAAAGTAGGGCCGTGCACATCTATTTATAGGGTGTTTCCAAAAGTTACCGTTAGGGTTTCGAGGGTCCGGAGTAGTCTGTGGTGGAGTCTGGACTAGTCTGGTTTGCGGCATGTAGGAAACCCTAAGTTCTCAGGAAGATCGGACTTGTCCGCCCTAAGCCGGACAAATCCGATTTAGGCTCTGGAGAAGTACGGACTCGTCCGGTTATGATCGGACTAATCCGGCTGTGGTGAATCCCTTAGTGAATAGGGATGAGTCCGCATTTCGAGGACTTGTCCGTTTTTAGTCAAACAGGTTATTGGACTAGTCCGGAAATTATCGGACTTGTCTGATGTTGTGTAAAGTTGTGAAGTGTTGAGGACTAGTCTGCACTGGGGACGACTATTCTGATCTTAGTCCGAAAGATATCGGGCTAATGTGTGGTGATATCGGACTAGTCCGGTCTTTGTAGACTTGGATTGTGCAGACAAGTCCGCACTTGGAGGACTTGTCCGATTTTGAACAGATGGATTATCGGACTAGTCCGAGATATATTGGACAAGTCCGGACCTGTATAAATTTATGTAGTGAGAGTGATTAAAAGTGCTTGAGCTCTTGGGAGTGTTTCTCCGACACACTCCACTCACACAAATATTATCCTTTTCATCTCTTGAGCTATATCCATCTTGATTCCTCACTCTCCTTTCTTTTTGCGCTTACTCCATGTTTTCATTAGAACCTGCGCTCATCTCAACAATTTGGTTAGGATCTCATTTTTTGCCATAAATCAACCAAAACCCACAAGGAATGCCTAGATGCACTTTCAAACACGCTGAATTAAATTCTCCTGAAGTGCTGAGAGGACCTCGATGAGAGGGAAGAGAAGCTCCTGGAGAAGCAGGAGGACATCATGAAGAGGGAGGAGGAGCTCGCCCATAAATTGTCTTTGGGTGGGCAAAACTTGGCAGATCGAACCAAAAAGCTTGATCAGTGGTGCAAGCAAGAAGAGGAGAAGAACTGGAAGACGAGATAGGATCTCTCTAAGAGAGAAGCTAATGTCTCCACTAGAGAGGAGAGAGTATGAGGTAGGGAGAAGGACCGAGCTGACCGCCAGAACTGCATCCACCTCCGGAAGTTAGAACTTGCAAACCGCGATAGGCAGGTGGCTTAGAGTATTCAGCAACATGCCAAAGAGGTCGAATGCATCGCCCGACAGAGTTCGGAGCTTGTGACCGCCAGGCGGTCACTGGAGGAACTCAAGAATTCGAGGGCAATAGAGTCCCGGCAAGTCCGGGACTTCCTAGGGCACGCTAACAAGGCTTTGGTGCCACTTGTCTTCAGTTTGTTATGTCCAAAAGACGCTGAGCCGGAGTTGGACAAGGCACTGATGGCATTGGGCTCTACCAGCAACAATTTGAACGCGATGGGTGACGTCATCACCGATCAATTGGAGACAGAAGGGAAGTCTTTGGCCATGAATGTTGTTGAGTTTTTGCTGACGTGTTTCTAAAGCCGAGACCCCCAACTTCCTCTAGATCCGATGTTCAAAGGGCCCATAGCAGAAGAGGAAGATGCTGGCAGGGCCAGCGTTCAAGAAGCTGCCGAGAAAGTTGCCTCGTATTTCCATAGAACTTAGGACCTCAAGTGTCATACCTTTTTATTTTGCCTTTTATTGTAATCCTCGTTTTGTAATCCAGTCTAGTCCTTCAAATGAATGAAATCAGAACTCCCTGAATGAATGAATTCCATTTTGTGTTTGTCTTCAATACATTGTCCTTTATCTTATTGGCCCCCTGGTAGATGTACACTATTGGATTGCTAACATCTACCAAAAGATTTTGGCAATGTCTTCATGACTTGCACACTTCGAACTGTAGTTAGAACACTTATCTCTTAGGTCCCAAGTTTACTTCCGACATCTCCAGGGACCCATTGTGACGTCGAAGGCAGGCCCCCCGGGAGGTGTCGGAGCTTGATACGTCCGACGGCGCCCACTGTCAATACGTGAAACGTCGATGGCGGGCCCCCTGGGGTTGTTGAAGCTTGATAGGTACGGCGGCGCTCACTGTCAATGCATGAAATGTCAATGGCGAGCCCCCTTGGGTTGTTAGAGCTTGATTGATTCGACGACACCCAATATCAATGCATGAAACGTCGAAGGCGGGCCCCCTGGGGGTTGTCGGAGCTTTATAATTCTGACTGTGCCCACTGTTAACATTTTGAGCATCGACGGCAGGCCCCCTGGGAGGTGTCGAAGCTTGTTGGATCCGACAGCGGCCACAGGCGACACATAGAGCGTCAACGACGGGCCCCTTTAGAGGTGTCAAAGCTTGGTAGCTTTGACGGCACTCACGGTCAACACGTAGAACATCGACGGCGGGCCCCTGGGATCGTCGGAGCTTCCAGGTTTGATGATATCCACCATCAACGTATAATTCGTCTACGGCGAATACCCTAGGGGTGATTTCTTCATCATCTTCGCTTGGATTGTCATTATGCTTCACGTCGATAGCTGCCCCCCCCCCTAAGAGGTGTCGGAGCTTTAATAGCTCCAATGATGCCCACTTTCAACGTAAAAAAAATGTCGACAGCAGGCCCTCTTATAGTTCATGCCAGATCACTCAAAATCTTCTTAGAGTGGTATATGTCCTCTGGCATCTTATGCCCAAATGGAAGGAGATCACCAATCAGCTTCAAGATACCATTATAGCAATTGTTTGCGAAATTGAACTTGGATTTCAACGCCATAAGTCGTGTCACCACCTGCAAAACGCTCATATTGGTGCTCTCATGCACTTTTACACCAGAGGCGGCAAGATTGTCGTAAAAATCCTTCACCTCTTTCAACATTGACCCATCTTCATACTCTCTACCAATGTCAGCTAACATCTCATCCATCCGATCATCACCCTCCTTTCTGTCCGACTGATTATCATGAACCATCTCCCCATGCTCGTGCCATACTAGATAGTTAGGCATAAAACCGTGCTTGCAAAGGTGCAACTCAATTTCATCCTTATATAGATGTCGATGATTCCGACACTTGCTACACAGACACTTCGCAGGATGGACACCACTAGCAAAGGCTTGGTTGATGAAAACATTCACGATGCAAGCCCATTCTATAGTGTGCGCACCACTTGAACTCCAACCATCATACATCACTTTACGATCATCACTCATTTTAGCTTATACCTTCAAAGCAGAAAATGTAAAAAATCTAATAGATCATACACACAAACTATATAACTATATATAAGATGTATCGTTCTTTGATGGATAACAACATGAAGACTCAATCTACATTACCTAGTCAACATAACGACATCATTCAAATTGCTAATTAAATTTATATACGTTACTCTTCAACAAACATACATTATAAATTCATTTTAACTCAACTTTTCGGTTTGCAATTAATACCTACAAATGTATGTTAAAATACATTTCAAACATACATTTTAATTAATCGAGATAAATGCAACTAATAGCTAGAAACATTCATACATTAGAAATTCAACTAATTAATACCTAGAAATGCAACTAATATCTAGAAATATACATTAAAAATTAGACTAATAAATTGAAATGCAACTAATATAGCTTAGATTATACCTTGACGGTGGGTGGTGCACCAAGAGAGGTCGCCGTAGGGGCTAGAGGCCGGGCGGCACCGGAGGGCAGAGGCAGCGGCGCGTGGCGTAGGGTGGTAGTGCGCGGCCGAGGGCCACGGAGGAAGGGTGGGCGGGCGGCGCCAGAGGGCGGCGGCGCGTGGCGGAGGGCGGCGTTGCACGGCGGAGGGTGCGAAGGGCGGCGGTGCGCGGTGAAGGGCGGTGGCGCGGGTGCCGAGAGGCAGTGGAGTGTCGAGCGGGCGCGAGCGGGAGTGACGAGCGCGCGGGAGAGTTAGGGTTTACTGAGCCGAGCCCACTTATAGCCGTCGGTTGGCAAATCCCGACGCCTATAACTTACAAACATCGGTTCCATCTTGGAACCCGATGACCATAACGGTCAGCGGTGGCACCCGTAGTGACCAGCAAACGAGCCCACGTTAACACCATCGGTTTCCCTGGTAGCACCGACAATATTATTATAGTCGTCGATTTATAAATCTCAGCCGGCGGCTATAACCTTTTGTTATGTTGGTTCCCCAGCCCCGACCGATATATTTAATTAAAGACGTCGGCCAACCGACGCTCATAATTTTATGACCGTCGGGTATTACAAACCGATGCCCTTAGTGAAATAAATGCGACGGCCCCGACATTCTTCTCCAGAAGCGATAGCCATTTGCCTGTTTCCTATAGTGGAACAAGTCCAGTTCTTTGCCAGGTCGGGTGTAGGAACTCCCGAAGTTGGCGGTGAACCAGTTGCATAGTTGCACTCAACTGTTGATCAAGTCAGGCAGAAGACTCATGAACCAGGACCTGGTTGTCCCAGTTAGAGCCACAAGAAAGTAGATGGCCATCACGGCCTCATTGCCACCCGCCGTGAGGATGACGGTAGAGTAGATTTGGAGAAATTCAACGGGTTTGAAGGTCCCGTCGTATTTCTGCGATAGATGAGGCTGAAACTTTTGAGGCCATCGTACCATGCATAAGTGCATGGACAAGGCTGAGCAGCCGCCCCCTACCCCCAAAGGAGAAGGATTTTCCCGAGCCTCTCACCTTTCGTGAGCTCGCTCGATGTGGACACGACCGTCCTACTACCTTTATCGTCGGTCGAGCTCGTACCGGAGATCATGTGTCGAGATTCTCGATGCAGTGCTGGTGCGACATGCCCCTGAGGGTAGCGACTTCACTTGCTGAGACACAGCACACCTCCAGTGCTGTGATGCGTGAGGACCAAGTCTTCCAGACAAGGTCCTACCCTGAGGAGGTGCCTCCCTTGAAGGGGAGGACCTTGGTTGCTGATGGCATCGGCTGCGGATGCAACCAGATGCTGCACATCAACACGTCACTCCTCCATCGCACCCTGAGGTGCTCTAGGCGCCGGTGGGCGCTCAAGAAGAGTACGCACAGTGTTGATCGCGTTCTCTGGGTCGTTATGTGTCGATGCAGTGACCAACGTGAGGACACCGTCCTGTTGTCCGACGTTGGTAGCCAGAGATGGTGGTGGTGGTGGTTGTGCAGCAACACCCGTCGGGACAACAACGCCAACTGGCTGTTGAATGTTGGAGGGATTCCCTCTGTCTAGCTGTCCGGCGTTGCCGTTGGACGATGCTACTGCAGAGTTCACCATCTCGAAATCTCAAGCGCCCCTACCTGGCGTGCCAAATGTCGAAGTGCATGATTGACTTTTCCCCCGTACGACTAAAATGTAGTCCGCGGAGGTTCGTGTTCAGTTTGGTCGCACGAAGATTAACAACGAGATGGAGACACAGGGATTTTTATGTGGTTTGGGCCGCCTGAGCGTAATACTCTACTCCACGGGGTGTTTGTTGATGAGTAAGCGATAGCTTGTGTGCTTAGGTGTTTAGTTGTCCCTGTACCATGCGGCACAACCCTTTTATAGTCCAAGGACTGGCCGTTACATTGTCAACCCTGCCCAACATGTGGCCCCGGCGGTAGTTAATTGCCTAATACACGATTTGTGAATATTAAGCGTAACGGTGTTATAATGCACCTTAATGGCCGTGTTACCGGTGTTAAGGGTCCTCTGATCATGTGTCATTATTATGGCATTAATGACACATAATCAGGTCTTGTAATTGTAGCTTTAACCGCCCCTTGAATGTCCATGCCGTTGGAGATCTTCGAGTCTTCCCGTTGCTGTCTTAGATCCAGAGGCTTGACACGTGGCAGCTCCAGAGCTTCCCATCGTGGGGAGGCAGGTCCGGAGGCACTATTGAATGTAGGCCTAGAGGGGGGGTGAATAGGCCTTCTTGAATTTTCTCGGTTCCTGTAGCACTTCAACAACAAGGTCAAAACCAGATATATCGGACTAGTCCGGTAAAGTGCGGACTAGTCCGGATTTCATGGACTAGGTTGATCAAGTTAGGTCAATTTGATTGTTTCGTTGACGTTTGCAGCGGAAATATAAACTTCAATAACAGTTCAATGATTGTATGTCAAGTTCTATTACAAGTATGATTCTTGTTCAACTATTTAACTTAAATTCAACAAGATGAATCAAACCCTAGATAATGTTGATCAACTAGAATGATGAACACAAACGAACAAGACACAAGATTTATCCCGTGGTTCGGTTACCACGAAGGCAACCTACGTCCACGTTGAGGAGCCCACAAAAGGACCGGGTCTTCACCAACCCTTCCCTCGTCGGATCGCCACGAAGGCCAATCCTCTTCCACTAAACACACAGGGGTAAATCACCAAGTTGAAGGGGCGATCTCACAAGTTGAGAGCTCCCTTGATTACAAGTTTCAAGACCACCAATAACACACTTCGAAATATACAAATTGAGATGCAAGAGTGTGTTAGAGATTCAAACCAAGAGCTCAATCATGTGCCAAGTGCCTCTCCAATGATCTACAAGTGATCTTCAATGGATTGATTGATTTTGCACTTAATTTCGTGGAGAGAGATGGTTTTTGAGTCTCTTGGGAGGTGTGACGGCGCTAGGGTTCGAGAGAGGGTGAAAGAGGGCCGTGCACCTCTATTTATATGGGGTTTCTAGAAGTTACCGTTAGGGTTCAGAAAGATCGGACTAGTCCGTGGTGGTGACCGGACTAGTCCGGTGTGCTGTGTGAAGCAAACCCTAAGTGTCCAGGAATCTCGGACTAGTCCGGTTCAAGACGGACTTGTCCGATTTCGCTACTGGAAAGCTTCGTACTAGTCCGATTGTCATCGGACTTGTTCGGACACATGAAACCCTAAGTGTTTTGGATGACAAGTCCGCACTTGGAGGACTTGTCCGATTTAGATCAGGGTGTATATCGGACTAGTCCGTGTGAACACCGGACTTGTCCGAAGTGGATCAGAAAGTATATCGGACTAGTCCGGGTTACAACGGACTTGTCCGATTTTTTGAGACTTGTGCATTGTTTTGAGGACTTGTCCGCACTGGGGAGGACTAGTCCGAAGTGGAACAGAAAGATATCAGACTAGTCCGGTGATGATCGGACTTGTCCGATCTAGTGCAGAATGGGATATCGGACTAGTCCGACTGATATCGGACTAGTCCGGTCCTGTAGCTTTGTGCATTGTGTGTGTGTGTGATTAAATGAGATTGAGCTCTTGGGTGTGTTTCCTTAACACACTCCATGCATACTAAACTACTAATTTCTTCTCCTTGAGCTCAAATTCATTTTCCTTCTCAATTTCCCTCTTTTTGGTACTTTGCTCATTTTTCATCATTTTCCTGCATTCATCTCAACAAAAGGATTAGGATCCCAATTGCTTGTCATAAATCATCCAAAACCCACAAGGGAGTCCTGGATGCACTTTCAATCTTCCCCTTTTTGGTGATTGATGACAACCAATTGAGATTTCACAAAATGAGGTATAAAATGAGATTCTCATAAAGTATGCACATATGACTCAAAAATTCATCAAGCAACAAGATAATTATTCATATGTGCATTCTTTATGGTGGGATGCATACTAACAGCATGAATGCATTAAGAATGACAGAATTTGCATTGATCAACTAATATCAAGTGAATATGGCATTTCAGGGACAAAAATTCAGATTTCATCACACACTTGCAAATTATTTGAGCAATTCATAACAGGACCAAACATGATATGAAAATAGAGTTAAGCAAATGCAATCACAATTAAAAAAAAAGAGAGCTCTCTCCTCGCATCCTATGCAGCTAAAGCTAAGACTAGAGACTCCCCCTCAATCTCTCCCCCTTTGGCATCAAGACACCAAAAAGAGAGAGAGAGGAAGGTCCTAGGGCTTCACTCTTCGTTGTCAGTCCTCTCGTCGTCTTCATCGTCTTCCTCGCTTTCCGCTTGACGAGGTTGAGAGGTAGGAGGAGGAACGGAGCTGCTCGAGCCCCCAATGCCAAAATAGGCAAGCTCGGAGGGAGTCAAGGGGCTGAGCTCGGTGATGTCCGGATCAGAATCTTCAGAAAGTACTGGAGATCCAATTGGGTTGATCTCCAGCTTCTCACTCAGCTGCTTCACATTGGCTTTTATGTATCTCATGTTCTCCTTCCTCTTCTGATTTAGCTTGTGAAGCTTCACTTCAGTTTTCTTGCATGAGGAGAAAATTGCAGCCAAGTACTTGAGGATCCCACTGGCGGATCCTTTATGAGGGGCTTCCCTGGAGGGGGGAGTAGCCCTAGCAGCTTCTTCTTGCCTTGCCGGTGCCTCGGGGCTTGAGGCCGGCGATGGAGCAGCCTGGACACTCACTGACTGAGGCTTCTGAGGCCTCAGTGGAGTGTGCTCCACATCCTTCACAAACTCGATTCCTGTGACTTTCTCAATCATGAACATCAAGTAAGGGGCATAGCCACAGGATCGGTTGGGGGTACTTGAGATATTGACCATATCATTCCAAATATAGTCTGCAACATCGAATTGCCTTTTCTTGCTAATGACCCTCATCAGGGTCCGGAGGTAGCCTTGCACACTCCCTGCATCCCCATCCTTGGGGGCAATCATCTTCCTGAGGACTCTGTTGAGGACCACAAAGAAAGGCTTCATATTCTTTGTGGAGGGAGGGACATACTTGGAGGTGGGCTCATACATGAACTTCATTCCATCCCTCTCAATGACCCCAATGTTGTGGATAATGAGTTGGTCATGTCCTTCAGAGTCAAGGTGCAGCAGGCGGGCAAACTCTTCCTGAGTAATAGAATACTTGGATCCATGAGTCATCCAAGTCACACTTTCTTCGTCTTCACTTGAGAAGTGGCACGTTGCATAGAATTGTGCAATCACTTCATCATTCCAATTATATCTGAAGGCAAACAGATCCTTCAGCCCATGTCTCTCTGCAGCTGCTATCACTTCATCAAAAGCTGCACATTTCCTCTTCTCAAGGTGAGCCCAGTCAATCCATTGACTGCGTACAACCGGGGTCTTCATCGGCAAATAGACCAGCTTGTAGAAATCAGCATGGAAATTTGACCAAAACCTGCCATCAGCTGCTTGCTTGGGCCTTGCATAGCAATCAACACTTCTCAACTTCATAGCCACATCGCTGCCCTTGCCATTGAATCTTTCCTCATTGGGGTCCCGGTCCCCTTCTCTGGGAGTATGCAGCTTTAGGGGCCCAACAGGCCCTGTGGCAACCCCCTTGCCCTTCCCTTTAGCTTGGCGAAGGCCACTTGAAGGAGGAGCAGCCTTCGAGGCGGGCTTCTTGGCACACACCTTCCTCCGAACCTGGGGAGGTGAGGGAGCAGGCTCGGAGGGTCTCTCTTGGCGTTTCTTGCCAAGACCCGCCGAGGACCGAGGTGCCACCTCGTGGTCCAACTCGGCCTCGAAATCGGAGATTTCGTTGTCGGAGCTCGACATGATCTGAGAATGAGTGATCAAGAGAAAGGACAAGTTATACAAGGTATTGGTGAGGTAAGATGGCAATGGAATGCATTAGGGAATTAAAGAATTAGATTTTGGTTCAGAAACAACGGACTTGTCCGGTGCACAGGCACGGACTAGTCCGGGGGACCGGACTTGTCCGTACCTGGACTGGACTAGTCCGGTGTTCATCCGCAAAAAACCTAACAGACTGGACAAAAATTGATCCCTAAGGTATAACTAGTCTAGCATACACATAGTACATCAACTAGACATGTAACTAGTGAAGAATGCTAGGCCAAGCGATAAGCAATAGAGAAATTTGTGATTTCTTAGGGTTTTGAAGAGTATTTACCAAGAAATCAAAGGAAGCTTGAGATTTTGGGGGTTGGAGGCCGGACTTGTCCGCTAACTTCAATCCCCGAGTCTTCAAGCTTGATCTCCGCCCAAGATTGAGGCTTTTCGACGGAGGAATCAAGGATTCACCTTGGGAGCTCGAGCGCAAGAGAGAGAAAGCTTGGGGGCGAGTGTGGGGTGAAGGGATTAGGGTTTAGTGGCGGCTAGGGTTATGGACACGAAAAATCGGACAAGTCCGGACATGACCGGACTAGTCCGAAGTCCTCCAGAGACCTAAGTCGGACTAGTCCGTGGTCTGTCGGACTAGTCCGGCCTAACCGGCACACTGCGAACTAGTCTGCAATGGCGGACTAGTCCGGGTAACCACGGACTTGTCCGTGGTCACCAGGAGAGAATTGCATAGCCCATTCATATATATTTGAAGGTCCAATAATTGAGAGTAGATAGGCAAAACAATTCAAATAATCTTGATGAATTTGACCAGGAAGCAAACAACAATCATACTATGATCAAAAATTCATCAAGATCTAATAATTGACATAGTTTTTCGAGAGAAAAATGGGGAGGGTTAATTTTCACAGTTCAATCAATATTTTGAAGCAATCATACAGGTATGCAACTTTTCAAGCCACACTCCGAGAATCAAGAATGTTTAGCTCATTTCGGAGTTCGCAAAAACATTTTTCATCAAGTGGCTTGGTGAATATGTCGGCCAATTTTTTTTGGGTGTTGACATGAGAGATGGATATGTCTCCTTTCATGGAATGGTCTCTCAAGAAATGGTGTCTTATGTCAATGTGTTTAGTTCTAGAGTGCTCAACTGGATTGTGGGCTATTTTAATGGCACTCTCATTATCACAAAGAAGAGGAATACGGTTCATATTGTAACCGTAATCCCTTAGAGTTTGTCGCATCCAAAGGAGTTGTGCACAACAACTCCCGGCTGCAACATACTCCGCTTCGGCTGTGGATAATGCAATGGAATTCTGTTTCTTGAATGACCAAGAAACTAAGGATCTTCCTAGGAATTGGCAAGTGCCGGAAGTGCTTTTTCTATCAACTTTGCACCCGGCATAATCTGCATCGGAATACCCAATGAGATTGAATTTTGAGCCTTTTGGGTACCAAAGACCAAGATTGGGTGTATGAACTAAATATCTTAGGATTCTCTTTACGGCTGTCAAATGACATTCCTTAGGGTTGGCTTGAAATCTTGCACACAAACATACACTCAACATAATATTTGGCCTAGATGCACATAAGTAAAGTAAAGATCCAATCATGGAGCGATATACCTTTTGGTCGACGCTCGGTCCATCTTCATTGAGATCCAAGTGACCATTCGTTGCCATGGGAGTCTTTATGGGCTTTGCCTTGTCCATGCCAAACTTCTTGAGGATGTCCTGTGTGTACTTGGTTTGGCTTATGAATGTTCCTTCCCTTTGTTGCCGCACTTGGAGTCCCAAGAAGTACTTCAATTCTCCCATCATTGACATTTCAAATCTGTCTGTCATAATTTTACTAAAATCTTCACAGAAAGATTGGTTAGTTGATCCAAAAATTATATCATCAACATAGATTTGGCAAATAAAAAGATCATTATCCAGATTTTTCATGAATAGTGTATAATCTACTTTGCCAATTTGAAAGCCATTATCAATTAAAAAATCTCTAAGACACTCATACCAAGCTCTAGGAGCTTGTTTGAGGCCATAGAGAGCCTTACGCAGTTTATACACGTGGTCGGGGAACTCTTCGTCTTCAAATCCGGGTGGTTGCTCCACGTACACCTCTTCCTTGATCGGTTCGTTGAGGAAGGCGCTTTTCACGTCCATTTGATACAGCTTGAAATCATGGTGAGTAGCATATGCAAGTAATATTCTAATTGATTCAAGCCGAGCTACTGGAGCAAAGGTTTCATCGAAATCCAAACCTTCGACTTGTGAGTAACCATTGGCCACAAGTCGTGCCTTGTTTCTTGTCACCACTCCGTGTTCGTCTTGCTTGTTGCGGAAGACCCACTTGGTGCCCACAATATTTGCATTGGGTCTTTCCACAAGTTCCCAAACCTCGTTTCTCTTGAAATTGTTCAACTCTTCTTGCATTGCCACCACCCAGTCCGGATCCTTCAATGCATCCTCAGTCCTGCGGGGTTCCAAAAAGGAGACAAACGAGTAATGTTCACAAAAATTTGCTATACGAGATCTAGTGGTTACTCCCTTTTGGATGTCGCCGATGATGTTGTCGATTGGATGATCCCTTTGAATGCATTGGTGTACTCTTGGGTGTGGCACTTGGGAGGTCGTATGTTGGTGATCATCTTCTTCTCCCCCTGAGTTGTTGTCCTCGTTGATTTGTTGATCATGTTCATATTCCTGTGATTTGTCTTGTATCGAGGCTCCCCCTGAATTGTTGATCTCCTCTTGTGGTTCACTTTCCTCTTGTATTTGTGACGATGACTCTTGTGGTCGTACTTCGCCTAGAGCCATCCTCTTCAATGCTTGATAGGGAGCTTCCTCTTTTCCTAATTCACATTGATCAACTTGCTCCTTTTGGGAGCCATTAGTTTCATCAAACACTACGTCACGTGCCACTTCAACAAGTCCGGAGGCCTTGTTGAAAACACGATAGGCGTAAGTGTTCGAATCATAACCAAGCAAGAAACCTTCATCGGACTTCGAAGCGAACTTTGAAGTCCTGGGCTTCTTGTTCAAAATATAGCAAGGAGAACCGAAATCTCGAAAATATGAAATGTTCGGTTTGTTACCGGTGAGTAGCTCATAGGGAGTCTTCTTTAGTAGTCGATGAAGGTAGAGTCGATTTGTGGCATGGCAAGCGGTGTTGATTGCTTCTGCCCAAAATCGATCCGAAGTCTTGTATTCATCGAGCATTGTTCTTGCCATCTCTATGAGCGTTCGGTTCTTCCTTTCGGCAACTCCGTTTTGTTGTGGAGAGTATGGTGCTGAGAATTCATGCTTGATTCCTTCCTCATCAAGGTATTCCTCCACTTGTATGTTCTTGAACTCCGTGCCGTTGTCGCTCCGAATACTCTTGATTGATAGTGAGAACTCGTTTTGCGCTCGCTTGAAGAATTTCTTGAGTGTTCCTTGTGTTTCTGACTTGTCATGCAAAAAGAACACCCAAGTGAACCGGGAAAAATCATCAATAATAACTAAACCGTATTTGTTACCGCCGATGCTTATGTAAGCAATTGGACCAAACAAGTCCATATGAAGTAGTTCGAGAGGTCTTGTCGTGGTCATGATGTTCTTCGCAGGATGTTGTGCTCCAACTTGCTTTCCTGCTTGGCACGCGCTACAAGGCCTGTCTTTCTCAAATACAACATCTTTCAAACCTCGGATGTGATCGCCCTTGAGGAGTTTTTGAAGGTTCCTCATACCAACATGTGCTAGCCGTCTATGCCACAGCCAACCCATGTTGGTTTTTGCAATCAAGCATGTGTCAAGTTCGGCTTTATCCTTGTTGAAGTCAACAAGGTAAAGCTTTCCCTTTAACATACCCTTGAATGCAACGGAACCATCACTTCTCCTTGAGACGGTCACACCCTCGTTAGTAAACAGGCAATTATAACCTTTGTCACATAACTGAGATATGGACAGCAGGTTATAATCTAAAGATTCAACGTGTAAAACATGCGAAAGAGTATGTTCAGAGGATATTGCTATTTTACCGGTACCGAGGACCCTTCCTTGACTGTTATCCCCAAAGTAGATGCCTTCGTTTGGGTCCTGGTTCACTTCATACTCCACAAACATCCTCCTTTCTCCGGTCATGTGGTTGGTGCATCCACTGTCTAGCACCCATTTGGATCCACCGGAGGAGTAGGCCTGCAAAAACAAATTACGCCTTGGTTTTAGGTACCCAAGCTTGCTTGGGTCCTTGGAGGTTAGTAACAATACATTTGGGCACCCACACATGGGATTTTGTGTTCCCATGGCGTGGCCCAGCATAATAAGCATACACTTTACCAACATTATTTTTCATTAATACATAAGAAGCATCAAAGGTTTTAAACAAGAGTTGCTGTTGATTATGGGTCGGACTAGTCTGTGTGACCGGACTTGTCCGGATGACCGGACTTGTCCGGACCACAACCGGACTAGTCCGGTTTTCATGGGAGTTCAGATTTTTAGTTTTCGAGTTACCAGGTTGTGAGGGTCCTCCCTTCACAAAGTTAATCCTTCCCTTGTTATTTTTATGATTTCCAGCTCTTTGCTTTCCATCATGAGAGTAACCAATGCCGTACTTGACATTTGGAGGTCTTTGGACCAAATATGCACTACGTGCATAGTTGATCCTCTCCTTGTCATATATTACACATTGGGTAGGATTTTTGTCCTTTGTGGAGGTAGAATTTTCCTTCAACCTGGTGTTAATTTTATCACATTTGCAAATATGAGCGATATTAGTTGAAGTGGGTTGAGAAGGTAGGGTTGAAGAGGAGGAAGGTTCACTAAGCTTGAGTGACTCAACCTGCACTTCAAGGATCTTGTTGACCTTGATTAAGTCATCAAGTTGATCCTTGATTGCAACGTTTGAGTTGGTTAACTCCAAGCAAGTTTTCTTGCTTGAAGCTAGCTTAAGCTCTAGTGAGTGGTTTCTCTCCTTTTCAAGAGCTAGTAGATTGTCAAGTTCGACATGCTTCTCCTTTTGGGAGATAATCATGTCTTCTTGACGATCAATTAGCTCTTCCTTCTCAACAAGTTGGTTAAGTAAGAATTTCATTTTAGCAGCAGTTTTTCTATCTAAACCAATTAGCATATCTTCATTATCACTATCTAGATCATCATCACTCGAGTAAGAATGCAAGGAAGGAGTTTTGATGTTTACCTTGCGTTTACCTTCCTTAGCCATGAGGCAAGTTCCACTTGCTTTCTTTGCAACGAGCGTGGGGAAGAGTGTGGGTTTCTTGGACATGCTTTCAATGGCTATGCTAGCCATTTCTTCTTCATCGGACGATGAGGACTCATCGTTTGAGTCCCACTCCTTTCCGATGTGTGCTTGTTCAGCTTGTTTCTTCTTCTTGAAGAATTTCTTCGGTTGAGGCTTGGACTCTTTACTCTTCTTCTTGTTGTCCTCATATGGGCAATCAACTATAAAGTGATTGTACTCACCACAATTATAGCATGCCCGCCTCATCTTCGACTTTGTCTTCTCCTTGTATTTTCCTTCACTCGATTTTGTTCCTTGTCATTTCTTCATAATTCTTTTGAACTTCTTCATGAACAAAATCATATCTTCTTCGTCCAGCTCGCTGCTTTCATCATCGCTGTCCTCCTCAAGCTGTGCTTCTTTTGCTTCTTTGGATAGAGGCTTGAGTGAGGACTTTAAGGCAACTCCCTTCTTCTTGGCCGATGTGAGGTCGGCTATTTCTTTGACGTGCTTGGCTTGCTTCTCCATCATCTCAAAGTTGATGATTTTGCCAAGCAGTTCATCCGGAGTCATTTTCTTGTACCCGGGACTTTCTCAGATCATAGAGCAAAGTGTGACGTTGCGAGGCATAAAGGCTCTAAGGATGAGCTTTACAACCTCGTGGTCATTCCACTTTTTGCTACCATATGATCGAACCTTGTTCACAAGAGTCTTCAGTCTGTTGTACATGTCTTGGGGAGACTCATCTTCCTCAATCGCGAACCTTCCCAGTTCGCCTTCAATCATCTCAATCTTTGCCTCCCGCACATGCCTGTCACCTTCATGTGCTGTCTGTAGTGTGTCCCAGATTTCTTTGGCAATCTCCAATCCGTCCACCTTTGTGAATTCATCTCTACATAGAGATGAGGTGATAACGGCTGCGGCTTGGGCATTCCTGTGGATGGCTTGCTCTTGACTTGGTGTGAGTTCTTCATCGTCATCAGGGATGTTTATTCCTGTGCACACAATATGCCATAAACTTGGGTTAAGGGAAATCAAGTGCATCTTCATATTTTGCCTCCACATGGAGTAATCACTCCCATCGAAGTGTGGGGCTTTTCCAAGAGGAATAGATAGATAATGACTGCTGTTAGAATTTAAACGGTCATAATTAAAAGGATATCGGGAGTAGTCGGTGTGACTACTCCCCTTCTTCTTTTCTTCAACTTTAGCTTTCCCTTTGGAATGTGCTTTCTTTTGGAGCAGTGCTTTCAGCTCCAATGTCTCCTCATCATCATCATCGAAGTCTTGAATGGCTTTGAGATACTTTTCAAGCTTTTGGTGCTTGTCATTGTTCATTCCTTCCTGGTTGTTGATTTTCTGGACTTCCTTCATGTCCGACATGATCTCTTCGAGTGGTTGCACTCTTTCCTGAAGAATCTGCTCTGATACCAATTGAATGTAGGCCTAGAGGGGGGGTGAATAGGCCTTCTTGAATTTTCTCGGTTCCTGTAGCACTTCAACAACAAGGTCAAAACCAGATATATCGGACTAGTCCGGTAAAGTGCGGACTAGTCCGGATTTCACGGACTAGGTTGATCAAGTTAGGTCAATTTGATTGTTTCGTTGACGTTTGCAGCGGAAATATAAACTTCAATAATAGTTCAATGATTGTATGTCAAGTTCTATTGCAAGTATGATTCTTGTTCAACTATTTAACTTAAATTCAACAAGATGAATCAAACCCTAGATAATGTTGATCAACTAGAATGATGAACACAAACGAACAAGACACAAGATTTATCCTGTGGTTCGGTTACCACGAAGGCAACCTACGTCCACGTTGAGGAGCCCACAAAAGGACCGGGTCTTCACCAACCCTTCCCTCGTCGGATCGCCACGAAGGCCAATCCTCTTCCACTAAACACACAGGGGTAAATCACCAAGTTGAAGGGGCAATCTCACAAGTTGAGAGCTCCCTTGATTACAAGTTTCAAGACCACCAATAACACACTTCGAAATATACAAATTGAGATGCAAGAGTGTGTTAGAGATTCAAACCAAGAGCTCAATCGTGTGCCAAGTGCCTCTCCAATGATCTACAAGTGATCTTCAATGGATTGATTGATTTTGCACTTAATTTCGTAGAGAGAGATGGTTTTTGAGTCTCTTGGGAGGTGTGACGGCGCTAGGGTTCGAGAGAGGGTGAAAGAGGGCCGTGCACCTCTATTTATATGGGGTTTCTAGAAGTTACCGTTAGGGTTCAGAAAGATCGGACTAGTCCGTGGTGGTGACCGGACTAGTCCGGTGTGCTGTGTGAAGCAAACCCTAAGTGTCCAGGAATCTCGGACTAGTCCGGTTCAAGACGGACTTGTCCGATTTCGCTACTGGAAAGCTTCGGACTAGTCCGATTGTCATCGGACTTGTCCGGACACATGAAACCCTAAGTGTTTAGGATGACAAGTCCGCACTTGGAGGACTTGTCCGATTTAGATCAGGGTGTATATCGGACTAGTCCGTGTAAACACCGGACTTGTCCGAAGTGGATCAGAAAGTATATCGGACTAGTCCGGGTCACAACGGACTTGTCCGATTTTGTGAGACTTGTGCATTGTTTTGAGGACTTGTCCGCACTGGGGAGGACTAGTCCGAAGTGGAACAGAAAGATATCGGACTAGTCCGGTGATGATCGGACTTGTCTGATCTGATGCAAAATGGGATATCGGACTAGTCCGGCTGATATCGGACTAGTCCGGTCCTGTAGCTTTGTGCATTGTGTGTGTGTGTGATTAAATGAGATTGAGCTCTTGGGTGTGTTTCCTTAACACACTCCATGCATACTAAACTACTAATTTCTTCTCCTTGAGCTCAAATTCATTTTCCTTCTCAATTTCCCTCTTTTTGGTACTTTGCTCATTTTTCATCATTTTCCTGCATTCATCTCAACAAAAGGATTAGGATCCCAATTGCTTGTCATAAATCATCCAAAACCCACAAGGGAGTCCTGGATGCACTTTCAACTATACACATGGCAGCACCAGAGCTTCCCCCTACTGGGGGTTAGGTCCGGGGTCACTGGACACGTGGCAAGACCAGAGCTTCCCTATGAAGGGAGTTAGGTCCGGCCTCGTGTTACACGTGGAGGTGCTGGAGCTACCCCAAACGAGGGAGGCGGATCCAGTGCTTTGTAACACATGCAACCTTCGGAGGTCTTCAAATCGGACAGTTGGAACTCCTTAGCGTTTTTTGCAGTATCGTGGGGTACCTGGTATGCAGGGTACCGACAGATACCTACTTAACTGAGACGAGTTGTATAGTAATGCGTCTCCTTGTACGTTCAATCGAGCCATGTCATATCCTCGCTGAAGCAGGCTCATCTCGCTTAACCTTATCAGAGACAATCGCCTTTGAGCACGTCCCCCATCTTTGTCTCTTATTTGGGTTTCTTACGTAGTGCTACCATAAAGGATCCATGTGACGCGCCTGCTCCTAGCTTCAAAGAGAAGCAGCGGTGCTCTTGTGCCCATGTGAAGAGCCTGCTCATAGGTGCAACTGAAGCAGCCGTGTTTCTCTACCACGCACTTCTCCTCTGGCATCAGGCCACAACAGCGCTTCTCTCTGCTTTTCTCCCTCAGGTGATGGATCCAACTCTTAGCCAATTGTTCATGGCTGCCTGTGCTAGCTTCAGATCTGGGAAGCATCAGGCCTTGGTCAGCCGCCGTCACTTGGCTTTGAGCCCGAGGGTGCTGCTGACTTAGGGTTAGCCTTAACCCTAAAAAAAATGTTGCTCGTGTCGCTTTTATTTCTGCTCTCCCCGTCATTCGCCTCTGCTTATTTTGCGCTCTCGCCGTCGTCGGTCATCTTCATGATGGCTTCTTTTTCTTCGGTCGGAATTCTAGTTGTGCGGTGTCTGGTGTTTTTCAATTATACTAATTACCGCGATTGGGTTCCTTGTATGCGTCTACATATGCGTGATCTACGAATCTGGGAGTTGCTTATGGGCCATCTCTGGTTGGTACTGGTCTTTGTCGTGATTCAAAGCGTTTTTTGGGAGCTTGACGGACTTTGCTTTTTCATTCCGCTGCGCCTGCAAGTTTAGTCGGCTCCAGTTTTGCTGCTTTGTCTACTTCAACGCTTACTCAGTGGCACCACCATTTGGGTCATCTTTGTGACTCTAAGAATGATTTTTATCTCTCCAAACTCAGTGTTCATGATGCACCTTGAGTTTGAGGGTTGTTAGAGATATAATACTATATTTATATTAGATAATGTATTAGGAGCTTATTTGCATATTTGTACTCATCATGTACTCTATATGTTGGAGCATCCGGCCCTCTAAAAAATACCAGGTCATATTCATAACAGTTCTTATTCTTTGTCGGATTATTATTGCAAGGTTGTGTTGTGACTTGTGACTCTGTAGGAGTATAGGACAGGATCAGTAGAAGCCTGGTAGGCTAGGGAGCTATAGCTTCGCAGCTAATCCCACTCCCAATCTAGTGATTAACGTTTACTCGCGGTCTGATTTTCAGTAGCGTCGATCACGCCCATGCCTCATGATTTACGTGTGCGCGCATGAAAAGCTAGACTGCCAAGAAAAGGCAGCTGCAGCAGAAAGTGGCCGCAATAGACTGCTGGCTGCCACTGGTCAGCAAGTGATAATCCTATGCTCCATAAAACCATATCAGATTGAATGATCTTAATTTCAATGTCTTGCAAAACTGATTACTCTTTTAACAGATTCAAATCATTCTTTGAGCCAACCCTGGTCCAACTCTCTCTAAACGTTTTCCTGTTTTTCTGAATTCTCTCTGACCGACATGACGATAGCTATAACTATCAGCCAGGTCCACCTGTCCGGGTCCAGCTTTTCACCAAACTTAGCAGAGCATGCTTTCCATGTAAAAGGGTAAGATATCCGCACTCATTTATTTTAAACACATACTCTATACTTTACTCTTTCAGTATATCCTCTACTTTTTCAGTATGTTCACTGTATACATATCTACTTTTAGTATGTCTACAGTACATTACCCTTTCTAGTACACCGCTGCGAAGGGTATAAGCAAGGAGCAAGCCAGTAAGTATCCAGCTCACGGGGGAACAAAACATTCAATAAAACATAGGATCTATGGCAATAGGCAGGGTTTGAAATATTGCCAACTAAAAAAATCCATATCGATCTAATATCAATCACAGTAGTTAGCAGTGACTAGCTTTTTCCATGGGGTGGCTTCATGGTCCTTACTTGTTTAATTTGTAATGAAGGAATGAAAAACAAAGAAATAGGAAAAAACGTAAGAATGGAGAAAACACAGGAATTGAAAAAGTAAGAAAACCGCAGGAAGTCAAAGTAGGAGAATGGAAATTTTAAGGTGTTTGGATTGAATGAAACTCAAAACATAGGAATCCAAAATTTTGAGGTAATTAACAAATCTTAATAGAATGTACTAATAATTAAGAATATAGACACCATTTTATAACAACACAGAGAAATATACAAGAAATATTTTTCATCGTTCAGACACATAAAAAGAAAATCTATCTCATCTAATTTTTCATAATTATGTGGGGCCCGTAAATATTTTTGTGATGCCAATATGAGTAATGTAATCCCAAACCATAACATCATGTCCTTACAATATAATAGTCTAGCCACAAAGATTCCCTCTCATTTTGCTCTGAACTTCAGCAAATTCAGAGCTTTCAGTGGATTTGTAGTTCCTATGTTCTATGCAGGAATTTTTTCCTCACCTATGCTCATTCCTCCATTCCAAACAAGGCAACTTGGAACTTTCCTATGGAATGAGTTCCTCTTTTTTTTCCTACATTCTTCCGCCATTCCAAGTGACCCCTAAATAGATTTTAGTAATGATGCTTTCCGCCTCTATTGCAGCAAAAAGCAACAAACAACAATGCATTACCTTTCTATCTGGCACAACAGCATGCATGTGCTACAACACGATGCTGACAGGCGACAAGGCTAGAGCAGGCACAACGATGAATTTAGCGGCCCAACCTCATCCCAAGGCACGCCGGAAGATATGACGAAGAGATAAGAAGCATTATAATTTATGCCTCATATATGAGGAGATTCGGGGGTAGATATCATGATTAGACAAGGCATGCCCGAGCCACCTATAAAAGGGCTCTGAAGGCCACCTTCGTACAGGATACTAAGGATGACTCACGAACTCAGAGAGAGAGGTGTCTCATAGGTGACTCACAAACACTTACACATACATGGCTCAACATGCGGGCATTGATCGTTTGCGACCCCTGCAACACCTTTCCCCTTTTCTGGTCAACAAAGAGTAGGAGATCAATATTGGATGTAGGGCACGTATCTGAAATAGTATAAACCCTTGTGTTTGTGTAGATATTCTACCTCAAGGACAAACACATGACAAAATTGATACTCATCTGTAGTATGAACATCGACATTTAGCACGCTAGGTAGGGGGACTACCACACATTCCACATTGCTTCTTTGATGGCTTCATTACGTTCAACCTTCGTGCCTGGCATCAAGGTTTGCTTCAGTGACTTCGAGTTCACTATCACCTGTGGCGGCAAGCTTGAAGCCAGCTCCATTTTCTCCCATCAGTTCCATGCTCTCTGTTTTGAGGGCCTAGAATTCTTCACCAGCAGTGTTGGCACCCTTCCAATCTCCAATGGGAGATCCTCCACCCAACTTCTAACGGGCAAGACAGTCGACTACATCAACAATGCCACTGATAGTGTCCCGATGTCTGGTCAACTACGCATCACCATCCCTTCACCATTGATGGTATTTCTTAACATCTACAAGTCATACTAGTATCAAGATTAGTTCTGCAGAGGCACTAGGTTATGTTAAGCCAAAGCAAGATAAATTCCGCAAGCGCACGAAAAGTACCGTTGTGGCATTTCACCCGAGAGTATTCCCTAGGGTGTCATATTTTGTTTATCCTAATGGAAGGCAAGGTAGAAGAGTGACAAGGTCAAGGATAGAAGAGGGTGTTAAATTGAGGGATCCATTAGGATGGATAAATGAATTGAAGGGGTAGTGTGACACACACATAAGCAAACTACTCTAAGGGGTCAGAATGTCCTAGTGAAGGATAAGTAAGGAAGAGAGAGAGCTACTCTTGCTATTCTTTAGGTATTCATATACATAGTCAACTAGTGTACATATGGCTATGCTAACTATGAGTATTAGGTCTTAGCGGTCTAGCACATCAGGTAAGGGTTTACTCCTGGGAATATCAGGACGATCCACGCCACGAGCCTGCGATGTAGCCGAACGTATGGGAATACGAAGGACGGACATGACTATCACCACCTGTCGCCTACCCAACAAACCGCGGGTATGCAAGACATCCAACGCTTATCTAATTATCTAAGCATGATGCTTACATAATAAGTAAATACCTTAGAGGCTCGAGTACAAGTATCTGTCTAAGGCAATGACTAACCTAAACATCATTGAAACCAATGTTGGAACCATGCATTATATTACTAAAACTAACATAATCATATTAATAGCTAATTAGACTATAGTGAAGGTGTATGATGTTTATGATAATATAATAAAGGCATTATAACTAGACCATAATGACATCTACACCTAACACATGCATGGACTCCGCAACCAAACAATGAACACTTCATCCAAGTATATGAATAAATAAAGACTAACTATAATATTATAAATCATAATGTCACAAATACAAGAGAAGATACATGATCCATACATTTCCCAATTTGGACTTGGAAATAGAGGCTCCTCTCTACAGCCTAACCTCCACTAAGGACTAAGAGAGCACTAGTGTAATACAAGAGAGAATGCTTAAGTGTTGTGTGTGAGGAGGGAGGCACCCCATATTTATAGAATGAGAAGAGGCGGTTCCCGCCACAATTAGTGCGCGAATCATTCTTCACCGCCTTCAGGGATCCATGAGGAGCCAACACGTGGAGGAAGACCTGGTTTGGCGCTAGGGCCAAGTCGACCGACTAGGCGGGTCGTCCGACCTGGTCCTGGCCATCCTTCGGTTGTGGTTCCTTAAGGTGACTTCTAGGTGGGCCCTCATCTCCCACTCGAGTGATACACCATTGGATCTCCTCGGATATGCCTGGGAATGAGCCATGGATCCATGTGGTGCCACGTGTTGTCGCTTGATTGGCTAGGGCGACACTTTTTAGGATTGCTCCCCTCATTCTCCATCATTGCTGCATAAAACTCCTGCATGCACTATTTCTCTAAGTACAAGTGAAATATATTAAATCTCACTATGATGTGCGTAAGAAATATTTATTCCTTCATGTAATTGAGTTATATTGATGGTCTAAATTGGTATATAACGACCGTAAACAAACTTCCCCAGGCTTACCCTTTGCTCGTCCCGAAGCAAAGATAAGGACGTAGGTGGTTTATCAAGAGTAGTTATTATGTTCTATTTGGCAAAAGTACAAAGTACACAAAATTACTCTACCTTGCAATGAATAGATTGGCTATGGTATCACATCCTTTTTCTTAGTTATTATGGCACTTATGCCTCATCCTTTTCTTAGGTGGTTGAAAGATAGAACAAGAAAATGAGCATGCATCACTTAATATTTAAGTTCCACAAAAATTTTTGAAGAATTTCAAATGGTGTTTGTAGGATCGAAGATCACGTGGAAATCTACCAGAGGGGGTGAATGGTAGGTTTAAATGTTTTCAGTGGAAGTTACAAGAACCCCATGGATGAAAATCAACTCGATAAAGAAACATTGTGTATGACTAATCTAACTGTGATCAACCGTGTCAGAATAGGTATAGATTGTAGAGAATAAAGTCATGAATACACGACAACAAGAATCACGAGAAAACATCGAGTAAAACCCTAAGCAAAGGTCAATTTGTTTCAAAAGAGAGCAAACAGATCTGCTATGCTGCAAATAAACTCGTGTAACTCAAAAATCGTAAATCCAATGACCATGAAATTTTTACAAATGATAGAGCATCAAGTTGTTAAGACAACACAAAAATAATCACATCAATTGGATTGTTAAAACTCGAGTTATGATGAAAACACCAAAGAGAGGTCGTGCAGCGCGGAAACTCGACGAGAAAGACTTGACGAAAACAGGTCAGACGAACAAGGCACAAAAGCTCCTCTAAACTACAAATTTTATTCACCAAAGACACAAGAGGAACAGCCCAAATTCGTGCATCACGAGCTCTGGCCTTCCATGCTTATATAACTAGCCCACAAGCTAACCCAATCCTAACTAGGACTCCTACTACTCAGTTTCAATCAAAACTTTGCATAATTGCTCAAGACTCTTCCATACGCAGATAGAAGCAATCTTAAGACTTCAAAACACCTTAGGAACACGATAAACAATTCTAAAAAAACTCAACTTCATGCTCACCACAAAATCTAACCAAAGCAAACTCTAAACTTTCCATATTTGAATCATAAGCATGTTGCAAACATAGCAAGAAAATATCCACCATGATCAGCCAAAACGCATCAAAAACTTAGTCCAAGAGTAGTAAGAAAATCTTCCCATAAGTGTAAATCAATTTTAAAAATTTCAAGCAAAAAATATAGCAGTCGCACGATTATTTCAGCACGTAGAAACTTCGGACTGTCCTAAACAACAGCTATGCATAAAAGAAAATGTTCAGACAATCAAAAGTGGGTTTTTCTCAGATATATTTAAAAATTTGCATGTAAACATCCACATTTAATATAATTGCCAATGTATTCAGCACATAGTGCTCACAATCTCCCCCTTGATGAATGCATTGGCAACACCACTATGAAACCCAAAATTGGTTCATTCACGCTTCATGAAAAGTTTTGATAAAAAGAAATTTTCTCCCCCATTTTGAAAATAAAAAAATAAATGAGAAGAAAAACAAAAATTCTCCCCCTAAGGATGTACACTCCCCATGAGAAGAACGTGAAAATCAAAACACTTGTGAATGTGCAATGTGTGACCGATTTCTCCCCCTTTGACAATGTATTCAGCAAAGTACAAATGAGAAATTTTAATTTTTATGAGCATAATATAATATATACATATAAAAAAGCTCATCCAAGCCATACTATCAAGTAACTTACACTGTCACATCAATGAAATACATAAAGTAGTGTAAGCCATGCTAGAGATAAAGTGTATTTCAGATTAAGCAAGTCATGATCTCACAAACATAACTATTTCGAAAACCTGAAAGCATGACACAAATTGTAGCATTTTTTATTTTTCATTATCATTTAAATATCAAATTTTGATCATATGACATTTGTAAGAGATTATACATCGCATCAGTCTTATTATAACCAACCAAGCCAAGCCTATGTCATTTGACAGTCGGAAGCTTAAGGACATGGTTTTAGTCATACATAACTCCTTCTAAGTTCATGTAAAAGTGCAATGAGCAAAAAAAAAGAACTGTGGTGCATACATATTCTATTGATCTTTTCAAATTTTTCATTTGATTATAAAAGCTCAACATGTGGCTATTGATTGATTAATTTTTCATGATTAAAAGCACTTGTGAGCATGCAACAAGTTCAAAACAGCAAGAAAGTTCAATCATGACCAGATTTAGTGTATGTAATTATTCCAATTACTATTCATGGCAAAAACTACAAAATGTATAACACGAGTAATGTAGTAAGAACTTTCAGCATGTAAAAGGAGTCACAAAGCCTATATGTAGGAAACAATAATGCTCATATTATTTTTTAATTTCATATTGACACATAGACTTCTGAAGTTGCCAAAATCCCTCTCAATTTAAGCCATGAGGATGCATAACCCCTATTTCACTACGAATGAATGAAAAATGAGCGAAATCCAAAGGTTTTGTAAAAAATGTCAGCCAATTGTTGTTTAGTGTCTACATGGTCAAGCACAATGTTCCCTTTTTTTCAAAGTTATCACGAAAAAAGTGATACCTAGTGTCAATGTACTTTGTTCTAGAGTGTTGCACGGGGTTTTTAGCAATACAAATAGCACTAGTGTTGTCACAAAACAGTGGAACACTATCTAAATCAACCCCATAGTCCTTGAGTGTTTGAATAATCCAT
The DNA here is from genome assembly GCA_036927565.1 of Tuctoria greenei. Lineage (NCBI taxonomy): Eukaryota > Viridiplantae > Streptophyta > Magnoliopsida > Poales > Poaceae > Tuctoria > Tuctoria greenei. The sequence goes on from JAYESD010000003.1 coordinate 113,967,904, forward strand.
AAAATTTGTGAGCAAGCAACAAATGAATTACCAAAAAAATGATAAGCACCTGAAGTACTTTTCCTATCAATCCTACAAGCCCTGGAATCAGCATGGAAAAAATCTTTCAAAGTAACAATTGAGGAAGATGGAAGAAAAATACCAAATTATTGAGTTTTATGTAAATAACAGAGAATCTTTTTGACGGCTTGATGATGTGAAGTGCGTGGGGAAGCTTGAAATCGTTCACAAAGTCATACGCTGAATTATCTTTCCGGTCTTGATGCTGTAAGGTACAAAAGAGACCCGATCATGCTTTGATATTCTTTTTTATCAACAGGTTCACCCTCTTCATCAAGTACAAGTGTTGTCGTTGTTCCCATTGGTGTCCAAAGAGGATTACTGTTTTCCATGTTGAAACACCTAAGAAGATCTTTCATATACTTCATTTGATGCACAAATGTTCACTCCTTAGTTGGCTTGATTCGCAGCCTCAAAAAGTACATGAGTTATCTCATCATATCTATCTCAAATTCTCAACCCATTATAGCTGAAAACCTGGACACAAGATCAGGAGAAGCACAACCAAACATAATATCATCCACATACACTTGAACAAATAGTGAGTTATTGTCATTCTTAAGGACAAAAAGAGTCTTATGAACTTTGCCCATGGTAAACCAATTTTCGAGTACGAATGTTTCAACATATCTTACCATGTTATAGGGGCTTGTTTGAGAGCATACGAAGCTTCAGATAGTTTGTAAACATGATAAGGAAAATTGTATTTTCAAAACCGGGTAGTTGCTTAACATGAACCTCCTCATCACATAGCCGTTAAGAAAAGTACTTTTCACATCCATTTGATATAACTTGAAACCTTTATATGCAGCAAATGCTAATAAAATTCTTATAGCCTCTAATCTAGCAACTGGAGCAAAAGTTTCATCAAAATCTAGACCTTCAATTTGAGTGAAACTTTGAGCAACCAACCTAGCCTTATTCCTAACCACAACCCCATCTTCACTTCTTTTGTTTTTAAACACCAATTTGGTTCCAATTAATGTGTGATCATGAGGTAGAGGTAAAAGTTTCCAAACATACAAAATTTTCTAACTCTTCTTGCATGGCAATAATCCAAGATTCATTAGTGAGTGTGTGTGATATATATTTGGGTTCAAAAGAAGCAACACAAGTAGAATGAGTATTAGAGTTTAGATCAAAAAACCTAGACTGTGTGACTCGTTCGTGCAAGCTTCCAATAATTTGTTGCCGAAGATGTCTTTTGAGGATCCAAAGGGGTGTTGTGTAACACCCTCATTTTCATGCATAACGCATTGCATACATCTTCATACATGTTTAACATTAAGCCATGTATAAAGGAACAAGATTAAAATGTATTTAGGCTTAAACTAGAAGTTTCAGTATGTTAGGGTATGGACTTGTCCGGCCTAGTATCCGGACTAGTCCGATGTCCCTATTATCTTTTAGAAAATTCAGTTTCTTTATAGCCCTGAGTTGTCTAGCACACAACACGGACTAGTCAGTTGGAGGTTCTGATGTTTTTTGGACTTGTCCGTGGTTCGAGCGGACTAGTCCAACATTGCCAAATTTTCAGTTCAGATCAACTTTTATAGCCACCCCGGACTTGTCCGACCATTCTTATGGACTTGTTCGATGTAGCCTCTATTCCAAAACGGAATTGTCTGGTCCCTTATGCGGACTAGTCCGACCTCCTGAATCTAACTCCGATTCTATTATTCTTCAACGATTGGTTATTGGGTAATTGCCTAATTTGGGCCCAAGGACTTCGTGCCCAACCTCATAGGAGCCCAAGTGGACCTCACCTCGGCCCCTACTCATCCCCCACCAAAAATCACTTGGAATCCACCCCAAAACCCTATCCCTCCACCCTATATAAACAACCCAATACCCCCTCACCTCTCCACCAAGTTGGAAAACCCTCGCCGCCGCCCTTGATCGTGCACGTCGTCAAGAGGAGGTCCAGAGGCAAGTAGGAGGAGGAAATCTCAAAGAACGGCTGATCAAGATCAACTTACATCGATTCTTCGGCAAATTGACGTTCTTCATCCAAAATCTTCATCAACACCTTTCATCAAGCCCTAGATTGTCAAGATTTAAGTCCCACGTCAAAACCTCAATCCTTGGATCTCTAAACACGTTCAATTCAACCCCAACTCCCGTTGATCGGAAAAACCCTAAATTGCAGTTCTGTACATGGAAGACTAGTCCGACCCCCATACCGGGCTTGTCCGGTGTCTGAATCTGTAAATTTCTGAATTGAACCCAATTTGATCTAAATTGATTCCAAACCTGTCCAAACTTGTTAGAAATTATTGTACTAGTTAGTAAACATTAATAGCAATTCATTAACAAGTTTTACCTCACAATTGCATTAATCATACATATCATGGCATATTGAGTACTTTATGAGCATTATTTGATTGAATTGTGTGTTTCACATGTTTGTCGCTCGAAATAGAAGGAGTTGCCGTAGAGAGTGCTTTCGAGGACCCGCAGAACAAGAGTTTTGAAACCTTAGATCCAAATCAAACTCAAGAGCAAGGCAAGTGCCCTTGATCCTATTGATCCTATTTTAAAGGTTTTGTTTGCAAAATTGCATGCTTATGTCCTAATTGATGGGAAAACCCAATTGTAGGAGTTTACTAGTTTTGTAGGGTCACCATTGTCGCTTGAACACTATGTAGAGAGTCGGGAAGGGTATTTTGCACTTTTTGCTTCGGAATGCTCAATTGGGTTTGGGAATAACCTATAATGCCTAATTATGAACCATTGAACATGTGAATGATGAAGAATTTGTAATAACCATTTAGCAACATGGTGCCTAGGGATCTAAGCAATATGGTTATGTGGAATGGGTTGGATTATTTTTGTGGTTTTGCTTGCTTTAGATCTAAGGACCGGTTCGTGGAGCGACCATCCAGAATTTATAGTACTACCACAGGGCCAAGTATGGGTGCGGCTTATCTTACTTATTAGTGAATTGCTAGTGTTGTTTGGACCATTAAGGATGCTCGGGAAAGGGTAGTTGGATTGGGTTTGTAGAGATTGGTGGGACTACCCTGGGAATCGGATGGCTCAAGAGGGGGCCCTTTGTTCGATGTGCTCAGTTGGAGACATCACCACCGGTGAAACCTCAGTGGGGTCTAAATAGGCTAGTAATCACTTTGTAAAGGCTGTCTTGTGATCTCTTGACCACACACCTAATGAAGTGTGAGACAGCATAATTGAGATTCCATAGTCATCAAGAGGTGATGAAATCACGAACTTGTGGGTAAAGTGGTACAACTTATGCAAAGTGTGTCTAAAACTATCATGATAGTCATGCTCCTGGTCATGAGCAACCTGGACCCTCACATGATTAGAATTTGGACTTTAACTTGGTTTAATGACTGAAATTGAATTGGGCACTGGTATTGGTTAATTAAATGGCATTGGAATGTGGAATTGATGAATTTGAGATATATGAGCAATTATGAGTTGATCATGGATTATTATTGTTGGAATTGGTTATTTAAGTTGAAGTTGGTGTTATTTGGGATATTTTGGGAAGGACCTCCCTTAATAGTGACATAATTGCATTTTTCAACGGTTTTGAATGTACTTTTATGCATTTAGCCCCTTATATTGTCATTCCTTGTTTAAGCTACATGTCATACTTTCCCACACTTGTTGAGTACAACATGTGCTCACTCTTGCTATTCCTCCACCAAATCCAGACGCAGGCGACCAGATTGAGTACCAGGAGATTTTTGAGGAGTACTAGGCGCGTGCATTATCATCAAACCTGACTATGGAGTTGAAGTCATTAGTGTTTAGTTTTCCACTACAGTTTCATTAGAGCTTGTATTCGAGACTATTTGGTTTGTAATAAGAAACTATTATTAGTATTATTATTCGAGATATGGTTTATATCTGTTTATCAATTATGGATCACTTGTGTATGTGTGTTAAGCATCCTGGGCACACATATGCATTACGCTTGGTTCATTTCTAGAACCGGGTGCCACAAGTTGGTATTAGAGCCGTGTTTGACCGTAGGATGCATGCCTAGGTAGAATGGATACCACAAGCCACTTAGGACTTCTTTCATTTTCAAAATTAGCCTATTTTGCACTATTTTGCCTCCCAGTAGCTATAAAAGGCGGGAAAAACTGCGTTTTTGCTGCTGCTGCAATTTTTGCTGTTTTTGCATCTTTTTGAGCAAATGCACATTATCTCATCTTGATTTGTGGCTACTGCAATTTCAGAACTGATATTTGTGTTTCATCTATTTTCCTCATGTTTTCTTGTAGATGGCTCACACCAAAATGACAGCCCGCAAGAGAGCTCGTTTGCCACCCCTTGGAAGCAAGGTTAGGCCTCGCAAGGAGCCGCAAATGGAACCAGCTGCAGAGGATGAAGAAGTGAGTTCTCCCACTAAGGAAATTGAGCATGAACATTCCAACACGACGGAGGAAGACCTTGAAATGGTGGAGTCCTATGATGATGATGAGGAAGAGGAAGACCCTCAAATGGTGGAATGCTATGCTAGCGAAGAAGAGGAAGGTGAAGCACATGAGGAGAGTGAAGATGAACCCGCTGCCCATGAATAAGTACCAGAAGCTTAAAGGAATGCATCGCAGCCTAGTGAAGCCAGGAAGGGGGACAAATGCATAGTTTACCGTGATGTTCAAGAATTTCGTTCCAATGGCACTGATGGAGGATTTGAAGCCAAGCAATTGAAGAAGTTTCTTGATTTATGCAAGATGCACCCGTAGTATTATGTAAAGAGGATTCCTCGCCATGGACGTAAAGAATGGAGGGCTCAAATTACTATTCTTGCTAGGGATGAGGTGGTTACCCGAAACTTTGTGTCCACGTGGAGAAGCACCAAGGAGCAAGCTATTGATGATGTTACTTGGGATGCACTTACTACATTGTGCCACATCTATCGGGAGCAGATTGAAGATGGTAGTTTTGCACGACAACCGCAACGCCAGAAAAGGACAAGGGAGGTCTTAAGACTGAAGGATGGAGCTCAAATCAGTTCTCGTGCCATTGTTAGATCTCAGGCAGTATTTGTGAACTTAGGAAATCACTATGTTGGTTCTATGGAAGAGATCTGTTACCTCCGTAAGAAGCTGTTCATCATGGAGAAGCAAGAGGAAATTCGTGCCACCGTGGAAGTCAATTGTGTAGCTACCTCTCCAGCGCCTACATGGATGGCCAACTCACCCTGGCGTGCGCCCATGTATGCCTCACCGTCGTCGTTGCCTTCGCTGCCTCACGGCCAGGATAGCTACGGCTCACACAATTAAGTCTAGGTCTCCTGTTTAGAAGTTAGAAAAGTGTTTAGATTGTCTTAAGTCATAATTAGTGTGGTGTGCTTAATTTTCTTGGTATGTGCTTGTGCTTGTGTGCTTGGTGCGAGTTGTGGGACGTCTAGCGTTTTGTCCACATCCGCACGTAGTATAGAGTTGTGGGGTACTTGTCCACATCCTCTAATAGGGTTATTAGTATTAATAAAGGAGTTTTTTAGTTACTTATCCCTTGATGCATATAGTTGGGGCATTTCTTTTCAAATTATAAATTCTTTCGTATCTGCTTCTTTCACCAATAGATGCCGATGACTCGTAATGAGAGGAATGCCGATGGTGAGGAGGAGAGCAATGAAGCACCTCAAAACAACAATGGACTTGGACATGGGGCTAATAACCTTGAGCAGTTGTTGGCTATGAAGAACCAACTCATGCAGACCATGATACAGACCATGGGACAGCTGTAAGCTGGCAACAACAATCAACTCCACTTGCCGCCACCACCCCCTCCACCCCACAATCGTTTGGGAGGGTTCATGAGGACCAGGCCGCCCACCTTTGCTCAAGCCACAAACCCTATGGAGGTTAATGATTGGCTAAAGTCTGTATAGAAGAAACTTGCTATTGTCCAGTGCAATGAAAGAGAAAAGGTTCTTTTTGCCTCACACCAGTTGGTGGGAGCTGCTGCAGATTGGTGGGAATCTCTATCCAATGCCTATGAAAATCAAGAGAGAATCACCAGGGCTGAATTCAAGGAAAAGTTTCGTTCTCACTATGTGCCAGAGGCAGTTATGATACTGAGAAGGCAAGAATTTGAAAACCTTAGGCAAGAAACAATGAGTGTGAGTGAATACCTCAATAAATTCACTCAGCTGTCTCGATATGCTCCAGAGGACATCAACACTGATAGCAGAAAGCAATATCTATTCATGAGGGGTCTCAACAATGAAATTCAGGTTCAGTTGCTCAATGCTAACTATGCGAACTTCCAGAAGCTAGTTGACAAGGCCATTGTGGTTGAGAACAAGATTCGGGAGATGGAGCTAGACCACATAAGGAAGATGCCATATTAGGTACAGCCACAAGGAAGCAATGTTTGTCCTCGCTATGCACCACCTGCTGCACCCTATTACAACCCGTCTGCTGCTGCATACCGCCCTGCTTATCCACCATGACCGCAACAACCATTGAAGCAACACCTGCCCATGCAAGCACCTCGCTTGCCTATGCAGCCTAAGCCACGCCCAAATATGCTTGTTTATGCTCAGAACCAGCCTTGCTTTAAGTTTGACGGCGTCACTAGTGGAAATACTTGCTATGCTTGTGGTCACACAGGACATTTTGCAAATCAATGTCCAAGATTAGGACAGGGTCAGATGAACAATGTCCCAAGGTAGAATCCAAGGCCCAATGGAGGAGCAGCTCAAGGCAACCGTGGACCACATAATTTCTGTCATGGCAAAGTGAACCACGTATCTGAAGAGGAGGCTCAACAAGATCAAGATGTTGTGATTGTTATGTTTCTCGCAAATTCCAACCCTGCGACTATATTATTTGATTCTGGAGCATCCCATTCATTCATCTCATCAAAGTATGTTGCAAAGCATAGCATTCCTATATTATAGTTGAAGTTTACTTTGTTGGTTAAATCTCCTGGAGGAGAGATGAGGACAAATATAGTATGTCCAAAAGTAAGTATTTCCATAAGGGGGGTAGAATTTGTTGCCAACCTTATAGTCCTGAATTTGCAAGGCTTGGCCATCATACTTGGAATGGATTGGCTAAGGAAGCATAACGGAGTGATTCAGTGTTCAACTCGGATATTGCAATTAACAAATGAAGACAGAATCAGTATAGAGTTCAAAGTAGTTCAGCCGACAATCGAGAGGGCATTGGTCAATCATGCAGAAGGAGTAACTTTGGAGGAGATTCCATCTGTTCGAGGGTACCCAGATGTGTTTCTTGATGAATTGCCAGGTATGCCACCTGATCGTGACATTGAGTTCATCATTGATTTAATACTTGGAACCGCACCTAAAGCAAAGAGGCCATATAGGATGCATCCTAAAAAATTAGTAGAGCTCAAGAAGCAGATTCAAGAGCGGTTAGAGAAGGATTTCATATGCCCAAGATCGTCACCATGGGGAGCCCCAATGCTTTTTGTGGATAAGAAGGATGGATCCCAAAGGATGTGTGTGGATTACCGGTCTCTCAACGAGGTGACAATCAAGAATAAATGCACACTGCCTCGCATTGATGATCTGTTTGACCAGATGAAGGTAGCCAGAATATTCTCTAAGATTGATCTTCGGTCAGGATATCTCCAAATGAATATTAGACCATCTGACATACCTAAAACAGCTTTCAGGACACGGTCATGTCATTCGGATTGACTAATGCACTGGCATACTTCATGTGTCTCATGAATAAGGTCTTCATGGAGTATTTGGATAAGTTCGTGGTAGTGTTCATTGATGACATCATGATCTACTTGAAAAGTGAAGAAGAGCACGAAAAGCATTTAAGGCTGACATTGCAGAAATTGCAAGAGCACCAGTTGTATGCCAAGTTTAACAAGTGCCAATTCTGGCTAAGGGAGATATCATTCCTAGGTCAAATCAAATCTAGAGGAGGAGTGTTAGTTGACCCAGGAAAGGTTAGATATGTGCTTAAGGGGAAGCGCCGCTAAATTTTAAGCAAATAAGGAGTTTTCTTGGAACGGCTGGATATTACCATCGGTTCATCATGGACTTTTCCAACATAGCGAAGCCCAGGACTGAACTATTAATGAAGGAGAAGCCTTTCAAGTGGACTCAAGCTTGTCAAGATAGCTTTGAGGAGCTAAAGAAGAGGTTAACAACAGCACCTGTGTTGGTATTGCCAGATGTGAGTAAGAGCTTTGATATCTACTGCGATGCTTCAAGTCAAGGACTTGGTTGTGTATTGATGCAAGAAAGACGAGTAGTAGCTTATGCATCAAGGCAGTTGAAGAAACATGAGCAGAACTATCCTACACATGATCTTGAACTTGCAGCTGTAGTGCATGCGTTGGAGATTTGGAGACATTACATTATTGGTCATAGATGTGAGATCTATATGAACCATAAGAGTCTCAAGAACATATTCACACAGACGGATTTGAATTTGAGGCAACGACGATGTTTGTAAGGATTATGATGTGGGAATCAGCTATCACCCAGGGAAAGCCAACGTAGTGGCCAATGCCTTGAGTCAAAAGGTAGCAAGCCATTAGCTTACTGTCAGGGAATTGCCACCCGAACTATGCAAGGAGTTCGAACGGTTAAATCTAGGATTTGTGAATGAGATGGGAGCAATGGAAGTGAATCCAACCCTGGCACAGGATATTCGAGAAGGTAAAACGAAGGATAAGGAAATCCTGGAAATCATGAAAAAGAGCTAAGAAGGGAGAGAACTCAGATTTGACGAGGATGACCAAGGTACTCTATGGCTTGGAAAACGGATTGTTTTGCCTAATGAGAAGCGTCTCTGATTGTTGATATTGAAGGAGGCACATGACTCACTTTACTCTATCCATCTCGGCTGTACGAAGATGTACAAGGACCTAAAGAAGTGCTACTGGTGGAATGGTATGAAAAGGGACATAGCAGAATAAGTCGCATTGTGTGATGTATGCCAATGAGTTAAAGCGTAACATCAAAGGGCAGCTGGATTATTACAGCCATTGAAGATTCCAAAATTGAAGTGGGAAGAAGTTGGTATGGATTTCATAGTTGGTTTGCCTCACACTTCAGCAGGTTTTGACTAAATTTGGGTTATTGTGGATTGGTTGACGAAATCAGCACATTTCATTCCTGTCAAGACTACTTATAGTGGAGCCAAGTTGGCAGAACTGTACATGTGAAGAATAGAGTATTAACACAGAGTGCCCAAGAAAAAAGTGTTTTATAGAGGTTCTCAATTTACCTCAAGTTTTTGGCAAAAGCTGCACGAATCAATGGGAACTCAATTGAATTTTAGTTCTGCATATCACCCTCAGACGAATGGACAGACCGAGAGGACAAATCATATACTGGAGGATATGCTAAGAGCTTGTGCGCTAAAGTACGGAGGAAGCTAAGACAAAAGTCTGCCATATGCTAAATTTTCTTACAATAACAGCTATCAGGCAAGTTTGAAATGTCGCCGTATGAAGCATTGTATGGGAGAAGGAGTAGAACACCCCTATTTTGGAATGAGACAGGGAAAATTCAAGTATTTGGACCGGATGTAATCCAGGAAGGCGAAAAGCAAGTCCAGACAATCCGCGAAAACCTAAGAGCCGCTCAGTCAAGACAAAAGGGTTATGCGGATAATAGACGAAGAAGCTTATCTTTTGAGGTGGGAGACTTTGTATATCTCAAAGTGTAACCTATGTGAGGTTACAAGCGGTTTAACGTCGTTGGCACCTCGCTATATTAGACCATTCAAGATTTTGGACAAACGGGGAGAAGTAGCCTATAAACTGGAGATGCCTGCACATCTTTCGGATGTTCATGACGTATTTCATGTTTCTTAGCTCAAGAAGTGCTTGAGGGTACCAGAAGAGCAAGTACCAATAGAAGAATTGGATCTTGAGAAAGATTTGAGCTATGCCGAGCAACCTGTAAAAATTTTGGACACCAAGAAGAGGGTCATAAGGAACAAAGTGATTCAATGGTGCAAAATGCAATAAAAGCATCATACAAAATCAAAAGCAACTTGGTAGCAAGAGGATGATCTCAAGAAGGAATTTCCCCATCTCTTTCTTTTTGCGTTAAATCTCGAGGGTGAGATTCTTTTTGAGAGGGGTAGGTTTGCAGTACCCTCATTTTAATGCATAATGCATTGCATACATCCTCATACATGTTTACCATTAAGCCATGTAAAAACAAACAAAATTAAAATGGATTTAGGCTTAAACTGGAAGTTTCAGTCTCTCAGGGTACGGACATGTCCGGCCTTCTATCCGGACTAGTCCGGTGTCCCTATTATCTTTCAGAAAATTCAGTTTCTTTAGATCCCAGACTTGTCCGACACATAGCACGGACTAGTCCGTTGGAGGCTCCTATGTTCCCCAAACTTGTCCGTGGCCCAAGCGGACTAGTCTGACCCTGCCCAATTCTTAGTACAGATCAACTTTTCTAGCCACCCCGGACTTGTCCGACCATTCATACGGACTTGTACGATGTACCCTCTGTTCCAAAACGGACATGTCCGGTCCCTTATGCGGACTAATCCGGCCTCCTGAATCCCACTCGGATTCTATTATTCTTCCATGATTGGTTATTGGGTAATTGCCTAATTCGGTCCCAAGGACTTCATGCCAAACCTCAGAGGAGACCAAGTGGACCCCACCTTGTCCCCTACTCATCCCCCAACGAAAATCACTTGGAATCCACCCCAAAACCTTATCCTTCCACCCTATATAAACAACCCAATATCCCTTCACCTCTGTACCAAGTTGGAAAACCCTCGCTGCTGCCCTTGATCGTGCACGTTGTCAAGAGGAGGTACAGGGGAAAGGAGGAGGAGGAAATCTCAAAGAAGGATCGATCAAGATCAAGCTACATCAATTCTTCGGCAAATTGACGTTCTTCATCCAAAATCTTCATAAAAACCTTTCATCAAGCCCTAGATCGTCAAGATTCAAGTCTCACATCAAAACCCCGATCTTTGGATCTCTAAACCCGAGGTAAACCCTCTACATCCAAGTTTCTACATCAATTCAACCCCACGTCTCGCTGATCAGAAAAACCCTAAATTGCACTTCTGTATAGGGCGGACTAGTCCGACCCCTATACCGGACTTGTCCAGTGTCTGAATCTGTAAATTCCTGAATTGAACCCAATTTGATCTAAATTGATCACAAACTTGTCCAAACATGTTAGAAACTAAAACTATTGTAAGTAGTTAGTAAACTTAATAGCAATTCATTAACAAGTTTTACCTCACAATTGCATTAATCATGCATATCATGGCATATTGAGTACTATATGAGTATTATTTGATTGAATTGTGTGTTTTGCATGTTTGTCGCTCGGAATAGAAGGAGTTGCCGTAGACAGTGCTTTCGAGGACCTGCAGAACTAGAGTTCGAAGCCTTCGATCCAAATCAAACTCAGGAGCAACGCAAGCGCCCTTGACCATATTGATCTTGTTTTAAAGGTTTTGTTTGCAAAATTGCATTCTTATGTCCTAATTGATGGGGAAACCCAATTGTAGGAGTTTACTAGTTTTTTATGGCCACCCTTGTCGCTTGAACAATACGTAGAGAGTCAGGAAGTGTATTTTGCACTTTTTGCTTTGCAATGCTCAATTGAGTTTTGGAATCAACTGTAATGCCTAATTATGAACTATTGAACATGTGAATGATGAAGAATTTGTAATAATGACCTTTTAGCAAAATGGTGGCTAGGGATCTAAGCAAGATGGTTATGTGGAATGGGTTGGACTGTTTTGGTGGTTGTGCTTGCTTTAGATCTATGGACCGGTTCATGAAGCGACCATCCAGGATGTACAGTGCCACCACAGGGCCAAGTATGGCTTTGACTTAACTGACTAATTTGTGAATTGCCAGTGCTTTTTGGACCATTAAGAATGCTCGGGGAAGGGGTAGTCTAATTGGGTTTGTAGATATTGGAGGGACTACCCTAGGATCCGAATGGCTCAAGAGGGGGCCCTTGGTTGGATGTGCTCAGTTGGAGACATCACCAACAGTGAAACCTCAGTGTGGTCTAAATAGGCTAGTAATCACTTTGTAAAGGCTTTTTTGTGATCTCTTGGCCACACACCTAAGGAGGCGTGAGACGGCATAATTGAGATTCTAAAGTCATCGAGAGGTGATGAAATCACGAACTTGTGGGTAAAGTGGTACAACCTCTACAGAGTGTGTCTAAAAGTATCATCATAGCCATGCTCCCGGTCATGAGCAACCTGGACCTTCACATGAATAGAATTCGTACTTTAACTTTGTTTAATGACTGAAATTGAATTGGGAACTGGTATTGGTTAATTAAATGGCATTGGAATATGAAATTGAAGAATTTGAGATATATGAGCAATTATGAGTTGAGCATGGATTATTATTGTGAGAATTGGTTATTTAAGTTGAAGTTGATGTTATTTGGGATATTTTGGGAAGGACCTCACTTAAAAATGATATAATTGCATCTTCAACTGTTTTGAATGTACTTTTACGCAATTAGCCACTTATATTGTCATTTCTTGTTTAAGCAACATGTCATACTTTCCCACGCTTGCTGAGTATGACATGTTCTCACTCTTGCTATTCCCCCAAGAAATCGAGACGCAGGCGACAAGGTGGAGTACCAGGAGGTTTTTGAGGAGTACTAGGCACGTGTGTTACCGTCAAACCTGCCTGTGGAGTTGAAGTCATTAGTGTTTAGTTTTTCCGCTGCAGCTTCATTAGAGCTTGTACTCAAGACTATTTGGTTCGTAATAAGGCACTATTATTAGTATTATTATTTGAGACAAGGTTTATATCTGTTTATCAATTGTGGATCACTTGTGTATGTGTGTTAAACATCCTGGGCACACATATGCATTACACTTGGTTCATTTCCGGAACTGGGTGTCACATGTTGACACTTTTCAAGCTTCTTCTTCTTCATGTTCATCACTAATCGAAGAGCTTGTGGCTTGAGGATGATCTGCACTAGCAGTAGAAGTCGTTGGTGCTGGTCGTGAGTCAAGATCAGGAAGTGAAACGATGTCATTAGCCGCTGAATTTTCGGCCAGCAGCACCACTTCTTCCTCATCTTTGATGAAAATACTCTCTCCCTGCAGATATGCATTATGACCTGTAGCTAGTACCTGGGCTAGCATCATCAAAAGAAACCTTACAAGTCTCCACAATTTTGTTAGTGTCAAGAAAAAGCACACGATACCCTCTAGTATGATATGTATAACAAAGAAACATCCCATCAACAGATCTAGCTTCAAATTTATCAAGATTATCATGTTTCTTAACAAAGCATTTGCAACCAAAGACCCTAAAGTTTGTGACACTAGGCCTATGTCCAAATCGAAGCCCATATGGAGTTTTTCGTTGCTTAGAACGCAAGAAAACACGTCTTGAGACATAACAAGCAGTTGCAATTCCATTTATAGCACAAAAGTGATCAAAAGATTGGTTTTTAATTTCAGTTCCGTTATCATTTCTAATTGCTTTTAATGATCTTGAGTGGTCAAGTGAAATTCTAAAAGCTAAACTTCTAAAATGACTAAAAGCTTCATTCTTATATGCCATAATGTAAACCCAAGAATATCTAGAATAGCCATGAACAAGTACAAGCACATACCATTTACCTCCAAAAGATTGAAACTTGAGGGACCTACGGTGTCAAGGTGTAATAGTTGTGCAAGTATTGTTGTCATGGTCATTGTGAGTGGAGCATGTGAACCTACAACCATTTTAGCATGTCTACAAGAAGAGCAAATAATTTCTTTGTCCCTTTAAGTTCAGGCAGATGACGTATGCGATCAATAGCACTAACATGTGTGAGATGATCAAAGTCTACATGACCAAGTCTACAATGCCAAAAATATGAGTCTCTTGAATCATTAGCAATTATACCTATGCTTAGAGGATGGCATATCAAAATCAGCTTTAAAAACTCTTCCAAACCGAGACATGTTAAGCATAAGCTCACCATTAGAATCTACAACCTTGTAGAAATTTTTGTGAAAATAATTTCAACATTTCATCTAGCAATTGTGAAACAGAAAGCAAGTTGTATTTCAAAATTTTAAGAAGGGTCACATCCTTCAAAGTGTAGTGATTATTAACTCTAACCAAACTCTTAGCAACTATAGGAGTTGGAGAATAATTGGCAAAAGTAACATTCTCTACACGTGATACAAAGGAAAGAGAGGAGAACCATTCTTTGTTATCAGTCATGTGGTGTGACAACCTGAATCCACAAGCCAAATGTTCTCCTTCCTCAAGCGTGTAACGTACATAGAAGCACAATACGTCGATGACTCAATACTAGGGTTAGTAAAAATGCATTTAGGAATCCAGTACTGAATCATGTGACATCCATCAAGAATAATAAGCGAAAGCTGAGATAAAATAGCAGGTTTATGAGCCAAAGTCTGAGAATTCTTGCATCCAACTACTGACTTTCGAGGTGTGTCTTGTGTATCTCGAAAAATAGTAGGTTTGAAGGCACGTTTTTCATGTTTTTTACTCATTACAGCAGGTCGCAAATGTCTAACATTCAGTTCAGCATGCGTGGCAAATTTTGCATGAGTGTTATGAGATCTAGCTTGCTTTTTTGCTTCTTTTCTTGTTTAGCTAGTCTATAACAAAAATATATGACAGGACCATCTATACCATAGTAGGTACAATGAAATTTAACTTTGTGTTCATGTCTAGATGAGCAAGCAACATGTTTATTAGCAACCGAATGAGATAACATTCTTGCATACTTAAAACCCCCCTCTTTTTGTTTAGAGACAGTTGAATCAAACCACTTGCTAGTGACTTAACAACCATAGGTGGATGTGCCCTAGAATGAGCATGAGAATCAAAACCTAAACCAATTTTATCATTGCAAGATTGGAAGAACTCAGCGGGAAGTTTAGGTTCTTATTTGCATTACAAAACCGCTCTAGTGTCTTATGCCTGTCATCAAGTTTATTGGATAGGTCAAGGCAATTTTCACTAAAGTTTTTCCTTTTAATTTGCAACTACAACAACAATTAACTTCATGAGAACGTAAAGCATTGTTCAAAATAGAAATTTCATTCATAGCATCATGTAGTTTCTTATTAAGATCATCATAGTTAGAACATTGAAAATCAATTGTTGAACAGCAAGCATCATTCATGTTTTTATCGTTAAGTGCAGCAAGATTTTTGTTCTTTTCAATTTCAATCTCAAGTTTATCAAGTGTGAGATGTGTGCACTTCTTAGGGAGGACAATTGTTTATATAATAATTCACATGAGGAACAAGAATCATCACTAGGAATCAAAGATTTTAAATGATTTATTTCATATTCTAGTGATTCAATTTTAACATCATTGTCCCTAAGTTTATTATGATTTTTATTAAGTACAACAATTGCACAAGAAATAATATCACACATTCCTTCACAAGAGGGACATACCTCCTCATTTTCGTTGTTGAATTCAGCTTCCTCCAAACTCGATCTTGAGTTGCCCGCCATGAAGCACATAGTAGCCAAATTGTCTTTATCCTCATCACTTCCGTAGTCCACATCGCTCAAGTTGTTGTCTAGTAGAGTGGAGATGATATGGTCCACCACATGGCATTTTGTAAAAGTCTTCTTTTTCTTGTTGTTGTTGCCAGAAGAGGACTTGAACTTATCTTGCTTTTCATGACAGGTAGAATGACCTGAAAGGTTAGGTAAATTTGTACAAAAATGTCCTGTGTTACCACATTCAAAGCATCATTGAGAACCATCACTTCCTCTCCTTCTAGTTCTCACATTTTGCAATGCTTTTGAGAACCGAGTGGAGAGAAGTGCTAGCTCCCCCTCTGGAAATTCTTCAATATGTTCAAGGGTTAGAGAAGAAAGCAAACCAAGTGTTCCACATGATGAAGATGTACTAAAACTAGGCTTGTAACGTTGTGAAAAAAATGCAAGAGACTTGTTGGGATTTTTTCATGATATCTGTCAAGTTCATAAGTTTTTAACTTGGAATATAGCACATCTAATGTAAGTGTACTCATGACAGTGCATTCACGAATAGATGTAACTTTCATCTCTAAAATTTACATGTCTAATGCACTTAACAATTGTCTAACATCCATCGATGATACGCAAGTTGCTGAGAATTTTATTAAAGCGAGCAAAAAGGTCATCGATTGACTCACTGGGTTGCATCTCGAAGCGCATATACTATTTCTTGAACATATCTTGACTTTCCTCCTTGATCGTGTTGGAGCCTTCGTGTTAGTCGCATAGAGCTTTCCACAGATTGGAGGTGTGCAACACGGTCGAAGTCGCTTTGAGTCAATCCTTGAATAAGCAAATTATGCACCTTGTTGTAGATGTCGACTTCTCTCATGTTCGCAGGCGTAACTTCATATTTTGAAGGCATGACAAAGCGCTTGAAGACCTTTTCCCATATGGCAAACCCTTGTACCTGTATATAAGCCTCCATGCGAGCCTTCCGAACTTGAAAATCAACACCATCGAACACACAAGATTTCGCAGAGTATTTCTCCATGATGACTACTCAAAACAAGTGCAAATCACAAAGATTAGAGCATTGTGGCTCTGATACCAATCATAGGATCAAAGAGCGTGTGAAAAGCTACCGGGGGGGTGAATGGTAGGTTTAAATTTTTTCAGTGGAAGCTACAAAAACCCCTCGGTAGAAAATAAACTCGTTAAAGAAATAGTGTGTACGACTAACCTAACCGTGATCAACCCTGTTAAAACAGGTATATATTGTAGAAAATAATTTCACGAAAACATGACAATAAGAATCACGAGAAAACATCAAGTAAAACCCAAGTGATGACCGAAACCCTCAGCAAAGGTCAATCTGTTCTAACAGAGAGCAAACAGATATGTTATGCTGCATATAAACTCGTGTAACTCATAAATAATAAATCCAATGACCATGAAATTTTTGCAGATGATAGAGAATTAAGTCGTGAAGACAACACAAAAATAATCACGTCAATTGGATTGGTAAAACTAGAGTAATGGTCAAAACACCGAAGAGAGGTTGGGCAGCGCAGAAACTCGACGAGAAAGACTTGACGAAAACTAGTCGGACAAACAAGGCACAAAAGCTCCTCTAAACTACAAATTTTATGTACAAAATACACAAGAGGAAAAGTCCAAAGTCGTGCACCATAAGCTCTGGCCTCCCTTGCTTATATAACCAGCCCTCAGTCCAACTCAATCCTAACTAGTACTCCTACTCCTACTTAGTTTCAACCAAAACGTTGCATAATTGCTCAAATAGATGCAATCTTAAGACTTTCAAACACCTAAGGAATTTGCCAAACATTCCTAAGATAACTCAGCTTAGTGCTCACGAAATCTAACCAAATCAAACTCTAAACTTTCCATATTCGAATCATAACTACCTTAGCCGCAGCCTGAGGCATAATTCAGTCGGTTGGACCTTTCTGACTGTATCTTCACGTCGATATCTCATCACCACGCCTTGGAACAATGTTGCCACGTCCATGCACTCCTTGCACACATGCAAACACTTTGCAACAATGTTCATTATACCTTCATATGCATTGTTCTTGATTGAAACATGCAGCGTGACCTCTCGATCAACTCAACCACAATTCCTCCCGAACTTGGTTGTTGAACCTCATCTTCTCCCTAGGACTAGTTCAATAGATCCCGCCACCAGCCATATCTTGACCGGAAGCAAGACCTGCGCATGAATAAACAACCAAATCTTCCAAGCACAAGTCCTCGACTTGACTCATATTAGTCAGAAAACAACATCTTGTGTGAGCACCTCACATAAGCATGTTGCAAACATGGCAAGAAAATATCCGCCATGATCAGCCAAAATGCATCAAAAATTAATCCAAGAGTACTAAAAAACCTTCCTGTAAGTGTAAAGAAATTTTAAAACATTGCAAGTGAAAAACATAGCAGTCGCATGATTATTTCAGCACGTAGAAAGCTCGGGCAGTCCTAAATAGCGGTTATGCATAAAAGGAAAAATTCGGACAATCTGAAGTGAGTTTCTCAAATAAATTCAATTTTTT
The DNA here is from genome assembly GCA_036927565.1 of Tuctoria greenei. Classification (NCBI taxonomy): domain Eukaryota; kingdom Viridiplantae; phylum Streptophyta; class Magnoliopsida; order Poales; family Poaceae; genus Tuctoria; species Tuctoria greenei. The sequence continues at coordinate 113,985,969 of JAYESD010000003.1, forward strand.
GCACATAAACCTTCATGCTTAATATATTTGCCAATGTATTCAGCACATAGGTCTCGTAGTGTTTGAATTTAAGTTCCACAAATAATGCACTCAGTCACTCCTATGTGGAAGTTGTGTTTGTACCCTCACCAAGGCAATGCCTTTCTTGTCCTACATCCAAATAAGGCTTAGATGTGGAGCTTGATAGGGATCAAGTGTAGGCATATTTGCAACACATTTATTGCTAAGTCAAAAGAGTAGCCTTAGGAGAAAATAAAGCATACTTTTGATGAAGATTTGTGCAAGTGCGATGGATTATATGTGTAGTAGAAATATAAAGATAACTCCTTTATATGCACTCTCCTTTTGTGATGATGAAACATGACTACTTATTCTTTTTTCTTTTCTCATGCTCTTGTACATGAGCATGCATTTTTCTTTTTCTTTTTCTTGTATCCATGTCTTCTATCCCTCTTTTATTTTTCAAATATTTTTGAGGGAGTATTGTGCTTGAAAATCATGGAGTATATTTTTAGTGGTGGAATGGTATGATGGAATTTTGCTAACTTCTAGTGTAGAAGTTAGCATGTGCCCATGCGATCTTGATCTTAATAGTATGAAAAGATTCTCACATAGGTCTATTATAGTTTGACTAGGCTCAATGTGAAGGCAAATAGCATATATGCATGGTGTTTATCTCATTCAACTCATGGTAGGAATTTATATCAAATGAGTAACTCCCATTTTAAATTTTCATCGAGAAATTAAGTTTCACTCTTAGCTAGGATAGTAGCAGCTCTTATCATTATATCTTATCCCACAACAACCTAGAATTAGATTTAGCTTTTGCTACCCACAAATTCAAAAATTAAGGCAAGAGTATTATAAGCCAATAAATGAAATACTTGGAGAATACTATGTTATATGCAAGGGACTAGAAAAATAAAACAAATCAACTATTCATCATTTCAACTTGTGCAAAGTAAAAATATTCTTAGAACACATCTTTTATTTTATTAACCTAACATATACTACATTTTTTTGATGCAATGGTGGTGGAAAGAAAGAAATAAAACAAAGGAATGCAAATGGGGTGTGGTACAAGTTACCTCAAGTGGGGGTCCTCCCCCAAGCTTGCTCTTCTCAATCTTCGTGATAAGGGTTGAACCCTTGATGTCGGAAATAGGCCATGAGGTCGGCCTGTTGTTGTTGCAGCATGGTGTTGACGTTGTGGAACTACGTGTCGATTTGTTGCTACTAGTCGTGGGTATCGTGGTGGCATCTCCATAGCTGCTCTACGTGAATGGCTCCTTGTGACCCAACCAGAAACATTACTCCTACGAGCCTCTTCGATAGGATGAAGAGCAATGTTTAGTTCCCAACACTTATATAAATGAAAATCTAGGTTAGGTAACCGAATTTCATTTACATGGCCGGGGTAGAAAAAAACTAAGGATCCATCTAGATCATGTTTATGAGTGTGCCCTTGCACTAGATAATCCTCATCTATTATGTAGCAGGTTGCTAGAATATATTCAATTAAAGCATTTTCTAAAGCTCGTACTTTCATAGCAATACGGGTAATTAATGAAGTACATTTGATTGGTCCCGTCATTTTAGTGTTTTATTACCATTGTGACATCATATCCTTAAAATGAGCAATTTTAATCTTTTTAACCGTGGCATAAAGGGTTCTAAGTTCATCATCACACACAATCCTAACATCCTTTTTAGGAAACATAGTTATAGCCACCCATATATGCATGAAACGTACAGTGGGGTTTTGAAAGTGGCTGTTCCTAGGGTTCTTACACACTACTTCACCAGTTATGTCTCGTCAAAAACTTTGTTTGTTAAATTTAGGCAAAGCATCAAAATCTATCAAACAACGTGTATGAAATCCTGGAAGTTCGCTAAATTCTTTTCATAGAATAAAGTATTCTTTTTGGAAAAACCTAAAAGAAACACCTTCAAATCCTAGTTTAAGGGTGCAAATGAATTAAGTAGTGAGGAGGCGTGAACCTTACTTATCTATTTGAGCAAAATTATCCCATCCTAATGCATGTCAAATGGTAATGAATTTGGAATCCGTTCCTATTTTGGAGAGTAGTACCGGACCGTAGGCCTTTGTGTAGCCGAACTCACGATCTCGGATGATGTTATAAGCTTGTCATTCAACGTCGTGCCTCAAGTCGAGGTCATCGTCATTGAGGAGGCGAAGTGGAAGCTTCATCCTCCTCCATTGCGATGTCGTCTTGCGCACCTTTCCACCGTGGACTTGGTGTAGGGTCTCGGGGGAGAGGTGTGAGCTTGAGTTCCCCCCATGGCTTGAGCTTGATGAAGGTCCCTTCCTATTCCCAAACAACTTCTTCATGCTCTTCATTTCTGCACAACTTGAGAACAAAAACCAAACAAACTCAAAATGGGTTACGTTAGCGAAAACCAAATGAAAACCCTCAACGAACTATTTGACCAACTTGACAGCAACTTGCAAATGCAAATGGAAATCAAAGCAAATCTTTTTGGCTTGAAATTGGGAGAAGTGTTGCAACAAAGTGCACAACAATTCTTGAGCAAATGTGTTAATGAGTTGGGAAGGTTAAAATGAGGTGAAGTGTGAAGCAACACACCCACTCGGGCATGTATAAATAGTGTAGCACCCCCAACGGTCACAAGAGGCAAGAATATAGCCGTTGGAGGAGAGCGGGAGAGCCAAAATGGTGCTCTCCCCATGTCGGCTGACTAGGAGGGGTCGGCTGACCTGTAGGTGGGCTCCTCTTGTCTCCTCTTTTGGCTTGTGGCTCCCCAACGACTATATTTTTAGCCGTTGGGCGAATCAACCACAAATTTGTTCAGAAAAATTGTTTTTCAAATAAACTTCCCCAAATCCAACATTTTTTTATTTTCCTAAAGAAAAATATGTAACACCCCAGCCACTACGGGCCTGGTGGTCATTACTTCTGGCAGTTCTCTAGGATCACAGACTAGCCCCACAGACCAACACTTGTCTATTCTGCGCATTTTGTCCTCACTCGTGCGCACCTGGGAAGACTTCCCGGTCGGTCACCCGTCTGTGAATTGCTCCGGGCCAGGCACGCTTAACCTCAAAATTCTTTGCAGGTGGGCTCCCGGAAAAGAAGGTATACCTTGGTTGTATGAGTTATTCATCAATCCTATTAAGCCTTGAGCTAGGATGTCACAATCCAACCCCCCTTAGAAGACCGGTGTCCTCGTCGGTCAACTCCCATACCAGGAACCTCCCCTCTTGGCCACGTCCATACGTTCAGTACTCACATACGCACCATACTGTGTCCCTTCTAGAGGACCAAGGCGTCATGCGTACGTACCCACGTCCCTGACCGTACGCACCCGTGAAACCGCGAGGGTCGGCTCAGATACCATTTGTAACACCCCAGCCACTACGGGCATGGCGGTCATTATTTCTGGCAGTTCTCTAGGATCACAACTAGCCCCACAGACCAACACTTGTCTTTTCTGCACATTTTGTCCTCACTCGTGCGCACCCGGGAAGACTTCCTGATAGGTCTCCCATCCTTAAATTGCTCCGGGCCAAGCACGCTTAACCTCGGAGTTCTTTGCAGGTGGGCTCTTGGAAAAGAAGGTAAACCTTTGTTGTATGAGTTATTCTATCAATCCTATTAAGCCTTGAGACAGGATATCACAAAATAAATATAAGTTTAGACTACAAAATTCTTAACCCTCTAAGAAAAATCAAAACATTCTATGGGAAAATGCAAAAATCCAAATGGAAATATTCAAATGATGGTGGAAAATAAAAAATAGGATAACTACCAAGTTAACTTATTGGCGAGGTCTCATCCAAAATTCTATGAGATGGATTTTTCTCCATCTTCTCGATGCTCGTTTTTCAGCCTCCGGCCTCATAGAAGGGAGCACGAGTGGCTTGCCTTGCTTCTTCTGCCACACCTTCCTTGGCGGCCTTGCGGACTTGGGCCGTTCAGATGGCCCCGACTTCTCCATCTTTTTGAATTGTCGACGTGGGGCGAAAAGATGGGGTCTCCTTATAAATGCAATGAGGAAGTCTACTTGGGGTGGTGTAACTTCAACTTCCCTGATGTGTTCGACATTCGAGCAATACTTGATTTTTATCATCAAGCATTGCTCCTTTCTTGGATGAAAGTCAAACTATTCCTCCTTGCCATTGATATGGAAGCAGAATACTTCGTCTCCCACATTGATGCGAGCATCGGTGGTGCTAGGAAAGCGTGCCCAAGAATGACCGGGGTTTCCTTCTTGACCACCATGTCGAGCACCACGAAGTCCACGAGTATGAAGCAATTCCGTATTTTCATCGGGACCGATAAATTGACCAGCTGGAGCTGCATTGGTGTTAAAGATAGCGTGGTGAAGTTTAGCTGGTCGAGGACCACCTTTGGCATGACACTAACACTTGAGCCAAGTTCACAAAGTGCCTTGTCAAAATGTAGTGTGCCAATGAAGCAGGATAAGATAGGATATCCAAGGTCCTTTCGCCAGTTGCCTTCCCGTAGAGAGATTGAAAGCATCTAGGCCCCCATGAGGTATGGTTTCGGTGATTAATGACAACCATTGGATTTTACTAATGAATTTGTGGATGCAAGGTCTCCCATATCACTCAATCAAATGAAATCTATATGAATATGAACATCAACTACTGATCATTGGAGACCCCTAAACAATCTTTTGATGAGATCAATCAATGTTATGAAGATTAGAAGTAAAAGCTCATATGTCAAAGTCATTCAACCATAATTGACAACACTCAATGCTTGAAAATCATCAGAAGTATATTTCCAACAAATGTCTAAGAGGTCAATAGAGCAAAATACAAAAGAATCACTTAGAACAACTCGAAGCAAACAAAATCAACTCACCAGATCAACCGATGTTTCCAGAGAACAACACATCGGTCGAGTTGATTCAGCAGAAGAAGAAGACCTCAGAACAAAGTACTCACCGGATCATCCGATGTTAAGGGCAATGTTACATCGATCCATCAGTACAGTAAGCAATATCCTTGGACCAAGTGTAGCACCGGATCATCCGATGTACAACAATATACACATCGGTCAATCACTTCAGTAAGCATCAAGTCTGAACCAATTCTGGAGGAAGTGCCACCGGATCATCCGATGAGAAGACAAGTATAACATCGGTCTAACAACGGTCATATCTGACATAGTGACATCAGCTAAAGTGAACTTGACCGATGATAACTGAAGGGAGAGCATCGGATTATCCAGTGTTCGCTGAACGGTGATGTCAGCCTACTTTTCCAACGGCTATTTCGTGGAGGCTGGCTATTTATACCCCTTCAACCTGTCTATTCGATAAGTCTTGATCAACATACATACTCTACACATTCTCAAGCATTCAATACGTTGAGCTACCACTTCTAGATCATCTACACCACCTACACACAAAGAGATAGGCTAGAACTAGCTAGAGATAGTGCTTGTGTGCTTCCATTCTTGGTGAGTGGAATCTCTAGTGTAGTGAGAGCTGTAAGGCAGTGTCCCTTGGTGATTGTAACTGAGAGTGACTTCCGGAGCTTGCCAAGACGTTTGTGAAAGCCCAGAGGATCCATGTTGTACAAGGCTTGAGCTCCACCTTGCCTAGGTTGACAAACAGAGAAGAATAGTGAAGATCCCTAGTCTCGGTGACTTGGGTGTGGCTATACCCTTTGGTGGGTGCCACAACGTGGATGTAGGAAGATCTTGACGATCTTGCTGAACCACGGGATAAATCTTCGTGTCTCCTCGGGAGTTTGCATTCTCTTCCTCTCACCGTACACTTATGCATTTTATATACCGTGAAGTTGCTATTTACTTGAATGCATAAGTTGTTTGCGTAGGGAATTGGGCTTTTAGTAAATTAAGTTTTATTTCTTTGATTTTTGAAAAGAAGCCCAATTCACCCCCCTCTTGGGCATTCGATCCTTACAATTGGTATCCGAGCAAGGTTGCTCATTGGATCATTCTAGCTTCACCGCTAGAGAGCTAAAATGGCCAAAGTTGGGGGTTCGGTTCCTATCTTCGAGGGCAAGAACTTTGCCTATTGGAAAGCACGCATGCGTGCTTATCTAGAGGCTATTGCTCCTGAAGTATGGGAAGCGACCCACGCGGGGTTTTGTGAGCACAATCATGTTGGTGATCAAATTAAATGGGACGCTAAAGCTAGGAATGCAATTTATGAATGTATTAGTCAAGATGTGTTTGCTAGGATTGCTAGCAAGGAAAAGGCTTGTGAAATTTGGGCTTGCTTAATAGAAATTCATGAGGGCTCTTCTTGTGTCAAGTAACTAAAATATCACATGCTTAAAGCCAAATATGATGAATTGAAAATGCTACCTCATGAAAATGTCAATGAAATGTTCTCTCGCTTGAATGTGCTTATTGAAGAGATTAATACTCTTGACATTGCTTCTCTTGGCAAGGGACTCATCAACCGCAAGATTCTTATGCTCCTTCCCAAGCCAAAGTACAACATCATCAACTCCATGCTTCAAAAAGAATCTCTTGACCACATTGAAGTTTCGGAACTCATTGGAGAGATTCACGCTCATGAGATGAGTGTACTTGGGATGATGGAGCAATCATCTTCAAAAACACTTGCTCCTAAGGCCTCCACCAAGAAAACAAGTCTCAAGAAGAAGAAGGTGGTTGAGCCTAGCTCAAGTGAAGAAGAGCAAGCATCAAGTGAAGATGACAATGATGAGCTTGCATTGATGATGAGAAAGTTCTCACGCTTGAACTCCAAGATTACTAAGAAGGGAGACACCTTTGATCCCAAGAAGAAAGCGTTTCTACCAAGGAGAGATGATCACAAGACTTGCTACAATTGTGGTGATCAAGACCACATCTCCTATGATTGTCCAAAACTGGACAAAAGAAGAGAGAACCACAAGAGCAAGCATCGCAAGCTTGAAGATAGTGAAGATGATGAAGAAGAGGCCAAACCCAAACCAAGATCCTTTGAGAAGAGGAAACATGACAAGGGCAAGAAGGCAAAACTCCTCCAAAAGAAGAGAAATGGTCCGCAAAAGATGTTCATGTGTGAGGCAAATGAATTGGTCACCGACGAAGAATCAAGTGATGAAGAGAGTGAAGCGGAAGAAGAAAGTTTGGCCGACCTTGCCATTGCCAACAATGATGACTCACCTCTTCATCCACCACCCATGTGCCTCATGGCGAAAGGTAACACCAAGGTATGTGATGACTCTAGCGATGATGAGATTTCCCCCGATGATTTAACTTCATTAATAAATGAATATCATACTATCATTAAGAGGGAAAAGAGTAAGGTTAAAGCTCTTGAAGAAACTCGTGCCAAGCTTGAGAGTGCTAACCTCGATTTGCTTGACAAGTATGAAAGCATACTTAAAGAGCATGACACGCTCAAATCCCATGTCAAGCAAATTGAGGAGGATAAGGCTAAAATCAAGCTAGATCATCATGAGCTTAACTTAGCACACCAAACACTCTTGGGAGAGCACAACAAGTTAATACAAGAACATCAAACACTTAACCTTGCTTATGAAGTACTTGATCAAGAGTTAAAAAATATGAATAAACAAACTCTTAATGATAAGGTATCCATTACTTCTCATGCCACTAATGTCTTGCACAAGTCTTTGCCTTTGAAAGAAAATGCTAGGGAGAAGGACTTGTTGGAAGAAATTGAGAGTCTCCGCACTTGTGTGGCTAGACTATCAAAAGGACAAGTCAAGCACAAGGAAATCCTCTTCCAACAAGCAAAGGCCTTCAACAAGAGAGGACTTGGATCCTTCCCGGTGCCTAACAAAGGAAAGGTGCCCTCACCGGAGCATAGAACAAGCTTCATCAAGGAAGTTGGCTCTTATTGCCAACATTGTGAGGTCACCGGTCACCATACAAGGGAATGTCCTCTTCCTAACCGGCCTTCTCCAAAATTGCCCATTAACTACAAATATACTTTCAATGATCATTTTTATCTCTTGAGTAAAGTAGATGACAAGGTGAAGGCAAGATTCATTGGAAAGGATATGAAGGGCATGAAGGGGAAGCTCCCCAAGCAACTTTGGGTCCCAAAAACACTTGTATCACACATACAAGGACCTAAGTTGGCTTGGGTGCCTAAAGTGAAAAATTGAATTCATGTGTGTAGGTGAACTACAAAGCCGGAGGAAAGCATTGGGTACTCGATAGCGGGTGCACTCAACATATGACCGGCAATGATGGTATGTTCACCACCATAGAAAACCCCGACAATCATGACATGTCACCTTTGGTGATAACTCTAAGGGTAAGGTAATTGGGTTAGGTAAGATTGCTATTTCAAATGACTTATCTATTTCTAATATATTGTATGTTAAGTCACTTAGTTTCAATTTACTTTCTATTTCACAATTATGTGATCTTGGACTAACGTGCACCTTTAGCAAAAATGATGTTGTTGTGAGTAGTGAAACAAGCCAAGAACTAATCTTCAAAGGATTTCGGCATGGACATCTCTACCTAGTAGACTTCTCCAACAAGGATGCTAGCTTGACCACTTGTCTTTTCACCAAGACAAGTTTGGGTTGGCTATGGCATCGACGCATAGCGCACATTGGGATGAGCATGCTCAAGAAGTCATTCAAGCATGGGATGGTGACCGGCGTAAAGGATGTCACATTTGAGAAGAACAAGCTTTGTAGCGCTTGTCAAGCCGGGAAGCAATTTGCTTCACACCACCCAATGAAGACAATGGTGTCAACCTCCCAACCACTTGAGCTACTTCACATGGACATCTTCGGATCGTCCACATATCAAAGTCTTGGCGGTAACCTTTATTGTCTTGTTATAGTTGATGACTACTCTCGCTATGCTTGGACTTTATTTCTAGGTGACAAGAGTGAAACTCTGGAAGTGTTCAAGACCTTCGCCAACCGTGCTCAATGGGAATTTCAACTTCCCATCATCAAGGTTCGGAGTGACAACGGCACCGAATTCAAGAACTACAACATTGCGGAGTGGTGTGACCGTGAAGGCGTGAAGCATGAGTTTTCGGCCACATACACTCCTCAACAAAATGGTGTCGTTGAAAGGAAGAACAAGACTCTCATCACTCTTGCGCGAGCAATGCTTGATGACTATGGCACGTTGGAGAAGTTTTGGGCCAAAGCAATCAACACGGCGTGCCATGCCGCAAATAGGGTCTACCTACATCGACTACTTCAAAAGTCCCCGTACGAACTTCTCATTGGGAGAAAGCCCAACATCTCCTAATTTCGAGTCTTTGGGTGCAAGTGCTACGTCTACCACAAGAAAAGGCTCGGTAAGTTTGAAAGAAGATGTGATGTTGGTATATTTCTTGGTTATGCATCAAACTCAAAAGCATATCGAGTATTCAACCAAACCTCCGGTTTAGTTGAGGAAAGTTGTGATGTTGAGTTTGATGAAACTAATGGCTCCCAAGAGGAGAGTTTTGGTCATGATGAAATAGATGATGAGCCTCTACGAGAAGCTATGAAGAACATGACCATTGGAGACATCAAGCCTAAAGTTGAGGAGAGCCATAATCAAGGGGGAGCTTCAAGTTCCAACATCAGCACATCTATGGCGCCTCAAGTTGATGAAGAAGAGAAGGATGATCCATTGCCGACTCAAGACTCACAAGCCACACAACATCAAGAAGAAGAAGAAGTCCATGATCAAGTCCAACCACAAGAAGAGCAACACGCATCACCACCGCCAAGTGCTTCACAACCACTTATGAGGCATGGACGCATCTCCAAGGCGCATTCGATGGACCAAATTATCAGAAGTCCGTCAAGGGGTGTAAGTACATGTTCTCGCCATTTCGCTTCGTTTTGTGAGCACTACTCGTTTGTATCATGTGTAGAACCCCTCACGTTGAGGAAGCACTCCAAGATCCAAATTGGGTGATGGCCATGCAAGAAGAACTTAACAACTTAATCCGCAATGAACTTTGGGTTTTGGAGGAGCGACCCAAGGACAAGAACATCATCGGAACAAAGTGGGTGTATCGCAACAAACAAGACGAGAACGGAGTTGTGATCCGCAACAAGGCAAGACTTGTGGCCAAGGGGTTCTCACAAGTTGAAGGACTATACTTTGGGGAGACATTTGCTCCGGTCGCCCGGCTAGAAGCCATCCGTATACTTCTTGCCTTTGCATCACATCATAATATTAGACTTTATAAAATGGATGTGAAAAGTGCCTTTCTTAATGGTTACATTAACGAGCTTGTTTATGTTGAACAACCTCCCAGGTTTGAAGATCCGAGGAATCCTAATCATGTGTATAGGTTGCACAAGGCGCTCTACGGGATCAAGCAAGCACCTAGGGCATGGTATGAACAACTACGGGATTTCTTGATCATGCAAGGATTTAAGATCAGGAGGGTGGACACTACACTCTTCACCAAAGACATCAACGGAGAATTATTTATTTGTCAAATTTATGTTGATGACATTATTTTTTGTTCAACTAACAAAGCTCTTAGCCATGAGTTTGGCAAAATGATGTCTAGGGAATTCGAGATGTCGATGATTGGAGAGCTCAACTTCTTCCTTGGATTCCAAATCAAGCAACTCCAAGAGGGGACCTTCGTCTATCAAGAGAAGTATACCAAGGACCTCTTGAAGAAATTTGACATGGGAGATTGTAGCTCAAGAAGCACTCCAATGGCAACAAATTGTCATCTCGATGCGGATAAGGACGGTAAACCCATTGATCAATCTAACTATCGTTCTATGATTGGTTCATTGCTTTATCTTACCGCATCTAGGCCCGATATCATATTTAGTGTATGCTTGTGTGCTCGCTTTCAAGCGGCACCTAAAGAATCGCATCGGAAGGCGGTCTTTAGGATACTTAGGTATCTTAAGCATACCCCTAGTGTGGGCTTGTGGTACCCTAAAGGTGCTAAATTCCATCTCTTAGGTTACTCGGATTCGGACTTTGTCGGATGCCGTGTGGACAGCAAGAGTACCTCCGGTAGGTGCCACTTGCTTGGGTGTTCCCTAGTATCTTGGTCTAGCAAGAAGCAAAATTCTGTCGCTTTGTCCACGGCGGAAGCAGAATATATTGCGGCCGGTGCATGTTGTGCCCAAATTCTTTATATGAAGCAAACCCTTTTGGACTCTGGTGTTAAACTTGGTTGTGTGCCTCTCCTCTGTGACAATGAAAGTGCGGTTAAGATAGCTAAAAACCCCGTTCAACACTCCCGCACTAAGCACATTGATATCCGCCATCATTTCTTGAGGGACCATGAAGCTAAGGGAGACATCTCATTGCAAGGTGTTAGCTCCGAAGAACAATTGGCGGATATCTTCACTAAACCACTTGATGAGAAAACTTTTTCTAGGCTAAGAAGTGAGTTAAATGTGCTAGATGCATCGAATGTCATGTAAGTTGCTATAATCATGTAAGAATGCATCTCATATAGATCTTGACTAACTTTCAAAGGATAGGGGTGAGCAAGGGTTAGCTTGGGATGGAGGTTCTTTTGGGTTTCCCCAAGGCTTGGAGAGCGGCACTTAGGGTTTCCTACACGCCGCACACTGGCCTAGTCTGGACTCCACCACGGACTAGTCCAGACCCTCGAAACCCTAATGGTAACTTTTGGAAACCCCCTATAAATAGATGTGCACGACCCTATCTTCAACACTCTCGACCCCCTGCACCGTCACACCCTCCAAGAGCTTAGAAAACACATCTTTCCATACAATCCAAAGCAAGAAAGATCAATCCCTCGAGGATTCTCTTTGGATCAAAGGAGAGACACGATTCAACACGTTTGAGCTCTTGGGTTTGATCTCTAACACACTCCTGTTGTTTCATTGTTGATCTTAAGAGTGTGTTCTTGGTGGTGTTTGCTTTGTAATCTTGGGGAGCCAACTTGTGAGAAGGCCCCTTGAACTTGGTGATTTACCCCTAGTGATAGTGGAAGAGAATTGGCTTTCGTGGCGATTCGATGAGGTTAGGGTCAGTGAAGACTCAGTTCTTTCGTGCGCTCCTCAACGTGGATGTAGGTTGCCTCTGCGGGAACTGAACCATGGGATAAACTCTTGTGTCAAACTTTTTCTTAATTTTAATATTACATTCTAGGGTTTTGTAAATCTTGCATAACCTACGTTAAAACTTTGAAACAAGAATTGGTTTGCATTGTACATGGCTTCGTTGACTTAATACTTGCAAGTAACATACTATATTCTGCTGCGTACTGTGCTTTTATTGAAGTCATTGATCGAACTTGATCAATCCAGTCTGCACGCACCGGACTAGTCTGCACTCTACCGAACTAGTCCGATATCTCAGGATTTGATCAGTTTGTTAACTGTTGCAGGTTCCGACTAAAATTCAAAAAGGCATATTCACCCCCCTTTAGGCCACATTCAATTGGTATCAGATCCAGGTTCTTTTCAAGAGACTAATCGCTTGAAGAGAACATGTCGGACATGAAGGATGTGCACAAGAGTCTTAACCAAGAGAAGGTTGAAGAAGAAAAAGCTCAAAAATTGGAGGAGCTCCTTGAAGCCATCCAACACTTCGAGGATGGCGATGAGGAGACACTTGAACTCAAGGCGCTCCTAAGAAAAAAAGCCCTCTCGAAAGGGAAAGTGAAGGTCGAGGACGAGGAGAAGAAGAAGGGGAGTAGTCACACCAACTACTCCTGATATCCTTTTAACTACGATCGTTATAATTCTAACAATAACCATTACATATCTATTCCTCTAGGAAAAGCCCCACACTTCGACGGCAATGACTACTCAATGTGGAGTTAGAACATGAAAATGCACTTAATCTCACTCAATCCTAGTTTATGGCATATTGTGTGTACAGGAATAGATATCCCGGACGATGATGAAGAGCTTACACCAAGTCAAGAGCAAGCAATTCATCGGAATGCTCAAGCTGTAGCAGTCATTACATCCTCTCTAAGTCTGGACGAGTTCACCAAGGTGGATGGGCTTGAGATTGCGAAAGAAATCTTGGATACATTGCAAACTGCACATGAAGGCGATCGTCATGTGCGAGAGTCCAAGATCGAAATAATTGAAGGCCAATTGGGAAGATTCGCCATAGAAGAAGATGATTCGCCACAAGACATGTACAACCGGTTAAAGATGCTCATCAACAAGGTTCGAGCATACGGAAGCAAGAAGTGGAACGATCACGAGGTGGTGAAGCTCATCCTTAGAGCTTTCATGCCTCGCAACGTCACCTTGTGCTCGATGATTAGAGAAAGCCCCAGGTACAAGAAAATGACCCCGAATGAGCTGCTTGGGAAAATCATCAATTTCGAGATGATGGAAAAGCAGGCAAAGCATGTCAAGGAGATTGTCGACCTCACCTCAGCAAAGAAGAAAGGGGTCGCTTTGAAGTCCACTTGCGAACCCTTGTCAAAAGAAGCTCGAGAAGCTCAGCAAGAAGAGGACAGCGATGATGAGAGCAACGACATAGATGAGGAAGACATGATCCTATTCATGAAGAATTAAAGAAAATATGAAGAAAATATAGGGGGGAAATCTAGTGAAGGAAAATACAAAGAAAAATCAAGACCGATGTTGAGGCGGGCATGCTATAACTGTGGTGAATATGACCACTTTGTAGTTGATTGCCCGTATGAAGAAAACAAGAAGAAGACCATGGAAACGAAGTCTCAACCCAAGAAATTCTTCAAGAAGAAGAAGCAATCTGGACAAGCGCACCTAGGAAAGGAGTGGGACTCAAATGATGAGTCCTCTTCCGAAGCGGAAGAGGAGATGGCTAGCATAGCCATAGAGAATACAACTAAGAAGTCCACCCTCTTCCCAAATCTCAGCACATGGAAGGGCAAAGATACTTGCCTCATGGCAAAGGAAGGTAAACGAATGGTAACAACCAAATCCTTATTCATGCATTCCTATTCTAGTGATAGTGAAGTCGCTAGTGATAATGAACACATGCTCGTTGGCTTAGATAAGAAAAAAGGTGGGAAAATGAAATTTCTACTTGATCAGGTTATTGAGATGGAGAAGTTGATCAACCGTCAAGAAGATATGATTATCTCCCAAAAAGGAGGAATATCTTGAACTTGACAAGCTTCTCGAACTTGAAAAGGAGCGAGGCAGGTCACTAGAGCTTGAGTTAGCCTCAAGCAAGGAAGCTTGCTTGAAGTTAAGCGACTCAAATACCGTTATCAAGGACGAACTTTCTAACCTATCCAAAGTAAACAAGATCCTTGAGGTACAAGTTGAGTCACTCATACAAAGTGACTCCTCATCCTCTTCAAGCTCACCTTCTCAACCTCTTAAAACAGAAGCTACTATTACTTGTTCATGTGCTAAAATTGACACTAGCTTGAAAGACAAGTCAACCTCTACCAAGGACAAGCATACTTCCCAAAGTGGCATATTTGACAAGGAGAAGATCAAATATGCACGTAGTGCATACTTGGCCACAAGACCTCCTAATGTCAAATATGGTATTAGGTATTCTTATGGTGAAAAGCATTATGCTATAAGCCATAAAAATAACAAGGAAAGCATTCTCTTTGTGAAGGGAAACTCCTCTCAAGCTAGAAAGCCTAAAGTCAACACATATGAGCACCGGACTAGTCTGGTATCCGCACGGACAAGTCCGATCCTCCGGACAAGTCCGGTTTCCCAGACTAGTCCTGTTCATAAACAACAACAACTATTATTCAGGACTTTCAATGCATCCTATGTTCTAATGAGAAGTAATTTTGGTAAATTTTATGCTCATTATGTTGGGCCACGCCATGGGAACACCAAGTCTCATGTGTGGGTGCCTAAAACACTTGTAACTAACCTTAAAGGACCCAATCAAGCTTGGGTACCTAAAACCAAGGCATAATTTGGTTTTGCAGGCCTATTCCTCTAGGGGATCGAAAATGGGTGCTAGACAGTGGTTGCACCAACCATATGACCGGAGAAAGAAGGATGTTCGTTGAGTATGAAGAAAATTAGGATCCAAGCGAGGGCATCTATTTTGGAGACAATAGTCAAGGAAAGGTGCTCTGTACCGGTAAAATTGCTATATCATTTCAACATACTCTTTCTCATGTGTTATGTGTCGGTTCCTTAGATTATAACCTGTTTTCCATATCTCAATCATGTGACAAAGGTTCAAATTGCTTGTTCACTAATGAGGGTGTGACTGTCTCTAGAAGGGATGATGGTTCCATCGCGTTCAAGGGTGTGTTAAAGGGAAAAGCTTTACCTTGTTGACTTCAACAAAGATAAAGCCGAACTTGACACATGCTTGATTGAAAAGACCAACATGGGTTGGCTGTGGCATAGATGGCTAGCGCATGTTGGTATGAGGAATCTTCAAAAACTCCTCAAGGCGATCACATCCAATGTTTGAAGGATGTTGTTTTTGAGAAAGACAGGCCTTATAGCGCGTGCCAAGCCGGGAAGCAAGTTGGAGCACCTCATCCCACGAAGAACGTCATGACTACAACAAGACCGCTCAAGGTATTTCACATGGACCTTTTCGGTCCAATTGCTTACATAAGCATCGGTGGTAACAAATATGGCTTAGTAATTGTTGATGACTTTTCGCGCTTCACTTGGGTTTTCTTTTTGCATGATAAGACAGAAACTCAAGGAACCCTCAAGAAGTTTCTCAAGCGTGCCCAAAATGAGTTCTCATTGAAGGTCAAGAACATACGAAGTGACAACGGCACGGAGTTCAAGAACACTCAAGTTGAGGAGTACCTAGACGAAGAAGGGATAAAGCATGAGTTTTCAGCACCTTATTCCCCTCAACAAAACGGAGTTGTCAAAAGGAAGAACTGAACCCTCATAGAGATGGCAAGAACAATGCTCGATGAATACAAGACCTCGGATCAATTTTGGGCGGAAGCATTTAACACCGCTTGCCACGCCATAAACCAACTCTACATTCATCGACTACTCAAGAAGACATCATATGAGATACTCACGGGTAACAAGCCAAATATTTCTTATTTTCGAGTCTTTGGTTCTAAATGCTATATTTTGAACAAGAAGCTGAGGACTTCAAAGTTTGCTTCAAAGTCCGATGAAGGTTTCTTGCTTGGCTATGACTCAAACACTTACGCCTATCGTGTCTTCAACAAAGTATCCAGTCTTGTTGAAGTAGCACGTGACGTAGTGTTCGATGAAACTAACGGCTCTCAAAAGGAGCAAGTTGATCCATGTGTACTAGATAGAGAAGAAGCTCCTTGTCAAGCATTGAGAAGAATGGCATTGGGCGATGTTTGACCACAAGAGCCACCTCGACATGTGCATGAAGAAGATGAACCACAAGTGGAGGCCAATGATCAAGGGGGAGCTTCCACACAAGATCAACCTCAAGAAGATGAAGATGATCAACATGTCAATGAGGGAAACCATCTAGGGGGAGAAGAAGAAGATCATGAAGATACAAGACCGGAAGTGCCACACCCGAGAGTACACCAATGCGTCCAAAGGGATCACCCAATCGATAACATCATCGGTGACATCCAAAAGGGAGTTTCAACTAGATCCCGCATAGCTAACTTTTGTGAGCATTACTCTTTTGTGTCTTTTTTGGAACCACGCAAGATTGAGGATGCATTGAAAGATCCAGACTGGGTGGTGGCGATGCAAGAAGAACTAAACAACTTCAGACGGAACAAGGTGTGGGAACTCATCGAAAGACCCAAAGCAAACGTCGTCGGCACCAAACGGGTCTTCCGCAACAAACAAGACGGACACGGGGTGGTGACAAGGAACAAGGCATGACTCGTGGCCAAAGGGTATTCACAAGTCGAAGGTTTGGATTTCGATGAAACCTTTGCTCCCGTAGCTAGACTTGAATCAATTAGAATATTGCTTGCATATGCTGCTCACCATGATTTCATGCTCTACCAAATGGATGTGAAAAGCACCTTCCTCAACGGTCCAATCAAGGAGGAGGTGTACGTGGAGCAACCTCCCAGATTTGAAGATAAAGAGTTCCCCAACCACGTCTTAGCGTAAGGCTCTCTACGGCCTCAAACAAGCTCCTATAGCTTGGTATGAGTGTCTTAGATATTTCTTAATTGGAAATGGTTTTAAGATTGGTAAAGCAGATTATACATTATTTACAAAACACTTCGACAATGATCTTTTTATCTGTCAAATATATGTTGATGACATTATCTTTGGTTCAACTAACAAATCTTTTTGTGAAGAATTTAGTAGGATAATGACAGATTGGTTTGAGATGTCTATGATTGGAGAGTTGAAGTACTTCTTGGGATTCCAAGTGAGGCAACAAAAGGAAGGGACATTCATAAGCCAAACCAAGTACACTCAAGACATACTCAAGAAGTTTGGGATGGACAAGGCGAAGCCTATCGAGACTCCCATGGCAACTAATGGACACTTGGATCTCAATGAAGATGGACCAAGTGTGGATCAAAAGGTATATCACTTTATGATTGGATCCTTACTTTACTTATGTGCATCTAGGCCTGATATTATGTTGAGTGTATGCTTGTGTGCGAGATTTCAAGCCAATCCTAAGGAGTGTCACTTGACAGCCGTCAAAATGATCTTGAGATATTTGGTTCATACACCCAACCTAGGCCTTTGGTACCCCAAAGGTTCCAAGTTCAATCTCATTGGATACTCCGATACAGATTATGCTGGATGCCAAGTAGATAGAAAAAGTACCTCCAGCACCTGCCAATTTCTAGGTAGATACCTAGTTTCTTGGTCCTCCAAGAAACAAAATTCCATTGCCTTATCCACGACCGAAGTGGAGTATGTGGCAGCCAGGAGTTGTTGTGCACAACTCCTTTGGATGCGACAAACTCTAAGGGATTATGGTTACAATATGAGCCGTATTCCACTCCTTTGTGATAATGAGAGTGGCATTAAAATTGCCCATAATCCAGTCGAGCACTCTAGAACCAAACACATAGACATCCGACATCACTTTTTAAGAGACCACTCAATGAAAGGAGACATAGTTATTTCCCATGTTAACACCGAAAAACAACTAACCGATATGTTTACCAAGCCACTTGATGAAAAACATTTTTGCGAGCTCTGAGATGGACTAAATATCCTTGATGCTCGGAATGTGGCTTGAAAACTTGCATACCTGTATGGACTTTTCAAAATATATTGTTTGAGTTGCGAAAATCATCTTTCTCAATTTTCTCCAAAAACTATTTCAACTACTTGATCTTTATGAATTATGATCATTGCTTGATTGTTGTATGGTTACTGATCCTATTCGTCAACATTATTTGATTTGTTATGCCCCCCTATTTTCTTAATAAGTACCTTCAAATATATACGAATGGGATAAGCATTTATGTTCTGGTGACCACAGACTAGTCCGTGTTTACCCAGACTAGTCCACCCCTACAGACTAGTCCGCAAAGTGTCCGGTAGTCCGAACTTGTCCGCCACACAATAGACTAGTCCGATTTAGGCTCTGGAAGAGTTCAGACTAGTCCGATTATTTTTGGACAAGTCTGATTTTTTGACACCATAACCCTAGCCGCCGCCAAACCTAATCTTCTTCACCCTCACAACTTTCCTCACACTCTCTCTCTTCACTCGAGCTCCCCACGGTGATTTGGCGATTCCTCCATCAAAACTCTTCGAGTTTGGGTGGAAATAAGTCTCCATTGCATAGGGATTGAAGAGCACGGACTTGTTTGCTCCTTCAACCCCTCCATCTCTATGAATCGAGGAATTTTGATAAAATTTCCTCCCAAAGCCTTGAAATCTTGATTTCCTTCGTTGTTGATCAAATAGCTTAGTTCCTTTCACCTAATACATGCTTCCTTGATGTATTACATTGATGTTGAGCTTTTTTTGCATCGAGCAACACCATTGATCATCTAGTTAGGGTTTGATGTGATGAATACCGGACTAGTTCGGTCCATGTACAGACAAGTCCAGTCACCCGGACTAGTCCGTACTTGTACACCGGACAAGTTCGATTTTTGTCTGAACTCAACCCTAGTTTCTCATTCCTCAATGCAATTCCTTGCCATCAATTCTCATCCATACCTTGTTTAATCCATTCTCTGGACAATGTCGAGCTCCAACGACGAGATCTCCGATTTTGAGGTCGAGATGCACCAAGAAGCCTTGCTTCGACCCTCGATGGGGCCAATGCAAGAAGCGCCAAGAGCGCCCATCCGAGCCAGCACCTTCTCCACCTAAGGCTCGACACAAGGTCCTTGCCAAGAAGCCTGTCTCCAAGGCTTCAGCAGGTGCTGGCCCTAGCTCGACGGCTGTTCGCCAAGCTAAGGGCAAGGGCAAAGGGATTGCCACGGGCCCAATCGGCCCTCTCAAGATGACAGCTCCAAAGCAAGGGACCCGGGATCACTCCGAGTAGAGGTTCAATGTCAAGGGAAGCGACACGGCTTCCAAATTTAGAAATGTGGACTGCTATAGCCGGTCCAAGCAGGCAGTCGATGGAAGATTCTGGAGCAACCTCCATGCGGACTTCTATAAGTATGTGTACCTCACAATGAAGACTTTAGTGGTGCGCAACCAATGGATTGATTGGGCGCACTTTGAAAGGAAGAGCTGCTTAGCCTTTGATGAGGTAGTTCAGGTAGTGGAGAAGCATGGATTAAAGGATCTGTTTGCCTTCAGGAACAATTGGAACGACGAAGTCATTGCTCAGTTCTATGCTACATCCTACTTTGCAAGTGATGAGGAAGAGCGGGTGACTTGGATGACTCATGGATCCAAGTACACCATTACCAATGACGCGTTTGCAAGGCTGCTACATCTTGAGAGCTCCAGCAGCGACAACTTGATGATTCACAACATATGTGTCCTTGAGAAGGAAAAAATGAAGCTCCTTTATGACACCCGCTCAACTTTCAACCCTCCTTCCACCAAGAATATGAAGCCATTTTTTGTGGTCCTCAATAGGGTCCTGAGGAAGACTATTGCCCTGAAGGATGGGGATGCAAAGAGTGTCCAAGGCTATCTCAGGACATTGATGAAGGTGATAAGCAAAGACAGGAAGTTTGATGTCTTTGACTACATGTGGAATGAAATGGTCAACATCTCCTGCACTCCGAACAGATCCTGTGTCTACGCACCTTACTTGATGTTCATGATTGAGAAGGCCACAGGTATCGAGTTTGTGAAGGATGTGGAGCACACTCCATTGAGTACCCAGAAGCCTCCCCAAGTATATATCCAAGCTGCCCCTTCTCCTGCATCCAGTGAAGAAGCTCCTAGGAGAGCTAGAGGAGATGCAAGGGCTAATCCCTCCACTAGGGCCCCTCCCCATAAAGGGTCTCCTAGTGGAATCCTGAAGTACTTGCCAGCAATATTTGCTTTATGCAAAAAGGCCAAAGTGAACACTCACAAGCTGAACAAGATGAGGAAGGCTGATATGTGATATTTCAAAGAAAATGGCAAACACATTTGCCAGAAGATGGAGATCGAGCCTATTGGATCCCCAGTCATCTCTGATGACTCAACCTCAGATTTCACCGAGCTCGGGCCCTTGACTCCCTCCGAGCTTGCCTACTTTGGCGTTGGGGGCACCTCGAGTGGATCCATTCCTCCTCCTCCTCCTCAGCCCGAGAATGAAGATGATGAGTGGACCGACAGCAAGGATTGAAGATCTTAGATCCCCCTCTCCTTATTTTTGGTGTCTTGATGCCAAAGGGGGAGAGATTGAGGGGGAGTCACTAGGTCTTAGCTGTAGGTTGAGAGATGAGAGCTTCATTTATGCATCTTTTTGTCTCTTTTGGGCTGTAAGACTTCATATTAAGCTCTTTTGATATTTTTGGTCTTGTGATGCAATGCTATGAACTATCTATGCTCATATTTATGAAATCTGTGATTTTGCTCTGAAATTGACATATATGCTTGCTGTTGATATATTGATGTCAATTATTTCACTGTCATCATGATTACTGCTCACACTCACTTAGTTTTGCATCCCACCATAAAGAGTGCACATATGACCTATGTTTTCATTGTTTAACTTGTACCTAACTCATATGTGCACACTTTGTGAAAATTTTGTATTTTTATGATATTTTGTGAAATCTCAATTGGTTGTCATCAACAACCAAAAAGGGGGAGATTGAAAGTGCATCTAGGCATCCCTTGTGGGTTTTGGTTGATTTATGACAAACAAATGAGATCCTAACCACACTATTGAGATGAGCGCAGGTTTTAATGAAAGAATGAAGAAAGCACCAAAAAGAAAGGAGAATGAGGATAAATTCAGAAAAGAGCTCAAGAGCTGAATAGGATATATCATTGTGTTTGAAGTGTGTTGGTGTAACACATACCAAGAGCTCAAGCACAAAAAATCCTCAAACACTTCACAATTCACAGGAAAAATAGACTAGTCCGATATACACCGTACCAGTTCGATATCCTCTCTGTATAGGTTCGGATAAGTCCGATATCCGCACCGACTAATCCGATAAAGTCCGGACTAGTCCGAGAATGCCTCTGACTAAAAACGGACTAATCCTCCCTTGCGGACTAATCCTCAATTATTCACATTTGCACAGAAACGGACAAGTCCGATCTCTTCACGGACTAGTCCAAAAAACCCTTTGACTAAAATCAGACAAGTCCTCCAAGTGCGGACTTGTCCTCTATTCACTAAGGGTATCACCACACCGGACTAATCCGATATCACCACGAACAAGTCCGAAAACCTTTTTGACTAAAATCGAACAAGTCCGCTCCTAGCCGGACAAGTCTGGTATTCCTGGACACTTAGGGTTTCTTACACGCCGCACAGCAGACTAGTCCGGACTCCACCATGGACTAGTCCGGACCCTCGAAACCCTAATGGTAACTTTTGGAAACACCCTATAAATAGATGTGCACGGCCCTACCTTCAACACTCTCGACCCCCTACGCCGTCAAACCCTCCAAGAGCTTAGAAAACACATCTTTCCATGCAATCCAAAGCAAGAAAGATCAATCCCTCGAGGACTCACTTTGCATCAAAGGAGCTCTTGGGTTTGATCTCTAACACACTCCTGTTGTTTCATTGTTGATCTTAAGAGTTTGTTCTTGGTGGTGTTTGCTTTGTAATCTTGAGGAGCCCTCAACTTGTGAGAAGGCCCCTTCAACTTGGTGACTTACCCCTTGTGATAGTGGAACAAAATTGTCCTTCGTGGCGATTCGACGAGGTTAGGGTCAGTGAAGACCCTATCCTTTCGTGGGCTCCTCAACTTGGATGTAGGTTGCCTCTGTGGGAACCGAACCACGTGATAAACTCTTGTGTCAAACTTGTTCTTAATTTTTCATATTACATTTTAGGGTTTTGTCAATCTTGCATAACCTACGTTAAAACTTTGAAACAAGAATTGGTTTGCATTATACTTGGCTTCATTGACTCAATACTTGCAAGTTACATACTATATTCCGCTGCGTACTGTGCTTGTATTGAAATCATTGATTGAACTTGATCAATCCTGTCCGCACGCACTGTACTAGTCCGCACTCTAACGGACTAGTCCAATATCTCTGGATTTGATCAGTTTGTTAAGTGTTGCAGGTTCCGACTAAAATTCAAAAAGGCATATTCACCCTCCTCTAGGCAACATTCAGTAAGCTTAAGGTAACATGTCTGGTTCGTTTCGAATTTCCAATTGGTTCCTACCATGATTACATTTATTGTGATGTGGTACCTATGCAAGCTTGCTCTATGCTATTTGGTCGACCTTGGCAATTTGATAAAGATACATTACATCATGGAAAATCAAATCAATGCTCTTTCATGCATAATGAGAAGAAGCTTGTTTTGCACCCTATGTCTCCTGATCTTATTTTGAAGGATGACATTGCTAGAGATTGCAAAGAGAAAAATAAGAAATCTACCCAAAAATAAAATTCAAATGTTGCAAAGGAATCGGTGCACCCTAAGATTGACAATTCCAAATCTGCTCATGTGAAGAAGAATGAAATAAAATTGAAGAGTGCTTGTTTTCTTGCATCCAAATCTGATTTGTTTGAATTAAAAAATAATGCTGCAATCTGCTATGTGTTTGCTTGCAAAGAAGCTTTGTTCTCACTTCACGACAAACCATGTGCTTTGCCCCCTGTTGTCACTAAGCTTTTGCAGGAATACGCTGATGTGTTTCCACAAGAGGTACCAGCCGGGCTACCACCATTGAGAGGGATTGAACATCAGATTGACCTCATCCATGGGGCTTCTTTGCCAAACCGAGCACCATACAGGACCGACCCGGAGGAGACTAAGGAAATTCAGCGACAAGTACAGGAATCACTCGACAAAGGTTATGTGCGTGAGTCCCTTAGTCCTTGCTCTATTCCTGTTCTTTTGGTTCCAAAGATAGATGGATCATGGTGCATGTGTGTAGATTGTCTAGCAATTAATAACATTACCATTAGATATTGTCATCCTATTCCAAGGTTAGATGATATGCTTGATGAACATAGTGGCTCGATGATTTTCTCTAAAATTGACTTGCGTAGTGGATACCATCAAATTCGAATGAAGCTAGATGATGAATGGAAAACAACATTTAAAACCAAGTTCGGTTTGTATGAGTGGTTAGTCATGCCTTTTGGTCTCACGAATGCACCTAGCACTTTTACGAGATTAATGAATGAGGTTTTACGTGCTTTTATTGGGAGATTTGTGGTAGTATATTTTGATGACATCTTGATCTATAGCACATCTCTAGAAGAGCATCTTGATCATCTTCGTGCTGTTTTCAATGCTTTACGTGATGCACGCTTATTTGATAACATTGACAAGTGCACCTTTTGCACGGATAGATTCTCTTTTCTTGGCTATGTTGTGACACCACTGGGAATTGAAGTCGATCAAGCCAAGGTGGAGGCGATGCACAGCTAGCTGACTCCTACCACAGTCACACAAGTACGAAGCTTTCTCGGACTTGCTGGATTCTATCGTCGTTTTTTGAAAGACTTCAGCCACTGCATGGGCTTACAAACAAGGGCGCACCATTCACATGGGGCAAGGCGCAAGAGGCTGCATTTGCAACTTTGAAGAATAGGTTAACTCATACACCCCTTCTCCAATTACCAGATTTCAGTGAGACTTTTGAATTGGAATGTGATGCTAGTGGTATTGGATTGGGAGGTGTCTTGTTGCAAGAGGGGAAACCTATTGCTTATTTTAGTAAGAAACTGAATGTGCCTAGTCTGAACTATTCCATTTACGATAAATAATTATATGCACTAGTACGAACTTTGGAAACATGGCAACATTATTTATGGCCTAAAGAATTTGTTATACATTCTGATCATGAATCTTTGAAGCACATTAAGAGCCAAACCAATCTGAACCGTATGCATGCCAAGTGGGTAGAATTCATTGAGTCCTTTCCTTATGTCATCAAACACAAGAAAGTAAAAGATAACATCATTGCGGATGCCTTATCTCGCCGTTATAATATGTTGTCCAAACTTGATTTTAAGATTTTTGGCTTGGAAACAATTAAATAACAATACGCTTTTGATGCTGATTTCAAAGATGTGCTGCTGCAATGTAAAGGAGGAAAAACATGGAACAAGTTTGTTCTAATAAATGGTTTGTGTTTCGAGGTAACAAATTGTGCGTTCCAGCTGGTTCTGTGCGTATCTTACTATTGCAGGAAGCACATGGTGGAGGGTTGATGGGAAACTTTGGTGTCAAGAAGACGGAAGACATCCTAGCAAGCCATTTCTTTTGGCCAAAGATGAGAAGAGATGTGGAGCGGTTTGTTGCTCGTTGCACCACCTGTCAAAAAGCTAAGTCCCGTCTTAATCCACATGGTTTATACATGCCTCTCCCTATTCCTAGTGCTCAATTGGAGGATGTTTCTATGGATTTTGTTTTAGGATTGCCTAGAACAAAGAAGGGGAGGGATAGTATTTTTGTTGTTGTGGACAAATTTTCTAAAATGGCACACTTCATACCATGCCACGAAACTGATGATGCTACCCATATTGCTGATTTGTTCTTTCGAATAGTTGTTCATTTGCATGGGGTTCCAAACACTATTGTTTCAGATAGAGATGCAAAATTTCTTAGTCATTTTTGGAAAACCTTAGGGGCTAAGTTGGGGACAAAATTGCTCTTTTCTACCACTTGTCACCCTCAAACTGATGGACAGACCGAAGTAGTGAACTTTAGTTTATCTACCATGCTTAGGGCTGTTCTGATACATAACATCAAATTATGGGAAGAATGTTTGCCTCATATTGAATTTTCTTACAATCGTTCGTTGCATTCTACTACTAAATTGTGCCCTTTTCAGATTGTATATGGTTTTATCTCTCGTGCTCCCATTGATCTTTTGGCTCTGCCACCTTCAGAGAAATTGAATTTTGATGCTTCTCGCTGTGCTGAATTAATTTTTAAAATGCATGAGAAAACTAAAGCAAACATTGAGAGCATGAACCCTAAGTATTAACAAGACAGTAGCAAGGGTAGAAAGCATGTTAGTTTCGAACCTGGTGATTTGGTTAGGGTACATTTGAGAAAGGATAGATTTCCTAAGTTGAGAAAATCTAAATTGCTACCTAGAGCTGCTAGACCCTTCAAAGTGCTTCGAAAAATTAATGATAATGCATAAAAAATTGAGTTCGCTGCACATTTTGGGATTACTTCCTCTTTCAATATTGCAGATTTGAAACCATATGTGGGTGAGGAAGACACATTTGAGTCGAGGATGACTCAATTGCAAGTAGGGGAGGATGATGAGGACATCTCTACCGTTGATACAACCACAACAGCAGCCCATTCACCACTTGCAACTAATCAAGGTCCAATGACACGCGCTCGTGCACGTAAGCTTAATTATCAGGTGAACTCATTCCTGGCTGTTCAAAGTAATTATCCTTCAAATGTGGAACTATTAAAGCCTTGTGATGACCTTGTTATTATTAGGTGCTTGGGAATTGATCCAGCTAGGAGGAGTGGAGGGATTAATGCAATGAAGGCTGCTCCACCCGAGGGTCCTCGTAACTGCAGCAAGTAGCGACTTAAAAGGGGCATAACTTTCAACTCCCAAAGTTGTTTAATACAAATAAGTACTTTCCAGAAAGGTCTCTTCGTATACTTTCCATTGGATCAAGAATCAAAGGTAGATGACACTTGAGCTCCTCAGGAAAGGCCAAACAAGACTCGTATTCATTGGGTTCATCACCATGTCTTTTAACGAAGTATTTGCAACCAAAGACCCTGAAGTGTGTGACACCAAGCCTATGTCGAAACCGAAGATCATATGGTGTTTTTCTGTGCTTAGCTCGTGAGAAAACTCGATTTGAGACATAACAAGCTATTGCAATTGCATCTGCCTAAAATTTTCTAGGAGTTTGGTATTCATCAAGCATAGTCCTAGCCATCTCAACTAAGGATATGTTCTTTCTCCCTATAACACTATTTTGTTGAGATACATATGGTCAACAAAATTGATGGTCATTTCTTTTTTCAGCACAAAATTGATCAAATGATTTGTTTTTAAATTTAGTTCCATTATAACTTCTAATTGCTTTTAAGGATCCTGGGTGGTCAATTGAAAGTCTAAGAACTGAACCTCTGAAATGACTAAAAGCTTCATTCTTAGATGCCATAAAGTAAATTCAAGAGTATCTAAAATAATCATCAACAATTTCAAGCACACACCATTTACCTCCAAAATATTGAACACATGAAGGACCAATAGTGTCAAGGTGTAAAAGTTGTGTTGGTGTTGTTTGTCATGTTCATTGTGAGTGGAGCATGTGAACCTACAACCATCTTAACATGTCTACAAGAAGAGCACACAATTTCGTTGTCCCCTTTAAGCTTAAGTAACCTACGTATGCGATCAAGGCCACTAACACGAGTGATGTGATCAAAGCCTACACGATCAAGTCTACGATGCCAAAAATATAAATCCTTTGATTCATTAGCAAATAGACACCAATTTTTAGAGGTTGACATATCAAAATCAGTAAACTCTTCTAAATCAAGACATGTTAAACATAAGCTCTTTGAATCTACAACCTTGCAGCAAGTTTTAGTAAAAACAATTTCAAGATTTTCATCAAGCAATTGTGAAACAGAAAGCAAGTTGTATTTCCAGTTTTTGACAAGTGCCACATCTTTCAAAGTGTAGTTATTATTCACTCTAACCAAACCCTTGGAAATTATAGCAGTTGAATAATTTTTAGCAAAAGTAATATTCTCTACAGGTGACACAAAAGAGAAGGAGGAGAACTATTCATTGTTACCTGTCATGTGGTGCGAGCAATCTGAATCCACAAGCCAAATGTTCTCCTTCCTCAAGTGTGTAATCTACATAGAAGCACAATACATCAATGACTTAATATTGGGGCAAGTAAAAAAGCATTTAGGAATCCAGTATGAATCACACGATGTCCAACAGGAATACACGTGAAAACTATGAAAATACAGCAGGTTTATGAGCCAAAGTTTAAGGATTCTTGCACCCAACTACTGACCTATGAGATGTGTTATGTGTAGCACGAAAAACAATAGGTTTGAGAGCAAACTTTGCATGTTTTTGACTCATCGGAACAGGTTGCAAGTGTTTAGCATTTGGTTTAGCACGTGCAACAAATTCTTCTTGATTGTTATGAAACCTAACATGCATTTTTTGCTTCTTTTCTTGTTTAGCTAGTCTATAACAAAAATCTATAACATGACCATCTCTACCACAGTAGGTACAATGAAATTTAACTTTATGTTCATGTCTAAATGAGCAAGCAATATGTTTCTTAGAAACCGAATGAGACAACACCCCTGCTGACCTAAAAAACCACCTCTTTTGTTTAGAAACCGTTTGAATCAAACCACTTCCTAGTGACTTTACAACCTTAGGTGGATGTTCCTTAGAATGAGCATGAGAATTAAAACCTAAACAAGTTTTATAATTGCAAGTCTTAGAAGAGTTCAGCTGCATGTTTAGATTCTTATTCCCACTACAAAATCGCTCTATTGTCCTATGCATGTCATCAAGTTTCTTGGACACATCTAAGAAGTTTTCACATGAATTTTTTCCTTTTAGTTTGTAATTGGAACAATATTTAACTTCATGAGAACATAAAGCATTGTTCAAAACTTAAATTTCATTCATAGCATCATGTAGTTTCTCATTAAGATCATCATAGTTAGAACAATGCAAATCGATTGTAGAAAGGCTAGTGTCGGCGGTTTGGAACCAGCAGATCTCCCTACACTACTAAAGTGATAGGGGAGTTTGATGTTCGGTGTGGGCGCGCGGAGATTCAAGAAGGTGAATAAGAATTGACACAGGAGACACAAGAATTTACGTGGTTCGGGCCGCCTGAGCGTAATACCCTACTCCACGGATGTGTTGGTGTTGTATTAGCAGTATGAGCTTGTGATGAGCGTATGAGGTGCGTGTGTCCCCGTAACGTGTCGTCGGCCTGTCCTTTTTTAGTACAAGGGCAGGCCGTTACAAATTAGCCTGGCCAGACATGTGGCCCCAGCAGTTATTAGTATTGATAC
This sequence comes from Tuctoria greenei, assembly GCA_036927565.1. NCBI lineage: Eukaryota > Viridiplantae > Streptophyta > Magnoliopsida > Poales > Poaceae > Tuctoria > Tuctoria greenei. Next base: position 114,014,432 of record JAYESD010000003.1, read on the forward strand.
ACGTTTAATTGCACTTAATGACCCTGTAACAAGCTTTGACAGCACCGTTACTGGTGTTAAGATCGTCCGTTTAAGTGTCATTAATATAGTATTAATGACACTTAATCGGGTCTTGAAGTCCTTGATTCCCCTTTGAAGATCCGGAGCCGTTGCAGGGTCTTCCGGAGGTTAGGGGTTGAAGATCCGACAGTGTGACACGTGGCAGCTCCGGAGCATACTGTGGGAAACAAGTAGCTCCGGGGCTACCCGACACGTGTCAGGTCCGGAGCTTCTCTCGGTCTGGGGTTAAGTCCGGAGGTGCCATTTCGGTACATGGCCTGGAGCTTCCCCTTTGTGGGCGGTAGCTCCGGTTTGGTAGTACACGTGGCGACCCAGGGATTAACCATGTTGGAGAAGCGGGTCTGGTTATGTCTGACATGTGGGCCCCCGAGGGTCTTCAAACCAAGTAGATGACTTTCCTTTGAGATCTTTGTAACCTCAAGGGGTGTACAGTTTCTAGGGTACCGATAGTGGCCCCCTGGACCTACCTCCGAGGAAGATCACTGGGGTGAAGTCATTCCGCCGGAGGTGGGTCCATCCTCGCGACTCTTGAACTGAGTCTTCAAGGGTCTTTGAAGGTGCCGTTGGAAGGGATTTATAGTTAGATCCCCACCACGTGGCGCACCTTGTGCGGCAGATGAGATCTTTGACATGCGGATCTCACGCAATTGAAGGTCGCCGGTTCCCGATACGAAAACCGTATCGGTTCCGCACGCCTTGTCAGGCCGCCGCCTTTGGGTTTCCCGCCTCGTGATGACAACCGTTCGCCTGGGTAAGAGCCTCGACTTGATCGTCGGGGTGGTCCCGGGCCCTCTTGTCATCGGCAGGGTGAAATTTTTGAATGGTATCTTCGATTTCCTTGCGGTTCCCATCCAAGCGTTGCGAGGGCTTACTTAAGAAGGAAAGCGCGCACCATCAGGAGTTCTTTACGCCTCTCATCTGATCTTGCACTCAAACTCCCAACTCGTGCTTCGCTCTTCTTCTCTTGCCTAGCTGTGCCGCGATGGAGTTGGGTCTCCACGAGAGTTGTTTGAAGATCGACGGCGATTTGAAGAAGGTCCAGGCCCTCATGGGGTGGTCCTCGGACTTCTTCAACCACTCAGTCCGTGCCAGCGGAGAGCTCCCCTTCGAGAAGGAGCACGCCGGCGAAATGGTGTACTTTTCCTCGTACGCCATGGTGGGGTTGATCCCGCCTTTTTCTTCCTTTTTCTTGATGCTGCTAGACTTCTATGGTCTGCAGTTATACCACCTTGGCCCTCACTCCATTCTCCTCGTGTCTATCTTCGTCCACTTCTGTGAGATGTGGGTGGGAATCCCCCCTGCACTGAACTCTTCCGGACCTTCTTCACCGTCCACACCACCGGCTGGAGTAATGAGTACCTTGGCTTCTACTACTTCGTGAAGCGCAAGAAGTGCCCATTCAAGTACCTCCGGTCGTTTCCTTCTGGGAAGTGGGATGACTGGAAGAAAGACAGGATAGTCGTCAGGGTGGAGGAGCATGAGAGGCTGGAGCTGCCCGATAGTCTGCCCGGCATTGACACGACGATCTGGAGTGAAGCTCCAGTGCTAGGGGAAGCTTTTGACCCTGCTTTGACCAGGATCCGCCAATGCGTGGAGGGAGGATTGACTCCTCAGGTGGTATTTTGCAATTTTCTGGTCAACAGGTGGGCGCCGCTGAAGAGGAGGGAGAAACTCGCTTGGGCCCTCAACAGCGTGATGGACGACGATCGGGTTGAGACCGGGTTGAAGTCCAACATGGTGGGGAAAACCTTGGAGTTCCACCTCAAGAAATTCTAGCACGGCATCGACGTCGACGGTGATGACTTGACTCCCCCATCGGCCTTCCTCCCTCTGAACATGGAAGTGGAGTTTAGCAGGGAGCTCTGGCAAAAGATGCCCGTACTTGACGACCTTGGTGTCGTCGAGAGAAGATCAACCACCCGGGTGGCGATCCCCGGAATGCCCGAAGATGGCTCCGTCCCTGCCCCAAAGCCAAGGGTCGAGGTCGTTGGCAAGGGCAAGGAGCTGGCTGATGAACCAGAGAGCCGGAAGAGGAAGCTGCAGCATGCCGACGGAAGGTCCGTCAGGCCCGCTACTTCCGCCTCGGTTCCTTCTCCCCGGAGGGGAAGGTCTTCTACCACCGTGGCGACTGTCCCCATAACGAGGTCCTCCCGGAACGAGACCGTTCCTGCAGTGGGGTCCTCCCAGAGCGCGTCTGTTCCCACAGTGGGATCCTCCCAGGGTGTTAGCTCCGGGCGCGCAACTCCAGCACCTGGGCCGGTGGAGGCCTCCGGGTACGGGGGTTCTTCCCTATCGAGGAGAGCCTCGACCCGGGAAACGCCCGTGGCCGCGACAAGTTCTGGGGGGCCTTCCGGAGCTTCTACGCCGACTATGGCCAGCCCAGAACGCCTGGGAAAAAGGTTCCGCGCAAGCTGGTGCGGAAGCCTCCCAAGGTAATTTCTAATCTCTACCTTGGACAATTATTTTAATTGTAGCAACTGTTTGTTAATTTCCTTCGTTCATCATCTGCAGCGTCCCCAAGAAGGGGAGTGAGGCTCCACCCTCAGCCACAGTGTCGGAGGCCGTGAGGGTGGGAGCTTCTGCTCCTGTCCCGGTGCCGCCCCAAGTGGTGGCTGAAGCTGCGACAGCTCCAGCGCCGGCTATCGTGGCCATGGACCTCGACTCATCCCCAGAAGTTCCCGTGGTAGCGCCGGACCACGGGAGTGAAGATGCACCAGCGGCACCTGTCTCGGAGGTTGAAGCTCCGGGTCCTGGTGCTGCAATGATGGAAGCTCCAGCTGTTGAGCCGGAGGAAGTAGTAATCCCGGCCTCTGAGCCGGAAAGTGTCGAAGCCCCGGCGGTTGAGCCGGAGGTGGATGAAGCCCCGGCATGCGAGCCGGAAACCGAGGTAGTTCCGGCAGTTGGGCCGGCTACCTCCGAAGCACCGGCTGCTGAGCCGGTCATTGTTGGAGCTCCGGTCACAGGGCCGGTCGAAGTTGAAGATCTTCCGGCTCCTGAGCCGGTTGTTGAAGAGGTGACGGAGCTCGAGCCTCCCTCGGAAGAGGTACCCAGACCGGAGCCAGTAGCGGCACCTGCTCCGGAAGCGACGACGTCGGAGGTACCTGCGGCCGAGCCGGAGTGCCCAAGCGAAGTCGCTGGCTCCCTGTCCGAGGGGGTGAACGACGACTTGGCGGTGGGGCCTTCTTCGATGGCGACTGAAGCCATCCCGGAGGACGGCCCTAGTTCCTTGGAAACTCAGGGGTCCACTCTCGTGGAGTGGGACCCAATTTTTGTATCTGAAGACCCGCTGGAACCAGCGGAGGAGACCCCAGCAGGTCCGGAACCCATCCCGTTGTCGCTGTCCATTGACAACGCATGTTCCAGTCTGCGTCAGGTCCAACTGGCCTTCTTCCACGACAGCAAGGCTCTTGAAGAGGAGCGCCAAACCCTTAGGCGGTGGCGTAATCAGCTCGAGACCAAGCTGGCGCAGTCGAGGCTAGCGGACGAATGAGTGGATCAAGCGGGAGAAGATCCGCCTGGAGTACTGGGGCAAGTTACTGGATGACAGGGAGAGTATGACTCGTGCCCTCGACGCTCAATCCTGAGAGATCTACGATCAGGCCAAAGCTGCCAATAATGCGGCCGATGCACGCCACGAGCAGCTTGAGGCCATTAACACCGCACTCATCAAGCGGCGGGAGGCACTTGAAGAGAGGGAGAGACGGCTCGAGGATGAAGAGCAGAAACTCCTAGAGCTGTGGGATGACGTCCTGAGGAGGGAAGAGGAGCTCGCCGAGAAAGTAGCTCTGGCTGACAAGGGCCTCGAGGAGCGCGCCAAGAAATTGGAAGAGCGCTGCCAAGAGGAAGAGGAGAAGACCTGGGTGCGAGGGCAAGAACTCTATGAACAAGAGTGTGCCCTTGCTGCCCGGGAGAAGAAAGTGAGGGGTAGGGAGAAGGACCTGGTTGACCGCCGGAACAAGATCCACCTCCGGGAGGAGGAGCTCGGAAAACTCGAAAGGCGGGTTGCTGAAAAGATTCAGCAAAACGCCAAAGAAGTTGAGCGCCTCGCCCGTGAGAATTCCGAACTGACGGCAGCCAGGAGATCCCTGGAGGAGACGAAGGGCTTGAGGACTGCGGACTCCCTACAGATTTGGGAGTTCCTGGGCAAGGCCAACGATGCGCTGACACCGATGGGTTTCAGCCCCGTGCGCCCGGATGATCCGGAGTCGTAGCCGGACCTAGCGCTGCAGGCGTTGAGCGCAGCAGGTAGCAAGCTCTCCAAGGTGGGCGATGTCATCGCGGACCAACTGGAGGTTGAGGGGCAATCCCTGGCGAAGAACGTCGCAGAGTATGTGCTGATGTTCTACACCAGCCGGAACTCCCAATTTCCTCTGGACCCGGTGCTTGAAGGCCCCGTCGAAGGAGAAGGCGAAGCTACCCGAGCCAGCGTATCGGAGGTTGCCCAGAAGGTCGCCCAATTCTTCCATAGGGTCTAGGACCATCTCTGTAATTCTCACTTGTATTTTCTCTTCTTCTTCCTCAATTTTGTAATCCCTTGTCTCCAGATGTAATCTCTTGTCTCCAGATAAATGAAATCCCCAAATTTTGCGAATTTCACTTTTTGTCTTCAACACTTTTATCTTCACCTGGCCCCCTGGTAGATGTACACAATTTGATTGTGAACGTGTACCAAGAGGATATTGTGTTTTGTTGAAGACTCTTTCGCTCCGAACTTGTAGAATTTAGGTTCGAAGTCTTTGATAGTGAAGGCCCCCTGAGGTTGTCGGAGCTTAGAAGCTCCGGCATTGTCTATCGCTGGAGCTTAGTAGCTCCGGCAATAGTCTCTATCAACGCGTAGAGCATCGATAGTTAATCCTCCGGGGTGTCGGAGCTTAGTAGCTCCGGCAATGACCTTTGCCAACACTCTGTTTGTTGGCAGCAGACTCCATTTACGGGGTCTTCTCAGCATCTTTTATTCGGCGTCGACGGCTGGCCCCCCTTAGGGGAGTCGGAGCTTAGTTAGTTCCGGCTTTTCTCCATCAACGTAGATTTTATTTTTCCTACACACTTAAGCCAAGAAAAATAGTAAAATTTGTTTCTTGTCTATAACTTCGTCGCGGCTTATGGCTCTCAAGAAGATTTTAAGTCAAACGCGATTCTAAATACAACCGAATGTGTTGTCTTTTCTTCTAGATCCAACTGTACACGGACCCGCCTTACTTCGGCCTGCCGGGGTGTAGGTAGAGTGGCGTACTTAGGGTACTTGACTAGGCTAAGTCGATAGCACACTCCAGCCCTAGATTGGCTTGGCGGCTTTCAGGCGAGTTGGCCATGAACAATATTTGAATCCAAAAGAATTGACAATACAACTCGAATCGTATATAAACCGATTGGACTAAAATTTCTTAAGAATTTCACGTCTTTGTTATAGACAAGAAAGAGAAAAATAAAAATGTTGAGCCTGTACAAAATAAATGCACGTGGAGTCTATTTCAAATGAAAATGTCTTTCATTATAGGTCCGGGGTACAGGGGAAACAAGTACACTCTTAGGGTACGGAACCAGGCTAAGGGTGTTTCATTTCTCGTTTGACCCAAGGTAGTTAGCCACACTTTTAGTCCTGAGACTGTGACAAGCGTTGCATGAGCTTTGCGAACCTTTCGGGAAAGGTCCGACTGCTCTCCCAGAGGAACTACCCGACTCTGTACAATGACTCTATAACATACATCTCAAGTTACTCAAGACTCACCTCCATGGTATTAAGTGTAGAACTTACGGAGGTGCTCGATGTTCCAAGGATTTGGGAGAGGTGTCCCATCCTCGGTAGCCAAGCGAACGCTTCCGGGACGGGATACTTTAATCACTCAGAAGGGCCCTTCCCAGCTAGGGGAGACTTTGTTTAACCCTTCTCTGGATTGTATTCTCCGTAACACCAGATCGCCTTCCTCGAGCTGTCGGTTGTGTACATGCCGCTGGTGATAACGCCGTAGGGCATGATGATATCGGGCATTCTGAACAGCTTCTTGGCACCTTTCCTCCTCAAGGAGGTCTAGGTCTTCACGCCGGAGCTGGTCCTGCGTGGCTTCGTCAAAGGTCCGGACCCGGAGTGAACCCAAGGTGATTTCCGGAGGAAGGATTGCTTCAGCTCCGTACAGCAGAAAGAAGGTTGTCTCTCCGGTTGACCGGTTTGGAGATGTCCCATTGGCCCATAGAGTGGGCGGAAGCTCTTCGATCTAGTTTGCTCCATGTTTTATCAAGCGCTCATAAGTGCGCGTTTTAAGTCCTTTAAGGATTTCAGCATTTGCTCTCTCGGCTTGGCCATTGCTAGCTGGATGAGCAACGGAGGCGTAGCAAACTTGTATGCCGAGGTCTTTGCAATATCCTTGGAATGCGGAGCTTGTGAATTGGGTCCCATTATTAGTGATAATTTTGTTTGGGACTCCAAATCTGCATACAATGCACTGCAAAAAGTTGATAGCAGATTGCTTGTTGACTGTCACAACTGGAGTTGCTTCCGGCAATTTGGTGAACTTGTCAATGGCGACGTACAGGAACTTATAACCTCCGACGGCTCTTGGGAAAGGTCCCAAGATGTCCATCCCCCACACAACGAAAGGCCATGTAGGAGGTATCATTTGTAAGGGCTGAGCCGATGTGTGAATTTGCTTTGCATGAAATTGGCATGCTTCACATTTCTTCACCAGCTCAGTTGCATCCTGGAGCGCTGTAGGCCAGTAGAAGCCATGCCGAAAGGCTTTACCGACCAACGTGTGGGAAGACGCGTGGTTCCCACACTCGCCTCCATGGATTTATGTGAGGAGCTCGCAGCCTTCTTCCCTTGTGATGCACCACATTAGGATGCCGTTGGCACCGCACCGGTAGAGATCCCCTTCTACCAGCGTGTATCTTTTAGCCAATCTGACTACTCGGTCAGCGGATACATCATCGTCAGGAAGGATGTTGTCTTTCAAGTAGTTCCGGATCTTCGAGATCCATGCATCGGAGCTAACTTGAGTATTTGAGTCTTGCGTGCTGGGTTGCTCGGAGCTTCCGGCAGCACCTACGACCCTTGATGGCTGCCATGGTAACAGGACCATCGGGACCGTCAGCTTCGGGATGCTGATCTCGCCCCCTTCACTCAGTTCGGTAGGCTGAGCTGTGGGTTTCGACAATCTCCAGACAAAAGTTCTGTCAGGAGCTGGAGCTCCGGTTGACGCTTTCGTTAAGAGTTCGTCGGTTTCAACGTTGTGAGCACGCTGAACATGGTGGAGATCTAGGACTTTAAAGTCCTTCTGAAGCTTCTGGACTTCAAGGAGGTAAGCAGCTAACTAGAGATTATTGCAGGAGCATTCACCCTTCACCTGTTTAATAATGAGCTGTGAATCTCCCTTGACCAGCAATTGCTTGACACCATATGACCATGCCACATTTAGTCCGTAGATGAGTGCTTCATACTCTGCCATGTTGTTGGTTGCCTTGAAGTCAAGGTGTACCATGTATTTCACCTTCTCCCCAGTCGGTGCAAGGAGAAGAATTCCAGCTCCGGCCCCCTGCTTCTGCATGGAGCCGTCAAAGTAGAGGGTCCAGTGAGGCTCGGTGAAGGTTGGAGCTTGATGCTCTGTCTTCTGCTCACTGGGGCCCCCAGGGTTTGATGGAGAGGGAGTCCATTATGCCACAAAATCTGCCAATGCTTGACTCTTGACTGCTTGTCTTGAAATAAATTCAAGATCAAATTCAGCCAACTCCGCAGCCCACTTTGCAATATTCCCAGTTGAATTGGGATTATGCAAAATTGCTCGAAGTGGGTAGGAGGTCACCACTGAGACTTTGTGAGCTTGGAAGTAATGGCGAAGCTTCCTGGAGGCATTAAGAACTGCATAGAGCAGCTTATGCACCTCTAGGTATCGAGTCTTGGCATCATGTAATACTTCACTAATGAAGTACACTGGGCGCTGAATGGTCCGGACCCTCCCGGAGGGGTCCGGAGCTTCCTCTTCACTGACCCGGATCCTCTCGGAGGAGCCCGGATTTTCTTCAGGGACCTCCGGGTTCTGGCTGGAGGAACCCGAAGCTTCTTCAGAAATGACCTGGACCCTCCCAGAGGGGTCTAGGTCTCCTGAAGCGACTTCTTGTGGATTCGGATCTGGGAGTTGGGACCCATACTCACTTTCAGGAGCCTCCGGACCCTCCTGAAGGGGTCTGGATTCCTGAGTATAGGGTAGTTCTGGCCTCTCCGCGACCAGGACTATACTGACAACTTCGTCAGTAGCTGAAATATAAAGCAACAAAGGCTCACCAGGGTTCGGAGCTACCAGAATTGGTAGGGTGGTGAGGAACTGTTTCAGCTCCTGGAATGCCTTTTCTGCTTCTTCGGACCATTGGAATGGTCCGGACTTCCTCAATAACTTGAAGAAGGGGAGTGCCCGTTCCGCCCAGTCTTGAGATGAACCGGCTGAGGGCTACTAGACATCCAGTTAATTTTTGGACGTCCTTGATGCGGGTTGGTGGCCGCATGTCTTCAATGGCTTTAATCTTCGCCGGATTAGCTTCTATGCCCCGTGGCTTACCCGGAAACCAAGAAGTTTTCCGGAGCTAACCCCGAAGACACACTTGTCTGGGTTTAGCTTTGTGCGGGTGGCCCGCAACTTGTCGAAGACAGCCTGCAAGGTGTCAAGGAGTGACTCCTTGTTCCTGACCTTGACCACGATGTCATCGACGTACACTTCCACTATGTCTCTAATAAGTTCTTCAAATGTTTTGTACATAGATCGTACAAAAGTTGAAGCTGCATTCTTGAGACCAAAAGGCATGGCTGTGTAACAATACAATCCATCTACTGTGATGAATGAAGTATGTTCTTCATCTTCCCTAGACATCCTGATTTGGTGATATCCGGAATATGCATCTAGGAAACACAGTAATTCACACCCGGAGGTGGAATCCACTATCTGATCTATTCTAGGTAGTGGAAATGGATCTTTTGGACATGCCTTATTTAGTGTGGTGTAGTCGATGCACATCTGAAGCTTCCCGCCGGCCTTGGGCACAACGACTGGGTTTGTCAGCCATTTTGGATGGAAGACTTCTCGGATGAATCCGGCTTTGAGTAACTTCTTCACTTCTTGTCGGATGAAGTTCTCTCGCTCTACGCATTGCTTCCGAGGCTTCTGATGCACAGGCCGAGCATCGGGGTAAATCTTCAGATTGTGCTCAATCACTTCCCTGGGGAGCCCAGGCATTTGTGACGGTTGCCAAGCAAACACGTCGACGTTAGCCCGGAGGAAAGTGATGAGCGCGAGTTCCTATTTGTCGTTCAATCCTCCCGATACACGGGTGGTTTGAGCGGCATCGGAACCAATCTGGACGACTTTGACGGGAATGTCGGTGTCGTCGCTTGGCTGCACACGAGGTGCAGAAGTCGAGCCTCGTTGGCGAATGCTCGGGGGTATTGGAGCTTGCTCCTGCCTGGAGTCCTCCTCTTGCGCCGTGGTGAGCGCATGGAGCTCTTCCAGTGCAGTTACTCCGGCAGTGCGATCTCCGCGGATCCGGAGAACGCCTACTGGCGTTGGCATCTTCAACACCAGATAACCATAATGAGCAGCTGCCATGAATTTGTACAGGGCAGGCCTACCCAGGATGGCATTGAAAGGCAAGTTGATCTGAGCGACGTCGAAGACCAATTTCTCGGTGTGGTACTCCTCCCGTGTCCCGAAGGTAACGGGGAGAGTAATACCTCCGAGTGGGGTAATGGCTCCCGGACCTACTCCGGAGAAAGATCGAGAGGGGTGGAGATCCGAAGGTCGGAGCTGAAGCTTAGTGAAAGCTTTGAAGCTGATGAGGTTAAGCCCCAAACCTCCGTCTACCATGACGTGGTGGAGCTGGATGTTGTTGATGGTAGGATATACCATCAGGGGTAACTGTCCTGCTCCAACCGTGCTCTGGGGACAATCCGAAGCATCAAAAGTGATGGTTGTGTCCATCCACTTTCAATGAGGCTCCGACCTGACTGTAGGAGCTACAGCGGCCATATCCCGACGCATAGTCTTGATGACGCGACGGGAGGTGATATCCCATGATCCACCGAAAATGGTGTTCATGGTTTTCCGACGCTCGTTGTCAGAGACGTTAGAATCATTGTCGACTGAGGTGTAGACGGCCTTCAGGACCTTTTTAGGATCCTGAAACCCTAACTCCTCTTCAGCCGGAGCTTCGTCGACCTTTTGTTTTCCTTCCCTCTGTCGGAAAGGAGATTCTTCCCGGCGCTTGTTGTAGCGCTCGGCAAGGTTTTGGACCTCCCGACAGTCTTCCAAACTGTGGCTGCCCGTTTTGTGAATGGGACACCACACTTTAGGTTTGCCACCGTCTTCAGAAGACGGTCGAGGTCGCTTCTTGGGGCGTGGCCCCTGGCCACCCGGAGTTGCAGCTGCTGCAACGTTGGATGTGCCAACCGACGGCTTTTTCTTGCCGTTGATCTTCTTTTTCTTCTTGCCACCCCCGGAGGTAGCGGCTTCTTCTTTGGAGAATTTCTTGTGATCCTCCGAGGCTGGTTTGGAGTGCATTTCACGGCCCTCCGCAGCTCTGGCAGATTTGTCTGCCAAGCTGAAGAGTTCCGTGACGCTGGTGATCTCCTTGATCGCCAACTTCTCCAGCATCTTCTTGTCCCGTACGCCCTGTCTGAATGCCACAATGACAGAGGCGCTAGAGATAGAAGGGATAGTGTTTCGTACCTGAGAGAACCTCTGGATGAATGACCGCAAGGATTCTCCCCCTTTTTGCACAACCGCAAAAAGGTCTAGTTCAGTGCCTTGTCGGGTGTATGAACTCCCGAAGTTGGCAGTGAACTGATGGCACAGCTCCTCCCAACTGTTGATAGAGTTGGGTGGAAGGCTCATAAACCAGGACCTGGCAGTCCCAGTTAAGGCCACTGGAAAGTAATTGGCCATCACGGCCTCATTTCCTCCAGCTGCCAAGATTGCTGTGGAGTAGATCTGAAGAAATTCGGCGGGATTGACAGTCCCGTCGAATTTTTTCGGCAGGTGAGGCCAGAACATCTGTGGCCACCTAACCATGCGCAGATGCATGGCTAGGGCTGAACAACCTCCTCCCACTCCTTCAGGAGCAGAAAGGTCCTGAGCTTCCCGTCTTTCACGGGCACGCTCAATATGGACTCAGCTGTCCTGCTGGCGATATTGGCAATCAAGCTCAGACCGGAGGTCGTGAGTCGAAAGCCTGGATACCGTGTGAGTGCATCGTGCCTCGGAGGGCAGTGACGTCACTTGTTGTGACGCAGCACGTCTCCTGCTATTGGAAACGTGCAGACCAAGTCTTCCAGACAAAGTCCACCGCTGCGACGGGGCTCTTCCTGAAGGAGGAGGACCCTGGTTACTGAGGCGTTCGGCTGCTGCTGCAACCAAATGCTCCACATCAGCCCTCCACTGCTCCAGTGCATCCCGGGATGCATCCGGAGGTGGTGGGCGTTAGAGAAGAGCACGCGCTGTATGGAGCGCGTGTTCCGGGTTGTCATGATTTCCCGACGCAGTAATTGACGCCGGCGCACCATCACGTTGTCCAACACGATTTGCTGGAGGAGATGATGGTGGTGGGAGTGTGGCTCCTGCTGGTGCTGAGGCTCCTGCTGGTGGCTGCCTATTGGAGGGATTGCCCCCAACAGCCTGAGCAGCAGGTTGGCCGTTGGATGATCCAGCAGCTGAGTTCACCATTCTCAAAATCTCAGGCACCCCCCTACCTGGCGCGCCAACTGTCGGCGGTTTGGAACCGGCAGATCTCCCTACACTACTAAAGTGATAGGGGAGTTTGATGTTCGGTGTGGGCACGCGGAGATTCAAGAAGGTGAATAAGAATTGACACAGGAGACACAAGAATTTACGTGGTTCGGGCCGCCTGAGCGTAATACCCTACTCCACGGATGTGTTGGTGTTGTATTAGCAGTATGAGCTTGTGATGAGCGTATGAGGCGCGTGCGTCCCCGTAACTTGTCATCGGCCTGTCCTTTTATAGTACAAGGGCAGGCCGTTACAAATTAGCCTGGCCCGACATGTGGCCCCAGCGGTTATTAGTATTGATACACGTTTAATTGCACTTAATGACCCTGTAACGGGCTTTGACAGCACCGTTACTGGTGTTAAGATCGTCCGTTTAAGTGTCATTAATATAGTATTAATGACACTTAATCGGGTCTTGAAGTCCTTGATTCCCCTTTGAAGATCCGGAGCCGTTGCGGGGTCTTCCGGAGGTTAGGGGTTGAAGATCCGACGGTTGGACACGTGGCAGCTCCGGAGCATACTATGGGAAACAGGTAGCTCCGGGGCTACCCGACACGTGTCAGGTCCGGAGCTTCTCTCGGTCTGGGGTTAAGTCCGGAGGTGCCATTTCGGTACATGGCCCGGAGCTTCCCCTTTGTGAGCAGTAGCTCCGGTTTGGTAGTACACGTGGCGACCCAGGGATTAACCATGTTGGAGAAGCGTGTCCGGTTATGTCTGACATGTGGGCCCCCGAGGGTCTTTAAACCAAGTAGATGACTTTCCTTTGAGATCTTTGTAACCTCAAGGGGTGTACGGTTTCTAGGGTACCGACAGCTAGCATCTTTGATGTTTTTATCACTAAGTGCAGCAAGCTTTTTGTCCTTTTCAATCTCAAGCTCAAGTTTATCAAGTGTGGAGGTGTTTGCACTTCTTAAGGAGGACAATTGTTCGTATATTAATTCACATGAGGAGGAATCAAGGATTTTACTGATTAATTTAATATTCTAGTAATTCAATTTTAGTAGCATTGTTTATAGGTTTTTTGTCCTTTTTCTTAAGTACAACAGTGGCATGGGAAATAACATCACACATTTCTTCGCAAGTGGGACTACCTCTTCATCATGCTATTATAATATGCTTCCTCCATACATGATCATGAGTTGCTCGTCATGAAACATGTATTTGCCAAAGTATCTTCATCCTCATCACTTGCGATGTGTACATCGCTCAAACGGAAATCTTGAAGCGCTGAGATGGAGCTATGTGCCGCTTTGCGCATTGATGAGTTCCTGTTTTTCTTGTTGTTTGCATAGGTAGGCTTGAACTTAAATTGCTTTTAATCATGGGAAGTAGAAACTGAAAGGTTAGGGAAATTTGTACGAAAATGTCCATACTCACCGCATTCAAGGCATCTTTGTGAACCACCACTTACTCTCCTTCTAGTACTCATATTTTGCAATGTTTTCGATAACTGAGTAGAGAGAAGTGCTAGCTCCTCATCTGGAAACTCTTCAATCTGTTCAAGGGTTAGAGAAGACAGCAAAGAAAGTGTACCACGTGATGAAGGTTGTCTACAACTTGTTGGGATTCTTACATGGAGATTATGTCAAGTTCATGACTTTTCAACTTTCAACATAGCACATCTAAAGTAATTGTACTCATGACCTGGATTCACGAATAGATGTAACTTTCATCTCCCAAATCGACATGTCTAATGCACTAAACAATTGCCTAGCATTTTTAGTATCCAAAAATTTAACATTTACACTATGCAAGTTGCTGAGAATTTTATTAAAGTGATCAAAGAAGTCAACAATCGACTCATCGGGTTGCATCTTGAAGCAAATGTACTCCTTTTTGAACATGTCTTGACATACCTCCTTGATCGTAATGTATCCTTCGTGATAGTCACATAGTGCTTTTCACATGTCATATGCAGATCGGAGGTGTGCAGCACGATCGAAGTCGCTTTGTGTCAATCCTTGTATAATCAGGTTACACGCCTTGTTGTTGTTGTCAATGTCTCTTATGTTCACCGCCATAACATCATTGTTTGAAGGCATGACAAAGGGATTGAATACCTTTTCCCATATGGTGAAGCCTTGCGCCTGTATGTAAGCCTCCATGCCAGTGTTCCAAACTTGAAAATCAATGCCCTCGAACACATAAGGTTTTGTGGAGTATTTCTCCATGTTGATTAGCAAAAACAAATGCAAATCAAAGATATTAGAGCAATGTGGCTCTGGTACCAATTGTATGATCGAATAGCACGTGAAAAGCTACTAGAGGGGGTGAATGGTAGATTTAAAACTCTTTCAGCAAAAGCTACAAAAAACCCTTCGGCAGAAAATCAATTTGATAGAGAAACTATGCATGCAAGTGTTTTAAACATGTTCAACCATGAAAAAATCAGTTTAGATTGTATATAAACAAGTCAAGGAACAAATGCAAAAACAATCACGTGAAAACAATGAGTAGAACTCAAGTTATGATCAAAAGATTGAGCAAAGATCAATCTGCTCTACCCGAGTTAAAAAGCAGATCTGCTATGCTGCAAAGAAACTTGTGCATCTCAAACTTCACAATCCAATGACCGTAAAATTTTCACAAATGATATACAATTGCGTTGTGAAGATAACAAAAAAAGAAGCATGTCAATTTGATCTGTAAAACATGAGTTATAATGAAAACACCAAAGCAATATTGGGCAGCGCAGAAACTCGATGAGAAAGACTGGACGAAAACAAGTTGGACAAGCAAGACACAAAAGTTCCTCTAAGACTACGATCTTTATTTAATGAAACATAGAACAACCACAAAGTTGTGCACACATGAGCTTTGGCCTCCCTTGCTTATATAACCAGCCCTAAGGCCAGCCAATCAACACTAGGACTCCTACTCTCACTCTGTGTCAACCGAAACTTTCCATAACTGCTCAAGACTCTTCCATATGCAGATAGAAGCAATACTAAGACTTCAAGACACATTAGGAACGTATCACACATTCCTAAAACAACTCAACTTTGTGACCAACATGAAATCTAACCAAAACAAGACTCAAAACCTTCTATATATGAACCATAACCACCTCAACCGCAGCCTTGCGTATAAACTAGCCGGTTGGACCTTTCTGGCCATATCTTCATGTCTACAACTCTTCACCACGCCTTGGAACAATGTTGCTACATCCATTCACCCCTTGAAAAAGTGTAAACACTTTCCAAAAACATCCACGATGCCTTGATATGCATTGTTCTTGATCCAAACATGTTGTGTGACCACCTGATCAACTCAACCACAATCTCTCCCAAACTTGGTTGTTGAACCTCATATTCACCCTAAGACTAGTTCAATGGATCACTATGACAATCCATGTCTTGACCTCAAGCAACACCTGCACATGAACAAACAACCAATTCTTTCGAGCATAAGTTTGCGACTTTACTCACATTGGTCCGAAAATAGAACACCTTATGTGAGCACCTCACATAAGCATGTCGCAAACATAGCAAGATAATATCCACCATGATCAGCCAAAACACATAAAAAATTTAGTAAATGAATACTAAGCAAACATCCCATTTGCTAAAAAGCAAGTTTGAAACATTGCAAGTAGAAAACATAGCAGCCGCACGAGTATTTAAGCACATAGAAAGTTCGGACAGTCCAATCAGCAGCTATGCATTATAAAAGGAAAAGTTCAAACACACCAAAGTAAAAAACACATGCACCTCACATGCGTGACAAGTTTAGACAGTGCATAATGAGTTCCCGTAAGTTTGACAATCCAAAGTGGGTTTCCCTAAAAAATTCACATCTTTGCATATAAACCATATCTTTTAGCCTATTTGCCAATGTATTCAACACACATAGGTCTCACAGTTTTGTTAGTATATCTTAGGGAGTATCAGCAAGCATTTTTGGTGCTGTTACTAGGAAGGTTCAGAAGTATTGCATGATTATGTGGTAGACTGGACTCTATTAGGTTTTTAGTAGGATAGTGTTGCATTGTTTTTGCATTCTTTTGATGTGAAAATAGGGTAGTGTATGATTGACTTCCGTTGGCCGACAAACTATGTTGAAGATCCCGAATGACCACTGAGAAGAGTTCAACCTCGTGTAGTTCCTCCTCGGGTGATTCTATCGGCAAGGAAGCCAGTCATCTTCGCACCATCACGCTACAACTCAATGATCCATAAGATCCTGAATGGCTGCTAAAAATGTGCCTACTGGACCCAATGTCAACAATAGTGACGTGAACTACGAAATCAAGACGGTCTCATCACTATGGTGTAGACTAATCTTTTTTTTGGGAAAGCTAACAAGGATGCAAGTGCTCACATGCATCAATTCCTGGAGATTTGTAGCACTTTAAGGATTAAAGATATCACTCCAGATGCCATCTGTCTTCGGTTGTTTTTGTTCTCCCTCCTTGGTAGAGTGAAGCAGTAGTTCTACTCGAACTAGAACCCTTAAGAAAAGTGTTCTACGGTATTCCTCGCCAAATTCTTCCCGTTGGGCAAGACCAATGCCCTACATGGAACAATCTCAAGCTTCTAGCAAGAGCCCAAGGAATCCATTCTCGAGGCTTGGGAGAAGTTTCAGGAGTACATCATGGTGCGTCCCCACCATCGGATGGATGCTTCGCTCATCATCTGAAACTTCTGCAGTGAGTTTACTAAGTCATCCCGTGATCATGTGGATGCCACTTAGGGATGGCAAGAAAACCAGCGGGTGCGGGTACCTGTCGGGTGCGGGTTCGGGTGCAGGTGTACATTTGCACCAGCGGGTCTGACCCGCACCCGACTAAACATATTGTGGGTGCAGGTTTCAATTTTTACCCGTGGTTACCCGTTAGGCACCCGAAAAACTATACAGGCCACCTTTGGCCTTCCGCGGTTCAACCTAACCCAGCCCAGGAAATCACTCGCTGAATCAAGTGCACAATGCAACCTTAGCCCCACGCGAGGCTCCGACCCTCCTAACCTCCTTTGATTCTTGTCCCCATCTCTCAATACACCGCCGCCTGCCATCCCTGGATCCCGTCACCGCCCCTAACCCAGTCTTCTGCCACCGCTCTAGCTCGACATCGATGCTGCCCCCAACGATGGTGGGAGGAGGTAGCTGAGCTCCTGCGACTGCAGCAGTTCAATGTCTAGCGACACCTAGAGAGTGATGATGGAGCATGCCATTTTACATTATCTCTAGAGGACAGCGCCTCAAACTCCAGTTGATTCCAGGCTGGATTTCTATGCCATCTTAATTGCCATCGTATATTCCTAGAGTGTCTGGTTGTTCAGATGAGCTTTTTATTACTAGTTTTGTTGGATATGCCCTAGCACTATTTTTTCTCCAAGTGCAATGTGGTTTATTCTATATTTAGGATAGCATTTAACACTTACACATATTAATCGATTTAAAACTGCACACGAATCTGCTATTCGACTTCTGAATTTCTATCTCTAGGCTCAGTTTCTGTTGATATTTTATATGCCGAGAGGGACTTCCAATCCAAGGGAACATCAAAAACATGCATCTGAACTGCCTCGATCACCTTAGGGTAGTAAAGTTGAGTAATTTTCCTTCCCCTCTCACTGATGGTGTCAAACCCGAAGGTCACCCAAAACCCGTGAAACCCTGGTGTGGGTCTTCAAATTCACCCGCGGTCTTTTTTTAATTCGGGCGGGTTTTTGCTTCACCCGACCCAAACCCGACCCATTGCCATCCCTAATGTTGTTTTTGTAGGTGCCTTCTTCTCACTCACAGTGCCCAAACTAAAAGAATTAATTGAGAAGATGGTGTAAAACATATATTAGAGCAACGAGTGTCTCCAACCCCAACAGTGAGACATGCACACTTTGAAAGAGGTGGACATGATTGCTGCCACAATTGAACTCCAGATGAAGAAACTGGACTACCAAGCCAATAGACAAGTATTTGGCACCGTCCAGGACTAAGATGCTCACATGACATGTGAGGTATGTGGCAACATGGGTCACATGAGGAGTGACTACCCCGAGACCCATGAAGATGTTGTAGGATTGAAGAGCACGTGAAAAGCTACCAGAGGGGGGTGAATGGTAGATTTCAACTTTTTGAGCGGAAGCAACAAAAATCCCTCGGAAGAAAATTGATTTGTTAAATAAGTAGTGTGTGCAAATAATCTAAACGTGATCAATTGTGAAAAAACCAGTATAGATTTTGGAGAATCAATTCACCAAGACATCACAATAAGAATCACAAAAATCTGTCAAGAAAAACTCAAGTTACGATTGAAAGATTGAACAAAGGTCAAGTTGTTCTATCCGATAAAAACCAGATTTGCAGTACTGCAAAGGAACTCATGTAGATCAGAAATCACAAATCCAATGACCATGAATTTTCAAAGATGATAGATAATCATGTTGTGAGGACATCCCAAAAAGAATCACGTCAATTTGATCTGTAAAAATTGAGTTATGATAAAACTACCGAAGCAAGGTAGTGATGTGTAGAAACTTGACAAGAAAAAGTTGTCTGAAACTAGTCGGACAAACAAGACACAAAAGTTCCTTTAATCTATGATCTTTATTCAATAAGACACAAGAGGAATAGTCCAAAATCTGTCTACAACGATCTATGGCCTCCCTAGCTTATATAACCAGCCGTGAGGCCAACCCAAACCAAACAAGGACCCGTATCCTACTCAGTTTCCACCGAAACTTTCCATAACTGCTCAAGACTCTTGTATACGCGGATAGAAGCAACCTTAGGACTTCCAAAAACCATAGGAACGTATCACACATTCCTAAAAAAAACTCAACTTCATGATCCACACGAAATCCTATCATAACCAACTTAAATCTTTCCATATTTGAGTCAAACACGACTCAGCCGCAGCCTGAGTCTATAACCTAGTCGGTTGGACCTTTCCAATCATCTCTTTACGTCCAGATCTTTTTATCATGCCTTGGAACCCTGCAGCCAAATCCATGCACTCCTTGCACACGTGCAAACATCTTCTAACAATGTCCACGATACCTTCATATGCATTGTTCTTCACCCGAACATGTTGCGTGACCTCCCGATCAACTCAACCATAATTCCTCCAGAACTTGGTTGTTGGACCTCATCTTCTCCCTAAGACTAGTTCAAAGGATCCCCTCACTAGCAATGTATTTAACTCAAGCAACAACTGCACATGAATAAACGACCGATACTTCAGAGCACAAGTCCTCGACTTGACTCACGTTAGTTCCGAAACCACAACACCTTACATGAGCACCTCACATAAGCATGTTACAAACCATAGCACAATGATATCAACCATAACCAACGTAAACAACCATAACACTTCAAAAACTTAGTAAAAGAATACTAAGCAAACTTTCCATAATCCCAAAAGCAAGTTCGAAACATTGCAAGGTAAAAGCAGAACCATTGCTTACTAGCACTGGACCTTGCCAAAGCCAACCGAAGCTTACCAAACCTAGCAGGACCTAGCGCTACAGCTTACCAAAAACATGTCGGACCTAGCCATAGCAAGTTGGACCTATACAAAACATGTCGGACCTAGACAAAGAAGTCGGACCTAGACAAAGAAGTCGGACATTACGTCGGACCTTGCTGGAGCTACCCAAAACAAGCCGGACCTATCATTTGAACTTGCAGGAGCTCGGACCTAGAGTCGGACATTGTTAAAAGGGTGTTTTGGTAGTATTCAAAACTTTTATCGTCAAATCCAATGTACATAGGTCTCACAATCTCCCCCTTGATGAATGCATTGGCAACACCACTTAAAATATGAACATTGACTTATTTACGTGAAAAGTTTTGAAAACAATTTTCTCCTCGAAATATCCCCCTCTTTGTAAATCCGAAATAAAATTAGAAGAATTCTTCCCCTGAGAAGAATCATGCCAAAACACTTTTGAATGTGTGCAATGTGTGATCAATTTCTCCCCCTTTGACAATGTATTCAGCAAGGTACAAAAGAGAAATTTTAATTTGTTATGAGCATATTATAACATATACATATAAAACAAAGCTCATCCAAGTCATACTATCAAGTAATTTACACTATCAAATCAATGAAATACATAAAGAAGTGTAAGCCATGCTAGAGATCAAATGTAATTTTCAATTTAAGCAAGTCATGATCTCACAAACTTAACTATTTCAAAACCTAAAAGCATGACACTTGTTGCTACAATTTTCATTTTTCAATATTATTTAAAGCACAAATTCTGATCATATAACATTTGCAAGAGATTATATGCCGCATCTGCCTTATTCTAACCAACCAAGCGAAGCCTATGCCATTTGAGAATCAGAAGCTTAAGGTCATGGTTTTAGTCATACACAACTTCTTCTAATTTCATATCTAAGTGCAATGATAAGCCATCTCAAAACAAGAAGTGCAATGCATGCATATTATCTTGATCTTTCCTCATTTTTTATTTGATCATAAAAGCTCAACAAGTGGATAGTTGATTGATTAATCTTTCATTATTAAAAGCACTAGTGAGCATGCAACAAGTTCAAAACAGCAAGAAAGTTCGATCATGACCCGATATAGTGTAAGTAATTATTCCAATTACTAGTCATGGCAAAATCTACAAAATGTATAACATGAGTAATGTAGTAATAACTTTCAGCATGTAAAAGAAATCATAAAGTCATATATGTAGAAATACTATGCTCATATTATTCAAAATTCAGATTCACACATAGACTTCCCAAGCTTCAAAACTACCCCTCAATTTAATCCAAGAGGATGCATAACCCCAATTTCACTACAAATGAAACAAAAATGAGTGAAATCCAAAGGTTTTGTGGAAATATGAGCCAATCGTTGTTCGGTATCTACATAGTGAAGCAGAATGTTTCCTTTTTCAACATTATCACGAAGAAACGGATACCTAATGTCAATGTGCTTTGTTCTCGAATGTTGCACAGGGCTTTTAGCAATGCAAATGGCACCAGTGTGATTACAAAACTATGGAACACTATCTAGATCAACCCCATAGTCCTTAACAGTTTGAACACTCCATAGAATTTGTGAGCAAGCACTAGCAGCAGCTACATGTTCAGATTCAGCTCTGGATTGTGCAACTGAACTTTGTTTTCTAGAGGAACAAGAAATAAGAGAATTACCAAGAAAATGACAAGCACCCAAAGTACTTTTCCTATCAATCCTACAACCCCTAAAATCAGCATCTAAAAAAGCTTTCAAAGTAACAGTTGAGGAAGAAGGAAGAAAAATGCCAAATTCTTGAGTTCCATGTAAGTACCTGAGAATTCTTTTGACGGCTTGACGATGTGAAGTACGTGGGGAAGCTTGAAACCATGCACAAAGACATACGGTAAATTATATGCCCGGTCTTGATGTCGTGAGGTACACAAGTGATCCGATGATGCTTCTATATTCTTTTTGATCCACGGGTTCACCATATTCATCAAGTTCAAGTGTCGTTGTTGTACCCATTGATGTTTGAAGAGGCTTGCTTTTGTCGATGTCGAAGCACTTAAGAAGGTCTCTTGTATACTTCGTTTGATGCACAAAGGTACCTTCCTTGGTTTGCTTGATTTGCAGCCCCAAAAAGTACGTGAGTGCTCTCATCATACTCATATCAAATTCTAATCTCATCACATCTGAAAACTTGGACACAAGATCATGAGAAGCACAACCAAAGATAACATCATCCACAAACACTTCAATGAATAATGAGTGATTGCCATGCTTAAGAACAAAAAGAGTTTTATCAACCTTACCCATGGTAAACCCCTTTTAAAGTAAGAATGTTTTTAACCTATCATACCATGCTCTAGGGGCTTGTTTGAGACCGTACAAGGCTTTGGACAGTTTGTAAACATGATAAGGGAAATCTGGATTTTCGAAACCCGGTGGTTGCTTGACATAAACCTCCTCATCTATATAGCCATTAAGAAAAGAACTTTTAACATCCATTTGATATAATATGAAACCTTTAGTTGCAACAAAGGCTAACAAAATTCTTATGACTTCTAATCTAGCAACAGGAGCAAAATTTTCATCAAAATCTAGACCTTCAATTTGATTGAAACCTTGAGCAACCAACCTGGCCTTATTCCTAACCACAACCCCATCCTCACTTTGTTTATTTCTAAACATCCATTTAGTTTCAATTAGAGTATGACCTTGAGGTGGAGGTACAAGTTTCAAAACATTATTTCTTTCAAAATTTTCTAACTCTTCTTGCATGGCAATAATCCAAGATTCATTTGTGAGTGAGTGTGATATATTTTTGGTTTCAAAAGAAGCAACAAAAGCAGAATGAGCGTGAGAGCTTGGATCACAAAACCTGGACCGTGTGACTCATTTGTGCAAGCTTCCAATGATTTGTTGTGGAGGATGCCTTTTGAGGATTCAGAGGGGAGTAGACACTTCACAAGCTCCTTGTTCTTTGTGTTCACCACAGATCAAAGAACTTGTGGCTTGAGGACGATCTGAACCAGCTGCAGTAGTTGCTGGTGCTGGTTGTGGTGCAAAATTAACAGTGTGATCAACGTCATTTACTTCTGAATTTTTGGGCAGCAGCACCACTTCTTCGTCTTCTTCAATGAAAATACTCTCCCCATGTGGATATAGATGTGGACCTGCAATATTAGAGATAGTACCTGGACTAGCTTCATCAAAATAAACCTCACAAGTCTCCACAATTTTGTTAGTGTCAAGTAAAAGCACACGGTAGCCTCTAGTATGAGATGGATATCCAAGAAACATGCCATCAGCAGATCTAGCTTCAAATTTATCAGGATTACCATGTTTCTTAACAAAGCATTTACAACCAAAGACCCAAGAGTGTGTGACACTAGGACTATGTCCAAACTGAAGTTCATATGGTGTTTTTCCTCGCTTAGCATGCAAGAAAACACGATTTGAGACATAACAAGCGGTTGCAATTGCATCTGCTCAAAATTTTCTAGGAGTTTGATATTCATCAAGCATAGTCCTAGCCATCTCAACTAAGGTTCTGTTCTTTCTCTCTACAACACCGTTCTGTTGAGTTACATAAGGTGAAGAAAATTGGTGACCTATTCCATTTTCAGCACAAAATTCATCAAACGATTGATTTTTAAATTCGGTTCCATTATCACTTCTAATTGCTTTTAAAGATCCTGGGTGATCAATTGATAATCTAAGAAATAAATTTCTAAAGTGACTAAAAGCTTCATTCTTAGATGCCATAAATTAAACCCAAGAGTATCTAGAATAGTCATCAACAATCACGAGAACATACCATTTAGCTCCGAAGGATTGAACACGTGAAGGTCCTACAGTGTCAAGGTGCAATGTTGACCCGGTTCAGTTGTCATGGTCATTGTGAGAGGAGCATGTGAACCTGCAACCATCTTAGCATGTCTACAAGAAGAGCACACAATTTCTTTGTCCCCTTTAAGCTTAGGCAGCCCACGTATAAGATCAAGTGCACTAACACGTGTAGATGATCAAAGCCTACGTGACCAAGTCTATGATGCCAAAAATATAAGTCCTTTGAATCATTAGTGACTAGACACCTATGCTTAGAAGATGACATGTCAAAATTAGCTTGAAAAACCCTTCCAAACCGAGACATGTTAAAAATAAGCTCACTATTTGAATCTACAACCTTGCAGCAATTTTTAGTGAACATAATTTCCAGATTTTCATCTAGCAATTGTGAAACAGAAAGCAAGTTGTATTTCAAATTTTAACAAGTGTCACATCCTTCAAAGTGTAGTGATTATTTACTCTAACTGGACCTTTCACAATTATAGGAGTTGAA
Organism: Tuctoria greenei; assembly: GCA_036927565.1. NCBI lineage: Eukaryota > Viridiplantae > Streptophyta > Magnoliopsida > Poales > Poaceae > Tuctoria > Tuctoria greenei. Next base: position 114,038,019 of record JAYESD010000003.1, read on the forward strand.
GAATTATTGGCAAATGTAACATTCTCTACACGTGACACAAAAGAGGGGGAGGAGGACCAATCTTTGTTACCACTCATGAGGCGTGAGAAACATGAATCCACAATTTAAATTTCTCCTTCCTCAAGTGTGTAACCTATATAGAAGCACAATACATCGATTACTCAATATTGTGGTTAATCAAAAGGTATTTAAGAATCCAATACTGAGTCACACGACGTGCAACAGGAAAAACACATGAAAGCTGAGACAAAAAACAGGTTTATGCGACAAAGTTTGAGGCACTACTACAAAAAGCATTTTTACAGGCGCCTCAAATTTTCAAACACAGGCGGTCCTTAAAAATATGCGACTGTGATGACGAATGATATAATAACCGCCTGTGATGAAAGAACAACACGGGCGGATTTTAAAGAACAACCGTCTGGGTAAATACATGATCTTCACAGGCGGTTCTTAATTAAGAACCATCTTTAATGCAATGAACTTCATAGACGGATTTTAAGAAACAACCGCCTGGGTAAATACATGATCTTCATAGGCAGTTCTTAATTAATAACCGCCTGTAATGTAATGAACTTCACACACGGTTCTTAATTAACAACGGCCTGAGAAGATCATGTATTTTCAGTGGCGGTCATTGTTTAAGAACCGTATGTAGTTGTTCAATTATCAAAAGCGGTTTTCATTGAAATTACAGGGATGTATTCGTTGCAATTATCACAACCGTATGTAGTCGTTGCAGGGAACATTGTATCAGGAAAAAAACACAGATTAGCGGATACTAGTACAGTAATGCATTATAGGAAATGCTCGATCACCAGTAAGGCTGGCTTAATTGTGATAATACACCATTAGAGGCTTTACAATTGTTCAAAGATAATTTCTTTACACACTGAACAAAAATCATGCTACATTCATTGTAGATCGACAATGAAGCTACCATCGATCAATCTAAATTGTAACGTCCTGCTTGCTCCCGAACACGTCTCTTATATTCCGTTGGATCCTAAAAATATTGACATTATTTAAATTAACAAATGTCGAAGGAGGAATGAATAACCTACATTGGTCACTAAGTCAAAGTGTCATCTAACCTTGATAAGTAGATTATAGCAATCATTTTCAACATCAGGCACATTTGGCTGATGCAGCAAACGCTGAACTTCAAGTAGTATAGTTTTGATTGTAAAAGCACTGCACCACCCCTACGAAATATAATTTAAGCAATATAAGAAACCAGTTCAAATAAGTTCAACAACAATTATAAGTAATAATTACATGAACAAAATAGGTCTATCTTACAGTCTCTTGATCAAGAATCCCGATGCAGAGTGCTCCCGAACGATGGACATTTGGGTGGAAGAACCCAATTGGAAAGGCGCATCTTGGAGGCACCAAGGGATAGTCCTCAGAGAAGGAGATTGTCAGGGGGTAGTAACCATCTTCCCATTCAGTCTGCAAAAGAAATTTATTAATAGGAGGATGATGGTTAAACTCATATTGTGCTTGTTCTTCATGACTTACCCCTTCTTTACCGGGGACGATGCACTGCCACTTCAATAAATCTCCCGATTCAGGCTTCGCAGAGAAACCCTACACGGAGAAATTGAAAATACCAAAAATAGACAAGACGGAAAAACGAACTACAGTTAAGTTCATTAGTCCATTACAGATACATATGTATATACAACCATGTGACTGGTGTGCCATATGTACATACATGGGGATGGTTCTTGCGCCATGCCAAGCGCTCCTCCTTCAATCGGCTACACGCCCGAGACATCATTATCTGAAAGACCAAACTTCCAAATTATTGAGTCCAAACACATATGTACACAAATGCAAAAGGACACAATCCATATACCAACATTGTTCTAAGTTGATTTCAGAAGATACAAATATATACAATATATATCATCTCGCATTTCTATATACATTTTTTCCAGCATTGACATCTTCGCGCATATAGGGTTTCAAATTCTTTTTAATGCTTCTCTCTACGCGCTTGATGTTTTCTGGTTCGGTGAAAAGGTACATCTCTTCATACTGATTATATTCCTCTTCATTATCTCCCACATTCTCAACCCCAACAATATTTTGCTTTCCAGAAACAACTACGTGCAACTTCTCAGTTTCTGGATCTTGAACATAAAAAAATTGTGCAACATTATCGGCGAGAACCCACAGGTCATCTTTGTAACCCACTTTATTCAAGTCTACCAGTGTCAGCCTGTAATTGTCCACTTTCAAACCATCAGGATGTTTGACCCATTGGCACTTAAATACGGGCATTACCATTCTTTCGCCATAATTGAGTTCCGATATTTCCTCTATGAACTGAAGTATAGGGTCTTCTGCCCTTGTGAATCATAAGCCTCAATACGAACACCACTATTTTGTGCAACACTCATATCGTCTTTTTCTTTAGTGTAAAATGTGTAACCATTGATGTCATATGCTTGCCATGATGTTACCAAAGCAGATGGGCCAGAAGCTAACTTCTTCATTGTTGCCTCTTCTATAGTGTTTCCGTATGATATATTTTTGTCCATTAACCATTCAGTGAAACATCTTTTGTGCTCTTTCATGATCCAGTCCTCCGTGCGGTCTTGGTTTTTATCACGAAGCTCAATTTGGTGTTCCTCGATGTACGGCTTAGCTATTGCGAGCTGTTGTAGTACACCAAAATGTGCACGGTGTACATTCTTGTAATCTTGAATAATAATAGTTTTCTTACCCACTTTGCCTCTCCCACGTAGTCTACCCTCATGTACCGGTATAGGCACACCTATCGATTTTCCATCTTTGATGTAATCAGCGCAACCCTCAATCACTTCTTCAGTGGTGTATCCTTCCATAATTGAACCCTCTGGATGAGCACGGTTCTGCACATAACCTTTTAATACTCCTAAATATCTCTCCAACGAAAACATATGATGTAAATATAGTGGCCCCAATGCTTTTATCTGATCAACAAGATGTATGATTAGGTGTACTTGCATATCAAAAAAGGATGGTGGGAAACACATCTCAAGCTTGCACATTGTCTCGACGATGTATGTTTTCAGATAGTCTAAATCTTCACGTGCTATCACCTTTTGTGATACTGCATTGAAGAAGTAACACAAACGTGTGATGACAACTTTTATATGCTCAGGTTTGATTACTCTTATTGCAATGGCAAGGAAAACTGTCATCATCATGTGACAGTCGTGAGAATTATAACCGAATAAAGACAAGTCTTTCATCGAGACTAGTTTGCGGATATTGGATGAGAAACTTGTGGGCACTTTGATCCCACGCAAGCATTCGCAAATTGCTTTTTTTCTCTTCTAGCGTCAAGTTGTAGCTGGCTGGGGGAAGGTAATGCTTCCTGATCGCCTTTTCTATTGGATGAAGCTCTGGTCTTAAATCAAGATTTACTAGGTCCATACGTGAATTTAATCCGTCCTTTGTTTTCCTCGGCATGTCCAGCAAGGTCCCAATGATGCTGTCAAATACATTCTTTGTAACGTGCATCAAATCAATACTCTGGCAAAATTCCAGATTCTTCCAATACGGAAGATACTTGAAAAAAATTGATTGTTTCTTGAAAGCCATGTCAGTTGTATCATCCGGAGATGTACTTTTCTTTCTCTTAATTCCTTTACTATTTTTTCCTTACCGAAAGCAATATGAATGTTCTTGACCATTTCAAACACAAGTTTTCCACTGTAAGGTTTTGGTGCAGTATCTTTTTCGATTTTGTTATAAAATTGTTCTTTCATCTTCCTATACTTGTGTGTATCTATCAAGAACCGTCGATGTCTCATGTACACCGTCTTTCTGGATGAAGTGAGGTATAGAAATCCAGTTCTATCCATGCACCTAACGCAACCTTTCTTCCCTTTCATTTGTCCCGATAATGTAAACAGTCCGGGATAATCATGCATGGTAACGAATATCATTTCTCATAGCGTGAAATACTCCTGCTTGTACTCATCCCATGTACGTACCCCTTCATTCCACAATTTCGCCATATCTTCCATTAAAGGTTCCAAGAACACATCAATTTCGATGCTGGGTTGTTTCAGACCTTGGATAAGAACAAATAATAAGATATAATTTCCTTTTGTGACACAACCATGTCGGTAGGTTGTACATCGTTAAGACCATGGGCCATGTGCTGTGTATGCTCCTTTTTTCACCAAACGGATTCATTCCATCTGTACCCAAGGCAAACCTCACATTTCTGATTTCCTTCGCAAATTCTGGATACTGAATATCAAATTTTTTCCACTGCGTTGCATCACGAGGGTGTCGTATATGTTTTTCATTCTTCTTGCGTTGCTCGAAATGCCAACGCATAAGTTCAGTCTCGCTAGGGTTTGAGAACAAACGCTTCAAGCGATCAATTACCGGAAGGTACCACATCACCAAGGCAGGATTTTTTCTCTTATTCTTCCCGTCTGCATCGCCAGAAGTATCGTCATCATCACCTTCAGGACCAATAATAAACTTCTTATTCTTCTGCGTCTTTTTCATGTTGGTAACATACTGGTTATTGTAGTCCTTCTTATATCTACTGACACCACAAATGGGGCATCTAGTTGCAAGCTCACGCTCTTTGCGATACAGAATACAATGGTTCACACAAGCGTGTATTTTTTCACACCTAGTGCCGTCGGGCAAAGAAGTTTCTTCGCTTTATAAGTGCTTTTGGGCAGTTTATTTGGATTTGGAAGAATTTCTGCCAGAAGATTCAAAAGATCAGAGAAACTACAATCGGACCATCCGTGCGTAGCTTTCAACTTTAGTAGTTCTAACACTGCACGCAATGTAGTAAACTCTTTATCACAACCGTTTGATTCATCATATAAAAGCTCTATCGCCGAATTCTGCAATGTCTCCATTTTACTTAAACCTTTGCTTGCTCCCATAGAAGTCAGTACATATGGTTCAATGTGACGCAACATCTCCTCACAATCGAACTCATCATCATCATCACCAGCTTGATTGTCACTACCATCATCGATATGAACATTATCATCATCTGAGCCTCTCTCATCATCTTTATCCACATCATGTGTATCTAACTCACCATGCTCTGTCCATATTGTGTAGTTATTTTTTGAACCTCTTTTCACCAAATGAGATTGGATTACTATAGTATCCGTCCAAGCAATCTTATTTTCGCAGTGGATACATGGACATAATATGTCATCTATCTTTTGCAACTTCACATGTCTCTTGGATGCTTCAATAAAATTTGCAACATTATGAATGTACATAGGATCGGGTCTTGGCATGTTATACATCCACGCTCGATGGTCCATAATTCAATTATAGAATTTTTGTCAGATTTACAAAATTTGGCCACAAATATTCTCTAAAGTTCTTCTATAAAATGAATTTACAGAGACATAACAAGTATGATTAGGGCGACTAATGTAGGAGACAAGCGACGTCTTGAGGCGGACGGAGTCAAAGGGGGAAACAGGCCCAGCAACATGGGCTAGGTCTCGGTGGGATCCGATCCGTTATATCTTAACGTCAGATCCCATCCAACGATGGTAACTAAATGGGTGAGTTATAAAACCATCTCCCTAGAAAGCTAACCCTAATCACTCCTTTGAAATATATGCAAGCAGGAGGTACGCACACACAAGTAGCATATTGAAAAGGAAAACACATAAAACTACAATTACAAGTTTGGGTACACTTCATGCATCTTATATATATTACAATAGTATCTGTTAATTAAACATCATATGCATGTCACATAATAGGTACAAAAAGGAAACAATCCATATAGTCCATACATCAATATACCAGAACACAATCCATACAGTGCTTACACATGCAAAAGGACAAAATCCATATACCAGAACACACAAAACTAACAGCTTATCAGCTAATGAAAATATACAAAGAAAAAGTAAGGAAACTACATTTACCTTGCATCTCTTAATTAAACAATAGCATCTTATATATATTACAATAGCATTTGTTAATTAAACATCATATTCATGTCACATAATAGGTACAAACTACAATAATATTATTACAATATAGTCCATACATCAATATATAAAAGACCAAACTAGCAGAACACACAAAAATGAAACAATCCATATAGTCCATACATCAACATACCAGAACACAATCCATACAGTGCTTACACATGCAAAAGGACAGAATCCATATACCAGAACACACAAAACTAACAGCTTATCAGCTAATGAAAATATACAAAGAAAAAGTAAGGAAACTACATTTAACTTGCAGAGGCATCAGCACGGTGGGGAGGCGTCAGCATGGTGGGCCGGTTGGGTGGAGAAGTGGCAGTGCGGGGTTGAGCAGCGGCGCGGCAGTTTGGGATGGGCGGCGGAGCAGTGGCGCGGCGCAGGGGAAATTCAACAGCCTTGCGGCGTCGATATAAATTCTCCAGGGTTGCATTTTGACTGCGGTGAGGGGTCCTTATATAGACGTCGGTTTTTCACAGGCGGTTTTTAACTTTATCTCAGTTGGGTTTTACTTACCAACCGTCTGAAAAGATATTTAATCAAGAATATTAATTAAGAAGTAAATATCTTCACAGGCTGTTGGTACTTAATAACCGCCTGAGAAGATGTTTATCTCAGGCTGGTATTACTTACCAACTGCCTGAGATAATGCCAACTGAACAAAATATTTTTAAAACTTGTATAGCTGACATTGTAATGTTTTGGTAAATATCAAATTAATTTCTACTCACATATTATTCACATTTGTGTATCTCATAAAAAAAGTTCCTTCACTCAAAATTGTTGGTATGAACATATTTGTATAATTTATACATGTATGAATTTTTTTTAATTTTTATAAAAGCATTCCAACATGTCAAACTTCAAATTATCCACCATTCTAACTAAATGCTCATATACATATGAGCATTTAGAGCACATTCACTTGATTGAAATCCAGAAATTCTAACACACCAGTATTCATTGACACGAATGAACACATATATATTACAAAACACAAGAAATATGTACAAGAACAGAATTGAAGCTAAACATGTACAAGAACTCCTAAAACTACAAAAGAAATATGTACAAGAACTCCTAAAACTACACTACGGCCCCGCCTCCTCCGCCCTCTCCGCCAACTTCTTAAACCACGCCAAGCGGTCGTCCTCTGACTTTTCGTCGTCGTTACCATGGTGGTGGTCGCTGTCGTCGTCGCTGTCGTCATCATCGTCGTCATCATCATCGTCGTTGTCATCATCGTCGTCGTTGTCGTCCTCCTCCTCCTCCTCCTCCTCCTCCGGCGACGATTCAGCAGGAGAGTGGGTCGGCTGCTCCGGCTGTGCCGATTGCTCTGGCTGTACCAGTGGCTCCAGCTGCACCAGCGGTGGAACGCGCTGGTCGGCATTCACCCTCTCGGGGGAGCTGCAGCGTATCCGTTTGCAGGGTGGCTACCTCGGCGGGCTAGGAGGCGGAAGGTTGGCCATGGCTGTGGTGGTTCGTCGGTGCTGGGCTAGTAGGTGGAACGATGGAAGAAGAAGAAAGGAGTGCAAAAGTTCTGTGCTTGTACATAACCGACGACGCACCTTATATATGGTCTGTGCGGAGAGGTTCGTTTCCCGCGCATTGAACTCTTTGCAGACCTCGTACGGCGCACAATTAAACCACTGTGGAAGACGATCTTCAGAGATCCTTCCGTCTCTCTGGTATCCATGTGGAACGTCGCGCACGCGTCCCTGCACCATGGCTTCTTAACTTCTCCGCAGACCTCGTGCGGCGCGTCAGTTAATTAACATCTTCTCAGGCCGTTAATTAACATCTTGTAGTTTCAAAAATGTTTATCTCAGGCGGGTATTACTTACCAACCGTCTGAGATAATGCCCGATACTGTTCTTCAGTTTCCTTATCCCTTGCTTCTTTTTTATTTAGATTCCAATATAAATACTCAAACATGTTTAGATTCTGTAAATTGCGTTAAAATTCGATGATTCTTTCTTCTACATTTGTATAAAATTAACATCTACCACCTGAACAAAATATTTTGTTCATTGCGCATTGAACTCTTTGCAGACCTCGTGCGGCGCACAATTAAACCACTGTGGAAGACGATCTTCAGAGATCCTTCCGTATCTCTTGTATCCATGTGGAACGTCGCGCACGCGTCCCTGCACCACGGCTTCTTAACTTCTCCGCAGACCTCGTGCGGTGCGTCAGTTAATTAACATCTTCTCAGGTCATTAATTAACATCTTGTAGTTTCAAAAATGTTTATCTGAGGCGGGTATTACTTACCAACCGTCTGAGATAATGCCCGATACTGTTCTTCAGTTTCCTTATCCCTTGCTTCTTTTTTATTTAGATTCCAATATAAATACCCAAACTTGTTTAGATTCTGTAAATTGTGTCCAAATTTGATGATTCTTTCTTCTACATTTGTATAGAATTAACATCTACCACCTAAGCAAAATATTTTTAAAACTTGTATAGCTGACATTGTAATGTTTTGGTAAATATCAAATTAATTTCTACTCACATATTATTCACATTTGTGCATCTCATAAAAAAAAGTTCCTTCAATCAAAATTGTTGGTATGAACATATTTGTATAATTTATACATGTATGAATTTTTTTAATTTTTTTAAAAGCATTCCAACATGTCAAACTTCAAATTATCCACCATTCTAACTAAATGCTCATATACATATGAGGCATTCATCAAATTATGAACACACATTGATTCAAAAAAATTTAAAAAAATCTGAAAAAATTCATAGAGGTTGGTATGATGAGTAAAAATGTCCACTGAAAAAATAAATGAAAAAAGCATAATATTCATCAAGATAGAAGAAAATGAAAAATAGCATTTGTTGTATGTTTTTTATGTTCTGACCAATTTCAAAGGATTTATGAAGTTCAATTTAATGGTAACCTTTACTTATCAATAATATTCCAAGAAAGTGGATTTTTGCCTTTTTAAAGAACCACATTTAATCAAGAATATTAATTAAGAAGAAGTAAATATCTTCACAGGCGGTTGGTACTTACCAACCGTCTGAGAATATGTTTATCTCAGGCAGGTAATACTTACCAACCGTCTGAGATAATGCCCGATACTGTTCTTCAGTTTCCTTATCCCTTGCTTTTTTTATTTAGATTTCAATATAAATACACAAACATGTTTATATTTTGCAAATTGTGTCCAAATTCGATGATTCTTTCTTCTACATTTGTATAAAGTTAACATCTACCACCTGAACAAAATATTTTTAAAACTTGTATAGCTAACATTGTAATGCTTTGGTAAATATCAAATTAATTTCTACTCACATATTATTCACATTTGTGTATCTCACAAAAAAAGTTCCTTCACTCAAAATTATTGGAATGAACATATTTGTATAATTTATACATGTTTGAATTTTTTTAATTTTTTTGAAAGCATTCCAACGTGTCAAACTTCAAATTATCCACCATTCTAACTAAATGCCCATATACATATGAGGCATTCATCAAATTATGAACACACATTGATTCAAAAAAATTTAAAAAAATCTGAAGAAATTCATAGAGGTTGGTATGATGAGTAAAAATGTCCACTGAAAAAATAAATGAAAAAAGCATTATATTAATCAAGATAGAAAAATGAAAAATAGCATTTGTTGTATGTTTTTTATGTTCTGATCAATTTCAAAGGATTTATGAAGTGCAATTTAATGGTAACCTTTACTTATCAATAATATTACAAGAAAGTCGATTTTTGCCTTTTTAAAGGACCACATTTAATCAAGAATATTAATTGAGAAGAAGTAAATATCTTCACAGGCGGTTGGTACTTACCAACCGCCTGAGAAGATGTTTATCTCAGGCGGGTATTACTTACCAACCGTCTGAGATAATGCCTGATATTGTTCTTCAGTTTCCTAATCCCTTGCTTCTTTTTTATTTAGATTCCAATATAAATACTCAAACATGTTTAGATTATGCAAATTATGTCCAAATTCTATGATTCTTTCTTCTACATTTGTATAAAATTAACATCTACCACCTGAACAAAATATTTTTAAAACTTGTATAGCTCACATTGTAATGTTTTGGTAAATATCAAATTAATTTCTAATCACATATTATTCACATTTGTGTACCTCATAAAAAAAGTTCCTTCACTCAAAATTGTTGGTATGAACATATTTGTATAATTTATACATGTATGAATTTTTTAATTTTTTTAAAAGCATTCCAACATGTCAAACTTCAAATTATCCACCATTCTAACTAAATGCTCATATACATATGAGGTATTCATCAAATTATGAACACACATTGATTCAAAAAAATTTAAAAAAATCTGAAAAAATTCATAGAGGTTGGTATGATGAGTAAAAATGTCCACTGAAAAAATAAATGAAAAAAGAATTATATTCATCAAGATAGAAAAATGAAAAATAGTATTTTATGTATGTTTTTTATGTTCTGACCAATTTCAAAGGATTTATGAAGTGAAATTTAATGGTAACCTTTACTTATCAATAATATTACAAGAAAGTGGATTTCTGCCTTTTTAAAGGACCACATTTAATTAAGAATATTAATTAAGAAGAAGTAAATATCTTCACAGGCGGTTGGTACTTACCAACCATCCGAGAAGATGTTTATCTCAGCCGGGTATTACTTACCAACCGTCTGAGATAATCTTCTTCTAAGACGTGTTTTAATTAACAATGAACACACTACACATTCATTCAGTCACACAGTTGAAGAACACACAAGATACTCATTCATTAACAATATTCAATCACACATCTCACAAAAGAATACACAAGATGCACAATATTTACACAAGAACACACAAGATACACAAGTAATATTCAATCACATAGATGAACAAAGATAGATTTTATTCATTAACAATATTTACAAAATAGAAGCAACTAAAAACAACAAAGAGAAAAACTAATTAAATCCTACTCCTACTCCTACTCCTCTTCCTCCTCCTCCTCCTCCTCGTCCTCCAGCGGCGACTCCGGCACCGGTGCAACAGGAGACAGGGCCGGCTGCACCGGCAGCACCGGCGGTGCAACCCCGAGGTTGCTAGCTATCGCCTCCACCAGCGTTCTACGGCCCTCGGGGCCAAGAACTTGGGCCATCGTCGCGAACAGAATGTCGAGACGATCAGCCACCCCCGTGAGGGCGTAGAGGTAGTGGCCCATGGTACCCATTCCAGGATACTTTGGAAGGGTACCTAGCCCCAAGGCACTCATGACGCGAGACATATTGTTGTACGCCTCTCGCGCCATGAGGAGGCGCTGCTCGGTGTTGATCTTCTCGGGGGAGCTGCAACATAGTTTCTTGCAAGGTGGCTCCCTCGGAGGGCTTGGTGGCGGAAGGTCGGCCATAGTGGTGTTGGGTCGTCGGAGCAGAGGAAGACAAAGAAAACAAGAGGATTCAAAGTGAGCGATGCGCTTGTGGAGAACTAACGGGTGATAGCGCGTCTTTAAGGTCGCGCGGAGTGGAAGATGGAGCAGTTGGTTTACCGCGCATTGAAAGGTCGCACCTCGGGGAAAAGAAAGGTTGTGCACGGTCGTCGACACATATTAATTAAGAACCTCATAGGCGGTTGGTGAGGGGTCTTTATGTAGGCGTTCATCAAATTATGAACACATATTAGTTAAGAAGAAGTAAATATCTTCACAGGCGGTTGGTAATTAATAACTGTCTGAGAAGATGTTTATCTCAGACAGGTGTTAATAACCAACTGCCTGAGATAATTTTATCTTCTCGGGCGGTTGGTAAGTAAAACCCGCCTGAGGTAACCATCTTCTCAGGCGGTCAGTACTTAAAATCCGCCTGAGAAAATGGGAGTCTATATATACCCCTCGGCAGCGTTGGAAAAACCTAACCCAGGCGAAACACTTAGACGCCGTTAGGCTGCCAAAATTTCATTTGCCGCCAAGTGTTCGCCCTCGTCACTTCCAGGTACGCCGCCGAGCTTCGCCATCGCCGAGCTTCACCGTTGCTGCTGAGCTTTGCCCTCGTCACTTACAGTTACGCCGAGCGAAGCCATTGCCGTCACCGCCGAGCTTCAAGGTAAACCCTAAACCCTTCGACCTTCCATCCTCCTTCGCTGTGCCGCCTCCCTCCCCGCCCTCGCCGCCGCCTTGCATATCCTTGGTTAGGGTTCGGGAATTGGAAAATGGTAGGCATCCTTGGTTAGGGTTCGGTGGAATTTGAAAAACTGTCAAGTTCGGTGGCATCTTTGGTTAGGGTTCGGTGGGTAGGCATCCTTGGGTTGTCGGTGTACTTCCATCAATTCTACACAGCAGCAGTTCCAGCAACCCAATGTCCTCACCCAACCGGAATTCGAAAATGTAATGAACTGGAATATTCATGGTGACTCACACTCGATACACAAAATGAGTTAGGTTGAGGGGGTAACTGCAATGAGAACTCTATTGGAAGTAGGTGTGTCCATCTTCTAGTGGTGCTGGATGCCAAACGTATGATGTGTCACTCAAATACGTAGGATTGTGATGATAATGGCCATATTGGCACAATTGAATGAAATTAGTGGCTATGATTTGCATTTTTTAGTACAATGGTCAAATTGAAATACATGAACATGTACAATAAACATATATGTATCTTATCCTTTGGAGAATGATATATTACTATGTTGAATAATTTTTGTTGATAGTGTAGCTATTATATGACAATGAGTTTGTTTATTGAATAGCTTATTCAATCATGATGATGTGAAGAATTACACAAGGATTGCATGCGTTAAAACAATTATGTATCCCATTATTGAACTCAGCTTCATATTAAGGCATTTCACAGGAAAAAAGTTTATGTACCCATTTATGATTTGTTAGCACCATTTGTATCAAACTAGATATATTGGGACTTCATTTTTGTTGGATGATCTGGGTATCTGGTGCACCCAGTAGAGGAGTCGAACTTGGACTTTGGACAAAGATGCGGAAACACCAGTCTAGGGGTATATGATTGTTCTAGATAAAGTAGATTTCATCCTTAACGATATTAGAGTCCTACTCTGAATAAGTTAGGAGTCAGATTGAGTTTAGGAACCAGTCCTAGTCCTAGTACGAATTGAGTTACAATCCATATAGGATTTGGAGTCACATGAAGGGGGATTTCAAAAATAAGCCCCCAACCCCTCGACCTGGTTAATCCCATCCTATCAGAAATATTCCACCAAAGGTTTCATATGCCCAGACTTGATCAAGTCACCTAAACCTCGTGAACCTCTAGAACTCACCAAGTTTATCACTATAGGAGGCGCCGACTTCCCTGTCCTATTTTCTAAACAGCCAGGACAATTGACCATCCCAGAAATCATTGGTGCCATCATATGTGGGGTACGTAATGCCTTTCATGATGGCTGAACCTGCTGCCATGATGAGCCCATTTGGTGCGGCCGGGCACACCGGGATTAGATTTTAGCGAATGTATCCGGATTCCTGATTCGTTTGAGAATTTGGGTCTTTTATCTTTTTTCACCGTGCAAATCCCACGGTTGTAGAGATGATCGCTGAAAAAGAGTGTCTCTTCTCGCCTGCAGCTACCTCGCCTTGCCTCACCTCACCATCCAAATCCAAGTGCCACACTTTGCAATTCTTGATACTAGAAAAAGGCTGGAGGATTTGCTTTTTGTCCCTTGCTTGATCAGTTATAGGTCCGGAGCTAGGCGTCGCCTAGTAAACCTCAAGAATGTGGTCGCCACTCTGAACGAAGCTAGCCTATTTAGAATAAAAAGATAAAATTGCCATTGCTGGTGATCAACTTTAACATGCTTGTCACCCTCGCAATGTATAGGAACCTTTTGGTCAGTCGCCTTAAACCCTAGAATGTCTTATCAAATCCTATAATGCTTCCATCTTTTTCTTCATGCAACACTTCACGTAGAGTTAATATGCCATTTATTAGATTTTTTGTCTTATTAGATCTAGCGTGGAAAGCCCTAAGAAGGCTGGTCCTGGTAGTAACAACAAAGAAGACAATATGGAGTTTACTGACTCCAGCAGTTCAGGCTCCTATCACAGTCCATCGGACCTTTTCCGAATATAAAAATTTAAAAGACTTCAGTGGATCTAGACCTGGAATATGATCCTGCCGACGAGGTATGGATCACGAATCTTAACTTCAGCAGTTCAAGTTAATGTTGTTTGTCAAATATACAAAGCCTTATAATTTTTTTCTACCTATATTAATCGCGAAGACAATGAGGTGACATCGGCTCCTAAAACTGCAGAAGGTTCTCCAATGGATGAATCCTCAGCTTCACTCAAGCGGAAACGAGGGCAACGAGGTCCCATTAAGGGTCCATTGGACCGCATCATGTACATAACAAGGGTCGGTCCAGGTGGGCTTCCCCAAGAACCACTGGATTCAGTTACCAAGTACCGTAATGCATGCGGTTTCTTGTTAGGGAGGTTGTGCCAATCACAACCGAGAATTGGAGGAAATTACCCGAGCAGACCAAGAATGAGTTGTGGGAAAAGATAAAGAAACAATTCAAGTTCCCGAAAGGCACAGAAGAAGTTGTAAAGAAAGCAACATTGGTCTCTTGCGGCAAGAAGTTTCGATGCTGGAAGAGTGAAATGAATGCTTATGTTAAGGCCGATAAGGTCCCTAGCCCGAGGAAGATGGGAAAAATCACACATGCTCAGTGGCAAGAGTTTGTTCGTCAAAAGAGCACACCTGATGCTAAAGCTCTAAGTGCAACTAGGTCAGAGCTTGCAAAAAAGAACAAATACCATCATCGCTTGGGGTCTACCGAATATGCCCCCAAAGTCCAGAAATGGAATAAGATATTAGACAAAATTACCAATAAGGGCAATCCTCACCCATTAGAAGGGTGCGATGAGCGAACTCAACGCTGGGTCTTTGCTCGATCAGGTTTGACCAGCGAGGGCAATCTTGAAAAGCCCGACTCTCTGAATGAAGTAGAGGATAAAATAAAAGAAGTAGTTGAAAAGCAACAGAAGGGTCTCTTCAAGCCGAAGAGGGAGAATGACCAACTTACCGCTATCTTAGGAAACCCTGAACACAGCGAACGGGTTCGAGCGGTCTCTTCTCAAATGTCGTAAAGATAAAGACACATATAGAAGACGTGAGAAGTTTAAGAAAACACTTGATGAAACGATTGCTCAAAAGGTCAAAGAAAATATGCAAGAAATAATGGAACAACTTAGACAATCAGGACATTTAGTGGCATCGAGTACAGTGATGGTTCCGGTGCAAAAGGAGCAATTAGTATCTCCAACTGCCTACCCTAGTAGTGTTGGTTCCGTGTCAGGCTCAGGGTCAACCCATAAGTTCCCTGTCGATGATATTGCTAATGACAAATCTTGTTGTCTTCTTGTCCCGATAGGCAGAGCAGGGAACAAAACCAAACAGGTTGCCACTGCTATGGCAAAGCCTGCTTGTGACTTCAACGGGAATCCACTTCCGTTGTATGATGCTTTGGTGCAAGTTCTTCAGATCATTGATAATGATTATGAAGATTATGAAATACACCACGTCACACCTGAGGGGATCGCGACTCCGGGGAAGGCTATCAACCAATTAGTCCTTTGGCACCGACGCGATGTCGTGTTGGACGATGAGCCAATTTCTAGCCCCGTCGCATCTCCAAATACTACAACCACATCTTCTAAGGCAAAAGTGCATGAAGATCCACTCCCAGTCTGGGAAGATCCACTCCCCCTATGTCTCAGCAAGGATGATATCCAAGAGCAACAAGTTGGCAACAGCTTCAAGCAGTACCAGAGCAAGATGTTGCTAGTAAAGAGCAACCAGTTGAGCAACAGCTTGAAGTAGTACTAGAGCGAATTGCTGGGAGTAAAGAGCAATCAGTTGAACAACAGGTTAAACAACAAGCCAGTGTCCAACTTCCGACGACTACTCCTCGATCATCAGTGCCTATCAAAGTTAGCTCATACAAAATTAATAAACCTTCATCAGAAGTGTCAAAGTATTTGGAAGCTATGAAGGAAAATATTAGAAAATCGAGTGCATCTCGTTCTTCTCATGAGCCAGCATTAGAAGATATCGAGGAGTGGGAAGTAGACGGTGTCATGTGTAATTGACGGACGGCTTTAGTTAAACCAGGAGTTCCAATATACAAGCTTGAGGATGTTCCTCCTAAATTTGCGAATGGAAAGCCGTTCATGACATCAGTACAACTTAGCAAACAACCCGTCCAGCTCAGAAAAATGCATGAGTGGTACATCACTGCCAGCACAAAATATGGTCTTAATTGCGTCACATTTCGTATTCCAAAAGCAGCATTCTGGAGCACTAGAGTAGATAAACGAGTCATTTTATTTGAAGAGCTGCATTCCCTTTTCCATCGGGGCATGCTCAAAATCAACTTGCTGCTCGTCTGGTGCTTGTAAGTGCTCTAATATTTTGTATTTGCTTTTCTTACTACACGCATACGCATTTCATGAGATTATAACAATTCTGGACTTCTTCAATAGGATGCAATACATGGAAAATGAAAAGTTGGAGCACAAGATAGGTATCCTTGACCCTGCTAGGATTGCAAAGTCGCTATTCGACGTCCAGGCGAATCGAGACTCAGGACAGTACAAACACATGAACAAAAAAGATTTTGAAAAAGCAATTGCAAAACTTAAGAAGGATAGAAAGACAGAAGTTGCAGCTTACATATGACATGCAATGTTTAACTTTGTTAGAGGCGGCAAGGACTTCGTAAAGGCTCTGTACCACTTCGAGTAAGTTCGACACATGACATTGAAATAGAAATTATTGGTAATTGTTAACACGTGTGTTTGTATATTTGCAGTAATCACTACATAATGATCTTCATCAAGCCAACGCAGGGAATGGCAACAGTCTTGGACTCAGCCGATTTCTCACCAGATCGTTACAAAGATTTCCTTTCCATTTTGAAACTGTACGTTTATTCAATAATTTTAATTTATGCACATTTAGAATGTGTTGACAAGTTTTATATGACATTTCTTGTATTACAGCGCTTGGCGGTTTTACGCGGAATAGCTTGGCGGTCAGAGACCTCCTAATACGAATGCATTGAACCTTAAAACGTATTATGCTTGTCCGAAGCAGCCTGCTGGGAGTGTCTTATGTGGGTATTATGTATGCGAGCATCTTCGGACCGCCAGCGTATATAGAGTGAATCGTGAGGATGTAAGTTATCCTTAATGTCGATACCTTATTTTCTTACTTTTGTGTTTCATTTTCATTGTAAGTAGCATAGTTTAATGCTTATATTCTCTGCTATTCAATATTACCAGAAACATTATTTTCATATTTTGATTCCAACTTCAAAATTCAATTGCTCATAGTACAACTGCTCCAAAAATACCAAATAAATTCATGTATACTCTCACTTTGATCTATACTTTGAGATTGTTCAAACCAATACATTCTAAACCTTGTTATGTGTTATATTGCAGCACACAAAGAATCTGAACGAAGAATGGCCAGTTTGTAGAAGTATTCCTAGTGGAGGAGCCAACAGGATTGCTGCTGAACTCTGTCAGTTCATTCGTCGTGAAATTTTGCACAAAAAAGGGAAGTTCTTTGATGAGAATTGTGCAGCAGCTGATGTGCCAGAACTTTGCGACTATGCCAATAGAAACAGTTTTTAGTGAAGACTTGTAAACTTTGAGATGAATTGTATGTGTAACTTGTACATATGTATATTGTTTTAGTAAAATTGACTTCTGTGATGATAATATTGTTGACTTTTGTTCTGTGATGATATTGTTGTTTTTTGTTCTGTGATTATATTGAATTGACCTGGAAATTAGAAATAACAGCAGTAGTACTGCATAGGTTATACCTTATCACAGGCGGTTATTAACCAATGGCTAGGCATGACTGTGAAAAACAATTATCACAGGCGGCTAGATACAAGTAAAGAACCATATGTGATAACTTAATTTTCACAGGCAGTGACTGTTACGGTACAAACCAGCTACGTTAAAAGGTCTTCACAGATGGCTGATGTAGGTAAACGTCCGTCTGTGATAACACCATTATCATAGACGGTTAGTTATGCTTCAATACCCGCCTGTGAAGACACATTATCATAGGCGGTTAGTTATGCTTCAATACCCGCCTGTGATAAGACATTTATCACAGGCGGTTATATATGTTGCACGACCCGTCTGTGATAAAATATCTTCACAGACGGCTAGCCTAAGTAAAGAACCGCCTATGATAATGTGTCTTTACAGGAGGTATCACTTCTCCGCCTGTGAAATTGCGGATTATCACGGGCTCTTTGTTTCAGGCGGTTTTAAAAGTCGTTTGTGATAATAGGTTTGGAGCCGCCTGTGATGAGGCTTACTGTAGTAGTGAGGATTTTCGTACCCAACTAATGACTTACGAGGTGTTACATGTGTAGCACAAAAAAGCAGTAAGTTTGGGAGCAAACTTTGCATGTTTTTGACTCATAACAGCTGGTTGCATGTTCTTGATATTTGGTTTAGCATGTGCAGCAAATTTTGCATGAGAGTTATGAGATCTAGCTTGCATTCTTCCCTTTTTCTGTTGTTTAACTAGTCTATAACAAAAATCTATGACATGAATATCTCTACCACAGTGGGTACAATGAAATTTAACTTTGTGTTCATGTTTAGATGAGCAAGCAACATGTTTATTAGAAGCTGAATGAGACAGCACCCCTGCAGATTTGAAAACCAATTCTTTTTGTTTAGGAACTGTTTGAATCAAACCACTTCCTAATGACATTACAATTTTAGGTGGATGTTCCTTAGCATGAGCATGAGAATCAAAACCTAAACCAGTTTTATCATTGCAAGACTTGGAAGAATTCAGCAGCAAGTTTAGATTCTTATTCCCATTACAAAACCGCTCTAGTTTCCTATTAATATCATCCAGTTTCTTTGACAAGTCAGCCAGTTTTCACATGAAGTTTTTCCTTTTAGTTTGCAATTAGAATAATATTTAACTTCAAGAAAATATAAAGAATTATTCAATATAGAAATCTCATTCATAGTATCTTGTAGTTTCTTATCAATATCATCACAAGTAGAACAATGCAAATCAATTGTAGAACAGCTAGCATCTTTCAAGTTTTTATCATTAAGTGTAGAAAGCTCCCTATTCTTTTCAATCTCTAACTCAAGTTTGCCAAGTTTGGAGGTGTGTGCACTTCTTAGAGAGGACAATTGTTCATATATTAAATCACATGAGGGACAAGAATCATCACTAGGAATCAAAGATTCCAAATGATTCATTTCAGATTCTAGTGACACAATTTTAACAGCATTGTCCCTAAGCTTTTTGTACTTTTTCTTAACTATAACAGTGGCACGAGAAATAGCATCACACATTTCTTCGCAAGTAGGACATACCTCTTCATTGTCGCTGTTGTGTTCTACATCCTCCATACTTGATCTTGACTTGCCCGTAATGAAGCACAAATTTGCCAAATCATCTTCATCTTCATCACTTTCGATGTCCACATCGCTTGAGCCAAGTTCTTGAAGTGCGGAGATAAAATTGTTCACCAATTGGCATCTTGTAAAATCCTTCTTTTTCTCGTTGTTTTTTGCAGAGGAGTGCTCCGTCCTTGTTTGCTTTTCATCACGGGAAGTAATACCTGAAAGGTTAGGGAAATCCATGCAAAAATGTCCTGTTTTATCACATTTGAAGCATCGTTGAGGCCCGACACTCCCTCTCCTTCTAGTTCTCACATTTTGCAATGCTTTTGAGAACTAAGTAGAGATGAGTGCAAGTTCTTCCTTTGGAAACTCTTCAATCTGTTCAAGGGTTAGAGAGGACAACAAAACAAGTGTACCACATGATGAAGATTGGCTGGAGCTAGGCATGTCACATTGAGAAAAAAATGCAAGAGACATGTTGGGGTTCTTACGTGAGGTTATGTAAATTTCTTGAGTTTCCAATTTAGAATATAAAACATCTAAAGTAAGTATACTCATGATAATAGATTCACGAATAGATGTGACTTTCATCTCCCAAATTGATGTGTCTAATGCAATTAGCAATTGACTAGCATTCTTAGCATCTGAAAAATTAACATCGACGCCATGCAAGTTGCTGAGAATATATTAAAGCGAGCAAAAAGGTCGTCGATGGACTCACCTGGTTGCATCTCAAAGCGCATGTACTCCTTTTTGAACATGTCTTGCCTTACCTCCTTGACTGTGTTGGATCCTTCGTGGTAATCACATAGAGGTTTCCAAACATCACACGCAGATCGGAGGTGAGCAACATTGTCGAAGTCGCTTTGAGTTAGTCCTTGTATGTTCAAGTTTCGAGCCATGTTGTTGTTGTCAACATCTCTCAGATTTGTAGCTGTAACTTGATCATTTGGCAACACATCGTAAGGCTTGTACACCTTTTCCCATATTGCAAAGCCTTGCACCTGGATGAGAGCCTCCATGCATGCCTTCCAAACCTGAAAATCAATACCACTAAACACACAAGGTTTGGCGGAGTATTCTCCATGATGATTATTCAAAACATGTGCAAATCTCAAAGGTTATAGCATTGTTGCTCTGGTACCAATTGTAGGATCGAAGATCACATGAAAAGCTACCAAAGGGGGGTGAATGGTAGATTACAACTTTTTGAGCGGAAGCAACGAAAACCCCTCGACAAGAAAATTGATCTGTTAAAGAAGTAGTGTGTGCAACTAATCTAAATGTGATCAATTGTGACAAAACCAGTATAGATTGTGGAGAATCAATTCACAAAGACGTCACAACAAGAATCACGAAAATCTGTCGAGAGAAACTCAAGTTACCATAGAAAGATCGAACAAAGGTCAACATGTTCTACCCAAGAAAAACCAGATCTGCAACACTACAAAGAAACTCGTGTAGATTAGAAATAACAAATCCAATGACCGTGAAATTTTCACAGGTGATAGATAATCAAGTTGTGAAGACAACCCAAAATGAATCACGTCAATTGGATCTGTAAAACTCGAGTTATGTTAAAACCATCAATGCAAGGTAGTGCTATGCAGAAACTCGACGAGAAAAACTTGTCTGAATCAAGTCAAATGAACAAGACACAAAAGTTCCTTAAAAACTACGATCTTTATTCAATATAACACAAGAGGAACAGCCCAAAATCCGTCTCCAATGATCTCTTGCCTCCCTATCTTATATAACCAGCCATGAGGCCAACCCAATCCAAACTAGGACTCGTATCCTACTCAGTTTCCACCGAAACTTTCCATAACTGCTCAAGACTCTTCTATACGCAGATAGAAGCAAACATAAGACTTTCAAACACATTAGGAACGTATCCCATATTCCTAAAACGACTCAACTTTGTTACCTACACGAAATCCTATCATAACCAACTCAAATCTTTCCATATTTTGGTCAAACAAGACTCAGCCGCATTCTGAGTCCATAACCTAGTCGGTTGGACCTTTCGGACCAATTCTTTACATCCATATATCTTCGTAATGACTTGGAACCATGCAGCCACATCCATGCACTCCTTGCACACGTGTAAACATCTTCCAAAAATGTCCACGATACATTCATATGCATTGTTATTGACCCAAACATGTTGCGCGACCTCCCGATCAACCCAACCACAATTCCTTCAGAACTTGGTTGTTGAACCTCATCTTCTCCCTAAGACAAGTTCAATGGACCCCATCACCAGCCATGTCTTGAACTCAAGCAACACCTTCACATGAATAAACAATCGATACTACCGAGCACAAGTCCTCGACTTGACTCACTTCAGTTCTGAAACCACAACACCATTCGTGAGCACCTCACATAAGCATGTTGCAAACCCTAGCAAAATGATATCAGCCATAACCACAGTAAACAGCCATAACACTTCAAAAACATAGTAAAAGAATACTAAGAAAACTTTCCATAATCCGAAAAGCAAGTTTGAAACATTCAAGGTAAAACCAGAACCATTGCAGACTAGCACTGGACCTTGCCAAAGCTAACCGGACCTTGATCTAGAGCTAACCAAAACTAGCAGGACCTAGTGTTGGAGCTTACCAAAAACATGTCAGACCTAGCCATAGCATGTCGGACCTAGCCAAAACATATCGGACCTAGACAAAGAAGGTAGACCTAGCCAAAGCAAGTCGGACCTTATGTCGGACCTTGCTGGAGCTACCCAAAACAAGTCGGACCTATCATCAGACCTTTCAAGAGATCGAACCTAGAGTCAGACCTTGTTAAAAGGGTGTTTTGGCAGTATTTAAGACTTTTATCGTTAATGCCAATTTATTCAGCACACATAGGTTTCACAGATGTCTTATACTTGAACAATTGAAACTTTAGCAATAGCCACCGTCCAGGTGGTCAAGGGTGGGGCCAACCATGCCCTTTTTTTCATGGGGGACACAACAACGACAATGGCAGTAAAATCAAAGCAACTTGAAGGAACTTGTCATTAGCCAACTCAAGATAAATAACACTCTATCCAAGATGTTGCCGGCTAATGACAAGACCCTGAAGAATATCAATACCAAAATCAAAGTGCTAGCCTCTGCTTTAAAGAACTAGTTAAGCTTCAACAAGATGTTGGACACTCAATTAGCTCAACTAGCAGCTGATGTCCCCATTGGAGAATGGCAAGGTGCTAGGATAATCTGAAGCTCCCATAGAAAATGTCAATACGATATCCATATGGGAGGATAGATGGCTAAAGGATCGATGATACCCCACTATATCCTGCTCGATTGGACACAACATTTTGACAAGGTACTTTGTGACCTTGGTGCAAGTGTTAGTGTCATGCTCAATGTGGTCGTCTACAAGCTCAACTTCACTACCTTGTCTCGAATGCCGATGCAACTCCAGCTAGCCGACTCTTCGGTCTGCTACCCTGCGGGTATTGTGGAAGATGTTCTCGTGAGAATCTGGACCTGCTTCATACCCGTGGACTTCATTGTGCTTGACATGGAGGTCGAGAATGGAACTCCGCTCATTCTTGGGCGACCTTTTATTAGCATCGTGGATACTTGCATCGATGTGGGATCTGGAGAAATCCGCTTCAATATCTATGGCAAGGAGGAGAAGTTCTATTTTCGGCCAAGGAAGGAGCAATGCTCCATGATCAAGATCAAATATGGCACGAATGTCAAACATATTAAGGAGGTTGAAGTAACACCACCACAAGTGGACACCCTCATTGCATTGATGAGGAAGTTGATTTATGAGGAGACTATGTCATTGTATCCATGCCGACATTTCAAGATGATAGAAAAGTCAGGGCCATATACACGGCCCAAGTCCACTAAGCCGCCAAGGAAAGAGTAGCATAAGAAGCAAGCCATGTTGTCCAAGTCTACTTCTCTAACTACTTCTCCGAGTCCACCAAAATTGAAGCTTTACAAGATCGAGAATTATCCATCTAATCAAATTTTCTGGTGAGACCTCACCAATAGGTTAACTTTGGTAGTTATCTCATATTTGCTTTTTCCATCCCCATTTGATTTTTCCCATTTGAATTTTGCATTTTACATAGCATGTTTGATTTTTCTTAGGGAGTTTAGAATTTCGTATTCTCAACTAAGATTTGTTTTCTTTTATTTTTGAAAAAAATAATCTGAAATTTTGGATTTGAGAAAGATTTATTTGAAAAACAATTTTTTGGAGCTAATTTATGGTTCATTCAACCAACAACTAAAAATATACCCGTTAGAGAACCACTTACCAAAAGAGGGACCGGGAGGCCCACCTGTCAGGGCAGCCGAACCCCGTAGTCGAAAACTTGGGGGGAGTGCCATTTTGGCTCTCCCTCCTCCAACGGCTATATTCCCTTTTCTTATGACCGTTGGGAGCTGCTACACTATTTATACATGCCCGGGTGAGTGTGTTGCTTCACACTTCACTTAATTTTCACCTCCCCAGTTCACCACTCACTTACTCAAAATTGTTTTGCTCTTCATTGAAGCCCTACTCTCAATTTCCAATCCAAAATGATTTGCATCCAATTCCATTTGCATTTTCAATTTTCTCTCAAGTTTGGTAAAGTAACTCGTCGAAGGTCTCGTTTGGTTTTTCCTAATGTAACCCTTTTAAATTTTTTTTTGTTATTTGTTCTCAAGTTCTCAATCATGAAGAAGGGAATTAAGAGGTTGTTTGGGAAGAGGGAGGGAACTTCATCAAGCTCAAGCCATGGGAGAGACTCAAGCTCACACCTCTTCACCGAGCCTACACCAAGTCCACCATCGGGAGAAGTGCACGATGACGCCCCAAAGGAGGAAGGTGATGCTTCATCCCACCTTGTCAATGATGATGACCTCGACTTGGAGTAAGACGTTGAATACCAAGCCTACCACCTCCTCCGAGATCGTGGGTTTTGTCACAAGAAGGCTTACGATCCGGCACTACTCTCCAAAATGAGTATGGATTCCGAATTCTTTACCATTTGGCATGCATTAGGGTGGGATAATTTTGCTCAAATAGATGAGGAAGGTTCACACCTCCTCACTATTCGCTTCCTATGCACCCTTAAAATAGGATGTGATGATATTACTTTTAGGATTTTTCGAAGAGAATACGCTATCTACAAAAAGAATTAAATAATGTCCTAGGCTTCTGTAGACATTATTTTATAGATTTAGACAACTTGCATAAATATAACAAACAAGATTTTTGGGCAAAAATTGACTAGTGAGGTAGCATGTAGGGATCCTAGAGATAGCCAGTTGCAAAATCCCACTTTACTCTTCATGCATAGATGAGTGGCTATGTCTATGTTCCATAGAGGAGATATTTGGATTGTGCATGATGATGAACTTAGGATCATTTTTACCATGGTTAAAAAAATTAAAAGTGCAAGGACATACTATTAAACATGATCTAGATGAATCCTTGGTGTTTTTCTATCCTGGCTTTGTAAATGGAATTCGGTTATCGAACCTGGATTTTCATTTATACAAATGTCATCAACTAACCATTGCTCTTCAGCCTATCGAAGAGGTCCATATGAGTAATGTTTCTAGCACGGTCACAAGGAACCTCTCGAGAAGAGCAGCCATCAAAGTGCCTTCGTGATCAACTCCCGCCTATGAGTACCAAGTGGAAGAGGATCCAGCAATTGATGCACCCAGTTGGACCCAACCTAAAATGTATGAGGCTGGAGCATCATTACGGCATGAGTCAGCTACCACAGGAGGGAGATGGAAATGCTAAATGTTCCAACTAAATCTCTAGTAGCTTGACTCCTCCACTAATGGATACACGTTGTTCCTTCTCGGAAGAGGTTCTTGTGAACTTGGCCAAGGACTGGCAGAACTTACTCAACATATGAGAGACCTTGAAGTGAGGACAAGTGACGTCCTCAATGCCCTTCAAGATCACATCCGGTACCCACAACTGGTAGCAACAAATCGACGTACAGTTCAATAATTTCAACGTCGCGCTACAACAACAATAGGCCAACCTCGTGACCTACTTTCGTCATCAAGGGTTCAACCCTTATCACCGATATTGATGAATGACAAGCTTAGGGGAGGACCCTCACTAGAGATAACTTGTATCACACCCCATTTGTGTTCCATTCCTTTGATTTCTTTCTTTCCACATCATATGCATCTAAAAAATAATAATATAATGTAGGACAGTGTAGTTAAATAAAATAAAAGGTGTGCGATAACTATATTTTTATTTTGCATAAGTTGAAATGATGAATAGTTGCTCTGTTTTATTTTTCCTTAGTCTCTAGTATACAACTTAGTATTATCCAAGTATTGGGTTTATTGGCTTAGAATAGTCTTGCCTTAACTTGGAATTTGTGTGTAGCATAAGCTTAATCTAATTCTAGGTTGTTGTGGGATATGATATAGTGATAAGGGCTGCTAAAATCCTAGTTAAAAAAGAAACTTGTTTTTTGGAGTATTTCTAAATAGATCAAATTAAAGTTCTTCATTTGATAAAATTTCCAACCAAACCCATATGATGTTCAAATTTGATAAACCCCATGCATACGCTATTTGCTGTCACATTGAGCCTAGTCAAACTTGTATAGACCTATGTAAGAATATTTTCATACTTTTAAGATAATGATTTCACGGGCACATGCTTAACATCTACACTAGAAGTTAGCAAAATTCCATCATACCACTCCACCATCAAAAGTACTCCATACTCCTCCTGCATAATACTCTCCTCAAAAATATTTGAAAAAAAGAGGAGTAGTAGACATGTCTACAATAAAAGATAAAATTGCATCCTCATGTACAAGAGCATGAGAAAAAAAGAGAATAAGTAGCCATGTTTAATCCTCATAATAAAGAGAGAGTCCACAAAAAGGAATTATATTCAAATTTCCACTTCGCTACATTCTATCACACATGCACAATCTTGAGCAAAAGTATGATTTGTTATCTCCACTAAGGTTTACTATATGTGTTGCAAATACGCCTACTCCTTATCCCTAGCAAGCTTCACATAAAGCCTTATTTAGTTGTAGGACAAGAAAGGCATTGCCATGGTGAGGAAAACAATTCTACTTACCACATAGAACTTATTGAGAGCATCATTCGAGGAACTTGGAACTAAACACAATATGAAACTCTTTGGAATTCATGTGGAAGACATTAGGTGATGCATGCTCTCTTTGTTGTTCTATGCTCCAACCACCCAAGATAAAAGAAGGCATAAGCCACATAATAACTAAGAAAAGGGGTGAGGTACCATAGCCAATTTATTCAATGCAAGGTAGAATATTTTATTATACACTTGGTACTTTTGAAAGATAAGACATTGTAGAAACTCCTGATCAACAATATAAGCTTGGGGGAGTTTGTTGACGATCATTATACATCGATTTTGACCATCAATATAACTCAACTATGCAAAGGAATAAATATTTCTTACTCACATCACTCTCACATTTAACATAATTCCACTTGTACTTGGAGAAATAGTGCATGCAAGTATTTTATTGCAGGAATGAGGAGAAATGACGTAGCAATCTTAAAAAGTGACATCACAGCCAACCACATGATGACATGTGGCATTACATGGATCCATGGACCCATTCCCAGGCGTATTCAAGGAAATCCAACATCGACTCACGCAGGGAAGGGGTCAGGGCCCACAAATCAGTCACCGGGAGGAAGCACGGACCCAGGGGGCAAGAACCAAGTTGGCCGAAGCTAGACGGTGGTTTAACGTAGTTCGATCCACCGGAGCGTAACACCCTACTCCACTGTGAGAGTTGTATTGCTTGTGAGTCTAAGATTGGATCTGAGCGCATGTGTCTCATCCCCCTATAACGGTGGCTGCCCGATCCTTTTATAGTAAGGTCGGGCACCTTACAATTGGGGTCTGGGGCCCAACAGGTGGCCCTGGGGTGATCTTATCATGTACAAGATCTAAGGATTCTTGCATACGCTGCCTCTAACCGCGGCTTGAAGACCCACCGTCTTGTCGCGTCTTACGCTAGTGGCTATGCTAGTCGTTGATGATGACAAGGAATATCCCGTATGTACATCTTGTCGCCGTAAGAGACCCACTTGGCAGAGTGGGTTAGACCAGTGGTGTCTTCACTGTGATGGGATTGGACGCAGCGGTACCTGACAGGGGGTGTGCACCGAGTCATGCGTCTGTGGAAGGCACATGCCTTCATTGCCTGACTTGGACGAGGTGCACTGCCCATTTACTACCACAACCTATTGGTCAGGGCAGGTTGCAGGATGTGTGGCAGCACCAGAGCTTGCCTCCGCGGGGGAGGCCGAGTCCTGCACTGCAGGCCACGTGGCAGCCCCGGAGCCCACCTCCGAGGGTAGTCAGGGGTCTGAGACTACTGAACATGTGGCGGTTCCGGTGCCTGCCTTTGTGGTGGAGGCCAGCCAGAGCTACGGGCCACATGGCGGCACTAGAGCCCACTCCTTTGGAGGAGCGGGGTCCCCTCCCATTGGACCTGTGGTAGCCTAGGAGGCCATCTCTTTGGAGGAATCGTGTCCCGTGTTGAGGTCCATGTAGAAGTACTGGAGCCTTCCCCTGAGGAGGGACGAGGTTGGGGCCTTATGGACATGTGGCACCATTGGACCCTGCCTCAGCGAGGAGGCAGGGCCCTTAGGTGTTTTTATCCTCTTGTGAGGGAACCTAGTCTGCTGGGAACCAACAACGTCTCTTGTCGGTGCCTTAGTTCCCTAGCTGGAGTGCTGTCCACGACGAGTTAGGACATAGTGTGTTGAAAGTTGGCAGCCGCACCGGCATAGTCTTCCATGCAAAGACCTAGAGGGCGTGGCACAACCCTTTGGTTAGGGATCGACTGAATGAAGATGGACCCTTGTTGAGCAGGGGTCGGGGAGTTTGTTTCCTTAGTTGCCTAAGCTGATAGGACAACCAAATCCTCACCAGTAGGGCCCGAGCTTGCTTGCCCTAGCCAATCCATAGTTGGCCAGTCCAATCGTGGACTTCGGACTCCATCAGTAGACCCAAAGTCTCCGACCGAGCACCCTGCTTGATCGGAGGTTGATGTATGCCAGTCTCGCGATCATGTAGCAAGTGTCAGGTGAGCGTTTTGTGCCTGACGAGCTCGTTGGTGGTCATGGTAAGGAACGAGAAGCTTTCCTTGCCAGCCAAACTCCAAAGCACACTTGAGCGGTTTTAGGGGTGAACCCGAGTGAAACCCGATCTCCCTCGACTACGAGGGTGACCAGAACCCAACGTCCGGTTTTGATTGGCAATTGAGGTCAGAGATCGATGCCCATGTTTCCTAGGATCCTGCTCGACGTATCCTCGCAAACCCCAAACCTCCTGAGCAATTGGGCGATATGTTGTCGACCCTCTGTGGGGTGCCTGCTGAACCACCGAGCGAGAACTCAGATACGAATCACCGGAGGTGCCGGTGGTATCCAATACCTCTAGTGGTTTACAATGTAGGACCACCTCATGGCCGTTTGCCCCATACTCAGACCCACGCCAGGTAGTTCTAAATCCGAGGGGGGTGCTCTTTGAGTCCGAAGCGTACTTGAGTCACACAACAGGCGTGACTCGACAATTTGGCTTGATGGAGTCATGTCGCGTCAGGCGACGTAGTTGTGTTGTTCCCCATTTGTGAGCCTCCTTTGTTCAAAAGGAGTCAGCATCACGAGCAGGGATCTGTATGGTTCCTCATCCATGAGCCACCATCGACCCTGTAGGGACGAGCATTGTGGAGGCACGTCGAGTCGAGTTTTGCCCCTCCCACAAGCCACCTACGACTCGGAGGGGTTAGGCGCTGCAACTTACCGGTGATGTCGCTTCTATGGGCTACCCTTTATTTGGACGTCATGGGTGATATCTTGATCGCGTTGCTTTTTGCTTCGTTGGTCGGTCTTCTGAGCTTTTGTGAGCTTTCTGTCGAGGTAGACCGAGTGAGACCTGAACGTGTGAGACCTATGTGTGCTGAATACATTGGC
This sequence comes from Tuctoria greenei, assembly GCA_036927565.1. Taxonomy (NCBI): domain Eukaryota; kingdom Viridiplantae; phylum Streptophyta; class Magnoliopsida; order Poales; family Poaceae; genus Tuctoria; species Tuctoria greenei. Next base: position 114,067,422 of record JAYESD010000003.1, read on the forward strand.
TATGATGATAAAAGTTTTAAATACTGCCAAAACACCCTTTTAGCAAGGTTAAACTCTAGGTCTGAGCTCCTGCAATGTCCGACGATAGGTCCGGCTTGTTTTGAGAAGCTCTGGCAAGGTCCAACATAAGGTCCAACTTGCTTTGGCTAGATCCGACTTCTTTGTCTAGGTCTGACTTATTTTGGTTAGGTCCGACTTGCTGTGGCTAGATCCATCTAGCTTTGGTTAACTCGGGCGCTAGGTGTGACTAGATTTGGTAAGCTCCAGCACTAGGTCCGACTAGCTTTGGTAAGCTCCAGCGCTAGGTCCTGCTAGCTTTGGTAAGCTCCGGTTCAAGGTCCGGTTAGCTTTGGCAAGGTCCGGTGCTATATTGCAATGGTTCTGCTTTTAACTTGTAACATTTCGAACTTGGTTTTTGGATTATGGAAAGCTTGCATAGTATTCTTTTACTAAGTTTTTGGTGTGTTTTGGTGTTTATGGCTGATATCATTTTGATATGGTTTGCAACATGCTTATGTGAGGTGCTCACATAAGGTGTTGTGGTTTCAGAACTAACGTGAGTCAAGTTGAGGACTTGTGCTCGGAAGTATCGGTTGTTTATTCATGTGCAGGTGTTTCTTGAGTTCAATACATGGCTGGTGAAGATGAGGTTCAACAACCAAGTTCAGGAGGAATTGCGGTTGAGTTGATCGGGAAGTTGCGCAGCATGTTTGGATCAAGAATAATGCATATGAAGGTATTGTGGACATCGTTGAAAGGTGTTTGCACGTGTGCAAGGAGTGCATAGCCGTGGATACATCGTTCCAAGGTGTGATGAAGAGATGTGGACGTAAAAAATTGGTCGGAAAGGTCCAGCCGCTAGGTTATGGACTCAGGCAGCGGGTGAGTCGGGTTTGACTCAAATATGTAATGATTTCAGTTGGTTACGATAGGATTTTGTGTGGGTCACGAAGTTGAGTCGTTTTAGGAATGTGGGATATGTTCCTAAGGTGTTTGGAAGTCTTAATATTGCTTCTATCTGCATATGGAAGAGTCTTGAGCGGTTATGGAATGTTTCAGTTGAATCTGATTAGAATTTGAGTCCTAGTTAGGATTGGGTTGGCCCAAGGGCTGGTTATATAAGAAAGGGAGGCCAGAGCTCGTGGTGCACAACTTTGGGGCTGTTCCTCTTGTGTTTTGATCAATAAAATCTGTAGTTTGAAGGAACTTTTGTGCCTTGTTCGTCCGACTTGTTTCAAACAAGTTTTTCTCGTCGAGTTTCTACACAACACTAACTTTCTTCAGTGGTTTTATCATAACTCGAGTTTTACAGATCTAATTGGCGTGATTCTTTTTGGGTTGTCTTGAAAACTTTATATCTATCATATGTGAAAATTTCATGGTCATTGGACTTGTGGTTTCTGATCTACACTAGTTTTTTTTTGCAGTGTTCCAGAACTGTTTTTCTCGTGTATACCAGATTGATCTTTGTTCGATCTTTTGATCGTAACTTGAGTTTTTCTCGATGGTTTTTCATGATTCTTGTTGTCATGTCTTCGTGACATGATTCTCCACAATCTATACTTGTTTTTGTCACGGTTTATCACATTTATATTAGTCGCACACAAAATTTCTTAACAAATTGATTTTCTACCAAGGGGTTTTTTTTCGCTTCCGCTGAAAAAGTTTTAAATCGACAATTCACCCCCCTCTAGTAGCTTTTCACGTTATATTCGATCCTACAATTGGTCTCAATGCCACAGTGCTCTAATATTTGAGATTTGCATGTGTTTTTTACTAATCATCATGGCGAAAGGCACCGCAAAACCTTGTGGCTTTAGTGGTATAGATTTTCAGGTTAGGAAGGCACGTATCGGAGCTTTCATCCAGGCACAAGGCTTCACAATATGGGAAAAGGTGTACAAGCCTTACGACGTGCCGTCAAAAGATCAATTCACGTCTACAAACGTGACAGATGTCGGCAACAACAACAAGGCTCGCAACTTGATCATAAAAGGTTTAACTCAGAGCGACTTCGACCGTATTGCTCACCTACGATCTGCATATGATGTGTGGAAAGCACTCTGCGACTACCATGAAGGATCCAACACAATTATGGAGGTAAGTCAGGACGTGTTCAAAAAGTAGTACATGCGCTTTGAGATGCAACCATATGAGTCCATCGACGATCTCTTTGCTTGCTTTAATAAAATTCTCAGCAACTTGCATAGCGTTAATGTTAATTTTTTAGATGCTGAGAATGCTAGGCAATTACTAAGTGCATTAGACATGTCAATTTGGGAGATGAAAGTCACATCTATTCGTGAATCTACTGTCATGAGTACACTTACTTTAGATGTTCGATATTCTAAATTGAAAACTATGAAATTGACATAATCTCAGTAGGAACCTCAACAAGTCTCTTGCATTTGTTTCTCAACGTGACATGCCTAGCTTTGGTCAATCTTCATCTTGTGGAACACTTACTTTGTTGTCCTCTCTAACCCTTAAATAGATTGAAGAGTTCCAGAGGAAGAACTTGCACTCATTTCTACTCGATTCTCAAAAGCATTGCAAAATGTGAGAACTAGAAGGAGGGGAAGTGCTGGACCTCAACGATGCCTCAAATGTGGTAAGACAAGACATTTTCGCATGGATTGCCCTAACCTTTCAGGTGCTACTTCCCATGATGAAAAGCAAACAAGGACAAATCACTCTTCTGTAAACAACAACAAGAAAAGGAAGGGTTTTACAGGACGCCAATTGGTGAATAGTTTTGTGTCCGCACTTCAAGATCTTGGCTTGATCAATGTGGACATCGAAAGTGACGAAGGTTAAGATGATTTGGCAAACCTTTGTGTCATGGCGGGCAAGTGAAGATCAAGTATGGAGGTGGCAAAACACAACAGCGACAATGAAGAGGTATGTGCTACACGCGAAGAAATGTGTGATGCTATTTCTCATGCCACTGTTATAGTTAAGAAAAAGGACAAAAAGCTTAGGGACAATGCTGTTAAAATTGAGTCACTAGAATCTGAAATTAATCGTTTGAAATCTTTGATTCCTAGTGATGATTTTTGTTCCTCATGTGATTTAATATATGAACATTTGTCCTCTCTAAGAAGTGCACACACCTCCACACTTGATAAAATAAAACTTGAAATTGAAAAGAACAAAAAGCTTGCTGCACTTAATGATAAAAACTTGAAAGATGCTTGTTGTTCTACAATTGATTTGCATTGTTTTACTTGTGATGATCTTGATAAGAAACTACAAGATGCTACGAATGAAATTTCTATATTGAACAATACTTTACGTTCTCATGAAGTAAATATTGTTCCAATTTCAAATTAAAAGGAAAAACTTCATGTGAAAATTGCCTTGATCTGTCAAATAAACTTGATGACATGCATAGGACATTAGATCGGTTTTGTAATGCAAATAAGAACCTAAACTTACTTCTAAATTCCTCTAAATCTTGCAATGATAAATTTGGTTTAGGTTTTGATTCTCATGCTCATGCTAAGGCACATCCACCTAAAATTGTAAAGTCATTAGGAAGTTCTTTGATCCAAACAGTTCCTAAACAAAAAGAAGTGGTTTTCAAATTTGCAGGAGTGTTTTCTCATTTGGTTTCAAATAAAAATGTTGCTTGCTCATATAGACACGACCACAAAGTTAAATTTCATTGTACCTACTGTGATAGAGATGATCATGTCATAGATTTTTGTTATAGACTAGCTAAACAACAGAAAAAGGAAAGAATGCAAGCTAGATCTCATAACAACCATGCAAAACTTGCTGCTCATGATAAACTGAATGTTAGGAACTTGCAATATGTTTTGATGAGTCATAAACATGCAAAGTTTTCTCCCCGACCTACTGTTTTTTGTGCTACACATGTAACACCTCGTAGGTCTGTAGTTGGGAACAAGAATTCTCAAACTTTGGCACATAAACCTGCTGTTCTATCTTAGCTTTCGCGAGTTATTCCTGCTGGATGTCGTGTGACTTAGTACTGGATTCCTAAATGCCTTTTGACTAACCCCAGTATTGAGTCATCGATGTATTGTTCTTCTATGTAGGTTACACGCTTAAGGAAGTAGAACATTTGGATTGTGGATTCTGGTTGCTCATGCCAAATGAGCCGGTAATAAAGAATGGTTTTCCTTCGTCTCTTCTGTATCATGTCTAGAGAATGATACTTTTGCCGATAATTCTTCAACTCCTATAATTTCTAAGGGTTCGGTTAGAGTAAATGATCAATACACTTTGAAGGATGTGGCACTTGTAAAAAATTTAAAATACAACTTGCTTTTTGTTTCACAATTGCTAGATGAAAATCTGGAAATTATTTTCAGTAAAAATTGCTGCAAAGTTGTAGGTTCAAATAGTGAGTTTCGGTTTGGAAGAGTTTTTAAAGATAATTTTGATATGTCTTCTTCTAAGCGACTTGGTCACGTAGGCTTTGATCATCTCATGCGTGTTAGTGCTCTTGATCGTGTACGTGGGCTCCTAAGCACATTGACATTGGGTATCACTTTCTTCGTGATAATGTTGAAAAATGAAACATTGTGCTTCACCATGTAGATACCAAACAACAATTGGCTAATATTTTCACAAAACATTTGGATTTCACTCATTTTTGTTTCATTCGTAGTGAAATAGGGGTTATGCATCCTCATAGCTTAAATTGAGGTGGAGTTTTGAAACTTGGAAAGTCTATGTGTGAATCTGAATTTAAAATAATATGAACTTAGAAGAAGTTGTGTATGACTAAAATAATGACCTTAAGCTTCTGATTGTCAAATGACATAGGCTTGGCTTGGTTGGTTAGAATAACGCAGATGCGGCATATAATCACTTGCAAATGTTATACGATAAGAATTTGTGCTTCAAATAATATTGAAAATGAAAAATGCAGCATTAAGTTTCATGCTTTCAGGTTTTAAAATAGTTAAGTTTGTGAGATCATGACTTGCTTAAATTCAAAATTACATTTGATCTCTAGCATGGCTTACACTACTTTATGTATCTCATTGATGTGATAGTGTAAGTTACTTGATAGTATGACTTGGATGAGCTTTGTTTTATATGTATATGTAATATTTTGCTCATAACAAATTAAAATTTCTCTTTTGTACCTTGCTGAATACATTGTCAAAGTGGGAGAAATTGATCACACATTGCACACACTAACAAGTGTTTTGGCATGATTCTTCTCAGGGGGAGAATTATTGTTTTTCTTCTCATTTTATTTCTGATTTACAAAGGTGGAGAAATATTTCATGGAGAAACTTGTTTTCAAACCTTTTCATGTGAATAAGCCAATGTTCGGATTTTAAGTGGTGTTGCCAATGCATTCATCAAGGGGGAGATTTTGAGACCTATGTGTGTTGAATACATTGGCAATGATGATAAAAGTTTTGAATACTGCCAAAACACCCTTTTAACAAGGTCCGACTGTAGGTATAAGCTCATGCAAGGTCCTACGATAGGACCGCCTTGTTTTGGGAAGCTCCGGCAAGGTCCGACGTAAGGTCCAACTTGCTTTGGCTAGGTCCGACTTCTTTGTGTAGGTCCAACTTATTTTGGTTAGGTCCGACTTGCTGTGGCTAGGTCCGACTTGCTTTGGTCAGCTCCGGCGCTAGGTACCGACTAGCTTTGGTAAGCTCCGGCACTAGGTCCTACTAGCTTTGGAAAGCTCCGATTGAAGGTCCGGATAGCTTTGGCATGGTCCGGTGCTAGACTTCAATGGTTCTGCTTTTAACTTGCAATGTTTCAAACTTTCTTTTTGGATTATGAAAAGCTTGCTTAGTATTCTTTTACAAAGTTTTTGGTGTGTTTTGGTGGTTATGGCTGATATCATTTTGATATGGTTTGCAACATGCTTATGTGAGGTGCTCTGTTGTGGTTTTGGAACTAATGTGAGTCAAGTCGTGGACTTGTGCTTGGAAGTATCGGTTGTTTATTCATGTGCAGGTGTTTCTTGAGTTCAAGACATGGCTTGTGACGGGATCCATCAAACTAGTCTTAGGGAGAAGATGAGATTCAACAACCAAGTTGTAGTTGAGTTGATCAGGAGGTCGTGCAACACGTTTGGATCAAGAACAATGCATATGAAGGTATCGTGGACGTCATTGGAAGGGGTTTGCACGTGTGCAAGGAGTGCATGGATGTGGCTACATAGTTCCAAGGCATGAAGAAGAGATGTGGATGTTCAAAATTGGTCAGAAAGGTCCAACCGACTAGGTTATGGACTCAGGCAACGGTTGAGTCTGATTTGACTCAAATATGGAAAGATTTGAGTTGGTTACAATAGGATTTCGTGTGGGTCACGAAGTTAAGTTGTTTTAGGAATGTGGGATACATTCCTAAGGTGTCTGGAAGTCTTAAGATTGCTTCTATCTGCATATGGAAGAGTCTTGAGCGGTTATGGAAAGTTTTTATTGAATATGAGTAGGATTTGAGTCCTAGTTAGGATTTGGTTGGCCTAAGGGCTGGTTATATAAGCAAGGCTGGCCAGAGCTCATGGTGAACGACTTTGGGGTTGTTCCTCTTGTGTTTTGATGAATAAATTTTGTAGTTTGAAGGAATTTTTGTGCCTTGTTCGTACAACTTGTTTCAGACAAGTTTTTCTCGTCAAGTTTCTGCACAGCACTACCTTTCTTTGGTGGTTTTATCATAACTCGAGTTTTATAGATCCAATTGACATGATTCATTTTGGGTTCTCTTGAAAACTTGATTATCTATCATCTGTGAAAAATTCACGCTCATTGGAGTTGTGGTTTCTGACCTACCCGAGTTTCTTTGCAGTGTTCCAGAACTGTTTTTTCGGGTAGACCAGATCGACCTTTGTTCGATCTTTCGACCATAACTTGAGTTTTTCTCGACGGTTTTTCGTTATTCTTGTTGTCGAGTTTTGGTTACTTGATTATACACAATCTATACTGGTTTTGTCATGATTGATCACGTTTAGATTAGTCGCACACACAATTTCTTAACAGATTGATTTTCTATCGAGGGGTTTTTGTTGCTTCCGCTGAAAAAGTTTTAAATCTACCATTCACCCCCCCTCTAGTAGCTTTTCACGTGCTCTTCGATCCTACAGAACGTCTACAAATGTTAATACGATCGGAACTTAACACCCAATTTCGGTGGGTAATTGAGGTCGGGGCTCATTGCTCACGTCTCATGAAATCCTGCTCAGCACTTTCACGCGGATCCCAGGCCTTTCGGGGGCTCAGCCAAGATCCAACCCTTCTGGGGGTTACCGTTGAATCGCTGAACTAGGACTCAAACACAACATATTGCAGACATCGGATATGCCATTTACCTCCGAAGGCGCCCTCTTCGATGTCGTCTCGGATCGTCCGTCCCTTGCTCCTGCTCGTTCTAAGCAGTGTCCAAACCCTGGTGGGCTGACCTTCAAAACAAAAACTTGTTCGGACGCTGTGCTTGAGTCGGTCACAGGCGTTCGCGGTCTTCCCAGATGGTCGTGAACTTCGAGGAGTTAGGAAGCAGAATGGTTCACGGGTGTTTGCATTCTTCGCTGGCATTCATCATGATGCGGCCTTTGAGGAGGTCAAAAGGCATGTGGAAGGAATCATTGATCATTGTGCTCATCCAATCGTTGAGTCAGTCATGAGACGGTTTAATGTGCCATCCTCGTCATTTCCATCCCTCTGACTCCCTAGATGGGGCTATATATAGCCCCCTCCAGGGTGCCACCTTTCCTCACTGCTCTCTCCTTCCTCCTTTGCCGATGGTGATGAAGAATAAACTCCTCCCCCTCCTTCCTCCAACATTTATCCTTGAAGCCAAGCAGCCCTCGTAGCGATGAGAGTGTGGCGGTCGAGACTCCGTTCCTGGCCGTCCAAGACCATCATCATGGTCGGGGAGGTCCTGGCTGGAGGTTCAAAGAGAGAGGAGGAGTTACCTTGAAGTATGAAACGTGTGTAAGCCCCTCGGGGGTTTGATAGCAGGAGGATCGTTTGGGGCCCTCAAAGGAGGTCAGCTCAATCTGGATGTCTGGCATCATCGAGCCTGTACCAATCCTTCCCTTGTCGAATGAAGGGGGATTGGGAAGTAAGTCGGGTGCCTTGGCATCCCGGACCACCTCGGTGCGCCCCACCGGGTCGAATGTCATCGTGAGGAGGATCAGCTTGATCCGGGTGCAGAGCGCCATCAAGCCGACACCAATCCTTCCCTTGTGGCGGTGACGGGGCCGAGAAATAAGTTAGACGGCGTGCCATCCCGACCCACCTTGGGGGGCTTCGGCGGCCTGACCCTCTCCAAAGGGCAATGGAAGAGGGTCACAATCTCTCTTTGGGAGATCAGTGGCCCTTCTTTCTCGGAGACGTCATGCCCCTAACAGAGAAGGTGAAGTCGGCCACTCGGACTTTCCTGTATTCCTTAGATTAGGAAGAAACCGCAGCTCGGAAGCCGGGTGTGGTCGACGACAAAGAAATTACGCGTCGGAGACGAATACAAAATTGTCGAAGCGGCCGACCATGGGAGCTGATGGGGTTCAGGGGCGTCAAAGTTGCCAACCTCAACAAGTATCACCTATATAGGAATGCCACTCACTGGGGTGTGACGTCTATTCCATCTTGTAAAGAAACAACTCGTCGTGGAACATGGGATCCTTTCAATGAAAAAAAAAGTTTCCCCCTTTGTCCAATCTTCCATCCAATCGACCTTATTCTGAACGAGGGCCATTGAGTTTTTGCTACTTGCGGGACGTAGGTGGTAGGTCTCGGACTACTTCAAATGGGGAGAACGTTTTTAGATCAAAGTATCTCGAGGCTCTGGCTGGGCCTGGTCGGGTGACAGCCCCCGGGCTCAACTTTTTGGGTCGGGATCAAGGTTGTTGTCTGTGCCCGGGCTCGAGGTTGGAGCCCCCACATTCGACGGGAGATGAACTTCTCTTTTTTCTTTTGGTGGAGAGAAAGAGGGTAATTAGCTCGCTTATCACGGAGGTGGATGTCGCATTGTGTCCTGCATTGAGAGCTCAGTTGGGGTCGGGCCACGCCGGCCCGCGCGACCTTAGCGCACATTCTTCTATGTCAACCGGTCATCGCGGCAGGCTCTCACTTTGGTCTTGCGAGCGCGCGAAGGGCCCAAGGCATTCGCCATCTTGGGATAAGGGTGGAAAGGGTCGAGGCTCCGGCCCCTTGAGACTAGAAGTCCTTGCTTGGCCTCTGCATCAGAGCTGGTAAGCTCAGAGACCGAGGAGCTTCAGGTTCTCGTCGTACTCTTTGGCGTCGAATACCACCGCTCTGAGAGTGTCTCATCTTTTGTCGTGGTGAGTGTTCGCGCCCCATCTGCAAGCTGATGATGGCTCAGAGGGGTTGGACTCGGGAGTTTACCTCGATGGTCGAACACCCGAGCCTGATTAGCTGCCTAGCGGGTGAACTCTAGTGCAACATGATCCCCCCAGATCGTTGGGGGATGGGACCATACATCCGATTTCGACAGACTGTATGATCAGGGTGTGGTGCTCATGTTTTGTTAGACCCTGCTTAGGCCGTCCACTATGGGGACCCCAGTCCCAACATTCCAGTAATTGCATTGGGTGGTGTCGTACAATTCGACACCTAACAGCACAACACACAAAACACACGTTTAAAATACATCTGGCCTTTATTCCATGGTACTGTTAAGTTTACAAAGTAATGTACATTAGTACAAGCAGCGGAAAGATAAGATACAACTCACGCCCTACAGCCTACACTAAGCAAGAGTGAAGTCATATGGCCCTCAAAAGCTTCACAGTAGCAACACCAAGATTTCACGGTGGTGTGCAATGATCCTCTCACCCTCATCAGGTGTTGCCTCACCAGGCTCACACAACTCACGCCCTATAGCCTACACTAAGCAAGAGTGAAGTCATCCGACCCTCGAAAGCTTCACAGTAGCAACACCAAGATTTCACGACGGTGTGCAATGATCCTCGCACCCCTCATCAGGTGCTGCCTCACCAGGATCACCCTCATATATAACGTTGTCGGTTGCAACATTACCTGCAAAACAGTGGATCAACAAACCATAAGCTTATGCTCAGCAAGACTTAACCAACTCACTAATTATACATGCAGGGACTTACCATTAATATTAAAGTCAAAGCACTAATATAGCAGTGGATCCTTATCATCACTTTTAAGCATCAAGTTAAGTATTAGAATCATAACTTTAGTTCGCTTCTCATTTACCTCATCCAAGTTGCTTATCCAACCAACAAGTTTCATCCAGTTTCCAGTTGTTACTACATCACAACGCAGTGAAAAAGTATACTCCCTTCCGCGAGCGACGGTGATTCGAATAAAGATACACCCGTCTTGCGCGTCACATTCACCGATCTAGAGAAGACTTACAATCCCCCTCCATAATGTCATAAGTGACAACCTTTCATGAGACAATCGAACATTGAGTCGGTCCCACCATCCCAAAAGCAAGTCCCACATACGGGTCTACTGTAGTGGCCTCTACTTTCGTCATGGCGTGCGTGGTATCTAGGACGGTGAGCTATGCCTCAACATTCAAGTTAGCAAGTTTCATGTGACACCCGGTTCCGAAAATTAACCAAGTGTGACGCATATGTGCTCCCAAGATGTTCAACACACATACACGAGTGCATCACAAACAATATTCAGAAAACAACCATGTTTCGAATAATAAATAGTACCTTGTTACAATATTCAAATAGTCTCGAATACAAGTTCCAATAATACTGCAGCGGAAAAACTAAGCACTAGTCGACTCTATCTTTACAGGCAATTTAATAGTAACACGCATGCCTAGTACTCCTCATAATCCTCCGTATACTCCAAATTATCACATGTTACTAAATTAATGTGGGAATAGCAAGGGTGAGCACATGTCGTACTCAGCAAGTGTGGGAAAGTATGACATGTAGCTTAAACAAGAATGGAACAAATGGTTTATTGTGGAAAAGTACCTTTCATTCATAAAACAAGAAAATGTGACTTATGATTACTATGTGAGGTCAAATCCCTTAATAACCCAAATACCAACAATACCATATTAAATACCATCAATTCGACATAATTAACCATAATCATCCATAATTATCCATAACCATCCATATCCAACTCATCATAACCAAACCCGTATATCAATCCCAATTCCATATCCAATTCCAAGCATTATTTATAACTCAGTTCCATAATTCTAATCATGTGAGGGTCCAGGTCGCTTGAAACCAGGAGCACGGCTATCATGATAGTTTTACACTATGCAGAGGTTGCACCACTTTACCCACAAGTTCGTGATTTCATCACCCTTCATTGACTAGGAACCTCCATTATGTCGTCTCACACTTCCATAGGTGTGTGGCCAAGAGATCACAAAATACGCTTTACAAAGTGGCTATAGCATGTTGCGTACCCACTAAGGTTTCACCGGAGGTGATGTCTCCAACTCAGCACATCCATCCAAGGGCTCCCTCTTGTGACGTTCAGATCCCAGGTAGTTCCGCCACTATTGGAAACCTAGCTGACTCCCATTCCCTGAGCCTTCCATATGATCCAAACGATGCTGGCAATACACTAATTAATTGGCTAAGCCGCACCCATCCTTCGCTCTGTGGTGGCACTGTTATCCTGGATGGTCATTCCATGAACCGGTCTTTAGATCTAAAGCAAGCAAAACCACTATATCATCCAACTCATTCCATATATCCGGCTTGCTTAGATCCCTAAGTTCCATGTTGCTAAAGGGTCATTACCATCAATTCATATAGTTCATACGTTCATTAGCTCATAATTAAGTCATTTGGTTATTCCCAATCCCAATTAAGTAAAGCAGAGCAAAAATATAAAAATACCATTGTCAACTCTCTACATTATATCCCGAACGACAAGGATGGCCAAGTCTATTAAACATCTATTATGGGTTTTCCAATCAATTTGACACAAGCATGCAAGTTCAAAGTAAAACATTTCAAAGCAGGATCAAAATGTTCAAGGGCACTTGCCTTGCTCCGGTGGCTGGTTTGGATCAAGAGCTTCAAAGTTCTGGTTCAGAAGGTCCTCAAAAGCACCTTCTAGAGTGTTTTCTTCTATTCCGCGCGACAAACATGTGAAACAAGCATCACAATCAATAAATGCTCATATATTACACTATGCCATGATATGCATGAATGATGCAATTATGATGTAGTACATGTTATTAGTTACTACTATTGCTTACTAATTGGTTGTAATCGAGTTTTACATTATTAAGCAAGATTTGAGTCATTTCCGGGAAAACTGGTATAGTTTCAGGATTTCAGGAATTCGGAAGCCGGACTAGTCCGCACAATGGGTCAGACATGTCTGCTATGGACCGGACTGGTCCGCTCTGGACTCGACAAGTCTGCTATGGTCCAGGGTTTTGCAAACTTCCCAACTAGGGCATGGTTTGAATCAAAGGTGGGATCAAAATCGACGTGAAAGTTGGACCTAGGATAGTTACCGTGAATGTAATGGTCCAACGGTCAAGGATATGGCGTAACGCGTGAAACTTGATGTCTAGATCCGTTGACAAAGAATTGGCTGCAAAACATAGAAGAAGAACGTTGACATCAAAGAGTTGATGACGAAGAACGCAGCAGCGATGACGATCTTGCTCGATCCTTCCTCTTCCTTCTTCTTCTCCTTCCTTTTTTTTCCATACAACGAGAGCTTTTCTCCTCTTAGACAGTGGCTCACGACGAGATATAGATGGTGAGGGTTTTTTCTTACGTGGGGCGGGGTGAGAGGTGAGTTGTGGTTGTTTATATAGGGGGGGGGGGGTTAGGGTGGAATTCCTAGTAGAAGTCGGTTAGGACAAGTAGGGCCTTGGTGGGGTCCCACTTGGGATTCTTGGGGGCGGGGCATGGCGTTCTAGGGCCCAAATAAGTCAATTACCCAATAACTCGTCATGGAGGAAAATAGGAATCCAAGTCAAAATCCTAGAAACCAGACTAGTCTGTAAGAAGGCCGGACAAGTCTGTTTTTTATTCTGATGTCACAACAGACTAGTCTGTTGTCAAGCGGAAAAGTCCGTTGTACCATAGCAAAAAAGGGAATCGCAGACAAGAATTTAAATATCTGGATAAGTCCGGGGCTTTACAGTCTCCACTTTGGACTAGTCTATAGTATTAATGGACAAGTCCGTACGAAATCAAAGGCAAAACCGGACTAGTCCGTACCAGTTATCGGACAAGTTCGTTGCTCTGAAGAAACTGAATTTGCCGGAGCAGACGGGTATACCGGACTAGTCCGGGGCGAGGATCGGACAAGTCCGTACCCAAGGCTGATTTTAATTGTTCTTTTGCCTCTAATTCAATTTAATCTTATTCCTTTCTGTGTTGCATTATATTAAACATGTAGGGTAATGAATGCATTGCATGATGAATGAAAATGAGAGTGCTACATTACACCGATTTGTTGGGTCCACTAGAGCTAGTATGCATCCGGTACAAGTTCAAACTTGTTCAGTGATGCCGCACACGATACGATCCTCAATCTACAAAGGCGGGACTATGCACACAAATCTCTGCTTTGCTACTTCCTACCTTCCTGCTCGGGTCGATTAACCATTAAGTGAATCAATGTCCATCTTCCCTATTGATTCCACTTCTACCAGTGCATGAGCAGGAAAATGACATTATCGAGTTATATCATTTAATATAGGAAAAGTATATTTTACTACCTTCAAGTATCAGCTTTGTTCACTTAACCCCCTAAAGATTTGTTTGGTTCATTTTACCCCCTGAACAATTTAGATTGGTTGAATTCACCTCCTATTAAAATTTCTCTTTTTTGTTTCTCTTTGTATGGGTTATATTCGAAGTTTATGTTTTGTGGGAAAGTAGATGATATCATAAACTATGCAATAAAAATATTTTTTTAATTTTTCATAAATTTTATTCATGTATTATTTCATCTTCCAAATGATATTTGTTTACCTAGTTTTAAAATACAAAAAGAATACCAAAAATTTAAAAAATATATATTTTTATTTATATTTTGTTGTAACATATAATTTCATGAAATTTTACCTTCAGAAATCATGTTTACAAAGAGAAACAAAAAAGAAAAAATTAATAGGGCATGAATTGAACCAATGTAAATAGTTTGAGGGGTAAACTGAACCAAAATTTTCTTTAGGGGGTTAAGTGAACAACGCTGATATTTGAAGGTAGTAAAATGGACTTTTTCCAATAAAGGAAAAGTATATTTTACTACCTTCAAGTATCAGACTTTTTCCTTTAATATATATCATTAATATTAGGATTTGATTACTAATCACCATTTAAGTATTATATTACCCATAGACTTCAGGGATCTCTGGCTATGCAAGTAGAGTGACAATCAAACCAAGACGTAATGATATTACCAATAGACATAGACTCAATGATAAAGAAAAACTTGTTAACTTAAATGTAAACCGGGGCTTGCCTTGTCATTTATCAAGAGGGAAGTCAAACTAAAGTGGAATAAAGTTAACAGGCTCTGGCTGCTCCTTGAGATTTCCTTCTATTCGATATGAACAAATAATGCATTTAGAGGAATATTCTATATATAAATTATAAAAAAAATTGGTAAAAAATGCTTAAGCAAATGATTAACACTGTTTTTGGGAGTTTTTGCAGCGCTTGCAACAGATCATAGAGGATTTACAATGAAAAGAGTTTAGCTGGTTGCATAGGGAATTAGGATTATGAGAAGTGATGAAGGTTATTATCAAGAATTTCATTCCAGGAAATGGACAAGATTTATCTGGTGAAATAAGATGGGAAATAGGTAGATTAGATCGTGAGGGTCCTAGGAAAATTTGTTTCATAATTTTCTGATCATTGTACAGCACACAATCCATTTTTGAAGTTTCAACAATTCTGGTATTTTTCTCTGGTATTTTCTACCATTTTCAGCAAAGCTGAGATAATTTCCTTGGTTCAACCAAGAAAATCAAGGTAAACAGACCTGATACTTTTCTGGTGATAATAGCTAGTATGAAGGATTTTTTTGGCAAAATTTGAGATTTTATCAATGCACAGAGCTCTCAGAATAATTGTACAAAGGCTTGGAAAGATTGAAGTATACAGGATGTTCTACTGAGTTTCATACCATGAACCTTAGTTTCCTGAAAAGTGCTCACTGAGAGGGTTCCATCAAAATTGATTTGAGAATTTATGAAGGTATACAGGGAGATATGGAATTTCAAAGTTTGAAGGTTTTTCCTGAAATTTTCTTGCAAAGGAATAGTTTTAGGGGCTGACATTGGGGCCCACTGGGTTTAAAATCCCACCCAGCAGATTTGCCACACCAGGCCACAGCATTGTTACACATAGCCACAATGGATCACTTCGGCACATAGGATCCGAAGGGGGCCCCTTTTTCAAAATCTGCCTTAGTCTAGATTGGTGGCCGACGGCCAACGGCGGCGGCCGGCATTCCCCTCGCTGGAGTGGCTCCTTCGGCCATAATGGGAGATATGCTCTTAGGTGCATGGCACACCGGATAGACGTGGAAATAGGGTCGGGCATTGCCGGAAATAGAGGTGGCACCGATGAGGGGCGGCGGCACCATGGCAGCCATGGCAAAGCATCTTCAACGAAGGCTAAATCGATGGGACAACATGTCGAGGAGTACCAGGGGAGCTTGGGAGACATGAATGTGTAGAGAAATTGAGAGGAAATCGACCGGAACCATGAATTTACCGATGGCCTAGGGTTCGAAACCAGGCAGCCACGAAAACCGCTCTAGAAACCTAGCCCGACCACAACGGCCCTTGCCTAATGCTTCCGGGGATGTGCAATGGGTTGGGGTTCCTAAGTTCCCATTGAATCGAAGCAAGAACTAACCTACAAACCAAATTTCTAATCTATTCCCCACCCGTTTTTCATCCCAACCGAACAACTCTGACGGACCGAGCTAGGAAACAGATGAACAACATGTCAAACGTGATCAGCACGTAGTGGCAAACCTTGGGGAGTGGCAAATGACGAGAGAAGAAGCTTGAGATGTCGGGAACATGAAGATGTCTGTGGCGGCTAGGAGAACAGCCGGCTGCAAACCTGAAAAACATCGCTCATTTAGCCAATAGCTCGACGAGCTTGATCAAGCAATGAATAGAGGACGAGCTTGGGACGATTTTTTCTGTTGGTGGATCAACAAGAAAAGATGAAGGAGGCAACGGCAACGACGAAGAACAGAGAGGGCTAAGAGCTGGGTGTCGGAGCAATGAACAGAGAGCAAAACCAGGTTTTTGTTTCACTGTGAGGTAGATAGGGGAGGATAGAACGATTTGGTCATCTTCAATGCTTTACTTGCTATGAACGTCGGCTCCAAGGTGGCAAGCAGCTGCTGGCAGCAGCAGCCATGCGTCTATGGCGCAGGCAGAGAGGAAGGAAAATCACCTGGGCACGTGTATGGGACCCCTGACCGGAGGGCCCACATGCCATACTGTCCCCCCCAGAAAACTTGCAAATTCAATTTGAAAATGGAAAATAGCTCCAAAAATGCTCAAATTTGGTAGCCCCCCTAATTTGAACATGAGGGATCCAATGGTGCTATTAGATTTCATGTTTGAACACTGAAAATTATTTTAATTCCATGAACACTAGCTTAATCACTTTAAAGTTCATCAATTCGAAATCTGAATTTGAATCTTTTTCTCAAATCCTTGTTTTACAATCAATTTCTCTGATCTCAGGCACTTTAATTCATTCATGATGAACACTTGCCTGATGTGAATTTTGAAGGTAGAGTTAAAATTGAAAACTCTAGAATCGGGTTTTCACAACCCTCCCTCTTTAAAAGAATCTCGTCTCAAGATTAAAAGGACAACGACATGGTAAGAAGGTTACCGTTGATATGACGATAACAAGCCTAGATAGTTGTTTCAAAGAAAATCCTCGCTTTCCCATGTAACTTCATGAATGGTGTGATTACTCCATAATACCTTGTAGAACCACAACAATCGATTTCTTGATTCGCGAGTCTTTTCATGGACAATTTGAATTGGTTGTTCAACATAGGTCAGATCTGGTTGCAATTCTTCTATGCCTTCTGTTAGAACTTCCTTTGGTTTCTACAGACATTTACTCAACTGAAAGACATGAAAAATGTCATGAATCCTTGTCAATGATGCTGGTAGTTCCAAGCGATAAGCGACGGGTCCACATTTCTCAGTAATAACAAACGGGTCATTGAAACAAGGTGACAGTTTTCCCTTGACTCCAAATCGATGAATTTCTTTCATCAGAACACGGATATACACTTGATCACTAACTTCAAAGTATATAGAACGACATTATTTGTCTGCATAGCTTCACTGTCGAGACTAAGTTGCCTTGAGACTGGTTTGAATGAGCCTGACTCATTCATCTGCTTTTTTAACGAGATCAATTCCGACAATAACTCTATTGCCAGATTCACAACAATTAAGTGGTGTACGGCACTTACGTCTATAGAGTGTTTCATAAGGTGCCATCTTGATACTTGACTGATAACCATTGTTGCAAGAGAATTCCTCTAATGATAAATGGTCATCCCAATTCTTTCCATGATCAATGGAAGAAGCCCTCAACATATCTTCTAAGATCTAGTTTACTCTTTCAATCTGACCATTGGGGTGAGGATGGTATGCAGAGCTTCTGATTAACTTGGTTCCCAGAGACTCATGTAGTTGCTCCTAGAAACGAGAAACAAATAGCGAGCCCCGGTCAGAAATGATAATGTGAGTAACTCCGTGTAAACACACAATTCTACACATATACAACCCTCCATACTTCTTGGCCTTGTATCTTTTACAAACCAGAATGGTGAGTCGATCCACGATCACCCAAATAGAATCATGTTGACAGGATGTGAAAGGTAAGCCGATATTAAAATACATGTTGATGTCTTCCCACTTCCATGCCCTAACACTTCAAGGTTGTAGTATCCCCGCTTTCCTTATATAATCAGCTTGACCCTTCGGCACGTGTCACACTCAGATACGTATTTAGCAATCTCTCTTTTCATTCTCGTCCACCAAAATTTTGTTTTGAGGTCTTGATACA
Source organism: Tuctoria greenei (assembly GCA_036927565.1). Classification (NCBI taxonomy): domain Eukaryota; kingdom Viridiplantae; phylum Streptophyta; class Magnoliopsida; order Poales; family Poaceae; genus Tuctoria; species Tuctoria greenei. Next base: position 114,085,456 of record JAYESD010000003.1, read on the forward strand.
TCTTATTGCTTCCTGGATATATCAAATACTTGGATAGGTGTGTTTCATCCAATATTTTCTTCTGTAGTTCCTTATGCCGAGGTACCACAATGCAGACCTTGAACCATACAGTACCCTCATCATCCACTTGGAAACATAATGCTTCTCCTTCTTTAATCTTTCTCTGTATGTGAGACATTGCTATATCTTGCTTTTGAGCTTTTTTGATCTCCCCTCGAAGTGTTGGTACAAGAGCAAGATTATACAATGCTCCGTATGGGGATCACACGTAAGTTGGTTTCTTCTTCCTCATGCGAAATCACTGAGACGTTATTAACGTGATATTTGCGTCTGGGTGCATCATCCACCATGTTAGCGTTTCCCAGATGGTAATGGATGTCAAGCTCATAATCCTTGATTAGTTCCAACCATCTCTGTTGCCTCATATTTAGTTCCTTCGGAGTAAAGATGTATTTGAGGCTATTATGGTCGGCGTAGAGGTGCACTAGGTTTCTGTCAAAGTGTTAATGCGACACTTCCCCCGGATCTGCTAAGGAGCAGCCCGTGGAGGTTCTTGTTCGGCGGGGCTTATGCCTCAAACTAGTGTTCTAGCAGAAGATTATGAGACAATGGTTTTTACGTGGTTTGGACCGCAAGGAGCGTAACACCCTACTCCACGATGGATTGTATTGCTTGGTGAGTGTGTATGTGTGTGTGTGTATCAGGGATTCTGAGTCTGGTCCTTTGTAACGGTGGTGGTCCAGGACTTTTATAGACAAGGCCAGACGACTTACAAGTGGGGTCCCAGGGCCCGACACGTGGTCCCGGGGCTATCTTATCCTAAAGATCTAAAGCTTCTTCTATAAGCTCCTCAATGTTCGACTTGAGCAGGGTGTACCATCCATTGACTCCGACATCTTACCGTCCGAGGCAAGCCGCAGGACACGTGGCAGCGTCGGGGCTATGCTCTCCTTGGGAGGCCAGCCCTGGTCCTCCGCGATGCATGGTAGCTCTGGGGCTCGCCAAGGATCAAGGCATCTCTAGGCCCTTCCTTGTGGGGGGTGCTGCACCTGGTGCTCTATGCCACGTGGCTGTACCGGGGCTCTCCCCCAAGGTTGGGTGAGGTCCCATCCCTACACGTGGCGCCTTGGGAGCTCGCAACTCCGGAGGTGCCAAGCCCCATCTTCAAGGCTTACGTGGCAGCACCGAAGCTCGATCCTCAGGAAGGCAAAGGCCTTAGCGCCTACAGGACAACTGGCGGGTCCTGACGTGCCTTGGTGTCTTCATCGTGTGTGCGAGGGTACCCCGTCTCCAGGGTACCGACAGTGGCCCCAGGGCCCACCTCGGAAGAGATGATGATCCCGTAGGTCGGGCCTTTATCTTGTCTTGTAAAAGTGACGCCAGCGGTCCCCTCGAGGGGTGTCGGAGCTCGGAGAAGTGATGTTGGCGGCCCCTTTGGGGGCGCTGGAGCTTGGAGAAGTGATGCCAGCGGCCCCTTTGGGGGCGCCGGAGCTTGGAGAAGTGACGCCAGTGGCCCCCTTGGGGGCACCAGAGCTCGGAGGAGTGACGCCGCTGGCCCCCTTGGGGGCGCCAAAGCTCGGAGAAGTGACGCTGACGCCCCCCTTGGGATGCGCTGGAGCTCGCAAAAGTAATGACGGGGGTCCCCGTGGGAGGCGCCAGAGCTCGAAGAAGTGACGCTGGCGGCCCTCTTGGGAGGCGTCGGAGCTCGCAGAAGTGACGCCAACGGCCCCCTTGGGGGCACTAGAGCTCGGAGAAGTGACGCCAGCGGCCCCCTTGGGGGCGCTAGAGCTCGGAGAAGTGATGCCGACGGCCCCCTTGGGGGGCGCCGGAGCTCGCAGAAGTGACGCCGACGGTCCCCGTGGGAGGCACTGGAGCTTGCAGAAGTGACACCGACGGACCCCTTGGAAAGTGACGGAGCTCGAAGAAGCGTTGACGGCGGCTACCACGGACTTGTAGAACGTCGGCGGTGGGCTCCCTGTATGTCCTACACACACGATAGACAAAAAGTAATTTCACTCATCGGTCACCACTTCCCATCTCTTTAGTTTCGTTATGGCTTACGGTCTTTAACTAAGATACAAGGCATGGGTAATTCGGTGTGACAGCATTCAGGGTATGGTCACTGCCTTGCTTAGTGCATGAGCCGTCTGACCCCCTTACTCAGCTGTTAGCACTGGGAGGCAAGGTGCGCATGCTTAGAGTATAGAACTGGGCTAAGCAGGTTGCACACCCTGGACCTCCAGCTCGGCGTTAGCCTTTCAAGAGTTAGAACCATTCAACACCATGGACCCCGACCAAGAAAATGATCATCGGACCCCAAACACATTGCATGTACCTCATGTGGATCCGCTTTTAGTAGGATAGCACAACTCCAACTAGGATGAGACAGGAGAAATGTAACCGGGCATATGGCAGACGACATGCGAAAGTAAGCAAAAAAGTAAAGAATAATGTAAATAATTTTGCTCGTCGGTTACTCCCTTCCTCTTTTAGTCTGGTTATGTCTTACGGTCCCGAGCCGGGCTTATGATGCGTGGGTAATTCAGTGCAAAGGTATCCAAGTTATGGTTATCGCTCTACTCAGGAGTGTGTGATGTCTGGCCCCCTGTACTTAGCCGTTAGCGTTAAAGAGGTAAAGTGTACACGCTTAGGGTGCAAGACCAGGCTAAGCAGGTTGTACACTCTGGACCTCCCATGGGCGTTAGCTTTTCAGGGGAGTGACCATTCGGCGCCATAGGCTCCCGAGTAGGAAATCAACCAAAGAACACAAATACATCACAGGAACCTCAAGTAGACCCGCCAGCAGCAGGATTGCTTAACTCCACCAAGCGCAAGACACAGAGAGAGTGACCAAGCATATGACAGAGAATATGCAAAAACGAGCATGATTTGATGATCATAAAATTAATGCGTAATTAAATGAACATAAATGTAGCATAGGGCAAGACAGTGGTTCTTGTAACATGGTAATCATAGGAGGAGGCAGGATTTACAAGAAGGCAACGACCCGCTCCGGATGACAAGGGAGGAAAAATCTACAGGCTTAGGGTATGGAACCATGCTAAGAAGGTTGAACACTCTGGACCAGACCCACTGGAGCTTAGTTCCTTCAAGCGCTGCTCCTAGACACTATGACACCCTTTTCAGAGAAAAAAACACTATCCTACCACTACGCCCAGGGTGAAGCATTACCAAAGTGGCGCTGGGGAGAGAAAGTGTACACGCTTAGAGTGCAGGACTAGACTAAGCAGGTTGCATACTCTGGACCTCTCACAGTGCTAGAAGTAAAACTTACAGCAGAACTTTAGGTCGAAATTACCGTAACACCTTGGAGACGTCGTTGTCGCCGAGGTGGCGGGAAACCGCATGACGTCCTACCCATGAGACCCCTTAGAGGCCCCCCTGGTAGGTGTGGCCAACTGGTTGGGCACGCCTACCACTTAGTCGCAGGATGTCGTCGGCGGGCCCCGGCGGAGCGCGAGAGCATAAATAGTTGACGCTGGTGGTGATGACAACGAGGTAGCCACCGAAAAGAGGTGGTGCCCACCCTCAACGTGCGGAACGTCGATGACGGGCCCCCTGGGAGGTGCTGGAGCTGGATGCTCCAGTGGCGCCCACCATCAACGCTAAGAAACGTTGACGGCGGGCCCCCAGGGTGGTGCCAGAGCTGGCTGCTCCGGCGTCGCCCATCGTCGTTGTAGAAACTTCAACGGCGGGCCCCTTGGTTGGTCTCGGAGTTGGCTGTTCCGGTGTCGCCCATTGTTGCTATAGAGGTGTCTCTGACCGTTGGCGTGCTACGCGTTGGGCATCGGAGGTGGGTGCGCGTCCTCAATGTTCAACATGAGCAGGGCGCACCATCCCTTGTCTCCCGTATCTTACTGTCCGAGGCGAGCCGTAGGACATGTGGTAGCATCGGGGATGTGCTCTACTTGGGAGGTGAGCCTTGGTCCTCCGTTACGCGTGGCAGCTCTGGGGCTCGCAAAGGATCGAGGCAGATCCTGGCCCTTCCTCAAGGGGGGGGGGGGGGGGGTGCTGCACCCGGTGCTCCATGCCACGTGGCTGTACCGGGGCTCTCCCCCAAGGTTGGGTGAGTTCCCGTCCCTACACGACGCGCCTTGGGAGCCCGCCATTCCGGAGGGGCCAAGCCCCATCTTCAAGGCTTTTGTGGCAGCACCGCAGCTCGATCCTGAGGGAGGCAAAGGCCTTGGTGCCTACAGGACACGTGGTGGCTCCTGACGTGCCTCGGTGTCTTCATCCTGTGTGTGAGGGTACCCGTCTCCAGGGTACCGACAGTGGCCCCCGGGCCCACCTCGGGAGAGATGACGATCCCATAGATGGAAAGTGATGCCAGCGGCCCCCTCGAGGGGTGCCAGAGCTTGGAGAAGTGACGCCGGTGGCCCCTTTGGGGGTGCTGGAGCTTAAAGAAGTGACACCAGCGGCCCCCTTGGGGGTGCTGGAGCTTCGAGAAGTGACGCCGATGGCCCCTCTGGGGGGCGCCGGAGCTCGTAGAAGTAACGTCGGCGGTCCCCCTGGGAGCCGTTGGAGCTCGAAGGAGTGATGCCTGCGGCCCCCTTGGGGGCACCAGAGCTCGTAGAAGTGACGCCAGCGGCCCCCTTGGCGGCGCTAGAGCTCGGAGAAGTGATGCCGATGGCCCCCTTGGGGGTCGTCGTAGCTCGTAGAAGTGACGACGGCAATCCCCATGGGAGGCGCCGTAGCTTGCAGAAGTCACACCAGCAACCCCCTTGGAAAGCGATAGAGCTCAAAGAAGTGTCGACGGCGCCTACCTCAAACGTGTAGAACGTCGGCGGTGGGCTCCCTGTATGTCCTCCACACACAGTAGACAAAAAGTAAGTTCGCTCATCGGTCACAACTTTCCAGCTCTTTAGTTTCGTTATGTCTTACGGTCCTTAACTAAGATACGGGGCATGGGTATTTCGGTGCAACGGCATTCAGGGTATGGTCACTGCCTTGCTCAGGGCATGAGCCGTCCGGCCCCCATTACTCAGCTGTTAGCACTGGGAGGCAAGGTGCACATGCTTAGAGTATAGAACCAGGCTAAGCAGGTTGCACAGCCTGTACCTCCAGCTCGGCGTTAGCCTTTTAGGAGTTAGAACCATACGACACCATGGACCCCGACCAAGAAAACGATCATCGGACCCCAAACACATTGCATGTACCTCATGCGGATCCGCTTTTATCAGGATAGCACAACTCCAACTAGGACGAGACAGGAGAAATGTAACCGGGCATATGGCAGACGATATGCGAAAGGAAGCAAAAAATTAAAGCATAATGTAAATAATTTTGCTCATCGGTTACTCCCTTCCTTCTTTTAGTCTCATTATGTCTTATAGTCCCGAGCCGGGCTTACAGTGCGTGGGTAATTCAGTGCAACGGTATCTGGGTTATGGTTATCGCCCTACTCAGGAGTGTGTGTTGCCCGGCCCCCTGTACTCAGCCGATAGCGCTGAAGGGGTAAAGTGTACACGCTTAGGGTGCAGGACCAGGCTAAGCAGGTTGTACACTCTGGACTTCCCATGGGCGTAAGCTTTTCAGGGGAGTGACCATTCGGCGCCATAGGCTCCCGAGCAGGATATCAACCAAAGAACTCAAATACATCACAGGAACCTCAACCAGACCTGCGAGTAGCAGGATTGCATAACTCCACTAGGCGCAAGACAGAGAGAGTGACCGGGCATATGACAGAGAATATGCAAAAATGAGCATGATTTGATGATCATAAAATTAATGCGTAATTAAATGAACATAAACGGAGCATAGGGCAAGAAAGTGGTTCTTCTAACTTGGTAATCATAGGAGGAGGCAGGCTTTACAAGAAGGCAACGACCCGCTCCAGATGACAAGGGAGGAAAAATCTACAGGCTTAGGGTATGTAACAATGCTAAGTAGGCTAAACACTCTGGACCGAACCCACCGAAGCCTAGTTTCTTCGAGTGCTGCTCCTAGGTGCTATGACACCCTTTTTAGAGAAAAAAATACTATCCTACCACTACGCACAGGTTGAAGCTTTACCGATGTGGCGCTGGGGAGACAAAGTGTACATGCTTAGAGTGCAGGACCAGACAAAGCAGGTTGCATACTCTGGACCTCTCAACGTGCCGAAAGTAAAACTTACAGTGAATCTTTGGGTCGAACTTACCATAACGCCTTGGTGATGTCGTTGTCGCCGTGGTGGCGAAAAACCGCTTGATGTCTTGCCCATGAGACCCCTTAGAGGCCCCCTGGTAGTTGTGGCCAACTAGTTGGGCACGCCTACCACATAGTCGCCGGATATCGCCAGCGGACCCCAGCGGAGCGCGGGGGCATGGATAGTTGACGCTGGCGGTGATGGCAACGAGGTAGCCAACGAACCGAGGCGGCGCCCACCCTCAACGTGCGGAACATCGACGATGGGCCCCCTGGAAGGTGCCGGAGCTGGATGCTCCAGCGGGGCCCACCATCAATGCTACGAAACATCGACAGTGAGCCCCTAGGGAGGTGCCAGAGCTGGCCGCTCCGGCGTCACCCATCATCGTTGTAGCAACGTCGATGGCAGGCCCCTTGGGTGGTGCCGGAGCTGGCTGCTCTAGCGTTGCCCTTCCTCGCTGTAGAAACGTCGATGGCAGGCCCCCTGGAAGGTGCCAGAGCTGGCTGCTCCGGCGTCACCTATCGTCATTGTAGGAACATCGACGGCAGGCCCTTGGGTGGTGCCAGAGTTGGCTGTCCCGGCGTCTCCCATCGTTGTTGTAGAAACGTCGACGGCAGGCCCCCTGGGTGGTGCCAGAGCTCGTCGACCTTTTGCGGCTTGATCTTGCTTCTACTCGCAAGCTTGATGAACACCATGGTGGTGAAAGCATTACCACTTTTTTAAGGGAAAAATCTCCTTCTTGGCATGCCAAATGTCAAAGTGTTAATGCGACACTTCCCCCGAATCTGCTAAGGAGTAGCACGGGGAGATTCTTATTCAGCGGGGCTTAGGCCTCAAACTAGTGTTCTAGCAAAATATGAGATAGTGGTTTTTACGTTGTTCGGGCCGCAAGGAGCGTAACACCCTACTCCACGGTGGATTGTATTGCTTGGTGAGTGTGTACGCGCGTGTGTGTGTGTATCGGGGATTCTGAGTCTGGTCCTCTGTAATGGTGGCGGTCCGGGCCTTTTATAGACAAGGTGGGACGCCTTACAAGTGGGGTCTTAGGGCCCGAGAGGTGGTCCCGGGGCAATTTTATCCTAAAGATCTAAGGCTTCTTCCGTAAGCTTGCCTGACCGAGGCAGTGAAGACTCACCGTCTTGCCTCCTCACTTGTTAGTACCCCATGCGTTCTTGCTGTCGGTGGCAGAAGGTGTCCCGTTGGCCTGTCTTGTTGCCGCAAGCTACACACTTGGCTAAGTGGGATAGACCTACGGCGCCTTCATTGTGACGCAATTGGTCATAGCGGTCTCTAACCGTTGGCGTGCTCCACGTTGGGTGTCGGAGGTGGGTGTGTGTCCTCAATGTTCGACTTGAGCAGGGTGCACCATCGCTTGACTCCCGCATCTTACCGTCCGAGGCGAGCCGCAGGACACGTGGCAGCGTTGGGGTTGTGCTCTGCTTGGGGGGGGGGGGGGGGGGGGGCCAGCCCTGGTCCTTCGTGATGCGTGGCAACTCCGGGGCTCACCAAAGATCAAGGCAGCTCCAGACCCGTCCTCGTTGGGGGTGCTGCACCCGGTGCTCCATGCCATGTGGCTGTACCGGGGCTCTCCCCCAAGGTTGGGTGAGGTCCCATCCCTACACGTGGCGCCTTGGGAGCCCACCACTCCAAAGGGGTCGAGCCCCATCTTCAAGGCTTACATGGCAGCACTGCAGCTCAATCCCGAGGAAGGCAAAGGCCTTGGCGCCTACAGGACTGTGGCGGCTCCTGACGTGCATCAGTGTCTTCATCCTATGCGCGTGGGTACTCCGTCTCCAGTGTACCGACAGTTTCTATGTAGATAGTGTCTCCACATCTTCAATTTCAATACCACTACAGTAAGTTCCAAATCATGAGTAGGGCAGTGATGCTTATGGTTGTGAAGCTGGCATGATCCATATGCAATCACATGCCTATCTTGCATCAGAACACATCCATTTCCAGTGCCTGATGCATCACAATATACGTCAAATGGCTTAGTCGTATCCGGTTGAGCTAAGACCGGTGCTATCGTAAGATGGTTTCCCAAGATCTCGAATGCTTCCTCACATTATTTAGTCCATACATACTTGTTGTCTTTCTTCACTAGTTCAGTCATTGGCCTTGCAATCTCTAAAAAGTTGTGAACGAATATTCGGTAATAGCCAGCTAGTCCCAAGAAACTACGGACCTAATGGACCGACTTCGGAGATTCCCATTTTAGTACTTGTACAACCTTACTTGGATCAACTGCCACACCTTCGGTTGAAATAATATGACCAAGAAAAGTCACTTTGTTGATCTAAAACTCGCATTTACTAAACTTAGCATATAGCTTATGCTATCTTAATCGATGTAGCATGATATGAATATTTTCAGCATGCTCTTCCTCTGATTTGGAGTATACCAGTATTTCATCAATAAATACCATGACAAACAGATCCAACTCTGGTATGAAAACAGAATTCATAAGGTACATGAAGTCTGCAGGTGCATTTGTTAGACCGAAAGACATGACCATATATTCATACAGTCCGTATCTGGTTGAAATGTGGTCTACGAAATATCTTTCACTTGAATCTTAATTTGGTGATACCTCAATCTTAAATCCATCTTTGAGAATATCTCGGCACCCACCAATTGATCGAATAGAATATAAAGACATGGTGATACTTATTCTTGATCATCACCGTATTTAGCGAATGATAGTCCACACACAACCGTAGTGACTCATCTTTCTTCGTCACAAATAGAGCTGAGCAGCCTCATGGTGATGAGCTGGGTATGATAAATCCATTGTCTAGCAAGTCTTTCAGGTGCTCCTTCAGTTTTGCTAGTTCGTTTGCAGCCATCCCATATGGCCTTCGAGATAACGGTGTAGTTCTAGGTGCTAACTCAATCTTAAACTCTCTGTCACGCTCTGGTGGCATACCCGAAAGATCATCTGGAAATACAATATTCACGGACCACTGGGATATCCTCAAGTTTAATGGTCTCTGTGTGATACGTAGTTGGCATCTCAGAGTTTAGATCTTCAAGAATGAGAGTATGAAGACCATGGATTGGAGAGTCTAACTGAATAATCCGAGGATTGATGTCAAGAACAGCGCCATGGTACTTCAACCATGCCATTCCCAGAATAACATCAATCCGATGTCCTTCTAAGAAAACGAGTGTGGTAGGATATATCTATCCACCTAAGCATAAAGGTGCTTTGACTACCATTTCACTAGCTGCTATATTGCCTCCAAGTGAGCTGATGAAGTAGGGAGAATTTGTGTTAGAAGTAGCTAACTTAGCATTGCACACAAATGATGCACTGATGAAATTATGTGTGGCTCCAGAATCAAATGGAACATATAGGGTAGTTCGTTGAGAGTGAACGTACTCGCAAGCACAAGTTCTCCTTCCGCTATATCCTCCAAAGCGGTGTTATGGCCGTTGCCTCCTTTTGGTGCTGGCCTCTTAGGCTGAGCGCATGGTTGATTCACACCTTGCATAGGTGCTTTTCCATCGCCCTGTTGAGTTTGTGGGCAGTCTCTGGCGCAGTGACCAGCACGGCCACAGTTGTAACAAGTATACCTCGCCGATTCTCCTCCAGTCAGAGGAAGATAGTTGGGTGTGTTCTGTTAAGGAACGAACGCACTTGGAGCAATACATTGCTGGTGCCACTACTGCTGCTGTATTTTGTACCCTAAGTACTGCAACAGGCGACTCTGATATTGTTGAGGTCGCATTGGGGGTCGGACCTTGTGACCAGATGGTGTCCGATGCACCAGCCGGTACTTTTGGGGTGCGGGATTTCCACTGTCGGTTGGTGCATTCCTCATCCTTTCCTCCGCCTGAGTTTTGTGGTTTGCATCCTTAAGCATAATCGCAGTATTGAAGAGCGTGGTGAAATTGCTGCAATTTATCAACAATAGTTGTTCTCCCAGTTTGGCATTGAGGTCGGTCACATTTTTGCACCTCAGTGCTCACTTGATCAGGTGCATACTATGACAAGTGATTGAACGCCTTAGCATAATCATGGGTGCTCCTCTCTCTCTGTTTTAAGTCCAGGGAATCCTGAAGCTTCCTTTCCATAATCCCAGATGGAATATGAAAAGCACAGAATGCTTTGTGGAATTCGTCCCATGTAACTTGATGTTTGATGGTCAGGGAGGCAAAGTGAGTTGCCTACCATGCATCGGCAGAACCCTGCAGCTGCTGCGTTGCGAATAGCACCTTCTAATTTCAGTACAATAAAGTAACTCAAACTTAAACGCAACAGCGCGGAGCTAGTTGTTCGTCTCCAAAGGTTCATCGGCCTCCATGAAGACCGGTTGGTGTGTCCTCAGAAAGTTTGAGTAAGAGCTTTATGGAGGTTGGTGATTTCCTCCATCTTGACGCCCCTTGAGACGGGATGTATTCTGCATGATAGTCTGCAAGATGTATGTATGTTCATCTCATGAACCCATCAGGGTGGCCACGACACCCACTAGAGTGAGGCGAGGTGGAGGTGGTGGCTGTTGTTGAGAAGTCTCCCGCTCCGAGCATGGAGATTCATCACCACGTTGGGCACTACCACTGCCCACCTCGAAGGTGAGCGAATGTGCACCATTCTGCAATGCAAAATAGTTCATCATTAGTCCCCATATCATCACTTCATTCCATAATGTACAGTATGTCAAACTGATAATGAATTCATAAGCATGTACTCGCTAACAATGACATGTAACTTTATCCAATAAGATGCTCAAAAAGGAAGTGAACTAATAACATTAACTGCTAGCACCACTTTCATTCATATAGTCACAACCGTATACATACAACTAGTACTAAACCCAGTATACAACAATCTGCTCCAAAATTGATGTAATCATCTAAGAGAGTCCATTGCAATCCTACTTGGTCAACAAAAGACCACTCGACCATGTCATTATTAAATAACCAACTACTTTTTACAACAAAACCCACATGATGTTGAACCCCGACGACTCGCCTCTATACGATCCTATGATGAGGCGGCGAGGTAAGAAACCTATCACCATGCTCATGAGGAGCGAGCGATATAGCCTATAGATCTTCTCAAGTCAAGGACTAACGCAAGCAAGGCAAAGAAACAGCAATGAGAGGCTCATAACTCAGCTACAGCCGAACAAGCCCCAAGGGAGAAGAGACTTGTGACCATGGGTGAGAAAACAAGAACTCAAGCAAGTATAGATGCAAAATACAAAGGCAAGGCACTGGCAGATGAACCGCAAAGAAGAGAACACCAGTTGTCAAGAAGCCCGCAAGCAAGGCGCAAGTTGTAGTCACCATAAAAGAAAAGGGTAAAAAGGGGTCCTCACAACCCATTGGTCTTTTAAGAATGTCCTCTCCTGCTAGGAATCCAAATCGACAAGCCACTGTTGAAGCAAATTTATTCAGAGGTAAAGGGGCAAAAAGGGATAAGAGATTAAGGATGGATGACTGCTATAAGTATAAGAAGCACAACGCCGACCCTCAGTTTTGGTGAAACTTCCATTGTGATTACTACCGGACAGTCTATATGACCAAGCAAACTCCAGTGACCGATGCTCAATGAATCGATTGGGATTACATGGTGGAGAATAACCATGCTGCATTCAATGCAGTGATTGAGGCCGTAGAGCGCCATGGACTCAAGAATCTCATGGCATTCAAGTATGATTGGAACATTGAAGTTATTGTGCAATTCTATGTCTACTTCCATAGGCAAGGAGATCGGAAGATCACTTGGGTCACTAATGGTGAGCAATACTCAGTTACATATTGGGAGTTCGCCCAAATTCTTCGCCTAGAGGATCATATTGACAACAAGATCATCATTTCAAATCTCAAGGTTGTTGATAGGGATGATTTGGATTACATGTATCTAAGCCATGCACTTTATGAGGCGGGGCATATTAGAAATATCAAGCCGTTCTATAGTTTGATCAACCGTGTTCTAAGGAAGACTATAGCCCCCAAAGATGGAGATGCGGGGACAATTCAAGGAAATTTGAGGCATTTGATGGTGCTCATTGATGGAATATCCAATTCAACATTGTGGAGTATATCTTTGATGACATCTTCAACATCTCAAACACCCCCAACCGCTTGTGTGTCTATGCACCATATGTCATGTATCTAATTGGGAAGGCATCCAGGCTGAAGTTCAAGAAGGATGTTACTCATTACATGCTTCATCCTCAACTTCCTCCTCCTGAGCCTATTGCGCCAAGAAGGAAGAATGTCGATCCTCCTGCCTCCTTCTTCTCTCGTCCCATGGCTTCTCCACCTCCTCCTCCTCCATCACAGTCCAGAAGCGGCTTCTTCAAGTGATTCAAGGCGCTTTTCACCTCTTGTCAGAAAGTGGAAGTTCGGACTCGTCGCATGGAGCTTTGTCAAGAGAAGTATCTCAAGGCGATGTGCGACAAGCTCGAGGTTCCCATGTCTCCTGCCGTGGAGAGTGATGGATAGTTGACTCCTTTCCCCGAGTTCACTGCCGATGAACTTGATCAATTCAAGGAAGATGGAATCTCCAAGGCTGCACCCTCCAACGATGAAGATGGCAATGAAGACATTGAAGATCTAGAGGCTACGGAGAGCTACAATGGGCAGCAAGAAGATGACGACGATGAGTAGATTGTAGGACTTCCTTTCTCTTTTCCTTTTTGGTGTCTTGATGCCAAAGGGGGAGAGATTGGAAGGAGGTACTTCTTTTTAGAGTTTTTGTCTCTCTTATTGATCCTATGGACTTGTAATATGTTTTAAAACTCTCACATTTGAATTAGTGTAAGACTTTACTTGTGTTAAGTGTTGTATGCACATTATGATATTTGCTATGCTTATTTTAGATATGATGCTTAAAATTGCCAATTTCTCATTCATGTTCATTGTCTTATCACAAATCATGGACACAACACTTAGGCATCCCACCATAACATGTGTATGTATGACAACTCCCTTAAATCTTTCATTCATGATGCATACATTGAGGGGGGGGGGGTTACTCATACACACACTTGTTATGAAAACCAATTTATATCATTTTTGTTGAAGCTTAATATGTTGTCATCAATCACCAAAAAGGGGTAGATTGAAAGTGCATCTAGGCATCCCCGTGGGTTTTTGATGATTGATGACGACAAATTAAGAGATTAATGAGCTCAATTGATCTTAAGCAAACGTGTGGTGATTGAAACTAAAGAAAATCCCTCAAAAAGGAAAAGATTGAAACAGATGTTGAAGGCTCAAGCATAGAAATTAGGGTTTCTTATCTGTTGATTTTAGACTAGCCTTATGTGTGTGAGGGTGTGTATATCAAGTGCATTGAGATCATAGAAGAGGGCTCAAAGTCGTGGTTGAGAGAAAATCTAAGTGAGAATCCTTGTTACGAGATTTCCCATGAGACCAGACTTATCCAACCCTCAAGGTCGGACTAGTCTGGGTGAGCTAGAGTAGTCTATTTTGGGATGGACTAAGAGTTTCTGTGTGAGTTCGGACTTGTATGTTCGGCGACAGACCACTCCATTCTGCACTTAGTGAATGTTTCGGAGCAAAGTCCTGGGAGTTCGCACTTGTCAGCCACATTTGCCAAACTAGTTCGGACGTCCAAGACTAGTCCATTTTTGACCAGACGAAAGGTTATTGTTGTATTTCAGACTTGTCCGTTGTGATGCGAACTATTCCATGGTATTGTGAGAGAAGGGGTTTCTGAGGCTACGTCCTGTCGACCAACTTGTCCGCTACAGTTGGCCAGAGTAGTCCAGTGTTTCCAAACTTGACAGTTTTATACGGACCAAGACATTTTGTTGTAGTTCGGTTTAGTCTGTTGTTGCCCGGACTAGTCTGGTGTTCCATGACCATTTGAAATTCAAACGTTGGAGGGTACTCCACCCTCTGCGGAGTGTGACGTAGCGTGGACCTAGTAGGACAGACTAGTCTGGAGTACTACTTGAACTAGTTAGTACATTGAATGCTGACAACAGTTAGATGTCAAGACCCCTATAAAAAGGGGACCACCAACGCTCATTTGAAAAAGTTGAAACCCTAGCACCGCCACAAGTTTCATTGAGCCATCCTACGTCTTCTCATCGCCTACATGCCCTCTAGAACCAAATCTTGAGAAGATTAGGGTTTGGGAAGGGGAAAGAAGGAAGATCATCTTGCTTTGGCTCTCAGTTTGTTCTCATGCACTTGGTGTCGAGTTTTGTGGTTTGTGGCAGTTGAGCTTCATGTGCTCACTTGTGAGAATCCCAAAGAAATTGGTGATTACCCTTGTGATTAGTAGAAACCAAGCCGGCCTTTTGTGGTGGCTTGGTGAGAAGAGATTCAAATGAGACCCGGTCCTTTTATGGACTTCTCAACGTGGATGTAGGCTTCTTTGTGAAGTTGAGCCACGGGATAAATCGTGTCTCACTTGTTGCTTTACTTTCCGCTATTTACTAGAATTGCCTTTAGGGTTCATATTTTTCTTCATATTGTTCTTCATTAAAATCTTGCAAACTATTTGTTCACACTTGTTAATCTAAGTTCTATTAGATTTCTAGACATTGTATCTATCTTTCGTCGAATTAAAATCCACAAGTAACTTGTAGAAATCAAGTTTTTTGGTTTTTCCTGCGTACGAACGGACTAGTCCGGCCCTGATCAGACTAGTCCGACCTCAGAGATTTAATCTCGTTTGATTATGTGATTTTTGGTCATATTGCCTATTCACCCCCCTCCCTTCTAGGCGACTTTCAGTGGTGACAGACCTATCTGTCCTTTGTAATCCTCCACGTTCGGCTATGCCACAGACTCTTGGCGGGAGTGGCCCAGTATTGCTAGAGGTAAGCCCGTGCCCAATGTGTTGAACAACATAGCATAAGGATTCGCCATTGACATTCTCATTAGTATATAACCTAGGCTATGTATACGTATATTAGATGCATTGCAGGAGCAACTCCCCAACTCTTAGTCTAATCTCCATTAGGACCCATATACCCTCTAGAATAAATTGCTTAGGTGTGTGTCATACTATCCATATTATCTACTTACTCCTGTCTTGTTGATTGATTAGTATCCCATAGCTTGATTATAAGAGAAGTGTTTACTTTACTTCATTGCCTTCCTTTGAAATAAATACGATACTCGTGGGAATACTCAAGGGTGAAATGCTACAACTGTATCTTTCGAGTGTTTGTGGACTTCATCTCATACTAGAGATGATCTGTAGTGCTAAGAATCGTCAACAAGCATTTTTGGTGCCGTTGTCGGGGAAGGCAAAGAAAGTAAAGGATAGCTATCACTTATGATTAAGCTATAGGTACTAATTGTTATTAGATAGGATTACTATTTTTTGTTTTCTCCTTTTCTATGAAAACGGGATAGTGTTGTCTAACCAATTTCATGGCATGGCCAAAGTGGATGCAAGTTCTCAACTACAAGATGATTCATGGCGCACCTCAACAAATGTCCACTAGGAAACACCATTGTCATTCACGGAAGAATTTTAGCTTCCAGTAGAATCTGAAGTCATCCATCCCCAAGCTTGAGGGAGGCTCCAAGAGTTCTTCTTGGTTGGTCTTCATCATGGGATGGATAGTTGTCCCTTCATCTAACACTCATGTCATGGGTTTGCATCACCAATCCATGACCACACAAGTGCTGGAGCTGAAGGAGTCATATTCTCATTCATCACGAATGAGAAGATCACTACAACAATCTGGCAAAGAAATTTCAGCCATATAGTCGTCGGTAACAACTAAAAACCAACATTTGTATAGTATAAACGTCGGTGAACCGACGGTCATAGCCGACGAATCATGCTCGACGTTTTTGACATGTATAGTCGTCGGTCCCGATGATTTTAAAATTTTAAAGCTGTTGGCCACATAGACCTGACGTCTTTAGTGTGTAAAAGGAGTTATGGCTGTCGGCTTTCATCCCGACGTTATTATTGGCATAAAGGTGTCAGCCACAAAAGAAACACCGACGACTTTGCTCACAAAATGGATCCATATGCTCAGAACCATGATAAAGCACGAACTTTACAAAATCTGCAATATGCTCACAAGCACGAACGTTACAAGATCTGGAATATGCTCACAAGCACGAACATTACAAAATCTAGAATATGCTTACAAGCATGAACATACAAGATCAACAAAAGCACGAAAAAAAAAGATGAACACAAGCGTGCAGGCATGGAGACTCGGTCGACGGAGCCCTCTGTGGAGACTTCGGTTGCCAGGGCCGTGGAGGCGTCGCCAGACTCAGTCGATGGCCGGCGGGGACAAAAGTTGATGAGCGGTGCGCAGCTGATCGGCAGCTGATGATGGGGAGGCGGCTCGCAGCCGACAGGCGACAATTAGGCGGCGTGCGGCCGACATGTGGTGGCGTGCGAATGCGGAGGTGCGTCGACAGAGAGGTGGCGTGTGGCCTCGGTTGACAGCCAGCGTGAGGATGACGGGGAGTCAGCATGGATCTGGGCGGGCAACGTGGATCTGGGCGGGCAGCGGGCCGCCGACGGGCGACGAAGGAGGCGGCGTGTGGTCGACGGGCAGCGGAGGAGGTGGCGCGCGGACAACAAGTGACGGGGAAGCAGCCCGCGGATGACGGGTGGCGCATACCTCGACGGGCGGCAAATGACGGTGGGTGGCGCGGATCTGGGCAGGCGGTGCACAGCCAACGGGCGGCGGAGGAGGTGGCGCGCAGACGACGAGTGATGGGGAAGCGGCCCACAGACGATGAGCGATGGATCATGACGGGTGGTGTGGACCTCCGGCTAAGGCACCGGTGCTGGGCAGCGGCGGCCTTAGGGTTTTGGTGGGCGGCGAGAGACGGGAGAAAGAGGGTGAGGAGGAAAGGAAATGAAGCGCGCGGCACGACGGGAATCCCGGCCGCGGGATAAGGACGCCGAACAAACAGGGCCCTCTAACGTTTTTAAATAGAGAAAGAGAGTAGCGGAGAGACACAGAACGCCGGAGAGGCTGCGGGATAAGGACGCTGAACGTGGGCCTACTTCCGACGTTAAAGCCGTTGGCCGGGTGTTGGGAGCCGACGCTTATAATTTTAAATTTCAGTTCTTGTAGAAGCACCGACGACTTTAACAAATTGATTTTCTACCAAGGGTTTTTTTTGCTTCCGCTGAAAAAGTTTTAAATCGACAATTCACCCCCCCCTGGTAGCTTTTCATGTTCTATTTGATCCTACAATTGGTCTCAGAGCCACGGTGCTCTAATATTTGAGATTTGCATGTGTTTTTTGACTAATCATCATGGCGAAATACACCGCAAAACCTTGTGGCTTTAGTGCTATAGATTTTCAGGTTAGGAAGGCACGTATCGAAGCTTTCATCCAGGCACAAGGCTTCACAATATGGGAAAAGGTGTACAAGCCTTACGACATGCCGTCAAACGATCAAGTCACGGCTACAAACGTGATAGATGTCGACAACAACAACAAGGCTCGGAACTTGATCATACAAGGATTAACTCAGAGCGACTTCGACTGTATTGCTCACCTACGATCTGCATATTATGTGTGGAAAGCACTCTGCGACTACCATTAAGGATCCAACACGATTAAGCAGGTAAGTCAGGACGTGTTCAAAAAGTTGTACATGCGCTTTGAGATGCAACCATATGAGTCCATCGACGATCTCTTTGCTTGCTTTAATAAAATTCTCAGCAACTTGCGTAGCGTCAATGTTAATTTTTCAGATGCTGAGAATGCTAGTCAATTACTAAGTGCATTAGACATGTCACTTTGGGAGATGAAAGTCACATTATTCGTGAATCTACTGTCATGAGTACACTTACTTTAGATGTTCGATATTCTAAATTGAAAACTCATGAAATTGACATAATCTCAGTAGGAACCTCAACAAGTCTCTTGCATTTGTTTATAAACGTGACATGCCTAGCTCTGGCCAATCTTCATCTTGTGGAACACTTGCTTTGTTGTCCTCTCTAACCCTTAAATAGATTGAAGAGTTCCAGAGGAAGAACTTGCACTCATTTCTACTCGATTCTCAAAAGCATTGCAAAATGTGAGAACTAGAAGGAGGGGAAGTGCTGGACCTCAACGATGCCTCGAATGTGGTAATACAAGACATTTTCGCATGGATTGCCATAACCTTTCAGGTGCTACTTCCCATGATGAAAAGCAAACAAGGACAAATCACTCTTCTGTAAACAACAACAAGAAAAAGAAGGGTGTTACAGGACGCCAATTGGTGAATAGTTTTGTCTCCGCACTTCAAGATCTTGGCTTGAGCAATGTGGACATCGGAAGTGACGAAGGTTAAGATGATTTGGCAAACCTATGTTTCATGGCGGGCAAGTGAAGATCAAGTATGGAGGTGGCAGAACACAACAGCGACAATGAAGAGGTATGTCCTACATGCGATGAAATGTGTGATGCTATTTCTCATGCGCATGTTATAGTTAAGAAAAAGGACAAAAAGCTTAGGGACAATGCTGTTAAAATTGAGTCACTAGAATCTGAAATTAATCATTTGAAATCTTTGATTCCTAGTGATGATTTTTGTTCCTCATGTGATTTAATATATGAACAATTGTCCTCTCTAAGAAGTGCACACACCTCCACACTTGATAAACTAAAACTTGAAAATGAAAAGAACAAAAAGCTTGCTGCACTTAATGATAAAAACTTGAAAGATGCTTGTTGTTCTACAATTGATTTCATTGTGTTACTTGTGATGATCTTGATAAGAAACTACAAGATGCTATGAATGAAATTTCTATATTGAACAATATTGTACGTTCTCATGAAGTTAAATATTGTTCCTATTTCAAATTAAAAGGAAAAACTTCATGTGAAAATTGCCTTGATCTGTCAAATAAACTTGATGACATGCATAGGACATTAGATCGGTTTTGTAATGCAAATAAGAACATAAACTTGCTTCTGAATTCTTCTAAATCTTGCAATGACAAATTTGTTTTCGGTTTTGATTCTCATGCTCATGCTAAGGCACATAACCTAAAATTGTAAAGTCATTAAGAAGTTGTTTGATCCAAACAGTTCCTAAACAAAAAGAAGTGGTTTTCAAATTTGCAGGAGTGTTGTCTCATTTGGTTTCAAATAAAAATGTTGCTTGCTCATCTAGACATGACTACAAAGTTAAATTTCATTGTACCTACTGTGATAGAGATGACCATGTCATAGATTTTTGTTATAGACTAGTTAAACAACAGAAAAGGGAAAGAATGCAAGCTAGATCTCATAACAACCATGTAAAACTTGCTGCTCATGATAAACTGAATGTTAGGAACTTGCAACATGTTTTGATGAGTCATAAACATGCAAAGTTTTCTCCCCGACCTACTGTTTTTGTGCTACACATGTAACACCTCGTAGGTCTATAGTTGGAAACAAGAATTCTAAAACTTTGGCACATAAACCTGCTGTTCTATCTCAGCATTCGCGAGTTATTCCTGATGGATGTCGTGTGACTTAGTACTGGATTTCTAAATGCCTTTTGACTAACCCCAGTATTGAGTCATCAATGTATTGTGCTTCTATGTAGGTTACACGCTTAAGGAAGAAGAACATTTGGATTGTGGATTCAGGTTGCTCATGCCACATGACCAGTAATAAGGAATGGTTCTCCTCCGTCTCTTTTGTATCACGTCTAGAGAATGATACGTTTGCCGATAATTCTTCAACTCCTATAATTGCTAAGGGTTCGGTTAGAGTAAATGATCAATACACTTTGAAGGATGTGGCACTTGTAAAAATTTTGAAATACAACTTGCTTTTTGTTTCACAATTGCTAGATGAAAATCTGGAACTTATTATCAGTAAAAATTGCTGCAAAGTTGTAGGTCAAATAGTGAGTTTATTTTAACATGTCTCGGTTTCGAGGAGTTTTTAAAGATAATTTTGATATGTCTTCTTCTAAGCAACTTGGTCACATAGGCTTTGATCATCTCACGCGTGTTAGTGCTCTTGATCGCGTATGTGGGCTCCTAAGCACGTTGACATTGGGTATCACTTTCTTCGTGATAATGTTGAAAAATGAAACATTGTGCTTCACCATGTAGATACCGAACAACAATTGGCTGATATTTTCACAAAACATTTGGATTTCACTCATTCTTTTTTCATTCGTAGTGAAATAGGGGTTATGCATCCTCATAGATTAAATTGAGGTGGAGTTTTGAAACTTGGAAAGTCTATGTATGAATCTGAATTTAAAATAATACTAACTTAGAAGAAGTTGTGTATGACTAAAATAATGACCTTAAGCTTCTGATTGTCAAATGACATAGGCTTGGCTTGGTTGGTTAGAATAAGGCAGATGCGGCATATAATCTCTTGCAAATGTTATATGATAAGAATTTATGCTTCAAATAATATTGAAAATGAAAAATGCAGCATTAAGTGTCATGCTTTCAGGTTTTGAAATAGTTAAGTTTGTGAGATCATGACTTGCTTAAATTCAAAATTACATTTGATCTCTAGCATGGCTTACATTACTTTATGTATCTCATTGTTGTGATAGTGTAAGTTACTTGATAGTATGACTTGGATGAGCTTTGTTTTTTATGTATATGTAATATTTTGCTCATAACAAATTAAAATTTCTCTTTTGTATCTTGCTGAATACATTGTCAAAGTGGGAGAAATTGATCACACATTGCACACACTAACAAGTGTTTTGGCACGATTCTTCTCAGGGGGAGAATTATTGTTTTTCTTCTCATTTTATTTCTGATTTACAAAGGTGGAGAAATATTTCATGGAGAAACTTGTTTTCAAAATTTTTCATGTGAATAAGCCAATGTCTGGATTTTAAGTGGTGTTGCCAATGCATTCATCAAGGGGGAGATTGTGAGACCTATGTGTGCTGAATACATTGGCAATGACGATAAAAGTTTTGAATACTGCCAAAACACCCTTTTAACAAGGTCTGACTGTAGGTATAAGCTCATGCAAGGTCCTACGATAGGTTCGGCTTGTTTTGGGAAGCTCCGGCAAGGTTCGACGTAAGGTCCAACTTGCTTTGGCTAGGTTCGACTTCTTTGTGTAGGTCCGACTTATTTTGGTTAGGTCCGACTTGTTGTGGCTAGGTCCGACTAGCTTTGGTCATCTCCAGCGCTAGGTCCTACTAGCTTTGGTAAGCTCCGATTGAAGGTCTGCATAGCTTTGGCAAGGTCCGGTGCTAGATTGCAATGGTTCCTGTCGGTACCCTAGAAACCGTACACCCCTTGAGGTTATAAAGATCTCAAAGGAAAATCATCTACTTGGTTTGAAGACCCTCGGAGGCCCACATGTCAGACATAACCGGACCCGCTTCTCCAACATGGTTAATCCCTGGGTCGCCACGTGTACTACCAAACCGGAGCTACCGGCCACAAAGGGGAAGCTCCGGGCCATGTACCGAAATGGCACCTCCGGACTTAACCCTAGACCAGGAGAAGCTCCGGACCTGACACGTGTCGGGTAGCCCCGGAGCTACCTGTTT
Organism: Tuctoria greenei; assembly: GCA_036927565.1. NCBI lineage: Eukaryota > Viridiplantae > Streptophyta > Magnoliopsida > Poales > Poaceae > Tuctoria > Tuctoria greenei. The sequence goes on from JAYESD010000003.1 coordinate 114,107,064, forward strand.
CCCATAGTATGCTCCAGAGCTGCCACGTGTCCAGCCGTCGGATCTTCAACCCCTAACCTCCGGAAGACCTCACAATGGCTCCGGATCTTCAAAGGGGAATCAAGGACTTCAAGACCCGATTAAGTGTCATTAATACCATATTAATGACACTTAAATGGACGATCTTAACACCAGTAACGGTGCTGTCAAAGCCCGTTACAGGGCCATTAAGAGTAATTAAATGTGTTAAATAAGTGTCAATACTAGTAACTGTCGGGGCCACATGTCGGGCCAGGCTAACTTGTAACGGCCTGCCCTTGTACTATAAAAGCATAGGCCGACGACACGTTCTGGGGGGATAGATGCTCCAGGGTCACACACGCCATTGACGCTCAACACAAGCTCAAACAGCTAATACAACACCAACACACCCATGGAGTAGGGTATTATGCTCAGGCGGCCCGAACCACGTAAACTCTTGTGTCTCCTGTGTCAATTCCTACTCACCTTCTTGAATCTTCGCGCGCCCATACCGAACATCAAACTCCCCTATCACTTTAGCAGTGTAGGGAGATCTGCCGGTTCCAAACCACCGACAGTTGGCGCGCCAGGTAGGGGCGCCTGAGATTTTGAGAATGGTGAACTCTGCTGCTGGATCATCCAACGGCCAACCTGCTGCTCAGGTTGTTGGGGGCAATCCCTCCAATAGGCAGCCACCAGCAGGAGCCTCAGCACCAGCAGGAGCCACACTCCCACCACCATCATCTCCTCCAGCAAATCGTGTTGGGCAACGTGATGGTGCGCCGGCGTCAATTACTGCGTCGGCAAATCATGACAACCCGGAACACGCGCTCCATGCAGCGCGTGCTCTTCTCCAATGCCCACCACCTCCGGATGCATCTCGGGATGCACTGGAGCAGTGGAGGGCCGATGTGGAGCATTTGGTTGCAGCAGCAGCCAAACGCCTTAGCAACCAGGGTCCTCCTCCTTCAGGAAGAGCCCCGTCGCAGCGGCGGAATTTGTCTGGAAGACTTGGTCCGCACGTTTCCAATAGCAGGAGACGTGCCGCATCACAAAAAGTGACGTCACTGCCCTCCGGGGCACGACGCACTCACACGGTATCTAGGCTTTCGACTCACGACCTCCGGGCGGAGCTTGATCGCCAATACCGCCAGCAGGACGACCGAGTCCATATTGAGCGTGCCCGTGAAAGACGGGAAGCTCAGGACCTTTCTGCTCCTGAAGGAGTGGGAGGAGGTTGTTTAGCCCTAGCCATGCATCTGCGCATGGTTAGGTGGCCACAGAAGTTCCGGCCTCACCTGCCGGAAAAATTCGACGAGACTGTCATTCTCGCCGAATTTCTTCAGATATACTCCACTGCAATCTTAGCAGCCGGAGGAAACGAGGCTGTGATGGCCAATTACTTTCCAGTGGCCTTAACTGGGACTGCCAGGTCCTAGTTTATGAGCCTTCCACCCAACTCTATCAACAGTTGGGAGGAGTTGTGCCATCAGTTCACTGCCAACTTCGGGAGTTCATACACACGACCAGGCACTGAACTAGACCTTTTTGCGGTCGTGCAAAAAGGGGGAGAATCCTTGCGATCATTCATCCAGAGGTTATCTTAGGTATGAAACACTATCCCTTCTATCTCTAGCGCCTCTGTCGTTGTGGCATTTAGACAGGGTGTACGGGACAAGAAGATGTTGGAGAAACTGGCGATCAAGGAGATCACCAGTGTCACGGAACTCTTCAGCTTGGCTGACAAATGTGCCAGAGCTGCGGAGGGCCGTGAGATGCACTCCAAACCAACCTCAGAGGGTCACAAGAAATCCTCCAAAGAAGAAGCTTCTACCTCCGGGGGTGGCAAGAAGAAAAAGAAGACCAACGGCAAGAAAAAGCCGTCGGCTGGCACATCCAACGTTGCAGCTACTGCAGCTCCGGGTGGCCGGGGGCCACGCCCCGAGAAGCGACCTCGACCGTCTTCTGAAGATGGTGGCAAACCCAAAGTGTGGTGTCCCATTAACAAAACGGTCAGCCACAGTTTGGAAGATTGCCGGGAGGTCCAAAACCTTGCCGAGCGCTACAACAAGCGTCGGGAAGAATCTCCTTTCCGACAGAGGGAAAGAAAGCAAAAAGTTGACGAAGCTCCAACTGAAGAGGAGTTAGGTTTCCAGGATCCCAAAAAGGTCCTGAAGGTCGTCTACACCTCTGTCGACGATGATTCTGACGTCTCTGACAACGAGCGTCGGAAGACCATGAACACCATTTTTGGTGGATCATGGGATATCACCTCCTGTCGCGTCATCAAGACTATGCGTCGGGATATGGCCGCTGTAGCTCCTACAGTCAGGCCAGAACCTCATCGAAAGTGGATGGACACAACCATCACTTTTGATGCTTCGGATTTTCCCTGGAGCATGGTTGGAGCAGGGCAGTTACCCTTGATGGTATCTCCTACCATCAACAACATCCAGCTCTACCACGTCATGGTAGACGGAGGTTCGGGGCTTAACCTCATCATCTTCGAAGCTTTCACTAAGCTTCGGCTCCGACCTTCGGATCTCCACCCCTCTCGACCTTTCTCCGGAGTAGGTCCGGGGGCCATCACCCCACTCGGAGCTATTACTCTCCCTGTTACCTTCGTGACACGGGAGAAGTACCGCACCGAGAAGCTGGTCTTCGACGTCGCTCAGATCAACTTGCCCTTCAATGCCATCTTGGGTAGACCTGTCCTGTATAAATTCATGGCAGCTGCTCATTATGGTTATCTGGTGTTGAAGATGCCAACACCAGTAGGCGTTCTTCGGATCTGCGGAGATCGCACTGCCGGAGTAACTGCACTGGAAGAACTCCATGCGCTCACCACAGCGCAAGAGGAGGACTCCAGGCAGGAGCAAGCTCCAAAACCCCCGAGCATTCGCCAACGAGGCTCGACTTCTGCACCTCGAGTGCAGCCAAGTGGCGACACCGACATTCCTGTCAAAGTCGTCCAAATTGGTTCCGATGCCGCTCAAACCACCCGTATATCGGGAGGGTTGAACGACAAATAGGAACTCGCGCTCATCACTTTCCTCCGGGCTAAACGTCAACGTGTTTGCCTGGCAACCGTCACAAATGCCTGGGATCCCCAGGGAAGTGATTGAGCACAATCTGAAGATCTACCCTGATGCCCGGCCTGTGCATCAGAAGCCTCGGAAGCAATTCGTAGAGCGACAGAACTTCATCCGACAAGAAGTAAAGAAGTTACTCGAAGCCGGATTCATCCGAGAAGTCTTCCATCCAAAATGGCTGGCAAACCCAGTCGTTGTGCCCAAGGCCGGCGGGAAGCTTCGGATGTGTATCGACTACACCACACTAAATAAGGCATGTCCAAAAGATCCATTCCCACTACCTAGAATAGATCATATAGTGGATTCCACCTCCGGGTGTGAATTATTGTGTTTCCTAGATGCATATTCCGGATATCACCAAATCAGGATGTCTAGGGAAGATGAAGAACATACTTCATTCATCACAGTAGATGGATTGTATTGTTACACAGCCATGCCCTTTTGTCTCAAGAATGCAGCTTCAACTTTTGTACGAGCTATGTACAAAACTTTTGAAGAACTTATTAGAGACATAGTGGAAGTGTACGTTGATGACATCGTGGTCAAGGTCAGGAACAAGGAGTCACTCCTTGACACCTTGCAAGTTGTCTTCGACAAGCTGCGGGCCACCCGCACAAAGCTAAACCCAGACAAGTGTGTCTTCGGGGTTAGCTCCGGAAAATTTCTTGGTTTCCTGGTAAGTCACCGGGGCATAGAAGCTAATCCAGCGAAGATTAAGGCCATTGAATACATGCGGCCACCAACCCGCATCAAGGACGTCCAAAAATTAACTGGATGTCTAGCAGCCCTCAGCCAGTTCATCTCAAGACTGGCGGAATGAGCACTCCCCTTCTTCAAGTTATTGACGAAGTCCGGACCATTCCAATGGTCCGAAGAAGCAGAAATGGCATTCCAGGAGCTGAAACAGTTCCTCACCACCCTACCAATTCTGGTAGCTCCGAACCCTGGTGAGCCTTTGTTGCTTTATATTTCAGCTACTGACAAAGTCGTCAGTATGGTTCTGGTTGCGGAGAGACCAGAACTACCCAATACTCAGGAATCCAGACCCCTTCGGGAGGGTACGGAGGTTCCTGAAAGCGAGTCTGGGTCCCAGCTCCCAGATTCGAATCCACAAGAAGTCGCTTCAGGAGACCTGGACCCCTCCGGGAGGGTCCAGGTCACTTCTGAAGAAGCTCCGGGTTCCTCCAGCCAGAACCCGGAGGTCCCTGAAGAAAATCCGGACTCCTCTGAGAGGATCCGGGACAGTGAAGAGGAAGCTCCGGACCCCTCCGGGAGGGTTCGGACCATTCAACGCCCAGTGTACATCATTAGTGAAGTACTACATGATGCCAAGACTCGATACCTAGAGGTGCATAAGCTGCTCTATGCAGTTCTTATTGCCTCTAGGAAGCTTCGCCATTACTTCCAAGCTCACAAAGTCTCAGTGGTGACCTCTTACCCACTTCGAGCAATTTTGCATAATCCCAATTCAACTGGGAATTTTGCAAAGTGGGCTGCGGAATTGGCTGAATTTGATCTTGAATTTATTTCAAGGCAAGCAGTCAAAAGTCAAGCATTGGCAGATTTTGTGGCAGAATGGACTCCCTCTCCATCAAACCCTGGGGGGCCCAGTGAGCAGAAGACGGAGCATCAAACTCCAACCTTCACCGAACCTCACTGGACCCTCTACATTGACGGCTCCGTGCAGAAGCAGGGGGCCGGAGCTGGAATCCTTCTCCTTGCACTGACTGGGGAGAAGGTGAAATACATGGTACACCTTGACTTCAAGGCAACCAACAACGTGGCAGAGTATGAAGCGCTCATCTATGGACTAAAGGTGGCACTGTCATATGGTGTCAAGCAATTGCTGGTCAAGGGAGATTCACAGCTCATCATTAAACAGGTGAAGGGTGAATGCTCCTGCAATAATCTCCAGCTAGCTGCTTACCTCCTTGAAGTCCAGAGGCTTCAGAAGGACTTTGAAGTCCTAGATCTCCACCATGTTCAGCGTGCTCACAACGCTGAAGCCGACGAACTCTCGACGAAAGCGTCAACCGAAGCTCTGGCTCTTGACGGAACTTTCGTCCGGAGATTGTCGAAACCCACAGCTCAGCCTGCCGAACTGGCCGAAGGGGGCGAGATCAGCATCCCGAAGCTGACGGTCCCAATGGCCCTGTTACCATGGCAGCCATCAAGGGTCGTAGGTGCTGCCGGAAGCTCCGAGCAACCCAGCATGCAAGACTCAAATGCTCAAGTTAGTTCCGATGCATGGATCTCGGAGATCCGGAACTACTTGAAAGACAATATCCTTCCTGATGATGACGTATCCGCTGACCGGGTAGTCAGATTGGCTAAAAGATACACGTTGGTAGAAGGGGATCTCTACCGGCGCGGTGCCAACGGCATCCTAATGCGGTGCATCACAAGGGAAGAAGGATGCGAGCTCCTCGCAGAAATCCATGGAGGCGAGTGTGGGAACCACGCGTCTTCCCGCACGTTGGTTGGTAAAGCCTTTCGGCATGGTTTCTATTGGCCTACAGCACTCCAGGATGCAACTGAGCTGGTGAAAAAATGCAAAGCATGCCAATTTCATGCAAAGCAAATTCACACACTAGCTCAGCCCTTACAAATGATACCTCCTACATGGCCCTTCGCTGTGTGGGGGATGGACATCTTGGGACCTTTCCCAAGAGCCGTCGGAGGTTACAAGTTCCTGTACGTCGCCATTGACAAGTTCACCAAGTGGCCGGAAGCAACTCCAGTTGTGACAATCAACAAGCAATCTGCTATCAACTTTCTGCAGTCCATTGTATGCAGATTTGGAGTCCCAAACAAGATCATCACTGATAATGGGACTCAATTCACAAGCTCCGCATTCCAAGGATATTGCGAAGACCTCGACATACAAGTTTGCTACGCCTCCGTAGCTCATCCAGCTAGCAATGGCCAAGCCGAATGAGCAAATGCTGAAATCCTTAAAGGACTTAAAACGCGCACTTATGAGCGCTTGAAAAAACATGGAGCCAACTGGATCGAAGAGCTTCCGCCCACTCTATGGGCCAACAGGACATCACCAAACCGGTCAACCGGAGAGACACCCTTCTTTCTGGTGTACGGAGCTGAAGCAATCCTTCCTTCGGAAATCACCTTGGGTTCACTCCGGGTCCGGACCTTCGACGAAGCCACGCAGGACCAGCTCCGGCGTGAAGACCTAGACCTCCTTGAGGAGGGAAGGTGCCAAGCAGCTGTTCGGAATGCCCGATATCGTCAAGCCCTACGGCGTTATCACCAGCAGCATGTACACAACCGACAGCTCGAGGAAGGCGATCTGGTGCTACAGAGAATATAGTCCAGAGAAGGGTTAAACAAACTCTCCCCCGGCTGGGAGGGGCCCTTCCGAGTGATTAAAGTATCCCGTCCCGGAAGCGTTCGCTTGGCTACTGAGGATGGGACACCTCTCCCAAATCCTTGGAACATCGAGCACCTCCGTAAGTTCTACACTTAATACCACGGAGGTGAGTCTTGAGTAACTTGAAATGTATGTTATAGAGTCATTGTACAGAGTCGGGTAGTTCCTCCGGGAGAGCAGCCGGACCTTTCCCGAAAGGTCCACAAAGTTCATGCAACACTTGTCACAGTCTCCGGACTAAAAGTGCGGCTAACTACCCTGGGTCAAACGAGAAATGAAACACGCTTAGCCTGGTTCCGTACCCTAAGAGTGTACTTGTTTTCCCGGTACCCCAGACCTATAATGAAAGACATCTTCATGTGAAATAGACTCCACGTGCATTTATTTTGTACAGGCTCAATATTTTTATTTTTCTCTTTCTTGTCTATAACAAAGACGTGCAATTCTTAAGAAATTTTAGTTCAATCGGTTTATATACGATTCGAGTTGTATTGTCAATTCTTTTGGATTCAAATATTGTTCATGGCCAACTCGCCTGAAAAGCCAATCTAGGGTTGGAGTGTGCTATCGACTTAGCCTGGTCAAGCACCCTAAGTACGCCACTCTACCTACACCCCGGCAGGCCAAAGTAAGGCGGGTCCATGTACAGTTGGATCTAGAAGAAAAGACAACACATTCGGTTGTATTTAAAATTGCATTTGACTTAAAATCTTCTTGAGAGTCATAAGCCGTGACGAAGTTATAGATAAGAAACAAATTTTACTATTTTTCTTGGCTTAAGTGTGCAGGAAAAATAAAATCTACGTTGATGGAGAAAAGCCGGAGCTAACTAAGCTCCGACTCCCCTAAGGGGGCCAGCCGTCGACGCTGAATAAAAGGTGGTGAGAAGATCCCGTAAATGGAGTCTGCTGCCAACCAACTGGGTGTTGGCAAAGGTCACTGCCGGAGCTACTAAGCTCCGACACCCCAGAGGAATAACTATCGATGCTCTACGTGTTGATAGAGACTACTGCCGGAGCTACTAAGCTCCAGCGATAGACAATGCCGGAGCTTCTAAGCTCCGACAACCTCAGGGGGCCTTCACTATCGAAGGCTTCGAACCTAAATTCTACAAGTTCGGAGCAAAAGAGTCTTCAACAAAACACAATATCCTCTTGGTACATGTTCACAATCAAATTGTGTACATCTACCAGGGGGCCAGGTGAAGATAAAAGTGTTGAAGACAAAAAGTGAAATTCACAAAAATTTGGGGATTTCATTTATCTGGAGACAAGGGATTACATCTAGAGACAAGGGATTACAAAATTGAGGAAGAAGAAGAGAAAATACAAGTGAGAACTATAGAGATGGTCCTAGACCCTATGGAAGAATTGGGCGACCTTCTGGGCAACCTCTGATACGCTGGCTTGGGTAGCTTCGCCTTCTCCTTCGATGGGGCCTTCAAGCACCGGGTCCAGAGGAAATTGGGAGTTCCGGCTGGTGTAGCATGTCAGCACATACTCTGCGACGTTCTTCGCCAGGGATTGCCCCTCAACCTCCAGTTGGTCCGCGATGACAGCGCCCACCTTGGAGAGCTTGCTACCTGCTGCGCTCAATGCCTGCAACGCTAGGTCCGGCTCCAGCTCCGGATCATCCGGACGCACGGGGCTGAAACCCATCGGTGTCAGTGCATCATTGGCCTAGCTCAAGAACTCCCAAATCTGTAGGGAGTCCTCAGCCCTCAAGCCCTTCATCTCTTCCAGGGATCTTCTGGCCGCCGTCAGTTCGGAATTCTCACGGGTGAGGCGCTCAACCTCTTTGGCGTTTTGCTGAATCTTTTCAGCAACCTGCCTTTCGAGTTTTCCGAGCTCCTCCTCCCGGAGGTGGATCTTGTTCCGACGGTCAACCAGGTCCTTCTCTCTACCCCTCACTTTCTTCTCTCTGGCAGCAAGGGCACACTCTTGTTCGTAGAGTTCCTGCCCTCGCACCCAGGTCTTCTCCTCTTCCTCTTGGCAGCGCTCTTCCAATTTCTTGGCGCGCTCCTCCAGACCCTTGTCAGCCAGAGCCACCTTCTCGGTGAGCTCTTCCTCCCTCCTCAGGACGTCATCCCGCAGCTCTAGGAGTTTCTGCTCTTCATCCTCGAGCCGTTTCTCCCTCTCTTCAAGTGCCTCCCGACGCTTGATGAGTGCAGTGTTAATGGCCTCAAGCTGCTCGTGGCGTGCATCGGCCGCATTATTGGCAGCTTTGGCCTGATCGTAGATCTCCCGGGGATTGAGCGTCGAGGGCACGAGTCATACTCTCCCTGTCATCCAGTAACTTGCCCCAGTACTCCACGCGGATCTTCTCCCGCTTAATCCATTCCTCGTCATCCGCTAGCCTCGACTGCGCCAGCTTGGTCTCGAAGTAGAGCCGATTACGCCACCGCTTAAGGGTTTGACGCTCCTCTTCAAAAGCCTTGCTGTCGTGGAAGAAGGCCAGTTGGACTTGACGCAGACTGGAACATGCGTTTTCAATGGACAGCGACAACGAGATGGGTTCCGGACCTGCTGGGGTCTCCTCCACTGGTTCCAGCAGGTCTTCGGATACAAAAATTGAGTCCCACTCTACAAGAGTGGTCCCCTGGGTCTCCATGGCACTAGGGCCATCCTCCGGGATGGCCTCAGTCGCCATCGAGGAAGGCCCCGCCGCCAAATCTTCGTTTACCCCCTCAGGCTGGGGGCCAGCGACTTCGATGGGGCACTCCGGCTCTGCCGCAGGTACCTCAGACGTCGTCGCTTACAGAGCAGGAGCCGCTACTGTCTCCGGTCTGGGCACCTCTTCCGATGAGGGCTCAAGCTCCGTCACCTCTTCAACAATCGGCTCAGGAGCCGGAAGATCTTCAACATCGACCGGCCCTGTGGCTGGAGCTCCAACAATAACCGGCTCAGCGGCCGGTGCTTCGGAGGTAGTCGGCACAACTGCCGAAACTACCTCAGTTTCCGGCGCGCACGCCGGAGCTTCAGTCACCTCCGGCTCAACCGCCAGAGCTTCAACAATTTCCGGCTCAGAGGCCGGGATTACTGCATCCTCCGGCTCAACAGTCGGAGCTTCCATCATTGCAGCACCAGAACCCGGAGCTTCAACCTCCGAGACAGGTGCCGCTGGCGCATCTTCACTCCCGTGGTCCGGCGCTACCACGGGAACTTCTGGGGATGAGTCGAGGTCCATGACCACGACAGCTAGCGCCGGAGCTGTCGCAGCTTCAGCCACCACTTGGGGCAGCACCGGGACAGGAGCAGAAGCTCCCGCTCTCATGACTTCAGCCACTGTGGCCGAGAGTGGAGCCTCACTTCCCTTCTTGGTGACGCTGCAGATGATGAACGGAGAAAATTAAAAAATGGTTGTTACGATTAAAACAACTATCCAAGGTAGAAATCAAAAATTACCTTGGGAGGCTTCCGCACCAGCTTGCGCGAAACCTTTTTCCTGGGCGTTCTGGGCTAGCCATAGCCGGTGCAGAAGCTCCGGAAGGCCCCCCGGAACTCGTCGCGGCCACGGGTGTTTCCCGGGTCGAGGCTCCTCTCAATCGGGAAGAACCCCCGGACCTGGAGGCCTCCACCGGCCTAGGAACTGGAGTTGTACGACCGGAGCTAACACCCTGGGAGGACCCCACTACGGGAACAGTCGTGTTTCGGGATGACCCCACCACGGGAACAGTCGTCGCAGCTGCAAAGGACCTTCCCCTCCGGGGAGAAGGAGCCGACGCAGAAGTAGCGGGCCAGACGGACCTTCCATCGGCGTACTGCAACTTCCTCTTCCGGCTCACTGGTTCTTCCGCCAGCTCCTTGCCCTTGCCGACGACTTCTCCCCTCGGCTTAGGAGCAGATCCGGAACCATCCTTGGGCACTCCGAGAATCGCTACCCCGGAGGTTGGTCTTCTCTCGACGACACCAAGGTCGTCAAGCATGGGCATCTTCCGCTGGAGCTCCCTGCTGAACTCCACTTCCATGTTCAGAGGAAGGAAAGCTGATGGCGGAGTCAAGTTGTTGCCTTCGACGTTGATGCCGTGCTGGAACTTCTTGAGGTGGAACTCCAAGGTTTTCCCCACCATGTTGGACTTCAACCCGGTCTCGACCCGATCGTCGTCCATCACACTGTTGAGGGCCCAAGCGAGTTTCTCCCTCTTCTTCAGCGGCGCCCACCTGTTGACCAAGAAATTGCAAAACACCACCTGAGGAGTCAATCCTCCCTCCACGCATTGGCGTATCCTGGTCAAAGCAGGGTTGAAGGCATCCGCCAGCACCGGAGCTTCACTCCAGATCGTCATGTCAATGCCGGGAAGACCATCGGGCAGCTCCAACCTCTCGTGCTCCTCCACCCTGACGACTATCCAGTCTTTCTTCCAGTCATCCCACTTCCCAGAGGGAAATGACCAGAGGTACTTGAACGGGCACTTCTTGCACTTCACAAAGTAGTAGAAGCCAAGGTATTCATTGCTCCGGCCAGTGGTGTGGACGGTGAAGAAGTTTCGGAAGAGTTCAATGCAGGGGGGATGCCCACCCACATCTCACAGAAGTGAACGAAGATGGACACGAGGAGAATGGAGTGAGGGCCAAGGTGGTATAACTGCAGACCATAGAAGTCTAGCAGCATCAAGAAAAAGGAAGAAAAAGGTGGGATCAACCCCACCATGGCGTACGAGGAGAAGTACACCATTTCACCGGAGTGCTCCTTCTCGAATGGGAGCTCTCCACCGGCGCGGACCGAACGGTTGAAGAAGTCCGAGGACCACCCCATGAGGGCCCGGACCTTCTTCAGGTCACCGTCGGTCTTCAAGCGACTCTCGCAGAGACCCAACTCCATCGCGGCACAGCTAGGCAAGAGAAGAAAAGCAAAGCACAAGTTGGGAGTTTGATCGCAAGAACAGATGAGAGGCGTAAAGAACTCCCGACGGTGCGCACTTTCCTTCTTAAGTAAGCCCTCGCAACGCTTGGATGGAAACCGCAAGGAAGTCAAAGGTACCACCCAAAAATTCCACCCAGCCGATGACAAGCGGGCCCGGGACCACCCCGGCGATCAAGTCGAGGTTCTTACCCAGGTGAACGGTTGTCATCAAGAGGCGGGAAGCCCAAAGGCGGCGGCCTGACAAGGCGCGTGGAACCGATACGGTTTTCGTATCGGGAACTGGCGACCTTCAATTGCGTGAGATCTGCACGCCAAAGATCTCATCTGCCGCACGCGGGATACGCCACGCGACGAGGATTTAGTTCCAAGTCCTTGCCAACGGTACCCTCAAAGACCCTTGAAGACTCAGTTCAAAGGTTGCGAGGATGGACCCACCTCCGGCGGAATGACTTCCCCGGAGGTAGGTCCAGGGGGCCACTGTCGGTACCCTAGAAACCGTACACCCCTTGAGGTTATAAAGATCTCAAAGGAAAATCAACTACTTGGTTTGAAGACCCTCGGAGGCCCACATGTCAGACATAACCGGACCCGCTTCTCCAACATGGTTAATCCCTGGGTCACCACGTGTACTACCAAACCGAAGCTACCGCCCACAAAGGGAAGCTCCGAGCCATGTACCGAAATGGCACCTCCGGACTTAACCCTAGACCAGGAGAAGCTCCGGACCAGACATGTGTAGGGTAGCCCCGGAGCTACCTGTTTCCCACAGTATGCTCCAGAGCTGCCACGTATCCAGCCGTCAGATCTTCAGCCCCTAACCTCCGGAAGACCTCACAACGGCTCCGGATCTTCAAAGGGGAATCAAGGACTTCAAGACCCGATTAAGTGTCATTAATACCATATTAATGACACTTAAACGGACGATCTTAACACCAGTAACGGTGCTGTGAAAGCCCGTTACAGGGCCATTAAGAGTAATTAAATGTGTTAAATAAGTGTCAATACTAGTAACCGTCGGGGCCACATGCCGGGCCAGGCTAACTTGTAACGGCCTGCCCTTGTACTATAAAAGGACAGGTCGACGACATGTTCTGGGGGGGATAGATGCTCCAGGGTCACACACGCCATTGACGCTCAACACAAGCTCAAATAGCTAATACAACACCAACACACCCATGGAGTAGGGTATTACGCTCAGGAGGCCCGAACCACGTAAACTCTTGTGTCTCCTGTGTCAATTCCTACTCACCTTCTTGAATCTCCGCGCGCCCATACCGAACATCAAACTCCTTTATCACTTTAGCAGTGTAGGGAGATCTGCCAGTTCCAAACCACCGACAGTTCTGCTTTTAACTTGCAATGTTTCAAACTTTACTTTTGGATTATGAAAAGATTTCTTAGTATTCTTTTACTAAGTTTTTGGTGTGTTTTGGTGGTTATGGCTGATATAATTTTGATATGGTTTGCAACATGCTTATGTGAGGTGCTCATGTAAGGTGTTGTGGTTTTGGAACTAACGTGAGTCAAGTCGAGGACTTGTGCTTGGAAGTATCGGTTGTTTATTCATGTGCAGGTGTTTCTTGAGTTCAGGACATTGCTTGTGATGGGATTCATCGAACTAGTCTCAGGGAGAAGATGAGATTCAACAACCAAGTTGTAGTTGAGTTGATCGGGAGGTCGTGCAACACGTTTGGATCAAGAACAATGCATATGAAGGTATCGTGGATGTCATTGGAAGGGGTTTGCACGTGTGCAAGGAGTGCATGGATGTGGCTACATAGTTCCAAGGCGTGAAAAAGAGATGTGGATGTTCAAAATTGGTCAGAAAGGTCCAACTGACTAGGTTATGGACTCAGGCAACGGTTGAGTTTGATTTGACTCAAATATGGAATGATTTGAGTTGGTTACGATAGGATTTCATGTGGGTCACGAAGTTAAGTTGTTTTAGGAATGTGGGATACGTTCCTAAGGTGTTTGGAAGTCTTAATATTGCTTCTATCTGCATATGGAAGAGTCTTGAGTGGTTATGGAAAGTTTCGGTTGAATCTGAGTAGGATTTGAGTCCTAGTTAGGATTTGGTTGGCCTAAGGGCTGGTTATATAAGCAAGGATGGCCAGAGCTCATGGTGCATGACTTTGGGGTTGTTCCTGTGTTTTGATGAATAAAGTTTGTAGTTTGAAGGAATTTTTGTGCCTTGTTCGTACAACTTGTTTCAGACAATTTTTTCTCGTCAAGTTTCTGCACAGCACTACCTTTCTTTGGTGATTTTATCATAACTCGAGTTTTATAGATCCAATTGACATGATTCATTTCGGGTTGTCTTGAAAACTTGATTATCTATCATCTGTGAAAATTTCACGCTCATTGGAGTTGTGGTTTCTGACGTACCCGAGTTTCTTTGCAATGTTCCAAAACTATTTTTCTCGGGTAGACCAGATCGACCTTTGTTCGATCTTTCAATCGTAACTTGAGTTTTTCTTGACGGTTTTTCGTTATTCTTGTTGCCGTGTTTTGGTGACTTGATTATACACAATCTATACTGGTTTTGTCATGATTGATCATGTTTAGATTAGTCGCACACACAATTTCTTAACAGATTGATTTTCTATCGAGGGGTTTTTGTTGCTTCCGCTGAAAAAGTTTTAAATCTACCATTCACCCCCCTCTAGTAGCTTTTCACGTGCTCTTCGATCATACAGAACATCTACGAATGTTAATACGATCGGAACCCAACACCCAATTTCGATGGGTAATTGAGGTCGGGGCTCATTGCTCACGTCTCATGAAATCCTGCTCATCACATTCACATGGATCCCAGGCCTTTCGGGGGCTCGGGCAGCCGAGATCCAACCCTTCTGGGGGTTACCGCTGAAACGCTGAACTAGGACTCAGACACAACATATTGCAGACGTCAGAGATGCCCTTTACCTCCGAAGGCGCCCTCTTTGACGTCGTCTCGGATCGTCCATCCCATGCTCCTGCTCGTTCTAAGCGGTGTCCAAACCCTGGTGGGTTGACCTTCAAAACAAAAACTTGGTCGTACGCTGTGCTTGAGTCGGGTCACGGGCGTTTGCGGTCTTCCCAGACGGCCGCGAGCTTCGAGGAGTTAGGAAGCAAAATCGTTCACGGGTGTTCGCATTCTTTGCTGGCACTCATCATGATGCGCCCTTTGAGGAGGTGAAAAGGCACGTGGAAGGAATCATCGGTCGCTGCGCTCCTCCAATTGTTGAGTCGGTCATGAGACAGTTTAATGCGCCATCCTCGTCATTTCCATCCCTCTGACTCCCTAGATGGGGCTATATATAGCCCCCTCCGGGGTGCCACCTTTCCTCACCGCTCTCTCCTTCCTCCTTTGCCGATGGCGAAGAAGAAAAAACTCCTCCCCCTCCTTCCTCCAACATTTATCCTTGAAGCCAAGCAGCCCTCGTAGCGATGAGAGTGTGGCGGCCGAGACTCCGTTCCTAGCTGTACAAGACCATCGTCATGGTCGGGGAGGTCCTGGCTGGAGGTTCAAAGAGAGAGGAGGAGTTGCCTTGAAGTTTGAAACGTGCGGAAGCCCCTCGGGGGCTTGATAGTAGGAGGATCGTTTGGGGCCCTCAAAGGAGGTCAGCTCGATCTGGATGCCTGCCATCATCGAGCCTGTACCAATCCTACCCTTGTGGCATGAAGGGGTATTGGGAAGTAAGTCGGGTCCCTTGGCATCCCAGACCACCTTGGTGCGCCCCACCGGGTCGAATGTCATCGTGAGGAGGATCAGCTTGATCTGGGTGCAGAGTGCCATCAAGCTGATACCAATCCTTCCCTCGTGGCGGTGACGGGGCCGGGAAATAAGTTAGACGGCGTGCCATCCCAACCCACCTCGTGGGGCTTCGGCGGCCTGACCCTATCCAACGGGCAATGGAAGAGGGTCACAGTCTCTCTTTGGGAGATCAGTGGCCCTTCTTTCTCGGAGACGCCATGCTCCTAACAGAGAAGGTGAAGTCGGCCGCTCAGACTTTCTTGCATTCCTTAGATTTGGAAGAAACAGCAGCTCAGAAGCTGGGTGTGGTCGACGACAAATAAATTACGTGTCGGAGACAAATTCGAAACTGTCGAAGCGGCCGACCATGGGAGCTGATGGGGCTTAGGGGCGTCAAAGTTACCAACCTCAACAAGTATCACCTATATAGGAATACCACTCACTGGGGTGTGACGTCTATTCCATCTTGTAAAGAAACAACTCGTCATGGAATATGGGATCCTTTCAATGAAAAAAAAGTTTCCCCCTTTGTCCAAGCTTTCATCCAATCGACCTTGTTCTGAACCAGGGCCTTTGAGTTTTTGCTACTTGCAGGACGTAGATGGTAGGTCTCGGACTACTTCAAATGGGGAGAACATTTTTAGATCAAAGTATCTCGAGGCTCTGGTCGGGCCTAGTTGGGTGACAACCCCCCGGCTCGAATTTTGGGGTCGTGATCAAGGTTGTTGTCTGTGCCCGGGCTCGAGGTTGGAGCCCCCACATTCGACGGGAGATGAACTTCTCTTTTTTTCTTTTGGTAGAGAGACAGAGGGTACTTAGCTCGCTTATCACGGAGGTGGATGTCGCGTTGTGTCCTGCATTGAGAGCTCGGTTGGGGTCGGGCCACGCTGGCCCGGGCGACCTTAGCGCACATTCTTCTATGTCAACCGGTCATCGCGGCAGGCTCTCACTTTGGTCTTGCGAGCGCGCGAAGGGCCCAAGGCAATCGCCATCTTGGGCTAAGGGTGGAAAGGGTCGAGGCTCCGGCCCCTTGAGACTCGAAGTCCTTGCTTGGCCTCTACATCAAAGCTGGTAAGCTCAGAGACCGAGGAGCTTCGGGTGCTCGCAGTACTCTTTGGCGTCGAATACCACCGCCTTAAGAGTGTCTCATCTTTTGTCGTGGTGAGTGTTTGCGCCCCATCTGCAAGCTGATGATGGCTCAGAGGGGTTGGACTCGGGAGTTTACCTCGATGGTCGAACACCCGAGCCTGATGAGCTGCCTAGCAGGTGAACTCTGGTGCAAATCGATCCCCCCAAATCATTGGGGGATGGGACCATACATCCAATTTCGACGGACTGTATGATCGGGGTGTGGTGCTCATGTTTCGTTAGACCCTACTTAGGTCGTCCACTATGGGGACCCCAGTCCCGACATTCCAGGAATTGCATTGGGTGGTGCCGTACAATTCGACACCTAATAGCACAACACACAAAACACACGTTTAAAATACATCTGTCCTTTATTCCATGGTACTATTAAGTTTACAAAGTAATGTACATTAGTACAAGCAGCGGAAAGATAAGATACAACTCATGCCCTATAGCCTACACTAAGCAAGAGTGAAGTCATATGGCCCTCAAAAGCTTCAGAGTAGCAACACCAAGATTTCACGGTGGTGTGCAATGATCCTCTCACCCCTCATCAGGTGCTGCCTAACCGGGCTCACACAACTCACGCCCTATAGCCTACACTAAGCAAGAGTGAAGTCATCCGGCCCACGAAAGCTTCACAGTAGCAACACCAAGATTTCATGGCGGTGTGCAATGATCCTCGCACCCCTCATCGGGTGCTGCCTCACCAGGCTCACCCTCATATATAACGTTGTCGGTTGCAATATTACCTGCAAAACAGTGGATCAACAAACCATAAGCTTATGCTCAGCAAGACTTAACCAACTCACTAATTATACATGCATGGACTTACTATTAATATTAAAGTCAAAGCACTAATATAGCAGTGGATCCTTATCATCACTTTTAAGCATCAAGTTAAGTATTAGAATCATAACTTTAGTTCGCTTCTCATTTACCTCATCCAAGTTGCTTATCCAACCAACAAGTTTCATCCAGTTTCCAGTTGTTACTATGTCACAACGCAGTGAAAAAGTATACTCCCTTCCGCGAGCGACGGTGATTCGAATAAAGATACACCCGGCTTGCACGTCACATTCACCCATCTAGAGAAGGCTTACAGTCCCCCTCCATAATGTCATAAGTGACAACCTTTCATGAGACAATCGAACATTGAGTCGGTCCCACCATCCCAAAAGCAAGTCCCACATACGGGTCTGCCGTAGTGGCCTCTTCTCTCGTCATGGCGTGCGTGGTATCTAGGACGGTGGGGTATGCCTCAAAATTCAAGTTAGCAAGTTACATGTGACACAAGGTTCCAAAAATTAACCAAGTGTGATGCATATGTGCCCCCAGGATGTTCAACACACATACACGAGTGCATCACAAACAATATTCAGACAACGACCATGTTTCGAATAATAAATAGTACCTTATTACAATATTTAAATAGTCTCGAATACAAGTTCCAATAATACTGCAGTGGAAAAACTAAGCACTAGACGACTCTATATTTACAGGCAATTTGATAGTAACACGCATGCCTAGTACTCCTCATAATCCTCCGTATACTCCAAATTATCACATGTTACTAAATTAATGTGGGAATAGCAAGGGTGAGCACATGTCGTACTCAGCAAGTGTGGGAAAGTATGACATGTAGCTTAAACAAGGATGGAACAAATGGTTTATTGCGGAAAAGTACCTTTCATTCATAAAACAAGAAAATGTGACTTATGATTACTATGTGAGGTCAAATCCCTTAGTAACCCAAATACCAACAATACCATATTAAATACCATCAATTCGACATAATTAACCATAATCATCCATAATTATCCATAACCATCCATATACAACTCATCATAACCAAACCCGTATCCCAATCCCAATTTCTTATCCAATTCCAACCATTATTTATAACTCAGGTCCATAATTCTAATCATGTGAGGGTCCAGGTCGCTCGAAACCGGGGGCACGACTATCATGATAGTTTTACACTATGCAGAGGTTGCACCACTTTACCCACATGTTTGTGATTTCATCACCCTTTAGTGACTAGGAACCTCCATTATGTCGTCTCACACTTCCATAGGTGTGTGGCCAAGAGATCACAAAATATGCTTTACAAAGTGGCTCTAGCATGTTGCGTAGCCACTAAGGTTTCACCGGAGGTGATGTCTCCAACTCAGCACATCCATCCAAGGGCTCCGTCTTGTGATGTTCAGATCCCAGGTAGTTCCGCCACTATTGGAAACCCAGCCGACTCCCATTCCTCGAGCCTTCCATATGATCCAAACGATGCTGGCAATACACTAATTAATTGGCTAAGCCGCACCCATCCTTCGCTCTGTGGTGGCACTGTTATCCTGGATGGTCATTCCATGAACCGGTCCTTAGATCTAAAGCAAGCAAAACCACTATATCATCCAACTCATTCCACATATCTGGCTTGCTTAGATCCCTAAGTTCCATGTTGCTAAAGGGTCATTACCATCAATTCATATAGTTCATATGTTCATTAGCTCATAATTAAGTCATTTGGTTATTCCCAATCCCAATTAAGTAAAGCAGAGCAAAAATATAAAAATACCATTGCCGACTCTCTACATTATATCCCAAGCGACAAGGATGGCCATACAAGTCTAGTAAACATCTATTATGGGTTTTCCAATCAATTTGACACAAGCATGCAAGTTCAAAGTAAAACATTTCAAAGCAGGATCAAAATGTTCAAGGGCACTTGCCTTGCTTCGGTGGCTGGTTTGGATCAAGAGCTTCAAAGTTCTGGTGCTGAAGGTCCTCAAAAGCACCTTCTAGAGTGTTTTCTTCTATTCCGCGCGACAAACATGTGAAACAAGCATCACAATCAATAAATGCTCATATATTACACTATGCCATGATATGCATGAATGATGCAATTATGATGTAGTACATGTTATTAGTTACTACTATTGCTTACTAATTAATTGTAATCGAGTTTTACATGATTGAGCAAGATTTGAGTCATTTCCGGGAAAACTGATATAGTTTCAGGATTTCAGGAATTCAGAAGCCGGACTAGTCCGCATAATGGGTCGGACATGTCTGCTATGGACTAGACTGGTCCGCTCTGGACTCGACAAGTCCGCTATGGTCCAGGGTTTTGCAAACTTCCCAACTAGGGCATGGTTTGAATCAAAGGTGGGATCAAAATCGACGTGAAAGTTGGACCTAGGATAGTTACCGTGAATGTAATGGTCCAACGGTCAAGGATTTGGCATAACGCGTGACACATGACGTCTAGATCCGTTGACAAAGAATTGGCTGCAAAACGTAGAAGAAGAATGTTGACATCAAAGAGTTGATGACGAAGAACGCCGCAGCGATGATGATCTTGCTCGATCCTTCCTCTTCCTTCTTCTTCTCCTTCCTTTTTTTTCCTTACGGCGAGAGCTTTTCTCCTCTTAGACGGTGGCTCACGATGAGAGATAGGCGGTGAGGGTTTTTTCTTACGTGGGGCAGGGTGAGAGGTGAGCTGTGGTTGTTTATACAGGGGGGAGGGGGGTTAGGGTGGAATTCCTAGTAGAAGTCGGTAAGGACAAGTAGGGCCTTGGTGGGGTCCCACTTGGGCTTCTTGGGGGCGGGGCATGACGTTCTAGGGCCCAAATAAGTCAATTACCCAATAACTCATCATGGAGGAAAATAGGAATCCAAGTCAAAACCCTAGAAACTAGACTAGTCTGTAAGAAGGCTGGACAAGTCCGTTTTTGATTCTGATGTCACAACAGACTAGTCTGTTGTCAAGCTGAAAAGTCCGCTATACCACAGCAAAAAAGGGAATCGCGAACAAGAATTTAAATATCTGGACAAGTTCGGGGCTTTACAGTTTCCACTTTGGACTAGTTTGTAGTATTAACGGACAAGTCCGTACGAAATCAAAGGCAAAACCGGACTAGTTCGTACCAGTTATCGGACAAGTCCGTTGCTCTGAAGAAACTAAATTTGCCGGAGCAGACGGGTATACCGGACTAGTCCGGGGCGAGGATCGGACAAGTCCGTACCCAAGGCTGATTTTAATTGTTCTTTTGCCTCTAATTCAATTTAATCTTATTCCTTTTTGTGTTGCATTATATTAAACATGTAGGGTAATGAATGCATTGCATGATGAATGAAAATGAGGGTGCTACATTACACCGATTCGTTGGGTCCACTAGAGCTAGTATGCATCCGGTACAAGTTCAAACTTGTTCAGCGATTCCGCACACGATACGGTCCTCAATCCACAAAGGCGGGACTATGCACACAAATCTCTGCTTTGCTACTTCCTACCTTCCTGCTCGGGTCAATTAACCATTAAGTGAAGCAATCTCCATCTTCCCTATTGATTCCACTTCTACCAGTGCATGAGCAGGAAAATGCCATACTCGAGTTATATCATTTAATATAGGAAAAAGTATATTTTACTACCTTCAAGTATCAGCTTTGTTCACTTAACCCCCTAAAGATTTGTTTGGTTCATTTTACCCCCTGAACAATTTAGATTGGTTGAATTCACCTCCTATTAAAATTTCTCTTTCTGTTTCTCTTTGTATGGGTTATATTCGAAGTTTATGTTTTGTGGGAAAGTAGATGATATCATAAACTATGCAATAAAAATATTTTTGTAGTTTTTCATAAATTTTATTCATGTATTATTTCATCTTCCAAATGATATTTGTTTACCTAGTTTTAAAATACAAAAAGAATACCAAAAATTTAAAAAATATATATATATTTATGTATATTTTGTTGTAACATATAATCTCATGAAATTTTACCTTCAAAAATCATGTTTACAAATAGAAACAAAAAAGAAAAAATTAATAGGGGATGAATTGAACCTATGTAAATAGTTTGAGGGGTAAACTGAACCAAAATTTTCTTTAGGTGGTTAAGTGAACAACGCTAATATTTGAAGGTAGTAAATTAGACTTTTTCCAATATACGAAAAAGTCTATTTTACTACCTTCAAGTATCAGACTTTTTCCTTTAATATATATCATTAATATTAGGATTTGATTGCTAATCACCATTTAAGTATTATATTACCCATAGACTTCAGGGATCTCTGGCTATGCAAGTAGAGTGACAATCAAACCAAGACGTAATGATATTACCAATAGACATAGACTCAATGATAAAGAAAAACTTGTTAACTTAAATGCAAACCGGGGCTTGCCTTGTTATTTATCAAGAGGGAAGTCAAACTAAAGTGGAATAAAGTTAACAGGCTCTGGCTGCTCCTCGAGATTTACTTCTATTCGATATGAACAAATAATGCATTTAGAGGAATATTCTATATATAAGTTATAAAAAAATTGGTAAAAAATGCTTAAGCAAATGATTAACACTGTTCTTTGGGAGTTTTTGCAGCGCTTGCAACAGATCATAGAGGATTTGCAATGAAAAGATTTTAGCTGGTTGCATAGGGAATTAGGATTATGAGAAGTGATGAAGGTTCTTATCAAGAATTTCATTCCAGGAAATGGACAAGGTTTATCTGGTGAAATAAGATGGGAAATAGGTATATTAGATCGTGAGGGTCCTAGGAAAATTTGTTTCATAATTTTCTGATCATTTTATAGCACACAATCCATTTTTGAAGTTTCAATAATTCTGGTATTTTTCTCTGGTATTTTCTGCCATTTTCAGCAAAGCTGAGATAATTTCCTTGGTTCAACCAAGAAAATCAAGGTAAACAGACCTGATACTTTTCTGGTGATAATAGGTAGTATGAAGGATTTTTGGCAAAATTTGAGATTTTATCAATGCACAGAGCTCTCAGAATAATTGTACAAAGGTTTGGAAAGATTGAAGTATACAGGATGTTCTACTGAGTTTCATACCATGAACCTTAGTTTCCTGAAAAGTGCTCACTGAGAGGGTTCCAACAAAATTGATTTGAGAATTTATGAAGGTATACAGGGAGATATGGAATTTCAAAGTTTGAAGGTTTTTTCTGAAATTTTCTTGCAAAGGAATAGTTTTAGGGGCTGACATTGGGGCCCACAGGGTTTTAAATCCCACCCAGCAGATTTGCCACACCAGGCCACAGCATTGTTACACATAGCCACAATGGATCACTTCGGCACATAGGATCCGAAGGGGGCCCCTTTTTCAAAATCTGCCTCAGTCTAGATTGGTGGCCGACGGCCAACGGCGGCAGCCGGCGTTCCCCTCACTGGAGTGGCTCCTTCGGCCATAATGGGAGAAATGCTCTTAGGTGCATGGCACACCGGATGGACGTGGAAATAGGGTCGGCATTGCCGGAAATAGAGGTGGCGCCGATGAGGGGCGGCGGCACCATGGCGGCCATGGCGAAGCATCTTCACCGAATGCTAAATCGATGGGACAACATGCCGAGGAGTACCAGCGGAGCTTGGGAGACATGATTGTGTAGAGAAATTGAGAGGAAATCAACAGGAACCATGAATTTACCGACGGCCTAGGGTTCGAAACTAGGCGGCCATGAAAACCGCTCTAGAAACCTAGACCGACCACAACGGCCCTTGCCTAATGCTTCGGGGGATGTGCAATGGGTTGGGGTTCCTAAGTTCCCATTGAATCGAAGCAAGAACTAACCTACAAACCAAATTTCTAATCTATTCCCCACCCGTTTTTCATCCCAACCGAACAACTCTGACGGACCGAGCTAGGAATCAGATGAACAACATGTCAAACGTGATCAGCACGTAGTGGCAAACCTTGGGGAGTGGCAAATGACGAGAGACAAAGCTTGAGATGTCGGGAACATGAAGATGTCTGTGGCCGCTAGGAGAACAGCCGGCTGCGAACCTGAAAAACATCGCTCATTTAGCCAATAGCTCGACGAGCTTGATCAAGCAATGAATAGAGGACGAGCTTGGGACGATTTTTTCTGTTGGTGGATCGACAAGAAAATATGAAGGAGGCAACGGCAACAACGAAGAACAGAGAGGGCGGCGAGCTGGGTGTCGTAGCAACGAACAGAGAGCAAAACCAGTTTTTTGTTTTACTGTGAGGTAGATAGGGGAGGATAGAACGATTTGCTCATCTTCAATGCTTTACTTGCTATGAACATCGGCTCCAAGGTGGCAAGCAGCTGCTGGCAGCGGCAGCCATGCGTCTATGGCGCAGGCAGAGAGGAAGGAGAATCACCTGGGCACGTATATGGGACCCCTGACCGGTGGGCCCACATGCCATACTGCCCCCCCCCCCTCATAAAACTTGCAAATTCAATTTGAAAATGGAAAATAGCTCCAAAAATGCTCAAATTTGGTAGCCCCCCTAATTTGAACATGAGTAATCAAATGGTGCTATCAGATTTCATGTTTGAACACTGAAAATTATTTTAATTCCATGAACAGTAGCTTAATCACTTTAAAGTTCATCAATTCGAAATCTGAATTTGAATCTTTTTCTCAAATCCTTGTTTTACAATCAATTTCTCTGATCTCAGGCACTTTAATTCATTCATGATGAACACTTGCCTGATGTGAATTTTGAAGGTAGAGTTAAAATTGAAAACTCTAGAATCGGGTTTTCACAACCCTCCCTCTTTAAAAGAATCTCGTCTCAAGATTAAAAGGACAACGAGATGGTAAGAAGGTTACCGTTGATATGACGATAACAAGTCTAGATAGTTGTTTCAAAGAAAATCCTCGCTTTCCCATGTAACTTCATGAATGGTGTGATTACTCCATAATACCTTGTAGAACCACAACAATCAATTTCTTGATTCGCGAGTCTTTTCATGGATGATTTGAATTGGTTGTTCAACAAAGGTCAGATCTGGTTGCAATTCTTCTATGCCTTCTGTTAGAACTTCCTTTGGTTTCTTCAGACATTTCCTCAACTAAAAGACATGAAAAATGTCATGAATCCTTGTCAATGATGCTGGCAGTTCCAAGCGATAGGCGACGGGTCCACATTTCTCAGTAATAACAAACGGGTCACTGAAACAAGGTGTCAGTTTTCCCTTGACTCCAAATCGATAAATTTCTTTCATCGGAGAAACACAGATATAAACTTGATCACTGACTTCAAAGTATATAGAACGGCATTATTTGTCCGCATAGCTTCTCTGTTGAGACTAAGTTGCCTTGAGACTTGTTTGAATGAGCCTAACTCATTCATCCGCTTTTTTAACAAGATCAATTCCGACAATAACTCTTTTGCCAGATTCACAACAATTAAGTGGTGTACGGCACTTACGTCTATAGAGTGCTTCATAAGGTGCCATCTTGATACTTGACTGATAACCATTGTTGCAAGAGAATTCCGGTAATGATAAATGGTCATCCCAATTATTTCCATGATCAATGGAAGAAGCCCTCAGCATATCTTCTAAGATCTAGTTTACTCTTTCAATCTGACCATTGGGGTGAGGATGGTATACAGAGCTTCTGATTAACTTGGTTCCCAGAGACTCATGTAGTTGCTCCTAGAAACGAGAAACAAATAGCGAGCCCCGGTCAGAAATGATAATGTGAGGAACTCTATGTAAACACACAATTCTACACATATACAACTCTCCATACTTCTTGGCCTTGTATCTTGTACAAACCAGAATGGTGAGTTCATCCACGATCACCCAAATAGAATCATGTTGACAGGATGTGAAAGGTAAGCTGACATTAAAATACATGTTGATGTCTTCTCACTTCCATGCCCTAACACTTCAAGGTTGTAGTATCCCCGCTTTCCTTATATGATCAGCCTTGACCCTTCGACACGTGTCACACTCAGATACGTATTTAGCAATCTCTCTTTTCATTCTCATCCACCAAAATTTTGTTTTGAGGTCTTGATACATGTTATTGCTTCCTAGATATATCAAATACTTGGATAGGTGTGTTTCATCCAATATTTTCTTCTATAGTTCCTTATGCCGAGGTACCACAATGTGGATCTTGAACCATACAGTACCCTCATCATCCACTTGGAAGCATAATGCTTCTCCTTCTTTAATCTTTCTCCGTATGTGAGACATTGCTATATCTTGCTTTTGAGCTTTTTTGATCTCCCCTCGAAGTGTTGGTACAAGAGCAAGATTATACAATGCTCCGTATGGGGATCACACATAAGTTGGTTTCTTCTTCCTCATGCGGAATCACTGAGACATTATTAATGTGATATTTGCGACTGAGTGCATCATCCACCACGTTAGCCTTTCCCATATCGTAATGGATGTCAAGCTCATAATCCTTGATTAGTTCCAACCATCTCTGTTGCCTCATATTTAGTTCCTTCTGAGTAAAGATGTATTTGAGGCTCTTATGGTCGGCGTAGAGGTGCACTAGGTTTCTGTCGAAGTGTTAATGCGACACTTCCCCCGGATCTGCTAAGGAGCAGCCCGTGGAGGTTCTTGTTCGGCTGGGCTTATGCCTCAAACTAGTGTTCTAGCAGAAGAGTATGAGACAGTGGTTTTTACGTGGTTCGGACTGCAAGGAGCATAACACCCTACTCCACGGTGGATTGTATTGCTTGGTGAGTGTGTATGCATGTGTGTGTGTATCGGGGATTCTGAGTCTGGTCCTTTGTAACGGTGGTGGTCCGGGACTTTTATAGACAAGGCCAGACGACTTACAAGTGGGGTCCCAGGGCCCGACAGGTGCTCCCATGGCTATCTTATCCTAAAGATCTAAGGCTTCTTCTGTAAGCTCCTCAATGTTCAACTAGAGTAGGGCGCACCATCCATTGACTCCCACATTTTACCATCCGAGGCGAGCCGTAGGACACGTGGCAGCGTCGGGGCTATGCTCTCCTTGGGAGGCCAGCCCTGGTCCTCCGTGATGCATGGTAGCTCTGGGGCTCGCCAAGGATCTAGGCAGCTCTAGGCCCTTCCTTGTGGGGGGTGCTGCACCTGGTGCTCTATGCCATGTGGCTGTACCGGGGCTCTCCCCCAAGGTTGGGTGTGGTCCCATCCCTACACATGGCACCTTGGGAGCTCGCCACTCCGGAGGGGCCAAGCCCCATCTTCAAGGCTTACGTGGCAGCACCGAAGCTAGATCCTGAGGAAGGCAAAGGCCTTGGCGCCTACAGGACAAGTGGCGGCTCCTGACGTGCCTCGGTGTCTTCATCCTGTGTGCGAGGGTTCCCCGTCTCCAGGGTATCGACAGTGGCCCCCGGGCCCACCTCGGAAGAGATGATGATCCCGTAGGTGGGGCCTTTATCTTGTCTTGTAAAAGTGACGCCAGCGGTCCCCTCGAGGGGCGCTGGAGCTCGGAGAAGTGATGTCGGCAGCCCATTTGGGGGCGCTGGAGCTTGGAGAAGTGATGCCAGCGGACCCTTTGGGTGGTGATTGAAATGAAAGAAAATCCCTCAAAAAGGAAAAGATTGAAACGGACGTCGAAGACTCAAGCATAGAAATTAGGGTTTCTTATCTATTGAGTTTAAACTAGCCTTATGTCTATGAGGGTGTGTGTATCAAGTGCATTGAGATCATAGAAGAGGGCTCAAAGTCGTGGTTGAGATAAAATCTAAGTGAGAAGCCTTGTTGAGAGATTTCCCATGATAACGGACTTGTCCAACCCTCAAGGTCGGACTAGTGTGGGTGAACCAGAGTAGTCTGTTTTGGGACGGACTAAGAGTCTCTATGTGAGTTCGGACTTGTCCGCTCGGGGACAGACCAGTCCATTCTATACTTAGTGAAAGTTTCAGAGCAAAGTCCTGGGAGTTCGCACTTGTTGGCCACATTTGCCAAACTAGTTCGGACGTCCAAGACTAGTCCGTTTTTGGCTGGACGAAAGGTTACTGTTGTACTTTAGACTTGTCCGTTGTGATGCAAACTATTCCATGGTATTGTGAGATAAGGGGTTTCTGAGGCTAAGTCCTGTCGACCAACTTGTCCGCCACAGTTGGCCAGACTAGTCCAGTGTTTCCAAACTTGTCAGTTTTAGATGGACCAAGACATTTTGTTGTAGTTTGGATTAGTCTGTTGTTGCTCGGACTAGTTTGGTGTGCCATGACCATTTGAAATTCAAACGTTGGAGGGTATGCCACCCTCTGCGGAGTGTGACGTAGCGTGGACCTAGTAGGCCAGACTAGTTTGGAGTTCTGCTCGAACTAGTTCGTACATTGAATGCTGACAACGGTTAGATGTCAGGATCCCTATAAAAAGGGGACCACCAACACTCATTTGAAAAAGTTGAAACCCTAGCACCGCCACAAGTTTCCTTGAGCCATCCTAAGTCTTCTGCTCTGTCTACTTGCCCTCTAGAACCAAATCTTGAGAAGATTAGGGTTTGGGAAGGGGAAAGAAGGAAGATCATCTTGCTTTGGCTCTCAATTTGATCTCTTGCACTTGGTGTCGAGTTTTGTGGCTTGTGGCAGTTGAGCTTCATGTGCTCATTTGTGAGAAGCCCAAAGAACTTGGTGATTACCCTTGTGATTAGTAGAAACCAAGCCGGCCTTTTGTGGTGGCTTGGTGAGAAGAGATTCAAGTGAGACCCGGTCCTTTTGTGGACTTCTCAACGTGGATGTAGGCTTCTTTGTGAAGTTGAGCCACGGGATAAATCGTGTCTCACTTGTTGCTTTACTTTCCGCTATTCACTAGAATTGCCTTTAGGGTTCATATTTTTCATCATATTGTTCTTCATTAAAATCTTGCAAACTATTTCTTCACACTTGTTAATCTAAGTTCTTTTAGATTTCTAGACATTGTATCTATCTTTTGTCGAACTAAAATCCGCAAGTAACTTGTAGAAATCAAGTTTTTAGGTTTTTCTTGCGTACGAACGGACTAGTTCGGCCCTGAGCAGACTAGTCCGACCTCAGAGATTTAATCTCGTTTGATTATGTCATTTTTGGTCATATTGCCTATTCACCCCCCTCCCTTCTAGCCGACTTTCAGTGGTGACAGACCTATCTGTCCTTTGTAATCCTCCACATTCGGCTATGCCACAGGCTCTTGGCGGGAGTGGCCCCAGTATTGCTAGAGGTAAGCCCGTGCCCGATGTGTTGAACAACATAGCATAAGGATTCACTATTGACATGCTCATTAGTATATAACCTAGGCTATGTATACGTATATTAGATGCATTGTAGGAGCAACTCCCCAACTCTTAGTCTAATCTCCATTAGGACCCATCTACCCTCTAGAATAGATTGCTTAGGTGTGTGTCATACTATCCATATTATCTACTTACTCTTGTCTTGTTGATTGATTAGTATCCCATAGCTTTATTATAAGAGAAGTGTTTACTTTAATTCATTGCCTTCCTTTGAGATAAATACGATACTCGTGGGAATACTCATGGGTGAAATGCTACAACTGTATCTTTCGTGTGTTTGTGGACCTCATCTCTTACTAGAGATGATCTGTAGTGCTAACGACCATCAACAAGCATTTTTGGTGCCGTTGTCGGGGAAGGCAAAGAAAGTGAAGGATAACTATCACTTATGATTAAGCTATAGGTACTAATAGTTATTAGATAGGATTACCATTTTTTGTTTTCTCCTTTCTATGAAAATGGGATAGTGTTGGCTAACCAATTTCATGGGATGGCCAAAGTGGATGCAAGTTCTCAACTACAAGATGATTCATGGTGCACCTCAACAAATGTCCACTAGGCAACACCATTGTCGTTCACAGAAGAATTTTAGCTTCCAGTAGAATCCGAAGTCATCCATCCCCAAGCTTGAGGGAGGCTCCAAGAGTTCTTCTTGGTTGGTCTTCATCATGGGATGGATAGTTGTCCCTTCATCTAACACTCATGTCATGGGTTTGCTTCACCAATCCATGACCACACTGGTGCTAGAGCTGAAGGAGTCCTATTCTCATTCATCACGGATGAGAAGATCACTACAACAATCAGGCAAAGAAATGTCAGCCATATAGCCATCGGTAAGAACTAAAAACCAACATCTGTATAGTATAAACGTCGGTGAACCGATGGTCATAGCCGACGAATCATGCTCGACGTTTTTAACATGTATAGTCATCAGTCCCGATGATTTTAAAAGTTTAAAGTTGTCGGCCACATAGACCCGACGCCTTTAGTGTGTAAAAGGAGTTATGGCTATCAGCTTTCATCCCGATGTTATTATTGGCATAAAGGTGTCAGCCACAAAAGAAACACCGACGGCTTTGCTCACAAAATGGATCCATATGCTCAGAACAACGATAAAGCACGAACTTTACAAAATCTGCAATATGCTCACAAGCACAAACGTTACAAGATCTGGAATATGCTCACAAGCATGAACATTACAAAATCTGGAATATGCTTACAAGCATGAACATTACAAGATCAACAAAAGCACGAAAAAAAAGATGAACACAAGTGTGCAGGCATGGAGACTCGGTCGACGGAGCCCTCCGTGGACACTTTGGTCCTCGGAGCCGTGGAGGCATCGCCAGACTCGGTCGATGGCCGGCGGGGACAGAAGTCGACGAGCGGTGCGCAGCTGATCGGCGGCTGATGACGAGGAGGCGGCTCACGGCTGACAGGCGACAGGTAGGCGGCGCGCGGCCGACATGTGGCGGTGTGCGGACGCAGAGGTGCGTCGATAGAGAGGCAGCGTGTGGCCTCGGTTGACGGCCAGCGTGAGGATGACGGGGAGTCAGCGTGGATCTGGGCGGGCGGTGCGGATCTGGGCGGGCAGCGGGTGGCCGATGGGCGACGGAGGAGGCGGCGTGTGGTCGACGGGCAGCAGAGGAGGCGGCGCGCGGACAACAAGTGATAGGGAAGCGGCCCGCGGATGATGGGTGGCGCATACCTCGACGGGCGGTGGATGACCGTGGGTGGCGCGGATCTGGGCAGGCGGCGCACGGCCAATAGGCGGCGGAGGAGGTGGCGCGCGGACGACGAGTGATGGGGAAGCGGCCCGTAGACGATGAGTGATGGATCATGACGGGCGGTGCGGACCTCCGGCTGAGGCACCGGTGCTGGGAGGTGGCGGCCTTAGGGTTTTGGTGGGCGGCAAGAGACGGGAGAAAGAGGGTGAGGAGGAAAGGAAATGAAGCGCGCGGTGCGACGGGAATCCCAGCCGCGGGATAAGGACGCCGAACAAACAGGGCCATCTAACGTTTTTAAATAGAGAAAGAGAGTAGTGGGGAGACACAGAACGCCGGAGAGGCCACGGGATAAGGACGACAAACGTGGGCCTACTTCCGACGTTAAAGCCGTTGGCCGGGCCTTGGCAGCCGATGCTTATAATTTTAAATTTCGGTTCTTGTAGAAGCACCGACGACTTTAATTTTAACTATCGTTCCTGCATTGTTCACCAATACATTAATTAAATTGTTGGCTGGCTTGAGAGCACCAATGGCTCTAATACTATGAACGTCATCCTGTCAAAACCAACGACATTAAATCGGTTATAATCGACGACCCTGACGAATATAGTTCTCCCGACACTTCTTTGCACGATTCCTGTAGTGGATGGTCTCTACTCAAGGGGTGGATTGAAGAATGCTCTAGTTCCCTTAGTTTGTCATGCAAACCATTTGACAAGGTGGACATTCTAGTTGTGTAACTACACCTCCCATTGAAGTATCATGAAGATTAAGCCAACAGAGAGTTGTTTGAGATGATCCAAGTCAAGGATATTTACATGATTTCTCTAAGAGCCATAAGGATCTTTCAAACAACAACTCCAATAGCTATCACCCACAAGGAGGTCAAGGGTGGAGATGTGGAGTCAACACCACCCTTATAATCAAGGGGGCAATGAAATTCCAAAGGACTCAAGTTCAACTAGTCTACCATGAAGTATCTTGTCCATGGTGATGAGTAGGTTTAGGCCCGATCTTCCGAAAGGTATGTCGATTGGGGTGGAGAACTCGACGTTGATGATCCGCGGCACTCAAGCGGTTCGAGTACCCCTGCAATCACTACACCACGGCTCCGTTGGTTATCAACCGTGCTGCACACGCTTGACCTCGCCAAGAAGGCTAATCCCTGCAAGTGCAACCGAGAACACGAGCAAGAACGTAGAAGACACGATCGGAAATCGCGAAGTTGGGGTCTCACAAACCGTAGAACGGCGACTTTATTGATCTAAGCAAAACCCAATTGTCTATGGCGGCTAGCATGGAGTATATATAGGTGGGAGGAAGTCCAAGGGGGTGTTAGGGTCGTGACCTAAGCCTAAGACACGAAAATAATGGACTTAGACTTGATACAAGGCCCAATGGCCCAATACGGTGGCGCAGCACCCTGACAGATTCTGTACTTGATTTTGTTTCGACGATTCCCGTCGACTCCGATTGTATTTTGACATGGGACCGGCGCCATTGGAAAGGTTATCCTCTCCCCTTTCCGTGCATATGTAGAACGTCTAAAACGGAGTTCGTATGCGTCCTGGGCCTCCGTTTTAGTGCGTACTGCTCCTGGACTCCGAGTTGGATACGATTTGGAGTTTGGTTCGGTTTCCATCTTCCTTGAACGAATTCTCTGGTCTTCCACGTCCCTAATACTCCCTCAAAGTACTCCTTGAACCTATCCATGTATCCTAATCACAAATAAATCATTATGTAGCAATCTATGCTCAAAAAACATATAAGGAAATATATAAGAACGAGTTCACCTCTGAAATTAATTGTTGTGTATGAACTCTATTGATTGCATCTTGTATGTTCAATGGAGTGTTGTTTGTATCCATAGAAGTGATGTCCTCATCATCCTCCCCTTCTTGAATTGGAGTCGTCCTCGACTCAAGTTTATCTTCTATCATGTGTGGGTCCATACGTGCAACGCCATCAAATCTTCTTGTAAGCATGAAAGGAGGAGGCCAAGGTGGTGGACGGCATAGTGCACCATATTGATCTTGTCCATCAAATAAGAGTGCACATTCACTTGAGCCAGGATCCCAAACAAATAAACATTGTGTCATGTTTGTAGGTGCAATAATAATATGCATGATCTCATCACATGGCCAAGCAAAAAATCAAGACAACATGAACCTCTTGACCAAGAACAAGGAACTTAAAGAGCATTCAAGATTCAAGATATCACACAATCACTTGTTCAGATCTCTACCCTTCGACCAAGCCCGTGCAACTTAAGACAAGTGACATTGTGGATGAAGCATTTCTTGATTGGTTGTGGAGTCCAAATGTCATCATGCCCAAAGAAGTCTTTGATCCATCATCAAAGTATGGGTTAACTCAAAGAAACATCAAAAAGGTCGAAGTGGCACCCGTAAAGAAAGACAAGCCTCACAATGCTCATTGAAAAAATATCTTCAAAAGAGAAAAGTTGTCACTTCATCAACAAGTCTTCATCAAGATGACGTAGAGGCTCAGGCCATCATTTGGCCCACTTGTCCAACTGACAGCCAAAGTAATTTTTGCATGTCAAGCAGAAGAAGTTGTCCACATCTTCATCTTCGGGATTGGACAAACAAATCATCGAACTAAACGGGATGGCGGTAAGTCCCACTCATCGGACTTCAAAAATCCGGTGAATCCTTGCCAATAGATTAATTGGTAGTTATCTCATATTTATTTTCTCAACTGCATGTTTGAATTTCCCATCAATCTTTGCATTTGCATTTAGCATGTTTGAATTTTCACACTTGCATGCTGGAAAATAAAATTTTCAACCGTCATAAAACTAAAATTTTGAATTAGGAAATACAGTTATTTGGATATGAACCTTGGGCCTAACCAATTGAATTCTTTTCCTAATTCAAACCAAAAAAATTTCTCTTAAATATTCATTGCATTTGCAAGTTGTTTCAAGTTAAGGAAAAACAATTTGACATAGTATACAACATGCTTTTAAGCTAATGTAACCCGTTTTTGAGTTGTTTTGTTTGTTCTTGATTTTTAGTGCAGCCAGGACAAAATTTGTAAATAGGTTGGAAGGCCTCATCAAGCCCAATTCATCATGAGAGAATCTAAGCGCATATCCCTCCATCGATCTCATTTTGAGTTCGTGGTGGAGAAATGCACAAAATGGTGGCCCAATGAAGGAGAAAGATGAAGTTCATTCAACTCCAACCTCAACTTGGCAGGAGACATTGAACATGAAGGCTACACCAAAATTCATGGTCATAAGTTTCTCACACAACGACTTTCGGTACCGAGCATACCGAGTACCCTCGCTGTCGGTACCCCGCAGATCAGGTACCCCCGCGCGCAAGGAGAAAACGGCTAAGGACTCGGCCCCTACTTGCAGGCCGGATCTGAGGCTGCCACGTCGTGGAGGGAATGACCGGATCCTGCCTCCCCGCCGAGGCGGGCTCCAGGGCTGCCACATGGCCGGCAGAAACGGACGCTCGCCTCCCCGCCGAGGCAGGCTCCGGGGCTGCCACGTAGCCGTCGGAACCCCAGGACCAGACCTGTCTCCCGGCAGGGAAGGGCTCCGGGGCTGCCACGTGGCCCGCAGGGCTGAGCCTCTGCCCTTTTGCGGAGGTGGGCTCCGGAGGCGCCACGTGGCCTGTACAGCCAGGTGCTCGACTCCCCGCATAGGCAGGCTCCAGCGCGACCACGTGGTGGACGACCAAATCAATGCGGTAGCAGGCCGCAGTAAAGGAAAGAGTGCGCTGCTCAAACAGGCATTAAGTATGCGCGCCTTCCCCAAGCGAAGCGGAGTCGCGCATGCGCAAGTCAAGGCTCCAGTGTCCTGTCTTGTCCAAGTAGCCGGTACAGACCCACTGCGCAAGACGGACGAGTGAGCCGCGGGGACCAGACGGGCGGGACTTGCCCTGCCATCATCAACAACTATGTGTAGCTCTGGCGCACGACGGCTAGGACGACACATTGAAGCCCCTGACAAAGGGAAGTAGATAGCATTTAATCCTAGATCTTGTATAGGATTTGGCTCTTCCCGGGACCACCTGTCGGGCCCCGGGGCCCACCTTGTGACTGCAGAGTCCTTGGACTATAAAAGGACTCAGCAGGCGACCTTCACAGGGGATCGAAAAATCAGACGAAGGCTCATACACGCTCAAGCAAGGCAATACACAAACACTTCCATGGACGTAGGGTGTTACGCTCCGGCGGCCCGAATCACGTAAACCCACTGTGTTCACCATCTAGCTGCGCTCAATCTCCTGGGACTAGCCCTCGTGAATCCAAAGAACCTCCGCGGGCTGCTTTCTAAGGAGGTCCGGGGGAAGTGTCGTTTAAGACCTTCGCCATTTGGCGTGCCAGGAAGGGGGATTTTTTCCCCTGAAGATTTCCACCGGCAGCATGGTGAACGCCCGTTCCAAGGCTAGCTCCTCCAGGCCATGCTCGTTCTCGCATATTCTCTGTTATATTCTAGGGCACTCTCTTCTTTTCTCGCGCCTAGTGTAGTTATGCAATCCTGCTGCTGGCGGGTCTGCTGGGGGTTCCTGTGATGTATTCGGGTTCTTTGGTTGTTTTCCTGCTCGGGAGCCCGTGGCGCCGAATGGCCACTCCCCTGAAAAGCTAACGCCCGTGGGAGGTCCAAAGTGTACAGCCTGCTTAGCCTGGTCCTGCACCCTAAGCATGTAAACTTTGCCTCTTCAGCGCTAACAGCTGAGTACAGGGGGCCGTACAGCACACACTTCTGATCAGGGCGATAACCATAATCTGGATACCGTCGCATTGAATTACCCACGCACCGTAAGCCCGGCTCGGGACCATAAGACATAACGATACTAAAAGCATAAAGGGAGTAACTGACGAACAAAACTATTTACATTATGCTTTAATTTTTTGCTTACTTTCGCATATCATTTGCCATACGCCCGGTTACTTTTTTTTCTGCCTCGTCCTAGTTGAAGTTGTGCTATCCTGCTAAAGGTGGATCCGCGTGAGGTACCTGCAATTTGTTTAGGGTCTGATGGTCGTTTTCTTGCTGGGGTCCATGGTGTCGAATGGTTCTCACTCCTGAAAGGATAAATGCCGAGCTGGAGGTCCAGAGTGTGCAGCTCGCTGGAGGTCCAGAGTGTGCAGCTCGCTTAGCCTGGTTCCGTACCCTAAGCATGCACACCTTGCCTCCTAGTGCTAAAAGCTGAGTACAGGGGGTCGGACGACTCATGCCTTGAGCAAGGCAGTGACCATACCCTGAATGTTGTCGCACCGAATTGCCCATGCTCCGTATCTTAGCTAAGGATTGTAAGCCATCACGAAACTAAAGAGCAGAGAAGGGATGACTGGTGAGCGAAATTACTTTTTATCTACTGTGTGTGCAGGACATATAGGGAGCCTGCCGCTGACGTTCTACGCGTCTGTGGTAGGCGTCGGCGACACTTCGCCGAGCTCCGGCGCCCCCCAAGGGGGTCACTGACGTCACTTCTCCGAGCTCCAGCGTCCCCAAGCAGGTCGCCGACGTCGCTCTTGCGAGCTCTGGCACCCCCCAAGGGGGCCGCTGACGTCACTTCTCTGAGCTCCGGCGTCCCCAAGCGGGTCACCGACGTCGCTCCTGCGAGCTCCGGCGCCCCCCAAGGGGGTCGCTGATGTCACTTCTCCGAGCTCCAGCGTCCCCAAGCGGGTCGCCGACGTCGCTCCTGCGAGCTCTGGCGCCCCCCCAAGGGGGCCGCTGACGTCACTTCTCCGAGATTCGACGTCCCCAAGCGGGTCGCCGATGTCGCTTCTCCGAGCTCCAGCGTCCCCGAGCGGGTCGCCGATGTCGCTCCTGCGAGCTCCAGCGCCCCCAAGGGGGCCGCCGATGTCACTTTTCCGAGCTCCGACGCCCCTCGAGGGGGCCCGCTGGTGTCACTTTTACAAGACAAGATGAAGGCCCCACCCACGGGATCGTCATCTCTCCCATGGTGGGCCCGGGGGCCACTATCGGTACCCCGCAGACCGGGTACCCCCGCGCGCAAGGAGAAAACGGCTAAGGACTCGGCCCCTACTTGGAGGTCGGATCCGAGGCTGCCACGTCGTGGAGGGAATGACCGGATCCTGCCTCCCCGTCGAGGCGGGCTTCGGGATTGCCACGTGGCCGGCAGAACCGGACCCTTGCCTCCCCGCCGAGGCAGGCTCCGGGGCTTCCACGTAGCCATCGGAACCCCCGGGACCAGACCCGTCTCCCCGCAGGGAAGGGCTCCAGGGCTGCCACGTGGCCCGCAGGGCTGAGCCTCTGCCCTTCCGCGGAGGTGGGCTCCAGAGGCGCCACATGGCCTGTACAGCCGGGCGCTCGACTCCCCGCAGAGGCAGGCTCCGGTGCGACCACGTGGTGGACGACCAACTCAATGTGGTAGGAGGCCGCAATAAAGGAAAGAGTGCGCTGCTCAGACAGGCATTAAGTACGCGCGCCTTCCCCAGGCGAAGCGGAGTCGCACATGCGCAAGTCAAGGCTCCAGTGTCCTGTCTTGTCCAAGTAGCCGGTACAGACCCACTGCGCAAGACGGACGAGTGAGCCGCGGGGACAAGATGGGTGGGACATGCCGTGCCATCATCAACAACTATGTGTAGCCCTGGCGCACGACGGCCAGGACGGCACATTGAAACCCTTGACAAAGGGAAGTAGATAGCATTTAATCCTAGATCTTGTATAGGATTTGGCTCTTCCCGGGACCACCTGTCGGGCCCGGGGGCCCACCTTGTGACTGCAGAGTCCTTGGACTATAAAAGGACTCAGCAAGCGACCTTCACAGGGGATCGAAAAATCAGACGAAGGCTCATACACGCTCAAGCAAGGCAATACACAAACACTTCCGTGGACGTAGGGTGTTACGCTCCGGCGGCCCGAACCACGTAAACCCACTGTGTTCACCATCTCGCTGCGCTCAATCTCCTGGGACTAGCCCTCATGAATCCAAAGAACCTCTGCGGGCTCCTTTCTAAGCAGGTCTGAGGGAAGTGTCGTTTAATACCTTCGACACTCGCGCACAAGCTAGAGATGCCTAGGTACCCCGCCTCCCAGCAGAGGTAGGGTCCAAGGGCACCACATATTTAGAAGACCTGGACCCGTCTGCCTTAGATGCGGGGTCTGGGGTACACGCAAGAGACCCCGAAAGAGAAGCTCAGGTCCCCCTCGGAGACGAGCTCCCAAGCAGCCACGTGTCCAGCTGGAAAAGATCCCTCTC
Source organism: Tuctoria greenei (assembly GCA_036927565.1). Taxonomy (NCBI): domain Eukaryota; kingdom Viridiplantae; phylum Streptophyta; class Magnoliopsida; order Poales; family Poaceae; genus Tuctoria; species Tuctoria greenei. The sequence goes on from JAYESD010000003.1 coordinate 114,144,208, forward strand.
CCCTGTGAGACAGTGCTTCGAAGCTGCCACGTGGTCCGAGACATCAGACGGGCCACCTCCCGTATAGGCGGGCTCTGGTGCTACCACATGTCCCACAAGACGGGACCCGACCTCCTCCGCGGAGGTGAGCTTCCGAGTTGCCACGTGGTCCGTAAGACGAGACCTGACCGCCTCCGCAGAGGTGAGCTCCCGAGTTGTCACGTAGTCTATCCACTTGCCCTGACAGAGGGTTGCGGGACTTAAGAGGGCGGTGTGCCTTGTCCCTGACAAGGGTTGAAGATACGCAGCTTCCCCAGACGCATGGCGCGACACATGCCTAATGTCAGGTACTGCTATGACCTTTCGCATAGCAGTGATGACGCCGCAGGCCTATCCCACTCTGCCAAGTGGGTAGCTTACAGCGACAGAGTCAGTTGGACATGACATCCCCTACCATTGTCCGCAATGGCGCATGGGCTACAGATGACTCAGGTGGCAAGACAGCGAGACTTCAAGACCACAGTCACAGCAACCTTATGTGAAAAGCCTTAGATCTTTAGGATAAGATCACCCCGGGACCACCTGTCGGGCCCTAGACCCCACTTGTAAGGCGTCTGGCCTTGTCTATAAAAGGATCAGACCGGCATCGTTACAAAGGACCCAATATCGAATCCCTGATACACACACACGCATACACACCCACTAGCAATACAATCCATCGCAGAGTAGGGTGTTATGCTCCTTGCGGCCCGAACCACCTAAAAACCACCGTCTCATACACTCTCATACGGGCGTACACTTCATTGAGGCCTAAGCCCCATTGAACAAGAACCTACGCGGGTTGCTCCTTAGCAGATCTAGGAGAAGTGTCGCATTAACACTTCGACATTTGGCGCGCCAGGTAGGTGCTTTTCCCTCAAAAAAGTGGTGGCGCTTTCAGCACTATGGTGTTCATCAGGCCTGTGGAAGGAGGTTTCCGCAACCGTCGTCCAGTGACTAGATCCTTCGCTCGAGCAGCGCTCTCTGGTCCGTCACGCCCCGTGCAGGTACGGATGGCCAAGACGGTGTGTCTTGACACATCTCGGCCCAGTCGGCTCCCCTGGCGCCGCCGACAGCAAGCCCGAAAGCGCTCTGGCAGCGGCCAAGGCTCTTCTCGACCACCTACTGTCGGTGAATGCTTCCTAGGGAGCGGCTCAGCAGTGGGTCCAAGACATTGACCACTTTGTCATCGCGACCATCAGCTCTCCCAACAGAGGGAGACTTCACATGTCGCTATCGCGCACGTTGTCCATCAAACGTCGCACTGCCAAATCTAGATCTACCAGGCCTACCAGTGCTGGCAAGATCCCCATGGAGGACCTGAGGGCTGAGCTTGACCGTCGACAAGCTCAGTTAGATGGCCGCGTCATCATCGAGCGGCAGCGAGAGAGACGGCACAACCTTGACGCCGAGTACGGGCTCGAGGGCCTGAGAAGGAGGAGTCCTCTGTCCGAGGAGCACCTCAGGAAAACCCTCCACCGCCTCCATCGAACCAGGAGTATGTTGGGTCGACTGCACCCCTTCACTACCCTGTAAACCAGGTGTTGTAGCAGTACTTGTTGCAACAACAGGTCCCACACCAGCCACACGTGGCGCAACAAACCCCCCTGGCGTATGCTATCACGTATGCCTCTCTGATGAAGCCCGTCAGAGGGTGCATGGCCTTGGCACCATACCTTCGACTGGCAATGTGGCCACGCAAGTTACGGCCACGCCTACTGGAAAGGTTCGATGGGAGCGTCAACCCAGCAGAGTTCCTGCAGATCTACATCACGACGCTCCTTGCTACAAGAGCATATGAGTCCATCCTGGCAAACTACTTCCTCGTCGCCCTGGTCGGCTCAACCCGGTCATGGCTGATGAACCTGCCCGAGGGGTCCATAACTTCTTGGGATGAGCTTTGCTGACAGTTCACAGCGAACTTCGGGAGCTCCTACACGCGACCCGGCACCGAGCTCGACCTCCACACTGTGCGCCAGCAACCCAAGGAGACGCTGAGATCATTCATCCAGCGCTTCTCCCAGGTACGCAACTCCAAGCCCTCTCAGCAGACTCGACATGTCCCGGGCGGCGCTGGATCAAGTCAGCCTCCGTCGAGCTTGCGTCAGCAAGGAGCACTCACTGCGCCCCGGCTGCTGCCCTCCGGCAGCATCGACACCCCCATCAAAGCTGTCAAGCTAAGTCCTAGCTCTGCTCAGACCACTCGCAAGACGGGCAACCAAGGCAGGAAGTAGGGACGCTCGCTCATCGCCCCTCTAGTAACTGTTGAAAGCAAGGTTGCCCCGCAACCATCACAACTACCCTTGGAGCTTTGGGAAATATTAAGCTTAGTAGGACAGTGTAAAGGTTTTCATAGGACCTAGGAGCAGCATTAAGGACAACCGAGCTCCGAGAGGGTCAGGTTCAGAGTGTGTAGTTAGCTTGGCTTGGTCTCGAACCCTAAGCCTGTACACCCTGCCTCCCTCATCATCAAGAAGCAAGCCGTTGCCCTCTTTTGTAAAAAGCCTGTCTCCCTTTATGAACACCGATAAAAATCACTGTTTTACTTAATGTTTTCTTAAAAACACTATTCATTTAATTATGAATTAATTTCATAATCATACCATACTAGACTCGTTATTGTATATTACCTTTATAGATACACGGTTATACACTCTGTGAATCACCCATGCTTAAGACATGCAGTCCTCCTACAGGCGGGTTCGCTTGAGTTACCTGCAGTGTGTGAGGGGTTATTTCGGCTGCTCTCGTCATTAGGGTCATGTGGCACCAGAAGGCTTCCCAGGAAAGGCCTTTGCCAAGCAGGAGGTCCAAGGGGTGTAAACTGCTTAGCCTCGTCCTGCACCCTAAGCATAAACACCCTACCTCCCAGTGCTGCAACCGAGTATTGGAGCCACAAAGCTCACACCCTAAAGATGGCAGGAGCCGGACCCCGGAGCACAAACGCATCGAATTACCCAAGCCCCGTGCGTTAGTCCAGGACGGTAAGACATGACAGAGCTAAAGAGAGGAACAAGTAGAAAACGGTAAGAAAAACTAGACCCCCCCTCTTTCTATCATATGTGCAGGACAGCCAACTCTGGCACCTCCGAAAGGGCCCGCCGTCGACGTCCCAGCACGTCGACAACAGCAAAAAGCGTGGATAAGTGATTAAACTCTCCTGCCACTCTCTTATTGCTAATAGGGTTCTCTTGTGATAGCCTGTACACCAGGGGCCTGTCGTCGTCGTCTCTGCGATGATGGTGGATGACGCTGGAGCAGCTAGCTCCGGCACCTCCCAAGGGGCCTGCCATCGATGTCCCAGCACGGCGACGACAGCAACAAGCACGGATAAGTGAGTAAACTCTCCTGCCTCACTCTTGATGCTAACAGGGTTCTCTTGTGATTGCCTGTACACTAGGGGCCTACCATCAACGTCTCTACAACGATGGTTGACAACACCCGAGTAGTAAACTCTGGCACCTCCCAAGGGGCATGCCGTCGACATCCCAACACGGAGACGACAGCAACAAGTGTGGATAAGTGAGTAATGTCTCCTGCCTCGCTCTTGTGGCTAACAACGTTCTCTTGTGATAGCCTGTACACCAGGGATCTGCTATTGATGACTCTACGATGATGATGGACGACGCCGGAGCATCCATCTCCGGCACCTACCAAGGGGCCTGCCGTCAACGTCTCTACGATGATGGTGGGCGACACCAGAGCAGCCAGCTTCAGCACCTCCCAAGGGGCCTGTCGTCGATGCTCCTGCGAAGATGGTGGACAACGTCAGAGCAGCTAGCTCCGGCACCTCCCAAGGTGCCTGCCGTCGAAATCCCAGCACGGCGACGATGGCAACAAGCAAGGATAAGTGAGTAAACTCTCATGCCTCGCTCTTCTTGCTAACAGGGTTCTTTTGTGATAGCCTCTACACAAGGGTCCTGCCGTCGACGCCTCTACGACGATGGTGGACGACACCAGAGCAGCCAGCTCTGGCACCTCCCAAGGAGCCAACCGTCGACATCCCAGCACGGCGACAACAGCAACAAGCGCAGATAAGTGAGTAAACTCTAATGCCTCGCTCTTGTCGCTAACAGGGTTCTCTTGTGATAGCATGTACACTGTACACTAGGGGCCTGCCATCAACGACTCTACAATGATGGTGGACGACGCTGGAGCATCCAGCTCCGGTACTTCCCAAGGGGCCTGCCGTCGACATCCTAGCACGGCGACGACAACAAAAAGCACAGATAAGTGAGTAAACTGTGTTGCCTTGCTCTTTTTGCTAACAGGATTCTCTTGTGATAGCCTGTACACCAGGTGCCTGTCATCAATGACGCCACGGCGATGGTGGACGACGCTAGAGCATCCACCTCCGGCACCTCCCAAGGGGCTTGCCATCGACATCTCTATGACGATGGTGGGCGACGCTGGAGCATCTAGATCCGACACCTCCCAAGGGTCCTGCCATCGATGCTCATGCGAGGATGGTGGACGACGCTGGAGCATCAAGCTCCGGCATATCCCAAGGGTCCTGTCGTTGACATCTCTACAACGGTGGTGGGCGACACCGGAGCAGCCAGCTCCGGCACCTCCCAAGTGGCCTGCCAATGACATCTCTACGATGATGGTGGACGACGCCGGAGCAGCCATCTCCGGCACCTCCCAAGGGGCCTGCCAATGACATCTCTGCGACGATGGTGGACGATGCCGGAGCAGCCAGCTCTGGCACCTCCAAGGGGCTTGCTGTCAACGTCCCAGCATGAAGACGACAACAACAAGCGAGGATAAGGGCCCACCATCGATGCTCCTGCGAAGATGATGGACGACGCTGGAGCATTCAGCTTCGGGACCTCCCAAGGGACCTACCGTCGACGTCTCTATGATGGTGGTGGGCGACGCCGGAGCAGCTAGCTCCGGCACCTCCCAAGAAGCCTGCCATCGACGTACCTATGAAGATGGTTGACAACGCTGGAGCAGCCAGCTCCGGCACCTCCCAAGGGGCTTGCCGTCAATGTATCTACGACGATGGTGGGCGACAACAGAGCAGCCAGCTCCGGAACCTACCATGGGGCTCGCCATCGACATCTCTACGACGATGGTGGGCGACAATAGAGCAACCAGCTCCAGCACCTCCCAAGGGGCCTACTGTTGACGATGGTGGGCGACACTGAAGTACTCCACTCCAACTCCCCTACTCTGCTGGGGCCCGTCAAAGACATCCTGCGATCAAGTGGTAGATGTGCCTATCCAACTAACCACATCTACCAAGGGGCCTCTAAGAGGGTTCCATAGGCAGGAAGTCAACAGATAATACTTCGGCCATATCAATTGTGCAATCGTTGGCCCTAAAAAACTAACGAGCTCGGCAAAGGTTCTGCAAACCCTTATGCAGCTAAGGACTCAGAACAACAGTTGAGAAGCGCAAAGACAAGCCAAGAAGTAAAAAACAAATTCAGATTCATTAAGGAATATTTACAAAGGGGCGAACCTCGGATACAAAAAGATGGGTTGCCAGCCTCAGTCCCTAGCGAATTGCGCGACGACATGTTTGGCGGCATTCTTGACCTCTGCTGCTGCCGTCTCCTCGCACTCTTCAATAGGACCTTCAAAAACTGGTTCTAGTGGCAGATTAGGGTACTGGCTCCAGTAGCACACCAGGACATGGGATGCCACTCTCTCCGCCACCGCCCTACCCTCAGCTTCCAGACGTAGAGCCAACTGACGCGCCTACAGATCTCGCTCTTGGGTGCGGTGCTCTATCGTGCATTCCCGGGCTTGGACGTCGAGATCACGCAGGAGAAGTTACTGAAGCTCAGCTGAGTGATGCGCCCGATCCCGCGCCAAGTCCATCTCCCGGAGCTCAAGATCTTAAAGGTGGGACTGCAGCCTGTCGTGATCTTCCTCAGCTCGAGCCATCATCGCCTGGGCCACCACCTCTTGCTCGGCGACAGCGGACTCCCGCTCAGCAACAGCAGCTTCGTGGTGATCCAGGGCCTCTTGACCCTCCTCAAGAGCCCGCAGGCGGGCATTAGCCGTGTCATTGGCCACCTTGGTGTCGGCCAGGATCTTTTGGGACATTGCATCCAGGGCCTTCAGCAAGCGGTGACTCAACTTTAGCTCCTTGTTCTCCTTCTGGTATTGCGCCTTCGCCTCAGCGATCCTGGGCCTCAGAAGGTCCTCCTAGCGTCGGAGGCGATCGCCCGAGAGCCCCCTACGCCCGGTGGAGGTTGGATTGCACCAGGAGGATGCTAGACTCTACGAGTCCATGATGTCATAGAGGCGCTCCGGCTGCGCCAAAGTTATGGAAGGCCGCCCGGTGATCATCTCGGGCACCTCTTCCTCCCGAAGCGGCAAAGGCAACGCCACCAATACCGAAGACCTTGTCCCCGGAGACCGAGTTGGAGTGGTGGTGCAGCCCAGAACCGGCAGTGTCACCATCGCCCAAGGAGCCGCCCGTCGTATCAGCAGAAGTGGAGGCCAAGTACTCAGCCCCCTGAGCCGGCTCCGACATTACCTTTGGCACAACGGCCGAAGGTGCCTCCAGCACGCCAGCTGGAGACGCAACTAGAGAAGCTTCACTTCTCGCGTGGAGTACGGACGCTGGAGCAACGCTCTCCTGAGTCGGCTTGGCTGTCTTCTCCACTGGAATAGCCATAGCCTACTGGGCCGACTCTGAAGCACTCCAGGGCACTACCCCCGGCGGTAAGGCTGTCACAACAGCCGACGTGGCCCTGCAAATCAAAATAAAGGCCCGATCAACCAACAAAGGCAGGCGAGATAACGAAGAAAGCATTGGTAAGAATACCTTACTGGCATCCCCGAAAACTCCAGCGAGCTTCCACCTTCGGCTGCCTAAAAGCCGCAGGCCTGACGATGGCTTGGCAGGCGAGGCCGTCCCAGCCGGGCCTCCACCAAAACCACCAGCGATGCTGCCACCCTGCATCGTCGTATCTCCACCGACCCCAACGGAGCCACTCCTGGAGCCACCTCCCAAGCTTCCGCCAACGTCGGCCTGAGGCGTCTTGGCCTAAGGCCCCGTAGGCATAACGCTCCCGGAGCCCCCTGTGGCACCTTGGAATGTGCTGGTAGCGGGGATGCTGGACGGTGTGCCCGCACCAGATGTTGGTGGAGCCACCACTTCACGGGTTGAGCCTCCCCCGAAGAACCGCCGACTCCTAATGCTGAGGAGGGGCGCGTCAGAGGACGTTGACTTGGAGTGAAGGCCCCCTGCGGTGGCGCCTTCAGCGGCGACCGAGGGTGTTTCTCCTTCACAACCTCGACCGCCGACGACTTCCCCTTCCCTTTGTCAGGGACCGGCGAATTCCCCTTACCTGCGTCAGGGACCGAAGCCTTGCCCCTCCCTCCGACAGACGGTGTGCCCTCCGCCCTTGAAGCTTCACAGCCTGAAGAAGGCGCAGACTCTTGTGGAGGGTCGACGATGGCAAACCCCCCGACTCTCATCTCTGGACGTTCCTCCCAGGCCACCTTCCTAACCGCCGGCCAGCCGGTGGGTAGGACCATGCGATCGTGGGCGTCGGCATGCACGATCACCCAGTCGCTCCTCCAACCAGGCCTTTTTGCCGAGGAGAGCGGATTAATGTACATGGAGGGGTTGTTCGCCCGACGCTGGAAATAATAGACGCTGAGGAATTCCACCTTATTCTTCTTCTCGGTCCGCCTTAGCCCGAAGAACTGCCGGAACATCGGCATGCATGGGTGCACCTCGACGAACATCTCACAGAAATGCGAGAACACCGCCGCCACCACCAGAGAGTTCGGTGACAGGTGATGAAGCTAGAGCCCAAGGACCTTCAGAAGTGTCACCAGGAAGGAGGAAACGAGAGGGACGAACTCGGACTATGCGTACACCTGGAAGAAGATGATCTCTTTCTCCCCCAACTTCAGTGGCAAGGAGCCAGGACGGACCAAATCCCGCTGCATCTCGTACTCCCAGCCAAAAAGTCGCCTCAAGGGTGAGACATCCTCCATCCGGGAAGGAGGCAGGACTGAGTCCATTGCAGCAGGAGTCGAGAACCTCGAGGGTGAGTAGATGCTCAAGGACGAAGTCGAAGGCTCGAATGCCTGGGGTGTGCATAAGGAAGGAACAACCATTGCCCACAAAGGTACCCTTTTAAAGCACCTTAGTGGTCTTTGAGCGCATCGTGCAAATTTGGGCAGGCTCGAAATCAGCGTCTCGTGCCACGGCGTCCATAACAAGTCGGCCCAGATCCCCCGTCAAAGAAACTGGCCCAAGCACTTCTCCGCCTGAGAAGGCAACACGGCGGTTCCCATAAAGATGGAAGTGGAAGCAGCAGAAGTGCAGCAGGCGCATTTGGAACTGTCGCGATAATGTCGCAGCAAGCAAAGATCACGTCGCCATGACCCCTCAACCAGAGAGGGATGCGTGGTCACAACAGCAGAGGTGTGCACCGCTTCGGCTGATCAAGACAAAATTAAAAGGTCGCACGGGAAAGGAGGATAAGGCTCCACCCTAGGGCTCGTCGCCTGCCCCCAAGGTGGACCCAGGGGCCACTGTCGGTACCCAGCATACCGGGTACCCTTGTGCACAAGCTAGAGCCGCCTATGTACCCCGTCTCCTAGCAGAGGTAGGGTCCGAGGGCGCCACGGGTTCAGAAGACCCGGACCCGTCTCCCTCAGATGTGGGGTCCAGGGTACAAGCAAGAGACCCCGAAGGAGAAGCTCAACTCCCCCTCGGAGACGAGTTCCCAAGTAGCCACGTGTCCAGCTGGAAAGGATCCTACTCCCCTGTGAGATAGGACTCTGAAGCTGCCACGTGGGCCGAGACATCAGACGGGCCACCTCCCGTACAGGTGGGGCCCGACCTCCTCCGCGTAGGTGAGATCCCGAGCTGCCACATGGTTCGTAAGACGGAACCTGACCTCCTCTGCAGAGATGAGCTCCCGAGCTGTCACGTAGTACAGCCACTTGCCCTGGACGGAGGGTTGCGGGAATTAAGAGGGCGGTGTGCCTTGTCCCTATCAAGGATTGAAGATACGCGGCTTCCTCAGATGCATGGCGTGGCGCATGCCTAATGTCAGGTACCGCTATGACCAATCGCGTCGCAGTGAAGACGTCGCAGGCCTATCCCACTCCGCCAAGTAGGTAGCTTACGGCGATAGAGACAGTTGGACGGGACATCCCATGTCACGCATGGTCTATTGACGACTCAGGCGGCAAGACGGCGAGACTTCAAGACCACGATCAGAGCAAACTTATGCGAGAAGCCTTAGATCTTTAGGATAAGATCGCCCCGGGACCACCTGTCAGGCCTTGGACCCCACTTGTAAGGCGTCTGACCTTGTCTATAAAAGGACCGGACTGCCACCGTTACAAAGGACCCAACATCGAATCCTCGATACACACACACGCGTATACATCCACTAGCAATACAATCTACCGTGCAGTAGGGTGTTATGCTCCTTGCGGCCTGAACCACGTAAAAACCACCATCTCATACACTCTCATACGCGCGTACACTTGATTGGGGCTGAAGCCCCACCGAATAAGAACCTCCTCAGGCTGCTCCTTAGCAGATCCAGAGGAAGTGTCGCATTAACACTTCGACAACGATCCTCAACCAGGACCGCTCTTTAGGTACAAGTTTAAAATTTTCTGTGGTTTGAATTGCATTAGAACTGAATGATTTTTGCTTACATTGGTGAAGAAAGTTTACACCTTCTCATCAATCCATTCTTATGCATCCTCACGAGAGTAACTGCTAGCATTGCTCTTTTTTATTATTCAAAAAGAAATGTCACCTTACTTGGGAATAAATTTAAACAAGTACCTAGAATTTCATTAGAACTGCTAAAATTGACTTAGAAATCTTCTGCCTAGGTCATGCTTATGAAATGACTTAATGGTTAAATTGGTATGTAGCAATCTCGGAATAGTGATCTCATAATTTTGATTTGAAATTCAATCATACATGAATCACTAAATTTCAAATTCTTATGCAAGAAATTAAAAATATTTAGGGGAATAAAATTGAGAATCTTGTTTGCCATGATCCAAATGACAACATTTGCTCTTGTGTAAAAAGTTATGATGGTTAGAAATCTTACAAGATGAAGGGATCCATATAGTGTATTTATATTACTTGCATTGCTATGAGTAGAAGCTTTAGAAAATGTGCAAATTGATTTATCCATAAAGCCCCACTCTTATCAATGAATAATACATTGTTCATGAATACACTTGGAATTGGACTCAATGCATCTTTGGTCTTGTTCTTCCCCGTACGTACAAATGAAGATTCGGTTACCTAACTTGAAAATTTATTTGTACAAGTATCGAAAGTTAACCATCTCTCTTAGCATAGAGAGGAAGTTTGCAGGAGTAATATTACTATGCAGACATTCAAAGATCCGACTATTAGAAACCCTAAGAGGATTCCATTTCAACATCTCTTGGTCAAGGAGTAAGTTAGGATGGCTGTTACATATCGGAAATTATGCCCGAAGGTCAATCGTAACTATACGAGACCTGAGATTTGACATGGAAACCCTGCATGAGCAACCAATGGGCTGCTACGAACATGTAAAAGCAGTATGCTCTCAACTATTCTAAAGCACTCATTCAAGCTCAAGGGAATTGCCACCATCGTTGGGTGTAAATTTTTCTTTTTTGGTTAAAAGGTATGATGTACCTTAACCAAGGAATGACAAGATCGCATCCAATGTATATTGGGTCCAAGTTGTTCCTATGTGACTAGAAGGTATTTTATACCTTAGCCAAGGAACAACGGATCACGCTCAACCCGTGTTGAGTGCACGTCATCCCTTTGTGGTTATAGGTATGTTGTACCCTAGTCAAGTAACAATAGATAATACCCAACACATGTTGAGTACTTGTCACTCCTTTGTGGCTAAAGGTTATCATTACCTTAGCTAAGGAATGACGGATCACACCAAATGTATGAGAGATACAAGTTATTCCTTTATGCCAAGAAGGTATGATACACCTTAGTCAAAGAATGACGGAACACACTCAACGCATGTTGAGTGCAAGTCATTTTTTGAAGCTAAATTACCTTATCCAAGGAATAACAAGGTATATCCAACCTATAGAAACCTTGAGGTGTGGATGAGCGACACCAACAACACTCTCATATAACCCATAGAAGGCAACCCAACATCGATACTCAACACTTAATGCCAAAGTTATGCTGCAACAAGGTTAGGCCGACCTCATGGCCTACATTAGTCATTAGAGTTTCAACACCTATCGCAGACCTTGACGAAGAAAAAGTTTGGAGGAGGACCCCCACATGAGATAACTTGTATCGCACCCCATTTGCATTCCTTTATTTTATTTCTCTTTTTCCACCACTTTTGCATATAAAATAATAAAAACAAAAACAAAAATAATAATATAGTGTAGGTTAGGTTAATAAAATAAAGGATGTGCGGTAAGAATATTTTTACTTTGCATAAGTTGAAATAATGAAAAGTTGTTCTGTGTTATTTTATCTAGTCCCTTGCATACAACTTAATATTCTCCAAGTACTAGGTTTATTGACCCCGGATATTCTTGCCTGAAAATTGAAAATTGTGGGTAGCAAAAGCTAAGTCCAACTCTAGGTTGTTGTGGGATATGATATAGTGATAAGAGCTGCTAATATTCTAGTTGAAAGTGAAACTTGATTTCACAAAGAAATTTAAAATGGGAGTTCTTCATTTGATAGAAATTCATACAAAAGCTATATGATGATTTGAATTAGCTAAACCTTATGCATATGCTATTTGATTTCACATTGAGCCTAATCAAACTAGTATAGACCTATATGAGAATCTTTTCATACTTTTAAGATCAAGATTACACAAGTACATGCTAAACTTATACACTAGAAGTTAACAAAATTTTATCATACCGTTCCACCACCAAAAAGGTACTCCACGATTTTCATGCATAATACTCTCTCAAAATTACTTGGAAAAAAAAAAGAAAAAGAGAACAGTAAAAGACATATCTAAAAGAAAAAAGGTGTGCTCACGTACAAGACCGTGAGAAAAAAACAAAAACAAAAAAGAATAAGTAGCCATGTTTCATCCTCACAAAAAGAGAATGCATACAAATAAGTCATCTTAATATTTCCACTCCACAAATATTCCATCACACTTGCACAAATATTGATCAAAAATATGATTTATTTTTTTCTAAGGCTTACTCTTTTTACTTAGAAATATGTGTTGCAAGTATGCCTAGTCTTGATCCCTACCAAGCTTCACATACAAACCTTATTTAGATGTAAAACAAGAAAGGCATTGCCTTGGTGAGGATACAAATACCACTTCCCACATAGGAGTGATTGAATGCATCATTTGAGGATTTTAAATCCAAACACCATTTGAACTTACCCGGAAGTTTGAGTGGAACTTAAACATTAAAGGATGCATGCTCATTATGTTGTATTGTCCTTCAACCACCTAAGAAAAGGATGAGACATAAGCTCCATAAAGATAAAAAAAATGAGTGAGTATCATAGCCAATTTATTCAATGCAAGGTAGAATACTTTGTTGTGTACTTGGTACTTTTGCAAAATAGGACATTGTAGCAAATCCTGATTAACAAACTAAGTCTTTATCTTTGCTCCGGAAGGAGCAAAGGTAAGCTTGGGAAAGTTTGTTGACAGTTGTTATTGTCGAAGTGTTAATGTTACACTTCCTCCGGATCTGCAAAGGAGCAGCCCACGGAGGTTCTTGTTCGGCAGGGCTTAGGCCTCAAACTAGTGTTCTAGCGAAAGAGTATGAGACAGTGGTTTTTACGTGGTTCGGGCCGCAAGGAGCATAACACCCTACTCCACGGTGGATTGTATTGCTTGGTGAGTGTGTATGTGTGTGTGTATCAGGGATTCTGGGTCCGGTCCTTTGTAATGGTGGAGGTCCGGGCCTTTTATAGACAAGGTCGGACGCCTTACAAGTGGGGTCCCTAGACCCGACAGGTGGTCCCGGGGCTATCTTATCCTAAAGATCTAAGGATTCTTCTGTAAGTTTGCCTGACCGAGGCAGTGAAGACTCGCCGTCTTGCCCCCTCTCTTGTCAGTAGCCCACGCGCTATTGCTGTTGCTGGCAGAAGGTGTCCCGTCGGCCTGTCTTGTTGCCGCAAGCTACCCACTTGGCCAAGTGGGATAGACCTGTGGCGCCTTTACTGTTACGCAATTGGTCATAGCGTTCTCTGACTGTTGGCGTGCTCCGCGTTTGGCGTCGGAGCTGGGTGCACGTCCTCAATGTTCGACTTGAGCAGGGCGCACCATCCCTTGACTTCCGCATCTTACCATCTGAGGCGAGCCGCTGGACACGTGGCAGCGTCGGGGCTGTGCTCTCCCTGGGAGGCCAGCCCTGGTCCTCCGTGACGCGTGGTAGCTTCGGGGCTCGCCAAGGATCGAGGCAACTCCAGGCCCTTCCTCGTGGGGAGTGCTACACCCGGTGCTCCATGCCACGTGGTTGTACCAGGGCTCTCCCCCAAGGTTGGAAGAGGTCCCGTTCCTACACGTGGCACCTTGGGAGCCCGCCACTACGAAGGGGTCAAGCCCCATCTTCAAGGCTTACGTGGCAGCACCACAGCTCGATCCTGAGGGAGGAAAAGGCCTTGACGCCTATAGGACACGTGGCAGCTCCTGACCCACCTCGGTTTCCTCATCCTATGTGCAAGGGTACTCCGTCTCCAGCGTACCTACAGTGGCCCCTAGGCCCACCTCAGGAGAGATGACGATCCCGTAGGTGGGGTCTTTATCTTGTCTTGTAAAAGTGATGCCAGCGGCCCCCTCGAGGGGCGCCAGAGCTTGGAGAAGTGATGTCGGCGGCCCCTTTGGGGGCGCTGGAGCTTGGAGAAGTGACACTAGCAGCCCCCTTGGAGGTGCCAAAGCTCGGAGAAGTGACGCTGGCGGCCCCCTTGGGGGCACTGGAGCTCGGAGAAGTGACGCTAGCGGCCCCCTTGGGGGCGCCGAAGCTCGCGGAAGTAACGTCGATGGCCCCGTGGGAGGCGCTGGAGCTCGAAGAAGTGACGTCGGCGGCCCCCTTGGGAGGTGTCGGAGCTCGCAGAAGTGACGCTAACGGCGCCGTTGGGGGTAACGGAGCTCGAAGAAGTGATGCCAGCGGCCCCCTTGGGGGCGCCAAAGCTAGGAGAAGTGATGCCAACGGCCCCCTTGGGGGGCGTCAGAGCTCGCAGAAGTGACGCTGGCGGTCCCCATGGGAGGCGCCGGAGCTTGCAGGAGTGGCACCGCCGACCCCCATGGAAAGCGACTAAGCTCGAAGAAGCGTCGACGGTGCCTACCATGGACGTGTAGAACGTTGGCGGTGGGCTCCCTTTATGTCCTGCACACATGGTAGACAAAAATTAATTTCGCTCATCGGTCACCACTTCCCTGCTCTTTAGTTTCGTTATGTCTTACTTTCCTTAACTAAGATACGGGGCATGGATAATTCGGTGTGACAGCATTCAGGGTATGGTCGTTGCCTTGCTCAGGGCATGAGCCGTCTGGCCCCCTTTACTCAGCTGTTAGCACTGGGAGGCAAGGTGCGCATGCTTAGAGTATAGAACCAGGCCAAGCAGGTTGCACACCCTAGACCTCCAGCTCGGCATTAGCCTTTTAGGAGTTAGAACCATTCAACACCATAGACCCCGACCAAGAAAACGATCATCAGACCCCAAATACATTGCATGTACCTCATGTGGATCCGCTTTTAGTAGGATAGCACAACTCCAACTAGGAAGAGACAGGAGAAAAGTAACCGGGCATATGGCAGACGATATGCGGAAGTAAGAAAAAAATTAAAGCATAATGTAAATAATTTTGCTCGTCGGTTACTCCCTTCCTACTTTTAGTCTCGTTATGTCTTACGGTCCCGAGTCGGGCTTACGGTGCGTGGGTAATTCATTGCAACGGTATCTGGGTTATGGTTATCGCCCTGCTCAGGAGTGCGTGCCGCCCAGCCCCTTGTACTCAGCCGTTAGCGCTGAAGGGGTAAAGTGTACACAGTTAGGGTGTAGGACCAGGCTAAGCAGGATGTGCACTCTGGACCTCCCACGGGCGTTAGCTTTTCAGGGAAGTGACCATTCGGCGCCATAGGCTACCGAGCAGGAAATCAACCAAAGAACTCAAATACATCACAGGAACCTCAAACAGACCCGCCAGCAGCAGGATTGCATAACTCCACTAGGTGCAAGACAGAGAGAGAGTGACCGAGCATATGATAGAGAATATGCGAGAACGAGCATGATTTGATGACCATAAAATTAATGCGTAATTAAATGAACATAAACGGAGCATAGGGCCAGACAGTGGTTCTTCTAACTTGGTAATCATAGGAGGAGGCAGGCTTTACAAGAAGGCAACAACCCGCTCTGAATGACAGGGGAAGAAAAATGTACAGATTTAGGCTATGGAACCATGCTAAGCAGGCTGACACTCTGGACCAGACCCACCAGAGCCTAGTTACTTCGAGCGTTGCTCCTAGATGCTATGACACCCTTTTTAGAGAAAAAAAAACACTATCATACCATTACGCCCAGGGTGAAGCTTTACTGAAGTGGCGCTGGGGAGACAGTGTACACACTTAGCGTGCAAGACCAGACTAAGAAGGCTACATACTCTGGACCTCTTACCGTGCCAAAACTAAAACTTACAGCGGATCTTCAGGTCGAACTTACCGTAACGCCTTGGTGACGACGTTGTCGCCGTGGTGGCGGGAAACCGCTTGACGTCCTGCCCATGAGACCCCTTAGAGGCCCCCTGGTAGGTGTGGCCAACTAGTTGGGCACGCCTACCACTTAGTCGTAGGATGTCATCAGCAGGCCCCCGGCAGAGCGCGGGAGGATCGATAGTTGACGCTGGCGGCGATGGCAATGAGGTAGCCACCAAACCAAGGCAGCGCCCACCCTCAATGTGCGGAACATCGACGACGGGTTCCCTGGGAGGTGTCGGAGCTGGATGGGGTGCGCCCACCATCAACGCTAAGAAACATCGATGGCGGGCCCCCAGGGAGGTGCCAAAGCTGGCTGCTCTGGTGTCGCCCTTCATCGCTGTAGAAATGTCGACGGCAGGCCCCTTGGGTGGTGCCGGAGTTGGCTGCTCCGGTGTCACCCATCATCGCTGTAGAAACGTTGACGGCAGGCCCCTTGGAAGGTGCCAGAGCTGGCTGCTCTGGCATCGCCCATCGTCACTGTAGGAATGTCCACGACAGGCCCCTTGGGTGGTGCCAGAGCTGGCTGCCCCAGCGTCGCTTATCATCGCTGTAGAAACGTAGACGGCAGGCCCCTTGGGTGGTGTCGGAGCTGGCTGCTCTAGCGTCGCCCATCGTCGCTGTAGAAACGTCGACGAAAGGCCCCATGGAAGGTGCCAGAGCTGGCTGCTCCTGCTTCGCCCATCATCACTGTAGAAATGTCGACGACGGGACCCTTGGGTGGTGTCAGAGCTGGCTGCTCTGCGCTACCACTTTTTTGAGGGAAAGACCCCCCTATCTGGCGCGCCAAATGTCGAAGTGTTAATGCGACACTTCCCCCGGATCTGCTAAGGAGCAGCCCGTGGAGGTTCTTGTTCGGCGGGGCTTAGGCCTCAAACTAGTGTTCTAGCGGAAGAGTATGAGACAGTGGTTTCTACGTGGTTCGGGTCGAAAGGAGCGTAACACCCTACTCCACGGTGGATTGTATTGCTTAGTGAGTGTGTATGCATGTGTGTGTATCGGGGATTTTGAGTCCAGTCATTTGTAACGGTGGCGGTCTGGGTCTTTTATAGACAAGGTCAGGCGCCTTACAAGTTGGTTCCCGGGGCCTGACATGTGGTCCCGGGGCTATCTTATACTAAAGATCTAAGGCTTCTTCCATAAGCTTGTCTGATTGAGGCAGTGAAGGCTCGCCGTCTTGCCTTCTCTCTTGTCAGTAGCCCACGCATTGTTGCTGTCGGTGGCAGAAGGTGTCCCATCGGCCTGTCTTGTTGCTGCAAGCTACCCACTTGGCCAAGTGGGATAGACCTGCGGCGCCTTCACTGTGACGTGATTGGTCATAGCTGTCTCTGACCGTTGGCGTGCTCCGCGTTGGGCGTCGGAGGTGGGTGCGCGTCCTCAATGTTCGACTTGAGCAGGGCACACCATCCCTTGACTCCTGCATCTTGGCGTTTGAGGCGAGCCGCGGGACACGTGGCAGCGTCGGGGCTGTGCTCTGCTTGGGAGGCCAGCCCTGGTCCTCCGTGACGCGTGGCAGCTCCGAGGCTCACCAAGGATTGAGGCAGCTCAAGGACCTTCCTCGTGGGGGGTGCTGCACCCGGTTCTCCATGCCACGTGGCTGTACCGAGGCTCTCCCCCAAGGTTGGATGAGGTCTCGTCCCTACACATGGCGCCTTGGGAGCCCGCTACTCCAGAGGGGCCAAGCCCCATCTTCAAGGCTTACGTGGTAGTATCGTAGCTCGATCCCGAGAGAGGCAAAGGCCTTGGCACCTACAAGACACGTGGTAGCTCCTGACGTGCCTCGGTGTCTTCATCCTGTGTGTGAGGGTACCCCGTCTCCAGGGTACCAATAGTTATATACCAATTTCGATCATCAATATAACTCAATTATGTAAAGGAATTAATATTTCTTACACACATCATAGCTAGAAATAATAGTTCGACTTGTACATAGAGAAATAAGTGCACGCGGGTATTTTATACAAAATTGAAGTGAAACAAGGGGGATAATCCTAAAGAATACCTTCCCAACCGATCATACGCTGACATGAAGCACATGGATCAAATGGCCCACTTACAAGAGTATTCGAGGAGATCCAATAGCATAGCGCCCAGAAATAGTCATGAGACCCACCTGTCAGCCACCTTGAGAAAGCACAAGCCGTTTGGAGGGTTTACCAGGTCGGTCGAACAGGTGGTTCGACAGACCTGGTAGCTCCTCCAAATCTGATCACCTCCCACGTGTTGGCTCTTCTCGACTTCCTGAAGTCATTGATAACTAATTTGCTCGTTTTTTGTGGCGGGAATCGACCTCAAAACTAGTATAAATAGGACCCCTCACTTCAACAGACCACTTGGGCATCATCCTATTGTATACACTAGTTCTCCTAATTCTTTAGTGGAGGTTAGCCTGTAGAGAGGAGCCTCTAGTCCCAATTCCAAATTAGAAAAGGTATGACCCATGTATCTTTTCTTGTATTTGTGACTTTATGCATAATAGAGGTATTATATTTAATCTTCTTTTATTCATATATTTGGATGAAGTGTTTCTTGTCTGATTGTGGATTTCATGTATGTGGTAGTAGTAGTCTTTATGATTATGCTATAACAATATTATCTATCATCATAAACACTACAAACCCTCACTATTGTCTAATTAGTTATGATATGATAATGTTAATATGAAAAATTTATGATATATCTCAACATTGGTTCAATGGCTTGTGCTCGGGCTCCTAAGGTATTTACATAATATGCTAGCATGATGCTAGGATAGTTAAGTAGCGTTGGATGTCTCGTAGACTCACAGATTGAAGAGGTAGGCAGTAGATGGTGACAGCCCTATATGTCCTTTGTAATCCTCCACGTTCGTTTATGCCATAGACTCTTGGCGGGAGTCGCTCTAGTATTGCTAGCGGTAAGCCCTATGCTCGATGTGTTGAACAACTTAGCATAAGAATTCACCATTGACATGTTCATTAGTATCTAACCTAGACTATGTATATGTATATTAGAAGCATTGTAGGAGCAGCTCTCGAATTCTTAATCTAATCTCTATTAGGACTCATCTACCCTCTAGAATAGATTGCCTAGGTGTGTGTCACACTACCCATATTATTCACTTACCCCAGTCTTGGTAATCGATTAGTATAACCTAGCTTCATCATAAGAGAAGTGTTTACTTTACTCCATTGTCTTCCTTTGGGATAAATATGATACTCGTGAGAATACTCATGAGTGAAAGACTATAACGGTATCTTCCGTGCCTCTTCCGTGCCTTTGCAGACCTGATCTCTTACTAGAGATGATTATTTGGGGCTTCATAAATTATTTTCAGCATGACCTATATTAGACCATCTCCAACAGAGAGCCTATTTTGAGTTACATCTAACTGTTTCCAGCGGCAATATCTTGTCAGCCCTCAACGAATTCTTTCGCCGCACCCTCCTCCTCCCCTGTCTTCCCCGCGAGCGGCACTTCCTGAACTGATTGGCGAGCAAATCCCGAACTCCGCCACATCCCAAGTGTCGTGTGCTGCCTTGTCAACCACCGGATCGAGAAATTGGCAACCAGATCCGTTGTCGCCATACGAGCAATTGGCAAGCACATCGTGAGACACCAGGGCAGCAGAGTGGCGCACGCAAGGCGACGGGATGGCTGGTGTGCGAGGCACCAGGGAGGGCAGGGCGGCGCACGCGTGAGGCAGAAGGACGACAGAGAGGCGTGCGTGCGTGAGGCGACGGGGTGGGCGGTGCAGCAGGGCGCACACGCAAGGTGACGGAGTAGCCGGCGTGCGAGGTGGTAGGGAGGGCGGGGTGTCACATAAACGAGGTGGCAGAGCAGCGAGCGCGCGCAATTGAGTCTGGGGGGAGGAACAATCCGGTGTAAAGCATCAAATAAGAGGCGGAAGACTTGCCACAGAAGAAGGAACAACGCCAAGAACTGGAGAGGTTTGAATGGGGAGGGTCGAGTGCTCCCTAGTTTTGGGGTACGGAGAGGAGCCCTCATTAGATGGGTTTCGTGGATAGGCTTTCTGTTGCAGAGAATTTTTTTCTTTTTAATGTTCAAAATGGATTTGGGCTTCTATTTAGGTACACTGTTGGAGATAATCTTAGAGCATCAAAGTACAAGAATTGCACAAGATCTATTTGGGTTGGACCTGTTGGCACAATCAGCTAAGTCACTCTTCTCTCCCCTGTTTCTCACCAGAATGAGAGAACGCACTTGAGATTTGGAGCTACTTAACTGAGCAGCTAATGATGGGTGAAGCCCTTTATTTATACTGTAGCCATGAGGCTGTTACAAAGACTAAATCTTATTGGTTTACAGGATCAGACACAGTTTTAACAGTAATATGGACTGGGTCCCTAAATAACCAGCTAAGACTAGTTCTTTCTAACTAAGCCGCAACTCCAATTGCCAACTTCTCCCCCTAATATGGACTGTGACAGAGTTATTCAGACTGAAAAAACTTAAAAGGACTGAAACTATTTTAAGCCTAAGCACTGGACTTACTAACAATTCTCCCCCTAAGTCATGTACTTTGGCACTGGTTTCAGTTGAATCATCCTAATCCTTGGTCGCAGCTCCAGGAACTTCACTCTTCCCAGTACTTTAGTCCCTATGTCTGCCAATTGATCACTGGAATTGATGAACTCCACTTGAATGCTCCCATCTTCAACGCACTGCCTCACATAGTGGGGTACCGGACCCTGATATGTTTGCTGCGCTCATAGAAGACCGGATTCTTTATGAGAGCCGAGGCTGATTTGTTGTCTACCCTTAGCTCCACTAGCTTCACTTCTTCCTTCAAGTCTGCCAGCAACCAAGCAAACCAGACTCCTTGTGTCAAAGCTGAGGTGCCGACATATATTCGGCCTCGCATGAGGACCTGCGATAAAAAAAAAAGGATCAGGCATGCGATGTTGTATGGAGCAGAATGTTGACTAACTAAAAGACAACATCTCTAACAAATGAGTGTTGCAGAGATGCACATGCTACGGTGGATATGCGGTCACACAAGGAGAGACAAAATTAGGAATGTGAGGTGATACGCGATAGGGTAGTGGTGACACCGATTGAGGAAAACTAGTCCATCGCCTACGGTGGTTTGGGCATATCCAGCGGAGACCTTCAGAAGCACCAGCTAACTGTGGGATTATAAAGAGTAGAGAAAATTTTAGAAGAGGTAGAAGTCGGCCGAGGTTGACATGGCAGGAGGCGATGAAGCGAGACTTAAAGGAGTGAGACATACCTAGAGATTTGACTCATAATAGGGTTGTATGGAAATTAGCAATTCATGTGCCAGAATCTTAGTTTATTCGTATTTTGGTACTCTTATTTCTTTACTATTATTTCATCTCCAAACTAAATAAAATTCTAAATCTTATTTTATTTGTATTTTTTCTCTTGTTTTATTTTCCATTACTTCTCTTCAAATTGTTCGGTTACATTTCTAGCCGACCCCAACTTGCTTGGGACAAACACTACGGGAATCTCGAAGCCTGAAGCTGACCAATTGTTGTTGTAGTTGTTGAATGAGGATATCGCCACCACTTGCTACTTGAGCGAATGCCAGCTGACCAGGCTTGAATTGAAGAAGAACAATACTCCAGAGCTATTGTGATTGTTGTCGATGTCGCCAGCGTAGTCACTGTCACAGTACCCGATCAATCTTGCTCCGCCGTGTCCCCGGAAGTAGAAGCAGCCAAGATTGCTTGTTTCGGCGATGTAGCGCAGAACGCGCTTCAAAGCCATCATGTGCTCCATCGCCGAACGCTACATAAACTGGCTAAGATAGCCGACGGCGAACACAAGGTTAGGGTGAGTGTGGACCAGATATCGGAGACTCCCGATTAGACTTTAATACACAGTTGTGTCTCCTCCGCCTGACTATCCCGGCTCAATCGGGGCCTCTGCTCCATCGGCGTTTGTGCCGAATTGCATTCGCCATGCCGCTTCGATGATCTTCTCTGCATATCGCGCCTGCGAGATTGCAATTCAGGCGGAGCTTGTTGCACCTCCAACCCGAGGTAGAAAGAGAGCAATCCGAGGTCCGCCATTTTGACTTTTCTCTTCATCTCTTCCTTGAAGTGATCAATTTCACTTGGAGTCATGCCTGTGATGATCAGATCATCCACGTACACTCCGACGACAAGTCGTCGACGATCCTTTCCTCAACAATAGATCACCGACTCATGGTCGCTCTGGCGGAAATAGAGCGCGCGCAGTGTTGTCGAGCTTGGCGTACCATGCTCGCAATGTTTGGCGAAGTCCATAGAGAGCCCGCCGGAGACGAAGGACCTTCTCCTCTGCTCCGGCTATGATGAATCCTTGAGGTTGTCGGACGTAGACTTCCTCTCTCAGTTCGCCATTGAGGAAGGCAGTTTTGACATCCATAAGATGGACCTGCCAACCCTCATCTGCGGCCAGTGCGAGCACCAGCCTCACCGACTCCATGCGAGCCACCCGAGCAAAGACTTCGTCGAAGTGCATCTTGGCTTGTTGCACATAGCCCTTTGCAACAAGGCGCGCCTTGTGCTTCACAACTGCGCCCGACTCATCCTTCTTCACCTTGAAGATCCACTTGAGCCCAATTGCACGATGCCCATGTGGCAATTTGGCCAATTCCCAAGTTTGATTTTCATGGATCGAGACGATTTCCTCCTTCATGGTCGCCCACCAGGCCGAATTCTCTTCTGCTCAGCGAATGTCGCCGGGTCTGCTCCCTCGGCGGCTAGTTGAAGCATCTCCCGAATTCGCCGTGGTTGCCCGCGCCTTGAGGGCGGGAGATTCCTCTCCGCCCGTCTCGGTGCTGGATCAGCATCGATGATGATGTTGTCCATCCGACGATAATGAATGGGAGTATCGTCGTGGTAGGCATTGAGAAGGTGTTCATCAGCGTCGAGTGGGGTTGCAAATTCCAGCCCAAACGGAACTTCGGGTGGCGGCGGAGTGACAAGAACTGGTTGCGCCGCCTCCTGTGCCACCGGCAATGCAGGCTCTTCCTCTTGTGGCGCACCTTCTACCTCTAGATTTTCCGTTGGGCAAACAGAGTAGAACTGCACTGAGAAGTCCAGCTTGTCGGTCGCCGAGTTCGACGAGCTTTCTCCCTAATTCCAACCTCTGTTCTCAATGAAGATAATGTCACAAGAGACAACTACCTTCTCAGTCCTTGGGTCGAGCATCTTGAAGGCCTTTGATCCCTCAAAAATAGCCGATGAAGACCATCGACGAACTCCAGTTGTCGAGCTTGATCAGCCTCGTCCTCTTGTCCTTGACAAAGCTCAGACAACCGAAGGTCTTCAAGAAGCTCACTGTCGGCTTGCGTCCATGGTATGCTTCATAGGGAGTCTTCCCTTCCAATGCCTTCGTCGGCACTCGATTGAGGAGGAAGACAGTGGTGGTGACCACCTCCCCCCAATACTGTGTCAGCATCCTCCTCTCCTTCAGCAAAGCTCGAGCCATGGCGAGGAGCAACTGATTTCGACGTTCAACAACGCCATTATGCTAGGGTGTGTATGGCGCCGAGAATTGTCTCTCAACTCCTTCACCGGCGCAGTACTCGGCGAATTCCATCATCGTGAACTCACCGCCATTGTTCGTACACAGCACGCGCAATGGGCGTCCCATCTCCAGCTCCGTGATAGCCTTCTCTTTCGTAATCTCCGACGCAACGTCACTCTTGGCACAGATCAGTTTGATCCACATAAACCAAGTGGCGTCATCGACAAGAAGTAGAAAGTAGCAGCGCCCAATTCAAGTGGAGCTGCGACTTTGAAGGATGACTGAGCCTGGAATGGAGCTCGACACTGCTTGGTGATGGCACACACGTTGCAGATGTTGTACCTCCCGATCTCTAGCAGCCCTACCACCATCCCTTCCTTGCTCAACAGGTGCAACGCATCATAGCCAATGTGATCATAGCGTGTGTGTCAGCGCTCTCCGTCCTCCTGGTGTCGAACACCCAGACTCATCCCCTGAGCAACCTCAGCGTGCAGAACATACAGTCTGTTCTCACCACGCTCGACTTTGGCGAGAAGTCGATAGTGCGATCCCAGATGCGAAGAGTACCCTTCTCGATCAGCACCCTGGTCCCATTTTGGTATAATTGACCAAGTCAGATGATGCTGTTCTTAAGGCTTGGAATGTGAAGGACGCCAACAAGCTTGATCACCTCTCCTGTTTTGCCGATGAAGGAGATGGTCCCGTGCCCCCGAATCTGGACAAGTGACCCGTTGCCCAAGCACACAGTCCCCTGAACAGTATGATGGAGGTCAGACAACACCTCTGCCTTCTCGGTCATATGGCTCGTGGCGCCGGTGTCGAGATACCACCTCTCCTGATGCTCGTGGTCAGTGTACGAACCAAGAAAGGCATGAGCCTCAGGCTCGTGGAAGTGGAGACTCTCCTTAGCATCCTCCGCGAGGAATTGACGGCGATTCGGCAATTCGCGCCATGAGCAAGGTCTCATCTTCCTCCTTCTTGGCGAGATTGGCCTGCTCCTTTTGCGATGCACGACAATCGCTCGCCCAGTGCCCCTTTTTCCCGAAATTGTGGCAGGTATCGTCGAGGGACTTCTTCTTCTTCGATTCAGACTTCCGGTTCTTCAATCTGAATTTCCCGGATCCTGATTTGGAGCCGTCGAAGCTGCCTTGCCCCTGCTTTTCCTTCATCCTTGCCTACCAATACTCTTCGGTGGGCAATAGCTTGCCACCGGGGGTTGATTCCTCCTCACCATCGTGGCCTTCAATTGCTCGAAGGCGATCGGTGATTTCTCGATTTACATGGTCGAGATGTCGAGGACCAACTCAATTGCTACGGTGACTTGCGCATACTTCATCGGAACCACCCGGAGATACTTGGCGGCGACCTTCTTGGAGTCCTCCGGGTCGCCGAGTATCTCCAGCTCCTGGATCATCTTCGCGAGTCGCAGAGCGAAGTCGTCCAGCGACTCGCCGTCGAGAAATGCCACATTCTCGTACTGCCACTGAACGCGCTGCGCTGCCTCCGTCCTCGCACGATCGGAGCCGAGTCGGGACGTCTCCAGATGGTCCCAGGCGACTTTGGCAAAGGGCTTCGCCGCCAATGTCGACAGTCGACACCAGCACCAATGGAACACTGCAGAGCAGTGCCTCCATGGCCATCTGGTCCTCCATCTCATCGTCGGTGCCGACGTTGATGGCCGCCCACAATCCGCGCGCACTAAGCATTACGCGCATCATCGACGACCAATCGGAGTAATTGGTTTTCATGAGCAACGGGAATTGCCCGCTCACCTCGCGCACAATCCACGTCGGAGCTGGCTCGGCTAACGGCCCTGCTGTCCACGACGACGAATGGGCGACGGTGACTGCGAAAGGCGCCTGATCGGAGACTGGGAAGCACGCGGGGCGTTCGACGTTGTCGCGGACCAGAACCTGGCGCTCTGAGTCCAATTGTTGACAAAATCAGCTAAGTCACTCTCCTCTCCCCTGTTTCTCACTGGAATGCAAGAACACCCTTGAGATTTTGGGGCTGCTTAACTGAGCAGCTAATGATGGGTGAAGTCCTTTATTTATACTGCAGCCATAAGGCTGTTACAAAGACTTAATCTTCCTGGTTTACAGGATCAGACTAACAGTTTTAACAGTCCTATGGACTGGGTCCCTAACTAACCAACAACTAACCAGCTAAGACTGGTTCTTTCTAACTAGGCTGCAACTCCAACGGCCAACTTGCTCTGTCGACTGTGACAGAGTTATTCAGACTGAAAAAACTGAAAAAGAATGAAAATATTTTAAGCCTAAGCACTGGACTTACTAACAGAACCTATAGAAACAGTACACCTCACCAAATGTGAGGTATGCTGAGGTGCAAGAAAGAGTAACACGAAGAATTGAGCCATCTCTCATCCAAGAGAAAACTTTGGCGCAAAAAATATGCAAAAGAGATAACAACTGCAGCATAGTGGAAGTCAGACATGGTAGGGAATTGTGTCAAGTGAAAATGCACAGTGGGGGACAATCTCTTATGATTTGGATGCTTCTGATATAAGCTTAATAACAATTACATTGTAAAGGAGTATTGCAACGCAATTCATGCCTAGGTAACTGAAAGAAAGCATACACGAGCAATAACAGCTCTGCAATCTGAAGTGATTAAGAGCTTCAAAGTTCCACAATTTTATCCAAACAATAAACTGGTGGCTCAAACACTGGATACACAAGTCAATAGCGTTTCAAACAAAAGAGGATCATTAAGAACAGGGTCATGCACCTCTTGGCATACAGAGCATCAACATACTCGTCAAGAATGGATTCCTGCGAGCTGACACCCCCAGACCCCGACAATGTGTGAGAGCCGTCGACACTGGGTCCGCCCTTTGACATGCTCGGTGAGCTGTGTGAGCTGAAGTTCTGACTGCTTCTTAGGCATAGTGCTCACACTGTCGAAGACGCTGGTGCCGTCAAGCTCATCAACATCACCACCACCACCTCAATCACCCTTTTTCCTCTTACCAAACAGAAGACAAGGAATTCCCTGAAGTGATTATATGGATGCAAATAGGCCATATGACACTTTCTTGTAGAAAACTGAAATGAAATGGTTCATGTAAAGAATAATTAGAGCTTAGATGCTTTTCTATACTGCGAGGGAGGTCCCCGCAGTACAGTTTTGATATAGTTAAACAAAATGCACAAGGTTAAGGTATGTACAGACGCAGTCTAAACTTGTTTGAAGTTAATTCAGGATTATAATGTTGACAGTGAGATATAAGAGCATGCAGTACAAGATTAATCCATCTCATACACCTTAAGACTCATCATATTTGGCACTATCATAGAAAACAGAAAGAATTACAAAACAGAGCACTGTAGCATCTTCTGATATATCTCTCAAAGTTGAATAGATCAACTAAATGTAATACAAAGAAATGAAACAAAGCAGAGCACTAAATATCAGATAGCAAAATATGATTGAAGCACATATTTTTAGCAGGATAGTTAGTTCTTACCCATTCAAGTAAGGGCATACTGGTGATTGAAGAACCAAAACCAATTGAATGTGCCAAAAAAGGACTGAGGTACCTGTGGGCAGGATTTGAGTTCATCCACATGATAGTATATTTGAATTCTAAGTGTCAATCCAACTGTAGCCAGGATTCTTTGTAATTCTTCTGTTTTGCATTATATCTCTAATTTCTGCTGATTTAACCCAATCCCTTTGAGCAGCGAACATGCTAGAGAGCTGCACATACAGACTAGAATGAGGTAACAATTCCATCTCCATCGCCTTTTTTTCCACCACCTGCAAAAGAGCCTCATTACCATGGGCTTTGCACCCTCCAACAACTGAAGTCCAGCTGAGTGTATCAGCTTTAAAAGGCATGTTCTCAATGAAATCAACTGCTTCATCCAGCCGACCAGCACGAACTAACAGATCAATCACACATGAGTAATGCTCTGCTGATGGAACCACACCAAAATCTTCCTGCATCTTGCAGAACCATCTCAATCCTTCTTCCACAAGTCCAGAATGGCAGCATGCAGAAAGAACAGCAACAAATGTTCGGTCACTTGGTTTTATACCCCTACTTTGCATCAACTTTAGAAGCTCCAGCGCCTCATGCCCATACCCATTAGAAGCATAACCCAACAGCATCGAGTTCCACATGACTTCATCAGGCTTATCAATTCCATCAAAGATCCGGCATCCATTGACTAAGTTTCCACATTTGCAGTACAGATCAATGAGTGAAGAGGCTACAACACGGTCAAACTGCAGGCCAAGAGCAGTAGCAACAGCAAAAATCTGCTCCCCGAAATTTATAGAGCAGATGCTGCTTGATGCACTCAGAGCACTGGCTATAGCAACCTTGTCAAGCCGCAAACCGAAATGATGCATCTTACAAAACAGCTCTATTGCATCAAGAGCATGTCCATTTTTGCTCAATCCAACAATCATAGAATTCCATGAGATGACACTCTTGCTAGTGATCATACCAAAAATTCTTCTAGCCTCGTCTATCTGCCCCCAGTTTGAGTACACATTGATCATTGAGTTGAGCACAATGGTGTCATGAAACCTAAGCTCACTAAAAGCCCGGCAGGCATCCTCCCAGAGGCTACATTTTGAGTAGAAATCAATGAGGGAGCTTGCCGCTACTAAATCACTGCCAGACCCACTCCTTAGAGCATGCCCATGCATCTGCTGTCCAGGCTTCAGCAGGCCTTGAAAACCACACACATTGAGAACACTGGCATATGTAGAATAATCAGGCAACACATTTGACCGTATCATTCTAATAAAAAGAACAAAAGCACCATCTCCATTAGAGGCAGACACACAGCCACTAATGAAAGAATTCCATAGTGCTACGTTGGGGTTCTCCACCTCATCAAAAAGGCATAATGCCTCGTGCCAATGTCCACGAGAAGCATAGCCATATACAAGGGAAGACATTGAGAAGTCATCAACATGTTTTAATCCACCATGGACATAGCGAGCATAATCCAAGTCATCACACTTGCAATACATGTCAATCAATGCGCAACCAAGTACCGAATCAATTTCAGTCTTAGCAACCACCATTCGAGCGTGAGCCTGTCTCCCAAAATCATACTTCATCTGGTTAGCACAAGCTCCAACAACTGTTGTAAGCACAAAGGGATCATTCCAGGGCGAGGTCACTTCAGAACTGTGTTGCAAACCCATTCGCCTGATCAAAGTAAAAGCCTCATCAAACCGCCTGCACTGAACATACTTATGCAACACTGCGTTGCAGGCCACAACGTCCTTAACTGGCATATCATCGAGCAGGTCACGGGCAGTGTCAAGATCACCAGCAGCTGCAACACCAGTTATCACCACGTTCCATGAGAAGGTGTTTCTTTCAGGCATGGAATGGAATATGCGGAGAGCTGCAGGATGGTCTCCGGAGTTAAGGAAGGCGGTGATTAGAGAGTTATAGGAAAAGCAGTTCTTTGAGGGCATTTCGTCGAACAGGCGGCAGGAGTCGTGGGGATGGAGCGGCGACCTGCGGGAGTACATGAGAAGGACGGAGTTGGTGAGCTGGAGGGAGCGTGGAACGTGGCCGAACTTGAGCAGGAGCTGGTGAAACTGCCTGCCAGTGGCCGCGCCGCAGGAGCGGAGGAGCTGAATGCAGCGGCGGACGTCGACGCCCATGACAGTAAGTCCAGTGTGGGAGAAGAAAGGAAGGGAAGCTCCAGGCCTCCGCCGCCCTGGCTCTTCAGGTTGCCCGACCCTCGATGGCAGCGCTGGCGCTGCTTTGGACGGCCACGACGCCGCAGGAGTGGCGAGGGTGGCGGCCGCAGGGCGATGCGAAAAAGGCGGCTGCAGGTCGACGCGAAAGAGGCGGCCTCAAGCGCGATGCGACAGCGGCAGCCGTGGTGCGAGCGGCGACCGCGGGGCGAGGAGACGCGGCGGCCGCAGGGCGAAGCCGTGGTGCAAGCGCTGACCGCGGGGCGAGGAAGCGGCGGCGACTGCAGGGCGAGGCCGTGGTGCGAGCGGTGCTCGCGAGGCGAGGCGAGGGCGGCGGCCGCGCGCGGGGCTGTTCGTCTGGGCTGTCTGCCGGTAAAACCGTGTTCGGGGAAGGAAGCAGTGCGAGCTCAAAATAATTATAGAATATAGTGGAGTTGTTGAAGGTGTTTGGACTACCATTAGGCTATCCGCACTCATTACCTTTAAATTTGACCTTCAAAGAAATATATCAACTTTATTTACGGTATCTCTAAAAGATTTTTAACTTTACAGTTCATCTCTCTGCACCCGCGACCTTTAAAATGAACCTCTATATCAATTAACATATATTTTATATCACTCCATATAACTATTTTTTAATATAACAGCATATAACTACTTTTTCCCCAATAATATTATACTCGTTTTTTAAAAAATGCAATAAATTATTTTCTTCTTTTTTTCTTTCCTATTCCCTTTTCCTTTTCTCCCCTTTTTCTTTCTCCCATTTTTTCTCTCTTCTTTTTTCTTTCCATTTTTTTCATCCAGGCACTCAGGTGAACTCCACATTTGGCGTGGCATTGAAGCGGCTGGAGCATGGCGGCCAGCTCCCAGGTCACCGATGCAGTCTCCATTCTAGTACAGGCCGTCATATTTGGTGTCCGTGCCTTTGCAGACTACCGGTGCGGACAGCCTTAAACCCCGAATGAGTTTAGCCTGCCATTTAGAGAGCCTGTTAGAGACAGCCTAAGGGCAGGGACCGAGGGGAGGTTTTGCTTTTTTAAATATCGTTCTGGACATGATCATGAATATTAAGGAGCAATTGTTTACGGATATTTTTCTTATTTCCATATTAAATAAATTCAAAGGTCATTTGTATCAATACTATCTTTGCTCCCAATTGGTTACTAACACAAGTCAAAATGTTTGAACATTTGGTTTCAAGTTCAATTCTTAATTTCAGTATTTTCACTACTATAAAAAACATTTTCACAGATGTCTCAATTTTTCAAACACATGTGGTTCGTAAAAAAATGCGATTGTGATGACGAATTATACAATAACCGTCTGTAATAACAGAACATCACATGCAGATTTAAAAAAAAACGTCTGGGTAAATACATGATTTTCTCAGACGGTTATAATTAAGAACCGCATGTGATGTAACAAACTTTACAGGCGGTTCTTAATTAACCAAGGTCTGGGTAAATACATAATTTTTATGGGCGGTCATTGTTTAAGAACTGTATGTACTAGTTGAATCATCACAAGCGTTTTTTATTGAAGAACCGCGTGAGGAAAGTCATTGTTTTCACAGACTGCTTGTTAATTAGGAGCTGCATGTGATGCTGATAAGCTCCTATCAAGCTAATCCACGCACAATAAGCTCTTGTAGATGCAAGTAACACCCGTGGCTCATCATTTGGATTGTTGAAAGCATCAATTGAAGTCTGACGGTCTTTGGAACGATTTTTTTATCCGTTTGAAGGATTTCTTTCCCTCTTGTCCATTTGAAAACTTAGGAAGATGCTCCTTTCTCAGTTTTAATGCCTAAATATATTAACTAAAAATCAGTACCTACTCTCTTAGTGCTTCACACAAGCGAGAAAGTGAACAACTTCTATCACAAATCTTGTTTTTACCCTTTCATAGGGATTTAATCTTAATCTTTCAAGCATATATTTATCAATAAGTGAAGCTTCCTTATCACACATGTTAATGGTAGTTATAAGTGAAGGATGTGGTGAGGCTAACGAAATCTGAATCGGACTGAAGATAAAAAGATATTGCATATGAGTGGCAATGTCTAGGTTAGACAACGTGAAGCTATGATGGCAACATTCAACAGCATGAAAAGTGATGTTAAGGTTATGTTTGCATCAGCCAAGGCATGTTGTGAGGGTATAACACTTGTTAGGGCGAGCATAACCGTGATGTTCCAACAAGTGTTATACCCTCACAACATGCCTTGGTTGATGCAAGCATAACCTTGGCATCACTTTTCATGTTGTTGAAAGCTGCCATCATAGCTTCATGTTGTCTAACCTGTACATTGTCATCATATGCAGTATCTCTTTGTCTTCAATCCCGTTGAGATTTCGTTAGCTTTGACACACCCTTCACTTGTAACTGTCATTAACATGTCTGATGAGAAAGCTTCACTTATTGATAAATCTATGCTTGAAAGATTAAGGTCAAATTCCTATGAAAATGGTAAAAACAAGATTTGCGATTGAAGTTGTTCGCTTTGTCGCTTGTGTGAAGCACTAAGAGAGATGGTACTGATTTATAGTCAATATATTCAGCTATTAGAACTGGTAAAGTAGCATCTTCGTAAGTTTTTAAAATTGAGAGAAGAGAAAGAAATCTTTCAGAGCTTGTTTGGGTGTACTCAATCTAATTGGATTGAAGTGGATTTGAGTGAAGAATGAACTAATTTTCTCCTCAATCCACCTCAAACCACTTATATTGAAGTGGATCCACTATCCAAACAAGCCCTCAAACGGATGGGAAGTATCGTCAGACTTCAATTGAAGCTTTTAACAATCCAAATGATGAGTCTCGGGTGTTACTTGCATCTACAAGAGCTTGCTGTGGAGGGATTAGCTTGATAGGAGCTTCAAGAGTTGTGCTTCTAGATGTTGTTTGGAACCAAGCTGTTGGAAGACAAGCTTGATCATCATAGGTCAGAAGAAATTTATATACACATACAATTTGATAACTTATGGAACAGGTGAAGGTGATAAATATGATAGTCAACAAGCCGAAAAGGATCACTTGTCCAAATTAGTCTTTTCTACAGAAGCTGAATTTAATAATGTTCGAAACATGCTATCTAAAGCTAAAATAAAACATTGTTCTAAGTTGATTTCAGAGGATACAAATATATATAATATATAGCATACATTTTTTCTAGAATTGACATCTTCTCGCATATAGGGTTTCAAATACTTTTTAATGTTTCTCTCTATGCGCTTGATTTTTCTGGTTCGATGAAAAGGTACATCTCTTCGTACTGATTATATTCATCTTAATTATCTCCCACATTCTCAACCCCACCAATATTTTGCTTTCCAGAAACAATTATGTGCATCTTCTCAGTTTCTGGATCTTGTACATAAAAAACTTGTGCAACACTATCGGCGAGAATCCACAGGTCATCTTTATAACCCACTTTATTCAAGTCTACCAGTGTGAGCCCGTAATTGTCCACTTTCACACCATCAGGATGTTTGACCCATTGGCATGTAAATACGGGTATTACCATTCTTTCGCCATAATCGAGTTCCCATATTTCCTCTATAAATCCGAAGTATGTGGTCTTCTGCCCTTGTGAATCATAAGCCTCAATACGAACACCACTATTTTGTGCAACACTCTTACCGTATTTTTTTTAGTATAAAATATGTAACCATTGATGTCATATGCTTGTCATGATGTCACCAAAGTAGATGGGCCAAAAGTTTACTTCTTCATTATTGCCTCTTCTATAGAGTTTCCGTATGGTATATTTTTGTCTATTAACCATTTAGTGAAACATCTTCTGTGCTCTTTCATGATCCAGTCCTCTGTGCGGTCTTGGTTTTTTCCGCGAAGCTCAATTTGTTGTTCCTCGATGTACGACTCAGCTATTGCTGTTATAGCACACCAAAATATGCACGGTGTACATTCTTGTAATCTTGAATGATAAAAGTTTTCTTACCCACTTTGCCTCTCCCACGTAGTCTACCCTCATGTACTGGTATAGGCACACCTATCGGTTTTCCATCTTTGATGTAATCAGCGCAACCCTCAATCACTTCTTCAGTGGTGTATCCTTCCATGAACCCTCTGGGTGAGCACGGTTCCGTACATAACCTTTTAATACTCCTAAATATCTCTCCAACAAAAACATATGATGTAAATATAGTGGCCCCAATTCTTTTATCTGATCAACAAGATGTATGATTAGGTGTACTTGCATATCAAAAAAGGATGGTGGGAAACACATCTCAAGCTTGCACATAGTCTCGATGATGTATGTTTTCAGATTGTCTAAATCTTCACGTGCTATCACCTTTTGCGATATTACATTGAGGAAGTAACACAAACATGTGATGACAACTTTTATATGCTCAAGTTTGATGACTCTTATTGCAATGGCAAGGAACACTGTCATCATCATGTGACAGTCGTGAGAATTATAGCCGAACAAAGACAAGTCTTTCATCGAGACTAGTTTGCGGATATTGGATGAGAAACTTGTTGGCACTTTGATCCCACACAAGCATTCGCAAATTGCTTTTTTCTCTTCTAGTGTCAAGTTGTAGCTGGCCGGGGGAAGGTAACGCTTCCTGTTCGCCTTTTCTACTGGATGAAGCTCTGGTCTCAAATCAAGATTTACTAGATCCATACGTGAATTTAATCCATCCTTTGTTTTCCTCGGTATGTCTAGCAAGGTCCCAATGATGTTGTCAAATACATTCTTTGTAACGTGCATCAAATCAATACTATGGCAAAATTTTAGATTCTTCCAATACAGAAGATACATGAAAAAAAATTGATTGTTTCTTGAAAGCCATGTCAGTTGTATCACCCGAAGATGTACTTTTCTTTCTCTTGAATCCTTTACATTTTTTTCCCTTACCGAAAGCAATATGAATGTTCTTGAACATATCGAACACAAGTTTTCCACTGTAAGGTTTTGCTGCAGTATCTTTTTCGATTTTGTTATTAAATTGTTCTTTCATCTTTCTATACTTGTGTGTATCTGTCAAGAACCGCCGGTGTCTCATGTACACCGTCTTTCTAGATGAAGTGAGGTATAGAAATCCAGTTCTATCCACGCACCTTACACAACCTTTCTTCCCTTTTATTTGTCCCGATAATGTAAACAGTCCGGGGTAATCATGCATGGTAACGAATATCATTGCTCTTAGCGTGAAATACTCCCGCTTGTACTCATCCCATGTATGTACCCCTTCATTCCACAATTTCGCCATATATTCCATTAAAGGTTCCAAGAACACATCAATTTCGATGTCGGATTGTTTCGGACCTTGGATAAGAACAAATAACAAGATATATTTCCTTTTGTGACACAACCACGTAGGTAGGTTGTACATCGTTAAGACCACGAGCCATGTGCTTTGTATGCTCTTTTTTTCACCAAAGGCATTCATTCCGTCTGTACCCAAGGCAAACCTTATATTTCTGATTTCCTTTGCAAATTCTTAATACTGAATATCAAAATTTTTCCACTGAGTTGCATCACCAGGATGTCGAATATGTTTTTCATTCTTCTTGCACTGCTTGGAATGCCAACGCATAAGTTCAGTCCCCCTAGGGTTTGAGAACAAACGCTTCAAGCGATCAATTACCGGAAGGTACCACATCACCAAGGCAAGAATTTTTCTCTTATTCTTTCCATCTGCATTGTCAGATGTATCGTCATTGTCACCTTCAGGACCAATAGTAAACTTCTTATCCTTCTGAGACTTTTTCGTGTTGGTAGCATACTGGTGATTGTAGTCCTTCCTATATCTACTGACACAACAGATGGGGCATCTAGTTGCGAGCTCATGCTCTTTGCAATATTGAATAAAATGGTTCACACAAGCGTTTATTTTTGTCACACCTAGTGCCATCAGGCAAAGAAGTTTCTTCGCTTTATAAGTGCTTCTGGGTAGTTTATTTGGATTTGGAAGAATTTCTGCCATAAGATTCAAAAGATCAGAGAAACTACAAGCGGACCATCCGTGTGTGGCTTTCAACTTTAGTAGTTCTAAGACTGCACGCAATGTAGTAAACTCTTTATCACAACCGTTTGATTCATCATATAAAAGCTCTGTCGCCACATTCTGCAATGTCTCTATTTTACTTAGACCTTTACTTGCTCCTATAGAAGTCAATACATATGGTTCAATGTGACGCAACATCTCCTCACAATCGAACTCATCGTCATCATCACCATCTTGATTGTCACTACCGTCATCGATATGAACATTATCGTCATATGAACCTCTCTCATCATCTTTATCCACTTCATGTGTATCTAACTCACCATGCTCTGTCCATGTTGTGTAGTTTTTTTTTGGAACCTCTTTTCACCAAATGAGATTGGATTACTATAGTATCTATCCAAGCAATCTTATTTTCGCATACGATACATGGACATAATATGTCATCTATCTTTTGCAACTTCGCATGTCTCTTGGATGCTTCAATAAAATTTGCAACATTATGAATGTACATAGGATCGGGTCTTGGCATGTTATACATCCACGCTCGACGGTCCATGCTTCAATAACAGATTTTTTGTAAGATTTACAAAATTTGGCCACAGATATTCCCTAAAGGTCTTCTATAAAATGAATTTACAGAGACATAACAAGCATGTATTATACGAGTGTATACTGGTATCAGTCTTTTCATAAGGATTCCAAGAAAACTTGTTTCATAATTTTCTCAGCTTCCTAGTGACCATAATGGATTTTTGAAGTTAGACTTATTCATTGAAACATTTCATTGAACACGTGATGTGCTTGTATTCATCTTCAACCTTTAATCCTTCAAATCTACTTCTTGTTCTATAAAATTCATGGGTGAGCTCATGGGGAGACTAAACTACATCTTTCAACCTTTAATCATCTAAATCTACTACAAATCTCAAGTGGGGGGGGTGGGGGGGGGGGGGCTGGAGTCATATGCAAACACAACAAAACGAAATTGAAAACTGAACAAATAAAAAACATGATAGTGAAGAAGAAGTCTCTTCTAACCTTTTCTCTGTTTGAAGCTTGATCAACTGATGAATGCAATATCGGCCGCCGCACGGTGGAAAATTTTGGTAGCCTGGCGCCATCGATGGAAAATCTCCAGGGTTAGGTTTTCTGTGGTGCTCGAGGGGTCTTTATATAGGCGTCAGTTTTCACAGGCGGTTTTTAACAAAACAACCGTCTATGATAAAAGTTAATAAAGTTCAGACGGCTTGTCATAGATAAAGATCCGCCTTTGATAACACAATTGTCATAGGCGGTTATATATGCTGCACGACCCGCTTGTGATAATATGTCTTTACATGCGGCTAGCCTAAGTAAAGAACCGCCTGTGATAATATGTCTTCACAAGCGGTTTCACTTCTCCGCCTGTGAAATTGCATATTATCACAAGCTCTTCGTTTCAGGCGGTTTTAGAAACCGCGTGTTATAATACATTTGGATCCGCCTGTGATGAGGCTTATTGTAGCAGAATTTGTTACACGGTCATATTTTTTTGCATGATTCGCTGCGCTTAATGTCAATTCACTTCACGAATGATCTCCTTGTCATTGAGTGTACTTCGTGTGGGAGAATAATTGCCGATTTGTATTCATTCATCAGTGTGACATTTATACATAGCGCTGGCTTGGCCAGAGGCGGAGCCGTGCGAGTGAGCAACGTGCGTGCACCATGCATGGGATAAGCACGCTACGCATGGGCGACGTGGGACGTGGCCCATGGTTGTTGCTCAAGACTCGGACGTGCTCAACAACCGGAATCAAATATCGCTAGATGATTTCCTACCCCCCCCCCCCCCCCAGTTGATGCTGGATTACAACACACACATAAATTGGATAAAAAATATTCAAATAAAGCAGTCGGAAGGCCTTTCGTCATGATGTCCGCGAATTGCATCTTCGTTGGAACATGTAGAACTCTCAATTTCCCGAGGGCAACTTTCTCGTGGATGAAGTGAATGTCGAGTTTGACGTGCTTGGTGCGACAATGATGAACGGGGGTTCTAGCTGAGGTAGACCATCGAGATGTTGTTGCAGTACATGATTGTGGCCTTCGGGATGTCGAAGTGGAGCTCCTGTAGTAACTGTCGAATCTAGCAGCACTTTGTCGTGGCGTTTGCGACTGCCCGGTACTCGGCCTCCGCGTTGGACCGATACACCATTGTTTGGCATTTCGATGACCAAGGAATGAGGGATTCGCCAAGATAAATGCAGTAGCCGGACGTCAAACATCATGTGTCTGGGCATCCGGCCTAGTTGGCGTCGAAATAAGCTATCAGAGCCGTGCTCCAGGAGGAGTCAAGCTGGAGGTCGTGATGGAGAGTGCCCTTGATGTAGTACAGGACGCATTGGACAAGGCCCCAGTGTGCGTCGCGAGGAGCGTGCATGTGGAGACAAGCTTGATGGATGGCATACGCAATATCTGGTTGCATGAGCATTAGATATTGCAGCGCCCCTACAATACTCCTGTAGAAGGATGCATCAGAGAGTAGCTCAGTGTCAGTGCTTAAAGACTTTTAAAAGTGCATCTAGGCTAAATCCTTGTGGGTTTTAATGATTAATGACAACACTTAAGGAACTAATGAGCATTATAAGTGTGAGTACATGTGATTAAATAATGGACGGAGTTGGATAAACTCAATAAGGAAAAAGAGGAGAAAAGGCGGAAAAACTTGAAGAGTAGAATTTAGAGTTTAAAATTTATTTGCGTCGAGTTTAGCCTCATATAATGAGTGTGTTCAACATTTCAAAGTGTTGAGAATCTCCTAAGAGCTCTTAGTCCAAGTTAGATTAGAATGAGAGATGAGTTGAGGCAACCCTAAGGACAAGGTCGCACTTGTCCGGGCTGGAAGGCTCGACTAGTCCAGTCACATCGAACTGATCCGATGTTAGGCGGCCCAAGAGGTACTGTGTGAGTTAGGACTTTTCCAATTAGGGACGGACAAGTCTGTGGTGAGTGTGTCTGAGTCCTTCTGGGACTAAGTCCTTAAGGACTGAACTAGTCCGTCTTGGGGGTCGGACTAGTCCACTCCATTAGACTAGTCTGCTTCTGACCGAAAAAGAAGTTTTTATGTGAGTTCGGACTAGTCCGTGGTGAGTCAGACTGGTCCGTTTTTGACTTGGAGGTGGCTATTGGGACTAAGTCATGGATGGCTGGACTTGTTCACCTTTTATGGTTGGACTAGTCCGGTGGACCAGACTTGTCTGTTCTTAACCGGAACAAAAGTTTTTGTGTGAGATCGGACTAGTTCGTTCTTGGACGGACTAGTCTGTGGTGTTGTGACCCTTTGAAATCAAAAGGTTGTGGGGGACTTTGTGGTTGGTCAAGGGTGACATCACTAGTTCCCAGAGGCCAGACTAGTCCGAGATTCAAGGCCGGACTGGTCCGCACTTTTCCTGGTGGCAACGGCTAATTGTCAGGACCCCTATAAAAAAGGATCCCCTGGGCCTCAAAGGCTAAGATTCAAACCCTAGTGCCGCAAAAGCCTTCCAAGAGCCCTCCTAGCCCTTTCTCTTCTATTCTTTGATTCCTAAGAGCGAATCTTGAGGATTTGTGAGATTTGGGAGAGAAGAGAGAAGGGTGTGCTTTGACTTGAGCTCTTGGTTGATCCTCTTGTTTTGACTCATTGATTTGAGTTCATGTGGGCGTTGATCCATGATCTCTTTGAACTGTAACTTTGGGGGAACCTCAAGTAGTTGCCCTATGGATCTTGTGATTTCACCGTGATTTAGTGGAAGAACAAGCCGACCTTCATGGTGGCTTGGAGAGGAAAGGGTTGAGTGAAACCCGATCCTCAACATGGATGTAGGCTTCTTGATGAAGCTGAACCACGGGATAAATCTTGTGTCTTGTGCTCTCGATTTGTCTTCCTTTGTCAGCTAGATCAACTTTAGGGTTCTTCACATTCTTCACCATAATCTTACGATTCACCTAGATCTAGTCATTTTCTCTTCGTGCAACTTTATCACTAGATTGCTAGGTTGTTCTACTTTACATTTCATCAAGTTATCTCGTAGAACCGCATAAAAATCTCAACTTTTGTTAGTTTCATTATCCTGGCAGGAACAGTCCGCCCCAGGCTGGACTAGTTCGCACTATGTTTCCTGATCAACTTTTATTAAGTTAAATTTTAGGTTTTTCGCCTATTCACCCCCTCTAGGCAACTTTCAATTGGTATTACAGCCTAACTCTCACAAAAATCTTAACTGATTGGAGAGGAGTTGGGGGAAAACAGTGATATGAACTTGCCAAAAATCAACAGCACCGGCACCGGTGAGAACAGCAACAATGGCGGAAAAGGACCCAAGACTTCACCATTCAAGACCAACAACATGAACAAGGACAAGCCAAAGCCTCCATCCTTCGATGGTGAAACTGAAGATGAAGATGAAGAAGTGAAGCGCCTTGTGGATCTTCTTCAAAGGGCAAGAGACGAAGCAAGGAGGAGGAGAAGGCTTGAGAGGGAGAAAAAACTCAAGAAGCCCGAAGACAACTACACGCGATATCTTTTTAACTATGAGCGATTGAACTCTCATTCCAACTACTTGTCAATTCCTATGGGCAAACCTCCACATTTCGATGGCACTAACTATTCCTTGTGTAAATACAACATGAAGTTGCATCTTATTTCTCTCAATCTTACACTTTGGCATATTGTTTGCACAGGTGTAGATATCCCTGTGGATGATGAAGATTTCACCCCGAAGCAATAACAACAAATCCACCGCAATGCTCAAGCGGCGGTCGTGCTCAACTAGTCCTTGAGCCAAGAAGAATTCAACAGAGTGGACGGTTTAGAGCAAGCCAAGGAAAATTGGGACACAGTCAAGATTGCACATGAAGGCAACCAGTCCGTCAGGAAGCCAAGATTGAGATGATCGAGGGGAGCTTGGAAGATTCACCATGGAAGAAGGCGATACCCCTCAAGAGATGTACAACCGACTCAAGACCCTCATCAATAGGAGTCGGGCATACAGATACAAGAAGTGGACATATCATGAAGTGGTCAAGAGGATGATAAGAGCTTTCATGCCTCGCAATGTGACACTTTGCACCCTCATCTACGAGAGTCCGAATTTCCACAAAATGACTCCAGATGAGGTCCTTGGCAAGATCATCAAACACGAGATGATGGAGATGGAAGCACACCACGTCAATGACCTTGCCAAGGTCACATACTCCAAGAAGAAGGGTGTCGCTCTCAAAGCCTCACCCAAGTCCAAAGGCAAAGAGGTGCAAGCTTCAAGCAACGATGATGAAAGTGAAGAAGAAGAAAGCACCGACATGGACGATGAGGATTTGGCCTTCTTCATCAAGAGATTCGAGAGAACTATGAAGAAAAGAAGAGGGTAAACTATGATAGCAAGGGCAAGGACAAGAGCAAGCCAAGAACTAGTAGATCTTGCTTCAATTGTGGCGAGTATGGGCACTTCATTTTAAATTGCCCATATGAAAAGGAAGAGGACAAGAAGAAGAATAACAAGTATGAGAAGCTTCAAGAGAGGAAGATGTTCAAGAAGAAGAAGACACATGGGTACGCTCATGTTGGCAAGGAGTGGGACTCCAACGATGAGTCCTCCTTTGATGATGAGGCGAAAGTGGCAACCGTCGCCATCATGAAGCCAATGATGAAGAAGACTCTCTTGCCAAACAAGGGAGAGTGAAATAGATCAAGCCACACATACCTCATGGCAAAGGAAGGAAAGCAAAAGGTTAAATATAAACTCTCCTTGCATTCTATTAAAGATGAGGATTTTGATAGTGCTAGTGAGAATGAGTACATGTTTGAAGGTTTGAACAAAAGTGCTATAATTAAAATGAAAAAGCTCTTTGATGAAATTTTAAACAAGGAGGAACTTCTTGAGGAACAATATGAATTGCTTGTCAAAGAGAGGCAAAAGAATCTTGACCTTGAAAAGCTCCTCGAGCTTGAGAGGGAGAAGAACAAGGAACTTGAACTTGCAAAATGCAAGAAGGCTTCCTCAAGCATCAAGAGTTCGAATGTTGTGCTAAAAGATGAACTTGTGAGTTTGAACAAAGCCCACAAGAATCTTGAGGCACAATTCGCAACTCTCAAGTTAAGTATTCTCTCTTCCGCCTCAACAAGCTCAAACTTGCCTAATATGGAGTCGAACACCAAAACTTGTGAATGTGCTAAACTTGTTCTTGACTTGAAAAATGATCTCAATAAAACAAAGAGCAAGAGCACACCGAAAGGTGGTATCTTTGACAAGGAGAAGATCAAGTATGCACGTATGCATACTTGATCACAAGACCTCCCTTGGTCAAAGATGGTCTTGGCTATTCAAGAGGAGGAAAGCTAAACGCTAGAATTCCCAAATAACAAGATGCGAATTGAGTTTTTAAAGGAAGGCTCGTATCAATCCAAGAATGAACATCATGCATCCACTTCTCTTGAAATGGTAATATTTGACAAGTATGTACAAAATGCTAAAAATGCCAACTTGACTATGTTTCATGATTTTGATGTATCTTATGTGCTTATGAGAAACAAATTTGGTCATGCCTATGCTAAATATGTTGGGCCACTCCGCAAGAGCCCAAAGCCTTGTGTGTGAGTGCCCAAATGCCTTGTCAGTGACCTCAATGGACCCAACCAAGTTTCGGTACCTAAAACCAAAGCCTAAACTTATTTTGTAGGCTTACTCCTCTGATGGTACAAAATGGGTGCTAGCTAGTGGATGCACTAACCACATCATCGGAGCGAGAAGAATGTTTGTGGAGTATGAAGAAAACGATGATCCAAGTCAAGGTATCTACTTTGGCGACAATAGCCAAGGCAAGATACTAGGTATGGGTAAAATCTCTATTTCCCCACAACACACTATTTCTCATATCATGCATGTTGAGTCTCTAGATTATAATCTCTTATCCATTTCTCAATTATACGAAAAGGGATATAATTGCTGGTTCACTAATTAGGGAGTGATTGTCACTAGAAAAATTGATAACTCAATTTCCTTCAAGGGTGTGCTCAAGGGAAAGCTTTATCTCGTGGATTTCACCACGGATAAAACTCAACTTAATGCCTGCTTGATGGCAAAGACCAACGTGGGGTGGTTGTGGCACTGTAGGCTAGACCATGATGGTATGAGGAATCTTCAAAAACTTATAAAAGGCAATCACGCCTGAGGTCTTAATGATGTTGTTTTTGAGAAAGATAGGCCTTGTAGCGCATGCCAAGTCGGGAAACAAGTCAAGCAGCTCATCCCGCCAAGAATGTGATGACGACAACAAGACCATTGAAGATGTTGCACATGGACCTTTTTAGTCCCATTGCTTACATAAGCATTGGCGATAACAAGTATGATTTAGTTTTTGTCGATGACTTTTCCCACTTCACTTGGGTGTTTTTCTTGCATGACAAAGGTGAAACTGAAGGTGTCCTCAAATTCTTCTTGAGAAGAGCTCAAAATGAGTTCTCCTTGAGAATCAAGAAGATAAGAAGTGACAACAGCATCAAATTCAAGAACACCCAAGTTGAAGAGTACTTGGACGAGGAGGGCATCAAGCATGAGTTTTTGGCACCCTACTCACCTGAACAAAATGGGGTGGCCAAAAGGAAGAACCTAACTCTAATATAGATGTCAAGAACCATGCTTGATGAGTACAAAACATCCGATTGGTTTTGAGCAAAAGCGGTTAACACCACTTACCATTCCGCAAACCGCCTCTACCTCCATTGCCTATTGAAGAAGACTCCATACAAACTTCTAACGGGTAACAAACCAAATATCTCCAACTTTAGAGTCTTAGGCAGCAAATGTTACATTCTTAACAAGAAGCCTCAAATTTTGAAGTTCACTTAGAAATTCAATGAAGGTTTCTTGCTTGGTTTTGTTTCAAACACCAACGCCTATCGTGTTTTCAACAAAACCTCCAGTTGTGTTGAAATCACGTGTGACGTGGTGTTTGATGAAACTAAGGGCTCTCAAGTGGAGCAAGTTGATCAATGTGTGTTGGATGAAGAAGAGGCACCATGTA
The DNA here is from genome assembly GCA_036927565.1 of Tuctoria greenei. Lineage (NCBI taxonomy): Eukaryota > Viridiplantae > Streptophyta > Magnoliopsida > Poales > Poaceae > Tuctoria > Tuctoria greenei. The sequence continues at coordinate 114,187,116 of JAYESD010000003.1, forward strand.
CGATGTTGAGAAGGATGGCACATGGTGATATACGACCAGAAGAGCAACAAGGCCCAAGTGATCCATCCTCATCACAAGAGGTGCCCCAAGCACAAGATCAAGCCCAAGTTCCCCAAGATCAAGATCACCATGACCAAGATAATGGAGATCAAAATGGTGGCAATGATCAAGGGGGAGACAATGAAAATGAGGGAGATGAAGAAGTTGACCCAAGACCAAGTGTACCTCACCCAAGAGTCCATCAATGTGTTCAACGGGACCATCACATTGACTACATACTTGGAGACATCTCCAAGGGGCTAATGACTCGCTCTCGTATGGCTAACATTTTTGCTCACTATTCCTTTGTGTCGTCTTTGGAGCCACTTAAGATTGGATATGACCTACGATACCCGGATTGGGTCATGGCCATGCAAGAGGAGCTCAACAACTTCAAGAGAAACAAAGTGTGGGAGCTTGTGAAAAGACCTAATGCCAACATTGTAGGCACCAAGTGGGTCTTCTGCAACAAGCAAGATGAGCATGGTGTGGCAACAAGAAACAAATCTAGCCTTGTGGCCAAGGGGTACTCACAAGTCAAAAGTTTGGATTTTGATGAAACTTTTGCTCCCGTAGCTAGTCTTGAATATATTCGCATATTATTGACCTATGCTACTCGCAACGATTTCAAGTTATAACAAATGAATGTGAAAAAGCACCTTCCTCAATGGTGCGATTAAGGAGGAGGTGTATGTGGAGCAACTGCCCAACTTCGAGGACGATAATTATCCTAACCATGTCTCTAAGCTTCATAAAGCTCTCTACGGCCTCAAACAAGCTCCTAGAGCTTGATATGAGTGTCTTAGAGATTTTTTCATTGATAATAGTTTTAGGATAGGAAAGGATGACTATACACTATTTACTAAGAACACGGATGATGATTTATTTGTATGCCGAATTTGTGTCGATGACATAATATTTGGTTCTACTAACCAATCCTTATTTGAAGAGTTTAGCAAAATCACAACGGTGAGGTTTGAGATGTCGATGATGGGAGAATTGAAGTTCTTTCTAGGTTTCCAAGTGAAACAACTCAAGGAAGACACCTTCATATGTCAAACCAAGTACACTCAAGTTATACTTAAAAGGTTTGATATGGAGAAGGCCAAGCCCATCAAGATGCCAATGGCGACAAAGGGACATCTCGACCTCAACCAAGACAGCCCTAGCGTCGATCAAAAGGTATACCGTTCTGTGATTGGATCCCTTCTTTACCTTTGTGCATCTAGACCCGATATATTCTAAGTGTATGCATGTGTGCAAGGTTTCAAGCCACTCCTAAGGAGTGTCATTTGATAGTCGTAAAGAGAATCTTGTGCTACTTAGTTCATACACCTAGCCTAGGGTTGTGGTATTCTAAAGGGTCCAAGTTCAATCTCATCGGATACTCTGATGCGGATTTTGCCAGATGCAAAGTGGATAGGAAAAGTACCTTTGGAACTTGCCAATTCTAGTGTATGTCCCTAGTGTCATGGTCATCCAAGAAACAAAATTCCATTGCCCTATCCACAACTGAAGCGGAGTATATCGCAGCTGAAAGTTGTCGTGCACAACTTCTTTGGATGCGACAAACTCTAAGGAACTATGGTCTCAATATGAAAAATATTTCACTCCTATGCGATAATGATAGTGCCATTAAGATCGCCCATAACCCCGTTAAACACTCTAGGACCAAACACATTAACATCCGACACCACTTCTTGAGAGACCATTCAACGAAGGGGGATATTGTCATTTCACATGTGAGAACCGAAAAACAACTAGCCGATATCTTCACCAAAACCACTAGACGAAAAACACTTTGCAAACTTAGGAATGAGCTAAATAACCTTGATTCTCGAAATGTGGCTTGAAATGCTGCACATCAGATTGTTATTTGTTTATTCTCTTCAAGATTATGCATGCTTTCGAAAACTTGACTCCCTCAATTTTCTATCAAACTATTTTCGATTATTTTCTCCTTGAATCATGATCATTTTATGGTTGTTTGTGTGCTTTACTGGCCATATTCATTGAGAATATTTGTGAAAACTTAGTCCAAATATGGATCACACCCTCCAAATCTCTTTCAATATATATATATATATATATATATATATATATATATATATATATATATATATGAGAATTTGCTGTCTAGGACCGGACTAGTTCGTCCTCAGGGCCGGACAAGTTCGGAGAGGCTCATATAAGTCCACATCGGACTAGTCCGGGCTATCACCGGACTTGTCCGGAATGCCAGATATGTTTGGACCTGGTTCGTCTACCGAAGATTTCTGGTATTCCTACTGGACTAGTTCGGACCTTGGGGACTTAACCCAAGCATCGGACCTGTCTCCTCCCATTTTACTCAAACCATTTTAAACGCGTGCTCCTCTCAAAAAATTGCCCCGTTGGCGATTTTTGAGATCCACCATCAAAATCTTCGAAGGAGATGTGGAATCAACCCTTTGAAGCTGTAGGATCGAAGAGCACGTGAAAAACTACCAGAGGGGGGGGGGTGAATGGTAGATTAAAACTTTTTCAGCGGAAGCAATAAAAATGACTCCGCAGAAAATCAATCTGTTAAGAAATTGTATGTGTGACTAATCTAGACGTGATCAACTGTGACAAAACCAGTATAGATTGTCGATAATCAAGTTACGAAGACGTCACAACAAGAATCACAAAAATCCGTCGAGAAACACTCAGTTGTCATGGTCACTGTGAGAGGAACATGTGAACGTGCAACCATCTTAGCATGTCTACAAGAATAACACACACTTTTTTTTGTCCCTTTTAAGCTTATGCAGCCAACGTATGCAATCAAGAGCACCAACACACGTAAGATGATCAAAGCCTACACGACCAAGTCTACAATGCCAAAAATATAAGTCTTTTGAATCATTAGCAACCAGACACATATGATTAGAAAAAACATATCAAAATCAGCTTTAAAAACTCTTCCAAACCGAGACATTTTAAAAAAACCTCACTATTTGAACCTACAACTTTGCAACATTTTTTTTTCAAAATAATTTCCAAATTTTCATCTAGCAATTTTGAAACAGAAAGCAAGTTGTATTTCAAATTTTTGACAAGTGTCACATCCTTCAAAGTGTAGTGATCATTTACTCTAACCGAACCCTTAGCAATTATAGGAGTTGAAGAATTATTGGCAAAAGTATTATTCTCTACACGTGACACAAAAGAGAGGGAGGAGAACTATACGTCGATGACTCAATACCAGAGTTAGAAAAAAGGCATTTAGGAATTCAGTATTGAGTCACACAACGTGTAGCGGGAAAAACACGCGAAAGCTGAGATAAAACAACAGGTTTATGAGCCAAAGCTTGAGGATTTTTGTACCCAACTACTGACCTATGAGGTGTTACATGTGTAGCACGAAAATAAGTAGGTTTGGGAGCAAACTTTGCATGTTTTTGACTCATTACAGCAGGTTGCATGTTCCTATCATTCGGATTAGCATGTGTAGCAAATTTTGCATGAAAGTTATGAGATCTAGCAATCATTCTTTCCTTTTTTTTGTTGTTTAGCTAGTCTATAACAAAAATCTATGACATGACCATATCTACCACAGTAGGTACAATGAAATTTAACTTTGTGTTCATGTCTAGATGAGCAAGCAATATTTTATTAACAACCGAATGAGACAACACCCCTGCAAATTTGAAAACCACTTCTTTATGTCTAGGAACTATTTTGATCAAACCACTTCCTAATGACTTTAAAATTTTAGGTGGATGTGCTTTAGCATGAGCATGAGAATCAAAACCTAAACCGGATTTATCATTGCAAGATTTAGAGGAATTTGGTAGGAAGTTTAGGTTCTTATTTGCATTACAAAACCGATCTAATGTCCTATGCATGTCATCAAGTTTATTTGATAGATTAAGGCAAATTCCACATGAAGTTTTTTCTGTTAATTTGGAATTGGAACAATGTTTAACTTCATGAGAACGTAAAGCATTGTTCAATATAGAAATTTCATTCATAACATCTTGTAGTTTCTTATCAAGGTCATCACAAGTAGAACCATGCAAATCAGTTGTAGAACAGCAAGCATCTCACTACAAGGATTCTGACGTGTTGCAACGATTGTACTGCAACGAATACTAAATCGTTGCAGTAAGCTTGGCTTTTTGCCACGATTCACTAGTTCGTGGCACTAGGATCTATCGCCATGGAACACAATCATTGCATTAGGATCTGTTGCCACGAATCACTAGTTCGTGGCGTCAGGATGCTAATGCAACAGACCACAATCGTTGCATTAGGATCTGTTGCCATGAATCACTAGTTCGTGGCGTCAGGATGCTAATGCCATGGAACACAGTTGTTGCATTAGGATCTGTTGCCACGAATTACTGGTTCGTGGCGTTACATGATCTATCGCCACGGACCACAATCGTTGCATTAGGATCTGTTGCCACGAATTACTGGTTCGTGGCGTTACATGATCTATCACCATGGACCACAATCGTTGCATTAGGATCTGTTGCCACGAATTACTGGTTCGTGGCGATACAACTTTATTGCCACGTAACACAATCGTTGCATTAGGATCTGTTGCCACGAATTACTGGTTCATGGCGTTACAGCTTTATTGCCATAGAACACAGTCGTTGCATTAGGATCTGTTGCCACGAATCAGCAAACAGTTGCATTTGGACCGTAATGCAACGAAACTGAATCGTTGCATTAGGATGTGTTGCCACGATACTCTAGTTCGTGGCATTAGTATCAATGGCCACGGACCCCAATCGTAGCAATTAGGATGTGTGGCCACAATTCACTTTTCTGTGGCATCAGGATGCTAATGCAATAAAACACAATCGTTGCATTAGGATCTGTTGCCACGAATCACTAGTTCGTGGCGTCAGGATGCTAATGCAACGGACCACAATCGTAGCATTAGGATCTGTTGCCATGAATTACTGGTTCGTGGCATTACAGGATCTATCGCCATGGACCACAATCGTTGCATTAGGATCTGTTTCCACAAATTACTGGTTCGTGGCGTTACAGCTTTATTGCCACGGAACACAATCGTTGCATTAGGATCTGTTGCCACGAATTACTGGTTCATGGTGTTACGGCTTTATGGCCATGGAACACAGTCGTTGCATTAGGATATGTTGCCACGAATCAGCAAACAGTTGCATTTGGACCGTAATGCAACGAAACGGAATCGTTGCATTAGGATGTGTTGCCACAATACTCTGGTTCATGGCGTTAGTATCAACGGCCACGGACCCCAATCGTAGCAATTAGGATGTGTGGCCACGATTCAATTTTTCGTGGCGTCAGGATGCTAATGCAACGAAACACAATCGTTGCATTAGGATGTCTTGCCACGATTCACTGGTTCGTGGCGTCAGGATGCTAATGCAACAGACCACAATCGTTGCATTAGGATCTGTTGCCACAAATTACTGGTTCGTGGCGTTACAGGATCTATCGCCACGTAACACAATCTTTGCATTAGGATGTGTTGCCACGATACTCTGGTTCGTGGCATTAGTATCAATGGCCACAAACCCCAATCGTAGCAATTAGGATGTGTGGCCACGATTCACTTTTTCGTGGCGTCATGATACTAATGCAACAAAACACAATCGTTGCATTAGGATGTCTTGCCACGATTCACTAGTTTGTGGCGTTAGGATCTATCGCCATGGGACCACAACCGTTGCATTAGGATTTGTTGCCACGAATTACTGGTTCGTGGCATTACAAGATCTATCGCCACGGAACACAATCGTTGCATTAGGATGTGTTGCCACGATACTCTGGTTCGTGGCGTTAGTATCAATGGCCACGGACCCCAATCGTATCAATTAGGATGTGTGGCCACGATTCACTTTTTCGTGGCGTCAGGATCCCTTTCATTTACCTAACATAATGTCTGATTTAACTTCAACAAATTAGATGATGACACATAAGCGCGGAGTATGCATGGAAGAACAAACGGGAGCACCGAAGTTGCATCCCCAGATGGTTGCCACGTACGTTCACGCTCCAAATCTTACAGCCAAGGGCGCACTGCACGGTTCCTGCGATTGTACCACCCTGCCCTGATGATTGCCACGTACGCGAGCGCACCGAATCTTGCAGGGCGCACGGGCACACACGAACTCCACGTCCGAACTTTGCTCAGTGATCCGAATAACTCGATGCTCGGCGTGCACGATCAATCATCATGCGCATGAATAATATTATGAAATTATCAACTTTGATGATTCAATAATCTCAATCAAGTTTCATCCAACCTACCAACAAAAAATTGGATCGACCAGTCCATCCAACCAAACGTTAATTTGGATGATCCAAGACATAAAGAAATGGATGATCTATCTCCAATCGAACTTCGACTTCAAACCAAACGCAATTGATGACTGAGCACTTTGTCACATGTCACTAGAGTGTACGCACAAATGACAAATACACGGCCTCAACACCGGGTTTAGGGTGCATCGTGGACTAACCACATGACCCGACCAAACACTCATGTAATTACCATACACCCGCAAGAGCAACCATCTGGCCGCATCCACCAACGCATCCCGACCCTGCTAAAGGATGACGAGCAGCAACAGGTGAACACGTTGCAGCGGCACAATGGAAAATGGTGGCAGCGGACGGTGATGTACCTGGATGTTGGCGTAGTCGACCTCGCACATCTTCCGCAAGTCGTTCACCTTCTGCGGCGAGCTGAACCACACTGGCAGGAACTCCTCGGTTTCGCAGTCGAAGCATGACTTGGAGAAATGGGCCACCAACGCATCCCGACCCTGCAAAAGGATGATGAGCAGCGGCAGGTGAACACCATGCAGTGGCGGCGCAATGGAAAACGGTGGCAGCGGATGGCGACGTACGTGGATGTTGGCGTATTCGACCTCGCACATCTTCCGCGAGTCATTCACCTTCCAACGGAAGCCATGCAGGTGCTTCGTCCATAGCCAGAACGTCACATTTGGCGATGTGACGTTGACAAAGCAGTAGCCCTTGTTGGCATCGGACCTTGGCAAATGCAACAAACGAGGTTAAGTATCAATCAGTAAAAGACTGAAGCTTGATTAAGTATCAATCAGGTATTAACACATCAACAACGGCTAGCAGCAAGCATATTTAAAAGTATGTTGCAGATCATCAGCGTCCTCAGTCCAGAAGCAGGGTAGAAGTGGCGTCGTGGCCGCCGCGAACTCGAGAACGGATGAGGAGAAGGCTCATCGCCAACGGATCGAGGGGACGAAAGCTACACGACCGCTATGGGTGATGATCCTTCTCCTAGATCCGTTCTCGAGTGGCGGGCCAGCGGCGGGGGCGCAGGGGCGCCGGGCCGGCGGTGGAGCTGGGGGCGTGGCGGCGGGGGCGCGACAGGCGACGTTGTGCGGCAGGGTCGCAGAAAATTTATTTCCGCCCGCCTAGGCCCAGAGTCGGGCCTGCCTTTAAGACCATCCGCAGTGGTTCATGGTAAAGCGATGATGGGACGTGGAGCGGTTCCAATTGAATTCAAAGATGCACATGCGGGATGCATAACCTCTGCAGTACTGCAGGTGCAGTAACAGTCACTGACATGTGGGCCCCACGGATAGCTGGACCCACATGTTACTGACTGTTACTGCACCTGCAGTACCATAGGTGATTTCAATGCATGCGCTGCGCGCGTCTAAGGCGCCTCGGTGACTGGTGCGCATGTAAGCTCGGTGCGCCCGGTCGCATCAAACGCCTGTACAAATGGCTACGGCTTGAACGAAGGACGAAACCTTTTATGCGGCAAACAGTAACGTATAATACTTCCTCCGCCCCAACTCAACTCTATTTCTATTTCGGTCAAACTAATTACCTTTGACAAATGATTTATATGGAATTTACTAACTTCAATAACATGTAGTACTAGATTGTATATTATGGAAATATTTTCATAGTGAATCTAAAAGTACAATTCTTGTATTGTTAAAACAGATCAAAATTGCGTAAATCTGAAAGATAGATTTGACGAAACCTAAGACTTCCCTTTGAAAAAGTTTTATACTTTACATTAGTTTTACATATGTAATATGCACATATGATATATCACTAAATAGTTTTGCAAAAAAACATGCAGGAGAAATATGTATATCCCATATATATGCTACTACTACGTAATTAGGGGTGGGCAAATAAACTGAGACCGAAAAACCGAAACTGATAAAACTGAGACCAAAATTGAAAAGACCAAAATATCAGGTACTTTTCGGGTAGCAAATATAAATAACTAAAAAATAAATGTTGGGTTCGGACGGATGAATCCATTGTGGAGCTACATGTCACGTACTTAATTATACTAAAAATCATCATCTTAGCTGTCGTCCCCCCACAATGGAGCTACATGACCATCATTGGTATATTTATCGTCGTCGTCTTCATTTTCTGATGCAACTCCATCTACCTCAAACCGGTCACCTGACGTTGTCCCCAATATGCTATCACAAATGTTTTTCTCAATGTGCATGACATCCAAGTTATGCCTTATTAGCAATGTATTCCAATAAGGGAGGTCGAAAAATATACTTTTCTTCTTCCAATTATGCCATCTATATTTTCCTTGGTGTGCTTTCTCTTATTATTCGTCGGTCCAAAACTCACTTGATCAAAACACTCGTATTGTTGGAGTACTTCGTCACCAGAGAGTGATATTGGAGCCTCTCTATTCTCTACCTTGTTGTTGAAAGAACCTTTGTTTCGACGCCATCTGTGATCCTGAGGTAGGAAACGACGATGACCCATGTAACAATGCTTTCGTCCATATTTCAACCAGAAGACCTTTCAACCATGCCGCAGTGGTCCGGCCCGGCAGCCTCACGACAGAGCTCATCATCCACCTGGATCACTGCCTCGACTATACGCCGCCGGTCCACCCCAACTCCCCGGCCTCCTCGTCATCAGGAGACTCTTCTGACGGACACTCCTTGGTGTCCTCGAACTCTTCGGGGGACACCTTCCCGCGGCCGAAGAGATTCTACTGGCTGCGTGGGGAAGTGGATGAGGCGGATAAGCAGCTCTTTTAGTATGGCTACCAAAGTGTCCTAGCTCATGTGTTACGTTTTCTTCCTCGTATTGTCTTCACTTTTTTCTTTCCAGTCCTAGCTACCGACCTGTTGCATTTTCCTGTTACTACTACTTTACAGACCGCTTTGCGGGCCCCGCTGCGGGCGATCTCCTGGCAACTCCACCGGTTTGGGGACAAGGAGGGTTTGGCGATCGGAAAATTCGAACTAATTTTGCACAGATAGTACATCCATGAACAAGAACACCAAGTACATTTAACTTAAAAACATTACTCCCTCCGTCCTAAAATACTACTTGTCCCTTTTGATGGAGGGAGTATCTCCGTCCCAAAATACTTGTCGCTTTGGATGGAGGGAGTATATTACAAACACAAGAAAAGATAAACTACAACTAAAACCATGAAACGAAAAACTACAACTAAAAACATGAAACGAAAAACTACAACTAAAAACATGAAAAGAAAACACCTAAATACTACTCTACTCAGCCTCCACCTCCTTCTCCTCAGGTGGGTCCTCGGGCTCCTGACCCTCCTCTAGCGCCTTGGGCTCCGGCGGCGGAAGGTGACCCAGTCTCAAGGCCGCCGCCACGACGAGGTTGCGACGACCCGCGACGCCGAGCTCGGCTGCCATCGTCTCCCAGAGGGAGTCGAGACGAGAGGCCACGTGCGAGAGGCCGAAGACGTAGTGGATCGTGGTGTCCATTCCAGTACTTTGTGGAAGGGTACCATGCCCAAGGCGTTCCATGGAGTGATATGTATTCGTAAATACATCGGAGCATGTTGAACAGGAGGGTATCCTTCACGCGCGGCGGCGAGGGGGGGTCTAGCCGCGGCCGCTTACCGGCGGCCGGGTCCCTCGGCGGGCTCGGTGGCGGAGGGTTGCTCGAGCTCGAAAGCATTTACTGTATACTAGCCACGGCTAGTTTTTGTGGAGAGAAGAGAGGATGTTGGAACGGTTGTGCGGAAAAGACGATGGAGCGGGTGACCATCTTATACTCCCTCCGTCCCAAGTAAATATCTTCACAGGCGGTTGGTACTTAATAACCTTTTGAGAAGATTTTTATCTCAGGCGGGTATTACTTACCAACCGTCTAAGATAATGCCCGATACTGTTCTTCAGTTTCCTTATCCCCTGCTTCTTTTTTATTTAGATTCCAATATAAATACTCAAACATGTTTAGATTCTGCAAATTGTGTCCAAATTATATTATTCTTTCTTCTACATTTGTATAAAATTAACATCTACCACCTGAACAAAAAATTTTAGAACTTGTATAGCTGACATTGTAATGTTTTGGTAAATATCAAATTAAGTTTTACTCACATATTATTCACATTTGTGTATCTCGTAAAAAAAGATCCTTCACTCAAATTTGTTTGTATGAAGATATTTGTATCATTTATACATGTATGAATTTTGTTAATTTTTTTAAAAGCATTCCAACATGTCAAACTTCAAATTATCCATCATTCTAACTAAATGCTCATATACATATGAGGCATTCATCAAATTATGAACACACATTGATTCAAAAAAATTTAAAAAAATCTGAAAAAATTCATAGAGGTTGGTATGATGAGTAAAAATGTCCACTGAAAAAATAAATAAAAAGCATTATATTCATCAAGATAGAAAATGAAAAATATCATTTGTTGTATGTTTTTTATGTTCTGACTAATTTCAAAAGATGTATGAAGTGAAATTTAATGGTAACCTTTACTTATCAATAATATTACAAGAAAGTGGAATTTTGCCTTTTTAAAGGACCCACATTTAATCAAGAATATTAATTAAGAAGAAGTAAATATCTTCACAGGCGGTTGATACTTAATAACCTTCTGAGAAGATGTTTATCTCAGTCGGGTATTACTTACCAACCGTCTGAGATAATGTCCGATACTGTTCTTTAGTTTCCTTATCCCTTGCTTCTTTTTATTTAGATTCCAATATAAATACTCAAACATGTTTAGATTCTACAAATTGTGTCCAAATTATATGATTCTTTGTTCTACATTTGTATAAAATTAACATCTACCACCTGAACAAAAAAATTTAAAACTTGTATAGCTGACATTGTAATGTTTTGGTAAATATCAAATTAATTTCTTCTCACATATTATTCACTTTTGTGTATCTCGTAAAAAAAAGATCCTTCACTCAAATTTGTTTGTATGAACATATTTGTATCATTTATACATGTATGAATTTTGTTAATTTTTTTAAAAGCATTCAACATGTCAAACTTCAAATTATCCATCATTCTAACTAAATGCTCATATACATATGAGGCATTCATCAAATTATGAACACACATTGATTCAAAAAAATTAAAAAAAATCTGAAAAAATTCATAGGTTGGTATGATGAGTAAAAATGTCCACTGAAAAAATAAATAAAAAAGGCATTATATTCATCAATATAGAAAAATGAAAAATATCATTTGTTGTATGTTTTTTATGTTCTGACCGATTTCAAAAGATGTATGAAGTGAAATTTAATGGTAACCTTTACTTATCAATAATATTACAAGAAAGTGGAATTTTGCCTTTTTAAAGGACCCACATTTAATCAAGAATATTAATTAAGAAGAAGTAAATATCTTCACAGGCGGTTGGTACATAATAACCTTCTGAGAAGATGTTTATCTCAGTCGGGTATTACTTACTAGCCATCTGAGATAATGCCCTATATTGTTCTTCAGTTTCCTTATCCCTTGCTTCTTTTTTATTTAGATTCCAATATAAATACTCAAACATGTTTAGATTCTGCAAATTGTGTCCAAATTATATGATTCTTTCTTCTACATTTGTATAAAATTAACATCTACCACCTGAACAAAAAAAATTTAAAACTTGTATAGCTGACATTGTAATGTTTTGGTAAATATCAAATTAATTTCTTCTCACATATTATTCATTTTTGTGTATCTCGTAAAAAAAAGATCCTTCACTCAAATTTGTTTGTATGAACATATTTGTATCATTTATACATGTATGAATTTTGTTAATTTTTTAAAAGCATTCCAACATGTCAAACTTCAAATTATCCATCATTCTAACTAAATGCTCATATACATATGAGGCATTTATCAAATTATGAACACACATTGATTCAAAAAAATTTTAAAAAATCTAAAAAAATTCATAGAGGTTGGTATGATGAGTAAAAATGTCCACTGAAAAAAATAAATGAAAAAGGCATTATATTCATCAATATAGAAAAATGAAAAATATTATTTTTTTGTATGTTTCTTATGTTCTGACCGATTTCAAAAGATTTATGAAGTGAAATTTAATGGTAACCTTTACTTATCAATAATATTACAAGAAAGTGGAATTTTGCCTTTTTAAAGGACCCACATTTAATCAAGAATATTAATTAAGAAGAAGTAAATATCTTCACAGGCGGTTGGTACTTAATAACCTTCTGAGAAGATGTTTATCTTAGTCGGGTATTACTTACCAGCCGTCTGAGATAATGCCCGATACTGTTCTTCAGTTTCCTTATCCCTTGCTTCTTTTTTATTTAGATTCCAATATAAATACTCAAACATGTTTAGATTCTGGAAATTGTGTCTAAATTATATGATTCTTTCTTCTACATTTGTATAAAATTAACATCTACCACCTGAACAAAAAATTTTAAAACTTGTATAGCTGACATTGTAATGTTTTGGTAAATATCAAATTAATTTCTACTCACATATTATTCACATTTGTGTATCTCGTAAAAAAAAGATCCTTCACTCAAATTTGTTTGTATGAACATATTTGTATCATTTATACATGTATGAATTTTGTTAATTTTTTTAAAGCATTCCAACATGTCAAACTTTAAATTATCCATCATTCTAACTAAATGCTCATAAACATATGAGGCATTCATCAAATTATGAACACATATTGATTCAAAAAATTTAAAAAAATCTGAAAAAATTCATAGAGGTTGGTATGAAGAGTAAAAATGTCCACTGAAAAAATAAATGAAAAAGGCATTATATTCATCAATATATAAAAATGAAAAATATTATTTTTTGTATGTTTTTTATGTTCTGACCGATTTCAAAAGATTTATGAAGTGAAATTTAATGGTAACCTTTACTTATCAATAATATTACAAGAAAGTGGAATTTTGCCTTTTTAAAGGACCCACATTTAATCAAGAATATTAATTAAGAAGAAGTAAATATCTTCACAGGCGGTTGGTACTTAATAACCTTCTGAGATGTTTATCTCAGTCGGGTATATTACTTACCAACCCCCTGAAATAATCTTCTTCTCAGACGAGTTTGAATTACCAACCGCCTAAGATAATTACCTTATGATACCCGAGTATGAGGAACACGATGAACACACTACACATTCATTCATTCACACAGTTGAAGAACACACAAGATACTCATTCATTAACAATATTCAATCACGCATCTCACAAAAGAACACAAGATACACAAGTAATATTCAGTCACATAGATGAACAAAGATAGATTTCATTCATTAACAATATTTGCAAAACAGAAGCAACTAAAAACAACAAAGAAAAACTAATTAAATCCTACTCCTACTCCTACTCCTCTTCCTCCTCCTCGTCCTCCGGTGTAAGGATCGAAACGCCCAAGAGGGGGGGGGGTGAATTGGGCTTTCTTTCAAATTTTAAAGCAATTAAGATTAACAACCTAAAGCCCAATTCCCTATGCAATTAAACTATGCAATCAATATAAATTAAAGTTGCGGAATGAAGATTGCATAAGAGTAAAAAGGAGAGGGATGCAAACGCTCAAGGGACACGAAGTTTATCCCGTGGTTCGGTAAGATCACAAGGATCTTCCTACATCCACGTTGTGGCACCCACCGATGGGTTTTGCCACTCCCAAGTCACCGAGACAAGGGGCTTCTTCACTATTCTTCTCCGTTCGCCAACCTCGGCAAGGTGGAGCTCAAGCCTTGTACACTTTGGGATCCTCCGGGCTTCCACAATCTTCTTGGCAAGCTCCGGAAGTTGTACACACCAAGGGACACTCCCTTATGGCTCTCACTACACTAGAGACTCCAATCACCAAGAATGGAGGCACCCAAGCACTATCTCTAGCTAGTTCTAGCCTATCTCTTGGTGTACAAATGATGATCAAATGATGTGAAAGTGGTAGCTCTATTGCTTGAATGCTCTAGGATGTGTAGAGTATGTCTGGGCTTCAAGTCTTGTCGACTTGACAGGTTGAAGGGGTATAAATAGCCAGCCTCCACGAGATAGCCGTTGGAAAAGTAGGCTGACATCACTTCTCTGCGAACACCGGATGATCCGATGTCTCCCCTTCAGTTAACATCGGTCGAAGCCAAATTAGCTGATGTCACTGTGTCAGATATGACCGTTGTTAGACCGATGTTGATCTGTCTTCTCATCGGATGATCCGGTGGCTCTTCTTCCAGAATTTTGCTTGATCTTGAAGTTCACTGGAGTGATCGACCGATGTGTGTAAGTCTGCACATCGGATGATCCGGTGCTTCACTTGGTCCAATGGTATTGCAATCTTTGATGATGGACCGATGTCACTGAGCCACTCACATCGGATGATCCGGTGAGTGCATTTGTCTGAGGTCTTCTTCTTCAGTTGAACCAACTCGACCGATGTGTGTCAACTCAAGGACCATCGGATGATCCGGTGTGTTCAACTTGTTGACTTCGAGTTGTTTTGAGTTGTTCTTTTGGAATTTGAACTTGTGACCTCTTTGACACTTGTTTGAAATGTTGTTTTGATTGTCTTCAAGCATTGAGTGATATCAAGTTAGAGCTTTCACTTCTTGTCTTCATATGATTTGATTTGATCTCATTCGTTGATTTTATATGGGTCTCCAATGTAATTTTGATTTCATTTGATTGAGTGTTATTGAGACCTTGCATTCACAAATTCATTAGTAATATCGAATGGTTGTCATTAATCACCGAAACCGTACCTCATGGGGCCTAGATGCTTTCAATCTCCCCCTTTTTGGTGATTGATGACAACACAATAATTTAAAGCGCAATAATAATGAATTTGATGATAATACTCAAGTATATGTGCAATGAATACAGCATAGGACACATTAAGCTTGTAAAACGCAAAAGAAATTTGTGGTGCGAAAAGCTCAATTGATTAAAAACATAAGCAAATGAGACAAGTTAAAGAGTGCTTAATTTAATTAAAATTACAAAAGAGTACTCAAGCACGAATACAAAGGATAAGCACACACACACACTCCCTCTACACTCCCCCTGAGAGTACCACTCCCCTGACTCACTCCCCCTGACTCTTCTACATCTTCTCCCCCTTTGGCATCAAGACACCAAAAAAGGATCAGAACGCCTACAGACCCTGAGAGCTGGGCGCGAGGACGAACTGAGCACCATCGCAGTCGTCAGAGCTGGAGTCGCCGGTCGTAGGAGCTGCCGGGGCGGCGGGAGCTGGAGGATCCGCTGCCGGTGCTGGAGGAGAGGAAGCCGGTACTGGAGGTGCCGGTGGAGCTGGAGGAAGTGGAGCGCTCACCACGGACGCTGGTGTCTGCTGGAACAAGATCGTCGCCGGTAGTGGTGAGTGAATCGGTGCGCTGGATGCCAGAAGTGGTGACATACTGATTGAAGGTATAGGAGAAGTAGGCACCTGAGCAACACCTGGAGCCAGTCCCAGTCCAGGCTGCTGTGGAGGAAGGGCGATCCCGGTTTGAGTGTAAAGGTTGGTGATCAACCCTAGGATCCCCATCATGGCCTGCTGGGTCTGCTGCTGCTGGTCGAGGGTACGACGGTGCATCTGATCTACCAGGTTGGTGAACCGGTCCGTATCCTCTCGCCTCTGATGGGCGATCTCCAGCTGGAGCTCCTGCTGCTGCCGCTGCAGCTGTGCCAGGTGAGCAGCCTGCTCTGCCCTGGCCTGCTCAGCAGCGAGCCTGTCCTGGCGCTGCTGCTCGATCATCTGCTGGAGGAGCGACGTCAGCTGAGACGGCTGCGTCACCTGCGCCTCGGACACAGGAGGTGGTGTCGGTGGCGGAGCAGCTGATCCTCCTGCCTCGGCGTCGTGCTGCCTCGGTGAAGGTGGAGGCGGAGGGAAGTACTCCTCGACACTCTCGTCTATGTCGCTCTCGGACCAGACGTGCTGCAAGTCCTCCCCCTGAGCCTCAGCCTCAGCAAGACTCTCGTCCTCCCGCTCTAGGTCGGACCAGTCTTCCTCTGACAGACGGGCCCGGACCTGGCGCTCAACTGGACGACCAAGGCGACGATCTCCAGGAGCAGAGGCACGATAGTGACTAAAGCGAGTCACACTCTCGTCAGCTAGCCGGGCTTGTGCTGTATGTCCCTCAGGCACCACAATAGAGCAAATGTAACTGATCCAGTGCCCGTAGACCATCTGCCTCATCATGCCGATTCCATCCGTGATTACGTCTTCCATCTCACAGAGGAGTATGTCCACGATATCAAAATCCATCCCGTTCATTATGTAGAACAGGAGGGTCTGCTGCAGACTCGTGAACCCCTCCAAGTAACCTGACCTCGGCAGGAGCGTGCGGCGCAAGGCGAGGTTCACAATGCGCGCAGCTGGGGTCAGGAGAGCTGGAACTCTCGGCTGGTCCGGAGAGAACGAGGGGCCAAACAGAGAGCGGATCTCGTCAAGCTGTGGTGCTACCCCTCCAGTAAGTGGCCTCCTTGGTGGATCTGCCTGCCCATAGACCTTCTCGTGCACGCTGGTGTCGTGCAGGTCCAAACCAAGAATATGCCCCAAAGTCTGCCTCGAGAGGTGGTAGTGCTGACCATTGAACATGAAGGCAATCGACCTCCTGCCCTCTGAGATGTACAGGGTCGCGTAGAAGACACGGACCCACTCTTCCACATACGCACTTCTCTCATAATCCAGTAGCTCCATCAAACCTCTGTATCTCTCAAAGAAAGGACGGACCTCAGTCTCCGCTGCCACTGCAAGCTGCCTCCAGTCCAAGTGGTTGTGCTGAAAAAGCTTGTGCCCCCGGCACTTGTAGGTCTCATAGAGAGACGCCTGGGTGACAGTCCAGAAGCGACTGTCCACAAGAAGCTCTCGGGGCTGTGGGAACCACTCCTCAAGCAGTACACTCCATCTGAGCTTCCGGAGTTGCTTAGCCTTCATCTTCCGGTAGTCCACAAGACGGACTCCTTCACCGACCCGGACGGCCGTGTCCATCTCATTGATGGCCCTCTCAGCCTCCCTGTCCTCACGACGGTCGGCAGCCGTCGGTCTCGGACGAGGAGCAGCCTCGGTGTGACCTCCTCGAGTCCGGGCTGAGCGCCGGCGGACGAGAGGCTCAACCGGCTCCTCTTCGGCGTCGGAGTCATCGATCACGGGAGGCTGCCTCGGACGAGCCTCGCGGATCCTCAGGGATCCCCCTCGGCCTCGCTCACGCTCCTCGGCGGCGCGAGCGGCCATTAGGGCCTGCTTCTCATCCTTCGAAAGTTTGCGCTTTTTCGCGGCGGGCTCCGCGATCGCCTTTCCCTTTCCTTTGCGGTCGCGACCCATCTTAGCAATGAGCGATCTCGAGCTCTAGAAGCAAGAAGATTGACGGGCCGGGAAACCTTAGCGAGGTGGAGATGATCGGAGATGGCGCACGTTGGTGGTGTGAGCGTGGAGCAGCTTTGGCGGTGGAGAGAGGCGGCGGCGATGCTTGGGCGCGGTGGTGAGTGGCGGCGACGGTGCTTGGGTGCGGTGGTGCGAGTGGTGGCAGCCGGGGACGGCGGCGGCGGCGCCTGGGGGGGGCGGCGGCGGCAGCGCTGCGAGCAGGGGACGGCGGCGGCGGCCGGCGGCGGCACTGCAGGTGGCGGCGCGGTTGGCTGCGGCGAGGTGGGCGAGAGGCGGCGGCGAAGGCACGGGAGGGCGATGGCGTCGGGGAGAAAGAAGGAGGCGGCGGTGCGCGGATTTAAATAGTGGACCCCAAACCCTAGCCGAAAATTTAACACCGGATGGACCGATGATAGGTGAAGTGAGCATCGGTCAATTGCCACAGAAAGGATATTCAAGAATTGCTGTTGACATCGGATGGACCGACATTTAGGGTTTGGTTCATCGGTCGAATGGCACAGTAAGGGTGTTCAAAAGAGGAATGATGACACCGGATGATCCGACGTAGAAGGAAGTAGACATCGGTTGAATTGACCACAGCTCCAGAAGAGTGAACATCGGATGGACCGATGTTTTTCGGAATGAACGCGTCGGATCATGTGAAATTCAGACAGAATTGGGCTTTGAAGATTGAACACCTATTGGACCGATGAGGGATTGACATAGGCATCGGATAATCCGATGACAACAGAACGAAAGCATCCCATATATGTCCTTTGACCGAACAAACAATCGAGGAGAAACACATGTCTTAGGACTTTTTGGGCAACCCCTTACCCCTCAAGAAGCTAATATGCCAATCGCTTGGCTAGACCTTAACGCAAATGGAACACCAAGAAAAAAAGGAGGAAAATATCCAAATAAAATGTAAGGCCCATGCTTTGTGAGGTAGAGTATGAAGACTTCTATCTCTTTGAAGCATGATCCTCTAGGCAATAACGTACCTAACATTTTGTTCTTTCCACCTTATATGAGTTGAGATATTGTATTTCAAACAAGTCTCCTTCTCATGAGGTGGGTTCCCCTTTGTGACAATCTATCGTTATGCAATGCCAAACAGATTATAATGCAAGAGATTAAATGAGTGCAGGTTTATATGGCAGGGATCATGCAAGGCATAAAATAAGTCTATCTTGCCAAGTTTGAACCTTCCAAAGGCTTCCTCAGGGAAAACTACTTCTAGCTTGCCCCTATCCTTTGGGAGTTAGACAAGACCTATATGATATGCATCCTTACATGAACATGGCAACTTACATGACGTTAGATGCATCTAGCACATTTAATTCACTTCTAAGTCTAGAAAAGGTTTTCTCATCAAGTGGTTTTGTGAAGATATCCGCCAATTGTTCTTCGGATCTAACACCTTGCAAAGAGATGTCTCCTTTAGCCTCATGATCACGCAAGAAGTGATGGCGAATATCAATGTGCTTAGTGCGGGAGTGTTGAACGGGGTTTCTAGCTATCTTAACCGCACTTGCATTGTCACAAAGGAGAGGCACATAATCATACAAGCATCCATTTAACATGATATGGGGCCTAGATGCGGAAAGATATAGCAATAGACTATTTATGGAATGGTAATTTGATTTGACAATAGGGTTACCGTCCATATCCGCGTTGGGCTCCCATTCTCAACTTTCTTCAAGAGGTTATTGGTAGATTTTCTTTGATGGTGGAGGTCCCCTCTTGAAGTCTCCTCGTGGACGGTCACGTGTTCTTGACTTTAGGCACCCAAGCTAGCTTTGGTCCTTGTATATGTGATACAAGTGCTTTTGGGACCCAAAGTTGCTTGGGGAGCTTCCCTTTCATCCCCTTTACGTTCATGCCAATGAATTTTGCCTTCACCTTAGCACCTACTTTGCTCAACAAATAATAGTGATTCTCAAAGGTAGATGTATAGTTAGTCGGCAATTTTGGAGAAGGTCGGTTAGGTAGAGGGCACTCCCTTGTATGGTGACCGGTGACCTTGCAATGTTGGCAATAGGAGCCAACTTCCTTGATGAAGCTTGTTTTGAGCTCCGGTGAGGGCACCTTTCCTTTGTTCGGCACCGGGAAGGATCCAAGTCCTCTCTTGTTGAAGCCCTTTGCTTGATGGAAGAGGATTTCTTTATGTTTATCTTCTCCCTTAGATAGTCTTGCTAAGCTTGTGCAGAGACTTTCAATCTCCTCCATCAAGTCCTTCTCCCTAGCATTTTCTTTCATGGGCAAAGACTTGTGAAAACGGTTAGTAGCATGAGACGTAATCTCATTATTAAGGGTTTCTTTCTTCATAGTTTTTAATTCTTGATCAAGAACTTCATGAGCAAGGCTAAGTACTTGATGTTCTTGTTTTAACTTGTTGTGCTCTTCTAAGAGTGTTTGGTGTGCTAAGTTAAGCTCATGATGATCAAGCTTCATTTTAGTCTTTTCTTCCTCAACTTGCTTGACGTGAGATTTGAGCGTGTCATGCTCCTTAAGTATGCTTTCATACTTGTCAAGCAAATTGAGGTTAGTATTCTCAAGTTTAGCATGATCTTGTTCAAGAGCCTTGACTTTGTTCTTTTCCCTTTTAAGGATGGTGTGGTATTCATTTATCAATGAAGTTAATTCATCGGGGGAAAGCTCATCATCACTAGAGTCGTCACATACCTCATTGTTACCTTTTGCCATGAGGCACATGGGAGGTGGACGAAGAGGTGAGTTATCCTTGTTGACGACGGCAAGCCCCGCCAAGTTTTCTTCATCTTCACTCTCTTCGTCGCTTGACTCTTCATCCGTGATCCACTCATTTGCCTCGCACATGAAGACTTTTTGAGGCCCTCTTCTTTTCTTTGGAAAGAGTTTGGTCTTCTTGCCTTTGTCAAATTTCTTCTTTCCAAAGGAGCGCTTGGGCTTGACCTCTTCTTCTTCATCCTCGCTATCTTCAAGCTTGTGATGCTTGCTCTCGTGGTTCTCCCTTCTCTTGTCCGGTTTTGGACAATCGTAGGAGATGTGGCCTTGTTCACCACAATTATAGCAAGTCTTGCTATTTTCTTTCTTGGGGAGGAAGGCTCTCTTGTTGGGATCAAAAGTGTATCCCTTCTTGGCAATCTTGGAGTTCAAGCGGGAGAATTTTCTCATCATTGATGCAAGCTCATCATCATCATCTTCACTTGATGTTTGCTCTTCTTTGCTTGAACTAGGTTTGATCATTTTCTTCGTTTTCTTGAAAGCCTTGAGAGCAATTGTCCTTGTAGAGGATGAACTCTCCATCATCCCAAGTACACTCATCTCATGAGCGTGTATTTCTCCAATGAGCTCCAAAACTTCAATGTTGTCAAGTGATTCCTTTTGGAGCATGGAGTTGATGATGTTGTACTTAGGCTTGGGAAGGAGCATGAGGATCTTTCGGTTGATAAGTCCCTTGCCAAGAGACGCAATGTCAAGAGCATTAATCTCCTCAATAAGAACATTTAAGCGTGAAAACATTTCATTAACATTTTCATGAGGAAGCATTTTAAATTCATCATATTTTGCTTTAAGCATGTGATATTTAAGTTCTTTAACACGAGAGGAACCCTCATGAATTTCAATTAAGCATGCCCAAATTTCACAAGCTTTTTCTTTACTAGCTATTCTTGCAAATACATCTTGACTAATGCATTCATAAATGGCATTTCTAGCTCTAGCATCCCATTTAATTTGGTCACCAATATAGGCATTATCTCCAAATCCCGCATGGGTCGCTTCCCAAACTTCGGGAGCAATAGCCTCTAGGTAGGCACGCATGCGTGCTTTCCAATAGGCAAAGTTCTTGCCTTCGAAGGTGGGAACCGAACCCCCATTCTTGGCCATTTAAGCTCTCTAGCGGTGAAGCTAGAATGATCCAATGAGCAACAAGGCTCTGATACCAATTGTAAGGATCGAAACGCCCAAGAGGGGGGGGGGTGAATTGGGCTTTCTTTCAAATTTTAAAGCAATTAAGATTAACAACCTAAAGCCCAATTCCCTATGCAATTAAACTATGCAATCAATATAAATTAAAGTTGCGGAATGAAGATTGCATAAGAGTAAAAAGGAGAGGGATGCAAACGCTCAAGGGACACGGAGTTTATCCCGTGGTTCGGTAAGATCACAAGGATCTTCCTACATCCACGTTGTGGCACCCACCGATGGGTTTTGCCACTCCCAAGTCACCGAGACAAGGGGCTTCTTCACTATTCTTCTCCGTTCGCCAACCTCGGCAAGGTGGAGCTCAAGCCTTGTACACTTTGGGATCCTCCGGGCTTCCACAATCTTCTTGGCAAGCTCCGGAAGTTGTACACACCAAGGGACACTCCCTTATGGCTCTCACTACACTAGAGACTCCAATCACCAAGAATGGAGGCACCCAAGCACTATCTCTAGCTAGTTCTAGCCTATCTCTTGGTGTACAAATGATGATCAAATGATGTGAAAGTGGTAGCTCTATTGCTTGAATGCTCTAGGATGTGTAGAGTATGTCTGGGCTTCAAGTCTTGTCGACTTGACAGGTTGAAGGGGTATAAATAGCCAGCCTCCACGAGATAGCCGTTGGAAAAGTAGGCTGACATCACTTCTCTGCGAACACCGGATGATCCGATGTCTCCCCTTCAGTTAACATCGGTCGAAGCCAAATTAGCTGATGTCACTGTGTCAGATATGACCGTTGTTAGACCGATGTTGATCTGTCTTCTCATCGGATGATCCGGTGGCTCTTCTTCCAGAATTTTGCTTGATCTTGAAGTTCACTGGAGTGATCGACCGATGTGTGTAAGTCTGCACATCGGATGATCCGGTGCTTCACTTGGTCCAATGGTATTGCAATCTTTGATGATGGACCGATGTCACTGAGCCACTCACATCGGATGATCCGGTGAGTGCATTTGTCTGAGGTCTTCTTCTTCAGTTGAACCAACTCGACCGATGTGTGTCAACTCAAGGACCATCGGATGATCCGGTGTGTTCAACTTGTTGACTTCGAGTTGTTTTGAGTTGTTCTTTTGGAATTTGAACTTGTGACCTCTTTGACACTTGTTTGAAATGTTGTTTTGATTGTCTTCAAGCATTGAGTGATATCAAGTTAGAGCTTTCACTTCTTGTCTTCATATGATTTGATTTGATCTCATTCGTTGATTTTATATGGGTCTCCAATGTAATTTTGATTTCATTTGATTGAGTGTTATTGAGACCTTGCATTCACAAATTCATTAGTAATATCGAATGGTTGTCATTAATCACCGAAACCGTACCTCATGGGGCCTAGATGCTTTCATCCGACGCCGGTGCAATAGGGGCCGGTTGCACTGGCTGCACCGGCGGTGTAACCCCGAGGTTGCTAGCCGTCGCCTCCACCAGCGTTCTGCGGCCCTCGGGGTCAAGAACCTGGGCCATCGCCGCGAATAGAATGTCGTGACGATCAACCACCCCCGTGAGAGCGTAGAGGTAGTGGCCGATGGTACCCATTCCAGTATACTCTGGAAGGGTACCCAGCCCCAACGAACTCATGGCACGAGACGTATTGTTGTATAACTCTCACACCATGAGGAGGCGCTGCTGGGTGTTGAACCTCTCGGGGGAGCTGCAACATAGTTTCTTGCAAGGTGGCTCCTTCGGAGGGCTTGGCAGCGGAAGGTCGACCATAGTGGTGTTGGGTCGTCGGAGCGGAGGAAGACGAAGAAAAGAAGAGGATTCAAAGTGAGCGACGCGCTTGTGGAGAACTAACGGGTGATAGCACGTCTTTAAGGCCGCGCAGAGTGGAAGATGGAGCAGTTGGTTTACCGCGCATTGAAAGGTCACGCCTCGGGGAAAAGAAAGGTCGCACACGGTCGTCGACACGTCTTCACAGGAGGTTGGTGAGGGGTCTTTATGTAGGCGTTCATAAAATTATGAACACACATTGATTCAAAAAAATTAAAAAAATCTTAAAAAATTCATAGAGGTTGGTATGACGAGTAAAAATGTCCACTGAAAAAATAAATGAAAAAAGCATTATATTCATTAAGGTAGAAAAATGAAAAATAGCATTTGTTGTATGTTTTTTATGTTCTGACCAATTTCAAATGATTTATGAAGTGAAATTTAATGGTAACCTTTAGATATCAATAATATTACAAGAAAGTGGAATTTTGCCTTTTTAAAGGACCCACATTTAATCAAGAATATTAATTAAGAAGAAGTAAATATCTTCATAGACGGTTGGTACTTAATAACCGCCTGAGAAGATGTTTATCTCGGATGTTACTAACCAACCGCCTAAGATAATTTTATCTTCTCAGACGGTTGGTAAGTAAAACCCGCCTGAGGTAACCATCTTCTCAGACGGTCGGTACTTAAAATCCGCCTGAGAAAATTGGACTTTATATATACCCTCGGCAGCCAAGTGTTCGCCCTCGTCACTTCCAGGTAGGCCGCCAAGCTTCGCCCTAGTCACTTCCAGGTACGCCCTCATCGCTGAAAAAGAGTGTCTCTTCTCGCCTGCGGCTACCTCGCCTCGCCTCACCTCACCATCCAAATCCAAGTGCCACACTTTGCAATTCTTGATACTAGAAAAAGGCTGGAGGATTTGCTTTTTGTCCCTTGCTTGATCAGTTATAGGTCCGGAGCTAGGCTCCGCCTAGTAAACCTCAAGAACGTGGTCGCCACTCTGAACGAAGCTAGCCTATTTAGAATAAGAAGATAAAATTGGCATTGCTGGTGAGCAACTTTAACATGCTTGTCACCCTCGCAATGTATAGGAACCTTTTGGTCAGTCGCCTTAAACCCTAGAATGCCTTATCAAATCCTAGAATGCTTCCATCTTTTTCTTCATGCAACACTTCATGTAGAGTTAATATGTCATTTATTAGATTTTTTGTCTTATTAGTTCTAGCATGGAAAGCCCTAAGAAGACTGATCCTGGTAGTAACCGTAAAGAAGACAATATGGAGTTTACTGACTCCGGCAGTTCAGGCTCCTATCACAGTCCATCAGATCCTTTTCTGAATATAAAAATTAAAAAGACTTCAGTGGATCTAGACCCGGAATATGATCCTGCCAACGAGGTATGGATCACGAATCTTAACTTCAGCAGTTCAAGTTAATGTTGGTTGTCAAGTATACGAAGTCTTATAATTTTTTTCTACCAAGATTAATCGCGAAGACAATGAGGTGACATCGGCTCCTAAAACCGCAGAAGGTTCTCCAATGGATGAATCCTCAACTTCACTCAAGCGGATACGAGGGCAACAAGGTCCCAATAAGGGTCCATTGGACCGCATCATGTACATAACAAGGGTCGGTCTAGGTGGGCTTCCCCAAGAACCACTGGATTCAGTTACCAAGTACCGTAATGCATGCATTTTTCTTGTTAGGGAGGTTGTGTCGATCACAACCGAGAATTGGAGGAAATTACCCGAGCAGACCAAGAATGAGTTGTGGGAAAGGATAAAGAAACAATTCAAGTTCCCGAAAGGCACAGAAAAAGCTGTAAAGAAAGCAACATTGGTCTCTTGTGGCAAGAAGTTTCGATGCTGGAAGAGTGAAATGAATGCTTATGTTAAGGCTGATAAGGTCCCTAGCCTGAGGAAGATGGGAAAAATCACACAAGCTCAGTGGCAAGAGTTTGTTCGTCAAAAGAGCACACCAGGTGCTAAAGCTCTAAGTGCAACTAGGTCAGAGCTTGCAAAAAAGAACAAATACCATCATCGCTTGGAGTCTGCCGGATATGCCCCCAAAGTCCAGAAATGGAATAAGATATTAGACGAAATAACCAGTAAGGGCAATCCTCACCCATTAGAAGGGTGCGGTGAGCGAACTCAACGCTGGGTCTTTGCTCGGTCAGGTTTGACCAGCAAGGGCAAACTTGAAAAGCCCGACTCTCTGAATGAAGTAGAGGATAAAATGAAATAAGTAATTGAAAAGCAACAGAAGGGTCTCTTCAAGCCGAAGAGGGAGAATGACCAACTTACCGCTATCTTAGGAAACCCTGAACACAGCGAACGGGTTCGAGCGGTCTCTTCTCAAATGTCTTGGCTAGATGGTTTCCCTAAAGATAAATACACATATAGAAGACGTGAGAAGTTTAAGAAAACACTTGATGAAATGATTGCTCAAAAGGTCAAAGAAAATATGCAAGAAATAATGGAACAACTTAGACAATCGGGACAATTAGTGGCACTGAGTACAGTGATGGTTCCGGTTGGAAAGGAGCAATTAGTATCTCCAACTGCCTACCCTAGCAGCGTTGGTTCCGTGCCGGGCTCAGGGTCAACCCATAAGATCCCCGTCGATGATATTGTTAATGACAAATCTTGTTGTCTTCTTCTCCCGATAGGCAGAGCAGGGAACAAAACCAAACAGGTTGCCACTGCTATGGCAAAGCCTGATCGTGACTTCAATGGGAATCCACTTCCGTTGTATTATGCTGTGGTGCAAGTTCTTCAGATCATTGATAATGATTATCAAGATTATGAAATAGACCACGTCACGCTTGAGGGGATCGCGACTCTGGGGCAGGCTGTCAACCAATTAATCCTTTGGCACCGACGCGATATCGTGTTGGACGATGAGCCAATTTCTAGCCCCGTCGCATATCCAAATACTGCAACCCCATCTTCTAAGGCGAAGGTGCATGAAGATCCACTCCCAGTCCAGGAAGATCCACTCCCCCTATGTCTCAGCAAGGATGATATCCAAGAGCAACAAGTTGGACAACAGCTTCAAGCAGTACCAGAGCAAGCTGTTGCTAGTAAAGATCAACCAGTTGAGCAACAACTTGAAGTAGTACTAGAGCCAACTGATGGGAGTAAAGAGCAATCAGTTGAACAATAGGTTCAACAACAAGCCAGTGTCCAACTTTCGACGACTACTCCTCGATCATCAGTGCCTATCAAAGTTACCTCATACGAAAATAAGAAAACTTCATCAGAAGTGTCATAATATTTGGAAACTATGAAGGAAAATATTATAAAATCGAGTGCATCTCGTTCTTCTCATGAGCCATCATTAGGAGATATCGAGGAGTGGGAAGAAGACGGTGTCATGTATAATCGGCGGACGGCTTTAGTTAAACCAAGAGTTCCAATATACAAGCTTGAGGATGTTTCTCCTGAATTTAAGAATGGGAAGCCGTTCATGACATCCGTACAACTTAGGAAACAACCCGTCCAACTCAGAAGAATGCATGAGTGGTACATCCTTGCCAGCACAAAATATGGTCTTAATTGCGTCACATTTCGTATTCCAAAAGAAGCATTTTGGAGCATTGGAGTGGATGGACGAGTCATTTTATTTGAAGAGCTGCATGCCCTTTTCCATCGGGGCATGCTCGAAATCAACCTGCTGCTCATCTGGTGCTTGTAAGTGCTCTAATATTTTGTATTTGCTTTTCTTACTACACGCATACGCATTTCATGAGATTATAACAATTTTGGACTTCTTCAATAGGATGCAATACATGGATAATGAAAAGTTGGAGCGCAAGACAGGTATCCTTGACCCTACTAGGATTGCAAAGGTGCTATTCGACGTCCAGGCGGATCAAGACTCAGCACAGCTCAAACACATGAAAAAAAAAGATTTTGAAAAAGCAATCGCAAAACATAAGAAGGATAAAAGGACAGAAGTTGCAGCTTACATAGGACATGCGATGTTTAACTTTGTTAGAGACGGCAAGGACCTCGTAAAGGCTCCATACCACTTCGAGTAAGTTCGTCACATGACATTGAAATAGCAATTATTGGTAATTGTTAACACGTGTGTTTGTATGTTTGCAGTAATCACTACATAATGATCTTCATCAAGCCAACGCAGGGAATGGCAACAGTCTTGGACTCGGCCGATTTCTCACCAGATTGTTACGAAAACATTACTTTCCATTTTGAAATTGTACATTTATTCAATAGTTTTAATTTACGCACATTTAGAATGTGTTGACAAGTTTTATATGACATTTCTTGTATTACAGCGCTTGGTGGTTTTACGCGGAACAGCTTGGCGGTGAGAGACCTTCCAATATGAATGCATTGGACATTAAAACATATTATGCTTGTCCGAAGCAGCCTGCTGGTAGTGTCTTATGCAGGTATTATATATGCGAGCATCTTCAGACCGCTGGCGTATATAGAGTGAATTGTGAGGATGTAAGTTATCGTTAATGTTGATACCTTATTTTCTTACTTTTGTGTTTCATTTTCATTGTAACTAGCATAGTTTAATACTTATATTCTCTGATGTTCAATATTACCAGAAACATTATTTTAATATTTTGATTCCAACTTCAAAATTCAATTGCTCATAGTACAACTGCTCCAAAAATACCAAATAAATTCCTGTATACTCTCACTTTGATCTATACTTTGAGATTGTTCAAACCAATACATTCTAAACCTTGTTATGTGTTATATTGGAGCACACGAAGAATCTAAATGAAGAATGGCTGGTTTGTAGAAGTATTCCTAGTGGAGGAGCCGACAGGATTGCTGCTGAACTCTGTCAATTCATTCGTCACGAAATTTTGCACAAAAGAGGGGAGTTCTTTGATGAGGATGGTGCAACAGCTGATGTGCCAGAACTTTGCGACTATGCCAATAGAAACAGTTTTTAGTGAAAACTTGTAAACTTTGAGATGAATTGTATCTTTAACTTGTACATATGTATATTGTTTTAGTGAAATTGACTTCTGTGATGATAATATTGTTGACTTTTGTTCTGTGATGATATTATTGATTTTTGTTCTGTGATTATATTGAATTGACCTAGAAATTAGAAATAACAGCAGTAGTACTGCATAGGTTATACCTTATTATTGGCGGTTATTAACCAACGGCTAGGCATGTCTGTGAAAAACAATTATCAAAGACGGCTAGATACAAGTAAAGAACCATCTGTGATAACCTAATTATCTCAGGCGGTTACTGTTATGGTAGAAACCGGCTACGGTAAAAGGTCTTCACAGAGGAACAATGACATTGAGTTCATTAACATAAAACAATACTACTACAAAACAAGAAAAACAACATCACGAAACAAGAAAACCAACATCACATACCCTTTCTTCCTCGCGCCGAGGGCGCGCGCGCGGCACCGCCGTGGCGGGGCTCGCCGGGCCCGGAGATCTCGCCGCTGGCCTTTCCAGTGCGCCAAGTAACTGACGCGCCGCACGAGGTCTGCGGAGAAGTTAAGAAGCCGTGGTGCAGGGACGCGTGCGCGACGTTCCACATGGATACTGAAATCCCCTGCAGTACTGCAGGTGCATTAGAAGTCACTGACATGTGTGTCCCACAGAGCATAGGGCCCACATGTTAGTGACCTCTAATGCACCGGCAGTACTACAGGGGATTCGGTTCCACAAGAGAGATGGAAGGATCTCTGAAGATCGTCTTCCACAGTGGTTCAATTGCGCCACACGAGGTCTACAAAGAGTTCAATGCGCGGGAAATGAACCGCTCCCTCGTCTACTGTGACGCCCGGTTACAAAAAATGAACCAAGCTAACGCATATGTGTGCCCAGGATGTTCAACACACATACACGAGTGATTCACAAATGATAACCAAATAATTACCACAGCTCAAATTATTAAATAAGTACTCTTATTACCTAATTCATTATATCCTCGAATACAAGCTCTAATGAATATTAATGACAAGTTCAACTAATGCAGCGGAAATAAACTAATTAAGCAACTAAGCAACTAAGCAAAAGGGATAGCGCAACTCCATGCAACACCACAGGCAAAGCTGACGGTAGACACGGCCTAGAACTCCACATTATCGCCATTAAACTCACAATCCTGACCTGCAACTGTTGGGGGGGATTGCAAGAGTGAGTACATGTCGTACTCAGCAAGTGTGGAAAGTATGACATATGGCTGATTCAAATGACGACAATAATAAGGGCTAAGTGTTGAACAGTACAGTAAAACCATTTGGAAAAGCAATGTATCATATTTATGTGAAGTAAACCCATCATAAACCATGTAACCATCATAATACCAGTCCATAATTTACCATTGCCAATAACCATAATCAATGTCATAAACCATGATTCCATCCCATAACCATAACCATAACAATAATATCAACCATAACCATTACCAAACCCTCTAATCATGTAGGTCATCCAGGCGCTCATAACCGGGAGCACGGCTATCATGATAGTTTTAATACTCTGCAGAGTTTGTACCACTTTACCCACATGTTTGTGATTTCATCACCCGTCGGCGACTAAATAACCTCCCTTATGCCAATTACACTTCCTTTGGTGTATGGCCAAGAGATCACAAAATAGCCTTTACAAAGGGATTACTAGCCTATTTAGACCCCACTGAGGTTTTACCGGTGGCGATGCCTCCAACTGAGCACATCTTCAACCAAGGGCCCCCTCTTGAGCCATTCGGATCCCAGGGTAGTCCCGCCAATCATCAACAAACCCAATCCGACTACCCCTTCCCCGAGCATCCACAATGGTCCAAACAGCACTAGCAAAGCCCTAATTAATCAGCTACGCTGCACCCATACTTGGCCTCGTGGTGGCACTGTAGTCCTGGCCTATTCTCGCATGAACCGGTCCTTAGGTCTAAAGCAAGCAAACCACCATATCATCCAACCCATCCACATACCAGCCTTGCTTAGATCACCCATCATATTGATCAGTTCACATTAACCAGAATATCATTGATGCATAGTTAAATGTGTAGTGTTGTTTGCCATCCTAATTAATTAAGCGAAGCAAAAAGGTAAAAAGCCCTTCCCGACTCTCTACCATATATTCCAGGTGACAAGGGTGGTTAAACAAAGCTAGTAAACTTCCTATCATAGGATTCCCATCAAATTGACACAAGCATGCAATTTTGCAAACAAAACATTTATTTTAAAACAGGATCAATATGCTTCAAGGACACTTGCCTTGCTCCGGCGGATAGGGTTGCTCAAGCACTTCGAAGTCTTGATTATGAAAATCCTCGTACACGATCTCTTGAGCACTTCCCTCTACTTGTAATCACACATACAAGAAAATACATACAAATCAACATGATGCACACACATTAATCAACATGCGATGATATGCATGCATGCAAAGACCAATTATTAATTAACTATGGTTGTTTATTAATTAGACGCAACTAGTTCATACGTGTTCATATGAGTTTACGGGGGTTTTGGCGAGAATTAATGATGCTGAAAATAAAAAGACAATGCAACTAAAATCAATTTATGTCTATTAGATCTAATGCGTTGCTAAAATTTGCATCGGGAACGAATCCTACCGTAGATGTGACGGCTTGACGATCGCGGAATGAATGCGACGCGTAGACGAAGTGGATGGTGCAGTCCCTCGGCGACACGATGACGGCGATGATCTCCGGTGGACGATGGCACCCTCCTCTTTTTCTTCCTCTTCTTCCCCTCTTTTTTTCTTCCCCTGGCGGCGGCTCTGTTCTCTGGTCTCTTTTTTTCCCGGCGGCGCTAGCTTCTCTGGTACCGAGAAAACACGAAGCCTCGGCTTTTTATATCCGGCGGCTAGGGTACGCGTGCGGCTGGGAGCTAGGGCCGGCGCACGGGGTTGCGCGCTGGGCGAGCGGCCGAGTCGGGCGGGGCGTCGGTGCGGCTCTGTCGGGCGGGATCGGGGCGTGGGAGCGGGGCGCGGGGCCGCGTGGGAGGGCGCAGGCGGCGCGAGATGCGCGTGGGACGCGCGGGATCGGCGGGTGGGGCCGTGGCGCTGCGCTGCGTCGGGAGGGAGGCGGGGCGTGGGAGCCAGCGGGGCCCAGGCGTGGTCGGGGTGGGGTCCCGGGGCGAGGGAGCGAGGCGCGGGAGGCGCGGGTGTCAGGGTGGGCCAGGGTGCGGCGGGGCGCATCGGGCGGGCGGATTCGTCGCGCGCGGGGGCCAAGGCAGGCGGCGGTGTCGGCGGGAGTTGCGGTGCGGGTGGGGCCCGGGCGGGGCGTGATGGCGCGTGGGAGCGCGGGAGCGCGCTGGTCGGTTGGCTGGCGCGCGTCGGTCGTTTTTTTTCTTTTTTTCTTTTCTTTAATAAATAAATATTAATATATATTATATATTTATATATATATTATTTTATTTTTATTTTTTTACATACTTTCTTTTTTTCTATTATCATACACTTTTTTATTTACATGTATAAATTATTTATTTATATATATTTCTTTTTTTATTGATTATTATTTATCTATACTTATTCCCTAATACATGTTTTATATTTTTATTTCTTTTTCCTCTATTAATGTTTAACGCATGAATATATATGTAATGCGATGCATGATGCAAATAATTAGGGTGTTACAAACCTACCCCCCTTAAAGTGAATCTCGCCCTCGAGATTCGATAGCGTGGAGAAAAGATGCGGGGATTCTGCCTTCAGGTCTTCTTCACGTTCCCACGTAGCTTCGGATTCTGTATGGTGCTTCCATTGCACTTTGCACCAAAGGATCCTCTTATTTCTCGTGACCCTTTCCTTTACGTCCATGATCTTGATAGGTTGCTCGACATAAGACAAATCCTCTTGAAGTTCTAATTCGTCCATTGGCACTTGTTCTTCCGGTACCCTGAGACACTTCTTGAGTTGAGACACGTGGAACACGTCGTGTACATCGGAGAGATACGCCGGCAGCTCAAGTCGGTAAGCTACCTCCTCGCTTGTCCAGAATTTTAAATGGTCCAATATAACGAGGTGCGAGCTTGCCTCTTATGTTAAACCTCTTATGACCTCTCATAGGTGACACCTTGAGGTATACAAAATCTCCAACTTCAAAAGTCAAACTCCTTCGCCTATTATCAGCATAACCTTTTTGTCGAGACTGGGCAGCCTTTAAGTTTTCCCGTATTATTTGGACTTGCCTTTCAGCATCTTGTAACACGTCGGGACCAAACACTTGATTCTCTCCAGTTTCATTCCAAAACAAGGGAGTCCTACACTTCCTTTCGTACAATTCTTCGTAGGGTGACATTTTCAGACTTGCTTGGTATCTATTGTTGTATGAGAATTCAGCATACGGCAAGCTTTTATCCCAACTTTTCCCATGCTTTAAAGCACAAGCTCGTAACATGTCTTCCAAAATTTGGTTGGTCCTCTTGGTTTGTCCATCTGTTTGAGGGTGATACGCCGAACTGAAGTTCAACCTTGTTCCCATTGCTTCATGCAATTTCTGCCAAAACCTAGAGGTGAACTGAGAACCTCTATCCGAGACTATCTTCTTCGGTACTCCATGTCGGCACACAATATGCTCGATATACAATTCTGCTAGCTTTGCGGTGGTATATGTGGTCTTGACAGGGATGAAGTGATCTGATTTTGTCAACCAATCCACAATGACCCATATTGAATCATAGCCAGAATGAGTTTGCGGTAATCCAACTATAAAGTCCATACCAATCTCTTCCCACTTCCACTCCGGGATCTTCAATGGTTGTAACAATCCAGCTGGCCTTTGATGTTCAACTTTAACTCGTCGGCACACATCACAAAGTGCAACATATTCGGCTATGTCTTTTTTCATGCTGTCCCACCAATAGCAAGCCTTCAAGTCCTTGTACATCTTCGTACATCCAGGGTGAATCGAGTAAGGCGAGTCATGTGCCTCCTTTAATATTGTCTCCCGAATATGCTTTACATTAGGCACAATGATCCTCTTTCCAAGCCATAAGGTACCATGTTCGTCTTCATCAAATCTAAATTCTCTCCCTTCCTCGACCCTTTCCTTGATTTCCTTGATCTCTTCATCCGTGGTTTGTGCTTCTCGAATTTCTTGCTCCAAGGTTGAATTTAACTCCATTATTCCCATCTCATTCACGAATCTGAGGTTCAACTATTCGAATTCTTTACATAGCTCGGATGGCAATTCCCGAACCGTGAGTCGATTACTTACTCCTTTCCGACTCAAGGCATCGGCCACTACATTGGCCTTTCCTGGATGATAGTTGATCCCCACATCATAATCCTTGATGAGCTACAACCATCTACGTTGCCTCAAGTTCAGATCCGTTTGTGTGAAAATATACTTCAAACTCTTATGATCCGTATAAATTTCACACCTATGTCCAAGGATATAGTGTCTCCAAATCTTCAATGCGTGTACCACGGCTGCGAGTTCCAAATCGTGCGTGGGGTAATTCTGCTCATGTTTCTTCAATTGTCTTGATGTATAAGCGACCACTTGACCTTCTTGCATAAGCACGTATCCGAGTCCTTGTCTTGATGCGTCACAGTAAATATCAAAACTCTTGCTTACATTTGGCAATACCAAAACTGGGGTTGTTGTCAACCTTTTCTTTAACTCCTCAAAACTGTTTTGACAAGCTTCAGTCCATTGGAAAGCCTTCCCCTTCATTAGCAATTCCGTCATGGGCTTGGCTATCTTGGAAAAGTCCTTGATGAATCGACGGTAATATCCATCCATCCCAAGAAAACTCCTTATTTCCTTCACGTTTTGTGGTGATTCCCACTTCAACACATCCCTCACTTTACCGGGGTCAACCGATAGTCCTCCTCCTGAGATGATATGACCCAAAAATGGCACCTCTTTCAACCAAAACTGGCACTTGCTGAACTTGGCATACAATTGATGCTCCCTCAATTTCTGCAACGTAAGCCTCAAGTGTTCCTCATGTTCCTTCTCATCCTTTGAGTATATCATAATATCATCAATGAATACCACAACAAACTTATCCAAGTACTCCATGAAGACCTTATTCATGAGGTACATAAAGTAGGCAGGCGCATTTGTCAATCCAAAAGACATCACGGTGTACTCATAAGATCCATACCGTGTCCTAAAAGCTGTCTTGGGTATGTCCGATGGTCTAATCTTCATTTGAAAGTAACCTGACCTCAAATCAATCTTAGAGAAGACACAAGCACCTTTCATCTGATCAAACAAATCCTCTATACGGGGCAAGGTGTACTTGTTCTTGATGGTCACCTCGTTGAGAGCTCGGTAATCCACACACATCCTTTGCGTTCCATCCTTCTTGTCCACAAATAGAATGGGCGCACCCCAAGGCGAAGAGCTAGGGCGAATAAAACCTTTCTCTAGTTGTTCTTGAATCTGCTTCTTGAGCTCCGCTAATTCCATAGGAGGCATCCTATACGGCCTCTTAGCTATAGGTGCAGTTCCAGGTATTAAATCAATAACAAACTCAATGTCCCGATCAGGTGGCATACTTGGCAACTCATCCGGAAACACATCCAAAAATTCACACACTACCGAAATCTTCTCAATTGCGGCACCGTCCATATGATTCAGCTCCAATTGCTTCGGTGCGATTTGAGATGCTTCAAATTCTACGGGGATCCCTTCCTCATTAGTCAACTTCACCGTCTTTGTGGCACACTCAATAACTCCATTGTGCTTCCTCAACCAGTCCATACCAAGTATAATATCCAACCCTTGAGAATCCAAAACAATGAGGTTGGCGGAGAAGTCTACCCCCCTTATTCTAAGGCTTACTTTTGGACATACTATATTTGTCCTCATCTCTCCTCCAGGAGACTTAACAAACAGAGTAAACTTCATATGAGAGATAGGCAAACTATACTTGGCAACATACTTCGATGCAATGAATGAATGCGATGCTCCAGAATCAATTAACATAATCGCGGGGTTGGAGTTGGCGAGAAACATACCAATGACCACGTCATCCGCTTGTTGAGCATCCTCCGTAGAGACATGGTTCACGTTGCCACGAGCAAAATTCTGCTGTCCACGGTTCCCTTGTGGCTGTCCTCCATTAGGTCTTGGGTTTTGCCTCGGTGCATTACTTCCTTGACCAAGGCCCAACTTAGGACATTGATGCGCAAAGTGTCCAACTTCTCCACAAGTATAACACTTCTTAACTCCACTAGAATTATTGGGACGAGCTTGGTTCTGAACATTGGCACCAGAAAAGTTAGCACGAGGCGCATAAGGCATTGGAGGCCTAGGTGCTTGCATGACAGGGCGCTGCTGCACAAACTGAGTTGGGCGTGGTGCATAACAAGGGCGCTGAGCAGGAATAGAGGAGTTGCAATAGGGTGCATTGGGTGGTGCAAGGCGAGGGCGCACATTACTTCCTTGTTGCTGTCCTTGATATGGCGCTTTCCTCTTGATTTCTTGCTCCATCTCGCGGATTTTGTTCTCAACCACAATTGCTTTGTCCACAAGCTTCTGGAAATTTGCATAATCACAATTGAGCAGTTGCACTTGGATTTCATTGTTGAGGCCTCTCATGAACAAATATTGCTTCCGGCTGTCCCGACTAACATCCTCAGGCGCATACCTTGAGAGTTGAGTGAATTTATTGATATATTCACTCACGCTTGATCTTCCTTGCCTTAAGTTCTCAAATTCTTGCCTCTTCAAGATCATAACACCCTCCGGCACATAATGAGAACGGAAATTCTCCTTGAATTTGGCCCAAGTAATTCTCTCTTGGTTCTCATGAGCATTGCAATAAGCATCCCACCAATCCACAGCTGCTCCAACTAGTTGATGAGAAGCAAATAAGACCTTTTCTCGGTCACTGCATTGGACAATGGCTAGCTTCTTCTCCACGGACTTGAGCCAATCATCCGCATCCATAGGGTCAGCAGCTTGAGCAAAGGTTGGCGGCCTAGTCCTCATAAACTCTCCCAATCGGTTATGAGGGGGTGGGGGTGGCGGTGGAGGCATATGGGGCTGATTGTTGTTATTGCCATCCTACAGCTGTCCCATAGTTTGTATCATGGTCTGCATGAGATGGTTCTGCATAGCCAGTAGCTGCTCAATATTGATAGCTCCATGAGCAGGTCCTTGTACAGTATTGTTCTGAGGTACTCCATGGTTCTCCTCCTCACCATTGACATCCCTCTGATTGCGAGTCCTCACCATCTGAAGAAGAGCAATAGGTAAGAATTTAGAAACGTCCCCAACTATATGCATCAAGGGATATGAAGCTAACCAACTAGCTATACTAGCCTAGGTGGACATGGCAATGCTAAAGCATCCCAAAATCCTCTATTAAGCACACAAGCAAACAATATATATATATAGCAAACAACACTCCAAGCAAAAACACATCGATTCCTGAGTGCTCCTATGTGCTCTAAAGTGTCCATTCTATCTAGGCTGCGTCTACGGTCAACCTGGCTCTGATACCAATCTGTGACGCCCGGTTACAAAAAATGAACCAAGCTAATGCATATGTGTGCCCAGGATGTTCAACACACATACACGAGTGATTCACAAATGATAACCAGATAATTACCACAGCTCAAATTATTAAATAAGTACTCTTATTACATAATTCATTATATCCTCGAATACAAGCTCTAATGAATATTAATGACAAGTTCAACTAATGCAGCGGAAATAAACTAATTAAGCAACTAAGCAAAAGGGATAGCGCAGCTCCATGCAACACCACAGGCAAAGCTGACAGTAGACACGGCCTAGAACTCCGCATTATCGCCATTAAACTCACAATCCTGACCTGCAACTGTTGGGGGGGGGATTGCAAGAGTGAGTACATGTCGTACTCAGCAAGTGTGGAAAGTATGACATGTGGCTGATTCAAATGACGACAATAATAAGGGCTAAGTGCTGAACAGTACAGTAAAACCATTTGGAAAAGCAATGTATCATATTTATGTGAAGTAAACCCATCATAAACCATGTAACCACCATAATACCAGTCCATAATTTACCATTGCCAATAACCATAATCAATGTCATAAACCATGATTCCATCCCATAACCATAACCATAACAATAATATCAACCATAACCATTACCAAACCCTCTAATCATGTAGGTCATCCAGGCGCTCATAACCGGGAGCACGGCTATCATGATAGTTTTAATACTCTGCAGAGTTTGTACCACTTTACCCACATGTTTGTGATTTCATCACCCGTCGGCGACTAAATAACCTCCCTTATGCCAATTACACTTCCTTTGGTGTATGGCCAAGAGATCACAAAATAGCCTTTACAAAGGGATTACTAGCCTATTTAGACCCCACTGAGGTTTTACCGGTGGCGATGCCTCCAACTGAGCACATCTTCAACCAAGGGCCCCCTCTTGAGCCATTCGGATCCCAGGGTAGTCCCGCCAATCATCAATAAACCCAATCCGACTACCCCTTCCCCGAGCATCCACAATGGTCCAAACAGCACTAGCAAAGCCCTAATTAATCAGCTACGCCGCACCCATACTTGGCCTCGTGGTGGCACTGTAGTCCTGGCCTATTCTCGCATGAACCGGTCCTTAGATCTAAAGCAAGCAAACCACCATATCATCCAACCCATCCACATACCAGGCTTGCTTAGATCACCCATCGTATTGATCAGTTAACATTAACCAGAATATCATTGATGCATAATTAAATGTGTAGTGTTGTTTGCCATCCCAATTAATTAAGCGAAGCAAAAAGGTAAAAAGCCCTTCCCGACTCTCTACCATATATTCCAGGTGACAAGGGTGGTTAAACAAAGCTAGTAAACTTCCTATCATAGGATTCCCATAAAATTGACACAAGCATGCAATTTTGCAAACAAAACATTTATTTTAAAACAGGATCAATATGCTTCAAGGACACTTGCCTTGCTCCGGCGGATAGGGTTGCTCAAGCGCTTCGAAGTCTTGATTCTGAAAATCCTCGTACACGATCTCTTGAGCACTTCCCTCTACTCGTGATCACACATACAAGAAAATACATACAAATCAACATGATGCACACACATTAATCAACATGCGATGATATGCATTCATGCAAAGATCAATTATTAATTAACTATGGTTGTTTATTAATTAGACGCAAGTAGTTCATACGTGTTCATATGATTTTACAGGGGTTTTGGCGAGAATTAATGCTGCTGAAAATAAAAAGACAATGCAACTAAAATCAATTTATGTCTATTAGATCTAATGCGTTGCTAAAATTCGCATCGGGAACGAATCCTACCGTAGATGTGACGGCTTGACAATCGCGGAACGAATGCGACGCGTAGACGAAGTGGATGGCGCAGCAGTCCCTCGGCGGCACGATGACAGCGACGATCTCCGGTGGACGACGGCACCCTCCTCTTTTTCTTCCCCTTCTTCCCCTCTTTTTTTCTTCCCCTGGTGGCAGCTCTGTTCTCTGGTCTCTTTTTTTCCGGCGGCGCTAGCTTCTCTGGTACCGAGAAAACACGAAGCCTCGGCTTTTTATATCCGGCGGCTAGGGTATGCGTGCGGCTGGGAGCTAGGGCCGGCGCACGGGGTTGCGCGCTGGGCGAGCGACCGAGTCGGGCGGGGCGTCGGTGCGGCTCTATCGGGCGGGATCGGGGCGTGGGAGCGGGGTGCGGGGCCGCGTGGGAGGGCGCAGGCGGCGCGTGCTATCGTCATCGTGGTCTAAGGTGCGTCGTCGTTTATGTACAAGCACATAACTTTTGCAGTCCTTTCTTCTTCTTCCATCGTTCCACCTCCTAGCCCGGCGCCGACGAACCACCACAACCATGGCCAACCTTCCGCCTCCTAGCCCGCCGAGGCAGCCACCCTGCAAGCGGATATGCTACAGCTCCCCCGAGAGGGTGAACAATGACCAGCGCCTCATTATGGCGCGAGAGGCATACAACAGTACGTCTCAGGCCTTGGACGCCTTGGGTCTTGGTACCCTTCCCGAGTTTCCGGGAATGGATACCACCGACCGCTACCTCTACGCCCTCACGGGTGTGGCCGATCGCCTAGACATCTTGTCCGGGATGATGGCCTAGGAGCTCGGTGCCGAGGGCTGTAGTGCCCTGGTGGCGGCGACAGAGAGGAACTTCCGTCGCGGCAGGGTTCCACCGCCGGTGCAGCCGGAGCCACCGGTGCAGCCGGAGCAATCGGCTCAGCCGGAGCAGCCCGCCCACTCTCCTGCTGCATCGTCGCCGGAGGAGGAGGAGGAGGAGGAGGAGGAGGAGGAGGAGGGGGAGGAGGAGGAGGAGGAGGATGACGACGACGATGACGATAATGATGACAACGACGATGATGATGACGACGACGATGACGATGATGACGACGACGATGACAATGACAATGGCGACGACGACGGCGACCACCACCACCACCACGACGATGACGAGGAGGATGAGGAGGACCGCTTGTCGTGGTTTGAGAAGTTGGGGGAGAGGGCGGAGGAGGCGGGGCCGGCATAGTAGTTTTAGGAGTTATTGTACATATTTCTTTTGTAGTTTTAGGAGTTCTTGTACATGTTTAGCTTCAATTCTGTTCTTGTACATATTTCTTGTGTTTTGTAATATATATGTGTTCATTCGTGTCAATGAATACTGGTGTGTTAGAATTTCTGGATTTTAATCAAGTGAATGTGCTCTAAGTTTAGTGATGTGTTAATCTGTCACAAGTGAACCGAGCAAATTGGACAAAAACAAAAGGTCTAAGGGTTTGAAGCTCGTCTCGATTTGTAATTGCAAAGCTAAAGGAGACAAACAATGACTTTAAGCGCATCTTGCATCACTTTGTGATCGATGGACATCCGATCTGTCGTCCATCGTTGTCTCCTATTTGGGTTTCTTATGTAGTGTAATTGGTTGATCATGTTTGCGATCCATGCATGTTAGACATAGCTAGAATTAAAACACCTCGGTCATGTTTAACAACACTAACATGCATATATATATATATATATATATATATATATATATATATATATATATATATATATATATATATATATATACCTCAAACCTCGGTAATGCGTGCAGGACTAGGCCCATGTTCGCTGCAAGGCGTCCCCTGGCACGAACGCGCGGTCACAAAGTTGGCTTAGGCGTGTACGAACGGATATTTTTTATATAACGAAAAAATTGTTTTCCCCGTGTGTAAATTTACTCCTAATGGGACGCGTCGAGCCGTTGGGACCGAGAGAATGCAAACCGCGGTTTCGAGGAAACCGGGGCCACCCACTGGGTCCATAATTAAGCGCAGTTTCCTCTAGCGTCCGATCATCTCGACACGCCAGCTTAGACGACGACCCACTATAAAGGCTCACCGTCCTCTTGCTTCTCTGCCGCACCACCCCTTAGATCCTAGCCTCTAAACTTCTCCCCCCGCCACCGTCAACCACCTCTCACTCTTTCTCTGCACCTCCATCACCACACAAATGGGTAGCCCCGCGCCGAAGCGCTCTAGGCCATCGACGTCCTCTGAACCTCCTTCTCCGTTTCCATCACCGCCGACAATGCCGGTGGAACTGATGGCGGCGCCCGCATCTCCACCGGCGGAGCCTGCACTTCCTCATCCCGGTTGGGTTTAGCGGACTCTCAGACTCCTCACCGACTGCATCGACAAACTCGATCGGCGCCTTAAGGTGGCCACCGACGCCAAATCCGCCGCCACTCATAGCGCACTAGCACTCAACACAGTGGCGCGGAAGGTCTTTTCCGACACAGATCGCTCGTATCGCCATCTGGGTCTTGGGACCCTTCCCCTCCACACGACCATAGACACCACGGGCCACTACTGCTACGGGTTGATGACTGTGGCCGGTCGTCTCGACGCCCTCCACAAGACGATCGTGGAGGTTGCTGGGTTAGAGGGCCTCCTGAAGATTAAGCACCGCGTCGCCGGGAAGCTTCGGACTGTGACGAAGGTTGAGGAGTATGAGGCGGCTTGGGCAGCGGCGGTAGCGGAGGAGGTGGAGCAGGGAGGCATCTCTTGAGGCAGAGGTGGACGTGGCTATGGAGGCGGCGGCAGCGGCGGAGGAGGAGCAGTAGGAGGCGAAAGTGGCGGCGGAGGTGGAGGCGGCAGCAGCGGCGGTAGAGGAGGAGGAGGCGGCACCGGCGGCGGAGGCGGAGGAGGCGGCAGCGGCGGAGGAGGAGGACGTGGTTTTCTCCCAGTAGAGTAGTATTAGGAGTAGTTTATCTATTTCGTGATCTCTGAGTAGAGTAGTATTAGGTGTAGTTTATCTTGTTCTTGCTGTCTACTACATGTTTTCCTATTACTTGTTTGTTAATGAAATATGTCTTTATGTTCATGAACAATGTGTTCTATATATGCAGTATCGAAAAACTTCTTTTATCGAAAACATCTCCTATATGTTTGTAACTTGGGACCGTCTATATTTCTTGTGGCTGAATGAATGAAATCCGGTAAACATTATCCTTACAAGTAATAGAACTAACAACAGACATGATGTATAATTAACTTGATTAGGAAATTACGTCATCTAAATTGCTAACTAGTCCATCGCCTGATGCAACAGGTGCATGAAAAGTACTTTATCCGTTGTAACTAATATCCGATGACATTGTTGATATATATATCGTATGTACCTGTGATACTCGTATTACAGGCGGCTTTGGATCGACGGCCTGAAGATTAGACATCACAAGGGAAAATGTTTTTTTGTAGTAGTAGTATATACTCTGTATATGTTATCATTTCATTGCGATGAATGTTATATATAAAATGCTGATTGTTTACCTTTTACTAGACCATGGATTTGCCGTCCTCCTTTCGTGGACTTGGGTGTTCTCTGTATTTGCATGTCGTTTGCATTAGCACAATGATACATT
This sequence comes from Tuctoria greenei, assembly GCA_036927565.1. NCBI lineage: Eukaryota > Viridiplantae > Streptophyta > Magnoliopsida > Poales > Poaceae > Tuctoria > Tuctoria greenei. The sequence continues at coordinate 114,229,303 of JAYESD010000003.1, forward strand.
TGGCGATTCATATTTTTGTTCTTATTTTTTTTTGGAATGTCCCACTACCACATGACTGCTTTTACATCTCCATGAAAACAAAGATGAACGGCAGGTACTGGTCCCTCGAAAATTTTTTTGTTCTTCTTCGCGCGCACAATTGAGATTTTCACAATTGAAACTTCACTCTGTGCGCCCAAAATTCCAGTCCCGCCCATTTGTAGCTAGCCACGACGAATATAAATGTGCGTCTCCCTCTAATCCCGCAGTGGCTTCTGTTCCCGGCACACATGTTCTCCTCTTAGTGCTGTGTTACAAACTTGCATTCCTAAGAAATTCTGGTGTGAGTGGTGGTGGTGACTGTGGGTACAACGTCGAGCGACCAAGTTTGACGGGATCTACCGAACCTCTTCGTCGCCGACCCCGCCCTGTGACATCCCGGACTCCAGATTTGTGCTACGTAAGTTCTACACGATCCATGCCGTCTTTTTATAGAGCTACTCCCTCCTTATCGCTTTAGTTGTCGTCCCAACAGCTGCAGCCAGTTCATTCCTAGTTGTGGTCCCAACTCCTTATATGCTCTTATGTTTCATGAATGTCTAGTATAAAATCTGATTAATGGTGCAATCGTGCAATCAACTATCCTCAATCGTTAGATCTGCATCCTACAGTCGATTCATCTTTTTATTTTACCCTAGCATTTGATTGCATTCTACTTTTTTCCATATATAAAATACACTACACCTCTGCCCCGAAATAAATGTCGCTCTGATAGTTTATGGAAGTGCATTTCTAGTACATTTCCATGACAGGAAAGATAACTATGAAAAACCGCATGTACTATGTAATTTCTTGATTTAGAAGTAAATGATGCAAGGGTTATCTTATCAACCACTCCCAATGTTGTATTCTCATTCCTGTGTTCCAAACTTGTATTCCTAAGATTTTTAGTTCCCACAGTTTATACACGTTTTTCTTTCTCGGATTGTACGGTTTTTTTCCTACTCCTTCATTTCTAATTCCTCTGTTCAAAACAAACATTTTCAGTTCATAGCAACCACACCGCCCGATCTAAAATACACATCCTCATGTAATCTGATGTTATCACTGTTACTTACTATATATACTCTTTACTTTAGGAACAAGACACCAAACCGTCATGTCATCTACAAGTAATCGTGATGGGCAACAAGCACCTGGTATAACTATAAATGTGTTTACTATCAAAATACACATATTTATAACACGTTAATTCCTTTGCATTGTATGCAGAGAATATTGCAGCACCTGATGCTCAGGAACCCCGAGATTCGTCATCCCATGCTGGTACTACGAGTATAAATATGTACCGGGCTCTACTAAATATTTTAGCATTGCGATTGTAGTTTCCTAGTCCCAGTTAACAGTTAATCAGTATATGTGATGCCATGATTTATTGATGCGTACACAGGCACGATGGGCTCTCTCGCTGCCGGCCACTCCGACACCAGCGACCACACCCTGCTGCTGCTCACTTCAATGTCCTCCCCGAGGCGTCTCTCTCCACCATCGCCACCTCCCATCCTTCACGTGTCATGATGACCCCGCCACCCGCAAACCCCTGTCGCCGCTGGTCACTCCGGCACCGGTCGGCACCCACGCCCTGCTGGTGAGTATATGTGATGGCGTGATTTATTGATGCCTACACGTGCACGCTGGACTCTCTCGCCGCTGCCACTCCGGCACCGGCGACCACGCCCTGTCGCTGCTCACTTCGGTGTCCTTAGAAACGCGTCTCCCTCGACCATCGCCACGTCCCATACTTCGCGTGTCATGATGACCCCGCCGCCCGCAAACCCATGTCGCCGCCGGTCACTCTGGCACCGGCCGGCGCCCATGCCCTGCTGGTGGTCACTTCACTGTCCTCCCCGACGCGTCTCCCTCCATCTCCACGTCCCATCGTTCGCGTGCCATGATGACCCCGCCGCCCGCAAACCCTTGGCCATTACGACGTACCTACATGCTATGCCCCATATGACATGGCATACCCTGGAAAAAGTAGTCCAATATCATTAACCCCTGTCCACTAAGAAATGTTAGCATCATATACACTACCAGGATTCCGGGTTATTGCGACGAAAAAATCGTTGCAATAGGTCGAAATTCGTCGCGATAGGTTGTTGTTGCAACGAAATAGAACGTCACAATAGTTTTTTTGACTCGTGGCGATAACAGCCTTGGTAATAGGTTATTGCGACGACTTGACATCCGTGGCAAATAGTATGGTATTGCGACGACTCCACGTTGGTGGCAAATAGTATGGTACTGCAACGGTTTAACGTATTGCGATGATTTAACGTATTGCGACGAAAATATCGGTGTTGCAACGATGTCACATTCGTGGCAAAAAGTATGGTACTGCAACGACTCCATGTTCGTTGCAAATAGTATGGTATTGCAACAGTTTAACATATTGCGACGATTTAACATATTGCAACAAAAATAACGGTGTTGCAACGATGCCACAATCGTGGCAAAAAGTATGGTATTGCAACAACTCCACGTTCATGGCAAATAGTATGGTATTGCAACGTTTTAACGTATTGTGACGATTTAACGTATTGCAACGAAAATAACGGTGTTGCAACGATGCCACATTCGTGGCAAAAAGTATGATATTGCGATGACTCCGTGTTCGTGGCAAATAGTATGGTATTGCAACGGTTTAACATATTGCGACAATTTAACGTATTGCAACGAAAATAATGGTGTTGCAACGATGCCACATTCGTGGCAAAAAGTATGGTATTGCAATGACTCCACGTTCGTGGCAAATAGTATGGTATTGCAACAGTTTAACATATTGTGACGATTTAACGTATTGCAATGAATAGTATGTTATTTGCGATGATTTCACAACTGTGGCGATAAGTACGGTATCGCGATGATTTCATACTCATGGCGAATAGTATGGTGTTGCGATGTTTTCACATTCGCGGCGAATAGTCCAGTGTTGCAATGATTTCACATCCGTAGCGAATAGTACGATATGGCAACATTTTTACATTCGTGGCGAATAGTATGGTGTTGCAACGATTTCACATCTGTGGCGAATAGTACGGTATCGCGATGATTTCACACGCGTGGCGAATAATATGGTATCGCGATGTTTTCACATCCACGGCGAATAGTACGGTATCACGACGATTTCACACTCGTGGCGAATAATATTGTATCGCGATGTTTTCACATTCGTGGCGAATACTACAGTGTTGCAACGATTTCACTTCCGTAGCGAATAGTATGATATCGCGACGATTTCACACTTGTGGCAAATAATATGGTATCGTGACGATTTCACAGCCGTGGCCAATAATACGGTAATGCAACGAATTTCACGTTCATGGCGAATAGTACGTATTGCAACGATTTCAAAACCGTGACAACAGTATTGTATTGCAATGATTTCTGATGTGTGGCAATAGGTTCGTAATGCAACATATTCAAATCTGTTGCAACAGGGTTGTAATGCGACGTTCTCTGGGTGGTGACAATAGCAGTCTAGTGCAACGCTTTTTTGGTCGTAACCAAATGTTTGTAGTGCAACGTTTTATAATTTGTGGCAATAGATAGATTCCTATTGTAACAGTTTATTTTAGTCGCAGTTAATGCCACGTTTTATAATTAGCGGCACTATAATCCTAATGCACTAGGTTTGAAAATTAGTGGCAACAGAATCAATTTATTCGCACACGATACGTCTGTCGACTTAACAACAAACATCTAGCAATTGATGCAACGCTCATGGACCCTTGCATCGTTGCGAGACGATGTTATTTACAGTTTTTTCAGGTTGCAACATTGTACCCATTAAAAGAGCACCGCGACGAGTTGTAGTATTAGGAATAGTTTCTCGAACATCCAGCTTCGACTTGGTGCGAGCAGAAGCCTTTTGTGGAGTTGCTGCTAGTCGTTGTTGATTTTGCAAGCTCTCCATCATTCTGTGCATGTCCGCTAGCTCCTTTTCTTACCGTGCAGAATTGGCTGCCATCTGATCATGTAAAGCCTGGACTTCCTGGTTGAGCTGTTCATTTGCCTGGACGAAGCCATCCATCTCGGAGGTCATATAATCATTTCTTCCTTCCAACTCTTGCACCTGAGAGCTGAGGTCTTCATTTCTATTTTGCAAGGATCGAACTTGCTGGCCGAGCTGGTCAAACATCTAGATATGCCGTCTTTCAGAAACATTAGGTTTAGCCATATAACCACGCCCCCAAAACTGTGATCCTCCATAACCGGTTGCAGATATATAAGTAAGATGGAAGATGTTGTTTCTTTCCTCATCTGGGATTGGGACTCCCAGCTCAGTTTCCTTGACGTTGATTTGGGCACGTGCCTGGGTCTATATACAAAAAGAAAAGTCACATGTACATTGCAAATATTTATTTAAATGGGGACTGTTTGAAGTGTTTCTCACATGTACAGCTTCTGCCTGCTCATTTGCCCATTGACCGTTCTTCAGATGGCTTGCCTCCCACAGTTCTATGTCACCGGGTTCTTTCCCAGTCTCTGGGTCTTGCTATATCAAATACAAGTAAAATTTGATTGAATGATTGCAGTGCAAAGTAAAAGCATGATTTAGTTTTCATACCTTCTCGTAACTAAGTTGGGCGTAGGATTTCGAGCCAAGCAAGTGTTTTGTCTTTTGAGTACTTCGATTTCGTGAATTGGTTCTGCTTATTGACTGCAATTTTAAGAATTAATTTCACGAATGGGTGTTATCAAATAGTTTTTGTATGATATGGAGGTATTAGAAAGCTAGCTGACCTTGAATCGCTCGGACCCAAAATAGTCCATAAGCGCCAACCAATCGGAATCTGCTACGTCAACAGGCTTGTTTTGTATACGTTCCTCATTGGTCGAATACTTCTTATAGGTGGCATGCAATGTTGATTGCCACCCCTTGTAGCGCTCACCAGCAATCTTCAATATTTTTCTTTTGGTATCATCTGTGTCCTCCAAGTCCCAGGCATTCTGTACATTGTATATCACACTGTTATAAACATACAAGATGGAGGTCGCTAGAAAAAAATACTTATGTGGGGTGTCACAACACTAACCAGAATGTCTCTCACTATATCGCTCTTCGAAGTATTGCCAACCTCTGCCCACTTCCTTACACCAGCGAGGGGTACATTTTTTTGGTTGTAATAACCACATCATCGACAAAGTGCCGCTGATTAGGACCAACCGCAGCACCCAACTTATTGGACCACTGAATTTGTAGCTTCCGATTCTGATCATTCGTTCTATTTGCAGATGCTAGATAGCGCAATTTACCAACCTTAAGTCCTTTAGCAACCCCTCTTCCAAACTTCTTTCCTTCTGTTAGTGTCATTTAAACGGTAAATGTTTAAAGCAAATTAGCAACTGACCAGGCCTAGTATCATGTACAATTAGTGTGAAAGAAGAAGAAGTCTGATGTTTTACCATCTTCAGGACGAGTGCGGCAAATATGAGCATGGGAACACTGCGTCGCAACAACATTTTGCTCCATATTGGGCGATGCATTGACTTGTTGACTTCTTTGTTGCTGTTCATACCCTACAATCAGGCATCAGGCAGTAGTCAGTGGCGCTACAACACCCGTAGTACTGCAGGGGATTTTCAGTCCAGCTGCGAAGTAGGCAAGACAGTAGCTGACGATGCTAGAGAAAGAGAGGGTTCACCGGGTGCTCATCCTCTGCAGTACTGTCAGTTCGGTCTGACCGACATCAGCAGGAGCGCGTCTCGAGGTGAATTGGTGGCAGGGCGAATCATGGACATCAGTGGTATTAGCAGGTAGAGGATGCAAGACAGATGAGGCGGGCAGCTTGCGACATTTAACAAAGCTAGGGTTCGGTCTGGCAGTGCAGTGACCACAATTAAGTCAGAGGATCGACGTCCAGATCACACCGGTGATCTCACGTGACTTACGTTTTTACTGCAAGCGATGCAGTAAAGATCCAACGATGTGATTCCGTTGGATCTTTACTGCATCGCGTGCAGTAAAAACGTATAAGTCAGGTGATCTGCGTCCATTGATATCACCACGGAGCAAGTCTCGAGGCTAGGAGGACAGTGTGGCAGATCTAGGAATTAAATTTAGGTGGATTGCATACTTATATTTTGCTCTGCATGTTAGCATCTCAACCTAAAGTGCTACTAGAACAGATACATGAATATAATCTTGCGTTAATTACCAGACATCAGCAACACATTTGGCAGTGTAAAAAAAGGAATTGAGATCATATAAGCAGCAATGAACCCTCATGTACATGCATCTCTAAACTATATGATGCTAACATTTCTTAGTGGACAGGGGTTAATGATATTGGACTATTTTTTCCAGGGTATGCCATGTCATATGGGGCATAGCACGTAGGTACGCCGAAATGGCCAGGGGTTTGCGGGCGGCGGGGTCATCATGGCACGCGAACGATGGGACGTGGAGATGGAGGAGACGCGTCGGGGAGGACAGTGAAGTGACCACCAGCAGGGCGTGGGCGCCGGCCGGTGCCAGAGTGACCGGCGCCGACATGGGTTTGCGGGCGACGGGGTCATCATGACACGTGAAGGATGGGACGTGGCGATGGTCGAGGGAGACGCGTTTTTGAGGACACTGAAGTGAGCAGCAGCAGGGCGTGGTCGCCGGTGCCGGAGTGGCGGCGGCGAGAGAGCCCAGCATGCGTGTGTAGGCATCAATAAATCACGCCATCACATATACTCACCAGCAGGGCGTGGGCGCCGGCCAATGCCGGAGTGACCGGCGGCGATAGGGGTTTGCGGGCGGCGGGGTCATCATGACACGCGAAGGATGGGACGTGGCAATGGTGGAGGGAGACGCGTCGGGGAGGACACTGAAGTGAGCAACAGCAGGGTGTGGTCGCCAGTGCTGGAGTGGCCGGCGGCGAGAGAGCCCATCATGCGTGTGTAGGCATCAATAAATCACGCCATCACATATACTGATTAACTGTTAACTGGGACTAGGAAACTACAATCGCAATGCTAAAATATTTAGTAGAGCCCGGTACATATTTATACTCGTAGTACCAGCATGGGATGATGAATCTCGGGGTTCCTGAGCATCAGGTGCTGCAATATTCTCTGCATATGATGCAAAGGAATTAACGTGTTATAAATATGTGTATTTTGATAGTAAACACATTTATAGTTATACCAGGTGCTTGTTACCCATCACGATTACTTGTAGACGACATGACGGTTTGGTGTCTTGTTCCTAAAGTAAAGAGTATATATAGTAAGTAATAGTGATAACGTCAGATTACATGAGGATGTGTATTTTAGATCGGGCGGTGTGGTTGCTATGAACTAAAAATGTTTGTTTTGAACGAAGGAATTAGAAATGAAGGAGTAGGAAAATAACCGTACAATCCGATAAAGAAAAACAAGAAAAACGTGTATAAATGGTGGGAACTGAAAATCTTAGGAATACATGTTTGGAACACAGGAATGATAGTACAACATTGGGATTGGTTGATAAGATAACCCTGGCGTCATTTACTTCTAAATCAAGAAATTACATAGTACATGCGGTTTTTAATAGTTATCTTTCCTGACATGGAAATGTACTAGAAATACACTACCATAAACTGTCGGAGCGACATTTATTTCGGGGCAGAGGTGTAGTGTATTTTATATATGGAAAAAAGTAGAATGCAATCAGATGCTAGGGTAAAATAAAAAGATGAATCGACTGTAGGATGCAGATCTAACGATTGAGGATAGTTGATTGCACGATTGCACCATTAATCAGATTTTATACTAGACATTCATGAAACATAAGAGCATATAAGAAGGAGTTGGGACGACAACTAGGAATGAACTGGCTTCAGCTGTTGGGAAGACAACTAAAGCGATAAGGAGGGAGTAGCTCTATAAAAAGACGACATGGATCGTGTAGAACTTAAGTAGGACAAAACTGGAGTCCGGGATGTCGCAGGGCGGGGTCGGCGACGAAGAGGTTCGGTAGAGCCCGTCAAACTTGGTCGCTCGACGTTGTACCCACAGTCACCACCACCACTCACACGGGAATTTCCTAGGAATGCAAGTTTGGAACACAACACTAAGAGGAGAACATGTGTGCCGGGAACGGAAGCCACTGCGGGATTAGAGGGAGACGCACATTTATATTCGTCGTGGCTAGCTACAAATGGGCGGGACTGGAATTTTGGGCGCACGGAGTGAAGTTTCAATTGTGAAAATCTCAATTGTGCGTGCCAAGAAGAAAGAAAAATTTTTCGAGGGACCGGTACCTGCCGTTCATCTTTGTTTTCATGGAGATGTAAAAGCAGTCATGTGGTAGTGGGACATTCCAAAAAAAATACGAACAAAAATATGAATCGCCAAATGTATCATTGTGCTAATGCAAACGACATGCAAATACAGAGAACACCCAAGTCCACGAAAGGAGGACGGCAAATCCATGGTCTAGTAAAAGGTAAACTGATGAGTAGGGTTAGGCCCGATCTTCCGAAAGGTATGTCGATTGGGGTGGAGAACTCGACGTTGATGATCCGCGATACTCGAGCGGTTCGAGTACCCCTGCAATCACTACACCACGTCTCCGTTGGTTATCAACCGTGCTGCACACGCTTGACCTCGCCAAGAAGGCTAATCCCTGCAAGTGCAATCGAGAACACGAGCAAGAACGTAGAAGACACGATCGGAAATCGCGAAATTGGGGTCTCACAAACCGTAGAACGGCGATTTTATTGATCTAAGCAAAACCCACCGAATATGACCGGCGGCTGCAGTATTTATAGGCTAGGGTTCGACCAAAACATGATTAGACGCGTCCCTAATGGACCCTTACGGGATACAAGGCCCAAAGGCCCGATTCGGTGGTGCAGCACCGGACAGAAATATGGACTCAACTTGTTTCGACGATTCCCAATGACTCCGGAGGAATTTTGAGGTGGGACCAGAACCATTAGAAAGTTTATCTTCCCCTCTTTCCGTGCATATGTAGAACGTCAAAAACGGAGTCCGTATGCCTCCTGGGCGTCTGTTTTAAGGTGGACTGCTCCTGGACTCCGAGTTGAACTTGAGTCCGAGTTGTAAACTATTTCCATCTACTTGTGGACGTCCCAGGTGGTTGTCCACGCTCCCAAGGCCTCCTTCCTTCACTTGTTGATCTTCTCCATTATTCCTGATAACAATTAAATCATCACATAGCAATCTATTCTCAAACTCACATGCAAAAGAAGTTAAGAACGAATTCACCTGCTGATTTAATAACCGTGCCCGTGCTCTTGTGATTGGTCCTTGCAGTTCAATGCGCGTCTCCGCTGTTGTGATGTCCTCATCATTCTCCCCCTCTTGAATTGGAGTCGTCCTCGACTCAAGTTCATCTTCTTCTCCCAAGTACGGTCGCAAATCTGAAATGTTAAATGTAGGACTAACCCCAAAATCGGGAGGCAATTCAAGCTTATATGCATTATCATTAATCTTTTCAACGATCTTAAAAGGACCAGCAGCTCGTGGCATAAGTTTAGATTTTCTCAAGTCGGAAAATCGCTCTTTTCTCAAATGTAACCACACCAAATCGCCCGGTTCAAGTTTTACTTCTTTTCTACCTTTACTACCTGCAATCCTATACTTCTCATTCATCATTTCAATATTTTTCTTTGTAGTTTCATGCATCTTAAGAATGAATTCAGATCGTTGTGTAGCATCCAAATTTATAGTTTCAGAAGGAGGCAAAGGTAGTAAATCAATAGGAGCACGGGGATTGAAACCATACACTACCTGGAATGGACTTACCTTTGTCGTGGAGTGAACGGATCTGTTGTAAGCAAATTCTATATGTGGTAAACACTCCTCCCACAATTTCAAATTTGTTTTCAAGACAGCCCGTAACATAGTGGATAAAGTACGATTAACTACCTCGGTCTGTCCATCCGTTTGTGGGTGACATGTAGTTGAAAACAGCAACTTGGTTCCCAATTTATACCACAAAGTTCTCCAAAAATGACTTAAAAATTTTGCATCACGATCAGAAACAATGGTATTTGGCACACCATGTAAACGAACAATTTCCGTCATAAATAAATCAGCAATGTGTGAGGCATTATCATTCTTATGACAAGGTATAAAGTGTGCCATTTTGGAAAAACGATCAACAACTACAAAAATACTATCCCTCCCCCTCTTAGTCCAAGGCAATCCCAAAACAAAGTCCATAGAAATATCCTCCCAAGGTACACTAGGAACAGGAAGAGGCATATAAAGACCATGTGGGTTAAGGCGAGACTTAGCTTTATTGCAAGTAGTGCATCATGACACGTAGCGCTCGACATCACGCCTCATCTTTGGCCAAAAGAAGTGTGTGGACAGCACGTCTTCAGTTTTCTTCACTCCAAAATGTCCCATCAAACCTCCTCCATGTGCTTCCTGCAAAAGCAATAGACGAACGGAGCTAGCTGGAACGCATAGCTTGTTAGCACGATAGAGGAGACCCTCTCGCAGCACATATTTATTCCAAGTTCTTCCTTCTCTACAATTTTCAAAAGCAACTTTGAAGTCCAAATCAGTAGGATATAATGCTTTAATTGTTTCCAAACCAAAGATTTTATGATCAAGTTGGGACAGCATGGTATAACGCCTAGATAATGCATCGGCAATGATATTTTCCTTCCCTTTCTTATGCTTAATGATGTATGGAAACGACTCTATGAACTCAATCCATTTAGCATGTCGTTTATTCAGATTGGTTTGACACTTAAGATACTTCAATGATTCATGATCGGAATGTATGACAAACTCCTTAGACCAAAGATAATGTTGCCAAGTTTGTAATACACGGACTAAGGCATACAATTCCTTATCATAAGTGGAATAATTCAGAGAAGGACCATGAAGTTTTTCACTAAAGAAAGCAACGGGTTTACCTCCTTGTATGAGAACGCCTCCAATACCAATGCCGCTTGCATCACATTCTAGCTCAAAGGTCTTGTCAAAATCAGGAAGTTGTAGTAATGGTGCTTGTGTAAGCTTCGATTTGAGAGCATCAAAAGCTTGTTGCTGCTGTTCGCCCCATCGAAATGGAACTCCCTTCTTCGTTAGCTCATGTAGAGGTGCTGCAATGGTGCTGAAATCCCGCACAAAGCGCCGATAAAATCCTGCAAGACCAAGAAAACTACGAACCTGTGTGACGGTAGTTGGGGCTGGCCAGCTGGTGATTGCTTCAATTTTTGCCTCATCCATCTCAATTCCCTGCGAGGAAACGACATAGCCAAGAAACGAGACTCGATTGGTGCAAAAAACGCACTTTTCGAGGTTACCAAACAAACGTGCATCTCTCAAAACAGTAAAAACAGCACGTAAATGATCAAGATGTTCATCATATGACTTGCTGTAAATGAGGATATCATCGAAGTAAACCACCACAAATTGTCCAATGAAAGCACGTAAAACCTCGTTCATTAATCGCATAAAGGTGCTGGGTGCATTAGTTAAACCAAAAGGCATGACTAACCACTCATAAAGTCCAAACTTGGTTTTAAATGCAGTTTTCCATTCATCTCCTAGTGCCATTCTAATTTGGTGGTAACCACTACGCAAGTCAATTTTTGTGAAGATGATAGCACCACTCAATTCATCAAGCATGTCATCTAATCGAGGAATAGGATAACGATATCGAATGGTGATGTTATTAATCGCTCGACAATCAACACACATGCGCCAACTACCATCTTTCTTAGGAACCAAAAGAACAGGAACGGAACAAGGGCTAAGGCTTTCACGAATGTACCCGCGGTCCAAAAGATCTTGGACTTGTCGCTGAATTTCCTTAGTTTCTTGTGGATTCGCCCTGTATGCTGCACGATTTGGCAAACTTGCTCCTGGAATCAAATCGATCATGTGTTCAATGCCTCTCATCGGTGGTAAACCAGGGGGTATCTCGGAGGGAAACACATCCTCAAACTCCTGCAAAAGGTTAGCAACAGCAGGGGGCAATGCAATAGACAATTCATGAAGTGAAAACATGGCTTCTTTGCAAACTAAAGCATAGCACATCCCCTTAGCATCGAATAAATCAGCAAGTTCAGATTTAGTTGCGAGCAATGATGGTGATTTTAACTTAATAACTTGCTGTTTTTCAGATTCTAATTTAGTTGATTTGCCCTCACGAATTTTACTCTTCTCAAAATGCACAATTTCAGCAGGAGTCATGGGGAGCAAAGTTATTTTCTTTCCCTTATGCATGAGAGTATATTTATTGGTTCTACCATGATGAATAGCATCTGTATCAAATTCCCAAGGACGACCCAATAAAAGAGAACAAGCATCCATAGGAACAACATCAAAATCAGCAAAATCATGGTATGAACCAATTGAAAAATGGATTCTTGCTGTTTGTGTTACCCGAACCTTACCGCTGTTATTGAACCATTGAATGTGGTACGGATGAGGGTGTGCTCTTGTTGGCAAACCGAGTTTCTTGACGACGTCCGTGTTTACCAAGTTATTGCAGCTACCTCCATCAATTATAGTGTGTACACGACAGTCCTTGACGACGAGAAACATGTGGAAGAGGTTGTGTCGTTGTAGCTTGTCGTCGGTCTCCACTTTGGAGCTCAAGGCACGCTGCACAATGATGCTCCTATAGTTCTCCGTCGCCGCTGTACCAAGTACCTCTTCTTTGGTGTGTTCATCATTTGGATCTGTAAAGTCAGTAGCAAGAGAATATTCATCTTCAACATCCGAAGTACTATCATACCCGCCATCGTCGCGTGCTATGTATGCTCGTTTGCTCGGGCAATCTCTCATCATATGACCAAGTCCCTGGCAGCGGTGACACTTAATGTCAGAAGTACGACCCGTAGAAGGAGTGGACGACGAAGGCTTGAATGATGTTGCCTTGCTGCCTTCCGGCACGCGAGAAGGTGGAGCAGCAGGTATAGTTCGTTGGCCGCCATTGGGTGGTGTAGTTGCTGCACGGGGGGCCGAAGATGGTGCTGTTTTGGATGGTGTAGTTGCTGCACGCGGCGTGAAGTTGCTCCTCGTGCGTTGTTGCTGTTGTTGTCGGCCCTGCAATTCTTTTTCTGCCAACATAGCAAGCTGAAACAATCTGTTAACAGTATCATATTCTTTGTAATCAACAATGTCCTGAATTTCACGCCTCAACCCCCCATAAAAACGAGCTATTTTATCATCCATGTCCTCTACTACCCCACAACGCAACATACCCTTTTGTAACTCTTGATAATACTCCTCTACGGACATGTTACCTTGGTCTAAACGCTGCAATTTTTTGCGAAGGTCCCACTAAAAAGATGGAGGAACAAATCGAACACGCATAGCTTCCTTTAATCTATCCCATGTTGGAGGATCAGTTCTAGTTTTAACAAGTTCATTCCACCATATGATAGCAAAGTCCTTAAACTCACTAGTGGCTTGACGAACTCTATGTTGTTCAGAAACAAGATGGGAATTAAATTTTTGCTCTACTGTCATCTCCCAATCAAGATAAGCCTCAGCATCATAAGCACCAAAAAAAGAGGGTATAGTAAATTTCACTATAGCAAAAGGATCATCAGGAGGGCGGTTATAATTGTTATGATTATTACCTCCCATACCTCGACGATAAAGTGGCAGTCTTGGCTGATTACTGTGATCTTCCAGTTCATCATAAGCATTGTCTTCTTGTCTTCCAGCGAGAGGCAACCGAGCCTCAAAAGTATTCATCCGAAGAGCAAGGTCATCCAGTTTGCGAGTCAAGTTCGCCAATGACTCCTCCGTTGATGCGTTGTATTTGGCGAACATATCACGTAACTCAACATGTTGAACACATTCGTCATTATTTTCCTCTCCTGCCATTGTTAGTAGGAAACAAAAGACAACAAAAAAAAATGTTATCCCTATCAACTACAGTGACAATGTGGAAGGTGGAAGAAAACAATCTATCTCGCTCAAGCGTCTTACCACGCTCCAGGCCCGGGCCTGGGGGTGTGCGGCCCGTGCGACCGCACAGGGCCCCAATTTCTTTGGGGCCCCTTTTTTTTCTACATAGTGTATATTAGTTCAGCCCATTAAAGCATTGATGATAAGGAAATATGAGCATCCTAGGCTTCCAGCTAGGCCCAGCTGCGGCCTTGCTACTGGGCCACCATTGGAGCCCATGCGGGCAGGTGCCAGGCTGCTGCGTAGTGGTCAGACAAAGCCTAACTCCACCGATGATTCACGTGATATCGCTTCCGACTCTGAAACAACAACGACGCTGGACTCTACGCCGATTTAACTCGGTATCTCACGAGCCATATACTTGCGTCTTCATAGATCGCCGCTGTAACAGAGGAAGCGCCGAGTCTCCTAGAGAATCGCCGAGGCGCCACCGTCCTCCTCAATCTATTTTACAGAACCGGTAAGTTTTTGTTTTTCTCTCTTCTCTGTCTTATCACTTATAGCAAATTTGATTATTATTTCATACAACTGTTCTGTTCATTATTTTATGAATAATAAGCGTCAAGCGAAATAATTTTTTTTACTATACAGACATGTCTTCTAGGAAGTATGAATCGGGTTTTCAAAAGCGTAAGAAAAAACAAAGAATAGAAAGTATAGCTGAGTCTCAAAGAGGAGCTATGGATAGATTTATTATTAAACCTATGGATCAGTCAGCTAATCAAATTAACAATGAGGTTGAGGATGTTCCTATTGATAGTACAAATGTTGCAATGGATACTGAGGTGAATGATGTCCCTATTGATAGTGCAAATATTGCAGTGGATACTGAGGTGGATGATGTCCCTATTGATAGTACAAATATCGCAGTGGATACTGAGGTTGAAGATGTTTCTATTGATAATACAAATAATGATTCTTTTCAGCCTGATATATTTGATCCGAGATATTGGGATTCTCTTGATTCTAAACAGATTGATATTTTGGCACAAAAAGGTCCGAAAAGAGACTTATCAATTCAAAATGGTCCTAAGAATAGATATTCTAGAAGGTTTTCTGCATTATTCTACAACAGAGTTCTATCAAATGGGGAATATTGCGATAGAGATTGGCTTGTTTATTCGAAGGAACTTGATAGAGTCTTTTGCTTTGGTTGTAAATTATTTACACAAGGACAACGAAAAGGTCAATTGGCAAATGAGGGGTATAATGATTGGACACATCTTGGAAATCGACTTAAAGAGCATGAGACAAGTCCTGATCATATTTTGAATATGACAACTTGGTATGAGTTACGTAATAGACTGCAAAAGGATCAAACTATTGATAAAGCTGCTCAGCGACAACTTCAAAAAGAAAAGGATCATTGGAGAAAAGTTTTGTTTAGACTTGTTTGCATTGTCAAATTCCTGGCCAAGTATAATCTCGCCTTTCGTGGTACTAACAGCAAATTGTATGAAGATAGCAATGGAAATTTTTTAGGCTTGATAGAATTGTTGGCTGAATTTGACCCAGTTATGCAAGAGCATGTTCGTCGTATCACAAGTAAGCAAACTCAAAGTCATTATCTCGATTATAAGATTCAAAACGAGCTGATACACATGCTTGCTTCTGCTATTAAATCTGAAATTGTAATGAAAATAAAGAGGGCAAAGTATTTCTCTATCATTCTAGATTGCACTCCTGATGCAAGTCACCAAGAACAAATGTCTTTAATTATAAGATATGTGGATCTATCTTCAAGTAATGTTTGCATTGAAGAATCATTTTTAGGATTTTTGGATGTAAATGATACGACGGGACAAGGACTTTTCGATGTTGTCCAGAAGGAATTAAAAAGCCTCGATCTTGATATAGATGACGTGAGAGGACAAGGATATGACAATGGAGCAAATATGAAAGGATGCAAAAAAGGAGTACAAAAGAAAATTTTGGATATAAATCCCAGGGCTTTCTATTCTGCTTGCAGCTGTCATAGTCTTAATTTAACACTTTGTGACATGGCCAAGACTACTGGTAAAGCTAAAGAGTTCTTTGGAATCATCCAACGCATTTATACAACTTTTGCTAATTCTACTAAGAAATGGCAGATCTTGAAAGATAATATAATAGGCTTGACTCTTAAATCTGTGTCAGCTACACGATGGGAGAGTCGTATTGATAGTGTTAAAGCTATCAGATTTCAATGTGCAGATATTCGAGAGGCTCTACTTCAAGTGGCTGAAAGTGATAATGATCCGAGAACTAGCAGTGAGGCTAGTGGATTGGCAAAAAATGAACTTGGTGAGTATGCATTCATAGTGGCAATTGTTATTTGGTATGAGGTACTGTATGCCGTTAATTTAGTAAGCAAACAACTACAAGCAAAGGATATGCTTATTGATGTTGCTATTGAGAAAGTGCAAGGGTTGATTTCTTTTTTCAAGGAGTATAGAGAATCTGGTTTTTCACAAGCATTGGAGGCAGCCAAAGATATTGCACTCGATATGGGCATTGATGCATCATTCCATAAAAGACGGGAAATTAAAAGAAAGAGGCATTTTGATGAGAATCCAGATGACACAGGTGTTAGCACACAATCTGCAGAAGAATTATTTAGAATCAATCATTTTATAACAATTGTTGATCAGGCAATTTCCTCACTTACAAATAGATTTGAACAATATCAGAGTTTTCAAAAAGTTTTTGGATTCTTATTTACTTCCAAAGCACTACAATCATTGGATAATAAGAGTCTAAAGTCCTCTTGTGATGATTTAGAAGCTGCCCTTAAAAAAGATGGAAAATCTGATATTGATGCCAATGAACTGTATATGGAGTTGAAGTTTCTTCAAGATTTTATGCCAACAGAAAATATGGGACCTGTCCAAATTCTCAAATTTTTAAAGAGACATGATTCTTTTCCAAATTCAAGTATTGCATATCGAGTTCTATTGACCATCCCAGTGACTGTTGCATCTGCAGAACGTAGTTTTTCTAAATTGAAGCTATTAAAATCATATTTGCGTTCTACAATGACGCAACAAAGACTTACTGATTTGGCCATAATATCACTTGAGAGTGATTTTTTGGAGAAGATTGAATATGAAAATATTATCGAAGATTTCATTTCAAGAAATACTAAAAGAATGGGTCTATTTGGATAAATATTATGCATCAAGAGACAAATTTTAATAATACATATGTTTTTCATATAATTTATTGTTATGTAAGATGATATATTATATAAATTTATGATACTATTTTTATATATAGATGTGATCAATTTTAATAGTCGTACAGGGCCCCGGATTTTGACGGCTCGGCCCTGCCACGCTCTTACAAGTGTTCTTACCGACACAGCAGGTGGTGTGGACGGTGAGATGAACCAATGAAGCGTGGGGTGATTACAAAGGTACCTGTTATGCTCAAGAGAAAGGTGGAGCTTGGATGGCACAATATGGTGGCTAATAAGCAGAAAATCGTTAACAGCTAAACAAAGTTGAATAAGTATTCAATGTAGGAAACTGTTGCTGGTCAACTGAGTGCCCTAGAGCCTAGCACAACACAAGGAAGTATCAAGGCAAAAGAAAGACAGAATGGTATAACCAAACAAACAGCACCAAGTGGTATAGGCCAATTGCTTTAATATGCGTGCTCTTCACAATTTTTTTTTCTTTTTTGTAATATTTTTTTGATATTTTTTCTTTACTCAGTAGCACAATTATAGGAAGCACACAAATTTGCAGCTCAATTGGATGTAATATGCGGCCTATGGAAAATCAAGAAGGTTCTTTAAAATTTGTGCTGAAACTTCGGAGGCCGGATAGCCTATCTTCCGAGGGGAATTTGGGCAATATAAATTCGCCGAACGCGGCTACGCGGCGGAAAATCAGATGCGAAATTTTGTGTAGATGAATTTGAAAAAAAAATTCGCCCGATTTCGAGTTCGTATGCGAAAGTTATGGCCGTTTTAAGGTAGGCTGTCCGAGTTACGTTTTTTTTAGATGTTGATTCCAACTCGGTTTTAGAACAGAACTCGCAAACGGATACGAAAACGATCGGGAATTTGCACAGCAACTAATGGGGTGGTGTGTGATGATTCAAGGATGAATGGCACAAAGATTTGTCACCTAATCTTGGGCTGGCGATGCGGGAGTTCACGCAAGGCGGCTAGCTAGGGCAAACCGATGAACGTGGCGGATCGGTTTGTTATTTAGGGATTGTGGAATAGGTGTCGAATAGCAAGAAAACAAGGACGAAACACGATAACTAGGTCCAAAAAACACAAAGCTAAACCAGCAACAAGACTCAACCACACGAATGCAAACTCAACAATGCAAACTGAAAAACGAAACTGCAGGCACTATAGTCTGGGAAGCGGTAAAAACGATCTAATTTTTTTTGTGGCTTTTTTGTGGACTCTAGGTACGAAACAAAATCGATCTAATGGAAGGAAGGAAAACAAAGATACCTCACGGGCAACCTGGAAATCTGATACCAATTGATGAGTAGGGTTAGGCCCGATCTTCCGAAAGGTATGTCGATTGGGGTGGAGAACTCGACGTTGATGATCCGCGGCACTCGAGCGGTTCGAGTACCCCTGCAATCACTACACCACGGCTCCGTTGGTTATCAACCGTGCTGCACACGCTTGACCTCGCCAAGAAGGCTAATCCCTGCAAGTGCAATCGAGAACACGAGTAAGAACGTAGAAGACACGATCGGAAATCGCGAAATTGGGGTCTCACAAACCGTAGAACGGCGATTTTATTGATCTAAGCAAAACCCACCGAATATGACCGGCGGCTGCAGTATTTATAGGCTAGGGTTCGACCAAAACATGATTAGACGCGTCCCTAATGGACCCTTATGGGATACAAGGCCCAAAGGCCCGATTCGGTGGCGCAGCACCGGACAGAAATATGGACTCGACTTGTTTTGACGATTCCCAATGACTCCGGAAGAATTTTGAGGAGGGACCAGAACCATTGGAAAGTTTATCTTCCCCTCTTTCCGTGCATATGTAGAACGTCGAAAACGGAGTCCGTATGCCTCCTGGGCGTCTGTTTTAAGGTGGACTGCTCCTGGACTCCGAGTTGAACTCGAGTCCGAGTTGTAAACTATTTCCATCTACTTGTGGACGTCCCAGGTGGTTGTCCACGCTCCCAAGGCCTCCTTCCTTCACTTGTTGATCTTCTCCATTATTCCTGATAACAATTAAATCATCACATAGCAATCTATTCTCAAACTCACATGCAAAAGAAGTTAAGAACGAATTCACCTGCTGATTTAATAACCGTGCCCGTGCTCTTGTGATTGGTCCTTGCAGTTCAATGCGCGTCTCCGCTGTTGTGATGTCCTCATCATAAACAATCAGAATTTTATATATAACATTCGTCGCAATGAAATGATAACATATACAGAGTATATACTACTACTACAAAAAAAACATTTTCCCCTATGATGTCTAATCTTCAGGCCGTCGATCCAAAGCCGCCTGTGATACGAGTATCACAGGTACATACGATATATATATCAACAATGTCATCGGATATTAGTTACAACGGATAAAGTACTTTTCATGCACCTGTTGCATCAGGCGATGGACTAGTTAGCAATTTAGATGATGTAATTTCCTAATCAAGTTAATTATGCATCATGTCTATTGTTAGTTCTATTACTTGTAAGGATAATATTTACCGAATTTCATTCATTCAGCCACGAGAAATATAGACTGTCCCAAGTTACAAACATATAGGAGATGTTTTCAATAAAAGAAGTTTTTCGATACTGCATATATAGAACACATTGTTCATGAACATAAAGACATATTTCATTAACAAACAAGTAATAGGAAAACACATAGTAGACAACAAGAACAAGATAAACTACACCTAATACTACTCTACTAAGAGATCACGAAATAGATAAACTACTCCTAATACTACTCTACTGGGAGAAAAACACGTCCTCCTCTTCCGCCGCTGCCGCCTCCTCCGCCTCCGGTGCCGCCGCCTCCTCCTCCTCCTCCTCCTCCTCTGCCGCTGCCGCCACTGCTGCCGCCTCCGCCTCCGCCATCTCTTCCGCCTCCTCCCGCTCATCCTCCGCCGCTGCCACCGCCTCCATAGCCGCGTCCACCTCTGCCTCAAGAGACGCCTCCTGCTCCGCCTCCTCCGCTGCCGCCGCTGCCCAAGCGGCCTTATACTCCTCAACCTCTGTCACAGTCTGAAGCTTCCCGGTGACGCGTCGCTTAATCTTCAGGAGGCCCTCTACCCCAGCAACCTCCGCGATCGTCTCGTGGAGGGCGTCGAGATGACCAGCCACAGTCATCAACCCGTAGCAGTAGTGGCCTGCGGTGTCCATGCTCGTGTGGAGGGAAAGGGTCCCAAGACCCAGACGACGACACGAGCGATCTGTGTCGGAAAAGACCTTCCGCGCCACTGCGTTGAGCGCTAGTGCGCTATGAGCGGCGGCGGACTTGGCGTCTGTGGCCACCTTAAGGCGCCGATCGACTTCGTCGATGCGGTCGGTGAGGAGTCTGAGAGTCTGCTCAACCCAACCGGGATGAGGAAGTGCAGGCGCCGCGGGCGGAGATGCGGGCGCCGCCATCAGTTGCACCGGCATTGCTGGCGGCGATAGAAACAGAGAAGGAGGTTCGGAGGACGTCGATGGCCTAGAGCGCTTCGGCGCGGGGATACCCATTTGTGTGGCGACGGAGGTGCAAAGAAAGAGTGAGAGGTGGTCGATGGTGGCGGGGGGAGAAGTTTAGAGGCTAGGATCTAAGGAGTGGTGCGGCGGAGAAGCAAGAGGACGGTGAGCCTTTATAGCGGGTTTGTCGTCTAAGCGGGCGTGTCGAGATGATCAGACGCTAGAGGAAACCGCGCTTAATTATGAACCGGTCGGTGGCCCCGGTTTCCTCAAAACCGCGGTTTGCATCCTCTCGGTCCCAACGGTTCGACGCGGCCCATTAGGAGTAAATTTACACGCAGGGAAAAACAATTTTTTCATTATATAAAAAAATCCATCCGTACACACCTAAGCCAACTTCGTGACTACGCGTCTGTGCCAAGGGACGCCTTGCAGCGAACATGGGCCTAGTCCTGCACGCATTACCGAGGTTTGAGGTATATATATATGCATGCATGTTAGTGTTGTTAAATATGACCGAGGTGTTTTAATTCTAGCTATGTGTAACATGCATGGATCGCAAACATGATCAACCAATTACACTATGTAAGAAACCCAAATAGGAGACAACGATGGGCGACAGATCGGATGTCCATCGATCACAAAGTGATGTGAGACGCGCTTAAAGTCATTGTTTGTCTCCATTAGCTTTGCAATTACAAATCGAGACGAGCTTCAAACCCTAAGATCTTTTATTTTTGTCCAATTTGCTCGGTTCACTTGTGACAGATTAACACATCACTAAACTTAGAGCACATTCACTTGATTGAAATCCTAAAATTATAACACACCAGTATTCATTAACACAAATGAACACATATATATTAAAAAACACAAGAAATATGTACAAGAACAGAATTGAAGCTAAACATGTACAATAACTCTTAAACTACAAAAGAAATATGTACAAGAACTCCTAAAACTACTATGTCGTCCCCGCCTCCTCCGCCCTCTCCCCCAACTTCTCAAACCACGACAAGCGGTCCTCCTCATCCTCGTCGTCGTCGTGGTGGTGGTGGTGGTGGTGGTCATCATCGTCATCGCCGTCGTCATTGTCGTCATCGTCATCGTCATCATCATCATCGTCGTCATCATCATCATCGTCATTGTCGTCATCGTCATCGTCGTCGTCCTCCTCCTCCTCCTCCTCCTCCTCCTCCTCCTCCTCCGGCGACGATGCAACAGGAGAGTGGGACGG
Source organism: Tuctoria greenei (assembly GCA_036927565.1). Classification (NCBI taxonomy): domain Eukaryota; kingdom Viridiplantae; phylum Streptophyta; class Magnoliopsida; order Poales; family Poaceae; genus Tuctoria; species Tuctoria greenei. The sequence goes on from JAYESD010000003.1 coordinate 114,251,096, forward strand.
CTACTCCGGCTAAGCTGATTGCTCCGGCTGCACCGGTGGCTCCGGCTGCATCGGCGGTGGAACCCCGCCGCGACGGAAGTTCCTCTCCATCGCCGCCACCAGGGCACTACGGCCCTCGGTGCCAAGCTCTTGGGCCATCATCCCGGACAAGATGTCCAGGTGATCGGCCACACCCGTGAGGGCGTAGAGGTAGCGGCCGGTGGTATCTATTCCCAGAAACTCGGGAAGGGTACCAAGACCCAAGGCGTCCAAGGCCCGAGACGTACTTTTGTACGCCTCTCGCGCCATAATGAGGCGCTGGTCGTCGTTCACCCTCTCGGGGGAGCTGCAGCATATCCGCTTGCAGGGTGGCTACCTCGGCGGGCTAGGAGGCGGAAGTTTGGCCATGGCTGTGGTGGTTCATCGGCGCCGGGCTAGGAGGTGGAACAATGGAAGAATAAGAAAGGAGTGAAAAAGTTATGTGCTTGTACATAACCGATGGGGCGCCTATATGGTCTGTGCGGAGTAGACGAGGGAGCAGTTCATTTCCCGCGAATTGAACTCTTTGCAGACCTCGTGCGACGCAATTAAACCACTGTGGAAGACAATCTTCAGAGATCCTTCCGTCTCTATTGTGGAACCGAATCCCCTGCAGTACTGCAGGTGCATTAGAGGTCACTGACATGTGGGCTCTATGCTTTGTGGGACCCACATGTTAGTGACTTCTAATGCACCTGCAGTACTGCAGGGGATTTCAGTATCCATGTGGAACGTCGCGCATGCGTCCCTGCACCATGGCTTCTTAACTTCTCCGTAGACCTCGTGCGGCTCGTCAGTTACTTGGCGCACTGGAAAGGCCAGCGGTGAGATCTCCGGGCCCGGTGAGCCCCGCCACGGCGGCACCGCGCGCGCCCTTGGCGCGAGGAAGAAAGGGTCTGTGATGTTGGTTTTCTTGTTTCGTGATGTTGTTTTTCTTGTTTTGTAGTAGTATTGTTTTATGTTAATGAACTCAATGTCATTGTTCCTCTGTGAAGACCTTTTACCGTAGCCGGTTTCTACCATAACAATAACCGCCTGAGATAATTAGGTTATCACATATGATTCTTTACTTGTATCTAGCCATCTTTGATAATTGTTTTTCACAGACATGCCTAGCCATTGGTTAATAACCGCCTATAATAAGGTATAACCTATGCAGTACTACTGCTGTTATTTCTAATTTCCAGGTCAATTCAATATAATCACAGAACAAAAATCAATAATATCATCACAGAACAAAAGTCAACAATATTATCATCACAAAAGTCAATTTCACTAAAACAATATACATATGTACAAGTTACAGATACAATTCATCTCAAAGATTACAAGTTTTCACTAAAAACTATTTCTATTAGCATAGTCGCAAAGTTCTGGCACATCAGCTGATGCACCATTCTCATCAAAGAACTCCCCTCTTTTGTGCAAAATTTGGTGACGAATGAATTGACAGAGTTCAGCAGCAATCCTGTCAGCTCCTCCACTAGGAATACTTCTACAAACCGGCCATTCTTCGTTGAGATTCTTCGTGTGCTGCAATATAACACATAACCAGGTTTAGAATGTATTGGTTTGAACAATCTTAAAGTATAGATCAAAGTGAGAGTATACAAGAATTTATTTGGTATTTTTGGAGCAGTTGTACTATGAGCAATTGAATTTTGAAGTTGGAATCAAAATATTAAAATAATGTTTCTGGTAATATTGAACAGCAGAGAATACAAGTATTAAACTATGCTAGTTACAATGAAAATGAAACACAAAAGTAAGAAAAATAAGGTATCGACATTAAGGATAACTTACATCCTCACGATTCACTCTATATACGCCGGCGGTCCGAAGATGCTCGCATACATAATACCCGCATAAGACACTCCTAGCAGGCTGCTTCCGACAAGCATAATATGTTTTAATGTCCAATGCATTCGTATTGGAAGGTCTCTCACCGCCAAGCCGTTCCGCGTAAAACCACCAAGCGCTGTAATACATGAAATGTCATATAAAACTTGTCAACACATTCTAAATGTGTGTAAATTAAAATTATCAAATAAACATACAATTTCAATATGGAAAGGAAATCTTTGTAACGATCTGGTGAGAAATTGGCCGAGTCCAAAACTGTTGCCGTTCCCTGCGTTGGCTTGATGAAGATCATTATGTAGTGATTACTGCAAACATACAAACACACGTGTTAACAATTACCAATAATTGCTATTTCAATGTCATGTGTCGAACTTACTCGAAGTGGTATGGAGCCTTTACGAGGTCCTTGCCGTCTCTGACAAAGTTAAACATCACATGTCCTATGTAAGTTGCAACTTCTGTCCTTTTATCCTTCTTATGTTTTGCGATTGCTTTTTCAAAATCTTTTCTTTTCATGTGTTTGAGCTGTGCTGAGTCTTGATCCACCTGGACGTCGAATAGCACCTTTGCAATCCTAGTAGGGTCAAGGATACCTGTCTTGCGCTCCAACTTTTCATTATCCATGTATTGCATCCTATTGAAGAAGTCCAGAATTGTTATAATCTCATGAAATGTGTATGCGTGTAGTAAGAAAAGCAAATGCAAAATATTAGAGCACTTACAAGCACCAAACGAGCAGCAGGTTGATTTCGAGCATGCCCCGATGGAAAAGGGCATGCAACTCTTCAAATAAAATGACTCGTCTATCCACTCTAGTGCTCCAGAATGCTTCTTTTGGAATACAAAATGTGACGCAATTAAGACCATATTTTGTGCTGGCAAGGATGTACCACTCATGCATTCTTCTGACCTGGACGGGTTGTTTGCTAAGTTGTACGGATGTCATGAACGGCTTTCCATTCTTAAATTCAGGAGGAACATCCTCAAGCTTGTATATTGGAACTCCTGGTTTAACTAAAGCCGTCCGCCGATTATACATGACACCGTCTTCTTCCCACTCCTCGATATCTCCTAATGATGGCTCATGAGAAGAACGAGATGCACTCAATTTTATAATATTTTCCTTCATAGTTTCCAAATATTTTGACACTTCTGATGAAGGTTTCTTATTTTCGTATGAGGTAACTTTGATAGGCACTGATGATCGAGGAGTAGTCGTCAGAAGTTGGACACTGGCTTATTGTTGAACCTGTTGTTCAACTGATTGCTCTTTACTCCCAGCAGTTGGCTCTAGTACTACTTAAAGCTGTTGCTCAACTGGTTGCTCTTTACTAGCAACAGCTTGCTCTGGTACTGCTTGAAGCTGTTGTCCAACTTGTTGCTCTTGGATATCATCCTTGCTGAGACATAGGGGGAGTGGATCTCCCTGGACTGGGAGTGGATCTTCATGCACTTTCACCTTAGAAGATGGGGTTGCAGTATTTGGAGATGCGACGGGGATGGAAATTGGCTCATCGTCCAACACGATATCGCGTCGGTGCCAAAGGATTAATTGGTTGACAGCCTGCTCCAGAGTCGCGATCCCCTCAGGTGTGACGTGGTCTATTTCATAATCTTCGTAATCATTATCAATGATCTGAAGAACTTGCACCACAGCATAATACAACGGAAGTGGATTCCCATTGAAGTCACAATCAGGCTTTGCCATAGTAGTGGCAACCTGTTTGGTTTTGTTCCCTGCTCTGCCTATCGGGACAAGAAGACGACAAGATTTGTCGTTAGCAATATCATCGACAGAGAACTTATGGGTTGACCCTGAGCCTGGCACGGAACCAACGCTGCTAGGGTAGGCAGTTGGAGATACTAATTGCTCCTTTTGCACCGGAACCATCACTGTACTCGGTGCCACTAATTGTCCCGATTGTCTAAGTTGTTCCATTATTTCTTGCATATTTTCTTTGACCTTTTGAGCAATCGTTTCATCAAGTGTTTTCTTAAACTTCTCACGTCTTCTATATGTGTCTTTATCTTTAGGGAAACCATCTAGCCAAGACATTTGAGAAGAGACCGCTCGAACCCGTCCGCTGTGTTCAGGGTTTCCTAAGATAGCGGTAAGTTGGTCATTCTCCCTCTTCGGCTTGAAGAGACCCTTCTGTTGCTTTTCAATTACTTCTTTCATTTTATCCTCTACTTCATTCAGAGAGTCGGGCTTTTCAAGTTTGCCCTCGCTGGTCAAACCTGACCGAGCAAAGACCCAACGTTGAGTTCGCTCATCGCACCCTTCTAATGGGTGAGGATTGCCCTTACTGGTAATTTCGTCTAATATCTTATTCCATTTCTGGACTTTGGGGGCATATCTGGCAGACCCCAAGCGATGATGGTATTTGTTCTTTTTTGCAAGCTCTAACCTAGTTGCACTTAGAGCTTTAGCATCAGGTGTGCTCTTTTGACGAACAAACTCTTGCCACTGATCTTGTGTGATTTTTCCCATCTTCCTCGGGCTAGGGACCTTATCGGCCTTAACATAAGCATTCATTTCACTCTTCCAGCATCGTAACTTCTTTCTGCAAGAGATCAATGTTGCTTTCTTTATAACTTCTTCTGTGCCTTTTGGGAACTTGAATTGTTTCTTTATCCTTTCCCACAACTCATTCTTGATCTGCTCGAGTAATTTCCTCCAATTCTCGGTTGTGATCGGCACAACCTCCCTAACAAGAAAACCGCATGCATTACAATACTTGGTAACTGAATCCAGTGGTTCTTGGGGAAGCCCATGTGGACCGACCCTTGTTATGTACATGATGCGGTCCAATGGACCCTTATTGGGACCTCGTTGCCCTCGTTTCCGCTTGAGTGAAGTTGAGGATTCATCCATTGGAGAACCTTCTGCGGTTTTAGGAGCCGATGTCACCTCATTGTCTTCGCGATTAATCTAGGTAGAAAAAAATTATAAGACTTCGTATACTTGACAACCAACATTAACTTGAACTGCTAAAGTTAAGATTCGTGATCCATACCTCGTCGGCAGGATCATATTCCGGGTCTAGATCCACTGAAGTCTTTTTAATTTTTATATTCAGAAAAGGATCCGATGGACTGTGATAGGAGCCTGAACTACTGGAGTCAGTAAACTCCATATTGTCTTCTTTATTGTTACTACCAGGACCAGTCTTCTTAGGGCTTTCCATGCTAGAACTAATAAGACAAAAATCTAATAAATGGCATATTAACTCTACATGAAGTGTTGCATGAAGAAAAAGATGGAAGCATTCTAGGATTTGATAAGGCATTCTAGTGTTTAAGGCGACTGACCAAAAGGTTCCTATACATTGCGAGGGTGACAAGCATGTTAAAGTTGCTCACCAGCAATGGCAATTTTATCTTCTTATTCCAAATAGGCTAGCTTCGTTCAGAGTGGCGACCACATTCTTGAGGTTTACTAGGCGGCGCCTAGCTCTGGACCTATAACTGATCAAGCAAGGGACAAAAAGCAAATCCTCCAGCCTTTTTCTAGTATCAAGAATCGCAAAGTGTGGCACTTGGATTTGGATGGTGAGGTGAGGCGAGGCGAGGTAGCTGCAGGTGAGAAGAGACACTCTTTTTCAGCGTTGAGGGCGTATGTGGAAGTGACTAGGGCGAAGCTCGGCGGCGATGGCGAAGCTCGGCGGCCTATCTGGAAGTGACGAGGGCGGACACTTGGCTGCCAAGGGTATATATAAACTCCAATTTTCTCAGGCGGATTTTAAGTACCGACCGTCTGAGAAGATGGTTACCTTAGGAAGGTTTTACTTACCAACCGCCTGAGAAGATAAAATTATCTTAGGCGGTTGGTTAGTAACATCCGAGATAAACATCTTCTCAGGCGGTTATTAAGTACCAACCGTCTATGAAGATATTTACTTCTTAATTAATATTCTTGATTAAATGTGGGTCCTTTAAAAAGGCAAAATTCCACTTTCTTGTAATATTATTGATATGTAAAGGTTACCATTAAATTTCACTTCATAAATCATTTGAAATTGGTCAGAACATAAAAAACATACAACAAATGCTATTTTTCATTTCTCTACCTTGATGAATATAATGCTTTTTTCATTTATTTTTTCAGTGGACATTTTTACTCATCATACCAACCTCTATTAATTTTTTCAGATTTTTTAAATTTTTTTTGAATCAATGTGTGTTCATAATTTGATGAATGCCTCATATGTATATGAGAATTTAGTTAGAATGATGGATAATTTGAAGTTTGACATGTTGGAATGCTTTTAAAAAAATTAACAAAATTCATACATGTATAAATGATACAAATATGTTCATACAAACAAATTTGAGTGAAGGATCTTTTTTTTACGAGATACACAACTGTGAATAATATGTGAGTAGAAATTAATTTGATATTTACCAAAACATTACAATGTCAGCTATACAAGTTTTAAAATTTTTTGTTCAGGTGGTAGATGTTAATTTTATACAAATGTAGAAGAAAGAATCATATAATTTGGACACAATTTGCAGAATCTAAACATGTTTGAGTATTTATATTGGAATCTAAATAAAAAAGAAGCAAGAGATAAGGAAACTGAAGAACAGTATCGGGCATTATCTCAGGCGATTGGTAAGTAATACACGTATGAGATAAAAATCTTCTCGGAAGGTTATTAAGTACCAACCGCCTGTGAAGATATTTACTTGGGACAGAGGGAGTATAAGATGGTCACCCGCGCCATCGTCTTTTCCGCACAACCGTTCCAACATCCTCTCTTCTCTCCATAAAACCTAGCCACGGCTAGTATACAGCAAATGCTTTCGAGCTCAAGCAACCCTCCACCACCGAGCCCGCCGAGGGACTCGGCCGCCGTTAAGCGGCCACGGCTGGACCCCCCCCCCCTCGCCGCCGCGCGTGAAGGATACCCTCCTGTTCAACATGACCCGAGATGTATTTACGGATACATCTCACTCCATGGAACGCCTTGGGCTCGGTACCCTTCCACAAAGTACTGGAATGGATACCACGAGCCACTACGTCTTCGGCCTCTCGCACGTGGCCTCTCGTCTCGACTCCCTCTAGGAGACGATGGCGGCCGAGCTCGGCGTCGCGGGTCATCGCAACCTCGTCATGGCGGCGGCCTTGAGACTGGGTCACCTTCCGCCGTCGGAGCCCGAGGCGCTAGAGGAGGGTCAGGAGCCCGAGGACCCACCCGAGGAGGAGGAGGTGGAGGCTGAGTAGAGTAGTATTTAGGTGTTTTCTTTTCATGTTTTTAGTTGTAGTTTTTCGTTTCATGTTTTTAGTTGTAGTTTTTTGTTTCAGGGTTTTAGTTGTAGTTTATCTTTTCTTGTGTTTGTAATATACTCCCTCCATCCAAAGCGACAAGTATTTTGGGACGGAGATACTCCCTCCATCGAAAGGGACAAGTAGTATTTTAGGATGGAGGGAGTAATGTTTTTAAGTTAAATGTACTTGGTGTTCTTGTTCATGGATGTACTATCTGTGCAAAATTAGTTCGAATTTTCCGATCGCCAAACCCTCCTTGTCCCCAAATCGGTGGAGTTGCCAGGAGATCGCCCGCTGCGGGGCCCGCAAAGCGGTCTGTAAAGTAGTAGTAACAGGAAAATGCAACAGGCCGATAGCTAGGACTGGAAAGAAAAAAGTGACAGTTATTAAGTACCAACCACCAGTGAAGATATTTACTTCCTCTTAATTAATATTCTTGATTAATTGTGGGTCCTTTAAAAATTCAAAATTCCACTTTCTTGTAATATTATTGATAAGTAAAGGTTACCATTAAATTTCACTTCATAAATCTTTTGAAATTGGTCAGAACATAAAAAACATAAAACAAATGCTATTTTTCATTTTTCTATCTTGATGAATATAATGCCTTTATCATTTATTTTTTCAGTTGACATTTTTACTCATCATACCAACCTCTATGAATTTTTTCAGATTTTTTTAAATTCTTTTGAATCAGTGTGTTTTCATAATTTGATGAATGCCTCATATGTATATGAGCATTTAGTTAGAATGATAAATAATTTGAAGTTTGACATGTTTGAATGCTTTTAAAAAAATTTAACAAAATTCATACATGTATAAATGATACAAATATGTTCATACAAACAAATTTGAGTGAAGGATCTTTTTTTACGCGATACACAAATGTGAATAATATGTGAGTAGCAATTAATTTGATATTTGCCAAAACATTACAATGTCAGCTATACAAGTTTTAAAATTATTTGTTCATGCAGTAGATGTTGATTTTATACAAATGTAGAAGAAAGAATCATCGAATTTGGACACAATTTGCAGAATCTAAATATGTTTGAGTATTTATATTGGAATCTAAATAAAAAAGAAGCAAGGGATAAGGAAACTGAAGAACAGTATCGGGCATTATCTCAGGCGGTTGGTAAGTAATACACGTATAAGATAAAAATCTTCCTTGACGGTTATTAAGTACCAACCGTCTTTGAAGATATTTACTTCTTCTTAATTAATATTATTGATTAAATATCTTATCAGGCGGTTGGTAAGTAAAACCCGCCTGAGATAAACTTAAAAACCGCCTGTGAAAAACCGACGCCGAGACGGGGACCCCTCACCACACGCCCGCTATTAGGCGACGACCCGCTATAAAGGCTCACCGTTCTCTTGCTTCTCCGCCGCACCGCTCCTTAGATCCTAGCCTCCAAACTTCTCCCCCCGCCACCATCGACCATCTCTCGCTCTTTCTCTGCACCTTCGTTGCCACACAAATGGGTAGCCCCCCACCGAAGCGCTCTAGGCCATCGACGTCCTCCGAACCTCCTTCTACGTTTCCATCGCTGCCGGCAATGTCAGTGGAACAGATGGCGGCGCCCGCATCTCCTCAGCCCGACTGGTTACAGGAGACTGTCGGCCTCTTTACCGCCCGCATCGATGAATTAACGCGCCTAATTAAAGATGTCAAAGACGACGTGTCCTCCGCCGTCGAACATGCAAGAGCGCTGGACACAATGTCGCAGGATGTATTTAACAATACATCTCTCATCTGTCGCCGTCTGGGTCTTGAGAGGCTTCCCCAGCTCCCCAGCATGGACTCCGCCGACTACTACTTGTTTGGGTTAAGCTTTGTGGCCGCTCGTCTCGACGCCCTCCACGAGACGATCGCGGAGGTTGCTGGGGTACAGGGCCGCTGGAAGATTCTGCACAGTGTCTCTTGTAAGCTCGGTGTGGAGACGGAAGAGGAGTCGCCGCCGCCATCGAAGGCGGAGGCGGAGCCGCCGGAGGATGCGTCGGCCGCGGCGCGTGTGGCGGCGGAGGTGGACGAGGCCTCCGAGTAGAATAGGATTAGGAGTAGTTTTGTTCTTGTTTCTACTTGTTTTTCGTCCATGTTTTCTTTACTCTTGTTTGTAATATATGTGTTGGTAGTATGTTAATGTAATATGTCTTTTATGTTCATGAACAATGTGTCTGATGTATTATCGAAAAATTCTCCTTTTATCGAAAAACATCTCCTTTAACGATGCCAAGTTTTAACCTTTAACCCACTTTGTGCGTGAATCAAAAAACATCTCCAGTGGTGATGTTGTGTTTCTCTTGTTTTTTTGATATTTTTTCTTTTCACGTTTTGTCATGTTGTTTTCTTTGATGCAAACGGGGCTAAACAAAAGACGAGCGCGCATAGGGGAAACACAACAAGTGCAACATTCATCAGAGACGAGCATGCATATATAGGAGAAACACATCAACATGCCTTATACAAGTCTATTTTATATACAGTACTCCCTTTGTTCACTTTTCATTGGCGTTGGGAGAACTAGGGGTAGCGCATCCAAAAGGGAATGGAGGGAATATAACCCATAGAGTACAACACATTATGGTGGAACAGGTCATACTCGCGCTCAATCCTACAATTCTCAGTACAGAAGACGGTCCACTCGTACCACCCTCGCCAGCCGCAACGGGCAGGCCCCTGGTTCCCCCATGTTGGGCAGCGGCAAAAGTAATCGTCAATTTCGGGCAGCGCCACCGGCGGCGGTCCCGGAGGAGGCCAACGCAGAAACCTCCAGCTCACAAAAAGTCAAGCCTCTGCATGGCTTGATTCCGACACCGGCAGCACTCCGTGTTGGTATTCTTCATCGCGACAGACCCGACCACGTTGTCGCCGACATGGGCCTCGCCTTCGACTTGCCGGATATACTCGAGGGCGTTGCAGTCCCCGCGGTCGGTGTCGTAGCGGAGCATGGTGAGGACGTAGGCCGCCACCTTGTGGCCGTTCGCGGCCGCCCGGGCAAGGAACTGGGTGCCCCGCTGCGCCTGCGCGCGGCCGTAGTTGAAGACGAGGTCGAACCCGGTGACGTAGCACGCATGAGGGTTGCCCACGTTGGCCAGGCGCTCCACGAGGGCGTCGTAGCTCCCGTTCCCGTGCCGTTGGAACCACTCCCAGCTGCTCTCCCGCTCCAGCGCCACGCGCCTGCCCACGGCGGGATCACGGCATGCCGCGTGCATGGCCTTGCAGGTGGTGCGCAGACTGGAGAGGTCGTTAATGGGCTGGGTGGAGGTTGCGGCGACCCACCCCGCGATCAGGACCGCAATATCGTGCGGCAAGGGGAACTCCATGGGCTTCAAAGGGAACCAATGTGGGCACACGCGACGGAGAGGAAGAGTACGCGCGGAGAAGAGGATGGTGTGTGTGGCGGAGTAGAGGATGGTGTGTCGTCTTACTACTCTTTATTAGTACGTGCGGAGAAGACGATGAGACGCCCGGTGATTTTTAGTACGCGCGGAGAAGAGGGATGGTGGTGTGTGGGCAATTATTTCCAGCCATTTTTTTTTGTCCCAGCTCAACTTTACTTTCACTGTATGGTCATGTCAGCTGTGTGCTCTGCACATCTTCAGCTACTGTCCTTTGTTGCCATAGCAACTTGCTGGCATTGAATGGAAAGTGGGGGGATATGTATTGATGAAGGGTGTTAGGGTAAGTTTATGTGTTGACTAATGTGCGGTTTGAATCTAAAAATTAGTTTTTCTTTGTTGTTTTTAGTTGCTTCTGTTTTGTAAATATTGTTAATGAATGAAATCTATCGTTGTTCATCTATGTGAGATGCGTGATTGAATATTGTTAATGAATGAGTATCTTGTGTGTTCTTCAACTGTGTGAATGAATGAATGTGTAGTGTGTTCATCGTGTTCCTCAGACTCGGGTATCATAAGGTAATTATCTTAGGCGGTTGGTAATTCAAACTCGTCTAAGAAGAAGATTATCTCAGGCGATTGGTAAGTAATACCCGACTGAGATAAAAATCTTCCTTGACGGTTATTAAGTACCAACCGCCTGTGAAGATATTTACTCCTTCTTAATTAATATTCTTGATTTAATGTGGGTCCTTTAAAAAGGCACAATTCCACTTTCTTGTAATATTATTGATAAGTAAAGGTTACCATTAAATTTCACTTCATAAATCTTTTGAAATCGGTCAGAACATAAAAAACATACAACAAATGATATTTTTCATTTTTCTATCTTGATGAATATAATGCCTTTTTCATTTATTTTTCAGTGGACATTTTTACTAATCATACCAACCTCTATGAATTTTTTCAGATTTTTTTAAATTTTTTTGAATCAGTGTGTGTTCATAATTTGATGAATGCCTCATATGTATATGAGCATTTAGTTAGAATGATGGATAATTTCAAGTTTGACATGTTGGAATGCTTTTAAAAAAATTAACAAAATTCATACATGTATAAATGATACAAATATGTTCATACAAACAAATTTGAGTGAAGGATCTTTTTTTTTTACGAGATACACAAATGTGAATAATATGTGAGTAGAAATTAATTTGATATTTACCAAAACATTAAAATGTCAGCTATACAAGTTTTAAAATTTTTTGTTCAGGTGGTAGATGTTAATTTTATACAAATGTAGAAGAAAGAATCATATAATTTGGACACAATTTGCAGAATCTAAACATGTTTGAGTATTTATATTGGAATCTAAATAAAAAGGAAGCAAGGAATAAGGAAGCTGAAGAACAGTATCAGACATTATCTCAGACGGTTGGTAAGTAATACCCGACTGAGATAAACATCTTCTCAAAAGGTTATTAAGTACCAACTGCCTGTGAAGATATTTATTTCTTCTTAATTAATATTCTTGATTAAATGTGGGTCCTTTAAAAAGGCAAAATTCCACTTTCTTGTAATATTATTGATAAGTAAAGGTTACCATTAAATTTCACTTCATAAATCTTTTGAAATCGGTCAGAACATAAAAAACATACAACAAATGATATTTTTCATTTTTCTATCTTGATGAATATAATGCCTTTTTCATTTATTTTTCCAGTGGACATTTTTACTCATCATACCAACCTCTATGAATTTTTTTCAGATTTTTTTAAATTTTTTTGAATCAATGTGTGTTCATAATTTGATGAATGCCTCATATGTATATGAGCATTGAGTTAAAATGATGGATAATTTGAAGTTTGACATGTTGGAATGCTTTTAAAAAAATTAAAAAAATTCATACATGTATAAATGATACAAATATGTTCATACAAACAAATTTGAGTGAAGGATCTTTTTTTTACGAGATACACAAATGTGAATAATATGTGAGTAGAAATTAATTTGATATTTACCAAAACATTACAATGTCAGCTATACAAGTTTTAAAATTTTTTGTTCAGGTTGTAGATGTTAATTATATACAAATGTAGAAGAAAGAATCATATAATTTTGACACGATTTGCAGAATCTAAACATGTTTGAGTATTTATATTGGAATCTAAATAAAAAGAAGCAAGGGATAAGGAAACTGAAGAGCAGTATCGGGCATTATCTCAGATGGTTGGTAAGTAATACCCGACTGAGATAAAAATCTTCCTTGACGGTTATTAAGTACCAACCGCCTATGAAGATATTTACTTCTTCTTAATTAATATTCTTGATTAAATGTGGGTCCTTTAAAAAGGCAAAATTCCTCCTTGTCCCCAAACCGGTGGAGTTGCCAGGAGATTGCCGGCAGCGGGGCCCGCAAAGCGGTCTGTAAATTAGTAGTAATAGGAAAATGCAATAGACCGGTAGCTAGGACTAGAAAGAAAAAAGTGAAGACAATACGAGGAAGAAAATGTTTGAAAAAGGGAAGGACAACCGAAATGTTAAATTGGAAATCTTTCACAGAAATTAATCCAGTCGTAATCCTCTTAAACATAGGCTCCCTTTGAAGGATAGGATTTGTAAAGGATTTTTAGTTTCCATAGGAAACGTAACACATGAGCGAGGACACTTTGGTAGCCATACTAAAAGAGCTGCTTATCCGCTTCATCCACTTCCCCACGCTGCCAGTAGAATCTCTTCGGCCGCGCGAAGGTGTCCCCCGAAGAGTTCGAGGACACCGAGGAGTGTCCGTTAGAAGAGTCGCCTGATGATGACGAGGCCGGGGAGTTGGGGTGGACCGACGGCGTATAGTCGAGGTAGTGATCCAGGTGGATAATGAGCTCTGTCGTGAGGCCGCCAGGTCGCACCACTGCGGCATGGTTGAAAGGTTCCGCCGGCGGCCCGCCGTCACTCCCAGTTCGGCCATCACTTCCTGCAAAGAAGGTGGCCATTTTGGCCCGAGGCAGGAGGCTTGGGTCTTTCATACACCCAACGATCGTGCACAGGTCAGCACACTCCTGGTGGTAAGTGGAAGCATCAAAGTGATCAAAGAGGAAGACATCACCCAGAACCTATCTGATGCCCTCCGCAGACCAGACATGCAGAGGGAGGTTCTCGATGACAACCTGCACGTGGAAGAACCACCCGACGATCGGCACACCGACGCCAAAGATCCATGGCCGGAAGTAGTGGTTATCATCCGACATGGAGATGATTGCCGTCTCGATGGCGAGCTCCCGATAGTCATCACGGGTGAACCGCACCAGGAACTCACCATCGCCAAATGTGGACACAGTGAAAGCCCAATGCGGGATTTCAAGTTGGTGATGGATGGCCAGGGTGATCTCCATGGGTGTTGCCTCGCTGCGACCTCCTCTGGGTCCCAGAACAGCTGCTTGGCGGCGCAAACGGATAAACTCCATAGTCATGAGGCGGTTGTTGACCATCGTGCATTGCCCCTCACGAGGGTGCAGGGACAGTGAGCCTGTAGGTACCTGCTCGCGTCTAACATGGTTGCGAAGCATGGCGCTGCGACAACAGAGGCAAAGGACTTCTCAGGCAACACACGGGAGCATGGATGGGAATCAGTCGGGAACTTGAGCCTGGAAGCAATAGGGGGGGTGGTTTAAGAAGGCGAGGATGAAGAGGCCAAACATCGGAAGCAGCGTCCCTTGAGGATCCCACGAAAATCCGGTGATAGGACCGGACCTTTCGAGGCCTTCGGCTCTGTGCAAGCATCATGAATGCGCGAAGGCCCAACTTGAATATAAAGTGAATCAGCGCAGTTTCAGCCCACAAATAACAAGCGACCCAACTTTTTCGTCCTGCCTGCCTGCCTGCCCGCGGCGGGAAATTTTTGTCACGCCGAATGAAGAAGGAAAATAAGAAACAAAAATAATATTTTATTACGGTACCCTTCGACCCGCAACGCCGGCCCCCTCTCCGCAACGCACTTGTAGGAGCATCCGCCGGCTGCCACAATTGTAGGAGCATCCGCCGGCCGCCACGCTTGTAGGAGCATCCGCGGGCCGCCACGCTTGGAGGAGCATTCGCCGGCCGCCATGCTTGGAGGAGCATCCGCCGGTCGCCATGCTTGGAGGAGCATCCGCCGGCCGCTACGCTTGGAGGAGCATCCGCCGGCCGCCACGCTTGTAGGAGCATCCACCGGCCACCACTCTTGTAGGAGCATCCGCCGGCCGCCAAGCTTGGAGGACCAACCGCCGGCCGCCACGCTTGGAGGAGCATCCGGCGACCGCCACGCTTGTAGGAGAATCCGCCGGCCGCAGCGCGTGGAGTAACAACAGCTAGGTACAATTGCTCACAAAATGTGTTCTTGTACATCTATCCTCTTACAGATAGGCTGATGGTTGATTGAATTGTAGGAAGTGATGTCAGAAGATAAGACATGGATGGGAAAAGACAGACATAGGAGAGAGTGGCAGGATGGAATGAAGTCATTTTTAAATTTTGCATTTCAGGGCACTCGTGAAGGAGGAACTATGCCTTGTCCTTGCACGAGATGTCGTAATATTTGCCACAAGACACGCAAGGGAGTTCATTTACACCTGCTCAGAAATGGGATGTTATTGGATTATACGTGTTGGATACACTATGGAGAAATACGAGTTCAGGAAAATATTGCTGAGGAATCAGCAAATAATGAGGAGATAATTTTTGATGATGGTGCTATGCAAAATATGTTGTCCAGTCTACTTAGAGGCACTGATCATGGTGGTACTTCAGCAGATGTTGACGATCAAGAAAATGCTATAAACCAGCAGGAGCCAACTGGGGATGCAAAGAAATTCTATAACTTATTAACTGATGCCAAAAAGGAGTTGTATCCAGGTTGTTCGCAGCTGACCCAATTATCCTACATTGTCATGTTCTACCAGATAAAGTGTTTAACTGGTATGAGCAAAGTAGCTTGTAAGATGTTTCTTGAACTATTCTCATTTGCTCTTCCAAAGGGCCACTGCATTCCTAATACACTTGATAAACTTCAGAAGGTTGTTCGTGACCTCGGGGTGGACTACCAAAAGATCGATGCATGTGTCAATGACTGTGTGTTATTCCGGAAGGACTATTCTCCGCTGAATAGTTGCCCAAAATGTGGTGAATTAAGATGGAAAAATAGTACTGTTGGGGATGCAAGAGATGCTTTACCTTGTGGAAAATCCAAGAAGCTTGTAGCACTCAAGTTTCTACGTTACTTCCCTCTTATTCCCCGTCTACAAAGGTTTTATATGGGAGAATCAACGGCATCAAACATGCGCTGGCACAAAGAAGGTCGTACTGATGATGGAATATTACGCCATCCCGCCAATTCGAAAGCATGGAAGCATTTTGATAGCATTCACCCAAATTTCTCATCTGATCCTCGCAACATAAGACTTGGGCTAGCATGTGATGGTTTCAATCCTTTTGGAGTAATGAACGTTTCTTACAGTACATGGCCTGTGATTCTAATCCCTTATAATCTACCACCTTGGTTGTGTATGAAATAGTCTTATTGGGTGATGTCAATGATAATTCCTGGGCCAAAGTCACCTGGAAACAACATTGATGTGTATCTGCAGCCTTTGATTGATGAGCTACTAAAATTATGGTCTGATGGTGTTGAAACATATGACAGTTTAAAGAAAGAGACATTTGTCATGCGAGCTTCTTTATTGTGGACAATAAATGATTTTCCAGCATATGCAATGCTATGTGGATGGAGCACAAAAGGGAAGCTAGAATGTCCATACTGCCATATAAACACTGACGCCTTCTGGTTGAAATATGGACGAAAGCATTGTTACATGGGTCATCGTCGTTTCCTACCTCAGGATCACAGATGGCATTGAAACAAAGGTTCTTTCAACAACAAGGCAGAGAATAGAGAGCCTCCAACATCACTCTTTGGTGACGAAGTACTCCAACAATACGAGTGTTTTGATCAAGTGAGTTTTGGACCGACGAATAATAAGAGAAAGCACACCGAGGAAAATAGATGGCATAATTGGAAGAAGAAAAGTATATTTTTCGACCTCCCTTATTGGAAGACATTGCTAATAAGGCATAACTTGGATGTCATGCACATTGAGAAAAACATTTGTGATAGCATATTGGGGACATTGCTTGCTATGGATGGTAAAACAAAAGATAGTCTACAAGCTCGTCTTGATATATGGGTATACGGCCAGATCAACATCCGAAGTTCATAAAGAGCAAGTACACATTCCCACAAGCATTATATACTTTGGGCAAAGATGAGAAGACCACCTTGTGCAAGTTTTTGGGGAATGTGAAGGTGCCCGATGGTTATGCCTCAAACATCAAGAGATGTGTGGACATAAAAGCATGTAAGGTATCGGGTCTAAAAACTCATGACTGCCATATTATATTTCAGAAGCCCCTTCCTATTGCAATACGTAACATATTGCCTGAAAAGGTTTTGCACCTTTAATTGAGTTTAGCACATTCTTTTCTGGAATTCGTTCTAAAGAATTGGCGGAACCAGATTTGGACAAGATGAGCAAACAAATTCCTAAAACAATTTGTAAGCTTGAGATGTTGTTTCCTCCCGCTTTCTTTGATATCATGGTACATCTTCCAACCCATCTTGCTGAAGAAGCACGGTTGGGTGGACCTATTTCTTACATATGGATGTATCCAATTGAGAGGTACCTTGGTACATTGAAGAGGTATGTACGTAACAAAGCTCACCCGGACGGTTCTATAGCTGAGGGATATATTGCCGAAGAGTGTATGACTTTTTGTAGTCAGTTTTTGGATAACATCAGCACCAAGCGTAATAGGCCACAACGTCATGAAGCTGCAGCTACAAATGAACCTTCTGTTGATAATTCTAACATATTTACAGAAGTTGATAATTCTAAAAAAGGGTATAAATGGGACCAACTTACTATGGTGGAACTACATAACATCAGGCATTATCTTATTACTAACGTTGAAGAGGCCGCTCCATGGATCAAGTAATAACGTATAACTCAGATGTTATATACTATATATATGACTTATTGTAGATGGCTAATTTAATTTTGTACCCTTTTCAGTGAGCATATTGAAGAGCTGAAAAAGATTCATTCTCGTGATGTTGATAAACACCATAGAGATGAGTTTGTTGATTGGTTTCAGAAACGAGTAAGTACATGCAAGTTTGCACTTTGATGAAATATTGAACAAATATGTGTTCTGAAATTGGTTTATCGTCGATAACCCCTGTTATACTTATGTGTACAAATTACAACATCACACAAAGAAGGCAAAGCAACCGATTATCTGTATGCATTATCTAGAGGACCTGATCGTCGGGCACATTTTTTTAGTCGGTTATTCATCAATGGCTTCTTCTTTCGAACTGCAGATGTGGAAAAATATTTACGGACCCAAAACAGTGGTATTGTTGTTCGGGGCACTGATCATGATTGGTTTGGAGTAATCAAGAAAATCATTGCTGTTGATTTTGAAAAAAATCAAGAGGTTCTGTTATTTCAGTGTGAATGGTTTGATCGGCCTTTTGGAAGCAGTCAGAACCAAAGCAGAGGCTACTCTGTTTCTATTCCAGTATGAGCCTTACATTCTAGCCACCCAAGCAGAACAAGTTTTTTATGTTCCAAGTGTGAAGCATCCTAAATGGGCTACAATTGTTAAAATGAAGCCACAGAACCTTTTTGCCATGCCCCTTGGAGACAGTGAAAATAATGTGACTAAGACGATGGAGGCTGAGACATTTCATGATGATCTGCTTACTGATGATATCAATAATGAGGATACGACCGCATGGGCTAGGAATGACATTGAGGGAGCCAACGGCGATGCTTCCACTCTTATAATGACAATGTTAGGTGATCGGTTTGAGGTAGATGGAGTTGCATCAAAAAATGAAGACGACGACGATGACGATACATATACCAATGATGGTCATGTAGCTCCATTGTGGGGGGACGACAGCGAAGATGATGATTTTTAGTATAATTAGGTACGTGACATGTAGCTCCACAATGAATTCATCCGTTCGAACCCGGCATTTATTTTTCAGTTATTTATATTTGCTACCCGAAAAGTACCCGATACCCGATTTTCGGTCTTTTCAGTTTCGGTCTCGGTTTTATCGGTTTCGGTTTTTTGATCTTGGTTTATTTGCCCACCCCTAATTTACGTAGTAGTAGCATATATATGGGATATACAGTATAAAACTTTTTCTAAAGGAAGTCTTAGGTTTCGTCAAATCTATCTTTCAGATTTACGCAATTTTGATCTGTTTTAACAATACAAGAATTATACTTTTAGATTCACCATGAAAAATATTTCCATAATATACAATCTAGTAATACATGTTATTGAAGTTAATAAATTCCATATAAATCATTTGTCAAAGGTAATTAGTTTGACCAAAACAGAAATAGAGTTGAGTTGGGGCGGAGGAAGTATTATACGTTGCTGTTTGCCGCATAAGGTTTCGTCCTTCGTTCAAGCCGTAGCCATTTTTACAGGCGGCTGATGCGACCGGGCGCACCGAGCTTACGTGCGCGCCAGTCACCGAGGCGCCTTAGACGCGCGCAGCGCATGCGTTGAAATCACCTGCGATACTTTTAAATCTGCGCATTGGTATTCTCCCCCTCATATTTGTTGATGCGTTAATACCTGATGTTTTACATCGTTGAGTATGTTACGGGTCATCAGCGTCGTTAGTCCAGCACTGAGTCGTCAGGAGGCAAAAAGTAATGAACATCATTGATCAGCACTGCGCCGAGGAGAACGCAAAAATTGTTTGCTGATTCGAGGCAACAGATCCTAATGCAACTACTGTGTTCTGTGGCAATAAAGCTGTAACGCCACGAACCAGTATTTCGTGGCAACACATCCTAATGCAACAATTTTGTTTCGTTGCATTACGGTCCAAATGCAACTGTTTGCTGATTTGTGGCAATAGATCCTAATGCAATGACTGTGTTCCGTGGCAATAAAGCTGTAATGCCACGAACCAGTAATTCGTGGCAACAGATCCTAATGCAACGACTGTGTTCCGTGGCAATAAAGCTGTAATGCCACGAACCAGTATTTCATGTCAACACATCCTAATGCAACGATTCTGTTTCGTTGCATTACGGTCCAAATGCAACTGTTTGCTGATTCGTGGCAACAGATCCTAATGCAATGATTGTGTTCCGTGGCAATAAAGCTGTAACGCCACGAACTAGTATTTCGTGGCAACAGATCCTTATGCAATGACTGTGTTCCGTGGCAATAAAGCTATAACGCCACGAACCAGGAATTCGTGGCAACAAATCCTAATGCAACGATTGTGTTCCGTGGCAATAAAGCTGTAAAGCCACGAACCAGTATTTTGTGGAAACACATCCTAATGCAACGATTCTGTTTCATTGCATTATGGTCCAAATGCAACTGTTTACTGACTCGTGGCAACATATCCTAATGCAACGATTGTGTTCTGTGGCAATAAAGCTGTAACGCCACGAACTAGTATTTCGTGGCAACAGATCCTAATGCAACGACTGTGTTCCGTGGCAATAAAGCTGTAACGCCACGAACTAGTAATTCGTGGCAACAGATCCTAATGGAACGATTGTGTTCCGTGGCAATAAAGCTGTAACGCCACGAACCAGAGTATCGTGGCAACACATCCTAATGCAACGATTCTGTTTCATTGCATTACAGTCCAAATGCAACTATTGGCTGATTTGTGGCAACAGATCCTAATGCAACGACTGTGTTCTGTGGCAATAAAGCTGTAACGCCACTAACCAGTAATTTGTGGCAACAGATCCTAATGCAGCGACTGTGTTCCGTGGCAATAAAGCTATAACGCCACGAACCAGTATTTCGTGGCAACAGATCCTAATGCAACGATTGTGTTCCGTGGCAATAAAGCCGTAACGACACGAACCAGTAATTCGTGGCAACATATCCTAGTGCAACGACTGTTTTCTATGGCAATAAAGCTGTAACGCCACAAACCAGTATTTCGTGGCAACAGATCCTAATGCAATGATTGTGATCTGTTGCATTAGCATCCTGACGCCACGAACTAGTGAATCGTGACAATATATCCTAATGCAACGATTGTGTTCCGTGGCGATAGATCCTAGTGCCACGAACTAGTGAATCGTGGCAAAAAGCCAAGCTTACTGCAACGATTTAGTATTCGTTGCAGTACAATCATTGCAACAGGTCGGAATCCTTGTAGTGATAGTTTAGAGATGCATGTACATGAGGGTTCATTGCTGCTTATATGATCTCAATTCCGTTTTTTACACTGCCAAATGCGTTGCTGATGTCTAGTAATTAACGCAAGATTATATTCATGTATCCGTTATAGTAGCACTTTAGGGCGAGATGCTAACATGCAGAGCAAAATATCAGTATGCAATCCACCTAAATTTAATTCCTAGATCCGCCACACTGTCCTCCTAGCCTCGAGACTTGCTCCGGGGTGATATCAATGGACGCAGATCACCTGACTTATACGTTTTTACTGCACGCGATGCAGTAAAGATCCAACGAAATCACACTGTTGGATCTTTACTGCGTCGCCTGCAGTAAAAACGTAAGTCACGTGAGATCACTGGTGTGATCTGGACGTCGATCCTCTGACTTAAATGTGGTCACTGCACTACCAGACCGAGCCCTAGCTTTGTTAAACGTCACAAGCTGCCTGCCTCATCTGTCTTGCATCCTCTACCTGCTAATACCGCTGACGTCCATGACTCGCCCTGCCACCAATTCGCCTCGAGACGCACTCCTGCTGATGTCGGTCAGACCGAACCGGCAGTACTGCAGAGGATGAGCACCCGGCGAACCCTCTCTTTCTCTAGCATCGCCAGCTACTGTCTTGCCTGCTTCGCAGCTGGACTGAAAATCCCTTGCAGTACTACGGGTGCTGTAGCGCCACTGAGTACTGCCTGATGCCTGATTGTAGGGTATGAACAGCAACAAAGAAGTCAACAAGTCGATGCATCGCCCAATATGGAGCAAAATGCTGTTGCGACGCGGTGTTCCCACAATCGTATTTGCCGCACTCATCCTGAAGATGGTAAAACATCAGACTTCTTCTTTCACACTATTTGTACATGATACTAGGCCTGGTCAGTTGCTAATTTGCTTTAAACGTTTACCGTTTAAATGACACTAACACAAGGAAAGAAGTTTGGAAGAGGGGTTGCTAAAGGACTTAAGGTTGCTAAATTGCGCTATCTAGCATATGCAAATAGAACGAATGATCAGAATCGGAAGCTACAAATTCAGTGGTCCGATAGGTTGGGTGCTGCGGTTGGTCCTAATCAGCGGCACTTTGTCGATGATGTGGTTATTACAACAAAAAAAAATGCACCCCTCGCTGGTGTAAGGAAGTGGGCAGAGGTTGGCGATACTTCAAAGAGCGATATAGTGAGAGACATTCTAGTTAGTGTTGTGACACCCCACATAAGTATTTTTCTCTAGCGACCTCCATCTTGTATGTTTATAACAGTGTGATATACAATGTACAGAATGCCTGGGACTTGGAGGACACAGATGATACCAGAAGAAAAATATTGAAGATTGCTGGTGAGCGCTACAAGGGGTGGCGATCAACATTGCATGCCAACTATAAGAAGTATTCGACCGATGAGGAACGTATACAAAACAAGCCTGTTGACGTAGAAGATTCCGATTGGTTGGCGCTTATGGACTATTTTGGGTCCGAGCGATTCAAGGTCAGCTAGCTTTCTAATACCTTCATATCCTACAAAAACTATTTGATAACACCGATTCGTGAAATTAATTCTTAAAATTGCAGTCAATAAGAAGAACCAATTCACGAAATCGAAGTACTTAAAAGACAAAGCACTTGCTTGGCTTGAAATCCTATGCCCAACTTAGTTACGAGAAGGTATGAAAACTAAATCATGCTTTTACTTTACACTGTTCAATCAAATTTTACTTGTATTTGATGTAGCGAGACCCAGAGACCGGAAAAGAACCCGATGATATAGAACTGTGGGAGGCAAGCCATGTGAAGAATGGTCAATGGGCAAACGAGCAGGCAGAAGCCGTACATGTGAGAAACACTTCAAACAATCCCCATTTAAATAAATATTTGCAATGTACATGTGACTTTTCTTTTTGTATATAGACCCAGGCACGTGCCCAAATCAACGTCAAGGAAGCTGAGCTGGGGGTCCCAATCCCAGATGAGGAAAGAAACAACATCTTCCAACTTACTTATATATCCGCAACCGGTTTTGGAGGATCACAGTTTCGGGGGCGTGGTTATATGGCTAAACCTAATGTTTCTAAAAGACCGCGTATCCAGATGTCTGACCAGCTCAGCCAGCAAGTTCGATCCTTGCAAAATAGAAATGAAGACCTTAGCTCTTAGGTGCAAGAGTTGGAAGGAAGAAATGATTATATGACCTCCCAGATGGATGGCTTCGTCCAGGAAATGAACAGCTCAACCAGGAAGTCCAGGCTTTACATGATCAAATGGTAGCCAATTATGCATGGCAAGAAAAGGAGCTAGCAGACATGCGCAGAATGATGGAGAGCTTGCAAAATAAACAACGGCTAGCAGCAACTCCACAAAAGGCTTCTGCTCACACCAAGTCGAAGTTGGATGTTCAAGAAACTATTCCTAATACTACAACTCGTCGCGGTGCTATTTTAATGAATACAATGTTGCAACCTGAAAAAATTGTAAATAACATCTTCTAGCAACGACACAAGGGTCCTTGAGCGTTGCATCAATTGCTGGATGTTTGTTGTTAAGTCGACAGACGTATCGTGTGCGAATAAATTGATTCTGTTGCCACTAATTTTCAAACCTGGTGCATTAGGATTCTAGTGCCGCTAATTATAAAACGTGGCATTAACAGATTATTGCGATGAAAATAAACTATTGCAATAGGAAGCTAGCTGTTGCCACAAATTATAAAACGTTGCACTACAAACATTTGGCTACGACCAAAAAAGCGTTGCACTAGACTACTATTGCCACCACCCAGAGAACGTCGCATTACGACCCTGTTGCAATAGATTTGAATATGTTGCATTACGAACCTATTGCCACACATCAGAAATCATTGCAATACAATACTGTTGTCACGATTTTGAAATTGTTGCAATATCATACTATTCGCCATGAATGTGAAATCGTTGCATTACCATATTATTGGCCACGACTGTGAAATCGTCGCGATACCATATTATTCGCCATGAGTGTGAAATCGTTGCAACACCGTACTATTCGCCACGGAAGTGAAAATCGTTGCAACACCGTAGTATTCGCCACGTGTGTGAAATCGTCGCGATATCATACTATTCGCCGCAGATGTGAAAACATCGCGATACCATATTATTCGCCACGAATGTGAAATCGTCACGATACCGTACTATTCGCCCTGGATGTGAAATCGCTGCAACACCATACTATTCGCCACGAATCTAAAAACGTTGCCATACCGCACTATTTGCTACGGATGTGAAATCGTTGCAACACCATACTATTTGCCGCGAATGTGAAAACGTCGCGATACCATACTATTCGCCACGAGTATGAAATCGTCGCGATACCGTACTTATCACCACATATGTGAAATGGTCACAAATAACGTACTATTCGTTGCAATACGTTAAATCGTCACAATACGTTAAACCATTGCAATACCATACTATTTGCCACGAACGTGGAGTCATTGCAATACCATACTTTTTGCCACGAATGTGGCATCGTTGCAACACCGTTATTTTCGTTGCAATACGTTAAATCGTCGCAATATGTTAAACCGTTGCAATACCATACTATTTGCCACGAACGTGGAGTCGTTGCAATACCATACTTTTTGCCACGAACGTGGCATCGTTGCAACACCGTTATTTTTGTTGCAATACATTAAATCGTCGCCATACGTTAAACCGTTGCAATACCATACTATTTGCCACCAACGTGGAGTCGTCGCAATACCATACTATTTGCCACGAATGTCAAGTCGTCGCAATAACCTATTGTCACGGCTGTTATCGCCACGAGTCGGAAAAACTATCGCAACGTTCTATTTCGTTGCGACAACAACCTATCGCGACGAATTTCGACCTATTGCAACGATTTTTTTCATCGCAATAAACCGGAATCCTGGTAGTGTCTTTTAAGTTTTTATTATTAAGTGCAGCAAGCTTTTTGTTCTTTTCAATTTCAAGTTCAAATATATCAAGTGTGGAGGTGTGTGCACTTCTTAGAGAGGACAATTGTTCATATATTAAATCACATGGGGAACAAGAATCATCACTAGGAATCAAAGATTTCAAATGATTAATTTCATATTCTAGTGACTCAATTTTAACAGCATTGTCCCTAAGCTTTTTGTCCTTTTTATTAACTATAACAGTGGCACGAGAAATAGCATCACACATTTCTTCGCAAGTAGGACATACCACTTCATTGTCGCTATCGTGGTCTGCCTCCTACATACTTGATCTTGACTTGCCCGCCATGAAGAACAAGTTTGCCAAATTATCTTCATCTTCGTCACTTCCAATATTCACATTGCTTGAGCCAAGTTCTTGAAGTGCGGAGATAAAACTATTCACCAATTGGCATCATGTAAAACCCTTTTTCTTCTTCTTGTTTGCAGAGGCGTGCTTCGTCCTTGTTTGCTTTTCATCACGGGAAGTTGTACCTGAAACGTTAGGGCAATCCATGCAAAAATGTCATGTCTTACCACATTCGAAGCATCATTGAGGTCCAACACTTCCTCTCCTTCTGGTTCTCACATTTTGCAATGCTTTTCAGAACCGAGTAGAGATGAGTGCACATTCTTCCTTGGAAACTTTTCAATCAGTTCAAGGGTTAGAGAGGACAACAAAACAAGTGTTGCACAAGATGAAGATGGGCCAGAGCTAGACATGTCACATTGAGAAACGAATGCAAGAGACTTGTTGGGGTTCTTACGTGAGATTATGTCAATTTCATGAGTTTTCAATTTAGAATATAGAACATCTGAAGTAAGTGTACTCATGACAGTAGATTCATAAATAGATGTAACTTTTATCTCCCAAATTGACATGTCTAATGCACTTAGTAATTGCCTAGCATTCTCAGCATCTAAAAATTTAACATTGATGCTACGCAACTTGCTGAGAATTTTATTAAAACGAGCAAAGAGATCATCGATGGACTCACCTGGTTGCATCTCAAGGCGCATATATTCTTTCTTGAACATATCTTGCTTTACCTCCTTGATCGTGTTGGATCCTTCGTGGTAGTCACAAAGTGCTTTCTACACATCGTACGCAAATCGAAGGTGTGCAACACGATTGAAGTCGCTTTGAGTTAATCCTTGTATGATCAAGTTCCAAGCCTTGTTGTTGTTGTCGACATCTCTCATATTTGTAGCCGTAACTTGATCGTTTATTGGCATGTCGTAGGACTTGTACACCTCTTCCCATATTGCAAAGCCCTACGCCTGGATGAAGGCTTCCATACGTGCCTTCCAAACCTGAAAATCAATACAACTAAACACACAAGGTTTTGCGGACTATTTCTCCATGATGATTAGTCAAAACATGTACAAATCTCAAATACTAGAACAGCGTGGCTCTGATACCAATGGTAGGATCGAAGAGCACATGAAAAACTACCAGAGGTGGGAATGAATGGTAGATTAAAACTTATTCAGCGGAAGCAACAATAACCCCTCGGCAGAAAATCAATTTGTTAAGTAATTGTGTGTGCGACTAATCTAGACGTGATCAATTGTGACAAAACCAATATAAATTGTGGAGAATCAAGTTATGAAGATGTCACAACAATAATCACAAAATTTGTTGAGAAAAACTCAAGTTTTGATTGAAAGGTTGAACGAAGGTCAATCTGTTCTACCCGAGAAAAACCAGATATTTAACACTGCAAGGAAACTCGTGTAGATCCAAAACCACAAATCCAATGACCGTGAAAGTTCACAGATGATATATAATCAAGTTTAAGACAAACCAAAAAGGAATCGCATCCATTGGATCTATAAAACTCGAGTTATGATAAAACCACCAAAGAAAGGAAGTGTTGTGCAGAAACTCGACGAGAAAAACTTGTCTGAAACAAGTCGGACGAACAAGGAACAAAAGTTCTCTTAAACTATGAATCTAATTGATCAAAACACAAGAGGAACAGCCCCAAAGTCGTGCACCACGAGCTCTGGCCTTCCTTGCTTATATAACCAACCTTTAGGCCAACCCAATCCTAACTAGGACTCAAATCCTACTCAGATTCAACCGAAACTTTCCATAACTTCTCAAGACTCTTCCATACGCAGATAGAAGCAATCTTAAGACTTCCTAACACCTTAGGAACATATCCCACATTCCTAAAACAACTCAACTTCGTGCTCACCACGAAATCCTAATGTAACCAACTCGAATCTTTCCATATTTGAGTCAAACCCAACTCAACCGTAGCCTGAGTCGATAACCTAGTCGGTTGAACCTTTCCAATCAATTCTTTATGTCCACATCTCTTCATCATGCCTTGGAACCATGTAGCCACGTACATGCACTCTTCGCACATGTGCAAACATCTTCCAACGACTTCCAAGATACCTTCATATGTATTGTTCTTGATTCAAACATGCTGCAAACCTCCCGATCAACTCAACCACAATTCCTCCCAAACTTGGTTGTTGAACCTCATCTTCTCCCTAAGCTAACTGGCCCTTGAGATGAAGCTTACCAAAGCTAGCAGGATCTAGCGCCGGAGCTTACCAAAGCTAGTCGGACCTAGCGCCGGAGCTTACCAAAGCTAGTCGGACCTAGCGCCGGAGCTGACCAAAGCTAGTCGGACCTTGCCACAACCTATCAGACCTAACCAAAATAAGGAGGACCTAGACAAAGAAGTCGGACCTAGCCAAAGCAAGTTGTACCTTACATCAGACCTTGCCGGAGCTACCCAAAACAAGCCGGACCTATCGTCGGACCTTGCAGGAGCTCGGACCTAGAGTCGGACCATGTTGTAAATGTGTTTTGGTGATATTCAAAACTTTTATCGCCATAGCCAATGTATTCAACACAAATAGGTCTCACAGAAGCCTCGAGAAGCCAATCTCCAGACTTCTCCGCCCTTCGATCCAAATTTTTTCTCGAATTTGGTCTCACAAGGTAACTTTTGAGCCAAACCCTAGTTTCTTCGATTCCTTGTTTCCTAGGTTGTTTCGTATGCAACTAAGGACCTATATCTAGTCTACTATGCTGTGTGATTCCTTGCACAAAGTATTGTAGCTCCATTTTGTAAGTTGTGTTGGTTTTATAAATGTTAGTGTTTGAAACTCTATGGTCTGGACTGGAGCGGATAAGTTCGTTCGTGACCGGACTAGTCCGGCCTGAAACCGGACAAGTCTGGCGTGCACAGTTTGAGCCCCTAACTTTTGGAATTGTCACATCTTTGACTCGATTCCTTCTTCTACCCTCACTTATATCTTTTTGTTATCATCCTTTCAGCATGTCTCGGCGTGACGACTCTCCTCTTTCCATTCTGGAAAAGAGGCAGCTCATCAAGAGGTGTATCATCGAAGAGACGAGGAGAATGCGACTATAGCTCAAGAGCTTGCTTGCTGCAAAGCTAGAACAAAGAAGAAGCATGACCGCGATGCAGCACAAGCACAAGAAGCTGAAGATCAAGTGAGGAGGAGGAAGATACTTGTCACCATGGGTGAAAAGGAAAGGGCCCAAGCGACCGACAAAGGCAAAGAAATTGTGGATGAGACTAGAGGGAGCAGGGCAGCTAAGGCAAAGGCAAGGCTCAAATTTAGAAGGTGCCAGCCAAGAAGGCACCTCCAAGGAAGAAGGCCCTAGCTGGAAGGGGGTTGGTCATCCGGCACTTTCCCGTAGGGTCAAGTGGTACTCCACGAGGCCCCATTGGACCCTTGATCATGACTAAGCCGATGCATGACCGCAACCCTGAACCGGGGCTTGCAAGCAACACATTTCAAGGGAAATGTTCAGAGAAGGCCAAAAGGTTTAGATTGAAGTATCCCGACAAGTATGAGAAGGCCACTCCAGATCATCGCTTTTGGTGCGATTTCTACTGCGATTACTATCGCTTGGTTTACTTGAAGATGAAGACACCAGTGGCAGATGCTCAATGGGTGGATTGGTTATATATGGAGAAGAATAACCATCAAGCCTTCAACGCTGGCATTCAAGCTGTTGAGCACCATGGCCTCAAAGAGTTACTTGGGTTCAAGTACAATTGGAACACGAAGGTGGTGGCCCAGTTTACACCACTTTCTATTTCTCCACCTTTGGAGATAGGAGGATCACTTGGTTGATCGATTGAATCTAATACCCCGTCCTCTATGATGAGTTTGCAAGAATTCTTGGACTTGAGGAGCTTCTAGACTAAGATTTGATCATTCAAAACCTTAAGGCTATGGATTTGGAGGAGATGGAATTTATGTATGAAGGTGGCTTTTACAACCCCCCAACCACCAAGATTCTCTGCCCCTTCTTTAGTGTGCTCAATCGGATATTGAGGAAGACTCTAGCACCTAAGGATGGGGACGCAGACATGATTCAAGGGAACTTGAGGCATTTGATGAGGTTGATTGTGGAAGATGAGAATTTAAACGTCTTTGACTACATCTATAATGACATCTTCGACATATCCCACACTCCCAACTCTCTTGTGGGTATGCTCCCTTTATCATGTGCTTAATTGAGAAAGTTTCAGGCTTCGAGTTTGAAAAGCATGTCAACCACGTAGCCCTCCATCCTCAAATTCCTCCCCCCGTACCAAAGATTGGTGGAGCTTCTAGGAGAGGTGCCTCCAATTCACCTCCTACTCCCGCCTCTTCCTCCTCCGGTGAAACTCCAGTGCCATTCTCAAATTCTTGAAGTACATATTCACTTCTTGTTGCAAAGCTGAAGTAAAAACTCAGAAGATGGCCAAAAAGCAAGACAAGTAATTGAGAGGGCGTTGTGGGAAAGCAGACATTGCTATGACCCCGGAGGCTTCCGAGGATGAAGATTTCACTCATTTCCCGGACTCACGAAGGGAGGCTACTCTTCTTGGTGGTGGGGGTGGTCCGTCTAGCGCCGCTCCCGCTGTTGAGGAGGTTGAAGAAGAGGAAGACGAAGACAATGATGGAGAGGAGGATGATGAAGCAACTCAAAGTGATGGAGACCGTGGTGAGGAGAACGAGAGCGACGATGAGTAGTTTAAGCTCTCTCC
Source organism: Tuctoria greenei (assembly GCA_036927565.1). NCBI lineage: Eukaryota > Viridiplantae > Streptophyta > Magnoliopsida > Poales > Poaceae > Tuctoria > Tuctoria greenei. The sequence continues at coordinate 114,280,858 of JAYESD010000003.1, forward strand.
TTTCTCCCTTAGTATTTCACTTTTGGTGTCTTGATGCCAAAGGGGGAGAGATTGAGGGGGAGTACCTATACCTCTCTAGATCCATGGACTTTGTATTATTTTGAAAAACTTGGGTTGTAACGCTTTCATTACTACATTTTCATATTTGGGTTGTAATGACTTTTGTGTTATGTTGGATGATCGTCATTGCTACCCTATGTTGATCTTATTGAATATCATTCTACTTTGATCACATAAGCATTCCATATGTGTGATGATGCTTAATTCCAATTGAGATGCATGTTTCATTCCTATTTATCACATCTCAACACTTGCATCACATGTAGGCACCCCACCATGACACACAACGGTATAAATCTCCCATAGATCTCATTCTTGTGCATCAATCTTATTGAAAATCAATCATGCACACATTTAAGGAGAGATCTTTATACACTCGTGCATTATGAAAACAACCTCAATTATATTTTTTATCAAAAACCTCAATGTGTTGTTATCAAATCACCGAAGAGGGGAGATTGAAAGTGCATTTAGGCTAAATCTCTGTGGGTTTTGATGATTCATGACAACACTTAAGGGACTAATGAGCATTATAAGTGTGAGTAAATGTGATTAAGTAATGGACAGAGTTGGATACACTCAATAAGGAAAAAGTGGAGAAAAGGGAAAAAAACTCGAAGAGTAGAATTTAGAGTTTAAATTTCTTTGCATCTCATTTAGCCTCATAGAATGAGTGTGTTCAATGTGTCACAGTGTTGAGAATCTCTTAAGAGCTCTTAGTCCAAGTTAGGTTAGAATGAGAGATGAGTTTAGGCAACCCTAAGGACAGGGCCGAACTTGTCCGGGCTAAAAGGCCAGACTAGTCCGACCACATCGGGCTGATCTGATGTTAGGCAGACCAAGAGGTACCGTGTGAGTTTAGACTTGTCTGTTTGGGGTCGGACTAGTCCGTGGTGAGTGTGTCTGAGTCCTTCTGGGACTAAGTCTTGAAGGACCGAACTAGTCCGCCCTAGTGGCATGACTAATCCGCTCTGTCAGACTAGTCTGTTTCTGATCGAATAGAAGTTTTTGTGTGAGTTCGGACTAGTTCGTGGTGAGTCAGACTAGTATGTTTGGGACTTGGAGGTGGCTGCTGGGACTAAGTCCTGGATGGCTGGACTTGTCCGCATTTTATGGCCAGACTAGTCTGGTGGACCAGACTTGTCTATTCTCAACCAGAACAAAGTTTATGTGTGAGACCGGACTAGTCCGTTCTTGGATGGACTAGTCCTTGGTGTTGTGACCATTTGAATTCAAAAGGTGGTGGGGGATTTTGTGGTTGGTCAAGTGTGACATCACTGGTCCACATAGGCTGGACTAGTTTGGGGTCCAAGGCTGGACTAGTCCGCACTTTTTCTTGTGGTATCGACTAATTGCCAGGACCCCTATAAAAAGAGATCCCATAGGCCTCAAAGGCTAAGATTCGAACCCTAGCACCGCAAAAGCATTAAAAGAGCCCTCCTAGCCCTTTCTCTTTGATTCTTTGAGTTCTAAGAGCGAATCTTGAGGATATGTGAGATTTGGGAGGGAAGCGAGAAGAGTGTGCTTTGACTTGCTCTTGCTTGATTCTCTTGGTTTGACTCGTTGATTTGAGTTTGTGTGGGTGTTGATTCGTGATCTCTTTGATTTGTAACTTTGTGGGAGCCTCAGGTTGTGAGTTGCCCCACGGATCTTGTGATATCCCTATGATTTAGTAAAAGAACAAGCAAGCCTTTGTGGTGGTTGTTGACGTTCCTTACATCACAGATAAAAATCCGAAAGCGCACAATAACTGTTGTGTAGCACATCCCCATAAAGAGTATTCCCAAGAGTATCAAATTCAAGGAACATGTGTGCTAATCTTATGAACTAATTCACCCAAGGACACAAGGTTGTTTGGTAGGCAAGGAACAAGAAGGAATTCAAAGTATTGATTCTAACTCAAAGGAATTTGTGGCAGCTGCTTGCTTCGGGCATGGGTTTACCCCTAGAAAGACTAGGACGACTTCCGCCAAGAACCCATGGCATACCGAACGTGAAGGATTGCAAAGGGCAGATATGGCTGTCACCACCTACTGCCTACCTCTTCAATCTGTGGGTCTACGAGATATTCACTGGTGATTTCTAACCTAAGCATCACACTTACACTCTAAATCACTACTCTAGTTATTTGGAACACAAATGTACAACTAGAGCCTCCAATAAATTAAAGCAATCAATCCACAAGTAACTATTTGTGCAAACTACTTTGAATTGAAAATCAAACTTGAATTGAATTCACAAAGTATTACTTGATTTTGAATCAGACCTTTGTAGGGGTACATGTGTGGGAGAGGGACTTGAAAAGCCCAAGCCTCCTCCTCCTAGACTCTGCACCACACTCTCCTTCTACTTGGCAGCCTCTAGTACTACTCTAAACCTTTGGAGTGGTATTCTATTCTCAACTTTTGGTGTGTGTGTGAAGTGAGGTGTGGGGTGCTATTTATAGTTGGAGGTGTAGGATCGAAGAGCACATGTAAAGCTTCTGGAGGAAGGGGGTGAATGGTAGATTAAAACTTTTCAGCAGAAGTAGTGAAACATCCCTGGGCAGAAAACTGATCTGTTAAAGAAACCGTGTGTGCGACTAATCTAAATATGTTCAAATGTGACAAAACTAGTATATATTTTAGAGAATCAAGCCACGAAGACGTCACAACAAGAATCATTAAAATCTGTCGAGAAAAACTCAAGTTACGATCAAAAGATCGAAAAAAGCTCAATTTGTCCTACCCAAGAAAAACAGTTTTGGAACACTGCAAAGAAACTCGTGTAGATCAGAAACTAAAAATCCAATGACTGTGAAATTTTCACATATGATAGAATCAATTTGTGAAGACAAACCAAAATAAATCACATCGATCGGATCTGTAAAACTTGAGTTATGATAAAACCACCGAAGAAAGGTAGTGCTGTGTAGAAACTTGACAAGAAAGACTTGACGGAAACAAGTCAGACGAACAAGGCACAAAAGTTCCTTCAAACTATAAATTTTATTGATCAAAACACAAGGGAAACAGCCCCACAGTCGTGCACCATGAGCTCTGGCCTCCCTTGCTTATATAACCAGCCCTTAGGCCAACCCAAACCTAACTAGGACTCTAATCCTACTAAATTCACGAATCGAAACTTTCCATAACTGTTCAAGACTCTTCTATACAAAGATAGAAGCAATCTTAAGACTTCCAAACACCTTAGGAACATATCCCACATTCCTAAAACAACTCAAATTTGTGACCCACACAAAATCCTATCATAACCAACTCAAAACATTCCATATTTGAGTCAAACACGACTCAGCCACAGCCTAAGTCTATAACCTAGTCGGTTGGACCTTTCCGACCAATTCATTACGTACACATCTCTTCATCACGCCTCGGAACCATGTAGGCACATCCATGCACTCCTTGCACACGTGCAAACATCTTCCAATGATGTCCACGATACCTTCATATGCATTATTCTTGATTCAAACATGTTGTGTAACCTCTCGATGAACTCAACCACAATTCCTCCCGAACTTGGTTGTTGAACCTCATCTTCTCCCTAAGACTAGTTCAATGGATCCCGTCACTAGCCATGTCTTGAACTCAAGCAACACCTTCACATGAGTAAACAACCAATACTTCCGAGCATAAGTCCTAGACTTGACTCTCGTTACTTCCGATAACCACAACACCTTACGTGAGCACCTCACATAAGCATGTTGCAAACCATAGCAAAAACAATATCAGCCATAACCACCAAAACACACCAAAAACTTAGTAAAATATTACTAAGCAAACTTTCCATCAATCTAAAACAAGTACGAATCATTGCATGTTAAATGCAGAACCACTGCGATCAAGCTTCAAACCTTGCCAAAGCTAACCGGACCTTGAACCGGAGCTTACCAAAACTAACAGGATCTAGCACCATAACTTATCAAAGCTAGCGGACCTAGTGCCGGAGCTAACCAAAGCTAGTCGGACCTAGCGCCGGAGATTACCAAAGCTAGTCGGACCTAGCGCCGGAGCTTACCAAAGCTAGTCGGACCTTGATGATAAAGGTGTTTTGGTAGTATTCAAAACTTTTATCGCCATAACCAATGTATTCATCACACATAGGTCTCACAATCTCCCCCTTTATGAATGCATTGGCAATACCACTTAAAAACCGAAGATTGGCTTATTCACATGAAAAGTTTTGAAAACAATTTCTCCTCCTTTTTGAAAATCAAATGAGATAGAAATAAATTTCTCCCTCTATACATATTTCTCCCCCTTGCATACTTCTCCCCCGTTAACAATGTATTCAGCAAGGTACAAAAGGGAAATTTTATTTTTTTATGAGCACATTATAACATATACATATAAAACAAAGCTCATCCAAGTCATACTATCAAGTAACTTACACTATCACAACAATGAGATACATAAAGTAGTGTAAGCCATGCTAGAGATCAAATGTAATTTTCAATTTTAGCAAGTCATGATCTAACAAACTTAACTATTTCAAAATCTGAAAGCATGACACTTGTTGCTGCATTTTATTATTTTTCAAAGCACAAATTTAGATCATATGTGTCGGTGGTTTGGAACCGGCGGATCTCCCTACACTGCTAAAGTGATAGGGGAGTTTGATGTTCGGTATGGGCGCACGAAGATTCAAGAAGGTGAGTAGGAATTGACACAGAAGACACAAGAGTTTACGTGGTTCGGGCCGCCTGAGCGTAATACCCTACTTCACGGGTGTGTTGGTGTTGTATTAGCTGTTTGAGCTTGTGTTGAGCGTCAATGGCGTGTGTGTGTCTGGCCTGTCTCCCAGAACGTGTCGTCGGCCTGTCCTTCTATAGTACAAGGACAGGCCATTACAAGTTAGCCTGGCCCGACATGTGGCCCCGACGGTTACTAATATTGACACTTATTTAACACATTTAATTACTCTTAATGACCCTGTAACGGGCTTTGACAGCACCGTTACTGGTGTTAAGATCGTCCGTTTAAGTGTCATTAATATGGCATTAATGACACTTAATCGGGTCTTGAAGTCCTTGATTCCCCTTTGAAGATCCGGAGCCGTTGCGAGGTCTTCCGGAGGTTAGGGGCTGAAGATACGACGGTTGGACACGTGGCGGCTCTGGAGCATACTGTGGGAAACAGGTAGCTCCGGGGCTACCTGACACGTGTCAGGTCCGGAGCTTCTCTCGGTTTGGGGTTAAGTCCGGAGGTGCCATTTCGGTACATGGTCCGGAGCTTCCCCCTTGTGGGCGGTAGCTCCGGTTTGGCAGTACACGTGGCGACCTAGGGATTAACCATGTTGGATAAGCGGGTCCGGTTATGTCTGACATGTGGGCCTTCGAGGGTCTTCAAACCAAGTAGATGATTTTCCTTTGAGATCTTTATAACCTCAAGGGGTATACGGTTTCTAGGGTACCGACAGTGGCCCCCTGGACCTACCTCTGGGGAAGTCATTCCGCCAGAGGTGGGTCCATCCTTGCGACCTTTGAACTGAGTCTTCAAGGGTCTTTGAGGGTGCCGTTGGCAAGGACTTGGAATTAAATCCTCGCCGCGTGGTGTATCCCGCATGTGGCAGATGAGATCTTTGGCGTGCGGATCTCATGCAATTGAAGGTCGCCGGTTCCCGATACGAAAACCGTATCGGTTCCGCGCGCCTTGTCAGGCCGCCGCCTTTGGGCTTCCCGCCTCTTGATGACAACCGTTCACCTGGGTAAGAACCTCGACTTGATCGTCGGGGTGGTCCCGTGCCCGCTTGTGATCGACTGGGTGGAATTTTTGGGTGGTACCTTCGACTTCCTTGCGGTTTCCATCCAAGCGTTGCGAGGGCTTACTTAAGAAGGAAAGTGCGCACTGTCGGGAGTTCTTTACGCCTCTCATCTGTTCTTGCGATCAAACTCCCAACTTGTGCTTCGCTTTTCTTCTCTTGCCTAGCTATGCCGCGATGGAGTTGGGTCTCCGCGAGAGTCGCTTGAAGACCGATGGCGACCTGAAGAAGGTCCGGGCCCTCATGGGGTGGTCCTCGGACTTCTTCAACCGTTCGGTCCGCGCCGATGGAGAGCTCCCATTCGAGAAGGAGCACACCGGCGAAATGGTGTACTTCTCCTCGTACGCCATGGTGGGGTTGATCCCACCTTTTTCCTCCTTTTCTTAATGCTGCTAGACTTCTATGGTCTGCAGTTATACCACCTTGGCCCTCACTCCATTCTCCTCGTGTCCATCTTCGTCCACTTCTGTGAGATGTGGGTGGGCATCCCCCCTGCATTGAACTCTTCCGGACCTTCTTCACCGTCCACACCACTGGCCGGAGCAATGAGTACCTTGGCTTCTACTACTTTGTGAAGCGCAAGAAGTGCCCGTTCAAGTACCTCCGGTCATTTCCCTCTAGGAAGTGGGATGACTGGAAGAAAGACTGGATAGTCGTCAGGGTGGAGGAGCACGAGAGGTTGGAGCTGCCCGATGGTCTTCCCGGCATCGACACAACGATCTGGAGTGAACCTCCGGTGCTGGCGGAAGCTTTCAACCCTGCTTTGACCAGGATCTGCCAATGCGTGGAGGGAGGATTGACTCCTCGGGCGGTATTTTGCAATTTCTTGGTCAACAGGTGGGCGCCGCTGAAGAGGATGGAGAAACTCGCTTGGGCCCTCAACAGCGTGATGGACGACGACCGGGTTGAGACCGGGTTGAAGTCCAACATGGTGGGGAAAACCTTGGAGTTCCACCTCAAGAAGTTCCAGCATGGCATCGATGTCGACGGCGACGACTTGACTCCGCCGTCTGCTTTTCTTCCTCTAAACGTAGAAGTGGAGTTCAGCAGGGAGCTCCGGCGGAAGATGCCAATTCTTGACGACCTTGGTGTCGTCGAGAGAAGACCAACCTCCGGGGTAGCGATCCCCGGAGTACCCAAGGATAGCTCTGGCTCTATTCCTAAGCCGAGGGGAGAAGTCATCGGCAAGGGCAAGGAGCTGGCGGATGAACCAGTGAGCCGGAGGAGGAAGTTGCAGTACGCCGACGGGAGGTCCGTCGGGCCCGCTACTTCTGCGTCGGCTCCTTCTCCGCGGAGGGGAAGGTCCTCTGCAGCTGCGGTGACTGTTCCCATAGTGGGGTCATCCCGGAACGCGACTGTTCCCACGGTTGGGTCCTCTCGGAGTGCGGCTGTCCCCGCAGTAGGGTCCTCCCGGGGTGTTAGCTCCGGGCGTGCAACTCCAGCTCCTGGGCCGGTGGAGGCCTCCAGGTCCGGGGGTTCTTCCCGATCGAGGGGAGCCTCGACCCGGGAAATGCCCGTGGCCACGACGAGTTCCGAGGGGCCTTCCGGAGCTTCCACGCCGGCTATGGCTAGCCCGGAACGCCCGGGAAAAAGGTTCCGCGCAAGCTGGTGCGAAAGTCTCCCAAGGTAACTTTTGATTTCTACCTTGGATAGTTGTTTTAATCGTAGCAACCATTTTTTAATTTTCTCCGTCCATCATCTGCAACATCTCCAAGAAGGGGAGTGAGGCTCCACCCTCGGCCACAGTGGCTGAAGCCGTGAGAACGGGAGCTTCTGCTCCTGTCCCGGTGCCGCCCCAAGTGGTGGCCGAAGTTGCGACAGCTCCAGCGCCAGCTGTCGTGGTCATGGACCTCGACTCGTCCCCAGAAGTTCCCGTGGTAGCGCCGGACCACGGGAGTGAAGATGCGCCAGCGGCACATGTCCCGGAGATTGAAGCCCCGGGTTCTGGTGCTGCGATGATGGAAGCTCCGGCTGCTGAGCTGGAGGAAGCAGTAATCTCGGCCTCTGAGCCGGAAATTGTTGAAGCCCCGGTGGTTGAGCCAGAGGTGATTGAAGCTCTGGCGTGCGCGCCGAAAACTGAGGTAGTTCCGGCAGTTGGGCCGGCTACCTCCGAAGCACCGGCTGCTGACCCGATCATTGTTGGAGCTCCGGCTACAGGGTCGGTCGAAGTTGAAGATCTTCCGGCTCCTGAGCCAGTTGTTGAAGAGGTGACGGAGCTTGAGCCCTCATCGGAAGAGGTGCCCAGGCTGGAGCCAGCAGCAGCTCCTGCTCCGGAAGCGACGACATTGGAGGTACCTGCGGCCGAGCCGGAGTGCCCAAGCGAAGTTGCTGGCCTCCTGTCTGAGGGGGTGAATGAAGACCTGGCGGCAGGGCCTTCCTCGATGGCGACTGAGGTCATCCCAGAGGACGGCCCTAGTGCCATGGAGACTTAGGGGACCACTCTTGTAGAGTGGGACCCAATTTTTGTATCTGAAGACCCGCTGGAACCAGCGGAGGAGAGCCCAGCAGGTCCAGAACCAATCCCGTTGTCGCTGTCCATTGACAACGCATGTTCTAGTCTGCGTCAAGTCCAACTGGCCTTCTTCCACGACAGCAAGGCTCTTGAAGAGGAGCGCCAAACCCTTAGGCGGTGGCGTAATCGGCTCTACTTCAAGACCAAGCTGGCGCAATCGAGGCTAGCAGATAACAAGGAGTGGATCAAGCGGGAGAAGATCCGCCTAGAGTACTGGGGCAAGTTACTAGATGACAGAAAGAGTATGACTCGTGCCCTCGATGCTCAATCCCCGGAGATCTACGATCAGGCCAAAGCAGCCAATAATGCGGCCGATGCACGCCACAAGCAGCTTGAGGCCATTAACACTGCACTCATCAAGCGCCGAGAGGCACTTGAAGAGAGGGAGAAACGGCTCGAAGATGAAGAGCAGAAACTCCTAGAGCTGTGAGATGACGTCCTGAGGAGGGAGGAAGAGCTCACCGAGAAGGTGGCTCTGGCTGACAAGGGCCTCGAGGAGCGCGCCAAGAAATTGGAAGAGCGCTGCCAAGAGGAAGAGGAGAAGGTCTGGGTGCGAGGGCAGGAACTCTATGAACAAGAGTGTGCCCTTACTGCCAGAGAGAAGAAAGTGAGGGGTAGAGAGAAGGACCTGGTTGACCGCCGGAACAAGATTCACCTCCGGGAGGAGGAGCTCGGAAAACTCGAAAGGCAGGTTGCTGAGAAGATTTAGCAAAATGCCAAAGAAGTTGAGTGCCTTGCCTGTGAGAATTCTGAACTGATGGCAGCCAGAAGATCCCTGGAAGAGATGAAGGGCTTGAGGGCTGAGGACTCCCTACAGATTTGGGAGTTCTTGAGCAAGGCCAATGATGCACTGACACCGATGGGTTTCAGCCCCGTGCGCCCGGATGATCCAGAGCTGGAGCCGGACCTAGCGCTGCAGGCGTTGAGCGCAGCAGGTAGCAAGCTCTCCAAGGTGGGCGATGTCATTGCGGACCAACTGGAGGTTGAGGGGCAATCCCTGGCGAAGAACATCGCAGAGTATGTGCTGATGTGCTACACCAGCCGGAACTCCCAATTTTCCCTGGACCCAATGCTTGAAGGCCCCAACGAAGGAGAAGGCGAAGCTGCGCGAGCCAGCGTATCAGAGGTTGCCCAGAAGGTCGCCCAATTCTTCCATAGGGTCTAGGACCATCTCTATAGTTCTCACTTGTATTTTCTCTTCTTCTTCCTCAATTTTGTAATCCCTTGTCTCCAGATGTAATCCCTTGTCTCCAGATAAATGAAATCCCCAAATTTTGTGAATTTCACTTTTTGTCTTCAACACTTTTATTTTCACTTGGCCCCCTGGTATATGTACACAATTTGATTGTGAACATGTACCAAGAGGATATTGCGTTTTGTTGAAGACTCTTTTGCTCCAAACTTGTAGAATTTAGGTTCGAAGTCTTCGATAGTGAAGGCCCCCTGAGGTTGTCGGAGCTTAGAAGCTCCGGCATTGTCTATCGCTGGAGCTTAGTAGCTCCGGCAATAGTCTCTATCAACACGTAGAGCATCGATAGTTATTCCTCTGGGGTGTCGGAGCTTAGTAGCTCCGGCAGTGACCTTTGCCAACACTCAGTTTGTTGGCAGCAGACTCCATTTACGGGGTCTTCTCACCACCTTTTATTCAGCGCCGACGGCTGGCCCCCTTAGGGGAGTCGGAGCTTAGTTAGCTCCGGTTTTTCTCCATCAACGTAGATTTTATTTTTCCTGCACACTTAAGCCAAGAAAAATAGTAAAATTTGTTTCTTGTCTATAACTTCGTCGTGGCTTATGACTCTCAATAAGATTTTAAGTCAAACGCGATTCTAAATACAACCGAATGTGTTGTCTTTTCTTCTAGATCCAACTGTACACGGACCCTCCTTACTTCGGCCTGCTGGGGTGTAGGTAGAGTGGCGTACTTAGGGTGCTTGACCAGGCTAAGTTGATAGCACACTCCAGCCCTAGATTGGCTTGGCGACTTTTAGGCGAGTTGGCCATGAACAATATTTGAATCCAAAAGAATTGACAATACAACTCGAATCGTATATAAACCGATTGAACTAAAATTTCTTAAGAATTGCACGTCTTTGTTATAGACAAGAAAGAGAAAAATAAAAATATTGAGCCTGTACAAAATAAATGCACGTGGAGTCTATTTCACATGAAGATGTCTTTCATTATAGGTCCGGGGTACAGGGGAAACAAGTACACTCTTAGGGTACGGAACCAGACTAAGGGTGTTTCATTTCTCGTTTGACCCAGGGTAGTTAGCGACACTTTTAGTCCTGATACTGTGACAAGCGTTGCATGAGCTTTGCGGACCTTTCGGGAAAGGTCCGGCTGCTCTCCCGGAGGAACTTACCGACTCTGTACAATGACTCTATAACATACATCTCAAGTTACTCAAGACTCACCTCCGTGGTATTAAGTGTAGAACTTACGAAGGTGCTCGATGTTCCAAGGATTTGGGAGAGGTGTCCCATCCTCGGTAGCCAAGCGAACGCTTCCGGGACGGGATACTTTAATCATTCGGAAGGGCCCCTCCCAGCCGGGGGAGAGTTTGTTTAACCCTTCTCTGGATTGTATTCTCCGTAGCACCAGATCGCCTTCCTCGAGCTGTCGGTTGTGTACATGCCGCTGGTGATAACGCTGTAGGGCTTGACGATATCGGGCGTTCCAAACAGCTGCTTGGCACCTTCCCTCCTCAAGGAGGTCTAGGTCTTCACGCCGGAGATGGTCCTGCGCGGCTTCGTCGAAGGTCCGGACCCGGAGTGAACCCAAGGTGATTTCCGGAGGAAGGATTGCTTCAGCTCCGTACACCAGAAAGAAGGGTGTCTCTCCGGTTGACCGGTTTGGAGATGTCCTGTTGGCCCATAGAGTGGGCGGAAGATCTTCGATCCAGTTGGCTCCATGTTTTTTCAAGCGCTCATAAGTGCACGTTTTAAGTCCTTTAAGGATTTTAGCATTTGCTATCTCGGCTTGGCCATTGCTGGCTGGATGAGCTACGGAGGCGTAGCAAACTTGTATGCCGAGGTCTTCGCAATATCCTTGGAATGCGGAGCTTGTGAATTGGGTCCCATTATCAGTGATGATTTTGTTTGGGACACCAAATCTGCATACAATGGACTGCAGAAAGTTGATAGCAGATTGTTTGTTGATTCTCACAATTGGAGTTGCTTCCGGCCACTTGGTGAACTTGTCAATGGCGACGTACAGGAACTTGTAACCTCCCACGGCTCTTGGGAAAGGTCCCAAGATGTCCATCCCCCACACAGCGAAGGGCCATGTAGGAGGTATCATTTGTAAGGGCTGAGCTGGTGTGTGAATTTGCTTTGCATGAAATTGGCATGCTTTGCATTTTTTCACCAGCTCAGTTGCATCCTGGAGTGCTGTAGGCCAGTAGAAGCCATGCCGAAAGGCTTTACCAACCAGCGTGCGGGAAGACGCGTGGTTCCCACACACGCCTCCATGGATTTCTGCGAGGAGCTCGCAGCCTTCTTCCCTTGTGATGCACCGCATTAGGATGCCGTTGGCACCGCACCGGTAGAGATCCCCTTCTACCAACGTGTATCTTTTAGCCAATCTGACTACCCGGTCAGCGGATACGTCATCATCAGGAAGGATATTGTCTTTCAAATAGTTCCGGATCTCCGAGATCCATGCATAGGAACTAACTTGAGCATTTGAGTCTTGCGTGCTGGGTTGCTCGGAGCTTCTGGCAGCACCTACGACCCTTGATTGCTGCCATGGTAACAGGGCCATCGGGACCGTCAGCTTCGGGATGCTGATCTCGCCCCCTTCGCTCAGTTCGGCAGACTGAGCTGTGGGTTTCGACAATCTCCGGACAAAAGTTCTGTCAGGAGCTGGAGCTCCGGTTGACGCTTTCGTCGAGAGTTCGTCGGCTTCAGCGTTGTGAGCACGCTGAACATGGTGGAGATCTAGAACTTTGAAATCCTTCTGAAGCCTCTGGACTTCAAGGAGGTAAGCAGCTAACTGGAGATTATTGCAGGAGCATTCACCCTTCACCTGCTTAATGATGAGCTGTGAATCTCCCTTGACCAGCAATTGCTTGACACCATATGACAGTGCCACCTTTAGTCCGTAGATGAGTGCTTCATACTCTGCCATGTTGTTGGTTGCCTTGAAGTCAAGGTGTACCATGTATTTCACCTTCTCCCCAGTCGGTGCAAGGAGAAGGATTCCAGCTCCGGCCCCCTGCTTCTGCATGGAGCCGTCGAAGTAGAGGGTCAGTGAGGCTCGGTGAAGGTTGGAGCTTGATGCTCCGTCTTCTGCTCATTGGGACCCCCAGGGTTTGATGGAGAGGGAGTCCATTCTGCCACAAAATCTGCCAATGCTTGACTCTTGACTGCTTGTCTTGAAATAAATTCAAGATCAAATTCAGCCAATTCCGCTGCCCATCTTGCAATATTCCCAGTTGAATTGGGATTATGCAAAATTGCTCGAAGTGGGTAAGAGGTCACCACTGAGACTTTGTGAGCTTGGAAGTAATGGTGAAGCTTCCTGGAGGCAATAAGAACTGCATAGAGCAGCTTATGCACCTCTAGGTATCGAGTTTTGGCATCATGTAGTACTTCACTAATGAAGTACACTGGGCGCTGGATGGTCCGGACCCTCCCGGAGGGGTCCGGAGCTTCCTCTTCACTGACTCGGATCCTCTCGGAGGAGACCGGATTTTCTTTGGGGACCTCCGGGTTCTGACTGGAGGAACCCGGAGCTTCTTCATAAATGACCTGAACCCTCCCGGAGGGGTCTAGGTCTCCTAAAGTGACTTCTTGTGGATTCGAATCTGGGAGCTAGGACCCAGACTCGCTTTCAGGAACCTCCGGAGCCTCCCGAAGGGGTCTGGATTCCTGAGTATGGGGTAGTTCTAGTCTCTCCGCAACCAGAACCATACTGACGACTTCGTCAGTAACTGAAATATAAAGCAACAAAGGCTCACCAGAGTTCGGAGCTACCAGAATTGGTAGGGTGGTGAGGAACTGTTTCAGCTCCTGGAATGCCTTTTCTGCTTCTTCGGACCATTGGAATGGTCCAGACTTCCTCAATAACTTGAAGAAGGGGAGTGCCCGTTCCGCCAGTCTTGAGATGAACCGGCTGAGGGCTGCTAGACATGCAGTTAATTTTTGGACATCCTTAATGCGGGTTGGTGGCCGCATGTCTTCAATGACCTTAATCTTCGCCGGATTAGCTTCTATGCCCCAGTGACTTACCAGGAAACCAAGAAGTTTTCCGGAGCTAACCCCGAAGACACACTTGTCTGGGTTTAGCTTTGTGCGGGTGACCCACAGCTTGTCGAAGACAGCCTGCAAGGTGTCAAGGAGTGACTCCTTGTTCCTGACCTTGACCACGATGTCATCGACGTACAATTCCACTATGTCTCTAATAAGTTCTTCAAAAGTTTTGTACATAGCTCGTACAAAAGTTGAAGCTGCATTCTTGAGACCAAAGGGCATGGTTGTGTAACAATACAATCCATCTACTGTGATGAATGAAGTATCTCTTGATCTTCCCTAGACATCCTGATTTGGTGATATCCGGAATATGCATCTAGGAAACACAGTAATTCACACCAGGAGGTGGAATCCACTATCTGATCTATTCTAGGTAGTGGGAATGGATCTTTTGGACATGCCTTATTTAGTGTGGTGTAGTCGATGCACATCCGAAGCTTCCCGCCGGCCATGGGCACAACGACTGGGTTTGCCAGCCATTTTGGATGGAAGACTTCTCGGATGAATCCGGCTTCGAGTAACTTCTTCACTTCTTGTCGGATGAAGTTCTGTCGCTCTACGAATTGCTTCTGAGGCTTCTGATGCACAGGCTGAGCATCGGGGTAGATCTTCAGATTGTGCTCAATCACTTCCCTGGGGATCCCAGGCATTTGTGACGGTTGCCAGGCAAACACGTCGACGTTAGCCCGGAGGAAAGTGATGAGCGCGAGTTCCTATTTGTCGTTCAATCCTCCCGATATACGGGTGGTTTGAGCAGCATCGGAACCAATTTGGTCGACTTTGACGGGAATGTCAGTGTCGCCGCTTGGCTGCACTCGAGGTGCAGAAGTCGAGCCTCGTTGGCGAATGCTCGGGGGTTTTGGAGATTGCTCCTGCCTGGAGTCCTCCTCTTGCGCTGTGGTGAGCGCATGGAGTTCTTCCAGTGCAGTTACTCCGGCAGTGCGATCTCCGCGGATCCAGAGAACGCCTACTGGCGTTCGCATCTTCAACACCAGAAAACCATAATGAGCAGCTGCCATGAATTTATATAGGGCAGGTCTACCCAAGATGGCATTGAAGGGTAAGTTGATCTGAGCGACGTCGAAGACCAACTTCTCGGTGCGGTACTTCTCCCGTTTCCCGAAGGTAACAGGGAGAGTAATAGCTCCGAGTGGGGTGATGGTCCCTGGACCTACTCCGGAGAAAGGTCGAGAGGGGTGGAGATCCGAAGGTCGGAGCTGAAGCTTAGTGAAAGCTTCAAAGCTGATGAGGTTAAGCCCCGAACCTCCGTCTACCATGTCGTGGTGGAGCTGGATGTTGTTGATGGTAGGAGATACCATCAAGGGTAACTGTCCTGCTCTAACCATGCTCCGGGGACAATCCGAAGCATCAAAAGTGATTGCTGTGTCCATCCACTTTCGGTGAGGTTCCGACCTGACTGTAGGAGCTACAGCAGCCATATCCCGACGCATAGTCTTGATGACGCGACGGGAGGTGATATCCCATGATCCACCAAAAATGGTGTTCATGGTCTTCCGACGCTCGTTGTTAGAGACGTCAGAATCATCGTCGACGGAGGTGTAGACGGCCTTCAGGACCTTTTTGGGTTCCTGAAACCCCAACTCCTCTTCAGCCGGAGCTTCGTCGACTTTTTGCTTTCCTTCCCTCTGTCGGAAAGGAGATTCTTCCCGGCACTTGTTGTAGCGCTCGACAAGGTTTTGGACCTCCCGGCAGTCTTCCAAACTGTGGCTGCCCGTTTTGTGAATGGGACACCACACTTTGGGTTTGCCACCGTCTTCAGAAGACGGTCGAGGTCGCTTCTCGGGGCGTGGCCCCCGGCCACCCGGAGCTGCAGCAGCTGCAACGTTGGATGTGCCGGCCGACGACTTCTTCTTGCCATTGGTCTTCTTTTTCTTCTTGCCACCCCCGGAGGTAGCGGCTTCTTCTTTGGAGGATTTCTTGTGACCCTCCGAGGTTGGTTTTGGAGTGCATCTCACGGCCCTCCGCAGCTCTGGCACATTTGTCAGCCAAGCTGAAGAGTTCTGTGACACTGGTGATCTCCTTGATCGCCAGTTTCTCCAACATCTTCTTGTCCCGCACACCCTGTCTAAATGCCACAATGACAGAGACGCTAGAGATAGAAGGGATAGTATTTCGTACCTGAGAGAACCTTTGTATGACTGATCGCAAGGATTCTCCCCCTTTTTGCACGACCGCAAAAAGGTCTAGTTCAGTGCTTGGTCGGGTGTATGAACTCCCGAAGTTGGCAGTGAACTGACGGCACAGCTCCTCCCAACTGTTGATAGAGTTTGGTGGAAGGCTCATAAACCAGGACCTGGTAGTCCCAGTTAAGGCCACTGGAAAGTAATTGGCCATCACGGCCTCGTTTCCTCCGGCTGCTAAGATTGCAGTGGAGTAGATCTGAAGAAATTCGATGGGATTGACAGTCCCATCGAATTTTTCCGGTAGGTGAGGCCGAAACTTCTGTGGTCACCTAACCATGCGCAGGTGCATGGCTAGGGCTGAACAACCTCCTCCCACTCCTTCAGGAGCAGAAAGGTCCTGAGCTTCCCGTCTTTCACGGGCATGCTCAATATGGACTCGGTCGTCCTGCTAGCGGTATCGGCGATCAAGCTCCGCCCGGAGGTCGTGAGTCGAAAGCCTGGATATCGTGTGAGTGCATCGTGCCCCGGAGGGCAATGACGTCACTTGTTGTGACGCAGCACGTCTCCTGCTATTGGAAACGTGCGGACCAAGTCTTCCAGACAAAGTCCGCCGCTGCGACGGGGCTCTTCCTGAAGGAGGAGGACCCTGGTTGCTGAGGCGTTCGGCTGCTGCTGCAACCAAATGCTCCACATCGGCCCTCCACTGTTCCAGTGCATCTAGGGATGCATTCGGAGGTGGTGGGCATTGGAGAAGAGCACGCGCTGCATGGAGCGCGTGTTCTGGGTTGTCATGATTTTCCGACGCAGTAATTGACGCCAGCGCACCATCACGTTGCCCAGCACGATTTGCTGGAGGAGACGGTGGTGGTGGGAGTGTGACTCCTGCTGGTGCTGAGGTTCTTGCTGGCGGCTGCCTATTGGAGGGACTGCCCCCAACAGCCTGAACAGCAGGTTGACCGTTGGATGATCCAGCAGCTGAGTTCACCATTCTCAAAATCTCAGGCGCCCCTACCTGGTGCGCCAACTGTCGGTGGTTTGGAACCGGCAGATCTCCCTACACTGCTAAAGTGATAGGGGAGTTTGATGTTCGGTATGGGCGCGCGGAGATTCAAGAAGGTGAGTAGGAATTGACACAGAAGACACAAGAGTTTACGTGGTTCGGGCCACCTGAGCGTAATACCCTACTCCACGGGTGTGTTGGTGTTGTATTAGCTATTTGAGCTTGTGTTGAGCGTCAATGGCATGTGTGTCTCTGGCCTGTCTCCCAGAACGTGTCGTCGGCCTGTCCTTTTATAGTACAAGGGCAGGCCGTTACAAGTTAGCCTGGCCCGACATGTGGCCCCGGCGGTTACTAATATTGACACTTATTTAACACATTTAATTACACTTAATGACCCTGTAACGGGCTTTGACAGCACTGTTACTGGTGTTAAGATCGTCCGTTTAAGTGTCATTAATATGGCATTAATGACACTTAATCGGGTCTTGAAGTCCTTGATTCCCCTTTGAAGATCCGGAGCCGTTGCGAGGTCTTCCGGAGGTTAGGGGCTAAAGATACGACGGTTGGACATGTGGCAGCTCCAGAGCATACTGTGGGAAACAGGTAGCTCCGGGGCTACCTGACACGTGTCAGGTCCGGAGCTTCTCTCGGTCTGGGGTTAAGTCCGGAGGTGCCATTTCGGTACATGGTCCGGAGCTTCCCCCTTGTGGGCGGTAGCTCCGGTTTGGCAGTACACGTGGCGACCTAGGGATTAACCATGTTGGAGAAGCGGGTCCGGTTATGTCTGACATGTGGGCCTTCGAGGGTCTTCAAACCAAGTAGATGATTTTCCTTTGAGATCTTTAACCTCAAGGGGTATACGGTTTCTAGGGTACCGACAATATGATATTTGCAAGAGATTATATGCGCATCTGCCTTATTCTAACCAACCAAGCCAAACCTATGCCATTAGACAATCACAAGCTTAAGGACATGGTTTTAGTCATACACAACTTCTTCCAAGTTCATATCTAAGTGCAATGATAAGCCATCTCAAAAGAAGAAGTGCGATGCATGCATATTTCTTGATATTTTCTCAATTTATATTTGTTCATAAAACTCAACACGTGAGTTGATTACTTTATTAATTCATTATGATTAAAAGCACTTGTGATCATGCAACAAGTTCAAAACAGCAAGAAAGTTCGATCATGACCAGATTTAGTGTATGTAATTATTCCAATTACTAGTCATGGCAAAAAATACAAAATGTATAACATGATAATGTAGTAAGAACTTTCAACATGTAAAAGGAATCACAAAGTCATATATGTATGAAATACTATGCTCATATTATTTTAAATTCAGATTCACACATAGACTTCCCAAGTTTCAAAACTCCCCCTCAATTTAAGCCATGAGGATGCATAACCCCTATTTCACTATGAATGTAACAAAAACGAGGAAAATCCAAAGGTTTTGTAAAAAGTTCAACCAATTGTTGTTCGGTATCTACATGGTCAAGCAAAATGTTTCTTTTTTCAACATTATCACAGAGAAAGTGATACCTAATGTCAATGTGCTTGGTTCTAAAATGTTGCACGGGGTTTTTAGCAATGCAAATGGCACTAGTGTTATCACAAAATAATGGAACACTATCTAGATCAACCCCATAGTCCTTAAATGTTTGAACAATACAAAATATTTGTGAGCAAGCACTAGCAGCAGCTACATATTCAGATTCGGCTGTGGATTGTGCAACTGAACTTTGTTTTCTAGAGGACCAAGCAACAAGTGAATTACCAAGAAAATGACAAGCACCGAAAGTACTTTTCCTATCAATCCTACAACCCCCAAAATCAGCATCCGAAAAAGCTTTCAAAGTAACGGTTGAGGAAGAAGGAAGAAAAATGCTAAATTCTTGAGTTCCATGTAAGTACCGGAGAATTCTTTTGATGGCTTGACGATGTGAAGCACGTGGGGAAGCTTGAAACCATGCACAAAGACATACGCTAAATTGTATGTCCGGTCTTGATGCTGTCAGGTACAAAAGTGATCCGATCATGCTTCTATATTCTTTTTGATCCACATGTTCGCCATCTTCATCAAGTTCAAGTGTCCTTGCTGTTCCCATTGGTGTCGGAAGAGGATTTCTTTTGTCCATGTTGAAGTGCTTAAGAAGGTCTCTAATATACTTCATTTGATGCACAAAGGTTCCCTCCTTAGTTTTCTTGATTTGCAGCCCCAAAAAGATAATACTCATCTCGAATTCTGAACTCATCATAGCTGAAAACTTGGACACAAGATCATGAGAAGCACAACCAAACATAATATCATCCACATACACTTGGATGAATAATGAGTCATTGCCATGCTTAAGCACAAAAATTTTTTTGTCAACCTTGCCCATGGCAAACCCCTTTTCGTGTAAGAATGTTTTTAACCTATCATACCATGCTCTAGGGGCTTTTTTGAGACCGCACAAGGCTTTGGACAGTTTGTAAACATTATTAGGAAAATCTGGATTTTCAAAACCTGTTGGTTGCTTTACATAAACCTCCTTATCTATATAGCCAATAAGAAAAGCACTTTTAACATCAATTTGATATAACTTGAAACCTTTAGATGCACTAAAAGCTAAGAAAATTCTTATGGCTTCTAATCTAGCAATAGGAGCAAAAGTTTCATCAAAATCTAGACCTTCAATTTGTGTGAAACCTTGAGCAACCAACCTAGCCTTATTCCTAACCACAACCCGATCCTCACTTTGTTTATTTTTAAACACCCATTTAGTTCCAATTAAAGTGTGACCTTGAGGTGGAGGTACAAATTTCCAAACATTATTTCTTTCAAAATTTTCTAACTCTTATTGCATGGCAATAATCCAAGATTCATTAGTGAGTGCGTGTGATATATCTTTGGGTTCAAAAGAAGCAACAAAAGTAGAATGAGCATGAGAATTTGGATCGCAAACCTGGACCGTGTGACTCGTTTGTGCAAGCTTCCAATCATTTGTTGTGGAGGATGACTTTTCAGAATTCGGAGGGGAGTAGACACTTCACAAGCTTCTTATTCTTCATGTTCATCACAAATCAATGAGCTTGTGACTTGAGGACAATCTGGATCAGCAATGATGGTTGTCGATGCTGGTTGACGATCAATATCCGGAGCTGAACCAAAGTCATTAGCTGCTGAATTTTCGGGCAGCAGCTCCACTTCTTCCTCATCTTAAACAAAAATGCTCTCCCCCTGCAGATATTGATCCGTAACTGCAATGTTTGAGCTAGTACATGTGCTAGCTTCATCAAAAGACACCTCACAAGTCTCCACAATTTTGTTAGTGTCAAGTAAAAGCACACGGTAGCCTCTAGTATGAGATGGATAACCAAGAAACATGCCATCAATGGATCTAGGTTCAAATTTATCAAGATTACCATGTTTATTAACAAAACATTTGCAACCCAAGACCCAAAAGTGTGTAACACTAGGCCTATGTCCAAACCGAAGCTCACATGGTGTTTTACCTAGCTTAGCACGCAAGAAAACACGATTTGCAATTGCCTCAGCCCAAAATTTTTTAGGAGTTTTATATTCATCAAGCATAGTCCTAGCCATCTCAACTAAGGTTATGTTCTTTATTTCTACAACACCATTTTGTTGAGGTACATATGGTGAAGAAAATTGATGATCAATTCCATTTTCAGCGCAAAAGTGATCAAAAGATTAATTTTTAAATTCAGTTCCGTTATCACTTCTAATTGCTTTTAAAGATCCTGGGTGATCAATTGATAATCTAATAAATAAAGTTCTAAAGTGACTAAATGCTTCATACTTAGATGCCATAAAGTAAACCCAAGAGTATCTAGAATAATCATCAACAATCACAAGAACATACCATTTACCTCCGAAGGATTGAACACGTGAAGGTCCTACGGTGTCAAGGTGAAAAAAGTTGACCCGATTAAGTTGTCATGATCATTGTGAGGGGAGTATGTGAACCTGCAACCATCTTAGCATGTCTACAAGAAGAGCACACAATTTCTTTGTCCCCTTTAAGCTTAGGCAGCTCACGTATGCGATCAAGAGTACTAACATGCGTTAAATGATCAAAGCCTACGTGACCAAGTCTACGGTGCCAAAAATATAAGTCCTTTGAATCATTAGCAACTAGACACCTATGCTTAGAGGAAGACATATCAAAATCGGCTTTAAAAACTCTTCCAAACCGAGTCATGTTAAAAATAAGCTCACTATTTGAATTTACAACTTTGCAGCAATTTTTAGTAAAAATAATTTCCAGATTTTCATCTAGCAGTTGTGAAACAGAAAGTAAGTTATATTTCAAATTTTTAACAAGTGCCACATCCTTCAAAGTGTAGTGATTATTTACTCTAATTGAACCCTTAGCAATTATAGGAGTTGAAGAATTATCGGCTGTCAAAGTGTAGCAACGACACTTCCCCCGATACTACGAAATAGTAGCCCGCGGAGGTTTGTATTGGTTTGGGCACGCAGAGATCAAGAACAAGATGGTGACATAAGAGATTTACGTGGTTCAGGCCGACTGAGCGTAATACCCTACTCTACGAGGTTTGTGGTGTTGTATTGAGTATCACTTGTATGTGTGGCACTTGGATCAGATTGTCCCTCTGTATCATGCGGCGCAGTCCTTTTATAATCCAAGGACTGACCGTTACAACGTTTGCCTGGCTCGACATGTGGCCTTGGCGTATTTAATAGCCTAATATACTATCTATGAGTATTAAACATGGTTAATAGTGTGATAACGTGCCTTAATGGCCGCGTTACCCCTATTAATAGTGCTCTAATCGTGTGTCATTAAAAAACATTAATGCATGTAATCAGGTTTGGTAACTACTGCTTTAACTGTCCCTGGAATGTCCGTGTTGTTGGAGATCCGCTAGTGTACTCGTTGGTGGTGTAGGTCCGAAGGCTCCACACGTGGCAGCTTCGGAGCTTCCCCTTGCAGGGAGGTAGCTCCGAAACCGCTATACACGTGTCAGCACCGGAGCTTCCCTCTGCTGAGTGTTAGGTCCAGGGTCATTATACACGTGATGATTGCGGAGCTTCCTTGTGTTGGGAGTTTTGCTCCAGACTTACAGTACACGTGTCAATCCCAGAGTTAACCATATGAGGGATGCAGGTCCGGTGTAGTATGACATGCGGGGCCTGAGGATACCATTAGCTTTGACAGGTGGAACTCTCTTGCACTTCTTGCGGTACCGTGGGGTATCCGGTACGCAGTATACGGACAGTGGCCCCCGGGCCCACCTCTTTGAGAAACCCTTTGGGTGAAGTTATTCTACTGGAGGTGGGGCCATCCTCGATTCCCGCGCTTCAACTTCAAAAGTCTTCTAATGTGCCGTTGGGGCGATGGTCCGGGATTAAACCATCGACACGTGGCTTGTTATGAATGCGACAGATGAGATCATTGAGTGCGGATCTCACGCAATTGAAGGTCGCCAGTTCCCAATACAAAAACCGTATTGGTTCCGAGCGCCATGTCAGCGTGTCGCCTTTGGGTTTCCCGCCGCCCATCATGACAACTCTTCACCTGGGGTAATAACCTCGGTCTCTTTGTCGGGATGGCCCTGGGCCCATTCATTATTGATGGGGTGGATTTTTGAAATGTGACCCTGCTCTCGTTGCGGTTTCCATCCAAGCGTCGCAGAGGCTTACTTATTGACGGAAGGAAAGTATGCACGGTTTGAGGACTCTTTACGCTTTCGATCAAACTCATGCTCAGAGCCTCCCAAACTCCACCTAGCTTTCCCTTCCTTTGCTCCACTTTACCGCGATGGAGTTGGATCTTCCCAAGAGCCGCATCCATAGCAAAGATAATTTGATGAAGGTTCGAACCTTCATGGGATGGTCCAGTGACTCCTTCAACCACCTAGTCCACGCCGGCAAGCTCCCTTTCAAGAAGGAGCACTGTGGGGAGATGGTGTATTTTTCGGCGTAAGCCATGGTGGGACTGATCCCACCATTCGAGCTTCATCCTGATGCTACTAGACTTCTACAACCACCAACTGCATCACCTCGATCCGCACTCCCTTCTCCTCGTGGCCACCTTCGTCCAATTTTGTGAGATGTGGGTGGGCGTGCCTTCCTGCGTAGAATTGTTTTGAACTTTCTTCACAGCTCATACCACCGGCAAGGGGATAGAGTTGGTTGGCTTCTATTATTTCGTGAAGCGCAAGAACTGCCCCTTCAAATACTTGAAGTCGTTCCCCTCAGGAAAATGGGACAACTGGAAGAAAGATTGGATCGCCATTGCAGTGGATGAGCACGACAGGTTGGAGCTGCCCCAAGGACACCCCAACATCGACACCGAGGCCTGGAATGTAGTTCCGTAGTTATCGGATGCGTTTAAGCCTGTTCTTACCAGGATCCGAGAATGCGTGGAGGGTGGAGTGACCCCCAAGATTGTCTTTGGAAATTTCTTGGTAAATAGGTGGGCTCCGCTGAGGAAGAGAGAGAAGCTCGCCTGGGCTCTATATAGTGTGACGGATGACGACCGGATTGAAACCAGTCTGAAGTCCAACTTGGATGACAAAGCTTTGAAGATTAATCTCAAGAAATTTCAGCATGGGCTTGTCGACGGTGACGACTTGGCTCTGTCGGCCGCTTTCCTGCCCTTAAACATGATTCCAGAGATCAGCAGGGTCCAGAGGAAGATGCCGGCGCTAGACGACCTTGGCGAGGTAGAACAACGTCGGACCTCCAGGGTTGTAATCCCCGGAGATTCTGAGGGGTTGGCCTCCTGCTTCGAGCCAAAGGGTTGAAGATGTTGGCAAGGGCAAGGGCAAGGAGCCAGCTGAGTCTTCCAGCCGGAAGAGGAAGCTGAAGCATGCTGATGGGAGGTCCATCAGGCCTGCTCCATCCATTACAGCTCCTTCTCCCTTGCGAGGGAGGTCTTCTGTAGCTACACCTCCTCCGGTGCCAGCGTCCTCGAGAGGCACCAGTTCTGGACAGTCGACTTCGGTCCCGATACCAGCAAGGGGCTCTAGGTCTCAAGGTTCTTCCCGGCCGAGGGAGACTTCGACTGAGGCATCACCCACAACGATGGCAGGCCCCGAGCGACATTCCGGAGCTCTTCCGTGCTGATCACGACAAGCTCCAACTCTGAGCCTCCGGTGAAGAGGTTCCGTGCCGATTGGGGCGGTAGCTTCCCAAGGTAAGCTTTGTTTTTTCATCTTGATTTGCCACTCTTGTTTTTATCATGTTTTGAATCATCTGATTTTTTGAATGCATGGCGTCAAAGTCGGGGTTTAAGGCTCTGGCCTCTATCGTAGCGACTGGGGCTGCACAAGCTGCGGCTTCGGCTTCAACTATCATGCCCCCTCAAGTGGTGGCTGAGGAGACGGCAGCTCCGGCGCCATTTGTCGTGGTCTTGGATCTATAAGAGACGCCAGAAGCTCCCGTTGTAGCACCGGACCACGGGGGAGTAGTTGAAGATGTACCTCCGGGGACAGCGCTAGAAGTTGAAGCTCCTGTGCAGGAATTGGCGATGTCAGAAGCTCCAACGTCCGAGCCGAAGGTTACTCAAGCTCCGATTCCCGCACCATAAGTTGTTGTGGGTTCAACGGCGCTAGAAGCTCTGGCCCTTGAGCTGGAAGTCATTGAAGCCCTGGCCGTTGTGCGAGAGGCAATTGAAGCCCCTACTACTGAGCCGTCAATAATCGGAGCTCCGGTCACTGAGCCAGAGGTAGTTGAAGCTCCAGTCCTCGAACCAGAAGTTGTTGAAGCTCCGGTGGTTGAGCCGGAAGTAGTTGATGTATCGACACCTGAGACGGCGATGGAGATGGCTTTGGGTGAAGTATTGATGACCACCTCGGAAATAACTGCTCCGGAGGTGCCTATGCCCGTGGCAGAACGCTCTGAAGAGGCGGAGGCAATCTCTTCACCCACGGAGCGAGCGATTGAAGTTCCTGCAGTAGGACCTTCAGCGTCGGCCCCAGAGGTAGGAGGTCCCCTAGTAGGTTCTTCCTCTACTGTAGCCGAAGATCTTCCAGAGGGTGGCCCCAGTGCCGCAGGAGCCGAGGGTGCCTCACTTGTAGAGTGGGATCCTATTTTGTTATGGAGAATCCACTGGAACCAGCGGAGTTGACCCCAGCAGGTCCAGAGCCCATTCCCTTGGTGTTGTCCATAGACAATGCCTGCTCAAGCCTCCAACAAGTTCAGCTTGCCTTCGATCATGAGAGCAAGGTCCTTGAGGAGGAGCGCCACACATTGAGGCGTTGGCGCTACAGGCTCCACTTTGAGACCAGACTTGCTCAGACGAGGCTCGCTGACCAGAAGGAGTGGGTCAAGAGGGAAATGGCCCGGATGGAGTACTGGGGCAAGCTGCTGGAGGAGAAAGAAGCTGCCATCAGGGCCCTCGATGCCAATTCTCCAGATATTCTCGAACGTGCTAAGGAGAGGAGTGATGGTGCTGAAGAGAGTCACGAGAACCTCACTGCACTGAACGAGATTCTCCAGAAGTGTCGGGCAGACCTTGATGCAAGGGAAGAATAACTCCTGGAGCAACAGGAGGATATTGTGAAGAGGGAGGAAGAGGTCACCCAAAAATTGACTCTGGGTGAACAGAATTTGGTAGATCGCACAAAAAAGTTGGATCTGTGGAGTGAGGAGGAGAAATAAAAGTACTGGCAGCTGGGGCAGAATCTCTCGAAGAGGGAAAGTGATATTGCCGCTAGAGAAGGGAAGGTGAGGGGCCAGGAGAAGGACCTGGTCGAGCGGCGGAACCACATCCACCTCCGAGACACAGATCTAACCAACCGTGAAAAGCAGGTTGCTGAAAAGTATGTAGCAACATGCCAAAATGGTGGAACGCCTTGCTCGGGAGAGTTCGGAGCTAGCGGCCGCCCGGAGGTCATGGGAGGAGTTGCAAAGCTCGAAGGCAACTGAGTCCCTGATGGTATGGGACTTCCTGGGATGTGCGGATAGGGCCCTTGTGCTGCTTGGTTTCAGTCCAGTACGCCCAAAGGACCCAGTGCAAGAGCTGGACCAGACGCTGGTAGCACTTGGCTCTGCTGGCAGCAAACTCGACGCGATGGGTAATGTCATCGCGGATCAGCTAGAGATAGAGGGTAAATCTCTGTCCAAGAACGTCGTTGAGTATGCCTTGGCATGTTACAAAAACTGAGACCCCCAGTTCTCTCTTGATTTGGTATTTGAAGGAATCGTTGCCGAAGAAGAGGATGCCGCCAGAGCTAGTGTCGAAGAAGCTACTGAGAAGGTTCCTTCATTTTTCCACAGGACTTAGATCCTCCAGTGGCTAGGACTTGCTCCCTTTTGCCCTTTGATGTAACCCCAATTCTGTAATCCAATACTTTTGATTAATGAAATCCTCCTTTTTGCCATGATTTTCACTTTGTCTGCAATATACTGTGCTGTATTGTTGGCCCCCTGGTATATGTGCACAATTGGAGTTTGTACATGTACCAAAAGGATTTCACAGCATGTTGATGACTTGAATGCTCCAAACATGTAGATTTTAGGTCTGAAGTCTTTTATCGCTGATACTTGTCACGTCGTTGTCTAGCCCCCTGGGGCTGTCGTAGCTTGATAGCTCCGATGCTGCCCACCTTCGACATATAACATGTCGATGGCACCCCCCCGGGCTGTCGGAGTTTGATAGATCCGATCACGCTCGATGTTAACGTACAAATCATCGACGATAGGCCCCCTGGGTTGTCGGAGCTTAGTAGCTCCGACGATACCCACTGTCAACATATAAAATGTCGATGACGGGTCCCCTTGGAGGATGTTGGAGCTTAGTAGCTCCGACATCATCCACCATCACTATGAATTTCTGTTTATCCCTACTGAGGCCTGCCAGAATGTAGGTAGAGTGGCGTACTTAGGATGCAGGACCAGAATAAGTCGATAGCACACTCCGGACCTATGTTGGCTTGGCGTTCAGGGAAGTAGACTATGCAGCAATGTTCGGATCCAAAGAGACCATCAATAAAACTTCTGATACATATGAATTACTTTTGGACTAAAACTTAAAAAGAATTGCACAACTTCATTATAGACAAGAAGGGTAAAAATAATAATTTGGTATATCGAGCCTTGTACAAAAATAAATGCACGTGGAATCTGTTTTCATACAATAATGTCTTTCATTATAGGTTCGTATTACAATGGAGACAAGGGCACACATAGTGTGTAGGACCAAGCTAAGTGCGCTATACATCTTGTACGAGCCCAGGGCAGGTAGTTACACTTTTAGTGGTATGACTGACTCAAGTGTTACTTGAACTTCCCAGACCCTCCCGGAGGGGTCCGGATAGTCTCCCGGAGGACCTACCTGTCTCTGTATATTGACTCTATAACATACATTGTGTGTAATTACAGACTCACCTCCGTGATTTTAAGCATAAAACTTACAGAGGTGCTCGATGTTCCAAGGATTGGGAAGCAGAGTTCCATCCTCAATTGCCAAGTGAACGCAACCGGGACGGGATACTTTGATCACTCGGAAGGGACCTTCCCAGCTGGGGGAAAGTTTGTTCATCACTTCGCAAGTTAGTATTTTCCGTAGCACCAGATCGCCTTCCTCGAGTTGTCGGTTGCGCACATGCCTTTGGTGATAGCACGAGAGCGCTTGGCGATAGCGTGCATTTCGAACAGCTACTTGGCGCCTTCCCTCGTCAATGAGGTCAAGGTCTTCGCGTCGGAGCTGGTCCTGCGCGACTTCATCGAAGGTCCAAACCCGGAGGGACCCCATGGTAATCTCTGGAGGAAGTACTGCTTCAGCTCCGTACACCGGGAAGAAGGGTGTCTCCCTAGTTGACCGGTTAGGTGTTGTCCTGTTTGCCCACAATGTGTACGGAAGCTCTTCAATCCTGTTGGCTCCATGCTTCTTTAGGCACTCATATGTGTGCGTCTTGAGTCTTTTTAGAATTTCTGCATTTGCTCTCTCGGCTTGACCATTACTTGCTGGGTGAGCTACTGAGGCGTAGCTGAGTTGAATGCCAAGGTATTTGCAATATTCTTGAAATGCAGCACTTGTGAATTGGGTTCCGTTGTCAGTTATGACTTTGTTTGGAACTACAAATCTACATATAATGTACTTCAAGAACTTGATTGCTGATTGCTTGTTGATTGTCACATCCGGAGTTGCTTCCGGCCACTTGGTGAACTTGTCGATGGCGACATACAGGAACTTGTAACCTCCGACGGCTTTTGGGAATGGTCCCAAGTTGTCCATACCCCACACAGCTGTAACACCCTAAATTTTTGCATGATGCATTGCATACATGTTCATGCATTAAACACTAATAGAATAAAAGAAAGATAATAAAGATAAAACATACACATACAAATATGTGTAGCAAAAGAAGAAAAAGAAATAATAGCGTAAAACATGTATTAGGTAATAAATATAATAATAATAATAATTATATATAAATATATATATATATATATTTGTGAAACCTAAAGACAAGTAAAAAAATATATAGATAAATAATAAATAATATATATAATAATATAAAAAATATAAATAATAAAATATCCAATAATAATAAAATAATAAAAAATAAAAGAAAAGAAAGTATGAATAAAAAAAGAAAAAAAATCAGCACCGCCGGCCAGGCCGAGCCGGCCCAGCCAGCGGCCCCGCACCCCGCCTTCCCTCGCGCCAGCGCGCCTGGCCACGCACCCCGCGCCCGGCCCCGCACCGCTGGTCCCGCGCCTCGCTGGCCTACCCCAGCGCGCCCGCCGCCTACGTTGACCCGCGCGCGTGCCCCGCACCCCGCGCCCGACGGCCCAAGGGCCGAGTGGCCCGCGCCTGCACCGCGTGCCCTAGCGCCGTGCCCCGCCGGCTAGAAAAGGAGTGAAGCTCCGTGTTTTTTTCCTTGACAGAAGCAGCCGCCGCCAGGGCCCTAGCTTGGTAGAAAAAAAAAAGAGAAGGGACAGAGGCGCCGCCAAGGGAAGAAAAAAAAAGAGGGGAAGATGAAGAACAAAAAGAGGAGGGCGCCGTCGTCCTCCGGAGATCGTCGCTATCGTCGTGCCGCCGGAGGACTGCCACGCCATCCACTTAGTCTATGAGTCGCTTTCGTCCTGCGATCTTTGAAGCTGTCGCATCTACGGTAGGATTCATTTTACGATGCGAGTTTTAGCGATGTATTAGATCTAATAGACATAATTTAATCATAGTTGCACTATAAATTTATTCTCAGCAGCATTAATTCTTGCTATGACCCCCTGTAAAACTCATATGAACACGTATGAACTAGTTGCATCTAATACATAAACAACTGTAGTTAATCAATAGTTAAACTTTGCATGCATGCATGTCATTGCATGTTGATTAGTGTGTGTGCATCATGTTGATTTGTATGTATTTTCTTGTATGTGTGATCACGAGTAGAGGGAAGTGCTCAAGAGGTCGTGTACGAGGATTTCCAGAACCAAGACTTCGAAGCGCTTGAGCAACCCTATCTGTCGGAGCAAGGCAAGTGTCCTTGAAGCATATTGATCCTATTTTTAAAATAAATGTTGTATTTGCAAACTGCATGCTTGTGTCAATTTTATGGGAATCCTATAGTTGGAAGTTTACTAGCGTTGTTTGACCACCCTTGTCACCTGGAATTTATGGTAGAGAGTCGGGAAGGGCTTTTACCTTTTTGCTTTGCTTAATTAATTGGGATGGGAAACCAACACTACACATTTAATTAGGCATTAATGATATTCTGGTTAATGTGAACTGCTCAATACAGTATGGTAATTGGTGATCTAAGCAAGCCTGGTATGTGGATGGGTTGGATGTATGGTGGTTTTGCTTGCTTTAGATCTAAGGACCGGTTCATGCGAGAATAAGCCAGGATTACAGTGCCACCACGAGGCCAAGTATGGGTGCGACGTAGATGATTAATTAGGGTTTGCCAGTGCTATTTGGACCATTAGGGATGCTCGGGGAAGGTGTAGTAGGATTGGGTTTGTTGATGATTGGTGGGACTACCCTGGGATCCGAATGGCTCAAGAGGGGGCCCTTGGTTGAATATGTGCTCAGTTGGAGGCATCACCACCAGTGAAACCTCAGTGGGGTCTAAATAGGCTAGTAATCCCTTTGTAAAGGCTATTTTGTGATCTCTTGGACATACAGCAAAGGAAGTGTAATTGGCTTGAGGGAGGTTCTCTAGTCGCGACGGGTGTTGAAATCACAAACACGTGGGTAAAGTGGTACAAACTCTGCAGAGTCTAATAAACTATCATGATAGCCGTGCTCCCAGTTATGAGCACATGGACAACTTCCATGATTATAGGGAAATTGAGATTTGGGATGGTTATGTTTTGGTACTGGTATTGGCTGGTTATGGATTAACTATGACATTGAATATGGTTAATGGTATGATGGTGATGGATATGAAATATGGATTGGTGCTATGTTATTAATTATGGTTTATGATGGGAACACTTCACATACGTATAACATATTGCTTTTCAGATGTTTTAATGTACTTTTTAGCACTCAACCTTTATTACATTCATCATTTGAATCCCCTGAATGTCATACTTTCCACACTTGTTGAGTACGACATGTACTCACTTTTGCAATCTCCACCCCTAACAGTTGTAGGTCAGGAATGGGAGTATTATGTTAATAACATAGAGTTCTAGGCTATGTCTACCGTTAGCTTTGCCTGTGGTGTTGCATGGAGTTGTGCTATACCTTTTGCTTAGTTTGCTTAGTTGCTTAGTTGCTCAATTAGTCTATTTCCGCTGCAATAGTTGAACTTGTCATTAATATTCATTAGAACTTGTATTCGAGGATAATATGGTTTGTTTAATAAAATTTGATTAATTAATCTTGTTCTGTGGTAATTTACTGTATATTCTTTTACTCTTTTATGAATGCACTCGTGTATGTGTATTGAACATCCTGGGCACACATATGCGTTCACTTGGTTCATTTTAGGAACCGAGTGTCACAGATTGGTATTAGAGCCACATGTTGACCGTAGGACACAGCCTAGATAGAATGGACACTTTAGAGCACATAGGAACACTCAGGAATCAATGTGTTCTTGCATGGTGTGTTGTTTGCTATATATTGTTTGCTTGTGTGCTTAATAGAGGATTTTGGGATGCTTTAGCATTGCCATGTCCATCTAGGCTAGTATAGGTAGTTGTTTAGTTTCATATCCCTTGATGCATATAGTTGGGGACGTTTCTAAATTCATTACCTATTGCTTTTCTTCAGATGGTGAGGACTCGCAACCAGAGGGATGTCAATGATTAGGAGGAGAACCATGGAGTACCTCAAAACAACAATGGACAAGGACTTGCTCATGGAGCTATCAATATTGAGCAGCTACTAGCTATGCAGAACAGCCTCATGTAGACCATGATACAGACTATGGGACAACTGCAGGCTGGTTACATCAATAATCATACCCACATGCCTCCACCGCCACCCCCGCCTCCTCATAACTGATTGGGAGAGTTTATGAGTACTAGGCCGCCAACCTTTGCTCAAGCTGCCAACCCCATGGACGCCAATGATTGGCTCAAGTCCGTGGAGAAGAAACTTGCTATTGTCCAATGCAGTGACCAGGAGAAGGTGCTATTTGCTTCTCATTAACTCGTTGGAGCAGTTGCGGATTGGTGGGATGCTCATTGCAACGCTCATGAGAATCAAGAGAGGATCACTTGGCTGGAATTCAAGGAGAACTTCCATTCTCATTACGTGCCTGAGGGAGTTATGATCTTGAAGAGGCAAGAATTTGAGAACTTGAGGCAAGGAAGATCGAGCATGGGTGAATATCTCAACAAATTCACTCAAATCTCAAGATATGCACCTGAGGATGTTAGTCGGGACAGCCGGAAGCAATATTTGTTCATGAGAGGCCTCAACAATGAGATCCAAGTGCAACTGCTCAACTGCAATTATGCCAACTTCCAGAAGCTTGTGGACAAAGCAATTGTGGTGGAGAATAAGGTCCGTGAGGTGGAGCAATACAATAAGAGGAAGGTGTCATATCAAGGACAACAACAAGGAAGTAATGTGTGCCCTCACTTTGCGCCTCCTAATGCGCCATACTACAGCTCCTCGGCTCCTGTACAGTGCTCTGATTATGCACCGCACCCAGCTCAGTTTGTGCAGCAGCGCCCTGTCATGCAAGCACCTAGGCCTCCAATGCTTATGCACCTCATGCCAACTATCCTGGTGCCAATGCTGAAAACCAAGCTCGTCCCAATAATTCTGTTGGAGTTAAAAAGTGCTATACTTGTGGAGAAGCTAAACACTTTGCGCATCAATGTCCTAAGTCAGGCCTTGGTCAAGGAAGTAATGCACCGAGGCAAAACCCAAGACCCAATGGAGGACAACCACAAGGGAACCATGGACATCAGAATTTTGCTCGTGGCAACGTGAACCATGTCTCTACGGAGGAAGCTCAACAAGCGGATGATGTGGTCATTGGTATGTTTCTCGCCAACTCCAACCCCGCGACTATGTGTTTGATTCTGGAGCATCACATTCATTCATTGCATCGAAGTATGTTGCCAAGTATAGTTTGCCTATCTCTCATATGAAGTTTACTCTATTGGTTAAGTCTCCTGGAGGAGAGATGAGGACAAATATAGTATGTCCAAAAGTAAGCCTTAGAATAAGGGGAGCAGACATTTCCGCCAACCTCATTGTTTTGGATTCTCAAGGATTGGACATTATACTTGGTATGGATTGGTTGAGGAAGCACAATGGAGTTATAGAGTGTGCCAAGAAGATGGTGAAGTTGACCAATGAAGAAGGGATCACCGTAGAGTTTGAAGCATCTCAAACCGCACCGAAGCAATTGGAGCTAAATCATATGGACGGTGCCACAATTGAGGAGATTCCGGTGGTGTGTGAATTTTTGGATGATTTCCAGACGAGATGCCAGGTATGCCACCCCATCGAGACATTGAGTTTGTTATTGATTTAATACCTTGAATTGCACCTATAGCTAAGAGGCCATATAGGATGCCTCCTATGGTATTAGCAGAGCTCAAGAAGCATATTCAAGAGCAACTAGAGAAGGGTTTTATCTGCCCCATTTCTTCACCTTGGGGAGCGCCCGTTCTATTTGTGGACAAGAAGGATTGAACGAAAAGGATGTGTGTAGATTACCAACTCTCAACGAGGTAACAATCAAGAACAAGTACACCTTGCCATGCATAGAAGACTTGTTTGATCAGATGAAGGTTGCTTGTGTCTTCTCTAAGATTGATTTGAGGTCGGGATACTACCAAATGAAGATTAGACCGTCGGATATACCCAAGATAGCTTTTAGGACACGATATGGATCTTATGAGTACACCGTGATTTCCTTTGGACTGACAAATGCACCTGCCTATTTTATGTATCTCATGGATAAGGTCTTCATGGAGTACTTGGATAAGTTCGTCGTGGTGTTTATTGATGACATTATGATCTACTCAAAGGATGAGAAGGAACATGAGGAACATTTGAGGCTCACGTTGCAGAAATTAAGGGAGCATCAATTGTATGCCAAGTTCAACAAGTGTCAGTTTTTGTTGAAAGAGATGCCATTTTTGGGTCATATCATCTCAGGAGGAGGAGTATCGGTTGACCCCGGTAAAGTGAGGGACGTGTTGAAGTGGGAGCCACCGCAAAACGTAAAGGAAATAAGGAGTTTCCTTGGGATGGCTTGATATTACAGTCGATTCATCGAGGACTTTTCCAAGATAGCCAAGCCTATGACGGAGTTGTTAATGAAGGGAAAGGCTTTCCAATGGACTCAAGCCTGTCAAAATAGTTTTGAGGAGTTGAAGAAGAGGTTAACAACAGCCCCGATTTTGGTACTGCCGGATGTAAGCAAGAGTTTTGACATTTATTGTGATGCATCGAGACAAGGACTTGGATGCGTGCTTATGCAAGAAGGTCAAGTGGTCGCCTATGCGTCAAGAAAATTGAAGAAGCATGAGCAGAATTATCCTACACCTGATCTTGAACTAGCAGCCGCGGTACATGCATTGAAGATTTGGAGACACTATATTCTTAGACATAGGTGTGAAATTTATACGGATCATAAGATTTTAAAGTATATTTTCACACAAACGGATCTGAATTTGAGGCAACGGAGATGGTTGGAGCTCATCAAAGATTATGATTTGGGTATCAACTATCATCCGGGAAAAGCAAATGTAGTGGTCGATGCTTTGAGTAGAAAAGGAGTAAGTCATCAACTCACAGTTCGAGAGTTACCATCCGAGCTATGTAGGGAATTCGAATGATTGAACCTCGGATTTGTGAATGAGATGGGAATAATGGAGTTAAGTCCAACCATGGAGCAAGAAATTCGAGAAGCACAAACCACGGATGAAGAGATCAAGGAAATAAAGGAAAGGACCGAAGAAGGGAGAGAATTCAGATTTCATGAAGACGAACATGGTACCTCATGGCTTGGAAAGGGAATCGTTGTGCCTAATGTAAATCATATTCGGGAGACAATATTAAAGGAGGCACATGACTCGCCGTACTCAATTCATCCCGGTTGTACAAAGATGTACAAGGATTTGAAGACATGCTATTGGTGGGCCAGCATGAAAAAGGACATAGCCGAATATGTTGCGTTGTGTGATGTGTGCCAACGAGTTAATGCTGAACATCAAAGGCCACTAGATTATTGCAACCATTAAAGATCCCATAATGGAAGTGGGAAGAAATCGGAGTGGACTTCATAGTTGGGTTACCACGTACTCCGTCTGGTTACGACTCAATTTGGGTAATTGTGGATCGCTTAACCAAGTCAGCTCATTTTGTCCATATGAAGACCAAATATGCAGCTGCACAATTGGCCGAAATATACATGGAGCATATTTTGTGTCGACACGGAGTACCGAAGAAGATAGTCTCAGATAGAGGTTCTCAGTTTACCTCCAGATTTTGGCAGAAATTGCATGAAGCAATGGGAACAAGGTTTAACTTAAGTTTGGCATATCACCCTCAAACAGATGGACAAACCGAGAGGACCAATAAAATTTTGGAAGACATGTTAAGAGATTGTGCTTTGAAGCATGGGAAAAGTTGGGACAAGAGCTTGCCATATGCAGAATTTTCATACAACAATAGTTACCAAGCAAGTTTGAAAATGTCACCCTATGAAGCACTATACGGAAGGAAGTATAGGAAACCTTAGTTTTGGATTGAAATAGGAGAGAACCAAGTATTTGGTCCTCAGGTGTTACAAGATGCCAAAAGGCAAGTTAAAATAATTCGTGAAAACCTAAGGGCTACTCAGTCGCAGCAAAAAGGTTATGCGGATAATCGGTGAAGGAATCTGGCATTTGAAATAGGAGATTTTGTATACCTCAAAGTGCCACCTATCCGAGGGCAATGCCAGGTTCACGTCAAAGGAAAATTGGCACCTTGTTACATCGGACCATTTAAGATTCTGGACAAGCGAGGAGAGGTAGCTTATCGACTTGAGCTGCCGGCGTACCTCTCCGATGTACACGACTTGTTTCACGTATCTCAACTCATGAAGTGTCTGAGGGTGCCGGAAGAACAGGTGCTGATGGACGAGTTAGAACTTCTAGAGGATTTGTCCTATATCGAGCAACCTATCAAGATCTTGGACGTGAAGGAAAGGGTCACGAGGAATAAGAGGGTCCGTTGGTGCAAAGTGCAATGGAACCACCATACGAAGGCCGAAGCTACGTGGGAACGTGAAGAAGACCTGAAGGCAGAATTCCCTCATCTTTTCTCCACGCTGTCGAATCTCGAGGGCGAAATTCACTTTAAGGGGGGTAGGTTTGTAACACCCTAAACCTTTGCATCATGCATTGCATACATGTTCATGCATTAAACATTAGTAGAATAAAAGAAAGATAATAAAAGATAAAACATACACACACAAATATGTGTAGCAAAAGAAGAAAAAGAAAATAACAGCGTAAAACATGTATTAGGGAATAAATATAGTAATAATAATATATAAAATATATATATATTTGTGAAACCTAAAGAAACAAATAAAAATATATATATAAATAAATAAATAATATATAATAATAATATAAAAAATATAAATAAAAAATATATTATAATAATAATAATAAAATAAAAGAAAAGAAAGTATAAATAAAAAAAAAAGAGAAAAAACCCAGCACCACCGGCCATGCTGAGCCGGCCCAGCCAGTGGCCCCACACCGCGCCTTCCCCCGCGCCAGCACGCCTAGCCCCACGCCGCGCGCCCCGCTGGCCTGCCCCAGCGTGTCCGCCACCCGCGTTGACCCGCGCGCGTGCCTTGCACCCCGCGCCCGACAGCCCAGCGGCCGAGCAGCCCGCGCCTGCGCCGCGTGCCCTAGCGTCGTGTTTTTTTTTCTCGACAAAAGCAGCCAATGCCAAGTCCCTAGCTCGGTAGAAAAAAAGGAGAAGGGACATAGGCGCCACCAGGGGAAGAAAAAAACAGGGGAAGAAGAAGAAGAAAAAGAGGAGGGCGCCGTCGTCCGCCGGAGATCGTCGCCGTCGTCGTGCCGCCGGATGACTGCCACGCCATCCACTTCGTCTACGCGTCGCTTTCGTCCCGCGATCTTCGAAGCCGTCGCATCTACGGTAGGATTCGTTTTCCCGATGCGAGTTTTAGCGACGTATTGGATCTAATAGACATAATTTAATCGTAGTTGCACCATAAATTTATTCTCAGCAGCATTAATTCTCGCTAAGACCCCCCTGTAAAACTCGTATGAACACGTATGACCTAGTTGCATCTAATCCATAAACAACTGTATTTAATAAATAATTAAACTTTGCATGCATGCATGTCATTGCATGTTGATTAGTGTGTGTGCATCATGTTGATTTGTATGTATTTTCTTGTATTTGTGATCACGAGTAGAGGGAAGTGCTCAAGAGGTCGTATATGAGGATTTCCAGAACAAAGACTTCGAACCGCTTGAGCAACCCTATCCGTCGGAGCAAGACAAGTGTCCTTGAAGCATATTGATCCTGTTTTTAAAATAAATGTTTTGTTTCAAAACTGCATGCTTGTGTCAATTTGATGGGAATCCTATGGTAGGAAGTTTACTAGCGTTGTTTGACCACCCTTGTCGCCTGGAATTTATGGTAGAGAGTCGGGAAGGGCTTTTACCTTTTTGCTTTGCTTAATTAATTGGGATGGGAAACCAACACTACGCATTTAGTTATGCATTAATGATATTCTGGTTAATGTGAACTGGTCAATACAGTATGGTAATTGGTGATCTAAGCAAGCCTGGTATGTGGATGGGTTGGATGTATGCTGGTTTTGCTTGCTTTAGATCTAAGGACCGGTTCATGCGAGAATAAGCCAGGAATAAAGTGCCACCACGAGGCCAAGTTATGTTGCAGCGTAGCTGATTAATTAGGGTTTGCCAGTGCTATTTGGACCATTTGGGATGCTCGGGGAAGGTGTAGTAGGATTGGGTTTGTTGATGATTGGTGTGACTACCCTGGGATCCGAATGGCTCAAGAGGGGGCCCTTGGTTGAATATGTGCTCAGTTGGAGGCATCGTCACCAGTGAAACCTCAGTGGGGTCTAAATAGGCTAGTAAACCCTTTGTAAAGGCTATTTTGTGATCTCTTGGACATACAGCAAAGGAAGTGTAATTGGCTTGAGGGAGGTTCTCTAGTCGCGACGGGTGTTGAAATCACAAACACGTGGGTAAAGTGGTACAAACACTGCAGAGTCTAATAAACTATCATGATAGCCGTGCTCCCAGTTATGAGCACCTGGACAACTTCCATGATTAGAGGGAAATTGAGATTTGGGATGGTTATGTTTTGGTACTGGTATTGGCTGGTTATGGATTAACTATGACATTGAATATGGTTAATGGTATGATGGTGATGGATATGAAATATGGATTGGTGTTATGTTATTAATTATGGTTTATGATGGGAACACTTCACATACGTATAACATATTGCTTTTCAGATGTTTTAATGTACTTTTTAGCACTCAACCTTTATTACATTCGTCATTTGAATCTGCTGAATGTCATACTTTCCACACTTGCTGAGTATTACATGTACTCACTCTTGCAATCTCCACCCGCAACAGTTGTAGGTCAGGATTGGGAGTATTACGTTAATAATGCACTCGTGTATGTGTGTTGAACATCCTGGGCACACATATGCGTTCACTTGGTTCATTTTAGGAACCGGGTGTCACAGATTGGTATTAGAGCCACATGTTGACCGTAGGACACAGCCTAGATAGAATGGACACTTTAGAGCACATAGGAACACTCAAGAATTGATGTGTTCTTGCTTGGTGTGTTGTTTGCTATATATTGTTTGCTTGTGTGCTTAATAGAGGATTTTGGGATGCTTTAGCATTGCCATGTCCATCTAGGCTAGTATATGTAGTTGTTTAGTTTCATATCCCTTGATGCATATAGTTGGGGACGTTTCTAAATTCATTACCTATCGCTTTTCTTCAGATGGCGAGGACTCGCAACCAGAGGGATGTCAATGATGAGGAGGAGAACCATGGAGTACCTCAAAACAACAATGGACGAGGACTTGCTCATGGAGCTATCAATATTGAGCAGCTACTAGCTATGCAAAATAGCCTCATGCAGACCATGATACAGACTATGGGACAACAGCAGGCTGGTAACATCAATAATCATACCCACATGCCTCCACCGCCACCCCCGCCTCCTCACAACCGATTGGGAGAGTTTATGAGGACTAGGCCGCCAACCTTTGCTCAAGCTGCCAACCCCATGGACGCCGATGATTGGCTCAAGTCCGTGGAGAAGAAACTTGCTATTGTCCAATGCAGTGACCAGGAGAAGGTGCTATTTGCTTCTCATTAACTCATTGGAGCAGTTGCGGATTGGTGGGATGCTCATTGCAACGCTCATGAGAATCAAGAGAGGATCACTTGGGTGGAATTCAAGGAGAACTTCCGTTCTCATTACGTGCCTGAGGGAGTTATGATCTTGAAGAGGCAAGAATTTGAGAACTTGAGGCAAGGAAGATCGAGCATGGGTGAATATCTCAACAAATTCACTCAACTCTCAAGATATGCACCTGAGGATGTTAGTCGGGACAGCCGGAAGCAATATTTGTTCATGAGAGGCCTCAACAATGAGATCCAAGTGCAACTGCTCAACTGCAATTATGCCAACTTCCAGAAGCTTGTGGACAAAGCAATTGTGGTGGAGAATAAGGTCCGTGAGGTGGAGCAATACAATAAGAGGAAGGCATCATATCAAGGACAACAACAAGGAAGTAATGTGCGCCCTCGCTTTGCACCTCCTAATGCGCCATACTACAGCTCCTCGGCTCCTGTATAGTGCCCTGATTATGCACTGCGCCCAGCTCAGTTTGTGCAGCAGCGCCCTGTCATGCAAGCACCTAGGCCTCTAATCCTTATGCACCTCATGCCAACTATCCTGGTGTCAATGCTGAAAACCAAGCTCATCCCAATAATTCTGTTGGAGTTAAAAAGTGCTATACTTGTGGAGAAGCTAAACACTTTGCGCATCAATGTCCTAAGTCTGGCCTTGGTCAAGGAAGTAATGCACCGAGGCAAAACCCAAGACCCAATGGAGGACAACCACAAGCGAACCATGGACAGCGGAATTTTGCTCGTGGCAACGTGAACCATGTCTCTACGGAGGAAGCTCAACAAGTGGATGATGTGGTCATTGGTATGTTTCTCGCCAACTCCAACCCCGCGACTATGTGTTTGATTATGGAGCATCACATTCATTCATTGCATCGAAGTATGTTGCCAAGTATATTTTGCCTATCTCTCATATGAAGTTTACTCTATTGGTTAAGTCTCTTGGAGGAGAGAGAGGACAAATATAGTATGTCCAAAAGTAAGCCTTAGAAGAAGGGGGGTAGACTTTTCCGCCAACCTCATTGTTTTGGATTCTCAAGGATTGGATATTATACTTGGTATGGACTGGTTGAGGAAGCACAATGGAGTTATAGAGTGTGCCAAGAAGATGGTGAAGTTGACCAATGAAGAAGGGATCACCGTAGAGTTTGAAGCATCTCAAACCGCACCAAAGTAATTGGAGTAGAATCATATGGACGGTGCCACAATTGAGGAGATTCCGGTGGTGTGTGAATTTTTGGATGTTTTTCCAGACGAGATGCCAGGTATGCCACCCGATCGAGACATTGAGTTTGTTATTGATTTAATACCTGGAACTGCACCTATAGCTAAGAGGCCATATAGGATGCCTCCTATGGTATTAGCGGAGCTCAAGAAGCATATTCAAGAGCAACTAGAGAAGGGTTTTATCCGCCCCATTTCTTCACCTTGGGGAGCGCCCGTTCTATTTGTGGACAAGAAGGATTGAACGCAAAGGATGTGCGTAGATTACCAGCTCTCAACGAGGTAACAATCAAGAACAAGTACACCTTGCCACGCATAGAAGACTCGTTTGATCAGATGAAGGGTGCTTGTGTCTTCTCTAAGATTGATTTGAGGTCGGGATACTTCCAAATGAAGATTAGACCGTCGATATACCCAAGACAGCTTTTAGGACACAGTATGGATCTTATGAGTACACCGTGATTTCCTTTGGACTGACAAATGCACCTGCCTATTTTATGTATCTCATGGATAAGGTCTTCATGGAGTACTTGGATAAGTTCGTCGTGGTGTTTATTGATGACATTATGATCTACTCAAAGGATGAGAAGGAACATGAGGAACATTTGAGGCTCACGTTGCAGAAATTGAGGGAGCATCAATTGTATGCCATGTTCAACAAGTGTCAGTTTTTGTTGAATGAGATGTCATTTTTGGGTCATATCATCTCAGAAGGAGGAGTATCGGTTGACCCCAGTAAAGTGAGGGACGTGTTGATGTGGGAGCCACCGCAAAACATAAAGGAAATAAGGAGTTTCCTTGGGATGGCTTGATATTACAGTCGATTCATCGAGGACTTTTCCAAGATAGCCAAGCCTATGACGGAGTTGTTAATGAAGGGAAAGGCTTTCCAATGGACTCAAGCCTGTCAAAACAGTTTTGAGGAGTTGAAGAAGAGGTTAACAACAGCCCCGATTTTGGTACTGCTGGATGTAAGCAAGAGTTTTGACATTTATTGTGACGCATCGAGACAAGGACTTGGATGCGTGCTTATGCAAAAAGGTCAAGTGGTCGCCTATGCGTCAAGACAATTGAAGAAGCATGAGCAAAATTATCCTACACATGATCTTGAACTAGCAGCCGCGGTACATGCATTGAAGATTTGGAGACACTATATTCTTGGACATAGGTGTGAAATTTATACGAATCATAAGAGTTTAAAGTATATTTTCACACAAACGGATCTGAATTTGAGGCAACGGAGATGGTTGGAGCTCATCAAAGAATATGATTTGGGGATCAACTATCATCCGGGAAAAGCCAATGTAGTGGTCGATGCTTTGAGTAGATAAGGAGTAAGTCATCAACTCACAGTTCGAGAGTTACCATCCGAGCTATGTAGGGAATTCAAATGATTGAACCTCGGATTTGTGAATGAGATGGGAATAATGGAGTTAAGTCCAACCATGGAGCAAGAAATTCGAGAAGCACAAACCACGGATGAATAGATCAAGGAAATCAAGGAAAGGACCAAAGAAGGGAGAGAATTCAGATTTCATGAAGACGAACATGGTACCTCATGGCTTGGAAA
Organism: Tuctoria greenei; assembly: GCA_036927565.1. Lineage (NCBI taxonomy): Eukaryota > Viridiplantae > Streptophyta > Magnoliopsida > Poales > Poaceae > Tuctoria > Tuctoria greenei. Next base: position 114,322,240 of record JAYESD010000003.1, read on the forward strand.
GGGAATCGTTGTGCCTAATGTAAAGCATATTCGGGAGAAAATATTAAAGGAGACACATGACTCGCCGTACTCAATTCATCCCGGTTGTACAAAGATGTACAAGGATTTGAAGACATGCTATTGGTGGGCCAGCATGAAAAAGGACATAGCCGAATATGTTGCGTTGTGTGATGTGTGCCAATGAGTTAATGCTGAACATCAAAGGCCACTAGATTATTGCAACCATTAAAGATCCCAGAATGGAAGTGGGAAGAAATCAGAATGGACTTCATAGTTGGGTTACCACGTACTCCGTCTGGTTACGACTCAATTTGGGTAATTGTGGATCGCTTAACCAAGTCAGCTCATTTTGTCCATATGAAGACCAAATATACAGCTGCACAATTGGCCAAAATATACTTGGAGCATATTTTGTGTCGACACGGAGTACCGAAGAAGATAGTCTCAGATAGAGGTTCTCAGTTTACCTCCAGATTTTGGCATAAATTGCATGAAGCAATGGGAACATGGTTTAACTTTAGTTTGGCATATCACCCTCAAACAGATGGACAAACCGAGAGGACCAATAAAATTTTGGAAGACATGTTAAGAGATTGTGCTTTGAAGCATGGGAAAAGTTGGGAAAAGAGCTTGCCATATGCAGAATTTTCATACAACAATAGTTACCAAACAAGTTTGAAAATGTCACCCTATGAAGAACTATATGAAAGGAAGTATAGGAAGCCTTAGTTTTGGATTGAAACAGGAGAGAACCAAGTATTTGGTCCTGAGGTGTTACAAGATGCTGAAAGGCAAGTTAAAATAATTCGTGAAAACCTAAGGGCTACTCAGTCACGGCAAAAAGGTTATGCGGATAATCGGCGAAGGAATCTGGCATTTGAAATAGGAGATTTTGTATACCTCAAAGTGCCACCTATCCGAGGGCAACGCCGGTTTCACGTCAAAGGAAAATTGGCACCTTGTTACATCAGACCATTTAAGATTCTGGACAAGCGAGGAGAGGTAGCTTATCGACTTGAGCTGCCGACGTATCTCTCTGATGTACACGACTTATTTCACGTATCTCAACTCATGAAGTGTCTGAGGGTGCCGGAAGAACAGGTGCTGATGGACGAGTTAGAACTTCTGGAGGATTTGTCCTATGTCGAGCAACCTATCAAGATCTTGGACGTGAAGGAAATGGTCACGAGGAATAAGAGGGTCCGTTGGTGCAAAGTGCAATGGAACCACCATACGAAGGCCGAAGCTACGTGGGAACGTGAAGAAGACCTGAAGGCAGAATTCCCTCATGTTTTCTCCACGCTGTCGAATCTCAAGGGCGAAATTCACTTTAAGGGGGTAGGTTTGTAACACCCTAAACCTTTGCATCATGCATTGCATACATGTTCATGCATTAAACATTAGTAGAATAAAAGAAAGATAATAAAAGATAAAACATACACACACAAATATGTGTACCAAAAGAAGAAAAAGAAAATAATAGCGTAAAACATGTATTAGGGAATAAATATAATAATAATAATATATAAAATATATATATATATTTGTGAAACCTAAAGAAACAAATAAAAATATATATATATATAAAAATAATATATAATAATAATATAAATAATATAAATAATATAAATATATAATAATAAATAATAAAAGAAAAGAAAGTATAAATAAAAAAAGAGAAAAAAACCCAGCACCGCCGGCCATGCCGAGCCGGCCCAGCCAGCGGCCCCACACCGTGCCTTCCCCCGCGCCAGCACGCCTGGCCCCGCGCCGCGCGCCCCAGCCCCGCAACGCTGGCCCCGCGCACCGCTGGCCTGCCCCAGCGTGTCCGCCACCCGCGTTGACCCGCGCGCGTGCCGCGCACCCTGCGCCCGACGGCCCAGCGGCCGAGCAGCCCGCGCCTGCGCCGCGTGCCCTAGCGCCGTGCCCTGCCGGCTATAAAAGGAGCGAAGCTCCGTGTTTTTTTTCTCGACAAAGCAGCCGATGCCAGGTCCCTAGCTCGGTAGAAAAAAGGAGAAGGGACAGAGGCGCCACCAGGGGAAGAAAAAAAGAGGGGAAGAAGAAGAAGAAAAAGAGGAGGGCGCCGTCATCTGTCGGAGATCGTCGCCGTCGTCGTGCCGCCGGATGACTGCCACGCCATCCACTTCGTCTACGCGTCGCTTTCGTCTCGCGATCTTCGAAGCCGCGCATCTACGGTAGGATTCGTTTTCCCGATGCGAGTTTTAGCGACGTATTGGATCTAATAGACATAATTTAATCGTAGTTGCACCATAAATTTATTCTAAGCAACATTAATTCTCGCTAAGACCCCCCGTAAAACTCGTATGAACACGTATGACCTAGTTGCATCTAATCCATAAACAACTGTATTTAATAAATAATTAAACTTTGCATGCATGCATGTCATTGCATGTTGATTAGTGTGTGTGCATCATGTTGATTTGTATGTATTTTCTTGTATTTGTGATCACGAGTAGAGGGAAGTGCTCAAGAGGTCGTATATGAGGATTTCCAGAACAAAGACTTCGAACCGCTTGAGCAACCCTATCCGTCAGAGCAAGACAAGTGTCCTTGAAGCATATTGATCCTGTTTTTAAAATAAATGTTTTGTTTCAAAACTGCATGCTTGTGTCAATTTGATGGGAATCCTATGGTAGGAAGTTTACTAGCGTTGTTTGACCACCCTTGTCGCCTGGAATTTATGGTAGAGAGTCGGGAAGGGCTTTTACCTTTTTGCTTTGCTTAATTAATTGGGATGGGAAACCAACACTAACATTTAGTTTGCATTAATGATATTCTAGTTAATGTGAACTGGTCAATACAGTATGGTAATGGGTGATCTAAGCAAGCCTGGTATGTGGATGGGTTGGATGTATGCTGGTTTTGCTTGCTTTAGATCTAAGGACCGGTTCATGCGAGAATAAGCCAGGAATACAGTTCCACCACGAGGCCAAGTATGGGTGCGGCATAGCTGATTAATTAGGGTTTGCCAGTGCTATTTGAACCATTTGGGATGCTGGGGGAAGGGGTAGTCGGATTGGGTTTGTTGATGATTGGTGGGACTACCCTGGGATCCGACTGGCTCAAGAGGGGGCCCTTGGTTGAACATGTGCTCAGTTGGAGGCATCGCCACCGGTGAAACCTCAATGGGGTCTAAATAGGCTAGTAATCCCTTTGTAAAGGCTATTTTGTGATCTCTTGGCCATACACCAAAGGAAGTGTAATTGGCGTGGGGGAGGTTCTCTAGTCGCTACGGGAGATGAAATCACAAACATGTGGGTAAAGTGGTAAAAACTCTGCAGAGTCTAATAAACTATCATGATTAAAGGGAAATTGAGATTTTGGATGGTTATGGTTTGGTACTGGTATTGGCTAGTTATGGATTAACTATGACATTGAATATGGTTAATGGTATGATGGTGATCTATATGGAATATGGATTGGTGCTATGTTATTAATTATGGTTTATGATGGGAACACTTCACATACACTTCACATACGTATAACATATTGCTTTTCAAATGTTTTAATGTACTTTTCAGCACTCAACCATTATTACATTCGTCATTTGAATCTGCTACATGCCATACTTTCCACACTTGTTGAGTATGACATGTACTCACTTTTGCAATCCTCCCCCTCCCAACAGTTGCAAGTCAGGATTGGGAGTATTACGTTAATAACGCGGAGTTCCAGGCCGTGTCTACCGTTAGCTTTGCTTGTGGTGTTGCATGGAGCTGCGCTATACCTTTTTCTTAGTTTGCTTAGTTGCTTAGTTGCTCAATTAGTATATTTCCGCTGAATTAGTTGAACTTGTCATTAATATTCATTAGAGCTTGAGGATAATATGGTTTGTTTAATAAAATTTGATTAACTAATCTTGTTCTGTGGTAATTTTTTGCATACTCTTTTGTGAATGCACTCGTGTATGTGTGTTGAACATCCTGGGCACACAGATGTGTTCCCTTGGTTCATTTTCGGAATCGGGTGTCCCAAGCGAATGGCCATGTAGGAGGTATCATTTGTAGGCTCAACCGCATTAGAGTGTTATAGGCCAGTAAAAGCCATGCCGGAAGGCTTTACCAACCAACGTGCGGGAAGAAGCATGGTTCCCACACTCGCCTCCATGGATTTCCGTGAAGAGCTCGCGACCTTCTTCCCTTGCAATGCACCGCATTAGGATACCATTGGCATCGCGCCGGTAGAGATTCCCTTCTACCAACGTGTATCTTTTAGCCAATCTGACAATCTGGTGAGCAGATACATTGTCATCAGGAAGGATTTTGTCTTTCAAGTAGCTCCGGATGTCCGAGATCCAAGCATCGGGGCTAAATTAAGCTTCTGAGTCTTTCATGCTGGGTTGCTCGGAGCTTTCGACAGCACCTACGACCCTTGGTGGACGCCATGGTAACAGGCCCATCGGGACCGCCAGCTTTGAGGTGCTGGTCTCGCCCCCTTTGCTTAGTTCGGCAGGATGAGCTGTTGGTCTTGACAACCTCCAGATGGAGATTCCGTTGGGAGCCAGAGCTTCGGTTGAAGCCTTCATCGAGAGTTCGTCAGCTTCAGCGTTATGAAGACGCTAAATATGGTGGAGATCCAAGACCTCGAAGTCCTTCTGGAGCCTCTGGACTTCATGGAGATAAGCAGCTAGTTGGGGATTGTTACAGCAGCATTCACATTTGACTTGTTTGATGATGAGTTGTGAATCACCTTTCACCAACAGCTGTTTGACACCATAAGATAGTGCCACCTTGAGTCAATAGATGAGGGTTTCATACTCCGCCATATTGTTGGTAGCCTTGAAATGAAGGTGAACCATGTACTTGACCTTCTCCCCAATCGGAGCAAGGAGAAGGATTTCAGCTCCGGCCCCCTGCTTTTGCACGGAGCCGTCGAAGTAGAGAGTCCAGTGAGGCTCGGTGAATACCGAAACCTTGGGTTCCGGTTTCTGCTCACTAGCCCCCCCCCCCCCCCCCCAGGGTTTGATGAAGAGGGAGTCCATTCCGCCACGAAGTTGGCCAAAGTTTGACTTTTGATTGATTGTCGTGACGCGAATTCTAGTTCGAACTCGGCCAACTCTGCTGTCCACTTTGCAATGTTCCCAGTAGAGTTAGGGTTATGCACAATAGCACGCAGTGGAAAAGAAGTTACCACTGATATTCTGTGGGCTTGGAAGTAGTGATGAAGCTTCCTTGAGGCGATAAGAACTGCATAAAGCAGCTTATGCACCTCAATGTATCTTATCTTGGCATCATGGAGTACTTCGTTGATGAAGTATACTGGGCGCTGGACGGTTTGGAGCCTCTTGGAGGGGCCCGAAGCTTCTTCTCCATCATTCTGGACCCTCCTGGAGGGGTCCAGACCTTCTTACTAAGCTTCTTGGACCCTCTCAGAGGGGTCTAGAATTTCTTCTTGTTCGACCCGGACCTTGTTTGAAGGGTCCGAATCATCTTGGTTGGCCAGGTGAACCCCCTCTGGTGAGCGAGGTTGATCTCCTGGCATTTTGCTTTGAGGTTCCGTGTCTGGGAGTTGGGACCCAGACACGCTTTCAGGTAACTCCGGACCCTCCTGGGGGGGTCTAAGCTCCTGGGCTGAGTGTGGTTCCGGTCGTTCCGTGACCAGGACCATGCTGACAACTTCGGTAGTTGCAGAAATGTAGAGCAGTAAAGGCTCACCAGGATTCGGAGCTACCAAGATTGGTAGTGTGGTGAGGAGCTATTTCAGCTCTTGAAGCGCCTTTTCTGCTTCTTCAGACCAATGAAATGGTCCAGACTTCCTCAAGAGTTTGAAAAAGGGAAGGGTCCGCTCTGCCAGTCTTGAGATGAACCGGCTGAGCGCAGCTAAACACCCAGTTAACTTTTGTACATCCTTGATGTGGGCTGGGGGCCGCATATCTCCCATGGCCTTGATCTTCACCAGATTTGCTTCAATTCCTCAATGAGTCACCAAGAAACCTAGAAGATTCCTGGAGCTAACCCTGAAGACACATTTGTCTGGGTTCAGCTTAGTGCGCGTGTTGCGCAACTTGTCAAAGACGGCTTGCAAGTTATCAAGTAGTGACTCCTTATTCTTGATCTTCATGACGATGTCATCGATGTACACCTCCACCAAGTCTCTGATTAGCTCTCTAAATGTTTTGTACATAGCTCGCACAAACGTTGAAGCAACATTTTTGAGACCGAAGGGCATGGCAGTATAACAATACAATCCGTCTACTGTTATGAATGCAATATGCTCTTCATCTTCCTTAGACAATTGGATTTGATGATATCCATAATATGCATCTAAGAAACACAATACCTCACACCCGGAGGTAGAGTCCACAATCTGATCTATCCTAGGTATTGGAAATGGATCCTTTGGACATGCCTTATTTAAGGTGGTGTAGTCAATACACATCCGAAGCTTCCCGCTAGCCTTGGGCACCACAATTGGGTTTGCCAGCCATTTTGGGTGAAACACCTCCCTAATGAAACCAGCTTCGAGAAACTTCTTGATTTTCTGTCGGATGAAGTTTTGCTGCTCGATTGATTGCTTCTGGGGCTTCTGGTGTACAGGCCTGTGTTGGGATAAATCTTCAGATTGTGCTCAATCACCACCCTAGGGATCCCCGGCATTTGCGACGGTTGCCAGGAAAACACGTTGACATTAACCCAGAGGAAAGTGATGAGCGCGAGTTCTTATTTGTTGTTCAGACCTCCCAATATACGGGTAGTCTGAGCAGCATCGGAACCAATTTGGACGACTTTGATGGGAACATCGGTGTCGCTGCTTGGTTTCACATGAGGCGTGGATGTAGAGCCTCGATGATGAATGCTCGATGGGTTTGGAGCTGACTCCTTATCGGATGCTTCCACCTGCCCTGTAGCAAGCGCATGGAGTTCCTCCAATGCAGTGATTCCTGCAGTGCGATCTCCGCGGTTCCAGAGAATGCTCGCAGGTGTTGGAATCTTCAACACTAAGTAGCCGTAGTGGGCGGCGGCCATGAACCTGTACATGGTAGGCCTACCCAAAATGGCGTTGAACGGTAGACTGATCTGCGCGACATCGAAGACCAACTTCTCGGTTCTGTAGTTCTCCCGAGTCCCGAGGTCACCAGAAGTGTGATGGAATCGAGAGGGGTAATGGTCCCTGGACCTACCACAAAAATAGGTCGAGAGGGGCGAAGGTCCAAAGGTTGGAGCTGGAGCTTGACGAAAGCTTCAAAGCTTATTAGGTTCAGCCCTGCTCCTCCGTCCACCATTACATGGTGGAGTTGGATATTGTTAATGGTCGGAGACACCATCAACGGGAGTTGGCCAGCTCCGATCACGTTGCGGGGGCAGTCCGAAGCATAAAAAATGATGGGAGTGTCCATCCACTTCCGATGAGGTTCCACCCTGGCGGTGGGAGCTGCAGCGGCCATGTCCCGCCATATTGTCTTGAGGATGCGGCAAGATGTGATGTCCCAAGAACCACAATAAATGGTGTTCAGGGTCTTTCGATGCTCATTGTCAGAGAAGTCGGAGTCGTCGTCAACGGTGTTGTAGACGGCTTTCAGGACTTTCTTGGGGTCCTGAAAACCTAGCTCCTCCTCAGTTGGAGCTTCATCGACTTTTTGTTTTCCTTCCCGCTGGCGGAAAGGAGTTTCTTCTCGGCGCTTGTTATAACGATCGGCAAGGTTCTGGACCTCTCGGCATTCTTACATGCTGTGCTTGTTCGTCTTGTGGATCGGACACCACATTTTGGAGCTGCCTACATCATCTGACGATGGTCGAGGTCGTTTCTCAGGTTGTGGCCCCCGGCCACCCAGAGCTGCAGTGTGACGCCCGGTTCCGAAAATGAACCAAGCTAACGCATATGTGTGCCCAGGATGTTCATCACACATACACGAGTGCAATCACAAAAGAGTATACAGAAAATTACCACAATACAAGATTAATTAACCAAATTTTATTACACGAACCAGATTATCCTCGAATACAAGCTCTAATGAATATTAATGACAAGTTCAACTAATGCAGCGGAAATAAACTAATTAAGCAAACTAAGCAACTATGCAGCATAAGCGACAGGGTATGTATGCGCAGCTCCAATCAACACCACAGGCAAAGCTGACGGTAGACACGGCCTAGAACTCCGCATTATCACCATTAAACTCAAAATCTTGACCTGCAACTGTTGGGGGGGGGGGATTGCAAGAGTGAGTACATGTCGTACTCTGCAAGTGTGGAAAGTATGACATGTGGCTGATTAAAATGACGACAATAATAATGGCAAAGTGCTGAAAAGTACGTAAAAACATTTGAAAAGCAATATATTACATGTATGTGAAATAAACCCATCATAAACATAAATAATACCATAATACCAGTCCACAGTTCACCATCCTCATCCATAATTCCAGATTTCACCATTTCCAATAACCATATTCAATACCAAAAATAAATCCATAACCATCCATAACCATTACCAAATCATAACCATCCCAATTACCAATTTCCCTCTAATCATGTAGGTCATCCAGGTGCTCATAACCCGGAGCACGGCTATCATGATAGTTTATTTAGACTCTGCAGAGTTTGTACCTCTTTACCCACGTGTTTGTGATTTCATCACCCGTCGGCGACTAAAGAAACCTCTCTTATGCCAATTACACTGCCTTCGGTGTATGGCCAAGAGATCACAAAATAGCCTTTACAAAGGGATTACTAGCCTATTTAGACCCCACTGAGGTTTCACCGGTGGCGATGCCTCCAACTGAGCACATCTTCAACCAAGGGCCCCCTCTTGAGCCATTCAGATCCCAGGGTAGTCCCACCAATCATCAACAAACCCAATCCAACTACCCCTTCCCCAAGCATCCACAATGGTCCAAACAGAACTAGCAAAGCCCTAATTAATCAGCTACGCCGCACCCATACTTGGCCTCGTGGTGGCACTGTAGTCCTGGCTTATTCTCGCATGAACCGGTCCTTAGATCTAAAGCAAGCAAACCACCATAACATCCAACCCATCCACATTCCAGGCTTGCTTAGATCACCCATTACAATACCATATTAACCAGTTCATTTATCCATAATCTCATCCATGCATAAGTAAGTTGATTGGTATAGTTGTTTTACATCCCAGTTGATTAAGTGGGGCAAAAGTAAAAAGCCTTCCCGACTCTCTACCATAAATTCCAGGTGACAAGGGTGGTCAAACAACGCTAGTAAACTTCCTACCATAGGATTCCCATCAATTTGACACAAGCATGCAGTTTGCAAACAAAACATTTACTTTAAAAACAGGATCAATATGCTTCAAGGACACTTGCCTTGCTCTTTCTATTGATTAGGATCAAAGCCTTCAAACTCTTGATGTTGTAGATCCTCCGCGGCACTCTCTAGCGCAAATCCGTCTAATCCACACAATAAATATACAAGACAAGAAACAAAATCAAAGAGTGCACAAATATTACTCAATATGACATGACATGCATGATTGATGCAAATGCAAGGTAGAACTTGTTACTAGATTGCTTTTAATGATCTCTAACTAGTCCTAATAGCTTTTAACAAGTTTATACAGGTTTGGATTCGATTAGATCAAATTTTAGAATTAATTCAACACAATTTAACCAGGAAGATCGGACTAGTCCGCTAGGGACCGGACAAGTCCGCACTCCGCGAGATCGGCAGATTAGGGTTTTCTAGATCGACATAAATTCGGAGATTAGGGGTTGAATGCACGTAAGGAAAAGAGAATAGAAGGTATACCAGGTGTTTAGAACTCCAATGAATCAAGAAACTTGGAGGTAACACTTGGATCTTTATGGTCTAGGGTTGGTGATGAACTTGGAGATGAATTGGTGGTGAAGAACGAAACTCGGTGGAGATCTTGATCCTCTTTCGTTTCCTCCTCTTCTTCTTCTTGCTTGGGATCTTCTCCTCCCTCCTTGATGGTGGCTCCCCACGAACTAGGGTTTGGGTGGGTGGAAAAGTGGCAAATAGATGTCAAACCAAGGGGTGGGGCTGTTTATATAGGGGTGGAGGCTTGGGTTAGATGGATTTCGAGTTTGGGATGAGTAGAGGCCGGTTTAGAGTCCCACATGGGCTCTAAAAGAGTTGGGCACGACGTCCCTAGGCCCACTTGATGTGAAACCCAAGAAACAAGTCGCAAAACAAAAGGTCAATCTCGGAGTCACGAAATATCGGACAAGTCCGGAAAGGATCGGACTAGTCCGAAGTCGTCCAGAGAGAAAATCGGACAAGTCTGGCCTAAAATCGGACAAGTCCGATCTTAGTCAGAAAGGAAAACGGACAAGTCCGCTGGAACACCGGACTAGTCCGGACAAGTCCAGGGACTTAGCAAATTTTCAAGGATTCATGGAATACCGGACTAGTCCGCACAAGATCGGACAAGTCCGAAGTTGTCCAGGGGCAAATATCGGACTAATCCGCAGCAAAAACAGACAAGTCCGTTTTTAGACAGAGATAAATCAGACTAGACCTCAGGAAAACCGGACTAGTCCGCACTTTCCTACATTTTTAAGTGCGGTTTTGTTCCAATTCAATTTTAAACTTGTTCCTCTTGTTATGGGTTAATGTTAAACATGTATATGAATGCATGCAAGGCATGATGCATGAAAATGAGGGTGTTACAAACCTACCCCCCTTAAAATGAATCTCGCCCTCGAGATTCGACGCGGAAGAGAAGAGATAGGGAAATTCCTTCTTGAGATCATCCTCCAATTCCCACGTCGCTTCTTTTTCGGTGTGGTGCTTCCATTGGACTTTACACCATCGAATCACCTTGTTCCTTGTCACCCTCTCCTTAGTTTCCAAGATTTTGACCGGTTGCTCGGCATACGTCAAATCTTCCTCTAGTTCCAATTCTTCCATTGACACTTGTTCTTCTGGTACCCTGAGACACTTCTTGAGTTGGGAAACATGAAAGACACCATGTACATCCGAAAGATGAGCTGGCATCTCCAACTTATACGCTACTTCTCCTCTTTTGTCCAAAATCTTGAATGGTCCAATATAGAGAGGTGCGAGCTTACCCCTTATGTTAAACCTCTTATGACCTCTCATTGGTGACACCTTGAGGTAAAAAAAATCTCCTATTTCAAAGGCTAATTTCCTTCTCCTATTGTCCGCATAGCCTTTTTGTCTTGATTGGGCAGCCCTCAAGTTTTCACGAATTATTTGGACTTGCTTTTCGGCTTCTTGCAACACATCCGGACCAAATACTTGACTTTCCCCTGCTTCATTCCAGAATAAAGGTGTCCTACACTTCCTCCCGTACAATGCTTCATAGGGTGACATCTTCAAACTTGCTTTGTAACTATTGTTGTATGAAAATTCCGCGTATGGCAAGCTTTTGTCCCAACTTTTCCCATGCTTTAAAGCACAAGCTCTTAACATGTCCTCTAAAATCTGATTGGTCCTCTCGGTTTGCCCATCCGTTTGAGGATGATATGCTGAACTAAAATTCAACCTCGTTCCCAAAGATTCATGCAACTTTTGCCAAAACCTGGAAGTAAATTGAGAACCTCTATCCGAGACTATCTTCTTCGGTACTCCATGTCGGCACACCATATGCTCCATATACAATTCTGCTAGCTTCGTGGTGGTATATGTGGTCTTGACAGGAATAAAGTGAGCTGATTTTGTCAATCGATCTACAATGACCCATATTGAATCATAGCCATACTGGGTTCGCGGTAATCCAACTATAAAGTCCATACCAATCTCTTCCCACTTCCACTCTGGAATCTTCAATGGCTGCAATAACCCTGCTGGCCTTTGATGTTCCGCCTTGACTCGTTGGCACACGTCACACAATGCAACGTATTCGGCTATGTCCTTCTTCATGCTATCCCACCAATAGCAAGTCTTCAAGTCTTTGTACATCTTCGTACAACCTGGGTGAATCGAGTAAGGCGAGTCATGTGCCTCCTTTAATATTGTCTCCCGAATATGCTTTACATTAGGCACAACGATCCTCTTTCCAAGCCATAAGGTACCATGTTCATCCTCGTCAAATCTGAATTCTCTCCCTTCTTCGGTTCTTTCCTTGATTTCCTTGATCTCCTCATCTGTGGTTTGTGCCTCTCGAATTTCTTGCTCCAAGGTTGGGTTTAACTCCATCATCTCCGTCTCATTTACAAACCCAAGGTTCAACCGTTCAAACTCCTTGCATAGCTCGGATGGTATCTCTCGAACTGTGAGTTGGTGACTTACTCCCTTTCTACTCAAAGCATCGGCCACTACATTGGCCTTCCCCGGATGATAGTTGATCCCCAAATCATAATCTTTGATGGGCTCCAACCATCTTCGTTGCCTCAAGTTCAGATCCGTTTGTGTGAAAATATACTTCAAACTCTTATGATCCGTATAAATTTCACACCTATGTCCAAGAATATAGTGTCTCCAAATCTTTAATGCATGTATCACGGCCGCGAGTTCCAAATCGTGCGTGGGGTAATTCTGCTCATGTTTCTTCAATTGTCTTGATGCATAGGCGACCACTTGACCTTCTTGCATCAATACACATCCAAGCCCTTGTCTTGATGCGTCACAATAAATATCAAAACTCTTTCTTACATCCGGCAATACCAAAATTGGGGCTGTTGTTAACCTCTTCTTCAACTCCTCAAAACTGTTTTGGCAAGCTTCAGTCCATTGGAACGCCTTTCCCTTCATTAGCAACTCCGTCATAGGCTTGGCTATCTTAGAAAAGTCCTTGATGAATCTACGGTAATATCCAGCCATCCCAAGAAAACTCCTTATTTCCTTGAAATTTTGCGGTGGCTCCCACTTCAAGACGTCTCTCACCTTTCCGGGGTCAACCGATACTCCTCCTCCTGAGATTATATGACCCAAGAATGGCACCTCTTTCAACCAAAACTGACACTTGTTAAACTTGGCATACAATCGATGCTCCCTCAATTTCTGCAACGTAAGCCTCAAGTGTTCCTCATGTTCCTTCTCATCCTTCGAGTAGATCATAATGTCATCAATAAACACCACAACAAACTTGTCCAAATGCTCCATGAAGACTTTATTCATGAGGTACATAAAGTAGGCAGGCACATTTGTCAATCCAAAAGACATCACGGTGTACTCATAAGATCCATTCCGTGTCCTAAAAGCTGTTTTGGGTATGTCCGACGGTCTAATCTTCATTTGAAAGTATCCTGACCTCAAATCAATTTTAGAGAAGACACAAGCACCCTTCATCTGATCAAACAAGTCTTCTATGCGGGGCAAGGTGTACTTGTTCTTGATTGTTACATCGTTGAGAGCTCGGTAATCCACGCACATCCTTTGGGATCCATCCTTCTTGTCCACAAATAGAACGGGCGCTCCCCAAGGTGAAGAACTAGGGCGAATGAAACCCTTCTCTAATTGCTCTTGAATCTGCTTCTTGAGCTCCGCTAATTCCATAGGAGGCATCCTATACGGCCTCTTAGCTATAGGTGCAGTTCCAGGTATTAAATCAATAACAAACTCAATGTCTCGATCAGGTGGCATACCTGGCAACTCGTCCGGAAAAACATCCAAAAATTCACACACCACCGGAATCTCCTCAATTGTGGCACCGTCCATATGATTCAACTCCAATTGCTTCGGTGCGGTTTGAGATGCTTCAAATTCTGCGGTGATCCCTTCCTCATTGGTCAACTTCACCGTCTTCGTGGCACACTCAATAACTCCATTGTGCTTCCTTAACCAGTCCATACCAAGTATAATGTCCAACCCTTGGGAATCCAAAACAATGAGGTTGGCGGAGAATTCTACCCCCCTTATTCTAAGGCCTACTTTTGGACATACTATGTTTGTCCTCATCTCTCCTCCAGGAGACTTAACCAACAGAGTAAACTTCATATGAGAGATAGGCAAACTATACTTGGCAACATACTTCGATGCAATGAATGAATGCGATGCTCCAGAATCAAATAACATAGTCGCGGGGTTGGAGTTTGCGAGAAACATACCAATGACCACGTCATCCGCTTGTTGAGCATCCTCCGTAGAGACATGGTTCACGTTGCCACGAGCAAAATACTGTTGTCCACGGCTTCGTTGTGGTTGTCCTCCATTAGGTCTTGGGTTTTGCCTTGGTGCATTGCTTCCTTGACCAAGACCTGACTTAGGACATTGATGCGCAAAGTGCCCAGCTTCTCCACAAGTATAACACTTCTTAACCCCACCAGAATTGTTGGGACGAGCTTGGTTTTGAGCATTTGCAGCAGGAAAATTAGCACGAGGCTCATAAGGCATTGGAGGCCTAGGTGCTTGCATAACAGGGCGCTGCTGCACAAACTGAGTTGGGCGCGGTGCATAACCAGGACGCTCAGCAGGAATAGAGGAGCTGTAATGAGGCGCATTAGGTGGTGCAAGGCGAGGGCACACATTACTTCCTTGTTGCTGTCCTTGATATGGCGCCTTCCTCTTGATTTCTTGCTCCATCTCACGGATCTTGTTCTCAACCACAATTGCTTTGTCCACAAGTTTCTGAAAATTGGCATAATCGCAGTTGAGTAATTGCACTTGGATCTCATTGTTCAAGCCCCTCATGAACAAGTATTGTTTCCGGCTGTCCCGACTCACATCCTCAGGCGCATACCTTGAGAGTTGAGTGAACTTATTGAGATATTCACTCACGCTTGATCTTCCTTGCCTCAAATTCTCAAATTCTTGCCTCTTCAAGAGAATAACTCCCTCGGGCACATAATGAGAATGAAAATTCTCCTTGAATTCGGCCCAAGTGATTCTCTCTTGGTTCTCGTGAGCATTGCAATAAGAATCCCACCAATCCGCAGCTGCTCCAACGAGTTGATGAGAAGCAAATAGCACCTTCTCCCGGTCGCTGCATTGGACAGTGGCTAGCTTCTTCTCCACGGACTTGAGCCAATCATCCGCATCCATAGGGTTTGCGGCTTGAGCAAAGGTTGGCGGCCTAGTCCTCATAAACTCTCCCAACCAGTTATGAGGAGGTGGGGGTGGCGGTGGAGGCATGTGGGGCTGATTGTTGATGTTATTGCCAGCCTGCAGTTGTCCCATAGTCTGTATCATGGTCTGCATGAGCTAGTTTTGCATGGCCAATAGCTGCTCGATGTTGATACCTCCCTGAGTAGATCCTTGCCCATTGTTGTTCTGAGGCACTCCATTGTTCTCCTCCTCATTATTGCCATCCCTCTGATTGCGAGTCCTCACCATCTGAAGAAAAGCAATAGGTAAGAATTAGAAAACGTCCCCAACTATATGCATCAAGGGATATAAAACTAACCAACTAGCTATACTAGCCTAGGTGGACATGGCAATGCTAAAGCATCCCAAAATCCTCTATTAAGCACACAAGAAAACAATATATATAGCAAACAGCACACCAAGCAAAAACACATCGATTCCTGAGTGCTCCTATGTGCTCTAAAGTGTCCATTCTATCTAGGCTGCATCCTACGGTCAACCTGTATCTCTAATACCAATCTGTGACGCCCGGTTCCGAAAATGAACCAAGCTAACGCATATGTGTGCCCAGGATGTTCATCACACATACACGAGTGCAATCACAAAAGAGTATATAGAAAATTACCACAAGACAAGATTAATTAACCAAATTTTATTACACGAACCAGATTATCCTCGAATACAAGCTCTAATGAATATTAATGACAAGTTCAACTAATGCAGCAGAAATAAACTAATTAAGCAAACTAAGCAACTATGCAGCATAAGCGACAGGGTATGTATGCGCAGCTCCAATCAACACCACAGGCAAAGCTGACGGTAGACACGGCCTAGAACTCCACATTATCACCATTAAACTCAAAATCTTGACCTGCAACTGTTGGGGGGGGGGATTGCAAGAGTGAGTACATGTCGTACTCAGCAAGTGTGGAAAGTATGACATGTGGCTGATTCAAATGACGATAATAATAATGGCAAAGTGCTGAAAAGTACGTAAAAACATTTGAAAAGCAATATATTACATGTATGTGAAATAAACCCATCATAAACATAAATAATACCATAATACCAGTCCACAGTTCACCATCCTCATCCATAATTCCAGATTTCACCATTTCTAATAACCATATTCAATACCAAAAATAAATCCATAACCATCCATAACCATTACCAAACCATAACCATCCCAATTACCAATTTCCCTCTAATCATGTAGGTCATCCAGGTGCTCATAACCGGGAGCACGGCTATCATGATAGTTTATTTAGACTCTGCAGAGTTTGTACCTCTTTACCCATGTGTTTGTGATTTCATCACCCGTCGGCGACTACAGAAACCACTCTTATGCCAATTACACTGCCTTCGGTGTATGCCCAGGAGATCACAAAATAGCCTTTACAAAGGGATTACTAGCCTATTTAGACCCCACTGAGGTTTCACCGGTGGTGATGCCTCCAACTGAGCACATCTTCAACCAAGGGCCCCCTCTTAAGCCATTCGGATCCCAGGGTAGTCCCACCAATCATCAACAAACCCAATCCGACTACCCCTTCGCCGAGCATCCACAATGGTCCAAACAGAACTAGCAAAGCCCTAATTAATCAGCTACGCCGCACCCATACTTGGCCTCGTGGTGGCACTGTAGTCCTGGCTTATTCTTGCATGAACCGGTCCTTAGATCTAAAGCAAGCAAACCACCATAACATCCAACCCATCCACATTCCAGGCTTGCTTAGATCATCCATTACAATACCATATTAACCAGTTCATTTATCCATAATCTCATCCATGCATAAATAAGTTGATTGGTATAGATGTTTTCCATCCCAGTTGATTAAGCGAGGCAAAAAGTAAAAAGCCTTCCCGACTCTCTACCATAAATTCCAGGTAACAATGGTGGTCAAACAATGCTAGTAAACTTCCTACCATAGGATTCCCATCAATTTGACACAAGCATGCAGTTTGCAAACAAAACATTTACTTTAAAAATAGGATCAATATGCTTCAAGGACACTTGCCTTGCTCTTGCTGTTGATTAGGATCAAAGCCTTCAAACTCTTGATGCTGTAGATCCTCCGCGGCACTCTCTAGCGCAAATCCGTCTAATCCACACAATAAATATACAAGACAAGAAACAAAATCAAAGAGTGCACAAATATTACTCAATATGACATGACATGCATGATTGATGCAAATGCAAGGTAGAACTTGTTACTAGATTGCTTTTAATGATCTCTAACTAGTCCTAATAGCTTTTAACAAGTTTATACAGGTTTGGATTCGATTAGATCAAATTTTAGAATTAATTCAACACAATTTAACAAGGAAGATCAGACTAGTCCGCTAGGGACCGGACAAGTCCGCACTCCGCGAGATTGGCAGATTAGGGTTTTCTAGATCGACGCAAATTCGGAGATTAGGGGTTGAATGCACGTAAGGAAAAGAGAATAGAAGGTATACCAGGTGTTTAGAACTCCAATGAATCAAGAAACTTGGAGGTAACACTTGGATCTTGATGGTCTAGGGTTGGTGATGAACTTGGAGATGAATTGGTGGTGAAGAATGAAACTCGGTGGAGATCTTGATCCTCTTTCGTTTCCTCCTCTTCTTCTTCTTGCTTGGGATCTTCTCCTCCCTCCTTGATGGTGGCTCCCCACGAACTAGGGTTTGGGTGGGTGGAAAAGTGGCAAATAGATGTCAAACCAAGGGGTGGGGCTGTTTATATAGGGGTGGAGGCTAGGGTTAGATGGATTTCGAGTTTGGGATGAGTAGAGGCCGGTTTAGAGTCCCACATGGGCTCTAAAAGAGTTGGGCACGACATCCCTAGGCCCACATGACGTGAAACCCAAGAAACAAGTCGTAAAACAAAAGGTCAATCTCGGAGTCACGAAATATCGGACAAGTCCGGAAAGGATCGGACTAGTCCGAAGTCGTCCAGAGAGAAAATCGGACAAGTCTGGCCTAAAATCGGACAAGTCCGATCTTAGTCAGAAAGGAAAACGGACAAGTCCGCTGGAACACCGGACTAGTCCGGACAAGTCCAGGGACTTAGCAAATTTTCAAGGATTCATGGAATACCGGACTAGTCCGCACAAGATCGGACAAGTCCGAAGTTGTCCAGGGGCAAATATCGGACTAATCCGCAGCAAAAACGGACAAGTCCGTTTTTAGACAGAGAGAAATCGGACTAGTCCTCAGCAAAACCGGACCAGTCCGCACTTTCCTACATTTTTAAGTGCGGTTTTGTTCCAATTCAATTTTAAACTTGTTCCTCTTGTTATGGGTTAATGTTAAACATGTATATGAATGCATGCAAGGCATGATGCGTGAAAATGAGGGTGTTACATGCAGCAGCTGCAGCAGTAGGTGCACCAACCGACGGATTTTTCTTGCCGTTGGATTTCTTCTTCTTTTTGCCACTACCTGAAGTAGTGACTTCATCTTTGTAGGACTTCTTGTTGGCCTCCGGAGCTGGCTTGTAGTGCATCTCACGACCCTCTGCAGCTTTATCACATTTGTCTGGTAGGCTGAAGAGTTCTGTGACGCTGGTGACTTCTTTGATTGCCATCTTTTTGTCCTGAATGCCCTGTCTGAATGCAACAATAACAGAGGCGATCGAGATGGATGGGATGGTATTGTGTACCTGAGATAATCACTAGACGAAGGATCGCAGCGACTCTCCCGTTTTTTGCTGGACAGCGAAAACGTCCAGTTTAGTGCCACGTCAAGTGTATGAAATCCTGAAATTAGCAGTGAACTGTTGGCATAGCTCGGCCTAACTGTTGATGGAGTCAGGCGGTAGGCTCATAAACCAGGAGCTAGCGGTTCCAGTTAAGGCCACTAGGAAGTAGTTGGCCATCATGGCCTCGTTTCCCCCTGCCGCAAGTATAGCAGTAGAGTAGATTTGGAGAAACTCAGTGGGGTTGACAGTCCCATCAAAAATCTTCGGCAAATGAGGCTGGAACTTCTGTGGCCATCTGACCATGCGTAAGTGCATGGCTAGGGCAGAACAACCTCCCCCTACTCCCTGAGGAGCAGGGCTGTCCCGAGCCTCTCCCCACTCGCGAGCACTCTCGATATGGACGCGACCGACCTGCTGCTGGTAATGGCAATCAAGTTCCAACCGTAGGTCATGGGTCAAAATCCTGGTGATGGTGTGGGTGCGTCGTGCCCCGGAAGGCAGCGAGGTCACCTGCTGAGATGTAGCACGCCGTCGGTGCTGTGACACGTGAGGACCAAGTCTTCCAGACAAGGTCCTATGTTGAGATTTTTCCTACCCCGAAGGGGGAGGACCTTAGTTGCTGATGGCATCGGCTGCGGCTGCAACCAGATGTTGTACATCAGCGCGCCACTGCTCCATCGCACCCTGAGGTGCTCCGGGCGCTGGTGGGCACTCCAACAGAGTTTTGGCAGCAATTAGCACATTCTCGGGGTTTTTGTTTGCTGATGTTGTGACCGACACAAGTACCCCATCCTACTGTCCAGCATTATTTCCTAGGGTAAATGGTGGTGGTGGTGGTGGCATGACGCCCGCCTAGACAACGGCGCCTGTTGGATGCTGCATGTTGGAGGGATTGCCTCTAGCAGGTTGCTCAGCATGGTTGTTGTTGGAGAATCCTGCGGCGGAGTTCACCATCTTGAGATCTCAGGTACCCCCTACCTGGCGCGCCAAAATGTCAAAGTGTAGCAACGACACTTCCCCCGGTACTATGAAATTGTAGCCCACGGAGGTTCTTGTATTGGTTTGGGCACGAAGAGATCAAGAACAAGATGGTGAAACAAGAGATTTACGTGGTTCGGGCCGACTGAGCGTAATACCCTGCTCCACGAGGTTTGTGTTGTTGTATTGAGTATCACTAGTATGTGTGGCGCTTGGATCAAATTGTCCCTCTGTATTGTGCAGCGCAATCCTTTTATAATCCAAGGACTGACCGTTACAATGTTTGTCTGGCCCGACATGTGGTCATGGCGTATTTAATAGCCTAATACACTATCTATGAGTATTAAGCATGGTTAATAGTGTGATAATGTGCCTTAATGGCCGTGTTACCCCTATTAATAGTGCTTTGATCGTGTGTCATTAATACATCATTAATAACACGTAATCAGGTTTGGTAACTACTGCTTTAACTGTCTCTTGAATGTCCGTGTTGTTGGAGATCCGCCAGTGTACTTGTTGGTGGTGTAGGTCCGGAGGCTCCACACGTGGCAGCTTCGGAGCTTCCACTTGCGGGGAGATAGCTCCGGAGCCGCTATACACGTGTCGGCACCGGAGCTTCCCTCTGTTGAGGGTTAGGTCCGGGGTCGTTATACACTTGTTGATTGCGGAGCTTCCCTATGTTGGGAGTTTAGCTCTGGACTTACATTACACGTGTCAATCCCAGAGTTACCCATATCAGGGATGTGAGTCTGGTGTAGTATGACGTGTGGGGCCTGAGGAGACCTTTAACTTTGACAAGTGGAACTCACTTGTGTGAGACCTATGTGTGCTGAATACATTGGCTTTGACAATAAAAGTTTTGAATGCTGCCATAACATCTTTTTTGCAAGGTGCGACTCTAGCTCCGAGCTTCTGCAAGGTCCGACGTAAGGTCTGACTTGCTTTGTCTAGGTCCAACATCTTTTTGGGTAGCTCCGGTGAGCTTTGTCTTTAGCTCCGGCATGTCTTTGATAGCTCCGACATGTCTTTGTTAAGCTCCGATATGTTGTGCTTGGTCCGACTTATGTTGGTTAGCTCTGACATGTTTCTCTAGTTACGACTTTTGGGTTGACTAGTTCCGACTAGTTTTGGTCGGCTCCGGCACTAGGTCCGACTAGCTTTGGTTAGCTCCGGCGCTAGGTTGTACTAGCTTTGGTAAGCTACGGCTCAAGCTCCGGTTAGCTTTGGCAAGGTTCGGAGCTTGATCGTAATGTTCCAAATTTTCATGTGAAATATTTCGAACTTGCTTTACACTTATGGAAAGGTTGCTTAGTATTCTTTTACTAAGTTTTTGGTGTGTTTTGGTTGATATGTTTGATATCATTTTGATATGCTTTGCAACATGCTTATAAGAGGTGCTCACGTAAGGTGTTGTGTTCGGAACTAACTTGAGTCAAGTCGTGGACTTGGGCTCGTACGGATTGGTTGTTTGTTCATGTGCAAGTGTTGCTTGAGTTCAAGTCATGGCTGGTTATAGAACCCTTTGGACTAGTCTCAGGGAGGAGATGAGGTTCCAACAACCAAATTCAGGAGGAATTCTGGTTGAGCGGATCAGGAGGTTGTGCAGGATGATTGAATCAAGGGCAGTGCATATGAAGGTTACCGGACGTCGAAGGACGGTGTTTGCACGTATGCATGCGGTGCATGACGTGGCAACATGGTTCCAAAGATGGTTTATGGATGGGAAGATCTGGTTGGAAGGATCGGATCGTATCAGTTGATGACTTTGGCTGTGGCGGAGTCAGTTTTGGCTCGGTATGGAAAGTCTCAAGTTGGTTATGTTAGGGTTTCGTGTGGGTCACAAATTTGGGTTGTTTTGGGAATATGGGATATGTTCCTAATGTGGTTGGAAGTCTTGAGATTGCTTCTATCTTCGTATAGAAGAGTCCTAAGCAGTTATGGAAAGTTTCGATTCGTGATCTGAGTAGGATTAGAGTCCTAGTTGAGATTGGGTTGGCCTAAGGGCTGGTTATATAAGCAAGGGAGGCCAAAGTTCATGGTGAACGACTTTGAGGGCTGTTCCTCTTGTGTTCTATTTAATAAAATTCGTAGTTTGAAGGAACTTTTTTGCCTTGTTCGTCCGACTTGTTCCAGACAAGTTTTACTCATCGAGTTTGTGAACAGCACTACCTTTCGTTGGTGATTTTATCATAACTCAAGTTTTACTGATCCAATTGATGTGATTATTTTTGGGTTGTCTTCACAACTTGATTATCTATCATCTGTCAAAATTTAACGGTCATTGGATTAGTGTTTTCTGATCTACACGAGTTTCTTTGCAACATTCCAGAACTGTTTTTCTCAGGTAGGACATATTGACCTTTGTTTGATCTTTCGATCATAACTTGAGTTTCTCTCAACGGATTTGAGTGATTCTTCTTGTGTTTTTTTCGTGACTTGATTCTCTCCGATATATATCACTTTTGTCACAGTGAAACATGTTTAGATTAGTCTCACACACGATTTCTCTAACAGATCATTTTTCTGCCGAAGGGGTTGGGATTTAATTGTTTCCAAGATTTTTAAATCTACCATTCACCCCCTCTAGTAGCTTTTCACGTGCTCTTCAATCCTACAATTGGTATCAGAGCCACGGTGCTCTAATCATTGTGATTTGCACGATTTTTGGACTAATCAT
Organism: Tuctoria greenei; assembly: GCA_036927565.1. NCBI lineage: Eukaryota > Viridiplantae > Streptophyta > Magnoliopsida > Poales > Poaceae > Tuctoria > Tuctoria greenei. Next base: position 114,344,519 of record JAYESD010000003.1, read on the forward strand.
CATGGAGAAATACTCCGCCAAACCTTGTGTGTTTGCTGGTACTGATGTTCAGGTTTGGAAGGCACGCATGGAGGCTTTCATCCAGGTGCAAGGCTTTGCAATATGGGAGAAGGTGTACAAGCCTTATGAAGTGCCGTCAAATGATCAAGTTACAGCTGGAAATCTGAGAGATGTCGACAACAACAACAAGGCTCGAAACTTGATCATACAAGGATTAACACAAAGCGACTTCGACCGAGTTGCACACCTGCGATCTGCATACGATATGTGGAAAGCACTTTGTGACTACCACGAAGGATCCAACACGATCAAGAAAGTAAGGCAAGACATGTTCAAGAAAGAATACATGCGCTTCGAGATGCAACCCGGTGAGTCAATTGATGTTCTCTTTGCCCGCTTTAATAAAATTCTTAGCAACTTGCGTAGCGTCAATGTTAATTTTTCAGATGCTGAAAATGCTAGACAATTGTTAAGTGCATTAAACATGTCAATTTGGGAGATGAAAGGTACATCCATTTGTGAATCTACTGTCATGAGTACACTTACTTTAGATGGGCTATATTCCAAGTTAAAAACTCATGAAATTGACATAATATCATGTAAAACCCCAACAAGTCTATTGCTTTTGTTTCACAACGTGACATGCCTAGCTCTGGTCAATCTTCATCTTGTGGTACACTTGCTTTGTTGTGCTCTCTAACACTTGAACAGATTGAGGAGTTTCCAGAGGAGCAGCTAGCACTTCTTTCTACTAGGTTCTCAAAAGCATTGCAAAATGTGACATCTAGAAGGAGAGGAAGCTCCAGACCTCAACGATGCTTCGAATGTGGTAAGACGGGACACTTTCGTACAGATGGTCCTAACCTTTCAGGTTCTACTTCCCGAGAAGAAAAACAATCAAGGATGAAGCACTCCTCAACAAATGATAAGAAGAAGAAGAAGGGCTTTTCAGGTCCTCAACTAGTGAACAATTTTATCTCTGCACTCCAGGAACTTGGCTCAAGCGACGTGGACATTGGAAGTGACAAAGATGAAGATGATTTGGCAAACTTGTGCTTTATGGCGGGCAAGTCAAGATCAAGTATGGAGGAGGCAGAACACAACAGCGACAATGAAGAGGTATGTCCTACTTGCAAAGAAATGTGTGATGCTATTTCTCATGCCACTATTATTGTTAAGAAACAGGACAAAAAGCTTAGGGATAGTGCTGCTAAAATTAAATCACTAGAATCTGAAATCAACTATTAAAAACTTTGATTCCTAGTAATGATGCATGTCCCTCATGTGATTTGATATATGAACAATTGTCCTCATTAAGAAGTACGCACACCTCCACACTTGATAAACTTGAGTTAGAAATTGAAAAGAACAAAGAGCTTGCTGCACTTAATGATAAAAACTTGAAAGATGCTAGCTGTTCTACAATTGATTTGCATTGTTCTACTTGCGATGATCTTGATAAGAAACTACAAGATGCTATGAATGAAATTTCTGTATTGAACAATGCTTTACGTTCTCATGAAGTTAAATTTTGTTCCAATTGCAAATTAAAAGGAAAAACTTCATGTGAAAATTGCATTGATCTGTCCAATAAACTTGATGACATGCATAGGACATTAGATCGGTTTTGTAATGGGAATAAGAACCTAAACTTGCTGCTGAATTCTTCCAAGTCTTGCAATGATAAAACTGGTTTAGGTTTCGATTCTCATGCTCATGCTAAGATAGATCCACCTAAAATTGTAAATCCATTAGGAACTAGTTTGATTCAAACAGATCCTAAATAAAAAGAAGTGGTTTTCAAATCTGCAGGAGTGTTGTCTCACTCGGTTTCAAATAAAAACATTACCTGCTTATCTAGACATGAACACAAAGTTAAATTTCATTGTACCTACTGTAGTAGAGATGGTCATGTCATAGATTTTTGTTATAGACTAGCTAAACAAGAGAAAAGGGAAAGAATGATTGCTAGATCTTATAACTTTCATGCAAAATTTGCTGCACATATTAAACCGAATGCCAGGAACATGCAACCTGCTGTTATGAGTCAAAAACATTCAAAGTTTACCTCCGGACCTTCTGTTTTTGCCTCCGGAGCTACTGATTTTTGTGCTACACAAGTAACACCTTATAGGTCAGTAGTTAAGAATAAAAAACCTCAAACTTTGACTCATAAACCTGCTGTTTTATCTCAGCTTTCGCGTGTTTTTCCTGCTGCACGTCGTGTGACTTAGTACTGGATACATAAATGCCTTTTGACTAACCCCATTATTGAGTCATTGACATATTGTGTTTTTTATGTAGGTTACATGCTTGGGGAAGGAGAACATTTGGATTGCGGATTCAGGTTGCTCACGCCACATGACCGGTAACAAAGAATGGTTCTCCTCCCTCTCTTTTGTGTCACATGTAGAGAATGTTACTTTTGTCGATAATTCTTCAACTCCTATAATTGCTAAGGGTTCGGTTAGAGTAAATGATCACTACACTTTGAAGGATGTGGCACTTGTCAAAAATTTGAAATACAACTTGCTTTCTTTTTCAAAATTGCTAGATGAAAATCTGGAAATTATTTCCAATAAAAACTGCAGCAAAGTTGTAGGTTCAAATAGTGAGCTTATTTTTAATATGTCTCGGTTTGGAAGAGTTTTTAAAGCTGATTTTGATATGTCTTCCTCTAAGCATAGGTGTCTAGTTGCTAATGATTCAAAGGACGTATATTTTTGGCATCGTAGACTTGGTCACGTAGGCTTTGATCACCTAACGCGTGTTAGTGCTCTTGATCGCATACGTGGGCTGCCTAAGCTTAAAGGGGACAAAGAAATTGTGTGCTCTTCTTGTAGACATGCTAATATGGTTGCAGGTTCACATACTCCTCTCACAATGATCATGACAACTGAACCGGGTCAACTTTTGCACCTTGACACCGTAGGACCTTCATGTGTTCAATCCTTCGGAGGTAAATGGTATGTTCTTGTTATTGTTGATGATTATTCTAGATACTCTTGGGTTTACTTCATGGCGTCTAAGAATGAAGCTTTTATTCACTTTAGAACATTATTTCTTAGATTATCAATTGATCACCCATGATCTTTAAAAGCAATTAGAAGTGATAACGGAACTGAATTTAAAAATCAATCTTTTGATCACTTTTGTGTTGAAAATGGAATAGATCATCAATTTTCTTCACCATATGTTCCTCAACAAAACGGTGTTGTAGAAAGAAAGAACAGAACCTTAGTTGATATGGCTAGGACTATGCTTGATGAATATCAAACTCCTAGGAAATTTTGGGCTGATGCGATTGCAACCGCTTGTTATGTCTCAAATCGTCTTTTCTTGCGCACTAAGCTAGGTAAAACACCATATGAGCTCCGGTTTGGACATAGGCCTAGTGTTACACACTTTCGGGTCTTTGGGTTCAAATGCTTTGTTAAGAAACATGGTAATCTTGATAAATTTGAACCTAGATCCATTGATGACATGTTTCTTGGTTATCCATCTCATACCAGAGGCTACCGTGTGTTTTTACTTGACACTAACAAAATTGTGGAGACTTTTGAAGTGTCTTTTGATGAAGCTAGCCCAGGTACTAGCTCAAACATTGCAGGTCCAAATCCATAGCCGCAGGGGGAGAGCATTTTTGTTGAAGATGAGGAAGAGGTGGAGCTGCTGCCCAAAAATTCAGCAGCTAATGACATTGTTCGAGCTCCTGATTTTGATTCACAGCCAGCACCGACGACCACCATTGCTGGTCCACATCCTCCTCAAGTCACAAGCTCATCGATTTGTGATGAACATGAAGAAGAAGAAGCTTGTGAAGTGTCCACTCCCTTCTGGGTTCTCAAAATTCATCCTCCATAACAGATTATTGGAAGCTTGCACGAAAGAGTTACACGGTCCAGGTTTTGCGATCCAAACTCTCATGCTCATTCTGCTTTTGTTGCTTCTTTTGAACCCAAAGATATATCACACGAACTCACTAATGAATCTTGGATTATTGCCATGCAAGAAGGGTTAGAAAATTTTGAAAGAAATAAGTTTTGGAAACTTGTACCTCCACCTCAAGGTCACACTTTAATTGGAACTAAATGGGTGTTTAAAAATAAACAAAGTGAGGATGGGGTTGTGATTAGGAATAAGGCTAGGTTGGTTGCTCAAGGTTTCACTCAAGTTGAAGGTTAAGATTTTGATGAAACTCTTGCTCCTGTTGCTAGATTAGAAGCCATAAGAATTTTGTTAGCTTTTGCTGCATCTAAAGGTTTTAAGCTATATCAAATGGATGTTAATAGTGTTTTTCTTAATGGCTACATAGATGAGGAGGTTTATGTCAAACAACCACCGGGTTTTGAAAATTCAGATTTTCTTAATCATTTTTACAAACTGTCCAAAGCCTTGTACGCTCTCAAACAAGCCCCTAGAGCATGGTATGATAGGTTAAAAACATCCTTACTTGAAAAGGGGTTTACCATGGGCAAGGTTGATAAAACTCTTTTTGTGCTTAAGCATGGCAATGACTCATTATTCGTTCAAGTGTATGTGGATGATATTATCTTTGGTTGTGCTTCTCATGATCTTGTGTCCAAGTTTTCATCTATGATGATTTCAGAATTTGAGATGAGTATGATGGGAGAACTCACGTACTTTTTGGGGCTGCAAATCAAGCAAACCAAGGAGGGTACCTTTGTGCATCAAACGAAGTATAAAAAAGACCTCCTAAGGCGCTTCGACATGGACAAAAGCAAGCCTCTTCGGACACCAATGGAAACAACAACAACACTTGAACTTGATAAAGATGGTGAAACCGTGGATCAAAAAGAATATAGAAGCATGATCGGATCACTTTTGTACCTCACGGCATCAAGACCGGACATACAATTCAGCGTATGTCTTTGTGCACGGTTTCAAGACTCCCCACGTGCTTCACATCGTCAAGTCGTCAAAAGGATTCTCAGGTACTTACATGGAACTCAAGAATTTGCCATTTTTCTTCCTTCTTCCTCAACCGTTACTTTGAAAGCTTTTTCTGATGCTGATTCTGGAGGTTGTCGGATTGATAGGAAAATTACTTTCGGTGCTTGTCATTTTCTTGGTAATTCACTTGTTGCATGGTCATCTAGAAAACAAAGTTCAGTTGCACAATCCACTGCCGAATCTGAATATGTAGCTACTACTAGCGCTTGTTCACAAATTCTTTGGATTGTTCAAATACTTAAGGACTATGGGGTTGATCTAGATAGTGTTCCATTGTTTTGTGACAACACTAGTGTCATTTGCATTGCTAAAAACCCTGTGCAACATTCTAGAACTAAGCACATTGATATTAGGTATCACTTTCTCCGTGATAATGTTGAAAAAGGAAACATTGTGCTTTACCATGTAGATACCGAACAACAATTGGCTGACATTTTTACCAAAATTTGGATTTCACTCGTTTTTGTTTCATTTGTGGTGAAATAGGGGTTATGCATCCTCATGGCTTACATTGAGGGGGAGTTTTGAAAATTGGGAAGTCTATGTGAGAATCTTAAATTAAAATAATATGAGCATAGTATTTCATACATATATGACTTTGTGATTCCTTTTACATGCTGGGAGTTCTTACTACATTACTAATGTTATGCATTTTATAGTTTTTGCCATGTCTAGTAATTGAAATAATTACTTACACTAAATCTGGTAGTTGAACTTTCTTGCTGTTTTGAACTTGTTGCATGCTCACAAGTGCTTTTAATCTTAAAGAATTAATTAAGAAATCAACTCACATTTTGAGTTTTTATGATCAAATGAAAAGTTGAGAAAAGATCAGGAGAATATGCATGCATCACACTTCTTCTTTTGAGATGGCTTATCATTTCACTTAGATATGAACCTGGAAGAAGTTGTGTATGACTAAAACCATGTCCTTAAGCTTCTGATTGTCAAATGACATAGGCTTGGCATGGTTGGTTAGAATATGGCAGATGCGCATATAATCTTTTGCAAATATCATATGATCTAAATTTGTTCTTTGAAAAAATAATAAAATGCAGCAACAAGTGTCATGCTTTCAGGTATTGAAAGAGTTAAGTTTGTGAGATCATGACTTGCTTAAATTGAAAATTACATTTGATCTCTAGCATGGCTTACACTACTTTATGTATCTCATTGTTGTGATAGTGTAAGTTACTTGATAGTATGACTTGGATGAGCTTTGTTTTATATGTATATGTTATAATATGCTCATAACAATTAAAATTTGTCTTATAAACCTTGCTGAATACATTGTCAAAGGGGGAGAGATAATATGTGAATTTTTAAAAACAAATATGCAAGGGGGAGACATTGATTACACATTGCACATATTCACAATTGTTTTTGGCACGATTCTTCTCAGGGGGAGAATTTATTTTTCTCATTTTATTTCTTTTTTACAAAGGGGGAGAAATTGTTTTCAAAACTTTTAATGTGAATAAGCCAATGTTTGAATCTTAAATGGCGTTGCCAATGCATTCATCAAGGGGGAGATTGTGAGACCGATGTGTGCTGAATACATTGGCTTTGACAATAAAAGTTTTGAATGCTGCCATAACATCTTTTTTGCAAGGTCCGACTCTAGCTCTGAGCTTCTGCAAGGTCCGACGTAAGGTCCGACTTGCTTTGTCTAGGTCTGACAGCTTTTTGGGTAGCTCCGATGAGCTTTGTCTTTAGCTCTGGCATGTCTTTTATAGCTCTGGCATGTCTTTGTTAAGCTCCGATATGTTCTGCTAGGTCCGACTTATGTTGGTTAGCTCTGACATGTTTTTCTAGCTCTGGCTTTTGGGTTGACTAGTTCCGACTAGTTTTGGTCAGCTCCGGCGCTAGGTCCGACTAGCTTTGGTTAGCTCCCGCGCTAGGTTGTACTAGCTTTGGTAAGCTCCGGCTCAAGCTCCGGTTAGCTTTGGCAAGGTTTGGAGCTTGATCGTAATGTTCCAAATTTTCATGTGAAATATTTCGAACTTGCTTTACACTTATGGAAAGGCTGCTTAGTATTATTTTACTAATTTTTTGGTGCATTTTGGTTGATATGGCTGATATCATTTTGATATGCTCTGCAACATGCTTATGTGAGGTGCTCACATAAGGTGTTGTGTTCGGAACTGACTTGAGTCAAGTCGCAAACTTGGGCTCGTACGGATTGGTTGTTTGTTCATGTGCAGGTGTTGCTTGAGTTCAAGTCATGGCTGGTGATAGGATCCTTTGGACTAGTCTCATGGAGGAGATGAGGTTCCAACAACCAAATTCAGGAGGAATTGTGGTTGAGCGGGTCAGGAGGTCGCGCAGGATGATTGAATCAAGGGCAGTGCATATGAAGGTTACCGGACGTCGAAGGAAGGTGTTTGCAAGTATGCATGCGGTGCATGACGTGGAAACATGGTTCCAAAGATGGTTTATGGATGGGAAGATCTGGTTGAAAGGATCGGATCGTATCGATTGATGACTTTGGCTGCGGCAGAGTCGGTTTTGGCTCGGTATGGAAAGTATCAAGTTGGTTATGTTAGGATTTCGTGTGGGTCACAAATTTGAGTTGTTTTAGGAATATGGGATATTTTCCTAATGTGTTTGGAAGTCTTAATATTGCTTCTATCTGCGTATAGAAGAGTCCTAAGCATTTATGGAAAGTTTTGATTCGTGATCTGGGTAGGATTAGAGTCCTAGGTTAGATTGGGTTGGCCTAAGGGCTGGTTATATAAGCAAGGGAGGCCAAAGCTCGTGGTGAACGACTTTGTAGGCTGTTCCTCTTGTGTTCTATTGAATAAAATTCGTAGTTTGAAGGAACTTTTGTGCCTTTGTCTTGTGCCAGACAAGTTTTACTCGTCGAGTTTCTGAATAGCACTACCTTTCGTCGGTGGTTTTATCATAACTCAAGTTTTACTGATCCAATTGACGTGATTATTTTTGGGTTGTCTTCACAACTTGATTATCTATCATCTATCAAAATTTCAGGGTCATTGGATTAGTGGTTTCTGATCTACACGAGTTTCTTTACAACGTTCCAGAACTGTTTTTCTCGGGTAAGACAGATTGACCTTTGTTCAATCTTTCGATCATAACTTGAGTTTCTCTCGATGGATTTGAGTGATTCTTCTTGTGTTTTCTTTGTGACTTGATTCTCTTTGATATATATCACTTTTGTCACAGTGAAACACGTTTAGATTAGTCTCAAACACGATTTTTTTAACAGATCGTTTTTCTGCCGAAGGGGTTGCGATTTAATTGTTTCCACCGCGTAAGATTTTTAAATCTACCATTCACCCCCCACTGTTAGCTTTTCACATTCTCTTCGATACTACAACTTGCACTTATTGCGGTACTGTGGGGTAGCCGGTACGCAGGGTACAGACATCGGCAAAAGTAACATTCTCTACACGTGAAACAAAAGAGAGGGAGGAGAACCATTCTTTATCACCGGTCATGTGGCGTGAGCAACCGGAATCCACAATCCAAATGTTCTCCTTCCTCAAGCGTGTAACCTACATAGAAGAACAATACATCGATGACTCAATAATGGGGTTAGTCACAAGGCATTTAGGAATCCAGTACTGAGTCACACGGCGTGCAGCAGGAAAAACACGCGAAAGCTGAGATAAAACAGCAGGTTTATGAGTCAAAGTTTGAGATTTTTTGTTCTTAACGACTGATCTATAAGGTGTTACTTGTGTAACATATAAATCAGTAGCTCTGGAGGCAAAAACAGAAGGTCCGGAGGCAAAAACTGAAGCTCCAGAGGTAAACTTTGAATGTTTTTGACTCATGACAACAGGTTGCATATTCTCGACATTCGGTTTAGTATGTGTAACAAATTTTTCATGAGAGTTATAAGATCTAGCTTGCATTCTTTCTTTTTATGTTGTTTAGCTTGTCCATAACAAAAATCTATGACATGACCATCTCTACCACAATAGGTACAATGAAATTTAACTTTGTGTTCATGTATAGATGAGCATGCAATATGTTTATTTGAACCCGAACATGACAACACTCCTGCAGATTTAAAAACCACCTCTTTTGGTTTAGGAACTATTTTAATCAAACCACTTCCTAATGATTTTACAATTTTAGGTGGATGTGCTTTAGCATGAGCATGAGAATCAAAACCTAAACCAATTTTATCATTGCAAGATTTGGATGAATTCAGTAGCAAGTTTAGATTTTTGTTTCCAACACAAAACTTCTCTAGTGTCCTATTCATGTCATCAAATTTCTTAGACAATTCTAGGCAGTTTTCACATGAAGTTTTTCCTTACAATTAGAACAATATTGAACTTCATAAGCACGTAAAGCATTATTCAGTATTGAAATTTCATTCATAGCATCTTTTAGTTTCTTTTCAAGATCACTACAGGTAGATCAATGCAAATCAATTGTAGAACAAGAAGCATCTTTTAAGTTTCTGTCATTAAGTGCAACAAGCTTTTTGTTCTTTTAAATCTCTAACTCAAGTGTATCAAGAGTGAAGGAGTGTGCGCTTCTTAAGGAGGACAATTGTTCATATATTAAATCGCATGAGGACCTGAAAAGTTATGGCAATTTGTACAAAAGTGTCCTGTCTTACCACATTCAAAGCATCGTTGAGGTCCGGAGCTTCCTCTCCTTCTAGTTCTCACATTTTGCAATGCTTTTGAGAATCGAGTAGAGATAAATGCTAGCTCCTCTTCTGGAAATTCTTCAATCTGTTCCAGGATTAGTCAAGACAACAAAGCAAGTGTATTGTTAGTTGAAGATTGGCAGGAGCTAGGCATATCACGTTGAGAAACAAACGCAAGGGACTTATTGGGGTTCCTACGTGAGATTATGTCAATTTCATGAGTTTTCAATTTAGAATATAGCACATCTAATGTAAGTTTACTCATGTCAGTAGATTCACGAATAGATGTGACTTTCATCTCCCAAATTGACATGTCTAATGCACTTAACAATTACCTAGCATTTTTAGCATCTGAAAAATTATCATTGACACTATGCAAGTTGCTGAGAATTTTATTAAAGCGAGCAAAAAGGTCATCAATGGACTCACCGGGTTGCATCTCGAAGCGCATGCATTCTTTGAACAAATCTTGCTTTACCTCCTTGATCATGTTGGATCCTTCGTGGTACTCACAAAGTGCTGTCCACACATCGTACGCCGATTGGAGGTGTGCAACATGGTCGAAGTCGCTCTGAGTTAGTCCTTGGATTATCAAGTTTCAGGCTTTGTTGTTGTTGTGAACTTCTCTTAAGTTTGTAACCGTGACTTGATCGTTGGGCGGCACGTCGTAAGGCTTGTACACTTTTTCCCATATCGCGAAGCCTTGCGCCTAGATAAAAGTTTCCATGCGTGCCTTCCAAACCTGAAAATCAATACCAACAAATGAACAAGGTTTTGCCGAGTATTTCTCCATGAGGATTATTTAAAAGCACGTGTAAAGCTACCAGAGGGGGGTGAATGGTAGATTAAAACTTTTCAGCAGAAGCAACGAAACACCCCTTGGCAGGAAATAGATCTGTTAAAGAAACCGTATTTGCGACTAATCTAAATGTGTTCAACTGTGAAAAAACTAGTACAGATTGTAGAGAATCAAGTCACAAATACGTCACAATAAGAATCTCGAAAATCCGCCGAGAAAAACTCAAGTTACGATCGAAAGATCGAACAAAGCTCAATCTGTGCTACCCGAGAAAAATAGTTCTGGAACACTGCAAAGAAACTCGTGTAGATCAGAAACCACAAATCCAATGACCGTGAAATTTTCACAGATGATGGAAACTCAAGTTGTAAAGACAAACAAAAAATAATGACATCGATTGGAGCTGTAAAACTCGAGTTATGATAAAACCACCGAAGAAAGGTAGTGTTGTGCAGAAACTCGATGAGAAAGACATGACAGACACAAAAGTTCCTTCAAACTATGAATTTTATTCATCAAAACACAAGAGAAACAGCCCCAAAGTCGTGCACCACGAGCTCTGCCCTCCCTTGCTTATATAACCAGCCCTTAGGCCAACCCAAGCCTAACTAGGACTCTAATCCTACTCAATTCATGAATCTAAGCTTTTCATAACTGCTCAAGACTCTTCTATACGCAGATATAAGCAATCTTAAGACTTCCAAACACCTTAGGAACGTATTCCACATTCCTAAAACAGCTCAAATTCATGACCCACACGAAATCCTATCATAAGCAACTCAAAACTTTCCATATTTGAGTCAAACATGCATCAACCGCAGCCTAAGTCCATAACCTAGTCAGTTGGACCTTTCCGACCAATTCTTTATGTCCACATCTCTTCATCAGGCCTCGGAACCATGTAGCCACATCCATGCACTCCTTGCACATGTGCAAACATCTTCCAACGACATCCATAATACCTTCATATGCATTGTTCTTGATTCAAACATGTTGCGCAATCTCCCTGTCAACTCAACCACAATTCCTCCTGAACTTGGTTGTTGAACCTCATCTTCTCCCTAAGACTAGTTCAATGGATCCCGTTACCAGCCACGTCTTGAACTCAAGCAACACCTGCACATGAGTAAACAATCAATACTTCCGAGCACAAGTCCTCGACTTGACTCTCGTTAGTTCCGATAACCACAACACCTTACATGAGCACCTCACATAAGCATGTTGCAAACCATAGCAAAAACGATATCATCCATAACCACCAAAACACACTAGAAACTTAGTAAAATATTACTAAGCAAACTTACCATCAATGTAAAGCAAGTACGAATCATTGAAAGTTAAAAGCAAAACAACTGCGATCAAGCTCCAAACCTTGCCAAAGCTAACCGGACCTTGAACTGGAGCTTAACAAAACTAACAGGATCTAGCGCCGGAACGTACCAAAGCTAGCATGACCTAGTGCCGGAGCTAACCAAAGATAGTCAGACGTAGCGCCGGAGCTTACTGAAGCTAGTCGGACCTAGCGCTAGAGCTTACCAAAGCTAGTCAGACCTTGATGATAAAGGTGTTTTGGTAGTATTCAAAACTTTTATCACCATAGCCAATGTATTCAGCACACATAGGTCTCATAGGAGGAGGGTCGGTTCCCACCACCAAATGCGCGCGAATCAGTAATCCCCGCCACCAAGAAGCTAGGAGGAGTCGACACGCGTCGATTGACCGAGTTTGACGCGAGGAACAAGTCGTTCGAACAGGGGGTTCAACCGACCTGGTCTCTGTACCGTTTGGCGTGTCCTTTCTCCAAGTCACTGCAAGGTGGGTCCCATTCATTGATATTAGTGATACACCGTTTTATGGCCTCGAATACTACTATTTGTGGTCCATTTGATCCATGTGATGACACGTGCATCACAAGATTTGTCAAAATCAAATTTAATGGATTACTCCCTGCATGTCTTGGTACTGTGGGTATAAATTCACCTGCATAAAAATAAACACCAACACATGTGGAATTAGTTAATATTTAACCCTAACACTATGTTGTGTTTCTCTTTTGGGCACACTATGAGGTGAATTGACGGTCTAAATATGGCACTTAAGGACTGTCAACAAACTCCCCCACACTTAGTCATTTGCTCGTCCTCGAGTGAAGGCAAGAAGAAGAACTAAGGTGGTGTCATAAATTTATTGTAAGTTAGAAAATGGGAATACTAAATATTTCAACTTATACCTGAGCTCATGAGTTCCCTCTTTGGAATGTGGCTACCACATCGATCTTGGGTGTTTGAAGAGTGGAATGTTTAGAATGTAGTTCCCTTGGATCTTCTCCTACTGAAATGACTAGATAGTTTGCTATATTCGAAAAGTCAAAGAAACATTTTCTCTTATCTCTCATTTGTAATCTCTCAAAGTGTTTTGATCCTCACCTTGACATGTTTTGCCAATTTTGTCCCTATACTAAGTATGGCTATATCTGGAACTTGGTAGAGATAAATGTGGCACACATTGCAATTCATATATTACTAAGTAAAAAACTTGATCCTATGAGAGACCTATGCAACAAACAATTTGACAAAGAAAATCCTTGTGCACAGGAATGGAATTGAAAAATGTGGACTCAATGAATTTTCTCTCTTTAAGGATGAAACATGGGTACTTTTTTCTTTTTTTTGGCATACTTCCTCTTTTTAAGAGTAGATGCTTTTTTTCGTAGCCATGTCTTCTACTCCTTTTTATTTTTCAAGAGAGATGTTGAAAATCATAATGTATGAAGTTTCTTTATGGATGGATGAATGGTGGATGCAAATTCTCAATGCAAGAAATTTTGCATGAATGGGGTGCACAAGAATTTCTAAGTCAAAAGTTCATGCATTTCACTCAATTGGGTCACGAGTTTGACAAAGTTCAATGAAAAGCAAAGTGTCATATGCATGTGGTTTTCAGGAAATTGTATCATATGGCCTTGGTGGGTATTTAAATTTCCAATGAGAGAGTTAGGCAAAGTTCAAGACTCCAAATTTTTGCAATTATCAAAATCAATTTCAAGCAAAGACATATCTACTCGAGTAACTCATTTACCATATCACACTAGTCAAATACTTAGATGAAGTGTTTTTCCTACTTTAATTGTGGGAATCATAAACAGGGCAATAAATCAAAATATAAAGTATTTAAATTTTCAACTCAATCAAATTTTGACTACCAAGTTTTAATTTCAATGTTGAGTTGATTTATTTTAAATATTCAATTCATAATGGTAAATCATTCAAACAGCAGGGTAGCACATATATTTGGAGATATGAGATCCAAACGGAACTTGTGGAGCGAAACGGGGCCGTGTGGGGCCCCACATCAGTTAGGCCGAACAGGGGGTTAGCCCGAACCCCCTCTGGCCTCTCTGATGCTCCGCTTCGACGTGTCATATTGTATGTTTGGTTGCAACATATTTCAGGATGCAACACAATTTTTGCACGTCGGGATTTCGCGATTTGGGGTGCCTCTCCCACACATGTTCCCTGAATCATTTACTCAACAAAAATAAACTAAAGGGGGAACTTTACCGGTGTTAAATGAACCCATAAGTTCACTTTATTGAATTCAAAAATTCATGATGCTTACATTATTCAATCTAAATTAAAAGAATAAAAAATTGAAATAAACTAAACTTAAACTTATAAGCATCCTATGCTGTCGGGACATCTAAACTATGGTGCGTTGTAGATGTCAGGCTCCCCAACAGCATTGCATAAGCAGCACAGCTTGGCGCTCATACCACGGCAAACACCGTCAATCTCCTCCTTTAGGGAGATGAGTTCATCCTTCAGCTCCGCCCTCTTGATGCGCCCTTCAGCCACTAAGTCAGATAACTTCTTGTTCTCCAAACACAGAGAAGCTAACTCCTTAGAAAGTTGTGCCACCTTAGGGGCACGAGGAGATTTACCATTGTAGGATCGAAGAGCACGTGAAAAGCTACCAGAGTGGGAGTGAATGGTAGATTAAAACTTTTTTAGCGGAAGCAAAAAAAAACCTCGGCAGAAAAACAATCAGATAAAGAAACAATGTGTGCGACTAATCTAAACATGTTCAACTGTGAAAAAGTGGTATAGATTGTGAAGAGTAAAGTCAAGAAAATGTCACAACAAGAATCACGAAAAACCGTCGAGAAAAACTCAACTTATGATTGAAAGATCAAACAAGGGTCAATCTGTTCTACCCGAGTAAAAAAACAGATCTGCAACACTGCAAAAACTCATGTAGATTAGAAACCACAAATCAAATGCTGGTGAAACTTTCACATATGAATGATAATCAAGTTTTGAATACAACTAAAAAGAATCACGTCAATTGGATCTGTAAAACTCGAGTTATGATAAAAACACCGAAGCAACATAGTGCTGTGCAGAAACTCAACTGGAAAACTTGCCTGAAACAATTGGACAAGGTTAAAGTTTAGTTCAGCGTATCACCCTCAAATGGATGGACAAACCGAGAGGACCAATCATATTTTGGAGTACATGTTAAGATCTTGTGCTTTAAAGCATGGGAAAAGTTGGGACAAGAGCTTGCCATATGCAGAATTTTCATACAACAATAGTTACCAAGCAAGCTTGAAAATGTCACCATATGAAGCGCTTTATGGAAGAAAGTGTAGGACACCCTTATTCCGCAATGAGGCAGGAGAAACTCAAGTATTTGGTCTGGATGTGTTGCAAGAAGCCGAAAAGCAGGTCCAAATAATTCGCGAAAACTTGAGGGCTACCCAATTAAGACAAAAGGGCTATGCGGACAATAGGAGAAGGAAATTAACCTTTGAAGTGGGAGATTTTGTTTACCTCAAGGTGTCACCGATGAGAGGTCATAAGAGGTTTAACATAAGAGGCAAGCTAGCACCTCGCTACATTGGACCATTCAAGATTTTGGACAAAAGAGGAGAAGCAGCATATAAGTTGGAGATGTCAACTCATCTTTTAGACGTACATGATGTCTTTCATGTTTCCCAGCTCAAGAAATGCTTGAGAGTACCGGAAGAACAAGTGCCCATGGAAGAATTGGAACTAGAGGAAGATTTGACTTATGCCGAACAACCGATCAAAATTTTGGAAAAAAAAGGAGAGAGTCACAAGGAACAAGGTTATTAGATGGCGTAAAGTTCAATGGAAGCACCACACAGAAAAAGAAGAGACGTGGGAATTGGAGGATGATCTCAAGAAGGAATTTCCCTATCTCTTCTCTTCCGCGTCGAATCTCGGGGGCGAGATTCATTTTAAGGGGGGTAGGTTTGTAACACCCTCATTTTCATGCATCATGCCCTACATACATTCATATACATGTTTAACATTTACCCACATAAAGAGGAATGAGTTTAAAATTGATTTGGAGCATTTAAAATTGATTTGGAGCAAAACCAAACTTAAAATGCTAAAAAGTGCGGACTAGTCCGATTTTAGTGAGGACTAGTGTGATTTCTCTCTAACTAAAAACGGACTTGTCCAATTTTGTGCGGACTAGTCTGATATTCCAAGAATCCTTGAAAATTTGCTAAGTCCCTGGACTTTCCTGGACTAGTCCGGTTTTCTAGTAGACTTGTCCGATTTCCTTTCGGACTAAAGTCGGACTTGTTCGATTTTAGGCCAGACTTGTCCGATTTTCTCTCTGGACATTTTCGGACTAGTCCGGTCCTTGTCGGACTTGTTCGGTATTTCGCGACTCCGAATTGATCTTTTGTTTTACGACTTGTTTCTTGGGTTTCACGTTAAGTGGGCCTAGGGACGTCATGCCTAACTCTTTTAGAGCCCATGTGGGACTCTGAACCGGCCTCTACTCCTCTCAAACTCGAAAATCCATCTAACCCTAGCCTCCACCTCTATATAAACAACCCCACCCCTTGGCTTGACATCTATCTGCCACTTTTCCACCCCACCCAAACCCTAGTTCGTGGAGAGCCACCACCAAGGAGGGAGGAGGAGATCCCAAGCAAGAAGAAGAAGAGGAGGAAACGAAAGAGGATCAAGATCTCCATCAAGTTTGGTTCTTCATCACCAATTCATCTCCAAGTTCATCCCCAACCCTAGATCATCAAGATCTAAGTGTTACCTCCAAGTTTCTTGATTCATTGGAGTTCTAAACACCTGATATACCTTCTATTATCTTTTCCTTACGTGAATTCAACCCCTAATCTCCAAATTTGTGTCGATCTAGAAACCCTAGTTCGCTAGTTCTGCGAAGTGCGGACTAGTCCGACCTTCTGCAGACTAGTCCGTTTTGCTGACTAAATTCTGTTGAATTAATTCTGAAATTAGATCTAATCAAATCCAAACCTGTATGAACTTGCTAAAATCTATTAGAACTTGTTAGTGATCATTAAAAGCAATCTATTAACAAGTTCTACCTTGCATTTGCATTAATCATGCATGTCATGTCACATTGAGTAATATTTGTGCACTCTTTGATTGTGTTTCTTGTCTTGTATGTTTATTGTGCGGATTAGACGGATTTGCGCTAGAGAGTGCCGCGGAGGATCTACAACACCAAGAGTTTGAAGGCTTTGACCCTAATCAACCGCAAGAGCAAGGCAAGAGTCCTTGAAGCATATTGATCCTGTTTTGAAATAAATGTTTTGTTTGCAAAACTGCATGCTTGTGTCAATTTGATGGGAATCCTATGGTAGGAAGTTTAATAGTTTTGTTGACCACCCCTGTCACCTGGAATATATGGTAGAGAGTCAGGAAGGGATTTTTACCTTTTTGCTTTGCTTAATCAACTGGGATAGGAAAATAACTATACCACTCAATTTAATTATGCATGGATGAGATTATTGTTAACACGAACTGGTTAATATGATATGGTAATGGGTGATCTAAGCAAGCCTGGTATGTGGATGGGTTGGATGTTATGGTGGTTTTGCTTGCTTTAGATCTAAGGACCGGTTCGTGGAGCGACCATCCAGGATTTACAGTGCCACCACGAGGCCAAGTATGGGTGTAGCGTAGCTGATTAATTAGGGCTTTGCCAGTTCTATTTGGACCATTAAGGATGCTCGGGGAAGGGGTAGTCGAATTGGGTTTGTTGATGATTGGTGGGACTACCCTGGGATCCGAATAGCTCAAGAGGGGGCCCTTGGTTGAAAATGTGCTCAGTTGGAGACATCGCCACCCGTGAAACCTCAGTGGGGTCTAAATAGGCTAGTAATCCCTTTGTAAAGGCTATTTTGTGATCTCTTGGCCACGCACCTAAGGAAGTGTGGGACGACACAATTGAGGTTCTATAGTCATCGAAAGGTGATGAAATCACAAACACGTGGGTAAAGCGGTACAACCTCTATAGAGTGTGTCTAAAACTATCATGATAGTCGTGCTCCCGGTTATGAGCAATCTGGACCCTCACATCATTAGAGGGAACTCGGTATTGGGATGGTATTTGGAATGGTTATGGTTAGTATTATGGTTATGGATGGTTATGAATTGAATTCTGGTATTGAATATGGATATTGGTATATGATGATGGATATGGAATATGGACTGGTACTATGATATTACTTATGGTTTATGATGGGTTTATTTCACATACATGTAATATATTGCTTTTCAAATGTTTTAATGTACTTTTCAACACTCAACCATTATTTTATTCGTCATTTGAATCAGCCACATGTCATACTTTCCACACTTGCTGAGTACGACATGTACTCACTCTTACAATCCCCCCCCAACAGTTGCAAGTCAGGATTGGGAGTTTAATGATGACAATGGGGAGTTCTAGGCCGTGTCTACCGTCAGCTTGCCTGTGGTGTTTTGGAGCTGCGCTATACCCTATTGTTTATGTTGCCTAGCTGTTTAGTTTGCTTAATTAGTTTGTTTCTGCTGCATTAATTTGAACTTGTCATTAATATTCATTAGAGCTTGTATTCGAGGATAATATGGTTTGTGTAATAAAATTTGGTTAATTAATCTTGTTCTGTAGTAATTTTCTGTATACTCTTTTGTGAATGTACTCGTGTATGTGTGTTGAACATCTTGGGCACGCATATGCGTTCGCTTGGTTCATTTTCGGAATCGGGTGTCACAACAAAGCTCATCCAAGTCATACTATCAAGTAACTTACACTATCACATCAATAAGATACATAAAGTAGTGTAAGCCATGCTAGAGATGAAGTGAATTTTCAATTTAAGCAAGTCATGATCTCACAAACTTAACTATTTCAAGGCCTGAAAGCATGACACTTGTTGCTGCATTTTTATTTTCTTTTAAGGAACAAACTTCATCTAATGATATTTGCAAGAGATTATATGCCGCATCCGCCTTATTCTATCCAACCAAGCCAAGCCTATGAGAAAGTTTCCTAGAGGGGGTGAATAGGCAAATAACCTGAAATTTAACTAAATAAAAGCTAATCAAACTGCATAGTGTGGAATAGTCCGGTCCGGATGATAAACTTGACCAAAGGTGAGATTTTTATGCGGTCTAATGGACTCAAATTGATGAAATGTAAAGTGTATGAACCTAGCAATCTAGTAGATGGAGTGCACGAAGTAAAAGCAACTAGATTGAGGCGGATCACAAGATTGAGATAAAGAATGTGTGGAACTCTAACTTGATCTATAGAAGAACGAGGAAGTCAAATCAAAGACACAAGATGCAAGATTTATCCCTAAACCCCACAAAGAAGCCTACATCCACATTGAGGATGCCCACGAAAGGCAGGGTTTCACTCAACCCTTTCCTTACTTAGCCAACACGAAGGTCGGCTACGCTTCCACTAAATCACAAGGGTAATCACCAAATCCATGGGGTAACTCACAACCTGAGGCTCCCACAACTTTACAACTCGAAAATATCGAAGATAAACACCCACACGAACTCAAATCAATCAATCAAACTGAGAGAATCAACCAAGAGCTCAAGATCAAGCAAACCCTTCTCCCTCCTCTTCAACACCTCGCAAATCCTCAAGAATTGCTCTGAGGACTCCAAGAATGGTTGAGAGAGGGCTAGGATGGCTCTAGGAAGGCTATGGCGGCGCTAGGGTTCGAGAGAGAGCCTTTGGAGGCTGGGGGATCCCTTTTTATAGGGGTCTCGACAAGTAGTCGTTGCCATAAGGAAAAGTGCGGACTAGTCCAGCCTTTGACCTCGGACTAGTCTGACCTTTGGGGACCAGTGATGTCATCATTGACCAACCACAAACCCCCTTCCACCTTTTGAGTTCAAATGGTCACCAAACCACGGACTAGTCCGTCCCACAACGGACTAGTCCGATCTGACACAGAACTGTTTGTTCCGGTTGAAAAAGGACCAGTCTGGCAGACCGGGCTAGTCTAACCCCAAAGGACGGACAAGTCCGGCTATCCAGGACTTAGTCCCACCAGCCACCTCCAAGTCCTCAGTGGACTAGTCTGACAAGGAACGGACTAGCCCGATCTCAATCAGGAACCACTTTTCTAGACAAAAATGGAATAGTCTGTTCCAGCAGACTAATCTGGCCCCCAGGGCGGACTAGTCCAGAGGGACACAAACACACTCACCACGGACTAGTCCATCCCCAAACGGACAAGTCTGAACTCACAAGTAATACTTTGGTCTGCTTAACATCGGATTAGTCCGATGGGGCTGGACTAGTCCGACATTTTAGCCCGTACAGGTCTGGCCCTGTCCTTAGAGCTGCTTCAACTCATCTCTCAATCTAGTATAGCTTGGACTATGAGCTCTTAAGAGATTCTCAACACTTGACTCATTAAACACACTCAAGCTAAGTAGCTGAACTCAACTCAAGCTAAGAGATTCTTCGCCTTTTTCTTCTCTTTTTCGTTTTTGAGTGCATTCAACGTTGTCCAACTTTCAATAACCTGTGCTTACACTTGCAAAGCTCATTAGTCCCTTAAGTGTTGTCATTAATCATCAAAACCCGCGGGGATTAGCCTAGATGCACTTTCAATCTCCCCCTCTTTGGTGATTTGATGACAACACATTGAGGTTTTTGATAAAAATATAATTGAGTTGATTTTCATAACAAACACGTGTATAAGGAGCTCCCCCTAAATGTGTGCATGGAAGATTTGCAATAAGTTAAATGCACAAGAATGAAGCCTATGGGAGACTTATACATTTGTGTTTTATGGTGGGGTGCCTACATATGATGCAAACGTATGATGCAAGTGTTGAGATGTGAAAAGTGGAGTGAAGTATGCATCTCAAATTTTAATTTAGCATCATCACACATATTTGACTAGAATGATCTTTAATAGAATCAACATGACAAAATAGACAATAAGATTCACATAACATAGAGTGATATAGTGTTGACGGCTGTTATATACCAATTTCATCTGTCAATTTAACTTGATTATGTGAAGGATTTGTCATTTCTTGCACACATCACCTTTATATCTAACCCATTTCCCCTTGGACATGGAGAAATATGTGTATGCAGCATTTTATGCAGAAAATGAGGAAATGTAGAGGGACCAATCCTATAAAATATCATCCCAGCCAATCAGGTGACGACATGTGGCATCTCATGGATCAAATGGCCCACAAACAGAAGTATCCGAGGAGATCCAACGGTGTTGCACCCATATACATCAAGGGGACCCACCTGGCAGCCACCTGGAGAAAGCACACGAGAATTGGTGCCTTGACCAGGTCGGCCGAACCAGGGGTTCGACCGACCTCTTCCTGGCGCCAAACTCGGTCAAACTCCACGCGTTGGCTCTTCTCGGCTCCCTGGAGTCAGTGGTGACTGATTCGCGTGCTTTTGGTAGCGGGAACCGACCTCAACACTAGTATAAATAGGACCCCCTACCCCTCACTTCACCACACACCACTTGAGCTTCATCTCTATTGTAAACACTATCATCCATAGTCTTAGAAGAGTTAGGTTGTAGAGAGGAGAGTCTCTAGTCCCATGTCCAAATTGGGAAAGGAGTAAGGAGTCTCTCTCTTCCCAATCCTACATTGGAAAAGGTATGGCTCATTTATTCTTTCTTGTAATTGTGACTTTATGCATAATAAATATAGTATCTTTAGTCTCTACTTATACATATACTTGGGCAAAGCGTTTCTTGTCTGATTGTGGAGTCCATGTATGTGGAAGGTATAGCTTCTATGACTATTTCATCATGAACATATCTCATTATCATAGAACCTATAGACCCCCACTATAGTCTAGTTAATTATAACATAACTAGGTTAGTATGGATAATTATGTTGTGTATCAACATTGGTTCGATGATGATTCAATTCATTGCCTTAGGATGGATTGTGCCTAGGCTATTAAGGTAATTACATAATATGCTAGCATGGTGCTAGGATAGCTAAGTAGCATTGGATGTCTCGTAGACCCATGGATTGAAGAGGTAGGCAGTAGGTGGTGACAGCCCTATCTGTCCTTTGTAATCCTCCATGTTCGGCTATGCCATAGGCTCTTGGCGGGAGTCGCCCTAGTATTGCTAGGGGTAAGCCCGTGCCCGATGTGTTGAACCACATAGCATAAGTATTCACTATTGATCTAGCTTATGAAATTAGTTTAGACTATGTATATGTACAATAGAGCATAGTAGGAGTACCTCCATAACTCTCAACCTTAACTAACCTCTAGGATCCTTCTATCCTCCTTAGACTTGAAAGCTTTTGTGTGTGTCACACTACCTCCAATATTATTTTATCCATCCTTACTAGATCCTTACCTAGATCTTTCTACCCTTTTCATTTGATGAATGATTGTTATGTCTCTACCCCACCTTCCTTTGGGATCAAATAAATGACACCCTTGGGAATACTCTTAAGGGGAAATGCTACAATGATACCTCCGTGCGCTTGAGGAATTCACCCTGTGATCCAATAGAAATGTTAACAAGCATTTCTAACACATCAATTGGAGATGTTTACTTAGTGGTGCATAAGTAATACCAACAAGTATTTATGGCACTATTGCTAGGGATGATTTGTTAGTATACCTTAGGAGCCGTCAACAAGCATTTCTGGTGCCGCTGTCGGGGAAGGCAAATAGATATATAACATGATTGAGTGAATAGGATAGAACCCTAGGTAGGATTTTAGTAGGATAACCATTCTTTGTTTTCACATTTTTAATGTGAAAACAGGGTAGTGTATGTCTGGTTTCCGCCTGCCGGAAAACTTTGTTGAAGATCTCGAATCTCTTCTGAGAGACTGACCCAGTGTCGTTACTCCTCAAAAGATTTGAGCGGCAAGACAAGCCAACATTTCTGCACCAATAATCCAAATGTTAATGGCTCAGAAGACCCTTCGTGACTTCTCAGCTCCCTCTGCTAACAATGTGCCTATTGGGCCAACTGTTAACACGGGAGATGTGAACTTCGAGATCAAAATTGCCCTTATCACTATGGTGCAAGCCAACCCATTCTGTGGGGAGGCTAACGAGGATGCAAGTGCTCACCTGCAATAGTTCCTCGAGATCTGTAGCACTTTTTAGATCAAGGACGTTGTCGGTGGTTTGGAACCGCCAGATCTCCCTACACTACTAAAGTGATAGGGGAGTTTGATGTTCGGTGTGGGCGCGCGGAGATTCAAGAAGGTGAGCAGGAATTGACACAGGAGACAGAAGAGTTTACGTGGTTCGGGCCGCCTGAGCGTAATACCCTACTCCACGGATGTGTTGGTGTTGTATTAGCTGTATGAGCTTGTGCTGAGCATCAATGGCGTATGTGTCCGTGTGTCTGTGTGTGTCGTCGGCCTGTCCTTTTATAGTACAAGGGCAGGCCGTTACAAATTAGCCTGGCCCGACATGTGGCCCCGGCGGTTACTAGTATTGATACACGTTTAATTGCCCTTAATGACCCTGTAACGGGCTTTGACAGCACTGTTACTGGTGTTAAGATCGTCCGTTTAAGTGTCATTAATATGGTATTAATGACACTTAATTGGGTCTTGAAGTCCTTGATTCCCCTTTGAAGATCCGGAGCCGTTGCAGGGTCTTTCGGAGGTTAGGGGTTGAAGATCCGACGATTGGACACGTGGCAGCTCTGGAGCATACTGTGGGAAACAGGGAGCTCCGGAGCTACCTGGCACGTGTCAGGTCCGGAGCTTCTCTCGGTCTAGGGTTATATCCGGAGGTGCCATTTCGGTACATGGCCTGGAGCTTCCCCCCTTGTGGGCGGTAGCTCCGGTTTGGTAGTACACGTGGCGACCCTGGGGTTAACCATGTTGGAGAAGCAGGTTCGGTTATGTCTGACATGTGGGCCTCCGAGGGTCTTCAAATCAAGTATATGACTTCCCTTTGAGATCTTTGTAACCTCAAGGGGTGTACGGTTTCTAGGGTACCGACAGTGGCCCCCTGGACCTACCTCCGGGGAAGACCACTGGGGTGAAGTCATTCCGCCGGAGGTGGGTCCATCCTCGCGACTTTTGAACTGAGTCTTCAAAGGTCTTCTGAGGTGCTGTTGGCGAGGGTTTGGAGTTAAATCCTCGCCACTTGGCGTGTCCCGCGTGCGGCAGATGAGATCTTTGGCGTGCGGATCTCACGCAATTGAAGGTCGCCGGTTCCCGATACGAAAACCGTCTCGTTTCCGCGCGCCTTGTCATGCTGCCGCCTTCGGGTTTCCCGCCTCATGATGACAACCGTTCACCTGGGTAAGAACCTCGACTTGATCGTCGGGGTGGTCCCGGGCCCCCTTGTCATCGGCTGGGTGGAATTTTTGGGTGGTATCTTCGACTTCCTTGCGGTTTCCATCCAAGCGTTGCGAGGGCTTACTTAAGAAGGAAAGCGCGCACCGTCGGGAGTTCTTCACGCCTCCCATCTGATCTTGCGCTTGAACTCCCAACTTGTGCTTCGCTTTTCTCCTCTTGCCTAGCTGTGCCGCGATGGAGTTGGGTCTCCGCGAGAGTCGCTTGAAAACCGACAGCGACCTGAAGAAGGTCCGGGCCCTCATGGGATGGTCCTCGGACTTCTTCAACCGCTCGGTCCGCGCCGATGGAGAGCTCCCGTTCGAGAAGGAGCACTCCGACGAAATGGTGTATTTCTCCTCGTACGCCATGGTGGGGTTGATCCCACCTTTTTCTTCCTTTTTCTTGATGCTGCTAGACTTCTATGGTCTTTAGTTGTATCATCTCGGCCCCCACTCCATTCTCCTCGTGTCCATTTTCGTCCACTTCTGTGAGATGTGGGTGGGCATCCCCCCCTGCATCGAGCTCTTCCGGACCTTCTTCACCGTCCACACCACCGGTAGGAGCAATGAGTACCTTGGCTTCTACTACTTCGTGAAGCGCAAGAAGTGCCCATTCAAGTACCTCCGGTCGTTCCGCTCTAGGAAGTGGGATGACTGGAAGAAGGACTGGATAGTCATCCGGGTGGAGGAGCACGAGAGGCTGGAGCTGCCCGAAGGCCTCCCCAACATTGACACAACGATCTGGAGTGTGCTGGCGGATGCCTTCGACCTGTTCTGACCAGGATTCGCCAGTGCGTGGAGGGGGGATTAACCCCTCAAGCAGTGTTTTGTAACTTCCTGGTCAATAGGTGGGCACCGCTGAAGA
Organism: Tuctoria greenei; assembly: GCA_036927565.1. Classification (NCBI taxonomy): domain Eukaryota; kingdom Viridiplantae; phylum Streptophyta; class Magnoliopsida; order Poales; family Poaceae; genus Tuctoria; species Tuctoria greenei. The sequence goes on from JAYESD010000003.1 coordinate 114,369,429, forward strand.
AGAGGGAGAAACTCGCTTGGGCCCTCAAAAGCGTGATGGACAACGACCGGGTCAAGACTGGGTTGAAGTCCAACATGTTGGGGAAAACCTTGGAGTTCCACCTCAAGAAGTTCCAGCACGGCATCGACATCGAAGGCGACGACTTGACTCCGCCATCGGCTTTTCTTCCTCTGAACGTGGAAGTGGAGTTCAGCAGGGAGCTCCGGCGGAAGATGCCCATGCTTGACGACCTTGGTGTCGTCAAGAGAAGACCAACCTCCGGGGTAGCGATCCCCGAAGTACCCAAGGATGGCTCCGGCTCTGCTCCTAAGCTGAGGGGAGAAGTCGTCGGCAAGGGCAAGGAGTTGCGGATGAACCAGTGAGCCGGAAGAGGAAGTTGCAGTACACCGACGGAAGGTCAGTCGGGCCCGCTACTTCTGCGTCGGCTCCTTCTCCCCGGAGGGGAAGGTCCTCTGCAGCTGCGGCGACTGTTCCCGTAGTGGGGTCCTCCCGGAACGCGACTGTTCCCGCGGTGGGGTCCTCTCGGAGCGCGATTGTTCCCGCAGTGGGGTTCTCCCGGGGTGTTAGCTCCGGGCGTGCGACTCCAGCGCCTGGGCCGATGGAGGCTTCCAGGTCCGGGGGTTCTTCCCGATCGAGGGGGGCCTCGACCCGGGAAACACCCGTGGTCGCGACGAGTTCCGGGGGGCCTTCCGCAGCTTCCACGCCGGCTATGGCTAGCCCATAATGCCCGGGAAAAAGGTTCCACGCAAGCTGGTGCGGAAGCCTTTCAAGGTAATTTTTGATTTCTACCTTGGATAGTTGTTTTAATTATAGCAACTATTTTTTAATTTTCTTCGTTCATCATCTGCAGCGTCCCCAAGAAGGGGAGTGAGGCTCCACCCTCAGCCACAGTGGCTGAAGCCGTGAGGGTGGGAGCTTCAGCTCCTGTCCCGGTGCCGCCCCAAGTGGTGGTTGAAGCTGCGATAGCTCCGGCACCGGCTGTCGTGGTCATGGACCTCGACTCATCCCCAGAAGTTCCCGTGGTAGCGCCGGACCACGGGAGTGAAGATGCGCCAGCGGCACTTGTCCCGGAGGTTGAAGCTCCGGGTCCTGGTGCTGAGAGGATGGAAGCTCCGGCTGTTGAGCCAGAGGAAGCAGTAATCCCGGCCTCTGAGCTGGAAATTGTCGAAGCCCCGGCGGTTGAGCCGGAGGTGATTGAAGCTCCGGCGTGCGCGCCGGAAACTGAGGTAGTTCCGGAAGTTGGGTCGGCTACCTCCGAAGCACCGGCCGCTGAGCCGGTCATTGTTGGAGCTCCGGCCATAGGGCCGGTCGATGTTGAAGATCTTCCGGCTCCTGAGCCGGTTGTTGAAGAGGTGACGGAGCTTGAGCCCCGATCGCAAGAGGTGTCCAGACCGGAGCCAGTAGCGGATCCTGCTCCAGAAGCGATGACGTCGGAGGTACCTGCGGCCGAGCCGGAGTGCCCATGCGAAGTCGCTGGCCCCCTGCCTGAGGGGGTGGACAAAGACCTGGCGGCAGGGCCTTCCTCGATGGTGACTGAGGCCATCCTGGAGGACGGCCCTAGTGCCATGGAGACTCAGGGGACCACTCTTGTGGAGTGGGACCCAATTTTTGTATCCGAAGACCCGCTAGAACCATTGGAAGAGACCCCAGCAGGTCTGGAACCCATCCTGTTGTCACTGTCCATTGACAACGCATGTTCCGGTCTGCGTCAAGTCCAACTGGCCTTCTTCCATGACAGCAAGGCTCTTGAAGAGGAGCGCCAAACCCTTAGGCGGTGGCGTAATCGGCTCTACTTCGAGACCAAGCTGGCGCAGTCGAGGCTAGCGGATGACAAGGAGTGGATTAAGCGGGAGAAGATCCGCCTGGAGTATTGGGGCAAGTTGCTGGATGACAGGGAGAGTATGACTCGTTCTCTCGATGCTCAATCCCGGGAGATCTATGATCAGGCCAAAGCAGCCAATAATGCGGCCGATGCACGTCACGAACAGCTTGAGGCCATTAGCACTGCACTCATCAAGCACCGAGAGGCTCTTGAAGAGAGGGAGAAACGGCTCGAAGATGAAGAGCAGAAACTCCTAGAGCTGCGAGATGACGTCCTGAGGAGGGAGGAGGAGCTCACCGAGAAGGTGGCTCTGGCTGACAAGGGCCTCGAGGAGCGCGCCAAGAAATTGGAAGAGCGCTGCCATGAGGAAGAGGAGAAGGCCTGGGTGCGAGGGCAGGAACTCTATGAACAAGAGTGTGCCCTTACTGCCAGGGAGAAGAAAGTGAGGGGTAGAGAGAAGGACCTGGTCGACCGCCGGAACAAGATCCACCTCCGGGAGGAGGAGCTCGGAAAACTCAAAAAGCGGGTTGCTGAGAAGATTCAGCAGAACGCTAAAGAAGTTGAGCGCCTTGCCCGCGAGAATTCTGAACTGGTGGCGGCCAGAAGATCCCTGGAAGAGATGAAGGGCTTGAGGGCTGAGGACTCCCTACAGATTTGGGAGTTCTTGAGCAAGGCCAACGATGCACTGACACAGATGGGTTTCATCCCCATGCGCCCGGATGATCCGGAGCTGGAGCCGGACCTAGCGCTGCAGGCGTTGAGCTCAGCAGGTAGCAAGCTCTCCAAGGTGGGCGATGTCATCGCGGACCAGTTGGAGGTTGAGGGGCAATCCCTGGCGAAGAACGTTGCAGAATATGTGCTGACGTGCTACACCAGCCGGAACTCCCAATTTCCTCTGGACCCGGTGCTTGAAGGTCCCGTCGAAGGGGAAGGCGAAGCTACCCGAGCCAACGTATCAGAGGTTGCCCAGAAGGTCGCCCAATTCTTCCATAGGGTCTAGGACCATCTCTATAGTTCTCACTTGTATTTTCTTCTTCTTCCTCAATTTTGTAATCCCTTGTCTCCAGATGTAATCCCTTGTCTCCAGATAAATGAAATCCCCAAAATTTTTGTGAATTTCAATATTTGTCTTCAACACTAACACTTTTACCTTCACTTGGCCCCCTAGTAGATGTACACAATTTGATTGTGAACATGTACCAAGAGGATATTGTGTTTTGTTGAAGACTCATTTGCTCCGAACTTGTAGAATTTAGGTCCGAAGTCTTCAATAGTGAAGGCCCCCTGAGGTTGTCGGAGCTTAGGAGCTCCGGCATTGTCCATCGCTAGAGCTTGATAGCTCCGGCAATAGTCTCTATCAACGCGTAGAGCATCGATAGTTAGTCCTCCGAGGTGTCGGAGCTTAGTAGCTCCGGCAGCGACCTTTGTCAACACTTAGTTTGTTGGCAGCATACTCCATTTACGGGGTCTTCTCACCATCTTTTATTCAGCGTCGACGGCTGGCCCCCCTAGGGGAGTCGGAGCTTAGTTAGCTCTGGCTTTTCTTCATCAACGTAGATTTTATTTTTCCTGCACACTTAAGCCAAGAAAAATAGTAAAATTCATTTCTTGTCTATAATTTCGTCGCGTCTTACAACTCTCAAGAAGATTTTAAGTCGAACGCGATTCTAAATACAACCGAATGCGTTGTCTTTTCTTCCAGATCCAACTGTACACGGACCCGCCTTACTTCGGCCTGCCGGGGTGTAGGTAGAGTGGCGTACTTAGGGTGCTTGACCAGGCTAAGTCGATAGCACACTCCAGCCCTAGGTTGGCTTGGCGGCTTTCAGGCGAGTTGGCCATGAACAATATTTGAATCCAAAAGAATTGACAATACAACTCGAATCGTATATAGACCGGTTGAACTAAAATTTCTTAAGAATTGCACGTCTTTGTTATAGACAAGAAAGAGAAAAATAAAAATGTTGAGCCTGTACAAAATAAATGCACGTGGAGTCTATTTCACATGAAAAAGTCTTTCATTGTAGGTCCGGGGTACAGGGGAAACAAGTACACTCTTAGGGTACGGAACCAGGCTAAGCGTGTTTCATTTCTCGTTTGACCCAGGGTAGTTAGCCACACTTTTAGTCCTGAGACTGTGACAAGCGTTGCATGAGCTTTGTGGACCTTTCGGGAAAGGTCCGGCTGCTCTCCCGGAGGAACTACCCGACTCTGTACAATGACTCTATAACATACACCTCAAGTTACTCAAGACTCACCTCCGTGGTATTAAGTGTAGAACTTACGGAGGTGCTCAATGTTACAAGGATTTGGGAGAGGTGTCCCATCCTGAGTAGCCAAGCGAACGCTTCCGGGATGGGATACTTTAATCACTCGGAAGGGCCCCTCCCAGCCGGGGGAGAGTTTGTTTAGCCCTTCTCTGGATTGTATTCTTCGTAGCACCAGATCGCCTTCCTCAAGCTGTCGGTTGTGTACATGCCGCTGGTGATAACGCCATAGGGCTTGGCGATATCAGGCATTCCGAACAGCTGCCTGGCACCTTCCCCCCTCAAGGAGGTCTAGGTCTTCACGCCGGAGTTGGTCCTGCGCGGCTTCGTCGAAGGTCCGGACCCGGAGCGAACCCAAGGTGATTTCCAAAGGAAGGATTGCTTCAGCTCCATACACCAGAAAGAAGGGTGTCTCTCCAGTTGACTGATTTTGAGATGTCCTGTTGGCCCATAAAGTGGGCGGAAGCTCTTCAATCCAGTTGGATCCATGTTTTTTCAAGCGCTCATAGGTGCGCGTTTTAAGTCCTTTAAGGATTTCAGCATTTGCTCTCTCGGCTTGGCCATTGCTGGCTGGGTGAGCTACGGAGGCGTAGCAAACTTGTATGCCGAGGTCTTCGCAATATCCTTGTAATGCGGAGCTTGTGAATTGGGTCCCATTATCAGTGATGATTTTGTTTGGGACTCCAAATCTGCATACAATGGACTGCAAAAAGTTGATAGCAGATTGCTTGTTGATTGTCACAACTGGAGTTGCTTCCGGCCACTTGGTGAACTTGTCAATGGCGACGTACAGGAACTTGTAACCTCTGACGGCTCTTGGGAATGGTCCCAAGATGTCCATCCCCCACACAGCGAAAGGCCATGTAGGAGGTATCATTTGTAAGGGCTGAGCTGGTGTGTGAATTTGCTTTGCATGAAATTGGCATGCTTCACATTTCTTCACCAGCTCAGTTGCATCCTGGAGTGCTGTAGGCCAGTAGAAGCCATGCCGAAAGGCTTTACCAACCAGCGTGCGGGAAGACGCGTGGTTCCCACACTTGCCTCCATGGATTTTTGCGAGAAGTTCGTAGCCTTCTTCCCTTGTGATACACCACATTAGGATGCTGTTGGCACCGCGCCGGTAGAGATCCCCTTCTACCAGCGTGTATCTTTTAACCAATCTGACTACCCGGTCAGCGGATACATCATCGTCAGGAAGGATGTTGTCTTTCAAGTAGCTCCGGATCTCCGAGATCCATGCATCGGAACTAGCTTGAGCTTTTGAGTCTTGCGTGCTGGGTTGCTTGGAGCTCCCGGCAGCACCTACGACCCTTGATGGCTGCCATGGTAACAGGGCCATCGGGACTGTCAGCTTCGGGATGCTGATCTCGCCCCCTTCGCTCAGTTCGGCAGGCTGAGCTGTTGGTTTTGACAACCTCCGGACAAAAATTCCGTCAGGAGCCGGAGCTCCAGTTGACGCTTTCATCGAGAGTTCGTCAGCTTCAGCGTTATGGGCACGCTGAACATGGTGGAGATCTAGGACTTCAAAGTCCTTCTGAAGCCTCTGGACTTCTAGGAGGTAAGCAGCTAGCTGGAGATTATTGCAGGAGCATTCACCCTTCACCTGCTTAATGATGAGCTGTGAATCTCCCTTGACCAGCAATTGCTTGACACCATATGACAGTGCCACCTTTAGTCCGTAGATGAGTGCTTCATACTCTGCCATGTTGTTAGTTGCCTTAAAGTCAAGGTGTACCATGTATTTCACCTTCTCCCCAGTCGGTGCAAGGAGAAGGATTCCAGCTCCAGCCCCCTGCTTCTACATGGAGCCGTCGAAGTAGAGAGTCCAGTGAGGCTCGGTGAAAGATGGAGCTTGATGCTCCGTCTACGGCTCACTGGGGCCCCCAGGGTTTGATGGAGAGGGAGTCCATTCTGCCACAAAATCTGCCAATGCTTGACTCTTGACTGCTTGTCCTGAAATAAATTCAAGATCAAATTCAGCCAATTCCGCTGACCACTTTGCAATATTCCCAGTTGAATTGGGATTATGCAGGATTGCTCGAAGTGGGTAGGAGGTCACCACTAAGACTTTGTGAGATTGGAAGTAATGACGAAGCTTTCTAGAGGCAATAAGAACTGCATAGAGTAGCTTATAAACCTCTAGATATTGAGTCTTGGCATCATGTAATACTTCACTAATGAAGTACACCGGGCGTAGAATGGTCCGGACCTTCCCGGAGGGGTCCGGAGCTTCCTCTTCACTGACCTGGATCCTCTCGGAGGAATCCGTATTTTCTTTGTGGACCTCCGGGTTCTGGCTGGAGGAACCCGGAGCTTCTTCAGAAGTGACCTGGATCCTCCCAGAGGGGTCTGGGTCTCCTGAAGTAACTTCTTGTGTATCCGAATCTGGGAGCTAGGACCCAGACTCGCTTTCAGGAACCTCCGGACCCTCCCGAAGAGGTGAATTCGGGTAGTTCTGGTCTCTCCGCAACCAGAACCATACTGACGACTTCGTCAGTAGCTGAAATATAAAGCAACAAAGGCTCACCAGGGTTTGGAGCTACCAGAATTGGTAGGGTGGTGAGGTATTGTTTCAGCTCCTGGAATGCCTTTTCTGCTTCTTCGGACCATTGGAATGGTCCGGACTTCCTCAATAACTTGAAGAAGGGGAGTGCCCGTTCCGCCATTCTTGAGATGAACCGGCTGAGGGCTGCTAGACATCCAGTTAACTTTTGGACGTCCTTGCTGCGGGTTGGTGGCCGCATGTCTTCAATGGCCTTAATCTTCGCCGGATTAGCTTTTATGCCCCGGTGACTTACCAGGGAACCAAGAAGTTTTCCGGAGCTAACCCCGAAGACGTACTTGTCTGGGTTTAGCTTTGTGCGGGTGGCCCGCAGTTTGTCGAAGACAGCCTGCAGGGTGTCAAGGAGTGACTCCTTGTTCCTGACCTTGACCATGATGTCATCGACGTACACTTCCACTATGTCTCTAATGAGTTCTTCAAAAGTTTTGTACATAGCTCGTACAAAAGTTGAAGCTGCATTCTTGAGACCAAAGGGCATGGCTGTGTAACAATACAATCCATCTACTGTGATGAATGAAGTATGCTCTTCATCTTCCCTAGACATCCTGATTTGATGATATCCGGAATATGCATCTAGGAAACACAGTAATTCACACCCGGAGGTGGAATCCACTATCTGATCTATTCTAGGTAGTGGGAATGGATCTTTTGGACATGCCTTATTTAGTGTGGTGTAGTCGATGCACATCTGAAGCTTCCCGCCGGCCTTGGGCACAATGACTGGGTTTGCCAGCCATTTTGGATGAAAGACTTCTCGGATGAGTCTGGCTTCGAGTAACTTCTTCACTTCTTGTCGGATGAAGTTTTGTCGCTCTACGGATTGCTTCCAAGGCTTCTGATGCACAGGCCGGGCATCGGGGTAGATCTTCATATTGTGCTCAATCACTTCCCTGAGGATCCCAGACATTTGTGACGGTTGCCAGACAAACACGTCGACGTTAGCCCGGAGGAAAGTGATGAGCGCGAGTTCCTATTTGTCGTTCAATCCCCCTGATATACGGGTGGTTTGAGCGGCATCAGAACCAATTTGGACGACTTTGACGGGAATGTCGGTGTCGCCGCTTGGCTGCACTCGAGGTGCAGAAGTCGAGCCTCATTGACGAATGCTCGGGGGTTTTGGAGCTTGCTCCTGCCTGGAGTCTTCCTCTTGCGCCATGGTGAGTGCATGGAGTTCTTCCAGTGCAGTTACTCCGGTAGTGCGATCTCCGCGGATTCGGAGAACGCCTACTGGTGTTGGCATTTTCAACACCAGATAGCCATAATGAGCAGCTGCCATGAATTTGTACAGGGCAGGCCTACCCAAGATGGCATTGAAGGGTAAGTTGATCTGAGCGACGTCGAAGACCAACTTCTCAGTGTGGTACTTCTCCTGTGTCCCGAAGGTAACGGGGAGAGTAATAGCTCCGAGTGGGGTAATGGCCCCCAGACCTACTCCGGAGAAAGGTCGAGAGGGGTGGAGATCCGAAGGTCGGAGCTGAAGCTTAGTGAAAGCTTCGAAGCTGATGAGGTTAAGCCCCGAACATCCGTCTACCATGACATGGTGGAGCTGGATGTTATTGATGGTAGGAGATACCATCAAAGGTAACTGACCTGCTCCAACCATGCTCCGAGGGCAATCCGAAGCATCAAAAGTGATGGCTGTGTCCATCCACTTCCGATGAGGTTCTGGCCTGACTGTAGGAGCTACAGCGGCCATATCCCGACGCATAGTCTTGATGACGCGACGGGAGGTGATATCCCATGATCCACCAAAAATGGTGTTCATGGTCTTCCGACGCTCGTTGTCAGAGACGTCAGAATCATCGTTGACGGAGGTGTAGACGGCCTTCAGGACCTTTTTGGGATCTTGAAACCCTAACTCCTCTTCAGCCGGAGCTTCGTCGACTTTTTGCTTTCCTTCCCTCTATCGGAAAGGAGATTCTTCCCGGCGCTTGTTGTAGCGCTCAGCAAGGTTTTGGACCTCCCGGCAGTCTTCCAAACTGTGGCTGCCCGTTTTATGAATGGGACACCACACTTTGGGTTTGCCACCGTCTTCAGAAGACGGTCGAGGTCGCTTCTCGGGGCGTGGCCCCCGGCCACCCAGAGTTGCAGCAGCTGCAACGTTGGATGTGCCGGCCGACGGCTTCTTCTTGTCGTTGGTCTTCTTTTTCTTCTTGCCACCCCCGGAGGTAGCGGCTTCTTCTTTGGAGGATTTCTTGTGACCCTACAAGGTTGGTTTGGAGTGCATCTCACGGCCCTCCGCAGCTCTAGCACATTTGTCAGCCAAGCTGAAGAGTTCCGTGACACTGGTGATCTCCTTGATCGCCAGTTTCTCCAACATCTTCTTGTCCCGTACACCCTGTCTGAATGCCACAATGACAGAGGCGCTAGAGATAGAAGGGATAGTGTTTCGTACCTGAGAGAACCTCTGGATGAATGATTGCAAGGATTCTCCCCCTTTTTGCACGACCGCAAAAAGGTCCAGTTCAGTGCCTGGCCGGGTGTATGAACTCCCGAAATTGGCGGTGAACTGCTGGCACAACTCCTCCCAACTGTTGATAGAGTTGGGTGGAAGGCTCATAAACCAGGACCAGGCCGTCCCAGTTAAGGCCACTGGAAAATAATTGGCCATCACGGCCTCGTTTCCTCCAGCTGCCAAGATTGCAGTGGAGTAGATCTGAAGAAATTCGGCGGGATTGACAGTCCTGTCGAATTTTTCTGGCAGGTGAGGCCGGAACTTCTGTGGCCACCTAACCATGTGCAGGTGCATGGCCAGGGCTGAACAACCTCCTCCCACTCCTTCAGGAGCAGAAAGGTCCTGAGCTTCCCGTCTTTCACGGGCACGCTCAATATGGACTCGGCCGTCCTGCTGGCGGTATCGGCGATCAAGCTCTGCCCGGAGGTCATGAGTTGAAAGCCTGGATACCGTGTGAGTGCGTCATGCCCCGGAGGGCAATGACGTCACTTCTTGTGACGCAGCACGTCTCCTGCTATTGGAAACGTGCGGACCAAGTCTTCCAGACAAAGTCCGCCGCTGCGACGGGGCTCTTCCTGAAGGAGGAGGACCCTGGTTGCTGAGACGTTCGGCTGCTGCTGCAACCAAATGTTCCACATCGGCCCTCCACTGCTCCAGTGCATCCCGAGATGCATCCGGAGGTGGTGGGCGTTGGAGAAGAGCACGCGCTGCATGGAGCGCGTGTTCCGAGTTGTCATGATTTGCCGACGCAGTAATTGACGCCGGCGCACCATCACGTTGCCCAACACGATTTGCTGGAGGAGACGGTGGTGGTGGGAGTGCGACTCCTGCTGGTGCTGAGGCTCCTGCTGGTGGTTGCCTATTGGAAGGATTGCCCCCAACAGCCTGAGCAGCAGGTTGACCGTTGGATGATCCAGCAGCTGAGTTCACCATTCTCAAAATCTCAGGCACCCCCTACCTGGCGTGCCAACTGTCGGTGGTTTGGAACCGGCAGATCTCCCTACACTGCTAAAGTGATAGGGGAGTTTGATGTTCGGTCTGGGCGCGCGGAGATTCAAGAAGGTGAGTAGGAATTGACGCAGGAGACACAAGAGTTTACATGGTTCGGGCCGCCTGAGCGTAATACCCTACTTCACGGATGTGTTGGTGTTGTATTAGTTGTATGAGCTTGTGCTGAGCGTCAATGGCGTATGTGTCCGTGTGTCTATGTGTGTCGTCGGCCTGTCCTTTTATAGTACAAGGGCAGGCCGTTACAAATTAGCCTGGCCCGACATGTGGCCCCGGCGGTTACTAGTATTGATATACGTTTAATTGCCCTTAATGACCCTATAACGGGCTTTGACAGCACAGTTACTGGTGTTAAGATCTTCCATTTAAGTGTCATTAATATGGTATTAATGACACTTAATCGGGTCTTGAAGTCCTTGATTCCCCTTTGAAGATCCGGAGCCGTTGCGGGGTCTTCCGGAGGTTAGGGGTTGAAGATCCGACGATTGGACACGTGGCAGCTCCGGAGCATACTGTGGGAAACAGGGAGCTCCGGAGCTACCTGACACGTGTCAGGTCCGGAGCTTCTCTCGGTCTGGGGTTAAATCCGGAGGTGCCATTTCGGTACATGGCCCAGAGCTTCCCCCCTTGTGGGTGGTAGCTCCGGTTTGGTAGTACACATGGCGACCCTGGGGTTAACCATGTTGGAGAAGCGGGTCCGGTTATGTCTGACATGTGGGCCTCCGAGGGTCTTCAAATCAAGTATATGACTTCCCTTTGAGATCTTTGTAACCTCAAGGGGTGTACGGTTTCTAGGGTACCGACAGACGTGTCTCTGGATGCGGTTCGTCTGAGACTGTTCCTGTTCTCTCTCCTTGGGAGAGCGAAATAGTGGTTCTATGCTAACCGAAGTGCTATAGACACTTGGGAGAAGTGTTCTACGGCATTCCTCGTCAAATTCTTCCCGTTGGGCAAAACCAATGCCCTACGTGGAAGGATTTCCAGCTTTCAGCAAGAGCACAAGGAATCTATTCCCGAGGCATGGGAAAGGCTTCAGGAGTACATCCTAGCCTATCCCCACCATGGGATGGATGACTGGCTTTTTATTCAAAATTTCTATAACGGGCTGATCCCATCAGCTCGTGACCATTTGGATGATGCTGTTGGAGGAGCTTTCTTCTCATTGACGGTGCCAAAAGCTAAAGATATTATTGAGAAGATGGTGTCCAACATGGGATAGAACAATGAGCGTCTCCATACCCGACAGCGAGGCATGCACACCTTGAAGGAGGTGGACATGATCGCTGCAAAATTGGACCTCCTAATGAAGAAAATTGATGGACAAGCCAGTGGTGAAGTGTCTGGCAATGCCTATGCCCTAGACTCTCACATCACATGTGAAGTCTGTGGCGACACGGGTCATATGGGCAATGACTGCCCAGAAACTCGTGAGGATGCCTTATACCTTGCCAACAACGGAAATTTCAACTACAATAATGGCTATCATCCAGGAGGTCAAGGGTGGGGTCAACAACGCCCATTCTTTCAAGGAGGGTACAACAACAATGGCAACCCTGGAAATCATCCCAACTTGAGAGAACTTGCCATTAGCCAGCTCAAGATCAACGAGGCCCTATCCAAGAAGCTGTCAGCTAATGACAAGACCCTAGAGAATATCAATGCAAAGATTGAAGGACTATCCTCCGCATTCAAGAATCAACTGAGCTTCAACAAGATGTTGGTGACTCAGCTGGCACAACTTGCTGCAGTTGTCCCTCCATTAGAAAACAACAAAATTCCGGGGCAGCCAGAAGCCCCAGTGAAGAATGTCAGTGCAGTGGTTACGAGAGGAGGAATGACCACTCGTGACCCACCATATCCCACACAAGAAAAGAGGACATCTGAGCCTGAGAAGGAGGATGTCCCAAGTGAATTACTTGGTGAGAGAATGGCCAAACACTTTGAAGACACCAACTTATTGCCATTCCCACACAGACAAAGGAAGCCAACAGTGGATGAGCAATTCAACCGTTTTTTTGAGATCATCCAAAAGATTCACATCAATGTGCCCTTGATTGATGAGATGCAAGTACCCACTTATGCTCTCTATCTCAAGGACATATTGAACAACAAACGGCCATTGCCCACCACTGAGGTCGTCAAGCTTACGGAAGACTGCAGTGCAGCCATCCTCAATAGGCTTTCTGAAAAGAAGAAGGACCCCGGATGTCCTACCATTTCATGCTCAATTGGAGCTCACCACTTTGACAAGGCACTTTGTGATTTGGGAGCAAGTGTTAGTGTGATGCCCAAGGTTGTGTTCGACCAGCTGAACTTCATAGAGCTGACTCCAACACCGATGCAGCTACAACTGGCTGACTCTTCAGTCCGTTATCCAGTGGGTATTGCTGAAGACGTCCTGGTGAAGATCCGGAACTACTTCATACCCGTGGATTTTGTGGTGCTAGACATGGACACCGAAAAGGATACACCACTTATTCTTGGGCGTCCATTCCTAAGCACTGCAAAAGCTAGCATAGATGTGGGAGCTTGAGAAATCCACTTCCATATCAATGGAAAGGAGGAAAGGTTTAAATTTCGGCCAAAATCAGAACAATGCTCCATGATTCGAATCAAGTATGGGCCGAATGATAAACACATCAGAGAGGTCAAAGTCACACCTCCAAAGGTGGACTCACTCATTGCATTCATGAGAAGACTAATCTACGAGGAGAATCCATTGTTTCGACCACGGCGATATCCAAAGGCGACGGAATCATCTGTACCTTCTTGAAGGCCCTAGTCCACCAAGCCGCCAAAGAAGGAATGGCATAAGAAGCAAGACAAGCCGTCCGAGCCCATCCCTCCAGGCCCGGATGTGAAATGAAGACGGAGGAATGTCCATCTAATCGGACGGTGGTGAGACCTACACCAATAGGTTAAATTGGTAGTTATCCCACTTTATTTTCTTCCTTTCTTTTTTTCACCCCATTTGGATTTTTTCCATTGCATATTTGATTTTTCCTAGCAATTTGAGAATCTTATATTCTCAACATCATTTTTCTTTCTTTCTTTTCAAAAGAAAATTTTTGTTGGATTTGAAAATAGGTTTTTATTTGAAAAACAATTTTTCTGAGCTCCACATATGGCATTTCATCAACGTGCTAACTTTATAGCCGTTCAGGAGCCACCTGCCAAAAGGGGAACCAGGGGGCCACCTGTCAGGTCGACCGAACCTCCTGGTCGGCCGAACAGGGAGTGGAGCCGATTTGGCTCCTCTTCCTCCAATGGCTACATTTTGAACCCTAAGTGACCGTTGGAAGGTGTACCCTATAAATTGTGGCCATGAGGAGCACTTCTCTTCACACACCACATCATCTTACACCTCCCCAAGTCACTCTCTAGCTCACCTTGTTTTTCTTGCTCTTCATTGCAACACTCTTGTTCAAATCCATCCCCAAAAAGATTTTCTTTTGCTTGCATTTGCATTTTACACTCAAGCTTTCAAGAGGAGAAAATTCGTTGAGTGTTTTGTTTTCCAAACATCGCTTCTTTTTGAATTTTTCTCCCCTTGTTTTGTTCTTGCTTGTTGAAGTCAAAAAGACATGAAGAGGTTGTTTGGAAAGAGGAAGGGGGCTGCAAGCTCAAGCCATGGTGAAGGTTCTAGTGCACGCCTCTCTTCCATGGCTACAAGACTAAGGAGGAGAAGTGTGTGTGAGGACACTCCCATGGAAGAAAGAGGCAACCCACACCAACTTCTTCATGACAACGACCTTGACATACAAAGCGAAGTTGAAGATCAAGCACGTAGGCTTCACCAAGATCGTGTGTTTTGCCACACCAAGGCTTATGATCCTCATTTGATCTCCAAGATAGGTATGGACTCCGAATTTCTTTCCATTTGGCATGCAATTGGATTTGACGACTTTGCTCACATAGAGGAGAAAGTTTCACGCCTTCTCACTATCCAATTCCTTTGCACGCTAAGAATAGGATTTGATGGTATTGCTTTTAGATTATTTCAAAAAGAATACAACATCCTATGGAAAGAATTAAGTAGCATCCTAGGCTTCCATAAACGGTGTTTGCTAGATTTAGACAATTTCCCTAAGTTCAAACAAAGTTTTTGGTATGAGCTAACTAGTGAGGTCACATGTAGGGCTCCTAGGAATAGCCACATCCAAAACCCTACCTTACGCTTCATGCATAGATGGGTGGCTATGACTATGTTCCCTACGGGAGATGTTAGGGTTGTGGGAGATGATGAATTGAAAATTTTGTTTGCCATGACTAAAAAGATAAAAGTTGCTCCAGTCAAAGCCATGATGACACAATGGTTAGATTACATTTCAAAATTAGGACCAATTGAATGCACTTCATTGATTACTCATATTGCTGAAAGGGTAGGAGCACTTAAATACTCTTCATTTGAATATATTGAAACTGAAAGAGAATTAATTGATGAAGACTATTTAGTGCAAGGACATACCCTTAAGCATTATCAAGATGGGTCCTTGATATTTTTCTATCCTGGCTTTGTCAATGAAATTCGGTTACCAAACCCGGATTTTCATTTGTACAAATGCCGAAGACTAACCATTGACCTTCTTCCCCTTGAGGAAGCGAGAAGAAGTAATGTCTCTGGCAGGGTAACAAGGAATCGTGCAAGGGCTGCAGCCACAGGCATGCCACCGATAATCTCTTCGGTCCATGAATACCAAGAGGAAGAGAACCCAACGGGTTATGCACCCGGATGGACTCAACCTCCGACATGAGACTGGGGGATCATATTGGCAAGAATGGCAAAGGGATCCACCCTTATCCTCTTCAATCTCTAGCAGCTTGCCCCCAACGTCCATGAGAGGATGTCGTTCCTTTTCAGCTAGAAGTCATCATGACTATAGCCAAGGAACGATGGAACTCACTAGACGTATGCGAGAACTTGAAGTGAGAATGGGTGACATCAACAACACACTCCAAGAGCATGTTCAAGGTACCCGGGATTGGCAACAACACATGGATGCTCAATTCACCGACTCCAACGCAGCGCTACAACAACAACAAGCCGATCTTGCAGCATACTTCCGTCATCAAGGGTTCAACCCTTATCATGGAGGTAGTTGAAAAACAAGCTTGGGGGAGGACCCTCACTTGAGGTAACATTTATCACATTCCTTGCATATTTATTTTCCATCCATCCATCATCCACCTTGCATTTAATAAAAATAATATATAGGTTAGATTTGCTTTCATCAAATAAAGATGTGCGGTAAGAATGATTTAAGAATTAACATATATGAAATGATGAATAGTTGCTCTGTTTTATTTTTCTAAGTCTCTAGTTTACAACTTGCTACTTTCCGAATATTGCTTTCATTGGTTTGAAATACTTTTACCTTAATTTGGAAGTCATGGGTAGCAAAAGATTAATCTAATTCTAGGTTGTTGTAAGGCTACAATTGGTAATAGGGCTGCTAGTCCTGGTTTGAAAGTAAAACTTAGATTTCCAGAGAAATTCTAAAAAGATTTAAGTTTCCCTCAATTGATTGGAAATACCTACCAAAGCCATATGATGTTCATACATAGACAACACCTTATGCATATGCTATTTTCTTTCACATTGAGCCTAGTCAAACTAGTATAGACCTATGTGAGAAATCATTCAACTCTTTTTGAATTCAAGACTTCACTTGCACGTGCTATACTTCTACACTAGAAGTAAGCAAAGCGTCCATCATATTCACCATACCACAAGAAGAAGAGAAACTCCATGTTATTCATGTTTAGCACTCTCTTCAAAATTCATTACAAAGAAAGGGAGTAGAAGACATAGCTACAAAATGAAAAAAAAAGAAGCATGCTTACATCATAAGCATGAGGAAAAAAGAGAAAATAAAAGTAGCCATGTTTCATCCCTGCAAAAGAAAGAGAGATTATACCAAAAAGGAGTTATCTCAAGTATCCACATCCACTTCCGCTCCATCACACATACACTAGTCTTGAATCAAAAAGTTTTGAATTGAATTCTCCTAAGGCTTACTCTTTTGACTTAGCAATATATGTGATGCTAATATGCCTACTTACTTTCCTTGCCAAGATCCACATACAAGCCATATTCAATGAGTAGGAATAGTAGAGGCACAATGTTTTGGTGAGAAAATATTTCTACTATCCACAAAGGAGTGACTGAGAGAATCAAATTGAGATACTTAATATCAAATTAAGTGGAACTTGATTTCTAGGCTATGTTTGCTCCATTTTCTATTCTACCTTTCAACTAGTCATGAATATGAGAAAGCATAAGCCCCATGATAACTAAAGAAGGGTAGAGTATCATAGCCAATTTCTGCAATACTAGGTAGAGTATCTTGTTGTGCATTAGATACTTTTCAAAATAAGATATTGTAGCAACTCCTGATCATGAACCTAAAGTCTTGACTTTGCTCGCAACGAGCAAAGGATAAGCTTGGGGGAGTTTGTTGACGGTTGTTATATATTAATTTCATCTGTCAATTTAACTCGATTATGTGAAGGATTTGTCATTTCCTGCACACATCACCTTTCTATCTAACCCATTTCCCCTTGGACATGGAGAAATATGTGTATGCAGCATTTTATGCAGAAAATGAGGAAATGTAGAGGGATCAATCCTATAAAATATCATCCCAGCCAATCAAGCGACGACACATGGAATCCCATGGATCAAATGGCCCACAAACAGAAGTATCCGAGGAGATCCAACAGTGTTGCACCAATATACATCAAGGGGACCTACCTGGCAGCCACCTGGAGAAAGCACACGAGAATTGGTGCCTTGACCAGGTCGGTCGAACCAGGGGTTCGGCCGACCTCTTCCTGGCGCCAAACTCGATCAAACTCAATGTGTTGGCTCCTCCCGGCTCCCTGGAGTCAGTGGTGACTGATTCGCGTGCTTTTGGTGGCGGGAACCGACCTCAACACTAGTATAAATAGGACCCCCTACCCCTCACTTCAACACACACCACTTGAGCTTCATCTCTATTGTAAATACTATCATCCATAGTCTTAGAAGAGTTAGGTTGTAGAGAGGAGAGTCTCTAGTCCCAAGTCCAAATTGGGAAAGGAGTAAAGAGTCTCTCTCTTCCCAATCCTACATTGGGAAAGGTATGGCTCATGTATTTTTTCTTGTAATTGTGACTTTATGCATAATAAAGATAGTATATTTAGTCTCTACTTATACATATACTTGGGCAAAGCGTGTCTTGTTTGATTGTGGAGTCCATGTATGTGGAAGGTATAGCTTCTATGACTATTTCATCATGAACATATCTCATTATCATAGAACCTATAGACCCCCACTATAGTCTAGTTAATTATAACATAACTAGGTTAGTATGGATAATTAGGTTGTGTATCAACATTGGTTCAATGATAATTCAATTCATTGCCATAGGATGCATTGTGCCTGGGCTCTTAAGGTATTTACTTAATATGCTAGCATGGTGCTAGGATAGCTAACTAGCATTGGATGTCTCGTAGACCAACAGATTGAAGAGGTAGGCAGTAGGTGGTGACAACCCTATCTGTCCTTTGTAATACTCCATGTTCGGCTATGCCACAAGATCTTGGCGGGAGTTGCCCTAGTATTGCTAGGGGTAAGCCCGTGCCCGATGTGTTGAACCACATAGCATAAGTATTCACTATTGATCTAGCTTATGAATAATTAGTTTAGACTATGTATATGTACAATAGAGCATAGTAGGAGTACCTCCATAACTCTCAACCTTAACTAACCTCTAGGATCCTTCGATCCTCCTTAGAATTGAAAGCTTTTGTGTGTGTCACACTACCTCCAATATTATTTTATCCATCCTTACTAGATTCTTACCTAGATCTTTCTACCCTTTTCATTTGATGAATGATTATTATATCTCTACCCTGCCTTCCTTTGGGATCAAATAAATCACACCCTTGGGAATACTCTTAAGGGGAAATGCTACTATGATACCTCCGTGCGCTTGCGGAATTCACTCTGTGATCCAATAGAACTGTTAACAAGATTTTCTAACACATCAGTTGGATGTTTAGTTAATGGTGCATAAGTAATACCAACAAGTATTTCTGGCACTATTGTCAGGGATGATTTGTTAGTATACCTTAGGAGCCGTCAACATATAGCATAGTGATAATGTCATTATAAACCAAAATGAGAACGAGTAGCAAAAGTTAACATTACAACCCAGATTTTTAAAATAACATAGCGTCCATGGATCTTTAATACTCCCCCTCAATATCTCCGCCTTTGGCATCAAGACACAAAAAAGGAAAAAGAGTAAGGGAGAAGAGAGAGCCTAAAGCTAATCATCGTCGCTCTCGCTCGCCTCTCCACGGTTTTGGTCGCTCTCTGTCTCCTCATCATCACTTTGACCATCGTCTTTGTCCTCATCATCTTCATCACCGATCTCCTCAGCGGTAGGAGCGGTGCTAGAGGAACCACCCCCACCACCAAAGAGTGCAGCTTCCTCCTCTGAGAGCTCTGGAAAGGGAGTGATGTCTTCATCCTCAGAGGACTCTGGGGACATAGGAATGCCCACCTTTTCGCAAAGCTTGCGAAGGTACTTGTCGTGCTTCTTTGCGTTCTTGTGAGCTTTCACTTCCTCTTTCTAACATGAGGTGAAGATTGACTTGAGAAACTTTAATGTAGCACTCGCAAGGTCGCTGGAGGAGAAGAAGATAGCACAAAAGAGGTACCTCTCCTCGAGGCTCTGCCAATCTTTGGCACGGGAGGAGGAATCTGAGGGTGGAGAGCTCTATGCTTGACATCCTTCACAAACTCCAAACCTGAGACCTTCTCAATCAAGCACATGATGAGAGGAGCATATACACATGAGCGGTTTGGAGTGTGGGTATATTGAAGATGCCATTGTATATGTAGTCAAAGACATTGAACTTCTCATCTTCAACTATCAACTTCGTCAATTGCCTCAAATTTCCTTGGATCATGCCCGCATCCCCATCCTTAGATGCTAGGGTTTTTCTCAATATCTCATTGAGCACACTAAAGAAGGGACGAAGAATCTTGGTTGTTGGGGGATTGTAGAAGCCAACCTCGTACATGAATTTCATCTCGCCCAAATCTAGAGCCTTGAGGTTGTGAATAATCAACTCATGGTTTAACAACTCCTCAAGTCCAAGGATCCTAGAAAACTCATCATAGAGCATGGAGTATTGAACTCTGTTGGTCAACCAAGTGATATTCCTATCTCCAAAGGTGGATAAGTAGCATGTGGTGTAGAATTGAGCCATCACCTCCGTGTTCCAGTTGTACCTGAATTCAAGTAACTCTCTAAGTCCATGGTGCTCCACAACCTGGATTACTGCACTAAAAGCTTGATGATTCTTCTTTTCCATATAGGCCCAATCTACCCGTTGAGCATCCGTCACTAGAGTCTTCTTGGATAGGTAGACCAGACGATAGTAATCGCAGTGAAAGTCACACCAAAAACAAGGATCTATTATTGCTTTCTCATACATGTAGGGATCCTTCAACCTTAGCCTTTTAGCTTTCTCAGACCCTTGCCCTTTGAAAACATTGCGTCCTAGCTCCGGTTGCCGCTTGGGATCATGCACAGGAGGAGTCATGACCAAAGGACCAATGGGGCCTTGTTGAGGACCATGAGGCTCTGCGGGTTGGTCATGAATGACCAAGCCACTCCCTGCAAGGGCTTTCTTCCTAGGAGGAGTCTTTTTGAGGGGCATCTTCTTTGTGGGCTCCTTTCCCTTGCCCTTAGCTTGGCTGCTCTCACCCATGGGTGATATGCCCATTTCGGCCGCTTGGGCCTTTTGCTTCTGACCCATGGTGACAATCCTTTTCCTTCTGTTTGCTTGTTCTTCAGCCGCTTGAGCTTGGGCTGCCTCTTGATCACGTTTCTTATTGAGCCTAGCTTCACGCATACACTCAAGCTCAGCTGCAATAGCAGCTTCCTCCTCATTCCTTCGACGATAGCACTCTTGACGAGCCGCCTCCCTTTCCGAATCGGAAAGAGGAGAGTTGTTGTGTCTAGACATGCTGAAATAAGGATAACAGAAGTATATAAGGTGAGATCAAACAAGACATTGTGGTAGAAATGTAGAAAATTCACTAAGTTAGGAGTTAACCCTGGGTTAGGCCGGACTTGTTCGGTCCTTGGCCGTACTAGTCCTGTCAAGAACGGACTTGTCCGCCTTGGTCCGGACTAGTCCGAACCACCCAGTGTTAAACCCTAACTATGCGAGTTTTCCTCAAATTGTGATACCAAGGCACAATATCTAATGGAAAGGATCACAAGGTGATAGATAAGCAAAGGAGACACTAAGTTGCAAGAGGAACAACCTAAAATCAACGGAATCGAAAAAGTTTGAGTTAGGGCAAGAACACACCTTGAGACGAGAAAAACAGACAAATCCGTGGATGGAAGGGCGGAGTAGTCCGGGATTCGACTTCCCAACATTCTGAAAAAGCTTCCACACGGATTCCTCAAATATTTTGAGGGTTGGAATAAAAAATTGCCAATGGGGGCGGTTTTTGGGAGAGAGGCGCACGTTTGAAACTTGGAGAGAGAGTGGAAGGGTCGGGCCCAACGCTAGGAGTTAAGTCCGCAGAAGTCCGGACTAGTCCGCTGGAGATACCGGACAAGTCCAGGCGCCGGACCAGGTCTGGACTAAGCTGGATGTCTGGACAAGTCCGGTGACAGGCCAGACTAGTCCGTTGTGGGCTTGTATGAGTCTGTCCGGACAGGTCCAGGATGCCGGACTTGTCCAGCCCCATGGCAGACTAGTCCGGTCCTAAACAGCAAATTCTCCTATATATTGAGAGATTTGCAAGGAATGATCCATTTGGACTAAGTTTTCACAAATATTCTGAATGAATATGGCCAGTAAAGCACACAAACATTCATACAATGACCGCGATTCAAGGATACAATAATTGAAAGTAATTTGATAGAAAATTGAGGAAGGCAAGTTTTCGAAAGCGTGCACAATTTTGAAGAGAAAACATATCTAACAATCAGATATGCAACATTTCAAGGCACATTTCGAGAATCAAGGATATTTAGTTCATTCTTAAATTCGCAAAAGCATTTTTCATCTAGTGGCTTGGTGAAGATATCGGCTAGTTGCTTTTCGGTTCTCACATGTGAAATGACAATATCCCCCTTTATTCAATGGTCTCTCAAGAAATGGTGTCGGATGTCATTGTGTTTGGTTCTAGAGTGTTCAACGGGGTTATGAGCAAACTTGATGGCACTCACATTGTCGCATAGGAGTGGAATACGGTTCATATTGAGACCATAATCCCTTAGAGTTTGTCGTATCCAAAAAAGTTGTGCACAACATCTTCCAGCTGCAACATACTCTGCTTCGGCTCTAGATAGGGCAATGGAATTTTGTTTCTTGAATGACCATGACACTAGAGACCTACTCAAGAATTAGCAAGTCCTAGAGGTGCTTTTCCTATCCACTTTGCATCCGATGTAATCTGCATCAGAGTATCCGATGAGATTAAATTTGGACCATTTGGGATACCACAACCCTAGGTCAGGTGTATGAACTAAATAGCGCAAGATTCTTTTTACAGTTGTCAAGTGACACTCATTAGGAGTGGCTCGAAAACTTGCACACGTGCATACACTTAACATAATATCGAGCCTAGATGCACAAAGGTAAAGAAGTGATCCAATCATGGAACGGTATACCTTTTGGTTGACGCTAGTGCTGTCTTGGTTGAGATAGAGATGTCCATTTGTCGGCATTGACATCTTGATGGGCTTGTCCTTCTCCATGTCAAATTTCTTGAGGATGTCTTGAGTATACTTGGTTTGACATATGAAGGTGCCTTCCATGAGTTGTTTTACTTGGAACCCTAAAAAGAACTTCAACTCTCCCATCATTGACATCTCAAATCTCCCTGTCATGATTTTGCTAAACTCTTCACAAAAAGATTGATCAGTAGAACCAAATATTATGTCATCAACATAAATTTGACACACAAATAAATAATCATCCATGTTCTTAGTTAAGAGTGTGTAATCGGCCTTTCCTATCTTAAAACCATAATCAATAAAAAGTCCCTAAGGCACTCATACCAAGCTCTATGAGCTTGTATGAGGCTGTAAAGAGCTTTATGAAGCTTAAAGACATGGTTAGGATACTTACTGTCCTCAAAGCCGGGCGGTTGCTCCACATACACCTCCTCCTTGATCGGTCCATTCAGAAAGGCGCTTTTCACATCCATTTTATACAACTTGAAATCATTGTGAGTAGCATAGGCCAATAATATGCACATGGATTCAAGCCTAGCTAAGGGAGTGTTGATATTGCCTACGCACTACTAACAATTCATCCCTAGCATGGGTGCCAGAAATGCTTGTTGGTAGGTTTTAATTATCAAGTGAATGTCTGCAAGCTTGCGAAAGCCATCGATGTAGCATTTACCTTTTTAAGAGCATTCCCAAAGGGTGTCATTTATATTTTCCCAAAGGAAGGCTATGTGGAAGTAATACCATCAAGTGGAAAAGTTAGGTTGGCCTAGGTAGGGTTCTAGCAAGGATGGGGTTAATGATAAGTTGAGGTAGTGTGACACAGACAAGAGCATTCTATCCTAAGGGGATAAATGAGGTAATAGAGAAACTAGGCTAAGACTTAAGTAGAGACTCCTACTATGCTTCTAATGTACATATACATAGCCAAGTTAGTTACTAATGATTATGTTAATTATGAATTCTCATGCAAAGTGGATTAACACATCGGGCACGGGTTTACCCCTAGCAACACTAGGCGACTCCCGCCAAGAGTCTGTGGCATAGGCGAACGTGGAGGGTTACAAAGGACAAGTAGGGATGTCACCACCTACTACCTACCTCTTCAGTCCGTGGATCTACGAGATATTCAACGCTACTCTCTATACTAGCACCATGCTAGCATATTAAGTAATTACCTTAAGATCCTAGGCACAAGCCATCCTAAGGCAATGAACTAAATCATCGTTGAACCAATGTTAATTCATAGCATAAGTGATTCCTATTAACATAGTCATACCATAGCTAATTAGACTATAGTGGAGGTTTATAGTGTTTATGATGATGTAATAAGAATGGTATAGCACAATAATAAATACTATTCCTACCACATACATGGAATCAACAATCAAACAAGAAACGCTTCATCCAAGTATATAAACAATGGAAGACTAAAGATATTATCTTTATTATGAATAAAGTCACAAATACAAATATGAATATGGAAGGCATACCTTTCCCAATTGGGAAGAGACTCATTCTACTCCTCTCCTACTTGGACTATGGACTAGAGACTCTCCTCTCTACAACTTATACTCCTCTAAACCTATGGAGAGTAGTGAATACAATGGATGAATACTCAAGTGGTGTGCATTGAAGTGAGGGGTGGGGATCCTATTTATAGCTTGGAGAAGGGTCGGTTCCCTCCACCAAAAGCGCGCGAATCAGTCACCTATGATCTCTTCAAGACGGGAGGAGGCAACACGTGGCGTTTGACCGCGTTTGGGGGCAAGAACAAGTCAGCCGATTATGGGGGTTGGCCGACCTGGTCTTGGACCTGTTGGGGTTGTGCTTCCTCCAGGTCTATGCTAGGTGGGTCCCATTCCTTTATATGGGTGCTACACTGTTGGATGGCCTCGTATACTTCTGTTTGTGGACCATGTGATCCATGTGGTGCCATGTGTCATCGCTTGATTGGATGGAATGATATTTTATAGGATCCATCCCCTTGTTTCACTTCATTTCTACATAGAATCTCTGCATGCACTACTTTCTCCAAGGACAAGTGGAAATAGATTAAATAGAAAGGTGATGTGTGCAAGAAATGTCAATCCCTTCACAAAATTGAGTTATATTAAAGGGTGAAATTGGTGTATAACAACCGTCAACAAACTCCCCAAAGCTTATCCTTTGCTCATCTCGAGCAAAGTCAAGACTTTAGGTTGATGATCAGGAGATGCTACTATGTTCTATTTTTCAAAAGTACCATGTGCACAACAAAATACTCTACCTAGTATTGCAAAATTAGCATGGTACTTCACCCATCTTAGGTTATTATGGGGCTTATGCCATCTCCTATTCATGGGTGGTTGAAAGATAGAACAGCAAATGGAGCACACATACCCTAGAAATCAAGTTCCACTCAAATTCCAGAGAGTTCAATTTAGATTTAACTCAATTTAATTCTCTCAAGTCTCTCCTTTTTGTGTAGTGGAAATATGTCCTCACCAAAGCATTGTGCCTTCACCCTACCTGTACATAAGGCTTGTATGTAGAGCTTGGTAGGAATATAGTAGGCATATTTTCAACACATAATATTGCTAAGTCAAAAGAGTAAGCCTTAGGAGAAATCTATTCAAAACAATTTGATTCAAGACTTGTGCATGTGTGATGGAATGGAGTGGATGTGGATCTTGAGATGACTCCTTTTTGAGTGGACACACTTATTTTGCAGGGTTGAAACATGGCTACTTCTCTCTCTCTCTCTCTTTTTTTCTCATGCTTATGATGTAAGCATGCATTTTTTTCTTTTTTTTTGTAGCCATGTCTTCTACTCCATTTTATGCAATGAATTTTTGAGAGAGTACTAATAATGAATGATATGGAGTTTCTCTTTTTATTATGGAATGGTGGTATGATAGAATTTTGCTTACTTCTAGTGTAGAAGTATAGCATGTGCAAGTGAAGTCTTGAATTTAAAAGGTAATGAAAGAGATCTCACATAGGTTTATACTAGTTTGACAAAGCTCAATGTTAAGACAAATACCATATGCATAAGGTCTATCATTATAATGTATTGTATGGATTTGGTGGGTATTTCCAATTAAATGAGGATAAGTTAAATCCTTTTAGAATTTCTCCGGAAATCTAAGTTTCACTATCAAACTAGGAATAGCAACCCTATCACTATATCATATCTCTCAACAACTTAGAATGGATTAAGCTTTTGCTATCCGCAATTTCCAAATCAAGGCAAAAGCAATTTTAGCCAATGAGAGCAATATGTTGGAGAGTAGTAAGTTGTAAACTAGGGACTTGGGAAAATTAAAACAGAGCAACTATTCATCATTTCATCTATGTGAGTTCGAAGTCATTCTTACCGAACATCTTTTATTTTATTTGAAAACAAAACTATCCTATTTTTTTTAAATGCAAGGTGGATGATGGGCAAGTGAAAAATAAATATGCAAAGGGGTTGATACAATTTACCTCAAATGGGGGTCCTCCCAAAGCTTGTTCTTCACTAACCTCTGTGTCGAGGGTTGAACCCTTGGTGACAGAAGTCTACCACAAGATCGGCTTGTTGTTGTAGCATGGAGGGAAAGTTGGTGAATTGAGCGTCCATGTGTAGTTGCCAGTATTGGGTACCTTGGACATGCCCTTAGAGAGTGTTGTAGATGTCACACATCCTTACTTCAAGCTCCTCCATACGTCTAGAGATGCCTGTCATTCTTTGGCTATAGTCACGATGACTTCTATCCAAAGTGGAATGGCATCTTCTCATAGATGTTGGAGGCAAGCTGCTAGAGCTTGAAGTGGATAGGGGTGTCTCCATGTAACACCTGGCCACCCATGCCAAGACGGACCTTCGGTCTCATACGATGGAGGTTGAGTCCATCTGGGTGCATCACCCGTTGGGTTCTCTTCCTCTTCATACTCATGGACCGTGGAGGTTGTCAGGGGCATGGCCGCTCTCCTTATGCGGCTTCTAGTTACCCTGCCAGAGACATTACTTCTTTCGGCTTCCTCGATGGGAAGTAGGTCAATGGTTAGCCTCCAGCATTTTTACAAATGATAATTCGGGTTAGGTAACTAAATTTTATTCACAAAGACGGATAACGAAATATCAAAGAGCCATCTTGGTCATGCTTAAGGGTATGTCCTTGCACTAAATAATCTTCAATAATGAATTCTCTTTCATTTTCAATATACTCAAATGAAGAGTATTCTAATGCTCCTACACTAATAGCAATATGGGTAATCAATGAAGTGCATTCAATTGGCCCTACCCTTGGGATGTAATCTAACCATTGTATTATCATGGCAATAATTGGAGCAACTTTTATCTTTTTAATCATGGCAAATAAAATTTTCAGCTCATCATTACGCACTATCCTTACATCTCCTCTAGGGAACATAGTCATAGCCACCCATCTATGCATGAAGTGTAAAGTAGGGTTGTACAAGTGGCTATTCCTAGGAGCACTACATCTGACCTCACCAGTTAAATCTTGCCAAAAACTTTGTTTGATAATCTTAGGCAAAGTGTCTAAATCTAGCAAACAACGATTATGGAAGCCTAGGATTTCACTTAATTCTTTCCATAGGATGTTGTATTCTTTTTGAAAAAATCGAAAAGTAATACCACCAAATTCTATCTTGACTGTGCAAATGAATTATATGGAGAGAAGGCATGAACCTTTCTCCTCTATGTAAGCAAAATTTTCCCATCCTAATGCACGCCAAATGGAAAAGAATTCGACATCCATACCTATTTTGGAGATCAAATCTGGATCATAAGCTTTTGTATGAGAAAACTCATGATCTTGGAGGAGCTTGTGTTCTTGATCTTCAACTTCACTTTGGATGTCTAGGTCGTCGTCATGAAGAAGTTGGTGTGGGTTGCTCCTCTCACCCATGGGAGTGTCCTCTCCTACACTCCTCTGTGAACTTGGTGTACCAGCAGAAGAGGGGCATGCACTTGAGTCTCCACCATGGCTTGAGCTTGCATCCTCCTTCCTTTTTCCAAAAACTTTTCATTCCTTTCATGGCCACAACAAGTAAGAACACAACAAGCCAAAAACTCGAAAGAGGTGATGTTAGTGAAAACAAGACCCCGACAAATTTTCCTTGAAGAACTTGAGAGAAAATTGCAAATGCAAACAAAAGAAAATCTTTTTGAGTTAGATTTTGAGCAAGAGTGCTTCAATGAAGAGCAAGAAAACAATGTGAGCAAGAGTGACTTTGGAGATGTATGAAATGAGATGAAGTGTGAGGAGAAGAGCTCTTCACGGCCACCTTTATAGTGTGGAATCCCCAACGGTCACTAGGGAACCAATTGTAGCTGTTGGAGGAGAGAGAGCCAAATTGGCTCCTTCTCCTAGTCGGTCGAACAGGGGGGTCGACCGAACTAACAAGTGGGCCCCCATGTTCCCTCTTTTGGCAGGTGGCTCCACAACGACTATGAAATTAGCACGTTGGTGAAATACCACTTTTTGAAGCTCAGGAAAATTGTTTTCCAAATAAAAACTCTTTTTTCAAAACTCAACAATTTTCTTTTTGTGAAAAATAAAGAAATAAAAATGATAGTTGAGAAATAAGATTCTCAACTTATTATGAAAACCAAATATGTAGTGGGGAAAATCAAATTTAATGGGGAAATCCAAATAAAGAGAAAAGAAAAGAAAAATCAAATAAAGGATAACTACCAATTTACCCTATTGGCTAGGTCTCACCATTGTCCACTGATATGGACATTCCTCCTTCTTCTTTTCTTGACATCCGGGCCTGGAGGGATGGGCTTGGATGGCTTGTCTTGCTTCTTCCGCCATACCTTCCTTGGCGGCTTGGTGGACTTGTGCCTTTGAGGAGGCCCGGACTTCTCCGTCTTCTTGGGGTGTCAGCGTGGACGATAAGACAAGTTTCCTACATAGATCAAATTCCTCATGAATGCAATGAGCGGGTCCACCTTTGGAGGTGTGATTTGGACCTCTTTAATGTGTTTAACAATCGCCCCAATGCGGATCATTGAGCATTGCTCCAACTTTGGACAAAGTTGAATTTCTCCTCCTTGCCATTGATATAGAAGTGGATTTCTCCAGCTCCCACATCTATGCGAGCCTTCGCAGTGCTTAGGAGCGGGCGCCCAAGAATGAGCGGTGTATCCTTCTCGACCTCCATGTCGAGCACCACGAAATACATAGGCATGAAGCAGTTCCGGATGTTTACTGGGACATCTTCGGCAATACCCGTCGGATAACGGACTGAGGAATCAGCTAATTGGAGTTGCATTGGTGTTCGAGTATGTTCCGTGGAGTTTAGCTAGTCAAAAACCACCTGGGGCATCACAGTCACACTTGCTCCAAGGTCACAAAGGGCCTTAACAATGTGGTGTGTCCCAATTGAGCATGGGATTGTAGGACATCTAGGGTCCTTCAGCCAGTTGCGTCCTTGTAGAGAAATCATGTTGGCACTTTCTACGGGAGGTTCGGGATGTCCTGGCATTTTGCCATTCTCCATAGGAGGAACAGCAGCCGCCAGTTGAGCCAACTGAGTCTCCAACATCTTGTTGAAACTCAATTGATTTTTGAAGGTTGAGGATAGTCCTTCAATCTTAGCATTAATTCTTTCTAGGGTCTTGTCATTAGCCGGTAGCTTCTTGGATAGAGCATCATTGATCTTCAGCTGTCTAATGGCAGGTTCTCTCAAGTTGAGTTGGTTTCCATTGTTCCATTGTTGTTGTACCCTCCTTGAAAGAATGGGCGTGGTTGGCCTCACCCTTGACCTCCTGGACAATAGCCATTGTTGCTTCCATTGTTGGCTAGGTATAGGGCATCCTCAAGGGTTTCTGGGCAATTATTGCCCAAGTGGCCCATGTTGCCACAGACTTCACAAGTGATGTGAGAGTCTAAGGCATAGGCATTGTACATACCTCACCATTGCTTTGCTCATCAATGTTCTTCATTAGGAGGTCCAATTTGGCAGCGATCATGTCCACCTTCTTCAAGGTGTGCATGCCTTGCTAGTGGGTATGGAGACGCTCGTCACTCCAACCCATGTTTGACACCATATTCTCAATAAAATATTTGGCTTTGGGCACCGTTAATGAGAGGAAGGCACCTCCAGCAGCAACATCAACATGGTCACGGGCGGAAGGGATCAGCCCGTTGTAAAAGTTTTGTATGATGAGCCAGTCATCCATCCCATGGTGGGGACAGGCTAGGATATACTCCTGCAGCCTTTCCCAAGCCTCAGAAATTGATTTGCTAAGGAGAGAAACTTGCATATAAAAATCCTTGTGCTTGCATCATGGGTATGGGTGATTCCCTTGATTTTTAGTTGGTTTTCTACTCTGAGTGGGCCCATGAATCCTCGAGCTTGCGCCTGATTGGTGGGAAGTGTGTTTCCTTGCTTTGTGGCCATGCATTCACCTCAAATCTGCATATAATACCTGCATGCACCAATTGCTCCAAGTACAAGTGGAGCTAGGTTATTCCTAACTATGATGTGTGTAAGAAATATTCATTCCTTCACATAATCGAGTTATATTGATGGTCGAAATTGGTAAATAACGAGTCAACAAACTCCCCCAAGATTACCCTTTGCTCGTTCTGAAGCAAAGATAAAGACTTAGGTTGTTGATCAGGAGTTGCTACTATGTCCGATATTGCAAAAGTACCAAGTGCACAACAAAGTATTCTACCTTGCATTGAATAAATTGGCTATGATACCTCACCCTTTTTCTTAGTCTTTATGGGGCTTATGCCTCATCTTTTTCTCGTGTGGTTGAAGGATAGAGCAACAAAATGAGCATGCATCACCCAATGTATGAGTTCCACTCAAATTTCCGGAGAATTTCAAATGGTGTTTGGATTTAAGTTCCTCCAACGATGCACTCAATCACTCCTATGTAGGAAGTGGTAATTGTATCCTCACCAAGGCAATGCCTTTCTTGTCCTACATCTAAATAATTGTATGTGGAGCTTGGTAGGGATCAAGAGTAGGCATATTTGTAACACATATATTGCTAAGTCAAAAGAGTAAGCCTTGGGGGAAAACAAATCATTCTTTGATCAAGATTTTTGCAAGTGTGATGGAATATTTGTGGAGTGGATTTGGATTTTGAGATGACTCCTATTTGTGTAGACTTTCTTAATTGTAGGGATGAAACATGGCTACTTTTTTCTCTCTTTTTTTCTCATGCTTATGATGTAAGCATACATTTTTATCTTTTTTTTTCTTGTTGCCATGTCTTCTACTACCTTTTTATGCAATGAGCATGAAGAGAGTACTAAGCATGAAAGGCATGGAGTTTCTCTTTTTATTGTGGCATGATGATATGAAGGAATTTTTCTATCTTCTAGTGTAGAAGTTTAGCATGTGCACGTGTAATATTGATCTTAAAAGTATGAAAAGATTCTCACATAGGTCTATACTAGTTTGACCAAGCTCACTGTGAAGGCAAATAGCATATGCATAAGGTTTATCTAATTCAAACCATCATATATCTTTGGTAGGAATTTCTACCAAATGAAGAACTTCTATTTTATACTTTCTCCATGAAATCAAGTTTCACTTTCAACAAGGAAATTAGCAACTCTTATCACTATATCATATCCCACAACAACCTAGAATTGGACTTAGAATTTGCTACCCACAATTTCCAAGTTTCAAGCAAGAATATTCTAGGCCAATAAACCCAATACTTAGAGAATACTAAGTTGTATGCAAGGTACTAGAGAAAATAAAATAGAGCAACTATTCATCATTTCAACTTATGCAAAGTAAAAATATTCTCACCACACATCCCTTATTTTATTAACCTAACATATACTACATTATTATTAATATTTTTTAGATGAAAAAGTGGTGGAAAGAAATAAATAAAATAATGGAATGCAAATGGGGTATGATACAAGTTACCTCAAGTGGGGATCCTCCCCTAAGCTTGTTCTTGGTCAAGGCCCGCAATAGGGGTTGAAACCCTAACAACGGATGTACAGCCATGAGGTTGGCCTAACCTTGTTGCAGCATGGCTTTGACATTGGAGGGTTGAGTGTTGATGTTGGATTGCCTTCCATAGATTCCATAAGTGTGGTTGAGGAGAGTGTTGTCGATGTCGCTCATCCACACCTCAAGGTTCCCATAGGTTGGATGCACCTTGTTATTCCTTGGATAAGGTAATGATAACCCTTAGCTACAAAGGAATGACGTGTACTCAACATGTGTTGAGTGTGTTCCGTCATCCTCTGGCTAAGGTGTATCATACCTTCTTGCCATAAAGGAAGAACTTGTACTTCTCATGCATTGGGTGTGATCCGTCATTCCTTGGCTAAGATAACGATAACCTTTAGCCACAAAGGAGTGACATGTACCCAACATGTGTTGAGTACCTATGACCACAAAGGGATAATGTGCACTCAACATGGGTTGAGTGTGATCCATTTTTCCTTGGATAAGGTATAAAATACCTTCTAGCCACATAGGAATAACATGCACCCAATATACATTGGATGTGATCTTGTCATTCCTTGGTTATGGTGCATCATACCTTTTTAGCCACAAAAAGAATAACTCACACCCAATGATGGTGGCAATTCCCTTGAGCTTGAATGGGTGCCTTAGAATATTTGAGAGCATAATGCTCTCACATATTCGTAGCAGCCCATTGGTTGATCATGGAGGGTTAGCATTTCAAATCTCTAGCCTCGTATAGTTATGCTTGACCTTCGAGTTTAATTTCCGATAGGTGGCAACCATCCTAATTTACTCCTTGGCCAAGAGATGTTGAAATGGAATCCTCTAGGGATTCCAACAATCGGATCTTTGAATGACTGCATAGTTAATTTACTCCTGCAAAGTTCCCCTCTATGATGGAATGGGATGGTTAGCTCCCGATTCTTGTACAAATGAACTTTTGGGTTAGGTAACCAAATTTTCATTTGTACATATGGTGAAGACAAGAATCAAAGATGAATTGGGTCCAATTTTAAGTGTATCTATGAACAATGTCTTATTCATTGATAAGAGTGGGGCTTTATGGTTAAATCAAGTTGAACCTTTTCTAAAGCTCCTACTCATAGCAATGCAAGCGATATAAATACACTATATGGATCCCTTAATCTTGTAAAATTTCTAATCATCATAGTTTTTACAAGAGCAAATATTTATCATTTGGGTCATGGCAAACAAGATTCTCAATTTTATCCTCCTGACAAAATTTTATTTCTTGCCTAGGAATTTGAAATTTAGTGATCCATGAATGAATGAGGTTCAAATCAAAATTATGGACATCACTAGGTTGGCATACCAATTCAACCATTAAGTCATTCCATAAGCATTACCTCGGCACAATATGTCCAAGTCAATTTTTGCATTGCTTATGAAATTCCAGGTACTTGTTTAAATTTATTCCAAAGTAAGGTGACATTCTTTTTTGAAGAATCAAAAGAGCAATGCCAACACTCACTCTCATGAGGGTGCATAATAATTGAATGATGATAAGGTGTAAACCTTCCTTACCAATGTAAGCAAAAGTCATTCAATCCTAATGCAATTCAAACGACGGAAAATTTTAAACTTGTACCTCAATTGGAGAGCAGTCCAGGTTGAAGGTTGTTGTGTGAGAAACTAATGACCATGAATTTTAATGTAGCGTTCATGTTCAATGCCAAGTTGAGGTTGGAGTTGAATGGGCTTCGTTTTGCTCCTCCATTGGGCCACCATCTTGAGCATTCCTCCACCATGAACTCAAAATGAGATTGATGGAGGGATATGCACTTGATGAGGCCTTCCAACCTGTTTACAATTTTTATCCTGGCTGCGCTAAAATCAAGAATAAACAAAACAACTCAAAATCGGGTTACGTTAGCTCAAAAGCATGTTGTACCCTTGTCAAATTGTTTTTCCCAACTTGAAACAACTTGATGCAATAAATATTAGGGGAAATATTTTTGGTTTGAATTAGGAAGATGAATTCAATTGGTTACGCCCAAGATTCATATCCAAATGAATTTATTGCCTAATTCAAAATTTTAGTTTTATGATGGTTGGAAATTTTACTTTCCAACATGCAAGTGTGAAAATTCAAACATGCTAAATGCAAATGCGAAGATTGATGGGAAATTCAAATATGCGATTAGGAAAACAAATATAAGATAACTACCAATTAACCTATTGGCAAGGACTCACCGAATTTTTGAAGTCTGATGAGTGGGACTTACCTTCGTTCTGTTTAGTGCGATGATTTGTTTTCCAATCGCAGAGTTGAAGATATGGACAACTTCTCTTAATTGACATGCCAAAATTACTTTGGTTGTCATTCAGACACGTGGGCCACATGATGGCCCTAGCCTCTCCATCGTTTTGATGAAGACTTATTGATGTAGTGACGGCTTTTCCCTCTTGAAGATATTCTCTCATGAGCATGGTGAGGATTGTCCTTATTTTGGGGTGCCACTTTGACCATATTGATATCCCTTAAGGTTAACCCATACTTTGATCATGGATCAAAAGCTTCCTTGGGCATGATGACATGTGGACTCCACAATCAAACAAGAAACGCTTCATCCACAATGTCACTTTCCCTAGGTTGCATAGGCTTGGTCGAAGGGTAGGAATCACAACAAGTGATTGTGGGATATTTTGGATCATGAATGCTCTTTAATTTTCTTGTCCTTGGCTAAGAGCTTCTTGTGGATGTTGTCTTGATTTCTTGCTTCGCTAGGGACAAGATACTTCAAGGTAGGCTAGTTGAACTTAAATCCCTTGAAATCCGCATAGCCTCCTTGATTGCAAGGGTGATGTTTCCACCCTTGACCCCCTTGTTGGTGATAGCCATTGGAGTTGTGTTTGGAAGGAAGAATCCCCATGGTTTTAGGGAAATGATTCCCCAAGTGGCCCATGTTGACATGGGTTTTCATAAATCATATGAATATCTATGGCTTGGATCATCCAAACACTTCTCCATCGGATTGATCTTCATGATACTTCAATGGGAGGTGTAGTTCCTTAGCTAGCATGTCCAACCTGTTAAGTGGTGTACATGCCAAGCTAAAGGAACTAGAGCACTCTTCAATCTACCCCATGAAAAAATATCATATTCTCATCCATGATGAATGAGAATAGGACTCTTTCAGCTCCAACACAAAGGTGGTCATGGATTGGTGGACCAGCCCGTGACATGAATGTTGGATGAGGAGCCAACTATCCAACCTATGGTGGAGGCAAACCAAGAAGAACTCTTGGATCCTCCCCCAAGCTTGAGGATGGATGACTTTGGCTCCTACAGGAAGCTGAAATTCTTCAACGAAAGGCAATGGTGTTGCCCAGCAGACATTTGTTGAGGTACGCCTTGAATCATCTTGCAGTTGAGCACTAGCGCCCTTGTTGGGCATCCCATGAAATGGATTAGCCAACACTACCCTGTTTTCACACAAAAGGAGGAAACAAACAAGGGTAATCTTGTCTAATAACTATTAGTACCTATAGCTTAATCACAAGTGATAGCTATCCTTCACTTCCTTTGCCTTCCCCGGCAACGGCGCCAGAAATGTGTGTTGACAGCTACTAAGAAACACTAACAAATCATCTCTGGCAACAGCGCCAAAAATTCTTGTTAACGTTTCTTACGTCACAGATCATCTCTCAAAAGAGATGAGGTCCGCTAGCGCATGGAAACTATTGTGTAGCATTTCACGCAAGAGTATTCCCAAGGGTATATATATATCCAAAAGGACGGCAATGGAGTAAAGTAAACACTATTCTTATGATCAAGGTATAGGTTACTAAGTGTTTATCAGAACAGGGGTAAGATGATAATAAGAGTTGTGTGACACACACCTAAGCAATCTACTCTAAGGGTAAGGTTGTCCTAGTATGGGTTAGACTACGAGACGGAGCTACTCCTACAGTGCTCTAATTACTCATATACATAGCCTAAAGTACACATGAATATGACAATAGTGAATACTAGGGCTTAGTGGTCCAACATATCGGGCACGGGCCTACCCTGGTCTGTCAGGCGACTCCCGCCAAGAGCCTACGTTGTAGCCGAATGTGGAGGATTACAATGGACAGATAGGGCTATCACCACCTACCGCCTACCTCTACAACCCATGGACTATGATGCATCCAATGCTACTTAACTATCCAAGCACCACGCTTGCATGATAAGTAAATACCTTAAGAGTTGCAACGTAATATTCATCCTAAGGCAATGACTAACCTAAACATCGTTGAACTGATGCTGGATCCAAGCACTAACATATTCATATTAACATAATCATATTATTACCTAATTAGACTATAGTGAAGGTGTATGATGTTTATAATAACATGATAATGGCATTATGTCTACATCATAACAACATCTACACCTAGCACATACATGGACTCCATAATCAAACAAGAAATGCTTTGCCCAAGCATATGAATAAAGAGAGACTAATAATACTATTATTATAATGCATAAAGTCACAAATACAACAGAAGATACATGAGCCATACCTTTCCCAATTTGGACTTGGGACTAGAGACTCCTCTCTACAGCCTTACCTCCACTAAGGACTTGGAGAACTAATGTATACAAGAGAGTGAATGGTCAAGTGGTGTGTGTGGTGTGAGGGAGCCCCCTACCCCCTATTTATACCCTCCAAAGGTCGGTTTGGAACCAAAAAAAGCAAGGGAATCAGTCGCCATCGTGATCTCCAAGCTGTGTGGAGCCAACACGTGGCGGTTGACTGCGTTTGGCGCGAATATCAGGTCGGGCGACCAGGTGGTTCGGCCAAACTGCAAACGGCTTCAATCGCGCCGAAACTTCTCTGTGACACTGTTATATGGGCCCCCATCATGGGTATGGGTGATTCCCTTGATTTTTAGTTGGTTTTCTACACTGAGTGGGCCCATGAATCCTCGTGCTTGCACCTGGTTGGTGGGAAGTGTGTTTCCTTGCCTTGTGGCTTTCATTCACCTCAAATCTGCATATAATACCTGCATGCACCAATTTCTCCAAGTACAAGTGGAACTAGGTTATTCATAACTATGATGTGTGTAAGAAATATGCATTCCTTCACATAATCGAGTTATGTTGTCGGTTGAAATTGGTATATAACGACCGTCAATAGTCCCACAACCCCAAAGGGCGGACAAGTCTGGCTGTCCAGGACTTAGTCCCAGCAGCCACCTTCAAGTCCTCAGCGGACTAGTATGACAAGGAATGGACTAGTCCAATCTCAGTCAAGAACCACTTTTCCGGACTGAAATGGACTAGTCTGTCCCAATGGACTAGTCCCCCCCCCCAGGGCGGACTAGTCTGGTCCTTCGGGACTTAGTCCCGGAAGGACACAGACACACTCACCACGGACTAGTCCGTCCCCAAACATAATAGTCCAAACTCACACAGAATACTTTGGTCCGCCTAACATGGGATCAGTCCAATGTGGTCGGACTAGTCCGGCCTTCTAGCCTGGACAAGTCCGCCCTGTCCTTAGGGCTGCTTCAACTCAACACAGTCAACCGCCACTCAAGCTTGGACTATGAGGTCTTAGGAGATTCTCAACAATTGACTCATTGAACACACTCAAGCTAAGTAGCTGAACTCAACACAAGGAATTTAAAAGCCTAAATTCTATCATTTGAGTTCTTCGCCTTTTTTTCTCTTTTTCCTTTTTGAGTGCATTCAATGCCGTCCAACTTTAAATCACATGTGCTTACACTTGCAAAGCTCATTAGTCGCTTAAGTGTTGTCATTAATCATCAAAACCCACAGGGATTAGCCTAGATGCACTTTAACTATGTCATTTGACAATCAGAAGCTTAAGGACATGGTTTTTGTCATACACAACTTCTTCCAAGTTCATATATAAGTGCAATGATAAGCCATCTCAAAAGAAGAAGTGCGATGCATGCACATTCTCTTGATCTTTTCTTATTTTTTATCTGATCATAAAAGCTCAACATGTGGATAGTTGATTGATTAATTTTTCATTATTAAAAGCACTTGTGAGCATACAACAAGTTCAAAACTGCAAGTAAGTTCGATCATGCTCAGATTTAGTGTAAGTAATTATTCCAATTACTAGTCATGGCAAAAACTACAAATGTATAACACGAGTAATGTAGAAAGAACTTTCAGCATGTAAAAGGAATCACAAAGTCATATATGTATGAAATACGTATGCTCATATTATTTTAAATTCAGGTTCACATATAGACTTCCCAAGTCTGAAAACTCTCCCTCAATTTAAGCCATGAGGATGCATAACCCCTATTTCACTATGAATGAAACAAAAACGGGTGAAATTCAATGGTTTTGTAAAAATGTCAGCCAATTGTTGTTCGGTATCTACATGGTGAAGCACAATGTTTCCTTTTTCCACATTATCACGGAGAAAGTGATACCTAATGGCAATGTGCTTTGTTCTCAAATGTTGCACGGGATTTTTAGCAGTGCAAATGGCACTAGTGTTATCACAAAACAGTGGAGCACTATCTAGATCAACCCCATAGGCCTTAAGCGTTTGAACAACTTAAAGAATTTGTGAACAAGCGCTAGCAGCAGCTACGTATTTAGATTCGGCAGTGGATTGTGCAACTGAATTTTATTTCCTAGAGGACTAAGAAACAAGTGAATTAGCAAGGAAATGACAAGCACCCGAAGTACTTTTTCTATCAACCCTACAACCCCCAAAATCAGCATCTGAAAAATCTTTCAACATAACAGTAGAGGAAGAAGGAAGAAAAATGCCAAATTCTTGAGTTTTATGTAAGTACTTGAGGATGTGACGATGTGAAGCACGTGGGGAAACTTGAAATGATGCACAAAGACGTATGTTTAACTGTATGTCCGGTCTTGATGTCATGAGGTACAAAAGTGACCTAATCATGCTTCTATATTCTTTTTGATCCACGGGTTCACCATCTTCATCAAGTTCAAGTATCATTGATGTACCCATTGGTGTCTAAAGAGGATTGCTTTTCTCCATATTGAAGCGCTTAAAGGTCTTTGTATACTTCATCGGATGCACAAAGGTTCCCTCCATGGTTTGCTTGGTTTCCAGCCCCAAAATGTACGTGAGATCTCCCATCATACTCATCTCAAACTCTAAACTCATGATAGCTGAAAACATGGACACAATATCATGAGAAGCACAACCAAAGATAATATCATCCACATACACTGAACAAATAATGAGTCATTGCCATGCTTAAGTACAAAAAG
Source organism: Tuctoria greenei (assembly GCA_036927565.1). NCBI lineage: Eukaryota > Viridiplantae > Streptophyta > Magnoliopsida > Poales > Poaceae > Tuctoria > Tuctoria greenei. The sequence goes on from JAYESD010000003.1 coordinate 114,407,498, forward strand.
AGTTTTATCAACCTTGCCCATGGTAAACCCCTTTTCAAGTAAGAGTGTTTTTAACCTATCATACCATGCTCTAGGGGATTGTTTGAGACCGTACAAGGCTTTGAACAGCTTGTAAACATGATTAGGAAAACTTGGATTTTGAAAACCCAGTGGATGTTTGACATAAACCTCCTCATCTATGTAGCCATTAAGAAAAGCATTTTTAACATCCATTTGATATAACTTGAATCCTTTAGATGCAGCAAAAGATGACAAAATTCTTATGGTGTCTAATCTAGCAACAGGAGCAAAATATTCATCAAAATCTAAACCTTCAACTTGTGTGAAACCTTGAGCAACCAACCTAGCCTTATTCCTAACCACAACCCCATCCTCACTTTGTTTATTTTTAAACACCCATTTGTTTCCAATTAAAGTGTGACCTTGAGATGAAGGCACAAGTTCCCAAACATTATTTCTTTCAAAACTTTCTAAGTCTTCTTGAATGGCAATAATCCAAGATTCATTAGTGAGTGTGTGTGATATATCTTTGGGTTCAAAAGAAGCAACAAAAGCAGAATGAGCATGAGAGTTTGGATCAAAAAACCTGGACCGTGTGACTCGTTCGTGCAAGCTACAAATAATCTATTGTGGAGGGTGACTTTTGAGGATTTGGAGGGGAATAGACACTTTACAAGATCCTTGTTCTTCATGTTCATCACAGATCGAAGAACTTGTGGCTTGACAATGATCTGTACAAGCTGCAATACTTGTTGGTGCTGGTTGTGGTGCGAAATCAGCAGGGTGATCAATGCCATTTGCTTCTGAATTTTTGGGTGTTGACGGCTCCTAAGATATACTAACAAATCATCCCCGGCAACGGTGCCAGAAATGCTTGTTGGTATTTCTTATGTACCATTAACTAAACATCTCCAACTGATGTGTCAGAAATGTTTGTTAATGGTTCTATTAGATCACAGAGTGAGTTCCGCAAGCGCACGGAGGTATCATTGTAGCATTTCCCCTTAAGAGTATTCCCAAGGGTGTCATTTATTTGATCCCAAAGGAAGGCAGGGAAGAGATATAACAATCATCAAGTGGAAAGGATAGAAATGTCTAGGTAAGAATCTAGTAAGGATGGATAAAATAATAGTGGAGGTAGTGTGACACACACAAAAACTTTCAAGTCTAAGGGGGATGAGAAGATCCTAGAGTTTAGTTAAGGTTAAGAGTTATGGAGGTACTCCTACTATGCTCTATTGTACATATACATAGTCTAAACTAATTATCCATAAGCTAGATCAATAGTGAATACTTATGCTATGTGGTTCAACACATCGGGCACGGGCTTACCCCTAGCAATACTAGGGTGACTCCCGCCAAGAGCGTGTGGCATAGCCGAACGTGGAGGATTACAAAGGACAGATAGGGTTGTCACCACCTACTGCCTACCTCTTCAATCCGTGGGTCTACGAGACATCCAATGCTACTTAGCTATCCTAGCACCATGCTAGCATATTAAATAATTACCTTAAGAGCCTAGGCACAATCCATCCTAAGGCAATGAATTGAATCATCATTGAACCAATGTTGATACACAACATAATTATCCATACTAACCTAGTTATGTTATAATTAACTAAACTATAGTGGGGGTCTATAGGTTCTATGATAATGAGATATGGTCATGATGAAACAGCCATAGAAGCTATGCCTTCCACATACATGGACTCCACAATCAAATAATAAACACTTTTTGCCCAAGTATATGTATAAGTAGAGACTAAAGATACTATCTTAATTATGCATAAAGTCACAAATACAAGAAAGAATACATGAGCCATACCTTTCCCAATGTAGGATTAGTAAGAGAGAGACTCCTTACTCCTTTCCCAATTTGGACTTGGGACTAGAGACTCTCCTCTCTACAACCTAACTCCTCTAAGACTATGGATGATAGTGTATACAATAGAGATGAAGCTGAAGTGGTGTGTGTTGAAGTGAGGGGTAGGGGGTCCAATTTATACTAGTGTTGAGGTCGGTTCCCGCCACCAAAAGAGCGTGAATCAGTCACCATTGACTCCAAGGAGCCGGGAGGAGCCAACATGTGGAGGCTGATCGAGTTTGGTGCAAAGACCAGGTCGGCCGACCCCCTGGTTCGGCCGACCTGGTCATTGCACCGTTTCTCATGTGCTTTCTCCAGGTGGCTGCCAGGTCGGTCCCATTGATGTATATGGGTGATACACCGTTGGATCTCCTTGGATACTTCTGTCTGTGCGCCATTTGTTCCATGGGATGCCACGTGTAGTTGCCTGATTAGCTGGGATGATATTTTATAGAATTGGTTCCTCTACATTTCCTCATTTCCTGCATAATATGTTGCATACACATATTTCTCCATGTCCAAGTGGAATCGGGTTAGATAGAAAGGTGATGTGTGAAAGAAATGACAAATCCTTCACATAATTGAGTTAAATTGACGGATGAAATTGGTATATAACAGCCGTCAACAAACTCCCCCAAGCTTATCCTTTGCTCGTCCCGAGCAAAGTCAAGACCTTAGGTTGATGATCAGGAGTTGCTACAATGTCTTATTTTCAAAAGTATCTAATGCACAACAAGATACTCTACCTAGTATTGCGGAAATTGGCTATGATACTCTACCTTTCTTAAGTTATCATGGGGCTTATGCTTTCTCATATTCATGAGTAGTTGAAAGGTAGAATAGCAAATGGAGCAAACATAGCCTAGAAATCAAGTTCCACTTAAATCCCAGAGAATTCAATTTAGATATTGAGCAACTATTCATCATTTCGTCTATGTGAATTCTAAATCATTCTTACCGCACACCTTTATTTGATGAAAGCAAATCTAACCTATTTATATATATATATATATATATATATATATATTTTAAATGCAATGTGGATGATGGATGGATGGAAAATAAATATAAAAGGAATGTTATACATGTTACCTCAAGTGGGGGTCCTCCCCCAAGCTAGTTCTTCAACTATCTCTGTGATAAGGGTTGAACCCTTGATGACGGAAGTACGCTGCAAGATCATCTTGTTGTTGTTGTAGCGCCGTGTTGAAGTTGGTGAATTGAGCATCCATGTGTTGTTGCCAATCCTGGGTACCTTGAACATGCTCTGGGAGTGTGCTGTAGATGTCACCCGTTCTCACTTCAAGTTCTCCCATACGTCTAGTGAGGTCCGTCATTCCTTGGCTATAGTCATGATGACTTCTAGCCGAAAAGGAACGATGTCCTCTCATGGACGTTGGGGGCAAGCTACAAGAGCTTGAAGTGGATAAGGGTGGATCCCTTTGCCATTATTGCCAAGATGATCCCCCAGTCTCATACGTCAGAGGTTGAGTCCATCCGGGTGCATAATCTGTTGGGTTTTCTTCCTCTTGGTATTCATGGACCGGAGAGATTATCGGTGGCATGCCTGTGGCTGCAGCCCTTGCACGCTTCCTTATTACCTGTCAGAGACATTACTTCTTCTTGCTTCCTCAAGGGGAAGAAGATTAATGGTTAGCCTCCGGCATTTGTACAAATGAAAATCTGGGTTAGGTAACCAAATTTCATTAACAAAGCCGGGATAGAAAAATATCAAGGACCCATCTTGATCATGCTTAAGGATATGTCCTTGCACTAAATAGTCTTCATCAATTAATTCTCTTTCAGTTTCAATATATTCAAATCAAGAGTATTTAAGTGCTCCTACCCTATTAGCAATATGAGTAATCAATGAAGTGCATTCAATTGGTCTTGATTTTGAAATGTAATCTAACCATTGTGTCATCATGGCTTTGACTGGAGCAACTTTTATCTTTTTAGTCATGGCAAACAAAATTTTCAATTCATCATCTCGCACAACCCTAACATCTCCTCTAGGGAACATAGTCATAGCCACCCATCTATGCATGAAGTGTAAGGTAGGGTTTTGGATGTGGCTATTCCTAGGAGCCCTACATGTGACCTCACTAGTTAGCTCATGCCAAAAACTTTGTTTGTTAAACTTAGTCAAATTGTCTAAATCTAGCAAACACCGTTTATGGAAGCCTAGGATGCTACCTAATTCTTTCCATAGGATGTTTTATTATTTTTGAAATAATCTAAAAGCAATACCATCAAATCCTATTCTTAGCGTGCAAAGGAATTGGATAGTGAGAAGGTGTGAACCTTTCTCCTCTATGTGAGCAAAGTCATAAAATCCAATTGCATGCCAAATGGAAAGAAAATCGGAGTCCATACCTATTTTGGAGATCAAATGTGGATCGTAAGCCTTGGTGTGGAGAAACTCACGATCTTGGAGGAGCCTGCGTGCTTGATCTTCAACTTCGCTTCGTATGTCGAGGTCGTTGTCATGAAGAAGTTGGTGTGGGTTGCTTCTCTCTTCCATGGGAGTGTCCTCACACACACTTCTCCTCCTTGGGCTTGTACCAATGGTAGAGAGGTGTGCACTAGAACCTTCACCATGGCTTGAGCTTACAGCCTCCTTCCTCTTTCCAAACAACCTCTTCATGTCTTTTTGAGTTCAACAAGCAAGAACAAAACAAGGCGAGAAAAATCTGAAAAGAAGCGATTTTTGGAAAACAAAACTCTCAACGAATTTTCTCCTCTTGAAGGCTTGAGTGTAAAATGCAAATGCAAACAAAAGAAAATATTTTTTGGGGATGGATTTGAGCAAGAGTGTTGCAATGAAGAGCAAGAAAAACAAGGTGAGCTAGAGAGTAACTTGGGGATGTGTAAATGATGTGGTGTGTGAAGAGAGGTGCTCCTCACAGTCACAAATTATAGGGTGCACCCTCCAACAGTCACTTGGGGTTCAAAATGTAGCCGTTGGAGGAAGGGGAGCCAATTTGGCTCCACTCCCTGTTTGGCCAACAAGGGGGTTCGGCCGACCTGACAGGTGGCCCCCCTGGTTCCCCTTTTGGCAAGTGGCTCCGCAACGGCTATAAAGTTAGCACGTTGGTGAAATGCCACATGTGTAGCTCAGAAAAAATTGTTTTTCAAATAAAAACCTTTTTTCAAATCCAATAAAAATTTTCTTTTGAAAAGAAAGAAAGAAAAATGATAGCTGAGAATATAAGATTCTCAACTTGCTAGGAAAAATCAAATATGCAATGGGAAAAATCCAAATGGGGTGGAAAAAGAAAGAAAGAAAAATAAAGTGGGATAACTACCAATTTAACCTATTGGCGTAGGTCTCACCACCGTCCGATGAGATGGACATTCCTCCATCTTCATTTCACATCTGGGCCCGGAGGGATGGGCTCGGACGGCTTTTCTTGCTTCTTTCGCCATTCCTTCTTTGGCGGCTTGGTGTACTTGGTCCTTCGGGAAGGTCCAGATGATTCCGTCGCCTTTGGATATCGGCGTGGTCGAAATGACGGATTCTCCTCGTAGATTAATCTTCTCATGAATGCAATGAGTGAGTCCACTTTGGAGGTGTGACTTCGACCTCTCTGATGTGTTTATCATTCGACCCATACTTGATTCGAATCATGGAGCATTGTTCTGATTTTGGCCGAAAGATAAACCTTTCCTCCTTGCCATTGATATGGAAGTGGATTTCTCCAGCTCCCACATTTATGCGAGCTTTTGCAGTGCTGAGGAATGGGCGCCCAAGAATGAGTGGTGTATCTTTCTCAGTGTCCATGTCTAGCACCACAAAATCAACGGGTATGAAGCAGTTCCGGATCTTCACTGGGACGTCTTTAGCAATACCCGCTGGATAACGGACTGAAGAGTCAGCCAGTTGTAGTTGCATTGGTGTTGGAATCAGTTCTGAGAGAAGTTCAACTGGTCGAACACAACCTTGGGAATCACACTAACACTTGCTCCCAGATCACAAAGTGCCTTGTCAAAGTGGTGAGCCCCAATTGAGCATGAAATGGTAGGACATCCGGGGTCCTTTTTCTTTTCAGGAAGCCTATTGAGGATGGTTGCACTGCAGTCTTCCGTAAGCTTGATGACCTCAGTGGTAGGCAATGGCCGTTTGTTGTTCAATATGTCCTTGAGATAGCGAGCATAAGTGGGTACTTGCATCGCATCAATCAAGGGCTCATTGATGTGGATCTTTTGGATGATCTCAACACAACGGTTGAATTGCTAATCCACTGTTGGCTTCCTTTGTCTGTGAGGGAATGGCAATAAGTTGGTGTCTTCAAAGTTTGGCCATTCTCTCACCAAGTAATTCACTTGGGACATCCTCCTTCTCAGGCTCAGTTGTCCTCTATTCTTGTGTGGGATATGGTGGGTCACGAGTGGTCTTTCCTCCTCTCGTAACCACTGCACTAACGTTCTCCACTGGGGCTTCTGGCTGCCCCGGAATTTTGTTGTTTTCTAATGGAGGGACAACTGCAGCAAGTTGTGCCAGCTGAGTCTCCAACATCTTATTGAAGCTCAGTTGATTCTTGAATGCTGAGGATAGTCCTTCAATCTTTGCATTAATATTCTCTAGGGTCTTGTCATTAGCTGACAGGTTCTTGCATAGGGCATCGTTGATCTTGAGCTGGCTAATGGCAAGTTCTCTCAAGTTGGGCTGATTTCCAGGGTTGCCATTGTTGTTATACCCTCCTTGAAAGAATGGGCATTATTGACCCCACCCTTGACCTCCTGGACGATAGCCATTGTTCTTGTTGGAATTTCCATTGTGGGCGAGGTATAGGGCATCCTTACAAGTTTATGGGCAATCATTGCCCATATGACCCGTGTCGCCATACACTTCACACATGATGTGAGAATCTAGGGCATATGCATTGCCAGACACTTCACCACTGGCTTGTCCATCAATTTTCTTCATTAGGAGGTCCAATTTTGTAGCGATCATGTCCACCTCCTTCAAGGTGTGCATGCCTCGTTGTCGGGTATGGAGATGCTCATCGTTCCATCCCATGTTGGACACCATCTTCTCAATAAGATCTTTAGCTTTTGGCACCGTCAATGAGAAGAAGGCTCCTCCAGCAGCAGCATCCAAATGATCACGAGCTGATGGGATCATCCTGTTATAAAAATTCTGAATAAGGAGCCAGTCATCCATCCCATGGTGGGGACAGGCTAGGATGTACTCCTGAAGCCTTTTCCATGCCTCGGAAATAGATTCCTTGAGCTCTTGCTGAAAGCTGGAAATCCTTCCACGTAGGGCATTGGTTTTGCCCAATGGGAAGAATTTGGCGAGTAATGTCGTAGAACACTTCTCCCAAGTGTCTACAGCACTTCGGTTCGTGTAGAACCACTGTTTCGCTCTCCCAAGGAGAGAGAACGGGAACAGTCTCAGATGGACCGCATCCGGAGACACGTCCTTGATCTTAAAAGTGCTACAGATCTCGAGGAATTATTACAGGTGAGCACTTGCATCCTCGTTAGCCTTCCCACAGAATGGGTTGGCTTGCACCATAGTGATAAGGCCAGTTTTGATCTCGAAATTCACATCTCCCGTGTTAACAGTGGGCCCTATAGGCACATTGTTAGCAGTGGGAGCTGAGGACTCACGAAGGGTCTTCTGGGCCATTGGCGTTTGGATTGTTGGTGAAAAAATGTTGGCTTTCTTTGCCGCTCGAATCTTCTGAGGAGTAACGACACGGGGTCGATCTCTCAGAAGATATTCGGGATCTTCAACAAAGTTTTTCGGCAGGCGGAAACCAGACATACACTACCCTGTTTTCACATTCAAAATAAATGCAAAAACAAAGAATGGTTATCCTACTAAAATCCTACCCAGGGTATCCTATTCACTCAGTCATGTTATATATCTATTTGCCTTCCCCGGCAAAAGGCGCCAGAAATGCTTGTTGATGGCTCCTAAGATATACTAACAAATCATCCCCGGCAACGGCATCAGAAATGCTTGTTGGTATTTCTTATGTACCATTAACTAAACATCTCCAACTGATGTGTCAGAAATGTTTGTTAATGGTTCTATTGGATCACAGTGTGAGTTCCGCAAGCGCACGGAGTTGTCATTCTAGCATTTCCCCTTAAGAGTATTCCCAAGGGTGTCATTTATTTGATCCCAAAGGAAGGCAAGGAAGAGATATAACAATCATCAAGTGGAAATGGTAGAAATGTCTAGGTAAGAATCTAGTATGGATGGATAAAATAATAGTGGAGGTAGTGTGACACACACAAAAACTTTCAAGTCTAAGGGGGATGAGAGGATCCTAGAGTTTAGTTAAGGTTTAGAGTTATGGAGGTACTCCTACTATGCTCTATTGTACATATACATAGTCTAAACTAATTATCCATAAGCTAAATCAATAGTGAATACTTATGCTATGTGGTTTAACACATCGGGCACGGGCTTACCCCTATCAATACTAGGGCGACTCCCGCCAAGAGCCTGTGGCATAGCCAAACATGGAGGATTACAAAGGACAGATAGGGTTGTCACCACCTACTACCTACCTCTTCAATCCGTGGGTCTACGAGACATCCAATACTACTTAGCTATCCTAGCACCATGCTAGCATATTAAGTAATTACCTTAAGATCCTAGGCACAATCCATCCTAAGGCAATGAATTGAATCATCATTGAACCAATGTTGATACACAACATAATTATCCATACTAACCTAGTTATATTATAATTAACTAGACTATAGTGGGGGTCTATAGGTTCTATGATAATGAGATATGTTCATGATGAAACATTCATAGAAGCTATACCTTCCACATACATGGACTCCACAATCAAACAAGAAACACTTTGCCCAAGTATATGTATAAGTAGAGACTAAAGATAGTATCTTTATAATGCATAAAGTCACAAATACAAGAAAGAATACATGAGCCATACCTTTCCCAATGTAGGATCGGGAAGAGAGAGACTCCTTACTCCTTTCCCAATTGGTACTTGGGACTAGAGAGTCTCCTCTCTACAACCTAACTCCTCTATGACTATGGATGATAGTGTAAACAATAGAGATGAAGCTCAAGTGGTGTGTGTTGAAGTGAGGGGTAGGGGGTCCTATTTATACTAGTGTTGAGGTCGGTTCCCGCCACCAATAGCGTGCAAATCAGTCACCATTGACTCCAGAGAGCTGGGAGGAGCCAACACGTTGAGGCTGACCGAGTTTGGTGCAAAGACCAGGTCGGCCGACCCCCTGGTTCGGCCGACCTGGTCATTGTACCGTTTCTCGTGTGCTTTCTCCAGGTGGCTGCCAGGTAAGTCCCATTGATGTATATGGGTGATATAGCGTTGGATCTCCTCGGATATTTCTGTTTGTGGGCCATTTGATCCATGGGATGCCACGTGTCATCGCGTGATTGGTTGGGATGATATTTTATAGGATTGGTCCCTCTACATTTCCTCATTTCCTACATAAAATGTTGCATACACATATTTCTCCAAGTCCAAGTGGAATTAGGTTAGATAGAAAGGTGATGTGTGCAAGAAATGACAAATCCTTCACGTAATTGAGTTAAATTGACGGATGAAATTGGTATATAACAGCCGTCTACATAGGGCAGCAGCACCACTTCTTCGTCTTCTTTGATGAAAATACTCTGCCCTTGCGGATATGGATTTGTACCTGCAATATTATAGCTAGTATCTAGGCTAGCTTCATCAAAAGAAACCTCACAAGTCTCCACAATTTTGTTAGTGCCAAGTAAAAGCACACAGTAGCCTCTAGTCTGAGATGGATAACCAAGAAACATGCCATCAACAGATCTAGGTTCAAATTTATCAAGATTACCATGTTTCTTAATAAAGCATTTGCAACCAAGGACCCTAAAGTGTGTTACATTAGGTCTTTGTCCAAACCGAAGTTCATATGGTGTTTTTCCTAGCTTAGCATGTTAGAAAACACGATTCGAGGCATAACAAGCGGTGGCAATTGCATCAACCCAAAATTTCTTAGGAGTTTGATATTAATCAATCATAGTCCTAGTAATCTCAACTAAGGTTCTGTTCTTTCTCTCTACGACACTATTCTATTGAGGTACATAGGGTGAAGAAAATTGATGATCTATTCCATTTTCAGCACCAAAGTGATCAAACGATTGATTTTTAAATTCGGTTATGTTGTCACTTCTAATTGCTTTTAAAGATCTTGGGTGATCAATTGATAATATAAGAGATAAAGTTCTAAAGTGACTAAAAGATTCATTCTTAGATGCCATAAAGTAGACCCAAGGGTATCTAGAAAAAATCATCAACAACCACTAGAACATACCATTTACCTCCAAAATAGTGAACACATGAAGGACCTACGGTGTCAACGTGCAAAAGTTATCTCAGTTCAGTTGTCATGGTCATTGTGCGAGGAGCATGTGAACCTGCAACTATCTTAGCATGTCTATAAGAAGAGCACACAATTTCTTTGTCCCCTTTAAGCTTAGGCAGCTCACGTATGCGATCAAGAGCACTAACACGCGTTAGATGATCAAAGCCTACGTGACCAAGTCTACGATGCTAAAAATATAAGTATTTTGAATCATTAGCAACTAGACACCTATGCTTAGAGGATGACATATCAAAATCAGCTTTAAAAACTCTTCCAAACTGAGACAAGTTAAAAATAAGCTCACCATTTGAATCTACAACCTTGCAACAATTTTTAGTAAAAATAATTTCCAGATTTTCATCTAGCAACTGTGATACAGAAAGAAAGTTGTATTTCGAATTTTTAACAAGTGACACATCCTTCAAAGTGTAGTGATTATTAACTCTAACTGAAACCTTTAGCAATTATAGGAGTTGAAGAACTATTGGCAAAAGTAACATTTTCTACACCTGACACAAAAGAGAGCGAGGAGAATCATTCTTCGTTACCAAACATGTGGCAAGAGCAACATGAATCCACTATCCAAATGTACTCCTTTCTCAAGCATGTAACCTATATAGAAGCACAATACGTTGATGACTCAATACTGGTGTCGCTACCCTGCACACCGGGTACCCCATTATACCGCAAGAAAAGCTAAGGAGTTCCCCCTATTCAATTTGAAGACCTCTGAAGGCCACATGTGTTGCACAGTACTGTACCTGCCTCCCTCGATTGGGTAGCTCCGACACTAACACGTGTATCACAAGGACAGATCTAACACCCGTCACAGGGAAGCTCCGGTCTTGCCACGTGTCCAGTGACCCCGGACCTAACCCCCAGAAGAGGGAAGCTCCGATGCTACCACGTGTATAGTGGCTCCGGACCTTCCTCCCCACGACGAGAAGCTCCGGAGCCGCCACGTGATGAACCTCCGGAGCTAGGACTTCAACGGAAGGCAGAGAGATCTCCAATGACTCGGTCCTTCAAGGGAAATTTAAAGCGACAATTACAAGACCTGATTATGTGTCATTAATGCTATATTAATGACACATGATTAGTGGATTGTTAAAAGGGTAACGCCGTCATTAAGGCGCATTATCACTTTTAGTTATGCTTAATACCTGTAGATCGTGTATTAGGTTGTTAATCACGCTAGGGCCACATGTTGGGCCAGGCAAGTGTTGTAACAGCCAGTCCTTAGACTAAAAAAGGGTTGCGCCACACGATACAGAGGGCAAGCTAAGATGCAGACAACGCCACAGACACATTTTCATACATACAACACACAACCGGTGGAGTAGGGTGTTGCTCAGGCGGCCCGAACCACGTAAATCCCTCTTGTCACTGTCTTGTCCAAATCTCATGCGCCCCCAATCAATCAAGAACCTCCACGGGCTACGATCTAAGTAGTATCGGGGGCAGTTTCGATTGCACACTTCGACATTTAGCGCGCCAGGTAGGGGGCTTGTTGAGATTTCAAGATGGTGAACTCTGCTGCAGGATCATCCATCGGCAATGCTGCGCAACCTGTTGAGAGGAATCTCTCCAATGTGCAACAGCCAACAGGTGTTGTTGTCCCGGCGGGCATCGCACCACATCCAGCTGCTCATGCTAACAATGATGGGCAGCAAGATGGAGTCCTTGTGTTGGTCACCGCATCAAAACACAACAACCCTGAGAACGCGCTAATTGTTGCACGTACTCTTCTGGAGCGCCCACATGCGCCCGGAGCACTTCATGGTGCTATGGAGCAGTGGCGTGCTGATGTACAACATCTAGTTGCAGCTGTAGCTGATGCCATCAGCAACCAAGGTCCTCCCCCTTCTGGGCAGGCACCTTCTCAGCATAGGACCTTGTCTGGAAGACTTGGTCCTCACACATCACAGCACCGGAGGCATGCTGTGTCTCAGCAAGTGACTTTGTTGCCCTCCGGGGCGCATCATACCCACACTGTGTTGAGACTCTCGACGTATGACTTGCAGTTAGAGCTTGACCGCCGTTACAGACAGCAAGACGGTCGCATCCACATCGAGCGTGCTCGTGAAAGGTAGGAGGCTCGGGAAAACCCTCCTCCTTCGAGAGTAGGGGGTGGCTGTTCAACCTTGGCCATGCACTTGCACATGGTCCGTTGGGCCCAGAAGTTCCAACCTCAGCTGTCGGAGAAATTTGATGGGATTGTCAACCCTATCGAGTTCCTTCAGATATACTCCACCCCCATTCTAGCTGCGGGTGGCAATGAGGCCGTGATGGCCAACTACTTCCCGGTGGCTCTGACTGGGACCGCCAGATTCTGGTTATGAGTCTGCCTCCCGACTCTATCGACAGTTGGGCAGACTTATGCTAGCAATTCACCGCAAACTTCGGGAGCTCCTACACCTAACCAGGCACCGAACTGGATCTTTTTACAGTGAAGCGAACATCGGGAGAATCGTTGCGGTCCTTCATCCAGCAATTTTCTCAGGTATGCAACATTATTCCTTCCATCTCGAACTCATCTGTCATCATGGCATTCAGACAATGTGTCAGAGATAAGAAGATGTTGAAGAAGCTGGCAACGAAGGAGGTCACCAGCGTCACAGAGCTATTCAGCTTGGCTGACAAGTGCGCCCGGGGCGCAGACGGCCGGAAAATACACTCTAAGCCAGCTCCGGAGGCTAATAAAAAGCCTTCCAAAGCTGAAGCCACTAAGGCGGTGGCAAGAAGAAGGAAAAGTCCAACGGCAAGAAAAAGTCGTCTGTCGGCACACCTACTATTGCGGCAGCTGCAGCTCCGGGTGGTCGGGGGCCATGCCCCGAAAAGCGACCTCAACCTTCGTCAGAAGACGGCGGTGGTTCAAAGGTGAGGTGTCCGATCCACAAGATGGACAAACACATCTTAGAAGACTGCCCGGAGGTCCAAAACCTCGTCGAGCGCTACAACAAGCGTCAAGAAGAAGCTCCTTTCCGTCAACGGGGAGGAAAACAAAAAGTCGACGAAGCTCCGGCTGATACGGAGCTTGGCTTCTAGGACCCCAAGAAGGTTTTGAAGGCTGTCTAAAACACAGTCGACGATGACACTAACGTCTCCGGCAATGAGCGTTGGAAGACCCTTAACACCATCTATGGAGAGTCCTGGGACATGACCTCGAGACGCATTCTCAAGACCATGCAGTGGGAAATGGCTTCAGTAGCCCCAACCACTAAGGTAGAACCACATCGGAAGTGGATGGATACTCCCATCACTTTTTATGCAACAGACTTCCCTAGAAACATGGTCGGAGCAGGCCAATTACCACTGATGGTGTCTCCAACCATCAACAATGTCCAGCTCTACCATGTCTTTGTAGACGGAGGTGTAGTGCTCAACCTCTTGAGCGTTGAAGCGTTCATGAAGATCCTGCTTCAACTCTCGGACCTTCGCCCCTCAAGACCTTTCTCTGGGGTAGGTAAAGGGGCCATCAGCCCTATCGGATCCATTACACTCCCAGTGACCTTCGAGACTAGGGAGAAGTATAGGACTGAGAATCTGGTCTTCGATGTTTCTCACATCAGTTTGCCCTTCAACGCCATCCTTGACAGGCCTGCCCTGTACAGGTTCATGGCCACAGCTCACTACGACTACTTGGTGCTGAAGATGCCAACACCTTCGAGTGTTCTCCGGATCCACGGAGATCGCACCACCAGAGTTACTGCACTAGAAGAACTCCACTCGCTTGCAACGGCGCGGGAGGGAACCTCCGGGAAAGAGCTAGCTGCTCAACCTCCGAGCACTTGTCAATGAGGCTCAACCTCTGCACTACGTGTGCAACCAAGCGGCGACACCAACGTTGCCGTCAAGGTCGTCCAAATCGGGTCCGATGCTGCTCAGACCACCCATATATCGGGAGGTCTGGACAACAAATAGGAACTCACGCTCATCACTTTCCTCTGGGCGAATGTTGATGTGTTTGTCTGGCAATCATCACAAATGCTTGGGATCCCTAGGGAGATGATTGAGCACAATCTGAAGATTTATCCCGACGCACGGCCAGTCCATCAGAAGCCCCAGAAGAAATCAGTTGAGCAGCAAAACTTCATCCAACAAGAAATCAAGAAGCTGCTCGAAGCTGGTTTTATCCGGAAGGTTCATCACCCAAAATGGCTGGTAAACCCAGTCGTTGTACCCAAGGCCAGTGGGAAGCATCAGATGTGTATCGACTACACCACCTTAAATAAGGCATGTCCAAAAGATCCATTTCCACTACCTAGGATAGATCAGATAGTGGACTGCACCTCCAGGTGTGAGCTATTGAGTTTCCTAGATGCCTACTCCGGAAATCATCAAATCCAAATGTCTAGGGAAGACGAAGAGCATACTGCCTTCATAACAGTAGATGGATTGTATTGTTATATTGCTATGCCATTTGTTCTCAAAAATGATGCTTCAACTTTTGTGCGAGCTATGCACAAAACCTTTGGAGAGCTAATCAGGGACTTGGTGGAGGTGTATGTTGATGACATCATCGTGAAGGTCAAGGATAAGGAGACACTTATTCACAACTTGCAAGTCATCTTCGACAAGTTGCACATCACGCGCACCAAGCTGAACCCAGATAAGTGTGTCTTTGGGGTTAGCTCCGGGAAGCTCCTTGGTTTCATGGTGACTCACCGAGAAATTGAGGTGAACCCGATGAAGATCAAGGCTATTGAAGATATGCAGCCCCCAACCCGCATCAAGGACATCCAGAAGCTAACTGGATGTCTAGCTGCGCTCAGCCGGTTCATCTCAAGACTAGCAGAGCGGGCACTTCCATTCTTCAAGCTATTATGGAAGACCGGGCCTTTCCATTGGTCCAAAGAAACAGAAAAGGCGTTTCAAGAGCTCAAGCAGCTCCTCACCACACTACCAATCTTGGTAGCTCCGAACCCTGGTGAGCCTCTACTGCTTCATATTTTTGCAACTACAGAGGTTGTCAGCATGGTCCTAGTCGCGGAAAGACCAGAACCACATCCATTTCTGGGAGGGTCCAGAGCTACCTGAAGGCGAGTCTGGGTCCCAGCCCCCAGACACGGATTTTCAAGGCGAAATGCTAGAAGGTCAACCTCTCTCATCTGAGGGAGTTCACACGGCTGATTAGGAAGATCTGGACCCCTCTGGGAGGGTCAGGATTGAACAAGAAGAAGTTTCGAATGCCTCAAGGAGGGTCCAGGAAGATCAACAAGAAGGTCTGTACCCCTCCAGGAGGGTCCGGAGCGATGGAGAAGAAGCTTCGGACCCCTCCGAGAGGGTTCGGACCGTCTAGCGGCCAGTGTACTTCATCAGTGAAGTACTCCATGATGCCAAGACTCGATACATTGAGGTGCATAAGCTGCTTTACGCAGTTCTTATTGCCTCAAGGAAACTTCGTCATTACTTCCAAGCCCACAAGATATTAGTGGTAACTTCTTATCCATTGCGTGCTATTCTGCATAATCCTAATTCTATTGGAAACATCGCCAAGTGGACAGTAGAGCTGGCAGAATTCGATCTTGAATTCCTGCCGCAATAAGCTATCAAGAGTCAAGCCTTGGCTGATTTTGTGGCAGAGTGGACTCCTTCTCCATCAAATCCTGGGGGCCCCAGTGAGTAGAAGTCAGAACCCAAGGTCCTGGTATTCACCGAGCCTCATTGGACCCTCTACTTTGATGGCTCCATGCAAAAGCAGGGGGCCGGAGCTGGAATACTTCTCCTTGCTCCGACCGGGGAGAAAGTCAAATATATGGTGCACCCTTATTTCAAGGCGGGCAATAACATGGCGGAATATGAATCTCTCATCTATGGGCTCAAGGTGGCGCTATCTTATGACGTCAAGCAGATTCTAGTGAAGGGTGGCTCGCAGCGCATCATCAAGCAAGTCAAAGGTGAATGCAGCTGCAACAACCCTGAACTCGCTGCTTATCTCCTTGAAGTCCAAAAGCTCGAGAAGGACTTTCACGTCCTAGACCTCTGCCTTGTCCAGCGCCTCAACAACGCAGAAGCTGATGAACTCTCGACGAAGGCTTCAACCAGAGCTCTGGCTCCCGACGAAGTCTTTGTCTAGAGATTGTCAAGACCAACCGCTCAACCCGCCAAACTGAATGAAGGGGGTGAGACCAGCACCTTGAAGCTAGCGGTCCTGGTGGCCCTGTTACCATGGCGTCCACCAAGGGTTGTAGCACTGTTACCATGGCGTCCACCAAGGGTCGTAGGTGTTGCAGGAAATTCGGAGCAACCCAGCATGCAAGACTCAGAAGCTCAAGTTAGCTCCGATGCATGGATCTCGGAGATCTGAAGCTACTTGAAAGACAACTACCTTCCTGAAGACGGTGTATCCGCTAACCGGATCGTCAGATTGGCTAAAAGATACACGCTGGTAGAAGGGCATCTCTACCGGCGCGGTGCCAACGGCGTCCTAATGTGGTGCATTGCAAGAGAAGAAGGTTGAGAGCTCTTCGCGGA
Source organism: Tuctoria greenei (assembly GCA_036927565.1). Taxonomy (NCBI): domain Eukaryota; kingdom Viridiplantae; phylum Streptophyta; class Magnoliopsida; order Poales; family Poaceae; genus Tuctoria; species Tuctoria greenei. Next base: position 114,424,194 of record JAYESD010000003.1, read on the forward strand.
GATCCATGGAGGCGAGTGTGGAAACCACGCATCTTCCCGCACGCTGGTCGACAAAGCCTTTCGGCATGGCTTCTACTAGCCTACAGCACTACTGGATGTAGTAGAGTTGGTGAAAAAGTGTGAAGCGTGCTAGTTCCACGCAAAACAAATTCACACATCGACTCAGTCACTGCAAATGATTCCTCCTACATGGCCATTCGTTGTGTGGGGCATCGACATCTTGGGACCTTTCCCAAAAGCAGTCGGAGGTTACAGGTTCCTGTACGTCGCCATCGATAACTTCACCAAATGGCAGGAAGCTACTCCAGTTGTGACTATTAATATGCAATCAGCAATCAAATTCGTGAAGTACATAGTCTGCAGATTTGGAGTTCCGAACAGAGTCATCACTAACAACGGAACCCAATTTACAAGTGCAGCATTTTAAGAGTATTGCGAAGACCTCGGCATTCAAGTCAGCTACGCATTAGTAGCTCACACGGCAAGTAATGGCCAAGCCGAGAGAGCAAATGCAGAAATCTTAAAAGGACCCAAGATGTGCACTTATGAGCACCTAAAAAAACATGAAGCCAACTAGATCGAGGAGCTTCTGTCCGCACTGTAAGCAAGCAGGACTACACCTAACCAGTCTACTGGAGAGACACCCTTCTTCCTGGTGTACGGAGCTGAAGCAGTCCTTCCTCCGGAGATCACCATGGGGTCACTCCGAGTCCGGACCTTCGATGAAGCCATGCAGGACCAGCTCCGGCATGAAGATCTTGACCTCATCGACGAGGGAAGGTGCCAAGCAGCGCGGTCTGGAATGCATGTTATCACCAGGTGCTCCGGCGCTATCACCAAAGGCATCTGCGTAACTGACAGCTTGAGGAAGGCGATCTGGTGCTGCGGGAAATACTGACTCGAGAAGGGATGAACAAACTTTCCCCAGCTGGGAAGGTCCCTTCTGAGTGATCAAAGTATCCCGTCCCGGATGTGTTCGCTTGGCAACTGAGGATGGGACCCCACTTCCTAATCCTTGGAACATCGAGCACCTCCGTAAGTTTTATGCTTAGTATCACAAAGGTGAGTCTATAATTACATGCAATGTAAATTGTAGAGCCTATACACAGAGTCAGGTAGGTCCTCCGTGAGAACATCCGGACCCCTCCGGGGGGGTCCTAGAAGTTCAAGCAACAATTGACACAATAGCAGCACTAAAAGTGTAGCTACTTGCCCTGGGGTTAGTACAAGATGTATAGCACGCTTAGCTTGGTTCCATACCCTAAGTGTGTCCTTGTATCCCCTGTAATCTGGACCTATGATGAAAGACATTATTGTGTAAAAACAGACTCCACATGCATTAATTTTGTGCAGGCTCATTTTATTTATCCTTATCCTTCTTTTCTATAACGAAGTTGTGCAATTCTTTTTGAGTTTTAGTCCAAGTTATTCATATGTTGTATCAGTTATATTGTTGGTCTCTTCAGAGGGATTGCTGCATGGTCTACTCGCCTGAACGCCAAGCCAACACAAGTCCAGAGTGTGCTATCGACTTAGCCTGGTCCTGCACCCTAAGTATGCCACTCTACCTACATTCTGGCAGGCCTCAGTAGGGCGGGTCCTAGAAGCATTCGGATCTGAAAATATTACATCAATGTGCTTGTTATCATATCAAATTCCTTCGAGCCTAAAATCTAAATAAGAGCGGTAAGTCGCAAACGAGTTATAGACGAGAAGATGAATTTTACTGTTTCTCTTGTCTTTGAAGCACAGGAAAAAGGAAAACTCATGATGATGGTGAATGATGCCAGAGCTACCTAGCTCTGACATCCCCAAGGGCGCCCACCGTCGACATTTTAAATGTTGAAAGTGGGCGCCGTCGGAGCTAACAAGCTCTGACAACCCCCATGGGGCCCACCGTCGACGTGGAGCATAATGGAAATTGAAGATGGTGAAACCACCTGAGGGGGCCCGCCATCGATGTCTTATGCATTGACAGGCGGTGCCGTTAGACCTACCAAGCTTCAACAACCCCAGGGGCCCGCCGTCGACGTCTTATACATTGATAGTGGGCGCTGTCGGACCTATCAAGCTCCGACACCTCCTAGGGAGCCAACTATCGATGTCATAAAGCGTTCAAGTCATCAAAACATTATCAAACCTTTTGGTAAATGTTCACAATTAAATTGTGTACATCTACCAGGGGGCTAATAAGATAAAGGGCAATGCATTGAAGACAAACATAAAATGGAATTCTTTCATTCAAAGAGTGTATTTCATTCATCCGAACTATTGGATTACAAAATGAGGATTACATCAAAAGGCAAAAGAAAAAGGTCCTAGCTACTGGAGGATCTTAGTCCTGGGGAGAAACAATGCAACCTTCTCAGCAGCTTCTTGGACGCTAGCCCTGGCGGTATCCTCCTCTTCGGCAGTGGGTCCTTCGAAGACTAGATCTAGAGAAAGTTGGGGGTCTTGGCTCTTGTAACGAGCCAGGACATATTCGGCGATGTTCTTGGCCAGTGATTTCCCCTCTGTCTCCATCTGGTCAGCGATGACATCACCCATCGCGTCGAGTTCGCTGTTAGTAGAGCCAAGTGCCACTAGTGTCTGGTCTAGCTCTGGTGTTGGGTTCTCCGGATGTACTGGGCTGAAGCCAAGCGGCATCAAAGCTCTGTCGGCACGCCCCAGAAAACCCCACACCTATTGGGACTCAGTTGCCCTCGAGCTCTGCAACTCCTCTAGTGACCTTTTGGCCGCCGCAAGCTCCGAACCTTCCCGAGCAAGGTGCTTGACCACTTTGGCATGTTGCTGAATACTCTCAGCTATTTGCTTTTTGCGGTCGGCTAGCTCTGTCTCTTCGGCCAGGTCCTTCTCCCTGCCTCTTACTTTCCCTTCTCTGGTGGAAACATCAACTTCTCTTTTTGAGAGCTCGTGCCCCAGTTTCCAGTACTTCTTTTCCTCTTCCTTCCTTCGCGGATCAAGCTTTTTGGTGCGGTCAGCCAAATTTTGCTCTCCCAGAGTTAGCTTCTGGGCGAGCTCCTCCTCTCTTTTCAAAATATCATCCTATTGTTCCAGGAGTTTCTCTTCACTTGCATCAAGGTCCGCTCGGCGCTTTAGGAGAATCTCGTTCAATGTATTGAGGCAGTCATGATGTTCGTCAGCAGCATCATTGCTTTTCTTGGCATGCTCGAGAATGTCCCGAGATTTAGCGTCGAGGGCCCTGATGGAGGCCTCCTTTTCCTCTAGCAACTTGCCCCAATATTCCATCTGGGCCTTCTCCTTCTCGACCCACTCCTTCTGATCAGCAAGCCTCATCTGCGCAAGTTTCATCTCGAAGTGAAGCCTATTGCGCCAACGCCTCAAGGTGTGGCACTCTTCTTCGAGGACCTTGTTGTCGTGGTCGAAGCGAGTTGGACCTGTCGGAGGCTCGAGCAGGCATTGTCAATAGACAACACCAAGGGAATAGGCTTCGGACCTGCTGGGGTCATCTCCGCCGGCTCCAGGGGGTCTTCAAGAACAAAAATTGGGTCCCACGCCACAAGCGTGATCCCCTATGGTCCTGCGGCACTAGGGCTGCCGTCAGGAAGTATCTCAGCCTCCACTGTCGTCGAGGAAGGCCCCCCAGAGGAACTTCAACTTCCGAAACTGCCGGAACTGATGACGAAGGCTCCCCCACTGAAATTTCCACCGTTGGCTCAGCAGGTGGAGGGCCTGCCACAGACTCTTCTGGGTTCTCTGGCTCGGACATGGGCGCCTCTGGAGCTATCACCTCCGGTGCGGACGCTGGAGTTTTGTTTGGAGCCCCCATCACCTCTAGCTCAGGCGTCATAACATCAACCGACTCTGGCATGGAGGTCGAAGCTTCGACTATCTCCGGCACAAAGGCCGGGACTGCAGGCACCTCAGGCTCGATTGCTGGCTCTTCAACAACTTTTGGCACAATCGTTGGAGCTTTGGTTGCCTCCGGCTCAATCGTCGGAGCTTCTGCCATCTCCATGTCTTGCGTCGGAGCTTTAGCCACCGACACTACCATTGCAGGCGCGTCTTCACAAATATCTTCCACATGGTCTATTGCTACCATGGGAGCCTCTGGTGTCTCTTCGGGATCCAGATCCACGACAGCAGGCGCCAGATCTGCTGTGACCTCAGCCACCACTTGGGTAGGCGTAGGGGTCGGCGCTGGAACTTCCGCCTACACAGCCTCAGTTGCCGGGTCGGGTGTCGAAGCTTCCAAGCCCTTCCTCGTTGCTCTGCAAACAAAGAATTGAAAGATTCAATAGATGGAGAAAAATAAAAACAGCAACTATGGTGAGGATGCAATGTCTACCTTGGAAGGTTACCGCTCCAACTAGTGTGAAACTTCTTCACTGGTCAATCGGAGCCAGAGCCCGCTGCGGTCAGCGTGGCCAGAGCTCTGGATTGCTGCCCGGAACTTTTTGTTGTCTTCGGTGTCGACTCAGCTGGGACCTCCCTCAGCTTAGAAGGACCTCTGGACCCGGAGCCCACAGCTGGCACCGAACCCGGAGTTGATCTGCCGGAGCCGGTGCCCCTTGAGGATGCCTGCACCGGAGGAGGCGTGGCCACCGAAGATCTACCTCACTAGGGAGAAGGAGCAGTTGTAGTCGGAGCTGACCTGACGTGGCTCCCATCAGCATGCCTCAACTTTCTCTTCCGGGTAGAGGATTTGGCTGGCTCCTTGCCTTTACCCTTGCCATTGCCGACGTCGTCGACCTTCTGGCTCGCGGCAGGGGTAATCACCCTCTCAAAAGCTCTGGGGATTGCAACCTCGGATATAGGGCGCCTCTTGGACACGCCCAAGTCGTCCAATGCTGGCATTCTCCTCCGGATCTCCCTGCTGACCTCCGAAACAATGTTCAGAGGCAGGAAGGCAGCCGGCAGAGTCAGGGCGTCGTGGGAGATACCTCCATTTTGAAAATTTTTGAGATGGATCTTCAAAGCTTCATCGTCCAAGTTGGTGTTCAAACTAACTTTAATTCAGTTATGATCCATCTCACTATTGAACGCCCAAGCGGGCCATTCCCTAGTCTTTAGCGGGGCCCACCTGTTCACAAAGAAATTGCCGAAGACCATTTGGGAGGTAACTCCTCCCTCTATGCATTCTTCGATCCTTTCCAGGATGGGCTTGTACACATTCGACAGCTCTAGAACTAAGTTCCAGGCGTCAGTGTCGACATTTTGAAGGCCCTTGGGCAGCTCCAGCTTCTTATGCTCCTCCATAGTGATGATCACCCAATACTTCTTCCAATCATCCCACTTGCCGGAGGGGAAGGACTTCAAGTATTTGAAGGGGCAATTCTTCTACCTTACAAAATAGTAGAAGCCAATGAGCTTCGTCCCCTTGCCGGTAGCGTGGACCGTGAAGAAGGTTCGGAACAGCTCAATGCAGGGAGGCATGCCCACCCACATCTCACAAGAAGTGGACAAAAGTTGCCACTAGCAATAGGGAGTGGGGGCCGATATGATAAAGCTGGAGGGCGTACAGATCAAGCAACATCAAGAGGAAGCTTGAAAAAGGTTGGATCAGACCCACCATGGCGTACGCCGAGAAGTACACCATATCTCCGGCGTGCTCCTTCTTGAAGGGGAGCTTGCCGAAGCGGATGTCCTTGTTGCAGGAGTCACTGGACCAACCCATGTAGGTCCGGACACTCACCATCTCCTCGTCAGTCTTGACCTTGTTGTGGGGAAGACCAACCTCCATCGCGGCAAAGTGGAGCGAAAGTTGGAAGGCTATGTGGAGGTTGAGAAACTCTGAGCGCAAGCTCGATTGAAAGCGTGAAGAGTCCTCAAATCGTGTGAGTTTTCCATCTTAAGTAGGTCTCCGCAACGCTTGGATGAAAACCACAATGGGACCGATATTACGCTTTCAAAAATCTACCCTGCCAATGACGAATGGGCCTGGGTCCACTTTGGCGGAAAAGCCAAAGCCATTGCCCCAGGTGAATCGTTGTCATGATGGGAGGTTGGAAGCCCGAGGGCAGCGGTCTAACAAGGCGCGCGGAACCGATTCCATTTTTGCATAGGGAACTGGCGATCTTTAATTGTGTGAGATCTGCACGCTAAGATCTCACCTACCACATTCAAAAGAAGCCACATGGGGATGGTTTAACCACGGAGCATTGCCCCAATGGCACATCGGAAAATCTTTGAAGCTGTAGCGTGGGAATCAAAGATGGCCCCGTCTCTGGTAGAATAACTTAACCCAAATAGGTTTCTCCCGGAGGTGGGCCTGGGGGCCAGTACTGGATACCCCATGATACCGTAAGAAAAGCTAAGGAGTTCCCCCTATTAAAGTTGAAGACCTCTGAAGGCCACATGTCATGCACAGTATTGGACCTGCCTCCCTCAATTGGGTAGCTCCGATATTGACACGTGTATCACAAGGCCAGATCTAACACCCGTCATAGCGAAGTTTCGGTCATGCCACGTGTCCAGTGACCCCAGACCTAACCCCCAGAAGAGGGAAGCTCATGTGCTACCACGTGTATAGTGGCTCCGAACCTGCCTCCCCATGACGGGAAGCTCCGGAGCCGCCACGTGATGAACCTCCAGAGCTAGGACTTCAACGGAAGACAGAGAGATCTCCGACGGCTCGGACCTTCAAGGGACATTTAAAGCGAGAGTTACAAGACCTGATTACGTGTTATTAATGCTATATTAATGACACATGATCAGTGGACTGTTAATAGGGTAACGCTGTCATTAAGGCGCGTTATCACTTTTAATTATGCTTAATACCTGTTGATCATGTATTAGGCTGTTAATCACGCTAGGGCCACATGCCGGGTCAGGTAAGTGTTGTAACGGCCAGTCCTTAGACTATAAAAGGACTGCACCGCATGATACAGAGGGCAAGCTAAAACACAGACAACGCCACAGACACATTTTCATACATACAACACACAACCCGTGGAGTAGGGTGTTACGCTCAGGCGGCCCGAACCATGTAAATCCCTCTTGTCACTGTCTTATCCAAATCTCATGCGCCCCCAATCAATCAAGAACCTCTGCGGGCTACGATCTAAGTAGTACCGGGGGAAGTGTCGATTGCACACTTCGACAACTAGGGTTAGTCAAAAGGCATTTAGGAACCCAATACCGAGTCACACGACATCCAGTAGGAATAACACGCGAAAGCTGAGATAAAACATTTATGAGCCAACATTTGAGGATTTTTGTACCCAACTACTGACCTATGAGGTGTTACATGTGTCGCACTAAAAATAGTAGGTTTGGGAGCAAACTTTGCATGTTTTGACTCATAACAGTAGGTTGTGTGTTCCTGACATTCGGTTTAGCATGTGTAGCAAATTTTTCATGAGAGTTATGATATCTAGCTTGCATTCTTTCCTATTTCTGTTGTTTAGCTAGTCTATAACAAAAATCTATGACATGACCATCTCTACCACAGTAGGTACAATGAAATTCAACTTTGTGTTCATGTCTAGATGAGCAAACAACATATTTATTAGAAACTAAATGAGACAGTAATACTGCAGATTTGAAAACCATTTCTTTTTGTTTAGGAACGGTTTGAATCAAACCACTTTCTAAAGACTTTACAATTTTAGGTGGATGTGCCTTAGAATTAGCATGGGAATCAAAACTTAAACCAGATCTATCATTACATCATTTAAAGGAACTCAGTAGCAAGTTCAAATTCTTATTCCCGTTACAAAACCGCTCTAGTGTCCTATTCATGTCAACAAGTTTCTTTGACAAGTCTACGCAATTTTCACATCAAGTTCTTCCTTTTAGTTTGCAATTAAAATAATATTTAACTCCATGAGTACATAAAACATTGTTCAATATTGAAATCTCATTCATAGCATCGTGTAGTTTCTTATCAAGATCATCACAAGTAGAACAATACAAATCAATTGTATAACAGCAAGCATCTTTTATGTTTTTATCATTAAGTGCAGCAAGCTTTCTGTTCTTTTCAATTTCAAGTTAAAGTTTATCAAGAGTGGAGGTGTGCGCACTTCTTAATGAGGACAATTGTTCATATATTAATTCACATGAGGAATAAGAATCATCACTAGGAATCAAGGATTTTAGATGATTAATTTTGGATTCTAGTAATTCATGTTTAACAACATTATCCCTAAGTTTTTTTCCTTTTCCTTAAGTGTAACAGTGGCTCGAGAAATAGCATCACACATTTCTTCACAAGTGGGACATACCTCTTCATCGTCGTTGTTGTGTTCTGCCTCCTCCATACTTCATCTGGACTTGCCCACTATGAAGCACATATTTGCCAAAATCTCTTCATGTTCGTCACTTCTAATATCCACATCGCTCGAGCCAAGTTCTTGAAGTGCAGAGACAAACTGTTTACCAATTGGCGACCTATAAAATCCTTCTTCTTTGTTGTTGTTTTTTGCAGAGGAGGATTTAAACTTTGTTTGCTTCTCATCACAGAAAGTAGGACCAAAAAGATTAGGGCAATCTGTACGAAAATGTCATGTCTTACCACATTTGAAGGATTGTTGATAACCGGCACTTCCTCTCCTTCTAGTTCTCACATTCTGCAATGCTTTTGAGAACCGAGTAGAGAGAAGTGCTAGTTCCTCCTCTGGAAACTCTTCAATTGATTAAGAGAGGACAACAAAGAAAGTGTACCACATGATAAAGATTGGCTAGAGCTAGTTGTGTCACGTTGTGAAACAAATGCAAGAGACTTTTTGGGATTCTTACGTGAGATTATGTCAATTTCATGAGTTTTTAACTTCGAATATAGCACATCTAATGTAAGTGTGATTCACAAATAGATGTAACTTTGATCTCTCAAATTGACATGTCTAAATCACTTAGTAAATTCCTAGCATTCTTAGCATCGGGTTGCATCTCGAAGTGCATGTATTCTTTTTTGAACATGTCTTGTCTTACCTCCTTGATAGTGTTGGATCCTTCATGATAATCGTATAGATCTTTCCAAATATCGTACGCAGGTCGAAGGTGTGCAACTCGATCGAAGTCGCTTTGATTCAATCCTTGTATGATCAAGTTTCGCGCCTTGTTGTTGTTGTCGACATCTCTAATGTTTAACTTGATCATTTGGCAGCATGTCGTACGGCTTGTACACTTTTTCCCATATTGCGAAGCCTTGCGCCTGGATGAAAGCCTCCACACGTGCCTGCCAAACCTGAAAATCAATACCACTGAACACACAAGGTTTTGCAGAGTATTTTTCCATGTTAATTAGTCAAAAACATGTGCAAATCAAAGATATTAGAGCACCATGGCTTTGATACCAATTGTAGGATCGAAGGGCACATGAAAAATCTACCAGGAGGGGGGTGAATGGTACATTAAAACTTTTTCAGCGGAAGCAACAAATATTCGTCGGCGAAAAAACTATCTGATAAAGAAACAATGTGCACGACTAATCTAAACTTGTTCAACTGTGAAAAAGTGGAAGAGATTGTGAAGAAACAATTAATGAAAATGTCACAACAAGAATCACGAAAAACCGTCAAGAAAAACTCAAGTTATGATCAAAAGATTGAACAAGGGTCAATCTGTTCCACCCGAGTAAAAAACCAGATCTGCAACACTGCAAAGAAACTCGTTTATATCAAAAACCAAAAGTAAAATGATCGTGGAATTTTTACAAAAGAAAGATAATCAAGTTGTGAAGACAACCCAAAAAAATCACATCAATTGGATCTCTAAAACTCGAGTTATGATGAAAACACTGAAGCAACATAGTGTTGTGTAGAAACTCGACAGTAAAAACTTGTCTGAAACAAGTCGGACAAACAAGGAACAAAAGTTTATTTAAACTACAAATTTTATTGATCAAAACACAAGAGGAAGGGCCCAAAGTCACCTCACATCGAGCTCTGGCCTCCCTTGCTTTTATTACCAGCCCTGAGGCCAACCTAATCCAAACAAGGACTCTAATCCTACTCAATATCAATCAAAACTTTTCATAATTGCTTTGACTCTTCCATACGCAGATATAAATAATCTTAAGACTTAAAAACACCTTAGGAACATCTTAAATATTCCTAAAACAACTCAACTTCGTGACCGACATGAAATCTAACCAAAACAATCTCGAAACTTTCCATATACGAATCATAACCACCTCAGCCACAGCCTAAGGCATAACCCAGCCGATTGGACCTTTCCGGCCAATTCATTACATCCACTTCTCTTCATCATGCCTTGAACCATGTTTCCATATCCATGCACTCCTTGCACACGTGCAAACACCTTCAAACAACATCCAAGATACCTTCATATGCATTGTTCTTGACCCAAACATGTTGCGTGACCTCCCAATCAACTCAACCACAATTCCTACCGAACTTGGTTGTTGAACCTCATCTTCTCCCTAAGACTAGTTCAATGGATCCCGTCACCATCCATGTCTTGACCTCAAGAAACACCTGCACATGAAAAAACAACCAATTCTTCCGAGCACAAGTCCTCGACTTGACTCTCGTTAGTTCGAAAGTCACAACTCCTTATGTGAGCACCTCACATAAGCATGTTGCAAACATAGCAAGATAATGTTCACCATGATCAGCTAAAACACATCAAAAACTTAGTAAAAGAATACTAATCAAATCTTCCCATAAGTGTAAAGGAAGTTTGAAATATTGTAAATGAAAAACATAGCAGACACACGATTATTTCAGCACATAGAAAGTTCAGACAGTCCAAAACAGCTGCTACGCATTATACAAGAAAAGTTTGGGCATTCCGGAATGCAAAACACGTGCAGTTCACATGCAACAAAAGTTTGGACAGTGCAAAGTGTGTTTCTCAAGTATATTCAAAACTTTTCATGTAAACCTACACGTTTAACATAATTGCCAATGTATTCTGCACATAGGTCTCACACGTGTTGTTGTCTTCAAATTGGCCAGGTATCCCTCTGATAGCAGGTGGCGAGAGGTGAAGCCTAATCTTGGAGGGCGATGAGCCCGTCGACTCCTCCATCGCCAAATTATCCACGCGCTTGAAAAAGCATTTTTCATAGCCTCCTTCAAGTATGTGCACCCCGTGGATAATGAGGTGGTCTCCCATACGCTCCAGCAAGGTACGCGTCTGTGACTTGTAGCGGTGACTCACTACGTCACTGCCCTTGGTCTTTACAGTGTACAAAAACTCCTCGCCGAGCTGCAGCTTTGGGAGAGACTCGTCTTTTTCAGGAAAAGTTGGGTTTTGATTGGCTTAAGGCCAGCCACAATCGGACTATGTGTAGGCTTCGTCGACTTAATGGGTGTCCTCCGAGGGGAGAGCAACCATGCAGCACCACAAGGTGTGGTGCTACGCCCATGTGGAGTCGTCGTTGGTGGCGGGATCATGGCGAGAGATTTAGCATCTAATTCCAAGACAGACTCCAAAGCAAGGGTGGTGTTGTCATTGGCCAGCACAATATCTTCGCTCAGATTGAAAGTTGAGCTAGAGGAGGCATGAGGGACAATTTTCTTATCGGCCGTGACTTGGATGGGAGGAACAGGAGATGACTATTTTTCTGGGAGGTGCAAGGTTCCCCTCTCTGTTCCTGTCATTAAGTAGGCAGAGAAAGATACGATAGCACCGAGAATATTGTTGGAATAAGTCAGGTGAGTCCACACGAGAAAACAGAATGCCGATAGCGCGAAGGAAGCTTCGGCCGAACCTAGGGTTTGGTCGAACACTTGTCGGCTCTGTTCAGGCCAAGTTTTTGTGGGTCAACAAAATGGGCCCCATAGATGATTATTTGGATGGGCCCATCAGTCGGATGCGGAGAATATAGATAGACTTTAAGGAAACGACATGAAAATCAATAAGATTTATCACGTCTATTTCTTTTTCTACCTCCTCCTGAGATTCAAGAAATAATTTGAGTTGGTGTCCATTCACTTTAAATAGCTAACCATCATCATCTTGGAGTGTGATTGCTCCATGAGATGAGGTTTCTATTACAGTGAAAGGTCATTCTTGTTTACTTCTATGCTTCCCATGTCCGAAGAGTTTAACCCTAGAGTTAAAGAGCAAGACTTTATCTCTGGGTTTGAACTCTTTTGGTGTAATCCTCTTATCGTGCCATATTTTGATTCTTTCCTTGTAGATTTTGGCACTATGATACACCTTTTATCTGCACTCTTCCAACTCGGAAATTTGCTTCAGTCGATGTTTTCCGACTTCATGGAGGTCCATGTTCTATCTCTTGATGGCCCAGTAAGCTCTATTCCAATTGCACAGGGAGATGACAAGTCTTCCCATTGACAAGCTGGAACGAAGACATGCCGATGGATAGCTTGTGCTTGCTTCCCATTCCCATTTCCAAGATGGTCTTTTGCAGAATATTCTTAATTTGCTTATTAGATGTTTCCGCTTGACCACTTGTTTGTGGGTGGTATGGAGTAGCAATATTATGTTGGACACCAAGCTCCCTCAAAAAGTTTTGAAAGGTCTTATTTACGAAATGAGACCCTCCATCGCTTATGACCATATGGGAAGTCCCAAAGCGTGGAAAAATGATCTCATCGAACATTTTCCTAGCTTACTTGGAGTCAGCATTCTTGCATGGCAAGGCTTCTACCCATTTTGACACATAATCCACAGCCACTAGGACATACTCGCAGTCATAGGACCTTGGGAAAGGTCCCATGAAAGCGATCCCCCACACATCAAACAATTCCATTTGAAGATTGTATGTTAGGGGCATCGTATTACAAGAAGAGATTCCTCCATGCTTCTGGCATTTCCAACATCTGCGAGTGAATTATTTTGTGTCTTCATACATAGAAGGCCAATAGAATGCACTTTGCCAGATCTTTTCCTGGGTACAATCATAGGGTCCAGCATGGCATTTCTCAATAATCTTGGCGCCTTCGATTGATAGGCTCTCATAGATGAGTTTCTTTTTGTTTTCCCCTGGCGGTACGTATCCCGTGACCATGAAGTTAATGATATCTGCATACCAAGGGTGAGAGTCAGTCACCTTGAGTAGCATATCATGTCGTAGGAATTCGTTGATAGGAATGTCCATGGTGTTAGTGACTTCCATACATGAGATATGATCTGCAACAGAATTCTCTACTCCCTTTTTATCCTTGATTTCTAAGTCAAATTCTTGAACTAGAAGAATCCATCGAATTAGCCTAGGCTTAGCATCCTTTTTTGTGAGCAAGTACTTCAAGGCAGCATGGTCTGTGTAGGCTATGACCTTGGCTCCAACCAAATAGGATCTAAACTTATCGATAGAAAAAACTACAGCTAAAATCTCTTTCTCGATTGTTGCATAATCGAGTTGAGCTTCTGTCAGAGTTTTGCTAGTGTATGCTTTTCATGATGCTTTTTATCTTTGGTTTTGACTAGGACCGCACCAACAGCAAAATCACTAGCATCACACATTATTTCGAATGGCAACTTCCAATCATGAGGTTGGATGATCGGAGCTAAGATAAGTGCCTTCTTGAGTGTATCAAATAATTTAAGACATTCATCATCGTAGGATCGAAGAGCACGTGTAAAGCTACCAAAGGGGGGTGAATGGTAGATTAAAACTTTTTCAGTGGAAGCAACAAAAACCCCTCAGCAGAAAAACGATCTGTTAAAAAAACCTTATGTGCGGCTAACCTAAACATGATCAATTGTGAAAAAACCAGTATAGATTGTGTAGAGTCAATTCACGAAGATGTCATAACAAAAATCACGTAAATCTGTCGAGAAACACTCAAGTTACGATTGAAAGATCGAACGAAAGTCAATCTGTTCTACCTGAGAAAAGTCAAATATGTAACACTGCAAAGAAACTCGTGTAGATCAGAAACTACAAATCCAATGACTGTGAAATTTTCAGATATGGTATATAATCAAGTTATGAATACAACCCAAAAAGAATCACATCAATTAGATTTGTAAAAGTCAAGTTATGATAAAACCACCAAAGCAAGGTAGTGTTGTGCACAAACTCGACGAGTCTGAAACAAGTCAGACGAACAAAGCACAAAATTTCCTTTAAACTACGAACTTTAGTGATCAAACCACAAAAGGAACAGCCCCAAAGTCGTGCACCATTATCTCTGGCCTCCCTTGTTTATATAATCAGCCCTAAAGACAACTCAATCCTAACTAGGACTCAAATCCTACTCAGATTCAACCGAAACTTTCCATATCTGCTCAAGACTCTTCTATATGCGGATAGAAGCAATCTTATGACTTCCAAACACCTTAGGAACGTATCCCACATTCCTAAAAACAACTCAACTTCGTTACCCACACAAAATCCTATCATAACCAACTCAAATCTTTCTATATTTGAGTCAAACCCGACTCAGTCGTAGCTTGAGTCCATAACCTAGTCGTTGGACCTTTCCGAGAAGTTTTTTACGTCAATGTCTCTTTATCAGGACTCGAAACCATGCAGCCACGTCCATGCACTCCTTGCACACATGGAAACACCTTCCAACGACGTCCACGATACCTTAATATGCATTGTTCTTGATTAAAACATGTTGTGCGACCTCCCGATCAACTCAACCACAATTCATCCCCAACTTGGTTGTTGAACTTCATCTTCTCCCTAAGACTAGTTCAACGGATCATGTCACCAACCATGTCTTGAACTCAAGCAACACCTGCACATGAATAAACAATCAATACTTTTGAGCACAACTCCTCGACTTGACTCTTGTTAGTTCCAACAACACAACACCTTACGTGAGCACCTCACATAAGCATGTTGCAAACCATAGCAAAAACATTAACCACCATAATCAGCCAAAACGCATCAAAAACTTAGTAAAATAATACTAAGCAAAATTTTCATAAGTGTAAAGCAAGTTTGAAACATTGCAAGATAGAAACAGAGCCATTGCAATCTAGCACCGGACCTTGCCAAAACTAACCGGACCTTGAGCTAGAGCTTACTAGCAGGACCTAGCACTGGAGCTTACCAAAGCTAGTCGGACCTAGCGTCGGATCTTACTAAAGTTTAGTCGGACCTTGTCAAAGAAGGTCGGACCTAGACAAAGAAGTCAGACCTAGCCAAAGTAAGTTGGGCCTAGACAAAGAAGTCGGACCTAACCAAAATAAGTCGGACCTAGACAAAGAAGTTATACCTAGCCAAAGCAAGTCGTACCTTATGTCGGACCTTGCCGGAGCTACCCAAAACAAGTCGGACCTATTGTCGGACCTTGCAAGAACTCGTACCTAGAGTCGTACCATGTTGAAAAAGGTGTTTTGGTGATATTAAAAACTTTTATCGCCATAGCCAATGTATTCAGCACACATAGGCCTGACAATCTCCCCCTTGATGAATGCATTGGAAACACCACTTAAAATCCGAACATTGACTTATTCACATATAAAGTTTTGAAAACAAAATTATCCCCTATACATATCTCTCCCCCCCCCCCTTTGTAAATCAGAAATAAAATGAGAAGAAAAACAAAAAATCTCCCCCTGAGGAGAATCGTGTCAAAAACACTTGTGAATATGTGCAATGTGTCATCAATCTCCCCCTTTGACAATGTATTTAGCAAGGTACAAAAGAGAAATTTTAATTGTTATTAGCATATTATAACATATACATATAAACATAGCTCATCCAAGTCATACTATCAAGTAACTTACACTATCACATCAATGAGATACGTAAAGTAGTGTAAGCCATGCTAGAGATCAAGTGTAAATTTTAATTTAAGCAAGGCATGATCTCAAAAACTTAACTATTTCAAAACATGAAAGCATGACACTTGTTTCTGTATTTTTCATTTTTAAATATCATTTAAAGCTCAAATTTTGATCATATAACATTTGCAAGAGATTATATGTTGCATCTGCCTTATTCTAACCAACCAAGCCAAGCCTATGTCATTTGACAATCAGAAACTTAAGGACATGGTTTTAGTCATACACAACTTCTTCCAAGTTCATATCTAAGTGCAATGATAAGCCATCTTAAAAGAAGAAGTGTGATGCATGCATATTCTCTTGATCTTTTCTCATTTTTATTTGATCATAAAAGTTCAGCATGTGAATAGTTGATTGGTTAATTTTTCATTATTAAAAGCACTTATGAGCATGCAACAAGTTCAAAACAGCAAGAAAGTTTGATCATGACCAGATTTAGTGTAAGTAATTAATCCAATTACTAGTCATGGCAAAAACTACAAAATGTATAACATGAGTAATGTAGTAAGAACTTTCAGCATGTAAAAGGAATAACAAAGTAAAATATGTATGAAATATTATGCTTACATTATTTTAAATTCAGATTCACACATAGACTTCCCAAGTTTCAAAATTCCCCCTCAATTTAAGCCATGAGGATGCATAACCCCTATTTCACTACGAATGTAACAAAAATGAGGGAAATCCAAAGGTTTTGTAAAAAGGTCAGCCAATTATTGTTCGGTATCTACATGGTGAAGCACAATGTTTCTTTTTTCAACATTATCACAGAGAAAGTGATACCTAATGTCAATGTGCTTGGTTCTAGAATGTTGCATAGGGTTTTTAGCAATGCAAATAGCAGTGTTATCACAAAACAATGGAACACTATCTAGATCAACCCCATAGTTCTTAAGAGTTTGAACAATCCAAAGAATTTGTGAGCAAGCGCTAGCAGCAGCTAAATATCCATATTCAGCTGTAGATGTGCAACTGAGCTTTGTTTTCTAGAGGACCAAGCAAAAAGTGAATTACCAAGAAAATGACAGGCACCCGAAGTACTTTTCATATCAATACTACATCCCTCAAAATTAGCACTCGAAAAGGCTTTCAAAGTAATGGTTGAGGAAGAAGAAAGAAAAATACCAAATTCTTGAGCTTTATGTAAGTACCTGAGAATTTGACGGCATGACGATGTGAAGCACGTGGGGAAGCTTGAAATTGTGCACAAAGACATACGCTGAATCTTATGTCCGGTCTTGATGCCGTGAGGTACAAATGTGATCCAATCATGCTTCGATATTCTTTTTGATTGATTGGGTCACCATCTTTATCAAGTTCAAATGTCATTGTTGTACCCATTGGTGTCCTAAGAGACTTGCTTTTCTCCATGTTGAAGCACTTAAGGTCTCTTGTATACTTCGTTTGATGCACAAAGGCACCTTCCTTGGTTTGCTTGATTTGCAGCCCCAGAAAGTACATGAGTTCTCCCATCATACTCATCTCAAATTCTGAACTAAATAGCTTAAAACTTGGACACAAGATCATGAAAAAAGCACAACAAAATATAATATCATCCACACACACTTGAACGAATAATGAGTCATTGCCATGCTTAAGCACACAAAGAGTTTTATCAACCTTGCCCATGGTAAACCCCTTTTTAAGTAAGAATGTTTTTAACCTATCATACCATGCTCCAGGGGCTTTTTTTAGATCGTACAAGGCTTTGGACAGTTTGTAAACATGATTAGGAAAATCTGGATTTTCAAAACTCGGTGGTTGGTTGACATAAAACTCCTCATCTATGTAGCCATTGAGAAAAGCACTTTTAACATCCATTTGATATAACTTGAAACCTTTAGATGCAACAAAAGCTAACAAAATTCTTATGGCTTCTAATCTATCAACAGGAGCAAAAGTTTCATCAAAATCTAGACCTTCAATTTGTGTGAAACCTTGAGCAACTAACATAGCCATATTCCTAACCACAACCCCGTCCTCACTTTGTTAATTTTCAAAACACCCATTTAGTTCCAATTAAAGTGTGACCTTGAGGTGGAGGTACAAGTTTCCAAACATTTTTCTTTCAATGTTTTCTAACTCTTATTGCATGGCAATAATTCAAGATTCATTAGTGAGTGCGTGTGATATATCTTTGGGTTCAAAAGAAGCAACAAAAGTAGAATGAGCATGAGAGTTTGGATCGCAGAACCTGGACCGTGTGACTCGTTCGTGCAAGCTTCCAATAATTTGTTGTGGAGAATGACTTTTGAGAACCCGGACGGGAGTGGACACTTCACAAGCTTCTTCTTCTTCATGTTCATCACAAATTGATGAGCTTGTGAATTGAGGACGATCTCGATTAGCAATGGTGGTCGTCGGTGCTGGTTCTGAATCAAAATCAGAAGCTAGAACATTGTCATTAGCTGTTGAATTTTCGGTAAGCAGCACCTCTTCTTCCTCATCTTTAACGAAAATACTCTCCCCTGGGATATGGATCTGGACCTGCAATATTCTAGCTAGTACCTGGACTAGCTTCATCAACAGAAACCTCACAAGTCTCCACAATTTTGTTAGTGTCAAGTAAAAGCACACAGTAGCCTCTAGTATGAGATGGATAACCAAGAAACATGCCATCAACAGATCTAGCTTCAAATTTAACAAGATTACCATGTTTTTTAACAAAGCATTTGCAATCAAAGACCCTAAAGTGTGTGACACTAGGCCTTTGTCCAAACCTAAGCTCATATGGTGTTTTTTCTAGCTTAGCATGCAAGAAAACACAATTTGAAACATAACAAGCGGTTGCAATTGCATCTGCCCAAAACTTTCTAGGAGTTTGATATTCATCAAGCATAGTCCTAGCCATCTCAACTAAGTTTCTATTATTTCTCTCTACGAAACCGTTTTATTGAGGTACGTATGGTGAAGAAAGTTGATGATCTATTCCTTTTACAGCACAAAAATGATCAAATGATTGATTTTTAAATTCAGTTCCATTATCACTTCTAATTGCTCTTAAAGATCTTGGGTGATCAATTGATAATCTAAAAAATAAAGTTCTAAAGTGACTAAAAGCTTCATTTTTTGATGCCATAAAATAAACCCAAGAGTATCTAGAATAGTCATCAACAATCACAAGAACATACCATTTACCTCTGAAGGATTGAACACGTGAAGGTCTGATGGTGTCAAGATGCAAAAGTTGACCCGGTTCAGTTGTCATGGTCATTGTGAGAGGAGCATGTGAACCTGCAACCATCTTAGCATGTCTACAAGAAGAGCACACAATTTCTTTGTCCCCTTTCATCTAGGCAGCCCACGTATGCGATCAAGAGCACTAACACGCGTGAGATGATCAAAGCCTACGTGACCAAGTCTACGTTGCCAAAAATATAAGTCTTTGGAATCATTAGCAACTAGACACCTATGCTTAGAAGAAGACATATCAAAATCAGCTTTAAAAACTCTTCCAAACCAAGATATGTAAAAATAAGCTCACTAATTGAACCTACAACTTTGCAGCAATTTTTGTTGAAAATAATTTCCAGATTTTCATCTAGCAATTGTGAAACAGAAAGAAAGTTGTATTTCAAATTTTTGAAAAGTGCCACAACCTTCAAAGTGTAGTGATCATTTACCCTAACTGAACCCTTAGCAATTATAGGAGTTGAAGAATTATTGGCAAAAGTAACATTCTCTACACGTGACACAAAAGAGAGAGAGGAGAACCATTCTTTGTTACCGGTCATGTGGCATGAGCAACCTGAATCCACAATCCAAATGCTCTCCTTCCTCAAGCGTGTAACCTACATAGAAGCACAATACGTCGATGACTTAATAATGGGGTTAGTAAAAAGGCATTTAGGAATCCAGTACTGAGTCACACGACGTCCAACAGGAATAACACGTGAAAGCTGAGATAAAACAACAGGTTTATGAGCCACAGCTTGAGGATTTTTGTACCCAACTATTGACCTACGATGTGTTGCATGTGTAGCACGAAAAACGATAGGTTTGGGAGCAAACTTTGCATGTTTTTGGCTCATTACAGCAGGTTGCATGTTCCTATCATTCGGTTTAGCATGTGTAGCAAATTTTGCATGAAAGTTATGACATCTAGCAATCATTCTTTCCTTTTTCTGTTGTTTAGCTAGTCTATAACAAAAATATTTGACATGACCATCTCTACCACAGTAGGTACAATGAAATTTAACTTTGTATTCATGTCTAGATGAGCAAGCAACATTTTTATTTGAAACCGAATGAGACAACACTCCTGCAGATTTGAAAACCACTTCTTTTTGTTTAGAAACTGTTTGAATCAAACCACTTCCTAATGACTTTACAATTTTAGGTGGATGTGCCTCAGGATGAGCATGAGAATCAAAACCTAAACCAATTTTATCATTGCAAGACTTGGAAGAATCCAGCAGCATGTTTAGGTTTTTGTTCACAGTACAAAACTGCTCTAGTGTCCTATTCATGTCATCATGTTTCTTAAACAATTCTAGGCAGTTTTCGCATGAAGTTTTTCCTTTTAGTTTGCAATTAGAACAATATTTAATTTCATGACAACGTAAAGCATTATTCAATATAGAAATTTCATGCATAGCATCTTGTAGTTTTTTATCAAGATCATCACAAGTAGAACAATGCAAATCAATTGTAGAACAGCAAGCATCTTTCAAGTTTTTATCATTAAGTGCAGCAAGCTCTCTGTTCTTTTCAATTTCTAACTCAAGTTTATCAAGTGTGGAGGTGTGCGCACTTCTTCGAGATAACATGAGGAACAAGAATCATCACTAGGAATCAAAGGTTTCAAACGATTAATTTTAGATTCTAGTGACTTAATTTTAATAGCATTGTCCCTAAGCTTTTTGTCCTTTTTGTTAACTATAACAGTGGCACAAGAAATAGCATCACACGTTTCTTCGCAAGTAGGACATACCTCTTCATTGTCACTGATGTGTTCCGCCTCCTCCATACTTGATCTTGATTTGCCCGCCATGAAACACAAGTTTGCCAAATCATCTTCATCTTTGTCACTTCCGATGTCCACATCGCTTGAGCCAAGTTCTTGAAGTGCGGAGATAAAACTATCCACCAATTGACGTCCTGTAAAACCATTCTTTTTCTTGTTGTTGTTTGTAGAGAAGTGTTTCGCCTTGTTTGCTTTTCATCACAGGAAGTAGCACCTGAAAGGTTAGGGCAATTCGTGCGAAAAAGTCATGTATTACCACATTCGAAGCATCGTTGAGGTCCGGCACTTCCTCTCCTTCAAGTTCTCACATTTTGCAATGCTTTTGAGAACCAAGAAGAGATGAGTGCAAATTCTTTCTCTGGAAACTCTTCAATCTGTTCAATGGTTAGAGAGGACAACAAAGCAAGTGTTCCATAAGATGAAGATTGGCCGGAGCTAGGCATGTCACATTGAGCAACAAATGCAAGAGACTTGTTGGGGTTCTTACCTGAGATTATGTCAATTTCATGAGTTTTCAATTTAGAATATAGAACATCTAAACTAAGTGTACTCATGACAGTAGATTCATGAATAGATGTGACTTTCATCTCCCAAATTGACATGTCGAATGCACTAAGTAATTTCCTAGCATTCTCAGCATCTAAAAATTTAACATTGACGCTATGCAAATTGCTGGAAATTTTACTAAAGTGAGCAAAGAGGTCGTCGATGGACTCACCTGGTTGCATCTCAAAGCACATGTACTCCTTTTTGAACATGTCTTGCCTTACCTCCTTGATCATTTTGGATCCTTCACATAGAGATTTCCAAACATCGTATGCAGATCGGAGGTGAGCAACACAATCGAAGTCGCTTTGAGTTAGTCCTTGTATGATCAAGTTCCGAGCCTTGTTGTTGTTGTCGACATCTCTCATGTTTGTAGCCATGAGTTGATCATTTGATGGCACGTCGTAAGGCTTGTACACATTTTCCCATATTGCAAAGCCTTGTGCATGGATAAAAGCTTCCATACGTGCCTTCCAAACCTGAAAATCAATATCACTAAAGGCACAAGGTTTTGCGGAGTATTTCTCCATGATGGTTAGTCCAAAACATGTGCAAATTA
Organism: Tuctoria greenei; assembly: GCA_036927565.1. Lineage (NCBI taxonomy): Eukaryota > Viridiplantae > Streptophyta > Magnoliopsida > Poales > Poaceae > Tuctoria > Tuctoria greenei. The sequence goes on from JAYESD010000003.1 coordinate 114,445,913, forward strand.
CAAATATTAGAACACCGTGGCTTTGATACTAATTGTAGGATGGAAGAGCACATGTAAAGCTACCAGAGGGGGGGTGAATGGTAGATTAAAACTTTTTCAGCGGAAGCAACGAAAACCCCTCGGTAGAAAAATGATCTATTAAAGAAACCATGTGTGCGGCTAATCTAAACATGATCAATTGTGACAAAACCAGTATAAATTGTGTATAATCAAGTCACGAAGACGTTACAACAAGAATCACAAAAATCCGTCGATAAAAACTCATGTTATGATAGAAAGATCGAATGAAAGTCAATCTGTTCTACCAAAGAAAAATCAGATATGTAACACTGCAAAGAAACTCATGTAAAACAGAAACCACAAATCCAATGACCGTGAAATTTTTACAGATGGTAGATAATCAATTTATGAAGACAACTCAAAAGAATCACGTCAATTGGATCTGTAAAACTCGAGTTATGATAAAACCACCAAAGCAAGGTAGTGTTGTGTAGAAACTCGACAAGAAAAACTTGTATGAAACAAGTCGGACGAACAAGGCACAAAAGTTCCTTTAAACTACAAATTTTATTGATCAAACCACAAGAGGAACAGCCCCAAAGTCGTGCACTACGAGATCTGGCCTCCCTTTCTTATATAACCAGCCCTTAGGCCAACCCAATCCTAACTAGGACTCAAATCCTACTCAGATTCAACAGAAACTTTCCATATCTGCTCAAGACTCTTCTATACGCGGATAGAAGCAATCTTAAGACTTCCAAACATCTTAGGAACATATCCCACATTCCTAAAAACAACTCAACTTTGTGACCCACTCGAAATCCTATCATAACAAACTCAAATCTTTCCATATTTGAGTCAAACCCGACTCAGCCGCAGCCTGAGTCCATAACCTAGTCGGTTGGACCTTTCTGACCAATTTTTTATGTCCACATCTCTTTATCACGCCTTGGAACCATGTAGCCACGTTCATGCACTCCTTGCACACGTGCAAACACCTTCCAACGACGTCTACGATACCTTCATATGCATTGTTCTTGAATCAAACATGTTGCACAACCTCCCGATCAACTAAACCACAATTCCTCCTGAACTTGGTTGTTGAACCTCATCTTATCCGTAAGACTAGTTCAATGGATCCCGTCACCAGCCATGTCTTGAACTCAAGCAACACCTGCACATGAAAAAACAACCAATACTTCCGAGCACAAGTCCTCGACTTGACTTTCGTTAGTTCTTATAACACAACACCTTACGTGAGCACCTCACATAAGCATGTTGCAAACCATAGAAAAAACATTAACCACCATGATCAGCCAAAACGCATCAAAAACTTAGTAAAAGGATACTAAGAAAACTTTTTATAAGTGTAAAGAAAGTTTGAAACATTGCAAGATAGAAACAAAACCACTGCAATATAGCTCCGGACCTTGAGCTGGAGCTTACCAAAGCTAGCAGGACCTAGCGTTGGAGCTTACTAAAGCTTAGTCAGACCTTGCCAAAGAAGGTCGGACCTAGACAAAGAAGTCAGACCTAGCCAAAGTAAGTTGGACCTAGACAAAGAAGTTGAACCTAACCAAAATAAGTCGTACCTAGACAAAAAAGTCAGACCTAGCCAAAGCAAGTCGGACCTTATGTTGGACCTTGCCGGAGCTACCCAAAACAAGTCGGACCTATTGTCGGACCTTGCAGGAACTCAGACCGAGAGTCGGACCATGTTGAAAAAGGTGTTTTGTTGATATTCAAAACTTTTATCACCATAGACAACGTATTCATCACAGGTAGGTCTCACAATCATTGAAATCAAAGGGAGCTTCCTTAGCTAGTATGTTAGTGAGGGGTCTAGCGACTTTTGAGAAATCTTTGATGAATCGCTGATAGAACCCCGCATGACCTAAAAAGTTGCGGATTCCCTTAACATTGATAGGAGGTGGAAGTTTTTCAATAACTTCAATCTTTGCTTTCTCCACCTCTATCCATCTCTTGGACACTAAGTGTCCAATAATGATGCCTTCATGGACCATGAAGTGGCACTTTTCCCAATTAAGCATTAGGTCCTTCTCTTGGCATCTTTGTAAGACCTTATCTAAGTTTTCCAAACAATGATCAAAAGTTTTTCCATAGAGGGAGAAATCATCCATGAAAACTTCCATGATCTCCTCAATCATGTCAGAGAAGATAGACATCATACACCTTTGAAAAGAGGTAGGAGCATTACACGATCCAAAAGACATACGCTGGTAGGCGTAAGTTCCATAAGGTCATGTGAATATGGTCTTACTTTGATCATCTGTATGGATTGGGATTTGATGATAACCCGAATACCCATAAGGAAAACAAAACTCTAAGTGTTTTCCAACCTCTCTAACATCTGATTCATGAAGGGCAGTGGAAAATGATCTTTTCTTGTAGCCTTGTTGAGTTTTTGGTAATTGATGCACATCCTCCATCCCGTGACGTCCGTTGAGGAATTAATTCCTTCTTCTCATTTTGAAAGACTGTCATACCTCCCTTCTTAGGCACCACTTGACCTGGGCTGACCCACTCACTATGAGGAACAGGGTAGATAATCCCAAAATGCAGAATTTTCAAGACTTCCTTCTTGATAAATTCCCGCATTGCATTATTCAATCGCCTTTGAGGTTCCCTTGAGGGGACACTCTTAGAGTCAATAGGAATGTGATGGGTGCATAACGCTGGACTAATCCCCTTGAGATCCTGTAGTGAATAACCAAAAACAGCTCTATGTTTTTCTAGCATGGCTATGAGTTTAAGTGTCTCATCATTTGAAAGCTTGTCACTTATGATGACAGGGGCTTCCAAATCGCCATTTAGAAAGGCATAATGTAGGCTTGGAGGTAAAATTTGAGTTCAAGAGGAGGTTTTTGAGAGAACACTTCTTTTGGCAATTCAATTGCCTCCTGAAATTAATTCTTGGATAAAATCTTTTTCTCCTTCAATTTCAAGGGGTGCTAAAAATTGAAGAGTCCTAACTTCCTCTATTGATTCATCTTGGATGGGAGATTTTGCGTATGTGTTCTTAGAATGTAGGATAGGAATAAAGAACTTTCTCCCTCCAAGTTTGACATTGAGGTTTCCTTCCAAGGGAAATTCCATGAGAAATTTCTCAATGGGAATCCCAATCATAATGTCAAAATCTTTGATTTTGAACACATGAAAGTCTAGGATAGCCTCAATATCTTTGTGTCTTATATACACTTGTTGCAAAACCCCGCATCCTTAGTTTCTGAAAGAATCTCAGAAGGTTTTACATGTTGGTGCCAATGGCACATCGCCCAGAATGACGAGAGCACAAGAATCAGAAATGAGATTTGCTCTTGTATAGGACCCTCATTGGTGTCCCTCTAATGAAACATAGAATGGTTGCCAAAGGTGATGTCATCCGAAGGATTTCGGGTGACTACGCAACTTTCGCGATCCATTCTCTGCTTAGAATAGAGGTTAACTCCTTGAATGCATGTTGGACGAACACTCCATTAGGTGGATCAGGTGGAGTTAGTGGCAATGATGGTTTCCTATGGCAACAGTACTTCGAGGTATTACCAAAATCTTCAAATACTTCTTCCTCGAAGTAAAAGGGAAACTCCGAAGGTTGAATTTCTTCTTCCTTCATAGTTTCTGTTTTAGGAGAGGATTCTTCCAGCAACATTTGGGATAAGCAAGAAATAGGTTCATCCTTGTCTATGGATTTATCCTCGATTCTTGACACGACTTCCTCTTGAGGAGGCTCATTAAGACCTATAATGAAGGAAGAATTTTCTAGAAATCTATCCAGAAGATCATTGCCTTCTTCTGGTGTCTTATGGAGGAAAGATCCTCTAGGCGTGTGTTTAGGAGTGGTATTCTATTCTAACCTTTTGGTGTGTGTGTGTGAAGTGAGTTGTGGGGTGCTATTTATAGATGGAGGAGGGTCGGTTCCCACCATCAAATGCGTGTGATTCAGTCATCCCCGCCACCAGGAAGCTAGGAGGAGTTGACACGTGTCGATTGACTGAGTTTGGTGCCAGGAACAAGTCGGCCGAACAGGGGGTTCGACCGACCTGGTCTCTGCACTGGTTGGTGTGTGCTTTCTCCAGGTCACTGCTAGGTGGGTCCCATTTACTGATATGGGCGATACATCGTTGGATGGCCTCAGATACTATTATTTGTGGGCCATTTGATCCATGTGATGACACGTGGCTTTGCCTGATTGGTCAGAATCCATTTATTGGATTACTCCCTGCATGTCTTTGTATTTTTTGGTATAAATTCACCTGCATATAAATAAACACCAACACTTGTGAAATTGGTTAATATTTAACCCTACCACTACATTGTGTTTCTCTTCTGGGCACATTATGAGGTGAATTGACGGTCTAAATATGGCACTTAAAGGACCTTCAACAGTGGCTTGGGGAGGAAAGGGTTGAGTGAAACACGGTCCTTTGTGGACTCCTCAACGTGGATGTAAGCTTCTTCATCAAGTTAAACCACGGGATAAATCTTGTGTCTTGTGCTCTTGATTTGTCTTCCTTTCTTTGCTAGATCGACTTTAGGGTTCTTCACGTTCTTCACCCTAATCTTGCGATTCACCTAGATCTAGTCATTTTCTCTTCATGCAACTTTATCACTAGATTGCTAGGTGTTCTACTTCATCAAGTTGATCTCGTACAATAGCATAAAAATCTCAACTTTTATTTGTTTCATTATCCTCACCGAACTAGTCTGCTCCAGGCCGGACTAGTCTGCACTCTGTTTGCTGATCACCTTTTATTAAGTTAAATTTCAGGTTTGTCGCCTATTCACCCCTCCTCTAGGCCACTTTCAACTTCGGTTTGGTGTCCACCGGCGTGAAAGAAGCCTTGCAGTTCATCATCCCGACGCGATGTAGAACTTCTTTGGCATAGTAGGTTTGGTTGAGGAACAAACCAACGGGTCGAGGTCCTTCATTGCAAATCTGCTGCTAAGTTAGGAGCCTTCTTGAAGAAGCCTCAAGGACTATGTCATCAACATAGAGTAGCAAATAAGCCATGTTCGTGCCTTTCTTGTACACGAACGGCGATGAGTCGGAGCCAGTTTGTTGAAAGTTGATGCCATGGATCGCACTTGTGAGTGTTTGGAACTAGGCCCTTGATCCCTTTTTGAGCCTGTACAAGGATTTGGACAAGAGACAGACATGGTCTAGCTTGTTCTTGTTGACAAATCCTGCGGGCTGCGAAAAGTAGACCTTCACATTGAGCTCGTCATGCAAAAATGCATTTTTTTTTACGTCGAGCTAGTACACCGACCAGTTTCTTACAGAGGCGAGATGTAGCACCGTGTGGATCATCGCGGGCTTGACAACAGGGGAGAAAATCTAGTCGAAGTCGATCCCTTGTCGCTGATGAAAGTCGCAGACAACCAAGCGTGCCTTACGGCAGGCGAGTGTACCATCTACGTGAAGTTTATTTTTGAAGATCCACTTGCTGGAGATGATGTTCACGTCACGCGGACGAGGTACAAGTGTCCACTCGAGTTGTCTTGAAGAGCGCCAAACTCCTCTTGCATTGCGGCTAGCCAGTCAGGGTCCTTCATCACCGCACGCACGAAGGTAGGAGGTGGTGAGGGCTCGTGTATGGCTGTTGCGGCATACTTGGGTTTGGGGCGTATGATGACCGCACGGGAGCGCGTGACCATCGTATGCTGGATGGGCGCTGGGCGATTTGTGGGTGGTGCATGCATGCATGGTGGTGTAGCGGCAGGTGGCATTGAATGTGGGGTGCAGTGGCCGTTTGATGATCCAGGATGTGCGGCGCCTGACGGAGCGGGGCTGCTGGCTGCAGGCAGAAGTTGGATTGTGGGCCATGTTGGTTGATAGATCCCACACATGCGGCAGGAGATAAGGGTGCTGGTGCTGCGAGGACTCCGGAGCCATGTGTGCAGTAGAGGGTGCTGCACGTTTCGCCGAGGGGATGGACTCGGCGACACCATGTATCATGCGAGAACCTGTTGCCGACATGGTAAGATGTGCCGATGGATTAGGATAACAGATCGTGCGATCTGATTCCTGCGGAGGACATCGCGCCGAGTTGCTGTGCACCGAAGTCGCCCATGTTGTGCGACATTGTTCCGCCCTAGTCTATTGAGGAGGCGGAAACAGCGTGCACATTTCTTGCGGTCGAGGGTTGTGACTTGTTGATGGTGTGTTGGGCTCCATCCTGTTGACGGTGTTATATCTCAATTTTATCCGTCAATATAACTCAATTATGTGAAGAAAAAACCTTTATTGCACACATCACCTTTCTACATAACTTATTTCCACTTGTCCTTGGAAGAATAGTGCATGCTGGAATTTTATGCAGTAAATGAGGTAAAAGAGGGGGGGAGCAATCCTATAATTACCGGGAGTAATATTACAATGCAGGCCTTCAAAGATCCGATTGTTGGAAATCCTAAGAGGATTTAATTTCAACATCTCTTGAAAATAGAGTAAATTAGGATGGTTGCCACCTGTCGGACATTAAGTCTGAAGGTCAATCATAACTATACGAGGCCGGAGATTTGACATGGAAACCCTCCATGAGCAACCAATGGGCTGCTACAAATATGTGAGAGTATTATGCTCTCAACTATTCTAAAGCACTCATTCAAGCTCAAGGGAGTTGCCACCATCATTGGGTGTAAGTTATTCCTTTGTGATTAAAAGTTATGATGTACCTTAACCAAGGAATGACAAGATCACATCTAATGTATATTGGGTGCAAGTTGTTCCTATGTGACTAGATGGTATTTTATACCTTAGCCAAGGAACAACGGATCACACTCAACCCGTGTTGAGTGCACATCATCCCTTTGTGGTTATAGATATATTGTACCTTAGCCAAGGAACAACAGATCATACCCAGCACATTTTGGGTACATGTCACTCATTTGTGGCTCATTACATCAGACAAGGAATGACGGGTCACACCCAATGCATGAGAGGTACAAGTTATTCCTTTATGGCAAGAAGATATGATATATCTTAGCCAAAGAATGACGGAACACACTCAACACATGTTGAGTGCACATCATTCCTTTGTAGCTAAGGGTTATCATTACCTTAGCCATGGAACAACAAAGTACACCCAACACATGAAAGACCTTGACGTGCGGATGAGCAACATTAACAACATTCTCTTCAACCACACTCAAGGCTCCCATGGGAGGCAACACAACATCAACACTAAACCCTCCATTGTGACTGCCTTTGCTGTTATCGGTTCAACCCCTATCGCAAAACATGATCAAGAACAAGCTTGGGGGAGAACCCCTACTTGAGGTAACCTGTATCACACCCATTGCATTTTAATTTCCATCCATTCATCCACCTTGCATCTAAAAAAAAGAAGACTGAAAATATAAATAGTAATGTAGATTTGCTTTCCATCAAATAAAGATTTGCGGTAAGAATGATTTAGAGATCACATATATCAAATGATGAATAGTTGCTCTGTTTTATTTCCCTAAATCCTTAGTTTACAACTTGCTACTCTCCAAATATTGCTTTCATTAGCTTAAAATAATGTTTCCTTAATTTAGAAATTGTGGGTAGCAAAATGTTAATCTAATTCTAGGTTGTTGTGAGATTTGAAATAGTGATAGGGCTGCTATTCGTTGTTTTAAAGTGAAACTTAGATTTCTGGAGAAATTCTAAAAAGATTTAAGTTACCCTCATTTGATTGGAAATACCTACCAAATCCGTATGATGTTTTACATTGATAGACCTTATACATATGCTATTTGCTTTCACATTGAGTCTAGTCAAACTAGTATAGTCCTAAGAATTCATTCATTTCTTTTTGAATTCAAGACTTCACTTGCACATGCTATACTTCTACTCTAGAAGTTAGCAAAATTCCATCATATCAACATTCCACTATAAAAAGAGAAACTATGTGCCTTTCATGCTTAGTACTCTCTTCAAATTTATTGCATAAAAAGGGAGTAGAAGACATGGCTACAAGAAAAAGAAAAAGAAAATGCATGCTTATGTCATAAGCATGAGAAAAAATGTTGTTTACATCAAAAGCATGAGAAAAAAAAGTATTCATGTTTTATCCCTGCAATTAAGAGAGTCCACACAAATAGGAGTCATCTCAACATCCACTTTCACTTTCACTCCATCACACAAGCACAAGTCTTGAATCAAATTGTTTTGAATTGACTTCTTCTAAGGTTTACTCTTTTGACTGAGCAATATTATGTGTTGCAAATATACCTACTACATTTCCTACCAAGCTCCAAATACATGCCTTATTTAGTGGTAGGATTAGTGTAGGAAAAATGCCTTGGTGATGATATATTTTCGCTACACAAAAAGGAGTGATTAAGAGAATCAAATTGAGGTACTTATAATCTAATTGAAACTCTTCGGAATTTGACTGGAACTTGATCTCTAGGCTACGCTTCCTCCATTTGTTGTTCTATCTTTCAACTAACCATGAATAGGAGAAGGCATAAGCCCCATAATGACTTAAGATGGGTGAAGTACCATAGCCAATTTTTGCAATACTAGGTATAGTATTTTGTTGTGCACATGGTACTTTTAAAAAGTAGAACATTGTAGCAACTCTTGATTATCAACCTAAAGTCTTGACTTTGCTTGGGACGAGCAAAGGATTAGCTTGGTGGAGTTTATTGACGGCTGTTATATCCCAATTTCACCCGTCAATATAACTCAATTATGTGAAGAAAAAATCATTTCTTGCACACATCACCTTTTTACTTAACCTATTTTCACTTGTCCTTGGAAGAATAGTGCATGCAGGCATTTTATGCAAGAAATGAGGTAAAAGAGTGGGAGCAATCCTATAAATTATCATCCCATCCAATCAAGTGCTGACACGTGGCATCATATGGATAAAATGGCCCACAAACAGTAGTATCTGAGGCCATCCAACAGTGTATCACTCATATCAGTCAATGGGACCCACCTGGAAGTCACCCTGAGAAAGCACACTGGAATTAGTCAAAATTCCAGTGTGACCGAACACCCTGTTCAGCCGAAGTGATTCTGGCGCCAAGCTCGGTCAACTTCCACGTGTCAACTCCCTGTGGTGCCCTGATCACGATGAATACTGATTCACGCACTTTTGGTGGCGGGAACCGACCCTTCTCCAGCTATAAATTGGACCCCCCTACCCTCAATTCTCACACACACCACTTGAGCATCATTCTATTGGACACACTACTTTTCTTAGTACTTAGAGGAGTTAGGCTGTAGAGAGGAGAGTCTCTAGTCCCAAGTCCAAATTGGAAAAGGAGTAGAGGGAGTCTCTTTTCACAATTCCAAATTGAGAAAGGTATGACTCATGTATTACTTCTTGTATTTGTGACTTTATGCATAATGAAGATATTATTTTTAGTCTTCCTTTATACATATGCTTGGATGAAGCGTTTCTTGTTTGATTGTTGATTCCATATATGTGGTAGGAATAGTCTTTATGATTATGCCTTAATGTCATTATACTATCATCATAAACACTATAAACCTCCACTATAGTCTAAGTAGTTATGATATGATGATGTTAATATGAATAACTTATGCTATGTATTAACATTGGTTCAACGATGTTAAGGGTAGTCATTGCCTTAGGATGGCTTGTGCAGCAGCTCCTAAGGTATTTACTTAGTATGCTACCATAGTGCTAGGATAGTTAAGTAGCAACTCACCAACTCTTAGTCTAATCACCATTAGGATCCATCTACCCTCTAGAATAGATTGCTTAGGTGTGTATCATACTACTCATATTATCAACTTACCCGTGTCATGATAATTGATTAGTATCCCATAGCTTGATCATAAGAATAGTGTTTACTTTACTCCATTGTCTTCCTTTGGGATAAATACGATACCCTTGGGAATACGCATGGGTGAAATGCTACAACGGTATCTTCCATGTGCTTGCGGACCTCATCTCTTTAGAGAGATGGTATGTGGTGTTAAGAAATACCAACACATACAAAGATCTTACATGAAAGGAAAAACAAGCTTGTCGAACATTACATGCCGCAACATGATGACACGCTTGGTTGTTAGTAGCCCCTGGTGTCAATCGGGTAGCCCAAGAAGACACGGTGCAGAATGTTGTGGCAGCTTATGAGGCATGGTAGAGGATGTGTAAGGGTAACACAAGCACCTAAAAATCCTTAAGTGTTCATAAGAGGGATGACGACGAGAAGGATTTCGTATGGAGTAATGTTGCTACACACATGGCATGGCCGATGATTGAGTAGATATGTTGCGGTGGTGAGAGCATCTTTCCAGAAGGTGGTGGGAATGCCGGCGTGGAGCAACATCGTTCGGAGCTTGTTGTTCAAGGTACAGATAATACGTTCGGCACTCCCATTCGGCACTCCCATTCTGCTGTGAGGTGTACGGACATGTCAAACGTAGTACGATGTCATGGCCAGCAAGGAAAGAACAAACAGCAAAATTGTCCAACTCTTTACATTATCAGTCTGGAGAGCTGCAATGGGTTAGCGAAACTGTGTTTGCACGAATGCATGGAAACTTATTAGCATAGGAAGAACATCCGATTTGTGGCGAAGCAGGAAAGTCCATGCATAGTGCGAAAAATCTTCAAGCAGCACAAGATAAAACTTGAAGCCAGAACTACTAAGAACGGGTGAAGTCCACACGTCACAATGTATCAATTGAAAAGGAAACATTGAGAAGCTGCTGGATGATGGAAATGGAAGGCGAACGTGCTTTCCAAGCTGACACGCATCGCATGAGTGACTGTCGGCTTTGGTGCAGCTGAAGCTGAAGGACAACAGGATGCGTTGAAGCTGACTGTGGCCTGGGTGTCCCAAGTGAGTGTGCCAAGATGGAGAGGTCAGCATGTCCACAAAGGAACAGTGTTGCTTGACTTTATTCTGTGATAAACGGATAGAGTAGAGGTCGCTGGTAGAATCACAGCGGAGAAGTGTCGTCCCTGAACCGTGATCCTTGATAGCAAAACCAGCCGGGTCAAAAACAACAGAAATATTGTTATCACGCGTAAGTGTGCGTACTGACAGTAAGTTCTTGACCAAATTTGGAGATAACAGAACGTTGTTTAGGTGCAAGGTGGTGACTGGTGTTGTGATGGTGGTATGACCGATGCGTTGCACGGGCAGTGAAGCACCGTTTCCAACGATGATCGATGAGGAATGCGATTGTGTTGTGGAGGAAGAAAGGATACCGGGATTATTGACCATGTGTGAGCTTGCACCGGTGTTGAGCACCCAGTCACCACCGGAGTATTGGCTTGGTGGCGGTACACCTTGGAGAGCAGTAAGCAGCCCTGCAGGGCCACTGGTTGCTGCTGTCCGGAGACGTACACGCCGTTGTAGTTTGGCATCACTGAAGCATGGATAGCCTGCTGTTGAGGAAGACCGGGATGCGGACCAAGCAAGCCGGAGTGCAGCGGCTGCCAAAATGGCATCTGCCATGCCTGAACGACACCAGTCCATGGACTGTGAGTCACATTATTCCTGGGAGTCCATGGCGCCCCAGTAATAACTGCGCCCGTATTCCCGTTGGCGTTGCCGGAGGTAGGCACGTTGTTTGCGTCCACCGTTCTGGCAGCGTCGGTGACATCGATCGCCGCCATTGTTCTTGTTGCCGTAGGACTGCTGGTTGTTGGATTGCAACACAGCAGAGCCTGACGTCGAGGAGTTGCCAACAGAGCGGTGTTGGCCTCCATTTTCTCTGTGTGTGCCTAGCGATTCTCGTCTTGCAGCAGATAGTCACATACGAAGAGGAATGATGGCAATAGCATGACGCTGTGAGTACCGAGATGGCATGACTAAACTTTAAAGACAAACCGTGCAGGGCATTAATGACCATGGCAGACTCAGAGATTGGATGCCCAATGCCTCGCAGCAGGTCAGCTAGCTCTTTTAGCTGGCTGAAATACACTGAGACGCTGAGATATCCCTCATAAAGTCCATGGCATTCCTGGAGAGTGTAGACGGCCCTCTGATCTGCGTTGTCGAGGAAAAGACCTCGAACGGCGGACCACAGGAGGTGTGTCGTGGGGCGGGGGACTTGAACCATCTTCATCAGCGCCGGCGTGATCGAGTTGTAGAGCCACAACACAATATACTGATCGACTTGAAGCCAATTGGGATTGTGCCACATGCACCGCGCATCGATCGCACTATCGACGTGATCGAGCAGTCTGAATTTACAGAATGGGGGTGTCAAAGAATGAACACCAGATCGAGAAATTTGGCTCGCCGTAGTCCAGGACGATTGGCACATGCGAACGGATGTTCACATGTTCAATGGCTGTGGCGGCGATTGGTGTCAGAGTGGCAGAATTTGCAAAGGGGTTTGTTTCAGAGCCGGTGACCGGGAACATTGGGCTGCTGGCCATTGGCGGAATGTGGAAAAAAATCATGTTAGGCTAATACCATGCGGGAGAATAAGCGTCGAGTTGTTTTCATTCATCAGTGCGACATTTATACAGAGCACTGGCTTGGCCAGGGGTAGAGCCGTGCGAGTGAGCAACGGACGCGCGCCATGCATGGGTGACGTGGGACGTGGCCCACGACCGTTGGTCAAGACCTGAACGTGCTCAACAACCTATAGGTGGCCAAATGGGTCATGCTAAACGAGTCGGCCCGAAAGCACGGTAAAAAAGCATGGAACGAACCTGGCACGACACGATGGGGACCGGGCCCGGGCCAGCCTGAAGCCCGTTATGGGTCGTGCTCAAGCTTGGCCTCAGGCCCATCGGGCTAGCTCGGCACGACCCATTTTCAGTCGGCCCGTTGTTGACAATCCTTAAGTGTCATATTTAGACCGTTAATTCACCTCATAATGTGCACAAAAGAGAAGCAAAATGTAGTAGTAGGAGTGAAAACTAACCAATTCCACAAGTATTGGTGTTTATTTGTATGCAGGTGAATTTATACCCAGAAATACCAAGACATGCAAGGAGTGATCTATTAAATTGGATTTCATTGAATCAGGCGACGACACGTGGCACCACATGGATCAAATGTCCCTCAAACAGAAGTATCCGAGGCCATCCAACGGTGTATCACCCATATCAATGAATAGGACCCACCGACTTGGAGAAAGCACACGCCAAACGTTGCAGAGACCAGGTCGGTCGAACCACCTGTTCGACCGACTTGCTCCTAGTGCCAAACTCGGTCAATCGATGCGTGTCGACTCCTCCCGCCTTCCTGGTGGCGGGGATTACTGAATCATGCACATTTGGTGGTGGGAACTAACCCTCTTCCACCTATAAATAGCACCCCACACCTCACTTCACACATACACCAAAAGTTGAGAATAGAATAACACTCTTAAGGTTTAGATTAGTCCTAGAGGCTGCCAAGTAGAAGGAGAGTGTGGTGAAGAGTCTAGGAGAAGGAGTCTTGGACTTGTCAAGTCCCTCTTCTACACTTGTACCCCTATAAAGTTTTGATTCAAAATCAAGTAAGCTTTTGTGAATTCATTTCAAGTATGATTCCAATTCTTGCACAAGTAGTTACTTGTGGGTCATTGCTTTAATTTATTAGAGGCTCTAGTTGTAGCTTTATGTTCAAAACGATTAGAGTAGTGATTTAGAACGTAAGCGTGGTGCTTAGGTTAGAAATCACCAGTGAATATGTTGTAGACCCACAGATTGAAGAGGTAGGTAGTAGGTGGTGACAGTCCTATCTGTCCTTAGTAATCATTCACATTCGGCTATGCCATAGGCTCTTGGCAGGAGTCGTCCTAGTGTTGCTAGGGCTAAACTCGTGCCGGAAGCAAGCAGCTACCGCAAATTCCTTTGAATTAGAATCAATACTTTGAATTCTCTCTGTTCCTTGCCTATAAAATAACTTTGTGTCCTTGGGTGATCTAGTTCGTAAGGTTAGCACATACGTTCCTTGGATTCAATACCCATGGTAATACTCCTTAAGGGGAAGTGTTACACGATAGTTTCTGTGCGCTTGTGGATTTATATATGTGACTTAAGAAATGTCAATAAGCATTTTTGATGCCGTTGTTGGGAAATGGTCGTTGTTAATCTTTGAACCTTGTTCACCCTCGTATCTATATTCTTATCTTACTTTTCCTTTCCTTACCACCACCACATATATGGAGCAGCCCACCATTCTTTCATATTCTGCCCGAAAGGGCAAGTTCTGTGAGTCACTGCCTTCGGCGAAACCCATTTGTTCTACTAGCTATGAACTTCGCCCTGGCTTTATAGCGATGGTTCAAGAATGATCATTATTAGGAACAGATTGTGAAAACCCTTACCACCATCTATGAGAGTTCGAACAACTGTGTTCATGCCTTCTAATCAATGGTATGACACATGAAACTCTCAAATGGAAGTTGTTTCCTTTTTCCCTCTAGGAAAAAGCCAAACAATGTACAACCACAACGTCGAAAAGAAAAACGGAAATTGGAATGAATTACGAGACAGATTTTGTCTTGCTTTCTTTCAATTGCTCGAATTGTTTCCTTACGAAAGGAAGTACTATGCTTCCAGCAGATGGAGAAGGAATCCATAGGTGCAGCTTGGGAGAGATTTTCTCTTTTGAGAAATTCCGGCCCAGATTTTTCCATCCCTGATTGTTGCTTTTACAACACTTCTACATGGGATTGAACAAAGAGTCTGCCCTGCATCTTGACATTACGGCTGGAGGATCTTTCCTCCATAAGGCACCGGAAGGAGGCAAGGATCTTTTGGATAGAATTATAGAAAATTATTCCTTCATTATGGGTCTTAATGAGCCTCCTCAAGAGGAAGTTGTGTCAAGAGCCGAGGATAAAACCTTGGACAAGGATGAACCCATTTCTTGCTTATACCAAACCTTGCCAGAGGAATCCTCTCCCAAAGGAAAAACTATGAAGGAAGATGAAATTTGAATGTGGCCTAGAGGGGGGGGTAAATAGTCCTTTTTGAACTTTTGTCGGAACCTGCAACACTCAGCAACTTGATCAAATATCGATAATTCGGACTAGTCCGGTAGTGTGCGGACTAGTCCGGTGCGTGCGAACTAGATCGATCAAGTTTGATTGATGATCTTGATCCAAGTACTCTACGCAGCAAAAATTAAGATATAACTAGAGTATGTTGCTTCAATTAAACTAAAGATAGCACAAGGTAACCTTACTTTCAAGTTTTGACGTAATTTGACTATGATCAATTAAACCCTAGATGCAATGAACAATAAGCACAAAGTGAAGACACAAGATTTTTATCCCGTGGTTTGGTTCCCACAAATGCAACCTACATCCACGTTGAGGAGCCCACGAAAGGAACGGGTCTTCACCAACCCTACCCTCATCGAATCGCCACGGAGGTCAATTCTATTTCACTAATAACAAAGGGCAAATCACCATGTTAAAGGGGGCTTCTATCAAGTTGAGGGCTCCCCAAGATTTACAACTGAATACACCACCAATACACTCAAATTATATGCAATAAAGAACAAGAGTGTGTGAGAGAATCAAACCCAAGAACTCAAAACGTGAAGAATTGTGTCTCTCCTTTGATCTAAAGTTGATCCTCAAGGATTTGATCTTTCTTTCGTTGGATTGTGTGGAGAGACGTGTTTTCTAGGCTCTTGGAGGGTGTGACGGCACAGAGGGTCGAGAGATTTTGATTAGGGGTCGTGCACCTCTATTTATACTAGGGTTTCCAAAGGTTACCGTTAGGGTTTTCAAAGTCCAGACTAGTCCGGTGTGCGGCGTGTGGGAAACACTAAGTGTCCCGAATTATCGGACTTGTCCGACCAGGGGCGGACTAGTCTGATTTTGTCTTTGGAGATGTTCGGACTAGTCCGGCACATATCGGACTAGTCCGGCCGTGGTGAAACCCTTAGTGAATTGAGGACAAGTCCGCACATGGAGGACTTGTCCGATTTTAGTCAGATGGTTTTTTGGACTAATCTGTGCAGATATCGAACTAGTCCGATTTAGGTCAGAAAGATATCTGACTAGTACGTTGTGATATCGGACTTGTCCGACTTTGTGCAAATTGTGAAGTGTTGAGGACTAGTCCGCACTAAGAAGGACTAGTCCGATCTTAGTCATAAAGATATGAGACTAGTCCGTGGTGGTATCGGACTAGTCCGTGGTGGTATTGGACTAGTTCGGTCTGTGAAAACTGGACTGTGCAGACAAGTCCGCTCTGGGAGGACTTGTCCTATTCTGAATAGAGAGAAATCGGACTAGTCCGGGGTACATTGGACTAGTCCAGGCCTATATAACTTTGTGCAGTGAGAGTGATTAAAATTTTCTTGAGCTCTTGGGGTGTGTTTATCCAACACACTCCATACAAAAAAAGTATTATAATCATTTCTTGAGCTCCTTTCAACTTGATTCCTCACTCTCCCTTCTTTTTGCACTTTCTTCATAATTTCATTAAAACCTGCGCTCATCTCAACAATTTAGTTAGGATCTCATTTACATGTCATAAATTCACCAAAACCCACAAGGGATGCCTAGATGCACTTTCAAAATTCAACCTTCGAAGTTTCCCTTTTACTTTGAGGAAGAAATATTTGAAGATTTTGGAAATATCTTGAAGTAATATTGCCATAGGAAACCATAATTGCCACTAACTCCACCTGACCCACCTGATGGAGTGTTTGTCCAACAGACAATCAAAGAGTTAACCTCTATTCTAAGCAGAGAATGGATTGCAGAAGTTGAGCAGTCACCCAAAATCCTTCGAATGACCTCATGTTTGGCAACAATTCTATGTTTCATTTGAGGGACACCAATGAGGGTCCTATACAACCCCACTGTTGGAGCAAATCTCATTTCTTATTATTGTGTTCTTTCCATTCTGGCCGACGTGCCGTTGTCACCAACATGTAAATCTTTTTGAGATTCTTTGGGAAACATCCTTGAAGGATGCGGGGTTTTTGCAACAGGTGTCTGTAAGACACAAAAATATTGAGGATATCCTAGCCATGTTTTTGAAATCCAAGATTTTGACTTATGATTGGGATTCCCATTGAGAAATTTCTCATGGAAATTCCCTTGGAAGGAAACCTAAATGTCAAACTTGAAGGGAGAAAGTTCTCTATTCCTAACCTGTGTTCAAAAAACACATCCGCGGAATCTCCTATCCAAGATGAACCAACAGAGGAGGTGAGGACTCTTCAACTCTTAGCACCCCCGTAAATTGAAGGATAAGAAGATTTCATCCAAGAGGAGAATGAATTTCAGGAGGCAATGGAATTGCCAAAAGAATAGTTCTTCCCAAAACCTCCTATTGAACTCAAAATCCTACCTTCAGACCAACTTTATGCCTTTCTAAATGGCAATTTGGAAGCCCCTTTCATCGTAAGTGACAAGCTTTCAGAAGATGAGACATTCAAACTCATAGCCATGCTAGAAAAGCATAGAGCTGTTTATGGCTATTCACTAGAGGATCTTAAAGGAATTAGTCCAGCATTATGCACCCATCACATCCCTATTGACCCTGAAAGTGTCCCCTTACGAGAACCTCAAAGGAGATTGAATAATGCGATGCGAGAAGTTGTCATGAAAGAAGTCTTGAAACTTTTGCAGGTCGATATTATTTACCATGTCCCTCATAGTGAATGGGTCAGCCCAGTTCAAGTAGTTCCTAAGAAAGGAGGTATGAGGTCGTTCAAAATGAGAAGAATGAATTAATTCCTCAACGAACCATCACAGGATGGAGGATGTGCATTGATTATTGGAAACTTAACAAGTCTACAAGAAAGATCATTTTCCATTGCCCTTCATCAATGAGATGTTAGAGCGGTTGGCAAAACACTCCTACTTTTGTATCCTTGATGGGTATTCAGGTTATCATCAAATCCCAATCCATCCCGACGATCAAAGTAAGACCACATTCACATGTCCTTACAGGACTTATGCCTATTGGCGTATGCCTTTTGGACTGTGTAATGCTCCTGCCTCTTTTCAAAGATGCATGATATTTATCTTTTCTGGCACGATTGAGGAGATCATGGAAGTTTTCATGGATGATTTCTCCGTGTACGAAAAAACTTTTGATCATTGTCTGGAAAACTTAGACAAGGTCTTATAAAGATCCCAAGAGAAGGACCTAGTACTTAATTGGGAAATGTGTCACTTCATGGTCCGTGAAGGCGTCGTTCTTGGACACTTAGTGTCCGAGAGAGGGATAGAGGTGGACAAATCAAAGATTGAAGTTATTGAAAAACTTCCACCCCTATCAACGTTAAGGGAATCGCAGCTTTTTAGGTCATGTGGGGTTCTATCAGCGATTCATTCAAAGATTTCTCAAAACTCGCTAGAACCCTCACTAACCTACTAGCTAAGGAAGCTCTCTTTGATTTCGATGATGAATGCCTTAAATCATTTGATACACTCAAAAAGGCACTCATCTCAGCTCCAATCATCCAACCTCCTGATTGGATGTTGCCATTCAAAATCATGTGTGATGCTAGTGGTTTTGCTGTTGGTGCGGTCCTAGGCCAAACCAAAGATAAAAAGCATCATGCAATAGCCTATGCTAGCAAAACTCTAATGGGAGCTCAACTAAATTATGCCACAACCGAGAAAGAGCTCTTAGTTGTAGTTTTTGCTATCGATAAATTTAGGTCCTCTTTGGTTGGAGCCAAGGTCATAGTCTACACAAATCATGCTACCTTGAAGTACTTGCTCACCAAAAAGGATGCTAAACCTAGGCTAATCCGATGGATTCTTCTACTCCAAGAATTTGACTTGGAAATTAAGGATAAGAAAGGAGTAGAGAATTCTGTTGCAGATCATCTCTCACATATAGAAGTCACGCAAACCATGGACATTCCTATCAATGACTTCCTACGAGATGATAAGTTTCTCAAGGTGACTGACTTTCACCCTTGGTATGTGGATATCATGAACTTCATGGTCATAGAATACGTACCACCAGGAGAAAATAAAAAGAAATTCATTTATGAGAGTCGTAGACACCTTTGGGATGACCCATACCACTATCGAGTTTGTGTTGATGGCCTTCTTATAAGGTGTGTCCCATCAATCGAAGGTACCAAGATTATTGAGAAATACAATGTTGGCCCCTATGGTGGTCACTACGGTGTTTACCATAACCAGGCAAAGATCTGCCAGAGTGGATTCTATTGGCCTTCTATGTATGAAGACACAAAGGAATTCATTCGTAGATGTTGGAAATGCCAAAAGCAAGGAATCTTTACTCGCAATGCGATGCCCCTAACATATAATCTTCAAGTGGAATTATTTGATGTGTGGGGGATTGATTTCATGGGACCTTTCCCAAGGTCCCATGACTGCGAGTATATCCTGGTGGCCGTGGATTATGTGTCAAAATAGTTACAAGTCTTGCTATGCAAAAATGTTGATTCCAAGCAAGCTAGGAAAATGTTCCATGAGATCATCTTTCCACACTTTGGCACTCCCTGTATGGTCATAAGTGATGGAGGGTGTCATTTCATAGATAACGCTTTTTGAAACTTTTTGAGGGAGCTTAGTGTCCACCATAATATTGCTACCCCATACCACAAACAAACAAGTGGTCAAGTAGAAACATATAATAAACAAATTAAGAATATTCTGCAAAAGACTGTCTTGGAAATGGGAATGGGATGTAAGCATAAGCTACCCGACACATTATGGGCCTACCGTATTGTTTACAAAACACCCATCGGCATGTCTTCGTTCCAACTTGTCTATAGGTCATATTCTTGTAGAATTGGAACATAGAGCTTATTGGGCCATCAAGCGGTGGAACATGGACCTCCATGAAGCCGAAAAACACCGATTGAAGCAAATTTCCGAGTTAGAAGAGTGGAGAGATAAAGCGTATCATAGTGCCAAAATCTACCAGGAAAGAACCAAAAGATGGCACGATAAGAGGATCACGACAAAAGAGTTCAAACCTATAGATAAATTCTTGCTCTTTAACTCTAGGGTTAAACTCTTTAGACATGGGAAGCATAGAAGTAAATGGGAAGGACCCTTTCACTGTAATAGAAACCTCATCCCATGGAGCAATCACACTCCAAGGTGATGATGCTCAATTATTCAAGGTGAATGGGCACCGACTCAAATTATTTCTTGAATCCCAAGAGAAGGAGGTGAAAAAAGAAATTGATGTGATAAATCTTATTGATTTTCACGCTCTTTCTTCGCATTCTGCCTAAATTCTCCGTGTCCAACTGACGGTCCCATCCAAATAATCATCTATGGGGCCCATTTAGTCGACCCATGGAAACTTGGCCCGAGCGAGCCCAGAAAGGGTTCATTCGAACCCTAGGTTAGGCCAAAGTCCCCTTCGGGCCGCTGATGCTCTGTTTTCTCGTGTGGACTCTCCCGATGTATCCAAACAAGATTCTCAATGCTATCGTATTCTCCCCACTTATTTATTGACGAGAACAGAGAGGGGAACCTTGCACCTCCTAGAAAAATACCCATCTCTTGTTCCTTCTATCCAAGTCATGGCCTACAAGAAAATTGTCCCTCATGCCTCCTCTAGCTCAACCTTCAACCTGAGCGAAGACATCATGCCAGCCAACCACAACACCACCCTCGCTTTGGCGTCCGTCATGGCACTAGATGCTAAACCTCTCGCCATCATCCCGCCACCGACGATGACTCCACATGGGTGTAGCACCACACGTCGTGGTGTTGCACGAACGCTCTCCCCTCGGAGGACGCCCATGAAGATGACAACAAGTACACGTTGTCTGACTATGGCTAGTCTTAAGCCAGCCAAGACCCGTCTTTTTCCTGAAAAAGACAAGTCTCTCCCAAAGGTGCAGCCTGGCGAGGAGTTTATGTACACTTAGAAGACCAGGGACAGTGACGTAGTAAACCACCACTACAAGTCACCTACACGCACCTCGCTGGAGCGTATGGGAGACCGCCTCATTATCCACGGGATGCGCAAGCTTGAGGGAGGCTATGCAAAAGGATTTTTCAAGCACGTGGATAATTTGGCGATGGAGGAGTCGACAGGTTCGTCGCCCTCCAAGATTAGGTGTCACCTCTCGCCGCCTACCATCAGAGGGCCACCTGGCCAATTTGAGGACAACGATGGGAATCTCCTCGTGCCCCTAAAATGGCACAGCTTTCTAAGGAGTTAGCTTCTCTACATTTGGAGAACAAGAAGCTATCTGACTTAGTGGCAGAAGGGCGCATCGAGAGGGTGGGACTGAAGGATGAACTCATCTACCTCAAGGAGGAGATTGATGGTGTTCGCCGTGGCATGAGTGCCAAGCTGCGACGCTTATGCAATATCGTTGGGGAGGCCAATATCTACAACACACCATAGTTTAGATGTCTCGACAACATAGGATGCTTACTAGTTTAAGTTTAATTTTATTCCAAATTTTTATTACTCAAGTTTGGATTGAATAATGTAAGCATCCCCAATTTTGAATTTAATAAAGTGAACTTACTGGTTCATCTAACCCGGTAAAGTTCCTCCTTTAGTTCATTTTTGTTGAATAAAGAGTCCAGGGAACAAGTGTGAGGGAGGCACCCAAATCGCGAAATCCCGATGTACAAAACTAGCATTGCATCCTGAAACACGTCGCAACCGAATATACGACTTGACACATCGAAACAGAGAAACAGAGAGGCCAAAAGAGGGTCGGTCGAACCCCCTAGTCGTCCGACTTGGTGTGGGCCCCACTCGGTCCCGTTTTGCTCCACAAGTTCGGTTTGGATCTCTTATCTCCGAATATATATACTACCCTGCTGTTTAAGTTGATTTCCTATTTAAAATTGAATATTTAAAATGAATCAACTCAACATTTGATATTAAAATTTGGTAGTAAAAATTTGCTTGAGCTGAAAATTTGAATACTTTATATTTCAATTTATCGCCTAGTTTGTGATTCCCAAAATCAAAATAGGAAAAACACGTCATCTAAGTATTTGACTAATGTGATATGGTAAATGAGTTATTCGAGAAGATATCTCTTTGCTTGAAATTGATTATAATGTTTGCAAAAATTTAGAGTCTTGAAATTTGCCTGACTCTCTCACTGGAAATTTAAAATACCCACCAAAGCCATATAATACAATTTCTTGAAAACTACATGCATATGCCACTTTGCTTTTCATTGAACTTTGTCAAACTCGTGACCCAATTGAGTGATATACATGAACTTTTGACTTAGAAATTCTTATGTATATTCATGCAAAATATCTCACATTGAGAATTTGCATCCACCAATGATCTCAAGTAAGCGTGATGCTTAGGTTAGAAATCACCGGTGAATATCTCGTAGACCCACAAATTGAAGAGGTAGGCAGTAGGTGGTGATAACACTATCTGTCCTTAGTAATCACCCACGTTCGGCTATGCTATAGGCTCTTGACAGGAGTCGTTCTAGTGTTGCTAGGGGTAAACCCGTTCCCAAAGCAAGTAGCTACTGCAAATTCCTTTAAATTAGAATCAATACTTTGAATTCTTCTTTGTTCCTTGCCTACAAAACAATTTTGTGTCCTTGAGTGAGCTAGTCCGTAAGGTTATCACATACGTTCCTTCAATTTGATACTCTTGGAAATACTCCTTAATAGGAAGTGCTACATGATAATTTTCGTGCACTTGCGAATTTTTATCTGTAACGTAAGAAACATCAACAGCTGTTAGTCCTAGTGAATCGGCCCGGATGGTTCGGTGGGTCTGGCTCGGCACGAGCACATCCCGTTAGCCTGTTTAGTATATAAGTGGTCCCGTGTAAGTGTGTAACCTTAATCCCCACCAGGAATTACCACCACCTTCGTTCGGAAGTCCCACTCCAGCCTCCAATACACTGATTCCCGTCCTCAACTCTGGATTCGAGCACTCCCCTCTTCCTCTCCCTCCTCCGTCCTCGATTCCCACATTCCCAGCCCACGGCGGCACGAGGCCGTGACCCATCGGCGGTCGGCCTCCTCTACCTCCTCAACTCCGGCACGCCGCGACTCCACCGGCCTCCGCTCCTGAAGTTCCAAATCTCCCAATCCCATGGCCTCGATGTAGCAACGGCGGCAGAGAGCCTCCCCGTCCGCTCCTTGGCCACGACGGCGTGACCCCGGCAATTGCGAGGGCCTCCGTCTGCTCCTCTTCCCCTCTGTCCATAACCACGGCGAGGGCCTCCCTCCGCGACCACGACAGCTCGAGCAGGCGGCTGCGGCATGGATTTCACACAGAGAATGGAGGTCGGCAGCTTGGATGCGGGCCACGCGGCGCTGCAGCAGTGGAGCTCTGCGTCGTCTTAGCGGTGAAATTTTCTGTGTGGAAACCGGAATCCAGGCCTGCACGACCCGCTCGACACGCGAACGGGCCCAGCACTGCGAAAGAGGACATGGGCCGTGCTCGGGCCTCTACCTTCGGCCTGCGTATTGGCCCGGTATGACCCGTCAATTACGTGGGCTGTGCCAGGCCCATGTGTTTCAGGCCCGAGCCCGTCTGTGCTCGGGCCGGACTGGTCCAGCATGATCTGTTGGCCACATATACAATAACCGGAATCAAATATCGCTAGATGATTTCCTACACTTTGAATATCTATAAGTATCAAGGTGTGAAAGATATGGAAATAAAATGAAGTTGAACCTGAGTTGAGATGAATATTGATAGATACTAAGGCTATCCGCAGAGGCATCCTCTAAAGACATATCTTCTTCTAATTTTTCATTATTTTCCTCTAAATCCTCTGAATTTACACCTATTCAGTATGCTTTATACCGCAAACATGCCCATACCAATAGTCAGACCAGTATTTGGTGCCAGTGCATAGTCAGACTAGTATTTGCATAACTGCAGCAGGTCTCTAAGTTTCTACCACAAGAAAACCTGAGAAATGAGCTAGCAGACCTAGTGTGAGTGATGAGCAACAAGTCTCCCTCGTGAGCAGCTAGTACCAGCGTGCGCCGGGCAAGAGTGAAGCTGAGCAGAAACTGAAGCGGACGTACTACCAGCATTGTATGCACAAGAACATGTTGGTCCAGAATACAAATAAAACTGCAAAATGATTTTTTTTAGACTTGAGTCTCAGACCTAAAACGACTTATTTTTTAGAATTGAAGAGAGTAACACTTTGGATAAAACCACTCCCTAAAATTTAAAAATGGGTCGTTTAAGAAAAACTCATGTTCCATAAAACGAGTATTTTAGCAAATTTATGGTGACTGTGAAGGAAAATATTCTTACATTGCATATTCATCACTTATATTTTGTTTACTGTGCCTCGCAACTCGCCATGCAACGGTAGCTCTCATGCTGCTAGCTGACTGTTCTTCTATTCATGCACGCTAGTATCTTCAACAATGAGCCCTAAAATCGGAGCCCTATTTCATCATTTGGAGCTTGCTACAGTACATTTAATCGATTCCATTTTTTCTCATCTCCAACAGACACTACTACAAAATGCTTCATCGCAGGCGGTTCTAAACATATTATCGCATACGGTTTTAAAAACCGCCTGTAACGAAGAGCCTGTGAAAATGATCGATTAACACAGGCGGTGGCATAATCCGCCTGTGAAACTACATTTTCACAGGCGGTTTTTAATAAAAAACCGCCTGTGAAAATGCATTTTCACAGGCGGTCGGTAATAAAAAACCGTCTGTGAAAATAGATTTTCACAGACGGTTTTTAAATAAAAACCGCATGTGAAAATGTATTTTCACAGGCGGTTCTTAATTAAAAACCGCCTGTGAAAATGGCTAGTGAAACAAAAAAAAATTCACATGTGCCGCCGGAAGTCAGAAGAGGCCGCGCCGCCTGGAGGCCGCCGCGTTGCCGGGAGCCGGAAGAGCGCCGCCAAGTGTCGAAGGAGGTCGCACCACCGAGAGCCGGAGGAGCCGTGCCGCCCGAAGCCCGACGAGGCCGTGCCGCTTGGAGCCGGAGGAGCAGCGCCGTGGAGAGCCTGAGGTAGACCGCGCCATCGGGTGCCCGAGGTAGACAGCGCCGGATCTGTGCCCGCGCGCTCGCTGGGAGGCGCGCTGGAGCCGCGCCGCTGGGAGCCCGAGGTAGACTGTGTCAGATCCACGTCCGTGCTCGCGTCGGCGGTGCTCGCGCTCGTCGGGAGGCCGCGCCGAATCCGTCGAGGTCCGGAGCAACCGAAGTCGCGCCTTAGTCGCGCCTTGAGAGAGGCCGCCGGCAGCCGCGCCGCCGCGAGCCCGAGGTAGACTGTGCCAGATCCGCGGCCGTGCTCGCGTCGGCAGGGCTCGCACTCGTCGGGAGGCCGCGCCGGAGCCGCCGAGGTCTGGAGCAACCGAAGTCGCGCCTTAGTCGCGCCTTGAGAGAGGCCGCTGGCAGGCGCGCCTTGGGAGATGCCGCCGGAAGCCGTACCTTGGGAGGCTGACGGAGGATCACGGACTGAACCGTGGCTGCTGCTGTTATAGACACATCTATCATGTGGCTTCTAAACTGAGTCGTTGGATCGATAAGCAGCGGACAGCGGAGATACGAAGTCCAAGAGTGATCCGTGGGATGAAGCAGCGGACCAATGAGGAGCCATCATTATCACAGGCGGTTTTTATATTACAGACCGCCTGTGAAAATCATTATATTTTCACAGGCGGTTGTTTGTTACGGACCGCCTGTGATAATGACTATTATCACAAGCGGTTTTTGTTACGGACCGCCTGTGAAAATCAATACATTTTCACCGGCGGTTGTTTGTTACGGACCACCTGTGATATTCTATTATCACAGGCGGTTATTAACTCATCTGACATCACAGGCGGCACTTTTAATGGACCGTCTGTAAAAAAATATAGAAGCGCCTGTAAAAATGTTTTTTGTAGTAGTGAGACAACCCAAAATCGCTACATTTGCTAGGCGCGGAACAGAACAGGTTCGTCGGTGAGCTGCTCCGACGTTCGTCCCCGCTCTAGGAACTCGCCACGGAGATCCTCCACTGCTGTGTTCGCATCATAGTAGCGTTTAGGGCCATCGGCAGCAAGAAGTGGAAGGCAGTCCAACACGAGGACGTGGAAGCGACGATGCCTTGTTCTTTAGCGATGCCTCTCCAGAAAAGTTCCTTACGCCTCAACCGGCCACCTCCGAGCACCGCGCACCTCCGTCCGCCTCGACTGCCCAGGTCCGAGCACCACACATCGTCCGTCCGCCTCGACCGCCCACGACCGTGTGCGAGAACGCGCGTGGCGTTAGAAAAGGCATGCAAGGTAGTCGTACATGTCGATGCGGCACCACTTCTTTGGCCGCTCCCCGCGGCCTCCCGCGGTGGCGTCCGCGACACGGTGGGGCTACCGACGAGGATCTCGACCAGCTCCTCCTCCTCGGCGTTCACTTACCGGAGTCCCCGTCCTCGTGGATCGCAGTGTCAAGGCATGCTTGCGGTGACAGAGGGTGGGGCACGCGTCGCGGCGCGACAGAGGGAGTTGGGGCACAGAGCGAGGTGTATGGCGGCGGACGAGACACGGCTCAGAGGAGAGCGCGTAGTGAGGGAGGGCGGCGCGACACCTCCTTGTGCGGCGGCGAGAGGCACGA
This sequence comes from Tuctoria greenei, assembly GCA_036927565.1. Classification (NCBI taxonomy): domain Eukaryota; kingdom Viridiplantae; phylum Streptophyta; class Magnoliopsida; order Poales; family Poaceae; genus Tuctoria; species Tuctoria greenei. Next base: position 114,472,369 of record JAYESD010000003.1, read on the forward strand.
GAAGTTGTGGGGCGGTGAGCGACAAGAGGACGCTGACGGATGAGACGCAGCTCGGGGCGAGCACCGGCGAGAGGGTGCGCGGCGAGGGTGCGAAGCGGCGAGTGACGGAGATCGATGAATGCGCGGAAAAGACGGGGGAAAGGGCCGGAGCGTGTCTGTTCCTGTTAGAATGGCTACTGCTCTAGCGTGAGTATATCTGGGGGCACGAATAGGCAGAAGTGCAAAATGAGGATGCTGTATGGAGCATCTGTTGGAGATGGTTTAAACTCTTCTCAATCTCAAGAGGCAAAATACAAATAGGGTGGCATATGGAGAAGCTGTTGGACAGTTGGAGACAGCCTAAGGCTGTAATGGTGACCGCACGAAACTAGGAGGCCGGTAGACGTTAGTGGGCGCACTAGAAGATACAGTACTACTAGCATCTGCTACGCATTGAAACAGCCTGCGGCCATGCTAAAAAAAACAGCCTGCGGCCATGCCAGTCAATGCAAAAAAGGAACGGCGCCATGCAAACCAAATAAAAAAACACGTTCCTTTTGCATGCAAATAATAAGAGACTGTAGAAACGAATTTGGGACCATATGTTTTTGCCTGTTATGGTAACCACGAGAAAACAGAGAGACTACTTAACAGAATATTTTATTATTAACGTAATATTTTATTAATTTATTAAAAATAGAGGATAAATACTTTTTTTACAAAAGTAGCACCCAAATCGCATTATAGCATTGTGAGTCGCTATTTATAATTGCGAGACATCACCAGAGCGCGCCATATGTCCTTCTTTGTTGGTTTTGACAGTTTGAAAGTTTATTAGGAAAATAGAATTACGAGTCGCCATTCTATATAGCGAGTCACCATCCTGTACGGCGACAGGGCCCACATGGCGCGCGAAGCTGGTTCCCAAGCCGTTTGACAGACGCGCTGCAATAAAACTGCCGTATAGGACACACGCGATGCAATAAAAAAAGTCGTTGCTTTTGGACCCTTGCTTGCAGCAGGAAGATACTCCTGACAATTGATGTGACATGAGCCCAGCCTCCACGTCTTGACAACCAGCTAATGCTAGTCCCATTACCACTCAACCACTCAGCTTCGGTGATTCCTACTTAACAAGTATCAACATTGAACATATTTAATATGGATAAATAGAAAAAATACTCGTAGTTACTTCCTTCAATTTCAAAAAACAAGTCGTTGGACGATGGGAAGCGAAGTAGGCTAAAAACATTTATTTTGAGTTCTATCGAAAATTTTGTACGTACAGCCTCTGGATGAAAGCGACATATGTCATATAACCTTTTGCAAAGTTCATATATGAAAGTGCATCTAGGCATCCCTTGTGAGTTTTGGTTAATTTATGATAAATAAATGAGATTCTAACAAAAGTGTTGAGATGAGCGCAGATTTTAATAAAATTATGAAGAAAGTGCAAAAAGAAAGGAGAATGAGGAATCTATATAGAAAAGAGCTCAAAAGCTGAATAGAATACTTTGTTGTGTATGGCGTGTGTTGGAGAAACACACCTCAAGAGCTCAAGCAAAAGAAATATCAGTCACTGCACAATTTACAGGAAAATCGGACTAGTCCTCCCTAGTGCGGACTAGTCCTCGACACTTCACATCTGCACAAAAACAGACAAGTCCGATATCACCATGGACTAGTCCGATATCTTTCTGACTAAAAACGGACAAGTCAGCCCTAGTACAGACTTGTCCTCAGGACATCACACTTTACACAGAAATGGACAAGTCCTATATTTCCCGGACTAGTCCGAAAACCTCTCTAACCAAAATCGGACAAGTCCTTCAAGTGCGAATTTGTTCTCAATTCTATATGAGGTTCACCATATCGGAATAGTCCGATATGTACCGGACTAGTCCGAACAATTCCATAGACCAAATCGTACTAGTCCGCTCATTGTCGAACAAGTCCGATATATCAGAACACGTAGGGTTTCCCACACGCCGCACACCAGACTAGTCCGGAGTCCACCGCGGACTAGTTCGGACATCGCAAACCCTAATGGTAACTTTTGGAAACCCTAATATAAATAGAGTGTACAGCCCTACAACCATATCTCTCGACCTCCTGCACTGTCACACCTTCCAAGAGCCCAAAATACATATCTCTCCACATATTCTGTGATACCTATGTGTGCTGAATACATTGGCTTGTACTGAATGTGTTGGATTTGACAATAAAAGTTTTGAATGTTGCGGTACCATCTTTTTAGCAAGGTCCGACTCTAGCTCCGAGCTTTTGCAAGGTCCGACAATAGGTCCGACTTGCTTTGTCTAGATCCAACATGTTTTTGGGTAGCTCCGGTGAGCTTTGTCTTTAGCTCGGCATGTCTTTGATAGCTCCGACATGTCTTTGTTAAGATCCGATATATTCTGCTAGGTCCGACTTATGTTGATTAGCTCCGACATGTTTTTCTAGCTCCGACTTTTGGGATGACTAGTTCTGACTAGTTTTGGTTAGCTCCGGCGCTAGGTCTGACTAGGTTTGATAAGCTCTGGTGCTAGGTTGTACTAGTTTTGATAAGCTGTGGCGTCATGTTGTACTAGCTTTGGTAAGCTCCGGCTCAAGCTCCGGTTAACTTTTTCTAGGTTCGGAACTTGATTGCAATGTTCCTGCTTTTATCTTGCAATGTTTTGAACTTGCTTTATATTCTTAGAGAGATTGCTTAGTATTCATTTGCTAAGTTTTTGATGTGTTTTGGTTGATATGGCTGATATCGTTTTGATATGCTTTGCAACATGCTTATGTGAGGTGCTCACGTAAGGCGTTGTGTTCAGAACTGACTTGAGTCAGTCACGGACTTGGGCTCGTATGGATTGGTTGTTTTTTCATGTGCAGGTGTTGCTTGAGTTCAAGTCATGGCTGGTGACAGGATCCTTTGGACTAGTCTTAGGGAGGAGATGAGGTTCCAACAACCAAATTCAGGAGGAATTGTGGTTGAGCGGGTCAGGAGGTCGCGCAGGATGATTGAATCAAGGGCAGTGCATATGAAGGTTATTGGACATTGAAGGAAGGTGTTTGCACGTATGCATGCGGTGCATGACGTGGCAACATGGTTCTGAAGATGGTTTATGAATGGGAAGATCTGGTTGGAAGGATCGGATCGTATCGGTTGATGACTTTGGCTGCGGCGGAGTCGGTTATGGCTCGATATGGAAAGTATCGAGTTGGTTATAATAGAATTTCGTGTGGGTCACGAATTTGAGTTGTTTTAGGAATGTGGGATACGTTCCTAAGGTGTTTGGAAGTCTTAAGATTGCTTCTATCTTCATATAGAAGAGTCATAAGCAGTTATGGAAAGTTTTGATTCGTGATCTGAGTAGGATTAGAGTCCTAATTGAGATTGGTTGGCCTAAGAGCTGATTATATAAGCAAGGGAGACCAAAGCTCATAGTGTATGACTTTGGGGATGTTACTCTTGTGTTCTATTGAATAAAATTCATAGTTTGAAGGAACTTTTGTGCCTTGTTCGTCCGACTTGTTCCAGACAAGTTTTACTCGTCGAGTTTCTGGACAGCACTACCTTTCGTCGGTGGTTTTATCATAAATCGAGTATTACAGATCCAATTGATGTGATTCTTTTTGTGTTGTCTTCACAACTTGGTTATCTATCACCTGTCAAAATTTTACGGTCATTGGATTTGTGGTTTCTGATCTACACGAGTTTCTTTACAGCGTTCCAGAACTGTTTTTCTCTGGTAGGACAGATTGACCTTTGTTCAATCTTTCGATCATAACTTGAGTTTCTCTCGACATATTTGAGTGATTCTTCTTGTGTTTTCTTTTTGACTTGATTCTATATGATATATATCTCTTTTGTCCCGGTGAAACACGTTTAGATTAGTCTCACAAATGATTTCTTTAACAGATCGTTTTTCTGCCGAAGGGGTTGGGATTTAATTGTTTCCGCTGCGTAAGATTTTTAAATCTACCATTCACCCCCCTATGGTTGCTTTTCATGTGCCCTTCGATCCTACAATTGGATTCAGAGCCACGGTGCTCTAATCATTATGATTTTCATGTATTTTTGACTAATCATCATGAAGAAATACTCCGCCAAACCTTGGGTGTTTGCTGGTATTAATTTTCAGGTTTGGAAGGCACACATGGAGGCTTTCATCCAGGCGCAAGGTTTTGCAATATGGGAGAAGGTGTACAATCCTTATGAAGTGTCGTCAAATGATCAAGTTACAGCTACAAATCTGAGAGGTGTCGACAAAAACAATAAGGCTCGAAACTTGATCATACAAGGATTAACTCAAAGCAACTTCGACCGTGTTGCACACCTCCGATCTACAAACGATGTGTGGAAAGCACTTTGTGACTACCACGAAGGATCCAACATGATCAAGGAGGTAAGACAAGACATGTTCAAGAAAGGATACATGCGCTTCGATATGCAACCCGGTGAGTCAATTGATGATCTCTTTGCTCGCTTTAATAAAATTCTCAGCAACTTGTGTAGCGTCAATATTAATTTTTCAGATGCTGGAAATGCTAGGCAATTGTTAAGTGCATTATACATGTCAATTCGTGAATCTACTGTCATGAGTACACTTACTTTAGATGTGCTATATTCCAAGTTAAAAACTTATAAAATTGACATAATATCACATAAAAACCCTAACAAGTCTATTGCTTTTGTTTCAAAACGTGACATGCCTAGCTCCGGTCAATCTTCATCTTGGGGTACACTTGCTTTGTTGTCCTCTCTAACCCTTGAGCAGATCGAGGAATTTTCAGAGGAGGAGCTAGCACTTCTATCTACTAGGTTCTCAAAGGCATTGCAAAATGTGAGAACTAGAAGGAGAGGAAGCTCCGGACCACAATGTTATTTTGAATGTGGCAAGACAGGACACTTTCGTACAGAATGCCCTAACCTTTCAGGTTCTACTTCCCGAGAAGAAAAACAATCAAGGACGAAGCACTCCTCAACAAATGATAAGAAGAAGAAGAAGAAGGGCTTTACAGGTCGCCAACTGATGAACAGTTTTATCTCCGCACTCCAGGAACTTGGCTCAAGCGATGTGGACATTGGAAGTGACGAAGATGAAGATGATTTGGCCAACTTATGCTTCATGGCGGGCAAAACAAGATCAAGATCAAGTCAGGAGGATGCAGAACACAACAGTGACGACGATGAGGTATCTTCTACCTATAATGAAATGTGTGATGCAATTTCTCGTGCAACTATTATTGTTAAGAAAAAGGACAAAAAGCTTAGGGATAATGCTGCTAAAATTGAATCACTAGAATCTGAGATCAATCGTTTGAAAACCTTGATTCCTAGTGATGATTCTTGTCCCTCATGTGATTTAATCTATAAAAAATTGTCCACACTAAGAACTGCACACTCCTCCACTCTAGATAGACTTGAACTTGAAATTGAAAAGAACAAAAAGCTTGCTGCACATGACATTGGGAACTTAAAAGATGCTTCTTGTTCTACAATTGATTTGCATTGTTCTAGTTGTGATGATCTTGAAAAGAAACTAAAAGATAATATGAATGAAATTTCAATATTGAATAATGCTTTACGTTCTCATGAAGTTAAATATTGTTCCAATTGCAAATCAAAAGGAAAAACTTCATGTGAAAATTGCCTTGATCTGTCCAATAAACTTGATAACATGCATAGAACATTAGATTAGTTTTGTAATGGGAATAAGAACCTAAACTTGCTGTTGAATTCTTCCAAGTCTTGCAATGATAAAACTGGTTTAGGTTTTGATTCTCATGCTCATGCTAAGGCACATCCACCTAAAATTGTAAAGTCATTAGGAAGTGGTTTGATTCAAACAGTTCCTAAACAAAAAGAAGTGGTTTTCAAATCTGCATGGGTGTTGTCTCATTCGGTTTCAAATAAAAATGTTGTTTGCTCATCTAGACATGAACACAAAGTTAAATTTCATTGCACCTACTGTGGTAGAGATAGTCATGTCATAGATTTTTATTATAGACTATCTAAACAAGGGAAAAAATGATTGCTAGATCTCATAACTTTCATGCAAAATTTGCTGCACATATTAAACCGAATGCTAGGAACATGCAACCTGCTGTTATGAGTCAAAAACATTCAAAGTTTACCTCTGGACCTTCTGTTTTTACCTCCGGAGCTACAAATTTTTGTGCTACACATGTAACACCTTATAGGTCAGTAGTTAAGAATAAAAAACCTCAAACTTTGACTCATAAATCTATTGTTTATCTCAGCTTTCGCGTGTTTTTCCTGCTGCACGTCGTGTGACTCAGTACTGGATACCTAAATGCCTTTTGACTAACCCCAGTATTGAGTCACTGACGTATTGTGCTTCTATGTAGGTTACACGTTTGAGGAAGGAGAACATTTGGATTGTGGATTCAGGTTGCTCACGCCACATGACCGGTAACAAAGATTGGTTCTCCTCCCTCTTTTGTGTCATGTGTAGAGAATGTTACTTCAGCCGATAATTCTTCAACTCCTATAATTGCTAAGGGTTCAGTTAGAGTAAATGATCACTACAGTTTGAAGGATGTGACACTTGTCAAAAATTTGAAATACAACTTGCTTTCTGTTTCACAATTGCTAGATAAAAATCTGGAAATTATTTTCAATAACAACTGCTGCAAAGTTGTAGGTTCAAATAGTGAGCTTATTTTTAACATGTCTCGGTTTGGAAGAGTTTTTAAAGCTGATTTTGATATGTCTTCCTCTAAGCATAGGTGTCTAGTTGCTAATGATTCAAAGGACTTATATTATTGGCATCGTAGACTTGGTCACGTAGGCTTTGATCACCTAATGCGTGTTAGTGCTCTTGATTGCATACGTGGGCTACCTAAGCTTAAAGGGGACAAAGAAATTGTGTGCTCTTCTTGTAGACATGCTAAGATGGTTGCAGGTTCACATACTCCTCTCACAATGATCATGACAACTGAACCGGGTCCATTTTTGCACCTTGACACCATAGGACCTTCACGTGTTCAATCCTTCGGAGGTAAATGATATGTTCTTGATATTATTGATGATTATTCTAGATACTCTTGAGTTTACTTTATAGCGTCTAAGAATGAAGCTTTTAATCACTTTAGATTTTTATTTCTTAGATTATCAATTGATCACCTAGGATCTTTAAAAGCAATTAGAAGTGATAACGGAACTAAATTTAAAAATCAATCTTGTGATCACTTTTGTGCTGAAAATGGAATAGATCATCAATTTTCTTCACCATATGTACCTCAACAAAACGGTGTTGTTGAAAGAAAGAACAGAACCTTAGTTGAGATGGCTAGGACTATGCTTGATGAAAATCAAACTCCTAGGAAATTTTGGGCTGATGCGATTGCAACCGCTTGTTATGTCTCAAATCGTGTTTTCTTGCGTGCTAAGCTAGGTAAAACACCATATGAGCTCCGGTTTGGACATAGGCCTAGTGTTACGCACTTTCGGGTCTTTGGTTGCAAATCCTTTGTTAAGAAACATGGTAATCTTGATAAATTTGAAACTAGATCCATTGATGGCATGTTTCTTGGTTATCCATCTCATACTAGAGGCTACCGTGTGCTTTTACTTGACACTAACAAAATTGTGTACACTTGTGAAGTGTCTTTTGATGAAGCTAGCCCAGGTACTAGCTCAAACATTGTAGGTCCAGATCCATATCCGCAGGGGGAGAGCATTTTTGTTGAAGATGAGGAAGAGGTGGAGTTGTTGCCCGAAAATTCAGCAGCTAATGACATTGTTCGAGCTCCTGATTTTGATTCACAGCCAGCACCGATGACCACCATTGCTGGTACAGATCCTCCTCAAGTCACAAGCTCATCGATTTGTGATAAACATGAAGAATAAGAAGCTTGTGAAGTGTACACTCCCCTCCGGGTTCTCAAAATTCATCCTCCACAACAGATTATTGGAAGCTTGCACGAATGAGTTACACGGTCCAGGTTTTGTGATCCAAACTCTCATGCTCATTCTTCTTTTGTTGCTTCTTTTAAACCCAAAGATATATCACACACACTCACTAATGAATCTTGGATTATTGCCATGCAAGAAGAGTTAGAAAATTTTAAAAGAAATAATGTTTGGAAACTTGTACCTCCACTTCAAAGTCACACTTTAGTTGGAACTAAACGGGTGTTTAAAAATAAAAAAAAAGTGAGGATGGGGTTGTGGTTAGGAATAAGGCTAGGTTGTTTGCTCAAGGTTTCACTCAAGTTGAAGGTCTAGATTTTGATGAAACTTTTGCTCCTGTTGCTAGATTAGAAGCCATAAGAATTTTGTTAGCTTTTACTGCATCTAAAGGTTTTAAGCTATATCAAATGGATGTTAAAAGTGCTTTTCTTAATGGCTACATAGATGAGGAGGTTTATGTCAAACAACCACTGGGTTTTGAAAATTCAGATTTTCCTAATCATGTTTACAAACTGTCCAAAGCCTTGTACGATCTCAAACAAGCCCCTAGAGCATGGTATGATAGGTTAAAAACATTCTTACTTGAAAAGGGGTTTACCATGGGCAAGGTTGATAAAACTCTTTTCATGCTTAAGCATGGCAATGACTCATTATTCGTTCAAGTGTATGTGGATGATATTATCTTTGGTTGTGCTTCTCGTGATCTTGTATCCAATTTTCAGCTATGATGAGTTCAGAATTTGAGATGAGTATGATGGGAGAACTCACGTACTTTTTGGGGCTGCAAATCAAGCAAACCAAGGACGGTACCTTTGTGCATCAAACGAAGTATACAAAAGACCTCCTAAGGTGCTTCAACATGGACAAAAGCAAGCCTCTTCGGACACCAATGGGAACAACAACAACACTTGAACTTGATGAAGATGGTGAACCCGTGGATAAAAAAGAATATAGAAGCATGATCGGATCACTTTTGTACCTCACGGCATCAAGACCGGACATACAATTCAGTGTATGTCTTTGTGCACGGTTTCAAGCCTCCCCACGTGCTTCACATCGTCAAGCCGTTAAAAGGATTCTCAGGTACTTACATGGAACTCAGGAATTTTGCATTTTTCTTCCTTCTTCCTCAACCGATACATTGAAAGCTCTTTCCGATGCTGATTTTGGAGGTTGTAGGATTAATAGGAAATGTACTTCCGATTCTTGTCATTTTCTTGGTAATTCACTTGTTGCTTGGTCCTCTAGAAAACAAAATTCAGTTGCACAATCTACAGCTGAATCTGAATATGTAGCTGCTACTAGTGCTTGATCACAAATTCTTTGGATTGTTCAAACACTTAAGGACTATGGGTTTGATCTAGATAATGTTCCACTGTTTTGTGATAACACCAGTGCCATTTGCATTGCTAAAAACCCTGTGCAACATTCTAGAACTAAGCACATTGATATTAGGTATCACTTTCTCTGTGATAATGTTGAAAAAGGAAACATTGTGCTTCACCATGTAGATACCGAATAACAATTGGCTGACATTTTTACAAAACCTTTGAATTTCACTCGTTTTTGTTTTATTCGTAGTGAAATAGGGGTTATGCATCCTCATGGCTTACATTGAGGGGGAGTTTTCAAACTTCAGAAGTCTATGTGTGAATCTAAAATTAAAATAATATGAGCTTAGTATTTCACACATATATGACTTTGTGATTCCTTTTACATGCTAAAAGTTCTTGCTACATTACTCGTGTTATACATTTTGTAGTTTTTGCCATGTCTAGTAATTTGAATAATTACTTATACTAAACCTGGTCATGGTCGAACTTTCTTGCTGTTTTGAACTTGGTGCATGCTCACAAGTGCTTTTAATCATAAAGAATTAATCAAGCAATCAACTCACGTGTTGAGTTTTTGTGAATAAATATAAGTTGAGAAAAGATCAAGAGAGTATGCATGCATCACACTTCTTCTTTTGAGATGGCTTATTATTGCACTTTGATATGAACTTGGAAGAAGTTGTGTATGAATAAAACCATGTCCTTAAGCTTCTAATTGTCAAATGACATAGGCTTGGCTTGGTTGGTTAGAATAAGGCAGATGCGGCATATAATCTCTTGCAAATGTTATATAATCTCTTTGTGCATCAAACGAAGTATACAAGAGACCTTCTTAAGTTCTTCGACATCGACAAAAGCAAGCCTCTTCGAACATCAATGGGTACAACAACAACACTTGAACTTGATGAAGATGGTGAACCCGTGGATCAAAAAGAATATAGAAGTATCATCGGATCACTTGTGTACCTCACGACATCGAGACCGGACATATAATTTACTGTATGTCTTTGTGCATGCTTTCAAGCTTCGCCACATACTTGACATCGTCAAGCCGTCAAAAGAATTCTCAAGTACTTACATGGAACTCAAGAATTTGACATTTTTCTTCCTTCTTCCTCAACTGTTACTTTGAAAGCTTTTTTGGATGCTGATTTTAGGGGTTGTAGGATTGATAGGAAAAGTACTTTGGGTGCTTATCATTTTCTTGGTAATTCTCTTGTTGCTTGGTTCTCTAGAAAATAAAGTTCAGTTGCATAATCCACAGCTGAATCTGAATATGTAGCTGCTGCTAGCGCCTGCTCACAAATTCTATGGGTTGTTCAAACTCTTAAGGACTATGGGGTTGATCTAGATAGTGTTCCACAATTTTGTAATCACACTAGTGCCATTTGCATTGCTAAAAACCCTGTGCAACATTCGAGAACAAAGCACATTGACATTAGGTATCAGTTTCTTCGTGATAATGTTGAAAAAGGAAACATTCTGCTTCACCATGTAGATACCGAACAATAATTGGCTCATATTTCCACAAAACCTTTGGAATTCACTCATTTTTGTTTCATTCATAGTGAAATTGGGGTTATGCATCCTCATGGATTAAATTGAGAGGGAGTTTTGAAGCTTGGGAAGTCTATGTGTGAATCTGAATTTTGAATAATATGAGCATAGTATTTCTACATATATGACTTTATGATTTCTTTTACATGGTGAAAGTTATTACTACATTACTCATGTTATACATTTTGTAGTTTTTGCCATGACTAATAATTACTTACACTAAATCGGGTCATGATCGAACTTTCTTGCTGTTTTGAACTTGTTGCATGCTCACTACTTTTAATAATGAAAGATTAATCAATCAACTATCCACATGTTGAGATTTTATGATCAAATAAAAAATGAGAAAATATCAAGATAATATGCATGAATTGCACTTCTTCTTTTGAGATGGCTTATCATTGCACTTTGATATGAACTTGGAAGAAGTTGTGTATGACTAAAACCATGTCCTTAAGCTTCTGATTGTCAAATGACATAGGCTTGGCTTGGTTGGTTAGAATAAGGCAGATGCACATATAATCTCTTGCAAATATCATATGATCTAAATTTGTGCTTTGAAAATTAATAAAAATGCAGCAACAAGTGTCATGCTTTCAGGTATTGAAATAGTTAAGTTTGTGAGATCATGACTTGCTAAATTGGAAATTATATTTGATCTCTAGCATGTCTTACACTACTTTATGTATCTCATTGTTGTGATAGTGTAAGTTACTTGATAGTATGACTTGGATGAGCTTTGTTTTATATGTATATGTTATAATATGCTCATAACAATTAAAATTTCTCTTTTGAACCTTGTTGAATACATTATCAAAGGGGGAGATATAATATGGTGAATTATGCAAGGGGGAGAAATATGTATAAGGGGAGAAATTTATGGAGAAATTTATTTCTATCTCATTTGATTTTCAAAAAGGGGAAATTTATTCTCAAAACTTTTCATGCCAATGTTCGGATTTTAAATGGTGTTGCCAATGGATTCATCAAGGGGGAGATTGTGAGACCTATGTGTGTTGAATACATTGGCTTGTACTGAATACGTTGGCTTTGACAACAAAAGTTTTGAATGTTGCGGTAACATCTTTTTAGCAAGGTCTGACTCTAGCTCTGAGCTTCTACAAGGTCTAACAATAGATCCAACTTGCTTTGTCTAGATCCGACATGTTTTTGGGTAGCTCCGGTGAGCTTTGTATTTAGCTCCGGCATGTCTTTGATAGCTCTAGCATGTCTTTGTTAAGCTCCGATATGTTCTGCTAGGTCCGACTTATGTTGGTTAGCTCCGACATGTTTTTCTAGCTCCGACTTTTGGGATGACTAGTTCCGAGTAGTTTTGGTTAGCTCCAGCGCTAGGTCCGACTAGCTTTGGTAAGCTCCGGTGCTAGGTTGTACTAGTTTTGATAAGCTCTGGCGCTAGGTTGTACTAGCTTTGGTAAGCTCCGACTCAAGCTCCGGTTAGCTTTTTCTAGATTTGGAGCTTGATTGCAATGTTCCTGCTTTTATCTTGCAATGTTTCAAACTTGCTTTATATTCTTAGAAAGATTGCTTAGTATTCATTTGCTAAGTTTTTGGTGCATTTTGGTTAATATGGCTGATATCGTTTTGATATGCTTTGCAACATGCTTATGTGAGGTGCTCACGTAAGGTGTTGTGTTCAGAACTGACTTGAGTCAAGTCGCGGACTTGGGCTCATACGGATTGGTTGTTTTTCATGTGCAGGTGTTGCTTGAGTTCAAGTCATGGCTGGTGACAGGATCCTTTGGACTACCAAATTCAGGAGGAATTGTTGTTGAGCGGGTCAGGGGGTCGCGCAGGATGATTGAATCAAGGGCAGTGCATATGAAGGTTACTGGACGTCGAAGGAAGGTGTTTGAACGTATGCATGCGGTGAATGACATGGAAACATAGTTCTAAAGATGGTTTATGGATGGGAAGATTTGGTTGTAAGAATCGGATCGGATCGGTTGATGACTTTGGCTGCGGCGGAGTCGGTTATGGCTCAGTATGGAAAGTATCGAGTTGGTTATAATAGGATTTCGTGTGGGTCATGAATTTGAGTTGTTTTAGGAATGTGAGATACGTTCCTAAGGTGTTTGGAAGTCTTAATATTGCTTTTATCTGTGTATAGAAGAGTCCTAAGCAGTTATAGAAAGTTTCGATTCGTGACCTGAGTAGGATTAGAGTCCTAGTTGAGATTGGGTTGGTCTAAGGGCTGGTTATATAAGCAAGGGAGGCCAAAGCTCATGGTCTACGACTTTGGGGCTGTTCTTCTTGTGTTCTATTGAATAAAATTCATAGTTTGAAGGAACTTTTGTGCCTTGTTCGTCCGACTTGTTCCAAACAAGTTTTACTCGTCGAGTTTCTGGACAGCACTACCTTTCGTCGGTAGTTTTATCATAACTCGAGTATTACAGATCTAATTGACGTGATTCTTTTTGGTTCGTCTTCAAAACTTGATCATATATCATCTGTCAAAATTTCACGGTCATTGGATTTTTGGTTTCTGATCTACATGAGTTTTTTTGCAGCGTTCCAGAACTGTTTTTCTCGGGTAGGATAGATTGACCTTTGTTCAATCTTTCGATCATAACTTGAGTTTCTCTCGACGGATTTGAGTGATTCTTCTTGTGTTCTCTTCGTGACTTGATTCTCTCTGATATATATCACTTTTGTCCCGGTGAAACACGTTTAGATTAGTCTCACACACGATTTATTTAATAGATCATTTTTCTACCGAAGGGGTTGGGATTTAATTGTTTCCGCTGCGTAAGATTTTTAAATCTACCATTCACCCCCCTCTGGTATCTTTTCACGTGCTCTTTGATCCTACACATTCTAATCCTAGAAAGATCAAATCTTTGAGGATTAGCTTTGATCAAAAGGAGAGACTTGTTCCATACGATCTTGAGCTCTTGGGTTTGAATCTCTCGCACACTCTTGTTGTTTACTGCATATCTTTCGAGTGTGTTTGGTGGTGTTCGTCATTGTAAATATTGGAGAGCCTTCAACTTGTGAGAAGGCCCCTTGAACTCGGTTATTTGCCTCTTGTGTCGCATACTTTTGTTCTTATTATTTATCATATTTTAGGGCTTAGTCAATCTTGTATAACCTACATTGAAACGTTGAAATCAAAGTTAATTTGTGCCATACCTAGTTTCATTGTCGTGATACATCCAAGTTACAACTTACTATCCGCTGCATAGAGTACTTGACGTGAAATCATCGATCAAACTTGATCGTTCTAGTTCGCACACACCAGACTAGTCCGCACCACACCGGACTAGTCCGATTTCTCTATATTTGATCAAGTTGTTAAGGTTTCAGGATCTGACGAAAGTTCAAAAAGCCTATTCACCCCCCTCTAGGCTACATTCAATTGGTATCAGAGCGAGGACTCTTCAAAAGAGATTCACCGCTCGAATATAAGATGTCGGACATTAAGGATGTACACAAGAACTTCAACAAGGAGAAGGGTGACGATGAAAAGACTCAGAAGCTGGAGAAGCTCCTCGACGCCATCCAAGACTACGAGGATGATGATGATGAGATGCTAGAACTAAAGGCACTCCTAAGGAAGAATGCACTATCCCCAAAAGGGAAGATGATGATCGAGGATGAAAAGAAGAAGAAGAAGAAGGGGAGTAGTCACACAGACTACTCCCAATATCCTTTTAACTATGATTGGTTAAATTTGAACAATAATCATTACTTGTCAATTCCTCTAGGGAAAGCACCTTTCTTCGATGGCAATGATTATTCTATGTGCAGACAAAATATGAAAATGCATCTAATATCACTTAACCCCAGCTTGTGGCATATAGTGTGTACAGGGATAGATATCCCGGATGACGATGAAGAGCTCACACCAAACCAAGAACAAGCTATTCATCGGAACGCTCAAGTTGCAGCTGTCATAACGTCATCACTGAGCCGAGACGAGTTCACCAAGGTGGATGAACTCGAAATTGCAAAGGATATATGAGACACTTTACTAACCGCACATGAAGGTGATCGTCATGTGCGAGAAGCAAAGATTGAAATGATTGAAGGCGAATTGGGAAGATTCGCTATAGAAGAAGATGAGTCACCGCAAGATATGTACAATCGATTGAAGAATTTCATCAACAAAGTTCGAGCATATGGAAGCAAGAAGTGGAATGATCACGAGATCGTAAAGCTAATTCTTAGAGCTTTCATGCCTCGCAATGTAACCCTATGCTCGATGATTAGAGAAAGCCCTGGGTATCGGAAAATGACCCAGGCGAACTTCTTGGGAAGATTATAAATTTTGCGATGATGGAGAAACAATCAAAGCACATCAAAGAGATTGTCGACCTTACCTCGGCAAAGAAGAAAGGAGTTGCTTTGAAGTCCACTTGTAAACCTATATCAAAAGAAGCTCAAGAAGCTCAAGAGGAAGACGACAGCGACGATGAGAGGTCGTTATATATATGAAGAAGATATGATCCTGTTTATGAAGAAATTCAAGAAAATGATGAGAAGAAGACAAGGTGGTAGACCAAATGAAGGAAGACAAAGGGACAAGCCAAGACCGAAAATGAGGCGCGCTTGCTATAACTGTGGAGAATATGACCATTTCATAGTTGATTGTCCTCATGAAGAAAACAAGAGGAAGACCAATGACAACAAGCCTCAACCCAAGAAGATGTTCAAGAAGAAGAAGCCATTTAGACAGGCACATCTAGGGAAGGAGTGGGACTCTAATGATGAGTCTTCATCCGAAGAGGAAGAGGAGATGGTTACCATAGCCATCAAGAAGACAACCATGAAATCCACCCTCTTCCCAACCATGGGCGCATGAGAGGACAACGACAACACATGTCTGATGGCGAAGGAAGGTAAAATAAAGGTAACAACTAAATCTTCCTCCTTGTATTCCTTTGCTAGTGATAGTGATAATTCTAGTGAGGATGATAGTTGTAGTGAAAATGAATACTTGCTTAGTGGTTTAGATAAGAAAATTGTTGCTAAGATGAAAGTTTTAATGGATAATCTTGTTGATAAGGAGGAGCTAGTCATCCTCCAAAAGGAAGAATATCTTAAGATCAAAAAGCTCCTTGAACTTGAAAAGGAGCGAAGCAAGTCCCTATAACTTGAGTTAGCTTCAAGCAATTAAGCTTGCTTGAAGTTAAGCGACTCAAATGTAATCATCAAGGATGAACTTGCTAACTTAACCAAAGTTAAGAATATCCTTGAGGTACAAGTTAAGTCACTCAAACAAAGTTGCTCTTCATCCTCTTCAAGCTCATCTTCTCAACATCTAAAATCTGAAACTACTATTGCTTGTGTATGTGCTAAAATTTATACTAACTTGAAAGAAAAATCAAACTTGACAAAGGACAAGCATCCTTCCCGAAGTGACATATTTGACAAGGAGAAGGTCAAGTATGCGCTCAGTGCATACTTGGTCACAAGACCTCCTAATGTCAAATATGGCATTGGGTATTCTTATGGTTAAAAGCAAAATGCTAGAAGCCACAAGAACAACAAGAAACACATTGCTTTTGTCAAGGGAAACGCCTCTCAAGTTAGACAACTTAATAATGTTGATAAAAGTAACATTGTTAACACATATGAACAACAACTCTTATTTAGAACTTTCGATGCATCATATGTTCTTATGAAAAGTAATCTTGGTAGAGTTTATGCTAAACATGTTGGGCCACACCATGGGAACACCAAGTCTCATGTGTGAGTGCCCAAATCACTTGTGACTAACCTCAAAGGACCCAATCAAGCTTGTGTACCTAAGACCAAGGCATAATTTGTGTTTTGCAGGCCTATTCATCCGGTGGAGCTAAATGGGTGCTAGATAGTGGATGCACCAATCACATGACTGGAGAAAGAAGGATGTTCGTGGAATATGAGGAAAATGAAGATCCAAGCGAAGGCATTTACTTTGGTGATAATAGTCAAGGAAGGGTGTTTGGTATAGATAAAATTGCAATTTCATCAAAACATACTTTTTCTCATGTTTTACACATTGATTCCTTGGATTGTAACCTTTTTTCCATATCTCAATTATGTGACAAAGGTTATAATTGCTTATTCACTAATGAGGGTGTGACCGTCTCTAGAAGGAGTGATAACTTGGTTGCAATCAAGGGTGTGTTAAAGGGAAAACTTTATCTAGTTGACTTCAACAAAGATAAAGCCAAACTTGACACATGCTTGATTGCAAGGACCAACATGGGTTGGCTGTGGCATAGACGGCTAGCACATGTTGGTATGAGGAATCTTCAAAAACTCCTTAAGGGCGATCACATCCAAGGTTTGAAGGATGTTGTATTTGAGAAAGGCGGGCCTTGTAGCGCGTGCCAAGCTGGGAAGCAAGTAGGAGCACCCCATCCCGCGAAGAATGTCATGACTACAACAAGACCGCTCGAGCTCTATCACATGGACCTATTTGGTCCAATTGCTTACATAAGCATCAGCGGTAACAAATACGGTTTAGTCATTGTTGATGATTTTTCTCGCTTCGCGTGGGTTTTCTTTTTGCATGATAAGACAGGAACTCAAGGAACCCTCAAGAAGTTTCTCAAGCAAGCTCAAAATGAATTTTCGTTGACGATCAAGAACATACGAAGTGATAACGGAACAGAGTTCAAGAATACCCAAGTTGAGGAGTATCTAGATGATGAGGGAATAAAGCATGAATTTTCAGCACCATATTCCCCTCAACAAAACAGAGTAGCCGAAAGGAAGAACCGAACACTAATTGAGATGGCGAGGACAATGCTCAATGAATACAAGACTTCGGACCGGTTTTGGGCTGAAGCGGTTAACACCGCTTGTCACGCCATAAACTGGCTATATCTTCATCGCCTACTCAAGAAAACATCGTATGAACTACTCACGGGTAACAAGCCAAATATTTCATATTTTCAAGTCTTTGTTTCTAAATGCTATATTTTGAACAAGAAGCCTAGGATTTCAAAGTTCGCTTCGAAGTCCGATGAAGGTTCCTTGCTTGGCTATGATTCAAACTCCTACGCCAATCATGTCTTCAACAAGACCTCCGGACTTGTTGAAGTAGCACGTGACGTAGTGTTCGATGAAACTAACGTCTCTCAAGGAGAGCAAGTTGATCAATGTGTGCTAGATAGAGAAGAAGCCCCATGTCAATCGTTGAAAAGAATGTCATTGGGCGATGTTAGACCACAAGCGCCACCTCCAAATGCGAATGAGGAAGATGAACCACAAGTGGAGGAAAATGATCAAGGGGGATCTTCCACACAATATCAACCTCAAGGAGACCAAGATGATCAACACATCAATGAAGGCAACCATCCAGGGGGAGAAGAAGATGATGACCATGAAGATTCAAGATCACAAGTGCCACATCCAAGAGTACATCAATGCATCCAAAGAGATCACCTTGTCGACAACATAATCGATGACATCCAAAAGGGAGTAACAACTCAATCTCGTATAGCTAATTTTTGTGAACACTACTCATTTGTATCCTCTTTGGAACCACACAGGGTTGAAGATGTATTAAAGGATCTGGATTGGGTGGTGGCAATGCAAGAAGAACTGAACAATTTCAAAAGGAACAAAGTGTGGGAACTTATCGAAAGACCCAAGTTCAATGTCATCGGCACTAAATGGGTTTTCCACAACAAGCAAGACGAACAAGGGGTGGTGACAAGGAACAAGGAACGACTTGTGGCCAAAGGGTATTCACAAGTTGAAGGTTTGGATTTCGACAAGACTTTTGCTCCCGTAGCTAGGCTTGAATCGATTCGTATATTACTTGCATATGCTACTCACTGTGATTTCAAGCTTTATCAAATTGAGGTGAAAAGCGCCTTCCTCAATGGACCGATCAAGGAGGAGGTGTACGTGAAGAACCCCCCCCCCCCCCCCCCCCCGGGTTTGAAGATCAAAAGTTCCCCGACCATGTATACAAACTGATCAAAAGTTGAGGCACTCTATGGCCTCAAACAAGCTCCTAGAGCTTGGTATGAGTGCCTTAGAGATTATTTGATTGAAAATGGTTTTAAGATTGGAAAAGCTGATTACACCATGTTTACTAAGCATTTTGATAATGATCTATTCATTTGCCAAATCTATGTTGATGATATCATTTTTGGTTCAACTAACAAATCTTTTTGTCAAGAATTTAGTAAGATTATGACAGATAGATTCGAGATATCCATGATGGGAGAGTTGAGATACTTTTTGAGATTCCAAGTGAAGCAACAAAAGGAAGGGACGTTCATAATCCAAACAAATTACACTCAAGACATCCTCAAGAAATTTGGCATGTACAAAGCAAAGCCCATAAAGACTCCCATGGCGACAAATGGACACTTATATCTCAATGAAGACAGACCAAATGTGGATCAAAAGTTATATCGCTCCATGATTGGCTCCCTACTTTATTTATGTGCATCTAGGTCTGATATTATGTTGAGTGCATGTTTGTGTGCAATATTTCAAGCCAATCCTAAGGAATGTCACTTGACAGCCATAAAAAGGATCTTGCGATATTTAGATCATACACCCAACCTAGGTCTTGGTATCCTAAAGGTTCAAAATTCAATCTCATTGGATACTCCGATGCAGATTATGCCAGATGCAAGGTAGATAGAAAAAGTACCTCTGGTAGTTGCCAATTCCAAGGTAGGTCCCTAGTTTCTTGGTCCTCCAAGAAACAAAACTCCATTGTCTTATCCACGACCGAAGCGGAGTATGTTGCAACCGGGAGTTGTTGTGCACAACTCCTTTGTATGTGACAAACTCTAAGGGATTACGGTTACAATATGAGCCGTATTCCACTCCTTTGTGATAATGAGAGGGCAATTAAAATTGCCCATAACCCTGTTGAGCACTCTAGGACCAAACACATAGACATCCGACATCACTTTTTGAGAGATCACTCAATGAGAGGAGACATAGCCATTTCCCATGTCAACACTGAAAAACAACTAGCCGATATCTTTACCAGGCCACTTGATGGAAAACGTTTATGTGAGCTCCGAAATGAACTAAATATCCTTGATGCTCGGAACGTGGCTTGAAAACTTGCATACCTGTATGCCATCTTCAAAATCATGTTGATTGTATTGAAAAATCATCTCTCTCTATTTTCTCCAAAAAACTATGTTAATTACTTGATCTTGGTGTATTATGGTCATAGCTTGATTGTTGCATGTTTACTGATCATAGTCATCAAGATTATTTGTGTATTTTGCCCCCTATTTTCTTTGTAATCACCTTCAAATATATACGAATGGTCTAACTGTTTCTGTTTTGGTGACCACGGACTAGTTTGTGGTTACCCGGACTAGTCCGCACAATGCAAACTAGTCCGTAGAGTTCCGGTAGTCCGGATTGGTCCGGTCAACCACGGACTAGTCCGCTTTTTCGACTCCATAACCCTAGGGCCGCCAAAACCTAATCTTATTCATCCTCACAACACACCTCACGTTCTCTCTCCTCACTCAAGTGCCCCTAAGGTGATTTGGCGAGTTCCCCACCAAATCTCCTCAAATCTCCGTGGAAAACGATCTTCATCGCAAGGGGATCGAGGACCCCGGACTTGTCCGCATCAAAAACCCCTCCAACTCCACGAACCGAAGGATTTGGTAAAGTTTCTCTCCAAACCCTAGAACCTTCGATTTCTCTTGTTTTTGCTCAAATAGCTTAGTTCCTCCTGTTAATATACTATTCCTTGTTGTATTACAACTACATTGAGCCACTTTTGCATTGAGAAACACCATTGCTCTGCTAGTTAGGGTTCAAACGGCCGAATATCGAACTAGTCAGTTCTCAGTGCGGACAAGTCTGGTACTCCGAACTAGTCCGCTCTTGAGCACTGAGCGAGTCCAATTTTTGACTGGACACAACCCTAATTTCCTACTACTCAATGCATTCCATTGCCATCAATCCTAATCTATGTCATGTATAACCTCCTTGTCAGGGCAATGTCGAACTCAAACAAGGACATCTCCGATTTTGAAGCCGAGATGGATCTAGATGTGTTATCGCGGGTCTCGGAGTCTCGCACCACCAAGAGACAAGAGCGTGCTGTTGAGCCCTCTCCCACTCCACCTAGGGCACAACGAAAGGTTCCAGCTAAGAAGCCAGCTTCCAAAGCTCAAGATATGGTTGGTTCTAGCTCAGCGGCTCATTGCCAATCCAAAGGGAAAGGCAAAGGGATTGCCTCTGGCCCGATTGGCCCTCTCAAAATGACAGCTCCAAGACAGGGGAATAGAGACCCCTCGGAAGAAAAATTTAATGGCAAGGGGAGTGATATAGCTTGGAAGCTAAGGAAAGTTGATGCATATAGCAGTAGCAAGAAGGCAGCTGATCCAAGATTTTGGAGCAACTTCCACACGGACTACTACAGTTCCGTGTACCTGCAGATGAAGACTCTAGTAGTCCGAAGACAATGTATTGACTGGTGCCATTTTCAAAGAAAAAGTTGTGGTGCATTTGATGAAGTGGTAGAGGCTGCAAAGAGGCATGGTTTAAAGAACCTGTTTGCTTTCAGATACAACTGGAATAATGAAGTCATTGCTCAGTTCTATGCAACTTGCTATTTTGCCTGCAATGAAGAGGAGAGGATGACTTGGATGACTCATGGATCCATGTACACAGTCACATATGATGAGTTCACCAGACTGCTGCATCTAGAGAACACCAGCAACAATGCAATTGTGATTCACAATATTGGTGTTATGGAGAAGGATAAGATGGACTTTCTCTATGACAATCGCCTCAAGTACAATCCTCCCTCAACCAAGAACATGAAGACCTTCTTCATGGTTCTCAAT
Organism: Tuctoria greenei; assembly: GCA_036927565.1. Taxonomy (NCBI): domain Eukaryota; kingdom Viridiplantae; phylum Streptophyta; class Magnoliopsida; order Poales; family Poaceae; genus Tuctoria; species Tuctoria greenei. The sequence goes on from JAYESD010000003.1 coordinate 114,493,977, forward strand.
AGAGTGCTCGGGAAGACCATT